>JAGJXA010000003.1:0-2400000 GCA_020726445.1 Chaetomium sp. MPI-SDFR-AT-0129 | reverse complement strand
GGACAACGGGCTCGATGAAGCCGTCGGCCTCCATCTTGTCCAGAATCTTCTGGCGGGACTTCGCCTGACGCACTAAGTTGGCGTAGGTACCGGCGCTGGCGATGAACTTCTTGATATGAGTAATTTCGTCCTGTTGCTTCTGGTAGGCTTTCATCTGGTTCGTCTCCTGCTCGGTCCTGGTCTTGACGTAACTGTCATAGTTACCGCCATAGTAGATGAGCTTCTTTGCCCTCATGTCGATCATGCTGGTGCATACACCATTCAAGAAATCCATCGAGTGAGAAACAAGAACGAGTGTCCGGTCCCATTTTTTGAGGTACTCCTCCAGCCACACACAGGCTTCCAGATCCAAATGGGCGGTAGGGTCGTCAAGGAGCAGCAAAGTCGGCTTGACGAAAAGGGCCTTGCCGAGGGCGACGCGCATTCTCCAACCACCTGACATATCCTTGGTCTTCTTATGGATTGTGGTCTTGTTGAAACCTAGACCTGTCAAGATCAATGATGCACGAGTCGCAAAGGTCGAAGGGTCCATCGCTTCCATATGCTAAAAGCTTAATTAGTACTAATGGACCGCGCAGCAAACCAGGTGGCATATAGCATGTTTTGTGCATACCTCGTAAAGATCCATCAGGATAGGAGACTCGGGGCCTTCCTCCTCGAGCAACTTCTCGGCCAACTTGTCGAGACGCTCCATTTCGTTTTCGGCCTCCTTCACAACCCACTCCAAAGCACCCAGCTCGCTCGGAGGGGCACCTTCGTTGAGAAGATAGATGTCGACATGCTCGGGGATGGGGTATTCGCGGGCAGCGATAGCCTTCAGGATGGTACTCTTGCCGCAACCGTTTTCGCCCAACAAGCCGTAACGGCGACCCAAAGTAAGTTCGAGTGTGGAATCGGTGATGAGCACCCGTCCGTGGAACACCAAACTCGTACTGGTGATCTTGACGTCCTTGCTGGCCGCGGTCGACGCCAACACACCGGTAGTAACACGATCCGAAAGACCATGCTTGTCCATCTGCTCGGCCAGACGTTTGACTTCATCCATTTTGTCAGCCGAGGTAGCGGGTTCATCGGACTCGATCGGGTTCCCGTGGGCATCGAGCTCCGGCTCATCGCCGTTTACCGAGCCGGTGGTGCTGGCATTCTTGGAGTTCGCTTTCGACCGCGAGGCAACCGTCTTTTTATCCTTCGCCCCGCCGGCGGCGCGCTTCGCGAGGCGCTTCTCCTTAGATGCAGAAGGCGGCATTATGGATGCGAATAACAAACTATGCGACAGAAACTCGAGGAACCCGAAAACAGAAAAAAAGAAAGTTTTAGGGTCAACCAATCTATCGGGAATGGAAGAAACAAAATGTTTCCAGATTGTCTCTGACCAAATATGATGAAGGAGGCGAATCTGAGTCGCTGCGCCCTGTTGGTGGGTTGCTCTTAGAATCCCAAAGGTGGGGTGTTGAATTTGGTGGGGCAGGATATTCTTGAAAAATTCTGATAACCGATAGCGGCCTGATTAATTGTCAGGCACCGAGGCAGAAATCCACCTCCACACATCTCACAGAGCCAACGATTGATGATTCTTATTCTGGAGATCGCCCTTTCTCAACGAAGAGAGGAATAACAACACTAATAGGACAGAAACCCGAGCCACCTCCGCACCAAGCCTCAAGTTCAACCGTCCAACACGGATCTCTCGATATCCATCTCGTGGTGCTTCCCTCAGCTCTCACATCTTTGGCCCTGACGTCACTGCCCCTCTGCAATTTCGCTGGTGGACTCACGTGCTAAATTTTTGCGACGGCATTTTTCAATCACAGTGTTAATTATGGATTAATTAGGACATTGACGGCAAGAAATCATAACTTCTGTTCCTGGCGCGGGCGGCAGAATCGAGAGCATCTTCCTACTCGCACCAAAATTTGCCTTCCGCAGCATGGGATTCATTCTGCGACCCCCCTCTTGAAGCCCTGTTATTCTTTCACATCGTAGCATACCTACAGATGGTATACCAGTTAACTTGTTTGCAGTCGGCGATCAGCCGATCACACATTATAGACATCAATTGCGAACCGTCATGAACGCTTCAAACCTGAGATGCGCTCTGCAATGCGCGGTTAGCCATGGGACTCGGTGACACCAGCCAAAGAATTTTATGTCTGAACACTCTTGAAATGGCACTTCCCGTAGGAAGGATGCGTCCCTTTGACTCCGTATTTAGGGACCGGATTAGAACACAAACAAAGCATCAGAGCCGAATATGCCCATCAGCACCGTGGCAATAGAATACTTCCGTGAGAATCCGGATCTTACATACAACTACTATGTCGTAGGACGGGGGCACGCGGTCGTCAGCAACTGAAACCCGCCGCCGAGCCCCGGAACCGAGCGAAGGAGCCAAGACCATGAGAGATCGGCACCGAAAGTGCCCACGGCCCGGGAGGGACGCGGAGTCGATATTAGCGCTCGCGGGAGCGAGTGGCCCCGCTCGACGGAACTTCCACGCTTCCACCTCGAAATCTTACACCCATAGCAGTATCTCGCATGCGTTGTCGCGATGAAGCACGAAAGGGCCCTACGAGCGGTACCGACCAACAGGAGGCAAGAATGCGGCTCTTCCAATATTCCAGTTGGTAGTATTCTGGTGGATTCCAAGACCCCTGTCGCGCTCATGGGGCGGCCAGCCGTGGGATCGGACAAAGCATCGGTAGCGTGGGACAGGGGGCTTTCCGCGGGTGCCTAAAGGCTAGTGAGCTCTTTCAGACACCAACACACAAGCGCGCGCCCACGCCCCCCTGGCTTACCCCCGACGGCCCCAGGGGGTAAGGGGGTTAACTTGGTAATGTCCGCCTTCTTTAAGCACCCACGAACCGCGAAACACGACCTCGCTCAGACTCCAAGCCCTTCCCAGGTCATATCTCCCACGCCCAGACCGTGTCGGGCACTTCTGGGCTTCAAGTCCCATCCTCGGCGTGGCATGGACGTATGTGGTCTTCCAACCAGTTGAGACTCCCAGTCCACGGGAGAACAGCGTCCTTTCCCAACCAATCCACCCACCTATCGAGCAGCTCCATCCATCGACCAACGACAGCAGTGGAACGCATAAGAGCTGCTGGTGAGGCGGCTTAGCCGGCCGCCGTCCTCTGGAACACTCGACTCGATTCTCAGTTCCCGGAAATCGACATGCTACGCACCAGCGTCGAGGGAAGAGTCGTGCTAGTCCCCCCAGCTCCATCATAGGCCATCGACCACGCCTTTCAATGTGGAAGATCAACCTCCCAAAACAGCCGTCCCGGCCACCACCTTCTTGCGATCCCATCGTCGAAGCTTGGCTCGATTCGCTCCCAGCTCCTGCAGCAAAACCCTCATGTAAAGAACTCCGTCAATGGCGCCTCTCCAATTACCTCGGGATCGGTCGGAGCGTATTCGTGGTGTGTGTCATCCTCCGAGGTGTCTCACTGGCAATTGCCCTGTCAGTCACGGGCATTATCGCATCCATTGCCGCCGGGAGACATGGCCCGTTTATGGTCTTCCAACGCCTCGTCCCCATTCTCGTCGTGGTTCGTTGCCCCCGATCCCTCGATCAAACGGCAGTTCAGGCCACTAACATTACAGTTGGCAGTGCCCTGTTGTCGCCCTGTGGAACACGGCTGAGCTAGTTGCCGCAAGCTTCAGCCGACATGGCGGAATCCATCCCAACATACACGTCGTGATTGACGGTATTCTGTTCCTGGCGGTGGCCACAGCCGCCGGTACGCTTCTAGTCGACGTCATCTGCGGCCTCACCGACTATGGACCCCGCTTCACCACGGCGGGACAGGAGATCACCAGTGTCTGTCTCCTGGTTGTCATGATGTATGCTGAAAGGCCACCAGTACAATCACACCAGTTATAGATGTGCTAACCCAAGACAACAGGGTGATCCACTCATTTCTCCTGTTCTTCTTCGTATGCAACTATGTCGAACAACTGCGAACAAAGTCAACGAAACCAGCAGCTGGCCAGGTCCCCGTCCCTCAATATGCCCCTGGCGCTGCTCCGTGGTCTTCACCCCTATCTGCTACAACAACTCTCCATCGAGCACCTACCGGACACGAATCCACGAAGTTTGGGCCGAGTCCCATTACCATGGAACTACGGAATTCTCCCTCTGCTCTGCGTCGCGAACCACCCGCCTTTGGCCTATCCGTGCAGCCACAGCCAGTTCCAGCGGTAGCACTCTCCGCCGTCATCGAAAGTTCGGTTATTGCACAAGCAATGTCCGGAGTTTGGGATGCCGAAACGGGGTCTGGTCAACAGGTGGGACTGGCGCCACCGGCGTATGAGGGCCCCCTGGGGAGTACAGCCGCAGATCGAAGCTCCTCGTTTGACGGTGGGCGGTATGCGTAAGGGCGGGGAAGGGAGGAGGAGTCGAAGTGGGTTGGGTAGAGACACGAAAGCTGTGGCAACACACCCTCCAACTCACGCCTGCATGAACGGGGGCAAAAGGGCCACCCGGTCTGCGATGGAAGTGGCCATCGTCTCGGCGCTTACCATACGCCGGCGTGCACTGGGCCATGAAACGCATAATGTCTTAATGAGCGGCTTGGGGTTTCAACGGTTCAGAGTACCGTAATGGATTCAATTTGCCTTAATTTCATAATAACCTCCCCTGAAGCTCTCATGAATGGCACAAAAGCAACCGTGAGCTTCGCTGGGGCTCCATCACAAGATGCACAGCAGGGAGGGTCATCGGACAACTTCCCATGCTCAGCCTCGATGGTCTGCCAATAATGCTTGTGACAAATCAACCTCATCCGCAGATCGAGAACCTGAAGTTCGATGGTTTGGTGGTGGGCAAAATGGCTTGACTTCTTGGAGTGGAGTGGACCATGGCCAATCTCAAGCCTAAGAATTCGGGTGCCTAAACTTGGCCCCCAGCCGCTCTCTCGGATTGTGCTCGCTCCACAACATCCACGAACCCGACCGGAACAACGCTGCGCTGCAGAAGCCGAGATTGGCTCGTCATTGGGCAAGTCGTACAAGAAAGCTGAATCGCGAATGTGCGTGCCATCGATCCTGGTTTAATACGGGTTAATTATCTAGGTTTGGCAGTCAGTCGTTGAGAACCTGGAGCCGTCAAGCAAGGAGTCAGGTAGTTTGTCTCAAATGACACTTGGATCGCCTGGTTTTAGGGCGTCTTGCTCCAGGCGGTCCGGCCCGACGGTGGTAGATTGACAGAAGGGAAGATCTGGGAGGGGATCGCCCATCTGTGGTCGTATTTTAGCAGCTGGCTGGTTTAGGAAAATCAATAACAGATTGGGGGACCCCTGTGAGCGTTGTCTACCGGTGTGCCCACGCCAGCGGGATGCTAGAATGAAACCCTGGTTCCCGATCTTTCAACAATGTTAGGTTTTATTTTCCGACGGATGCCTAAAGGTATTTCCGTGAACACCGAACCTCATCTCGTTCAGCGGCATCTTAACTCGCTCCCCGGCCTAGCCAGACACCCGAAAAGGGCCGGGCGGTTGTTCTAGGCGGGCCGCCGGTAGGTTGACCGGTCGTGGCCGCCCATCAGAGGCCAGCAATGCCCTCGACCCAGCTCCTGACCTTCTCCGCGACCGACTCACTATGGTCTGCATGAATTTATGCACCGTCAGCAACATACTCAGCCAAGCACGCGATACGACATGGCAAAACCGCCATCTACAACGCTTTCAAAGAAAGACAAGCGTACGAGCGAGCGAACAGCCCGAGTGTCCGACAGACGACGAAACGGATAATCCACTTACGAATGCAAAAGGCGTGTGGCACACCACCTTCATCGATGACGACCCGTGTCCTGCCCTTCTCGTGCTGGCGTCTCCGCTCGATAAACTCGTCCCGGCACTCATCCGCGACCCAGTGGTCTTTTGTCCCAAAGTAGAAATAAAACTTGGCTGGGCTTTCCCCCTGCTTAGGCCCCGCTCCAGGTTGCTTGCCTTCGGCCTCTTGGATCTCCCACACTTCTTCTGCCCTGAGGTATTCAAACGTGTCAACGATTCATCATCCTCATATTGCAAGGCGTGATTCACGAGGGAGCAAAGAAAAAGAGCACAAGCCAAAAAAGGCTATAGACATAACGGTGGAAGTTACGAGTAGCAAGGACAAGACGAGAAGAGGGACAAAACGACGTGAGAAAGAGGGGAGAGAGAAACAGGACATCAGAGCACGGATTACTCACCACTTCTCCTCTCCAATAACCTTCATCTCATCTTTGCCCAAATGAAGTGCCTGCCACACTCCATCCCGCCCATTCAAAAACCCCAGCGTAGCGTCCGCCGCGTGCTCGGGGAACCCCAACACCCGCCGCACCACACCGCTTACGGCCCATCCCGGTAACACATCCAACGCATACCGTGCGAGGTGATGTGCCGTCCGGTCAAGCACGCCGATGGTCCGCAGCAGGTCCAGTTTGCGCCCACTGGGCGAACGGGCGATGTGGTAGACGGTTGGGAAGAGGAGGATGCCGGATGTCAAAGAGACTTGTGATAACGGCGCCAAGGTAGGGTTAGGTATCTCGGAGCTGCGGGTGGTCTGCTTGTCTTGAAGATGCCGGTGGAAGGTCTCCAGGGCAATGTAGGCCCCAACCGAGTGGCCGATGAGGATGACGTGATCGAATACACGGCCATTGGCAAGCGTGCTAGTTGCGACCTTCCGGACGTTTTCACAAACGCCGTTGATCTGGTCGTCGAGATTGAAAGGCTCAGTTTTCTTGGCGTCTCCTGAGGCATTGGCTGCCGAGGTTGAAGTCCCGAAGAGAGGCTGGTGGTCGCGGTCGTCAAAGCCGAGCAGGTTGCGACCATAGATATGAAAAGAATCACGGCTGCCTTGGGTGGACTCCGTCTCATTGAGGAGTTGTCGGAGTGTGGTCATGAATGGGACATAGTAGCCAACGAGTCCCGGGTTGCCGGGGATCAAGTAAATCAGGTATTGGCGACGGTTCGCGTCGTCTTTGTGAGGAGATGGGTACTGTAAGAACGGCACCTGGTCGTGTACGACCGCTGTCGGCCGTGGTGCCGCATCTTCCATAATTTTGGCTTTCTCAATTGTTGCTGTGAATGGGTTGTCCGTCAACAACCACTCACCGCATGTGACAGTGAGATCAAGCGCGCCGGAAAACTGGGCGACCAATGACGGCTGGCCGGGCTCGCAAACCGATAAATTTAAGTGGGGTGGCACCTGCCAACGGCCCGTTTCCTTACTTGGAAGTATGTTGATTCTGGGAGAAGCCCCCCTTCATGTGCAAATTAGAGAGCCAGACACCGTTAGAGTCCAGGGTTTAGTGTCCTTTGGTTCAAATCTTGCGGCCATCGTGTTGGGAATAGCTACCCAGAGATGCTGGCTGGCACAACCATACCACCCACGACCTTTTCTCTCATATTCGTCCCGAATGTTGTGATAATTCCCAGTCCCACAAGGGGTGAGTTTTCGTGAAGGGCTCCTCTAGCTGTTCGTTTTCTTCGCCCTCAGTTGTGCCGACCGGGCGAGATAAATTCATGTTGTGACTTGGATCTTCCCCGCCTTGCGATGCTCTCAAAGAGTACGGTGTCCGGTAACAAACTACCATTCGAATTATCTTCGTCCTAATTCAACCGGCGTTAGAGGTTACCTTCGGGTGCTACCCCTCCGCCTTCTTCTATAGTCGGGGCGTTGCTTGGGAACCCTCGAGCACCGCAGACGCTACAAGAGACCGGTTGGAGATGGGAAATCAAGCAAGCACCAAGTCATACACTAATTGGTGTTTCTGTAGGATTTGCCTAGCTCCTTGGCAAACGATAACCCGGCACGATGTGAAGGGCAATAGCCGCCAATGGTTGAGTGGATCTGCTTGGAGGTTGCTAGGCAGTCAGCTCGGCCCAATCTTTAGAACGGGCCAACGGGGCCGTCCCGGCCGTGCTTTAACACAAGCTCCCCTATGTTAGATGATTACTTAATGAATAAGTGGTTTGTATACAATTACAACCATTAACCCTGGGACGACCTCAGTTTCCCTGATGCATGAAACTGCTTTTCCCCACCTTGACACCTCTCCCGACCCGGGGTAATCCTCTCACCACCCACGGGTTTATCTTTTCGCTTCAACAATTGGATATTTGACGAAGGGACCTCTAATCAACCAGCCTTTCATGTATGAACCCCATTTGTTTGGGTCTAAATATCGCCAACCAATCGCTTTGAGCCACGGAAAGTTTCGCACCAACCACGACGGCCCGTAACATAGATTTACCCGGAAATAGTTGATTAAATTTCTGAGATAGTCGATACACGCGAGGTCTATTATTAGATGGCAATATCGAAGTTCTTGGCCACTCCTGGCCCGATTCCAGAACCATGGGATCCTTCTGTTAAGGGCAATCAGCCAATATCACACCTAGAGGCTATCCGGGAAACCGGAACCTGATGCGCGCGCCAGACACCAGTCTACATATTATGACATCTCAAGTGACACGTTTAATATCCGCGGTGTTGATTTCCCAGCACAATATTGCAACCCTACTCCCGCTTCTGGAGTCTGGATCACATCTGCATTTACAGCCACATGGGCCAGACCCGATCGCAGCGCCGGGTTCCCGGGCTGACCCCTTCCCTTGCCTGTTCTTCCCGTCCTTAAAGGCCTCAAGGTTCCACGGGCGAGCCAAAGCCGGGTTTGATCAACAGCCCTTGCTTTGATCGACGCAATACCTTCGACCATTCGAACAATGAAGCTGACTGTTTCTGCTTTGGCTCTTAGCCTTGGGGCTTCTGGGGTTCTTGCCTCCAACTTTGTGGCTTCTTGCAAGGAGAGTACCATCAAAGTCTCGGGTAGAACTCTGACCGCCAGCTGCAAGAACATCTTCGGCAACTACAACTGTTCTCACCTCAACTTGAACACCTGCTTGAAGAACCGATACGGCAGCCTCCAGGCTGACCCAGATGGAACGGGGTACGTCTTCCTCTAATTAACCAAAATCTCCCTGTCTGGCATGCGAGCCACCACTGATGCCACGATCATTCGGGATTCATAGTCCGCACTTGGATCAATGCATCAACTGCACCAACGAGGAGCCTGACACTGGCGTGATTGTTGATGGTGGCCCGTCGCTACTGTACTGCCAATGCGACCCGGGTACTGGGGCTGCCCAAGCCAACTGGCCGACAGCCATATTTGACCTGAGTGAGTATCCCTTCAACCCGACGGCTCCGTCAGAGAACATCCGAGAAAGTCTGACGCATTTTTATTTCAGACACCATTGTGGATAACCAGAACGGCATTTTGCATTGCTACGATGTTAAGGGTACAGTCTGCTGAGTCGAAGGAGGGCGGATCGGATTAAGACAGTCGTTCACTACTCCAAGAAAACAAGAAATCCACGGAATATGATGTGCCTCCTATGTTGAAAGTTAATGACTGATTCATCAAACTGTGAGATACTCCACTTGAACAGACAATATTTCGAAAGATGCGGCTGTCTCGATTTGGGGTGGCTTGTAATTTTAGTCAATGCTAGGTGTGAGTGCCTAAAGAAAGAAAAAAAGGAGAAACAGCAAAGAGGAACAGGAAAGAAAAAAGAGAAACAAGTAAAGTGAAAAATGAAAAAGGCTCAAAAAGCTCGCTGCCAAGGCCGTATCCCCATCCGAAGGGATAGACGTTGGCAGATACGAAAATCTTCCGGTGAAGATTTTACTTCGCTGACCTGGGGATCGAACCCAGAGCCATTTCGATTTACGACGGAGTATACCGGCGAGGTGCTCCTCCCAATGCCGCTGCGCCAAACATTGCTGTTTGGCGTATTGGGAGGAGCTGGTGACAGTGCGAGCGAGGAGGGGGGTTATATGGCATGGTGCAGGAAAGCGCCCCGTTTAGGTTCTGATTGACTGAGAGGATACCCCAGGCATTAATTGGGACCATCTCGCGTTCACTATTGCTTCCACAGTACCTGTATTGCAGCTCTAGAAGGCCGGGATTTCTTCCATCTCTCAAATAATCTTCGGTTATGGGGTGGTATTGATATCAAATACAGATACGAAGTAAACATACATCCCTGGCCAAATTCCCACAACACCACAACCCTCTTCCTCTCAGCATTAGTACCTAGCCTGACCCAGGACGACATCATTACTTCCATCATTAATGCCTTTGTGCCAAATCACGCACCGTTTCCACATCCAGTCCTAATCCTCTCCATATCCGCCGTCTGCAACACTTGTCCTTCTGAGCGTCTTAGACTCCGTCGCGAATGTACTCGGCCCAGTACTAATCATTGCACTGCTGCTCCCATGGACCGGATCCCCAGATACGACATCGGCCACTTCAGTTGCGGAAGAAGAGAAGACGGGAAGAAAGGTGTAACTTCCATAGCCGTAGCCGTCTCCGCCTCCCCCGTCACTACTGCTTGCGGTGGGCGTGCTTGTGAAAATCGGGTCGTTGGAGGCAACGGCGCGGACGGAGGTTGTCATATTGGTTGGAGAGAGTAAGGAAACCGAGCTTGAGGGGACTGTGTGATGTTAGGGGTGATCAGTTCCACGAACGGAGTATTAAAGTCGACTTACGAGTGACGGTCGTTCGGTACGTCATAGTAGATTGGTACGATGCCGAGGCCGTATGAGTCCCAGTAGGGTTGGTCCCAGTGCTAAGACTGAGGCTAGATACTGGGATTCCCGCTGTGGTAACTGTGACGATTGCAGAAGATATCACCGTGCGGCTGATGTGTATGGTCGAATTCTGCAGAGTGGTCGTGGCACGCGTCGAGTTTGCCCAGAGGGCCGAAGAGGTACGAATGGGTTCCGCGCTCTCGATGAGTGTGCCAGCTGAACCTGTAAGGGTTGGATACAAGGCCGGCATGGTATGATTCCAACCAAGAGACGTGGAGAAGTTGCGGGGAGGAGTAATTCTAGTGGGCCAGCTCTGGGTGCAAGGGGTGCTGGGTTCGGAGGTGCTGTTGGTCCACGGAGTGGGAGTGTTGTGGGTGCTTATGGGAAGCCCGGGGACGCTGGAAACATAAGAGGTGCAGCTTGTGTAAACCGTGACCGTGGTTGGCACATAAACCACGTTACAAGCGTTGCCGTCGCCAGTTGGGTTGACTAGGTGGGTGGCCGTGACGGTTACCGTCACTTCGGGTTGAAGGGCCGGATGGCTACCATACATCTCGTTGCGGTGGAAAAGGTGCTGTGCCGACACTAGGCCGCTGGTTACGTTGTTAATAAAATAGCCGTGATAAATAGGAACCGGCTCGCTCTAATGCATACCTCATGCTCAACAGAGCCAAATATCCCAAGTTGTGAATCATGGTGACGGAAAAGTTCATGAGGAAAACTAAGAACACATGAGGAAAACCAAGAATAAACCTATCAAGCCCCGGTCGTCGCCCCTCGAACAAACAGCGGACCGAGCATTATGGCGACATGAACTCGATCGTGCCCTTTTATCTCTTGTTTACGTTCTCCAGGTTCTAGAACAGCCGAGTGTGTTTTGTTTGTACTCGCCACCCCTGATTGCTCGGGATAACTAGCCTCGCCCCTATGGCATCTCCCGTTGAACTATTGGGTTGAGTGTCCGGTTTGAAGTGTTCATGATTTGAGCCGGGAGTGTGTGGAAAATAGATTACTAGGAGAGAACAAACAGCGAGAAGCGTCGTATCCGCGGGCCTGGTCAATTTCAGGAGGAAGCTACCAGATGCCCGGGACTTTACAGCCGTGCCCATTTTTGTTTGGGGCCTAATTATTTTGGTGTTCAACATCATTTCGGCCTTCGCGAAGCGCGTCGTTCTCTCTTAAAGGCTGTGTCCTTTACACGGTCGAGCCCCCCAGGTGGTTAATTCCGGTGTTGTGGCGAATGAGACGCAGGATCCCGAGTCTTGTCCGTTTGAGTACCACAGGCATCACGTTGTGCGCAAACCGCGCAACTGATGCTAATAATTGTCCGACAGGGCAAGCCGATGATCCCATCAATGCTTGCGCAACCCGAACTGTGGTGGTTCTGTACCTGATGCGAAGTACTTGAGTCCTGTATCACACAAATTTACTAACGAGACACCACAAAGCTGCAAACGGATGGGACGGTCCGTTCAAGGGAATGCATATGGAAACAAAGCTAGCTCATTAGCACGAGGCAACCTCAGAGCTCGGTCTTCTCCTCCGATCTCCCAGCAAACCGTTCCTCCGCCGTTTTCCAGTTGATGACGTTCCAGATATTCTCAACATAGGCGGCTTTGCCGTTCAAGTACTAGAACCGTCTGTCAGCACGAGTCAAATCAACACCCCGGAAAGGCAAACCAACCTGAAGATAATACGCATGCTCCCACATATCCACCCCCAACACAGGCACCTGTCCGCCCACCACAGGATCCTGGTCCTTCGTCGTCACAATCCGCAACCTCCCGCCCTCTCCCGTCTCTTTCACCAACCACCCCCACCCACTCCCCTGAATCCCCAACAGCGCAGCCCCAAACGCCTTCTTAAACTCCGCCAACCCGCCCCACACCTTCCCAATCTCCGCTACCAACTCCGGCGCCGCCTGAGCCGGGTCGGCCGTCTCAGCAGTCCCCGCAGGAGCCAAGTTGCGCCAGAAGAGCGAGTGGTTGATATGCCCCCCGCCGTGGAAGCGGATGGCCTGCTGCAGGGCGATTTGCGAGGCGACGTCCCCCTCGGCGAGCGCGGTTGCGTGGGACACGAGGGCGGCGTTGAGATTGGTCACGTAGGCTTGGTGGTGGCGGGCGTGATGGAGTTCCATTATTTGTGCAGATATGTGTGGCTCGAGCGCATCGTAGGCGTAGGGGAGAGAGGGGAGGGTGTAAGTAGTGAGGCCCATTTTGGCGAGTGTTTCGGTGATGTTGAGGTTGGAGAGTGATGCAGAGGAGGAAGAGGGCAGTGGTGACTGCAGGGAGAGGTACTGCAGGAGGTTGTTGAAGTTGACCATGTTGGGCTTTTTGCACTTCCGGGCTTGTCTCTTGTCCTTCAAGGTACTCGGCTGTACCAAGTCGGGGTCTCCCCGCTTAGGTTTGTCAGACAGACAGATAGACAGATCTTGCCTTGGCACTTGCTTCGCTCCGCGCGCTACGAGTCGAGTCGAGACAGTCTCAAAAACCTGCTCATCAAGGTGCGCACGTAGAGAGATTGAGCAAGTTGTCTGGGTCGCGTGGTGTACCTGAGTGGAGAAAGAGGATCGCGTAAGGTGCGGCTTGGGGAACGAGATGGTGTTCCTCAGAGGTTGCCACGCGTCTGACAGGTCGTTGAGGTTCCCACTCGTTTCCCGCGCAAACGTGCTCAATCGGCCGTGGTGTGGCCCGTGCTCAAACGGGTGCCAAGAGCTTGAAACACGGAAGCGGCATGTTCTGGCATCGTTTGCAGCGTGTGATTGGTTGATCTGGGTGCTCCTGTCTGAAGATCCGGGCGACTGGAGTGGGTCCGGATGCTCCTCTGGAACGGGACGACAGTTGCCGATCAGGGCACCTTGAAAGCCACCTTGATGGCCGCTTAGAACCTAAGTACTTTGTAAAACATGCTCAAAGTGGTCGAAAGAGATCCGGGGAGAACCTTGTGTGAAATGCCAGTATTCTCGAGCATGTGCATAGGTCAATAAATGGAGTAGACTTTCGCTCTTGTCGTTCCCAAATCCGGGCTGTAACTCTCCAGCTTTGCAAGCGTTCACCCCGAAAATACCCTCCACATCGGACTACAGAATTCGCGAAACGATTTCAACAAATAACACAAAATTCCATAATTACAGATATGTGTGGGCCCGAAACCCCGTCTTCAACGCCGCGCATTGGCGCCCGCGTCAACCTCTTTTCTCCCGGCGGCAGTCTCGGCAACCTGCTCTTCCACAACCCCTGCTCGCCGTCCAGCTTACACGCCACACACGTCCGTTTTGTGCCAAACAACAACTCCAGTGCTTCGCCGGCCACCACAGCCCCGGATGAAAACGTGTTGTTGTCAATTCAGTAAGCACAAAGGACCCTTCGTTATCTCGAGGTACCACCCCGCTGACAAACTGGCCTTGTAGCACAACAGGCGACCTGACAAAGCCGCTTGCCGACGCCGGCCTGATGCAGGAATTTACCATGCACAGTGGATTACTCGCCGTCTCTGGCCCTGAACGCTGCCAAAACGCCGGAGGCGAAGGAGTCGAGATCCCACTGGGGATGGCGCTCTCCTTGGAAGTGGGGAACGATGGCATTATCGGGCGACGAGTGTCCATGAGGAGAGGCTGCGGAGAATTGTTGGCAGATGGGATTGTGGGGTTCAACTTCTCGCCAGCGGTTACGGCGTAAAAGTCTGTCGTTTGTCAAGGCAAGAAGCCTTTTGCATGGTTGGCGTTTGGCTGTTACGGTTATTGGATGCATGGACGGGCGTTCGCTGCACCTCCCTACTGGAAGGTAACATTCACAGGTCAAGGTATACCTTATCATCCTAGGTTAGAGAATCGGCATAATATTGTTATTATCTTCGTTATATGATGCTTATGTAATAGCCCAAAATGCAACGCAAAAACGCTAGCGCAATGCTGAAAATGCGAACCGAACTTAAATCAACTCTCCACAACCATACCCTGCTCTTCCTCATCACAGCAACCCCTCATTCCAATCCGACCACCTCCGGACCACCTCATCCACCTCCGTCACCGCATCTCTGGATGCCTCCACCTCAAACCATTCACGATGCTCCCGCCCACATGCTTCACACTTGTCCCGGTCCGTCACACGCAAACCCCGGCCCTGCAGCTCAATGTGGACGAGCCGCTCGACCTTGTGGCTGTGCGGCACCTTGCGCGATGTCGTGTCGGCGGGACTACTCGACGGGATGTACGGGTAGTATCGGATCAGCGATATGTTGTATCCGCACTGGCGCTGCCACTCGTTGAGGCGGCGCTGGACGTTGGTAGCGCGGCCAATCTTGAGGAGGATGGTCTTTTTCTTCTTGGGCTTGGACTTGCGCGTCTTGGCTTGGCCCTTGACACCTCTGCTACGGCTGCCGCCCTCGTCCGCCGCATCATCGTCCGAGCTATCGTCGTCATCGATGATGGAGCGGGCAAAGGAGTCGATGACATCGCTGGGCCGGCGGGCGCGGTTGTCCGGGGTGGACGGCGGAGCGAGTAGCGAGCGAGCGGCTTCGACGGGCGGTGTAGCAGGTTCGGACTCGGGGGTCAGCCAAAAGATGTAAATGTAGCCGGCCTCGTCCTGTTGCGACACGGGCTTCGCAAGTTCGGCGAGGAGTAAGGACGCTGTTTGGGGGTCGCAATCGGGTCGGATGAGGTGCATGTATTGCGCCATCTGGGAAGCTTCGGAGCCACGGCGTGAGCCACGGCCGGAATGGCCGGTGGATCCTGGCACCAGATGTTGCCCTGAGGGCTTCTTTCCACTCAGTCTTGCTGGTGTTGACACCGAGGTTTGCTGGAGAGGATGGGGTTTCGGGCGCGGGGGCGGCTCGATATCTTCGACGGGGATACGGAAGCAGAAACAGAATGTGGTCTCCTTCTGCTTCGCATGATTCGGGCGCGACTGGTGTGGTTTGTACTGGTGGTGCTGCCCACTGACGCTCGGGCGTCCGTTTCCTTTCGATGGCCTCGCGGACTGGGTCTTGATAAGACCCAGCCGATCTGCTAGTGTATCGATGCTACTTCGCTCCTCAAGAATCGGCTTGTGGGACATCCTAGGTCCCGGGCTCGATTTGGCTGAGGCGCTCGCCTGGTCCTTGTGTTGCCAGCAATACGAGTTCTCGTCGGCCGGGTTGTCGGTGCGGATGGGCTTCAAGCGACTGAGTGGCCCGGCCTCTTCGGCCGTGATCGGGCGCCGGCATGGCCGGCCGTTGGAGGTGACTCCTCTACATGTCGTCGCAGGATTTCTTGAGTCGGCGCGGCCGAGTCTCGACTCGGGAGTATTTGCGTAGATGGGCATCGCCGTCGGACAGCTGCTTGGCTAAGGTAGAGAGGTTGCTGAATGGCAACGATTCAATGGAGCCGGAAATGTCAACCTGGCCTAGGTTTAAAAGCGAGAAGGGAAAGGCGGAACCCGGTTCTCTGGCATGAGAGCGCGGGCGCGTGGCAGGACGACCAGCAACAACGGTGGGCCGCCATCATGGGCTGCCTGGTTTCGAGTCTGGATGACTCGGCCACGATTCCTGGGTGTTGGCCGGGGTTGTACTGGAACATCGTGGCTGAATGTGGGTCTGTGGGCGCTCAGCCACGAAATCTCCTGCCTCTTGGTAGGCGTCAGCCACAGGTCCCTTGATTTTCACAATCCCCTGATTCCCCACTGCATCGATCCCATCTCCAGAAAAGGGGTCGCCTCACCGGGTCACCGTGAACACGTTGGCCGTCGAGTGTTGTTCAGTTCCTCGTCCTACACACGTGTGCCGTGTGCTGTCGGTTTTGCCTTGTTTCAATCGCTGCTGCCCGATTGCAAACCACACGTGCCGCGCTGCCGCGATGGGCCATTGGGAGCTGCAGTCGCACTCCCAGTTGGCGCGTGGTGTCCAATCGGAGATCCGGGCTGGCAGGGCGAACCGGACCGCAACCGAATATCCGGGGGCCTTTCGTGCCTGACTTGTACGTCCCGAACCCATCCATCCAGGAATACCCGGCAGCGACTCGGGGACCGACCCGTTTTTCCGTTTGATGTACTTTTGGGCTCGGGCCTAATCGAAACTCACCTTTGCCTTGGCCCATTCCAGGTCCTGGGCGAAGCTGTCCGCCAGCTTCCCTCGGTCAGCGTACCACTCACTGTCTCTCCCTACTAGACGCTGGACAAAATGTACATGCCACGAAGATCCCGTCCCCTCGAACTTGGCACGGTGACCGCCCTGTCCGCCGGGGGGTTGGCTCACATTAGAGCAAGTGTACACTTTGTCTCGTAGGCAAGCAATGGAGCTCAAGAGTCACATTTGAGGCGTTAGATGTGTCGTAACATATTGGCCCCCTATGTCTCATTCGCGAAGCTGGTGATACCTTTACCCTTCAGCTTTTGGGCAGCTTTTGAACTTCCGAGACTCCTAATCCATGGCTACTGGGGGTTCAATATATACTGAGCATCGTCAAAGGCCCTCCCCAACGATTGTCGGGAGTTGTCTGGTTTCCACCGGCAGGTATCAACTTGAAGTTGACCGACTGATGAAACCGGGAATATGGGCTCCCCAACCCCGCATATCCAACATCTAGTGGTGTGTAACTGGTGTTCGCCTCCCCGTAACGCCGCCAATAGAAACGTCGAAGGTTCACCAAATCACATTGCAGAGTATGAACTTGGTAGAAAAGTTGAGCATTCTAGTGGGGGATGTATGTTCCGTCGGCTGATTCGCTGAAGCCCTCTAGGAACGTTCCTGTCACCCACTCCGTTACTGTAGGCCCATGACCACCCGGAATGCCGCAATCGCCGTATCGTCCGACTCCAAGATCACCAAAATCGCCCTCGGCTTCACGCAGAGAAAGAGAGAGAGCGTGTAGCTTAGTGCGGCAAAGCTGCTTGATAGACAAAACACTCCACGTGAATGGCCCCACGGCCGTGTCGAGTTGACCGGAAGTTGATGTGGAGTTCAAGATCACATTTTCTAGCCAGCTTCTCACCAGTCTTAATAGCGGTAGCGTGGGGAAGATGGCGACATGTATTTACTTTGTTTGATGGCATGTTGCTTGGGGGCATTATGCGGGCTTGTGGGTGCGGGGTATCGGGTATGCCGCCTGTAGCAAACGGGCTGAGAGCAGTCTCTTGCTTTAATTAAGTTGCGAAGGGGACTTGGTCGCAATAAACCAAAAGGATGGTGTTTTAGACGGGAAGTTGAGGGAGTTTCGTATATTCTCTAGCCTATAGTCGTGTCGTCTTGCATCAAAGCGGTGAAACAAGTTCTAAAGAAAAACTGGGAAGTTGATAAACGTCATTCTGCGAAAAGGGGTATCCGCATCAAGCTCAACAAGGGAACGAAATAATCGCCAAGGAAAGAAAGGACAACGAAATCGCATTCATCAAATCCAGCCATATGCTTGCCCCACAAGGCAGCGCGCGGGGAACAAAAGGAGAGAAAAGTAAACGGAAAGAAAAGTAAAAGGAGGGGAAAAATAAAAGGACAGGACATAAAGGGAGGGGAAAGTAAGGGGTGAGAGGAAGAAAAGGAGAGAATCCACCTCCTTCCTGCCTTTCGCTTACTACACAACCTCATCATCAGCTGAGCTGGAAACAGTCCTCGCCTTCTTGTCCTTTTTCCCAATGACTTCCACCGGAGTGGGATCATTCGAGCCCGTGGCGAAGGTTGTGATACCATGGGACGGCACATCAAGTGGATCCTCCGCATCGTCTCTGTACGGATCGCGCTCATGATGATCGTCATCGGCAAGCAAGCGTGAATATTCACCGTTGCGGCTGGTCCACTTCGGGAAACCCCATTCACGAGGGCCTTTAAACCCTGGGAAGTTCGGCAGGGTGAAGGAGGGCAACGATGGCGCCGACATCGATGGGACCGTCACCTGAGGCAACGACACTTTCGGACGGGAAATAGTTTCATACCAGGGGATGGGCGGCAGTGAGTCGGGACGCAGCCGGTTGCCACAATGGGGGCAGTCAGCGGGAAGGGCACGCCACGCGGTGTACTCGACTAAGCCTGGGATGGCAAGGCCAGCAACAAATTCGCGTACGGCTAAGAACAAGTGGATCAAGCTACCAGCCTGTTAGCAAAACCCCTATCAAAAAAGGGGGGGAGGGGAAAAACAACGAGAAAAATGCCACTTACAAGTTCACCAAAAGGGGGATGGTACTGTAAGCCGCCAGCATGGCCAACTTGGGTCTCCTATCGCCTCCATTGCCCGTGCGAATCCATGTGAAGACCAGGACGATCATCAAGCTCGCCGCCAAAATGACATCAACAACAAACACCAAAATGCGATGCGTCAACACCGTTCCCCGACGCCTCTCCGTGACCCGATACTCGGTACCACCCTCATAATAACCCTCGTCCTCCTCCGGTCTAATCCCAAGCACCCGGCCACCAGCCTGCACTTCTTCTTCATCGCTATCCGGCAACCCGGTATTCCCAGCCAAGCTCTCCGTCTCTCCTTCCTCTGCGTCCTCTCTCACCTCCTCTCCTCGTGTCCGACTCCACACCCCACTCGTGCTCGTTGCCTTCCGCTTCGCTCGCCCCTTCTTCCTGCCCCCTCCTCGTGAAAGTAGGACCAGGAACAGGGAGACGACGGCAGAAAAGAAGAGCGGGATGAGACCCACGGCGGGGACGACATTGTTGGAGAGAGCGCCGTGGGTGATACAGAGGGGGAGTGCGGGGATGAAGGAGAGGATCGCAGCGGTGCGGAGGAGGGGGCTGGGCAAGGTAGTAGGGGTGATGGGTTTGTTGTTAGATGGAGGCATGGTGGGTGTTTTGTTAAGGGCGAGGGTTGAGGAGTAGTCTTAGGGTTAATGGCGAGAGTGGGCGGGTAAGTGATCGATGATGCGGAGTAGCACTCGCGGTGGAGAGGTGGACGCTCGCGGCGGGGAAATGGCGGTGGGGGCTCAATCCCGCGATGATGAACGGTAGCTCCGGGGTAATAATAATGGTAAAACCGAATGTTCACGCTCGGCTAGCCCGCCAGCTTCGCGTCTTGAGTGAGATGAACGACCTGAGACTCAGTGCCTTTGTTGTGGAGTGCTCAAACAAGTCTCTACTTATGGAGTAACCTGGCTGGTGGGACGCGTGGACGTTGTTTGGATGGTGGGGTTGATAACAGTGTGAGCCAATCAGAGAGAATGTCCCCATTTCTCCGCCCCCAGCCCCCACTTGGCTTGTACCCCACCCGTACTTGCCTTTCTGAGCGATGGGCCGTGTAAGAGCACAGTCTGTTTATCACTTCGACGAACCTAAGACGTCTCCCAAAGGTTACACAGAAGGAACACACAAGTACCCTCTTCTTTCCTAACTTCCTATGGCATCCCGATTTTGCCGCGCGAAGGAGCCCCAGCCCCATGTTTAACAGGCTGAGTTGAAAGAATTACGCGGACGTCGGTGGGGAGAGGGGCGCTAGAATACGCAAGCGTTTGGGAAACACGGACCACGGTCGGTGCCTGTTTCACGCAAGGGGTGCATTTGTGCCGTTCTGTTGGATATTTAATAACTCTGAGGGTGTCAGTACGGCGGAGGATTTAACGTCAGGTACCCTGCCGGTCCAGAGAATGGAATACTCAACGGGAGCTGAGGCGCGGGTGGCGCCAGTCTTGCCTCGGGTTTTGCGGGTTGCGCACTATCTTGGAACAGCGAGGGTTGGTGCATTCTTGGACTGGCCCAGATTTGCGGAGAGCAGCGAAATTCCGTAGGGTTGAGCTTCCGGACTCCTTGCAAACAGCGTGATCCGGGATGGCGCTCCTTTTGATTAGGAACAAGCATCCCTTCAGCGACAAAGTTGAGAAGAGGGCATCGAGTTACAAGAAGATGCAGCTGCGCCAAGTCTATTATCTAAATACACAGGAAACTGGACCTTGCACTCTCAGATGTGGTCCAGGAACGCCTCCACCACCACGATCTCCAGCCATACAGGCCAGATTGTGACAACTCGATAACCACATTCGTCTTAATCAGACTCCTGGATGCTGTCCACTAGATTAACTATAACCGTACAGAAATGATTGAGCACATCGTTATAACCTCTCCCAGTGGTGTACCTAAACCACCAATAATAAACATACTAAGGGTACCAGAGATTCAATAGAGGTTCCTTAAAGAAATGATCATGTACAATACCAAGACCCTGACCCTGAAAGGCACAGATAATTGCATGGGCCATATACCAGCAGGTGATAGACACACCGCAGACGCCTGGCCCACACCGGACCATCTCGAAAAATTTATGAAGGTGGCCCCATTGGGGTTCAGACAACCGCATATTCCAGTCGTCTTCTTCTGAACTTGTGAGTTCCAGGCCAGCGTACAAAGCCGTGAATATCAGAACGTCCGATACCGGATCGTTGACAATGGTTGAAAGGGACAGAATCCACCCGCCGAATTTGCTGCCAAAATCGTAAAGGTGATCGAATATCTCAGTATCATCCTCCGACACATCGTGATAAACAAACCCAACCGCATATAGAGATACCAAGATCTTCGTTGTGGTTGGGTATAACGAAGGGTATCGGTATCCCGAGTTAGAAGCTCTATCGTCATATAAGAAAGCGAACCAGGTAGTTTGTAGGAGGGAAACTTACATGACTTCAGTCAACTTGTTCGACCTGTCTTCATCAAATGCCTGGAGTTTGGAGATGAAGTTGTCGAAGGTTTTAACAATGTCCTGAGGAGGCCCGGCGGGAGGAGGCGCAGGGGGAGGAGGCGGCGGGGGGGGGGGGGGAACCCTCTGGAACCTCGTAAGTACGGTATGCTCATCTTCCAGGCAACAGCGGACACTGTTTCAGCCTTGAAAATGAGTAATGACTCGAGGGGATGAGATAGTTAGAGACCTCCAAGGGAAGACTTTGAAGCGTTTTAAACAATGTGATCTTGAATAGTTCCAGGTGTAGGTGTAACACAACCTAAAAACAAGCGGTGAAAGCGGTAGTAATCAGGTTGAGCACCGTCGTTGAAGCCGGTGAGCGGAAGTCCTCTGCAAGGCAATCCTACCGAGGGTTGATATTGGAGTGTAAATTAATATAGGCCTATCAATCTGCTAGGTGGGAGAGATACTTATATACCTAGCTGCCGATCTTGACTTTGAAGGCGCCTTACAGACGGATGCCTGCCCGCCGGCTTCGACGACAGCGCCTATACGTGTCCCGACACCCAAATACGACGTTGCTGCGCTCGACATTACAGACCAGCAAATACCTACAGCATTATATGCCTGGCAACTTGCATACTATGCTTGTCGGGTATATTTAGTCCCAACAGAGGGGTTTCCACATTTAGTCTGTCTCTTGTCGCTAGCCGAGATAAAGCTGTCCCTATTATATCCTTCGGCGGACACCGATCTCGACTATGCTCAGACGAATGGTCGGAAATCACGCGCTGTAATTCAGAGCAACGGTTCTTTTTTGCCAACGTCGGCATACGTTGGATAGATATGGTGTGCGATTGGTTGGAGCAGGCGGGCAAGCCTCGGTTTCTGCCTCGTTGGGGGAAAAGGGTGGCGGGGTAGGGGGGGGGGGTGCATTCCTCCCCTGCGTGGGCCAGTGCAGTGACAGGCATACCTGGGGGGTTGGGGTGGGTATACCAAACGAAAGCCCTCGGGTTTGTCTTGCAGGCACGCCGAGGGCGAGCCGGCCGGATGTGGCCTCCTCTCAGCAGGTGCCGGAGGGCTCGGAGACCAACCGATCTGAAATTGTCAATCTCAGTAGGGCGGATTGTGGCTATTGAGGAGCCTTGAATAAGGGCGGCGAATGGGATATTTTTAAAGCAAGGGTGAAGAGGCGAGGCCCTATCCGATAACAACGAGGTGGTGGAGGGCTGAATACTGTCGACCTGAAGGTTGCTTCCGAGGAAAGGAAATGTAAGGGTTGGATGGTGCGCAGCGGTTGTTGGTTGGGTTGCTGGATTGAGAGAGGTTGGGCTGGGGCGGTTCTGGGATGGAGAAAGTCAGGGCGCAAATTTCGGGCGGAAACTTTCTGAGGGGTAAGCCCAAAGTCGTAGGATACGACTGGGATAGCTGCAGTAAACATCGAGGTACGTTAGTGGCCCAACAGGTAAACTGGCTAGGAGTTACGAGGGGGAAGGACGGACGGGTTGTGACTGGGGGGGTGTTACTCGGAGGGAGGGGGGTGGTGTGTGGCTATTCCAGGCGGAGCGATAGGTGACCGAGAGGAGCCAGCGCTTGTGTGAAGGGGACTTTTCCCAGACTTTCAGGTAGGATCTTAGAGGGATATGTGTTTTTTCTTTGTAGTTACTATCGAGGTTGACCCCCGCCGTAGTGGTACCGAGAGGACGGAAGAAGGGAGCGGTATGGCAGCGAGTGATGTATGTAGCGATGGAAGACAGTGAGACGGCCTTTCGGCTTCGGATATCAATTTTCTCTGTATGTTTGCTAACTTCGGTTCGTGTCCTGAAGTTCCCGGGAAACTCTAGAGTTGTAAATTATATATATACAGACCTTCGGTCCGCCTAGCCCAGCGCCGAAACGGCCGTCCGACTCTATACTATCCCCCTGCCGTACTTGAACCCGATCTACAGCTTCGTACTCCTCGCCATTTCGTGCTTACACCCGTTACAGGCTTAATTATCCTTCATCGCAACCTGATATAGAATATACCTCTCATGTCCACATATATCATACGACAAATCTCTAAACCTCGCCATCCTCCGGACCGTCCCATCTTCTCTTGCAGTAATCCCCAGCCACAGCGTCGGGGTGGAGCTTGTTGTTACCGGCATCTATAACTAACGGCAGTCAGTACCTATACAGTGTTCAAGAGATAAGTGAAATCATACTTTACAGTCTCTTAGAGTAAGGCTTATTCTGGTTGGTAGAGATTGGTAGTAATACTTGACGAGTAGTCGCCAAACGACGTGGCCAATGATACAGGTCGTAAAGCCTAAGAATAAGATACACCAGTGAGGAAAAAACGATGGCAATGCCAAAGACAGATCCGATCAATATAAGATTTATCAAGCCTACAGATGCTTTGCACAGAAGTCGAAACCCCTTAACAGCATCACGGTATGTATCCGCTGCTATCAAAGGGAGCTTTTCTTGCAATGTGTTTGGGGGAGAAGGCATTATAAAGACGATTAAGCGGAGACGTTTAAAGGGGTAGGAGATGGGCTCTAAGAGGATTTAGGAAATCGACAGTAAGATTGTTTGGCTCGGTGTTCCAAAAGAGTATACAGATTTCACCCCCACCCCCCGATGACGCTTTGGTTCACCCGCAGATCTAAAATCACAGACTCATCTCCATTTGTAACGCGCGCGTACAACGCTGCGTTACTCAGGAGTCATAACTCTAATTCTCAGCAGACCAGCCTTTCAAACGCGGAAAGTAGTCCCCAACAGTAGATGACTTTCAGATTCAGGGTCATGTAAGTGGGATTCAAAAATCAGGGCGTCGGGCAGGGGAAACACCCCACACCACCAAATTCAAGCAGGACCGCCATCAACTGAAACTGAAGCGGATATAGATCGCGAGTCGAGACAGATTGTTACGTCTCTATCTTACTGAACATCGTGAACGTATCAGCCCTGAACTGTATATCCTACTTACCCTTGTTGCTATATGCTTGGCACTATAGACCTGCCTATAGGCCTTTTGTAGCTAGGGATCTTGGGTGTTTTGTAGGGATTTCTTTTCCCGTTGCTCTAAGAAGCATTAAACCCTGCTCCCTAGGAGACTAGCTGGTATCTCTCGCGAGAACCTTGGTAGTAGGCCTGCTACCTTTTAAATAAGGTAATGCCTAAGGTCTCCGAGAAACTCAAAGACCTAACAGTGTCTTAGCTAGCCGCTGAGAAGATAGGAGAAGAAGGTATAATAAACCGTAAAATCATCTTACTAACTAGTCTAGAACTTTTATCGTTTACCATATAGAAGTAGTAGAATGCCAGACCGCTTACGTTATAAGAGTTCTCCCTGGTATTCTTCCTGGCATTCTCCTTGGTATTCTTCCTGGCATTCTCCCTAGCATTCTTCCTGGCATTCTCCTTGGTATTCTTCCTGGCATTCTCCCTAGCATTCTTCCTGGCATTCTTCCTGGCATTCTTCCTGGCATTCTTCCTGGCATTCTCCCTGGTATTCTTCCTAGTATTCTTCCTGGCATTCTCTCGCCACGCCCTTGCCCTGTTCATCCGATGGATTATTTATGATTGGTCACATCCCCCCCCCCCCGCTTTCCCCTGTTCGGGTCTCTCCGATTGCATTAGCGTGTTCGTTGGACGGCGGCAGGCTCAACCGCTGAGGCCCTACCCGAGCCCTGGCCTCGCAGCGCCCAACATGTCAAGCACACCTCCCGGCTTGGCGGATCTGGCTGCGGAGGGGCGAATTTAAATCTACGCTAAGGCGACCCATATCTGACATTGCAGTCGCTTCTGGATTCAGATTGATCTGATTTTGGAAGAGACCGACTAGATTGCCCGCTTTGGTAAGCGTAGCGACCTAACCTTGCAAGACCCGTTTGTCTTACCATCGTCACATCCCGACGATGATACGGCCAAGGGTTATGCGAGAATTGCTTCCATTGTAGAAGAGTCTGCTTATTGAGGGAGCTTGGAGCTTCCTCGGTAAGCAATTATACTATAGTATCTTACAATAAGTTACTTGAAACACTTGCTTAAACCATTTGTTGTGAACCCTTCGGCTCCCTGTATTGGGACAGTGAACTACACGAGGGCAGATGGCAACTTGTACTACAGTTGATTGTGAGGTGCGTCGGGCGGGAATGGGGCAAGGAATGTATTGAAAGCGGTATCATTTGGCATCACTGTTCGAAGGGGTTCCTCTCGTCCCTGCCCCGGCAGGTCGTACCACACGTATGTGCATGGTCGAGCATCAGCCGTTGTGGGGCTTGACACAAGCTTGGCACCCAAGCTTGGCATCTCCCTGGCCGGAAGAGGCAAGATATCGCTAACCATCTTGGCGGAACAACAGGTCTCACAAATCTGTGTTCCTAGCTCGCCAGCAGGGGCCCCTGGTGGTTACGCACCCAAGATGGAAAACGTACGAAGTCTCACCCCGCTGATCCGGTGCTGCAGCTGCATGTGAAAGGAATTAGAAGAATTTTTCGCCTAGAATGGGGATCGGATGCAGCACGAATCCAGGAAAGGGGCATTTTTCTCAATGAAGAGATCAACCTGCCTCCGACTATTATTTCTGGGTAAGAAGAGCTCGCACGGCGGACCCAATGGGGTGGGCCCACAGGGCAGAAGGCGGGGCTCTCGCTCCCGGGTCCCCGTCCCCTCGCACCCTCGCTGAAGGTACTCCCCATCCCCTCAGTCGCTCTGGGGCGTGGGGGGACACCCGAGAGCCGGGCCGCCAGTAAACTGGTAGGTAGGCTTGGTAGGTAACTACCTACTATGTATGGACACTCTGCCACAGTGGATCCAGCCAAGTATCCTGGTAGGTACACTGCAATAAACCGGGCTGCATGATCAGTAAGCTCAGCGATTTATTGTCCGGCCAACGAAGCCCTGCCCAAACCCCCCGACTGTCTGGTTTGTAGTGTACATACATGGTAAAGCCTTATGTACGGATACACTCCTTCGTACAGAGTACATCCCTGTATCTAGTATTTACAGATGGCCGGGCGTTGAGGTTTTCTCTTCGGTGGTATCGGAACGTTCCCCGGCGAGCCCACTCGACTTAACAAACAAAAACAGTGACACTAACGTGTCAGAACTGTAGTTACCGCACGGCCTTGGCGGTAACATCCGGTCCAGAACTCCAGATAAAAGGGCCATCCACGCCAAGCTCAACTGCGGCCCACCTCGGGCAGGGAGGATGTCTGGTTGGGGCTTGCAGGGGTCGCGCAAAAGTGTTACACTACATTCACCAGTTTCCAAATCGAACATCGCGCAGCCACAGAAAAATATTGGCGAGGGCCTAGCTCTTTGCTGGGATGCGGCAAGGTGTGTCTCAATGGGCAGCAGAATCGGCACCGGCTGGATCGGCGAGAGATCACAGCCCTCATGGACAACTTTCGTCATCTATTGACGTGACCTACTGGCCGAGTTGCCAACGCATAATCACCCTCTATCCAGGCCTCTGAACGAGTATAAAGGGACCCGGGTCGGAACATCTTTGATGGTTCTGCTGTGTTGCCTTCTCAGTGTCCGAGAGCAGCAAATTGAACGGTCGTCGTCGGGTTCCCCACCATGTGTAAGTACCTTCTACCCTTGTTCCCGACCACAGTGAAGCTCCATGCCCGGCATACCGCAGCTAACCTGTTTCAATGACAGCCGACAGTTGCCAAAACAATATGCCCGACGCCCCGCTTCGTGTGATGGGCATTTGGTTGACAACAACCTCGCTCGATAGCATTGGGCCTATCCCAGTAGTGGTGATTAGCCCACCTATATGTCCGTCTGCTTTCTCATCCGCACCTACATTACCATGAGGCACGAGCCTACAAGCGGCGCAGCTTAGGTACTAATGTGTCCGTGTTAGGTGGGAATTGCTTTATTCCCGAATATTTGAGTGGTCTACTATGGAACTATTATCCGCCAACCTCACAGGCTAGTGTTTATCTCAAGTTTGGGTACAGGTGGAACAATGCCTGGTACTGGCTGGAGTCCAATGGGGAGTTTTCCATTGTTTCCGGATAACTAAAGCCTTCTGGGCGGAGACAGTGTCCGCCATGACGGATGCAAGGGGGGCTGTAAAAAAGACTTTTCGTTTAGTAAATTTCGGGAACAAGGTTGAGAAACTGGGTAATATGCCAAGCCCCCGACAGACGTGAAAAGAAAGCCATTAACTGCGGGGGAGCAACCAAATGTTCCGCAGAGGAAAGGCGAGACAGGGGCCTGCTGGGCCTTGCGTGTGACAATCTGCGTCTGTGATCACAAGAGAATTACGCGGGTACAAATGCCGGGCCCACTGGAGGTCCTCAACCCCGATCTGGCACCCTGCTTTGCCTTGACAGCAAAGCGCCACCCTTCCCCGGCCTGAGCCCGTGGACCTGACCCGGCCTTCCCCGAGTGTGAGCTGGAATTGCTTCAACACCGCTTTCTAGATCCTTGCCCATGTCCCCTCTTTTGTTATGATGATTGTATCTTGTTACTGTTGAGGGTGACAAAGGGATGGGCGCGGAAGGACGCCCGGTGCTTGTTGGGCCTAGGCCCTCCATCAGTGACCATTGCTTCCTGTCACTGCCGTCATGTCCTCTGTGATCTCTTTCTGCTCTCTCTCTCTCGGTAGGCCCCAAAGTGACAGGGGATGTCGCAGGTCTCAGAAAAAGAAACTGTTGCTAGAAGAATTTTTCACTCCCCACTAGTAGCTGCTTGCATGATCGCCCGTCAGCAAGCGGGCAGGTATCGCCATGAGGAGATGATTCCCATCTATAAAAAGAGCCAGCTTACCTGGTACCCTCACCCGTGATTCAGCAGACCTCATGCGACACCAATACTGCAACACGGTTTCTTGGTCCCCGCGGCGAACCAGTTTATGAGGCGCGCTGCGAGTCTTGTGTGTGCTGTCAAGATGCGTAAGTCTCCGCCTTTTTGTGCCATTCTCCTGTGTGACTGTGGGCAATCTGCGTTCAAAAGGTGGCTGGAGTTGACCATGGGGCCATGACCGAACCATTAGCTTTCATTCAAGGCAGCAATGAGGAGGTGACCACCGATGATATTCTTCGGGGTATAGGGGGATGGGTTGCCGACTCCCCGGGGCTCTCAGCTCCGGCTGAGCTCGACGGGGAAGACGATGGCGTCTTGACCGATAGACCGTCACATCCTGGTACGTCAAAACTCTCATGCGTTCCATCCCAACGGACGGATCCAAGTTCTTCATTGTTGTTAACCCGTAGTTATTTGCCTCCTAGCAACGTAGATGCACAGAGCCAATCTGGGGCGGGCCGGGGAAGGTGGCTTCAGATCCAACTAGTGTAAGACCTTTGAATTGGGGGAGAAGGATCGGGCCAAGAAGGGAGGCGCTTTGGCGGGCGGGTGGCTCATGCAGGTTGATCTTGAATAAGTTAATTGTGGCAGGGGCCGGAACCGGTGTGGCGGGCATCTCAGGGTACCGATTCACTGTCTTGTTACTGATTACATGGTTCTGGATCTTGATTTAGTGAAACATATCGTGCGTCAAGAACAGCATGGCTCCATGTCTCAGCTAAGAAATGGAGCGAAGGATATCGAATCGCTGTCGTGTGGCTTCGTAAATAAATTAGAGACGTCCTCATCAATCCAACAGTCATGCTGTGTGAGTCACGCTGGTGCTTATCAAGGTCTGATAAAGGTGTGGGAAGGGCGTTTTGTCTCGCGAAGAATGCTGGAAAAGCGATTGGTCTTGGTTTGTCGTGTTTGTTTAACTTTGTAAGTTTGGACCCAATCAGAGCACAGTCGGTGAGAGGCGGCGGAGAACGGTGGCCCCTTGCTTGATGATTCATTTCCTTCTTTTTTTTTGTTGCAGGTGGGGGCTGAGAGCTGCGAGCAGCGCGAGGCTGGGCTTCAGCGCCAGGCAGAATGGAAGTGGCGAAGGCAGAGAGCAGGCCCCCTCTCCTCTCCTCTCGTTTCGTTCCTCTTCCCTCTTCCCTCTTCGCTCTTCCCGTATTCCCCTTCCCATCTTCCTTCCTCTCTTCTTTGTGCCTTCCTCTGCAACATATATCGTCGTGCAACTTTGTCGATCCTCGAGGCACGAGGGCTTGTCTGAATTTTACGACAATGCCGTAAAGATGGAGTCAAAGACAATCTACGAGAGGATTGGAGCAATTTCGGTCCCTCAAAGGCCCGACCTTCATCCCTCTTGCCCCGTTTATACCACAGCCTGCTTCGATATCCTCCGGAACTTGTCAAAGTCTAGGTGTAGGTGAGGTCTCCCCGATCACGATGTATCGCTATTTCATTTTCACCTCTAGCTCCCTCCAACGTGGCTGACTTCTGTTTGGCATTTTATCTAACCCTGTGTCCATTAGACAGAAACGTCCGCGATGCTCCACGTACTGGGTCATACGTATATCATGCGCCGTTTGATCATCCTGATTTCCTCCGCCGCCACAGCGATCATCTTCCTGTACCGAACCGTGCCTACCAGAACCCCCCTCGCTTTGAAACATGCCGCGAGGGACATCAAAGTCAGGACTAAGGTTCTAGCATGATAGACCACGAGTCATGTTCACCACGAGATCTGATGCGTTGCCCGAAAGGCTTGACTAAAGGCATCACAAGCTCGACCCTGGACCACGCACGGCTCGGCCGACCGGCCCATTTTGTGTCTTTTCCACGCGATAAGCACTTCCACCCAACGCCGTTCAACAAATGGCTTCCGCTGCGCATTGGGTCAAAGGCTTCCCATAGGCAGCTCACGCTGATGGTTATATCCCGGTTGCGAAAATTTCAAGCACATAGAGAGGTCCGGTGCCACCTCTACGCTGTCAGCAGCATGTTTTCGGGTTTTATTCTTCTTTAAAGACTCACTCAGTTAATCTCTACTTACACAGCCAACCTTGACGGGAGACTCGTCAAGGTAGGCGACATCAAAATCACGAGGACCTAAGTCAAGAGCCACTTGATGTTGTAGATATGAGTCAATGCGGATGCTTCCTACCTACCTGTTCAAAGGCAGGAATCAAAGCTAAGACACTGTAGAGTTAAGTGCAGGAAGCCACAGTACCCAAATGGAGTTGACCTGACACGGTCAAGGTTGATCTAGTCCCCCACGAAACATGGTGGTGTCGTGAAGGGCGGTACCTAACGGCAAAGACTTGCCACTTACAGGACGCAGGACTGTACTCTCCGATGAGAGGGTTGCATCCAACTCAAACCAGAGATAACTTCGACCAATACGATTATGAGCGATCAAAGACTTGAAGGTATTGATTAAATACCGCACCGCTGTATAAACTTAGCGAGAGGTCTTCCACCTTCCATCTTTACATTCGGTATAGGTAACGTTGACGAGTCGCCATGGAAACCGCGGATAATGGATTGTCTCGCTAGTCGCATGTTATACTAGGTGGGTAGGTACCTAGGTACTTAGGTGCCTAGAGGCCCCACTCCTGTACAGATTCTGGTATGTGTACGAAGTACGTACCTCACACTCTAGGTATTTGGCAGGGTTTTGCGATGGGACGTACCAGGCGGCAAGCCAAGCCAAGTGACGAACGGAGACGCCAATGGATCAGAGATTCAGAGTTGGTCTTCGTACGGCGTGCCTCAATTCACTTTATTGTGTGCATTTATCCACAAATTCTCGGCAAGATCAATCAGAATTTTGAAGTCACGGCGTAAGAATTGAATCCAACTATCTGCGTTCGTGAATTCGCAACCAGAAATACGTATCAATTCTGGGAAGTCGGTGAGGTCTCACTCGCGTCACGTGTGGACGGACCTCGGGACGCGTCGCGCCCCACTTGTCCGCAGTCGTCGCGTTCCCGCCGCGTTTATCCGTATTCACTCTCAAACACTTGATTGAACCTGGAATCGGCACTCGACGAATGTACAAGTAAACCCTTTTTATTTAATTTTATTTTTTTTTAAAAAAAAAGGGAAAAAAAAGAAGAAACTCAAACGCCCGCACCTCATTGTACAGCTAAACGGTCACGAGAAAGTTCTTTGAAATCGGTCTCATGGCACCTCAACAGACGCATCGCATCTCAAAGCGGCCTGCATTGGCCAAGTCGACCGCGAAGGCCAAGACGAAGAGCGCGGCGGCCGCCGCAGACGACCGCGTTGTTACTGACGTGCTCCTTGCCATTAAGCCAGAGCATCTCACGAACATAGCCCGCCAAAAAAAGAACCATGAATACCGGAAGTATCGGTTGCGTGACGGGGTGGAACGCTTGTGGCTGTACGAAACTGGAGGGGGCAACGGCCGGTCAGCGATCACGTATGGTTTCCCAGATTCCCCTCGAGCCATTGCGGAGCGGGCATAGCTGATAACAAGTCATCATGAAACAGGCACATTGCTGTAATCCCAGCCGACGTCCGTCGCACACCCGGCGAGGTACCAGCGGAGCCTTTCGGCATCGGCAACGACGATTTCAATTCCGGGCGAAAACAGTCCAAGTACGGCTACCCAATCCTTGAGTTGTACGAATTGGTCAAACCAGTCAGGTTGGCCGAGATGAAGACGCTGTGGGGAATGGGCGGCGCGCCGATGGGCTGGCGCTACCTTGGGAAGGGCTTATGGAATGATCGATGGGGCGTTGAGGATGCGCGGGATGACACGTTGAAGAAGATCTTTTAAAGTCGTGATGAACGCGGGCGACCAGTGGATGGTGTTCCGCTCTTCCATTTCCTGGGCAACGATACGACTATAAATCGACACAAGCAGCTTCATACCTCCCACGCGTTCCCTTCGATAATCACCCTCTTCAGATACTCGACCGAGAAGCACCTAAACACCTTTCTCGGATCATCCACCCACCTGACCACCTCTTCCCAAATTCGCCTCAAACCCTCCTCATCGCCATCGCCACCCACCCTCTCCTTGAGCGCCCTCCAGCTCCCCAACCCGTCTGTCCCGAGCTCTCGCATGCCGTCGTATCCGCCCGGTGCCACGTACAGCGACTTGGACAACTTCGCCCCGCTCCAATCGACAATCAGCGGCGCGTACAGAATATGCGGCGTGCGGCCCTGAGCCCGGTCTCTGGCTAGGCGGCACGTTGCTTGCCACGCCGCCAGCGGCCGGTAGAGAAACATCTCTTGATAGTTGCCGGCATAGTCGGCGCCGGTGATGCGTACGTGGTGGGTGCTGTTGTCGAGCAGGTGTGTCATGCTGCGGAGGAGGTTGCGGGCCGGCGCGTTGGCTTCCAGTCTGGACACCGACAATGACGAGGAAGAGACATCGACCGTGTGCGGGCCGTGGTCGGGGCAGTGGAAGGTGATAATTGTTGTCGTCTTTGTTTCTGGCGGCGGTGGTGGTGACTGCCAGTTTTGGAACTGGGCGTTTGGGTCGCGGTTGTTCTCTTCGGATGCGGGGGACGGGGGAGCGTATGAGTACTTGTTTAAACGACCGTGCTTCTCAGCTAGACCGCACCCCGGGACGGGGCAGGCGGCGCGCAGCGCAAGGGTTCCATACTTGGGAGAGAGCTGGGGGCCGAGGACGTGGCGGTTGCTGATAACATACTCGAGGAGCTGAGGCATGTCGGGATTGGAGAAGAAACTGGCCTGGGTGGTGGTGTGGGCGGGAATGTCAGACCACCGGGATAGAAAGCCGATGACTTCGTAGTAATCGCCGGTCCAGGCGTTTGAAGCGCCTGGCGTATCTCTGTATGACCTTTGGTATTGTATTCCATCAATTTCGACCCCTTTCCCACTGACTGGGGCCGTATCAACAAAGGTGATCTCCACGGACACTGGCGGCGGCTGGAACTCGGCCTTGGTGCAACTGGCAGCCATCGCTTCCATCCGGTCTCGCATTGCTCGAGCCATTGCAAAGGCATAGCAGAATACTATCAGCGTACCACAATGCGGGGAGTTGTTTGGCTGTGCTCCTACGTGAAAGACGATGGGCCGGCGGGGCATTCGGGGAGTAGCGGAGACGTTAGACTGCGGGACGCTATTGGCGCTGAAACTTTCGTCGTGGGCAAGGCTGCTCATGAGAGGTTCGACAAGATCCTTTTGGAAGGCATACGCGCCTCCACCCAGCGGATCATGCACCTTGCCGTCGTGGAAAGCAGGGTATAGAGGCCGGTCCGGAGTCAGGACACGAAGTAGCGACTCAATGGCGAACAAGATATTGCTTCGCTCGCATTCTGGTCGGGCATCATCGGGTTGGCCGGGTGGCACTCCGCCATCTTGGATCAGAGGGCCGAGGAGAGTGGCCAGCTCTTGGGCGGCGCGAGCACGTTCGGAGATGTCTGAGATGGCGCCCGATTTGCCTGTAACACTGGTTTCGCGGGGCTGCTTTTTATAGTTTGATCGGAACAGAGCCCGAAGATATCCAATCTTCTTCGCCATCGTCATGATGATAATAAATCTGGTGCCTGGGTGGCTCGAGCGTAATTGCAATCGACGGCCACTGCCAAACTTCGGGTTTAGCTTGGGCGCTGGGCCGGTGTGGGCCCATCGTGCGAGCAACAGCCGATCGACTACCTGACTATTTGACGACGGAACAAACCACTGGCTGACATAAGAAGCGTGGAGGGGGGACCTACTGATTGGAGGTTAAAGTCGTGAGTGGCTTGAGGCAACGAATTATTTGTGCCGATGGTGCATCATAATGAGGCTGGTCTGTCCTATTAGGCTGCCCGAGATACATGCGCGGTTGTTTCATCACAACTACTCAAGAACAACGCGCACATCTGGCCAAAACGCATCCATGCAGCGCCCGAGACCTCGACAGAACCGAAGCACCGACGCCTGGCGCTCAAGGTAGTTGCTGTATATACCCCTCTACTCTTCCGGCCCAGGTCTCCCATCCAACCACTTGGACATGTATGGTCCATCTAGCCAATATCCTAGCTTGGCATAATAGCTCCTGACGCCAACCCCTGAAATAACACTGATCTTCTCGCTCCCATGCTCCTCCCTCGCAATCCGTTCAGCCTCCTCCATCAGCAGAGTCCCGAATCCCTGATGTTGGAACTTGCGTGGATCGCGTGCATGGACCGGCACCGCCATGCCATAGACGTGCAACTCGCGCACTAGACTCGTCGGTTGCCCGACCAGCTCCTCGCGAAAGGTGTACTTCTCGCTGCACTTGCGCAAGCGCAGCAAGGCGACCAAGATATCCTGCTTTGGGTCCTCGTAAGCGAGGAAGGTCTCCCACCCGCCGTTGGCCGCGTAATCACGCCTCACCAACTCGATTTGGTTCGGCCGGATCTTGTGCTTGACCTCGTTGACACCGACCTCCCGTGTCCGCACATCCCGACATGTGGTACCGAAGTCCTTCATCCGAGCCAGCGCCAACTCCCGCAGGTTACCGTTTTCCACACCAGACGTCACCAGCGGCATTGGGATATCGCGCTGCACTCGATAGATCCGCGTCCAGGGTGGAACAAGTGCAAGAATGCGTGCTACAAGATCAATGAGGCCGTTAGGCGTGTAATTTTGGTAACGACCCGTTCGCCACAACTCGTAGAGTCCTGTCCCGCGGATGACAAGCGTAGGGTAAATTTTGAGGCCGTCGGTTCGAAAGGCAGGAGATTCGAAGTATTCCCTAAACTGATATAGGTCGCGCTCCATCCCGACATTGGGGAGATCGGGCATCATATGACTGACAACTTTGAAACCGGCGTCTTTCGCTAGACAGAATGTCTCCGCAACTGCTGCAACGGTATGCCCACGATTGGTATCGCGGGCAACATCTTCGTAAAGTGACTGGACTCCAACCTCAAGACGAGTGCACCCGTACCGAAGCATGCTCGAAAGATGTGGCTGTAGGCAGTAATCTGGTCGTGTCTCGATCGTGATACCGACGCATTTGATGCTGCTTTGCTCGCCGGCCCGAACAGCCTCGTCCACGTTCAACGTCCCATATCCACTAAGCGCGTTGTGAAGCTGTGAAATAAACTCGTCCCTGTATGACTCTGGCAGAGACATGAACGTCCCGCCCATAATGATGTACTCCACCTTATCCACCGAATGCCCGAGTGCCTTGAGCTGGTCGACTCGCCCGCGAGCCTGTTCAAAGGGGTCGTAACGCGCGCGGATGGCGCGCATGGATGTCGGTTCATAGCCAGTGTAAGATTGTGTACTAAACTCAAAGTCCGAATCCGGGCCGCCTGGGCAGTAGACGCAGATATTGCCGGTGTACGCGATGTGAGGGCATCGGTGCGGTTTGCACATCACAGCTACGACGGCGATACCAGATGATGTTCCTAGGCACCGTTAGAGACATTATCTTTCATTGCACGGGAAACATAACGTGGGACACTAACGAATAGGTTTCGCAATGAGTCTGGGCAGAATATACTTCTTGTAGTGTTCGGGAACGGCGGCGATGATGGCAGTGAGTGGTGGTACGTTGTTAATCTTATGCTTCTTTGCGAGTTTGGATCGGAGTGTATTCAGGTTGATATCCTTTCGGGGGCGGGAGGGATCCTTCGCCGCCTCATGATCTTCAATAAGGGCACCGGCGATATCTGCACAGCATCGGAGGAAGCGTTCGTTTTCTGGTGGGAGGTTCGCATCCTTCTTGCGCACCGTCGCAGTGATGGTTGTCGTCGACATCGTCAGGGGTATTGAAAGCGGTCGGTCCCGTACTATTGGTTGTGTGCAGTACCTTTATTCGTCAACTATAATGTTGGCTCGACTTGTTGTTGCCTTCGTTTCCGTCAATCGAATGGTAATTGTCGATGTTTTGGGCGGGATGCGTCAAAGATTCAAGATCGGGATTTTTTGGCGGGGCAAGACTGCGAAACTCAATCTCGACAACACCCGGGGCGTGGAAATATCATTTGGAGGGGCCTCATGCGGGGCCAGAACCAGAGTGGACCCGCGGCTCAGATCGGAAAAACACCACACCGCAATTGCCGAGAGCTTCACCTTAAGCCAATCACGGCTCAATACCGCCCCTGCTGGTTCGAGGCTGGGTCCGTTGGTTTGAGAGCGACAATTTTGGATGCTTGCGGTTTGGAGAAATGACGAAGGCCGCTGCATCCCGCTGAACGACGCTTGTCGAACATCTCCTCGAACATCATCGCCCTGCATTGCCCCTCCCCACCGACCTCCTCGTCCCTCCGAACCCTGATTTTATTGTCTTCGCTTAAGACGCAGCAAGATGCAAGCCTTCGCCAGGCAATCGCGGCCTGCGGGCGCCCTCCTGCGGCAACTCGCTCAACGAAGCTATAGCTCGTCCACCTCGACTCCCTACGCCAACACCATTAAAAATCTCCGTATCAACAGCGACACCAAGGTTCTATACCAGGGCTTTACCGGAAAGCAGGGAACGTGAGTTCTCGCTCTAAATTTCCAGATTCACCGGCCACCGCGATACCCCTTACCCCGCTTATCGCTCATCGCGATTTATGCCACCCGCCGTCAGGAGTTTGTTTCAGACACAAAAACTAACAATGGCCGTGTTCACAGTTTCCACGCCCAGCAGGCCATCGACTATGGTAACCCTACCCTAAGGCGAAGAAGGACAATTGTTGCAGGTTTGAGGCGACGTGGGATCTGATGCGAGGGTTCTTATTCAGGCACAAACGTTGTTGGCGGTACGAACCCAAAGAAGGCCGGACAAACGCATCTCGGCCTCCCCGTCTTCGCCAACGTCAGCGACGCCGTGAAAGAGACGGGCGCGAACGCGACGGCCATCTTTGTGCCGTAAGGGAACCCCAAAAACTCCTCACCCGAGGCAAGCCGCCGCTAACAAGATACAAATCAACAGCCCCCCACTCGCTGCTGCGGGTATCGAGGAGGCCGTTGCCGCCGAAGTGCCCCTTGTCGTGTGCATCACGGAGGGCATCCCCCAACACGGTGAGTAGTTGCCCATAGGAGCATCAGAACCGGGAGAATTTTAGGGGGTCTGACGCCACATCATAGACATGGTGCGCATCACCTCGATCCTCAAGTCTCAGTCGAAGACCCGCCTTGTGGGCCCCAACTGCCCGGGTATCATCGCCCCCGGCCAATGCAAAATCGGCATCATGCCCGGTTTCATCCACAAGCGCGGCCGCATCGGTATCGTCAGCAGATCCGGTACCCTGACATACGAGGCCGTTAACCAGACCACCACCGCCGGACTCGGCCAGTCCCTTGTTGTCGGCATCGGCGGCGACCCCTTCAGCGGCACCAACTTCATCGACTGCCTCAAGGTTTTCCTCGAGGACCAGGAGACCGACGGCATTATCATGATCGGTGAGATTGGTGGTTCTGCCGAGGAGGATGCTGCCGACTTCCTGCGTGAACACAACACTGTCAACGGCGGCAAGCCCGTCGTTTCTTTCATCGCTGGCATTTCGGCGCCACCCGGTCGCCGCATGGGTCACGCCGGTGCCATTGTCTCGGGTGGAAAGGGCGGTGCCGACTCCAAGATCAAAGCCCTCGAGGCCGCTGGTGTCATTGTCGAGCGCTCGCCCGCCGGCCTCGGCAAGGCTCTCCGGGACGAGTTCGTCCGCCGTGATCTCCTCTAAAGCGGCCCGCTTGTCCGATCGGCACACTCTTTAGAGTAGTAGTAGTAAAGATCTGATACTGTGGTAATGCTACCGACACGCCACCTGTACATGTTGAATGTTTCTTTTGTCGTTGGGGCCGACATGGGGTGTCATAAGGAGCCGGCGTGGCAGTTGTGAGAGTAGGGGGGTTCGGGCGGCAGGCAATGAATGTAGCAAGGCGAGAAACCAAGGCTTTTATCAATTCTATAGACTTGGGGGTTTCCGCTAGCTTTGGCATAATATCTCGTGCATCATGAGTATCCTTCTTTGGGCACCATAATTACAGTGGAAGCTCCAGGACCGCTCGAAATCGTTTGAACCAATTTTAATCGATTGTATTGGTTGCGTCTAATCCCTAAAATGAAGAGAAGCAAGAACATCACACAAGTTTGTTCGCCTACCCTCCCAACCTAAACTCCATTCCCGATGCTGATAAGGAGACATAAAATGACGTCTCCCGACCCCCTTGCATGTGCATCAAAGGGCCGTCCCATATTGGGTGCAGATGCACGACCTTTCGCACCCCGCCAATATACACACTTCGCCAAATCCATTGGGCTCGCAACAAGACCGCAGCAATCGGGGTCCGACATCGCGGCCATTCCTGACCGGATGCTCCCTTCGAACCCTAGAAAAATCACTGTTCGCCGAGCAATCGAGCGGTGATATCACCCATGTATGCTTCCTCCAGCTCGTAATCCTCGCCTGCATTGCGGTCGATGCCCACAAAGATGAAGGCATCAACAACCGCATCAACGTCGAAACCCATGTTAACGAACCTACCTACGAGGTCCTTGTGGTATCCCTTGTATCTAGAACCCCAGGAGGGGCGGGTCAGCGCACTGCTTGACTCCAAATTTCTATCAATCCCATCACCAATATGAATCCGACTTCTCACATACCGTGATGGATCATCCTTTGCAACAGGTGCGGCCGAAGACTGGTAGTTGTGGGTAAGATTGGCCCGGCGAGGAGCACCGGCGTACTTGACCGCCCACTCGTGAGCTTTGGCAGCAAACTCACCGGGCCGCTCCATCATCATCTTGGCCACCTCGGCGTCTTGCGGGTCTTTCGGATTCGGTGACTCGAGCAGCATACGGAGTGAGATTAGGGCCATCTTTATGGTGCCCACAGGCGACCACCCCGTGCCGAGCGTGTCGAGGCAGATTGCTCCCTAGGTGAGGACAAAGGGTCCCGGCCGTTAGTCATCCTGTGCTTATCCAACGTCCGCCTTTTACTTCCGGTGTCCCTTGTAGCCCATGACGAACGCTCGACACGGTTCTGGGTGTTTGTTGCCCTGACTCCTTGCTTGCAGTGCCCCCTTCCCCCCTCCACTCCTTCTCCGGTAGGCCATTCCCTCATGACAACCTGCCCCAAGCATCGGACTCACCGTTACACTGCTGACATTCGGATGCCAGATCTTGGTATCGAACTTCATGACGGGTGACTTGAACGGGTACGTGTCGGGAACCACAATATCGATCTGGAAAGTGCCTCCGGCATACGGCGTGTCGGGCGGCCCGGGAAACGTGCCCTTGAGGTGCGTCAGGTTGGCGGGGTCGATGGGGTGGGCAAACACGCCCGAGTTATCCTTATCATTATGAATATCGGCCAGCTCCTTCGCAACCCGACGCTCGCGGCTGGAGGCCATGGTCGCCGGTGATTTAAGCCTAGGGGTGATAAAGTCGAGCCGCCAATGTAGGTTGTGTTGGGTCGAGGTGACTGTTAGAATGGGTGTCTTGGAGGGCGGCCGGGGCGGTTCGCGGATGGCGCACTTAAAGGCGGGAGTGGGGAAAGGTCGCGGCGCGTTGGGCTTTTGGAAGACAGAGTGCGCGACGGGGCAGGAATGCTGTATCGGTAGCGCCGAACAGGGCGGCTTAGACTTCTGGGCAGCAGCGGGCGGTTCCCTTAGAATTGTCAGAGAAAGTGACCAAGAAGAAGCGAGATGCAAACGGAGAAGAGGGGGATAGCTACTGAAACTCTACGTAATGCAACCGGGCCAAGCCTAGGTAGGTAGCAAGCCACAGCGCTGCTGTTCCAGATTGAGGTGACAGGTAGGAAATCCAGCGTTTGTCAGGCGGCCCTCAGCGGCTGGCAGCCCAAATTATAATGGGAAGAAAGCGGAAGCAACACCTCGCTGCCCGGGCGGTGCACCCCACCTCCGAGAACCTGGAAGACCGCCTGCACAGTGGGCTGCCCAGTATCAGGTGTGGGGCAGGAGGTGGAAGCTCAAGGATTGGAACTCCCGTCTCCAGCTGTCGGTGTCCATGTCAGAGGGGCAGAGAGCCCGTTATCGGGCGAGCACCAAATGGGGCACAGTGAGTCGTCGAGGCACAGCAGATCTCCCAGCAAGGCGACCTGAGTAAACAACCCTCGGGCAACTGCCAGTTTAGTGGTCCAAACTAGAGATGGCAGTTCCTTTGAATCAAGCCCGCTCTACCTGAGTTTGGAAGCCGAGGCCATGGAACTCAGGATGGAGGGGCGGGCTCTCACAGCAGGCTCCCGTCCCGCTCGCCGGAAATGGGTGGAGACCAGTGTAACCTCTTCTGGTTGGTTTAGGACGGAGGGCGTTGGAGGGATGCCATCAATGGCCCGTGCACCATTGGCGCGCGTCGGCTTGCCGCCTGGCAGCTCCCAACCTTACAGGGCCTGGTTTGCACTAAGCATCGCATCACAGCTCCGCCAACAACCCGAAGACGATTTCTGGCATCAACATCACCCGCTCTTCCGAGCTGAACCTGGGAATCGCCTAAAAGGTTCCATAAGTGACTGGGTGCCGATTTCTTACTAAACACAACCATAATAATTGTTGCCGCGACTATACTGGCACATCCGCATCATGGTACGGCTGCTCGTCGCATGAAGCTCAGAAACTGCATGCTGACAACTTCCTAGGGCCAGAACCAGTCGGGTATGGGGGGCGGTACGGGTGGGGGGAAAGACGGTCGTGATGACAAGGACAAGAAGGTTTGGCTTCCTGGCGATCCGCGATGGTGCGACATCGATCGCTACCATTCTCAACATATCCTCGCCGATGCTGACCTGTCGCCGCTGTCGATAGAAGGACAAGCCCAAGTATGAACCGCCGCCGCGGCCAACCACACGCATTGGCCGCAAGAAGAAGAGGGCCGGTGGCACCAGTGCCGCGGCCAAAATGCCGCCCGTCTATCCCACAAGCCGCTGCAAGCTCCGACTGCTACGCATGCAACGTATCCACGACCATCTACTTCTCGAAGAGGAATACGTTGAGAACCAGGAACGCCTTCGTAAAGCCAAAGCCGCCAAGGACACTGCAGCACCTACATCCGAGATGGAGTCCTCGGATCGGATGGCCGACGAACGCAGCAGGGTGGACGACATGCGGGGCAGCCCCATGGGAGTCGGCACACTAGAGGAGATGATCGACGATGACCACGCCATTGTCTCCAGCACAACTGGCCCCGAGTACTACGTCAGTATCATGAGCTTCGTTGACAAGGACCTGTTGGAACCCGGTGCTAGTGTTCTCTTGCACCACAAGACGGTTAGCATTGTTGGCGTGCTCACGGACGACACAGACCCCCTTGTCAGCGTCATGAAGCTTGACAAGGCACCCACAGAGTCGTACGCGGACATCGGTGGTTTGGAGCAACAAATCCAGGAAGTACGAGAATCCGTAGAGTTGCCACTACTTCACCCCGAACTATACGAGGAAATGGGCATCAAACCGCCCAAGGGTGTCATTCTCTACGGGGCCCCCGGCACTGGAAAGACGCTTCTGGCTAAAGCAGTAGCCAACCAAACCTCTGCCACGTTCCTTCGCATTGTCGGCAGTGAGCTTATCCAAAAGTATCTTGGTGATGGGCCTCGACTAGTCCGCCAACTCTTTCAAGTAAGCCGATTCAACCACGCTGTTTTTGCCTTCCCCTGGTACTAACAACCTCAGGTGGCCGCGGAAAATGCTCCCTCGATTGTCTTCATCGACGAAATCGATGCTATTGGCACGAAACGGTACGATTCGACATCTGGTGGTGAACGTGAGGTACAACGAACTATGTTGGAGCTTCTCAACCAGCTAGATGGTTTTGATGACCGAGGCGACGTCAAGGTTATTATGGCGACCAACAAGATTGACACTCTTGATCCCGCCCTCATTCGTCCGGGCCGAATCGACCGAAAGATCCTCTTCGAGAACCCCGACCAAAACACAAAGCGCAAGATCTTCACGCTCCACACCAGCAAGATGTCGCTCAATGAAGACGTCGACCTCGAAGAGTTCATCGCCCAAAAGGATGATTTGTCGGGCGCCGATATCAAGGCGATCTGCTCCGAGGCGGGTCTCATGGCCCTCCGGGAGCGCCGTATGCGGGTCCAAATGGCTGACTTCCGCGCCGCCCGTGAGCGTGTGCTACGCACGAAACAGGAGGGTGAACCGGAGGGCTTGTATTTGTAATGTCACGGTGTAAGAGGCGCCGCTGGTGGCAGGAATTAGCACCAGCAGATTGACAAATAGACAAGCGGCTTACCTACTATGCTTAGGGTAATAGCGTTCTCTTGAGCCATGTTCCGTTCCATTTCGTTATCTTATCTTCCAGTATGCTTCCAAGCTGTAGCCCTCCATCGCATACGGCAACGTTCACCCAAGCCTCTTTCACGATGAGCTTGTCATCCCCATAAATACTATGGAGATATGATGCCCTTATCTCCCCCCCCCTTTTCCCGCTCCCAAAAAGATCTTCAAGTTAATGAAATGGCTGCAATACGACAGCCAAGCAAACGCCTCGCAGGGAGAGTAAAAGAACTACAAAAAGATGGAAATAACAAAAGAAATGCGTGGGAACTGTGAGGCTCGAACTCACGACCTCAGGATTACTCCGGTTTGACACCGAATCACACAAACGTATGAGACCTGCGCTCTTCCAACTGAGCCAAGCTCCCTTGCAATTGGTGGGGAAGCTTGGAAATTGACAACTAAGTATGGGCCTAGACAAGACGAGAGTTCCATACCCGAAGTCTAAGCCAAAGTTGCGCCAAACATCGTGGTTTTCATTTCATGACCACGGTCAGAAAAGCCAGGCTGCTGGTCATAGTAAATACAATGCAGGAGAAGTAGATATGTACTTACCTAGGTAGGTGTGGAGAATCAATCAAGATGGTAATCTTTGTTTATTATAAAAGAATACAAGAAATAAAAGAATGAAGAAATGTAACAATATACAATCCACCGTCTGCTAAGGCAATTTGGCACCGTGTTGTATTTTGGCAGGCAGACAAAATAAGAAATGACCTCGAGTTAAACCTAAGTCTTCTGTTTTTAGAGAATTGATTTATCAGGGACTCCTTAAAACGAGCAAAAGTACAGTTCGAGGTCCAAAAAATCCGGGCCACGAAAGGAACTATAATGAAGAGCAGAGAAAAGCCATTCCCTTCCTCGTTATTCCACAAGACACTCTCGAATAGATTCAAAAATCGAAGTCCGGCGTGGCGATCCATGGCATTGCGTCCTGGTTATCAATTGTACTTCAATAATTAAGACTACAGTCTCATATATGATCTGTATAAGGATTGTATTAATTAAGACTTTAAGAGAGACAGCCGTGGCTCAAATTAAGGCAACCTATTATATTTCCTGGAATAGATCAAGATTTAAACCCAAGAACCGTGTCTATAATTGAAGACTCATGGAGGCAGGGGAGCTCTTCGCTGAGAAGAGCCCATTTTAACCCCGGAACCGTCGCAGCTCCAAACAAGATATTTAGCCTCCATGGAATAGGCGCCTGGCTGTCGGAGTCCACGGCAAGATTTTTAGCAGGCCGCAGCAACTGGAAGACCGTTCGTCGGGGTAGTGCTTCAGCAGGACTAAGTTGCTTTGTGGATTTGGTTGATCCTTGTTGTAATTTCCTCAGCTACCTAAGTACCTAATATTTGCATATGGCTGATCCTGAGCAACACGATACCACATGGGTCAGTCAATCCGCACAATTTATGATTCAGGGATGTCCAATTGTTCCTTGAATGTGAATGTAACTTGCCTTAACAGTGGTGCTGGATCTAAGAAGCTGTTGAGCTCCTTCTTAACCTGCGTCGGGTCGAACGAGGAGGCATTTGAGCTGACAACCCTGACAGTAGCCTGAATTGCACATACATACTTCCCAGTACCGACATTCTTTACCGCAATGAGTGTGGGGAGATGAAATGAAAAGGAGATACAGGAGGCAAGGGTTGTTGCTTGTATGCCCGGACACTCGCCATCCGGCCCGGCGTCAAGAGCCCCTACTCGCTCTCGTCCAAGTTGAGGGCTAGATGGCCGATCAAGATATCTGGGGACAAAGTTTCTAAGATGGAAGCAATACTGACGGGTGCATAAGCGTTATTGTTACGTCAAACCTGCCCGTGCCGGTCCTAGTTGGCTGACCCCGATGGTAGTGCAGTATACGTAGGAACTACAGTACGTCATTGCACCCACGATCGGCTGATCTTCAGAGATCAAGCCGTTTGTGGTTTTGGGTGGTTTGCCAGGAAGATCTGAGGACGAATTCATCGTTAGTTCTGTGGGGAGGTGTGCTCGTTGGGAACTGATGACCGGCGTGTTTCGCCCAAGCCCACGTCATTTAAGAGAGGGGCACTCGCAGTCCTTTGATCACCAGCCCACCGAGGCTCGTCTCATTTGCATTCACAGCTAACTGGCGCAGACATGGATTATGGTCATTTATTCAGCATGAGCGGGGCACTGGCCGAGGCGTCGAATCGTCGTATCGAAGAGTCGCAACTTAACAGCGTCTCTTTCCCTCCAACGTCACAAAACACCTTTCCGCCAGCGCCGGGTATTTTGTTTTTGCTTTCGTCATCCCATGCAACCCCAGTCTCCATTGGTTGATCTCAAGAATTTATGAGGTCCCAAGCCTGGGACGCACAGTGAGTCAGATAGCCATTGCCTATGCCCACCATCCACGCAAATGAAGTTGATGCCCTGAACCACCGCGCCGATCTAGAGAGAAATCGCATAAAGGACAAGGAGGTGTGCGAGTCGGCCACTATCTCTAGTAGCCGAAGGCCTGGAGGGCCTCGGTCGTCTTCGTGTCGACCTTGGCGGTCTTCTTCGCCTCGGACAGCTGCCTTGCGGCCAGCTTCTTGCGCTCGTAGTACGCAGCGCCCTTCGCCTTGCGCCTCTCCTCGAGCCTATGGCAGGGTCAGCATACCGAATCTCCACACACAAAACCACGGCCGTGAATATCCCATATAAAACGCACCTCTCGACCACGTCCTGGTACTTCCAGCCAACCTCGTGGCTGAGACGGCCGACGGTGCAGTACTTGCGGCCGGGCTGCAGTCTCAGGACACGGAGGGCCTGAGGGACCACCATCTTCTTCTTCTTGTCGTACGGGGGAGGGACACCCTCGAAAACCTTAAGGCGCTCAAGGGCAGCGGCACCACGGGCGGTCTTGTGGGGGATCATGCCGCGGACGGCCTTGTAGAAGATGCGCGACGGGGCGCGGAAGTGGAAGGGACCTGGGAATTGTCAGGATTGTGTGCCGGCGATATAATCGTTCGTGGGTATGCTTGACTCACCACCGCGGGTGGGGTTGTACCGGGTCATCTTGCGAAGGTAGGCGTGGTACTTGACTGCAATCGACATGTCAGCTCGATGTTCCTGATTTCGCCCTGCATCCAACCATAACCCCCAGGTCGTAAAATGACCGCCTCCCTTCTTCCTGCCCACGACTCCATGCCGCCGTCACAGATTGCCCCCTCTTAATGCTGAGACCGAGAACCCAATTCGCCGTCGAGTAGTAAAATTATGGTACGTACGCTTCGCGCGGAAGAACTCGCCGGAGATGTTCAGAGCCTCGCAGCGGACGATCACGATCTTCTGGCCGTTGAGGAGCTGCTTGGCAACAATGCTGGCCAAACGGCCCAGCAAGTGGCCCTTGCCATCGATCACGACCTGTGGCAAAGTTAGAGTTGACGTTCCAAAAATCCACGCGCTTGTGCTTTGGGGTCCTGCGGTGTGCCCTCTGCCATCCCGCCAGGGTCGCCTTTCGCTTCCATTCCTGAGAATCGCAATATCGGGGGACGGCGGAGAGGGATTCGCGCAGCTCGCCTGCAGCCTGCAATTGAGGGAAGACCGGGCAAACGTACCACAGACTCGAACGAAGACATTTTGGCGTGGTGACCTGGGCTAGAGAGAGATAGAAAAGGTTGATCAGTCACACGCCGGCCTATCGAGGAGCAACTGGTTGTTTCCTTACCCTTGTGATGGTTGATGGTCGTTCTTCGACTTTTTTGTGTGTGCCGAAAATCTGGCCGTGTGCAGTCAACCAGTCCAAGATGCGCTAGACCGAATGCAGAGGAGGTGGAGGCTCGCAGTCCAGGCCTGATTGTGGCCTGAGGCCGCATGAGATAGGGTTAGACCTACCGTGCCCGGATAAGTGGGGCAATGTTCCTTTCCCCGGAGACCCGCATCGACGACATTGCGACAGACAGGCTCGGTGGGCCTCCTGACCTTCAATTTGTTTACTTTGAGAGGTAGCGCCGGCCGGGCGGCCAAATCGTTTCTACGTGTTCTTAAGGTTCATTTGAACAAGAATAGTAGCAGGAGAGGAAGCATTAAAATCTGATTAAGGGAGGAGAGTCTTGAGACTATTGAGGAAGATGCCCCAGTGCGAAATCCGCCCCTTCTACTGCGCTGATGCAAATATGTACAGACCTCGAACAATGGTTAACCCGACATGGGCACATCAGGACCCCCGCAGAAGCCTGATGTGTGGTAGAAGACAATAAAACATAAGAGTGGTGCAACAGACTTGAACGAACCGGTAGCCGAGAAGCTCTTGGTCAGCGAAATCCTTTGCTAGAAAGCTCTCTAACATAACAGACGCTGACCTTCACTTGATGAAGTCGGACCTCGTTTCGATGCCCTTTCAGCAAGTTCTCGAGTACTTTCTAATGCGTCAAGTCCGGTTCTTTGCAGTGTCCATCCGATTTAAGATGTCCTGCACGCGGACTACTAATTCTTTTCGCCTAGCACGCGCCCCTTCCTCAGAAGAGGTGTCAACTGCGTCAAGCTTCAGGATAGTCTGCTGCATAACTGTTTCAGACAACCTGCGATGGTCATCCACCCGTTTCTTGGGGTCGTTGGGGGGCTGAGCGATGAATTCATGGCAGAGAGGTAGCAATTTGCTGTTGAAATCGGTGGCGATGATGTTGAGCTTCTCAAGGGGGCCACCGGGTACGCCAACCAATGGTGCAGAAGGAGCACTCGCTACGGAGGCCGAGGAGCCAGGCGATTGAGTTCGAACGTTCGATGCTGCGCGTTGCCTGGTGCTGTGGGTGGGAACGTCGAGACCAACTTGCGAGCCGCTGCCCCGGGGGCTCCAGTCATCCCATCTGGCTGTCCTGTCAAACCTGGGCGAGCTGGGCTGTGCGCCGTATCGGTCGGCCCTGTTCTGATTGACAGCCACGACTTCCTCGCTCGCATCGCTTTCGCTTTCGCGACGGGATTCCCCGGGCGCCATGAGAATCTCGCTGTTGTTCTTGACGCCGTATTCACACGCGGGCGCCTGGTCGTTTTTGAGACGACGACCTTTGTAGTAAAGCTTGATTCTCTTGGCTTGGCGATCCGAGAGGTGCAGAATCATCTGGACACGTTCGCGAATGTCTCCGACGAGCAGCTTCCCGTCACCAATGGTAAAGGGCGGAAAGTGCTCCGGGTATGTGACGTTTTGGTGCTTGATCAACAAGACATCGTCCTCCGGGTGGCGTCGATTGAAGACCGGAGGGGGCGCCGGGGCGGAAGTCGAGTACGGGTCGTGAATGTAGGCCTGTGGTGGATCGACGATGTAGGGGCGAGGCGCAAAGCCGCGGTTTTCCAGATCGGCCGACGTGATGTAGCTGTAGTCGTCAGGCGTCACATCGGGGGCACCGTCTTGAGAACTGAAGGGCGAGATGGCCCACTGGGAGAATCCAAAGCGCGGCATGATGCCTGACTTGGGCTGCTTTTTCTGCCCGTTGCGTGCTGCGAGGGCTGGTATGGCGCTTAGGAGCAGAATGCCACCAGCGGCGGTGTAGAGTACTGTTGGCGAGAGGCCGGTGGTGGATTGGAGGTACTGGGTCGCACCAGCTAAGCGGTCGACGGTGGTGTCTATGTAGGGCTGAAGCGATGCAGGGAGATTCCGCAGGGCTAGGGTGAAGTTACTGGCAAGGTCTGCGACGGAATCACCTGGTGATGCCCAAATTGCTGAACCTGAAGCCACCTTGGCGGGTCGGGTGCGGTCGGACGACAGGATGCCGTTGACCGGGAGAATGAGATAGGAGAGGGGTGGGGGGCTTGTGGTTGGATTATATCAATCAACCTGCTCGTCGCCTAGTCTGGCAGATGCGGAGGGGAAGCGGATCGCGGAGCTTGCTGCATCAATGGGAGGGAGGGGATTGGATCGGTCAATGACCACGTTGGAGGCTAGACCCGGCGCCCTTGGAGCAGGAAGTGCAGAAGCACAGAGTGTTGTGTTGTCCTCACACCAGAGTTCCGGATCTGGAAACAAGGCAACGACGTTTCGTCGATCTCCGATTCGAGAGATGGCGGGTCACGTTCGTTGATTCTGGAGGGTCGGAGCCGGTTGATAAGATTGAGTGGCGGTCTTGTTTTCCCTCGGGGGCAACAGAATGGAGAACCTGGAAGCGCGAACAAGGGTGACAAAATTTCAATATCCCGGCGAGCCCAGGGTGTCAGGACCCCATGGCCTGAGTGAAACCCCGCCTTGATTGTGGATCCAAAACCCCCACTTCTCATATTTGGATGCCATTTGTTCACTACCCTGAGACTGACCAACTGCAACTGCCCAGCGGCTGCACCTGTCCGCAAATTCGAGTCGATGTGAGCATGCTGCAGCGACGGCAGACCACCTGCGCCAAGAGCGACGGGCGGATCTCGCGGAATGCCCAAAAAAAGAGGATTCCCCGGGGCCGGGGAGTGTCAGCCATTGCTTGGCAAGTCCTGTCATAGCTGTCTTGAGGGTTGCTTTTCTGGGCTCCCTTGGGTTGGACCCGAGTAGACGACAGGATATGTCAATCACATTGAGTCTACCCCAGCATCCAGCTAGACGAGATACTCGTGTTGATGCAGACCAGCCCTCTCGGAAGCATCACAGCCGCTTCGTTGAGACAATGTGTCCGCGTGAGAGGTGGGAGCCATGAACGGGTGGACTCGAGCCTCCGTGAGTGCCCTCCACTACTCATTGGAGCTCTAAAGGCCGACCCCAAGCAAATCGCTGATCAGGATTCAAGACAATGAGATCATCTCGAGTTGGAACAAGGCCGCAAGCCTATTTGTTGGGAATAGCTTCGTTTCTTACTTCCTGCCACGGTCCGCCTTGCTGCAAATTGATCCCGTTGTTGATACCTTGGTTGACGGTATTGTTTGATGTTTGCCACCCGTCTTATCCCCCAGATCCGCCAGGTGTGCGCGTTCGACACTGGGATCGCAGGGTCTTGCCAGCACAGACCATGTGCGTCATCGGCCCCTGGACGAGTGGATCAAAAAGCCAGGGGCGCGACAAAATCTGGAGTTGAGGATGAACGATGCTCTTGGGCGAGCGGGAGAGTTGGACTTGGGCCTTGTAGTGTATGTACATACATTACGAGATTACGTGTAGTGTAGTGTATGTGTAGACGTACTTAACGTTATTGTGTTCGGTTGTGTTCCCTAGGTCGACTTGTAACTTAGTCACGTCATTTGCCAAGTTCCCTGGGTCCAGTCCCCAGGTGACAAATCCAGCATTGTCGCAGCGTTTCGACGGACCATTTTAAAGAAGGGTCCAAATTGCCCCTCATCTTCAACACCTCTTCTCGCACACCACCACTACCCCGACTTCCATGTCCTTCATTTTCCGCAGACTATTTGGCTCTACTCCAACAGCCACAATGGACGCCGCCAAGGTGAAAGCACAGCAGTTGATCGATGACAATGCCGTCAGTATGTAAATTCTCCGTCCCGCGCTGCCTCGTCGACTGCCCCGCTAACCAAAAACCCCGTGAATAGTGGTCTTCAGCAAGTCGTATTGCCCTTACTGTAACAAAGCCAAGAGTCTCTTCAGCAGCCTGGATGTCGAATACAAAGCGATCGAGCTCGACCAAGTCGACGATGGCAGTCAGGTCCAACTTGCGCTGTACGAGATCAGCAACCAGCGTACCGTCCCCAATATCTTCATCGGCGGCGCCCACATTGGCGGAAGCTCAGACCTCGATAACGTCGACAAGAACGGGAAGGATGGCAAGTCGTTGAAGGAGCTCTTGAAGGCTGCCAACGCCCTCTAAGAGACAGTGGTGGCTGGGAGCATGAACTTTGTCGCTGAGAAGGGGCAAACTCAAGGAATAGAGGAATAACTAGATGTCGGCCCTGTTTAGCGGCCCTGCAGCGTACTTGGCGGTATAATTATAGTGTACATCGCATTAGCGTCTCCGACGACCATGGCTTCACGTGTGAGTGAGGGAGCGGATAACGCCCCTGCCCTGAGGGTTTTAGTATTGTACGGGCTGCAACATAGAGGCTTTCTCTTGTATTTATACAAATATCCAGAAAACTTGTACAGGGTTTGTACAGTATCTGGTATCCTGCTTACACCCTGGAGTTCACGACGGGCACGACCTGCGCCGCCACGGTGCCTACCGGCCTTTCCACAAACCCCATAATTCCCTCCACGATATTTTGCCGCGCCGGCTCGCTGGCCACTTTTTTCCCAGCCAGGTAGTTAAGCCACAATGCCCTCGATACCCTCTCGTCCTCCACCACCCCGATTAGCTGTCGCCCGCTAGGCTGTCCCGCCTCCGTTTTCTTTTTCCCGGCATCATACGCGATGCTTAAACGTCCCGTCTCGTCCCGGACTAGTAGTAGCTCTCTGCGCTTCGGTACGCTCCCATGGCTAAAAACCCCACGGAATTGGCGCATTGCCTGACCAAACGCCTCATCATCTGCCCCCGGGGCAGTTGGCGGTGCGCGCGCCTGGATCGCACGCACAAACCCGTCTCGCAAGTGGTGGAAGTCGGTATCGCGCACAGGTACGACGCGGAAGGCAGAGCGCGCGGGTATGCCAGCGGCCAGCAGTTCTTCCCAGGTGCGCTCGCCCTCGGTCGGGTCCAGCAGGGCGGCTCGTAGCTGCTCGCGCTCGCCAGGCACTAGCGTCGTCGCAATCGGGTTGATCTTCTTAGTCAGAGCGCTTTGCAGCGCCGCAATGTCGGCGGTCGCGATGTAGTACCCTACCACGTAGACTTGTAGGCCGAGGAAGGTCACAGTGCGCAGCCCTAGACCAACAAGCGTGTACTCCGTTGTGCTGCCGTTCGGCGTAGTAATGGTTTGTTGACTGGCGATGGCGTCAACCGGGCTAGTGGGAACTTCGGTGGGAGTGATTGGAGCCGTGTAGGCGGGGAGATCGAGGGTGTGGGGGAAGGTTGGCACGGTGCTGTTGCCGGTCGGGACGATTTCGCGGCCGTCTTGGTCGTGGATGACAACCTTCCGGTCGGCGGCGTTTGGCGATGCGAGCGGATCGGAGGGAGGGAGGTTGGAATCCGCCTTGACCGGGTTGTCCAGGACGACCTTGATCTTCCAGGCCGTATAAATGGCAGAGATAACGCCGGCGATCGCCCCGGACCAGAGGAAGATGGTGCGGTTGCGGTGCCAGTCCTGAGCCTGCTGTGTCATGCGCCGAATGTCGATGTTCTCAACCGCCCGGCTCGAGGACCTCCTCATTCGCTCATCTCGCCGAGAGAATATAGTCCGGTGTGGCGCTTGGGTGCGCAGCCGCGCTGCGGTTGTGGGCGAGCACGTTGCGCGTCGCAACGTTGTTTGTCGCAACATTGTGGCGTTCATGTTGCTTGTAGGTGGGCCAACCAATCCTCCTTTATATTGGGCTCTCGATGTTCTGCATGACCTGAGTTCTGTGGTTACGGCTGCGATGGCCCGCCAGATTGTACGGAAAGTCCCAGGTTGGCCGGATTTGGCCACAGCCTGCTGTCTTGTTTTTGCTCGGTCGGAGGCGGGTTTAGGAAACTGCCAAAAGAGATTGACATCACCCCTCACCAGTAACACCCGATTGGCCAATCAACCACCTGACAATTCTAACAGAAAGAGAGTCAATTTTTCTCATTACCGGATGGGCGGACGTCTAATCAGTGAATAGTGGAAAATAGCTAAATGTTAGGAACATCAGTAAAACGTGAGGTAAATTTATACGTTGTTAGCTCATTCTTTTTGAGGGGAAGGGTGGTATTTTCCATTTCCAACATGTCGGCTGGCCCGATTCGATGTGTCTGAGACAAGGATGAAAAGGTTCAGGGCAAAAGCATTGTGCAAACTTCTTGAGGTTGGCACCGCGAGCACACGTTTGCGCGACACGGGAGAGGCTGGTCACTAGGTAGCCATCAACAGGAGAGGTAATTTGTTGGAAACAGCCGCTTCAGTTTTGTACAACGGCCGCAGCGGGGAGTCACCAAGCCGGCTTCCGCCAACGAGCCGCTGAGGTCGAGGGGACTTCACGTCGGGCCGGACGCCGAGGCTTTGGTCATCAGTTTTTCAGCCGCGGTTTACGATACAAAGTGGAAGTTTTACTTGCTCATTCCGACCCGACTTCTAGTATGGCATTTTAAGGACGCGCGGTCCACGAAACACTCTGGTGCCGCGCCTTGCTCTAGTTACGTGTTGTGCTGCGGGGACTTCTGACGAAATGGGCAGAAACTGCGACTTGGGCGAATGCGTCGGACGTAGGGACCTCCGACTACCGACCTTGGTGACAAGCACAAGGCACCTAACGCTCATAGTTATGCTTGATGGGTTGAAGAAGGCAACGCGGATAACTATTAACGTCCCACGACATGTATGGGCGCTAGTAGTTTGCCCAGGAAATTGATGACTCTTGAGGTCAACAGGCGGGGAGCGGCCCAAGCGGCCCTTGATGCCCGGACACTGCCACGCAGCGAAACCAAAACTCCTGTTGCATCCCTGGAGTCCAGTGTCGGGCTCCCGCTTTCGGTGTCGCAGGTCTGGCGAGAGGGTCCTTGCGACTCTTTGGCCATCTTGGATGTTGTGACAATACGCTTGGCCAGCAAACAGGAACAACATTTGAGCGAGTCACCTGCGACATTTCAAAAATAATGCCCAATTTCGACTGGATCAAGCGAGATCAAAGCGAGTGCTTCCGTTGTCCAGTGACCTTCAAGTGTGACCTTTCTTGGATTGCTCAGCGTCCCATTCTATTCGCCCTGTCCCGCCGCCTTGTGGCCCCGCCTCCAGTCAGCGAGTGTGTTCGGGCACTTCGCCGCTGCTGCCAAGTTTAGCCTCCTGAGACGGGCACGTAACTATTGGAAGGTAGGACTTGCACTGGATGCTCTTTCCCGCTTCATGAGATAAACCCAGTGCCTGGTCTCCGCAGAAACTGATTTTCAAAACCTCCCTTTGTTTCGCCTAATTTGCAAGCAGCCTTCTCCGGAGCCTGTGACTGTGAGGCCAAACTCCCGCCCAACTCTCGCCCAGCGTTCTCAGCAAACACTTGTACCTTGTGTTTTCGGTCCAGCGTCAGTTCTGTGACGCTGTGCCTTCCGTACCGACCGCCTGCGCCAAGGCTATTTTGATGCCAGGGTCTCGCACCTCCACTTGCCTGGGGCCCCTGCCTCTTCCTCACAATTGACGCCAACAGCAATACCCCCCCCTGCTTTCCACATCCCACGTCGACCGCCACGATCCGTTATCCCCTCTGTGTTTCCGACCCAACATCGACAACAATCTCCGCTTATTGCGCCGCGGAATTGTTTTGATAAATCACCATGAGGCAGGGCGCGTCGCTCGACGCTATCGCAGCCGACGGTCGGGACGTGGTGCCGACACTCGAAAATGGCGAAAACAACGAGATGGAAACGACTCGACAGCTCCATGAGGACTCTCGCACAACTTCATCGACTAGCTCGCCCGCGCCCCCCGATAACGAATCCGACTTTTTTCTGGGCGCCAACGACTCCCAGTCTTCCCTCGGTGTGCCGAACATCCAGGATATGCAAGTCACAGACGACGAATGCCTTCCGGCCGTCCAGCGCCTCCCGAACGAGATCCTAATCGCCGTTTTCGGCCGGTTGGGCAACGCCTCAGACCTTCTTCATGTTATGTTGACATGCAAGCGGTGGTCTCGGAATGCGGTCGACTTCTTATGGCACCGGCCCTCGTGCTCATCTTGGGAAAAGTACGAATCCGTTTGCCGGACGCTGAACCTTGAGAATCCATATTTTTGCTACCGCGACTTCGTGAGGCGTCTGAACCTGGCCTCTCTCTCGGGCGAGATCAACGATGGCAGTGTTGTACCCTTGGCCGGGTGCACTCGGGTCGAGCGGTTGACTTTGACGGGCTGCAACAATCTTACAGATTCCGGGCTCATTGCCCTGGTTTCTAACAATAGCCACTTGTATTCCCTCGACGTCTCTCTTCCTCCGCCGGTTGCGGGGCGTGTCCTCCACGACCATATCACCGAGGCCTCGATAGATGCGATCTCCGAAAACTGCCCACGGTTACAAGGGTTGAACATATCTGGCTGCCAAAAGATTTCCAACGAAAGCCTTGTTCGCCTTGCTCATCGCTGTCGTCATCTCAAAAGAGTAAGCTTTGGCGCCCCCTTCCTGTGTTTCATGGATGTGTTTGCTGACATACGGCCTAACCAAGCTGAAACTCAACGACTGCATACAACTTCAGGACAGCGCCGTGCTTGCCTTTGCCGAAAACTGCCCGAACATTCTCGAAATAGATCTTCAACAATGTCGGGAAATTGGCAATGAGCCCGTCACGGCACTATTTACCAAGGGAAACGCCCTCCGGGAGCTTCGGCTGTCCAACTGCGAGTTAATAGACGATTCGGCTTTCCTCTCCCTGCCTTCCAACAGGCAATACGAGCACCTTCGAATCCTAGATCTTACGTTTTCCGCCGGCATCACCGATCATGGCCTCGAAAGAATCATCGACGTAGCACCCAGGCTCAGGAACCTCGTGTTGCAGAAATGTCGCAACCTCACAGATGCGGCGGCGTACGCCATCTCGAAACTTGGCAAAAACCTTCACTTTCTCCATTTGGGCCACTGCCAAAATATCACAGACGATGGGGTGAAGCGGCTCGTATCCATGTGCAACAGGATACGCTACATTGACCTGGGTTGTTGCTCTCAGTTGACCGATGATTCCGTGACAAGGCTAGCGACCCTTCCTAAGCTTAAGAGGATCGGTCTCGTCAAATGCGCCAACATCACTGATGCCAGTGTTATTGCCCTAGCCAACGCAAACCGCCGGCCTAGGTTGCGACGGGATGCGCATGGCAATTTCATACCGGGCGACCACAGTAGCAGCCAGAGCTGTCTGGAGCGGGTCCACTTGAGCTACTGTATCAACCTCACGCAAGCGGTACGTCTTCCCCATATCTCGCTCGCGAGGTCTTTCAACTAACTCATCTACAGAGCATCATCAGGCTTCTCAACTCCTGTCCGCGCCTGACCCATCTCAGTTTGACTGGCGTGCAGGCATTCTTAAGGGAAGATTTGGAGCATTATTCTCGACCTGCTCCCTCAGGTAAGGGTTTTGTATATCGCCCCTGCGTATGGCTTTCTAGCTCACACGATCCCATAGAATTCACTGAGCACCAACGGTCTGTGTTCTGCGTATTCTCCGGCCAAGGCGTTGTCGGCCTGCGCAAACACTTTAACCGAGTGCTTGCCGCAGAGGAGTCTCGACGCTCGATGCGAGCCACCATTCCTGTAGATCCTCCGATTTTTCCCCCGCCCGGTCAAACCTTCCCTCAGCTCGTTGACGCGTCCGGCGAAGACGCCGATCCCGATGCGATAGATGAAGACGACGTCCCAGAGGATGGGTCTGAGATGGTTATCGACACCTTCGGCCTTGGTCTGCACCATGCCGCGGCAGGCACTATCCCCGTACCGCCTCCCATACCAGCCGCCCCCCAAGATCCCCCACCTGGCGCTATCGACCCCCCTTTTGTTGTCGGGAATGCCACTCCTAGCCCTGCACCGGTGCCGCAGCATGATCCACAGAACCATGCCTTTGCTATCAGCGCCACTCCCCATCATTCCTTCCCCGAGGATATTCCAGAAGAAGCTGCCCAGCCGGGGGTGAGCGTGAATACGCAGGAACCTGCCGCTGCTACAACTCCGCCAACCGAGGTTCCCCCCATACAGGCATTCATGGATATGTCAGGCGAGGTTGGCGCGGACGTTGATCCGACTCCCCCCAGCACAACCAATCAACCTTAGTTTTCCTAGGCAGTTAGGTGTGGGGGCTTCGGGAGAGTACTCTTAAGGACGGCCAGCGCGGGGATTTTCACCATCATCTGGGAGCGAAATGGAAAGGAGGAGTATGGATACCCTGGGTGTCGGGACACCCGAATTCTACGGGGAAACGGGTACATGCATTGCTATTTTTGTCCTTCCGCTTTTATCTTTTACTTTTGGGAGACCGTGTTCATAAGAAATGTCATTTGTGTCTAAAGGGTCTTTCAGGGAAATGTTTCGAGATGAACCGCTAGTTGCGGCAAGTCCGAGCCTTTCTCTTTCTCTCACTTTCCTTCGGTTCTTGTTCATGTCTACTACGGACCTGTGATGTTGATCGGTTTAACCTTGTGGGTATGACAGGATGAGGGGCGCGTGGAAGAAACCTGGAATCCCCGTGTTAACGGTAAACCCTGTCAAACTTACACTTTCTTGTGGAGTTGAACGCCTCGTTCTTTTGCTCCTAGTTTTACCCTCTTGGTAGTTTGTTGCATGACGTCGACACTAACTACCTCCCCTTTTCCTGTTTTCTATGTCCTCTTATTATTTAGGCCTTGCTGGCCCCTGATCTCGGGACTATCTTGTTGCATTCATCGGCTACGGTAGGGGGTCAATTACGGGTATGCTTTATGATATGATGGGTTGGTTTCCCCAGGAGTGGCTGCGATGGGTTTGGCGCCATGGATTGGGCGGCCGAGAACTCAGGTGGGCGGAGCAGGGAACCTGCTAATGAACTTTTTCTTTCGAGGTTTCTATGTAGACGCCTTGCTGTGTAGCAAGGACCTGGTAGTACACCGTGCAAGCCAGAGCTTTGCAGAATCACCCCTGCTTGATATTATCGAAGGTGACGTTCTATGTTTTGAGATCCCACCATGGTAACTGATTATTCGTGTTTGCAACTTCGGCGGATTGATTCCCAGACTCGGGCGACGGACGAGCGGTTCCCGATGCAACCTTGAGGTTTTCCCGGGAGAAGGTTGATGATTAGCAGTGTTACTTGCCCCCTTTGCTTTGACAAACCTCGTCCCGTCTTCCCGTCACCACCGTTATTGGCTCGATTGGCCCGGTCTCTGGTGCTGATTACCCGCTGCTCGGGCTCTTTGCCGATGGCTGGCCCTTCGACAGGGACAAGAATATATTACTGACAGAACCATCGTCTCCGTCGGGGAATTTCCAATTCAATTCCGCGCCAATGGGTGATTGAGCTTTGTGCGGTTCCTGGGGATGACGCAAATATTGGGCTGGGAGGAAGATGAATGAATAAATACCTGTCCGACCCCGTTCGTCTGCGAAGTTCATACCGCCGACTTGGGAGTTCAGTCGGTTGGGGTGTCCTCTTTCGTGGCTCTACATCTTTAAGCCATCGGGCTTGACCTTCTCACCCGATTGCCATCCACCATGGGTGTCTTCCCACCTATTCGCGGCCTCTCCGCGAAGCTCCTCTCCCTCCTTCTCCTAACGCTAGTCAGCAACCCCAGACTGACCTCCGCAGCCGTCGCCGCCGACGACCCTTCCGACGCCTGGCCGATCCTCGACAACGGCCTCCAAGACACAGTCCAATGGGACCACCACAGCATCCTCATCCATGGCGAGCGCATGTTCCTCTTCGGCGGCGAGATGCACCCCTTTCGCCTGCCCGTACCGGAGCTGTGGGAGGACGTACTGCAGAAGATCAAGGCCGCAGGCCTGCGCATGGTCTCGATCTACACGCACTGGGGCTTCCATGCCCCGACGCCGGATACCGTCGATTTCTCCTCGGGCTCGCACAACCTGACGCGGTTTATGGAGATGGCGAAGGATGTGGGCTTGTATGTGCTTGTCCGGCCGGGGCCGTATATCAATGCGGAGTTGAGTGCGGGCGGGATGGCGTTGTGGGCGACGACGGGGGCGCACGGGAAGTTGCGGGTGGATGATGAGGAGTTTGCGAAGGCGTGGACGCCGTATCAGGACGGATTTGCGCAGTTGACGGAGCCGTTTCAGGTTACCGGGGAGGGGACGGTGGTGATGTATCAGATTGAGAATGAGTATGCTGGGCAGTGGACGGATGCGGCTGCGAAGACGCCGAATGAGGAAGGGATTGGGTACATGGAGGCGCTGGAGAAGAATGCGCGGGATAATGGGATTGTGGTCCCCTTGGTGCATAATATGCCGAATATGAATGGGCGGTCGTGGTCGAAGGATTATGACACGGTTGATGCGGGGGGAAACGTCGATATTTACGGTCTCGATAGTTACGTGAGTCTCCCAGATCTACCCCTTTTTCGTAGGTATTCATTGCTAACCTCACCTTGATTTTCCCAACACAGCCGCAATGTTGGTCATGTGTCCAGGAAGAATGTGGCAGCACGCCAACCCCCTTCGGCGTGCTCGACTACTACGACCACTTCCAGCTCGTCTCGCCCAACCAACCATCTTTCATGCCCGAGTTCCAGGGCGGCGCCCTGAACCCGTGGAACGGCCCGTCCGGTGGCTGCCGAGAACGTACCGGAGTCGACTTTGTCAACTTTTACTACCGCGACACTATCTCCCAGCACGTCTCGATGCTTAACTTGTACATGATTTACGGTGGAACGAACTGGGGGTGGCTGGCCGCTCCGTTCCTCGGGAGCAGCTATGACTACAGCGCGGCGATCTCGGAAGATCGGAGTATTGGCGACAAGTACTATGAGTTGAAGAATTTGGGGCTGTTTACGAGGGTTGCGGACGAGTTGGCGTACACGGAGAGACTTGGGAATGGGACGGATTATACGAATAACACGAACCTACACACGACCGAACTTCGAAACCCAGAGACGGGGGCTGGGTTCTATGTTATTCGCCACGACGGCACGGCCTCAGATGCAGAGGAATGGTATGCATGGCAAGTCAACTGCAGCCTCGGGCAGTTTTTCGTGCCCAAGATTTCGAGCGCCTTTGTGCTAAGCGGGAACGAAGCCAAGATCATGGTGGCCGACTTTCACTTTGGAGAGTACACGCTGTCCTATTCGTCCGTGGAAATTCTGACGTACTCGGTCATTGACGAGAAGCCGGTCTTGGTGCTGTGGGCTCCAGTTGGTCGGTCCGGGGAGTTCCATTTGCGCGGAGCAACGAACGGGACCATTGTCTCTGGGCAGGCTGTCACCCTGGTCTCAGATGAGGAGGGGATGATTGTGGGTTATATCCAAAAGGAGGGCTTAACGGTGGTGGAATTTGATAATGGTGTGAGAGTGGTGCTTGTGGATCGGGCGACGGCTTACAAGGTGTGGTCTCCTGCGCTGACGAACGACCCCAAGGTTCCCGTCGACCAGACTGGTAAGTGTCGTTGTTCCAGGGGGTATGAAGAAGGAGAGAATCGCCTTACTAAGTCCCTTTTAGCTCTCGTCATCGGGCCCCGTCTCGTGCGATCTGCCACTCTCACTTCAGAAGATAGCACGATCTCCTTGTTCGGCGACAACAACGCCACAACCCCGACAGCCCTCGAAGTCTTCACATCCTCCTCCATCACCACCATCCGCTGGAACGGCGTCGACTTGCCCACAACCCAATCCAACTACTCTTCTCTCTTAGCCACCATCAACCCCGACTCCTCAACCTCCTCGCCTACCTTCCAACCCCCAAAAATCACCAACTGGAAATCCCAAGACTCCCTCCCCGAAATCTCCCCTTCCTACTCCGGCTCTGGCCCGGCCTGGACCCTAGCCAACGACAGTACCACCACCAACCCGGACGCCAGCGTCAAAGATGCCACCACGCCGTATCTTTTCGCAGACCAGTACGGGTTTCACACTGGCATCCGGCTGTGGCGCGGCCGGTTCTCTGTAGATCCTAATGACTCCGGTGCCGCGCCGACGGGCGTGTACCTCGCTGTCCAGGGCGGTACGGCGCATGGCTGGTCAGCGTATCTTAATGGGGAGTTTTTGGGGTCTTGGTTGGGTAGTGCGGATGCAGCGGTGGGGAATCTGACGTTGGGGTTTCGCGATGGTGTTCTTCAGGGCGGGGAGAATGTGTTGTTGGTAATCCATGACGATACGGGCCATGACCAAGGGGATGGTGCGGTCACGCCGAGGGGTATCTTGAATGCTACACTGCTCGGCGAAGGTGGAGATGGAAAGTTTGCGTTTACGGAGTGGCGGGTTGCGGGCACGGCTGGGGCTGGAGGTGGAAAGAAGGCTGGGCTTGATGCTGTTCGGACGCATTACAATGAGGGTGGGCTGACGGCGGAGAGATTGGGCTGGCATCTTCCCGGGTTTGATGATGGGGAATGGGAGCAAGGAGACGGGCCCAGCGCTGGGGTTGACGCTCCTGGCGTACGGTTCTACCGTGGAACGCTGCCGTTGGATGTGCCCAAGGAATTGGATGTGTCATTGGCGTTCCGGTTTAAGCCGGCTGCTGAGGGGAAACTGGGATATCGAGTACTGTTGTTTGTGAACGGGTGGCAATACGGGCGGTATTATCCTTCCATTGCATCGGAGGATACCTTTCCCGTGCCTGTTGGTGTGTTGGATTATGCTGGGGACAATATCGTGGCGCTGGCGGTGTGGGCTTTACAGGAGGATGGAGCAAGTGTAGATGTGGAAGTTGTCACGAGATATGCTGTGGAGTCGTCGTTGGATGTGCGGTTTGATGGGAGTTATTTGCGGCCTGGTTGGGACTCTAAGAGGTTGGACTATGTGTAAACGGGCGGTAGTGGTTGAGTCAAGATTTGGAAACATGCTTGATTTCTTCGGTGTTTTCGTTGTGGCCCGTTTGCCTGCTTACCGTTGGCTCTGTCTGTGCGCAGAGGAGATTCGTAGGCAACTTGGGGCTACCTTCCCCGTGATATTAACTTTGAAAGCCACCGGCTAATCTAGAAAGTCTAGCGCTCCCAAATCTTACGCGGCCCTGGAAACAACCTCAAATCCCTTGATCGATCCGTCGGCACGATACTCTTCCAGTAGCTTCAAAAACGACGCCATACCCTCAGACCAGTTACTCGACCGGGCCTTCCTCGCCATCTCCACGGGGTCCTGGGACACTTTCAGAGCTTCGCCCTCTGAGGTGACGTAGCCCGGTGTGCAGCCCATGACTGTCGCAAACCATCCGGCCCGGCGCATGATTTCGAGAGCCCACGCTTCCTCCGCCTCGCTTGTCACCTCGACAATCGCATTACCCCCAGTCCGGGCTTCCGCCTTTTCGATGACGTGCACGATGTGCTCAGTACCAACGTCAAGGGTGAAGGCGTTGTTGGACGCCTGGGCGGACTGAGACAAAGGCGCGAAGAAGAGGTTAGGGAATCCGTTTGAGGAGACGCCGTGCAGGGTGGATGCGCCGTGGTTCTGCCACTTTTCATCCATCGACCTGCCGTTGCGCCCAAAGATGTCGATGCCTGTTCGGACGGCGGGGCTGCCACCTCCAATGCTGGGGGTCACATAACCGGTGCTCAGAATCAAAATGTCGAGGGGGTATTCTTTACCAGCGAATACTAGCCCACCACTGGTCGCCGAGTCGACGCCCTTGCCATCGGTATCGACAAGATGCACATTCGACTGGTTGAAAACCTCCAAATACTCGTCACTGAAACATGGCCGCTTGCACCTAAACCAGAATCGCTCATATCAGCCAACTCGTTTCAACCCATTTCTTGGCCCGCACGACGAAAACTTACCATGTTGGGTACCAAGCCTTGAGTTTGGCGGCTGTCTCTGGGTTTTGGACGATGCGTTCCGTGCGCGCCCTCACAGCCTCGGTGTGAGGCAGGTCGAGCTTGTAAATCCGCCCGACGTGCTGGGCGATTTTCTCTGGCGTTGGCTCGATAATGCCGTACCTTGGTGAACCGATCACGGCGGAGAACGCAGGCATCTCGGTCCAGCCGTCCGCCACCAGATTCTCCTCTTCCGGAGCGTCCGTTAGGAACGAATCCAGGTTGAGCATCCTGTCGCGCTGCCAACCCTGTTTGGTGGCGATTTTTGTTTTCCTAGCAAGGAAAGGGGAAGTCAGGATGACGAATTCAACACTGAATTAGCCGGGCCGTTGAGAACAAGCTTACCACTCCTCTGGATCGGTTGGGCGCTGCCCACGCCAGTTAACCGAAGACGGTGTCCGCTGGAACACGTAGAGCTCTTTGGCGTACTTGGCGATTTTCGGCACCGCCTGGATTGCGGTTGCGCCTGTTCCGATAATACCAACGCGTTTCCCCTCGAGACCAGTGAGTTTCTCATCAACCGGGCTTCCACCGGTCACCTTATAGTCCCAGCGCGCAGTGTGAAAGAGAGGCCCAGCGAAATCCTCGAGGCCGGTGACCTTGGGAACATGCGGGTTGGTGAGAATCCCGGATGCGACGAGGAGGTACTGGCCGTGGAGTTTCAGTTCGCGCGCCTCCTCTCCGGGGCCGCGATTCTCGGTGGCATCAACCGTCCACAGCTGCGTAGCATCATCCCACCGTGCGGCTTTGATACTCGAACGGAAGAGCGCTTTGTCGTGCAGAGACCACTTGTCGGCGATGAGGTTGGCGTAGTCTCGTAGCTCGGGGCCTGTGGAATACTTCTTCTTGGGCACATATCCAGTCTTCTCAAGCAGCGGCATGTACGAGTAGCTCTCGATGTCGCAGTGCAGGCCGGGGTACCGATTCCACCACCAAGTTCCGCCAAACCCACCGGCAGCGTCAACCAAGAGAATATCACTTGGCTGACTCGCGAGACCGGCTTCGATCAGACGAACGGCATAGAGCAGTCCGCCGAAGCCAGCGCCAAGGATTACAAATTTGTGTTTCGAGCCATCTTGAACCAGGGGTTTGGCGTTTAGAGCGGCATGGTCGGCCCAGGGGTCCTCGGCAAGAGTGCGAAGCCGTTCGCTACCGGCGTCCTTGAGTCGGACGAATTGTGAAAGACCGTCGGGTCGGAGTCGTTTGGCAGCTTCGGCGGTGTACTTTTGCGAGAGTTCATACAGCTTAAGGTCTTCAGCACTCGGGGCCTGGCTGGCACCTTCCGTTGAAGCAGCCATCATGGGAGTTGTGGTAGAGGTAGCGTGTGGGAAAGGTTGCTGACGGTTCCGTTGGGCAGGTCAAGTTGGGCGCTGACCAGTGTTTTAAGAGAGATGTGAACTACTAGCAGTAAAACGTTCGACGAATCACGAGTGACGAGGGGCTAGTTTACGAGTATCGCTTGCCGCCCCTGAAGATAATTACTCCACATGTTGTCGTGGACGGACGCATTTCATGTCATCCCTAACCCCCAAGCGAACATGGATTTTGTATTGGCCGCTTTGTGTCGGTTGCGAGTTCGGGTCGAAAAGCGAAAACGAGCGGGACGAGATCGTCGTATTCGTTTCTCTCCACTGGCTCGGGAACAGCGGACTCTGCACTTCGACCATCATCAAGCTCTCATCAATGCACCCGTTTGAGACAATCCTCTTTCTGCGAGGGCCTAGGCCGTCTTTGCATGACGGTGAGGGGAAGTAACGCGGGCAAATGTAACAGAGGGGCTGGGCACGGTTGAAGACTGCGGCCCTTTCAAGGTCAGCGACAACCCTGCTAATGCCCGCTTACGCGGGGGTTAGTACGGTGAGAGTTAAGGAGTTAGCGGGAGAAGGTGCGGGGAGAATCAAGACCTAGGGACAAGGGCTAGCGGGGAACTTGTCATCATCTTTTAGATCGGACGACTTGTGAGAATCTCAACAAGGACTTTGACCTTAAGTCATACCCCGCCCCGCGCGCAGCGCGCTCACCGACAACTCACAATCCGAGGGGGTTTCGTCGAGCTCTTGGCTGCCGATGAACGCAACACTGGTATTGGATATCCTGAACATTAACCCTCCATCAATTCCGTTTCAAGCTAAGCTAACCGAATCGCCATTGCGAGGCAGAAGCATGCGGGAGCCCAAAAGTCCAGATGGAAATCAAATCATCATTGGTGAGCGGGGTCGGCGATAGGCGAATGGGGTTAGTTATCATCAGCCCATGGAGTCCGAATGTTCGCTCCGAACCGAAAGCGAGCAAGGGTCAGGGTTGTTGATTTAGCGTAAGGTAGTCAGCGGTTAACACACGGGAGTGGAGGCTAGTACTAGCTCACGGCACCGACATGTACGCCCGAGGGGAATACTCCGTTCATACAAAACTCGCAAAAAACGCACGCGGAATGGGGGTGGGTTGATCCCGGGATCTATCATATGTTCGCAGCGGTTTAATTCTGCATCCTTCAGATTACCAAGAACAAACTAATAACTTTCTCGCCACGGCCCCTTTTCCGATGGCTACCAATTCATTTCCGGATTTTGACGACCTCCCCAAGGTTGAGGGACAACCCCAAGGATGTGCGTGGGGCGTGTTTGACAAAGATGGGAAGAAGGATGTTTTTGGCACGCTGAACTTTCTTACTCCTGAAATCGTGGCGGCTGCAAGCAAGGAAGTGAAGGATGGTATTTCCATCTCACTGAAGTAAGTGTTCCGTTCAACAAATGCATAAAAAAACATTCAAGCCGAAGTGCACTTACTCACTCAAGTCCAGCTGGCCCCTCAACGGCATCAAGATCCCCTTCCCCAACCGCAAACCTCCCGTACATACTCCCCATCGCCTACGTGACATAGGCATTGACTACGAGGGCTGGGACGACGAGCTGGCCATCAACACTCAGTTCAGCAGCCAGTGGGACAGTCTCCTCCACGTCACAACCGACGGGCTAGCCTACAACGGGTTCCAGCCGACCGTCGAAGGTCTCTCAGTACAGTCAACCGCCGAAAACCCACTGCCGACCATCGAGCACTGGCACTCGCGCGGCGCGCTGGCCGGCCGTGGCGTGCTGATTGATTGGAAAGCGTACCAGGAACAGACAACTGGAAAACCGTACCACCCGCTGGATGGACATCGGATCACGGTTGAGGATATCGAGAAGGTAGCTGCGTTTCAGGGCGTCGAGTTTAAGCCGGGGGATATTTTGATTGTGCGGACTGGGTATACGGAAGTCCTGGAGGACCCGAAGCCGGAGGATATGGCTAAGTTTGCCAAGTTTGGGGGTGGCCTGGTTATACCGGGGGTGCATGGGAGTGAGGAAACGGCCCGGTGGTTGTGGAATCGGAGGTTTGCGGCTGTCGCGGGAGATGCGCATGCGTTTGAGGCTGTGCCTGGGTTGAAGCCCGATGGGACGCAGCTGCCGTTGTCTGAGTTGGGTGAGTTTTCCCCTTTTCTACCTAAGGTAACCGGGTCGGCACTCTCAAGTTTACCTGGAAGCCAAAGCTCAGCATCTTCCCTGGTCATCCCCCTTTTTTTTTTATCTTGCCGGACGAATGCTAATCGTAGAAAATAGTCCTGCATCCCTGGTTGCTCACACAGTTTGGCATGTCCATTGGCGAGCTCTGGGATCTCAAGGCCGTGGCCGCGTACGCGAAGAAAACGGGGCGGTACAGCTTCTTGCTGACATCCGCGCCCCTGAATCACCCGGGGCTAGTGGCATCGCCACCGAACGCTATTGCCTTGTTCTGAGTCTTTACTCCCGGTGGAGTGTGTCATGGCAGTAGCTTGCATTCGCACTATTGGAACTGGCATTTGTTCGTTTGGAACTTGGTACTAGATGCAACATGGTAACAATGGGGTTGATTTTAACGTGTTTCGGTACCTACCGTGAGGAGCAGTGTCAATTGGAGCGTATACTGGAGTAATTGAATAAGGACCGGTGTACCTATGGAAAAACACCCAACTACGTAAGGTACCCAGCTGTATCTGGTATGGTTTAGCTGATTCGATGGGGCACATTTCCAGGTGTTTACGTGGTCGGTTGAGAGAGGTAGTCGCTAGTCAGGGCTCTTTTCCCATTAGACATTGCCTAAATTGCCCCTAAGGATGGAACAAATGTTCCACGTAAATCTCCTTGGCCAATTGCAGATTGTTGAGGGGCAACCTAGCCCTTGTCCCTCACTCAGTCTAGGTATCTTTTCCGCGATAAGATTACCTATCCGGAAGAGACCGTACCATCTGTACCTGACTAACGTTCTTCGGCAGCGCCCCCAAACCCTAATAACAAAAACAACGACAACATCGACAACGGACCGCACTCATAGATCATCCGGGAGCGGGTTGTCTACAGTCTCCCCGTGGGCCTCAACACGGTGGACTTGCAGCGCAGACCACGTCTCGAACTGGCCGGCGCACAGCTCGCAACGGAGATCCGACTTCAAAAACCGTCAGTCAGCATCCTTATCTCCAAATCAATGTCCAAAGCTCAAAGCGACAACACACTCACCTCCCTCACAAACGGCCTCTTGAGCGGAAACTCGCGGTCCTCGGTGAATAGGACGAACAGCTCGCTCTCGGCATCGCCCACCATGCCTGCGGCGCGCAGCAGGCTGGCGGCCTCGTCGGCCCTGGAGGCGCACGCCAGCACGTCGCGGCGCAGGGCCGCGAAGCCCGGCGGGGCGCGCTCGGGAAGCTCGGCGGCGAGGTCGACGTGGCGCTGGCTGAAGACCATGACGAAGGCGTGCGATACGTACGCGTAGGTCGGTTCGGCCTGGCCGCGCCGGTTCGGGATGAAGAGGCGCACACCGTCCAGGACCGGGCTAGGCGGGGAAGAGGTGGAGGCGGTACCGGCTGCGGCCAGCCTGGCACGGAGAAAGGCCGACTGCGGGTCGAGAGGCGGGGCGAGCGGCCCAGGTTCCAGGCGCGGCGCGATGCTGTACGTCTCCTCCACGCCGTTGGCGACCAGGAAGCGGTCGAGCACGGCGATGGGGACTTTGAAGCCGCGCAGGAGGGTGATAAGACCCATTCTTTTGGGTTGTGGTTCGGGAGGCGCGGGGCTAGGCTGGGTTGGGCTGGACGAGACTGGAATGGAGCTTGAGGTTTTGGGTTTCGGCCAGCGCTGACGGTGTTAGCGATGGCTGGAAAGTCGGCGTCGAAGAAAGTGGGTGCTTCGGAGGGGTGCAATGGGCTTAGAACCCAAAGGGTGCCCCACAATGTGGGGCTCTGAACCAACACGCAAGTCACCTAGCTGTTGGGTCGATCTTTGATAGATAGGGCTGGCATTTATTGCCCTGTTCATGCATGATTGTGTTTCAGCTTTTGGCAGCGCTGGTTTGCAGCAATTTGAAACCAACAGTGGGCCTTTCAAAATCCCGGGTGTTCTGTCCTAGCCACAAGAGGTGGCTCATGGCGTGATCTCGCTGCTGTGCTGGGGGGCGTTAGGCAGATGGACAATAGATGCTTCTTCGCATCATGAATGATGAATCGGCACATATTACTAGGTAGGTAGGGAATTCGTCGACATCCAGCCTCGTTCTAAGTATAGCCAGGATGGCAGGTAGTACCGAGATAAGATACCTGACCGTGATATCAAGTGCCAATAAACTCCACTCAGGTACCTAATAGTTGATGTAAAGAACGTAGGAAGACTTGAGGTCCAGCCTCACTCGACACGGCCCCTTCCCTTTGCCCCGACCAAACTCTCCAGCGACAGACGCATCCACTCCAGTGCAGCCCAAATCATTTGTGCGTCGGATGTTTCTTATAATGTGCCCCGAGGTCAGTATACTCTTTCCCGCATTTTTTGCATTTCTTTGTCGACGACGGCTTCTGCGAAGCTGGCTTTGGCGCAGGAGGTTTTGGCGCAGGTGCAGTTGGCTTCTTCCCGGGTGTCTTGGACGTTGACTTTGCCGACGCGCCGCTGGAAGAGGCAGAAGCACCCACAGTTGGGTCACTCGGGTTGTGGGATTTCCACTTGGGGACTCTGACCTTGAACTGGCCTAGTTCCTTTTTGTGGTGTTTTTCCATCTTGGCAAGTGCAACAGCGACATCCGGGCCTGGTGCCGCGGCCTGGTACCCGAAGTGGGGTGCCGAGTAGGGGTCTTGGTCGCCGGTCTGTGCGAGGTAGCTTCCGTACCAGTCTGGGTGGGGAGCCGCCGCGTGCTGTTGGCCGCCCACGGCGGGATGAGAGCTGAAGTGAGCCTGCATGTTCGCGGACTGTGCGTACTGGAACTGTGGGACGTTTTCGTATTGGTAGGATGCCCCCAAGTTCATACCAGCCATCTGCTGCGTGACCCCATGATTTGCGCCTTGGTACTGGTGAGGGTGGGGGGCTGCGGATGTGTCAGCACTGAGGGCACACTCTCTCGACGTGAACTGAGGTGAGGGGAAAAAGGATGAGCTTCTGCTCACCATTTGGCTTCTTGGGCATGTTGAGAAGAGACCGGTAGAGTGTGACGGCAAAGTGCCGAGGTGCCTAGGTTGGTAGGTATCTTTGGTTAACGAGAGAGGTTGAAGGGGAATGATTCAGGGGGTGGGAAGAGAAGAGAATAACAAGACAGGGAACAGACCAGATCGCCGTGCCATGCCCTTGTCTTATGTTCTGTGAGAACAACACATCGCCCCTGTCGCCAGAGCGGCCCGGAGACCGCGATTCTAGGACAACCTGCCCGGGTTGCTCTGGGCGCCACAGGTTGGCTCGAACACGGTCTCGCCGACTCCTCTATCTGAGCCCAAACAGCCACCGGCCGGGGAGGGGAGGTGGGCTCAGGGTTCGGCACTTGGTGTTATTATTAGCACAAAACCAACGCGTGGTGTTGTGCGCAGCCTTGGCCGAGCTTCCATATCGTGGCCCGGCCGCCGCTCTGTCTCGGTGCCCTTACCCGCGGTCTGAAACGCCTCGGCGGCAGGCCGAAAGACTTCACTGCTTGACGGATACCGTTGCTATTTTGGACACGACGAGTCCCGACTTGGTCTGACTCGACTCTTAACAGGGAGGGCTCCAGTGTGCCGCCGCAGGCAACGCCGAAATATTGGCCCGGCCGTGACGGATCTGGACACCCGCCTCTTCGGCCTGTTTTTTTTTACGTTTTCTTCTTGCTTCCTTGCCCAAAATCAGTTTGTCTTCTGTCTAGCAAGGAAATCATGGCTGCTCAAATGATGCGAGTCGTCCCTGCTGCTCCGAGTGTGTAACGTGCCTCTGGGCTAACTTGAAGAGCCTTGGCTGCAGTCATTTCTGGGACCTATCCACAACGGATTCCATGTTGATCCAAAACCTCATCGACAAAGGGCCCAGCTACGATAAGGAGGACATTATGTGGCAGCTTTGGTCGACCCTTCTCCACCGATACTTTCCGAGCCCTCCTCCCGTCCAGCCTGGTCAGCCCCAAATCAACTATGCGATATACCACGAGGCATATCGTGGACCTGCTGGGAACGTGGGCAAACATAGGCCTGACCACGTCGTCGTCCGTCTTTGGAGGAGCGTGAACGCAGGGGGCCAAGGATCTCACGTCGAAACCCGAGACCTTCTCTGGGTCGAGTGCAAGCCGCCGTCTCATGACACCCCGGCCAAATGGAAGGACCTGATGGAGCAGGTCTGCGAGCGGCTCAGAGACGCGCATCCCTTCCGCGAGGTTTTCGTCATTCTCGCCGTAGGGCTCAAGTGGATGTTCTTCAAGTGGAACCCAAACAATGCCATTGGCAGTCCCCTCCAGGTGCTGGGACACCACCAGAACATCGCGTGGACCATCGGCGATGCGCGATTTAGCTACGACCCGCATGTTGTCGGCCAGCGCCACGTTATATTGCGTAACCCCCCTCCCCCCGGGAACGTCCCCGATCTTGTTGACACGACACTGGCGTACTCGCTCGACATCTACGCGGTGGCCTCAAACGGGTTTCCGTTGCACATGGGCGACTTGATCCTCCTTACCAGGTACTTCAGCTACGTGTATGGCGCCATGGTCGCGGGCGTCAACCCCCCTCATTGGTCTTGATGACAGGGTTGGTGGCCTCTCGGAGGAAATTAGGTATGATACTAGGGCGGAGGTTTCTCCTCGAGGGAGAGCAGGTGGGAAGCCCCTGGCGAGCCCCGCAGACAGGATAGTGTTGTTACGTTAGAGGTTACAGTACAGGTAACTGGGGCAAGAGAAATAGACCTGGACAAAATTTCCTGCCTTACTCCTTGACCCGTGGGCAGAGGGCTCAGCAGAGTGACGCCTCAACCGTGAGGCCAAGATGGTCCATGACTCCATGCTGACCCACAACGCGACTTCCAAGGACTTTAGCAGCATTCGTGATTACAAGGCAATGTTCAGGGCGCTGACGCTAGGCTGCAAAACCTCGGGCAATTTACACGTAAACTTCTGCTGATAGATTAGGTAGGTAGGTGATTTATCTAGTATATTACCTAGATCCTCACCGGCTAGCAAACCCCTTTGTTTGGCAGTTGATAGGGGGGCATGGAACTAATTACACAGGCATAGCAATCTAGAAGCTCCGATTGGCCCAAAATTTCAAACTGCTACTAGCAAACGGGTATACACACACGCTAACTACAGCCTCCAATACCAAGTAGAATCGCAGAAAACGGCACAAGATGGGGTCAAGGATGGGCCGTTCTGGGTGCTTGGTGGTCTCCAGCCGACGGAGGAGGATGCCACTGTCTTTGGGTTTGTTGTGGCAGGGCTGGATTGTCCACCGTAAGTTATTTTCTGTTTTTTTTTTTTTTTTTTTTTTTTTTTTTGATCTTTGAGGAAGGATTGTTTTCTCATACACCTAGCGTGCGAGCGTACTTAGACTTACATGATATGATTACAGAGCACCAGCGACAGAAAAAGTGGTACGGGGGTTTCCGGCGATCATTACGCGAGGAGGATCCACGACGCCAGCTTCAGTGACTATAAACGTTGGACTGATGGGGAGGTCGACGCTCAGGTTTCAGAAACTTAACAGGAGTTTGAATTAGTGGAATCTGACCATCTAAACTTCTAGGTACGGAGAGAAGTCTGATGGGCTGAGTCTTGAGAAGGAACATCCATTTGACGGGTAATTATCGACGACTGTATAATTAATGAAGTTACAACCTACGAATCACCATTATATACCTCCTCAAACTCGAGCGGCGCATGCCACTAGTCGCAAAATCTCGAGTGCTCATGGTCAATTATTCCATACATACATCTCAGCTTCGACATTGACCCGTCACCCTTTACCTGGCGAGTGTTTTGGAATCTTGGCAGCTAGAATGGGAAGACTTTCCCAATCCGTCGATGGCTTGCATGATGTCAAGCTCTTGCTGTTCAACAACAACCCACCGAGGGCTTCACAATCGGTCTCCCATCTGTAAATCGAGGCGCTCCCAACATCAGACTCGCACGGGAATGTAGTCGACTCGGGAAGGTCAAAACTAACGTCACATCTTTCAGATCGCTAAATGGTTGCCTAACGCAACAGCGCCCCACAAGCCAGCAGCCAGCCCACAACGAGACACATGGAAACGATCGCAGTGTTTGAGTGTCTTGTCGAAACTAACGCTTCCTTTTGGTGGAAAACGAATTCTCCGTCTTCTCGTTCCCCCAAACGTGGGGAGATTCATCTCGTCTCACGTTACTTCGACCCCAGATTTGCGACCCGGCAATTGCGGCGTGGGCGCCAAACATCTGGTCGTAAAAGCCCCTGAAAGTTCTGACAAGACATCAGACCGGCCCGGTTGGGTAGCATTGAGATCACCTGGCCCGGCCATGGCCCCGTTTCGAAACACCGTCGTGACGGCGTGAGATGAGAGCTGAAGTCGGTGGGTTGATTTTGGGGGACATTGAGCCTCTTGTGATAATTGTTCATGCTAGCGGATGGGTTTTGGATAAATTGGATGGGTTCAGACCCTGCGTCGATCCATTTTACCTCACTTCTCAACATCGCATACAATTTCACTTTCCAAGTTCCAACTCCCGAGTATCTACTTAGCCATTCCATACAACCAAAACCATGAACTCCCTCTTTCTCGCTCTCTCCCTCTGGGGCGGCTATACCCTCGCCGCGCTCGACCCCAAGTGCGCGCCCGGCGGCAACTTCGACCTCAAGCCCTGGAACCTCCAACTGCCCGTCGGCGACCCGGGCAAACCAACCACCATCAAGAGCGCCGACCTCCAAGGCTGCAACGGCTTCGACAACCCGGACTTCTTCTTCACCAACCCCGACGACGGCGCCCTCGTCCTCAAAGTCCCCGGCTCCCCCGACTCGGCCCAGTGCGTGACCACCCCCAACAGCAAGCACTGCCGGACCGAGCTGCGCGAGGTCAACCCCAGCAACGGACAGCCGGCGTCGTGGGATCCGAAGGCGGCCACGAACCGGCTGTTTGGGCGGTTGTTGGCGACCAGCACGGGGGACAAGTCTGGCACGGTCGTGGGGCAGATCCATATTGATGATTCGGTGTCGACGAAGCCCGTGGCGGAGTTGTATTATGCTGCCAACGGGGATCTGTCGATGGGGGTGGAGCAGACGAGGGATGGGGGCAACCAGATTGTGAAGAAAGTTGGGAATGTGCCTGTGGGAACGGAGTTTACGTATGAGATTCGGTATGAGGGCGGGAAGTTGTCCGTGTTGATCAATGGGGGTAGTGAGCAGGTGCTGGATACGTACCAGTTGGACTCGCCAGCAAGTTATTTCAAGGCGGGGAACTATTTGCAGGGCACGACGGCGTCGAATATCCACTTTTTTGAGATCACCGTGAAGCACTAGGGGGTAGGGAAGAGGTATCTTTGGTGGGTATTCTGATTTAAGGGGCCAACGGGGGGTTATGGAACTTATGGATGGCTTAAGGAATATTTTTGAACGGTTTCATAGGATGGTAGCACAAATCATATCTCTTTTTCTTCATCTAATCGCACTCTAGTTGCCCCGTGGGATACGTCAAAACGACTGGACACCCCCCCATGAATGCCACCAAATAATCACCTCACAGCTACTCTCCCTCCTCCAAACACTTCCCAGACAAACACGTCGTAGCCACCAACTTCTGCTCCACCTCCACAACCGTCTCATTCAACCACACATTACACGTCCCACTCCCCCCACACTCCAACCCCAAATTCCCCCCCACCGCAAACGACCCCGTCCCCTCATACCGCACACTCACAATCCCCTGCTCCACCATCATACTCTCCTCCAACCCAAATGTCAACGTAAAATCCCTCGTCGCCGACGGCCCATACCCAGTCTCATTCTGCTTCCCCACCGTCACCGTCCACCTCCCCGCCGTCGCCAAGTTCACAGCCGCGGGCCCCACCGTGCAATCCGTCACGCGGCCGAAGGGGTCTTCTTCGGGATAGGTATCGATGCTGACGTAGCCGTTCCAGCGGAGGACGCAGGCTGCGGATAGGGGTGGGAAGGAGATCGGGCTGCCCATGGAGGTGCCGTTAAAGGGGACCGGGATGGTGTTGGGGTCGGTGATGTTGACGAAGAGGACGGAGTAGGGCGGGTTGCCGGGTCGGCCGGAGGGGGCGTGGGTTGTGAGGGTGGTGACTTGCCAGGGGAGGAGTTGGGGGTTTGGGTCTGGGTTGGATTGGCGGGGGAGTTGAGGATGTGATGATGAGTGGGCGGCTGTGAGGAGTGGGAGAGAGGCCGCGAGGGCGGTGGTGAAGATCATTGTGATGGTGAGATGTGATGCTCGGAATGTGGAATTAGTTTGGCGTGGTTGACAGACTCAAAATGTGAACCCTTGGAGTTGTGATAAATCCCAAGTTTGGGGGTTCGTTCTGCTTTTGGTTTAAAATAAAAAGGCAAAAACGACGAGGCGGGAGTTTAACCGCAATACGAAGAGGATTTGCCCCCCTGGTATTGCTTCTTCGGTATTACGACGTCGGCCTGTTGACGTGTCACTGATTCCTCCCAAAATAGTCCCGTCCTGCATGGTCGGACGGCATCTGGCAGCTGAGAGCGGGGCCCTGCGGGTGAGTTTGCACCAGTGTGGTGTGGTCTTGGTAAAACCACACGAATTGAAACCATCGAACTATATTCGTAAGGTATTACCTATTCTAGGCAATTATCGCACATTTCAGTCCTGAGACCATAGCTCCCTGACATCTCGATCGATCCCCTTCCGGAATGACCGCTCAGATTCAAAGACCAGATACCTACTTTAAGTCACTATCGGCCCAGCCAGAGTGAGCCACAAAGTACAAACAACCAACCGATTTCAGAAACTCATGACAAGTGGACAATATGGACCCTAGCAATCAGAGTTAGCAAACATTGATAACCCTTTCCAGTTGAACGTAACGTACCAGTCTTCAGGCATAGGCGTATCATCCACCATTTTCGCAGCATCAACCAACTGCGGTATCCCAATCTCCTCACCCAAGGAAAACATCGCATCCCGTGCGTATGTCTTCATCGGTCCAGGCGCAACAACAGACGTCGCGACCGCCGACAGCGGCCAAGTGAGGCCTCGGGCGGCCATCGCGCGCTCATGGCTCCCGGCCGGTAGGCTGCGGCAGTATGATACCGACGCCAAGATGTCTGTCCCCTGGCGTTTCACATTGACCACCGCGGCTTTCAGGGAGTCGGAGTGTAGTTCTGGCGACACCGCTGCATCTAGCGGTGCGTCTTGCAGGGCGGCTATCCAGGCGAGTGCGGCGCGGGAGACGAACCCGTTGAGGAAGACGCGCATCATGCGGCAGTTGTTCCAGATCCAGCAGGACTTGGGGTCCTCGTAGCAATGGGCAACCCCCTGGAACGACGAAGCGGGTGCGTTGGCCGGGTCGAGGACGGTGTAGGGGAGATGAGCGGGGAGTTGGTCCTGGAGGTCCCTCAGGACTTCATCGACGCGCCGTGCGCGAACGATGACCTGCGGCGCGGACACCTCTATGCGGTCCCACTCCCTTGCGACAAAGCTCACGATGTCGGCCATCTCACCGGCTGCCTGCGCGATGGCAAAGTGCATGCAGTCGGGGCCGACAATGGGGCCGAGCTGTGACAGCAGGTTGACGATGCCGGGAGGGGTAGGTATGCGGCGCTGTGAACAGGACGCCAAGATGTCGCCTACGACGTCGAGGAACAGCGTCCTGCCGAGCGCCGTGTCGAACTGGCGTGGGCCGCGCAGTTTGAGGAGTTCGGTCGCGCCGTTCATGTGAGCATTCCAGCTTTCCGGAGAACGGCGGCCTTGGAAGGTGAGGGCTTCGTACAAGGCGAGCATCATCACTGAGGCAAGGGTCTCGTCTTTGGTGGCTAACTGTGTACTTGCTAGTGCTCGGTTCGTCTGTTGTAAAGCGGCTGTATAATGCTTCCTTCCGAGGGCCATCAACGCCGGGTCCTTGAGCTCTCGGGATAGGGTTACCAAGGCTGGCGCTAGGAATGCCGAGGCGGAGACCTCCGTACCACGGAGGAGCTCTTCCAGTTCCGGAAGATGGTCGACCGGGCTTGCGGGGCCGTAGCAGGTTAAGAAGTACGTTCTCGCCGCATCATCGGGCGACACTGTCAAGCTTTGCGGGATCGAGAAGATCCCCTGCAGGCTGTGAACTGCATGGGCGAGAGGACCCGGAAGTGGATCGGGACTGTCCGGATCCGAGTCTGCGGTATCGTCGCCTGAGGAAGCCGAGAATGGGACAAGGTCGTACTCAAGCCCGCCCGTAGGGCTGATGGCCGGGGCGAAGGGATCGGCCCCATATACCGGTTTTGTCGCCCGCACCCTTCGGGCCGTGGCCTGCGTTTGGTCTCGGAAGACGAGCGCTGTAGGGTCCGGGTATCCGGGACAAGGGATACGTTTTCGTGCGCATTGGCTGCAGCCCGGTCGTTTCCTGTCACACTTTTGATTTTTTTTCGCACAAGCGTGTTGGTTAGCTACACTGGACTCGGGCAGCAAGTACCTGATTAACCTGGGCGGCCACCCAAACCTGTTTCCACTTTTGGATGCGGGTGTCGGAGGGGGTCGGGGGCACTAACCTTGCCACGCTTCACGCGGCATGTGTGGCATGCTGTGGATGGCCTCCCACAGTATCCCATATCGGGGAAGGAACGGCGACGGGGTCGGAAAAAGGGAGGGCGGAAAACACAAGACGCCTTGATACCGGCAATACCTGCGTTACGCACCGAATTTTACGTTCCCCGAGGGGCTTCCGGGTTCTCAAGCGAGCGAGTTCCCCAAGTCCGCTAACTTTATCGTCGCAAACCTGACTTGGCGTTTCGTGTCGAAGCGCTCGCGTTGGGAGATCGCACGGGGTTTTTGCGACTGTTTGTGAAGACGCGGACGGTGGCCGGTTGGCGGCCTCTTTTGGCGCCCCCCCTGCTGCATCCAGTCTCTGAAATGCAAAGTAATCGGCTGCGGCAACCGAAACTTTGATTTCTGAAGCCCTGACTGCTGTTGCTGATGTTCACGGTGGCCCGATTACTCGTCGCCGTCAGGCCGGCAGTCGGCAGTGCAACATTCCCACTGCATACCGGATGTAGCCTAGCGCCATCCAAAAATGAGAACTATGGACCCTCAGGGACCTGAGGCAGCAACGAAGAATCCCGGATTTTAGCCAATGAGGGCTCGCTGTGTTCTTTCCTCCGGGGATCCCCGCTTCAAGCATGCCCCACTCCGTACCTTCTTTTGGCGGGTCGTTGTTGCAACACGTTGACTGAGCCTCCAACGTCTCTCCAGGGCTGAATCCTCCTTGTCTCTCCTCTCCCAAACGGGCATCCCGTCGAGACCAGAACCTTGGGCCTGCGTGCGTGCGTGGCTTGCCCGTCGTGCCGTCGTCATCTGGTTTTGCTCTTGGTGATTGGCAAGGAAAAAAGCTTGCGCCTGTGGATCGTCCCTTGTTTTTGCTGTTATTTCCGCCGACCGTTCGAAGAGCGACCCCGAATTTGGAGCGATGGATCGTTAACGATGCGGTTTGGGCCACAGAGAAACCGGAAATGTTGGATGTTGGGAGGGCCACCGCGACAATTCTCCGCTTCTGTGGGCATGGCTACTATGTATTTAGATAGGTATATAACCCCCTCAATGGTTTAGACCAAGGCGTTTCGAAAATGTGTTCTTCAGAACCCTTATTCAAATCCCATTATTTCTTTCTTCCCGCTCAATTCTTACCGACCCGAGCCCCCTCCCATTGGCTGAGCAGGGCGAACCCACATCCTTCTCTGAAATAAGCTTTTTCGGCAGGCATCTTCCCGAGCCAAGCACCACGACCCGGCCGCTGCCAAGCACACCATGACGCTCTCCAACAATACCATCATTGGTATCGCCGAACTGGTTGTCTACGTCCCGGCTTTAGTTGTTTCGGTTTTTGTTTGCATACGCCATGGGTTCTCTCGTAGCTCTGGGTGAGCAAGAACCCGTCCCGTTCGACACCATGTTCACCGGACAATAATTACTAACAACTCGGGCAGGTGGCTTTACACATTATTGCTGTGTCTTGTCCGCGTTGTTGGTGCCTCTTTGCAAATCGCGTCTCAGGCAAACCCAGACGACACAAACCTCATTATAGCTGCCGCCGCTCTTGAGAGCATTGGTCTGACTCCGCTTGTTCTCGCAACCCTCGGGATGCTGTCCCGACTGTGCGTCAACAACCCTATAATTACCCGTCTGAACCAACACAAAACCATAACGATACTAACCCTGATACCCACAGAGTTGACTGGGTCAACCGCGAACTAGAAAGGCCATCCATCACCATCATCCACTTCCGCACCATCCAGCTCTTCGTCCTCATCGGCACCATCCTAACCGCCGTCGGCTCCTCGAGCAGCAGCGACCCGAACTCACCACCCACGACCTCCAAGGTCAGCATCGTCCTGTACACGCTTGCTTTCATCGGAACTGTCGTCATTCTCATCTTCTCCACCCCGCACCGACAACTTGTCCCATCCGCCGAACGCATCATCATCACTGCCGTATTCCTCGCTTGCCCGCTCATCGCCGTACGCGTGCTCTACTCCCTCCTCACTGTCTTCATCCACAGCGGTGTATTCAGACGGTATGGCGCGCCCTTCGAGGTACACCTCTGCATGGCGTCCATCGAGGAGTTCATCGTCGTCGCCATTTACTTGTTCATCGGCATGCGGCTGGTCAAACTCAGCAAGGAAGAACAGGGGGAGATTCTTTCCCGGCCGTGGAAGGACGATCAAGGCCAAGGTTCGCAGAGCGGGGGCCGGAGGGGTGGCGCGGGTCGTCTTGGTCGGCGCAAGCCCAGGGGTCTCATTGGGGGGTTGATCGGGTTGATCATGAGTGCCATTACGTCGCGGAATGAGCCGGAGCGTGAGACGCATCAGGGGCATCAACGGAATGGCTCGGGTTCTCGACAGGACGAACATTTCTTGGTGCAGCAGCAGGACCAGTATGGGCACCGCCAGGGTGTCACAACGGAGTATGACCCGCACGTCTCTCGAAACGTGTAATTCCGGGCGTGTGGCGATTGTGTTGATACTAGGCAGCACGCCATGGCCGAGTGTGAAGAGAGATCCACTGATATTTTAATTGGGAACATGCAATGAGAACATACAATGAGAGAGTTTGGCGTAACGGTTAGGGGTAAATAAGATAGCGGGGTTGATTTTGCGAATACCATTTGAATTTCAGTTTTACAAACTTGTGATCAGCACATGGCTTTGGCGCTAGCATTGTGTCTTCGCCTCAACCCGTGCCTCAGCCATGTCTGGACAGTGCCGCTCTCAGGAGCGATCTCCACGCCCGACACCTCTCCGTCGGATTATAACCGCAGAATTACAAGTTTGCAACTAACATCCCGCTGTGGAAACAGACTTTGGGGGCTGTGTCTTAGGCACCATTATTATTGGCATTGCTGGGACAAGATGACGGATTATTTCGGATGACCCGCTTGTGCCGACGTACGCGAGTTTTGTGTTTTGGAGACTGCCGTAATTAATTGTGTTCAAATTCCATAATTGATATGTGAGAGTTGTGGTTCAGTTGTTTTAAACACAAGGGGGATAAATTCACAATATCATTTTCTGTCAGGTGTGTTCTTCTGATGGAGGTAACCATTACAAGACTGGCTGAAATGCGAGAGCTCGCAATGTTCAATGAGAAGACAACCCCGACCTGCTACTTTCCCCGGAATTCAATTACAATGTATCCATACCGAATTATCTTCCATCACATATTGGCCGGTAGCCTTGACGACCCAGCCCATGGTCGCTGACTCAATAGAAATGCACTTCATACCAGCGATACCACGTGTTGTTGGGCGGTTCCTCCATGTGAAGAGAAGCAGGCGTGTTCTCGACGCCTTCTATTTTCTCCAGATAGTGTCTGAGCTTTTTCTCCGCCAGCTCGCGCCAAACACAAATCCTGTCGAAGGAGGCGTCCTTCGTAAACCAGCTGTTGTATATCCACGGCACGAGGGGTTTTACGTACAACGCTGCGACCAGGTTGACTTGCACCAGCTGTTTGAGAGGATATATAATCTGCTGGTAGCATCCCACCATTCCCCTTGATTCTTCCTTGGTCACCTCACGGGTAGTAGGATGTTCTCGGCCCCATACCCCGGCTACGATAAAACGAATCTTTAGGACCGGGGACTGTTGCGGGCTATTGCGAGAGGCCTCTAGCGCGTGACGTAGTTTCTTGGTCGTGAGGGCCCAGTCGGTAAGCGCAGGATGGTTAGTCCTCGGCCAGCCGTGCGGGGCATAAGGTGGAAATACTAATTCGAGGAAACGCAGGTGGATGAGACAGTGGTCAGGGACAAGGTCGAGAAATTGTGCAGCAGCTAGACGGTCGAATGGATAGTATCTTTCCAGGTTGCTAGAACCGTCTGCAGGCGGGGGTTCATGTTGTACCGGTGGTATCTGATCTGGTGGTGTGGCGTGGAAGTCGTGGACGATGAAGCGATTCCTCGAAAAGAAGACGTATTGGGCATCACGACACAGATCGCGGCATATGAGAAACAGGTATGTGGGTGGGGTCCAACATCTGCAGCGCGATGAAAAGGCGCCATGGCGGCGACGGCAGAAGCAGCCTGGGTGGGTGTCGTAATCTGGTTGGAACCTGGCGGCTTCGCCGTGGCACTGGTGGAGTAAGCAGCCGTGGTGAACATCCGGCGGGCAAGCCCCATTAGGCGAAAGGTCCCTGCGGCCGTCAAGGTCGCAGATCGGATGATTTAAGAGATATTTCTGGTCTTGTCGGCTCCATGAGACCTCTTTCCAAGGCGGTATTAAGTCGGTGTATTCAAGGATGCGGATCCGAAGCTCGGGTGGTAGGCATGCGAGACCATTCCTCTTTGTACTCTGGGCAGAGGAAAGAGGTAACGTATGGGCACGGGCTTTATGAACCGTGTCGCAGGCTAAGCTTTGTAGTTGACGGTCCCATAGCTTAGAGAACCGGATGTGACAGTCCTTAAGTTGGGGAAACACGGCCAATGAAGCAGCAATTTGCTTTGCAACTTTTAAGGCGTTCTCATGAGCCGGATCAAGGTCGCAGACAACTGAGAGGCGCAGGTTGTTATGTGTGATGTGAGGCGCGAGGTGGGCTGCAGCCTCCTCCCACTCCGTGAGTAGTGTATCGGCGTATTCATCGGATGAAGCGCCAACTAAAGAAGGCTGATGAGGGTGATCTTGTGGGTACAGTTGGCAAATATAAAGATTTTTACCCAGAACGCCTTGGGAGAGTCTCACGCCACCTCCGAGCCCTACCTTATAGCAGCACTCTGGAGGGTAGCACCCCGAGTTAATGAAGTGATGGCAAGAGGATTGGTTGAGAATAACGTCGATTTTGGTGAGGGAGGAGATTATTGTTGGCGAGAGAGCTAGAAGAGGCTGGAGAGAGCCTGGCTGGGAATAATGAATGACGAACCGGTGGGTGGAGTAGAACAACGCCGTGATCTCGGTGTAGACGGTGCGGCAAGATCGCATCAGACCACCAAACTCGCGCGCTTGTCCGACTGGGCGAGGCGTCCAACCTAATGAAACTCTTTCGTGATTTTTCCAGAGGTTAAAATCGTATACGCGCGGCCGCCCGTCTGATTCGGTTACTCGTGCATGCAAGTAAATCCGATGCCGAATCTCTGGCGGAAGTCGGAGGAACGTTGATTTGGGTGGCGGCTGTCCCTGTGAGCTCATATTTTCCCGCCTTTCGAGAATTCCGTGTTCCGGAGTCCTGGACTAGTAATTAGATCGAAGCTCGGGACCATTGATGTGGGGCGCGGGGGGCGGGGAGGGTTTGGCCCAGCGCGGAGATGGTGCGGCACGAGATTGGTGAAGTGGTTGTTCGTTTGTAACCAACGTGCGATTGTTGGTTTGGAGTTGGTTTGGAGGTCAAATTGCACCAGTCACGTGACAGCAGCACAAAACACCATCAGAGTTTGGCTCCTCGGGCCGACAATCATCGGAACAACTACGGCCACACCACATGGGTCATCCGGCGGGCTTCTCAGGACCGTGTTTGGGGTCTCGGTACATGCCCACGGCTCGTGGCCATAAGTTGACTCGGTACTAACTACCGGTACCCTGTAACCAGGGCCCGCCTGTACATCGTTTAGCTTATCGTTTACCTAGGTAGCCTTTTCCGATCTTCGGTGTCGGTTAAGCAGATACCGGATGTGTTGTTGGTTTCAGCATTGAGGCACCTCTTTGCATTTGCTTCCAGGGGTCACCATAAATCATGATTGCCTGACCAAACCGGCCGCATTACTGGTCAGCCCCCAATGTGGTAGGACAAAACGGGTTCATCGGTCTGATACTTTGATGGTGTCGGCCGAAATGGTCGGCCGTTTAAACTTCTATGGCCATCTGAGGTCGCTCTGGGCCAGCCTGCGGCCATCTTGACCCGTTTAAAAGGGAGACCAAAGGCGACCGGACCTGAGACGAGACAGCCAATGTAAATGGGTGAGTTAACCAGCTCAGGCAACCGCATCCCCATTACAACAGCAAAATATTCAACCCTAACAAGACGTAGGCCAGGGGTTTCTCTGGTCACCAGTGTGGTTAGAACCACCAAGATGTCAAACTAAAACGAGAAGAGAGGGCCGGCCCATGGCCAAGATTGCCTAGCTTCTTGGTTGATGAGTGTTTGGTAACCAAGGCCAGGACATGTCGGACCGAAACGCAACAGGTTGATGACTGTCCAGGCCCCGTTTCTTGTAGGGACCCCTCAAGCAGTGGGCGGCTCAGGCACTGTCTAATCGTGATTAGGGAGCTCGATTATGATACAAGAGGCCGGTGTTGGCCACATACGGCCATGTCTAACACCATGAGCGTGGTGGAGTCTTGGGACAAGTAACCACAGCTTCGACATCGAGCATCTAAGACGCAGGATTACGATGGTATATTTATGCGTCCCTCTGTCCCGGAAGCCCCCCCGAATTCTGTGAGTGTTCGTTCAGTTCCCAAAGTACTCCAGGCAGTCCAGACCAACGCAACCCGCGCTTCCCAACCACCCTGTTATATTATTCATTTTGTTTGTCTTCTCGCTGGTCGAGATAAGTCACATCACTTTCCGCGCAAGAAACACATTCGTCTGGCAAGGAACGATGTCCCCTTCATACGCCACCGCTGTCCCGATAATTATCTGATCCACTTCACAATCCATACTGACCTGCCCGGACTGGTTTCCGTGTTACTGCGAGCTTACGACTGTTATCTTCTTCGCATCTCTTTCCCAACGCTTTCAGACATCGCCAACACTATCCGATAGGGTCTAACAAAACGAAACGTTACTCCCCACTCCAACAGTCATACGCCAGCCACAAGTACCGACATGTCCAGCCCAGTCTATTCCCCGGCGGAGTTGAATGAGGAAAATTGGTCAGCCATCGTCCTTGATGTCTTCGACAATTTGAAGACATGGACGCAAGTTGGGGACATTCCGTGGCGTATGGAATGGCATCACGCGCTCGAACACGCTCGAAGCATTTATGACGCCATTTCCAAGGAGAGCGGAGCAAATACCAAGAAGGGTGCATGTGTTGTTGCTGCCTTAGTCGTCCCTTATCAAGAAAACGACGGTTCAACGCGGCCGGACGGTAAAAGTATGGTCTTCATTTCGACCATCCCCGCGGCCTTACTCCTGGTAACCCTCATACGCGGTTGTTGGGTCCAGGCGGTGGCCACGAAGAATGGCGAAAGCATTGTCACTGGGAGAACAAGAACACGAGGCGTTCCGGAACACACGCTACAGAAATCCATGCCGAGGACAACGCCATTAACATGTGGTTGGAGTTCGGTGCCGGAGAGGAGGCCCAGAGAAGGCAGATTCAGTGGCTTGACGGGAAGTTCATGGTATGTTATGGCCTTCGGCCTAAGAACAATGGCGTGCCGGAACAGGTATTTCCCTGCTCTCGAGTTGAAGGCAAGGAGCCATCCTGCCAGGAGATCCGAGAGGATGAGGATCAAACGGGAGTTCGAGGAGCCGAAGCAACAGGCAAGGCCCAAACTACCGACCCTGCCACCCGGGCCGAGCAATACTGGTGGAGGCAACGGAAATGGGGGGAACAACGGCCCTGGGACCGGCGGTGGAGGGCCTGGGAAACACTATAGCAGCGACGACTTCAGCGACTTGGGTGAGGTACCCTCCCAATGGTTGGAAGGGAATTTTGGGACGACTGAACAGCGCTCGGCTCATCCGGTTGGCTCGCAGGCCACGTCGAGGAATCCGAAAACTGTGTCGGCAAAGGCGGACCCTGCGATAAACCGTACTCCAGGTAACGATAAGGCAGTCCCTCACAACAAACAAAACACACGGGGGCCCTGCAGCACCCTTTCTCAGCCCTTGGTCAAATCACGGCCCCCCCGTCCTTCCTTGGCGCCGGCCATGGCCCAGCTGTCTCTCGGCAATAGTACTGGGAAGCCAGGGAAGCAGCCCGCTGCGGCCCGCCCTGTTGTCACTAAAGCCCAACAGCCGAAGGAGAATCGTGTCAATGCCAATCCTGATCCCAATGCCAAAATCTCCAACAAGACTCGACCCGGAGCCCAGAATTCCATGACAGCACTGCCTAGATCCACTCCTTCACGAGCTGCCGGTCAAAAGCCCCCTGCTAAAACGGTGAACGCCCCTCCGCAACCTGCCTTCAAGGCCAACGCCGTAGCCCAGCCTGCTCCAAAGCTTGTCCAGCGGCCCCAGCCCACGAGCCAGAACACAATTGCAGGGAGCCAGAGACGAGCCTAGGAGTGGTGGTCGTCGGCGGGGAAGCCCCTGATTGAGGGGCTCCATGTATTTTTACCTAGACTAGGTGCACCTACACGCATTGTTTCCTTTGTTCCACAACTTGAATATCTCGTTTCACATCCTACCTACCTAAGGTACCCAGTTCTTGGCCGTCATTATTCCTTTTGCTCGCCTTCGCAAAACTGCCCGTGATACTTACCCCAAAAAACTGACGTAGGATCCCCTATACCATAGTCAGCCGGCACCCCCCCCCCCCAAAACTCCAAGTCTCCAACTCCTGGGAAACTTCAGCACTATTGCCCCATCAACCATCTCAACTCCTGAATCCTCTACCGTTCCCGGCATTACATTCACAAGTACCAACCCCAAAGAAGAGGTGGGGCATGAGAACCTTAGGGTAGAGGGTGTGTTCATCGTCGCATGGTCGTGACCTTCCATCTTGTTGATCGGCTGATGTTAATGAAGAGGTATCGGTGATTAGTCATCCGGACAACCAGATAGGTAGTGGGACCTGGCATACGTACAGGTACCTAGGTAGTCGAAGGATTCTAGGAGGTCGACCGTCACGACTGGGTCAGCGGTAAGCGGCAGGAACGGCCCGCAGGAGGTCCGCGTCATCATTCCGGTCAGCACAGGCAGGGGCGGATCGACAGGCGTGCTGGGGATGGGAAAGAAGTAAGAATCGCGCCGCGGAAGCGGCGCTATGCACTAAGGTCGTCGAAGACTTGTCAGTTTACACTCGCGAGCTAATCGGTGTAATACATGGATACATCGCTCAAAAACACACTAAGAGAATCACGAGCTCGCAGATTTCAAGGCCTCGAGCATTCTTAGCTCGGATTGGTAATTAAGTTTTATCTAGAGTGAACTTCGGAATCATAGAATTATGCGTTAGGGTGGATCAATCTCAGTCAGTTCACAGAAGCAATACACCACTGCTCGCACCCTGGTTTTGTTTCAGAATGAAGGATTTTACACACGTGTCTGGCTCGCTTGGTTCCGAGCGTGCGTAATTCAGTGGCTTAGCAAATGGGACCAACGACTGCGCGAGGAACTTGTGTAACGTTTGTCAATGTCAGCCACAGCTGAGTTTTTGTGCAGGGGAAGTCGCGAGAATCTTGGGCGAAACTCAGGGATATGAAAAACGGCGATCGCTCTTAAACGCAAAAGGACATTTCCACTCCACAATTTCCAGATACAGCAACAACACATTCTCGATCAATAACAGGCTAAAACGCACCAGTCCAGCTTGCCTGGCCCAGATTGCCACGCAATCCCCGGCCCAACCCAACAAAACATCATGGCCTCTCGCCAAATCTTCGACCCCATCGTCCTCCTGCGCATCACACCGCTCTTAACCACCACGGCTCTGACCAGCTACACCCTCGCCCTCTTCGTTCAGAATCCACCGCCATTCGCGCACGACACCAGGCCATACTATGCCCCCTCGCTCGAGAGGGTAGTCCCTATGAGTGTCAAAGTCACCTCGGCCCTGACCGCCATCACCGCCGCGGCGTCGATTGCCAACCTATTTGTGCGCCGCAACGCGCTGATTGCAGCGCATAAGGCTGGGTGGTGGTATGTAGCGGGTGGGGCGCTGGCGCTGGTACGGTTGAGTGTCCTGGGTGCTGCGGTGGCGTGGGTTAGTGATGGTTTTACTGAAGGGAGAAATGAGGGACTGTTGGGTCGGTTGGATCGGGGGCGGGTTGGCTGGCTCTGGGCGGTGGATGTGGCAGGGTGGAGTGTATTGCTGGCCGGTGTGGCGAGTTCTTTGAGAGCTTGTTAGGCAATAATATGGCATGAGGTGGTTGATGTCAGTTGAGGGTTTAGTGCCTGCAGCGGCAACAGGCGGTCGGTCCTTGTTTGGGGTACTAATTACGTGTGGATTGGAGGAGACGTAATGAGAAGTGGGTAATTTTGATAATTCAATGAACTCCTAGAAGCTAGAACGGGAAATAATTATAGAGGAGAAACTCAAAACTATTACATCAACGTAATCCAGACGGTCATCCGTTCGCGTCGGGTTGTTTTCTCTCGTGATTTTTTCCTTGCAAAGATTTTCGTCCCAACTCCTTTCCAGAATCATTTTTCGTGCCGTGAACCAACCTCAAGTGCCGTTTGTAGCTATCCTTTCGGCATGGTTTGAATTTGAAAGGGCACTCGGAACATCGAAGTAATAAAGTAGGACTTTGGCCGCCGTGACCGCGACTCAACTCGTGCCGTCGAAGATCTTTCGCAAACGAAAATCCCATCGGGCAGGTAGAGCAAAGAAACGGTTTAACATGACAACGCGTGTGTTTCCTGTATTAGTAGGACGACCGTCAGTCAGACCGTGGAATGATTCGGGGATGAACGATAGGGATGGTTAAGCGGACATTAAAGCTTTCTTGTTGTGGAATTTCTTGTCGCATTCTTGACATGCCCACACTTCAGAAGTTCTGGGAGGATTCGACGATGGCGAGGGCCATAAGGCTAGAGGTGGCGTGTCGTCGAAGCACGGTGAGCTCGTTGGATCCATCCCATGAAAGTCTTCGTAGTAGTACGCCGTGTAATCAAACGGCATGTCCTCCGGGAAAAAGTCGACATCGACCTGGCCGAAAAGAATTTCAGGAGACGGCCCGAGCGTGTCGGACAAGTCAGAAAAGGGAGAAATCCCAATGCTTTCCGTGGGGACCGACTCTTCCTCCCATGTCAGTTCGGGCGAACGGGATCGAAAACTTGAAGCCCGCCTCCCCATCGTCGCGGTGTCGCTTCCTGGGACTGACTGGTTGCTTCCCTCACGAGCCACCCGTTCCCAACGTTGCAGAGGCCAGAGTGTGAAACCTGGCCCTACATCCCACGCGCAGTCCTGAGACTCTGTTTTCTGATCCTCGCTGGCAGCAATACTGCTGCCTATAGTAGTTTTAGCGCCCATCGGTATGCGGACTAACATATGCTGAACATTCGAAAATTTGGGTGGTGTTTAGCGGTGCTGGTAGGGTCGAGCCGATAGAACAGTTTAGCGTCTTATTCTAGGACGAGGAGCGCCGGGTTTGAGTCAGAAGGATTTCCGCGGAGCTGGCGGTGTTGGAATGTTGATCATAGGTAGGCAGCGTAAAACAGCAAGTGGCCGTTGGAGGTCGCCAGAGGCCGCGGGAAGCCTAGCTCCTCGAAAGATGCCTGATATTTATCCTCAGGAACTTACATATCACGCATTGGGTGAAATAATCAGGCACGGGCGTCTCAGCAACCGCTCGAAGGTTGACTGTGAATGCCCCCCACGGCACGTTATACTGGAAAGATGATTACCGGCTCCTCGCCCCTGAACTCACCAAGATGAGAATCGATAACTGTGTGACCGTCGCCGCATCGGACTACCACTGACGGAAACCCATAACACGTACCGGGTTCGTTTTGTCAGCTCGCCGCAGTTGTTGCTCACGAAAATCTTGCTCACATTGTGAGAAGCCCGAGGCGGATACAAAATTGATACAAGTGTCCTGGAGGAGTAAATGTTGAGGACCCTACATTGGTCAATGGGCGATCGAAGACCAAAGAATTAATGAGAGTGTGCAAGCGGTGATGGTGCCGGGGTGCCCCATGACCCTGGAATAGGTTTATGGGTCGGAAGTGATGACCAAGGCTGCCGCGACCGGCGAGGTTGGTAGGTATGTAGGTAACCTTCCCTGTGGCCGCCCGACACAGTGTCATATGTGGGCCTCCCGTCGGGTACCAAATAAAGGACACGGAGGATTAATCCCACCGACGTACGGTGTGGCCTTCCCTCGCGGGTGTTGTATATATTTGTATTGTGCCAGGAGTCGGAAGACGAATGCAGCTCCGAAAAAAAGCTTAAGCTTCCAAACTTTAGCGACCCCCCTCAATCGTTTTGCAATCGCAATATTCTACCACTTACTTCGGTTTGGTCTCTCCTTTTTGGTCTCTCCCTTCACCTCCGCCTGGCCCCAGTGATACAGTGCGACACCCACACTTAATACTGTTCATGTTCAGTTCCGACTTTTACCCGATGCGAACCACGTCCCCATTTGCGAACCACGACCTCCACAAGGCGATTTCGCTCTCCTCACCGAAAAGAAGGCGTCGCCACCCCCATCCCATCACACTACCGTTGCAGTGTGACCAAACTGCCTTACCAACCCCTCACTCCTTCGACCAGCCACGTCCGACGCAGAAAGCCTCACTTTATGCCGCCATCTGCGGCCATCATCCATCGCGCCGATTCGCCAAGGCACACCACGCGGATGCTGCCACTTACCCCGCTGAAGTGACGCGGTGTGCAGCTGAGTTGATGGAAGAGATGCGCAATTTTGTTCGGTTCGGTCGAATCCCCGATGCTTGTCGGCCAACAACAAAGGCGGTGCTTTCTCAAGGGGTCAATCGGCCAGGATGAAGGAATTCTTCACCGAGGACGAGATCACGGCCATTATCACGAGGAGCGGCGGCATGTTGGTGGCATCGCTCGTATTGACGCGCTGCTGAGCAGATGGGGGAGGTGTGACCGGTTTTTCTGACAAAGACCAACCCCTCTTTTACCCTCGACTCCCCGTTGGCCTTGCTTCGCTGGCCCCAATTCGACCATGGCGGTTGCACGGCATGAACCCCGTCTTCGAGCTTCGTCGCAATGCTTGCTGCTTTTAGCACAGCCCCTAACTCCTGCATCGGAACGGGCCAGAGGTCACGCTGGACTCGTCGGGGATATGCTCAGAAAGCGCAGACGGAAGGGTGGTTGAGACTGGAAAGTTAAGACTGGAAAGTTGGACGCGGACCATCTCGCCTGGGGGGTGGGCCGCTCTCTTGCTCCAGTCTGTCCACCCCGCCTCTCCCACCGCCCTCTTTACCGCGTGAAGTACAGCAACTTGGAAAGTCCCCCTCTTCGGACTCGAACGCCCATTCTCACCGCCCCCCTCGGTCGCCGTTTCGAGGTTATTTCGGCCTTCGTGCCGCTGGTGGCCCGCCTTCTTCCTTCCTTCGGTCCCCCATGCGGCTTTCATCATCGTCGGAAGTTGTATGAGACTGCTGGACGGTCCGCTGGCGCAGCCGAGAGTCGCCCGAGCGGCCTGACATTCAGAGAACCTGACTTTTCATTTTCACAGAGCCCCAGTTCCTGCAAGCCGGACGCTTTGACTCCATCGCGGGGATGTCGGCTTGGCTACCAGTCCCCCCGAACTCTCTTGACCAAAAGTACACCCTAGGGTACTGCTTAGCGAACAAGGCAACCATAACTCAATACTACCCTCGTCCTCGGCGCCGCGGTCGAATGTGTTGCTGCGGGCTTCGTCCTCCCGCCCTCGTTGTGGCCACTCTGGGGACCAGGCCGGCTTCTCCGATCCCTTCCCAGCTGCTAACACCATCCCCAACATCTCTGTCAACCATCTGGGGCTCCCCAGCGGAGGTCTTGAGTAACCATGACAAAGTTTCCACAAGCCGCGCCGACAAAGCATATCGTCATCCGCACCGGTCGGCTTTGGGGATGGGTGCCGAAACCCCGTGCTAACACCCCCCCACACAATCTCTTCACCGCCAGGGCCGCAACGGCCCGCCCTCCACAGATGCCCTAGGGACCGTCCTGCGGGGCTTCCCGATCCTCAGGCAACACGAGGCACCCAACTAAGAGGGTAGGGATTGGAGTTCTTCGGCCCCAGCGCATGAGACGAAGGGGCGGCACTGGCTCCAAATCAGTCTCGAAGCACTGCCGCAATATTCCACGCGGGGGTTCCATTGAAGCTTGTTTGAACTTGCCCGCACGGCCCACGCTCTCGCTATTGCTCAGGGGGAAATCCCGGGTACGCTACCGCACCCTCTGTCCCTTTTGTACCTCCCAGTTCCCCCTTTTCCGAGGACGCTTCATTCTCCTGGGAGCTCTCCGTTTTCCCCTCGCCCAAACCACGCAGACACGTTGCCTTCAACCCGTGGCTTGCTTCGAGGTCAACGCTATCAACACCTTCCAGAGAGTCGCTCGAATATGCCTTTAACTGAAGAACGTACCAAGGCTCCGGCCGAACAGCAGCTTCCAGTTCCAGGATTCGCTCATGGCACCGATTCTGGTCTCTCCGCTGTCACCGTGCCCACATCCACAGCACTGCACATACATCTTTCCGCGGCGCCCCCCCAACATGCAAGAAACCTTTCGCATCCCTTGGGGGCCTCGTCCGCGTTCGAACAAATCGGGCTCGAGACAGCCGTGTTGACAAAGGAAGAACGTCTCGCAATGTATTTGTCGCATGATGTTCCATTCGCGGCCTTTCGCCTACCACAACGCGAAGGTGGTAATCCAAGTAGCGGCCACGTACACCAAACGTCGCAGGCGGTGTTTAGCCGCACAACGGTCAGCTTTGATACTGTGATAAGCACCGTTGCCGACAGTTTCCTAAGCGCCCCCGACCCCACTGAACCGGTGACGGGTGTTGGCGATGGTAAGTGTTTCGTTATGGTAATGGTGAGTCGTCCCCATCTTAATAGAGTATGTCCTTATTCGCAATGTGATGCAGCCACCATGCCTTCGGGCCACCGCTATCCCACCGACATTCTCTTCGCAGATCTCCATGAGCCTAGCACCAGCGATTCCGCAATTCCTCGATAAGACAGTTTTGGTGATCCGGTCATAGAGAAATTTTTCCTCTCTCGTGCGATTGTTTTTATACTATGTAGGCCTGAAGAATAGCCAGGCTCGAGCGTTGGTTAAGGAATTTGGGGCCGGTTTGAGGATGTGCTGCGTAGGATTGTAGACAGCACCCTGATCATGATTAATCCACTGTAATTACGTTATTACTGCTCTGTTAAGTGTGTTTAAAGCCAATTTGCATCCTGTGACTGGAATCTTCCCCTGGACACTCGCGCCAAACCCATGAAGAAAGCCGGGAGTCAATTTTTGTGGGATGCTGGGAATTTATGGACTGTAATGTGCGCTACTCATATTTTTGAAGTTTCATCCGCGTGTCCGAAATTCGTTCACACACCGTGAAGGGCTGCTGGCAGCTGGCCACACCCTCGAGCTGTTGACGCTCCGAATCTGGAGGTTGAAATCCCTTAGTTATTCGCACGGTACCGATACTGTTCTGCGCCAACCCCACTTTCCCGTTTAGCTGCTGCTTGGCGGTGGGGTTAGTTAACGTTAATGCCGAACGCGCCCAAACCGCCAAGGACAGAGCTTCCAATTCCCAACCTGAGTCCCGAGACAGCCAACATCGCCCAACGCCACGGCATCTTCAGCGACCCCCCTTCCCGACCCTTTGACCGGATAGTTCACTCCGAACAAGATGAGCCGACAAACACCCCGTAAATCACGACACCGACACCACGGAAGCTCTGGCGGGCCCCGCCAGATCCCCGCGTCCGACTATGAATCCGACGCGGCCCAATACATGGAGAACAACCAGCACAACCAGCATAGTCAGTTGCCACCGGCGCGCGACAATAACGAGCTCAGTCTACGGGTTCTGCGGCGCTACCAGCCCGGTGTGCGCTCTATCATGGCCATCGCCGCTAACGCGGTCGCCTACACCTTCTCGGAGACTACACAGGGATGGGAAAAGCACGGCGCGGAGGGCACGATGTTTGTGTGCGAGCAGGAACCGGTCGTCGCGCCCACCAGTCAGGTGCTGCCGCGGGTGTGCGTGTTTGTGCTCAATCGCCGCAGTATGGAGAACTTGGTCATCGATCTGCTGCGAGTGACGGACTGCGAGGTGGTTGGGGAGCTGATTGTGTTCCGGCTGGAGGAGGACGGTAATAATAACACCAGCAACGGGAATCACCAGGCGGGCGGGGGTGCGGAGGAAGGCCCGAAGAAGAAGATTTTGGGGCTGTGGATTCATGCTGATGAGAGCAACACTCGGGAGATGCACGCAACTCTGATTTTGGCGGCGTGGCAGGAAGGCCGCCTGGCTTTTGACGCGTACATCCAGGCTGCGACGGCGGGCATTGTGGATAACAGCGGTTATACCCCCGAGCCGCAGTCTGTGGATGTTACTGGGCACGAGTCCCCGGCGGGGAAGCGTTTGAGCATGTCGGAGCTCTTTGGAAAAAATAACGGAGTATGAGGAACGATGGGAGGCACTGGGACTGCGAACAATGGGTGGTGTGGGGATGGGGAACAGGTATGTACAGTGTCACATATATCATATTCATACTGTACTCCCCCACCTCTCCGCCGAAGCACCGAAACGAACTCAAGTCTCAACTTCGCATCACCCAACAACATCCAAAGCGACATGGTTACCACCGACGATGGCGTGAGGGAAATCCCTGCACTCATACAAACTCAAGTTTCACTCTCGTCCTCATTTGAGCTGTGGCTGGCCCGGAAAACCCTAAGCGACGGGGATCGCGGTGGAATCATTGACAAGATCCTGTCTCGACTGGGGAGTTACAAGAAGTGGTTGGAAGCGGCTGAGAAATCACCGCGTCAAGAATTGGAAGCGCCTGATTCATGGGTTATGGATGCCAATCTGCGGGTGGGAGATGACTCTTCGTCCGTAATCACCATCACGGGACCGGGCTCGGGGGAGACGCTAGAAATCATTCCTGAGGACGATGTTGAAGCCAAGAGCCTCATGAGTGTATGTAGAACCCAGCGTTTGCGGGAGTGAGCAGACTGAACAAACGGCTAATTTGACCCGGGGTCACACAGGATAACTACTTAGGGTACATGATCAAAGTCGTCCGTACCCTTGTCCACCGACCTTTGTTCTCTTCAGAACAGGGGGCAGATATGTTAACACAAACTCCGAACTAGTGTGGCGCGTTTTCTAAATCGCAAGATTCACTACGCTCGTTACTTCATGCTGCTGCTGGGATAGAACGCGAGACCGCTCTGCTAAAGTACGTTACGATTCCATACCAGCAACGGGCTAGCCGACAGCATAATTAGGCCTGACATTTATGAAGTTCATGAGACTGACTCTTTCATTGCTCAGCCAACCCCCCGATGCCACTGTCAAAACCTACATACAGCGCCTGCAAGAATATAACGAAATTAAAGACATCGGCCAACAGATCATTGGGTTCATTGCAGAGAATCGAGGGGTTCCAGTCCGGACGATTTACGAAAACGGCGAGTTTGGTGTCAGCCTGCCACGGGATCCAAGCGCAGGATGAGAGATGGACACCACCTAGGCTCATATGAGCCCCATGCTCCGTCGTAGGGCCAAGCCAGTAGAAGCTGAGAAGAATGCCAAGAGTCTCGGCCCATGTTGCTATTTCACTAGCCCCGGCAGATGGGGACGTTCCGGACGTCATCAATATCGAAATTGCAGCTGGCAGTTCCACGACTGGGTTCTCGTTCTGAAGTATTACATTTTTATTTCGTTTTATGCTGTTATTATCACGTGGCTGCATGCCCAATTTGTCCAAAATCTAGGCATGAGCCTGTGCCCCCAAGCTGATCCCCGCTCCCTGTTCCTCCAACGGCGCAACTTAGTTCTTCTTGCAAGCGACAAAGTTGTTGCCGCTCGCGCCAGTGTGGGTGATGAGCGCGTCGAGGCTACCCTGACCGTCGAAGATGACACGGTCGGCACCCGGCGAGCCGCCGTTGTACACGCTGTAGCTGGATAGGATGGGGAACTCGTACCACGGGGCCGAGGTGGGGAAGCTGAAGCCCTCGTAGTTGTTGTACTGGTGGGGGTAGCTGTCTGAAAATAAAAAGGAGGGGAGGTTATGGTCAGTTAAGCGGTCTATGGAAGTTGGGCCCTTGAGGATTGGAGGCACTCACCGATAGCACTGCCAGACTGCTGCAGCTGGGAACCCTTGGCAAGGGCGGCGTCAATGTCCTCCTGCCAGTAGCAAACGCTGCCGCAAGTGTAGACGCAGGCAGCGGCCGCCACGTGAGCGGCCTTCTTGACGTGGGCGGGCGCGGCCGACACGGCAACGGCCGCGAAGAGGGTGGCGAGGACAGAGGTGATCTGGAGAATGTTAGACATCGGGCCATATTACATGCCTTTCCGCAAAACTTGAAAATGACGGTAATGGTGTAAGTGCGTTACTGCCACATACCTGGACCATTTTGACGGCTGAAGGGGCGAGGCGGGTGAAGCTGCAGGAGTAAGGCAAGGCGGGAAGTTCTGAATGCTGATCCTGCAAAGCAAAACAATGGTGCAGTGACCACTCACTTATATGTTGTCATTGTGTTTCGATCGGTGGGAAGTCGCGGGAGAACTTCTCAGAAGGGAAGGTTTGATGCCCCCCCGCTTGGCTGTTGCCGATCTGTTCCCCTCTGCACGCCCCCGATGGAACCACACCGCGCTGTCGGCGTCTTTCGGCGCATCGGGCTTACACAGGCCGTGGGACGCTTTTCGATTTCAAAGATAGCAGACGCAACCCAATCCCTCCCAAGCCGCTAGCCCTCCAATCTCACCGAAGTCCCCATCGAGACCTCTGTTTGGGACCTCGAGCAGCCGCACATGGACTGACTGATGGAGGCTACTTCGCGCCTGCCTTCAGTCTGGGGTTGTTTCAACCAAGGGTGTTCTTGCCAGCACGAGTGCCTTTCCCGGCACTGATTGGGCCGAAATCCGCCCATCTCCCGCGTGGGGCTCCCGCAGATCGGCACTCTGCCGAGGGCAGCACCAGGCAGCTTTGAACGAATCATCATCCTTCCCGCTGCCGGAGATAGCACTGGCTGCCCCTGACCACGGCCGCCTTCCCAACCGGGAATCGGGTCTTTGGCCGCTTGCTGTCCAACATCGTGCGTTGACAGAAGTCACGTTGTGCACTTGGCTGGTTCCTGTCAGGTTTTGAGGGTGTGGAGTTGTCAGCGCATGGTCGTGCAGTGCAACATTGGCCTCGGTGTCCATCTCTGTGCTCATCCGCCGCGGCGCCGCTCCGTTGCAGAAAACTAAAAAAAAGACAGGAGACAAGAGAATTAATTATCGATTATCCCGGGACACCTCTACGCGAAGTCATTGGCGTGGGGTGAGGAAGTGGGTTTCGTAAAGTCACAGTCGGATTTCTCGCAACCACGCAAAAGAGCAAACTTAAGCGAAGAGAGGTTGGGGGGTTTGGGACTTTGATTCAACAACCTACCTCTTTAGCGCACACACCTGTGTGGAGAGCCGGACTGGGCGAATCCGCGATCCTTAACAGTTAACACCATCAGTTCTGGGGTCGCCAACAAGTTGAAGGAGCTTCATGTCCTGCAGGTTTTAAGAGAGAAGTCTTATACCCGTGAACAACGAATGATATTAATTACCACACTGGTCCCCTTCGCGTTCGCCGGCGCGAGAGCTAAATACATGGCCCCTGTTCTTTAGCATCAGTGTCCGACCTATTGCCGCCCGGGGACACTCTGTACTAATAAAAATGCGGTCAGCGAACTGGCCTTCTTCGGGATTGTACCATAGTCTCATGATAGCGGGCGCCAGGCGCCGCTGAACAAGTCGGGAATAATACCTGGGAACTGGCAGTTCAGTGGTGCGACGGGAGCAGCAAGTTGCGAGATTTAAGACTTGCAATACCGATCCTGAGCCATCTCGATACCGACGTCAGTGCTCTCATGAAAAGTAATGATTACATCTAGTATGGACGGTGAACTTGCGGTAGGGCGTGGTAAGGTCTCGACATCACCAAGTTGTAGTTTGAGAAAGAATCAGAGGTCAGGGGACATAATATGACTCTCGCCCTTCATGCTGCGTTGCGGGACACGTCAAGGTACAGTGGCCTAGCCGAGTATGCGAGACTGGTGCTTACCCTAGCCTTTTGGAAGTGTGTCTTGACTACCTTAGGGTCGTCACAAGGTGATTAACAAAAAGTTATTTTGGATTAATTGGCTATCTTGTGAATCAATTACTCACTGGAAAGCAGGTGTGCTCTTGCACTCACGACGAGCAATCACGCAAGCTATGGTGTTCATTGGTCGACTGCTTATATGATGTCTACCTAATTATTGAATTATAAGCCTATCCAATCTGTTTGATAAACATCGAAGTACGAAATGGTGAGATAGTTTCCAGTCCGCCTAACATACCTACTATAAGACCCCAACATCTGGCGTGTAACCTTCCATATCCCAAAATCTCAGTGCCACCTTACTCGTTTGTAACTCTTTACTTCCATGGCATGGCTGAAACGCATTCGTCCTAGATCTATGCTAAACACCAAGAATATCGAAGTTGAGAATCCCCAAATCACACGATGCCTTGAACGTAGGCATTGGTGGCTTGAATAGATATAAATGGAGCCTGTTTGTGCCTACGCCACTGATGCTTCCTCACCCGACACCCATGCCATTTATTGTTGTCCCGGACCCTGTGGCTAGACTCACTGCGGAGATGAAACTGGTTGTGGCGCCTGGCTGGACTGTTGCAACCACCCAGCGCTTGGAAAGCCGGTGTGGCATGATGTCTGCTGTTATGATTGTTGTTGTTGGTACCCTGGAAGATGGATCTGTCGCTTTGAGTGTGCACTGAGGCCATATAGGAGCCCAGGCAGAGCGAGTCGGACCCTCCCAGGGCGGTAGTAGGGGCGATGGAATCAAAACTACCCGCCTGCACGGACAAGCTGCTGGGGACGGAACGTGGAGCTCCAACAGCAGGATCATATTGGTACAAGTTGGTGAGGTTCCTTTCTCTCGCGGTGCTTTGGCCCTTGGTTGGATTCAACCCTGTTGTTCCCGCAACCTCGTCGGTCATGTCTAGTCCCTTAAACAGAATACTTGGAGACTCCAGCTGAACCGCGGTACGCTGCGGTTTAACCCTTGGAACTGGGATGTTCAGATCTTGGGGACGGGAATCACCATATGTTGTGTTGAGGTTTGAGGGGTGATCGGTGAGATCGATGACCGGGATAGGGAGGTGGTGTCCAGCTGGTCTTGGGCTGGGTCTGGGTAGAGCCGGCACCACTGTGTGGTCGTTTGCTTGAACGGCTGTTTTCTTGGTTGTTGAAGGATCTTTATCACTCGTACGGGCCGGATTAGAACTGTCTAGCGGGTTTGCTGCACTCACGGAGTTAATGGAGACGTCATCGTGGACCTGTCCTCCCTCGCCGCTTGACGGGGACACTGGACCTGATCCCGCCAGGAACTCTGATTCAAACGGCCCCATATCCTCGACTGGAAGGCCGAAGAACTTGGCATAGGTCTCTTCTAGGTTGGCCGGGGTGGGCTCCGGTCTCGGTTGGGGGCGGTTATCCAGTTTAGGCGACGCCTGCGACTCCGGGAAACCCATCCAAGGGTCGCCTGTGGAGCATCCCTGGTTTTGGGACTCAACCACACCCAAGGATTGAGATCGTGCTACATTCTCCCCAATCTCTGTGGGATTGTCGGTACCGGGGCCCTTCCCGAGCATATTGGGAACCTTGAATTGGGTGTCCATGTTTCCATGTTTCATGGCCCTTTGAAGCTCAAGTACCTGTTCTTGGATGGATGCTAGCTTCTGGAGAATATCATCCATTTTTAGGTCGGATCTGGGGAGAAGATGTGCGGTTTCAAGCGAGTGTCCTGGCTTAATGCCAGGGCTTATGAGAGTAGCAGTAAGGGGGTTGTACAGCCCCTGACCACCCTCGCGACAACCGTCACAGGTGGCGAGGGCACCAGTCGAACTGAGATACCTTGGCGAACTTCCGGTGAGCGAGTTCATCGCTGGTAATTCGCTCGGTGAGGTGAAGAACAAGCAAACTGATCGTCAAGCGCAAACTGGCCGTTAGCTATATAACTCTCCGCTCTACTTGCGCCAAAGAGACCACAACGCACCTGAGTGTTGCACCTTAGCTGCCCACGGGTCCTGTACGCTTTCTTGTGGTGGTCAAAGAACGTTGTCATCCCCCCAACTCATGTTACCACCCGGGCCGTTTCATTGTCCACTCTTTGTCGCCAGTAGGATAGAGTCACTAGAGAATTACCGATAGTGGAAAATGGAATCAAATGGGTTGGGAAAGAGGTTTGGTGGTAGAACGTAGGTTGAGTTGGGGCGTTAGTGGGGTGTTGTCGTTGATTGTTCTGGAAAGTATTCGAATGGAATGCACCAACATCTATGTACAATCCAGAGGGAATTATATAACGTTGACTTCTATATAAGCCCACGAGGTTCCGCATCGAATGTGACACAAGTGCAGGACGAGTACCGACAAAACCAAACGAACTTTCACCAGGAACACTCAGTCGAACTCTACTCCACGCAGTGTGAGTCTCGTCCTCGATACCCCTCCCGGTATTGACAAGATGTGCCACCAAAGCCCCACGAGATTCACCTGCTCCCACTGCAAATCGGAATGGAGTGATCCCACCACCAAGACCTTTCCGACCAAGACGATCCTCTGCGATTACTCTTCGACTGCACACAGCACAGCCTTCCATCCATCCGGCACGAACACGTTGTTCACTTTTGCGCTTTCCTTTGCGACTTATGTTATTTACGCCTTCTTACCGGGACGGCACACCACGAACAGAAGAAGAATCAAGACAACAAGGATTTGACTGTTCTTGTAGAACTTCAGCCTGTAATGGAGATCTTTCGGGGGGAGAGAGCGGCAGAGGTGTGGAGGTGGGCGACGAATATGGAGAGTGAACCACAGGTTTACTCCGGGAAGGGGGAGGCTGTGAGCAAAGGGATCAAGTCGTTGCTTGAGGAGATTGATGCTGAGTTTGGGGCATGGGGAGGGAGGGAAATGGTGAAGCTGTAACTCAGCACCTTTGTCCATTAGAGTAGGAGAAGTAAATTCTTAGGGTTTGCTGTTAACTATGTCAGAAATAATAATAATGAGAACCAACCTCACAGCCGAAGGGCCGAAATAACAACCTTGTGAATGGTACTCCCTTAAACTTGTCTGCACCTCGCTAAGAAACTAACGATTCAAAACAGAACTGTTTCTTCCTTCTGGAAATGAGAGAACAAAGCTGGATTCCTTGAACTGTGCATCTCGACCTATACTATTATTAATTCTTGACAGAGTTTCTCCGTCTTGTCAACTCCCCTTGAAAGCCACAAAGATACCTTATGCCTAGCCAAATACAGACCCGCCAAGTGCCGAGACCTGCAGCCCAGCATTTATTGGTGTCATCGCTCCTCTTGGCCACGAACCACCAACCCGGTCGAGACTCAGCATCAACCACACGGAGCTCTCCTCTCCGTCTTGGTGAGCTTGGGGCGCCTTTTCACCAGAAGGATGTGTGGAGCGTCGGGTCCAGAAACCGGGGTGACGACGTTTTCGAGTCCCCTGAATCCCGGGCTCGCGCTAAACGAACCACTCTCAGGGCCACGCGACCAACAGCAGAAGAAAACCGAGGATCTTGGCTCAGGGCCTCGGGCGTTGCGACCGGGAGTACCGGCGTGCACAACTCGGACCTTGATCTTCCGCCCGGTCGTCGAAGGCTCCTTCGGGCCGGCAGTGGCTGGACCGACTCGGAATGGTTCGCCGAGATGTTGTATTAGTGTGGTGGTGAGGCATGAATTATGGACGGCCAAGAAGGACCGGTCGTGATTCTTACTTGTTGGCGTTGACGTTCTTTGTCAACACTACGCGCCGAGACGGAAGGGAAGCCGAAAGAGGGCTTGAGGTCTGGCTACCCACGGAAAAAGGGAGAGCGGAGTGTTGAGCAGAGAAACGTGACGGAGCAATTCTTATATATTCACCTTGCTTCTTCTCCCTGTTTCTGTCTTCTTTTTCAAGAGCCGCCTTCTAGCCATCAATCCTTCCTGTACTTCAACACACACCATTCACGATGAAGGTCCTCGCCCCCCTCCTCCTTGCCAGCACGGCCACGGCCCACACCATCTTCTCCTCCCTCGAAGTCGGCGGCGTCAACCAGGGCATCGGCCAGGGCGTGCGCGTGCCCTCCTACAATGGCCCGATCGAAGACGTCACGTCCAACTCGGTCGCCTGCAACGGCGCGCCCAACCCGACGACAGGCACCTCCAAAGTTATCACCGTCCAGGCCGGTCAGGACGTCACCGCCATCTGGCGCTACATGCTCAGCACCACGGGCTCGGCCCCCAACGACGTCATGGACAGCAGCCACAAGGGCCCCACGCTGGCGTACCTGAAGAAGGTCAGCGACGCGACGAGTGATTCGGGCGTCGGTGGGGGTTGGTTCAAGATCCAGGAGGATGGGTTGAACAATGGGGTTTGGGGTACTGAGAAGGTCATTAATGGCCAGGGACGGCATACCATCCGTATCCCGCAGTGCATCGCGCCGGGCCAGTACCTGCTGCGTGCTGAGATGATTGCCCTGCACGGCGCGTCTAACTACCCGGGCGCGCAGTTCTACATGGAGTGTGCCCAGATCAATGGTATGTCGTCGAGGTATCCCTTGCATGATTGATACCAGAGATTTAGCTGACGTTCGGCGAAATAGTCGTTGGAGGTACTGGCAGCAAGACCCCTTCCAACACCGTCAGCTTCCCTGGCGCGTACAAGGCATGTTGCATCCGTGAGATCACCGTTTCTATTGTGGGAATAAATTAGCTAACAGCTGAATGCAACAGGGTACCGATCCCGGAGTCAAGCTCAGCATTTACTGGCCGCCCGTCACCAACTACCAGATCCCCGGCCCCAGCGTCTTCACCTGCTGAGTGCGGTATGTATGGAGTATGGGTGACGTATGAATCATGATTAGAGGGAAAGACAAGCATTTGTAGCCGGAGGCAACTACCTCGGGATCAAGTACTTGGGTTCGTAAGTGCTTTTATGAGTGACTCTAAGATAGAAAAGTAAATAGTACATACAAAACTACGGGACGGACTCATGTTATCATGACCTTAATCATTGAGTGATACTACAGTGTTTTCCCTGTGTAGAGCGGGTTCGAAGTAATTCAAGAGAACATCTATATGTTTAACCTTTGAATTGCCTTACGTTGTAAACACGGGCTTTTTAAAAGTAACCTCAAGGTGCCTAGAGATATTTCCGATGTTGGAAGCGTAATATTCTAAGACTAAAAAACAGATCACATATTAACTCCAACAGGACCAGTATCCCTCAGCTGGCCTCGGATCGAGGTACGAAAATGTTCGTGAAGGAAAGTGCAGCTGACCCTTGCCCTAGGGCTATTACAAGTTGCACAAGCAACCCCACCCACAACTGACAGCAGATGGGATTGATAACCACCGGAGCTCCGAAACATGAAGAAAGGAAAAATGTCCCAGGTCCGATGACTGGGAAACAGTCAAATAACAAAGGTCTTGTCTTTGTTGCCCAATCCGCCTCGCGTACGCCAAAGTCATCAGACGAACCCGACGATGAAGCTCTCCCATGCCATCCTCTTTATCCTCCCAGCCGCTGCCGTATCAGCGGACCCGGTTACGGCCGCACCGCTCAACATCACGGCCATCTCCTCCCACAACGGATACTCAGTACTTGAGTGCTGGCAACTCGACACCCTTCCCGTCGCTTACCTGTCGGCGATCAACTACGCCATCGGAAACACAACCACGGCTACTTGGTCTCGCATTGAGCCGCGCACCACGCCTGGCGAAGCCTGGGCTCCTCAGGTCCAGTATGATTAAACAAACGCCCGCCCGCCTAGGCCCTAGAACTACTTCGTGACAGAATGAGTTAATCACTCCAAACAGGTTATCCATCATCCTAAACGGCCTCATCCGCATCACAGCCCCCGCACCCGTCTCGACGACACTCGATAGACCCGTATCTATTGCCGATGAACTCACGCAAGGCCATGCTGTTGCCGAGAGGACGAAGGCACAGCCGAAAACGCATGTGGCATATGTGATGCCGGGGACGATACAGTCGTCGGTTCTGATTGTGGCGGATTTAGAGGCCGTCAGCAATATCCGGGGCCATTTCACAGAGTTTCCTAGTGAAGAGCCGACGGTGTTGGTGCAGATACCGTTTGAAGGTGATCGGGTGCCGGTGCATAGGGTTTTGTATGAGTCGCCATGCGTGGGATGATCTGTAGAGATGCGTATAGTAACTAATGCGATGTAATCATTACTTGGTGATATAAATGAAGAGCGAGTACCAGGTACGGTGCGTAACTACAATACTTACGTTTGGAGTTCCTTACCGCCTAGCCTATAATATGCGCTGTGCTGGAATACATATTTGAGTTTGAGGTGGGAGCCTGGAGGCATAATTACAGCACCCTTTCGAGAAGTTGGATTCGCAGCATAGTTCCTTTATTCTACAACTCCTTGCGATCTAAGCCAATGCCCATTGCCTGCAATAGACTGTCTGGTGGCCACCACCCGAGGACCACCACTGCAGTTTCAAGAACCACCCTCCTCCCCTTAGCCCTTGTGCTGAATACACGATGCCTAGTCCGTAATACTCCTCGTATTTTGTTCCCACAGCCATGGAAATACCGTCAACTCCTAATGCAGCGCACCACTCTAAGCGGGGGCGTTGAGGAAGTTATTCAGCGTTGAGGAAGTTATTCAGCGTGGAGGAAGTTATTCAGCTTCGGGAAACCCCACATCCCAACAGCCGCAGCCAACATCTCATCGCTGAAAGCGTTGATATCGTCCGCGGCCCACTGAGCCGGGCCATACGGCCCACCATGGACCTTGACGAAGTCCTCGATTGCGGCGATGCAAATGGCCAGGTCATTCTCGCTGCCGCGGTTGTTTTCGTCAACCCTACCCTTGTGGTCGGGCTTAGCCCACTGGATGACGAACTTCCTCTTCCTGTACTTCATGTCGGGCACCAAGTCGATGCAACCCCTGTGCGGTATCCAGGTGATCAAGCCGTGGTACTGGGCCATGCCGTTCGGCGTGACCGACCGGAACAGCGTCGGGATGCTGTACTTTATGGAGGATTCCACGCCATTCAGGCACATGATCATGGCCGCCTCGTGGGAGAGGGCCCCCGAAGAACGGGCCTAGCGGGTCTAGGGTTAGTCATGCTTCTCTGGATGTATGTACGTAGGTACTGTACGATGGATTGGGATTTTATCGGAAAGAATATTCAACATACCACTTTGCCAGAGACATTGCCGTCACGCTCAAAACTTGATTCGGAACTCTTAAACTTCCAGCTTGCTGCGGTCTCCTCAAACTTTTGCCAGTAGCCCTCGGGCAGCACGAACGCGCCGCCGGGGATGGTCGAGCTGGAGTCGATGACCGTCGCCGTTTGTAAGCAGCGCGCGATACGGTGGCCTTCCAAATCGTAGATAGCAAAGTTGTAGATGGGTTTCTTGTCCTGACCCATGTATTGCCCCAGCTGGTAGACCGCCTTGACGGCGAACGACGTGCACCGGCCAGTCTTGTACGCCCAAATCGGGGCCATCTCATTGATGCTGCGGGTCGCGATTTTCTGGTCGGTCACGCCCTTCGTGGTCTTCACAGGCTCTGCCACAAACTGGGCGGTGGTCTTCCCGCTGGCCTGAACGATGTACTGCACCATCTTAAGCGCGGTGTACGGTCCGCCATCGAAGATGCCTTTCCAGACCTTAACGGCCTCACGGGAGGGCGGGGGAGGAGCCTGGGGGGGTGCGGAGGGCCCGGGGGGCCCGGAAGCAGCAGCAGGGGGCGGCTTGGGAGCAGCGGCAGGGGGCGGCTTGGGAGCACTAGCATGACGGGAAGAGGAATGAGTGGTAGGCTGACGGGGGGCGGCCATGGTGAAGGTGTTGAGTGGTTGGTCTTTTTGCAGGAATTAAATTATGATGTTTAGCGGAATGCGAGTCGATAAGGTCAGACTGGAGAACGGTGGAGTGATGTGGATGATAGGATATCGAAATGAGATGAGATGCTGGATAGGAAAGTTGGTGATAGAGAAGGAAGAGGAATAGCCGGCCCTTATAACGTTTAGGCCCGTGGGAAAAGGGTGTTTGGAGAGACTCCTATCCTCTGTCCCTGCCCAAATGGTACCCAGTCGTCCGGTCCTAAAATTGTGCCCCTGTGAAACGGCCCGCCGTCAATTGCCAAAAAAAAAAAAAAAACGGCCTCTGACGTATCCCCTAGTGCTGACAGAAGGGTTGTAGAGCTGGTCAAACCAGGTGAGGGCGAGGATACCGGCCGTGCGGCGGTGCAGAAACTGTTCATGCTACTCCTCTGTATGATACTAGGAAGGGTATACGATCATTACTGCTTCCAAATATGTATCATAGTGGCGATTCGTTAGGCTCGCTCGGCTAGGAATGGCATGCCGAGCGTGGGCCTCTAGCGGGGGCTACCTGCGATTTCGAAAGAACCAGGTAGGGAGCAGGCATCATGAGGTGTTGGCATCTCAAGTTTCACTCGTACCATGAGGTAAGGTTGATACTTAAGGCCGCGGCGCAATAAGGGAGATGACATCGGACGGGATATGCGAATCCATAGGCGGAAAAGGCAAGGAGCGTTGGTCTAAGGCAGCGGCCGTGTGTCCACCCGGAGCTTATTGGGGTTGAAACAGCTGGAGCTTGTTAATAGCCATATGGCTGAGTGGGGAACATGTATGCGCGATGGTAGCTCCGAGTCCTAACACCGCGGTTCGTGGGAAGTTTAGGCCAGCCGGAATTCTGGAGTGTTGGGGATTCGAAGGAAATACGCCTGCCGCTTCAGGTTATTTCTCCACTTTCGAGATGGTTGCGTTGCGGCGTCAGTGCCGTGCCGGAGCTAGGGTCGGCTCGCCTGACAGAACCGGAACACGAGGCGTCGGTAATAACTAAATGAATGGAACGCGGCCTTGTGCCTGCGGCCTTGTGCAGCAGGTAACCTTTCCAACGTCGCATGCTTTGTGGGGATATACGCGCAGCCTTTCTTGTATTTTCTTCCCCGCCCTTGTCTTGGTTTTGATTTGTGGTGCGTTTGTTGCCTCGCTTTTCGCCCAGGTCGGGTTTGAGTCCGAACATGCGTATGAGTGACGACCTAGTAATTGCGCTAAGTTAGATGTGAAGCTCTAGCTATGTGTTAATTATCCTGTGCTATAATTACTCGCAATCAGCGACTGACGAGACATGTACTAAGCAATGCTAAGCAGGTTATTTTGTGGAGTAATTCGAGATCGCACATAATTAGGTAGGTATCTATGTACCATTTCCTGCAAGACACTCACCGATATCCACTTACTCTGGTTCAATTGTTTCTCCCGTCGTAGAGCCCCCTTGGTATGGATAGTTGGGATGTAAAATTGTAGTTACTGTGCCGTCGCGGTTAACGCATTCGGCCAGCGGTGACAACATCTGGGGCTAGCGCGTGCAGTCTCAAACCACGAACTCAACGAAGCGGCCCGGTGCCGTCTCTCACTAAGGACAAGGCCGCTTTGCCGCTCGCCGATCTCCCCACCCACGGGGTATCAGGCTTACTTAGGGCCTGAACTGAGACCAGAGTAAGCACCGCCGCCGCGGCTTCGGGGGTTGGGTTACACATCGAGCGAGTGTATGAAAGGTTTCTCTATGGTCCTATAAAAGTACTGGCCACCCGAGGGCTTTTGGGCATATCCTATCAGTTCACACACTTCACATCGCACTGCTTTGCTCCTTCATCAAAATCCAAACCCAACGCACGACCATATCTCTCTCGCTCTCTTCTCAAGATGTCTCACCCACAACCCCCGATGCGGTCGTCTCACAAAAATCACCCTCAGCCGCCGCCGCCTCAAAGGGGGGCGGTTGCGCCGACGGCTCAGATGGGGGTTCCGCCGCAGTTGTCCCAACACGATCGGATTCTTGCTATGATCCGGACAGCCCGCAATTCGCGACCGAACCAGGGGTCTCCAGGTGAGTTTCCTTTCTTTGCCCCGTCGCACAAACTTGCAACTTGTCCCATCGCGCCCAAACCCGACTCAACAAGCCAGGTCCATAAGCCTGGGGGGGCATCTCCGCCCATACATAGACCTAAGAGCAGGAGAAAATAAAAGACAAGGGGGAAGAAAAAAGAAGAGAAAGTAAAGCAAAGAAAGACTAACACTTATCAACCCTCCAGTTTTGCTCATCAGGGCCAAGGCCCGCGTGGGCGGCGACGCTTCGAGGTCGCTGTACGAACTCGAGCGCACCGACCGCATCGCGGAGGCCGTAGACCCGGCCGCTGCCTTCTCTGCGATGTCCCTTAGCGACCCGTCTGCCCCGGGCCCGGACCCGCGCGCGAGCCGTTCTCGCCTCCCCCCCCCCAATGCTGTCCCCCCCGCCGCCGCGCCGTCCTCGAAGTCCCACAGCAGCCGCTCGGGCGCGGCGCGGGAGGCTGTCCCGCTGCCGCGTGGGAGCAGCAGCAGCAGCAGGGCCCCCCGGACTTAGACCGATAGTTAGTGAGGGACTGGGTGATGATGGGATGTATGTATTGGGGCTAAGTAAAGCATCTGGCTAAGCGGCACGGTCTTTCCCTTTCTTTGAAGGGCGGCTGGGGCCTGTTGGGGGTGCGTTGGTAGTGTTGGGGTTGGTGGTGTTGGACCTGGGGTGAATGAAGAGTGGTGGTTAGGGGGATCTTGGCTGGCCAGGAAGTAAAGTTGAATCTTTATCTATAAATGAGAAAAAACTCACGTGGATGGCTCGACTGTCCCGAGAAAATCTAGCCAACGTCGTTGGCGCTGCAGGTCACTGTTTGTGTCTTGTTAGTCCATCGTGATTTTGCTTGTTTAGGGGTGATACCGTGATTCTCGTCATGGGCGTACCTGAGATGAGTCTCGATCCTCGCCCGGTCTTCCTCGGTTGTCTCAGGGTCTAAAAGCTCCTCGCGCACCCCTTCTTCTTCCATTTCTAACAGGGCACGCATCGCGACGTTGGGACTGATTCCCGCATTCGCAACTCCCGTATTCGCAACAGGGGCTGGAACGGTTAGTGTTGTGGATTTGATGGACGTGGGTTTCTAAAACAATGTTGGACTGTGATGCTCACTGGGATCATTTTGCACCCGCCGCCTGGCTGCTGCCATCATATTTTGGATCTCTTCTGCCGTTATCGGCCTTCCTTGTGATGGCTGCACACTGTCATTTTCACCATCGTTGGCTGGTGCTTTGCCTGTTCCGGCCATGTTGTGTGTGCGAGGTGCCTGGATTGTCTGTTTGAGACGAAATGGACGGCACCGGTGGGCCCAGAGCCTTTGAAGATACTTTGCCGTCTTGTACAATTTGTCGACTTGTCACGCTTCTAAAAAGTATGTCGGGGAAAAGAGAGTGGGAATAAAAAGGTCTTTAAAGAGTATTTAGGGGAAAAGCAAGTTGTGAATGAAAAGTTTGAAGGCGGCCGACATGATGTGGCCATCAGGTAGGTATGCCGAATGACTCTTGGAGGCCGTTAATATTTCGTTAGTGTGTGCCCCTGGCTTCTGCTTCGCTCTAGCGGGAGTTAGGTGGGCCCTGACGAGCCTCCCACGTGCCATTTGAGGACCCCGCGGTGGCTGGACCCACTCTGGAACCTCTGACGGCATCGTCTTTGTGCTGCTTTCATTATTCCACTTTATCCGTCGTGGTTTCAGGAACTTCCAGGTTGGGGAATTGCGTGCATCCCCTTTCCCTCAACACTAACTAAATCTCACACTGCCACGCTATCCATTGCACCATTTTGTGCTAACTACCGCCTCAGTGGCCATGTGTCTTCTCCCGTTTAACATTTAACACGGACCCCCTTATCTTTTCACGCATAAAGTTTGCCTGCGCCGTTACGACCCCGCCAATGACCGCCCGACCTCGAGACGCAGCCTGCCGCGTTCGTAAAACTTAAACGGGCCGCATCGAACCCTGCTATTGCGCCGTCGTTATCCCGATCACTGACTTGAGTTCCCTCGGTCCGCTCGTTCTTCCACGCCACTATGGAACCCCCCGATCCCCCGGAGCCCGAGAGCCCGACCTCGGCCAACCCATATTCGTTGTCCAGGGCCGTTCACGCTCGTCGCTCCGAATACGTTCGACCGCACCGCATCCGCATAAAAGTCGGTACATGGAATGTGGCAGCATGTCCGGGTACGGACAAAGACCTTGCGCAATGGTTTATCGATGGCAAAGGGTTGGATCCTGCGCTGGGTTCGTCGGCGGACCCGCCCAAGGGAGGGTCAGGCAGTGGCGATGATGGTCACGATGCAACGGGTGGCGCAGAAAACCCGATACAATTGACGGACGGCGACAAGATTGGTCTTTATGTACTGGGCCTCCAAGAGGTTAACATCCTCACGGCGCCGGGCCAGTACATGGGGTGGATCTACTCCGACGACTCGACATTGACAAGGTGGAAGACAGCGTTGGAGGCAGGGCTCCCAGCAGGCTACGAGTTCGTGTCGGCGCAACAGTTGGCCGGGATGCTCTTGTTGGCGTATGCCGCACCTGAGATCGCCCCAACTATCAGCAACGTCAACTCCACCTACGTTGGCACCGGCGCGCTTGGAATAGGGAACAAAGGCGCTGTGTGCACTCGGGTCGTGCTGGGAGAGACAACACAGCTGTTGTTTGTGAATTGCCACTTGGCTAGCGGCGTGGAAGACTATTATCTGGGCCGTCGGATAGCGCATGCGCAGCAGATCACAGCGCAGGCCAGCTTCGAACCGATTGTGGTTTCGGGGGTGTCGGAAGATGAGAAGAGTAAGATTGGTGATGAAGACGTGGCATTCTGGTTTGGTGATTTGAACTTTCGTTTGGAGAACCTTCCTGGGGACGACATTCGGCGGCTCTTGATGCTCCACACACAGGGCGAGTATGATTTGTCCAAAAAGATGCTCCGACGCGAGAGCTCTCTCGAAGGCGAGCCGGTTGTAGTTCATCGGTTGTCGGATAGCAGCGATGAAACGTCGGATCCAGATGCTAAGAAACGGCCGCCAAAACAACCGGAGGACGAAATCCCCAATGCCAAGGGAGAGAACGATGCCGATTCCCTCGACCTCCCGGATCCGGACGAGTTCCTCGAGGACCCGCACCAGGATCCCGCCTCACTCCAAGCCACACTTGACTCCCTTTTACCACACGACCAACTTGGCCGACTCAGGAAACAACGTCAGGTTTTCCATGAGGGATGGCAAGAAGGGCCCATTACGTTTCTTCCAACATACAAGTATGATGTTGGGACGGTTACACTCTTTGATTCTAGCGAGAAGCAGCGTGCCCCTAGCTGGTGCGACCGGGTGTTGTATCGTACGCGCAGGGACCGAGAGGTGTACCAGCGCAAGGCCCAACAGGAAGCGGACGCCCGCGAAAGGGATGAGGAAATGAAAGCGCGGGGTATTGCAGATGAAACGGATGATGATGTCCTGTTCTCATACGACCCCGAAAATGATGGAGAAGAGCAGCCGAAGGCCGTTAGTTTTGAGTACGATGAATACGACGAAGGCGAGGACGATGGGGACGACCCGGAGCCCAATGAAGCAACCTCACACAACAAACTACGTCTGGATCTCTACACATCACACCAGCGAATCACATCATCCGACCACAAGCCCGTCACAACCATATTCACGCTAGACTACGATGCCGTGGTCCCAGACCTTAAGGCCACGGTGCACGCAGAGGTAGCAAGAGAGCTAGATCGTGCAGAAAATGAGGGTCGCCCAGGCATCACAATCGTTGTGGATCAACACCAGCCCGGGACGGCAGCTCAAGGAGATGGCCCGGACGGGGCGTTGCATGTGGACTTCGGGGAAGTCCAGTTCCTGAAGAAGTACAGTTCGACGCTCACTCTCGCGAACACGAGCGGGGTCCCTGCCACGTTGTCGTTCGTTGAGAGTATCCAAACCGACGATGATAAGCCAGACCATTCGGCACAAACACAATGGCTCACCACTCTGTTCCTGCACTCCGAGCCTGCCAACGACGACACGGAGTCCGTCGATCTAGGAAAAGAAGTTACTCTCGAGCCGGGCGAGACACTCAATGCAGTGTTGGATTGTGTGGTGTCTGACGTTAAACACGCCCAGATGCTCAACGAAGGACAGTCCACGCTGGAAGAGGTGCTCGTCCTCCGCATCCAGGACGGCCGTGATCACTTTATCCCCGTGCACGCCTCATGGGCGCCCTCCTGCATCGGGCGCTCGATCGAAGAACTCATCCGCGTCCCCGAAGGCAAGGGAATCCGCGCCTTCGCCACGTCCATCTCTACCAAAACCGGCCGAATCGGCCCTATCCCATACGACTTGCCCGCCCACCGGCCGGCCCCCAAGGAGCTCTTCATTCTCACCAGCGCCATCGAAAACGCGACACAACGCGTCTTGGCCGACGCTCAGATTCTAGACGACTGTGTCATCCCGTCCGACCCGGGTTGGCCGTTTGACGAGGCTACGTGCCACGCCGCCGATGTCGACACGCGTGCATCACACGTCCTCGATCTACTTAACGCGCTCGATCGCGATGAAACCTCCTCCCCGAACCTGTCCGCGGCTTTACCCGCGGAAACATCCTCCCTCGCTCGCCTGGAAGCACTCGCTCAGACACTCCTGCTGTTCCTCCGTGGCCTGACCGACGGGATCATCCCGACGCACCTCTGGCAACGCATCGAACAAGCCGCGACATCCACCCCGCCATCTCTACCAACAGTAACCAACCCAAGCGCCGCATTACCTGCTTTGGACGATGATGACAACCACCACAACAACAGTATCTCCCTCGACTCGGACCGATCCACAATTCACGAGATCGTCCAGTCCACCTCGCCGCATCACAACATCTGCTTTGTGTTTCTCACTGCCATGCTCGCGCGGGTCGTGACTGATCTCGCCCCGATGTCGAACGCAGAATGGGATGCGCTCCAGGCCGCGGTGCGAGCTGTACCAGGGTCGGCTACGATACCGGCAGGTGTGAAAGGTATTGGCGGGGTCTTGGGGGGTGTGGGAAGGAAGTCATTGAGTTTTGTTAAACGGGGTACTGCTTCTTCTATCCTCTCGTCAGGCACTACCGGCGATGTCGGCAGTGGGGTGAGCGTGGTAGATGCGTTTGCATCGTTGGAGAAGAGGAGGGTGAGAGAGAGGAAAGTAGCGGAGGTTTTTGGGCCGGTGGTTTGTCGTGGGTTAGAGGAGGTGCAGGGTACGAGGGAGAGGAAGGTTGCGGGGGGGAGGAGGAGGGTGGTGTTGGAGTTGTTTGTGAGGCGGAGAGGGGCTGATCGGCCGGGACGGTGATGGGGTCGTGGATATTTGGGTTTTGGGGGATGGCGTTTGGGTTGAGTAGACAGACGGTTGTGTTGATTCCTGGGTGTACGAGAGTCGGCGTCTTGATTTGGGTTGTTTTTATGGCCAGAATTATGCATACTGCGTTGGGTTATTAGATAGAAACTAAATACCTATTCTTCACCCTTGCATTCATCTTGACCGGTGGTGTTGTCTAAACTCGACCCCCGCGCGCGAAAATGTTCTCAACACCAACACAATAATAAGGAATCAGACGACATCCCTTCCTGTGCACGATTGACCTCGGCTCGCGTGTCGGACCCGTAAACGCAAACCGACCATCACCTATATTTGATGTGCCGTGCCGGATCATCCCCTTTTTCATTTATTCTCCGCGTTCCGCTTCGCACATCCTTGCCCCTTTCTTTCTCCCGCCTAAAGTGCCGACCATGCCGCGCCGTTGCGTTTGACCCAAAGGTTTGGTGGGACCGTGTGCGCATTGGGATTATAACATCATAGCCTAGTTATAAGTGGACAGGGTATAATGACTTTCTGGGGAAATTATAGGTGAACCAACACTTCGGGTTGTAGTCTCGGCTGATACGGGTATCGATCTGCTCGGGAATTAGTCCGGACAATTTAGAGGTTTATTTCAAACCTTGTTCCTTTCTGTCATTTTTGGCTTGCTAATATTCGCCGAACCGGGTGGACATGTCTGGGCTTGTCTATCGCAGACACAGGCACCCAAATAAGAATCGGAATATTACTAGATTAGAGAAGCAGAGAAGAAAGGGTCCTGCGGGCGACGAGCGTCCGGACCGCTGGGTTGGGTGTGGAGAAGGTTCCGAAGGTGAATGCCGGGCTTGTGGGTTTTGAAGAGGGTAATCAAATGATCGGTTGGTTCCGAAGGGAAGGTGGTCCGTTTTGCGTATTCGAAGTGAGTGTATGATCCGACGTGGTAGCCGGTGGTGGTCCCGGGGTTGATCGTGAGTGTTGTAATTTCCGGGTTGACCTAGATGGGGAAGAGAAGGCAGAGGAAGTGTGTTGTTGGTTCCGGGATGAGGGCAGAGAAAATTCCGTCGAGGCTAGAAGTTCCCGGTCAGAGAAGATGGCATGCAGTAAACCCCGTCCATTAATACATTAGGCTACCCAATATCTCATTCCGATCTCGCGTCATCCCTTCACTTTCTTGCGCAAGTCTTGTTCTGTCTCTCATTGACCGCCCCTTGATGACCCCGTCATCGCCGTCAGCACAATGAAACTCGCCCTTGGAATCACGGCCCTCCACCCTCTCATCACCCTCACCACAGCAGCCAAGCTCAACTGCCCCCTCTCCGGCCCCGTCTTCCCCTTCCCCACCAACCTCCTCCAATCCCCTACCATCGCCTCCGTCGCAGCAACCCTCGACGAAGCCTTCTTCAACAACATCGAAAACGACACCTCCACGGGTTCCGGGCACTTCTCGTACGCGGCACAGGTCTTCACGGCCAGTGAAGGCGAGGACGAGCCGCTGTGGGCACGCTACTGGACAGCGCCGGATCTGGGCCAGTTTCAGAATGTGAGCGGCGGAGTAAGTGTGGTCGATGGGGATACGGTGTTTCGGATTGGGAGTGTGACCAAGATTTTTACGGTGTTGACTTTTTTGGCGACGGTCGGGGATGGGATTTGGAATGAGCCCATTGGGGGGTATTTGCCGGAAGTGGAGGAGATGATGAAGGCTGGGAATGGTCGGGGAGTGATTTATACGCCGGATTGGGAGGCTATTACGGTGGGTGCGTTGGCGAGTCAGATGTCGGGGTTGATTCGGGATTGTAAGTGCCAGCCGTGACAGACAACCTTAACCATTGCTGGAATGTACGTACTGACGAATTGGTTAGACGCCCTGCTCGGGGAGCTCAGCCAGCAGCTCAACATCACCCGCCTTGTCGGCATGGGCTTCCCGCCCCTGGAAAACACGTCCTATCCTCCCTGCGGCACCTCGCCGACCTGCGACCGTCAGCAGCTCTTTGCCGGTATTGCCCAACTGCCACCGTCGTACGCACCGTTCACCACACCCACGTATTCCGATGTCGGTTTCGTGCTGCTGTCATTCATTGCCGAGAAAGTCGCGGGCAAGCCTTTCAAGGACCTGGTGCAGGACAGTGTGCTGACACCGCTGGGGCTGGAACATACGTTCTATCAGAGTCCGGAGGACGATTCAGTCGGGGTGATTCCGGGGACCAAGCCGAAGACGACGTGGGGTTATGATCTTGGGGTGGAAATGGCGTGAGTACCCGAAGGTGTCTCGACCATTACATGGCATAAGCACTGACGATGAATACAGCACCGGAAACATGTACACGTCCGCAACCGACCTAGCAACACTTGGCCGGGCCATCCTCCGGTCAACCCTGGTCAAACCGGCAGTCACAAAACGCTGGCTCAAGCCAACATCGTTCAGCTCCGACCCTAAAGCGACGGTAGGCATGCCATGGGGAATCCGACGAGTGGGTGTACAAAAGAGTGGGTATCCCCCTTTCAATCCTTACCCTACCTACCACCCAACCCATATTTACCCCTTAATTACCCCTTTAATAACCCCAACCCTCCAGACCAAACCTACTACGAAGTCCACACCTTCAACAAAATCGGCAGCATCGGCGCCTACAGCGCCGTCTTCGCGCTGATCCCGGAACTCCAACTAGGCTTCTCCATCCTGGCCGCCGGCCCCGGCGGTTCCGCCATCGCCACAGCCATTGCCGAGGCCCTCGCCGACACGTACATCCCTACCATCGATAACATCGCGCGCGCCCAGGCCAACGTGACCTTTGCGGGGCACTACCAGCATGCTAGTTTGTCCGATGGCGACGATGGCAGCACCGGACCAAAGCTGAACTCTTCCCTAACAGTCTCTGTCGACCCGTACGCTCCGGGCTTGCACGTCACCTCGTGGCTGTCGAACAGCACGGACATGGGCCTGCTAGCCGTGGCGCTGGCGGCGAATGTCTCGGCCGCTGGGTTCCCGCAGTTAAAACCGTCGGTGCGGTTGTATCCGACGGGACTGGAACAACCCATAGAGGGGGATGATGGGACTAGCGGGGGAAAGAAGGTTGCGTTTAAGGCTGTGTTTGAGGATATGGGCGGGGATGGTGTGGCGGATGGTGGGGGGGCGTTTGTGAATGATTGTGGGACGTGGGTGGGTGTTACGGGAGTGGTGTATGGGAGGATGCCGTTGGATTTGTTTGTGTTTGAGGTTGGGGCGGATGGGGTTGTGCAGGCGGTGGTGAATGAGGGATTGCGGGTGCGGTTGGTGAAGGTGGATTAAGTAGGTGGTACCTAGTCGTGTTTCTCGGTGCTCGGTTGTGGCTGCCAATTTTGTTTGTACGTTGACTATAGTCCTACCTAGGTAGGTACCCTATAGTCGTAACTCATGTACCTCGCTGATGTATCCATGTTCAAACTCTCCAACCATGGAATATCAATCGGTCGCCGTGAAATGCCCAAATTTCAAACATCTTGATATGCCGACTAACACTAATGAACTACAGTAGGTCACGTACAATAAGTACATGATGAGAGTAATCAACCGATGAAAAAAGGCAAAGTCGAGTGTGGAATATCAAAGTAAAATTCAAGACTGGAGTGTGATGATACCTAATTAACAGAAATTCGCACCTTCCTTGCTAGACAACAATCTTTGGCTGTTACAATTACCCGCAGATTGTGAAGCAATTAGAAGAATACCTATATTTGAAACATGCAATGAAATATTCAGGTAAGGACTGGCTTTTACAACGAGGCTTGGGCCTTCTGTGATTCCCACAACAGTTTAAAGGAATGAAGCAAACTCAAGAACAAAGCATTAGGAAGAGCCTGCCACCCGACGCAACGTGATAAAGAGAGTGCAACCGACAACGTTTTCAAACTGTACATCCTCCAGGTACAATCAGACTGAGAAAGTATTAGTTAAATCAGGACGAACTCAGACCGCCCCTGAGAGTTGACTTAAAACAGACTCGGGAACGGCCGGGCACTGAACGCCGGAGGCTGTCCATCCATCTCAGGGACCGCCTCAGACTTAGCACTGGCAGCCGAAGAAGCACTCTTCACCGCCTCCGACTTCCTTCCAACCCAGGCCTTCAGCCGACCCCTCCAGCCCCGCGGCTTCTCCGCCTGCTCTTCCGCAAGCGCCTCGATCTCCCCCTTGAGCCTCGCAATCTCTTTGCGCAGGTGCTCATTGCAAGACCGCAGCGGATCGGCTGCCTGCTGGGCGCTTCGCAGCACGCTTTGGGTCTGCTGCTCCTGCGCCACGCTGCTCTGGTACTTAGTCTGGTACCGCGCGACACACTGGCGCAGCCGCTCAATGCGATTCTCGTCCCGTCGGTGGACCCCCTCGAGATCGGCGGCTTTCTCGGCCAGCTCGCGTTCGTGGCGCTCGCCTACGGCGCGGACGGCTGCGAGACGGTCCTGCAGTTCGGTGCGGATTTTCTGCAGGGTCTGGTTGCGTCGCCCGATGGCGTGGATGGCGCGCTCTGAGGTGGTTGTGACGTCTGCGAGTTGATGCTCCAGGCTGGGGGATTCCGATTTCTGAGAGGATTCACCGGTTTGATTCTCCTGCTCGGCCTCGGCATCGGCTTGCTCGGCTTCCAAGGCCACGATTCGTTGGCCCAAGTCGCAGCGGATCTTCTCCAACTCCTTCGTACGGTCCCGCTCGGCGTCCATCAAGGCCAAGACCTCCCTGGCCCGGTCGTTTGCCTCATGCAACTGCTCCCGCGTCTTCGCGTCCTCCTTCATCAGGCGGTCGACTTCCGCCTGCGCCTTGGTCAGTCCCATGTGGGTGGCCCTCATGCTGTGCTCTGCGACCTGCACACGGCTGCGCAAAGCGGCTTGCTCCTCGTGTGCCTCGTGCAGCGACTGCTGTACTTTGGCAAGGTGGGACTGTTCGCTCGGGGTCGTCTGGGCGACCTGGAGCGCTTCCACGCGTTGGTTGGATTCCTCGAGTGAGGTCTCGAGGCTTTCGACCCTGCGCTCCGCCCGCTCGAGCTCCCTTTCGACGGTGTCTATCGTTCGTCTTAGCAGGGTCTCGTTGTCTGAAGCGGTTAAAATTAACCGAAGTATGAGCTTCGGGAGGCTGTCGTAGCAGATGTCATAGTTGCAACCGTTGTTCTGGTGGCAGAAACTGTCGCTGCTGCTGTCAAGGCTGTCATCGGGGCTTCTCCTGGGGCTGTCTTCATTGACGGTCTCTTCCGGGCTTGACTCGGAGAAGCCGAGCAGCTGGTGGGCTACGGTGTATCCGTGCTCCAGCATCTCCCAGCGTCGTCGTTCAACGAAGACGTACAAGCTGGGGTCTAGAGTCTTGGCCTCGGTTGCGCTGTCAGGTTGGCCCTGCTGACCCTCCTTCTCGTCTTCCTCCTCACTGTTGCTTTGCTTCTTGGTCTCACCGTCAATCTCACTCTTACTGTTACTTCGAGCTTCGGTCGCGGTCTCACTACTGACGATGCCGTTGCTCTCGTCCTCACTCTTATGCTCGCCTTTCTCGTCCTCGTTCTTATGCTGGATTTTCCCCTCTCTCTCATCCTGGCTGCGGCTGTCACTGCGCTTCACGTCATGGCCCTCCACCTCATGGCCCTCCACCTCATGGCCCTCCACCTCATGGCCCTCCGCCTCATGCCACTCCTCCTCATGACCCTCCTCCCGAAACTTGAGTGCCACCTCATCTACAATCCTCATCCAAGCCTTGACCGTAGCATTGACATGGCCGGTATGTCGCTCCTCACACAGGCACAGCTTGGCGAGGTCGGCCAGTTGCTGCTGCCGGACCATGGTTGGCGGGGTGTCAGCGAGTTCGCGGACCAGGTCCAGGGCCTCAGCGGCCGCCGGCTCGGGGATCACAGCCCAGCAGTGGGCATTCAAGTGTGGTGGCATGATGCGGGCGCACTGCAGTGTTGCCGGCGTGGGGGAGTCGGCGAGCTCCAGCTGCTCGAGGGGGTTCCAGTAGGGTCCCGGCATGGTGTATTAAGTATGTTGTTGGTGTATTTAATGAAACGAATGAATTTGTGTTGTGAAAGTGTTCCGGAATAGGCGGTTGGCCTTTCAGGGGAAAGAACAGAATGAGGGGAAGCCGGGACGGAAGAAGGGGAAGGGATGGGAAGAGGGGGGAAAGTGCAGCAGTATATGAACAATTTGTGACTCGTCTCTGCGGCTCCCGTATGGCTGTCCCGCCCTGCATCACTTACGTAGTCGGCGAGATAAGGCATACGTGGACGTCTGTGTCTACCTACACTCGCGGGCGGCCCGTCTACGGGAACGCACGACGGCGACCTCTATGCGCATGCAGCGCTCGAGATACTCGGACAGCATTACGCCTGGGAATGAAACCCGTAACGATGCACTTTACCTCTTCCAAAACGGCCTGATTTCTACATAGTCATCGTCGCCGCCCACTATGACCAGCTAAGACCCTCCTTTACCCCTCCCACGATAACGAACTTGGAGTTGAAATGCCGTTGATATCTCACGCTATCAAACCACTCACACCGATAGGCAACTAACTCCACCACAATCGAGCATCACGCGCCGGATTTCAGACTGAAGCCACACCCACATGATGGCAGCACAGACTATCTGCGAGCGCACCAACAGCGTATGAACGTTACGATGGCCGTGTGTCAAGCGCGTTTTGTCACATCGGAGTGATAATAGAACTCAGTCTCGTCATATCTACCCCTCATATCTGCTCAGACCTGTCATAGGGGTCACGGCGCACGCCAAACTCAGACTCGCAAAGGCCCTCGTCACATCGAAATCTCCACGGTCCGTCTTGTATGCAAGATAACGTTTAAACGCAACCTGCCGCCCGGCCCGTCCGCAGCTCCTCCTTGAAGGGTTCTGCATCTTTGCGCGTCCCACGGCGCATCCCGCCCTCCCTGATTTTCCCCGAGCCACACATCTAATCTCGGTTTATCTTTTTTTATCTTTCTTCTTAGGCCACCACTACGCCATGCATCCATCACACCTGCTCCTCCTTGCCGGGACAGCCGTGGCCCAGTCCCTGCAAGATGTCCTCACGGCCCAGAGCGCCACCCTCTCCACGCTCAACGGCTGGCTGGCCTCTGAGGCCCTCATCTTCGACATCCTCAACAGTGCCCAGGGTATCACCATACTGGCCCCGAGCAACAATGCCCTCGCTGCGCTGTACAGCACCACGCTGCCGACGCAGCTGGCGCTGGACTCGAATCTGCTGACGGCGTTTCTGAGTTATCATGTTCTTGACGGGGTGTTTTTTGCGTCGGATTTCTTGAATACCCCTATTGCGTCGGCTCCGACGTTTTTGAATATGCAGGCGTATTCGAATGTGTCTGGGGGCCAAGTGGTGCAGTCCCGCTCGCAAAACGGGGGGATTACCTTTTTCAGTGGGAATAACGTTCAGTCCAACGTGCAGGCCTATGTATGTCTATGTCCATTGCTCATACCCATAATATGATTAGGTATTCATACCAGATACTAACACGACGACCAGGACTTCAACTACGTCGGCGGGACCCTCCACATTATCGACACAGCCCTCACCATCCCCGCCCGCATCACCGACACGCTCATCACCACAGGCCTAACCGCATGCGTCGGCGCCCTCCAACGTGCCGGCATCGAAGCAGCCGTCAACAACGCCCCCGACATCACGCTGTTTGTCCCCACCAACGCGGCCTTTGATGCCATCGGCAGCATCCTCAACGGCATGACGCTGGAACAGCTGACGACGGTGCTGAACTATCATGTGGTGCGGGGCCAGGTGCTGTATAGCCAGTTGATTAAGGGGGGAGGGACGGTGGTGACGGCGGAAGGGGCGGCGTTGAATTTTAGGGTGGTCCAGGGGGCGTTGTTTGTGAATAGTGCGCGGGTGGTGGTGACGGATGTGTTGGTGGGCAACGGTGTGGTGCATTTTATTGATGGGTGAGTTCTCCGTATTGCCAGTTTCCTTTTTTCTCTCTTCTCTCTTTCCTCATACCCTCCGATCAACTAGCTCATCATCTCCTCCGTCTCCTCCCTAATTACATACAAAATTCCATTCCAACCCTCCGCTCCCACAATTCACACAATAAACATCAACTAACAAGTCCCAACAGAGTCCTCAACCCAGCAAACCCAACCGCAACCCCCGACCCCGCCGCAGCAACCCAAGCCCCCGCCTTCAGCGGCGCCAACACAGCCGCCGGCGGGGTCCCCTTCACGTCGTCCATCATCCTCAGCACAACCACCACGCTGATCCCAACGGGGCCCACGCCCACGGCTAGCAGTGGGCCTACGCCGCCGCCGCCGGTTGTAACGGCGGGTGCGGCGAGGAAGGAGATGATGGGATTTGGTGGGGATATCAAGATGGGGGTCGGGATGGTGGCTGCTGTTGTTGGGGGGTTGGTTGGGGGGTTGGTTGGGGGGGTTGTTGTTTTGGGGTCGTGAGGTGAAGATGGTGAAGTGGTGAAGATCATAGGAATAGTCAGGATTTGGACTGCTGTAATTAACTATAAGATACATTGTACTTGGTTGGCAAGTTGTCTTTTGGTGATATTACCTGTTGTAAGTCGTCGTTAAATATGATGTGTGGTTTGGGTGTAAGCGACCTTAACCCTGATGTACGTCGACCACACATGTATGGTAGATGTTGAGAGTCAGAGGGCAATTATTAAGAGTTAAGGCACGAGCAGTGTGAGCGGAAATTAGTGAGTAAGTTTCATTCGCATCGCTTGCAAGCTAAACTCAGGCTGGTGTATCCCCCCTTAGACCCCCAGTCCTCCTCGTCTCATACCAAGTTCACCTCACCAAGCCGTGAACTCCATGTCCTGTCCTAAAGATACCGCTCCGAAAAGAACGGCACCGCAAAAACCCACGAATCCTCCCCATCCCTTTGCGCGCCCTCAGTCCAACGGCGCCGAATCTGCGGCGTCACCGTGGCCTGATAAAAGCTCGGGAACGCGAAATCCAGCTGGTCGGCTTCACCCTCGCGGTCAACTTCGACTCCCTCAAACGCCCCATACACCCGTGCGACACCGTCCCTATCCCGACCGATCATCTCTCGGTACACCTTGTCAGCGTTCTGGAATGCTAACCCGAGCAGTAGCACATGTGCATAGTGCGAGTCCCAGGATGCCCACTGGTTCTCGTACACGCCGCCTAGGTCTTTCCAGGTTGTTAGGGTGATGATGCGGCCGAATCCCTTTTGGTTGGTCGCGATATTTGTGGCTTTTCGTTTTCCTTTTGTTTTGCCTTTATCTTTGTCGCTTTCTTTTCCGGTTTCCTTGCCTTCTTCCTTCCCATCGCTTTCCGCTTGTCCGTCTTCATCGTCTTCCTCTTTTCCTTCAACCTCGCCCATGTCATCCTGCACGCCAACGCACACATCAGTCGCGCACAGTGCACACGAGCGAACGAGATTAAAAATACGCCGGGGCGTTGCCATTTCCAGGCATTCCGTTCGGGCACACGGCTGCGCATGCAGCAGCGCACAGGTAATAGCCGGATCGGGAACCGTCTCCAAGATCTCGGCCGGCACAGGATCCGTCGCGGAATAGCATGCCGGGATATGGGCTTGGTTGCCGGGCCCTGTGGCCGGGCAATGGAGGCGTGCTCGGCACCGGGGATCACCACTGCGGATGCTTTCATTATCGTAATCGAGGTGAGCTGCGGCGTAACGGTGGTCGGCGATGAAAGGGTTGATCATGTCTTTGGTCTTTGTGGAATCGTTGACCGTGCCCCGGATTAGCTCGACGCCGAGGTGGCACCACTCTAGGTGGGGACAGAGGAATGCGCCGTGGAAGGGTCGGGTGAGGTCGTTGAAGACGTAGGCGGCACGTGAGGAAAGGGTGCCGAAAGGGCTTTCGGTGGGGTTCTCGATGGTGTTCTCGGCACTGCTCTCGGTGGTAGTGCTCTTGAATGGCCGAGAAAGCGGGGCAATAAAGGTCTCCTCCTTGACAAGGAGTCGTCCGTCCACGATCTTGGGCATAGTCATGTGAAAGATCTTCAAGTCCGGCAACGACAAACTCTTGGTGTGCATGCCCTGGCCGAGTACGTCGGTGTACGATTCTCGGTTGAGAAAGCGGCGAGCGACTAGCCGACAGTAAGCCGGCGTGATGCCGTGCGGCACAACAAAGTCTTCCGTCGCGGTGCATTTGCCCTTCAGGGGGTAACTCCGGCGGGAGCTCAAAATGAACGGGCTGTGCAAGGTCTCGCACACCCGGCAGGCCACAAAGAAGTCACAGTCCCTCTCCAGCAGCAGCAGAAAGTCCCAGCGGCAGTCCTTGTCCATGTCCCTGAAGTACTGGCGGCCCAACTTCACCAACATGCTCTTGTTGGCCAAGGCTAACGCGGCTGCGGCTTCCCTTGGCAGGAATCGGGCAAGGTATTGGAGAAGCTCGACCGGTAGTTTCTCGATTGGGAATAAAGGACCCGAGGGAACCTGCGTCACTCTGCGTGCCAGACTGACGACGTCCAGCCACGGGTTGAACATATCGGTCGATTGTCTTTGTTTCCAGCTTTTCACCGACACCTGACGCTGGTCGCTGTTATCGTCTGTATGGATGATGATCGGGGTGGCTAAATTAAAGGTCAGTAACTAATAGGTTAATTATTCCAAACGCGTGTGACGAGTACCCGGCCGGAAGACCGGGCGTGAAGGAGCGCAAAGCGAGAAAAAGAAACCAAGGAAAAACTCACCATCAGAGGATGCCGATGCCGGCATAGCCCGCATGTTTGATAGTCGCACGTTCAACGTCTCCGACACCTCTCGCATATGGGCCACTGCGCGTGTCCAGTGGTCGTGAAACTGCTTGTCACCCGGCTTGTCTCCCCAATACTCGGCCACCACCTCTGGGCCAAGACACACCCGTATTCTACCAGAGTCTGTGAACAGCCTACTGTTCACTGGAATTGAGAGGGTAGGGTGACTAGCACTGTGGTCGGCCATTTTTGCTGTGTGCGGCTCGGTGTTGGTGTGAGTTCTTTTTTCTTGTTCGCTTGTTGTTGAAAGATGCCAATCGCCCGGTTTCTCGGAAAAGAAAAACTGTGAAAAACGGAAATGTTAACCGCCGACCTTCTTGTTATTGGAAAAACCAAAGAGCAATACCAACCGCCGAGTTTCCTTTGACGGAAAAGAATTTAAGAATGGAAATGTTGATCGCCGGATTTCCTTCTGATGGAACAACTAACCATACCAATTGCCGATTTTCCTTTTAATGAAAGAATATGAGAACGGAAATGTTAATTGCCGACTTTCTCGTTTGTGGAAAAACAAAGGAAGAATACCAATCGCCGAGTTTCCTTTGAATCAAAGAGTTTGAGAATGGAAATGTTAAGTACCGACTTTCTTGTTATCGATGAAATAAAAGAATGATATCGATCGCTGGGTTTCTTTTTTAATGAAAGAATCTGAGAATGGAAATGTTAATCGCCGGATTTCTTTCTGATGGACGAATGTTAGAAGTAATGTTGAGTCGGTAGCTGACCGCCGGGGTGTGGAAGATTGTGAGGTTCCGGAAGGAAAAGTAAAACTTGGTGGAAAACACACTGCTCGGCGTTTTGTAGATTATGGAGTGGGAGATCAGACAAGCTGGAAAGGGGTGCCTGCCCTCCTATTGCGGAGGGTACGCATGAGCATTATTCTGCCTCCAGAACAATAGCTGCCTTAATTAATCACCTGCTCACAGAAAGCTTTGGGCTAACTACACCCATTTCTTGATAACAGGTGTTATCGAGTTGCTAACCTCTGAAAAGAGCAAGTCCGGCGTTTGAGGTTCAAAAGTTTGAGTTTTTTGTTATTAAGCCTCGGTGCCTATTCTAGAGATTAATTCTAGTCTCAGGTTGTTAAACACCTAGGAACAGCAGAGACAATGGAGATGCCACAAGTTGCGAAGGACTGTGACACTAATGGCGCAAAGTTGGCGCAGACTGACCCCATGAACCGGCCGATTAAAAGCAATCCCCTCCAGAGTTCTAATCCTTACACCCCCATCCCAACCGGATATCTCAAGCAGAAACTACAGCATACCTCACCAACCCCATCGCTGCGCCCAAAGCAATCGCCAAAGGCGCGTTCACCTTAAAGTACCGCCCCCCCACATAACTCGTAGCCGTAATCACCACCCACCACGGATCATCCCCCAAGCTCCGGCCCGACTGAAACCCCTCATCCACATACCCAACCACAAAAATCCGATACACTGCTGTGTACATCAACCCAACCGCACCAGCATTCACTCCACGCAACGCACTCCTCACCGCCCTCCGCGCCCGGATCGCGCTCCAAACCCCCATTGTCCCATGCACCAACACCAACCCGGGCGCAAAAATACCCACCCACGCCATCAACGCACCCAACAGACCCGAGTACCCGCTCCCCAATGCTGTCAAAGTCCCCAGAAACACGGCAAAGTTGAAGTTCGGCCCGGGAAACGCCTGGATGACGGCCAGCCCGATGATGAAATCACGTGGGGATACCCAGCCTTCGGCAACAACGTATTCGCGGAGCAGAGGGATAACAACGGGACCGCCGCCGAAGAGGATGGTGCCGGCGAGGTACATGTTGGCGAAGAGATGGAAGGGTAAGGGGAGGGGGTCGGGGAGGACGCCGCGGAGGGTGATGCAGACTATGAAGGTCACGAAGAAGAGGGCGATGATTAGGGTGCCTGTTTTCCAGGTGAGGGAGGCGGGTAGGGGGAGGTGGTGCGATGGTGGGATGATACGGGGGGAGGGTTCTTCTTCGCGGGTGTCGTCGAGGTTGGTTGTGGATTCGGCTCGTGGGGTTTCGGATGCGGGTTGGGATTGTTCGGGTTGTTCAGGTTGTTGTCGTCGGGAGCGTAGGGATTTAGCGGCGCGGGCTATACTGTGGGCGAGGATATGGAACCAGCGAAAGTCGTATAGTAACGTGGCGATTCCCGAACCGACCATTAAGACAGGGAAATACCACAGAGCGTTGTACAACATGCCCGCTGAACCGGTGAAGAAGACGATGAACCGCGTCAACTTGTCCGTGACGGCCCGCTGGGAGAGCTCCACGGCTGCGAGGGCAATCACCCCCACGGTCGCGGCGTTGAGTCCGGAGAGTAGTGCGTACACAGGTCCCGGGAGCTTGTCACCGATATTCGCCACCCCGAGGGCGAGGCCAAACATGCCAAAGGCCCCGGGGAGACTCCATATTAGAAAGCTGAGCAGCGCGGTGGTGAAGCCGCCGTAGATCAGGTTGATGCAATACAGCATCTTGGTGCTTGCCGGTCCGGAGAGGAGCTGCGAGAGGCTGAATAGCTCCTGGAAGATTTGCTCGTCGATCCATTCTCTTTTCTGGACAAACCTTTCGTGAAACTGGGCAGGCCGATTGTTAGGTTTATGAACCATAGAATGTTGTAGATTTGAGACTTACAATCCGGAAATGGACAGGCGGGCCCCCAAAGGCTGTGACCCCGAGATGCCAATTTCCTCGGAGGGCCTTCCATGCTCGCCGGCCCACGGTTTGGATGCTCGGAGGTAGCATACCTAATTTAGCACTGAGTTGACTCGGGTACTTGAAAGCTGGATCTGAGCGAGGAGTTTGAGTTGAATGTGGGAGAAAGGAGACGTCACGGATACAAAACTTTGATTTAATTAAACGCCAGCCTCCATGATGCCATCCCACTTAGCCCGTTTCAGCGATGCCAGGACGCGGAGACCGAAAGCCATTTTGGAAAAGGCAATTGCACGCCCGGGCAGCCGGCTCTCGGTTCGCCAAGCTCTTGTGGAAATCTCTCTCTTTCTCTCCACGTGCTCTCTTGCAGATAGGGCTCCGCTTTGTCCGTCAGTAACAGACTCCTGATTGGCTAGGGCCTTGGTTGCTCCACGCCTGGGATTCCGCCACAGGCATGTTTGTTCACAAATGGGTTGTGGGTGACGATGATGACGACGCCGACAATGTCGGAGTGGATGGAGAACTTACCCGTGTTGAGCTTGGAGTAGTTTAGGATGTTGTTAATGACCTACAGTAGGATCTGGCCCGGACTTAACTATGATGCTGAGGATTTCCCGCTGGTTGGTCAACAGGGGATATCGAGCAGCAAGACGCAGGCGAACAGTATACCGTGAACGGGCGTGCGGATATACCATCTTTGCTAGGTAGAGAAAAAAAATACAACAAGGCTACATGAAGTGGGTGGAGGAAAACGGTATTGGATTTGCCGTATTCATGGCTGATATATTTCAACCCCTATCACTTAGTCATCTGATTATAGTAACCACAGTTTCATTATGTGTCAAGGAACATCAAACATGCGATATAGGTAGGTAGTTGAGCAGAGCAAAAGAATCTTTTACCCTGGAGACTAGGCCCATGGCTTTCTGCATTGCAGTACGGTCCTGTTCTATGTTTCGACGGAGGTGCAGGGCCCGCGACATGGGAACGGTCTCATCAGACTCATCTGTGTCCGAATAATTAATTACCTTACCGTACAGATCCCAGAGTCATTTGGGCCACTGATAAGTGTCAAGTGACAATCCGATCTTGACTGGTCAAGCCGCCTGGTAGGTTAACCTGAATATTGCCTTGTCTTCATTGCTCATCAAGAATCGACCCTCAACTTTACCCGTCCCGATGCAAGACCATGAACTGACCGACGGGTCGGACGTGATCGACGAAGAAATCTTTGAATGCAATACTCGAAGTAGAGATTCTGAAGGAATTCCGAATGCGGGCTGGAAGAAAACGGAATTGACGGACCACGAGTATCAAGATTTGCAGAGCAACTAGAACAACCCGGGAACCTGGTTCACGGGTGGCAAGGGTTGGGCGGTGAAGAGGAAAATCCCTACGAGGAAGCGGAGGGTCGTGTGGCTGACGCGCGGAACGAGGAATGCGCCGAGGCCGATTGACGTGTGGCTGAAAAAGAGCATTGCCAACGGAGCGTACCTAGGTACCTACCTAAGTCGGCTTCTTTCCTACTAGTACCAGCGGCCACAGTCTATAAAGAACGGATCCAATCATACAATGCCCCAACAAGGCAGTTTCACCCGTTTTCCACGGCTGCTTCACAAATGAATTCGAGAGCAGGATGAGAAATTGTAGAGAGGCAGGTGTCGCGGCGCTGTTCTGTAAAACAAAGAGAGCTTATCAACCCCCTAACATCTAGAATTGCCGTTTACATCTTGCCTCTCTTTGTTCCCCGGGAAGGGTTCCAGCGGGGGGTAGCGGAAGACGTACCGGGGCTCTGGCGATTGCTCGAGCGGCAACTGGGCGGCAAACATCCCGTTCGAGGATAGCGCAATCTCCCCTTTGTGGTTGTGGTTGAGGTGCCTTGGAGTGTCAATGTGCGGCATCATCTCCTATGTTGTCAATGGGCTGGGGCGGTGACTCGCAGCAAAGACCGCGGAAACTGCTGGATTTCTGGGTCTAGTGGGGTGCTTTTTGGGGACTTGCTTCCGACTTTTGCACAGCCCTCATTGGATAAAGGAACCTTCCGGAACTTAGTCGGGCTGTGTATGGTTTGATGTTCCTGTTTCTTTGTTAGCGGGGTGCCGCGTCAAGGTAGTTTGCCCCTCGGCAACGACCTCGTTCGGCATTTAAAGAGAGATATGCCTGACCCTTTGGCCAGCGGCCGACGGAGAAGATAGGATAAAGGCTGTGCGACGTGGTGAGGCAAAAAGAAGATAGCCGCAACCGGCGCCGAAAGAGGTACGACAGAGGTTGTGCCGCCTGGCAGTGGCCCGACTTGCCGCCCGAGCTTGCTAGTGCAAAAAGAGAGACGGCCTGCAACCAGCCACTGACATTTGTGTCGGCGGCTGACTCGAAGTAGGCTATCTCGCTTTTCTACAGCCGCATGCGGCAGTACACGTCCAAGGCAAACAATGCACCGAGCCTGACCCTCCCCGAGACCCGAACTCTCGAGCGTGGGGCCACGATGCTATTTCGGGACTCGGGAGGTCTGGCGGTTCCATCCTCCACCCTCGAGACTCTTCCTCAAATTTGCTACTTAAATCTCTGCCCCCCGGAGCTTTCTGGACTCGATGCCCCCATACATTTAGCCACCCCGAAGCCAGTGCATTGATACCTTATATACAATTCCACGAATCCTCCAATCCGACGGCATATCAATCGGAAGCCCAAAATGACGACTGCCAAGCGAATCTTCACAATGGCCAGGCTAGAGTCACAGGAGCTTGCTGACTCGGTGGCGAGGGGGCTCAACGCTGCCGAGATTCCTTGCGTCTTGTGGTATCATTTCCTTTGGGCAACTCACGGCGTCCCAATTTGTTGTGACGTATGTTACGCCCTGTGCTACCCTGGTTCAGAAACAAACTATGAATGACACGCTAACCCTCCAAAGGGGCTCCACTTCGTCGTCCCAGATGCCAAAACGGCTGCCGCAGGCGAAGTTCTCCGGACTAGTCACTTCAGCCACACCCTGGTTGCGTGCCCGGATACCTTGAAGTGTCTCGACGGGAACTCCCCAGACAGCGGGCGTCCGCATCCGGCGTTTCACATGCACATCGAAGAAGAAACCGGTTATGCCATATCCCTCTTTCCGCAGTCCGAGACGATTTGGTTCCTGCCACCGCTAAGCGCTACTCTCGCGCGCCCCAGAACGTGCCAGCTCCCACCGTACCTTGCGCTTGCGAGCGACCGGACTGCTCTCCCTTTTTACGAACGTCCCCCAGAGTGGGGAGCCTTCCACTTGGACCAGACTGTAGTCCTTGTCCTGAAGGCGCACATTATGACTGAAGCGTTGATGCGCATCATGGCTCGCGACTATAACACGAAGCGTGGCGAGGATGTGACGCAGCACTTCCTCCTTATTCCTATACACGCCGAGAAGCTCGGCTTCCTGAATCTCGACCTTCTCCCCGAGCCGTTCAAGAAGATATACGAAGATTTCAGGGACGGGCCGCCGACTACGAAGCCCTTACAGAGGCTGCAACGCGCTCTCGGCAGACCAGTTTACGAATCATTCTACCGCTAAAGTCACAGCCACGGTTCGCCAACTTGAATACAGTTGACATCGACTTGGGGCAGTCTTAGTATAACACATTGCTGGCTGCAATAGGCTAGCTAGAATGTTACCTTCTTTGTTGGCTTTGTTGTTTTTTTGTTTTTTTTTCCTTTTCCTTTTACCTTTGTTATGTTCAGTCCAGTCTCTTCCTCCACTCAATGTGGACATCGCTGTTTTTTCCCCCGCGTAGCTGGGTGTTCGTTTAAGGTCGGTACTTCCCCGCTATAGAGGATGAGCTGGTTTGTAGATCGGTTATTCCTCGAGATTGCTCCTGTAAACTAGGTATACAATTACTACGAATCATGCTCAGTACTAGGTATTCACACTATGCTGTGACTTGGGTTTCCATTTACCTCCGTAGCAGTTCTCCGCCTTAGTGATTATGAGTCGAATTTTCTGCTGTCAAGAACATGAGCTCCCAACGAGAACCCTTCTTTGTATATGGCTGATCAAAGAAGAGGCTGGTTTCCTTGGATAACTGATTGGGGGCGGGGTTGCAACCAATCTGATCAATTACCGCCCAGATGTTCGCTCATGCGCCTTTCAGAGTGTTTCTTTGGCGTTTTGGAGCGGCTGCTAGCCGACCGATTGGCTGGCTGGTGGTCGACTGGCCCATATGCAGCCTGGACAATGACAACAATCCCGGCTGTACAAGACCAGACTAAGACATATCCGCAGTACGCGTGGTCGAAACAAGAGAACGCTATCGGGCTTCCTTCAGTTGTAAATGAGGTGACCTAAACTAAAGGATGCCATCCCTGAGCCCTAAATCAAGCCGCCGGCCGGACGCAGAGGACAAAGCACGGCATCGTTCGGCGATCTCCGGTGTGGCCCAGGACCAGTGGACCGCATGGTCAGAGGACATGGTTCTAAGAAACTTGTCGCAGCTAGAAAGGTAGCTAACGCGTTTGTCCATTTGAGTCTAGAGCACGGGCTATAGTAATACTGATCTCAACGCCTGTTAATAAAGGGTTTTACCTCTGCGTGTCTCAGGCTGGGAAGAAGACTAAGGAAGTACCGGTTCAATTCTTTGTGAGGCTCGTTCGTCGCTGAACCATCGCATGGCTCCTGGAACCTTCTAGCTGATCGTACCAACAGAGTCTGCTACCCCTTAACATTCTATAAATGCAATTAACTTCCCGAATTCCGAGTTGTCGCTGTCTTCCCACGATATCATCTTTGCAGTTGCACATTGACTTCCGCATCTCGACTCCTTCACTGAATTATTCTCCCCCCCATTTGTTATGGCCAGCATGATAGAAAATCTTGAGCGAACTGCTCTGGCGGTCATCGAAGCCCTCAAGAATATGAACGATTCCAGGTACTCGCACCTTAGAATTGCCGTCGTTGGAGGGCTAGCTCGCATGCACCACAACGCCGAAGACTTAACTACCAGAGTGAGTTGCCTGCTGTCCCGGGTTCACTGAACCTCTGAGAACTTACGTTGCGCTCAGGATGTCGACTTCATTGTCGACACTAATGGGTTGTCAATATCGGAAATCATAAATGCCTTCGTGAGACATTCCCCCTCCGCCTTCGAACTTAGAATCCACACCCCATCCGACCTCGTTCACGGACCGCTCGACAGGAGATTGGTCTATAACTATAAGTTGCCGGGAGGGAAACTTGAGGCCCTCTTCGTCGATTTCATAGTAAAAGGGGACCAGGTATAATCTATTTTTCGCACAGAAGTTCTGTTACTTTTATACTAGGCTTTATCGAAATTGCTAACATCCTCCACGCAGTGCCCTTACTTCCCAACCGCAGCTCGGCGGGTCAAAGACATCCCCGCAGGCGTCATCCCGTACATTTCGCTCGAAGATCTTATGGGTTTCAAGCTGTGGTCTTCTCACCACCAGGAAACCAAGTCGGAGTCGAAAAAAGATGTCGAGGGCGTCCTCCACTTGCTTGACACTGTTGCTCAGCCCCTCGCCCTCACGCAGGGCCAGCGAGCGATTGTTGCCGACGAAATCAGCCATGCGATGAAATTCGTCCCAGACGATCGACGCGACTGGTTCAGGGAGCAGCTAGGTTTAAAACCTCTCGACCCGAGTGATGATGAAAATGGCCAAGAGGACGCCCAGCAGCACGGTCGGGAGGGTGGCCAGGATTGCGTCCAGGAAGGCACCCATGAGAACAATGGGGAGCAAGGACGGGAGGATGATCAGGGAGGCGGTCAGGAGGACCGCCAAGATGGCATTTGGGAGGCCGGTGAGGCCAATAGGGAGGACGAAGTCGAGGGGAGGGATGGGAATGGAGATGGGGATGACGTCAATTCCTCCCTTTTCATTCGCCTGTTTCTTTTCAGGTATCTTTTGTTGCGGTGTGGAGATAGGATGGGGTTCAATGACTAGGGCTGGACGTTAGCTGTGTACATACCTACCGTAGGCACCGTCCTCGATTGGAATTCAGACTGCTCTCCCCCTCGCCCATCCACCACCCTATTTCCTCCTCAAGTCTCGACCCAGATCTCTCTCTACTTTTAGATGGCTTTCGGCAGTTTGCCGAGAGGTCCAACTGCCAGCATATCGTCCTTGTTTGCTACCATGGAGAGGGAAATATCCACGTTCTTGACAGATACGCGCCCAAATCACCATGCGTTAGTGTAGACTAGGAGGTAACATTGATCAGGACGTTGAGGGGCGGCAGGATGATTTTCCAGGGCGCCGGGCCTTGAGCAATGCCCAGGAGGCCGTTAGAAGCCCATATAGGGCGGACAGCACGACTCGTAGACTGGTAGCTTTGTACTGTCAAGAATTCGGGTGGCAGGGCCGATATCGCGGGCAAGGGGCATCAAATATACCTCAAATTGTGTCCGCCATAGCCCGCAATTTCAGGAGCCACGACACTAAGCCTATCACTCGTACTAAAATAAACCTGAATGATTAAGCTTGGTCAAGCTTCCTTGAATAGAGTAATTCTTTACGAAAAAACACCCTCTATCTGAGCAACCTGCGCCATCAAGTCCCTCACAGTCTCCCCGAAACTGTTATACTCCAACTCCGCCGTCTCGCGCTTCATAACTACCCTGGTGCTGGCGGCCAACAACAGCCACGCCCAGCAGCTCGGCAACGCGCGGCGTCGCGGGCGACTTTGTTGGCGCTGCCCCGCGCGCGGCAGTCGTTCAACGCGCCGTCGATGGTCGCGCCGCCCAACGATTCGGATATGAAGCGGGCGACCGCGCATGCGCCGGCAATGCGGCCCACCGACGAGGTCCGCGGTCCGCCGCCCAGCCCATCAAGCGTGGCACGACGAGCCGCAAGATGCTCCCCACCGAGTTGACCGAGGCACTACCACCTGTGAATTGAACACTAGGCGAGGAAAAAAATATGCTTGGTTTCATTCTGTACCACCGTCCTCCACGTGGGTGTGCTGTGCAGTGGTGCGCAATGGACTAAAAGTTTAACCCCTGTAGGAACCCTTGAACAGAGTTGCCGAAAGCGGTAAATTTTCAGGTCCACGAAGATCTTTGCACCAAGTGGGATATCAAAAACGGTTTCCAGCGTCCTTCACTTTCTTTTACATTCGACTGCCTCATCGCCATGCCCGCCTTGCAGTTTGTTGACAGCTGGCAGTAATTTACGTCAACATTGCAATCGTTCACGTTTCAGACGGAGCAAATAATGTAAGACCCATTGGGTATGCCAAGCCCACCCGCCCGCGGCTTAGGCTGACGGGCGGGGCCGTTGCTTCGGATGCTCGGGATCTCGGGTTCGGGTCGAAACCTCCTGTCCATCGTCAACTCCGTCATCACGCTCCTGCATGCTCTTTCCCGCAACAGCTGCAGCACGCGCTGCACCCCGACCGTGAAGATGCCGGTGTTTGGGCGACGACGGACGCTGGCGCTTCTCGTCGCCGGCTCGATTCTGCTCTTTCTGTACTCTTTCCGCGACCGCTTCGACGACGACCTCCTTCTGACCCCACTGGGCGGCGACATCGCCCACGCCCATGACGGACTACCCAACGGCGCCATCCCATTGCCCAAGTCCAAGTCGAAATGGGCCCGACTCAAAACGCAATTCCCCGTTACCGACATGCGGGCCCTTCCGACCGGCGAGCCCCTCGTGCTGCCCAAGATCCAAAAAGCCTTCGACCCCGAATCCGAATCCGAGCGCACGATCCGCCTCCAACGCCGAGACGCCGTCAAGGCGTCCTTCCAACGCTGCTGGCAGTCCTACCGCAAACACGCCTGGCTCAGCGACGAACTCACCCCCGTCACGGGCGACCGGTACGATCCCTTCGGCGGCTGGGGCGCGACCCTCGTCGACAGCCTCGACACGCTCTGGATCATGGATCTCAAAGACGAGTTCGCCGAAGCGGCCAAAGCGGCTGCGACCAAGATCAATTTCGACCGCGTCCCGTCGTCGCAGGACGTTAATGTGTTCGAAACCACCATCCGCTACCTCGGCGGCTTTCTCGCCGCATACGACCTCAGCGGCGACAGGCGCTTGCTGGCGAAGGCCCGCGAGGTCGGCGAGCTGCTGTATGTCGCCTTCGACACCCCCAACCGCATGCCGATGACGCGCTGGAACGCGTGGGCTGCCGGATGGGGCAAGACGCAGCGTGCCGACGACCATGTGCTGCTGGCGGAGATTGGCACCTTCTCGCTCGAGTTTATTCGGCTGTCGCTGCTGACGGGCGATCCGAAGTGGTTTGATGCGGTGCAGCGGATCATCGAGCCGCTGCGGGCACAGCAGATGGAGACGAGGCTACCGGGGATGTGGCCGATTGTGGTGAACGCGCGCAAGGCGGACTTTCGAAACGGTCAGGATTATACGCTGGGGGCGATGGCGGATTCGCTGTATGAGTACCTGCCCAAGACACATGCACTGGTGGGCGGGCTGTTACCGGAGTATCGGGAAATGTATGAGATTTCGATGGACACGGCGATGCGGGCTAATCTGTTCCGACCGATGCTGCCGGACGAAGCGGACGTGCTGATGTCGGGGGTTATGGCTGTGCGTATTCAGGAGAAGAGCGAGGTGGTGCGCCAGTTCCGGCCCGACGCGCAACACCTGGTGTGCTTTGTTGGCGGGATGTTTGCTCTGGGGGGAAAGTTGATCGAGAACTCAACCCACGTCGAAGTCGGCTCCAAGCTAACGGACGGTTGTGTCTGGACCTACCGCGCATTGCCTTCTGGTATCATGCCCGAGTCGTTCAACATGCTGCCTTGCGAGGACCGCAAGAAGTGCAAATGGGACGAAGACAAGTGGCGAAAGGCGGTGTTGTCGAGGGCTGGATTCCACGGAGACGCCGACCCGAAGCAGGCGGACGAAATTATCAAGAACAAGCGGATCCCCAAGGGTTTCGTATCGATTGGAGACACACGCTATGTCCTACGGCCAGAAGCTATTGAAAGCGTGTTCATCTTGTATCGGATTACAGGACGCAAAGACCTACTGGAGTCGGCATGGGAGATGTTTGAGGCCATTGAAAAGCATACCAAGACGCCGCTGGCAAACTCGGCGATTGAGGATGTTACCCTGGGCGGGGGCGAGGCACAGAAGAGCGATTCGATGGAGAGTTTCTGGCTGGGAGAAACGCTCAAGTATTTCTACCTCATCTTCAGTGAGCCGGATCTGATCAGCTTGGACGAGTATGTATTTAACACGGAGGCGCATCCATTAAAAAGGTTGGTTCCAGGAGGGAGTCTATAAAGGTTTGCACATAGATAGGCATCATCACTGACTGGTTGGCCCTGGGGATACATGACAAAGCATTGGAAGCATAGTAAGCCATCGTGGATATTCTTTCAAATAATGGGGTCGTCCCCTTTTGGTGAATCACGCCATATCCTTATCCATTTATTGGTTTGGATGCAACGACATCAGTTCCCCAGCGTTTCGACATCGGCCGAGTCTTAAATACCTCCAGGAGATGCACATTCCATTTCACTCCTTCACGTCCCCAAACCGCTCATCCAACGCAGCATGCAACTTACCAAACACCCCATCATACCAACCCTGAATCTCCTCCCACTCCTCCCCCGGTAACGTCCTGCTCATCATCCTCAACCACCCACCCACAATGATATCCCCATAGCACGGCTGCGTGCCCAACAAAAACGGCCCCGACGCCTCCTTCTGAAACAGCGCAGCCAAATCCTTGACCATCTCCTTCAGCGATGCCCTCAACTTCTCCCGCCCGGCCGCATCCAACCCCACAAGCTCCTCCCACGTCGCCTTGCCCGCGCGCCGCGCAAACTCGGCCTTGATCGCGGCCTCGCGCTCCGGCGCCCACTTCATACCCTCCGCCATAAGCTGCGCGTGAATCGAGAAGACCATGTCAACATTAGTGTTGAAACGCGCGTACGCCGCCGTCGGCTCCCGCGAATTCTCCTCCGACAACGGCACGCCGAACCCCACCATGCCCGCCGAGCATTCATAATTCAGGTCGACACCCTCAGGGAATAAATTCCCAGCGCCCGCTTCAGGGTGCTGTTTCTGGAGGTAGACGGCAATGTCAAAGGAATCACCGACTTTGGCACCTGTCGAGCCGTCGGTCACAACAGGCAGGGTGTAATATTCGGTGCCGTCAAAGAATTTGCGGCAGGCGGGAACGCCGAGGGCCTGGCGCACGGCGCTAATCTCGCCCATTTGTACCCAGTGCGTGGTGTACGGGAGGCCTTTGAAGTTGAGGGTGTAGCGGGCCTTCCAGGGGTTGGGCGCGGCGTTGTGTTTGGCGTAGGGCGGGGCTGGGGCGATATCGTAGAGGACGAGGCCGGTGTCGTCGGTGGGGTTGAAGTCGGATTCCATGATGGGCGGGCGGTATTTGGCTTTGGCGGTGTTGAAGTGTGCTTGATGTTTGGAAACAAAGAAAAGATCCAATGTTGTTTAAGAGAATGCGGGTGAAGTTGAGACTTAAACATTGGGCATCTGAAAGTTTCGCTCGGAGAAGCGGGGCAAAAATGTAAAACAGTGTTACAGAATACCAGGTACCCGACCACCCGACATTTGCCACCATTAGACGATGCAAGCGGTGGCAGCTGGAACCTGCATCTGCAAGCTCAGCTGGGCATTTGGCCAAGTCTTCAATTGTCAACGAGAAATCAACTCTGTAATTGGTAGACGCTTGAGCAGAAGGTGGAGGTGGAGCTTGGGCTGCAACACCAAATATCGGTCAAGATCGCTCTTTCTTGTCTCACGAATCATACCAACCAAAGCCTTTCAGCATCGGGTGTGGGGCCGCCATACTTTCCACGGAAAATACTTGAATGCGGCACAGAATTGATTCCCACAGCAGGGGCTGGCCAAGGGTATGGACATGAAGTAAAAAGTAATTACACCAGACGCCCGAGCGGCGAGTATTGGAACCGTCAATGTAACAAATCACTCCTTACCACAGGACCAACACTTCTCGTCACCCGTCGCACCACAATCCTTGTCAAACACCGCTTTTTGCGGATAGGGGCACAGAATGCGCCGTTGAGTTTCTCCCTCCAGGTTAGTAATATCGACCCGCGTCTGATCCGGCGCCGTCCCGTTCTCTACCCACGCACGAAGCTGGTCAAAGAGGCCGACTGGGAGCCCCGACGTGCCCATTATCCCGCAGTGGCCCAGACCAGGGCCTTCGAAATGACGATAGAAGTCGTCCACTTCCGGGATCACACCAGAGACCTTTTTGTAGTAGTTGACGCTGCCCTTAGGTGGCAGGAGTTGATCGACCTAGCCAAACCGTCAGCACTCTTGTTGTGAGGATACCTACAGAGCTAAATGGCCAGCACGCTTACCAAACCATGAAAGGTGACGAGTTTTCCGCCGGCACCATGGAAAGCGGAGAGGTCCGGGTCGTCGGTCCCAATGAACGACCCGTAACGCTGCTGGCCCTGGTGGGCGAGCCAGTCGAACTCGGCGTGGGTCAAGTTGGACAAATCGAAATCGGGATCCCGTGCGACAAACAACGTCAACCACTGCGTAGCGATGGGCAGCGGCACACCCACACAGGTCCCCAAGGTGCAGTTGGTTGTAGCCACGCCGGAGGTGATATCGGTGCCCGGGTCGAGTCCTGGCCAGACTTGCACGCCCTGCGCGTTGCGACGGCCCTGCCATGTGGCGTTGGCTACCACGGCTGCGGCCTCACTGATAATGACTTCGGAGTCTTCCTGATCACCATTACACTTGAGTTTCTGGCCGACTAGGGAGAAGGGGTCGAATGTAGTCAAACACTTGTCGACATCGGCAATGATCCCATCCACGACCCCGTCCAGTTTGTCGCAGGCCGTAACCACAGCCGCGGTAACAGCCTGTAGCTCACAGGGACTGGGATACTCACCGAGCAGGTTCATAACCTGCTGCGGCCAGAACATGGTCGGGAAGAAATCAGTCCACTGGATCCCCGGCGCCCCAGCCGCGATACCGTCATACGCCGTCGGATACCGTTGGGCAAGCATGAGACCTTGTCGTCCGCCCTGCGAGCAACCGTTCCAATATGAATAGGCCGGGCCGCGGCCATAGTAGTTCTTGATAAGTGACTTGGCGATGATGGCCTAGCCTCTGTCAGACAACTACCCATCTCCCCCTTTTCCAGCCCCCTCCCCCCACAAGGAAGCGCGAAAATATGAACTCACCTCATCCTCCAATGACACCGACCCCAGATTCTCCAACGCCACATAATCCAAATTCCCCTCACTCCGCAACGCCCACGGCCCGGCATCCTGCGCACTCCCCAGCCCAGCATCCGTCGTCACAGCCGCATACCCATCCGCAACCGCCCCGGCCATCGTGCCGTACGCCTGCACGCTCCGGCCGGCAACCCAGCCGCCTCCGCCCACCGCCTGAAGCCGGTCATTCCACTTCTCAGCCGGCGACGGCAGCCAGGCCTCGACAATCAAGGTATCGCCCTGGTTGGGGTGGGTGTAGGTGACGGTGATGTTGCAGAAGGAGGCGTCGCGGACCTCAATGGGGGGCTGGGTGTAGCGGTCGAGGGCGGAGACAGAGGCTGAGTAGTTGGTGACGAGCGCGGCGGTGGTGGTGAGGACTTTGCCGCCGAAGAGGGAGATGGTGTCTGTGAAGGTGGAGGGGGTGCATGGTGCGGCTGCCATGGCTGTTAGTGGGGGCCGATGTGCCGTGGAGTCTTGGACTACGTGGTGGACCACAACTTGGATTTGCCTTGGCCGTCTCAATTCGTGAAGGTTATCCGATGAAGGTGAAACAATCTGAAGTCATTACGAACATAAGTCATGTATTTGTAGACTCAACGAGACAACCCAACCAAGTACATGGTTCAGATGGTCAGCAGGCAGACAACCAAATACAACAGAGGGGGTTGCTGCAGGAACGCGCGGGATTGAGCACGTTCGGCTCACCCTTCCTTGCCCGCGGAAGCTCAACCATTGGTTTAGTCCTTCGCACTGAAAGGCATGTTTAGCGATGTGGGGACGAAGGATTCCGAAAGAGCGAATGACATGGAAATGAACCAGCCATGTTGAGTATGAACGCTGCGGCAATGGTGAGTCAAGAGGCTCAGGCTGCTCGGCGATACAGTGGGAAATGTCTGCAAGATGTACCCGGGACGCCTGGATCTAGATTATTCGAAACAAACTTGCGTGCATCACAGGCTGTTAGCTGTTAGCGTGGCATGTGGAAGTAAAAACGCCGATTGGTCGAACACCATGTCAAAGCCTTTTAGTTGTGCCGTTTTTAAGAGAGTTTGAGCAAGTTGTTCTCGAAGTTACCCTGCATTGTAACTTTCAACCACATGATTCCCTCTTCAGTCTTCAGCGCAGTGTCTTGGTACTTTTACGCTTTAGAAATGGTGCGCATATCTGCTCAAGCTCAAGGACGCCGAGGGGGAGTTGATGGAAATATAATTTCCGTGAATGATCAACTTTCGAACCGAAGGGATTTGTTCACCGTGGAGGTGTTGAAAGATGTTTATAACAAAGGGGACAACACAAGTGATTATGGTAGGTACTGTACTTAAGGTAACTAGGTAGGTAATTAGATATTTCAATCAGCATAACTGGCAACACTTAATTTACACCTTCAAAATTGGTGTGGCCAACGCTTAATTACGTCTGGGTTTCACTCACCTTGGCAGAGTGCGAACTTGGAATTAAGAAAGTTACGTGGATCTATAATTACATCCGAGGTGTTGCAAAGCATGATTGAAGTACCTAATGCCTGAACGAATTTATTAGTCTAATGAAGAAATATTTCGATTTCCAGCTAAGATAATTTGTGCTATGTATGCACGCAAGAATTCATGATCCTGTCATTTGAGAAAGTGAGCGCTGGCTGTTTGTTGGCCAATACCTTAATGTTTAACACCAGCAACCCCCGACTGTCCCGATATCTGCAGGCGTTTAAAGTCTCTCATTCAGCACCTCGAAAAACAACCATGCTTCCTCCAAAACACTACGCCTAAAACATTCGGGATTTCAGTTGTCAACTCCCCACCGCAACAACACGCGCCTCATCGAGCTGTCTCGGCACCCCATATCACAGACATTATTCCATTTTTGCCGCCCGTGTATTGGTCAATCCGCCAGTTCACGAAGTGTGGCTTCACTAAAAATGATCGAGCCAGGGAACCCTCGACATTTTCAGACGGTCTGACGGTATGAGCAGCTTAGGAGGTAGATGCCTCTTGAACCTACCATCAATACCTAGGTAAGTTTACCATGACGGGCAAGACTATGCGTCGTAATCGAGTCGCGGCTAACGATCCTCTATGTAATTACACTAGCAAATAAATGGATCTGATGGTTTTGTTGATTTCGCCCTCCGGGAAGCGCGCGCCGGGTTTGACGGCTCGGAGCGGTCGGAACCCCACGGGGTAAACCACCAAGCATTGCCCAGCATCTGATAGCGCATCGCCAAGGCTCCACCTGACTTCTCAACTCACCGAGACTCATCGTCATCGCTCGACAGACCGCCCTCCGAACCGGCGCGCGCCAAAGAATGCGCTTAGGAAGCCGAGTTTCCCATTGCTAAGCCGGGCTCCGGAGCGGAACCGGGATCCCAGGGAGACATTTGCGGGGCGGATGCGCGTTGATAACATGGCCGGTGCTCAGCACGCCATCTCCTGATTCGATCTCGCAATGGCCACAACACATGTCATCCAACATCCCGCCGAGCCGGGTGTTTGCAACACCGCAGGATCTCGCTAACACAGCAGGACCAACTTGCCGCAGCGGAATCGGATAACTCCATTCTGTTTGCAGGTGGCTTCCTCATCGGGCAATGATGCGATCACGCCATTGCCTGTGCTCGCTCACAAAGCATTTCCCGCTGCTCCGGACAAGGAGATGTGTCGTTATGGTGCGAAGGTCATTGAGGGGGGTACTTATACCGCCTGGTGTGGCCCCTTTTGCTCACCTCGAGAATTCTGTTTTCTTGACATCAAACAGCCAGAATCATAACGTTCTCCTGCCCTTTGTTGGTCAATTGTATGATTTTCGAAGCCTGAAATTCGACACGACCAAAACAGAACCTCTCATCTCCCTGACATACCACTCCCACCAACACAATGGCACCCGGCGTCCTCCTTGATGAGCCGCAGGCTGAGCTCTTCCACACGTCCCCCATTGCACACCAACCCAGTAAGAGTAACGACAACGCTCCCCGGCACCTCTTCCCGGACGGCATCCGGACCTCCGGCCAACACCCTCCCCTCTATGATACCCTCAAGCCCTACTCCTCCTTCCCCAAGCACATCACCGGCCCGACCGTCTGGAAGGCCTCCGACTTCACATCCCACCCAGAACGCTGGGTGCACCCTCTCACCACACAAGAAATCAACGAACTCTCCGATGCAGCAGACGCCTACATCGCCTCGGGCGCCCCCCTGACGGGGATTTCCCAAGCCACCTTCCCCTTACCCACTCTCTCCGCTTCCCTCGCGGCGCTGCGGGACGACCTCCTCAACGGCAAAGGCTTCACCCTCCTCAAGAACTTCCCCGCCGGCCTGTGGTCCCCCGAGAAGAACGCCGTCGCCTACCTAGGCCTCGGCATCTACCTCGGCTACCCCATCTCGCAAAACGGCCGCGGCCACATCCTGGGCCACGTCAAGGACGTCGGCGATGACCCGACTCAGATCCACTCGGTGCGCATCTACCGCACCGCCGCGCGGCAGTTCTTCCACGCCGACGATGGTGATGTAGTCGGCCTGCTCTGCGTGAACCGCGCGCAGGAGGGCGGCGAAAGCGACATTGTCAGTGTGCATAATGTCTGGAACGTGTTGCAGCGTGAGCACCCGGATGTCGCGGAGCTGCTGACCCAGCCGATTTGGTACTTTGACCGCAAGGGGGAGGTCAGCGAGGGCCAGGACGAGTACCTGCGGCAACCGGTGGTGTACTTGGAGAACGGTGGCCAAGGGCGGCTGTACTGCAAGTGGGATCCGTACTATGTGCGTAGCCTGAAGCGGTTTGAGGAGCGTGGTGAGGTGCCGCCGTTGTCGGACGCACAGAAGCGGGCGATGGAGATCCTTGAGGAGACGTGCCAGCGTGAGGCTCTGCATATGGTGCTTGAGGTTGGGGATGTGCAGTTTGTGAGCAACGCGCATTTGTTGCATGCGCGGACGGCGTATAAGGGTGAGTTCTTAAACCAGAATTCCTTGAACGAGAACTTCGGCGCGCTAACCCGGCTTCTAACTAGACTTTGCTCCTCCCGCACCACGACGGCATCTACTTCGGTTGTGGCTAGCCACGCCGGAGGGTGAAGGAGGCTGGGCCTTGCCCATGCCGGACAGCCATGAGAAAAAGCGTGGTGGTGTCCAGGTCAACGACACGCCACCCAGGGCGCCCCTGGATGCGGAGTAATTAACGAGTGTACGATGTATGAATGGATTTTGAACCAAAAATAGAGCGGGCAGGAATTTTATTTTACCATCAACTTTCACCACATGAAGTAATTAGATCTTAAATTCGTCTTCAAACGCGACCGTAAGCTGGGGTACCAAATGAAAACCCCTCGCGGCCCATTGCTGAGAACATGGAGCTGTAAAATAGCCCATCGTCATTCTACCGATCTTTGATGACCGAAAACGATATGCCCGCGGATGGGAAACGATGGAGAGACATGAATGAATGCAAAAAGCTGGGAATCAAATTGAGAGCAACAAAAGAATCACCGCTTTACGCTGACCAGTTTCAGGGGTCACACAAAGTTGCCATTATGTGGCTGAGTAAACCACTCTGCTGAACCGGCTGCCCAACCAAACCAAGCTGAACTGACACTACGATGTACAATACCTGTCTAATGATGTGTTACCGGGTTCCCCGAAGGGATAAACGGTTGATTCTTGGCAGTTGTACAGGTATTATGGACGCCCTCACAGGACAATACCAGCATCATACCATGTTGCTTAATTATCTCCCAGCCTAGTTAGTAGAGATCTATTCCTGAGTCTTGAATTCTACTTCGAGAGCTGGATACGTGATATCTACCTATGAACCAACTTTAGGGTTAGTTTTTGGATTTTATAATTCGGTACTCAGCTCCTGTTTGTCCTCATCCACCAGCCTCTGGAGTCGAACCATATGGCTGGACCCGGGGACTACCTGTCGTTTCGGAAGAGCTGTGTTACAATTATCGCAGGCGGTTTGCATACAGACCACATTTGCCGATGGCACTCGGTCAATCGATGTTGTCGTGTAGTTACGGCCAATATGATTTCTAGTTTGAATCTAATCGAGGTCCAGGAAACCGCAGAGGTTTTGAATGAGGGCATCAAATGGGTTATAGATGAACGTGATCGTTGAGGGTGAAGTACAATAATCAGTGGAGGACGAAGAGAGATGAGCCCGGGCAATACGCAAATTCTCAATGAAGTGGCGATTTGAGTATATAACACCACTGGCCACTTCCCTACATAGGAGGTCGAAAAGAAGGGGAAGAGTGTAAAGTCTATGTGCCGGGACCTATCCTATCACCCTAAAGACTCGATCGATTTTGCTGCGCATTTTGTACGTTTACTAGTGTAGCAAGATGGGTTTTTTCCCTTTCTTCCTTTCTCAGGTCCGTGCTTTTCTCGCTATTTTTCTCCCCCCTTTCTTCCACAATTGTGTCTTGGACGAGGCGATACGTCGAAAGCTTCGCGGACTGCCAGGATCGGCCATACCCTGTTGTGTAAGCGTCGAGGTCGTGCAGGGGACCAAGACACTCTGTGTGCTTCGTAGCCGTCGTGTTTTCGCTGAACTCTTAGACCGACCTTCCAGCCAGGTCGATCACGAGGAAAGGCAAAGAAGTCGAGAGAAGAGATCGGAGAGAAAGAAAAACAGAAAATCGGATTACAACGGATGAGGAATGCTGTTCGTCGACCCGTGGTGGTGACATGTGCCGAGGCGGAAACCAGCGGACAGGGCTCCAAACAGGCCACCAATCAAAACTGAGCACTGTTCGCTCCACTTCACGGGATTTCCGCAGACACCAGTCCATTCCCAGCTTCAAGGTTGCAGAGCCAAGGTCTTGCCACCGCTTTTCCCGTGTCGGTTCGATCAATACGAGATTTCGAGTGATGGAAGCTGAAAACAAGACCGGGAATTTGGCGGTAAGACATTGCGTTCCATCGAAATATTGGAACAACGGCACGTCGCGACTGCACGAGGCGACATCTCAGCTCGTCAACGATGTCCTTCGCGCAGCGCAATCGGTACCAAAACCTGCCGCGTTTTCGCCCGAACACGACCGTTTTCATGTTAATGACCTACCACCTACGCTGCCTGATACACTGTGAAGAAGGATAGGAAGGGAATAGGAGTGCTTTCACAAATGCGACGCCCCGCTCGCATTAAGGTTAAAGTTAGCTGAACGTCTGTGCCTGGCTCATCACACGGCTCCTTCTGGCTTCATCTGAACATCCGCGAATTCCGATCCATTGGCAGGGCATCTGGGTGACCGGCACCGTTGGGGCCGTTGCACTGTGGCTTGGTGGTGCATCCATCCACCAGCTCTCGGCTGTGCCACCGTCGTCGCGTGGTTGGGGGCCAACGGGGGTCGCCCCATTGTCGCACTCGCTGCAGTGGAAATGGACCAACAAGGCACGCCCGGTTCCAACTACCATGCCAAGCTCGCCCGCACGCCGTGAAAAGGAATACGGGAAGCGGCGGGACGTAGTGTAGTGTATGCACGAACGAGCGAAAGGGTCATGGATGTATAAATAGCCGAGCGTCCCGTCGACTCGTTTGTTTTCCCGGTTTTGAGCCCAACACGACGATTTCCTCACAAACAAAGTGGACCAACTGAGATCCAAGAGCTTGGGTTATCCTCGCAAACGGCCAAGATCGACACCCCCAGCGATCATTATAAGTTAATAATCAATCATTGATTCATTCATCACAAACCTATTCTTTTCTGCCCGTCTCTCTTGTCTTTCCTCCCGAATACACCTGAAAGAACAAAAAGAAAAGAAAAAAGACCACCGCCAAGATGCACTTCCGCTCCGTCATCGCCGCCGTCCCTTTTCTCGGTCTCGCCACGGCTTCCCCCGTAGCCACCACCAGGTCCCCAGCGGGCTGCTCGAAGGCGTCCTTCAAGGGGTTCGAATGGACGGTACAGGACTTTGACTTCCACGCCTCGTACATCTTCTCAACACCGGCGCACCAGAACTCGTGGGGCTACGCGTTCTTCGACCTGGTCAACCCGGCCGAGCAGACCATCACGCACTGCGAAGGCTCCAGCAGCCAGCTCAGCGACTTCTTCTACGGCACCGTGTCCTACAAGTGCGACGATAAGACGAGTTTCACCTTCAACCGTCCCACGGGCGAGTTGACACTGAACCAAACCTGGTCCTGTGACGATGCCGACCCCAAGTACCCGTAAGTTCATCCCTTCAGGCCGTTGACGCTCTTAAGGCGAGTGGTGGGCGATTTGCAACGGGGACTGACAAAGGAGCAGCACTACTTTCACTGCGTATGGTGCCACCAACTTCACGTTGACCTGCGAGGAGGAGACGTATCAGAACCCGGACTGGCAGATTGGCGAGATTTACTCCAGCCGGACTATCACCTGCGAGAAGCAGGACAAGACGGTCAAGCCCAGTCAATTGAGTGCCGTGGCGTAGGTTGTGTTCGCCGGAGATCCTTGTTTAAGGCGGGTTAATGAGTGAAAGTAATTGCATCTGTCACCTGTGACTGGGAGACATGCCTTGGAAATCGGAGAAAAGCCGGGACGAGGAGTTTTGGGATAATCAGGCACCGAGGGACCAAAGTTAATGGGGGGAAGAGACAAGCTCTCAGATATGTCGATCACAGATGAACACTAGACCATAGAGATAATGGTAGTATGTACATATCAACATTGGGTGCAAACCACGTTGTGACCCTGCTAGTATTTAAGTCCCCCCCCCCCCCCCCCCGAATTTCATCACATCGAAAAAAGCGGTTCTGTCGGACACGCTTCCAGCGCGTCGCGGTACTGATTCAAGACATCCTCCTCTGGGTCGCCTTGGTTGACGAGGCGGAAATGGGCTTCGCTTCCCTCTTCCGTGTTTCTGCAGAGAATGAAGTTCTCCGGATATTGGACTCCGTGCGCGTAGTCTCCGAACACGACAAGCTGGAGCGACTGAATTCCCTGAGGTCCGAAGATCCACTGGGCAAACCGCCGGGTCCCCAGCCGCAGCAGCCGCCCGGGCGAGGCGGGCTCTGTAGAGTCATATATATCCGACGTTGTGACGCCGTGTACGATGTCGGTGTGAGACCGACGGATGTGCAATACCTTCCACGAAACCTTCTTCATGAATGGCAGACCAAAACTTTCCTACCCAGTGTCGTGAGCAATAAGTTGCGTTGCAGTGGTTCTTGAGTAGGTATTTCACTTACCAGTAGCTCCTGGTAACAGGACAGCCCAATAAACTCAAGTTTAAGACTTGCGAGTGGATTTTGGGGATAATCCTCTTCCACCCTGGGTGTGTCGCGGTCCTTGCCATAGTCCTGTGGCCATAGCATACTAGGATCCGGTGGGAAGTCCATGTCTTGCTTCGAGATACCAGAAGAGCCGATTAACCTCTGGTGATGCACAAATCTTTTCAGGGTCGCCTGTTGGTAGACGACACGGTGCCATAGTACGACAGCGCTCTCAGCTTTTGGATTACAGAGAAATAGGTCCTCGAGTCCCTCAAAAACGCCCAGGAAATTCCCCACAACGACATCACCTCGATCACTTTGTGTTACGTCGTCGTTGTACTGAAGCTCGAGTGTCTTCAACTTTATGGGAACTTTGAGCTCCATGGCACTCTTCAGGAAGCCATCCCACAACGGACATTTTCGTAGCCTGAGAGAGGAAAGGGTGTTGAAGTTGATGGCGTGTGCCATCGCGGCACCAAGGGGAACTTGCGAGAGAGACAAGTCGCGGATGGCCGCGAAGGCGACCGTCGGAAGACCGCTCGTCAGCCCAAGAACAGTGTGAGTGAACCAGGATTCTTCATCTATATCTTCCTCACTATCCCAGGTCAGCTCTAGCTGAATCTCTGGCCAATCCACGAGATCCAACCCGACCTTCTGCAGCTGAGGCAAATTTCCCCGGATGGCGTCCGACAAAGCAGGAATGTCCTTGGCCCGAGGGCCTCTCCAAGTGAGATTTTGAAGCTTCCGCAGCGACGACAAATCTATTTCCGATTCAGTTTCCTCGCAGTAAGGGTCAGTTGTGAGGCTTAAGGATCGCAGGGATGGATGGTGGTGCGTGACCCATCCATCCGACCCCAAGATTTCTGAAGGCACACAAGTGCCTAAGTCCCAGCTACATTTTACTGTCAGTGGATCCAGATATGAAGGTTGAGATGCCAAGGAAGGTAAACCACCTGAAGGTGTGTAGCTGGCCATCTGGAAGTTCCCTAAGGACCATCATCGCCTTCGGGGCCAGGAAACAAAACTCCGGCAGATCACGCATGGTTTCGCCGAACATGTCGTAGGATTCTAGCAGTATTTCGTTTTCGAAATCGCTCTCATCATCAGTTTCCCATGCTATCATGCGGTGAGGGCATCGGTCCTCGGTGGCAAAATCAACGTTGGAACGAAAATGCAGCTGTCGAGAAAGCTGAAGGCGTGCTGTCGGCAAATCTACGGTAGTCGTGCGATGCGGCAGGTGTTCCGCCAACGGCTCAACGGTAAATGATTACCAAATTACCGATATGACGTGTAGGTGCAGTTTCCTGCACACAAGGGACACAGCCTTCCGGTCCACTTTGCGCAACTGTCGAAGTTTGAGTATTTCCCCAGTTGGTTGATAGGGCGTATAACTCCAAATAAAAGGGACTTTAAACGAACATTTTTGATCACAAGGATGAGAACCTCCGATGGTAGATTTTCCAGTTGGGAAGACGTCGTGAGTGTTGCTTTGAAAGGTGGGTCGTTCAATTGTGGCCCGGGATGGAAATTCGAGTGTGTAGAATAAGTTGTGGAGTCAGCGCTCTCGTTGAGCAGTAAAGAACTGGGAAGGAGAAATTGCGTGGACGGGTGTCCTAATACGAACGTATCATGCGATATTGAGAACGGACCTCTAGCCTCGAGAGATACCTGGGCACAGAGGCAATTATAGTGCAACAATTGATGCAGCATAACGGCAATTACCTGAGGACCAGCGGCGACGGAAAGCTAAGAGGATGAGGAGTAAGTACCTAGGTACCTAATGAGGTGGGTTTAACCCAGAGAGATGCGACCTGTAACCTCCCGCCAAGTCACAAGCAATGAGCCGGTGCTAACAATGCCAAGGCGATGTTATTTCGATGCTGGATTCTTTGATCATGGGTGTAGCTCACCTTGAGGAGTTCAGGTCGTGCCACTGCCGCCGGGGTATAATCAGGGCCACCGTGACAACTTCCTCACGGACCGTCCTAAAGAGTTTGGGCACACGGTCGTGTATGGGTCCATTTGGACATGTACACCCTCGCAGAGATGGGAACTGGGTCACCAGGGTCGAGGGCGATGGGTACCTAGGGTAAGGACTTTCTATGGTAGAATGCTTTTGCGAGAACAGCGTTGAAACGAAGCATTAGAACCTGAATACAAGAGGTAAGTTCATGGCTTTTCAATAGCCGAAACCGTTCAATATATGAGTCGGACATGGCCGAAGCATTATTTTACTAGTAAGTCAGCTGATCCAAATTGTATTCAATGAATAGGTACAGTCACTAGGATTCGTTCTTGTTCGAAGGGGGTCCCTTTTTAGAAGCGCAAAGCCGCCCCATACTCCGTGTAAGAAGACCCCATCTTCTCAATATCAAAATCATTCCAATACCCACCCCCCGCAACCCCGTCCTGCTCTTTCCACTGCGCAAATCTCTCCCCAGCCTGCGCCGGCGTCTGCCCAAACTGAGGCTTCGAATCATTCACCACCCACAAAATCGGCACAACCTTCATCCCCAGCGTTGTCTGCCAATCTCCCGGCCGATTCCCCGCTCCGCCATCATACAACTGGAGGTACACCCGATCCAGCACCTTTCCTTCTTCTCCGCCACTATCATCAGAGTTCACTTCCGATACTACGCCGGCCCAAAAGGAGGTTCTGGTGTACGGCGCAATAGTGTACCGGTACCCCGCCGTCCCCAACATCTTCGCAAACGCCACTGTGCTCGCCGTATCATAGATGCTCTCGTCGTCATTATTAACTGCGTCGAGCGCCCAGGCCTCTTTCAGGGCTACAAAGTTCTGGTACAAGATCGATTCGGCCGTCGTCGTCGACATCAGTTCCCGGATATTCTGCGCGTTCATTGAGATTTCCACTCGGTCGACATCCCTTGTGGCCGCTACATCATCATCACCCTGTGTTGTTTCCCCAGCTTCCTTAAACGAATGGACCTTCGCCGCGAGGGTGTCGCCCCCGACGTAGGTCCCGTTGGAGGCGATCAAGGTGTCGCTGCTGCCAGGGGTGTTGGAGTAGTACATGATATCGCCATTGGCGAGCACGCCCACGCCGAAGATGATGAGGGTGTTGAAGCCGGAAGTTTGGAGGGCGGTGGTGTTGGACTTCAGGACGTCTTTGAAAAGGAAGATGCTGCGGATGAAGGGGGTGTCATCATCGGATCTGGCGGCAAGGATTGGGGTTGAGAAGAGCAGGAGGAAGGGGAGGAGGCCCTCGAGGAGGAGAGTGCTGGATATCATGACGGACGTTTATGGAAGCTGTGTATGAGGTCGTTAGGGGAAAGGGAGGTCGGTCAACCCAACCTGACTTCAGGGTCCCAGCCCAATATGTATGTGCGATCATCTTGAATCGTGAGTCGCTACTTTTGTTGAGCTTTAAGTATGGCTGGGCATGCAGAGCTTTTAGGCAGAGTTAAGCACATACAAGGAGGGAGGTCGTTCTCCCGTCGGTATTATTATGTGCCGAATGGAACGTTGTAAATTGCTTCCGTGGCTAAAACGAACCCCGGCAATCATACCTCGTTCTTCAACAGAAATGTGATCTAAAACCAATTCATTAGCCGTTCCTTCTTTACACTCTACAGCGTTGGATAGTACTAGTCCGATAATAGAGAGTAGCATAGCGAGAAAGACTCTAATAGGGATGGACAACCGAAGACACCTGTAGTATACAATTAACCCTTCTTGATTCCTGTACCAAACTCCTTAGGCTCGGTTGGACAAGAGCTTGGTAAATCATGCCAGACGTTCACAAATCACGATTGGGCCCCGATAGGCGTGAAGTGAATGATAGCTTGCTGTTCTAGCCTTTGCCACATTTTTTGAAAGACGTCACTGTTGACATCAACACTTCCCGAGACGAGACGAGTCAAACCCCGCTGCACATATTTGCGACACGTCGAATCAATACACCTTCACTATTCTCCAACTTCCAATCCAACTCTCACATTGCCTTGAAACGTTTTGTTATACAACTTTTTACACTATCCATACCGTTTTTGAACCATCCCAATCCAAGTTACCCAACACTCTCAAAAAGCCATGCCCCACAAACCACTCCGCCAACTAGCCGCGGAAAAAGCCCACGGCAACAAACCCGCCAATCCCTCCCAGCTCGGTGACCCCATCGACCTCAAAGCCGAGACGCACGACAAGGACGACAGCAGCGGCGGTTACGATATCGATATCAATTTCCGCGACAGCGACGTGCCTGACCCGGGACTGGGACCCAGTCCCGGGTCAAATCCCAGTCCACCCGGGAATGGCCAACAGAGTGCTGGTGGTTGGGTTAATGCTGGGAGCGGGGCCGGACCGGTTGGGGCTGTGAGGAAGCTGGGGTCGAGGTCGAAGCTGTGAGGCGGGTGTTAAGAATGAGCTGGATATTCCCTGGATAAGGAGTTGGCCAGAAGGTTGGCAGGTAAGGGGGGGCAGATATAGCGGTTCTTGGTGGTCGTGGTGTAGTGTATTGACGCGCCTGTGGAGAAGGGTATTGAACATTGATATGCGATTTCCCATGCGATGCTCGCTCTCCCAATATGGCTCTGTGGTTCTCACTCCGATCCAAACATAGAACCCATATTGAGTGACTGACCGGCCCATCACGGGGTGATAGTCCACCGCTGGTCAAGAGCGCGAATGTGGTCCAAAGCCGCCTCACTGACACCCCCTTCCAACATCCGCCTCTCGTCTGGCGGCACCTTGCTCAGCACGAAATCCACCACACCCATTCTCCTGACTTGCAGGTCCGTCCTCGACTCCGGCCTCCCAATTCCAATCGACACCCTCGCCCACGGCGCATTCACCGGCTTCATCATCTTCTGCTGCAAGCTCTTCAACCCGTTATGCCCGCGCGCACTCTTATCCCATGGCCGAACCCTGACCACCCCCAGCGCCTCCTCCAAGTCGTCGTGCACCACCACAAACCCGAGATCCCTGGGCTGCAGGCCCCGCTGCTGCAACTGCTCCTTGTAGGCCTTGGCCGCCCATTCTCCAGATATATTCATGGCCACAGGGCTCTGCATTAGGAGGTAGCGGGAACCTAGAGAGGCGCACGTGCGTGCGTGGCCAAGGCGCTGGAAATCGAATCTGGGTTGGGAGTGGCCCAGGAGATGCTGGATGCTGTTGACCACCATGTGCCCGGCGGAGTGGTAAGTGTGCTGGAGTGTGCCTGGGTTACCGATGCTGATAACGAGGACTTGTCTTGGCAACGGCATGGTGGCGGCGGATAGTTGGGTGTCAAGACTGAGGGCTGTGGTGGGAGTACCGATTGCATGGGTAGTGTCCGCTATAGAAGATCGCTTCTTTCCTTTCTTTCCTCGTTTGGTCTTGTTGATTTGTGGTTGGTTGGATTCGACAGACATGTACTTTCTTTGCCTGGTTTTCCCTAATGCGATGCGGTTATCCTGGGGACGAAGAATGGAGTGTCTTGTTCGCGTTGCGACGTGATAATACACGGCTGACACAGTAGTGTCTCCTTCGGCTACCCAGGTAGTGAGTTGAACCGGGCACAAGGTGCTGAATTTTAAATTGTCTCGTGTGAAGTGAAGGGATTAATGAATGGGTTTGTTCGGAAACAAGAAAAGTCTAAAATAAGGAAAGGCAGGGTTCTTATAAATACAATCCGACACCCTCCGACCGTGAGTCACCGGTTCCTTAGAATCCGTCCTCACTGGATGGTTCTCTTGAAGTCTTTTTTTCCTCAAGACCATCCGGGAAAAGTCTCGAGATGGATGACCAAGCCAGGCAACAGGGGTGCATAGGGCCCGCTTTAATATCCACTTCTGTGACTAAGCTGGGAGCCAGTCTCATCTTCGGCAACTTTTAACTTCTCTTCATCTGCCGAAGCAGATGAAAAGTAACTCGGGATGTTTAGTTGGTCGAGAAAATAATGCTTCCCGATTAGCGCACCGATGCGGCATGCCCGAAACGTCTAGCCAGCCTGTATGCCTTGATAATTGGTACGTATGTACCTAGGTAATTACCCGAATGAAGTAGTGAGCTGCAGTAATATCAAAACTCAGGTAAGACTAGGACCGGAAGTGGGAATGACGAAAGTTGAAGGAGGACGGAAATTCTTTGTTTCATCCCAGGAGACTGAACACAGTGGAGGCCAGTGTGGACTCTAGGAAACCTATACAGTTCTCGACTACTGTCACCAGAATCATTGTGTATTCAGAATATCCTTAATGATTAAGCTCTGTCTATAAGTTTCTCGTAATCCACGGGCATCCTGGACAGAGCGGCAAGTACCTTTTCCAAAGCCCTTTCCACCTCCGAACTTCCAACCCCAGCAGCATGGCTTGTATCTTGTATACCCTCCCCGAACGCAGTCCCCATCACAGTGCCTTCTTCACCCCCATTTGATACGACGGGACCTGAGGAAGCCTCCTCGCTCAACCCACCAGTAAACTTGTCGATCAGCGTGAGCACCTCGCTGAGTCGGTTTGCTGAGCTGGCCACCTTCAAGATCCACTCTAGACCATCGATGACTAGCCCTGCGAATACTTTTTCGCCCTCTCTCTCGTACTGTAAAAGTACTGCCGCTGTTGCTACCGACACTTCGAGTAGCCATGAATCCCCCTCCCAACCGAGAACCATGGTGAGCCAGGCTTGCGGGTGTGTGCTCAAGGATAGTCGCCTTTGGACAACGGAGAGGGCCTCTACCAGAAAGCCGAGGACATTGTTCTTTCCCAACCTAGCGGCCAGTCGCACTGATAGGAGGCCGGTGAGGGCAGTTGTGCGAGACTCTATCCACCCCCACACAGTCGTTGAGAGGTTGATCTTCTGGAAGACATCCTCCATCATCGCGGCCAACTGCGCAACATGGGGATGGCTAAGTGCGTTTTCAAGTCCTCGGACGAATGCGTCCACTGCCAAGCTGGCCGCCAACTTGTTATCCATCTCCATCACGCGCAGGGCTCCCTCGGCTACGGCAAGAAAATAATAATTCGCCTCCTGGGTCTCGCCTCGATCAAGGAGGTCAATGAAATCGGCGATAAATTGGTCAACCGCAGCGTGCAGGAGCTTTTCGTCCTGTTGTGTTCCAACGAACCATTCTATGAGGCCAGTCCAAGCTCCGAGCATTAACTTCACGCGTTCCTGATTGCCGCGCTTGACCTCGTTAAGCAAGACTTTGAACGGTAACCGAGTGGATAGCACGAGTTGACGTTCTGGCATGATTTTGATGTAAGCCTTCACGAACACAGGCCCGATGCTTCCAAAACTGCCGTAAAACGCCCGATTGAGGAAGGCATTCACAAACGCAGTCGGTATCGGATTAAGCTGTCGAGCTCCCACTGGAGAAGCTTGGAGGCTGCCATCGCTCTTCTGTTGGTCCAAAGCCGCGAAAAAACCAGGGGGGTTATCGGCCGAAACTGCATTATAGTTAATATCCAATTTCGTCGTCACCATCTTGAGGGCTTTTGTCTTACCTGCAGCGGAGGCTGTATTGCTGCCTTCTCGATAGTGTTCGGGGTTCCAAAGGGTTTGCGGCCCAAGTGGAAGCTCGATGTCCGATATGTTCGACACCTCGCGGAGGCTTGCTGTCGAAATGCTTGTCGGTGCAGTGGACATTGTCCGTCTGGTGAATGCAGTCGAAAAGCTCCCCAAGGAACTGGTAGACATGTTCCATAGCCGGTCATACTTATATACCTTTGACTTGCGAAGGAGTCTCTCGAATGGTCTCTGAGCGGCCACCGGCACCGAACGAGCCGAGATACCAGGGCTTCCCGTCCTGGCCGAGACAGCGTCATCAAGCGGGTCTGCAATTCCTTGTTGCGCCATGATAGCTCGGAGTTGTGTAGATATGACGCGGTTTGACTCGACAATATCCACCACTATAGAGCAGAGTTGCTTCATGCAGTCCACGGCTTCCACCTAGTTAGTGCTACGCCTGTCAGTATCTGATCGGTATGGTATAAAATCACCGCTCAGAAAATCAACCTACCACTGTATGATACTGAGCATCAGGCTTAAGCTCGTCTTGTGTCGATGCAAGTCGTCCATCAACTTCTCAATATCGTTTTCTTTCCTTGTCCACAAAATCCGTTCCCAGACGATTCTCGGTTTCGAGCCGGAGACGCCCGACTCCACCCCTACAAGGTCATCCATATGTTTTTCCAACTCCGAAAAGACCAAAACACAGCCAGTTAATGTCGTCACGAGTTGGTCTAGCTGAACTAGATCCAGACTTGGGTTATTTGGTCGTTCAGCGTCAGATTGCCAGGCAATCAACCTCTGGACTTCTCCGAGAATGCGGTTCACAGCAACGACCTCGGCGACCACTCGCTGCAGGGACTTAGGGGTATGCGATATGGCGGAGGCAAATGTATTGAGACCGAATATGACCTTGCTAGAAATCGCAAGGAGGCCAGCCACTGAAGCGGCAACGGAGAGTGGATCTGCCATAATGAAGGGCAGTCAGAAGAAATCAGGGGGTCGGGCATTAGTAAACACTGAAGTGACTGAACGCGAGTGAGGTGGTTCAGTGATACAAGGGGCCTTCAAGCCATCTTAGGGAGGTGCCTTGCATTAAGTGCCTAGATATTCTGGCAGGCCTCCCGGTTGAAGCTGAACACTGCCACTCATGCCGTCGGTGAAGATTGGGGGCTTCAGGCTGGGTGGCAAAGATTGGGCACAAAAGATCAACCCGCAGCTGTGTTGCGCCAGAGTTCTATGCACCTTCTGGCCAATGAACAAAACATACCTAACCAGAAAAGGAAAGAACGACGCTATTCACGCAGAAGGGGGAAGGAAACGAAACCGAGAAAATATGGTGAATAAAGGAGATTGGGTGTATAAAGATAAATGTTGTGAACACCGTTCCTTTAAGCTTTGTGGATAATTTGTTGTTCCGTTCCCGCAGGCAATTCTCCGTGGAAACACTGCAAATTCAGGCGACTTTTACACCGCTTCGAGTTCACCCTTTTTTGTTCCTGGAATGCGATGTTGGTTTCCGTTACTGGTAGGACTGGTCGTGTTGTGCCCCGAATCCGAACTGCCGCCAGCTGATAAAACCATTTGCTTTCCGTTGCACTGTTTGTCGTCATTTTGTCTCAGTTTGGTCTTCAACGTCAGGGTGGCCATCCTACGGATAAGCCTTACACCGAGTATGCGTATGGATAACAAAGACTTGTTTTATCAAGTTGCAAATGAATGCGCATATCAGTCGCGTACAAGATCCTCCTGACTTCGAGTTACCGCCCTTACCTCCTACCACCGTCAAACTCATCGGAGTACTCATTTTCTGCTCTTTCCCCCTCAGAATCCCACAGTGAGGACCAATAGGTATCGGACCCGGGTCTGGTGAAACTTGCTACAACTGGTTCGCAGGAAGTATACTAGGGATACTTACGGGTTGCCCGATGTTGGACTTCCTTACCTATTGCAATATCGTGCGCAAATGAGTTTGTTGACCGTCCCAATGGTTTAATAAAAAGTTTTCTAATTCGTGAAAGAGGGGGCGAGAGGGCGGTGTCAAGAGACATAGGCACGACTGGCATATTACCAAGAGGGAACAGGGTCACCTATATAACCCTTGGGTAGACTTTCGTTTCGCACGAACAGTAGGAGGATCGGCAAAGAGATATCGTGCGTGCCAACACCGCGATTGCGGGATGCCGAGATGGAAGAAATGATCGACATCTACCATGCTATAGTAACGTGTCGAAGGGGCCGTAAGGTGAGGAGCCCTGCAGCTGGAACCCCGCGACGAACCCGACTCAAGCAGCCGAGGCGTGCTAAACTTCCCTCTTCTTGAAAATGGCGGGGTCACTCCCACCTTCCCATGTCCAGGCGACACTAGTAACTCGGCTGTTCACCTCCTCCCGGTGAAAGTGCAAGACGCCCACCATGTAATAATCCCAGTCCAGCCAACCACCCCTGAGCCAGTCATCCCGATTCGTGGGCTGGTAACTGTACATATTCTCGTTGTAATGTTCCAAGGCCTGCGTGATCTCCTCCCTGCCATTAAAAGCGACTTCCAAGCCCCCGCCCTGCCGGGGCTGTACGTCGAGTACAATCCCAAATCCTTCGTACTTGCCGATGTAGTCTTCCAGAGGGTGCTCCGGATGCGAAACATTGCGGTGCTCCCTCCAGTCCACCATGATGCGCTCCCAATCAGCACGGCAAGCCTCGACTTCGCGGCGGAGTAGAGGCATAATTTCGACGCGGCCCTTCAGGTCGAAAAGCTCCTGCATTATCAACGCCGCGGTGAAGTCGCTGGGATCCCCAAGGTTCAACCCACTGCTCAGGACCACGATGGCGCTCATCGTATCGGGAAAGAGGTTGATAGACCCGACGCCGCAGAATCCCGTCCCAGTAATCTTGTACAGAGTCCGCTGCGGCGAATCTCTTCCCAGTATGTGACTGTTGATTTGTTCCTGTGGCAGGTCACCTCCGAAGGGGAGAGATTTGTTCCAAGATCCCCAGTGAATCATGGATGAAGGCATGACGCACTTCAGCCACGAAAAGTGGTAGTTACATGGATTTTGTATGTCGTCCTGGCTCGGTCGGGACCAGTAGTAACCGTCCAGAATAGAATCGACTTCCTTCAACGGATTGATGACCCCCGAGAGAGCGGCCAGCTGATTGGAGGGGTCTCCCCGGTACGCATCCATCGTAGCTGCACACCAGATGAGCAGGTCGTTGACCGAGCTTCGAATGCCAAACATGGCTAGGATGGGTGTGTTAAGCTCATCCGTCCATTCGTGCTCCGGCTGCTTGCACCATGACCCGTCAGAGAGGCGAACGTAGGAGCGTGCTAGGTTGCTGTTGGAGGCGAGCTGTGACTTGTACACGGCAGTGTCGTTCATCCCGAGCGGCTTCAGAATCTCCTCGGATACGAAGTCAGCATATCGCCTGCCGCTGAGGCGCTCGATGACGAGTGCCAGGAGACCGTACGAAACGCTGCTGTATTCCCAGGCAGCATTGAAGTAAGACCCAAATGTTTGGTCCCCAGTCGGTGTATCGTTGAGCAGGCTGATGAAATCTCTCTCTGGCAAGAGAACCCTACCCTCAGGGCCGAGGATGGTGACGATTGGGTTGGTCAGGCCGCCAGAGTGTCGCAGGAAGTCGTTAAAGGTCGCCTCGGTCGCCACCCTGGAGTCTCCCTTTGCTTTGAACTCGGCGAGATAAGGTCCAACGGCATCAGTCCACTTGCACTTCCCTTGATCGACCAAGATGCCAACCGCCGCGGCAACGAATGACTTGCAGATGGAACAGAGCGTGTAGAGTGTATGCGAATCCGGTTCCTCCTGGTCAACATCTCGAGAGCCCGTGCTACCCGTGAAGAGCACCTCGCCTTGATGGAGAACCCCAATGCTGATCGACCCGACGCCGCACTTGTCCCGGATTTCCTCGATGGCGGGCCATTGGCTCTGGATGCGTTCGAAAGGGCTCTAAGACCATACGACCCTCATTAGCACGCCATTTTCTCAGCGTTGTCAGTCAATTTAGGAATCTTACAAAAGAAGCCATGTTCGTTTACCGCACCTTCCGATGATATGGTGCTGACACGCTGCTGTGAGGGGATGGTTTGCTGCGTCAAATGGGCAAACTGCGTGCCACGTCCTGGGAATTCCGGTTGGTCAACACAGTGAACACACTACAGTAACTACACCGTGTTCAACGCGTGCTGGCGTGGCTTCGATCATGCAAGGACTGCGTCAAAATATTTCTACACGCAGCACCCGAGTCGCTGGTAGTCCGGTGGGGCTCGCTCGTTCTGGTACCTACCTACCTACCTAGATAGGTAGGCACTTAGTTCGCCAGCGTGGTTATTGCTTTTCATTCTGATTTGCTGATGCATTCCTTCCGCCATGGCACATCACTTACCGAAGCTACCGGGGAATACAAGTTATTGTAACGGCCCTTAAAGAATTGCAGCATCACGGGCCACGTTTCCAGCGTTATACAGCTCGACTCACTGGCGATTCGTACAACCAACCGAGGATTGCTCTCATCACGTATCAAGCTGAGCTCCTCGGCTGTTGTCACGATGACATCGGCTCTGTACGACAAGGTCTCAAGAGTGACTACTAAGGTGCCTACTAACAGCGAAGCATCTGGTAAAATACCGAAGCTATGCCTCTAATTATGGGGAACGTCTTCATCTCGACCTGCAGCCCTTTCACGGAAAGGATCAAGACTCACATCCCAAATCTGAAGGATCTGAGCCCTTGGGTTAACCGTGAAGCCGTCCTTGCCTCGGATGAGCGCTGGGATAGACGATACGACATCCTCAACAGTGGAGTTGAGGTGATTTACAGCACCCGAGGCCACGACAACTTTTGCAGCTGCCTTCAACAATGTTACTAACCAACTACTACTAACTCCTTCCATCATCTCCCCTCAAGACACGGGCACTTTTGTCATGGCAGGGAGACAGAACTCGGCCAACTCAAGCAATGCCTTCTCCCTACGATTGGACTGGAAAATCTTCGGACCGCTTGGGTCTATGGAATGCGAGGAGTTGGGAAGACCAATTTGGCTTTGGAGTACGCCTACAACATCGGCCACTACGGCATTATCCTTTGGGTCGTTGCGGAGGGTTCTCTGAAACTGCAACAATCATTTGCAGCCATTGCCCGCGGGATGGGCCTCGCGGATGACTCAGTCCAGCGCCCTGCCCAACTCCGGGAGATAGTGAAGCGGCAGACCTTCAACTCGAGTAATAAAGGCATGCCTTCTTTCTAATTCACTCACCGAGGAACCGAAAGTGGACCTAGACTAACAGGAGTGTGTCCAGGGTCCACGGGGGAGTACCGGCACCGAACGAAGTGGCTAATGATCTGTGACAACGTCGAGGACCCGATGCTTCTCCAGGATTACTTGCCTCCAGCGTCGAGCGGTTCCATAATCCTGACGACAATCAGCCAAAACGTGGCTCACCGGTTCACTAGCGTGCAAGACACTGTCGTGATGGTGCCTTTCTCAGGGGCCCGGGCGACTGGAACCGAACTCCTGCCGAAGGTTGCCGCCGCTGACACGTCAATTGCGGACAATATAAAGGCAGCACATCAGATTGCTGATGCCGTAGGTCACCTCCCGCTAGCCTTGGATCTGGTAGGCAACTATGTGCGAGGTTTGGGCAAGTCTCTCGCCTCGTTCCGGCGAGACGATCCTTGCGTTGAAACAGGCTTCCTCTATGACCCCAATCTTGCACGGTGGACTCCAGCCCATTTCAAAGAATCTATCAGTCGAATTTGGGCGCGTCATCTTTCCCCACACAGCGCAAATGCGGATGCCAACCTTGACAGTACATCGCGCCGCTTGATCAACTTTGTTGCGTTCCTCGACAAGGACGGGGTCCCATTAAGCGTTTTCTAAGGCACAACACCAGAAGCAATGTAATCAGCTAATTCCTTTCATCGTTCCAGACGCGCATGCTGATGTTTTCTCGGGGTTGTTTGAAGGACCTGATCTCCCGACTGAGGTCGTGGATCTCAGCGATCTCATAGACAGCCCCTTCATCCAGGTCCTCGTAAATCAAAAAGTAGCGCGGTCTTCACTTCCACGATGGTGGAGGATCTCGTCACTGCTACTAGTACAATTAACACTTATCTAGCTTAAACGTAGCCGTTATGAATCTTCGAGGCAGAGCGTTGCTAAAACGCAACGGCACGACCAAGCAAATCAGCTGTCATCGCCTCGTCCGCCACGCTGTCCTTAAATCCATGAGTAGAATCGTAAGGTTTAAGACATTCCACCGCATTGTCTTCGTCCTCAATGCCTCCTCGACTCAAGAAGACGACAGGCCCCTCCATAACAAGTGGGCTTCCTGCGAAAAGCCTGCTAGTCAAGTTTCGGCACTCTTGCATTCTTATTTTCTGTTCAAAGATGACATTGGGCATCCGATCCTACTTTGTGAGGTTGCAGCTCGTTGTGCTTGGTGAGCATTTCCGACGCCCCTATCATCTATGACGAAACTACGTAACCTGAAATTTCGGTAAACGGTTGTTCTGAAGACGCTGACGACTTCGGTATCAGGTACTTTTTGCAGCTAGGCCAATACAGTACTGCGCAAAAGATGGCTTACCAGTCTATCGACATTTGTGACGCCGCGCTCAGCCAAGGATCGCGCGTGGGGTATAGCGGCTGGTTTGTACGCGATATGACGAGCCACGTCTACAACGTGTTGGCAACAATAGAGCGAGAGCAGCCTGCCCACGGCTCCGGGGTGGCCATGTCGGAGAAGGTGCCCGACATTCGGCTTAGCAACAGACGTATCTCGAACCCCGACGACGAAATGTGGATTGCCGCTGCAGAAGGGAACCTAGCCGTGTCGCTGATGGCTTCCGGGCGCGTGGAGGAATTCGAGATTTTTGTTCGGTTGAAACAGAGGCTAGACATGAAAGCCAACGAAGATGTTTACCTGCGAAACACCGGCCTCTGTCTCTTCCTGCTGGGGAGATTCCAAGAGGCATTGCCCGCCTGTCGCGAGGCCCTGAATGCCGCAAGGCGGAAGCGAGGCGAGTTCAGCGAGCAGATACCTACGTAAGTCTCGCAGAGCCTTCATGCCCCGGGTCGTGTGAGGATGTCCTGACCAATCTTAGCTGCTATTTCGACCTCGGCAACATCTACATCCGCGTGAAGAATAAGCCTGCGGTGCTGGACGCGTTACAGGAGTGTCTTGGGCGCCGAAAGACACCTATACCATTGCATCAGTTCACAACCTTTACTCTGCACAAGATCGGCGATGCGGCTGCCATGGAAGGAGACTACAGAGAGTCCATGTCAGAATCACCAATTCAACTTCGTTCCTTGCTCGTCCTACTAACTACTATACCTTCAAGTAGTCCTTTCTACGAGCAAGCACTTGACATCTTGTCTCGCTGCGAGTGGCAGCCTGGATCTCTGTGCCGCACGGCGTTCTCCCTGGCAAAGGCATACAAGCGCAACGAAAACCTGGCACTGTACGAAAAGTATGTTCAGCGCGGTAACGCAGCAAGGTTGCGGATCGAAGAGGTTAGTACTCAGGAGTTGGGCGTTGTTCCCGAAGACTACAGCATCTTTGCTCCAGTCTGTTTAAGATGAAGGAACCCTCCAGGCCAGGGTTCGGCATCTAATTATCTACATACCTTAAATCGAGGCAATGTTTAGGGGCACGGGGTCTGGTTCACCGCCTACCCAGAAGCCCGCCTTGAGGATAGGACCGACTTCTCTACTCTATGAAAATATTCACCTGCTATCAGGAATATGATTGATTTTGAGCCATTTGGGGCACAATGGGGCAGCTGTGGATCACCTTATCCCACTCCGTTCAGGCATCAGTTCCCGGCCACTCAAACTGGCAATTAACCGTTAATTACAGGCGTCCCAAGGTTTAGAAGCTGTAGTCTGGGTGGGATGGCGAATGAAACTTGTTCTGAACAACACTAAAAAGTCTAGATTAATGAACGACACGGTTCTTATGAAGAGAATCCGACACCCAACTACCGATAATCACCGGCTCCTTCCAGACCGGCCTAACTGTGGTTATGTTGAAGTGGGGTTTTTTTTTAAAAAAAAAAAAACAAGACGACGTTAAAATAGTTGCAACAATTTCGAGATTAGTGATCTCGCTATGGCCAAAAAATGCGGCAGGCCAAGTTCTTGCATAAGTTACTTTTTTACAAAAGTGAAAACAAGACCAACAAGAATGGGTCAGGAGGGTGGAGGGAGACGAAAAGAAAATAAACCCAAAAAGTGAAAAAAGATGAATAAGAGTAAGATTTGTTAAGATTTGATCAGATGTTACTGTTTTAAGTCTGCCGCTTTTTTTGGCCACAGCGAGGTGATCAAGCCGGGCTCATGGGGCCCCACTTTAACACCCACTTTCGTGGCTTGTGTTCGCTGACGTCGTTGGTGCCCAGGCCTGAACCGCGGGGCTCGGCACCTGGAATTCAACAGCACCGCCACAAGCAACTTCGTCACTGATTTCTGGTTCCTCCCAAGCAGGTCAGCCGGCCAGGCACCACAAGGATCCATGCTTCCTCTCATCATTTTCCCCTGATTGCGCTTCAACACCGGCCACATTATTCACAGCAAATTATTCCGCGTGTCCCGTCTCTACACCTCCCAATTCGTAGAGATCGATATCACTATTCTAGCCGTTCGACAGCGCCAGGCCGCGATTCCGCAATCATGTCTTGGGCGGGTGCGTGACCCCGCGATAGCTTCACATGCTGGGCTCCACGGCTGACTTGTACACTAGGCTTCAAGAAGAACGTCAACCGTGCGACGACGCAGGTTATGATGAAAACTGGTTCGTCGAACTCTTCCGCTACCCTTCCGATACCCTGAATCAGGGGGCTGCCTTGCTGACGGGGAGTGGAACAGGCCATGTCGAGAAAACGAACGACCGCGATTATGAAGTCGAGGAGAGGTAGGGCTACGACGACTGCGTGATACAGAGGGATTGGGAACAACGGGCTGAAGCTTTTGATAGGCGATTCCGGACAATGGAGGCCGCGTCGTTGCGGTTACAAAAGGAGGCGAAAGGGTACTTGGACTCGTTACGAGGTATGCCCCCATGGTTAGGGCAACAAAACGGGATGCCAGGAGGGCCAGGCTGACACAAAGATTAAAGCGATGACGGCATCACAAATGCGAATTGCCGAGACGATCGATGCGTTTTACGGAGACTCGGGCGCTAAGGACGGCGTGAGCAGGAGTTACAAACAGGCAGTGGAGGACCTCGATGCCGAGACGATCAAAGCACTCGACGGGCCATACCGGACAACAGTGCTGGAACCCATCTCCCGTTTCTGCGCCTACTTTCCAGACGTAAACGAATGTACGTGGCGACCCGAAGGCATGGTCAATCACGGCCATCACTAACCTGTTTCGCCCTTTCTACCTAGGCATCAAAAAGCGTGGACACAAACTCCTGGACTACGACGCGCTCCGAGCGAAAGTGAAGAAACTCGTCGAGAAGCCAGACAAGGACGTGACGAAGCTGCCACGGGCCGAGAAGGAGATGGACATGGCGAAAGCTGCCTACGAGCAGCTCAACGAGCAGCTCTCCACCGAACTGCCCCAGCTCATCGACCTGCGCGTGCCATACCTGGACCCATCCTTTGAAGCACTTGTCAAAATTCAGCTGCGCTTCTGCGCCGAGGCGTACAGCCGCATGGCGCAGGTGCAACAATACCTCGATGCCGACACGCGCGAGCAATACGCACAGGGCCAGTTGGATACGAGAGTCGAGCAGGTATTGCAGGAGATTCGGGAGTTGAGTATCAGTGGGACGGTATAATTTGTTCCGCGGGATCAATGGGGACAGAAGAAGGTGGGCAATACCTACGGCGGAGGAAAAACAAGCGGCTTCCAGGCTTTTCCTTTGGCGTATTAGGAACTGGGTTGGTGTTGTATTGGTTACTTGATATACAGGGTATCACGGCAAATACCAACGTGGTGAATGGTGAACCGACATCCCTTGTTCTGGGCGATTTTAATGAGGTTCTACGTGGATGGAACCTCGTGTTGTTTTCTTGTGATGCGAACCGTCTTGAAACCTCGCCATGTTCTAGAATCCTACTTGACGAATGTGGTGTACATCACTACGGATCCTGGAGGGGGCTCAGGTCAGAACAATTTGCCAACTCCCGGAAGATCCGTTGTTTTAAACCCACCGCGGAGACTGGGTAGCACGCGGGATCCGCGCGATATGAAATGGGAGGGGTCGTTTGATGCCAAAAAATGAGAGTGTACAAAGACAATTGTCGTCGGAATAACTAGTTATGAGGTTGAATGCCAAGCATCTCTCAAAATCCCTTGCCGCTCACATTCGAGTGCAAAAACAAGAGGTATTCTTGGCCGTAGCTTCTTGGCCCAAATTCCTTTCCATCATGTGAAGACAGACCTAAAATACACTTGAGCGCCAAAACCATCACCAATCCAGTTTCGCAAATCTTGAATTAGATCCGCGATTCGCTCGGGGTTAACGAGGGGCCCTGGCAATGCCTCCTGGCTTTGCTTCCGATCGTCGATCCAACGAGTGGATGCTTCGACGTCGATGCTGAAACGCCTTGGGGCATTGGACGACTGGCTCAGAACCAAAGTGCAAGTAATGGTGCCGCTGGAATTGGGGCTAAGAACAGATGTGGGGAGGGTGAATCGAGAACGCCAGCGACCCGGGGGAGCCCTGGTCAGACCGTTTCGGATGCGCTGCAGCGACGGCCATGATTGGCGGCCGGGTCTCCTGAGCATCTGGCGGCTCGCGGGCTTTCGCAGCTCCTCCCGTGTTGAACCCGGACATCGCCAGAGACCATCCGTGTTGTCTTGTGCTGGATGTCTGAGGTGTGAGTTGTCCTTCTTTCAGCCCCCTTTCCCCAGCTGGAGATGCCGGGCGGGTGGTTGGGCGATCAACAATGATGGGCGGAATGCAGCAATTTCGACAAACTTCAGGCTATCAACAAGCATGACCCGGCCCGACTACTCCCCGTTCAGAGGTGGCGGGGTATTGGAGGAAAGAAGTACCTTGGAGAGCTCGGTCTGCGAGGGCGGTAAGAAACGGTTAGAAAGCATAACAACCAATTGGTGATGGGAGAGGACGACTGCGGTCCACCGCCTCGACGAGAGCAAGCGGCAAACGCTCGGTCGTAGATTGTTAGAATGTCGGCGCCTCGCCGACTCCTTGTGCACGACTCACTCAGTCCATTGAAATGCAATCCAAGGAATTCCCAAGCTTCGAGTCGAGCATCGACAGGGAGAATGTCACACAAGAACGGGAAGTCTTCTGCTGCGCCCCAAAATTGGTTCGCTATGATCGGCCCCGAGAAGTTGGGTGTCCCTGCATTGGCCCCAGGAACCCGCAATCCGATGCAACCCCCAGTCAAGGTATCCGAGGAGGTCTGAAAATGGGCCGTTGTGGACCATACGATCTGTGGACCGAGTGTGGACGACGTCTTCCTCAACGGATTCTAGACGCGCGTCAAGTGGAGAAAACTAGTTCTTGTGTTTCTTTGTCGTGTTGCGACGAGGAGGGGTGGAATGTTCAACGTGTGTGAGCGGGTATTCGAGATGTTCGTGTTTGTCCTAACGTTAATGATCGGGAAGACCCAAGGACGGCAGTGGAAACTGGAATAATTCCCGCCCATCAAACTGAATTATGTGCTCTGCATCGCCCCTGCCGTTTCCTATTCTTTCCCGCCATTTGATGCATGTAACCCGCGTGAAAGCGCCTTCCCAACCTTCCCGCTACCGTGGAATAATTACAATTTATGGCGAATGGCTTGCTTGCCCGTTCTTGGCGGCCAGGAACGAAGCACGCGAGCCGCATTGTCGAGGCCCTGCAGCGACTCGATTAGCGCTGCAACATCAACTGGCCGTGGAGCGCCCGCCCCCAACGGCCCAGGGCCCACAAGCAGCGAACAACCTTGATAGGTACCCTGACCAGGGTCCCTTCCAACCGTTTGACGACGGGATGGGAGTTTCGCAAGTAGAGACGCCCAGATCCCTCACTTATTGCCACCCCCCATCCGCTACACATTCGTTATTTAATTGTTAAGCTTGGTCTCCTACAAGACGGCCGCCCCATCTCTCGTTTTTTACGATTCTTGTCCGACACCTCTTGCGGGCGCACAAAAAAAAGAACAACAAACCCCTGGTCCATTGGGAAACGTCACTCGTTGCAGGCATCATCTGGCCACGGCCAAGCACAACAACAAAATCAAGGGGCTGGAGAACCATCTGTGCGCTGGCCATTCGTTCACCGCACTGATAAACAAAAGGAGAAAGAAGCCTTCTCTCGTTCGACATACCTGACTTCTTTCGTTCCCATTCGGCCGATACCCTTCGTTTACACACAATACAACCACATCGACGCCGGCGATACCTAGCAACCATGAATATTAGCAAAAAGTTCGACCGCGCCTTCCAATGGGCAGGCGAAAAGATGGGCGGAGAGGCCAAGACGAGCATGACAGACGACTTCAAGATGCTCGAGACCGAGATGGCACTCCGTTTCGAAGGTAGGTTGCCCGAGCCCTGCTACCAGCCCTACCCACGCTGTTGTACCTGACGGGAAACCTCGCTGACATTGCCACATGAATAGGCATGGACCGGCTGCAGAGGTCGATGAACCACTATGTCAAGTGGATGGGCCGGCGGGTCGAATCTTCAGAAGACAAGGAGAAGGGCCTCCCGGTGGGATACCTGGGACGCTCCATGGTCGGCCACGGCGAGGAGTTCCAGGCGGATTCCGAATTTGGCAACTGCTTGATCACGCTGGGCCGTGCCAATGAGCGGGTGTCGGCAATTCAAGATGCCTTTGTCCACGAGGCGACCAACACATGGCTTGAATCGCTGGAAAGGTCCTTGGCCATGATGAAGGAGTACCAAAATGCCCGCAAGAAGCTGGAGAACCGCCGCCTCAACTACGACGCAAGCATCTCCAAGGTCCAAAAGTCCAAGCGCGACGACTTCCGCCTCGAAGAAGACCTCCGCTCGGCGAAAGCCAAGTATGAAGAGTCGTCTGAGGACGTGTTGCGCCGCATGCAAGACATTCAAGATGCGGAGGCCGACAGCGCCCGCGATCTGACCCAGTTCCTGGACGCCGAGCTCGAGTACCATGAGCGGTGCGCGGAAGAGCTCCGCCGCGTCCGCCAGACATGGCCCGGTACGCCGTCGTCGCGAAGCTACAGCCCCGTGGAACGCCGCCCGACCGTCCGCACCCGCTCCAACACCACCCACAGCCTCGGTCTTTCCCGTACCAACACCCACGAGAGCGACGTTGCAAATGCCGCAGCACCCCCTGTCCGCATGCCGATCCGTACCTCCAGCACTCGGATGTCTCCCTACTCCCACCAGGCTGATGGCCCCATTCCTGCCCGCCCGTCCATTAGTAGAACCAATACCACCGGCGCCAGCTTCCAAGGCGGGGCCACGCTTGCGCGGGAGCGTGGTACTAGCGTCAGCAGCGGCACCGGTACCCCAACACCAATGACCAACACCAACATCAGCTCTCTCCGCGGCCAACTTCGACCCGTGAGCCGGGCGCCACCCCCGCGCGATAGCGCCGCCAACGTGTTCGCGGACAATGATTACTCGGATGACAGCGCCAGTGCCAGCGATACTGGGAGCCCGGGGCGGAGCATGGCTAGCTCGACAACCAGTTTGAGCCGGACGTCGAGCCACACCAACTACGCTCCCAGTGGCGGTAATGGGTTTGGGCTGGGCGGGTTCGGGTCGGCCAAGAAGGCGCCTCCGCCGCCGCCACCGAGCAGGTCGAAGAAACCCGCCCCGCCGGTGCCGGCGAGAAGGGAGCTTGGATATTAATTGATGCTGCGGTTAGTTTGATGATGAAACAATTCGTGATGATCATTTTACCATTGGGTTCTCAGGAATGGGTACATCGGTCTGGATAGGATTGGATGGTCGGGTTCATGACGGCGTCTGCGGTTGTTTTAGTTTTATTTCTTTGTGCACATTGTTGGAACGCGGGTTTGGGTGGTCGGAAGGCCGTTGCCCGACGTGGACTGGTTCTGCGCGGTTGTTGGGGATATTAGAGATTATTTTCATTTGTTTCGGGCAATGACGCGGTACACATGGATGAATATTGCCGGTGGATGGGTTTGGGTAAATTGAAGAAATGAAGCGGTTCTAAATTCTTTGTGTTAAATCTTCCACCACAGGCATCCCAGCTGCGTGACATTGATGGTTTTGGTGAAGGGGTACGGATAAAGCTAGGACGATCACCCTCCACCGGAGACGCGCCGTAGGATGGCCCTGACTGTGGCGTTGCCAAGCAGTGCTTAAAAGGCCCCACACCGCGACGTTTTGGTGGGGTCTAAACCTCCAAACCTCTAAATCAATAAACCGCCTTTTGCTTGCGATCGCAACCCCAATGCCTCTCCCGTTTGCACGAACCAGCTTGTCACGCGCGACATACATCGTTCTCGACATAACCGACCAAAATTTGTTCTAATCGACGGTACACTTACGGATCCTGGGCCTTTTCACCACCATTCGCGCAACCCAACAACTCATCCCGTTAAGCTTCGAGCTCGAATTCAACCTCCGACCCCAAAACTTCCACTGATTTCCCGGCCGGCGACGGCCGTGGCCGAACAGAAACAAAAATGGCGACAGAAGACGCGCGCTACCGCCAAACCTCCCAGTTCCAGCTCTGGTCCTTCTCCCCAACCCAACTCTCCGCCATGCGCGAGAACACCAACACAGCAGCCCGCACTCGCATCGCCGACCGCCTCGCCTCACTCCCTGCCAGCGCTGCCTCCGCTTCAGCCGCTGCTGCCAACCCCAGTTCCGCATCCACATCCAATGCCAACACCCCCGACCCGGAAGGGGGCCTTGGGGGCAACGGGAATGGCAATGGCAGGTCATCGACGCCCGCGCTCCCGGAGTTCTTGACAGCGCCTGAAGAAGCACAGTTGGTGACGTTCTTTACGTCGGAGCTGCTGCGCGCGGGGGACCACGCGGAGATGTCAGATGAGATTAAGGCGACGGCGGCGACATTTTTCAGGAGGTTTTATGTGACGAATAGTGTGATGACGTATCCGCCGCAGGAGATGCTGATTGTCGCGTTGTTTTTTGGGTGTAAGGCGGAGGGGTCGTTTGTGAGCATTTCTGAGTGAGTTGCCGTCCTTTCTCTTGTTGCTTCGGTCGGGAGGTTGCTTCGGTCGGGAGGTTGCTTCGGTCGGGAGGTTGCTTCGGTCGGGAGGTTGCTTCGGTCGGGAGGTTGCTTCGGTCGGGAGGTTGCTGACGGAGACTGTGTTTAGGTTCGTCAAGACGTTTGGGCGAGACGACCCAGAGAGTGTTCTGGCCGGCGAGTTTCTCCTATGCCAGGGGCTTCGCTTCGCGATCGACGTGAAGCATCCCTTCCGAGCTCTACGAGGCGCGCTGATGGAACTTGCTGCTCTCCCTGATATCGACGTACGCTCACCCACTTGCCCCCACCCCCACTCGAAAGACGATCAGCTAACCTCTACACTGCTACGAACAGCTCGCCCGCCTAGGCGCCGCCGAAAGCCGCGCCCGCGACATCCTCCGCTTCAGCCCACTCATCACCGACGCCTACTTCCACTACACCCCCAGCCAAATCATGATGGCCGCGCTCTCTCTCGCCGACCGCGGCCTCGCCGAGCAACTCATAACCAAAACCTTCCACCACGTGGCCCCAGCCCCCGACTCCGGTGCCGACACCCCCATGGCCGGGACCGAGCACAGCAAGCCGCCCGGCGCAAAAGCCTCCCATGCCGAAGACCAAGCACAGATCATCGGGTTCCAGATCCGCGACAAAATTCTCGGCGCCATCGAAGCCTGCCGCGATATGCTCGGCCGCGAACTCCCCGAGCGACGCGAACACTGGACAAATGTAACCCCCCCTTCCCCCCTTTTTGTTTCCCCCTTTCCCAGTCCACCCCTACCACCCGTAGCGCTAGCTAACAACTCTCTCCCCGTAACAGAAAGCAGTAATAAAAGCCCAAATCACCCCCCTCCGCAAAAAGCTCAACAAATGCCGCGACCCCGAACGCTGGAACCTCGTCGAGCTCCAACGTGCCCGCCGCGAACAAGCCACCCGCAAAGGCGCGAGCGGTCTCGACTCCGACGACGGCGGCGGTGCTGGCGACCTTGAGGACGACCGGACGCTTGAAGGCGACGAGGCCGTGTTTGGGGAGCCGTTGGGAGCTGGAACGGGCGGGAATAACACTAATAATAATCTTCATAATAATAATAACAAGCGGAGGAAAGTGTTGGGCGGTGGGGGGGTTGGTGGTGGTGGTGGGAAAGGGTTGGATGATCCGTTTGGAGGGACTTTGTGATGTTACTTTTTAGTTGTGCTTTCTGCGCGGGATTCTCTTCGGTCTTCGGGATCCAAGCGGACGGGCTTTTGAGGGATAGCAGGTTGCCGGGAGTTTGAGGAAGGCTCACAAAATGAAGGGGGTTCATATCTCGGTGCATAAAACGGCCGGCGTTTAAGGGTTTGGGGGAATTAACGGGGCGTCAGTCCATGGGATGTAGTCCCAAACACGACTTTGAGATGCTCGCTAGCATAGACTTTGGTACAGTATCAGATGTTACCAGGCACGAATGTCTTCACTTGCTTTTTAACGATTTCTCTACCTGGTACCGCTAAGTCTGTGGTTATCTCATACCGTCATGAGTATAAGGAGCGGATTTAGTTCCGAGCACACAGAGCCAAGAATCACATCAACACAAGCCACAGAATCACAGCAAAACAGTTCTGTAAGATTAAAGTAAAAGCTACACATTGATCAATACTTCAACAAGCGCTGACCAGCCATAAGCGGGTGTATTCCGCAACTTCCGCTCCAGAATCCATCCCGTCTTCGCTCCCAACCGTATCAAAGCCGAGGTTTAATAGTATGCATTTAGCACCACAACCTCATCCGCTTGTCAAAGCCAGGATGCCACATCTCCGCCACTCTGCACCTGAAAAGCTCCCGAGTGGTAGTAGTACCCTCCTAATGAGGAGAGCTACGGGTAGGGTACCAGAATAGGTATTTCTCGCAAAAAATAAAAGAAAAAGAAATAACCCTTAAGAAAACAAAGGGGAACGGGAAACGATCCGTGAACTGTCATGTTGCCGAATCAGACCCAGCTTATTCCTGGACTCGGAACCAGGGCCGAAAAAGGTGATAGTGTTCCTGGCTTGCAAACGCAGCGTTTGTTCCCGCCTCAAACGGTGCCAATAAACCGCTTCACCATCAAGCTTGCCCGAGAAGCATCTCGAAGCTAACAGGGGGTGTCTTAGTATTTTTTTTTTTTTTTTTTTTTAGGTCGGTCGCCCGTCGTCTCAGTGACCGGAGCCATCACCTTTGGGATTTTTCATAGCCTGCAGCTGACTCTCAAACAATTCGTTGGCCCAGGCGCTCTAGTCCGAGCCGCCTTGCCCCTCCCCGGCCCCCTGATAGTTTCCATCTTGTGCTTGCCCCTGCTGGCTGAGGGATCCCAACCCCTGGCCCGCCGCGTTTGGTTGGGGAAACGACGGCATGGTGGGTAGAGTCGGCCCCGGGCCCTGGTGATGTGGTGTGAGTCCAAGATGTGGTGCGAGTCCGGCCTGATACTGCTGCGGCGTGAGACCACCACCCTGAGGCTGCCAGCCACTGAAAGAGGGGAAAAGCGGCTGTCCAAAGTCCATAAATCCCGGGTTCTGCGGTTGTAAGCTGTTGGGCGCCGTCGTATGATAGGGGATGGATGGGGGATAAGCCCCCAAGAACTGTGCCGACGACATTGTCATTGACGAACCCTGTGGCCCGTAGGGCCAGGGGAAAGGACCCGTAGGGGGGGCAACAGGAGCCACCGGGGAGCCAGAAAAGCCCGTAGGGGAACCAAAAAGACCCGTAGGAGGGCCAAAAGGTGGATTCAGCGGGCTAAGAAGCGCCGGTTGCTGGGGTGGCTGGAAAGTAGGTGGGTTTTGTTGTTGGGGGCCTTGGGGTAGGTGGAAATTGGCTGCCGTTGATGGATTAACGGGCAACTTAGACCCATCAGCCTGATGATACTTCTTTTTTGCCAAGTTCGAAAAGAGGTTCTTGTACAGGGCCTGGATTCCCGTGTCAGGCTGCTTGGGATTCCCCTGATTTTTTTCCTGGGAGGGCGGCTGGGAGGGCGGCTGGTTCTGTCGACCCTCGTTGCCTCCGTTATCTGTCCACTCCTTGCCAAGTAAAGCCACCGGCACATATGTCACCCTCGGGTACTCGTTCGGGTTCATGTCGCGTAGCACCCAAAGGCCGTTAGCGTTTCTCTGGACACACGCCCGCAGACGTCTGAGACGCCGGGCAGCCCGCTCGTCAGCCTCCGGGTCCGCCTCCTAGTCGTGGAACCCGTGTTGCTGCAGCAAGCGCTCGATCCGTGGAGCCGCCATAGCCATCTGGCCGGCCGTGACCGTCGTTGACAGCTTCTCCCATCTGCGAACGGTTGCGAGAATAGCCTTCGCCTTCAGCTGAAAGTGGTGGCGGATGATGTCGCTGAAAACCGGGTCTTCCTGCCCAACGGGAAATGGGACCCCTTCAATTTTGGCCCTAGCAAATTCCAAGGACGTTACCGACGGCGCCGAGCCGGAGCCCGTATTGCTCAGGGGCAAGACACTCAGAGTTTGGGCCGCAGCAGGTTGCATCTGACCCGGCATGGTTACGTTGAGGTTGCTACTACCGGGCAGCCCAGGGAGTACCGCAGGGGCAAACCCGCCATGCGGTGCGGACGGTGCAGACGGTGCCGAAGGTCCCGCTTGTGCCGACATGGTGTTCGTAGCAGCAATCATTCCAAGATTGTACTGCTGAGAGCCCACAGCGCTGGCACTCAAACTACTCTGGCCGACAGCAGGGGGGAGGGGTGGCTGAGGTTCGGCGGCCTTGACCGGAGGCGGTGGAGTTGGGAGGTCCAAGTTGATCGAAGCTCCCTCGGTGTCAGCCAGCACCATCATCTTTTTTCCCGTGGCTCGAGCCGTCATGCCCGGCTCCTCAGCGACCTTCGATGAGGGCCTCTTAAGGGGCTGCTTCGGCGGTGCCAGCCGGCTGACCAACCAGTACAGGATGGCGTGGCGAACGGTAAGATCCTCGATGCACCGATTGTAGGACTCGGATCGGTGAATGTCTTGCTTTAACTCATAACCGGGCTCGTTGTAGTAGGGTGCGTCGGTGAAAATCATGGCTCAATCAGTTGTTAGTCCTACGTCCCCCTTTCTAACTTGATCCAGCAGTCGAAACATAGTAACGTACCTTGAATCGAAACTAGAAGCTGGAGCAGCGTCGACTGGTTCGGATCCCAGGGCTGTCCTGCCCAGGTCCCCAACAATGAGAAGCAAACTGTTTATTCGATGATTAAGTCAGTAAGGATCCCCCCTGCCGGTTCGTAGCTCGTAGCTCGTAGTGTTGGGTACAGCTAGACTCACCTTTACCAGAGGCGTATAGATTTGGGTTGAACCGCGCCTCGCCGTTTCCTGTAGTTCGAAAGTGCATCGCAGGGGGGCTCTTCGGAAATTCGCTGGGGCAAAACATGTCGAACTCGAAGAGGCCATGTTCGTACGGGGAGCCGACTGGGCCGACAATTATCACCTTCATCACATCCACCCGGCTCTCGCCATGCCGAACATAAATTCCGTCAGGCAAGTCGACCATGAGAGACGATACCTGAGCTAGCAGTTTCCTCATGCGGTTGGGCACAAACTTTGTCTTGGCCGCTTGCTCTGCCTCCTTAACGAAGGTGTGGCCGCTGAGTATGATTTCGTCGGGGACGGGCTTGACGCAATTTTCGCGATGCCATTCGGCGGATTGTGCCGTAAACTCTCTGTTGTCATTGTCGGCATGCCCCATGGCCACCCGCTGTTTCAGCATCGCGTTCAGTTCGTCGGCAATGTTGCATACTCGCTCCAAGACTGGGAGCAATCCTCCCGCGTCCCTTCCCACGGCTTCCCCTCCAAGCCGGCGGGACCCTTCGACGAAGTTGCGAAAAGGAATCGCCAACTGTTCGATGACGCTCACCAGTGGCTGCATTGTTTCGTAGTGCGTAACCGTCGCGGTGCTTTGCGGGTCGGGTGCCTCGAGGTTGAGGTTGGGTAACTGCTCTTCGGCTGGGAAACGGACTAACGAGTCAAGGAGAATCCCTCGGGTGCTGTCGTGGCTGGCGATGGTTTCTAGGAACCCAAGAACTGTAACGAGAGGGTTGCGGCGCGCGCTAATTTCCTCCAGCGACGAATTCCGCAACAACCTAGGAGTCTCCTCCACCAGCGGGCTTTTCGTGATCATCTCAAACACCAGCGGCTGGGGATAAGTGTCAAAGACGGTCAACTTTTTGTTGCTGGATGGCAGAACAGACACCAGCGCCTCAAAGTAGAGCAAGAGAACATCCAGGTCTGCCTCCGACGCCTGGGAGACTGCCATCTGCTTCGACTTGCTCACCAACCCGTCTCCATAGCCTGTACCCTTAGACAGCTGCGACTCTTGCTGCCCATTTCGACGCTTCCCCTTTGCCTTGGATTGCTCCGCCTCTACGGTGGCCGCCCGCAAGGTCATTTGTCGAGTTGTACGCCTATTTTTCGGCGTGCGCTGCTTTCCTTGCTCAGGTCCGGTCAGGAGCGAAAGTAGTAAAAACATACGGCCTTGATCGCAGCACCATGCCGTCTTGAAGTTCTTGCCAGAGACCAGATCCTTGAGGATCGGTGCCCCATCGCCCTTGTGGAATTGGTCGCAGGACACGCAGGACCACCCTTTACATCTGGCACAAAACTGGAACGGGTGAAAGTATCCTGTGGCCCAAAGGTCAGTGTTTCCGTTCGCCCTGTCGTTTCAAAGTCCACATCTGGCTTACGTCTCTCTCCCAGCATTCTCTCCGTCCGTTCCATGATGCTCGTAGTGTCGATTGCGAGGTGTGTTCCGCATTTGTTGCATGTTACTGAGGCCAAACGCTTCTGATAATCACTGAGACACTCCACCTGTTGGTGTTGGCTGGCGACCGCACCCATATCGTTTCGTGTCGGTGATTTCAAGTGGAAAGTCTTGGATCCTCGCCCTTTGAGCCCACCGTGAAACCGATCGTGGCCCATTCCCAACTTTTCGAGGATGCCGACCTTCTTCCCACTAGCATGCCTGGATTTGAGACTTGGGTCGTTGTTGCTCGGGGCAGCTAGACTATGCGGAGTCTCCCCTGATGGATTAATGACCTTATCTCCAGCAGAGCTTGCGCCGATATGCTGTCCGAGATCTGGGTCAAAGCCGCCTAAATTCAAGATTGTCAATTTTGTGGCCACCTCAGCAACCCCTTCGACTCCGACCTTTACATCATGAAGAACGAAAAACACATGGACCACGTCGCGTACCTGTAAATTTCGATGCCGATCCACCGCCAGGCCACGAATCAGAGGGGATTCCTGTGCCTGGAAGTGGAAGAAAGGACGGTGTGGCGACCGCGGGTGCGCTCGAAGTTCCTGGAGTATGAGCTGTCGGTGCGTCAGGCGCCGGCGCAGTCGCTCCAGAAGCTGACAACCGATTAGTTACGCTGCTTCATACCGCCCGCATATTCGAAAACCACATACCGGCGCTCGCCTTCGTCATCATGCGCGGTTGCTTGAAGTCTTGGGAACCCTGCGCCAAATCCTCCTCCTCCGAGTGGGTATTACGTCGCTTCACCATGGCTCCCAGTTTCCTGGATGTTTCCTGGAATTTACCTCGCAAGGATGGCATGGCGGGGCAGCCTTTGATTTCTCGCACCGCCAAAGAAGAAAGAAATGGAAGGAAGGGGAGGGGTTCAGCAAAGATCGCGCGAGGATCTCGATTGGAATGTCGACACGGCCAGAAGACCCGCAAGCCGGGCGTAGGTCCCTGCTACCCGGGCTCGGCGACCGAGTGTTAAGGGAGGGAGGAACTAGAAATTCAAAGGCGGAGTACGCAGTATCAGGGCACGTAGTGCGTGCAGGTATGTAAGCCGTGACACGACAGAACGGTGCGCATACATGCGAGTTCTAAACGTCGTTATCGATACTTGAGGGTCTCGATTCAAGGGCCCGGGAGACATGCACATGGATCTTAGGACCGTGCTTCCGTGATGGGGGTCAAAGTTGAGCAGCCAAAGTCTGCCTATGACTCGTTGATGACGGGAGATGATAGGACCTAGAAACGTAACAATACAGAAAAGCGATATGAGGGTCAACAAAATAAGGGCGTGACAAGAAGAGGAGGACGTTAAAGTAAGAAGCGGACTTCGTTCGGGCCGGCTGGTGAGCCTTGGTATGGGGATGGAAGGGGACTGATCATGGGGACCCCAATGTGAGATCCAAATCCTGTCTTTGGCCAAAAAGCGGAAAGCTTGTTGTGCTTCAATGTCGTACCAAAGGCAGGCGCTCATACTAGAAGCAGCTTCCTTGGAAATCAAAACAAAAAACAGCAGAATCAAGTTACTCGCGAATCTGCACGGTCGCTGTTGCTCAAGTGGATGTTGCGGAGCTTGCCTGCAGCCGGGCTCACAGTCCGTGAGCCTAGCGAGGGGTTTGAGGGGTTGTGTACCTAGATGTGTGGTGAACAAAGGTGTGGCTGATCACACCAAAATATGCTCATGTGAGTGAGTCCATGTGGTACCAGTGTGGCTGCTTTGTTGACCAGGCGGCACTCCTCCACGGTCCACCCACGTGTCGTGAGCTGCTTGGCAATGCCCAAAGTACGCCTTACCGATCAACTGTGGCCTGCCTCCGGTCAAACATTAAATGCCCTGTATGCACGCGATCTTATGCAAGTTATATGTTCCTGTCACAGAAGAAGACGAAAAATGGCATGGATATAAGACCCTACCGTTCCAAAACCCAAGTTTCTAGCCGTCCTACAAACCTTTCGGGGTGTGAGTTGTGTGGCACTGATGGGGACTAATAATTAGGCCTCAACTAATTCATGAGTAGCGTCATTGCAACCATCAGTGGCGAGCTCAGACACATCCTTTAGGTGCTTCTCAACTAGCAAGACTAACACCCTACAGAAAGTTATACTTCTGTAGGGGGCCTGGTCATGCAAGCTCAAGTGCTAAAACCAACATCGCATCGCCAGACCAAGTCATGTCATCCCAAGCTTGCCCATTCTAGCGGTTTTGGTTGAATATTTCAACTCCACCGGAGCCGTCCTTGTTTGTTCGGTTGCCCGATTCGGCAGGTGGGGTAGCTTGGGCTTCTGCTGCGATGGGGTAAGCTTTCCGACAGAACGTTTCAGACAGAAGTCGGAGATGATCGGACAGGAACATGTGATAAAAGCTGAGGGTCTCCGTCGCATGATATATCCGCTGTCCTGGCTTTACTTCGTCCCCAGATGCCCGCATTCAGTCACACTGCGGCTCTCCCAAGGTTTCGGGTGTGTTGGGGGAGGGATGTCGCTGCCAACTTAAAATAATTTAGCACCAGGTGCCCTCCAGGACCGAACCGCCCAGGTCTGGTCGTTGCCTACCGGAAGCTCGACACAACGGAAGGTCCAGTCTACGCTCCCACCCGGCGAGGATTTGATCGGTTATTTGAACCTTCTTGAGATGCAGCGGTTATCGATAACGCTCATGATCTCCCGTCTCCCACAAAAGGTTCCACCCCGAATCTTTCCACCCACCTGGAATTTGGGTGAGAGCTTGTGGCGCGTGCCAAGAGATAACAAGGGGGCGCGTTGGCTGTGCCCACTGATAAGGCGGGCAGCGCCCACTGGAATCGGAATTTTGCCAAAGCTGTCGATGCGCCGCAGCTAAGAGAAATCTAGCGCGTTGGCGATGAGAAATGTAAGGAAAAAAGTTATCTTCCGTCAGATCTTTCCAGCACCAGGCGGCAGTTGGCCCTGCATAAGGGACGGATGGAGTTGGGGGTTGTTCCATGCAGGTGTTGGGGTGGTGATATTCAAGAACCTGGCACACCTCATGGAAGTGGAGACATGACAATGGATCGCCTTGGCTTCTGTGGTGCCGAGTTTCCCATGTGAGACATTACAGCCCTAACAATATCCGGATGTCGTAAATCCAAAGTACCTGATATTGACAAGCAGATATGTAGCTACATACACTGGTACAGGGTGCGTCCGGCGCCCTTCACTTCTTTTTGCTCTGTCGGGAGTTTACGAGTTTACAGAGAGACGAGAAACAGGATCCCCATGCCACGGCTTCTCACATCACCGCTTATCAGAGCTGAGCGATTGCGACCTGATGATTGGCCAAAAGACAAATGGGCCTGCTGAAAGCGCCCCCAACCCGGGGTCTTGGGCTTGAGGTTGTCAGGAGCCAGCAACACCTCTAATTATCTCATCACGACGGTACTCTCATCACGTTTGGTTCTTCAGAGGCTAGAAACACGTGGTTGAGCGCCTTCGAGTGAACCACAAAAGGAGACGGGGTGCGGATATCCGTAAAGCGCTTGAGCATACATGTCAGCCTCAGAACATGGCCCGGACACCTAAGGTGCGACCGTGCGAGACCCCCCATCTTCACCTTTTTCGACGAACCATGTGGCCTCCACATCTCCTGCGAGATCTTGGAACGTGGAAACCCACGTTCTTCCATCTCAACCACGCGTTGGAGTTACCTTTGCCAGGATTCGTTTGAGTGTTGGGCGGACGAGTGGTGGGACAAACGTCGTTTTGGGCCGTGAAACCCGGGGAACGCCCATTACTGACCCCCACTCACTCATTGGCCGACGGGAGCGCCCTTATCAGTGGCCCACACAACCCGTTTGATGCCGATTCCCCCGGGCAAGCAAGAAGGCTGTCCCGAATTGGTTTGAGGAGCCGATATTGGGAGATGGTCTTATCAGTCCGCAGCATGGCCAACGAGGGGAACATGGGAGCAAGGACAGGGAGGCAGCGAACTCGGAAATCTGTTAGCTTGCGCGCGCCGCGTTCGCTTGAATGAAACGCGCATGGGTGGTGGATAGGTATTGGGATAGATCGGGACCGATGGGCTGGGAGCCGGGAGCCTATTTGACCCTCCCGGTCCCTTCTTCGTGTGGGAGAGGTAGTTCGACTCTTCTTTTCCCAAAGACCCCGTCGCGCGGCCAAACACCCGGCAACCTTGACTTGGTCGAGCGGAAACCAGCTCCTGAATCGTCCACGGCGTTGACCCAAACGTCCGCCATGTCAGCCTCAACACCCGTAGCGTACGACGGGGTATCGGGTGTCGCCGACCCCGGCGGCGACTCGTTCAATGACGACCTCAACATTTACTACAGCGTAAGGAACAGATGATTACCGGGAAGATGGAGTGCTTGTGCTGATGAGACACTTCTCAGGCCGGCGACTTCGCCTGGATCATGACCTCGTCTGCGCTCGTCCTCCTAATGGTCCCAGGCGTCGGGTTCTTCTACAGTGGTCTTGCGCGGCGCAAGTCGGCGCTGGCGCTGATCTGGCTGTCGATGATGTCCATCGCAGTCGTCGGTTTCCAGTGGTTCTTCTGGGGCTACTCGCTCACCTTCTCACACACCGGTAGCGCGTACATTGGCGATCTCTCCAACTTCGGCTTGATGAAGGTGCTCGGGCAACCCAGTGTCGGCAGCACCAAGCTCCCAGATATCCTGTTCTGCCTCTACCAGGGCATGTTCGCAGCCATCACGTACGTTACACTATCACATCGACACATCCCATCCACGCATGGCACTTCCTCGCTAACATGACACGTCTTATAGCCCTGCCCTTGCCATCGGCGCTGCTGCAGACCGCGGCCGTATGCTCCCCTGCCTGGTCTTTATCTTCGTCTGGGCCACGATCGTGTACGACCCGATTGCGTACTGGACCTGGAACGCGAACGGCTGGTCCTTCAAGATGGGCGGTCTCGACTTTGCCGGTGGCACTCCCGTTCACATCAGCTCTGGTGCTGCCGCTCTCGCCTACTCGCTCATGCTCGGCAAGCGCACTGGCTACACAAAGGTCAATGGCCTGCCTTACCGTCCACACAACGTCACGCATGTTGTTCTCGGCACCGTGTTCCTCTGGGTCGGCTGGTTCGGGTTCAACGGCGGCAGTGCGCTGGCTTCCAACATGCGTGCTGTCATGGCATGCGTGGTCACGCACATTGCGGCGTGTGTGGGTGGTTTCACCTGGTGTCTGCTGGACTACCGGCTCGAGAAGAAGTGGAGCACTGTTGGTTTCTGCAGTGGTGTCATTTCGGGTCTGGTCGCCATCACGCCCGCTGCTGGGTTCGTGCCGCCCTGGTCGGCTGTCATCTTTGGTGTTGTCGGCGGCATCGTGTGCAACTTTGCGACGAAGCTCAAGTTTGTCCTCGGTGTTGACGACGCTCTCGATGTGTTTGCTGAGCATGCCGTGGGTGGTATCGCGGGTAACCTTCTGACCGGTCTTTTTGCTGCGTAAGTTGCGCCCTATCCCGTTTCTCTGCTCCTCAACGACGATGTTCGACAAAAAAGCTAACACATTAATTCAGCAATTACATCGCCCATCTCGACGGGTCCACCAAAATTCCCGGCGGCTGGGTCAACCAAAACTACGTCCAGCTCGGCTACCAGCTCGCGGACAGTGTGGCCGGCTTCTCGTATTCCTTTGTTCTGACCTGCGTCATCCTGTTCATCATGAATCTCATTCCTGGCCTGTCGCTGCGTGTGAGCGCAGAGGAGGAGGATATTGGCCTCGATGATGGTCAGCTAGGGGAGTTCGCTTATGACTATGTCGAGATTGCTCGCCATATCGAGGGGTCCATGACGGGCGTGTCGGCTAGCCCGAGTCATAGCATCAAGGGTGTCCATGTTCCGGAGAAGACGGCTTGAGGTTGGGACTTCGGGCATGGCTGATTGGATTCGGGATTGGTCTGCTGTTTAAATTCATCTCTAGGATGCCTCGGCTCATATTTATTTGATACCTTCTCTGTGATATTTGCAGATTTTAATTCACTAACTATCTTTCTCATGATGGGATCTGCCTGATTACGCAAATGAAGGTCACAACATGAGAACGGCCCTAGACTAGTGTGATGGTCAATAGCGGAATCCACGCATCAGGTAACCCAGACACTCGACATGTCGTCAAACGATACAAGACAACTCCCCCTGACGCAGATCACAACCACAGCCAAAATGTGGATCAGAAGTGCAAAAGTTAATGGGAACTGTGAGGCTCGAACTCACGACCTCAGGATTACTCCGGTTTGACACCGAATCATACAAATTTATGAGACCTGCGCTCTTCCAACTGAGCCAAGCTCCCAAGAGCTAGACCGTGGTGTTCCATGGCGCAGAAGGGGTTTATCAACACCAGCGCACGAAATTGATGATCCCCACGTAGGTAGTTCTACCACATCCGAAAACATCGACATTGGAAAGTCCAATTAGGGTCAACTTAGTCAGGATTTGGCACTACAATCATCTAGGATATGATAATTCATACGAGGAGAATGGAACGACGAATATTTAGAACACCGAACTGACACTCCTCCAGTAGTGTTCAAATCACTTTCCACATAGCTAGGTTTTATTATTTTGGGAGCTTTATGAAGCGGTTTCTTGCAACCAAAATCATCGCCAGAAGCTATTACTACACTCTGTAGTAACAGCTTTGAGTTTGTAATTAATCCTCTCTGATGTCTTAAATATCTCAAAAGATTCGTTCTGTAGGTGCGATGTCTATCAAACGAAACAATACCATGCTGCTGCTGGATGGAACTCACTATTTAATTATCTGAAATTAACAGCAAGCAACAGGATTCCCTGCGAACATCCCAGGAAACCTCAGAAAATCGCCTGCAGTTCCAATATCTCGAATTTCAAGGTTTTATGACTGGCAGGGACGGGAAGCCGGTATCTACGAGCGGGAATGCTAGGGCCAAAAAACAATCAGAAAATTCAGAAGGATGAACTCGGGGCGTAGGAAGCACCAGAACACACACGCCGATTGGCAAGATTGTAATCAAGAAGTTGAACAACACCCGATCGAGACGGGTTGAATGGGACTGGAGTAATTATGTGTTGTTTGCTTGTCATTCTTAATTGGGCCAGCGCCGGACTTTGGTTACTCGCAAGTTGGGTGCCCGCCTCGCACAATCCTGCCATTTCCCCCGCGCCAAGTTGAAGGAAAGAACGTACGAATAATTAACTTGTTGATTTAGAGCTGGGGGGCAGAGAAGATGTAATCGTTAAGGAAGAACGTCGAGGAATCGGAAATGGTCGGATTATTTCGTTTGTCATCGGTCAGTGACGGACAAACACCACGGATGAGCATCACCTGTCTTAAACGGTCCTGGTCAAAATCACGCCTCTGCCTGTGGCGACGGCGCAGGAACGATATTAGCCCCAAGAGACGTTTCCCGTAGTCAAGTGGAATGAACGTCAAAGATGGAGCGCATACACCGCCGTGTGGCGATGGAGTTGGGAAAACAAAACCCGTCCCATTTTTGTAACGAAGCCATCGTCTTTTTGATGACGATCGTGTCTCCGTCATTGGAGTGGAAACCTTATTACCGACTGCAACAAGACACATTACGGAGATCTCAGACTCTTAGCCGCGATGGGAGCGGTGGGCGACGTTGAAAATCGCAAAGCTTGAAAGCGAGAGTCAAAACAGCAAAACTTCTTCCCCACGACGCCGCGAATCGTGACGTGCACAGCGAAAAAGATGTTTGGTAGACAGCAAAAATTACGGCCGGAACGGCCCCGAAGGACAATTCATAACGGCTAGCACCACGATGTGCAATGCAGGCTCTCCGTCATATGGCAGGGTTTTCTTGATCTCCCCGCAATCAACCAAGGTAAGTATGAAGAAGAAAAAGAGAAGAGGAGGAAGTTTGGGCAGCGCAGGCGGCAATTTATACCCTGGTGGGGTCACGTGTAAGCGCCTGCAATTTTGCAGATGCTTGCACGTGATCATGGCACTTGGTCTTCCTGCTTCTGCCTCTCAGGTCTGCGACTCCGCTTTGTCAACGCATCGCTAGATTCGGTCATGACCTGACGAATTACGATTTACTTTTCTCGAGTTTCTTGACTTTTCTCAGCTTCTGACCGAGGCTACACTCCTACTAGTTTCGGTGTGCACCCACCATACAAGACGCTGATGATTGAAGCCGAGAAATTTCCCAGCTGTCACCTGTGTCCAGGGCATCAACATCAGATGATGATATGATCGAAGCGCACTTCGTCACAGTGGGTGTTTGCACAGCTCCCAGTAATATCGGGACGTCGCGGAGCTGGACCAGGTGGGTGAACTCAAATCTATTTCTCAGTTCTGCTTTCCCGACCAGTGTTCGCGCTATCATACTTTGGAGACATTCGTGTCGTTAGGATGTGTGTCCGCCATCCGAATTCCGAACCCCTCTAATTAATTCTGCATCACCTCCGCGATTGCATCCAACATCGCCTTGATATGATCCAACCGGTCCCCTTTCCCCCACTCCAAAATATTATGCACAGCCATCCGAAAGTATTTAAAGTCCTCCGGCCGGTTGAGCACAAATTCGCCGATCCTTGCCAGGTCCATCGAATCCGGCCACGGGTTGTTATCATTGATCCACGCAACATACAGCCGCGCAATATGGTTGTCCACAGTGATGGCATAGACTATCTCCTCCACATCCTTCACCTCTGTCCTCCGATATTTGCAATGCGAGTGATTTAACGCCTTGATCGCCGTCAGACACGATGCTGCCAGCACAGCGCACTCGTTCGCGGCCACCCATAAATCATCGCGGGGGCCTCGGGCACCGACCGGCATCACTTTGAACTGCACGACTAAAAAGGGGAACCGCAAATCCCCGTCCGGCGTCGCGGCGGCAAAGACAGGGTGGTCCTGGTGGTCTGGGTACTCAGGCATTTGCGCGACGAACTGCCGTTGTGTGAATGGGTTCCCAATCGTGGCGGTGTAGCCGTACATCAGGTCGCATTTTGGCGGCGTGATCTTGAACGGGCTCTCGTCATCGTCTGGCACAAGATGTGGATAGACCGTCGTTCCGCCGGCGGTGGCCAGACCAACCCGATGGCCGTAGGCTTGGTCGTTACGGTGCGGAAAGACGCCACCCCGCAGCGCCAACTCCACGTCGTCCTCATTACAATCACTCTCGAGCTTCTTGAATCGGTCGAAGGCGAGCAAATAATCGGGATCGGGGTCCTGGGGACTTTCCCCGACATCAATCCAGATGTGGGTGTTGGCATGATCTTCAATGGGTAACGGAAGAACATCGACGGCGTCGTGGATATAGATGTGGTTGGTTTCCAGATAATTTATGCGGTACCGGAGGTGGCTGCAGTCTGCGTCGGCGGCGGATGAACGGCGGCGCTCTTGCGCCATGGCGGATGCGGGTGTTGATGAGTTACTTGATTATTAACATGCGAATAAAGTGTGCAGTAACAACACCGTGACGCTTAACAACGTACCTATGTAAACTCTTCGAGGTTTGCAGAGCCCTGGATTTGCGCATATTGTGACAGAGTGAGTGTGGTAAGTCGTACTTGCACATGGTGGCATATTCGCAGCTCCTATTTTCATCGTTGGAATTATTAAACAGGCAAGTACGGCTACGAGTGACCAGGTGTTTCCCAACTGACAAATTTTTATTCGTTTTTCAGATTTAAAGATCAGCATTCACAAGCAAGTCTGCCGCTTGCCACAGAATTATCTCTTGTTATTACCTGCAGCATCACCAAAACTAGGGGCCAAGGTGGTAATTAATAGCCGCGGTTGGACATTGCGGTGGTATGTTTTTGGTGTTTTTTTTCTTCTTTTTTTTCCTTTCACAGCGCCATGATGGATTGGCACTCTTTCACGCGTCCTTCATGGAGTTTTTGTCTCGGGCGCGCGCACCACCAGTTACAATTCTTCAAGAAACAACCAATCGCCTTCACTTCCCTCTCTGCCCGGGTCTGATCAGCAACAAATGAGCTTTGCCGCTGCGGCCCGCAACGGTGCAGGACAGACGGGCGGACAGACAAGACGGGCACAGCCGTTCGGAAATAATTCAGCCATGGCTTGTCCACCCATTCGCCCATCTTCAAGTTGTTCTGCCACCTCACCATCTTCCTGATTTGTCGGATCGGCCGAACTGTCCCCTTCTTGGGCGCTTTACTGCTAGCCGAAGGAGTTGTTGCGCCCAACCAAGCCTTGGGCTGATGGGAGGCTCAGCCCCGTGCCCTCCAATCCATACTTGTTCGGCTCAGCTGCATTGGAGATCCCAAAACAAGCATGCATCTCCGCCACAGGTACCACCAGGCTCCAGACAATTAACGTCGACCCTGACCTGACACAAGAAAAATGGGGAGACCCCTCCAACCTTTGCCGAGACTCGGTTCTTGGAGTCTTGGAATATCTTTTGACAGTATTTGACACTTGTTTGCCTGACAGGAGATGGCAACTTCGGTCTAGTCAATTCTTTCATCGCGTCCCCGAAATACCCGCCAAGACCAAATCATGCCACCATGGCACTCGAAGACCCCAACCTTATCGTCGCCATCGCGGCCTTCGTGGCCGCCATCGCAGCACTCATCTTCGCGGTTGTCCAAACAGCCGCCGCCCTCTCTCAATACGTCCAGGTCAGCAGCCGGTGCAGCCCGCGCGTGACCGGCGTGTTCAACCTCACGGCCGGCTTCTGGTTCCACGTCTCATCGTTATCGTGGAACCCGCAGTATCGCATGCCGGTGTTGACCCTGCCCGGCTTACGTGGGGGGCATTCGTCATCATCATTATCAGCAGCATCCGCGTCGGATGGGGCGATGGAGATGCCCATGATGGAAGGCGAACAGGAAGGGAAATGGGCGAACTTTGCGCCAGGGAAAAATTTCGACAAGGACGTGAACGGGTATAAGGATTACGGGAAGGTGCGGGTGGCTAGAGCGACGGACAAGCAGTTGCTGAAGGCGCGGAGGAGGGTATCGTGGATTCCGACGATCGTTCTGGGCGTGGGTGCCGCGATCTGGACGCCGATAGGGTTGGTGCTTTCCGCGATCGCGATGTGCTTTTGTTTCCCTCCGGCGTTTTGTTGCGGGTGTGTCTGCTCGGGGGGGTGCGGGGGCGAGGCGGAGGACGCTGGAGACATCGCGGCCGAGATTGCTGGGGGCCTGATGACACCCTTGACGTTTGCCTGGAAGCACGCGATCCGGTACAAGGCCATCGGCGCGCCCCAGACCATCTCTAATGCGCCGGGGCTCGAGTCTGCCGCGTGGTGCCAGTTTTTGATCAACTATCAGGATGCGTGGTGGGGACACGCCAACGTCCGGTGGGAGTGGCGGCTCGCGACGATGATACCCGTGGATGTGTACGGCGCTACGATCGAGACCTCCATGGCCGACTTACGGCTGCTGGCGGCCTTGGGTGGGATGCAGGCCTCAACGGAACCGGGAGTTTTGGCCCGCGCGCGCTGTGGCGAGATGCTCACAACGTCGCAGCACCTGATTTTGGGGCGCATCGCGTACTACCGCTCGGGGAGGGAGAACATCCGGCCGAGCATTACAATGGATGTGCCCGAGAAAACGTCTCGCTACCTCCAGTGCATCATGGCGGTGCAAAATCACCTCCACAAGCGCTCTGGTCGGCTAGCCCCGATCGACGGGGCCACCCTTCCGTCCGTCGTCAGCTCCCGCAAGGCCGTCGCCAATCTTCTCTCCCGCCCTCGGACGGAATTCGATGCGCAGATCGACGTCTCCCTCGGTCACTACGCGAACATCTTGTCAACTCGCGCTTTTCAAAGCCTCGCGCACGCTCTACACTCTTCTGCACCCCAATTTTTGTCTAATTCCGCACAACGCCCCTCTGGTCCGGCCTGGACCTCCGAAGAAGTAAGCCTGTTCCTCGGTCCGCTCGGTGCCGGCATCTGCGGCTGCTCCTGTCTGGCCTGCTTTCGCGAATGGCAGAGCCGAGAGGAGCAGAAGGATCGGACGGTAAAGATGCGTTTGCTTATTGGCGACCTGTCCCCCGGCGGAAGGTCGGTTCGGCTGGACCTACCGGATTTTTGGCCGGCGCTGGGGCTACAAGCGGAATGGGAAGTCGATGCCAACACACCTGCTGCAACTGGTGATGTCGATGGTCGTGATGGGAATAAAAATGGGATGGGCATGGACGTTAGGAAGGCTGGCGACGAGGATGGGCAGGCTGAAGACCCTGGGGTAGCGAGAGAGCCGAAAAGGTCAGGACAAAGCGAGCGGCCGGCCACGCCACAGAAAAAGATGGTTAAAATCGTTGGCCCTTTTGCGAATGCCGTATACGGCGGGGACGGGAAGTCGGGGCATTACCAAGGTTCCCTATCCGATGCGGTGGTCATCGAGACACTTCGCGTGTGCCACGGGGGGTGTAATGACCTGGCTAGGTGTGTGTGTGGCCGGATCGCGCGGGTGGTGAGCCCAACACCGAACGAGCAACCGTCGAGAGAGGCGGTGTTTGCGGCCGCGGCTATCAACACCAAGTGGCTGGGGAAGTGTAGCGCGAAGCTGATGGGGGAAGCGGCGGAGTCGTTGGCCGAGTGGGTGACGCAGGCGGATCAGGACGGCAAGTGGGTGACAGGGATGGTGGAGAAATCGATTTCGGCGGCGTGGAAGGGAGAAGAAACTGCGAATATTTTCTCCTTCGGTGATGAGGTTGCCCCGATCCCGCTCCCCCCTGGGGTACAAGAACCGGCCATCAAGGGGAACGTCGACCTGGTGAGAGTTGTCATGGCGGCCACCGAGGTGTATCTACTGGTTGTGCGGAAAACGATCGGGACCAACAGTATATGGGAGGGGCCAGCAACAGCGGCTTTTGATGATTTTGGACCGGTGGTGCTAGGGGCATGAGGTTTTGGATGTGTTTTTGGAATAATACCCTACGATTTGACTTGGATTTACTTGGGTCGGGTAATTTAGGAACTTGGCTCGGCGTTCGGGAATCCCAGGGATGGGCTGAATATATTGCATCTTGGACGTTCATTGAGAGGACATCGTCCCAACTCCCCTTGTGTTAACAGTCCCGCTTATCTCACAATTAACGCCTGGAAGGCTATTACCAAGGACATCACATCAATCATGACAACCCCACAAAGACTCCAAACGGTCCGTCGCGTGCAAACGGCCATGGCAGTGGCCTACGGCGGCCTTGGCGCATGGTAAGGCCCTTTCTTGTCTCTCGTTCCGTCCGGCTCATAAAACACCTACATCTGAGATTCAAGGGCGCCGAAACCAGTACTTCATACTGACTCAATCTCCATAAACAGGTGTCTCCTCCACCCAGCCTCCGTCATCGCCCTAGGCTTCACCCCCCGCTACGTCGCCCTAGCAACCAACAACCCCACCACTGATCTCTTCGCGCGGTGTTTCGGCGCCCAGGCCATGACGTGCGGCCTGGTGCTGGGCACGTCGCAGATGACGGCATTTAGTTTTACTGCGTTTGGGCTGGCTATGGTGCCGTACCTGGCTTGGAATTTCTGGTTTAGTGGTGTTGGGCCGAAGGCGGGGATGGTTAGTGGGTTGATGGTGGTGGATTTTTTGGGGAATTTGGGCTTTTTGGGGGGCTCGTTGTGGTGTGCCAGGGTTTTGAGGGAGGTGGAGGAGGAGGAGGATGGGAAGCGGAAGTGAGGTTTGGAAAGATAGGTCGTCAGGGGGGGTAATATCGGGAGGAGGGCTCCGTGGGTGGTAGACTCGGTTAAGATTCAGGACCAGCCTCTGGACCGTGTTGTGGTTGATAACAAGTGAAATGGGTCAAGTGGTAGCCAAAAAGAATTCTGTGTTCCAGGTTGATATCTCCGCATCAGCCGCCAAAAAAAAAAGGAGCAACTGAAAACAACGTCTATTTTCGGCTTCCGTTGGGGTAAGTGGGGTGCCTGAAACTCTTCGGATGAGGCCTTCGATGACGCCGCTGCGGGGAAGGAAAATGGAAGGAGCGACGCGACGGCTAAGAACCCCGCACAAGCGCCCGACCCGCGGCCTGAACCCCCTGTGGTTAGGACACTTGAGCACCTGAACCATTTCTCACGCTGTCAACCGTCCGGGACTCCGGGCTCCCGTCCAAGTCATTTGGGTTGTGTCACGGACTGGAACCCGAATTCGCCTCGCCTTTCCGTGTTTCTTTCCACGCTACCGTGACCGCTCTTTGCCCCCAGCCCAACCGGCGAACAAGACGATGGCTCCTGGGCACGCGGACCATCAAGTCTCCCCCGGCTCGCCGCGATCGGCATGTTCACCCGCTTGGCTGACACTCACCGTCCCGGGCCTTGTGGACAGGCTCGCAGCAACACAGCTTATCGCGGCTCGCACAGCGGGGTCAGAGTCATTGCGACAGTTACCCCCCGGTCCCGCGTCGCAATCATATTTCCCGGACCGTGATAGCAAGAGGGAGAAAACATAGAATAGGGAGGGAGAAAATACAGTTTGATTTCCTGCGCGGATTCGGTGACACTTGTCTGTTGCCATTGCACGTTCCCCAACAAGAGTTCCCTCGCGCAGCTTACCCCAACTCAACAAAACACCATCATCAAGTCCCCCCACTCCCCTTGATACCCAGCGAGCAACCCTCCCCCGTCTGCCTCGCGACCGACTTCAGCAGCCATGGCCGAGCCGACGAACACGCCGATGCCCCCGGGCACGCCAGTGCGCTCGCTCTCACCGGCGCCCGCCCTGCCCAGCCTGATCCCAGACGCGAGCAAGTTTCTCCCGGCGCACCTCCGAACCTCTTCGGGGGGCAATGCGACTGCGCCGCCCAAACGGCCCATCGTCCTCCACATAGGAGACGAGATCAAGTACAACCCAAGAACGTACGCCGAGTTCAGCACCGCGTTCGACGTGATCCGGCCGAGTGCCGCCGAGCGCGACCGACCCGAGTTTATACGCGCTTTGAAGGAGCGGCGATGGGGCGATTTCAGTGCCATCTTCCGGCCGTTTTGGGGCACGGGCGGCGAAATGGGCCGGTGGGACGCCGAGCTGATTGATCTGTTGCCGGACACCGTGGAGGTGTTTGCGAGTGCCGGCGCGGGATTTGACTGGGCTGATACCAAGTTATTGGGGGAGAAAGGTAAGTATCCCTGGTTGCGCTCATAACCTTGTATTCCAGGGGCACATCCATGGCTAACATGGTTCCAGGCATCATCTACTGTAACTCGGGCCTCGCAGCTGCGGAAGCGGTCGCCGACTTCGCCGTCGCCATGATCATCTCGACCTTCAGACACCTTCCCTGGTGCATCTCCGCCGCGGTCTTCTCTCCCACCTCCTCAGATCCCAACACCCCTTCTACCAGCGCCGAAGCCTTCCAAACCTGTCACGCCCATGCAACCGCCGTCTCCCACAACCCACGCGGCCACGTCCTCGGCCTAATCGGTTTCGGCAACATCGGCCAACAAATCGCCGCCAAACTCGGCCACCCCGCCTTCGGCATGCGCATCGCCTACTACGACGTCGAGCGCAAACCAACCGAGCTCGAAACTTCACTTTCCGCCACCTTCCACCCGACACTCACTTCCTTACTCGCCGCCTCCGACTGTGTCGTCCTTGCCACGCCGGCCTCTCCCGACGGGAAACCACTCATCACAGCCAGCACACTGGCGGCGTTCCAGCGCGGTGCGCGGTTTGTCAACGTCGCGCGTGGTTCGTTGGTTGATGAGGAGGCGCTGGCTGACGCGTTGGATAATGGGACACTGAGTGCTGCTGCTCTGGATGTGCATGCTGACGAGCCGCGGGTCAATGCGAGGTTGGTAGAGATGGCGCGGGCGCTTTTGGTACCGTCATCGACAAACGCGGGGTCGGGACCGGGTCCAGGGAGGGTGATGTTGACGTGTCATAACGCGGGCGGGACGGTGGAAACGCATATTGGGTTTGAGGAGTTGAGTATGAGGAATATTTTGGCGGTGTTGAAGGGGGGAGAGGCGTTGACGCCGGTGAATTTGGGGTATTTGAAGAAGGGTGAGTGAGTGTTGAGATGGAGGTGGGCAGGGTGTAAGGGGGTTCGGGAGTTGTGGTTGTATTTTTGTTTACTTTGCGTAGATAGGGGTATTATTCTAACTTGAGGAATGTATGTGTGCCTGCTGCTTGAGATGTTTTCCCTCGGTTGATCTTGGAGAGCTACACTACCTAGTAGAGAGTAGCCTGTTGGCTGATATAGCGCAGTGCCTTGAAATTTGTGCCCACCCTGTACTGAACCGGCTACAGATAAGTTTGGTCGCCCTTGAGCCGGCCGTTGTGTGCTTGCATGAAGCTCACATTGGCCGTTTCTATGTTAAGTCGTTCTACGATTAGCGGGATATGACCAGATCAAGAAAAATACAAGCTGATATTTCCCTCCGTAGTGACCCAAGCCCAATTGCGTGGATTGTGAGACTCCAGCTCGGTGATGAAGTCCGTGGGGATGGCTCAGGCGTGTCCAACGTCGTTCAGGTATACCCTGCTGCCTGCAGTGTTAACTTCTATAATCGTGGGCCACACGCCCGGCCGTCCCTGACTTTTGGGTATTGCTATCCAGCAATCCCAGGACTTGGAATAGTCATTGGCGGAAGTGTAGTGGAAATCTAGCCTGTTCTCAAAGGATGCGAGTAGGTTTCGGCAATGTTGGCTTGGTGGGAGAACATGGTGCCTACGAGGCCCATCTGCTCTTATTCATCTTCTACCTTGGTGAGTGTGAGCGGGCTCGCCTCACATAAGTATCTGATAGAAGCATCAACTCAAGTTATCCGCCGCGATGTTTTGATTTCAAGGCTGTTATCACCGAGACTCGTGTTCCTTTTCGTAGTTTGAGAGCAGAGGAGTTTCCACGACGGCTCAAAAGGTCTAGACGACTTCCCCTCGTTGAATCAGTCCTTGGGATCCAACGCATGGGAAAGAACAGGGTGGAGGTGTGCCAAAGATCGTAAAGCTCGCCGCTGTCCTCATCTTCTGTGCAAAATATTGAATAGGGGGTGCTGCCATGTCGTTGAGACCGTTCTGTCGTTGTTCCAAGACAGGGAAGTATTTGAACGAATCTACATAATTTGGGGATCAGACAAGGTTTTCGGGTTCCGGTCTCGAGCGATCAGCGAGAGCACCATCAAGTTCTCGAATGTTTCTAAAAGACTGTAGCGCTTAGTCTCTTGGGTAGGGGAGTTCTTAACATGTCAAGCTATACTTTCCGAAACACAACTTTGCAAAAAAGCAGATACTCAAGGAGCTGTCGGCCGGTATGAGTTATGGTGAGAATTTTCTCTGCAATTGTGTTGAGCATGGGGAATTACACGAACGCTGGGCGACTGGCACTGTCTCGGTCTGAGTTGTTGAAAGGGGGGGTCTGGAAAGGCTGTTAACTCGCCTGTGTGTGATCTTCGAGGGCTTCTGAGATCGATGCGGGTGATTTCATGGGTGGCCACGTTCGCCTATGGATCATGCCAGATGTAAATTACAGCCAAATCATGTCCACCGAGGTTACCGGAAGAAATCATGAAATAGTCCAATTCTGCCTCCGGAATCCTTTTGCCGTCGTGATGAAAAGAAAATATTACGCAGTTGGAACCCATTTTTGGCCGGCCCAAATGCTGGGGAACGGTTCCTGGTAGCTCTGGCCCAGGAAACCAGATTGTAGATACGCTCATGAAATCCGCTCCCAAAGTTAGTAGCGGCGACGGCGCTCTTACTAACACCACCGGGACCGTACAGAGCAAGCGGTCCGAAGCACGATGCTGTCACTCAGTTAAAGAGATTGTTGAGGTTCTCAAACACATATACTCAATCAAAGAAGTGTGAGGTCATGGCTAAGAAACTCTTGGGCCGATCCTCAACTTGATTTTGTTCATGATAATAATGGTCATGAACACATTGAAGTGTCCCATAGCTGAGGGAATCAAGGCGATATACAACGGCATCATGGGCTTGCTGGCGCCACACACAAAACTGTATCCCCGGAGAGTGCCCGCAACCTGATCTCGTGAATCTCGTAGAGATCAACGAGCGCCGAAAATCCGGGGTTCTCGCATCTCTTGACGGTAGCAGCTTGGTGACCCGAGAAGGATCTCTCTCTTTGAAGGGCGGGCCACGAAACGGTCAGTACCTATCTTGAAACACTTACCAGTATCGAAATACATAATGCACCTAGCGGATACGGAGGTGATCAATGCCGCGAATTGCACAATTTTTAATTGTCCACCAGGCACCAGGGTTGGGCAAGGCTGCCGGTCGCAACTGCTGTGATTGGCATATGGTCAAAGAAGTTCCAGATTCTAGAACGCCTGACCGAGTTAGGCTTTCGTGAGTCATTCTTGGCCAAGGGCATGGGCTGAGATTTGCATGCTCAAATAGGGAGGTGGCTTTCAGTGGATGCAGAATGTCGAGGTGGCAGGACTGCATGATCAAGGGAAACAGGGCTCTCTAGCTTTATCGCTGACCTACCTATGAATGCAAGTCGGTTGCTAGCGCCAGTCGCTGTGCGACAATTGCGTGCTGTTCATTGGCGAAGTATGATGTACCTGTAGGTAAGGTACCTTAGGTAGTTACATGTACATGTGCTGTGCTTCTGACTTGAAACATTAGTTTAGATAATCTTCAACCACATGCGATTTACACACATGTACATGATGATGAGAATGATGAGAAAAGTGACCTGCACAAGCGGCCGCAGGTTTCGAGTTACACGAAGACTGCCACGGCTGCGGAGGCCTTTCCTGAGTTTCCATTCCCGCTTACTTAAAGAGGCGGGGTTACCAGCTTTCCAAAGGAAGCCGAAAGTTCCCTGCTTGCCTGGCCCCCTATATCTATGTACATTTTCCGTGGACCCCAGGAGTCACGCCAGTGACTGCTTCCTCGGTTGGAAACACCCATACTACGCCCACGTTTTGATCTTGGAGGTTGAAACAGTATATTTTTTCTTGTTCTTTTGGTCCAGGTATATCCGACCTTCCTATATGGCCGTGTTCACCACCGGCGTGGATATCTTCGATCCGGGATTGAACCTTGACCTGGAGCGGCAACTTGAAGGTCCCCAGTGTAGAGATGATGGTGCATTAGAGGCCCACTTGGACCGCCTCAATCCCAAATGGCCGCTCTCGTGGGTAAAAAGGGCCTCAACACCCTAGGTGCGTCTATTTCGAATATCACATCCCGACCTTTAGGTTGGGACCTAATCGTCGTAGAGTTTACACTGACTGCTGATCAGCGATCTATCTTCTAAACGAAAAGGCTTTTGGCAATTCAAAGGCCGGAAAACACGATAGTGAGCTTAGCTTCAGGTTACGGCGTATTAGCCCGCTGTGCTTATAGCTGACACAATGACTCCTGACAAGACAACTGTTTAAGCGGAAGCGGTCCGGTTATTATTCGGACTTGAGCCGGACACGGCGGCGGAATGGCCCGGAGTTTCTGTATTTTGCAACCATATTGAGAAATCTCTAGCCATCCTTATAGGAGAAGAGTTTCGCGCCGTTTGGGAGTTTCTGAGACGACCAACACTGGCCAGTCCCGAGGGATGTTAGGATTGGTTCTTTGCCGTTAACCAAGTTTTCCAGTCCGGAAATGACGACGAACAAAGCCTGGAGGGGGCTTATCAACGCCTTGTTGTCGTCTACTATGATCAAATGCTTGCTCCGGTCCCAGATATCACACCCGACGAAAAGAAAGGAGTCATGTAGGCCATATTTGCGGTGCTCTGCTGGGAGTTGGCGCTTATGGAACCAGTGTACAGATTGATTCAACCGGGCCATCCGGCCCGGGAAGAACGTTCCATTACTTCCCAAATATCGTCATAAACATCCGCGGCCTGGGAGCCCGAGTTCTCGCGACCGCTTCATTGGGTGATCGGCTCTTTACGATTCGAGACATCCCGTGGCGGTCTTGGCGACGACCAAATATCTGAGGATCATGAGGATGTCCTCTACGAGTCAAGTGTCAACTACTTCTCGTTGGCCACTATCGGCAGGGTTAGATTAGAGTGGGTAGACAACATATCGTCACACCTAGACTTTGACAGGGAAAAGCGCAAGCTTTGTATCTTCCGTTTCCCCTCCTACTGCGCCGCCGCCATTCTTGGTGGGGGTCAACTCAACTACTTCACGACGTTGTAAGATGTTGTCTTGCTATTGGCATTTATTTTTCTACCATCACGCGCCCCGGAGAAACTGACGAGATCTGCATCGCTAGCATCACGGTATCCCACCGCTACCTAATGCTCTACCAAGAGATCCTCCTATCGTACAGGCTACTCTTTGGGCAGTCCGCCAGCTCCCGGAAGCTTTGCGCCCAATCGCTGACTCAAAATCAACCTCCCAATACACAGTATCAGGCGGCATTGGTAGTTGACCCCCTCCTGCTCACTCTCTGTACGATGCCTCTAAAAGGTTCTGAGCTTTTTACTTGCAGTGTAGGAGGCAGGAAAATCCGAATTCCCGGATGTCTGTTCCCGCCCTCTTCGCTGGGGTTTCAAGGGAACTTGCAGGAATCCGACACCTATTCTGTGACCGACGACTTTCCTATACTCGGCCAACGTCTTTTGGCGCTCCAAAGATATAGCCTTCGGCAATAGCCGAGTCGTGTGAAGGACCTCTGGAGGGATCGGAGAAATCCGCTGTAGTGGTATACGTTCTGGGCTGTGATCTGGGTTGGTGGACTGAGCATTATCATCGGGCTTTTCTAGCTGTTGGTGGGCATAGCACAGCTGTATTTCAGTATCTAGTTACCTCGGTAGTTCTGACTGCACCTTGCAAGTCAAACGCGTTTCGGAAATTATATGACTTGGGGGAATGAAGTTTTATGTTAATTATTGTTTCATCAACGAAGATAACAGTTAATCAGATATTGTTGTCCGTCCGGGCTGCCGCGTCCAGTGTGACTACCACGATGATGAACGTCCGCGCTGAGCAACCTTTCCTCCATAGGTATTCCAGTGTTAACCAACTACTTGGTTTGACGCTACCAGCCTGAGGCTCCTCCCAACCGCCGGAGTGACAAGGGTGGGATGTTTGACCTTGGGAACCCCATCTGCAGCTCCTGCAACATCGACCAACAGCCAACTCGGAACATTCACAGCCAATGCGGGGACTGTTTAAATCTTCGCACCCAACACCTACCGGTACAGACCTTTGTGGCGACACCCTCGATCGACCACGCGAACCAGCACCCTTAACCCGTGGAAAGGACGTTACCATATCACGATGGCTGCCAACAACCAGAAGCCCGTCATCCATCAGCTGGCGATCAAGCCATTGTTCGACAGCTTGACTGCTCGCGAAAAGCTTTACGCCCATCATCTCTCCAAGGCAGCGTGGGGCGGGGGCAAGATTCTCATGAGGCAGGTCTCGCCCGAGGGGCCTGCCATTGCAAACTTTATCCTCTCCCTCTACCGCGCTTGTCAAGGTCAGTGGAAACAGCTTGCCGACCGGACGGGTGTGTCTGCACAGGAGCTGGATGGGATGCTCGACTACTCGGCTCAGTTCTTTTGCAATATGGGTAACTTTTATGTATGGAGCCTCGCACATTCCGGCCAACCTGTCCTCGGATTTGCCACTGAGTTTCTAACACCAAGTTCAACTAGGGGTCTGGTGACCAAAAGTTCATTCCGGCTATCTCCAAGGATTCACTCCGGAAGCTGGCTTCTCCTTCATCCAAAACTACCGCCCTTCTAGATGAGATCATCGAGCCTATGTTCAGTATCCCACCATACTCAATCGGCTATCCGAGCAACCGCACCCAGTCAGGTTACTATCTCGGAGATAAGGTCACCAAGGAGGAGCTGAGCAAGGTGACCAAGGTGTTGGAAGGACACTCCACTGAACCCCAGAACACCCGGCTTCACAAGCACTGGCAGGGATCAGAAGCAGTCTATGACATTTTGCAGGCTTCCACCGAGATGGACAACTCGCCGCGGGACCTCCAAGCCCCGGGCCTCGACGCCAAGGTCCGCCTTGTTCGCGGGGACCATCATCAAGAAATGCTCAGCATCGTCTCGGCTCTGGAAGAAGCGGCCAAGTACGCATTCAATGACAAGCAAGCCGGTTTTATTCGCCACCTGATCGAGTCCTTCCAGACGGGAAGTTTGGACGCCTATCGAGAGGCCTTGAAGGCGTGGATCACAGACGCATCTCCCAGGGTTGAGACAATTTTGGGTTTTGTAGAACCTATCCGAGACCCACAGGGAGTTCGCGCCGAGTGGGAGGGTGTCGTCGCCATTTACGACTCCCACGAATCTGGGAAGCTGAAGAAACTCGCCCAAAACTCCACCAAATTTGTGCGCATACTGCCATGGGCTGTAGACGGGGTGAATGGTGGCAAAGGCCCCTTTGAGCCAGAGCGGTTTGAGGCACCGGACTTCGCTATAGTCCATGGTAAGGATACAGCTCGGGCTACCTGCTATTGGAAGGCAGGGAGGAATTCAGGAGAGGGGTTACTAACTTGTTCACAGCACTCACCTTTTGTTCGAGCTGTATTTGGGACGCGGTGAATCTACCGAACGTAGGTGTTTCATGTTACATGTAAATACGTCAAGTGGTCTCCCTGCTAACCCGAGGCATGCCAAGTATCTCGATATCCGGCAAACCCTGGGGTGTAAAAACCTGATGTTTGCCAACCGCATGGCCACCTACAACAGCCCTTCGCATACCCGCCCCTTCATAGACCCTTCTGAATGGGAAGGATTCAAGAATGCCTTCGGCCTTGTCCGCTTCGTCATGAACGCTATCCATGAGCTTCTCGGCCATGGCACGGGAAAGCTCCTGGCCGAGACATCTCCGGGAGAATACAATTTCGACAAGCAGAACCCCCCGATAAATTCACTAACCGGAAAACCAGTCGATAGCTGGTATCGATTGGCGAGACTTGGCCGGGCCTTGGGGGACGGTTGGCGAACACGATTGAGGAGTCTCGAGCCAACCTTGTCGCGTACTATCTCGCGGACGACAAGGAACTACTTGCGCTCTTTGGTTACGACGACCACAGCACATCGACTGCTGATGACTGTAAGTCTGGGGACCGTTGTGTGCGCGATGTACCATGCTTAGCAAGGCTGACTTATCGATAGTTATGTACTACACCTATCTCTTCATTGCCGTTGAGGGTGTTCTCGGCCTTCAGTTCTACGAGAAAGACGGTCAATCTTGGGGTCAGCCTCACCGAAGGGTAAGTCTCAGAAAAAAACCCCTAGATGGTTCATGTTTCAGTCACCATACTGATACCCGCGTTCTCACCAAGGCCGCCTTCGCGATACTCAAGCACCTCCTCCTCGACGCCGCCGACCTAATAACCATCCACCACAACCTGGCTGAGAAAACCCTCCGCATCCACATCAACCGAGCCAAGATCCTCTCCCACGGAAAGCCTTCTCTCGGCCGACTGCTAACCAAAATCCATATTTGGCGCTGCACAGCTGACATCCCATCCTGCGAGGCGTTGTACGAGCCGCTCAGCACGGTCGACGGCATCTATGAGGAGTGGAGACAGATTGTCGTTGCGCACCCGGAACCGCAGGCTATGTTTGTGCAGGCGAATACGTTTCTGGATAAGGATGGGAGGGTGGAGGTTAAGGTGTATGAGGAGAGTAGGGAGGGGATTATTCAGTCTTTTGCTGAGCGCTGGGGGTAGGGTCGTGTGGATAGGGTTGGGTTGATGGATTGTAGCTGCTCGTGGCTTATAAATTGCGTATTGCATTCGACAGGGGACTCGTGCGTTGCGTTGGTTGGTATTGCGTGGCATCAGACTATTGTAGTTGTTGCTGGTGCTTACCATGGTCGTTTCCAGACAAAGCTGAGAGGGGTGGGTGGGCATTGCTTGAGGCAAAAGAATTCAGAGGCGGCGGGGCAGGTTCCTGATCTCGTGAAAACACAAACGGTTTTATGACGTTAGTTTATCAAGTCAAATAGGCGCTCGTAAGAGGCATAATCTAACAGTGGAAAGCGGTTGATGGACACTCTTAGTATTGCGAGTACATTTGCTTTGGATCCATACCCAACTCCCCCAGGTATCTCGCCGTAAGGGGTCAAAAACAAGATCTTGATACAACCAGAAATCCGCACGCCAAAGCTAAACACAGTAATGACAGCCCCGAAATCCAGGCAAAGTATGTAACAACTCGAGGTATAAAAAATCCATTTACACGTCCTTCACAAGTCCGCAATCACACGTCCGCACAATTCAACCGCCGTACTCCCTTCCCTAATCATCTCCACAAACACCCACAATTATTTCCCACTCCGCGCCATGGTTTCATCACCGCTGCGTCGGCGAGTTAGCCGCCATCTCGACCGGATTCTCATGCTGCCCCGCCGGCACATTACTGTTATCCAGCTCCTGAATTGGCGGTTGATGCGGTGGCGGCTTGTACGCCTGATGGCCCGGGTACGGCTGCTGCTGACCCCCCGCACCACCATACGGCGCATACGCTACCGGAACGCCGTGGCCACCGTGCTGGTCGGCCGCAGCCTTGGCCGGATCATAATACGAGTTCCGCACATCATACGCGCCAGTCGGAGGTCCCGGTGCTACGCTCGGCGCGTAGTGGCTGTCGGGGTGCAGGGTGGTGCCGCCGCCGTAGGTGCTTGGGTTGTAGCCGCCGGCGTGGGACATGGGCGGGGACATGGAGGAGGCGGCGTAGGTTGAGGCGGGCATGGGGCTGGCGGGTCCGCCGGGCGGGTATTGGTTGTCGTTGGGTGCGACGGCGCTGTAGGCTGTGCCGGTGCCGGGTTCCTTGGCCTTCTTGCGGGAGCGAATGACGAAGAAGGCGATGCCGCCTGCGATCAGGGCGAGGACGGCTACACCACCGACCACGCCGCCGACGATGGCGCCCGTGTTGTTGCTGCTGCCGGAGTTGGTGGGGATTGGGGGTCCGACCGATTCGGTTTGGCCTGGGGCGGCAGAGCTGGAGGAGGATTCGGTGGTGGCGGTGGTAGGTTTCGAACGGCTGCTGCTCGTGGTGGTTGTGGTAGTCTCGCTTAAGCCGGAGGGCGTTTCGAGCATCGTGATCACGGCTCGTTCGCTGTAGCATCGGTACATCGACTTGATGGTGGAGCCGGGCCAGAGATATGTGATGCACTCCGCGGCGGTTGATGACATGCTAACGCCCGGAGTGTTAGTATGGAATCGGGGTGAAAGGGTTAAAGGGGGAAAACTCACCAGCACCCTGTCTGAGACCCTACGCTCTCACATGCCCCGGCCTTAACCGCCTGGTAGTCGAGACAGACTGTGAAGAATGGGTTGGCCGCTCCATCTGATGTGCAACCAACGACCTCGTTAGTGTCGGTCGCACAGCGGTAGTTTGATGCGCAAGTGAATGCCACGGCTGGTGAGAAGAAGATGGTTAGCATGAGGTTCCAACAGCGCCGCGAATTAATTATCTGAAAAAAAAATGAAAAAAAGCTAATACTCACAATCCTGTTCTGCCAGCCATCCACACGTGTGCTCATCTACCCATGTGTTGCTGCTAGTTTGCCTCTTCATTTTAAGCATATTCTGTCTCCTCCGTACGAGCTCGGCCGACGGGCCTTCTGTGGGTTCTGGCGCCCAGCCATTTGTGTCGTCCCGGTCCAACGCCTGTGTTGCCCTTGGTATCGCATGGGCGATGTGTCCTCCCCGGTAGTCAAGATCTTGTCCAAATGGCCAGTCTGCCGCCGCCGCCAAACTCCCGGCTGCGCTCAACAGCCAGAATTGCGACCGCATGGCGGCTGTCGTTCGGTCTCGCGGGCGCGTCGGGTGGGTATCAAAGGCGGGGAAATTGGGGCGCTGTATGACCGAGGTACCTTACAAGGCGATTGGGACTTGGAAACTGCCGAAGATCGTTTTAGACCACAATGGGTGTTGCAAAGCAGTTTTTGATTGTCGTTCATTCGAAGGAGAAGAAAAACCACAAGCCAAGCAGTTGGAGTGGCGCCAGCCTGGTATTTCTTCCGCCGTTGCATCAAACGGCGAAGAACGAGACGAAAGGCCCTGGGGGGAACTTGAAGGACCACTGCACCGGAACACCATCCCCTCGTGGTAAGGCGCAGCCACAAGCTGACAGGCCCAAGGGTGGGGAGCAGGGAGCCGAAGCGGCCATTCACCTGCGGCCCCAGCCCGTTCTCCAAGACGAACAACTCAACGTTCCATCGGAGGTCGGCTATCCTTGTTTGGTCAGCAGCACCCCAGCCGCAATGCAAGCCTCTTCCCGCGTGAGAGACACGAGCAAAAGCTTGGCCTCCACTGCGAGCTACATAGTAAGGTCTAGAAGCCGTTGAGGCTTTTAACTACCTAACGGGGGTTGTTGACGAAGACATCGTATTGCACGGGAAGCGCAGAGGGAGCATCGAGCTTTCACACGCCACGTTTTGTTCACGGTTACCATCCGTGGTCAGATTTCGTCTCTCCGGCTCTCGTCGCGCTCGTTCAGCCCGGCGCCATTTCCCATGCATGATCCCGTGTGGAATCACTGGAAGGAGGTGTGGGGGGTCTTGCGAGTGGGAGCCCCTCTTTGCTGGGCAAAAAATAGAAATCGGAAAGTCTTGAAATTTACCCAATCATTGGACGATGCGACGTTCGGACGACGGAGCCAATCAAAGCGAAACAGCACTCGGCTCAAGTGGGGCAAAGGATGGAAATTTGACCCCCGCCCCACTGGACTCCCATTTCTTGCAGCGACCTTCAGCCTTCCAACTTTGTGGTTGCCTAAAAATTGTTAACCCTCATCGCCTGGGTCTTCTCGGACTCCAGGCTCCTGAATTGCGGTCGAATCGGGAGCAAGCTGTTTCCTGCAGTTCGGATGCGGATGCTCATCCTGGGTTTTGCCCACACGTGCCCAAGGGAGAGAACTCCCATCTCATTTGTCATCGAACGAACGCGACAGCTTCAGCGACTTCCGGCCCGGTCCCGGGAGGCTCATTCAATTCCGCGCTTGGCCAATGCGCCGAAAGCGACAAACTTGCACACCAGCCACCATGTTCCGATGAGACGCCATGCTCAAGTCACCAGACCCAATCAATTTGGTCCTCAAACTTGCCCAAAGCGTTCCTCGATCTCAGATGCAGTATGTGGATGTCTGGCGAGTGACAGTGGTATGTCTCAGTTTTACCGAAACGTGGGCATGTTACTGTGTGAATCATGCCGGACGAATCATCGGAGCGTCCTGGTCTTTCGTGGACATGGAGTTCGGCCCCTTTTCCCGCGTAAGACGGCCCGAGCCGAAAAGTTTCAACGACAACCGACACCCCGGCCACGGTCGGAACCTCTCCGAAGGAACTGGCCTCTTCGCGGTCGGGGTTCGGAACGGGCCGAAAGAGTGGCGCGTCTGCCCAAGCTGTGGCCGAGAATGACTGGCCCAACCTAGGTAGTTTCGAGGCCATCATGCCTTACTTTGTAGGAACTCAGTAAAGCTTCCATCACAAGGCATACACCTGGAGGTCGGCAATCGATCAAACACACATTAATTACTAGTATCGTGATGTTGCAAAACTAAGAAGCTTCCTACTCTGGAAACTCCATGCCCCCGGGACCTCTTCAAATCATCGGTTTGTAAAGAACCGAGTAGCGCGTCGTACAAAACTTTTACCACCAATACGTCAAGCTCAGCAGCAAAAGTCGCAACTACACTAGTGGGTCGACTCCTTTTGCAACCCGTTTAAACGTCCCAGGTTCATTGCGCCGCGTCAAAACAAGTAAGATGTGAATGATATCGTTCAACGACCCCCCTACCGATCACCTCACTTCGTCTTTTCCCACGAAATAACTGTCCGAGATCTTTCTCGTCATCTTGCATATGCCGCCGCTTCCAAAGCTATCATCACTACTAAAACCATCGCCACTGCCCAGAGCCGCCGTCACAGACCAGTAAAAAGAATCCTAGTCTGGCTTATACCCATGTACCTCCCTTCCCCCCTCTCAAATCCCACCCCGGCCCGTTATAACCCACCCTTCCGCCACCAATTCTTAACAGGCCCCCCATCCGACAAATGCACATCCCCTCGGATGGTGTATTTGGGGGGGCCCGGGCACCACCGAGCAGTGCCCGCTTTCTCCCCTTCGCGAGTTCAACTCATGGAGGGGGCACCCAAGAAAAATCCTCTGGGCTTTTCGTAACTGTCTACTAAACCTCCCTGGAGGATGTGGGCAGTAAGCCTTTTGTGTTTTCTGCTATTTCTCCAATTTTGACAGCACCAACGATTGAAAGATTTGTTGTACTAAATAAACATAATACCTTTCCAGATGATCTGTGTTTCTTTCACGTCCTTTTTGCCCTTTCTCCTTCTTCAGATTGATTCCAAAAGATTCCTAGCGCTCATCGGGAACTCCGAAATGCCCGCCTGCTTCACCAAACCACTTTCTTGCCCTGCAGAGTAGTTACGCTTCAATCGTCGATCAGAGTCTTCTCTTTTACAACTCCACTGCCCAGCATTCCCACTTGATAGATTAGTTGATACTCGAAGCTAAGGACCCTGGAAGTGCCTGCGACGAGACGAGTATGGGCTTGCCCTGCAACATAATTGAGACAGGGCAAAACGACTGCACGAACCTGTTGAAAGTGTTTGCTGAGGCCGGCTAAGGGGCCATTTGAGCCTTGAGCCGACTGAACCTCGTGAGGGGCTCTGGGACCATGAGATGGGATGTGTTACGCTTTATGTGGAGCCCCGCCGCTTCCGTGTCTCTTGTACTACTTACAAGCCTGACATTGAGTTTCGGCAATGTAGTTGCCCGGGTAGAGTGGCCGATGTGTGTGTGTGTCTAGCTCGCTGCTGATTTGTACTACGCTAAAGTCTAAACTAGGAAACGGGGCTAAAGATGGGCAGCTATTTACTGCGCTAAACGCGGTACGAGACAAGGGGCAGACTTAAAATTGGTTGACTGGGTAGTTGGGTACAAGTTGTTAGTTTTGACGCGCGCCAGTTGTTGGCCGTGCCGCGCTCGTGCAAGGAGGTTGCAGTGCAGCATATCGGCCAACGTACAGGCCTCCCGGACCGAAAACTGGCAGGAACCACCGCAGCCTTGTCTGTTGGGCGCTTCAACCAGTATTCGAACACTGTTTTACTCTGGTCTTACGAGCCTTATGAGGGTGCCGAACACTGTATCCCCCACCATTTTACATGCACATGTCCATGCATAGATGAGCCTTCGTTGGCTTTTCCTTCCCTATGATGTGTATCAGATTATGCACGCCAGGAACGTACGATTCTACCGCGGTATCGAAAGTAAAATCCACAAACGCGAGCTGCATGATTTGTTTTATCAACCGCCGGGACAGCTCAAAAACCGGGGAAGTACCGATATTCATAGGATCAGACTGCGCGATTCCAGTAGGCTATGCTGCATCGGCCGATGAGCCCGGCCAAAGCCCAAAGGTAAGATGAAGAGTTGATCTAGGCGCCAGATTTTGTTATAAGAACGTCCTCTCGGGTATATCTCTGGAATGAGAAACCATTGATCCTTGTGCGGGCTGGTAAGTTAACCTTGCCCTACATGACGGCCTCTTGCTTCCCCATATAGGTGATTAAGCCCGACACACTTGAAATCTCATTCGGTCACACTATGGCACACAAGGACACACTTTTCCTCTTGATCCCAACAAACGGCGAAGCAGAAGCCGCACTCAATCTTCCTGCAAATTCCCGGTATGTCTCGTCATTCTCCTCCCTGACCCCTCGGGGACTCGAAGTGGGTTTCCATGTAGCGTCGGTTCCATCGCGTGTTCTCGCAACAGTCGGTCGCAAGGGTGACTTGACCCTCCAAGGGTCAAGTGTTTCCCGGACACATGTTGCTTTCGACATGCACCCGGATACTTTGGTGCTGCGTCTCTCTGTGAAAGCTAAGGACGCAAAAACCGTCACCGTCCACCGCCAGATTGGTGCGCAACCTGGAGTTGTCGAAGGGGACTGTGTCCTCACCTACGGGGTGGAATACGGTCTGACAATTGCGCAATACACCTTTCGAGTATCCTGGAAGCCCATTTCTCCTGAAGCTCTCCGGGACTTGGCGATCGCAGGCTACCGCGACGCCCGAGGCCGGCAAAACGAGGTGGATCTGCGGGACTGGCCCACCGAACCGCCTCTCCAAAAGCGCCCATGGTACGAGGTCCGGTGCGATGCCCCGGGCATAACGGGGCCCAGGTTTCGGGAGGCTGCTAGAATGCCACGCGAAAAAGTTGGAAGAGGAGCTTCCGGGTCCGTCTATCGGGCTGTCGACGAGGAATCCGGCCATGCGTTCGCGATCAAAGCAGTCGCCCGGAAAACTCCAGCCGAGGCTCTACCCATCAGCGATCGCTTCAGGCATGAAGTGAACATTCTTTCGGAGCTAAAACACGTAAGGCATTCCTTCGATACAATGCAACCATTCGAGGAATGCATCGGGAAATGGATTCTGACCCAAGGTCTAGGAAAACATCATCAAGCTGCTGGGCCACGCCGAGCTACCTGACGGGACCATCGAAATACACCTACCGCTGCGCCCCGGAAACCTCCGGTCCATCATCACCTCCCCGAACTGGCGACAGGAAGACGATGATAAGCTGTGCAAGTCTACAATGTCTCAGATGCTCTGTGCCCTTGACTATCTCGCCGTCCACGGGCTATGCCACCGGGATGTGAAACCGGAAAACATCCTTTGCCTCCCTCTCCCGGCAGGCGGCCATCGGTTTGAACTCGCCGATTTTGAATTGGCAGTCCACATCAGCAAAGCCGAGGGCCACTGCGGCACCAAGAGCTACCAGGCTCCCGAATCACACCCCAGCGGCAAGTTCCCCCAAAGCCCCAAAATGGATGTATGGTCGCTGTTCGCCACCATCGCCGACATCCATCACCGGTTTGATGAGTTCCCGCCCCCATCAAATGCCTCGTACACCAATGTTCGTCGTTCCATCGTCGCCATCGCCCAAGTTTGGCCTACCTTCGCGGATATGGTCCAGGAGAACCCCGACCTTCGTGTCTCAGCCGCCGAGTTGCTTCTTACCAACTTTGACGGGGAGGGCCTCACCACAACTGTCGCCGAGGCGGAAAATCAACGCGAAGAACGGGCACGCCTCCTCATGGAGGCCCAGAATGCTCCGACGCAGCTCCTTCTTTGCGACGCAGAGCCAGACGACGAATACATGACTGACACCGGCGAGTCCTGGCCGCCCGTGGCCGACACACGCGCTATGGAAATCGAGTCCGAACACGAATTCACATTCCCGGCCACCCCCATCACTCCCGCCACGCCCAACGAGCCACCCTTGGAGGCCGACGACCTCGACGAACTCCGAGAGGCCGTGGGTGCGTCCGGCTACAAGAAGAGGGTCGAAACCCGTGTCTTGTTTGCCAACCCTAAGCCCTACCGCGTAGCCAAGTCCAACGCATCCGTTTCCCGGAAAGCACGCGCTACTACACCAGGCACCAGACCGCGTTCGCCCATGAGCCGCCCGGTCCGTGAAAACAAGAAGGGAAAAGAACCGGTCCGCCGCGGTGATCGGCTCCCGACGCCTGGGCCGGAATCGAGCCCGTGGACCCCGGGTGGGCAGTCGTTTAGAGAGACGCCGCCTCCGATGACCCCTGGAAGCTGGGGACAGCCCGGAACCTGGCAGCCGGGCTACCAGCAGTAGGCAGCCGCGGATGCTCGTAATGATGTTTGGATCTGATTATGACGAGGTAAGCAACGTGATGACGACTCCTGATGTCGACGGACTGACACCTTTACAGACGATAATATGACGCGACGAACGAGTGCACATGTGGTGTGCCATTGCGATGAAGGTTGTGCGTTAGTGGCCGATCTTGATACTAGGCGAGTTGTTGAGGAAGCGTGATCTGGAGATCTTATAGACGGCACATGAGGTTGGCCAGTGTGTTTTGCTTGTGATGCTTTTTGATGTTCCCCTAATTATTGCCCCTGTAATTTCTAGGACGGGTTAATTCCCTGTCCATGACTTGCGGGGTGTTCAGCTTGTTACTGTTGGAGTTGAGTCTCATTTGTATTTCCTTTAATATACGTGTTTCAAGCTTCATTTCTAATTCCCCTCTAATACTCTTTATGTTGTTCCTCAGTTCCTACATTCCTTGAGCGCACATGGCCGCAGGCGTTCTCACTGGCTCAAGGACCCAAGTAAGTGAAGGTAAGTTAATTGGTAACTATACCAGAAATTAGGACTGGTATGTACCCCTGAAATGGACAGAAACTTCACAAAAAACAGACAATTTGGAGTTTTGAGTACATTCTTGTGTATTAGTGGTAGGGATCCGATTTCGGAAAATCCGTATCAGACAGTCAACCCTAACCCGCGACTTCTAACCCCACCGCAAACATTTTCTCAAATTGGCGCACGGTGACGGAGGAGAGTTGGTCTTCATTATCAACTTAAACTCAGAAAAAGCTATCAGTGCGTACAAAATCACACGACGAGTATTTGGCCCGGTTCTTATAAAGAAAAAAAGGACGCAGACGATCTCAAACACCTGCTACATTCACTGTCTCGCCAACTCACATTGGACACCAAACCCCAGACGACACCATGGCAGACCCTTGTCGCATCGTGGTGATGGCCAGCGGCAATGGCTCCAACTTCCAAGCCCTCATCGACGCCGTCGCCTCCGGCCAAATCGCCGACTCCAAAATCATCCGCCTCTACGTCAACCGCGGCAAGGCATTCGCAACCACGCGTGCTGAGCGCGCCGGCATCCCGTGGGAGTACTTCAACCTGATCTCTCACGGGTTCCAAGCCAAAGGGGAGAAGGACCCGGTCAAGATCCAGGAGGCGCGGGATAAGTATGATGCCGCGCTGGCGGAGAAGCTGTTGCAGGGGGGCCCAGAGACACGGCCGGATCTGGTGGTGCTGGCTGGGTGGATGTATGTGTTTGGGAAGAGCTTTTTGGATCCGTTGGATGCGGCGGGGGTTAAGATTATTAACCTCCATCCCGCATTGCCAGGTAAATCTAGCCCATCGCGTTACTCTTTTTTTGGGTACCACGCTCCCCCCCATGACGTGCCTGTTCACTGACATCCTGGCGTGAAGGGAAATATGACGGCGCCGGTGCTATTGAGCGGGCGTTTGGAGATTTCAAGGCGGGTAAATTGGAGAACAACAAAACCGGAATCATGGTTCACTATGTCATCGCTCAGGTGGACCGGGGCGAGCCGATTTTGGTGAAGGAGATTGAGTGCCAGGATGGGGAGGATCTGTCCCAGCTTGAGGAGCGCATTCACTCACATGAGCACCAGTTGATTGTGGAGGCGAGCGCCAAAGTAGCACGAGAGGTAGTTGCGAGGAAGCGGGAGAGCAAAACGCAATAAAATGAACGGGTTTGAACGGATTGCCGCCACAAGTGTCTCTTATGATGCAGACGAGGTGCCCGACCTGGATTCCAGGCTGTTGGAAAACATGATCATATTAGTTTAGGGAGGAGGCGCTGGAGGTCGAGCACCTATACTATTTGAAAAAAAGAAATAAAAGCGCCCATTTAGACAGCCTCCACGGCGCCTCATGTGCAACCTGACGAAGCTGCTTCCTTCGCTGGAGGCTGATCGTGTAGATTTTATCCACTACTGCCCCAACTTGTCCTTCAGTGACCGCAGGTGCTTCATCTCGACTTCGATACAATGGTCCAAGAGCCATTCGCGACACCGCTCCGTATCGTCCTCTTCGTCCCCAACCGGAGCACTGGGTCCTTGCCGTTGCCAATACGGCTGCTCGAACCACTCAGGCCAGAACCCACCGTACTCCCAGTCGATAATAGCGTTGATTTTGAGAGTTTCAGGGTCGACGATGACGTTATGTTGGCCGAGATCGTTATGACAAAAGACGTAGCTCCCCCTTTCATCCGGCTTCGGCTACCAGCAACTATGATGCTTCCAGAATCGACTATAGACTCTGTTAGGAGCACAGAGCAACGGTAGACCGGGAACACCAGGGGTACCGGATCGAAGCGACTTAAGCGTAGCCACGTATTCAAGTAGTTCCTTCATAACCACCTGCTTCTGTTCCTCGGTGAGCTGGGACATACTAACTCCCGGTACGAGCTCGGTACTGAAGTAGAAGGCGCCATCATCTTCGAAGGTGTGTTGCAAGCGTGGGAGTGGGATATTTGTCTTCTCCCGGAGGTAGACCAGGATGGCGGCATCCGTTTTCCATCGTTGAGGTAAGCAGGTGGATGGGGTCCAGTTGGGAGCCGTTATCCATTCGTGCTGCCGGAGAGTTCGTTTGATGAATGAATTTCCCACCTCGTAGTACTTTTTGTCTATCGTAACTCCAGTGCAATCTGGCTCCCGGTGCTTGTTCATCTCTTGGGTAGATACCATTTTCGGACTACGGGACGTGAGAAACGGCGGGAAACACAAGATTGACGGGCGAGAGCGGTGAGCGGCAGGGCTTTTATTCTTAGCAGTGGGTAGGGCTGCATATGGCGACAGAAGCGATGTTTCCAGTGTTTGTGTGACAGGCTGCTATGCGAGTTTAACAATAACTGTCCAATCGATGGGGGATGGACGCTGCGCATCGGCGGGGAACCTGTTGGCTAGGCCGTGTGAGTGGGGTTCGATTGTAGCGGTTCCCAACTTTCCTCTGCATCTCATCAAACAATCCCTCACAACAGCCCGAGATAAGGTCATATTCGAACCGCTCCTTCCGGAAGAGACGAGGGAGAAGCCGGCGAAGGTATAAGTAACCCGAAATATCATCGAAAGATAGGCGGCGGGTACAGTTGGACGTCCACGGCGAATCCTCCAGAGACAAAGTCGTCACCGAGTACTTCGCCTTGGACCGCACCTCCATCTCGTCGTCCATAGTACCCGGGTAGCGTTCAAACCCTGCCATAGTAATGAGCCCCAGAGAAATAGTGGAAGACGTACCTAAGGAATTCCAAGTCGTCTCCCCCAGACTGTTTTTCCTATACTCCGTACGTTAATTCGTTGTCAGGTTGGCTAGTTTGTATTCGTCTAGCTAATTAATTCATTAACGAAGGGGCCCGGGCGATGCAAAAATGGGAAAACAACGAACTTGTCTGTCTTCGTGGTCCACCTCTAAAATGACCCTGCCCGTTTGTTGGAGTGTTTCATACCCTTGCAAACGAATAAAGCAGGAATGAAACCTGCAAGATGGGAACTTGGTTACTTGGGAAGAGGGTTTCCAGGTTGCGTCGTTTCTATCGAGTGCCAGTTAGTGGTCAGTGCTTCCGTGCACCGTCATTCGACCCACTTCCTGCCTAACCGTTGGTAGGCAGCAGGAGCCCTGAACTTCAACCTCCCCTTGCGCTTTCCGTCTGTACCTCAAATTGTATTTAAATAGCATAACACGTCCCTTCCATCTCAACAAATGCGGAGTGGACCGCATGCTCTTCTTTCTTCATTGAACTGCGCCGATCTGCCCCGCCCGCCAACCAATTCTTCCGCCAACGTTATGTCGAACGCAGGAGTTGCGCTGCGTTCTACAATGGACCCACAGTCCGAATCGAGGCTTGTCCAAGTTCCCCTGGAGGTGCTGGTCCGGATTACACGCCGCATTTCAACAGTCGATGTCGGAAATGTGCGATTGAGTTGCAAAGCCCTTGAGCGTGGCCTTTTCAACTTTTTCGCCCATGAGTTCTTTCGAAAGAAGCAGTTCATGGTGACTACCAACAGTTTGCAGGCTTTGATCGACATCTCCAAGCACGAAACTCTGTCTCCATTCCTCAAACATGTCATTATCTCGACTGATCGCCTGCGGGCAGATAGACCTCCGCATGGGTTTGGGGCGGACGCTGACAGGACGGCCGAGGTCAAAGCTCGCCAGGCGCTGGCTTATGCCGACCTCAATCACCTGATGACCACCGGGGGACTCCGAGACATGCTGGCGGAAGCCTTCTCTAACCTGACCGGGCTGGAGATAATCGACATTCGCAACTTCAATTCAGTGAGCCGCTGGCGCGATGGAGAGCACAGCAGATGGCGAAGCTGGGGCACCCGCGCACTGGAGGAATCAACAGACACAGCCGTTGACGTCGCCCCGAGGAACGGTGAAGACGAGACCTTCGGTAGCAGGATTTTCACCGCCATTACCGCTGCTCTTGCCGCAGTAAACGCACGACCTAAAAGCATCGAGGTCAACCTCCGAGACACTGCATATCACGTCGCGAGTGCGGGGCTCCACGACGGCGCGTTCTACATCCCCACAAGCCTTGAACCTGCCGTCTCCGGAGTCCTTTCAAACTTGTCGACTCTCCACCTCATGCTGGATTCATCCCGCGTGTCCCCCTCCAGGCCGTTCATGTACCAGAAGTACTTGTCGCTGGCGCCCAATTTGACCTGGCTACGGTTAAATTTTGCCCGCAAGTGGGGTCTCCATGAATCCTTCGAGGTACTCAACTGGTTGGCTCACCCGGACGACCAAATTTCCCTCGCTTCTTTCGAAACCCCGCCTATCCCCTTGACGAAACTCGAGCGGTTGGACCTCGGAGACCTCACGATTGCAGACAAGCTACTCGTGAGTGTTGTCAGACGCTTCGCTCCAACCTTGACGACGCTTCACCTAAACAGAGTATGTCTGAAGCGCCATGATCGGGACGTCGTCGACGCCTTCGACCCGGCAGCCTCCAAGATTAGTCCCTGGGAACGTTTTCTATCTGCGCTTCGCAGGATACCCGACCTACGGCTCCGAACCCTTGCCATGAGGCTTCCGTCGCACCCGGCAGCACGGGCACCACCCGGTGTGCCGAGGCCGGTGTTGTTTTGGCCTGGTCAGCCTGGGGTCGACTCGCGGGTGAATGAGTGGACATGCTCCACAAACCTCGAGACCCTTGACATGGCTCTTGCGCGGGCAATCGATGCAATTGACCGAGACTGGTTGAAGGATGGTGAGGAAACCCGTTCCCCGTTAAATGCGTGATAATTGTAGAGGTGATAGCTAACCCGGTTTGCAGAGGAGCCTCAAGAAGAAGAGGACGACGACGAAGAGGAAGAGGATGATGAAGAGCAGAGTTTTGACGAAGACGAAGACGAAGGGGATGAAAACAGCGACGAGGAGGGCAATTAGGCTGGGGGGACGGAGTAGTGAAAACAGAGACGAAGAGAGAAGTTTGGCGATGTTTCTCTAATTATTCGTCGATTTTGGATAGTTGCTTGACGAAGGATCTAAACGGCCTGAAGAAATAAGAGCGATGAATACCAGTTCACTCAAAGCATTCTCTCAAGCACCACACAAATAAAGTAACTCCAAGAACCGACCCATCCAATATCAAGGCATCCGATCACCCACATACGCCCCTCCTCCCCCAACAGCAACAATCAACACCGCCGGATCCCCCGCATTCACCTTCCCACTCTGATCCGCCCCCCCATCCGGTTGTACATCATCATACGCAAACGCGTACCCCTTCCCATCCAAATTACACTCGTGCACCACCCGACAGTAGTGATTACTCCTCCCCTCCCCCCCCGGTGGATAAAACGTTTGTGGATCCGAAGGATGCTCCGCCGTCACGCAGATCGCACCGCGCTGGAAAGCGGCCGCAAGCCGCGGGATAATGGCTGCGCGGGTGGCGGCTCGGGATGGGTCTGGGTGGCCGGTCGCGAAGGGCCCGCTGTTGCAGCCGAGGATGTCGGCGGTGGTAGGGCGGGTGAAGGGTTCTGTGCCGATTAGGAGGGGGGCGTCGGGGCCGGAGGCGTCGGTTGGGACTGTGCCGGTGAGGATGCCCGGGCCGGCTTGGGTGTTGATCTGCAAAGGGGTGGAGGTGGGCGCCGGGGGAGGAGTGGGTGGTGGGGGGGACGGGCCGCGGCCCATGAGGGGGAGACGGAAGCGGTGGTGTTTGGGGGGAGGTTGTTGTTGCTGTTGAGCGGGTGGTGGTTGTTGTTGTTGGCTGTATTTTTGCCATGCTGCTTCGACTAGGGGCTCGAAGTATCCATCGAAGTTGGCCCCCGTTGTCGCGCCGTGGGTTGGGCTGAGGACCCGTAACGGCGGTTGGCCATCTTGTTTCTGTATGATTAACTTATCCCACGGCCAGCCATCCGCTGCTGCTTGTTCCCGCAGACCGCGACATACTCGCTCCAGCCCGTCTGGTGCCATCCCGCTGACGTGTTGTACCGCGCCGCTTCGGGTTTGTAGAGTCAACGCGATAGGTAGGCGAGGCACAAAGTCGACGTAGCTGATATTGGCGAACAACTGGTCGTTGTTGAGCGTGAACTCGCAGAAAGCAAAATCCACATCGGCGTTCGGATCGCTCGGGTTCAACACCGACGGTTCGACGAGGGCTGCACCGCCTCCCGGCCCGCCCGGGTTGCGCAGAAAGGTCAGTTGTTTTTCGGCGCTGAACCAGAGGCGCGCGCCGGCCATTTGCGGGATGGTCACGGTAACCGAGTTGCCTGGCGCGCCGAGGGGGATGGCGCAGTCTTGGGTGAGTGGTTGTAGGATTTGGTCTGGGGGCGGGGACTCGGGGAAGTAGAGACCTTTGCCGTCGGCTTGGAGGAAGACGCGGGCCATGTTGTGCTGGATGGCGAGGCCCGTGATGAAGGCGTGGACGTTGGGGGAAGTGGTCTGGTTGGCCAGCTGGATTGTGAGGGAGTCCGGCATTGTGGCGGGTGTGTGGAGATTGTTATCGGGAATTCGAGACTAGAATGTACTTATGGCGGTAGTTGAGCTAATGGGGATGTCAAGGAGATCTCTGTGAGTTGAGAAGTTGGAGCTGAGTGAATGTGGAGACTGGAGTTGAGTGTGACGTCGATTCGCCCTTGGCCAAAAGCTTGATTTAGCGCTTCTCATGGAGCTAATACTAACCGGTAACATAACTACATACTGAGGTAAATAATAATTCGGAAGCGTAACGATAACCGTTTGAAACAGTCCAGTTGGGTGCACCGAGTTGAATGAAATCACCTATTCGACCAATTAATTAAGAGGTAGGTAATTACCTTACTGAAGCTTTTTTTTTGTACTCGCCGCTCAGTACACTCCACGCCTCGTCACGCTCCCACATCATGGAATACGCTTTATGGAAATGCTTGGGTCCGCATATCCCAAGAGCCAGGAATAATTAGGTTAGTTAGGTAGCCTCTGTCAAGCAGCAAAAGTGCACCCAGCCGCCACACTGGGAACGCAAGCTTGCATCATACGGTGGCTAGGACTGTAATTGTACCACCAATAAGAAAGTGCACGTGGTTAGCTGTGAGCCAACCCCTCAAGCCGTTGGCTGTGCTGAGCCAGCATCCTGCCGTTTATTCAGCATCGCTTCAAATTGAGGAGATCACGATTCACAACCAGCATTGCAACGTTTAAGCGTTACCATCGAGATGACCAAAAACCCCGAGAAAAGAAATGAATCCCCCAAGCAGGAAGACGGCAAGGAACAGCAACAAGATGCGAAACTTAATCCGCAAACAGAAAGCTCGCTTTTCCATAGACTGCCACAGGAGATTCGAGACTGTATTTGGACTCAGCTCTTTTGCTCTACACGATTTACTTTCGGAAAGACGCCAGCTAGCCGTATCGGGAGGGTAAACATCAAACCAGCGCCAAACGGCCTCGCACTGCTCCGCACATGTCGTCGAGCGTACCTCGAGATTGGGGATTCATGGCTACGCCAAGTCCTATTTTGTTTCGAAACGATTGAGACAATGCTCGACAAGCTTTCTGCCCTCTCTGTCGACACTCTCTCAAAATTACGCTATCTGAGAGTGCGCGGCGACACTCTTCTGTTGAGCTACCCCGAGAATGAGGATCATGAGGGCTATTATCCCCTTGTCTCTGTTCTCAAGCTGCTTCCTGGTCTACAGCTTGACCAGCTTACTATCCTCGGCGGCTTTGTGGATCACGTCAGTTATGGTTCACTCAACCGTCTTATTAAGGACGGTAATGGATGGAAAACCCTACGTTACATTAGCTACAGCTCAGCAATGCTCGGGTTCCGGTCAGCAGAACACTTGCTGGGCTTCTGGGAGTATCAAACGAATCACTGGAGGAAGCCCCAACCAGCGCAGTGGCAAAACATCATGGAAAGTCGTGACGGGGCAGCTTCGAACCCTTCGGTGACAGTCTACCGAGCCAAGGAGCCAGCCCAGTACGGTTCCATCCTTGACCCAAGTAGACGGGCGAAATTCGAACAGAAAGCGCCCCTTTTCCCGAGCTTACCGGAGCAAGTGTTCTTAGAAGACCGCGAACTGATGGCTGGGGACGAGCAAAAGAAGGAACTGATGGTGGTAGTGAGGAGGGGGCACGATGTCGAGTACGAGGAAATGGAGGGCTCGCCGTTCATCGAATCTGATATCCGGCGTGGCTTGCCGGAGATGGAATGGAAACAGATCCGAGTGTGGTATATTGATGACCCAGATGATGGCGGAGATGAGGGTGAGGATAAGGACAAGGCTTTGCCATCCAAGGGCAAAAAGAATGTGCCCGCGGAGGTAGATGTCTATAGGGATGTTGATGATTATGTCTGGGCTTTGGGCCACTGGAACCCCGATCTATGATTCACTGTATTACATATAATATCTGCTATTAGCTAGCCATCAATCGCTTCATAAACCGCACAATGCTGCGCGAGGTTTAACCTGCACCTTTTCTGAGCATATGAAGGACAGGATGAGGAAAAGGCCTAGTAAATAGAACGTAGGCATATTTGCATAAGTAATTAAACAAAGATAAGAGGACCGTGGAAAAAGGCGAAAAGAGTTTGACTGCTGGTTGGACCATTTTCTTTCCGAGTTTCCGTTACAACAACCATTTTCCTTCCCGCCATTCGCCGGTGTAGGAAGCGTCACTATTACTATAGCCTGCTCGCAGTGGATTCCCCTCTCTTGAAATATAGGAGGAGCTTAGACGAACTAACAGTCACAATAGTTTCGAATCTAAACCTCCGTTCCATGAGGCCGAACCTCCCCCCGGAAAAGACGACCGTTAGGATTCGGTATACTGTAGGTACCTTAAATAGTTAGCGCACCCCGCAATTTTCCCTCAAGAGACATACCAGGAGCGTCCCGGGTTGAAGATAGGGAGGGAAGGGTTTAGGAGGGGAGTAAAGTGTAAAAGACACACTAATTATAGTGGCACAAAGACACAGCGTCATCTCTTTCTGAAAATCGGCGTCCCCCAGTTGACAGCTGTTCGGTGGTTGGCGATCGATTAGATGGTTCAGAATATCCTAAACTGCCTACATACTTGCGTCAGGCCTGCCGCACCCTCTCCAACCTCGCCCTACCCGTCATCAAACTCCACACCCACAACCCATCCACAACCAAAATATCCACAAAACTAAACACCAAACTGCCCCCAAACACCAAACTATGATACGTCCACGCATTCCCCGTATCCAACATCCCCACCTGACACACCACCGCCCACGGCAGCACATACAGCAAATTACTCGCCAAGCTCTGATACAAATACCACTTCGGCCGGGTCGCCAGCACCACCGTCGCCAGCTGAGTCGACGCCACATAAAAGATATAACACCAATCAATCGTCCGCCACATATACGCCGTCACCTCCGCCACCTCATCCGAATCACTCAGATACCGCGCAAACGACCTTGCCCCGCGCAGCGACAGTGCAATCGCCACGGGCACCTCAATGGCAACGGCAATACCCGCCGCCAGCAGCGCAGGCTGCACGATCCGGAAGATGGTACCGCGGAACGCGACCCGGCCGGGCTTGCGCGTGGTTGTGCCGATGCTGCGGCGCCAGGCGCCCCAGCGGTGGCCGATGAAGACGAGGGAGGTGGCTTCGAGGGCTTGCACGGGCACCATGACGAGACCCCAGCGGATGGTGTTGAAGATGCCCCAGGCGGTGGCGTAGGTGGTGCCGAGGGCTACGATGGTGGTTACCAGCCAGAGGTAGAGGGCGTTGCGGATGGCGGATTCGATGAGGGTGTGGAGGCCCGGGCGGAGAAGGATTAAGAGGGCGCGGAGGGTGGGCCGGGTGCTGTTGTTGCTGCCGTTACCGCTGGTGGTGGTGATGGGTTCGGACCGGGTATCCTCGTCGTGTGATGGACGAGGTCGTCTTGTGGCCCAGAAGAAGTAGCCTAGCCCGACAAAGGCGGCTGTCATGTTGCAGGTGAGTTGGATCCCAGCCTGCATGTTGATAGTCGGCGTGTGGCTGCCGACGTGGAACCACGATATGATCAACAAATCCAGCGTGATGTTCACAGCAAACTTGGTGCTGCTGATAACCAGCGGGACATCCGGCATATCCAGCGCGCGGGTCGCGGCCGCCACGGCGGTTTCGATGGCGGAACTAAGCGCGGAGAAGGCACTGATACGCACGTATGTGAGACTCGCATCGCGCACCTCGATTGGCACGAAGCCCTTGGCGAACGTGGCCGCGCCCCCGAGAAAACCGAGGCTCATAATGAGACCGAGTATGGATTGGAAGAGGAAGAGGGTGTGCGTCAGACCGAGCCGTTGCGTCCAGGTCCTGGATGCGCTGTCGCCGATGATGACCCATGCGGCGCGAGGCAAGCCCTCGTTTAGGACCTCGGCGATGGTGCCGATGTAGGTGTAGACATCTGTGGTGACGACGAGATCCCGATCGATGTTGGCGACCCAGAGCTTGGCCAGTGTGCCGTATAAGGCGGGCAGGATGAAGGCGGCGGTGTTGAAGAGCAGTGCGCCACCGAAGTGGTTGCGGTGCCAGTTCCAGATGGGGCGTTTGGATCGGTGGTGGTCATCGTCATCGACACCGACATCGACATCGCGGGATCGAGAGCGTTCAGCCGATGAAGGTCCCATGTCGTCGCTGGCGTCGTGCGTTGGTAACATGGTGTATCGACGCCGGAACCTTTGGAAGATGGAGGACGGTGATGTGTCCATTGTCCATTGTCCCCAGATTAATATGTCCTGTTGTTGAACCTGACCCGCGTTTCGCCTGCAACTGTGAAGTCTATTAATTGCGGGGTGCAGCTGCAGCCAGGGGGTTGCGTTAGCCTTGCGATGACTTCCTGATTGCGTCAGAAAAGATTTGGTGTGATCACACTAAGGTTGTTGGACCTGCTGGAAGAAGGCTGGGTTGTCTTGAAAAGGCGATAAATGCCGAGTCTCAAGCCATCGATGCACGGTTGATGCATGGAGGCCTACAGCGGCCTCAACGTGCAAATGCAGGCAGGGACCAAAACGATTGCACGTGCATGCCTCTGTCCCTCCATTATGGCCGCATTGGTGTACTTTTCGAACCCGAAGAAGAGTAGCAAAAAAACGGACTTCCGAACGATATCTGCGGGTTGCCAGAGAGAAAAGGGGTATAGCATCTGTCGGAGGGGTTGAAAAGGCAATGGGTACGGTGGCTGGAAACTGACTGAGGCGCCGTTCAGACCCTCAGACCGTTCTCTGACCCGTAGTGTCCGTAGAAGTATCATGAAAGTAAGTATAAGGCCGGAAAAAACGAGTGAATAACAAATGGAGACCAGATCGAACGATACCGGTTCCAACACCGGTGCTCATTCTAAAACGGACTTGTGTTCGAGTAGTGGTGAGCAGTTGCAAGGATGGCCATTCCTGGACAGGGCATACTTAGGTTAACGCCGCCGTACTAGCCCCGGATTTTGTTTCCCTCATTTTCTCTGGGCATTTTGAAACCTGCATGGCAACTTTCGACACGAAGAAATTCCTGCGGGCACGAATGCCCACTTTCACGATGATCCACTGACCAGTGTGTACATGGGAAGTCGCGATCCTGCTGGCCGCACTTGCTATAATGGAAAGCCGAAAAACCTCATTTGTACCGCCTGTTAGTGCGTGCCAAACGAATGTATGTGAAAATCATCCGCTCGACTACCCCTCTTACCAAAAAGTTCAAGCGAGTACATACCATCAAATGCTCGTTGCAACATTTTCTGGGAGCGAAATAATAATGGAGTACGTCCGTCTGCCATGCCTCGATCTCGATCGCCGCCATCATCGAACTCCATCATCGAACTCCATCGAATTCCATTTCGGCAACCGAGTATGAGACCTCAGAGGACCGGGCCGGAATGATGGAGTGCGTGGAGTGTATTGGCGTGAAACTTGGCGGGGCTTGGCCGGAGATGAGCGAGGCCGCGCGCGCAGGCACGCCGAGACGAGGAAGCAACGTCGGTCATGTTTCGAGCGACTAACGACAGTAGAGTAGTTAATGTTAGCTTCGCCCAGCCTGCGGGCCGGGATGGACGGAAGGCACCGGATCGATTGGTTCATATGTGCTGCTCTGCCGGTTTGGTGTCTGACGACCTGTGGACCATTCCGCACCGTCGGTGAGTTCCAAGAGTTCTTGGTCGAACCGGTGAAGCGCTGAATTGGGGATAAGTTTCGAGGCTATTTGCCGGATGACCACGAGATCCTGGCTTGTCGTGGGAAAAATCCCTGGGGGATCCTGAGACAGGCCATGCGAATGGCATCCTGGATTGGGAAATGGCTGGGTTCTTGCCGGCCGGCCGGGAAGCATCACAAAAAAAGGCGTTGAACCGTGATGGGTGGACCTCATGCGGGGGGTCGTGGTAGCGTACCCGACCGAGACACAAGTGGGGATGTTCCTCGAAATGTTTGAGCAAGACGAAGGAAACAAGAGGTCCAGGCCAGCGGTCTTCGCTCCCTCAGGCTCCTTCCCGTTGGATTAATTGGTCATTCCCTACCAGGGACCAGGAACCAATATATTCTCGGAAGCTGCGAGCCGAGGGCTGTTTTCTTGGCACCTGTTTTGATGAGTTATGCAAAACCCCGGTTGAGCCGGCGTGGGTGCGTGGTTAGGCTTGCCGGGCTGAGAACCCAGCGCGGTTCGGCAAACACGTGGAAGAGCCCATGCATAACATTTCATAAAGTCGTCTTCTCGACGGGCGAGGGCCTTTCAGCTGGATTTTGACAGGCGCATGACGCACTTCACAAACGCCAGGGTGCCGCAGCTTCTGAGACAGGAATAATTTAATCAGAGGACGTCAGCTTTCCGCTCTCTTCTAGTGTAGTGTACTTCTTGAACTACACTAACTAACTAGTGAGTGTCGACTGTGTCAGCCCATTTCCTGGTCAGAGCATCGAAACTTTGGGACCGCTTCCTTGATTGTCTGCTATTGGGAAGTAACAATGATACAGTGGGGAATTATTCGTTACGAGTTGGCAAAATGCGCGTTTGGATGCGCGCCTCTCTCATCGCAGCCTGGAAAAACGACCAGTCCCGATCTCGAATGCCGGCTTCGAAAGGTGAACGTTTCTGGCTGCCAGCATTCCTAAGCGAGCGGAAAGAACACCCCACCCCTGCCACCGAAGCGCAACGGGCGCCAAGCCGGGGTCTTCCACACCCCCCTTTCCCCCGCGATTTTGGGCCCGGCTAGGCGGCGCCTGGGACTTGACTGGGAAAGGAAACGATGCCGCGGAATCCCCCCCGGCTCCTTTACGTACACTAGTATCCAGCGTCCGGGTGGGCTGGCTCACCGGTTTCCATGCTGGGTGGGGAGTGCGTGCGAGATGACGATTCAAAGCGGAGGAATCGCCGGGTCGGCCTGTGTCTGTGTCGATGTTGCTTTCGGCTGGTTGTTGCCGCTCGTTTAACTTTCCCAATCTGTCTGGCTGTCGATTTTGGTTCGCTTATTTTTCTTTTTCTGTCCGTCACTTGTCGTCCTTGGTTTGTTTCTGTCTTCGAGGTTTGGCAGATCGATTTCGTGAACCGTTTCCTGCATCTCACGCTGAGAAGTATGGACAACTTCACATTGCCCCTCAATTTCACGCCGACAACGCCCTTATTCCACATCAACGACCGTGTCCCGTATATTAGCCTCATCCACGTTAGCACCACGATTCCTTTGCTTGCGCTCACCCTGGTTCCCTTTTTTGCTCGCATCTACGTAAGGATATGGCCGGAATGGCGCTTTGGTCTGGACGACGGCTTCATCGTCGCCGGCTTGGTAAAGACACCCAGAAAATGACCCTCCTCTAACTACAAAACACCTGTCGGCCGCTCCGGTCGGTGTATCTGACTCGTTCGCGTTGTTTTATTAGGCCTCTGCCATCACCGACTGGGCCCTGCTTGCACGCGGCCTGTACTTTGAACCAACCGACATCTCCTGGGACGAAACCTTCTACACCGTCACGCTCTCCTACTTCGCTATTCCGGTCTGGTCGCTCTCCATGACCCTCATCAAAACCTCCATCGTCCTCTCCTTTCTCCGCCTCCCACTGAAACGCCCCTGGAGATTCGGCCTGTACACCCTCATCGCGATCCTAGTCTCCTTCGGCCTCGCCAATACGCTTTACAGCTTCCTCAAATGCGACCCTAAGCCTGGTGCCTGGGACCTCCACATCCCGGCCCGCTGTCCCGGCGGCCGCATCGACAGCATCGTCTCCAACCTCTGCTCGGGCGCCAATATCCTCACCGACCTCGTGCTGTCCGTGGTGCCCATGTTCCTCCTGTGGAATCTGCGCCGCCCGCTGCGTGAGCGCATCCTCATCTGCAGCCTCACGGGGATTGGCCTGTTCGTCACGGTCGCGTCGGTCATGAAGGTCGTGCTCATCGAAGAGTGGTCCCGGTCTGGGTTGGGGGATTGGGCGCTGTCCCTGTCGATTGCCACGTGGACGGTCACGGAACAGTTTGCGTCGATCCTCGCGGCGTGCAGTCCGTCGCTGAAGAAGCCGATTGAGGGGTTGTTTCGCCGGTGGGGGATCCAACTGGTGGAGGAGAATCCTGAAATCTCGTTTATGTATGTGCCGGACGAGATGCGGGCGGAGGAGACCCGTCGGATGGCGAGGGAGCGGATTGGTAGCCAGGGTTTGCAAACGGAGGGGGGTTTGAACGAACACCATTTGAATGACGTTGAGAGTGTGGGGGATAAGTCCTTGTCGGAATCAGCATCGACGCCGGTTCGGGCACGGGGGCCAGCGTGAAGAGGTTTAAGGCCGGCCGTTTGAAGGAGACATACACATACACCGGGCTCAACGGTATGGAGCCGGCGAGCCATGAAATCAGGGCCAGTGGCCGAGCATCCGGATTTCTCGTGGACCGGTTGCTGGTCCAACGATATTCAGACGTCGCTTCCGGAACACATCCCGATCCGATGATGCCTCGGCGATGAAGCACTCAGAGAACCGCCGAGGGGTTTCAGTGCTAAGATCGACGAGGTTGGTATCGACGCAAGCCGGAAGGCACCAACAAGATCCGAGGTGCGCACAGTGTGCGAAATTGGGCAAACCTGGGCTGCTGCAGGCGTTTGAGAGGAAGCCAACACATTTCAAGTGTACAGCCATCCCAGCCAAATCATGCCCAAGCCAACGTCCTCCCTCTTCTGTGTGATAAACATCCGATTCATACCCCGCTTCTGGTTTTTCGTCCTCCCAACCCGCACTTTGCCTGAGCCGCCCCGTCCCACTCCCCTTTTTCATGGACTCACTGCAACATTTGGGTCTATTTCTGGTTCTGCTCGGCGGTATCTTGCTTATGAGACCCTCCATATTGCAAACCAGCGATTACTATTCACCATCTTTCCCCGTTCCGGGATCGAGAGGCATCATGGACGCCACGGCAGGTACGTGCGGAGCTCGACCCCTTCGATTTCCATTATTTAGAGGGTGTATAATGGTATGATTAACAAAGAACTGCGCACGCCAGGTCAACTGCCTCTCCTCATGCACCTCACGATTGAGGATGCATCCCACGGTCTCCAATCCGGTCGTTTCACCTCCGTCACTCTCACCAAGGCCTACCTCGCCAGGATCACCGAGGCTGCCGAGTTTCGTGCAGTACTGCAGGTTAACCCCAATGCACTAGATGTGGCCCGGCAATTGGACGAGGAGCGTAGCCGTTCCGGAGCCAGAGGGTATGTCCCCCACCGACCTCACTCTCTTGCCGAACTGACCGTTGGTGGCTAGGCCGCTGCATGGGATTCCACTTTTGGTCAAGGACAACATTGTGACACAGGACGAGCTGGATGCATCTGCTGGCTCGTACGCTCTCCTTGGAGCCAAGCCCGCCGTCGAGTCATCAGTCATTGCGAAGCTGCGTGACGCCGGCGTCTTAATCCTGGGCAAGACCAACCTCTCCGAGTGGGCCAACTTCAGAGGCCTGAACGTCAGTTCGGGATGGAGCCCGAGGGGTGGCCAGACACTGGGTGCATACTATCCTGGATCGCAACCGGACGGAAGCAGTGCCGGCTCCGCCGTCGCTGCCGCATTGGCTTTGTGTACCGCTGCCATAGGCACCGAGGTGAGCATGGCATTCCCCGGTGTGCCTTTCGTATCAGGACGCTAATATGGCAAGCAAGACGGTCGGAAGCATCTTGGCACCTGCCGAGAGGAATAACGTCGTCGGTTTCAAGCCCAGCCGCGGCCTCATCGCAAACGACGGTGCCATTCCCATCTCTTCTCGCCAGGATGTCATCGGTACCCTCACAAGAACTGTCAAGGACGCGGCATACTTGGTCAGCACGATGGCTGGCCGCAGTGAGCGAGACGAGGGCACTTGCAACATCCCGTTTGAGCAGATTCCCGACTTCACAGATTTCTGTAAGAGCACCGACCTGAGCAGCGTGAGGATTGGTGTTCCCCGGAACACATTCGACTCTGACCCGACATCTCCCATCATGGTCTCGTTTGAAGCTGCCCTAAAGACACTGGCATCTGCGGGTGCAACAGTGGTTGACAATGCCGACTTTCCTGCAGCCGAGGGGTTCAAGCAGCTCAACAATCAGGTCAGGGGTATCGTGCGATCCTCCGAGTTCAGGCGAGACATTGCGCGTTACCTCAAGACACTGAAGACCAACCCCCGCAACATCCAATCGGCCGAAGACATCATCGAGTTTACCAAAACTTTCCCCGAGGAAGAATACCCCGAGCGTGACATCGGCAAGTTTCTGTGGACCGAGGCAGAGGGAATCGACGTCGACAGTGACAAGTACAAGGAAATGGTGAAACAAGAGCGCTTCTATGGTGGCGAAGGCGGTATTTTGGGGCCGATGGAGAAGCACAACCTTGATGTACTCGTCATCCCTTCCACACTCGGCATCGCGAATGACCTTGCTGCCAAGATGGGGTTTCCTGTCCTGGGGGCCCCACTTGGCTTTCATCCTGAAGGTACTCCTATTAAGCTTGATGAGGACAAGCCGCACCTCGTCCAAGTGGCTCCTGGGATTCCGTAGGTTTACTACCCCTCTCTCCTATCCCCGGTCCCCTAACCCGTCACCGCGAATGAATATCTCCTTTTACCGTTTAGTTACGTCTAAGATGCTGACATGCTCTTAGCTATTCCTTGACCTTCATATCCAAGGCCTTCTCTGAAGGTGTGCTGCTCCGAGTGGCCTACGCTTTCGAGCAGCTTTCTGCTGTGCGTGACAACGGGCCATTGCCCTTCAAGCTGCCGGCCACGGAGCTCAAGGATGTTGAAAAGTAGGAGGTGGGGAATGTTGAACTCGTTTAGTGGGTGCGTTGAATTTGAACGAAAGCCTGATTTCTCTGGTCAAATCTTCTGTTCTGTATTGGAGAGTTTGTCTAAGTCGGGAATTCGCTACAGTAAAGCCTACACTGTGCAGCTTGGTGAATGCCCAGAAGGCTTTCATTCGATGAAATAGCTCCGGGGTATTTCGATCTCGAAACTCGATGAACTTGTCTCTGATGCTGTGCGTGAATATGGCATATGGGGTTTGTCTAAGCCTATAAACCATGGTAAGCTGTTCGCCTCCTGGATAATCCAAGCTCCATGGTTTGAGGAACCTGCAGTTTGTTGGTTGTGGCAGGACCAAACCGGGCCATGAGCTTCCCCATACTGTACCCCGGCCAACGTTCGGCAAGTTTATTCTGCATCCCAACAACCCCTCCCCGCGTTTGCAAACTTCCTTTCTCCGCGACCTTTCTCCATTAGTGAGCGACAAGGATTCACGGAGCCCTGAACTTTCCTTACCAAAACGCTGCTCTGTTCCCATCTCCTCTACATCCTCCACTTTGGCAACTCCGCTTCTCAGACCTACTAACACGGAATCTCTGCTTATCGGATAGTGGAAGGCGACGTGTGTACAATTTCTTTCGAAGATGGATGCCGTGCTCGTCCAAGCGGAGCAGGGTCCGAAGACCACCAAGGCCCCCAACCGAGCGAACGATGACGCCAGCAGCAAGCCAGATCTTCAAGATTCGCCCAACAACTCGGCGAGTCATCTCATGCAGGTATCGTTGGCAAAGGATCCAGCCAAGCTCCCATGTGTTGTTCTACCAACCATCAGAACACCGCGCTTTTTTGACCGGGCTGAGCTCATTCAGCGCATTGAAGAGCACTATGATAATAACCTCAGCGCCGGCGCCGATGAGCACCCTTTCCGATCATTGGCACTTCATGGCCTTAGCGGTGTTGGGAAGACTACCATTGCTCTGAAGTATGCCGAAAACAAGCTTCATCGAGGCGAGCTTGATGCTCTGTTCTGGGTCTACAGTGAAAAACTTGTTTCTCTCAAACAGAGCTTCACCAACATCGCCTTGCGCCTGAAACTTCCAGAAGCCCGGTCGGGAGATCACGAGGAGAACCGCGCCGTGGTCCTTAACTGGCTTCAGCAAACCCGTACGTCAAGAGTTCTGATCGGCGGGGTGCATCTGACTGACCCGGTAGCAGGATGCCGCTGGTTGATAGTTTACGACAATGCGGAAGACCCCCAGGTTCTTCAAGAGTTTTGGCCACTCGCAGGTCGCGGTCAAGCCCTGGTTACAACTTGCAATTCGCAGGTAGCCTTCGAGTTCGCGGATACGGAACTGGAAATTGCCAAGTGGGACAACGAAGAAGGATCGAAGTTTCTTTTACACCTTTTGCAAACAGACAGCGCTCTTGATTTGGAGGCTTCCGAGATCACTTCGGCGCATGAGCTTGCTGACAAGCTTAGTGGCCATGCTCTAGCCATCTCCGCCATGGCAGGAGTCATACATCGGCGTGCTTGGAGCATTACGGAATTCATGGAGTTCTACAATCAGCATCGGAGTCAAGTTCTGCTTCGGACCCCGGCCATCAAAGCGCTGTGGGATATTTCCTTTCAGACTTTAGATGCTCAGAGTCATGCAATTCTAGCTGTCATGTCCTTTCTAGAGCCCGACAGCATCCCGCAAGCTCTTCTTGAGCCTGAAGATCCCGCGGCCTTGCCTGCTTCGCTGGCATTCTGCTCAGATGACTTCAGGTGTGTCTTGTTCGACTCCAGAGTCCGTCTGTCTGTTTTTCTGACCCGAGTTAAAAACTTTGCCAGCTTTTCCGAGGCAATCGAGAATCTTCTAATTTCCGCGCTGATCAAGAGGGATGAAGCCTCGAGGACATTCTCGCTTCATCGGCTAGTGCAGGCGTCTTTCAAAGATTTCCTCGGCCCAGACGGAAGACAACAAGCTTTCAACGATGCCACAATTCTTCTTTTCCAAGCCTTTCCCCGACGCGACTCCAAGGTTCTCCAACTTTATCTGTTATGGGATCGTTGTGCCGTGTATTTTCAGCACGTCATGAGCCTCAAGGATTGCTTTTTACAAGAGAAGGAGTCGAACCCCAAGTTCACGGTCTTGCAGGCTTACTGTGAGCTCAGCAACTCATGCCAGCGGTAAGTACCAATTATTCTCCCCCGAGTAGATGGATAAGCTGGCTAACGATGCAATACTTACCAGGTACTTACTAGAACTGAGCTCGTATGAGGAGCTTGAATCTCTTGTTGATGCCAACACCATTGCCCTGAGCACACTGCCAGAGGAACAACAGACCACCGGCCTACAGGGTTCTTTGACCTCGCACAAGGGTCAGCTGCTTGTCCGCATCGGGAAAGCCGAAGAGGGGGTTGTATGGCTCAAGAAGTCATACGACATTCGGGGGCGGGCCATCCCGTTCAACCACGGTGAATCGACCTGGGCCGCTTGCAATGCCGCCACAGGCATCGCGACGCTCAATCAGTTTGAAGAAGCCATTGAATGGTATGAGCGTTGTTCGGCCCATTTCAAAACATGGTCATATCAGCAACAGGCTGAGCGAAAGGGAGAGGGATCCGCCGACATCAAGACCAATCTGGCGCAATGCCTGGTATGGTTTGGCCAGCCTGGGCGAGCGAGGGAACTTCTGGACGAGGCGTTGGCAGAATACAATGTGACTGAGCCATTCAATTGGGCCATGGCAGCCTAGTAAGTCATTTTCTGCGTCCCAGGTCTTGAGATTGCGCAGCGAAGAAAGGGGGTGCCAGATCTAGCACTGACTGAGCTTCTACCAGCACTCACTTCGCACTTGGCACTGTCGACCGCGTTGAGCGCAAGCATGAATCGGCCGAGGCTCATTTCATGGAAGCCCTCAATTTGTGGGCGAACGGTGATCAGCTGCGAAGCTCTCCATTCAATGGGGCATGCATGTACCGACTTGGCTGCATCGCTCTCGACCGTGGTCAACTGGAAGCCGCTATGTAAGTGAACAGTACCTTAATTAAGCCGCTGGAAGCAACATGGCCTGGTATTGACAGAAGCTGTACAGAAAACACTTGAGGGACGCCCTGGCAGTCACGGAGAAGCGTAAGCACAACATGGTGGCCGAGCATATGCGGTGCCTTTTCAAGCTCTCGGAGGCGTTAGAACAAGAGCCTCGACATGTCGAGGAAGCCTCTCGCCTCCGAGACGAGGCAGAGCGGCTGCTGCGGCAGCGTGCTCCCAACGCTGGGGATCCGGGAAAGGAGAGCACATACGACGACTTGATTGCTATCGATTGGCGCTGATTAACTAACGATTGTAATTATGTTTCATAATGTTTGACAGTTTGACTTTCCGGTGCCGGCCATGCGGCCCATGTTCCGCATCCATAAGACCATAGTGCCTGCAAAAGAAATGATTAACGTGATTTCACAGCAACAAGAACTGCGGTAACATAATTACCTGATATCGTCAAGTTAAAATAAAATCCCATCCTAGAGGATATGGAAGAGTCCGTTCACTCCCGGGCACGCACTGGCAGACTCGGTGTTGTAATTACGCAGTTCCGCAACGGCCGGCCAAAACAGGAAAACAAAAGTAAAAATAGCTCCAGTGGACAAGTGACGAAATCACCAGCTCCTGCTCAAATGTGTCAAATGTGGCTAAAATTCCAACACCCCAAGACCAGGACGGATACGACATACGGTTGCCCACCTTGGCAAAGTTCCAAGCATCGGCGCTTGGCATCGGCCATTTTCGGACGATTTTTATTTCTCAACCCTCAATCTCAACTCAACCTTCCTCCTTCAACGGCTTAAACTCTGCCACAACACCACTCATTCGGTCGTCAACTATCAAAATGGGCCTCTCGGACCTGTCCCCCTCAGCGCCAAAACTGGCACTCATCACCCTCGCCATTGCTCCCATCGTCTTACCGGTCGGCTACCTCCTCTACCTCGACCGACTTGTCTCCCAAAACCTCACCGTCACCACCGGAGTCATCAGGACACCAACAAAACGCAAGACCAAATCCACTGACCCCACAACAACACCAACAACACCCCCCCGACCCATCACCCTCCCAACGGAACTCAACCTCGACATCGTCGACGCAGACACCCCCGACGATGACACCACCACCTGGGTCCTGGCCTACGAGCGTCTAACCTCCCACCCAATCCCCCTCTCCCTCCTCCCTCCCTTGCCAACTTCAGATTCACCCCCAAACACCCCGGCCCTAACAACCTACCTCCGCACAACCATGACATCTTTCCGTTCCACCCCCCAAGCCTACCTCCTCCACACCTCGGTCAAACACGACGCCCCCGCCGCGGTGACCTTTGACAGGGGCTTCATCGCGGGGCTGGGGTTTACGCTGGGGGATAGGGTGAATGGGTTTTGGAGGGTTGGGTATCGCGGTGTCGGGCCCCGGGTTGCAACACATACAACACTCCCGACTGGTGATGATGATTCTAAGGCAGGGGATGGGGGTGTAGTAGGAGAATGGCAAGGGGAAAGGGTGGAGATGGCGTTAGATGCGCCGGAGAGTTATCGTGGGAAGAGGGTGGAGGGGATTGTGGTTGCTGGGATGGAGAAGGTGCCTTTGTCTTTGTCTCGCGGTAAGGATAGGGACGGGGAGGAGGATGGCGTGGTGTTTGTGAATGAGACGTGGATGTGGAGGCGCGAAGGGGAGGCGCCGGTGTTGTTGGAGAGTGGGTTGGGACGGTGGTTTCATGTGGTTATGTCGGGATGGTTGGTTATGAGGGGGGTCAAGGCTGTGGTGGAGGAATGAACCTCACTGGTAGTAATGAAGGAGCAGAAACAGCGGCGGTTCGTGTGTATTCACAGCTCAGTATGCGAATATGCAGGGAGGGTTCAATCACAACAGAACAAACTCGCATCTCAATCTCACATTTAACCCTAACCCTGCCCCTTAAACAGACCCTTAAACCGTTCATCTCCTCAAAGATCACCTTAAACATCCCTACCTCCTGGTCAACGCAATATCCAATCCCAACGGCTTCCTCAAAAACCCCTCCCTCGTCTCCATCACCTCCTGCTCCAACTTCACATCATACCGCCTTGCCCACGTAGCTACAATCAGCTTCATCTCCATCTCCGCCACATTCCGTCCCACACACGACCGCGGCCCGTAGCTAAACGGCACAAACGCGTTCTTCTGCCGCGCCGTCAGCCCTTCCCCTTTCCCTTCTCCCTCCCCATCCAACCACCGCTCCGGCCGAAACTCATCCGCATCCGGCCCCCAAATCTCCGTGGAATGATGCACCGAATACGCTGGCACACTTAAAACCGTTCCGGGCGGGAAATACCATCCTTTATACTGCAAGCCTTCCTTGCATAGCGGAATCTGCCGCGGTAGTCCCAGTGCCGAAGTCGAGTGGATACGCAACGTTTCGTTCACAACAGCCGACAAATACGGCAGGTCACGGACCATCTCAAACGTCGGCACGTCACAATCCTCTGGGATCCCAGGAGCGGTATCGAGTTCCGTTTGCAGCTTGCGCAGCACTCCCGGCGTGCGTACGACATGGTACAGCAGCGCACAGGACGAGTTAGAGGTGGTATCGCTCCCCGCGATCAGTTGAGTGAGGGCTTCGGCAGTGAGTTCCTCGCGGCCGAGAGGCTCGCCCTTCTCATCACGGCCCTCCATGAGGCGCTGGAGGAGATCTTTGCGCTGCAGGTGAGCCGGAGGCGGGTTTTCAAGGCGGGCTTTGACACGAGCGATGGCGATTCCCGCGAGGTTTTGGACGGCTTTGACGCCTTGGGTGAAAAAGGGGTCGGGGAAGTATTTGGCGTAGGGTTTGAGAGCGGGGAGGGTGCCGAGGGTGGCGGAGACTTCGCCGCGGCGGTTGAGGATTTCGATGGCGCTGGCGTAGATTGGGGGGGATGTGGGGGAACAGCGGACTTCGGCGAGGTCGGCGCCGGAGGAGAGCATGCCGAAGGGGGCGCCAAAGGCGAGGTCGCCGATTACGTCGAAGGCGAGGTAGTTGAACCAGTTGAGGCAGTCGAAGTGGGCGGCACGGTCGGGGGCGGTAGATGCGGTGATGAGGTTGTCGAGCTGGCGGACGAAGAGCTCCAGGTTGCTGTGGATGTAGGGCTCGAACTGGGCGACGGATTTGGCGGAGAAGGTGTGGGACACGATCTTGCGCTTGCGCGTATGTTCGGCGCGGTCCCGGGTGTTGAAGAGGCCGCGTTGGATGCTCACAAAGGCATCGTAGAAGTCCCTGTGACTGTATCAGTGATCTAAATTCTACCAATGGAACTAAATAATGATAACTCACGCCTTCAAGTACCCGTTCCCATGGCCGTACACAATTTGGATGGCTTCATCATCACACAAGCTGACATGGTTCGGCTGGAGCCGCACTACCGGGCCGAGCTTTTTGTGCAGCTCATGGACCGTGGCATACCGGCTACCTCGGCGGGCCGTTATTAGCAGCCACCAGTTTGTGAACTGGGCCGGGAAAGGGGCCGGGATGTGTCGGAGATGCCGGTATGTGACCAGGTACGGATAGACGTAGTAGACCACTAGCGAGACGAAGACGCCCACGAATGCCCAAGGCGAGAAGATAAGACTGACGACCGCCATGTCCAATAGGATGGGAGGCTAAATAGGACCTGCAGGGTAAACGAGGTGTCTTACAATATCGGGAAAATGATGGAAGTGTCTTGGGTTGAAGCACAATCCGGATTAACCGTGGTCTGGTCGCTTCCGTTTGTGAGGCAACTTAGGTTAAAAGTGAAATGACGATGCACGCGAGACAGAACCCGTAAAAGTCTCGTCCCATCCGAAAAGGAAGAGCAACAGCTGCAACACGCAATTAATTGGCTTTAAACATTTCCCAAGGGCCGAGGTTTCGATCCGTGTGAGGAGCCTTGTGACGCCGTGGCGTTGGGAACACTGGCAATCGTCAAACGAAGGGTGGCAGATCAAGGGAGTCCGGCTGTGGTTGTCGGCTTCGAGAGAAGTGTAGTCTGCTACGCAATCGTTCCCCGATTTCCACCGGGGACTTAGGTCCAATCGGCGTCGGCTTGGCGAAGCCAGCTGATTCTCGGTCTTGGCACTTACGTCGATTGCGGGGGGATCCCGCATTGCCCGACCTTGCGGGCCGTTAGCAAGTGCCGGCAACGCGGTACGGCATTGTGAAAAGTGTGGGGGAGCATGGCGCGAGGGCCGAGTCCGCGTCGCCTCTATCGCAGCGAGTTTGTCTGCGAACTTCGCGATTCCGAGAAGGATGTGGATCTCCGGGGTCGGGGTCAGGTACCGAAAAATGTTAAACTTGTGGAACGATCATATACCGTACCAAAATGACATCAACAACTCTTACTTCGGTTAGAATTATGACAAAGCTACAGTAGTTAAAATCCAAAAATGTGTATTCCACAACCACCAAAATATTTTTCCGATATGCCATTCCGTAACGCCAGTACCGTGAACAACATCTAGACCGTAGGCCGTGCACTCCACTCTCAAAGAGACATATACGAGAAGTCTGGCAACCCAGCGAGTATTCGGTGTACCGTCTCCTCTTGGTCATCTTGCGGCTCGTCAACAATTGCCGAGCTGCGGGCATCACCCGTCAATGTGGATGATATCGAGTCAACGGCGGTCTTCGCTATTGGAGTATCACCGACCCCTAGTGCCGGGTTGGGTCCAGCAGTCGAATTTGTGTTAGCTGTCTCGACAACTTTCGAAATAGACGCTGGTGTCGCTGGCGTCTCCGAAGGAGGCATTGGGTTGGCAGGAATAGAGTCGAAGATCGAGACAGCGACCATGTTCTGAGACTCTTCAACGACCGGCTCGCTGGGCTGCCGAGGAATAACTGTTTGAGTTGTCTTCAAAGTCGTAGGTGGGGCTTGTTTCGTCGCAGGAAGTACGGGAGGCTGGGATACTACAGGCGAGGACACCATTTCTCCCCACTCATCGTCGTCGTCCTCATCGTTGTCGTTATCATCATTCTTCGAGACGCTCAGCCGTGGCTCGGGAACGACCGTTGTGGCCGGAGCCGGGATCGCCGCGCTGGACGTGCTGGATTGCCCGCTGATAGTCCGTTGGTGTGTAGCACGCGGGGGCGGATCACTCGTACTACCCCAGCCAAACGAAGGGACGCCGGGGCCGACGCTTTCCGTAGCGCGATGCGCCGAACGCAGCGGGGACGCCTTTGCTAGGCCATCGGTGGGTCCCGGGAACAGACCGGTAGTCTTCAACGGCTGCGCAGAGGAAGCTCTGTTGTGTGAAAACTTCTTCCTGAAGATGGTCTCCAAGGCCACTGGCTCAGCCGAGGAGTCCCAGCCGAACATGTTCTTTTGCGTTTTGGAAATGCCGCCACCCAGAGCCACACGTCCGGCAATGGAGTCCTCTTCCATCCAGCGTCGGACAATTTTGATCGTATCATCGTGGACCGTCGAGGAAGGCCAGGCGACCCGTCGGTAGTTATCGTCGTCCCCGGCGTTGTGTCGACGTGATGAACCCAACCGGGAAATACGGTACCACGATTTGCGTTCCGAGATGGTGGTGAAGCTGTCGCTTATGACATGGTCCGGGACGCTGCGCTCGACCTCGGGCAACTTGTTCGACGTTGACGGTTCTGATAACAGTTTGCCGACCAGTGCCAAGTCCACACCGAAATAGATGGGCCCGTACGTGGCAATAGGTGACAGGCGGGGCGGTGGTGTGTCAGGTTCTGAGTGTGTTGGCGATGTTGTATCTGCGTCGCGTTGTGGAGCTTCTTCCGGCCGGGGGTCCCGCTTTGGTTCGGGCTCTTCTAGCGGTTCTTCCAGCCGTACAGAGGGCTCGTGGTTGCCGCCCTGGCCATCTTCGTGGGTGTCCTCAAATTCTCCAAAATCCCCATTATCGGTCCAATCTTCCCTTTTCTGGGCACTCGACCGGCTTGTGCTACGAGCGCGTGGGATGACTTCGCGCTCTTCACTAGCTGCTCTAGCAAGCCCATCGAATTTAACAACGAGCTCGTAAACCTTGTTGGATTCTTTCCTCGAAACGGGCCGCAGACCCCGAGGCTCTTCATCAATGGAAGTGATGGGCGAGTCCTGTCGGTCCTCTTCGTAATCTGTGTTGTCGTTCGACGGTGCCGAGGATTGGTCTTCGTGGCCATGAACAACAGATTCCACACTTAACCGAACGTCGTCTGACGGTGCCGGAACCGGGGTGCTTCGTTCATCGCGCCTTTCTTCCTCTTCATTTTCCACAGACACCATCACTGGGGATGTGGTAATGTCCGGAACGTCGGTGATCGTGGGGATAACGTTATTGTCCCCGCCCGTATCAGCCTTATCCCACGTTAAACCCCCATCAATCCCAAAAACACCCCCATCCACAATTTCGATCGGCTCGTCGACAGGAGACGCGGTCTCAACAACCAATCTCGGGGTCGAACCAGCATCATTATGCGAAGGTCGTCGCGAAGAAAACCCACTACCCCACGGGTCCGGCGACGGCTGTCGGAACCCAGAGCTACCACCGGCCGGCTTCGAACTGGCCACGCTCCCAGGCAACGTAATCGGGCTATTCCTCCCCAACGCCGCGTCATCCCGCGGCGTCGCAAGCAAATTCGGGCTTGAACCGCCCCATCCCCCAGCCCAGACCGAATGTCCCGGTGTATCAACCACCGCCGCTGGCGTCGCCCATTCTCCAAACCCGCCGGCATCGTCACCTCCTGTTCCTCCTCCTCCTCCTATCCCCCCTCCCCAAGGCGAATGCTGTTCCAGCCCGTCCGGGATGCGCGGCGAGTTGGACGCCGAGAGAAAGGCGCGCGGTGGGGGCGCAATGTCGGATTTCGCGGGCGATGCGGCCCTCCGGCCCTTGTCGGAATCTGTGGCAGCCCATGGTGAACCCCAAGGATCGTCCATCATGTGCCGCGACGATTATCATGGTGTGCCGGGCGAGGTGCTACCGCGGGTGGTCAGCATCGTTCGCGGACGGTTTGCGGCGTTTCGGCGACGCTGTGTGAGCGGGATTGAGTCGGGATTCGGATGGGTGTGGGGGCGGATCGAATTGTTGTTGTTGAGAGGGAGATGGGTTGAGAATGGCGATGTTCGTGTCGGAGGACGGGGAGATTGTTGTCGACCGGGGAGCTGGGAGATTGCAATTGGAAGAAGAAACGGGACAGGCCAGGGGGGTGACAAACCCCTGCAGGTCCCGATCGCAGCGACCGGGGACCTTTTGAAACGAGACAAGCTCCAAGCACCAAGTTTCTGCTCCACACCCAAATCTAGTGTATACCGATATCAAGATAAATACCGGGAAATTTATATCACACGGCTGGTAGCAGAATAAAGGCCTTGTGGTGTTCAGCGTTGTTTGACACGCGAGCAGTTCGTACCCGTCCACGCTGTAGAAGTTCCAGAAACTCGGCATGTGCAAAGTCAGCGGAAGCTCAACCCCTTGGCATCGTTTCAACGCAAGGCCTGTGCCACAACACATGGACGATGTCTCGGTTTCTCATTGAGGCGTTGAATAGATAGCTGTCTATTTAGGGTGCTCAGCTTGGTGGGCAAATGTAGGAGAACTTCTGCTATATTATCAAGCCGTCGTCCCTAGGATGCAAGTTCCGCCGTGATGCTCTTCTTCGGATGTGGTGGGAGGCCCACTTTGCTGATAAAGCAGTCCGATCCCGCAGATAGAGGGGCAATTGCGCCGTCTTGAACTAAAGAAAAGCGACAGCCTCAAAAATGGCATCACCAATGATGTCCCCAACCCATATGGAATGCGCGCAACCTCCCTGAAAACCCACCGATACTCTAATACCGTACCTGTTCTGGGCATTTAAAGAAAAAAACCCCCGCCTTCCACCTGTGAGCTTTGTGAGCTCCTGCGATCCGTCATGTCGCTCGCCAAAGTCAAGCACATCGTTTTGGTAAGCGGCCACAAACTCCTTACGGACTTCCACCTTTGAGGCTATGGCTGACCAAAAACTTCAACAGGTGCTCTCCGGAAAAGGCGGTGTCGGCAAATCTTCCGTCACCACCCAACTCGCTCTCTCTCTCTCCCTCGCCGGCCACTCCGTCGGCGTCCTCGATGTCGATCTCACAGGCCCCTCCATCCCGCGAATGTTTGGAATTGAAGATGCAAAAGTCACACAAGCGCCCGGCGGCTGGCTGCCCATCACCGTCCACGAAGCCGACACAGAAACAGGGATCGGTGCACTGCGCGTCATGAGTCTCGGGTTCCTCCTGCCACGACGAGGCGACGCCGTGGTATGGCGCGGGCCAAAGAAGACGGCCATGGTGCGTCAGTTTCTATCTGACGTCTTCTGGGATGACCTCGACTACCTCCTGATCGACACGCCGCCCGGCACCAGCGACGAACATATTTCACTCGCTGAGACGCTGCTGCAAAAGGCGCGGCCTGAGCAGCTTGCTGGCGCTGTGGTCGTGACGACGCCGCAGGCTGTGGCTACGGCGGATGTGAGGAAGGAACTTAATTTCTGCACCAAGACTGGGATACGGGTGCTGGGGATTGTTGAGAATATGAGCGGGTTTGTCTGCCCAAACTGCAGCGAGTGCACCAACATCTTCAGCAGTGGTGGGGGCCGAGTCATGGCGGAGGACTTTAAGGTTAAATTTTTGGGCAACGTGCCCATTGATCCTCAGTTTCTGGTCCTTATCGAAACGGGGAGAAGCCCAAGATATCCCGAAGGGACCTCGGTCAATGGCCAAGATATTTCGTCAAACGGCCACGGGCCCGCCGAGGGCGACGAGACACGCGACTCAGCGCTTCTAGTCCAGAAGTACAGGAGTTGCTCCTTGGCTCCCGTATTTAAAAGCATAACGGAGGATGTTCTCAAAGGAATAGAGGAGATAGGTGCCTAAATCATCCAAGGGAAAAAACAAATGTCAACCATTTATGTAATACAATTTTCTGCCGCAAAAGGACGCAACATTGTCCCTGACGTTGGCCAAGGATCCAGAGATGCGGTGAGGAAACCCAATTGTTGTCGTTGGTGGGCTGCCCAGCCGCGGGGCATCAAGCCCACACCCCTGTTGCATGTTCTTGAAAGTTAAGTGATACCTTTACAGGTTCCTCCAACCGTTCTAAATCTAAGCAAATAGACATCAACAATTACGAGGCTTTCTCTACGGATAGCCCCAATTGCAGCCTTAGCATTGGCCATACTACGAACATTTTTAAGCTTTATGATGGTAGCTACATTCGATCCCAATTTGATGATGAGGTAAACCTCTATCAGATCCATGTCACACGCTAAGCTTAGAATGTGGGGTTCGTCCCAAAAACCGCTCCATTGTTTTTCTGCCCCTCCAAAACTTCTTCAGATGAATGTCAAAAAGCAGGTGTGAACTTGCGCCTAGGTTCTCCGTCGACGTACCGCTTCTCAATTTTGGATCTAACCACCGAATTCCTAATATACTGCTTCACACCACGAACAAACTTATACTCTAGCTTCTTTCGGAGGTGCGTTTTCTTGAATTCATCAGTTGCCGCACCCTCTCGTGCCCGAGATTGGCTCTCGAAAAGCCGCGCTTAATAGCGAAGCGACCCCGTCCCGCCATGATCCGCGGCTTTTAAATACGGCTGCTTGTCCCGCGTAGTGTCTTGTGCACTGCTGTCGAATTTTTCCCTCGTCCCGTTTGTCAATGACCTCAATTGATCTCCTACGGTTCCTCTCCAAGCCGGCCAAGTGCGTGCATATCTGCGAGTCTCGAGCTTCATGGGTACCTAACAAAACCACAACTTCAGGCCTAGATAACTCCAACCTAAACCCACGACACTTCATTGCAACCCACCTCAGACCTTCTACGGCCGCTATCTGTGAAAATTCTTCTATTTCCCACCCACCGATACTTGATCGAACGTATCGGCCAACAACTCACTCAGACGCCCGAGACCCGACAGCCCATCATACCGTCCACAAAGCCCTACCTGATCACCGTTCGTGGCCGGCCTCCCTAACGTCCCCTCGGTGACGTTCGATTACTACCTTTGCACATTGTAGCTGGCTCCGCCAGCACTCTCGAGGACACCACTTCCTGTGGGCCTACTCTCTCAAACGACGGCCGCACGGCTCGTTTGAGTGGCAGCTAGTGTCCCGCGGACGCTCTCTACAACAGACTGCATAGCTACCGTTCCGTCAGTAATCCAACGATGGCCCACCTCGAGACTCCCGTCTCCAACCTCTCTGCGACCCCCGGCAGCCTCCAGCTTACCATCAACCATGATGTGGCTGCCGACCTCGACTCGAGCAACGCCTTCGAAGGCCCCGAAAAGCTCCTCGAGGTTTGGTTTGCGCCGAGCCCGAACACTCTGCCGGCTACAGCTCAGGAGAATGGCTTGAAAGCCGTTACGCCCTCGACTTGGGAGACGATGCTCGACATGGTCAACTGTAAGGTGCTGTCGATCGTCAAGTCCGACCACGTCGACGCCTACCTCCTCTCCGAGTCTAGCATGTTTGTCTTCCCGCACAAAATCATCCTCAAGACGTGCGGCACCACCACCCTGCTGCTGGGTTTGCGACGTATGTTGCGCATCGCAGCCGTCGATGCCGGCTTTCCATTCCACAACGCCGCATCGCTCGAAGACATCCACGTGGCCGCCACGCCGCACCGTGTCTTCTACAGCCGCAAGAACTTCCTCTTTCCAGACCGCCAGCAGGGACCCCACACCAGCTGGAAGGAAGAAGTCAAATTCCTTGACGAAACCTTCGAGAATGGGAGCGCCTACATGGTCGGGCGGATGAACGCGGACCACTGGTACTTGTACATGACGAACCCCACTAGTGCAGCCCTAACACCGCCCCCGACGCCCGGCTCGGCCAACGGGGGCAGTCCTACCGGCAACAAGAGGATCCCTACCGGGAGAGTATCTCATGTCAGCGAACCTGGTGATGGACCTGCGGATGAGACGCTCGAGGTCCTGATGATGGATCTCGACCCGGAGCTGGCCAAACAGTTCTACATTGAACAGGCAACGGTCGCTGCGAACGAGCGTGTTCCAGCCCAAGCTGAAGAAGCCCGTCACGCTGCTCAGGAGAGTGTCGGTGATATCGATGCCACAGTCGATGTCTTCGAGAACATCGCCGAGTCTGACATTCAGCGGGGTCCAGTAGCCGAGGGTAAAGCGGATACCATTGAAGCCACCACGGAAGGTCACGCCCTGGGAACCGTCGTCTCCAAAACCTGCGGCCTCGCCGGGATCTACCCAACCTCCGTCTACCCCGACGCCCGCATCGATGCCTACCTCTTCCCCCCCTGCGGCTACTCCGCCAACGGTGTCGTCCCGGCCCCCGTAGCTGCTACCACCACCACCGCTGACGAGGCAGCCACCAAACTAGCCCACTACTGGACGGTACACATCACGCCCGAGCCGATCTGCTCCTACGCCTCGTTCGAGACCAACGTCCCAAGCGGGCAGAACGGCCGCCAAACGTCTGACACCATCGAGCACGTGGTCAATATCCTTAAGCCTGGCCGGTTCACAGTGACGTTTTTTGAGACGAAGAACAAGACGGCGGACGATGAGGATGGAGTGGCGCAGGTTGCGAACGGGGTTGGTGTGGATAAGACGATGGATCGGATTAATGGGTACCGGCGGATGGACCGGATCATTCATGAGTTTGAGGACTATTATTTGGTGTTTAGGTACTTTGAGCGTGAGGGGTGGGCGGGGAGCAAGCAGGCGCGCGTTGGGGAGGACTTTTAGGAGTCTTGTGGGGAAAAAGGGGATGTGTGAGGTAGATGAGGGATGTTTTGGTTCTAGTCTTTTGGACAACCTCTGCTCTTTATATTGATTTTGGATTAGCCTTCGGGGTATTTTATGACGTTCAATTATTTTGATGTCAAATACGTAGACGATCTTGAAAGCAACGATATTTGCTTCTCCATTTCTTGATTGATTTCATCAAAATTGCAACAGTTTCACGACGCTATATCAGACTCTATATAGCCACGGCACGGCATGGCTTTTGAGCCGCATCGCGTCATGTTACTAGACAAGCCATTATCTAGTTGCACCACAGGTGAGACACGATTTCACGGTCAGAGATGTTACTCTTAGACGGTCAACTTCGTTGGCATATAATCCCATACCATAATTTCCGTCACCACAGTTAGTTCTCCCGATTCAAATACAAAAAGTCACTTGCTCCATTCCTATCCAACCTTCCAGAAAAAGAGAAATCAAACAACCCGCCTAGTCTTCCCAGTCTCAACCTCATACACCCACCCGCTCAGCGTCACCGAGTCCGGCACCAGCTTCGACGCCTGGATGTACGCGACATCCTTCTTGACAGCCTCGTCCAGTTCAGGGAAGGGGAGGAAATCCAGGTTCTTGGCCTTGAGTTCGTCCAGGGCGGCTGGGCTGTAGTTGGTATCGTGTTAGTGATTATTTTCATAATTGTCTGTCTGTGGACCGGGTGTCGAAGAGGGAAGCAACGGGTTCATCAAGGAGGAGGGTTATATGAAATTGCGAAAGGAGGTCGGATGAGGGGGAGAGGGGGAGAAGGACATACCCAAGGTTCTTCTCAACAATGGCATACGCGTCCTCGTTCTTGAACGTGAGCATGCCGCAACCGGTGTGCTTGACCAGCACGATCTCGGTGGTTCCAAGCAGCTGCTCGCTGATGACGATGGAGCGGAGGGCGTCGACGGCGGATGCGCCGGCCTGGGAATGTGAGTAAGAAACGATATTTTATGGCGCGGTAAATCTCGGGCTTGTCTCGTCTTCCGCAGTTCCCGGAATTCGAATTACCCTGTGGTTCCAAGACAAAGGACTTACATTACGAATAACATGGGCATCACCCAATTCGATGCCAAAGGCCTGGGCTGGGTCGATGCGGGCGTCCATGCAGGTGAGGACGAGGTATTTCTTGGCCGGGGGCAGAGCGAGGTCGCCTTTGGTGAAGGAGGCGGAGTAAGACGCCGAGGAGGCTTCAACGTTCTTTTGGATGGCGCTCATGGCTGCGGTGGGGGTTTGGTAATTGAACAATATGGGTTGAATGGCTGTGTGTATGTGAGTGTGTATGAGGGTGGACAGTGTGGATGGTAATAGAGGGACCAAATGGAGTGTGAGAGAGGAGGATATTTATATAAGTGACGATGCAGTCGAGCAGGAATGAACGGACTACTGGCCCGTAGCGCGGGAGTGTTTCGCCGAGCTTGATGAAACAAAACGCACAGTCAGTGGGGGACGGGAGACGGGAGCTGGACACAACAGGAGCAGATGAATGCAATAGTGCGACAAGGGAAAATGCTACAAGTAGATATACATGGTGCAGATGATGAAGTATCTGGCTCCCAGATTCCCCCAAACCGCGCGCTGCCTTGGAGGCAGAAAAAGCGATCCCCCGCCGTCGTGATGACCGTCTAAGCTGCCCAATCCCATTTCGTCCACTCAAGGCGGCTTGGCGGATGCAGTTGCTGTTTTGGGTGGTGCAGGCCACCATGAAGGAATGGCGTGCTCAGATATCACCCCCTCTCTCCCTTCTACCCCATCTCGCCCGTCCTCTCCCAGGGGGAGAAAAAGATCGTGTCACTCAGCCACCCCATCTCACCATCCCAGTGATCTGCGCGGCCGTATCCGAATTTCGAAAGCCCGAGTCACATTGCAGCAGCTCATGTACGTGTAAGTGATAGCTTCCACGGATAGAATGGCATCCGGAGACGTCATGTGGGATGCGGACCACCCAGTTGGATGCAGCAGCTGAGAGAAGAGATGCAAACAAAAACACAGGTCTCCTTTTTAATCCCCTCGTATGGATGCAAACCGGTCGGTCTCGCCAATTAACCCCCCACCAACCCCAAGACGCCGATACTCCCAGGCATAACGACGTCAAGAGTACTTCCGAATTAGTACCCCTTCATTTTCTTGCTCTGCAAGCGCGAGACTAGCCGTTCCTTTTCCTCAAGGGCGCGCCGGTCCTGGTACTCCTTAGCCGCCTTCGCGGAGCGCTCCCCGGCGTTCTTGTCCATCCGCTCGTTTGTCATCCCCTTGGCATCGTTGATCGAGGTCATCAGGCTTTGGTAGATGCTCTGTGAACCGGCAGCGGGTGCCGACTTGGCAGTCTGGCTACCCTTGACCCTCGGGGCGGCCACGTTGAGAACGCGTGGGGCGTGCCAGGCCACTCTCGGCGCTGAGCTTGGGGCGCTGAGCGGGGGAAGCCCAACCATGCGGCGAAACCAGCCTTGGTGCAGGACGTAGGTCTGGGTGCCGTGGAGAAGGGACGAGAGGAAGAAGAACCAGGTTGTGCCGGCCGGGAAGAACAGAGCCACGCCGGTGGATATCGGCATGATGACGAGACTCATTATTCTCGAGATCTTTTGTTGCTGCGGCGCCATGTATTTCAGTGGTATCTGTGTTTGGGCCGAGTTAGCCAACAACCAACCCATTGGCTAGGACCGCAGGGCACAAAGGTAACAAGGTGGTCAACATACCCTCATACTCCACGCCATGAGGAGACCCGTGATAATGGGCATGATGAAAAGAGGATCTGAAGCAGCGAGGTCCGTGAACCAGAGGAAGCCACCGGTCTCAAAAGACGGCACCGGAAGCGCAGCCATACCCTGGGTAAGACGAAACATGCCGATTCCGAGCGGGATTTGGAGCATGGGGTACAAATTTTTGAAGACGGAATACCCGGCCTTTTTGTTCATCAAGCTGACTTTCGCCCGCGCCGACGCGCCTGCGATATGGTTCCCGCTCACCATCAGGCGCTTCATTTCCTCCATCGCACCAGCATACTCTGGGTCTTTCTGGAGTTCCTGAAACTTGATCGCGTTCTCGGACGCAATCAGCGTGGGCTTGAAGAGGGCCACCCTGATACCCACGGCCACGATCGCCATGGAAGCCCACCAAGGGAGCCCGGTGTAGACGTAGACGGACTCGAGAACGGTCTGCATGAACGAGGTCGGGCCCCAGCCGTAGTCTAGGCCGAGCGTTTTGAGGAACCCAATCTGCTCTGGGATGTCCAGCAGGTCACTACCTGTCAAGTTGACGGGTGTCCCGGAGAAATCGGTGAGGTCCACCGCATCGGTCGGGGGTACGGTGGTCGTTGCTTGTGTCGAGGCATTACGTGCTTGCCGTTGAGAGTAGAGAAGCGGTTGAGATGTTGCGGCTAGGATCGCGGGGCTGCGTATCCTCCCGGATGTTGTTGTGTTGCGCAGGACGGCGCCATTGCTCCGCAATGCTGTACTGAATTGTCGCTGGGCGAGTCGGGTCGAGGCTTTTGGCACTGTCTAATTCGAAAGCGCTGTGAGCGAGGGTTCTGACTTTTCCCGTCTACTTCCTTGGCTAATATTTTTCTCTCTTCTTGACAAGGCTGGCCAGGCGGTTTAAGGGAAGGGTTCAAACACTTACTGCCCTTGATAGCCCAGGCGCCGGGCCGAAGCGAAAAAGACTCCTACTTGGGAGCATTTTGCAGGCACGTTGCGGTGTTCGGCGGATGTTCGGCTCGCAAAAGCTGCCGTCGCGAGCCAAAATTTCCAAGCGGCTTCTTCTTCGGTCCTCGACCGGTTCCTGGAGTTTAATGTGGGGCTGTGCGGGAAAGGCAAGGATCCGGCTGGCAGGCCCCTGGCAGCTGGCCGACCTGGGCAAGCTGGGCCGACCTCAGCGCTGATGGAGAATGTGGGGCAACCGAGCGAGCTCGAGAGTGTCGTCGAGCATCGGACACAAAGGTGACAACTGAATCGACAACTAAGCTCCGTATACATTTTTAACGTATGGAAAAGTATCGCAAATGTGCAGATCTACCGCCGCCTGTCCTGTTCCAACGCCTTTCCTCCTCCAACAGTGCTGAAAACGCACCACCGTCTTGTACCGAAGGGTAAGTTGTCCCGCTGCCCCGCATCGTTCTGAGTCCCTTGTTTTTTCAGACAAAAAAGTGCCGCGTAGTGTAAATTGGATATGCCGTCCCGAGTGCTCGATGCCGTGAAAAATAACAAGGGGCCGTGATTATTCCAGGCTTGTCAAGTCATCAAGCTCATTTCTCCCCCTCGGCTTCTCCACGGCTTCGATACCAGGCCCGATGGGGTGAGCTTGCCGTCGGGAAACGGGGAAAATCTAGTTAAAGGTCAATCCAATGTTCCCGCCATCTAATGCGCTGTGCACAGAGGGAGAAAGAACCCGTAGCGTACCCTTGTGTTGCTCCAGCCCAACCGGAACGCCGCTTCATGAGCAAACAGCTCGCCGAACCCAAGCATCATGCCATTGATAAACGGCAGGAATATGTTGATCGCGGCGCCGCGGAAGATGGACCAGAGCGTGGGCGGTTGATACAACACGACGGCGGGGGACGAAGATGACGGGGGCGAGACGGAGCTGTCTTCGTGCCGCGAGTATTGCTCGCTGTCGGACCGGATCGTGACGCCGGATTCGGCCAGGGGGTTTGGTGGTTCCTCCACGGACATGATGGCGATTGTGAGCGGGGTGGTGGTCGTCGGCGGAGCGAGGGAGTGTGATGCTGAGGGCCGACGAACGTCTTGAAGTTTGGCCGAGAGGCGCTTCCGCAAATAGGCCCAGGCACGGACAGCGGACAGGGATCAGGGAGCTTGTCTTGCCGGAAGTCGCTAACTAGCCGGCAACGAGGCTTGGGATCAGGTCAAGGTAATCACTTCCGGAAAAGAAAATAACGTTTACAAGCGTATAAATTCAAACGGGTCTACAGATGAAATTTCAAAATAAATAACTGCCACCGTTTAAGTATCGCGAAAGGGCAGTCTTGGAGTGTCGGGCAGTTGCACTCGCTCGGGCCGGCGTGCAGGAGCTCGCGATTACGTAACCGAGTTTGGACGGTGGTTGGCGGGGCTGTTGTTTGCGATGACGCGGGGCACGCAGCCTGGAATTACAAGGCGCCGCAGCTCTGAGCTGCCTGTCCTACCTTTGTCAATCAATAGATCCGACCATTCCTTCGAACACAGGACAAAGAAGAAAAGGAGCCCTAAACAACATCGCTCCTCTCCGTCGAGATTCAAATTTCCCAAACTTCTACCGATTTACAAATTTACATTTAGAAACCGTTTAATCGACTCTCAAGATGGCGGATCACGACACCCTAATCAGCAACTTTTGCGAGTTGACCAACGCTTCGACCGAGCAGGTAATCCGCAAAGCGCCTCCAAAAAGCGATCGCGTTTCGCTATAGACTGACTTTAACCGCTCCAGGCCACCGAATACCTCACCGCCAGCAAATGGGACATTGACGGAGCTGTAACCTCCTACTACGCCGACATCGAAGAAGGCGGCAACCAGCCGGCCGCATCAACCAGCGCTTCAGCCGCCGAAGCCTCCTCCGAGCCAGCCTACACCGGCCCGCGAACCCTCGATGGCCGCCCAGCGCCGCAATACGCGGGCCCATCATCCGCAGCGTCGTCTTCCCGCAAGCCGCAGAAGCGTACTGGTCTTGCAACATTGAGCTCCATTGGCGGCGGTGGAGGTGGTCACGGTCACGGTCACGGACATGACGATTCGGAGGGCGACGAAGACTATGATGACGAGGACGACGAGCGGCGTGGGCCGAGGGATCTCTTCGCGGGGGGTGAGAAGTCGGGGTTGGCGGTTCAGGATCCTGGCCAGCGGTCGTCGGATCCGCGCAGGCTGATTCATGATATTGTGGCCAAAGCCCGCTCGTGAGACGCCCTTTTTTTAAGAACGTCCTGTTTATGTGCTAATAGGAATATACGACAGAAACACCCAACAACCCTCAGGCGACGAACCCGCCGGCCCATCCTCTCGCACCCGATTCCGCGGAGCCGGCCAGATCCTCGGCGGCGACGGCGTCGAAAGCCGCGTAGTCCCCGACCCGCGCGGCAGCGCCATCCCGACAGCCCCCGCTCCCGACGGCCCGGTCCAGGAACGCATCCTGCACATCTGGAACGACGGCTTCAGCATCGACGACGGCGAACTGCGTCGGTTCGACGACCCGCAGAACCGCGCCGACTTGCAGATGATCCGTGAGGGCCGCGCGCCGATCCACCTTATGAATGTGCGGCTTGACCAGCGTGTGGATGTTAAGTTGCAGCAGCATAATGAGGAGTACCGCGTTCTGCCGAGGGTGTATCGGCCGTTTGGCGGCGAGGGCCGTCGGTTGGGAAGTCCTGTTCCGGGCGACGGTGGTGCTGCTACGGCTGCCCCGGAGGCGGCTGCTACTCGCACCACGCCGGCGGCTTCGGTTTCGGCTTCGGGTGCCAGTGGTCAGGGCACGTCGACTGGGGTGGATGAGTCGCAGCCGACGCTGACGCTGAGGATCCAGCTGCCTGATGGGACCCGTCTTCCGGCGCGGTTCAATACGACCCAAACCGTTGGGGACGTGTATGACTTTATTGAGCGCTCGTCGCCCGATGCGGGCGGGCGCAGCTGGGTGTTATCCACGACGTTCCCGAACAAGGAGCATGAGGAGAAGGGGCTGGTGTTGGGCGAGATGGCTGAGTTTAAGAGGGGAGGCACGGCGGTGGTTAAGTGGAAATGAGTTTGGCAGGTTGTAAGGGTAGCGTAGAAGGGGTTTCGTAAAGAAAGGGATTCGTTTGGTGGCGTACATGATAGACGCGTGAGGTAGTTAATTACCAGCGGTGTTTTCCTGGGCATCAGACAGTACGTGGTTCCGGGCAGCAGATTGTGCGCAAGATAATGATCACCATGATGCTATGAACGACTGCCAGCCTAACATGCTTGCCACCTAAGCGCTACCCATACAAGAGAATAATTTCCCAACATTTCCAACGCCACAACACCAATACCGTAGTATCACGCCCCCTGCGGCAGAAAGAAAGCACCTGCCCAACCCTTCTAAAACCCACAGTAATCCATCCCATTCGTTTTTGGGCATCATTTCCCCCCTCCTTCGCTATTCCACTCCCTCCTTCCCCCTCACCGCTGCTGCTACTGCTGCTGCGGCTGCGGCTGCGCCGACACAACCGGCCCGTCGAGAAACTTAAACCACGGCCGGGCGGCGGCCACATTCAGCTTCGCACTATTAAACCTCGCCTCCCCCGGCGGCATACACACCAAGATATACGTATTCGTCGTAAACTTAGTCGCAAACATACTAAACGTCACCCCCATCTTGTACTCAAAATCCGAAAACTGCTCCGCATTCCGCGGCGTGCCGGTGTACTTGGAACAGGTGTGTTTCCAGCTCTTGAGGATGTTACTCATGCGCTCGAAACGGTCGCCGTACGGGTTGCGCTCGCCCTCGGGGGAGGTCCATTTGGAGACGACTAGGAAGGAGGTCCGTTCGAAGAGCAGGATTTCGTCGGCGTCGATGGCTTGGCCGAGGCTGGCGAGTTGGGTTTCGATTACGGAGAGGTTGGGGACGAGATCGTGGATGATGGAGGCCCAGGCTTTGTAGAGGGATTGGTCCCAGATGGAGGTGGCGAAGAGTTGGAGGTTGAGGGAAGGGTCGGCGTTGTTGAGGGAGGTGGTGGAGACGGAGGTTGTGAGGGTGGGGGAGGGTTCTGGTTGTTGTGGTTGTTGTAATTGTTGTTGTTGGCCGCCTTGCTCGGGCTTTTGTTTGAGCACGATGGAGACGGCCTCGGCGGTCTTGCGCTTGACGAGGGCGGCGCGGGCGTCAAAGACGTCTTCGCGGGTGGTGGGCTGGATCAGATCCATCTTGTGGATCAGGACAAAGATCTTGGCCTCGCGTGAGTACTGCACCAGGGCGCTGATGATGTTGACGTAGGTGGCCATGTCACGCTCGACGTCGCGGCTCTCGATGTCGAAGACGTAGATGAGCACGCCGACGTTGCTGAAGACGTGGGCGCGCTGCTGGGAGAGGTAGTTCTCCATGAAGGCCTCTTGGCCGCCGCAGTCCCACAGATTCAGAGTGAGATTGCCCAGGAACTTAACATGGGACAAGTCAATGTCGATTGTGGCACCTCTGAGAACTGTTAGCATGTTTTGTTCTCAGCCGTGAGACTGGTGAGATGGCACGAATGCGGGGTCCTTACAATCGCCGGGTATCCCGGGCCAAGTAATTGCTAAAAATGATGCTCCTCATACTCGATTTCCCCGAGCCGCTCTTCCCCATCAGCAACACCTTCTGCTTCTTAACCTTCTTCAGTTGCGCATGGGCAGCCGCCGCAGCGGCCGGGTCGATGCCAGGCACGGAGCCTGAGGCCGTACCCATGCCCGAGTCCATTTCTGACATGGCGGCCGGTCAGCTCATCAGAAGGGACGTGTTGGTGTGGTGTGCGTGCAAGAGACGGTGAGGGTGAAAGTGGTGTCACGAGAATGAATGCAGTGAGGTGGTAACGGCGTCGGTCCGGCAGGCAGGCCCACAGCGGGGCAGTACGCTAGAAGTACTGGACTCCAGTGAACACCAGACACAAGAGACCTCACGTGATCCTGTGAATGTTTGACTCGGGCGTTCGACCTAAAAAGAACATGGGCCTGGCACCTGTATTTGAAGGGTTATGGGCTTCTCTTAAAAGCCGGTGTTAAAGATATTAACGTTAATGTTAACATCAGTGCAAAAACACACAAAGAGTAACTCAGCGTGAGATTTAAGGGATCTTCATTCGGATTAGCTCAGGGTTAGGGTTGAATGCCTGTCGAATTTACCTACCATCTACTAGGGGTTGTCTCGTTTCACTTCTCTATCCACACACGTCGGCCTCCCCAGCTTTATCCATCGCCAGACCAAATATATGAACCATTGACGGAAACCGAAGTCGGAAAGGCACCTAGACCGAGGCATCTAAGTGCAAATGAACCAGTGATATATTTGTTCGGTATGATACAAAATACGGTATCAAAACAACACCACATGGTAATCCAACCTTCCTGTCCAAAGTCAGCATCACACTCACCATTTCAACAAATATTAAAAAAATGAGGGAAAAAAACTCACCCAACAAAACCCCCGCACAAACCTCCCCCCGTCCCCAATCCCCCCACTCCCTCCTCAACCGCCACACATCCCCCAACGCCCTCCTCATGCCCCCGACATGTCCCGACCTCACACACCCTTCCAACCTGCCCAACCCCTCCAACACAAACCCCACCCCCTCATCCTCCAGTACCTCACACCCCAATGTAAACAACGGCATCGCCATGGCCACCCACGTATGGCAGGGTTCTGTCGCGTCGCGGATGCTGCTGATTTCGTGGAGTAAGGCGGTTAGAGTGGTGGTGGCTGTGCGGATGGGTGGGGAAGAAGAGGGGAGGTGGTAGAGGCGGCGGTGAAGGTGGATGAGGGTGGATTGGAGGAAGATGTAGTGGCAGAGGGTGAATTCGTGGGTGTAAGAGGGGGTGATGGGGGGTGGGATATTTATTGCTGGGGGGTGGGCGGTGTCGCGGGCGATGATCTGGTGGAGGTGGGTGAGGAGGGTGTCGGCGGGGGTGGGTATGGGTGTTGATGTTGGCGTTGTTGTCTGTTTTGTTGTTGTTGCTGTTGTTGGTGGTGGTGACGGTGAGGTTGAGGTCGTGGGCACCGGGAAAGGGGCGGACCGTGAGAGATGGTCGATCTGCCGAATCACATCCAACAACTCGTCGCTGTACCCCAGGAACCCATCGATCGCCGGGCTCGGTGCTGATGACGACGACAACAACACCGAGGCTACCGGTTCCGGGCCTATCATCCTCGGCCGACGCAACCTCTTTGAACCCACCACCAATCCTCCCTCACAATCCTTTGCTTCCCCACGTCCATCTGGTGCCTCTTTTCCTTTCTCCTCCTCCTCCTCCTCCTCCTCCGATGCCGGGATATGAGGCAACGTCCGCAGCGCCAAATACAACTGATACAAATGCCTCCTCGCAGTCCTCAACTTCCCCTTTGAATCCCGAAAATCCCGATGCGGCCCTTCCCTATCCAACAACGCCCTGATCCCACGCAAATGAATCCTCCACGCCATGCCCCTCGTCATCTTCCCCCCTGAACACACTCCTCTCACAGTACCACTCGTACTCGTACTCTCAGCAACACCCGTAGTATTCGCATTCGCACTCCCCCGATCAAAAGCAAAAACATCCGCCAAACACCACACCAAACAAGTCGCCATAGCCGTCTCATCCAACAACACCCCCCCTGGGCCCCCTGAGCCCCCTCCAGCACGCCCCAACGTCTCCCGCAACAATGCCAAACCAGAAGACTCCAGATGCTCCAGCACGCGTGTTGTGGCAACCCCATCAAGGGACATCACCCCGCGAGAAAGCAACCCGGCGGCTGCTAGGGCGAGACAGGCGGATAGCAGGGGGGGCGAGGCCAGTGTGGCGGGGATCAGGCCGTCGCGGAGGTCGGCGTGGATGGAGGGGTGGCAGGAGAGCGAAGCGAGGATGTTGTTGGCGAAGTGGGAGAGGAGGTGTTGGGAGCGCGGGGGGAGGGGGATGCCGTTTGAGAGGAGACGGGGGATGGGGAGTTGGGAGGAGAAGGATGGGGGTTGTTGAACTTGGGGGGATGATGATGGGATGTGTATTACTGGTGGTACTGGTGGTGGTGTTGCTATTCGTGGTGTTGCTATTGGTGGTCCAGTCCCTTGTGAAATGGACGTAATCTCGCAAGTTCCTACCGTGATGTAAGCCACTTACTCATAGTCTCATACTGAAACAAAAGCACGAATGCGCGTGGTCTCACCTGTCTTATTCTTACCCCCCAAAACCAGAACCCCTGTGTGAGACGAAGGCAATGATCGAGACGACTGCTTGTGACGGCTCTTTTCCCAGACCACGCGCAGCGTGTACTTGCATCCTCGTTTGTATATCTCACATGGCCCGCAGCACGGCTTCTGTTCGTCGCATTTCCGTCGCCGGCGCCGGCACTCGTCACACCCCTGCCGAGATCGGGAGGCCATGTTACCCGCCGAGAATAGAAGTGGATTAGTCGAGAATGATTAAATAAAGTGTAGTGGTCATTTGGGCGAGGTGAGGAATCATAAACTCATGGACCAAAACTCTGAAACAAGAGTTTAAGTAAGGCCATAACGTTACTTCTAGCCGGATTGGCGTTGACCGAGGTCTGGAAAAAGCTTCCAAGGATCGGACAAATAAAGTTGTGATGGGTCTTGATATTTCATTGACCAAAGCAAGCTCCTGGAAGGGCTGAGAAGATGGACATGGCAGTCCCTGTTTAGCGCAGCCACAACACAAGGTCTGAGCTCGGGGAATGTCAATTCGTTACTAACACCAACGTGAAAGGGGCCGAAAGATAAGGGTTCCCTGTTCAAGCTAGACTGAGAATCCTTCTTGGCGTCCAGAGGGGGTCAAACTTTAATCTCGTCAAGGAGTTACTTGTTGCCAAGCGTGATTACAAGACCCAACCGTTAGTGAAGGACTCGACAATTCAATCGTAAATTGCAGGGGAATAAGTGATGTAACTAGGCAGCTCTGTCGGTAACCTAGAGAACTCACAAGTTCCAGGGCCTCTCTTGGAACGCGGCAGAGTTCATGCACAACAGCACAAGCCGCAAGGGCTGCCCGAGGACAAATTCGCCGCCGACGTAAAATCAGGCCATGCAGCAGCCTAGGCCGGTAGCAACTAGGATCGCAATTAGCAGAAGTGGTTTCCGAATAAGTTCGGAAAGGACTTGTCTCGGGGAGTTAAACAATAAATCCTGGTTGTCAGCCGCCTGTTACAATTGTCGTTTAGGGGAGCACCAAGTGGCTTGGCGAAAACTTCCATAATAGGACGTCACAGAGCTTTTAAAGTTGATGTAATTAGGTAGTTAGATGTTTCTGAAAGTTTCTACTCGGGAATCAAGTAACACTGCTTCTAAGCTAAGATGAGTTATTCAAGGCAGCTTTTTTCTGCTTGGAAGTAATTGCCTTAGATTATGAAGTTGCCCAACTCAAACGCATCCCCTTGATTCTTTTTAGTTTCGCTGAACATTTAGATCACAATACTAAAATATCGATTGAACCCAAAAATATCTAATTCACAACCACAAACTACAAAAGGCTGGACTTGAGCTAGCGCCACATTCAATGTTGATAATTGCCTAGGTACTGTCGATGTGGGTGAATGAGTGCAATTCCTCAAACATTTGTATGCCCTTTCATCCCAACTCACCGTACCTTGCCTCCGCCCGGAGTATATAAGTCCCCCTCGCGCACCTCCTGTCACCATCTCCTCCCAATTCGCCAAACAGCGATGTTTGGCGCAGCGGTATTGGGAGGGGCGCTGGCCCCGCCATTTCCGTCGTAAATCGAAATGGTCCCGGGTTCGATCCCCGGGACCAGCGAAGGAAAAGCCCCTTTGGGCTTTTCGTAACTGCTAACGTCTATCCTTCCGGATGGGGATAGGGCTTGGCTGTGAGCTTTTTGTTTTTCTCTTGCTAAAAGGAGACTTTATGTTACGTGGGAAAGTCTAATTAATAGTAGTAGAAAACTTGTTTTATATTTGCGATATGGAATATCATGATAATTACTTATTATGGTGTTGAGTTTCTCGCCGAGGGACGTTAATTAATCCCTTGAACCCAGATGCTAGCAACGCAGGCTTTTACCGAGTCGTTCTCTGATGAACGTACAGCAGCCCAGTTGGACACGGGCATCTCATGAACGGCTTGGGGACTTGGGACTGCAAGAGATACGGCACGCCGTTCCTGTTGTGCAAGCACTAACCGCACATACACTCTGAGCGAAGTTACATCCAACCTTCTCCGCACGCTGAACATCATGCATATGTCGCCATCGACTTTTTCAAATGAGTGACATTGGTATCTAGTCTAAAGAGAGTAATAGTCTGTTGTCTGTATCCTTAAAACATGATCAAAACTGGATGGGCCCCCCACAGAACCCATCGATGAGGAAAGATGCACAACCGTGTCTAAAAAGACTTCCAACACAAGGTGCTTGTTTGTGTGTTGCAGCACTGACTGTGGAGAAGGCAGTTTCGTAGCGTCGCGTTTCATGCCCGAATAATTTTGTCCGTCAAGCGCTGCCGCGAGTAAAGCCTCACTTCAGCTCCTTCGCAAGGCGAAAGAACTTCAGGATGGCATACTCCTCCCAGCGGCTGCCTTCCGACGCAGCATCCACCACATCGGCAAGCACAGTCTGGCCATCAGCCTTGCCGCTAGCCTTGGACGACGACTTCTTGGTACCAGCACGCACAATCTCCGGCTCGACCTTCACATCCTGCGTAACCCGCAGCACCCGACCCCGGTTATCCACCGCCTCAGCCCCAACCTTGGCCACCTTCTTGCCGCGGGGTAGATCAAGACGAGTCTCAAAGCTAGTGCGCTCAACCTCACCAAGGAACGAGCGGGACCCAAACCCGTCGACAACCTCATAAAACCGCCACACAGCTGTCTCGGTATCGCCGTTCCAGCTGACATACACCGACGTGTTGCCATCTTCACCCTCCAGCGCGGCCACAGCGGGTTCCTCATTAGGGATACCCGTCCAGTTGAAGCGGAACCCGCGGTAGTTCTCAACACCGAGATCCAGGTCGCCGCTGTCCATGTACGCGTGGAAGATGACGGTGCCGTCGGCGGTGTACTCTGTGATGGCGCCTTCAGAGCCCCAGTTGACGAGGACGTTACCGCCGGGCTGGACCTGGGTGGACCCCTGGCTCTTGGAGAGGAGGGTGTAACCCTCGGGCGGATAGTAGCCCTGGACGAGCTCGGCGGTCCAGGCGTTGGTGTCGAGGCGGAGGATCTTGCCGCTGCTGTTCTCGGCGGTGTGGACCTCGTGGCCGGAGCCGTGCTCGGTGCCGTGGGCGGAGTTGTCGTACAGGCTGATGATCTCGATGCCGTCGCCGTTGTCTTCTTGCAGCCAGCGGGCGTGGTGCTGGAAGCAGAACTCAGCGTTCTTGAGGACGGAGAAGTCGGACTTCTTGCCGTGGAGGCGCCAGATGATCTCGCCTGAGGTACCGTTGATCTTGTGCACGGTGCAGGCGTCGCGGGCTGAGACGATGTAGTTGCCAGCCGAGTCCTTGTCCACGCTGTTGATGTGGTAGTAGTCCCACGCGTCGGACGAGTTGTAGCCGGAGCCGGCCTGGCCGGGGTTCAGGGGGAGAATCGCTTCCTCGGGGGTGACGTGGTCGAGCGAGTGCCACTCGAAGAGCAGCTTACCAGTGGCAATGTCAAGCTCTGTGGTCATGGTTAGCTTTCGCTTTCCTGGTGTAAGAAACGGACAACAACGGAAACTCACCTTGGATGATAGCATCGACAATCCACTGCTGCTCCGGGCTACCTCCATACTCGCTCAGATCGCGCGGCACAGGCTGGTACACCTGGATGAGACCCGTCTCCTCATTGATGACATGGAACTCATGCTTGTCAACCAGCTTGTGGTTACCGGCGCGCAGCTCACGAATGGTCTCGTAGTGCTGGTCCACGATGGTGATGTGACCGTGGCCGTGGCCGTAGCCCGCGTTGTGATCGCCCTCAAAGGAGAAGAGCACGTCCTTGCCCTTCCAGCGAGCCGCCTGGAAGTTGGTGGCCCAGATGCTGTAGATGCCATAGCCGGACCACACCAGGTCGCCGTTGTCACGGAAGATGTATGGGCCGGCCTGGCGCGGGCCGTGCTGCTCCGTCGGCGTGTCCGGGAAGCCGGCAAAGGGGGCCACGAACAGGTAGCCCGGCTCCACGTCCTTGGTCGCCGGGATCGTGATGTTGAGCCGCGGCGGGGCCAGGTCGGAACGCGAGCGGAACTGCCAGTCGGCAGCCGCCGGGCCGAGCAGCAGCGAGGCTGCCACGGCGAGAGAAGCCGAGGTCTTCATCATGGTGGAGAGAACGATGTTGACCGTGGGGAATCCGAACTAAGTGCGTCAGCCACCATCGCCTTCATCTTGTCCAGCATTAGGTACATTCACCTTAGTTGGGGTTACGCTCCGAAAATCAAGCAGTGTTTTTCCTCCGCAAAATGCCGTTTTGGTGTTGACAGGTAGTTGGTCTGTTGTCCGTAACTGTCGCGATGAGAGAAAGAAAGAAAGAGCTTTACTGTGGGCGAAGTTGGGTGCTTTTGAATGTAAATTTGGTCTCTTCTTGGCTTGGGAAGCACCCAAGTGCTTAGCATGGGGAAGATGACGCCATTCAGACCTTCAATGATTTCAACAATGCTAGCAGGCTGTTTCGCTTGCCTTTCTGCCAGGATAGGCGTCTGGGCCCTCGATCTTCCCCTCTCAATGACGAGACCGTTCCGCGGGGTGACCAATCTCATTGCAACCCCTCATGAATCCCCGCGCGTGGGGGAAAATCTCGACGTCTTGTTTCGGTGTGACAAACAAGCTCATCCAAGCTTCAGAACCACTGGGACGGTTTTTTTTCTAGAACCATTGCAATTGGCCAATGGGAAGAGCTTTCGGAAGACAACAAACCACTTTACCATCCACGCCGTCGATGGCGACACCACGATCGCTTTCTGCTGTTGGTTGAACCAAGGACCGTCCCCAGCTTCCACCACTTCTGGGTTCGTGGTTGCAACGGCGAGGTATTGCCGGGACCGGAGGCGACACAACCGAGCAATACCCACCCACGTGTTGCTTGGCGGTTGGCCGGTTGTCTCACTTAACGAACGGCATTGGGTGAGATGTCTCGGTTCGGCCTGACTCAACTGCGGGTTATAACCAAGATACCGGGGATATGCAAATATCAAGGTCTTACCCCTGGCGTGCCTGGCCCCCAACGTCCGATCGGATCGGCCTGTGCCAACGCAACAGCGAAAAAAAATCATTGTGTGACGAACAAAACCCAGCTTCTTTGACGTGAGGTTTGCTTCTTGCCCGCCAGAAAGTTTTGCTCCAGGTGTACGCAAATCTTCTAAACTAAGCGATTCTCAACCAAAAACACCACATTATGCCTTCTCACGACGCTGAGAATGGCCTCAATGGGTCCAATGGATCCATTGAGGCCCACGAACCCCGAGAGGACCAGCCGCTTCTTCGCGCCCCGGAGGAAGATTCCTGGAAACCACCGCGGGGTTTTGTCTGGATCCAGGTGGCCATCATGTCCAATGTTTTTCTGTACGGCTTCGATGGGACCATCACCGCTGCGACCTATGCCATCATCAGCTCCGACTTTGACGCGGCCAACACCGCCTCCTGGCTCACCACGTCGTACTTGGTGACGAGCACGGCGTTTCAACCACTGTATGGCCGGGTGTCCGACATCTTTGGGCGCCGCATCTGTTTCTTCATCTCAACCATCACTTTTGCCCTGGGTTGTCTTGGTTGTGGTCTTGCGAATGACATCGTGTTCCTCAACTGCATGCGCGCGCTGACCGGTTTTGGAGGTGGGGGTCTCATGACCATGGGTGGGTTACTTCATTTCGCGTATCTCGTTCCGAATCTCATCGTGCATCGTTAATCTGTTTAAAGCGACGATTGTGAATTCGGACATGATCCCGTTCCGCAAACGCGGGATGTACCAAGCGTTGCAAAACGGAATGTTCGGTTTCGGCGCCATCTGCGGCGCTTCATTCGGCGGGACCATTGCCGATACAATTGGTTGGCGATGGTGCTTCAACCTCCAGGTGCCCATCTCGGCCTTTGCTTTAATTGTGGGCGCCTTGGTCATCAACAACCCCGAGGGAGGTTTTGAACTGGGCCAAAGTTTCCGCGACACCTGGGCGAGGGTGGATTTTACCGGCGCCTTTTTGCTCGTCATTTCCATTTCGCTGCAGCTGGTCGGCTTGAGCCTTGGTGGCAACGAACTGCCGTGGAGCAGCCCGTGGGTGATCGGTTCGCTTGTGGTGAGCGCTGCGCTCCTCGGCCTCTTCCTGGTGGTCGAAGCCAAGACCAGCGCCATCCCGGTCATCCCACTCCGGCTGCTGCACGGGAAACTCCCGGCGTTGATTCAGTTTTCAAACATTTGCGCTGGCATGTCTGCGTATGCGGTGAGTAATTTGGCTGTGTCCCTGGATTCAAAAGGACGAAGAATTACTGACACGCCTCCTAGTATCTTTTCAACCTGCCCTTGTTCTTCCAAATCGTCCTGCTCGATTCAGCCACCACTGCTGGAGCCCGTTTGGCGATTCCGTCTCTTGCAACACCAATCGGCGGACTGATCGCAGGCATTGTCATGTCTCGGTGGGGCAAATTAGTGCCCCTCGTGCGGACCGGCGCTTTGTTGATGACGTTCGGCAATGCTCTGGTCACCTCTCTCGGCTTCGAAGACTCGGCGTGGAAGTACTTTGCCTACATCTTCCCGGCGAATCTCGGCCAAGGCATCATCTACCCTGGCATTCTGTTCACGTCTCTCGCCACATTCGACCACGCAGGTAAGCGATTTCCTCGACGAGTACATGTATGATACGCGGAGTGCTTACCAGAACTTAGACCACGCCGTGTCTGCCTCGACCGTCTACCTGATCCGGTCCCTAGGGACGGTGTATGGCGTCGCCATCACCTCTGCCATTGTGCAAACCACGCTCAGCGTCCGGCTTCCGGACGCTTTGGGCGAGATACCTGATAAATGGAGAGTACGCCCCTTTTCTATGTCATATGCGATGCTTTTTTTCAACGAAAAAACCGTGACAGACAACACGCGAGATACTTACACTAGGGCGCAACGCAGGTTATCGACGAGATTCGGCACTCGGTCTCCGCCATCCGGGATCTGCCCCCGGATCTGCAGCTCAAGGCTCGCCACGTGTACTACGACGGGCTGCGATACTCGTTTGCGACGTCAACCGCGGTCGCTGCTGCGGCTGTTGTCACGGCTTTCTTGGCAAAGGGCCGGGGCTTGCGCAGTACGAAATAAGGTTGACGGTTTTGGACGACACGGCGAATGGTTACCGCTAGAATTAAAAAATCGCACTGGAGCCCTATGGGAACCGGTCGATGGTGAGGGGAATCCCCGGAAGGTGAGTAAGAAAAGGACAAGCAGCTGTGTATGCCTAGACAGCAAAACCAAAATCGAAGGGCCATGCTCCCTGATCAAATCCCGAAGGAACAACTCGTGTGCGTGTGTTTGACGTCTGGGCTATTTTGCCCCGCTGTACTGTTGGGTGGTGCTTTCCTGTTTGCTGTTGTCTGGGCTGATGAGTCGGACTGCTCGATACTCCGGGAAGGCACAGCCTTGGGCCTCAGTTATCGGCCGAAACAGGAAGCAGGCGCTTGCGAGCACGAACGGATTGGGTAACGCCCAAACTTTTTCTCAATTGGCGTGACTGCCGACAACACTTCCCAACACTTCAATTTGTTCCTGGCTCAGCAGCCAACTTCACATCGCTTGTTGGATGCGGCCTGGCCGCACAAGCGCCATATCACCAGGGTGTTGGTTGAATGTGGCAATCGCAGCCATTTGTTGTTGCTGTCACTTTTTTTTCTTCCCATCCTTCTCAATCGAATGTCTCGGCACGACCGCGTTGTGGCCTCAATCCGTGTTGGCCATTCTGCTCTGCCTTGCCTGCCCGGGCCGTTGGGGACCTTGAAATGGCCACTTCGAGTTAAGTGTGGTGTGCTGTGTTGTCCTCAGCGCCTAATTGCCCCCTGGGATTCGCGGTTCGTTCAGGGGCGATGTGCTCGATGGGTGGTTTCAGCGGCTACTGACGCAGACGCGATACCCCTCGGAGCCAACGAAACGACTGGCCACCGTCGCTCCGGCCCGACACGCGGGGTCGGCTTACAGGGGGGGACAGCCCGGACGGCCCCACTAAACCACAAGTGACATCGAATGGAATGGTGAACCCATCACCACTCATGCGTGACCGCGGCGCAGCCCCTTCAGGTCTCTCCACTGCCCACCTTTGCGTTCCGTCCCATCGGGCCAGAACCGCGAATCATGAACTCATGGAGTGATGGCGCTGTGCTGTGGCTCTTCCCTGTTTGTGCTGGCCGCTGCAGCCATGCGGTTTCAAGTTTGGGGACAAACTGCAGGCAGCGAAAAGTGCCTGGCTGTTGGTCCGGAGATATCTGGCAAGCGGGTTGCGAAGGGTTGTGCTAAGGCTTTCTTCCTCGACATAACATAACGTTAGTTTCTGTACCCACGGGTTTAAGGAAAAGGGCAAACCACCCACCCAGAAAGGCGACCTGTTTGACTCCATTCCGCTTTTCCACGCTAAGAGGGCGTGAACACACACGCACGCACCCGCTTGGTCTCACCTGAGTCTTCCGCATTCATCATCCTGGCGATGAGAAGATGGAGCCCGAGATCAAGCAAGCCACAGAACTTCTGCAAGCCCAGAGGGCTGTCCACCGCGACGGCCAGCCGCTTTCCTGGGTTCGCAACCGGATATCCTCACAAGCCGGCACAGTTTACACAGCCCGCGAAGTCAACAAGGTCCTCGCTGAGGTCGTCGAGTCCAACGGCTCGGTCGGCGTGGTGAAGGCACTTTTGGCTCTCGGGGCCGACGTCAACTTTGCGCGGACCCGGCACTCGACGACCTGGAACAAGTTCACACAGCGCAACGTCCCCGGCGAGCGGAACAACATCCTCCTCCGCGCCGTGATTCGATGCCGGCCCGAGACGGTCCACGCGATCGCAGCCCATGCCGATCAGCTCAACCTCGACAGCGTGCTCCACGATGCCATTGTCCGGGGCGACCTGGCCGTGGTAGCCGCGCTGCTGGAACACGGCGCCAGTCCCGTGGGACTCCACGACGACTTCCAAGAGATCGTTTACCACAACCGCCTCGACCTCATCAAGCTCCTCCTTTCTGGACACCACCTCCCCTGCTTGTCTTGCCGCTCCACAGGCCTTAGGATCGCCGTGGAGAACCGCTCGGTCGAGGTTGTGCGCCTGCTGCTGGAACACTGGGCAGACGTCAACTACGGGAATGCCGTCGCGCTAACCCGAGCGGTCGAGATTTCCCGGCCCGACCTTGTCGCGCTTCTCCTCTCCGGCTCTGTACAAGCGTCATCCCGCTCTCTCGATGCCGCGATCGGCAAGCTCCGACCGCTCCTCGGCGACTACGACACCAGCGTCAACCGCGAGATGCTCGAACTGTGCCTGGCGTCCGGGGCCAAGGGCCCCGAAACGAACAAGCTCGTTACAGAGGGGCTGGTGGAGCTGGTTAGGAAACGGCACATCCAGCTCATCACCATCATCCTACGATACAAGAAGGCCCCCGGCCAGTTCGAGGCAGCAGCGCTGATCGAAGCCGTGCGGGCTGAGCAACTCAACATCATCTCGACCCTCCTCGAGTTCAAGCCGTCGTCTAATAGCCTCGCCATCGCCATCTCCCAGACAGTCAGCGTCGGCAGCCCGCAGTTCCGCTACGAAGCCACCCGTCTCTTGATCCAATACGGCGCCCGGGGCCAGTGTGCGGCTGAAGCGCTGGTCAAGACGGTACACTGTCTCGTGGCCAACCTCCGACGGGGAGATAAGTTGGGGATTGAGCGGGACATGCGGCTGTTTCACCTGCTTCTGCATGAGGGCAAGGCAGATGTTAATTTCGGAAAGGGGGATGCCCTGCAGATCGCGGTGCGGTCGGGATGTGTGGACGTGGTCGAGGAGATCTTGGCTAAGGAGCCTTCGCCGGAGTCGTTGGGCGTGGCGTTGGGTTGGGCGATGGAGGTCAAGGACAGCAAGAAGAAGAAGCAGCTGGTTGAGATGCTTGTCCGGCGGAAGGTTAACGAAGATGCGGCTGGGAAGGCGTTAGTTGCTGCTTTCAAGAGCGAACCCGACAATGCGTAAGTGATCTTCCTTTACCCCCCTTATCATTTTGTGCTCTCACGCTAATAAATCAACAGGGAGGTCGTGGAATTGCTTCTGACCCGTGGTTCTGTCAACTACAACAACGGCGAAGTCTTCGTCTACGCCATTCGGAACTTCCGCCCGGATACCTTCCACCTGCTACTCGGGCAGGGCCTCAGCTACAAAGCCCTTTTCACGGCCGTCATGGAAGCGCTAAACGCCCCTCGCGCAAACCGACGGGCCCTATTTAGCGACCTCCTAAGCCGGCTGCAGACCGACCACCTCAACACAGCGCTGAAGAATGTGGTGTTGGAGGAGGAGACAGACGTGGCCATGGTACGAATGCTGCTCGACGCAGGCGCCGAAGCCACACACGAGGACGGGCTGTGCATCAAGCACGCGGCGTCGACCCTCGACCGGGAGCTTCTCAGCATCCTGTCTCAATATTTGGGCCACCACAGCAGCATCTACAGCCAGGCGCTCGCATCCATCGTCAACCGCAACAAGATGTGGATCGCCTTCGAGCACGTCGAGCTCATCGACATCCTGCTCCGCCACGGTGCGTCGGGGACGATAGCGGGTAAAGCCATGCTGGAGATTGTCGACCATCTCGCCTGTCGGGAGCCGGAGCGTAACCTCGCCGAAACGCTGCTGCGTCGCCTGTTTGCTGCGAAAGTCGACGTCAACCAGGAAAACGGCAAAGCACTCAGCATCGCGGCCAGCCGAGGCGACCCTTTCCTGCTGACGCTGCTGCTCAACAACGGGGCCACTGCCTCATCGTCCACGCTTGCTCTCACGGCGGCGATCATGGCACATCACCAGGAAGACCTGCTGCTGCAACTGGTCGGTATCTTCTCCACGCAGGTTGCGGCCGCGCCGGACTTTAACAAGTCCATCCCGGGTATGCCGCCGCCGATCTTCCAGTGTCTCAAGTCGTACGGCCACTCGGTTACGGTTTTGGATTGTCTCGTGCAAGCCGGGTGCAAGCTGTCGACAACTGTACCTATGCATGTGTTTGCTCGTAGTAAGCGCGATGGGGACAACCGCGTTGCTAGCTCGGAACTCGAGCCGGCGTCTGTTCTTATGTGGGTGTTGCTGCAGGAGGAGGGGGTTATCGGTTTGTCTGTGCTTGAGGCGTTGATTCGCCATGGTGGTGAGTTACTATTTGCGTTGGATGATTTGAGACAGACCTCACTAACAGATAGGACCAGCGGACATCTCGTACACCACACCAAAGTCCCGGACAACGCCACTATTGCTGGCAGCAAAATCCGGAACGGTCGCCGTGGTGAAGATGCTAATCGAAGCTGGCGCCAAGGTTTCGACCAAGGACAAGCTTGGCCACTCAGCGCTCTTTTATGCCTCGCGCGCTGGGAACACGGAGCTCGTGGAACTCTTGCTGGAGAGCCGTCCGGCGGTGAACGACGGCAGTCTGCACGAAGCCTCGCGCGGCTTCCACGTCCAAGTGATGCAGCTCCTGCTGGAAGCCGGGCACGATCCCAACTTCCGGTCGACAAAGCATGGCGGACGTACAGCGCTCGGGGAGATCGCCCTTAAGGCCACGCCCCCGACAGACATCGCGGCTGCCGAAGAAGCCCTCGATCTTCTCAACGCCGCAGAAGCAAGCCCGCTGCTCAAGGTCCAGGGCAAGACCGTCATCTTCCTCGCCCTGGACAACGAGCACAACGAGACCATCACCCGCCTGCTGCTGGACCGCATGCTGTACCGTACACTCAACAGCCACGAGAACACCTACCAACACGGCGCGCTGCACTATTCACCCACCATGTACGTCGTCAAGGGCGTCCTCCTCAGCCCCCCCTCCGACGCCCTGCTCCAACTCCTCATGGCTCACGGCTGCGACGACCGCTTCTACGCTACCATCGAAGAAACCCAACCGCATGATGCCGTCGGCCTACCCGAAGAAATCCGCGACTACGAACGCGACCGACGCGCACGCGAGCGCCAGAACCGCTTTGTCGAAGAAGACCACGCCAACACGATCCGCCGCGAGCGTGAGAAAGCCATCGCCCTCGCCCAACTCCAGGATGACAGCCTCGCGCGGACCCTCTCCCAACGCGAAGCTCTCTCCCAACAAACCCGCCGTCACCGTGGCCTCGACCACACACAAAGCATCCAAATGCGCGCCGAGCAACACCACACCGACGCGCAAATCCAACTCTCCTCCGCCAACGTCGACTCCACCATCCGCCGCCAGCACCACGCCGACACTCTCGCCATGGCCGCTGAACACCATGCCGCCAACCTCGCCATGGGAACCGACTACCACAACGCCGCCATCAACCACCGCCGCGACCACATCGCCCTCACAGCGACCGCCACCGACCTCCGCAACGCGACCTCCCTCGCCCACCTCCAGTCCCTCCACGCCGCACAACACGCAGCCCGCGACGCCGCTCAGGGCCAGCAACTAACCTACGAAAACAAGAAACTCATCCAAGAATACGAGCACGCCCAACGCCGTCGGCAACTAGAGCAGGAAGCCTGGGACAAGAAGCGGGCGCTGGACCAAGAGGCGTGGGAGAAGAAGCGGGACGTGAAACTCGCTGGCGCGCGGGAGAAGCATGACATGAAGATGACCGAGTTACGGACGCACAGGGGGAATGTGATCGGGCAGGTGAATCTGGAGGAGTTGCGGAAGTGGCAGGCGACTGATAGGGGGGCGGCGACGCTGGAGGCGGGGAAGAAGTTGTTGGATTAGTTTCCCAACTGAACTTGTCCTCGCTGATCAAGTGTGGCTACCCCCTATCTTGATGCTGTTCGGCGGTGTCGGTGGAACCCCCCTCCCTTTTTTTTTTGCGGGGTTCTAAACGGTTGTTGTTTCCTTTGTTTTTTGCTGCCTGTTTTGGGATTCTTTTGTTTTCGGATGGGTAGGATGAGGACGGGGCTGGATTGACAAAGGGGAGTGTACGATGGACATCCATGACTTGATTCTTTCCTTGTTACATTACTGCATTGCGATGGCTGGCTGGATAGGCGGACGGGTGGACAATGCGGTTGATTTTCTAGATGGTTGGTTAGGCCAGGGGTGTTTTGGGGCGTTGCGTTGGAAATCTGCAAGGAGGGTTTTATTAGAGCGCTGTGTATGGTTTGCTTGGCGGATGGGTCGTTCACACGAGTGTTCTTGACTATTTACAAGTTGTTGCGTTGGATTGAAGCAATACCTGATCAATATTTTCCTCGAATTACACTTGTGATTGCTCCTCGTCGCTCCTTACTCGAGTCAAACCCCTTGTATAATATTTTACTCCACGAGTGGTATGCCAGCCCCTATCGAGTTGATCCCAATGGAAACAGAAGAGAGCAAATGGCCCTTGAAACGTCAACGTATAATCAATGCCACGAAGCCTTTAAATTATGTCCCAGCATTCATTGCCTACCCTTTCTTCTCACAAATGACGTCCCTCCTCAACCAACACCACACTAGTTGGACCCAAGTGGGCCGGGGTGTCGCAGGAGAGAAGCCACCGAATCATATGGACCCAACCAGTGTAGTGTTGTTGGTTGGAACAGTCCCCCTTGCTTCTGCGTCGACAAACTCCCATCCAACCCATCTTTCAATACCCGTCATCTCCCGCTTGGCCCATCCACTCCGCATTTCCACCCACATTCGACGGCACATCACATTGAAGACTACCCATCAACGTCCCTCCGTTCTGAATATTACGACGTACCTCGATCCCAAATATCCACCATGCTCTCCGACGCAGACGGCTCCTTCAGCCGCGAAGTCCTCCGCCTGCGCGCCGAGTACCAAAACCGGCGCCAGGCCTCCAACCTCTGCCCTCCCGCAGGCCAACCCGTCCTCGACATGGAACTCACCCACGGCACGCCACCCACCACCAGCATCTGGTACGAAGACGGCAGTACCCCCCTCGGCCGCTACGTCCGCCTCTTCGACATCCCCGGTACCCTCTCCGGCGATATCCTCCGGCTCAACCGCAACTTCCCTTCTTCTTCCTCCTTACCCCCCAGCCACTTCGAAATAGAAGGCGATATCATCCGTCCCCTGGGTGAGCCCTGCCCCAACCCCCCGGAGCCCTTAGAAGACGACTCGGAAGATACCACCGACCTGATCCGCCTCCTCCCCGTGATTGACCCCCTCAACCCCACCAAACACTTCACAAAAGAAAACCCAAATACCGCTCCGAAATCACCAATCTCCTCCGTCTCCAAGGTGGTTCCTGCGACCCTACCGCCCGCTGTTCCCCCCACGTCATCCACCTCCTCGGCGCGTCTGTGACAGGCGACCTCGTCTTCGACAAACTCGCCACCCGCGGCCTTACCCTTGCCCGCGCCTCGTCGTTGGGCATGTACAAGCGCTGGCTGCTGGGTCTGCTCGATGCCCTGGCTGTGTTGCACGCCGCGGGGATTGTGCACCGCGATTTGCGGGTTGATAACCTGCTCTTTGCCCGAGACGGCTCAGAGGAGGGCGGGGAGGAGAGCGAAAAGGAAACAAGGTTGGTGGTGTGTGACCTAGAAGGGCGCTGGGGACAGAGGGTTGCGCCGGAGGTGAAGTGGGAAGTGGGGTTGGAGGATTCCGGGTGGAGTGAGAAGTCGGATGTGTATGATGTGGGTGGGTGTATCAAGGGGATGGTGTATGCGAATGCGCCGCTTACGCCGCAGGTGGAGTGGCCTGTTCCGGAGCCGTTGGACCGGGTGGTTGAGGCGTGTATGCGGGAGGTGCCAGGGGAGAGGCCGACGGTGGGGGAGTTGAGGGAGATGGTGGAGGGGATTAAGGTTGACTGATATGCGAACACTTGTTCCTAATGAGAAGGGGTCAATCATCAGTCTCAATAAGATAGGAATATACTACTTATCCAGATGTTGCTAGTCCTATCCGTAATTATATTATAGGCAGTGCCAATGATTCCTTTGAGTTTTTACCATCGTAGGTCGAGCGAGTAACTCGGTAATTACACTTCTGCACTCACTCATACCAAGTTACGCTGTCACAATATAAAAATGCCTTTCACTTTCTGTAACAACAGACATTTATCTAGTGCGAGGAACGCTATAAATTATCTCCCTGGATATCAGACACTTCAAATTCTTCTTCAGCTTCTTAGAATATAACACAAACCGATAAAGAAAATAGAACAGATATAACGACAGGAATAACAAAAAAGATCCCAATCGATCATTCACAGATACCCACCCATCCAGCGAGAAGACATATCAAACCCAAAATCTGAACAAAAAACACAAAGGCCGCTCCTCAAACGCCGTCGACTCCTTTCCCAACCGAATCTCCCAATTACCCAATCCCAACCCTCACACCCACGAACAACCCCTTACACCCTGCCTTCACTCAACAACATCCACCTCGTCCAAGTCCTCCGCCAGCGTCCACCCATTCGGAGCCTCACTATCCAAGAAACAGCTCTCGCCCACCACCTCGCCGTCGTGCAGCATGCCCATGCCGTCCGTGTCCCACCGAAACGGCGTGGCCTTGCCAAAGTCCCAGTCCATGTTATCCAACAGGCGGGTGCGGTCGCTATCGGCGGCCACGACGCTGGCCGCAGTGGAGTGGGTGTCAGTAGGCGAGGAGGCGATGGTGAGGCCCTCGGTGGCGGAAGGCGAGGCAGCGCTGGTGGGCGAGGCGGTGATTGCGGGGAAGGTCCCGGCTGCCTTCGGGTTGCCGGCAGTGGTGCTGGCTAAGAGGAGGTCCGCAGCGGATGCGCTGGTGAGGTTGGAGGTATCGCTCCAGGGCTTGCACAAGGCGAAGAGGAGCGAGAACGAGAGTTGGAACAGCGCGTTGTTGGCCATGGAGGGCGGTGGGAGCGCAAACATGTACGACACGGGATGCGGTTCGGCGGGGACCTCGTCTTGAGTTTGGTCTGGGTGGGGTGGGACCCAATCTTCGATGTGGGCGCGGTGCAGCTGGGGGGAGTGGCCGGATGTGAGGAGGCTGTCGTAGATGCCGGTGAGGCGCACGCGGAAACGCAGGGCCACGGGGTCCACGGCACCGCAAAAGCCGAGCACGTCGAGACACTGCCGGGCCAGCTTCAGATCGTCGGCCCATGAAGAGGGCGGGAAGCCCTGCGCCTGTCGTTGTGCTACGGAATGCAGTAAGACCACGCACGCGGTGTGCGTTTGGAAGCTGGTGGAGTCAGTAAGGAAAAACAAACACAAGTATCACGAGGCAGGATAGTGACGTACATAACAATCCAACAACGGCGGAACACGCCCTGGTCCTCCAGAAGCAGGCTCACGATGCGCGCCGTGTCCCGGGCCGAGGTGATGCCTTGCTCGACGAGGCTGAGCATCGTGGGTTCCTTGCTTGCGGCGGCAAGCCCGACGCCGGTGCGTTGCAGCCGAACACAGTGGGCCGCAATCCGGCGGTACACCAACATGAAGGCGCCGTGGTAGAGCAGGTGGAGGTAGTAGATGGACCAGCGGACCAGTGGGGGCCAGTCGTAGCGGAACAAGCTGCTGAGCTGCATGGTGTCCGGCAGCTGGCCGTGCCAGTCCTGGAGTTCCCGGATGACGCCGTCGAGTCCGAGAGTCGTGAGCTCTTCAACCGCAAGGTGGTTGCGCAGAATACCGGCCTCGAGGAGGGTTAACTTTGTCATTTCTGCTTGAACAACTGCACACGTCACGTTAGTATGTGTGCTGAGGAATAGTATGTGTTGATAATGAGAAGTGAGGTGACATACGTTCGCCTATCTCGGCACTGTAGCTGTCATGGTCTTGTTCCGCTATCTAAAGTCCGGTCAGCGTCACAAAGTAACGACCATACCCTGCGGGGCATACGCACTGGGAGGAGTTTGGCAAACTCAGTGTCATCGGCGCCGGAAATGTAGCCGAGAGTGGAAGACAGCCAACTGAGAATTGTTAGTTCAGCGGAAGCGGAACATGTATGAGCGGCCAAGTGTTTTGCACTCACCTCGAAAAGAACAGCAACGCTCGCCAAGTCCGCCTAAAATCGATCCACTCCTCAGCCGATACCATTGAAGGATGGCACACGCCCGTGCTCGAGCTCTGCCGCTTCGACATGCTCAACCCAACCTCTGCAGCCTTGATTAGCATACGCGGACGAGAGAGAAAACAGACAAAAACAGATACGTACCAACATAGGCCAGCGCTACAGTCGCCTTGTCCAGGATGTTGTACAAGGCAAACAACGTGCACACTTTAATGGTATCCAGGGGCCGCTCCTCCATAACCTCGGAAAAGAACCGCCGGCTGACCTCGTGGAAGGTCTTCTCTAGCCCCTTTTGGAAATCGTTAGGGTTGTACTGGATACCCACAGCCGCGACGGCATGTAGGCAGCAGATGGCGAGCTTCTGTGAAGTGTCGGGCTTGCCGTCGACGCCAAAGACGGTCTTGTAGTAAGCCTCCATCTGCTGGGGCGAGTAAATGTGGAAGAGGCGGCCACACGAGCTGAAGAAGCTCTCGACGCCAGCCCAGGTCGTCTTGGCGTTGGGCAGCGGCAGGTCCATGTGAAGCAGCTCGGCAAGATCGTCGGCTATGGGATGCTGGGCACTACGCGGCGAAGACCCAGCGATGATGGGCCCATCGTCGGAGACGGAAGTAGCCCCCGTCGCGCCGCTGGTGCCCGAGGAGGCCGGCGAAGGTGCTGAGGAGCGGCTGGGGAACGAAGACTCGGATGAGGCGACCGAGGCCGGGATAGTCGTGGGCGCCGGAGAGCGAGACTCCGAGGCGGTGCCGAGAACGGAGTCGTTGGCCGAAGCCCGGAGGCGCTGCAATAAGCGCTCGGCTTCAGCGTCGGGCATCGACCGGAGGTCCCCGACCAACTTCTCAAGCTCTTCGAGGCGGGCCCTTAGCGCGGCCTGCCGAGACTGGCCGGCTTCACCGTCATAGCCACAGGCCGAGCCCCTCGTGGTGCATCCACCGCATCTCGGGCGTACACCGTCGCACTGAACATACGCATGTTAGCACTCTTATCATCATGTCGGCGCGTGATGACAGGCGCCTGGACAACGTCGTCGGCAAGACCATTTACAGGGGGGGGGGGGGGGGGGGGGTTGAGGCTCACCTTGGCCTTGTTACGGCGGCACGTATGACACGCCTGGGTTACCGCTTTGAGCCGTTTCGTGAGACCCTTTGCGCTGAGCCGGCCACCACCGGGCCCCGAGGAGTTAGAGGGCGCGCCCGATCTTTGGGCCCGGATGGGCGCAGGCTGGATCTGGCGATACGATGGTGGGCCCATGCTAAGTGAGCTGTAAGAGTTGAGCTACTGCGTAGACGTCTGGGCGTTTGATGAGACGAGTTTGGTGCGGTGAGAGGTGTAAAGCGTGCGATGCGCAAGCGGTGAAAGAATAGGAGTGCGCTGCGGAAGTCGTTTGTGGAAGTTGCTTGGTTTTGTGCTGGGTGTTTCGCCTTCGATGCTCGCTCCACGAATAAGACGCTCACGATCAATCGGCCTACTTGCAGAAGCAGAGATCCTCCACGTAAGTCGTCCCTACTTCGTTCCTTCGTGGGGTCGTTGTTGTTCGAGAACACCAGGTGGACCGTGGCCTGGACGCGGGGATGGGGGTTTTGCACACGGAGACCCAAGTCACAACAGGTCAGGGAGGCGAACCCCTCTTATTGGAGGGGGGATGATGGCTGCCGGTCCCACGGGGCCGGTTTAGAGAGATGATGGAATGTTGGGACGGCCTGTCGGGGGTGCCGGGGGGCGTGGCGCAGACAGGGCGGGCACGGAATTGGATTTTCGAGGGGGAAAAAAGCAAGAAATCGACTCGCTTGGGGGTCGACAAGTGAAATGCCAGATTTTGACGGGGTTTTCTCCCGAGCGAGCCAGACGCAGGGCAGCATGGGCAGCACGCCAGACCGGAGCTCAACTTCCCACTCGACAACCAGACACTGCAGGAGCCGCCCTCCCAGTTCCACTCCAGGGTCGCCGGGCCAGGGTCCTCGAGGGGTGCTCCTTCTGATTCCAAGCCTAGCCGGACTTGGGCCAATCACAGGCCTTCCCATGTGGGTGCGGCCCCGGTCCTAGGGCAGCTCTCCCGCGCGCCAGTGGCCTCCAGACCCCGCCCTTTTGAGCCTTTTCAGCTGTGATGCCCCACGAGCTCGCTGATTGAAGGTTTCCCCAACTCCCAATGAGCCAAAGGGGAAAGGAACCGCGGATAGGTGAAAGATAGCCAGTCAAAATGGACATCAAATGCACGGCATCGGGGCCGCAGTCCCCCACCGCGATGCGATCTGGAATGCCATTGTCTTTTCAGGATCCATGAGTCTCACCAGAGGAAACTTCGCGCGACGGGGAACGGTTTTGTTCGAATGGCTGCCCACTTGCCACTATCGGATTTCCGCATCAATGCCCTGTGAATGCAACACCCCACCGGAGCAACACATTTGATCCCAGTTGGGTGGGTGGCCAAGGAATTCCCCAAACAGACCGCAGTGCCTGCATGAGGTGCAGCCCAAGCCTCCCCTGCGACCCTTCGGTGCCGAGGACGCCAAGCTCACAACGGCGCAAGCTCCGGCTTCTCATTTTGGCGACAACCCCTGGATAACCACGTCGTCAGCCATCCATAAACATTATGCAACTCACACTTCCTATCGCCGAAGCTTTGAAAAACTCAAAGATCAGAGGTTTGGCGTCACGCGGGCAGGGCCCGGGGTCGAATTTACCGACGGGCGTCCGTCGGGCCCCGCATTTCCAGCGCCGACAGCTCTGATCACCATCACTAATCATTCCTTTCGCGATAGGTACAGCGGCCGTCTCATCGTCCCCATCGCTAACGCTAACATCAACGCTAATATTATTCTCATCATCCCCGTGTCGAGCCGGACTCCTACTGACTGTCAAGCGAGAACAAACCCGCGCTCACAATTGATACCCCCCCCGACCGTCGCAGTCAACCAGATGCGATCGAGTAATCACTAGGCAAAGTTCAGACCATCCGGGACGGCACACATTAAGACCCGGGAAGGTTAATTGTGGCGACGGTGGTGTTCACCGAGTGGTGCTGATGCTGCTAGCTGCGTGATGCGGATGACTGTAGCTAGGTTATCTGCAAGCTGATGATAGAGGGAGAGTTGATCTGGCGATGACTCGGTTAGGTGACAGTCATTCGCGGTATGGAAACGGCCTGGGTTGTGACGAGGGAGGTGAGTTTGGGTAATTAGGTACGATTTAGCGGATTACAGTTTACAATTCTTGTTAGTCGGCAGGCCGGAACTACCTACACATTCTACTAGTACACCAAACCTCACGCATTTCCATTCTATCGATCATTTGGGCGCTGGCCCATCGGCGTTAGGGACATCCCCCCTAACCTAAGTCGTGGCCTCCCAGCGTCACAATAAATCGAAAAATTGATCCAAAGTTCAAACACAAGTGGTAAAACCCGGTTTCTCGGGGTTTCGCTATGTTCATACCGGCATTCGGGGTAGCCGTTGACATGAAGTCCTACAGCGAGGCTATGCCCCCCTGTTCTCCGGTCTCGTACCACGATGATGTCATAGCACATGGCTAACTGCAGGACACACGATACTTATGCTTCGGCTTGCCCGATATAGGTGACACTGCCGCAGATGGAGACAGTAATAACTTTATTTTCTTCCATGGCAGCATGGTAACAGCGATGGCCTCATTTCAGGTTTCAATCGCCGTCACTGTTTACTTCTTGATAGCTCATCATCCAAGGCACCCTATCAATTGATACGCACGCTGGGTATGATTTGCGGCTACTTATCAGAAGGTCCTGGCCAGCAGGTAGGTTATCGGCGACAACGATAACAGTTATCACGAGTTGATATCCACGTCCACACGTAGACCATCATATAATTATCAACCCACAAAATTGAAACTCCTTTAAATCCAAAAACATCGCCGCCCAGTGCGATCTCGATCGTCGCACCGTCCCAGCTCTTGACGTCAAACGGTCCAATCGATTCGATGCTCGTCGCGGCTTGTCGTCAAAATGACGACTTCGCCGGGCGGCTTCGAGTCGGGCCGGAGATGGCGACAATATTCTCATGCACAGACTAATTAATTAGCATGCCTCCAGGTGTAAAAGTGCCACTGGGCGATATGAGGGGGCGCTTTTCCCACGATATCACGGCATTTTCGCCGAGACTTTGCTCGACAACCCTAACTAAGCTATTTCTACACCCAGCTCGATATCGTCTGCAACAATATCAACATCAACAGTATCATAAACAACACCAGCACCAACAATATCACCACCCACGATACCAACCCCCCCAAAACCAACACCCACACCACTTACACACCACCCCAAACATGCCTTTCCGCCGTCGCCCATCATCCACCACACAAGTCCACGGACGACAACCCCCTAAAATCGACCCAGCCATCCCCCTTCTCCGCGCAAACCTCACTCCCTTACCCCCCCTCTCCTCAACCGCCAGTCCCGCCTTAATCAACTTCCTCACCACCCTGCTCTCCTCTTCCCCCCCGTCCGCTTCCACCAGCAACGACACTCCACCCCCCTCACCAACCTGCACCCCCAAAATCGTCCTCATAGGCGACGCCTCCCACGGCACCTCCGAATTCTACACCGCCCGCGCCCAGCTCACCCAACACCTCATCACCCATCACGGCTTCACCGTCGTGGCTGTCGAGGCCGACTGGCCCGACGCTGAGGCCGTAGATCGGTATGTGCGTCGGCGGCCGGCTGCGCCAGGACAGAGGCGGAGAAATATTAATACCAAACCGGAGGGTGTCATGACGAGGGCGAGGGAGAAAAGGGAGAAGAGCCGCGCCGAAAAGGAAAAGAATGGTCGCGGAGCGTCCCACGGAGGGGGAGCGGGGGAACCGGAGTTTTTCGGGCGGTTTCCGACGTGGATGTGGCGGAATCAGGAGGTACAGGGGTTTGTGGAGTGGTTGAGGGGGTGGAATGAGGCGAATCGGTCTGGTGGTAGTAGTACAAATAATACGGAAAAGGAGAGCGAGCCAGAAGAAGAGGGGGCGCAAGAAGAAAGCGTCGGGTTCTATGGCCTGGACCTGTACTCGCTGGGGGCGTCGATGAAAGCGGTGATTGCGTACCTGGAGCAGGTGGACGGAAAGATGGCCCAGCGGGCGCGGGAGCGGTATGGTCGGTTGATGGTGTGGGCGGAGGATCCGCATCGGTATGGGCTGGAAGCGCTGACGGAGGGGTTTCGGGGGTGTGAGAAGGATGTGATGAGGGTGTTGAGGGATTTGCTGGGGAAGAGGCTGGAGTATGCGGCGAAGGGGCGCGAGGGGGAGGAGTTTCATGGGGGAGAGCAGAATGCGACGTTGGTGAAGGGTGAGTTTCCTTGTTCGTTGTCTCTTTTTTGCTCTTCTTGTTGCGGGGATTTTACAGAAGATGCTAAGCAAGACCACAAGACGCCGAACAGTACTACCGAGCCATGTACTACGACCGCGACGAGTCCTGGAACCTGCGCGACCGGCACATGTTCGAGACCCTCATGCGCATCCTCAAGCACCGCAGCAGTGATAGATCCCCTCAAAAGGCCGTCATCTGGGCTCACAATAGCCACATCGGCGACGCCCGCGCTAGCAGCATGAGCTGGGCCCGCGGCGAGCTCAACATCGGCCAGCTCTGCCGCGAGATGTTTGGCCGCGACCAAGTCCTGGCCATCGGCTGCTGCGGACACACCGGTACCGTCGCGGCCGCCCACCGCTGGGACAGCGACATGCAGATCATGCAGGTCCAGCCTGGTCTTCCGGACAGTTACGAGGCATTGATGCATGCGACCGGGGTGCCGAACTTTGCGTTGGAGTTGCGGGAGGGACGGTGTGATCCAAACCTGCGGAAGGAGCTGATGAAGAAGAGACTGGAGCGGTTCATCGGGGTGATTTATGCGCCGCACGCGGAGAGGCAGTCGCACTACTCGTCGACGGTGCTGCCGGAGCAGCTAGACGCGCTGCTGTGGTTTGATCAGACCAGGCATGTGGGTGCCCTTGAGGTGCACCAGCCACATGTTCCGCTGGAGTATGACGAGACGTGGCCGTTTGGGTTGTAAGTTGTAACTGGGTACATAGCACTTCAGAGCAGAGCCCCTAGGAGCAGGCTTAATGGGATTTCACCACCAGCTTCCGGGCTCCGTTGTCCCACGGTGATAGTGATACTTTGCTCTCTCTCTGTCACCTGTTGCCTTTTACCAAATTCCCATGGTTCCCAGCTGGCAATATAACTCTTCATCCCACGTCTCGCCTCATTCGTTTCACCCGCAATGCATCGTCGACGCCAGGATCTTGCAACTCGTGAAATCCCCTCTTTCCCCTTGGTTTCGATTGTCCAACAGGGCTTTGCAAACAAGCATCGGCGGGTGGTGATTGGGTTCCTTCTCGCCGTGGCCTTAAACATTCTGGCGAGAGCGGTGACTGTGGTATGTCGACTTCTGCATCGTGAGGAAGATTTGGTGGTGTTTTCGGCGTGGTTTGGGACGTTGCGCATGAAGGGGGAGAATCGCTCGGGGACGGTGGCAAAGTAGAGTCCGTTACAGACGCATCGAGGGGATGTGACGTTTGAGAACTGTCCGGGCTTACATTCGCCGTCGGCTCTGGTATCTCCGAGGCCACTGTCCGTCCCGTTCGCGACCTCTCCCGTGGGTTACGCCGGGCCTCATGCGTGGCCCTTTCCGTTTGAGCCTGCGTGCCGCAGGACGAAAGTGGCGGCGGTAGCTCCAGTGGTGCTGGCGAAGCCGGCACCTCGGTGACTGCTGGGCCTATACCGTGATCCATAAGATCCCAATCGTCGGAGACATGAATAAGGGGCGAATACATGTGGGGCCCCTCCTGTGTCCCGGTTTGAGATAAAGGTTCGACCTCGGGCTGTGGTTTATGCTCCCCAACTTGTTTCTCTCCCCACCCCCAAACAACACCACTGGCTAACTGGAGAAAGCTATCCAGACTCCCGGACCGCCCAGCTTTTTCCGCGGCATCCCACGCAGGCTCTGGTGACGCGGGGTTTGTATCGAAAATTGCCGCGTTCAGGATCTTGTCCAAGACTCCCTCCAGTTCGGCCCGGCGAGCTTTCGATTTCTCGGCGAGGAGTTCTTCAAGATGGTTGCGATCCTTGGCTTCTCTCGCGGCGGCGAGAGCATCTGAAAAAAAGGCATCTTCGTCAAGTAGCGGAATGGTGATGGTGTTGAACCGGGGCCAGTAGTCTGCCCAGAGAGGTCTCGTGTCGCGACATCCGACGTTCGCAAAGGTCCGCCATCGGGCATCCTTATCCCAAGTGTTGCTTGGGGGCGAGAAGGGCATTTTGTCGGCGATATCAAAATGGGCCGAATGCGAAGAGGAAAGGAGGGTGTGGTGGTTCGTAGATAGGTCGTGGTAGAAACCGGGGCTCGAGCTGCTTGCTGTTTGGAAGTTGCGAGTTGGAATGATGCAGAGTGGAAGTTGACATTCCGCTCCCTCCGTTCCACCACCTTACTCTAGACGGATACACTTATTCGCGAGCGAGGCTCAGACCCCTGTTTTATCGCCCCGCTTTCTGACGTTTACAACCAATCATGTAGATGGACATGGCAGGGAAGTGCAGACCTGCTGTTCCGTAACCCCACTCGCGAATGGTGTTAACCAATCATATAAGCGGGAAAAGTAGGGATGTTGGGCTCAGTCATGTTTGGGGCGGCATCCTTGTTTTTCATTGACCAAACTGCTTCCTCGACCAATCATTTAAACAGGGAATGATTGTGCACTTTTGTTGTTGCACAACCGTTCTGCGACATTCGGAACAGGAGCGAGGCTGCGTCAGGCCAGCATCGAGCAGGTCAGGCAGCATCATGAACTCCCCCTCATACTCAACCTTTTACACAACCTTCAGTCAGTTCTCTCTGCATCTGGTGTGACGAAACACGATCGTCTCTTGCCCAGCAAATTGGCACACTTTTGTACTGACATCTAGCTCATCACAATTATAAAATCCCAGCGACCCTACTGAGGTAAGTTTTCCCCCAGACACTTACTTCCACTGTTAAGTGGCATGAACCTCTCATCCATAACGTTACCCGACGTTGCCCTTGATATTTCCCCAAGTTTAAATCTTCTCTCTATTCCTTTATATTCTTCTTCTTCCTCTCTCTTTCGTTGCTTCTTTTTCGGGTTTACATCGTTATTAAATCTAATTACTTCGTGTACTGTCTTATGAATACATTCTCGACCTTCTTTTTCCTAATTTTCATCGTTCCTTCCACCTTTTTTCTTTATTTTTTCTCTCCATCTTTCCTTCTTTCAAGATGGGGGTAGGATTGGTCTCCTTCATGGTTCATCTTCATACTAACAATGGCGTCTTCGGCCCATAACTAGGTACTATGTCCGGCTATACTTCTATTAGTTCTACACAACCTTTCACCGACTCGGCCGAAGTCCGGACAGGCCGGAGTGACCTTGCCGATACCTCAGCACGGAGAGGCGCCTCAACCTCCCGAGGAACAACCTCAGTTGATACCCACGACTTTGGCCTCCCACAACTCGCCGCTTGACGAATTGGCTGGAGCTTTTGCCGACGCTTCGCTAGCCGCGTTACCGGATGCCCGGCTGGCACTTGCTTGGCCCGCAGGTAATGCCCCGGACGGCCCGAATTCCGTCATCGTTCCCCTCACCAAGGACATCGCCGGTTGGAACACAGTTGGCGTAGTGCAACGGACCCAGGATGTGGATTTTTTCATTGACATTCCGTTCTGGTCCCAGAACAACTTCACCCTGGAACTGGAACGACGGCAGCTCAAGTGCCGGCTTTATTATGATCCCGTTAGCGACGATTGCCTTTTGGTTAATGAGTCTAGCGGCCGCATACACCTAACCCACGTCCCCCCAACTGGGAATGATCGGCCAATTCTGGCCCGAGATGATCGCTACGTGGTTTCGCCTGGTGTGTGGAGAATATCGATTGCAGAAGGTACGGCCGCTCGTCAACACTTGCTTGACTTCTGCGTCCTCCGGCGGCAGTTCGTAGTGGATATTGCCGAAGCACCACCTACCACTTCGTGGTCAGCCAGGCGCTCCGCACCAGACGATGACGAGGCTTCAGGCAAACGGCGCCGAGTGGATGGTGATGTTTCTGAGATCCTGGTCGCCCCAGCTGCTGTTGACCAACAGGATCCGCCGGGCCCCAGTGCCATCGCCACGTCCACACCGCCATCGCCTGTGTTACGGCAAATCAGAAAGCCGGGCATAACGCTTTTGGACTTACAGGATGGGGAGGAAGCGATCGTGAGAACAATCCATTCCGCGGTGGGAACGGTGACGGCTCCAATAAGTACTCCCGGCCTAGAATCTTACCGCTTACGACGAGTTGGTGCGATTGCCATCAACCGCGCGTCGAGTGTATTTGCCAGCCAGCACTCGGAGTTATCCGAGCCAGTTGTGGCCAAAGTTATCAGGTACGAGGGCATGTCCTCCAACAATTTGACTAAGTGTGTCCGGAGATGGCGGATGGAAACGGAAATGCTAGAACGGTTACACCACGTAAGTAGGCATCCAAATGTTCAAGAAAATTGCGTACATATTAGGTGATTACCACGTTTGCATCGCTCTAATACCACACAGAGAAATATCGTCTCTCTTCGGGCAGTTGACGGTCGCATGTTTGCCGTCTACCTAGAACTTCTACCCTCCTCCCTTAACCGCGGTACAGAGTCACCGTTCCAACCCTCCGACGCGCTCACTATCCTACGAGATCTGTCGTCCGCCCTTACTTACCTCCACACGGAACAACACCTCGCCCACAACGACATCAAACCTGCCAACATCACGTATTCGCGGCGGCGTGGTGCAGTTCTCATTGACTTTGAGATGGCAACCCCCGCCACGGGTGACGGGAAGTTGCCAGGAGGCAGCCATTGTTATATCCCTCCCGAGTTCCTCAAGAACCCGGCAAACCGCGGTGCATCTGGGGATATGTGGGCGTTGGGGATCACTCTGTTGTATGTGCTTAAGAAGATCCCCCTGCCAGACAAAACAGTCAAGGTTTGGCCAATCTTTGAGGCGTTCGACAAGGCAAATACGGCGAGAGGACAGATGGTAGCCTGGCTTAATTCTGTAGCCGTTCAGAAGGAGAGGCTAGATCGCACGGATCGAGTTGAGGGACTTGTATATCGGATGCTGGAAACAGAACCGGCATCTAGAATCCGAGCCGACCAGGTTTTGGCTGCCTTGGAAAATGAAACCTAAACACGATAAACAAAAGAAAGCACGTATGTTTAGGCTGTTCTTCCCGGGGGAAGGCTCCCTAACCCTAGCGTCAATCTTTCAATGGTATCCAGGTGGTTATAGTATTTTTGTTTAAAATTTTGATTTACACCACCGCTGGCTTGATTTACTCTTTTCAATCTTTTTTCACTTTTGTAAAAAAATGGGGTATCCAGGGACTTGGGCAGCGCGCCGCTTTTTTGACCACGGCAAGGCGGGTGTACTGCTGGATGACAACTCAGGGGTATCCCAGACGGAGTTTAACATCTATCTTCGTGTCGTTAAGCAAGCGAGACTCTAGGCCGGTCTTCATGATGGGATTACACGACCCGTACGTCATGGTCTCGTAGCGCAACCCCCAGCATCAGATGGGGTGTCAGGTATATCACGCGCCGAATTCTAGCTCTCCCCCACCTCCCTACGAACCAGCGTCCCTCTTTTCAAACTCACGAGACAAGCCAGCAACAACAATCACCATCACACCACGAAAACGCAATCATGGCCGAAGCACGAAACCGCGAACGCGGCCTTAAAGCGGCCCTCCACAACCCGCACGTCTCCGAAGAAGCCAAGCAGCACGACCGCGAGCTGCTGGCCACCGAGTACGGCGAACAAATGCCTGCCGCCGCCGCTCCCGAAGCAACCTTGCAGCCCAAACGGCGGTCGTCGGCTAGCAAAAAGAGCGCGCCGGCTGCGACTGCCCCCGGCACCGGAGCCGGTGAGGGACACGTTCTTCGTGACGGTAGCACGACGGGAGGTGTGGAGAAGGGCGCTGGGGCGGCGTCGCGAAAGACGCGCAGGGCGTCGGTAGGCGAGCCTGGTGGTTTGCACCATGCCGTGGAGGATAAGGATAAGGGGAATGTGTACGTTTTGCACTGGGACTCCAGCTTCTTGATAGATATCTAGGAGCTCCTATGATGAAGCTCACTGTGGTGAGATGCTAATACTGTCACAGAATCCGTGGACTGAAAGCTGCACTCAAGAATCCGCATGTTTCGGACAAGGCCAAGGAAGAGGACCGGAAGAAATTGAGGGAGCTCGGCGAAGATGTGTAAGACTGTTTTGTCATCAAGGTACAAAAGCGTAATATGAGAAACTTGTAATGTATCTTAATCTATCTGTGAAGTTCACTGACAACAATCCACTCTCGTGTCCTTCTGGTTGTGTGCCGGAGCGCTTCGGAGAAGTGGGGCTGCTCAGTGCCGGCCTTGAACGGAGCATCTCCGGGTTTCCGAAGAATCTTCTTAAGACTGACGATACTGCCTGAGGGAGAAAGAGCAGATGATGTGCTCGTCCACGTGAGCCTCTAATGAATCATCACGGGCCAAATAAAATGGCGAGCAAGTTGGGCTTCCCCCCAATCCCCTTCTCTCAAAAGCCGCCCGAAGTCCACGGGCGAAGATGTTGTCATCCAAAAAACCGGCCCCACAATAAAAACGTCAGGACAACCCGGACAACCAACCCGGGCCACGCGTGGCGGTCGATCAATGGGGATGATATCACCAACTCTTTTCTCCAAACCGACTGTTAAAATGCCGGGATAGGCCGTCTAGAGTTAAGAAAGGGTTTCCCGGGAAAGCTATCAAAGAAACGACTGCAAAGCAACCATACACGTGTAGTATCACAACCCACGATTTATGCATCGTTATTGAGGTTAATTACCTTTTTTATCACCATGCAACAAATCGACTTCTTCCATCTCTGGACTGAGCACGATCCCCCTTCAACCCCGGAGCCAGACCAACCCTTTTCCCAACCTCCACCACCACCTCCGCCGACACCCTCGTCCGCATTACCCTCCACCACAGCGAGACCAGGCAGGGCTGAATCAAGAACGGCTATCACCGAGAGTAGGTGGGTATCAACAACCACCCCGTCACGCCCCCGGCATACACATCCTCCCGACCTGCGGGGCGTGACAGGCCGGTCCCGAATGCCTGTACGGGGACAACAACGACAACAAGAACAATCGAAGCAGCATCAGAAGCAGCCGCAACGGAAAACGTCGAAACTGCCCTCGTCATCGGCTCTCGCCCGTTCTGCTCAGCTGTGTGTTGCAGCCATGGCGGGGAGGACACCCGTTGCTGAAATTGCGGGGGCTCATGCTGGGCACTAGGCAGTTAGTATATGATGGGGAAAGGAAAGCGTTGGGATTGACGCAATGGGGTATATTAAGAAACTTAGGTTATGATGGGAGTTATGGGGGATTGCCGGGGAGTTAGGGTGGTTGACGTTGGGGTTTCTGGAGTTAGAGTTTGGCGTTATTCGATCCGGTTCGTTGGGAGATGGAACGATATCAGGAGAGGGGGAAATGGCTTGACCGGAGCAGCGAAAAGAATCAGGAAGTGTGAGGAACGTCGGGAGATATGCAATGAGAGTGTATAGTCATTTGTGGAGTTTCTGTTTTTCTCAGTCTATGCGAGAGAGAGACTGTGTGATACCCCGGCATGGGTAGGGGATTGAAATTACCAGACTTTAGAGATTGAAAACCTAAGTCGGGTCCCCGCCGCACGGCCCCCCCCTGGAAGTGGTCAACTTTTTTACCTACCTAAGGTTCTATCTCAACCTGTATAAAAAGGCGCCCATACCACCCAAACCTTCGTAAAAATGCACCAAATCCTACCAAACCGTTCAACCGTTCAAGATGCCTTATTCGGAGCAAGATTTGCATGACGCGCTCGCCAAAGTGCGCGAAAATCGCGCCTCTTTACGCGCCGCCTCGATCGAATTCGGCATCCCATATACTACCTTACGAAGACGATACCATGGTTGCGATTCGCGCCGCGAGGCGCACGAACGCGCCCAGATCCTATCCCGCGTGCAAGAAGAACGCCTTACTAACTGGATTTTGGTTCAGGAGGCCCTCGGCGCCGCGCCTACGCACGCCCAAATCAAGATCTTCGCCAGGCACGTTCTCCAACACCAACAACTAAGCCCAGACCTACCACATATCGGCAAGCGTTGGATCAAACGCTTCATCGCTCGAAATCCCGCTATTAGGACCAAGAAGGAATGCGCTATAGATTCGAAACGCGTGAACGGAGCGACTACGCCTATCATCAAGGCCTGGTTTCCACGCCTTACGATCCCTAAAGTCTACGATATTTTACCAGAAAACCGGTAGAATTTTGACGAATTCGGCCTTATAGAGGGCCAGGGCGTGAACGGCCTAGTAGTAGGATCCTCTAATACTTCGTCGATCCAACGCAAGGTCCCTGGATCGCGATCCTGGACCTCCTTTATCGAGTGTATCTCGGCTACCGGCCAATACCTCCCTCCCGCGGCTATTTTCAAGGGCGTGAACGTACAACAACAATGGTTTCCTATCGAAAAGGAACAATAGAAGCATTGGCTATTTACAATAACCGATAATGGCTGGATCAACAACGTGGTGGTGTTAGACTGGCTGGAAAAGGTCTTTTTACCAAGGACCTAACCACGCGATCCGATCCAATGGAGGTTATTGATCATAGATGGGCACGGGAGTTACAAAACTACCGATTTTATAAGGCTTTACTTCGAAAACAACGTCTATTACGTTTGGTTGCCTCCCCACGCCTCGCACGTATTACAGCCTCTCGATTTAGCCGTGTTCTCGCCTCTTAAACACGCCTATCGAAGCTTTTTCAACGAGAACACCACTTATACCGACAACTCTGTGGTCAACAAGCAAAAGATGGTTATTTGCCTGGTAAAGGCTCGTAAGGCTGCTATAACTACGCGAAATATCGTATCTAGGTAGTGTAGGACTGGGTTGTAGCCGCTCAATATCAATAAGCCCCTGAATAGCCGACTACTCCTCGAAAACGCCAATAAGCCGACCAATACTAACCAACCTTCGATAGAGGACCCTGATTTAGGACCTCCTAATCCTACCCAAGGATCGAATCGGCTCTCCAAAGTAGTGGTTTCAACACCAAGGTCGGGCAAAGATATCGATAGGATACTATAAATCGTGGCTAACCACAACCATGATAGCAAAGTCTACCGCCTACTATGGCGCAAGGTAAAAAAGGCCCTGGATCAAGATCACGTTGAAGCCGTATCCTCGCAACATACCCAGGAGGCTTAAAAGGCCTAGATCGAGGCGTTGCAACCATCGCGGAGGCGGCGTGTTGAACCGGATCCGAACGACGTGTTCGTCAACGCGCATCAGATCCACCGCGCCCAAATCGCGGCTGGGCGGATCGAGGAAGATATGGTTGAAGATAGCGATAACGAGGCTAACGAATCGCAAGGTTCGTGCATTATTTGCGCAACACCAGATAGCTAATATATGGTGTTATGTTGATGGTGTTGTCGGATTATGTGGGCCAAAAAAGCTAACCACTTCTGGGGGGTGACCGTGCGGCGGGGACTCGACTTATAACCTTTTTCGCTCTTTCTATTGTCTTTTATGAAATTAGTTCCTGAATTCAAACTTGGTTGATATCTGGACAGTAACAAACCTCCATTTTTTTCTTGCCGGACTTTTGTCTTGACCGACACACGCAGTTTAATTCACTTGACTCAATGCCATGATAAACGTGGAAGCTTGGCATCAGCCCATCGTATTGTTCTAAGCCAACTCTAGGACTACTGTATGACTTTGCCTACCCTAATCGGAACGGGCTGACGTGATGCCGTAAAAGAAACCAAGTTAACAGCCTAACCCCTTCTGAACCTTCGTGTGTCTCTCAACAACACCACAGCGAAGTCCAGCCTTGGTGTAAGTGTAAGACCAAGGAATAGCCCAGAGATGGCGACTGTGCGTGAAGCCACAAGTTCAAACTGGGAAACCAAATCGTGCCACTAAGAAGAATGAGGAAAGGATATAACCTGAACCTTTGACCCAGCCCGTAAGCCTAGCGGTCTGAGCGCCGCAGCACGCTAGCACAGTGATTGACGCTGTCACATGTCTTCAAGACCCAGCAATATCCTCCCATCATCTGCTGGACTAGTCTAGGTGTCCTGTCAAGCTGCGGAGTGTTACGATGTAGCGAATTACAACTTGTCAACTCGTGAATTAGTGTAGACATCAGGGTTCTCAATCAATCAATCAACAAGCAACCTGCAATGGCAATCGCATTTCAGCACAAGTGGAAACCGTACCCTTGCTACCATTGCATCGCCGACCGGTCACACCGGGATATGCCGGCTTGGCTTTCCTGTTGGCCGAGATAATTGCACATACATCACGAGCCGGTGAGAAGAAAAGGGGACACGGGAGCACGGCTCTCGATCTTGTTGGCCGTCGCGGGTAATCTTCGGGCTGTTGGGTGGAATTTGTCGGTATCGGATCGCGACGTGCAGTGGAGAGAAAAAAGAAAGTCAGGGGTTGGGTTGGATGGGGTGGGTGGATCTGGGAAAGATTGTGTTCTGATCGGTTTCGTTAAATGGCCGTGAGAAAGGAGACTGGGCGTGGACGAGAGGAGAATGATTTGTGCCTCGGTGGAAGGCTTTGTGTGTTTCGGTTACCACGATGGCTTGTTTGTCCATGGAAACGTAGCGGCTGGGCGGCGCTGCCAAGGTCCATGAATCAAGCCCGCTACGGAGGATTTTGTTTCCTTTTCCTTGACAGAACAAGGACATTTGGCCTGTGCTGAAGTGCTGAATGGGCCGCTCCACTGCTCTGTACACTAGTGTGGGTATACACGAAACTCTTAGTCACAGGCTATTGTGAGGCGTTTCTGGCGGAGGTTGATGAGTCGGGTAAATGGAAGATGTGCCATCCTGGACGCCGCGTGGCAATCGCGAGAAAGCGAGATTGTGCTACAAGCTCACCCGACGATCGTTCGACCATGCCGAGGTCGGAACAAAGGCGTCTGACAAACTGCGTTTGTCCGGAGCGCCGGCTGTCAAACAGCTTTGTCGGGGTTTCAAATACCGAGTCGGGGGCTCCTGACGGGACGCGGCTTGCGGTCTTTGTTTCGGCCGTACGCTGTCGCAAAACCACAGAGTTGACAGGCTCGCAAGACTGACCCGAGAATGTTGGAACGGAACAGGGCGTCCTGCATGGCGAAGGGGATGGTCTTTAACTTGACGGCATCGGAAACTTGACTGGAAACGATTTTCTCTCGTGCGCCTGCACGATTCTATCGCCCTGTCCTCTTGACCCGACTGAAGCGAGCGTGACAACCGCCTGAAGGGGGTGACGGAGGTGAATGACCATGAGAGTTCCATGGCCGATCTTGACTTTTCAGGCTGACCTTAGCGAGGTTTCGGTTTGCGCACGTCCTCTCAGGTTCTTGGCTTTTGGTTCCCCAGTTTTTCCCACGTTGCGTTGCAGGCGGAAGGGGTGGAAAAGAGGACTCGATTGGGCAATGCTGCAGTCCATCACGTGGAGCACTTCGAGTTTGGGAAAGAACGCTGCAGGCAGGCCGCAGTTGCTAGCTAGTCTTGCTAGTCTTGCTAGTCTCGCTAGTGTGCCAGTTCCGTTCATGCACAAGAAAGGGCCTCCGCTTATCGTGGAGAAAATCAAGGTTTGATGGAGCAACAAGCTCCTGTTGGCGCGATTTTTCACCAGAAGCTAATTTAGCCCCGCTTGATCTTTTCATCCCATGGCCCGCATCGATCGCCCGACGCCAAAAGAAACACGAGATCTCGAGGCCAGGAAAAAGGTGAGACAGCATTAGTTAGCAACAAGCGCAGGCCAAGCCCGATGCTGACGACAGACCGGCAAACCCGCCCGCAATCGAACGACAAAGTGTCATTGACGATCTCCCGTAGCTTTTGATCTTGCCAAGCCAGCGCAGGAGGTTCACAGGGGCAGTGTTGCCTCAGAAGGGTCGCTGTGACGGTGACTTTCCGCTGAGGCCCGAGCGTTCCTGGTACCGTTCATTGGCTCTTAGCTTTTCGTTTGGGGATTTTCGCTGCAACGCGGGACTGTGATGTTTGCGGGTTGGTGTTCGACACTCCCGGGATTCCCTTTCCTGCGCTCCCAACGTCCGAGCCACCGACCATCCCGTGTCAACGGTGTTCACCATGGACCGGGAAACCACCATGGAAAGAGGTGCCCGCGGTCGACTGAATGCAATTTCAAAGCCCGGAAACCAAAGCAGCGTGATTGGATTCAAAAGGGCAAACAACGGCCAAATTTGCCAAGGAGGTCGAGATGTTCTCCAGTCGACTCCGCACTGGCTCCGGTGATGTGCAGTTGTGATGGAGTTCGGGAACCGTCTGGGAACGTAACGCAGGGTCCACCCTGACACACACGAACGCAGGGGTCGAGACTTGGGTTGGCTTGGTTGGCAACCCTCCCACGCCTCCCACAGCGATGTCAAGGCTGTTCCCGGGATGTCAAAAAGGTTTTCCTTGTCCGTGCTGCTGTCAGCGGTGTCGCCACCGGTGCTTGACGGGCAACGACCCTTCTTTCGCCCCGTTCTCGTCGAATCGAATTCCAAGTGTACGACCTGGTCGCCTCTCCCTGAAGGTTAACTAGTGCGGCGGCCCCCTCGACGAACCAGCTTCTCATAACAAGAAAACGATGCCCAGCTGCACAACGCTCCCGCGGTCAAATGTGCTTTTTCCTAATCGCCATCTTTCTGGATGAACCGACCTGAAGAATCCGCACTTCGGGGACCAGTTCGTCGATCGTCGATCTACATTTTCCACCTCAGCACCACCGGGGAAGATTGGGGGTGGAGAAAGGGGGAGGGGAGTGCATATTTTTACCACGAACTTCCTGTCTTATAAGGCACTCTTCCCATCTCTTGCCCAGGGCAGTGTGAGGCAAGCCGGAGAAGGAGGTTGAAGATTACCATCAGGGTTCACCCACGACTGACCGGCCTCTGACTTGGGGCAGTGTCTACGATCACTCGGACCGTGGGTACCGCACCAGCCCCGTACCGCAGGATATCGATAATCGGCATACAACGGCACTTCTCATCACCATTGTCACCATGCCGAGGCCGAGTCCGTATCCCGAGCTGGACGGAGAGTCCCGCGTCGGGGCGATTGTCGCCATCCTCGTCGTGGGCAGCGTCTTGTCGACCTCCGCTGTCGTGCTCCGGTGCTATTCCCGCGCTGTTATGCTGCGGTGTTTCGGCTTGGATGATGCTGTTATGATTCCAGCACAGGTACGCATGCCATGTCAGAGGAGGAAAGGGGACGGACATTTAATTCAGGGGGCGGACAACACGGCATACGACGACTCGAGTGACTAACAAATTGCTGGACAGATTTTGACGATTGCATCGGCCATAGCGATAGGATTGGGTATGAGCCTTCCGTCTTTCCCCTCGCTCCCCTTTTCAACGCTGACCGTAGTAATTAGAGGCAAAATATGGCCTCGGCCGCCATGTTTGGATGATGCCCGAAAAAGACAACATCCCATACATGAAGGTGGGCACAACATGCTACTATCGTTAAGCAGGGACCCGATGATTAACACCTGCAGTGCTTCTACGTCTCCATCATCGTGTACAACGTGGGCATGGCGCTCACCAAGATCTCGACGCTGCTCCTGTACAAGCGCATCTTCAACCATACCATGATGCACAAGGTGGTCATGTACGGGCTCGCGTTCCTCGTCTGCTGGGCCATCACGCTCTGCTTCCTGTTGCCGATGGTGTGCATGCCGGTCGCCGCGTTCTGGGATCCCTCGGTCGACGGGTTCTGCCTGGACAACGGCACGATCTGGTATGTCATGGCGGGCGTCAACCTGGTGACGGATTTCACCGTGTTCTCGCTGCCGATCCCGGTGATTAGCTCGCTGCAGCTGCCTAAGAAGCAGAAGGTGATGCTGTTGATTGTGTTTACCTTGGGTGTTTTGTAAGTCTATTTTTTCCTTTCCCTCTTCTTTTGTCTTCTTTGCTCATTTCCATGTTCCCCAAAATACTAACCCCCCCAGCCCCTGTGCCGTCTCAATCTACCGCATCCGCACCCTCTCCGCCGCAGCCAAATCCACCGACCCAACCTGGGACAACGTCGACGCAGCCACCTTCTCCTTTCTCGAGCTCGCCGTGGGCGTCATCGCCGTGTGCCTACCGACCCTCCGACCCATCCTCATGCGCGCCATGCCGCGTGTATTCGGCTCCTACCTCCGTTCCAATCCCAGCCGAAGCGCCGGAGCGGGTGGAACCGGCGGAACCGGCAGCCGTTTCGGCGGTGCTCGGTCCAGTCGCCTGGCGTTTGGCCGCGGGGGTACGACGGGGGGTAGTAGCGTCGTGCCTGTTGTTGGTGGCAGTAATGGGACAGGCGACGACACCTTACTCGATAGCGACGGCAGCACCGGGGGCGGCGGGGTGTCCTCGCTCGCTCGAGCGGCATTCAAAGGTGGTGGCAACGCGTTGCGCGGAACAGCGAGCACAGAGGGCCTGCGCCGGGGCGGGGACGAGGAAGAAGGCGGGCTGGCGCGCTGTCGCACGGGCAGTGAGGAGATAATTGAGTTTGGCGAGCTAGACAAGACGGGGTTGTCGAATAGTCCTGGGGGTCGAAACCGGTATAGCGTCAGTGTAGTCGCAGGGTGGGATCCGGACGGGGGTGCGCGGTTGGGAAAGAAGAAGAACAAGGATAGTATTAGCGGCGGCCGCGGTGGCGGTGGTGGTGGTAATGGTGATGGTGGGAGGTATCATCATCAGAAGGAGAGTAGCGGGGCGGGGATCCAGGCGACGACGACGGTGACGCAGATGGTGACGTTTTCCTCGATGATGGAGGAGGAGAGTGAACGGCGATTGAGGGAAACGAAGGAGATGATGGGGGGTAGGGGACGCTAAGTTGGTTGTACGCTTGGCTTGGTTGTACGATTGCTGTCATGATTTTAGAGATACCCACGGATCAATCCGATATTTAATACTTCTCAAAGTCTTTAACCTCCGACCTCGTTATTCTCAACTCCGGCCTTAAGGTTTGTTTGTCCGTCTCCAATCTCAGCGAATAGCCCCCGTCCATCACCACCCCCGTCTCCGCTATTTAAATAGGTGTAAGGCCGATAAACGAGTCAGAAGCTAAACCGGACGGTCATCATCGCCTCGGATCGCGAAGCTATGCTTCTGCCTGGTTCTTGCTCACCGTCTATTATCCTTCGTCTGTGGCCCTTTGTCTGCCGCCTTGTGGTGGCTCGGCCGTTTTTTATGTGGAGGGTTGGATGGTCCGGTCTGATGGGGGCTTGCAGTCGGACCCCGACTGTAGCGCTGACTATGACTCGTACTGGGACTAGGCCTCGTGCTTGAGATGACTCTGCTCCTATTTGCGGTGTTGTTTGCCGCGGTGTCGTTGTCGTTGCTGTCGACATCATCATCTCTGCGCTTGCGTTTAAGAGGGCGCGGGGATTGGGATCGCGACGGTGGCTTGGTGGAGAGGGCTTGAGAGGAGCTTTGGTTTTGGCTGTGGTGGTTGTTATCAGAAGGATAGGAGGGTTTAGGTCTTTTGGCGGGGGGTGTTGTTCCTGTCGTCGTGGGATTCTGGCTGCTGGTGTTGTTGTTCCCCGTCTCGGTATTATCAACCTGTTTATCAACAGCCTCAATCTTTCGTTTCGCCCCCTGCCCAGCCTTCTTAAGACTCTGACTACCACCACCACCACTACCATCCCCCGTCAACCCTGGGTTTGACACTCCCCTAGCAACCCCATCACCCACCCCATTCACCCTCGGCCCAACCTCCCCAAGTATTCGTCTATTTGTCGGATCCCACAGTTTTTTATGCTCTCGCGTCCAGTCCGGAGCAGTCGCGAAATGTATCAGACTCGGCGTACGCCACTGGTTTTGTTTGAGATACCGGTCGCGGATTTCCTGGCGGAATGTGGCGAGCTCGTTGGCGCGTGGGAGGGAAGGGGTCGATAATGGGGGGCCCCAGCGGAGGAGGGTTTTTGTGATGGTGTAAGCTACTGGGGCGAGAGGGATGGAGGGCGTTGGGGGAAGACGGCGGGGGTTGGGGTTGGGGTTGGGATCGTCTTTATCATCGTCGTCCTCGTCGTCCTCGTCGTCCTCGTCGTCGCCATCTTCGCGGTCGCTGTCCTCGATACCGTCACCCTCGCTATCATCATCATCGCCGTCGGCTTTACTGGGTTTCTGAGGTGTGGATGAGGCTCTGGTGTTGGTCCTTGGGATGGTAATGAGGTCAGTTTGGCGCGAGATAGCGGTTTGGCTGGGGTTTGTCTGGTCATTGGCATTGTTATCGTCGTCATCGTCGTCCTCGTCGCCCCCATTCCCGCTGTCGATGTCCCCTCTGTTGCTGTTCTCGCTATCATCATCATCGTCGCCGTGGGCTTTCTTGCGGTTCGGAGGTGCGGGGGAGGCTTTGGTGTTGGTCCTTGGGATGGTGGTAATGTCTGTATGGAGCGAGACAGCGGGCTGGCCGGGGTTTGTTTGTGTTTCTCCTGCCATGATTGCTTGAGGGGGGGAAGGAGTTCGGTAAGGTGGTGGTTTATCTATAGTCTTATCGTTTTTGTCGTTACTGTTGTCATCCCCTTCCTCATCCCCATCCTCATCGTCCCCATCCTCATCCTCGTCCTCATCCTCATCCTGATCCTCGTGATCAGGAATTTCCATTAGATACTCATAGTAGAGCCCCATCAGCCGGTGGAGGGAATCGCAGATCTTGTTGCGCATGTCAAACAGGTATTCAGGCCGCTCGTCGTCGTTCCCGAGCGGCGCCCCGGGGATGCCCCACCAGTCAAGACATTCATACCGGACCACAGCCACGGCGTTGAGAATGACATGAAGCCCACAGCTCCACTTGTTTTGCTGGTCTAACAGGTCCACGATATGAAGCCGGTTACGGTAGCCCACGTCTTGCAAGTTCGATTTTGCCAGCCACTCCTGGAACGCGCGCCGGGCTTGCTTTGCTCGGATCTCCCTGCGTTTTTCATCGGAATCGAGATAGTAGAGCATGTTGCTCGATCGTTGATAGATGACAAGCGCCCAGTGGTTGTTGTGGTGGGATATATGCAACGTGAGCTTGGCCTGGAGAAATCGTTGCCTCAGCCGTTGCTTCTCCTCCGGCACTTCTACCTCGCCTAGTGCATAGGATTGGTATTGTGTCGGTTCCTTCTTTCTCTTAAACACTCGGAGAAGGTACTGGTCCGGCACCACAAACCAGTGCCCCGACGTCCTGATTCCCAACCGCGCCTGCGGTTGATCCTGGCTGTACGTGAGCAGCCGCTCGATAAGGTGGAAGATGCTTTCGCCTGATAGCCACCACCCGTTGCGTAGGCACAAAAGTCCATCTTGGCTGTCTGCCCATATCCGGCAGATGTTGAGGTTGTCAGTCGGGTCAAGATCAGGACGGGTGATCCGTTCGTATGTGTTCCAGATAAAGCTATTGTCGAGTTGGCCTACACTCATTGGGTTGTTGAATCTGGGGTTCCCTGTGACGTTTATCAATCCGTTGCCGAGCTTCAAGCCATCGTCGTTTAAATCTCTGTTATCTGGCAGGTTCCACTGCAACGTTGCGGCTGGCGTGTTGTAACCCCCAAAGTCAGCCCGGAGAAGTTCCAGATGCCTACGGGACCCTTGGGGTGTCCAATCCGGGTCTGCCGCTTGTCCTGCCATGATTTGTTCTGCCTCTCCCTTTCTCCCTCTTTAACTACTCCTGCCCTTCCTGGGAACCTCGGGATGCAATGTCGTCGTTACCCAGTGCTTGGGCTCTTCTTGGTTCGATTGGGATCGACCATCCGCGGCTGTCTTCGTTACGGTGCTCTCATCAATATTGTCTTCTTTTTCGTTCCATGGGTGGTATACTTGGATAAATACCTTTCAGCCATCATGTTGTGTGTAATACTCGACAACAAAGATAGGTATCAAAGGCTCCGCTCGTGGCTTTCAATTGTTACCTCGAGGTACCGCATTCGGGGTGTTAACTGGCCCTTTGTGTGCTTGTGAATAGTCGCTTTGAGGAGATCACAATCGGTAAAATCTTTGAGGTGCCCAGATAGCTCAACACCATTTGCCGTGCCCTCGGGGACATAATTGGGAGCTGATCCGAATTGATCTGAGGCTGGGATGAGCAGGACAGCAGTGCTATACATTGGGCATCTCTCAGCGGCAAGTCCAATTCTCTCACTTGCGCTAGTCACAGATATACGGTGCCATATCTATGGCCCCTCGTGGCATTGATATTCCGAATAGAATATCGGACGAGTTGTTCGGAACATGGGTTGATTTTGACATACCAGACTAACAGCAATCGTTAGGATTTGGTACCTAATTAGTTGATCTCTAGGTACTCTGACCTATCGTATCTATCACCACGCAACATGTGCCGTAACAAAGCCGAATACCTACATACTGCGACCGGCGTTAGCTGCTAGTATTCTTTGTTTGTACGGCCATTGTTGGTTTCAACCCCCTTGTTTCCGATCGCCTCCAAACGTGCTCACGTGCTGTTGTTCATGATTTAGTCGGACTTAGCCTGTGTCGAGGAAGAGATCGATACCCATGTCCTCATTCAGAACATTAATTGCCGCTGACTCGTTACCCCTGACAACAGGGCTCGGTCCATACAGAGTACAACCACAGCCCTATCTGGGCATACAAAGACGATGCCAGATGGCTCTGGAAAGCTCCTTTCCTTCTTCTCCTCTTCCCTCTTCATGATTAGTACCCTCGTAGAGTCGTCACCAAATAGTCGCAATGTACCGCCTGGGACCGTTACAGTAACTAATAAATGAAACATTGTGACGAGGAGAGGAAAGATTGAATGACAGCGCAAGGCAACAACCACCCTTCAAATATTAAAGCCGAGCACGTGACGATATGTGGGGATCCCGTTAATTACTGGGCGACGCTAGCCCAAGGTCAGAGGGGATTTCCGGTTTTCGGTTTGAGCCTGTCTTGAATTTTACCTGTCCAACATTACCTGCTATAGGCCACAGCAAATCTACCTACCTATCTAGATATATAAAATGGTTGACGCCAGTATACACGGTACCCAACTGACGGGAATTGACCAATCTGCTCGACCAACTGAGCTAATAGCCGGCAACAGCGACGTTCCAGCCTACCACGCTATTGTCGGCCGAGATGACGCTGGCATCGGAGCAAATGTTGGCGAACTGCCAGAGCATAACTTCGCCCCCATTAGTATCTCCAAGTCGTTGACCATCCGCCTTTACACCTCCCACTTCCTGTCAACATGGAATTCCCGCTTATTCGAGGCCGCTGTCGTTTACTTCCTCGCCTCCATCTTCCCTGACAACCTTCTACCCATCTCCGTCTACGCGCTAACTCGCAATGTCGCCGCAATCGCCTTTACCGTACCCGTGGGCAATTGGATCGACCAGGCCAACCGTCTGACCATTGTTCGCACCTCCATTGTCAGCCAGCGCGTCGCTGTCGCCGCTTCGTGCGGCCTCTTTTGGGTCATGTTGGAGCAGCCCCTCAGTACCCAGGCGCTGGATGGGCTCTTCGCAGCCACCGTGATTCTGGCCTGCGTGGAGAAGCTTTCTGCCGGCGTGAATCTGGTCTCTGTCGAGAGAGATTGGGTCGTTGTCATCACCGAGGGCAACGAGGCCGCTCGAAGGATGATGAATGCTCGCATGCGCCGTATCGATCTGTTCTGCAAGCTGCTTGGCCCTTTGACCATCGCCCTGATCGCCGCGGCATCTGTCCCGGCTGCCGTTTGTTCGACTCTGGGTATGAACTTGGCGTCAGTTCTAGTGGAATACCTTTGTATTGAGACGGTAATTTTGCGATCCCAAAGATGCCTCGTCGCTGAGGACCAGGTGCTGACAGATTACTAGGTATTCCGCAGGGTTCCAGCTCTCCGCCGTTCCACGAGCCCGTCGAACCACCAGCAATTGCCGTACACCACTTTCCGACAGCGGCTTCAGGGTATAGCATCGCAGATCCTAATGATACCCTCCTTACGTCTCTACTTTGGCCACCCAGCAGTTATTCCGTCGCTTTCTCTCTCTCTACTATACCTCACGGTGCTCTCGTTCTCTGGCCAGATGCTGACATACCTGCTTGCTTCCAACATCGACTTGTGGCAAGTAGGCATTATCCGTGGCATCTCGACAATATTCGAGCTCAGCGCTACCTGGATCGCACCCCGCCTAATGAAGCGCATTGGCGTCATCCGAACGGGTTTGTGGTCTATCAGCTGGCAGATGACGTGGCTTGCCGGTGGTGTCTCATGGTTTTTCTACTATTACGGGCGTGGCTACCCAGTAACCAACCTTATGCCCGCTGCAGGACTCACCGTTGCTGTGGCTTTTAGTCGTATTGGTCTCTGGGGTTTTGACCTAACAGCGCAGAATATCGTGCAAGATGTAATTATAGTCTGGCTCCATTCTACCTACCTGTATCCCCGTGCTAACCAACTCCCGTTTAGGAAGTCCAAGGCGATCGCAGGGGAATATTCTCCACTACCGAGACCTCGTTCCAGAACGTGTTCGATATGTTTGCATGGGTCCTGACGATCATCTGGTCAAAACCCAGCTCGTTCCAGTGGCCAGTCCTTGTCAGCGTCGCAGCTGTCTATATAGCGGGTGGGTTCTATGCCTCCTTTTTGCGCCGGCGTAGGGGACATCTCATCCATGTACCGTCGTGTCTCGATCCTAAAGTAGATCCATAATGAATCTCACGACCCAACCTCTAAAAGGGGCTTGCAGAAGGCAGTGAGCTACTTGAATCGGGGTGACCCTCGGCGAAGCCAAAAACTTCATAACAGGTATGTTACAGCTATTCGAAGGGGCCGTAGTCATACCATAATGATCAATCATTGTGCTCACGGCACTATTGGTGACCTCGGTGATGCTGGTGAGCGTCCTGCAGGCCCATCGGCGTGCTCACCCAGCTGTGGTAATCCTGATAAGCGCTCGCCTGTATTCTGTAACGGCCAGTTCCATGATTCAGCCCTCCTGCACCCCGCGTTAATTTGGCATTGACTGGCCCGCGTCTTCCCCCACTAGGCGCACGGACCGCTGACACCATATCTTGTTAAGCGTTAACCTCCGCAGCGCTGCGAAAACTTACTGTTGCTCGGAATTACCCCTTACTCCACGCAGCTTCAAACCTCCCTTTTCTCCAACAGTGTCTCAACATGGCCAACCTGTCAGCCAGATGGACTCGGCTAGCCTCAAGTGAGCGACTCGGACGCTCATCCCAATCGTTGTCCGTGTTACATTCTCAGGCATGGGTCTTCGGCGGAGAGCTTCTCCCCCGACAGCCAGTAGACAATCGACTTGATGTCATCGATCTTAACCCCGGACACGGTACGGTAGTGCTGTTCTGATCTGAAGACTGCTGATTATTCAATACCTAGTGTAGGCCCAGCTGACGACTTGTTTCCCAGGATCTGCCGCCGCCATTACCCTTGAGGCACCTACAGAAGCGCCGACTCCCCGTGTTGGCGTAGCTAGCGCTGCCCTTAAGGAATCACTGTATCTGTTTTCCGGGCGGGGCGGCCTCGCTATGGCGCCTATTGAGGAAAAAGGGGCTCTCTGGCGGTACACACCCAACCAGTGTCTATGGGAACTCATTGAGCCCGCAGATTCCTCTGCACCGTACCCCGCCGCTCGCAGCTATCACTGCATGACCTCGGATGGCAACGATAACATCTACGTTCACGCCGGGTGCCCTGAAAAGGGCCGTCTATCTGATCTCTGGTCGTTCAATGTTCCGTCGAAAACCTGGACCGAATTGCCGTCTGCCCCGCCGCCTGCCCGCGGAGGGACGTCGATTACCTTCAGTGACGGGAGGCTGTACCGCATGAATGGCTTTGATGGCGAGAGCGAGCAGGGTGGTGCAATTGATGTCTTTGACCTCGCAGATCATACCTGGTCAACGATTTCTTTCACGCCCGACGGTGTCCACGGACCCGAGCCGCGGAGCGTCAGCGCACTTGTTGCAGTGAAGGTGAAGGGGAAAGACTTTCTTCTGACTATGTTCGGGGAGCGCGACCCAAGCTCCCTAGGCCATGCCGGCGCGGGGAAAATGCTGGCAGATGTATGGGCTTTTGACCTCGAGCGCAAGGAGTGGGCAAAGGTTGAGCCAAAAGATGACACTCCCCTTCCGAGAGGTTGGTTTGGCGCAGACGTGATGGTTGCTGATAATGGAGAGTATGCTGCCATTATCCATGGCGGTCTTGCGGAGGATAACTCGAGGCTTAGAGACGTATGGAAACTGCAATTTGAGTAGGCGTGGCAAGTCTTAAGCAGAGCTATGCTCAGGCACGCCACAAATTCGTATCTGACCTGGTGTTATGTAATGACCCTAAAGTGTGTATTGCAACTAGCTGGTGACAACTATACGAGCATCCTAAACTTGAGGAGGGAAAAGGAGAAAAAGAAAAAAGAACAGTCTGCCCGTGGTACCTCTATATGGCCCAGGCAGTGCCCCCCCTCCAGCGTCAAGAAACGTTCAGTGTGACGTCGGGTCGCTGAGATCAGACGGTTGTGTCTGTGTCTGAGTATTTAACTTGGCCGAGTGTGTTCAAGGTCATCAACAGGGTCCAGCCCGTTGGACCTATAGCTATCATGGAAGCTAATATAAGACACTCGGGGTTGCATAAACTGAAAATCAGTTAGACCCATCCAGATTACGTCTGTATATGGCAATTTCTGAACGAATTTTTCTTACTCTCTTTGCATTGGGGTTCATTTGCCCGTCGTGCAACAGGGCGGATATTAGCTGATAGATTTCCACGCTACAAAACGACATAGCCACTCCCGATTTAATTAGCGGGTCTTGCGATGCTCGGGCGTATGTGATGTTTCTAGAATTTGGACAAGGTTAGTTCGCTGTGTTATAAACCACGGAAACAGTTCTTTAAAGAGGGCTTTACCGTAGTCAATGTGCACAAAAGCTCGAGCGAAGCCTTCGACCGTCTCAAGCTTGTCCTGTAGCTCTTGCGCGACATCATGGACCTCGCGAAGGCTGCGTTCAGGCGCCATGACAATGTCCACCTCAACGAAGAATTCCTCCCCCCAGTGATACGCATGAACAGTATCGACCTTCAGAATCAGATCGGAATGGCGAAGCGTCAGAAACACGATTTCCTGCACAAGGCTAGGCGAGGCTCCCAAACCACAGAGTTCGAGAAACTCGGATCGGACCGTGCCAATCCAAGTGACAATAATAACGCAGGCAATGAGCATGGCGCCGGCCGGGTCAACCCACCATTGTAGCTTTGCGCCCGCGGCAGAGGTGAAGATGGCAAAGCCGTACTCGAAGCAGTCGTTGCGGTTGTCTTCCCACAGCATCTGCAGCTGGCTGCTGTGCTTGCGGAATATGAAGCAGTAGATAGCGAGGAAGAGTTTAATGCCAAAGCCAGAGGCCGCAGCGACGATGGCGGCGATCTCGAACTTTCCGAGCTCGTGGTTGTCGCTCGCGAGAGCGCGGATCGACTCGACGACCAGGACCAGCGAGACAGCCATCAAGGCGAAAGCGAAGCAGATATTACCGGCGTTGCAGAGGCGTCCTGCGCCCGCGGGCCAACGGGTTGAGTCGTTCAGCTGTTTGGACTTTTTATGCAGATAGTTAAGGCCGATGTTACTGAAGGCCTCGCAGCAGCTCTCTGCCATTGTGACAAAGAGTGATAGGGAGCGAGTCGTGACGGCCGCGTAGATTTGCAGCGCGGCGACGAGGATGGTGCCATAGATGGAGGCGTAAACAGCGGCTTTGACGTGAAAGGCCGAGGTGTCTGGTCCGCCGTCTAACAGTCGCGCTGCTGTGGGGTCTTCGGCCACCTGGATGAGACGGTTGATGTGTAGATTTTGCGTGGTGTGGTAATTGTGTGCCCGGCGAACTCTCCGGTGAAACCGGTGGGTCAAGGAGGATGAGTTGGGCGGGTTGACGAGGGAATTGCGCAGCCGCTCAAGCTCGACGTCGCTTGCGAGGGGAAGTGTGTCCATGTTCATATTGACCGTCAATTGCAATGTTGAGGAAGAAGATATGGGTATATTGCTGGGGTTGGCGCCGAGTGGTTGTGGAAAGAGGCTTGAAGTTTTGCCACCTGCCAAGCCGCTAGGATGCTCAATGATACGTCTCAGATTAGGTAGTATTAAAGGGGACTTTATCCACCGCTACGTGAGGGGCAAAGGGGGTACATACTCACATACTGTGTAGCTACATAAAGAGCGGGCAAGAATTTCATAGGCTGGGCCCACACCAGTACCGATCAGCCCCGGTGTAAGGGTCCAAGCGTGTTTCGGCTGTCTGTCAAGTGACAACTCTACGAGTATCAACAATTTTGAGGAAAAGAAAATAAAGAGAACAATACAATAGCTCGATAGTAAATCAGGGGTAGAGGGCCATCAACTTGTAGGGGCAGGTGTGAAGGGGATTGCTTGAATGAGATTGATCATTGATCAGAAAACTGCCTCACTGGGGAAACGGGGAGTGAAATGAGATTGATAGAGTGAGGTCGCCGGAACATAGGAGTAGATTGATCGATTTTTAAGATGGACAATTGAGAAATAACTTAATTACGTACTTTCAAGATCCTTTGCAGGCTCTGCGCAATGCCTTGCCTACCTACATTGGCACATTGACTGACTGCATGTGAGACTCAAACGCAACTTCCTTGAGCTAGGGTTCCGCATTTGGTTAGCTGGGGTGCTCAAAACGGAACGCTGTTGGCTGCAATTGCCAGTTTGCTGCTTTCTCTGTGAATCAAGATGCGGAGCTTTGGCGGATGCCAAGATTGATCTGGCAACTGCAACTCACAACTGTGGGCCTGGGCCATAATACTGTAGCGCACCAGCCAATCAGAATCGATAACAAGATCCCTGCCAAAAAGTTGAAAAGTTTCAGTCGACTTCTCTTTCCGCTTGCGCCTTCCCTCATCAACCAGGCAAAAAGCAACACGTTCCAACTGACTTTCCTCAAAAGTCGCCGGATTTCCGTGTCTTTCCCTGCCTCGTGATGGTTCAACTTACCCAACTTTGGCGAACTGCGATTGGTTTCTCGATTCATTCGCACAAGCGCATCCTGCAGTCGCCACGAGCGCTGCAAACTGCAGTTTCGACCACCGTCACCCAACGGCAAACACTGCTCGTTCGGCCCCGTACCTTTGCAACGACCGCAGCAATGTTGACCACCGACGCTAGCGGCGGCAAGCTGTACGCCGACCTGGAGGGGCGGTTGCAGCCGCAGCTGCTCCAGGCGCTCAGTAACCACAACTTTGTGAACATGACTCCCGTCCAGGAAAAAGTGCTGTCGCTGCCGAGCTTTACGCAGGACTGCCTGGTGCAGGCCAAGACGGGCACGGGCAAGACGCTCGCCTTTTTGTTGCCGGCCCTCCAGAACTTGCTGTCGGCGCCGGACCTGGACCGGTCGTCAGTCGGCCTGCTCGTCATGGCGCCAACCCGCGAGCTGGCCCAGCAGATCAAAGATGAGTGCGACAAGTTGACCAGCGCCTGCTCGCCGCCCGTGGAATGCCACATCGCTGTTGGTGGCGCCAACAAGGCGCCGCAGCTGAAGCGTTTCCTCAACGGCAAGCCGACCGTGCTGGTGGCCACCCCAGGCCGCCTGAACGACTATCTCCGTGACGACGCGCCGCGCGAGAAGCTAAGCAAAATCCGTGCCGTGGTGCTCGACGAGGCCGACCGTATGCTAGATGCCGGCTTCGCGCCTGACTTGCGGCGCATCCTGGAGCAGATTCCGCCGAAGAAAACAGCGGGCTGGCAAGGCATGTGCTTCAGCGCGACGATCCCGCCCGAGATCAAGAAGATGCTGCCGATGGTACTGAGAGACGACCACGTGCACCTGTCGACCATCGACAAGGACGAGGCACCCACCATCGATACCGTCCCGCAGACCGTCTACCCGGTCGACAGCGTGGACGACATCCTGCCCACGCTCCACTCGGTGCTGGCCTGCGCCTGCGCCGACAACCGCGAGCTCAAGGCCGTCATCTTCAGCCCGACGGCCCGCCACGCCGCGCTGCTGTACCACATCTTTGGCCACACCGGCGGGGCCGCTCCGCCGCGGCTGCCTGTTTTCCAAATGCAATCGCGCATGTCGCAGGCGCAGCGCACGCGCACGGTGAAGGAGTTCAAGGAGACCGAGAGCGGGTTGTTGTTTGCGTCGGACGTTGTCGGTCGCGGAATGGATTTCCCGGATATTGATTTGGTCGTGCAGGTCGGTGTGCCGAGCGAGAAGGAGCAGTATGTCCACCGCGTCGGACGAACGGGACGCGCCGGCAAGTCGGGCGAGGCCGTTATGGTGCTGGCTCCCGACGAGATGTGGTTTATCCGCAGCAACCCTCAGTTTCCCATCAAGAACGATGGCCCCTTGTATGTCTTTTCTTGTTTCTTTTCCCCATTCGTGGCATAGAGCTATTATCCTCACTAACATTCCCAGTACCCACCCTTCCGCAGCAAACTACCCCTCGGCCGCCAAAATCGCCAGTGCTCTCGAGAAAGTGCCAGATGAGCCCAAGATCCAAGCCTACGTCGGCAACCTGGGCTTCATCAAATCAATGATGAAAAGGTACCGCCTCGACCCCGCGGGTGTTGTCGAATTAGGCAACCGATTCGCCACGTCGTTTGGTCTCTCTGAGATTCCTGGGCTGAACCCCATGACGATTGGGAATATGGGTTTGAAGGGTGTGCCGGGGTTGGTGGTAGCCAAACGAGACACGACCTCCGTCCCGTCGAGAAGGGGGCCGAAGCCGGCGCTGGCGGGTGGGGAGGAGAGGGAGTCGAGGCGTGGTGGAAGGGGTGGTGCAGGGTTCCGCTCGTCGAGCAGAGGGGCATGGGGAGACGGAGACGGCGAGCCTAACGGGTTTGGCGACGGTGGGGACCGCGGGTTCAGCCCCCGCGGTGGTGGCTTCCGTGGTGGCCGCGGCGGTGGTTTCCGTGACGATAATTTTCCTGGTAATGATCGTGGACGCGGCGGACGTAGCGGACGTGGCGGACGTGGCGGTCGGGGTGGTTTCCACAACGACAGGAACGACAGCTTCGGTGGGGACCGTGGCGGCGGCCGAGGCCGTGGCGGGTTCAACAGCAATGGCCGTGGAGGCGGTGGTGGCCGTGGTCGTGGCCGTGGTGGTGGCGGCGGTTTTGGCGGCGGTCGGTCGCGGGGCTTTGAGGAATCGGGATTTCAGGGTGAGGAACCCAGTGCGAAGAGGGGGAGGTGGGAGTGATGGTGATATCCCCGCTACGGGCCATCCCATCCTGTTTTGAGTGTTGTATGGTGGGTTGAGCTAATATCGTCTGGGTTTGCTAGGTAATCGTGGCGACTACGGCGGCGTCGCTTCGTTTTAAGCGCTCAGCCTTAAGGGCTCAGCTTTCTTGTTCACGACTCTTGTATGACACGAGCCTGGATATGGACGGCTTGCGGCTGTCTGGATGATGACGATAATACCCGTTTTATCATGAGTGCATGGCATGGCTTGACGACTGGCATACATAGACATACATGGGAGATCTGGGACATTTGGGACATTTGGGACGGGCGCACTTCAGATCATGGGTGTTTATTCGTACAACACTTAGATGGGAGTTGGGAGGAGTATGTAAAAAAAAACTTGACGGGTAGCTGTGTATGTTCTGAGCACGGCGCGACATGGCTGGCATAGACGGATAGCTGGGTTGGGTTGGGTTTGGGAATTCTGTTATGTTGGGCTCTGGCCCGGTCTCGTCTGGCCTGTCGTAGAGGAGGTTGTTTTGATAGGCTTTCTCTCCTCATTCTACATGTTTGGCATTTCCAGTCATGTAAATTACTGTAATCATGCAGGATCATGTCCCGTGAGTACGCCCTCATTAATGAAGAGTTTTGCGATATATCATGTATGATTATCAACCAATAAGCTCAAACGTTTTCTCGAGCGAAGCATCACACCCCTTGCCTCTCAGACCAAGCTCAAATTTCTAATTCAACATCACACGAGCGCAACCCGATCCTGTGGGGGACCCCAATACGGGGCAAAAGACAGATGGGAACAAGGAGCTTGGAACTAATTACGCTCCCCGTATCCAGGAAATCACACAGACAATATCAACAAGGTGAACTGCACAAGCCTGTCACAAACGAACGCATCAAACCCATATAGACAGTTGAATCCATGTAATACATGTCAGGGCAATGTGCCTCGGAACAATCCAACCAAAGAGAAAAACCACCAGCCCAAACTCCGCAGCATCCCACCGTCCAATTCAAACACTACAACTTCAAACACAACCTTGTCCCCGTCTCAATCTGCACCCACTTCTCTGTGCCCGGCGTAGACACGGCATAAAACACCCCATTTGGATCATACTTTTGCCTCAGCTTCAGCAGCCGGGCATAGTTGTCGCCCCAAAACGCCGTCTGCCAGTTTGGTTCGTACGGGTCGGCCTGTATTTACTTGTCAGCACTGTACTGATAGTCATCCTGATACAGATATGGGAAAACTCACCTCATTGATATAAGCACACCCATTCGGCGATGCCTTCCGCAGCGCGGCATCCACGACATTCGTCAACCGATCCTGCGCCGCCGCCTTGTCTGCCAGCGGTACATTCCCGGACACAGGCACAATGGTAATCAGCTTGTCCACCACCTGCCGGAAGGTCGGGTGCACGGCGCTGTTGGCCCATTCGGCCTGGGGCAGACCGTGTCCGGCACTCCAGATATGCCCGATCATGAACGACCCCGCACCCAGCACCGTCTTGAAAGCCTCGATCACGGCGTCGTTGCCCCCCTCGGCGGCCACATCCTCCCGTGCAATCGTCCATCCGCCCGTCAGCGCCGAGTTACCCGCGACTTCGGTTTCGAACTGCGCCTGGTACAGGTCGTAGAATGTTTTGAAGTTCGCGGCGCTGCTGGTGTATGGCACGCCGGCGGCGTTCAGGTCGTCGAGGAACGGCTGTAGCACGGCCTGCAGTTCCGCGGGGGTCTTGCCGACGCCCACAAAGGGGTGCACATGCAGGTTTTGGCCGGCGGTGCCGAGCTCGTAGTAGACGTACAGGCCGTTGTCGACGAAGTGGGTGGTGTAGCTGTGGAAGATGCGGATGCCTTCCCAGAAGAGCGCCGGGTCGGCCGCGCCGTTGAGGTCGATGTCGAGGAGCACGCCCGCGCTGGGCTTGTCGTCGAAGGTTTTGTAGGTCGCTTCGACGATGACGCCGAAGGAGGCCGGGCCACCGCCGCGGAGGGCCCAGAAGAGGTCCGCGTTGGTGTTGGCATTGGCTGTCTTGAGTGCGCCGTCGGCTGTAATTACCTTGAATTCCAGCGCTGTGTCGGCGAGGAAGCCGTACAGACTTGTCAACGGGCCGTGGCCGCCGCCCTGGACGAGACCGCCGGCTACACCAACCGTCTGGGGCAGTCAGCATTGACCTCTCACAAATGTTGAGAGACACGAGATATCAACGTACCGCACACTCGCCCGTGACCATCACCTTGGGCGGGGTCAGAGCATTCAACTTCTTGAGCGCCTGGAACGCCTGGACACCAGCTCCCACCGTAATGGTCGACCCCTTGTAGCCCGAAGGCCCGCTATACGAGTTAGAGACCTTGATATCCTGAAAACTGTGCGTGTTAATGACGAGGGCGCCCCAGCCGACGCTGCGGCCGAGGAAGTCGTGGCCCGTGTTACGGATGATCAGGCGCAGGTTGTTGTCGCGCGCAAACTTGACGCCGGCCTGGATGTGCGCTGTAGTCTTGGCCTTGATGACGAGGACCGGGTAGTAACCCAGCGTGCACGTGTCGGTGGGGGTTGTCGTCGGGCGGCAGGTGTCGTTGGTGAAATACGTCCAGAGGCCGGCGGCAGGCAATTCGATTCTAGATTTTTCAGTATTTTCTCCAACTTGTACTACCTTTTCGGCCACGGGAAGCGACCTGGAAGAAACAGGCAACTCACTGGAACTGCTCATCCGCAAAGTTCGCCGTGACTCGGTCACACTCGGGCTTGTTGTACGTCCTGACATCCCCCAACGGTCCCTTAAACGTGTTGTAACACGGTGCGCCAGGCGGGATATTGATGCGCAGATTCCCATTGACCGTGTTGTTGAGCTTCTGCCATTGACCATTGTTGGGCCAGCAGGAATCCCCCGGGTAGCACTTGCACGCGTATTGGGCGCCCGCGCTTCGTCGCAGCACCCAGTTTGAGGTCTCGTAGCCCTCGAGCTGGCCGTGCTCATGGCCCGCCGCGTTTTGGCCGAGGATCAGCAGCAACGCGCTGCATAGCGAACTGAAGAGTCCGCCCTTCATGACGTTGAGCACTGGCTGCACGAGCGCACAGAGTACGAGGACAACAACGAGCGCGACGGCAGTGACAAAGACCGGTGATGGTGGCCGAGTTGGGGAGATCGAGATCGAGGCCGGGTCCGAAGATGGGAACCGCCGCAGATCGCGGGAAGGGTGGACTTTAAGGCCGGGAGCATGGCGGGGTGGCGCCTCGGCCGGGGGGTTCGACAACGTGGGATCGTTCGCCATCACGGTGTGGTCGTTCTCTGGGGGGGTCCCGGCTGGTCTTCCAGAAGGGTTGCTAGGCCGCTGCAGTTGGTGGTCTCGCTCGCTTCCCGTTCCTGCATCGATACCACCCCAGGCCGTGGCCCGGCGCTGTCTTAGTGGGTGGTCGTGCCGAGCCATGCCCGAAAGAGCCAAGTCGATGGGGCGGCCGGAAACTGGAATTGCAGGGAGACGCCAGCAACCGGAAGAATTCCAGCGAGATTGGGCGTTTCGACGCTGCCAGGGAGACACCCGCGACCAAACCAAGCCGCGTACCTCGAGCTATTGACGCTTGGGTTCCCGTCTTTCCGGCCAAGAGCATTTCGCTCCGGGGAACGTGCCTCAAAGCGTAACCTTTGTTATTGTCGGTTTGTTGGATCCGAACGACCGACCCAAAAATAACCCTGAATGAGACCGCCAAAAAAGTGCAAAGGAGACTGAATTGAAATGACCAAGGACGGCACTAAAATTCTCCGTCAGGCCCTTCGCCCGGATCGGCGCGGTGATCCTGGGGCTCGGCAACGACCGAGAGCCCCCAAAACAAGCCACCATGCAGAACCACAGGGGCCGGAGGGGAACTCCAAGGAAGCGACGACGCTAAAATCGGGGTTAATTTGTGAGCCGAAGCGCAAGAACAACCCGCAACACCATCCCCACCACCTGCCCAAGCTCCTCCAGAGCTTACCATTGTCCGGCGCGGGGAAGGCACGGTCTAGACTTCAGGTTGCAGGAAAAGCGGCGAAAGAAGAAATGGTTGAGAGGTTGTGCCACACCAGCAACTCCTTTCAAGCGGGGTTGTCTCTAGACTGGCAACCACACCAATCCCGAGTGTGTGGTGTCCAATCGAACGTAGCGCTTTCCCAATTTGACCTCATTTCAATCTCACCGGAATAAATGCTCTTGATAGTCTTCGACCCCATCCCGTCCCTACCTACATCGTAATTCGCGCAAATACTTCCCGGAGATATTTGGATACATAATGTGTCGCTTCGGTTCCGTCCCATCAGCCGGACTCATCGCCAAGCCGTTCTGTCTTTCCGTCCGACATTTCCCTTCCGTCCGTCCCAACATTTGGGCGATTTATTACATATTACATGCATGCACCTACAGCCCGTCCTCGTTATTCAGCAGCAACAGACAGGGGCCTAAACTTCTCGGTGAACTCTTCGGTACCGCATCCGGGTATTAATCAATTGTTAGGATGTACAACTTGACCGCCAATGTCAACATCGACATGCGCTAGCACATGGCGGACGAGATGGAGAGCTTGTGGCGGCCAAAACACCCAACCGAAACAAGCGAGCTGAATAAAAGCGAGCTAAATAAAAACGTCCGAGCATTTACCACATGGCTGCAGAGGCCACGAGTTCGGATATCGGAATGGTTGCGATTGGGGAAACCTGTTTAGTGTATTATTATTGGGAACTAACGCACAAACTTGACGGGCAGAGCTGCATGCAGGACTAGTAAACGAATACGAAAAGGGGGGCTCAGGATCGCAAACAAGCAGGTCGCTTCACACGACCACCAGTCTAGAGAGCCCGTCAACTCTTTGAGACAAAAGACAATCGTCCCTTGCCGCCAGCCGCACTACATGACACCCTTTTATGCTATGAGTGTGTGACACTTTTGAAAAGTCATGAAAGTCTAAGGTTGGCAGGGATATCAGAGGTTAGATAGAGCGCCTTCTTAACGGAGTACCTATCGGTCAAAGCAAGTGACACGAAGGTCAACAATGCGATCCTATGACCGGGAGAGACTTTTCTCCTTTCTCCTTGTTCTTGCATCAGAGATTTTTTCAGGTTAACAGGAGACTTGTAAGATTCAGTTGTAACTATAGCTTTAGACATTATTAATGATTACCGAGGACAACACTAATAACTACGGTACCCAATTATGCCCGCCGTCAGGCCGGGGGGCTGCTCAAGTCTGTCTCGATAGAGGAGTCGGTACATCACCAGCAAGTACCAGCCACGCGTTGTTTGTTGCCCGGACGAAGTTCCAGTGTATTGGCCCCGTGGGCCTCTGTGGACCACTGAGCCCGGAGTCCCGTCTTGAATTCTCCCGGGTATGAGACAAACTGAGACACGGTGGCCGGGGTTACCTCATTACATGTGCTCCTTGATCTTTTACGCGTTCGGGACTCGACATTGGATAAAAGCTCGAGCTTAAAACCAGATCACGGCCCCGTCAAGCGTTTGTATTCTGAGATATTTCCCCGTCTCCCGTTTTGTCTTGGACAAGTGAGCCCTAGCTGGCACTGTCGTGGGCCGAGTTCTCGGGTAGGGTACCAGTTTACTCCGTACTCCGTACACGTCATCATTCTACACTAGCAGGCTTGAGCAGTGATGCACTGCGACTTTCCTGTCCCGGCTGGGGCCCTGTGTGGATTGGCAGGTTTCCTGGTCTCCGGGAAGCGGGAGGGGGCTGGGCAGGAATGTTTTAGTTACAGAGTATATAGCTGAACTCAAATACCCTCATCAACCTCGAGACACACCACATCTCAAAAGCCGACCCAGCGTCCCAAATAAGCTCTCAGAGATGCAGCTGACAACCACCCTCGCCCTCTTCGCCGGCACAGTGGCTTCCGTGTCCGCCGCTGCCCCAACCCCTCAGGGTACAGCGGCCGACACCAGAGACAACACATTTACCCTCGTTACACGTGGACGCGCGCCATTCGACAAAAGCATCATCAGGGCGAGCAATGGTACGCTGTGGGTATTCCTGCCCAGCAACGACGGCAAGCAGGACGCACAGCGCAACGGGGGCGAGTTGGAATACGGGAGGGCCACGTTCTTTATCAACGAGCAGCAGCTGTACTTATATAACGGCGGTGAAAATGATTCCCATTAGCAGTTTGCTGTAAACGGTGATATACGGGGTATGCTTTCTCACTGTTCCTTTTTTCCCTTGGTTCACCCGTTGCTTTCTCTCTCCCTCTCTCCGTATCTCCTTGTCTCTCTCTCTCTCTCTCTCTCCGTCTCTCCTTGTCTCTCTCTCCCTTTATATTATCAAGGACGAAGCCGCAGAATGAAAACCAAACTAGCAGTTACTAATCAAGCCCCAGGCAATGGCGAGCTACTGTACCGCAACGACATCCACGACTTGCCCGATTCGTACAATAATACAGGCTGGTCTATCGGGCCTTACCGCTCCTCGAATTTACCGAGACCCACTTTTTCGTTTGCCCAGAACCCGGCTATTTCCACGCGGTGTATGCGTACGACGAAGATGAAGAACCGGCTGACACTCGTAACTGCGTCTCGATTGTTCTCATGACTGTCGCTAAGGATAGCCCGGTGCCTTGTACGTATAGCGTCTAGTGTCGGTTGGGTGGTGGAGGATGACTTGATAGGGAATGACTCTACCGCAGCATGCATGGTTGTGAGATGGTTGAGACGATTGGGGGGGGTATCGGAGGCTAGGGCACAAACGTGACGGGCAGAGTTGCATGCCGGGCGACTAAATTAAGTAGTAAACGAATAATTACAAAACCGGGGCCTCAAGATGGCATGTAGGTGAAAACGCTGTCTTATCATCTTATGCACGCACGACAACCGGTCTGGAGAATCGATCAACACTATTGAAAAGGCATGAACGATTGAAGCTGGAAGTGTTACCATGAGCCAGGCTAGGGAGTCCCAGCCAGGTAGAACGCCCTCCTGACACCAACTAGATTCATTTATATGGCTTTGGACCGAATTATTCATTAATTATGCGAACCTGCGCACTGTTCTACCTATCTACACCACTTTATACACTCCTAAAACATACCGTCGGCCTGCCTCTCAATCTCCCTTCTCGCCTCCTCCCGGGTCATCCTCTGATACCCCCTCAACTCCGCCTCTGTCGCCCCCCTATCAACAAACCGTCCCAACAGCGCCAACCACGCGCGCGCCGTCATACTCCCCGGCCGCTCGCACAACGTGGTGACCACATCCCACCACACCCGGCCGTGATCCGCAAACGGAATCCGCCTCCGACACGCCTCCGACAGCACCCACTTCCACTCGTCATCCACTTCCTCATCCACCCCATACGTAATCCGCGCAAACTGGAACCACTTCGGCCAGTACCCGGCACTCTCCCAATCAATAATCCCCGTAACCTGTATCCCATCCGGATACTCCGCATCCCCTTCCTCCCCCGTATCAACCATCACATTCCCATGATACAAATCACAATGCGTCAACGCCAGTTCCGTCTCAACAGGCGGCATCGTCCGTCTCACCTCCCGCACCACCCTCTCCTCCACGCCCATCCCCCTCAACCGCGGCAAGAACTCCCCGCGCCAGACCTCCTCGTCTGTCCGCCACCGACCCCCCAAACAGTCACCGCTCACCTCCCGTCCGCGTCCTTCGTCCGCGTTGAGAATCACCATGTACGCCGGCACAAACCCGTTGCCGAGTAATCGTCGACCACAAACACTCTCCATTTTCTCCCCGGGAAAGGCTCGCGCCAGCCGTGCCATCCACGAACTGACTTCTTCGGCCACTGCTACCTTCTGCCGCATTGTCAGCCTCGGCCAGGCGGCGCCCAGTGTAGTCCCGGGGACTTGTTCCTCGAGGAGGTAATGGTGCTTCTTATCGCGAGAGGTCCATTCCGCGAAGACGCGCGGGGACGGGAAATGGGCGAGTTTGAGGGAAGGATGGGCGGTGGTGGTGAGGTTGGTGAGGAAGTGGTGGGTGGCTGCTTCGGTGGCGGAATTGGTCGGGGAGAAGGCGGTGCGCTTGAGGATTGTGGTGGGGAGGGTGTTGTTGTTGTTGTTCTTGTTGTTGTCTTGGGGGGTGGGGGTATAAGGAGGGGGGAGGATGTCGTTGGTTTGCGCGGTGGGGTTATAAGGAGGGGGCAGGGACCAGACGATGCGGTCGGCGCCGTGGGCGTAGATTTGGGTTGCGGAGGTTAGGGAGAGGTTGAGGTTGAGGGAGTCTGGGGGGGCGGCGGGGAGGGAAGTGGTGTTTTGTTGGAGGGACATGGTGTTTTGTTTGGAGGTGTTGTTTGTGTTGGGAGGGTGTTAAGGGGTGTGGTGTTTGAGGGGGATTGTTAAGGGGGATTGTTAAGGGGGAGCGAGGGTTAGGGTTGAATATGTTTACCGTATTGGTGTCCTTTTCCTTCTTGTTTTCCTCCGTTTTTTTTCTTCTATATTCTTTTTGGTAGTGATCGTTCCGTTTATTTCTTTCCCTATTGTTTCCGTAATTAAATTGCCACGAGACCAGCTGGCCACTTGCGATTGGAACTGCAGGTCCCGCGCTCTATTAAATACTCCTTGCTGCTCAAATACAAAACAATACCATCACATCAATACCCATTGTGTTCCTCTCCTTGTACTTTCCACCCCACTTGTCCGGGTCTTGTACAACTCCACTAACAGTCTGACAAAGCCGTCAGGTTGAACAGCACGTGTAAGTGGCAGGACAAGTAATGCTAACGCACTGTCATGAAGTCCGGGGCTGTTCCCCCTTTACATTGTGTGCGCCGCATTTTGGCTGCAGTGTCCGAGGCGAGATGAGTTCGTCCGAGATGAGTCTATCTGGGTAGCGGCTGGAAGGGCAGCGCGCCCAGGAGAAGGCTGCAAAGCTGGGTATGGCCTCTGTTGTCTGTTCTGGTGCACTTCGGGTGGTGTGTGTTGTGGGTGTGGAGGGTATATGGGTGAGGGAGAGATGGATGGCGCGTCTGCGGAGCGGGAGGGTGGTTTCCATTGCGTTTGTTGTTGAGTTTGAAGAGTTTGGTGGTTTTCTAAGTTCTGGCGTGGAGGGTTGACACTGTTGAGCAAGCGAAGCTGAACACAAGAAGGAATTGTCGCGACGTGCTGATCTTGTATCCAGATCTTTGCTTTCAACAGTCTGTTTATTGAACAGCCGATGAATTCTCAATGCAAACCACCCGCTTTGTCTGCCTTAGCTGTTTTACCGCAACCCCGGGCCCTTTGTCCTGGGGCTCTTGGTTATCCTGTCTTTGTTCCCAACCTTCTGCACCACTCAACTGCACACCACCCCTATCCGGTCTGCGCCAACTCGCTCACCTCCTGTTGGCTCCCCCGTTCACACATCCAAGCACAGCCCTTCCTGTCAGATCTTCAAGAAGTCGTCCGGGTTCACCACCTCGGAATACTCGCAGCCCACCGGCGCGTCGTCACGGGTGGCCTGGACAGTAAACACGGTGCATCCTGAAGGGACTGGCAGGTGTGAAGAAGACTTGCGCGTAAGGCCCACCGTATACGTCCCGTCGGACTTTGAGCAAGCGAGGTAATCCAGGTTCTCAATCTCCACTGACTTGCTGTCCCAGTCGACGGTCCAGCCGCTGGTCAAGGCAGGCGCGCGTGGCCAGTCCCGGGCGTCGTTGAAGTACTCCAGGTTATCCGGGTCTAATAATTGATTATATGTTAGTCAGTAATTCAGGTAGGTAGGTAATGAATTACATCTCCGTTTGTTTGTATTTCTTGTTTTTTAGAGCAGAAAACGGACCTGGTTTATTGAAGAAGACGCCAAACTTTTGATGTGAGTGACCCTCGTCGCCCCACAGAAACAGCTCGCGGTCCTTGATAAACAGCGTGGCCACCCCGGGGTCCGGTGTGGACGGGCCGCAACGCGCTTTCTGGCCGCCCGGAGGCAGCGACAACCACATCCTATTATCGCGAGCCTGGATGGGCTTCCCGTCAATTAGTTGGGAATCGCTCTTCGCAAAGAGGGTGAATTTGTCGCTTGTGGCGCTCGCGGCGCTCGTATCCTTGGGGGCCAGGGCTGCGGCAGACACGGACGCGACGGCGCCGGCGAGGAGTGTGAGGGCGGTCAGCTGCATGGTCGCGATTTTGCCGAGGAGGGGGGGGATCGGAAAGATTGAGTCGGTGTTTGAGATTTGGTTGGGAGGAGAGTTTTGGAGAGAGTATGTGTTGATGCTGAAATCGATGAGAAACTCAATGCGGTCTTTTATCATCAATCTTCCCGCCCAGCCAGCCGCCGTTTCCCTTTTCCCGCTTCCGATCGACTGCAGGTCCGGAGGCTTAATCCTCCGGGCGATGAGACAACTAAGACACCGTGCCCGGGGTCACCGAACCTGGAGTGTAATGTTTGGCCCGATCAGCATTTTAACGAGCTGAGACCTGTCCGGGCAAAGCTGAAAACTGGGGTACATGGTCACCCGGCAGTAGCTGAGTCTCGGGGTTAAGAAAGAAATCGAATAAAAGTTCGAGATTTAAGGACGATGCCGACGCGTGTAATTACCGTGTTGATCGTAGCGCTGCAGATAAACACAGACATTCACAGACACAATTATCTTATATACACACAGCCGAGTTAATATTACACCACCGCCCACTTTCCTTCTTTGCTTTTAGAATATCCGCTTGATCGGATCTGGATAGTAAGCAGTATAAACAGGCCTGCTTCTTATCCTAATACCGTCTTCCCCTTTTAGTATACATATTCAGAATGTGTGGAGGGTGAGCTCCATCCCTGACACTGTGACCCGCAGCCGGAACCGGAGCCGGAACCGGAGTCGTTCCGGCCCCACTTGATCGGAACAGCGGTCGTGGTCTCATTATCACTCCGGGCCTTGTACACTGATTAGACAAATCAGAACTCCTAACATTAACCGCGAACAGTTTCTGAGCTCCTTCCTGAGGACCCAGATTCCTTCTCAGAATCGAACTGTCCATAGTAATTTGCGATTCAGCTCTACACTAACTGCCCTAACCACCCCCACCCCACCGTCAATCGCTTACCCCCTGTTGTCTCAACCCCATCACATCGTGTGCCTCCAATTAAAGGCCTGCCTATCCGATCCTCAGGCGTTTTGTTCGGAGGGTCTCTCGCTATACTGGCAAGATGGCGGCAAGGGATCAAGAACGACCTGGGCACCAAACAGCAGACAGCCTCCAGAATGTGACCCGTAGTCAAAATCAGGCGTAATGCCCACCGTATACCTGCCGTCGGACGCCGGGCAGGCGAGGTAAGCCTGGTTCTCAAACGACAGGACCCGGGTTTCCGGGTTTACGGACCAGCCATGGGTCAAGAGAAGCGGATTAAACCGTTTCTGTTGGTCCAAACTCCTAATCAGAATCGAACCCCTAGCAGCCGACCTGCTACCCGACCTTAACCGACCACCAACTGGCTCTCTGCCGAACCAACCTTCACCTCCCGTTGTCTCCGTGACTCTGTCAACCACACCTGCGAAGTTGAGCCCTTCCCCGTTAGAGATTAGCCAGCTTAAGCAGGTCGGCCTCGGTCAGCGGTTCGTCGCTGTACTCGCAGGGTACTGGGTTGGGCTTCTCGGTGGCCCGGATGTAAATCAGGGAGCAGTCTTTGTCCTTCGGGCTGGAGTTACTGGACCACACGCTCAACGAATATGAGCCATCAGGCTGGGCGCAGGCAAGGAATTGTTTTCCGTCGAACGACAGCCGCTGGGAATCCGATGCGATAGCCCAGGCCCCGAATGCGCCGTTCCCGTGGCTGTAATATGTGTAGCTCAGGTTACTTCTGTCTGGATGGTTGTTAGTAGACGGTAACGAAATTCCTGGTTTTTATTGAAGCAGAAGTGGGAAAACAAAAGAAAAAAGAGCAAACAAAAAAACAGAGGAAAGCATACAATTTTTCAAATAGTTGACGACAAACTGTTGAGGCGAGTCCGAGCCATGGTATAGGAACAGCTGGTCACTGAAGGCCTTTTTGAGAAACACCGTGGCCACCGGGCTTTCCCACTCCACATTCGGTGCCTGTCCGCACTCTGCGTCCTTGATGCTCTCAGGCAGAGACACCCACAACTTGTTGTAGCGCGCGCTAATGACCCCGTTGTTGATTTTCGGGTCATCACTCTCCGCAGTGAGGGTGTAAGTGGTGATCCCGGCCCTGGGAGCCAGGGCTGCCGCGGAAGCAGAAGCCACGGCGCCGGCGAAGATGGCGAGGGAGGTGAAATGCATGATGGTGGTTTTTCGGGAGTGTGTGTTGTTGTTGTGGTTGATAATGTTGGAGTTGAGGAGCAGTTTCCAACTCTCGAGGTTCTGGATGGTGGGATTTATACACATTTTCCCTCCCAGTGGGCGGTCAGCTTCCTCAGCTTGGGCTGGGCCCAGAGTCACCCTCACGAGCTAAAAGCCAGCCGATCGGCGTCCGGGTTCGTTCGTCCGGGACAAGATCCGATTCTATGAGTCGGCGATGCGCAGGGTGCTGAGCCGAGGACGACGTGGGCGATCTCCAAGCGCTGTCTCGGCCTCGTGGACACTACATACGAGCTAGCAGGCCATTAAGACACACCCGCACGCTGTGATAACCATGCTTGCGCGACTACCGTGGCCGAGGAGTTGGTACGTGTAATTATGTCCACTGCACCAGTAAGGCCCTCCTATCTCCCGTTCGTTGCCCACAGCTCCATATTTCCTCTCCTCGTGGTGACCTTTGTAGGCTATTGATTCTGCGAATTCTCCGGGCGAAATGTCAACTGAAACATCGGGCGGTTCGTGGTTAGATAATACCTAATCCCGTGCCTGATCGACAATCAAAAATTTGATTTCAACTGAGACCTGTCAGGGCCGCCCTGGCGGTGTATACCACACTACAGTACATATTGTCGTTGGGTCTCAGGGACTCGTCGGGCTTAAGAAAGCAATGGAGCGAAAACCGGAGATTCAAATGAGATCGCTCTACGTGCACCCTGGTGACCGTGATATCACAAACAAACCCAGACATTCACAGACACGAGTCCTCTAGGCTCTCACAGGTCGCTAATAAATTCTGCGGGTGCCGGAATTTGCCTGCCGCTTCTTCCGGCCTCGCCAGTCAGTCCATCTCAACAATTAAACTCTCTTTGTCTCGATCATTGCCTTCCTGGCCGAGGTGTCTTGTTGCGGCTGTGTGCTGTCACTCGCATTTTGAAAGGTGTCTTCTCTAACCCTAACCCTAAGCACTTTGCCGATCGTCTGAACGTACCGACCTGAATTCGTCGTTGCCGAAGGTACGCCGGCAGCTTGGCAGCCGAGGGTTGTGCAGGGAGATGTTTTGGTTGTCGGAGGCTTAATTAGCAGGTGCAACGGATTTGAAGGGTTCAGGGTTGGCATGGTGATGGGGCATCACTTGCTTGATCATTTAGTAAGAGGTTGTGAGCGGAGTGGGAGATGCGGTTTGGGTGGGTTGAATGGGATTGGATTATAGCGAGCTCGGAGGGTTATGAATTGTTGGTGGTTTGCCACACAATGATTTTGATACCTACCTAATTACCTACTTTTCCGTCGGCGAGTCGGCCTAGTTTCTTTCCTTTGGGGGTACCTACCTAATGACGTCAATGGTAAGTACGTGAAATTAGGTAGGGAAATAGTTGTTGGTTGCGCCATCCAGGAGTTGGAATATCGGGTTTCAGCTCCCAGCTTCCCGGAGACGGAAAAGAAGGAAAAAAAAGAATTAAAAAGAAAGACAACGAAATGTTGTCCCTACACCGGGGAATGAAACCCCACAGTTCGTTTTCAGAATTGGGATCGGACTCTGGTTCGCTTCCAAGATCCCGGTTTGCGGAGTTGGGATGGGAATCCTCAGAACCTTTCGTTAATAGTGGAAAGTGGACAAAGGGTGCCTTGTAGCCTTGTCCGGATTGCGGTGCGTTTCGACAACGGATTACAAAGTAGGCAGTGCAATCCTCAAACCGCCACAAAGATCCAATTGGGTGCTGCGTCCAAAACCATTGGAGCCTGTAAACCGGCCGCATCAATCAGGCCGATTTGCAGGCAGCAGTGCCGGGTTGTCGATTCACACCAGCGCAAGTAACACGATCAGCAGGTAATCACCTAGGTAAGTAAAATGCAGTTAGGTATACTACCGAGGTACCCCGGTACATAGCTATGGAATTACTAATGCCGTAACTTGAAGCCTGCAACCGACGACTGGCATCGGCTTTGTCGGCGAATACGCGAAACAACAACCCGAGGCTCGGACTTTTTTGTCTCCATTTGCAAACTCACCTTGGAGCTCTAACCTATCTCGGCCTACCTAGGTAGGGAGGTTATCTCGAGCTAGAAGCCGGCCGGCATGGACACTCGGGCATCGCACTCAGAGCATCATTCCCACAAAGGAGGAGGGGTACCCACTACCTATGGTACGGCGACCGCCTAGTGGACGACCGCTCCGAATCATAGGGGCGATGGAAGAACGTTATGGAACTCATTGCCCTCGTTGACCCTTGCCCGGCCTTCACTAGCAGGTGGCCCCGAGGCCCACACTGAATCTTAGACCCAGCGCAGGCTTCAGCGGACATCCCGTCCTCTGTTTCAACCTCTGGTCGTCCGGCGACTGCGCTGATGAGGTCCGAGACTGGAGATTGTGGGTTCTACGTCATATGGCACTGAAACTCGCCGTGGATCCGTTTTGGCCTCATGTCTAGTGTGCGCTGCTGGCAGGGGATAGCGGCCGGGAGCCCGGGACGACCTGGCTTAGGGACGGGGGGCCTGTACCGAGAAGCCGTTGGGACGGGGCCAGGTTGGATATACGTGCTTCCAACAGCTGTGTACTCCAGGATTGAACGGGTATAAAGACCGCGAATCACACCGCAGTTAAGAACGATCAGAATAGTATTACAATAAGTTAACTTAACTCATCATAACAATTACAACCATAACTACAACCAAACCAAAATATACCCTAATCACCTATCTACCTTCACCAACCAACTAACAACGTACGGCCCTCCTACCCTCTCAACAACATAATAACCACTAACCTACCCGCTAACCTCCTCACTCACAGGCCCCCCAAAACCTTCACCATGTGTTTCTGGCGCCACCAAGTGTACGCTTGCACCCACGCTGCCCCGGACAAGTTCTCGAGCCCCTGCGGCAAGTACCCTACCTGCAGCACGAAGACGTTCCAGGCCGGCACCTTCACCCTGCGCACTCGGTGCCCGGCTTGTATATACGACTAGATGGGGACTGCTCAAAGACATGTGTTGAAAACTCGGGGCTTGATGTTTCGGGTGGAGAGCGAGGCGTGATGTGTTGGGAGAGAGAGAGAGATGCTAGGTGCGGGATGGTTTAGTTGCTGCCATGTAGACCGTAGCGGCTAGGGCTGGACCCGGACTATCTTACCACAATATAGGCACTCTTTGTCGTCCTACTTTTTCCCTTGGTGTTTTAGTCTTTGCTAGGAGAGAAGTGCAGCGCTTTTCAACTAACGCCCTCAGCCTTTGTCCATGTAAAGAATCCAACGGAAGGATCATATGTGTGTTGTCTCCTTGCACTTCTGACTTTTCGACCATGAGATGCCATAAAATTAGGAACCATAATGAGTCAAAATTTCATCCATTCCCCGTTACGAATCGTTCTCAATTAACTTTTTAACTCAGCCGAGTGAGATCAAAAATGATGGATTCTAGAAGGTATAAACCCATCTCATGTCCAAACGCAGCAGTAGGTAATCGTCGAATGCCCAAAGCTCCACAGCTTACATTCCTAAAAGTTGGGATGGGAAACTCAAGCATACGAAAAGCGGGCATAACAACGGGGGCGTCTTACCATCGCAATCCCACCAACGGACCGGCTTATTTTCGCATCGCTGCCGCCCCGATTTCGGGCGAAGTAAGCTTACACAGACGCTTCCAGATTAGAATCAAGATGTATTAGCACGACTGAGACGGATACAATGGCCAATAGGGTAAGCCGAAACATGAGACTGAGCCGAGCTCCGTCGGAATTAAACTTTAATCATATCACACAGAACGGACCTTGCGGCGCCCACGAACCCTGGGAGCCCCGATATACCGAGGTCATCCTATTTCTGAAATGATTCATGACAGGCCGAATCCAGCGGCCAGCCGGTAATGATCGTGGGCTGAAAAATGTACCTGAGTTAAACCTCTGGATCACCCTCGTTTCACCAACCGTACTTACAAACCTCGACCCGGGAATAACAGGTCTAGTTTAAGTTGTTTTCCACTGCCAAAGCCGATCTGTATCGGCGGTTAACTAACAACATCTGATAGGACCCTTTCTGTCGAGGCGAGTCCCACATTGACTTGCAAGCTGTTTTTAGATGAAGAACTAGGACAGGATCGGGTCGGCCACGTGTCTGTAATTAGAAGCGGATGCCCAGTTGAGACAAATCTGAGGCCGGCAAGGCCGAGGAACTTCTGGATTGGGAGGGATTTTGGCACAGATGCCTTCTGTGGCTCTCTACGTTGAGGAGAAATCAAGAGTTTAAATGATCTTAGAATGCCGCGAATTAATTAATACTACCAAAGGGATTGAACACAACGACATCCAAGTAACATTCATTATCTCCAACATCCACCCCAGTCCATTTTCATCATCACTTCATCTCATCCTCCAAAACAAACTAACCTCGCCCCCGAAGATCCCCAACTTGTCCCCCTCGGGTACCTTAATTAATCGCCCCCCACCACCCAACAACCAACCCGCCTCACAGCCTCCTACAAACTGAAAACTAAAATATGTGCTACTACCGCAAAACCAAACACGAATGCCTCCACCCCGGCCAGCCGAAACGCGTGAAAACCTGCAAGGACCACCCGAACTGCGGCAAGCGCAAGATGCTGGAGGATGACGCCATCCGGCTCCCGGGGGACTGCCGGAATTGTAGGAACACAAGGCAACATTTGGAATTTTTCGCGCAGGGTGCCAGCTAATGAAGAGTTGGAATCGACTACGGGGTTTTGTTTGGGGGGCAGTAGGGGAAAGTGGTGGAATGGGGTTTGGAGGCGTGATTTGCCGATTTGTTGCAGGGAAGGTAGAAAAAGTACCTAGTAAAGGGGTGCTGGACACTCCAAAACTGACTCACAACGTAACATGTTGAACATCGCAAGATACATCCAAATACGTGAAATACCCACCCCCCAAAAACGGACATCACAAATCCCTAGTAAATATACCGAAACCGCGGACTCTCATCCCCCAACTCGTCAATTTCCTCGTCCGTCATTCCCACCACCCGGTAGTCCTCCTTTCCTTCATCCCGCCGCTTGTTCAGGTGCCGGAAGTAGCCCCAGAAGAAAAGGTAGATCAGCGCGGCCATCAGCATCAGGCTCATCGACACGGCATGTCCGGCCACAAACCTGGGGGCGTCGACGGAGCGGAAGAGCTAGGCATGTTAGTACTGACGACCTCCGTGTAAGGTAGAAAGAGAGAGAGAGAGAGAAGGGGGAACGTACAAAAGGCGATGGAATCCCCGCCGTATTCCCAATCGTCAACTGCAAGCCCGTAGCAGTCGCCCGTTTCCCATACCGCGGATTGTTACTCGGCAACCACGCCAGCGGAATACCCACCACCACATACAACCCGGTGGCAATCAAAAAGCACGCAAAATACTTCACCCCACCAGGCGCATTGCTCACCAAAATCGCATACCCCACCGTAGCAATCAACCCAAACACCACGGGAAACACGGCGCGCATCTGCGTGCGGTCGGACAGATAAGCCACGGCTAAATAGCTGATGGCGCCCATGGCGTAGCACGGGATAGTCAGCGCCTGGACTTGTTCGGTAGTCCAGTTATCGCCCAGCTGGCCGATGATAGTCGGTAAGAAAGTCGAGAAGCCGTACAGGATCATGTCCCCGCCGAACTGGCCGATGGAGAAAACCCAGATCTTCCAATCCTTCAACCCCGCAATGACATCCTTCTTGTGCATCATGTCCGACGACTTGGTGTGCCCAATCTGCCGGCGCATGCGCAAGTCCATGAGCGCGCGTTCCTCAGTCGAAAGATAAAACGCAGTATCCGGCGTGTCAGCAAACCAGAAGTAGACGGCCACGCCCAGAATGGCAGTCGGGATGCCTTCCAGGATGATGATCCACCGCCATCCGCGTAGGCCCGCGACACCGTCCATGAACCCGATACCATACGCCAACAGCCCTCCCAGGGAACCAGCAATGGCGGCGGACACGAAGAGGTACCCGATGCGCAGGGCCAGTTCGCGCTTGGTGTAGAACATGGTCAGGTACAGCGTCAGGCCGGGGAACATGCCGCCTTCGAGGGCGCCGAGGATCACGCGGCAGGCGATGAGCGACGGGTAGTTGTGGACGATGCCCGTCAGCGTGGCTACGATGCCCCAGCCGGTGGTGATGAAGGCGAGCCAGCGGGATGGGGTGAAGCGTTTGATGACCAGGTTGGAGGGGAGTTCGGAGAGGATGTAGGTGACGAAGAGGACGGAAACGGCGGTCTGGTATTGGTCGCCGGTTAGACCGAGGTCTTTTTCCATGCCGTAAAGGCGCGCGTTGCCGATGTTGACGCGGTCGAGGAAGCTGAGCAGGTACATGAGCATAACGGGGGGGATGATCCAGCGGTCGAGTTTGCGGACTAGCTGGCGTTCGGCGGCCTCGTCGATGACGATGTCGCTGCGCAGGTCACCGGGGGTGTTGTCCTGTTGTTTTTCGGGGTCATGGTGTTGTTTTTCGGTGTCTTGTTTCTCGGCGTCCGAGGGGACGGGGTGGGATGAGAGCGTGTCCATGTCAAGGCTGGCCGATTGGGACATCTCTCCAAGGAAATTGATGAGAGATGATGGGATGGATGAGATGGGATGAGGTTGCGATGGGACGTGATAAACGCGGGAACCGAAAGTTTTAAGCAAACCGAGTGGATCTCCCCCAAACCGACCCCAGAATCAGACCAGAACCACTTATCGCTGGCGTATCACGTCCCCGAATCCGGGCCGGTATCTCAACAGTCGGGCAATGGGAAAGAAGCAGGCGGGAAGCCCCACTTTGCCGAGCTGATTTGTGCAAAAGTCCGGGGAAACAGGGATAACCATGCGCAAACCGAGACGATACCTGATTCGGTCGGTATTGCCCCTGTACCCACCAACTCCCTCGCAAGATTCCCGGCAATTGTGTAAAATCCCGAGGCACTCTTCCCCTCTGATTGGCCGCCCCGGTCTGCCTATTACCGGCTTTTTGCAAGTTGCCGTGCTGTATCTCATCGGCGGGCTTTAAGGTTCCTCTGTGTAACCACACGAGACGAGTAATGCGAGTGTAAAGTGTTGGGCGGAAATGAAGAAACAGGGAAGGATATCGCTCCGGACAAGCCGTTGTTCGAGGGCGATTCACAGGAGTTATTGAAATGTGCTCTGTAGGGCAGCAAGGGTGGTGGTACCTTCAAAAAAGATGGAAGGGGAACATCGCCCCAGGCTGACGCAAACGTTTTCCACATTCTCGAGAGGCCAAGAGCCCTGAGGCCCGGGCTCCGAGAGGGAATCGAAGCCTTGAAGGAGCCCCGGATCCAAGGTGCCGTGTAACACGTTTCAATACGTTGGAGAAATAGCTCAGTTGAATTTTAGCAGCGAAGGCCCGCGATGATTGTAGAGACGAAGATGTTGACGGGTCAGCGACTATTAAGTATAGGAGCTCTGGGTGCTATTAGGAAGGCAAGGTGTCTTTAGGTTGATAGCTTCAGTAACTCGAATACACAAGCTAAAGTGTCAGACTTTTGCCCATTTCTATTCATCAACCACGCTACCACAATTCTCCCAGTCGCAAACGGGTAATTAGAACCTGACATGATTTTACAATGAGACGTAATCTCCACAAGATGATACTCTGTTGAGAGCACGGTATAATCAAAATCATATTTTAGATTTATTTTCACGCAGATCAGAGAAATGAACGGTGGTGCCATGGTAGAACTCTGTTCCACACTAGCTGCTAATGTGCAGAAAATGCCATGGCGTACGACTTTTCAATGGTCATGTCAAATTATCGTAACCTGATCCCTGATTCCCGAACTAGAACCTCCGATTTCTGAGCGAACTAATCACTCCTGCTTTTATGAGATCTGCTTGATGATCGAGGCAAAGTCGACAAACGGCCAAACATGACTAAATCGTCCATCCGCCAGGCGGTAGAGCGTAAGCTCCGTCGTTGTGATACGGCGACCAGTTGCCTCGATTCCCTGGAACGTGCCTCGATGCGTGCCCGTGATGTTGAAATGCACGGCCATGTATTCACCGTCAATGATGAAACGGCGAATTTCCCACCGCCAGTCCGGGAATGCCTCGAAGATCGATTTGATCTGGTCTGTAACCTGCGAAGGGGCCCCGGGCACATCGTTGATGCTGATGGGCGAAGTGTAAAATCCGAGGATGCCCTCGTAGTTCTGCTCGTTGCAGTAATCGATGTAGGACTGGTAGTGGGCCTTGAGTTGAGCGTTTTCGGTTGCCGAAGGGGAGGCTTGTTGGTTGGCCATAGTGAATGTGAGAACTGGTCGAGAAAGTGACAAAGCCGAAGATGAACAATAGGGAGGTTTTATTTCCAGTGTTTGGGTAGATTTATCAGTTGGAAATGAATGGACGCCACAGGGAGGAGATATATATCTTCTGAATAGGTACCTACCAAAGCCTAGTGAACAAGCGGAAGCCCATCGATTTGCTAAGCAAAATTGACGATTGCTAAGCCGAGTAGCCCCCGAGCCCAAAATGACAAATCGATCCCAAAATCCAGCTATCCTCCCGGCGCTTCATGGGCACGATGATTCTTGATTGTTATGGTTACCTGTAGTGTAGTGTTGAGGCCAAGCTGCAAGATAATTACCGAGTTAGGCTATAAGCAAGAGGATCCACAACCCGCGCGGCACCACAACCCGCGCGGCTTCCCAATATTAACAACGCCAAGAGAGCGGCTTATTCAGCCCACCTTTGAGTCTCCACAAGCCGCACAGTATAGAATCGTTGGGAGTCCTGTGAATCGATGCATTCGCGTTATACATTGCGATGTATCTGGTTTGGTAAGCGTATATGTACTAATACACGTGTACATGGTAAGCAGGGGATGCACCATCCAGGCGCAACCAACTTTGCCCTTGATTCGCCTGCTCCTGCGTATCATCGGCATTTCGCAAGTTGCCGTTCTTATCGCCCAGATTACCGAGCCTTGCCCACAAGATAGACGACTAGCTAACCTTCGCGTGCCGACGTCAACCTGAAAGAAAGCGACCCGGACCAAGCGAAAGAAAGCGAAAATTACATGGCAAACAAAAACTGCTCCTCAATCTCCGACGCAAACTCCCGTAGCGTCCCATCCTCGGCAAGCAACGCGTCCGGCCACGGCGGCGGGGCGCGGATTTCGTCGAGAAATGTGCCGATCAGCGGGTTACCGAGGATGTCGACGTCTGCTGCGTAGACATCCCCTGCCGTAGTCCCATTTCCGTTGCCGGCTCCGCCTCCCATCCCATTATTAGTATTGCCCAACGGCATGGTCATCGTGTTTTGCAATCCCACCGGCTGCTGCTGCATTGCTATTACCGCAGGCCCATCCTGCGCCGGCGCGGGTGATGGCGCCCGAGACAACTGGATCTCCCTCTGCGGCCTGAGGGTCGCGACACGCGCCTGGATATGCGCTAGCCTTTCGCAGAAATCGACGGCGGGGATATTCCCGTCGTGTTTCATCGACCTTAAGATACTCAACAAGGTTTCTAGCGCTTCAGATGTTGTCGCAGCCGTGGCAGTTGTGGAGGAGGAAGGGCCTCGCTTCATCATGGTTGACATGATGAGGATGAGGGCGGCGGAGAAGATGTGGTGGGCGTCCCAGTACCCGAAGGTGGCGATGGAGCCGTCGAGGAACAGGCTCTCGACGGTGCGGCTGGAGGCGAGGGCTGCGTTGACACAGCTGTCGGCTAGGGCGAGTGTGATGGAGGAGAAGGTGTGTTTACGGGGGGGTGTGTCACTCTCGCCGTCTTTTTCGTCGCCGGGTTTTGTTGTAGAGGAAGAAGCTGGCTGGCCGCCTAGTTGAAACTGGGTCTTGAACAAGTGCAGCAGGATCGGCCGGGTGGTCTGGATGATGCATTGGTTGTAGGCGAGGTGTAAGCTGGCGACGGGCCGGGGCGTGCCGCGGTCGCGGATGCGCATGCCTTTGGGGAGCTCGTCGTGCCATTCTCGTAGTTGTTTCAGGATGCCGTGTACGCGGTGGATACAGAGGCCGCGGGTGCTCTTGGGGATGCCGTAAATATCGGTCACTACATTGCGTTAGTAGGTGCCGCAGTACACCAGGCAATGAGTAACATACAGATATTCCCAATGATCCGCGCCAGCTTAATATTGGTGCAAATCGGCACCGGATCCAGGAACTCAGCCGTCTCGTCATCAGTCAACCCATCCATACTCGGCATCTCCGTATCGATGTCCTCGTCGCGCACCGTGATGGGCTGCCCCAGTTTGGACGCAGAGAAACGTTCAAAGAAGTACAACACCCACCACGTGCGCCGACGACTCTCCCGCTCAACAGGCGATAGCGGCGAGTGACTGGGCGTCGCGCGGTGCAAGCCCATGCTGAGAGCTAGCCGCATCGCCGTGCCGCTGTACCCGAATGCTGTGCGCACGCGCCCGAGGATGTTGGAGGCCCAGGCCTATGGTTCCTCAGTCAGTACATAACATATAAATCCATAGCTGTAATACACGGGGTTCAGTCCAGACTCACCAACAAAGTCAACACCTCAACCTGCATCAGCGACGGTTCCTCATACGCATCCTGCAACAACTGCATATGCATATGCACCGCCCTCACATAATACGCCGTCCCCGGCACCCGATTACTATCCAACACCCCTCTCCGATTCGTATACGTCTCCCCTAGCGCCATCAGCGCGTAAAACTTGCACAACCATAGCGTCGACGGCGTCATCTGCCTGCGGTACACCGCATCCAACTCCCGCATGAAGGTCACTTCCAAAAACAGCGGGTGGTAGTTCCCTATGAACCGCCGCGCAACGTTGAGAAGTAGTTTAGCGTGCATACGCTCAGGGAAATAGCAGATTTCTTCCTCGAGTGAGATCGGCAAGCGAGCACTGGGATCAGGAGGCGGTGGGGGAAGCCGGTAGTAATGCGAAAACCCGGCTGTAGACGGGGCGTAGGTGCCGTCGAGACATTGCAGCATGCGGTTGCTGAAGGCGGCGCAGGAGGCTTCGCCGATGAAGCCCGGTTCGGAGGACGGTTCGCGGGGTTGCTGGGCTAAGGGTGGTGAGGGCTGGGCGTCGAAGAGGGGGTTGAGCATGCGGGTTTCTTCGGGGGAGAGGGGCGGTGCGTCGTCGTCGTCGTCGACGGCATGGTTGCTGGCCGGGCCCGGGCCTGGGCTGGCAATGTGACTTTCGGGGGTTGGGTTTTGGGTGCGTTGGGATTGGATTACTGCGCGGAGCCGTTTGCTGTCGGCTTCGAGTTTGCGTAGATAACTTTGATGTTGAGTCAGCTTTGTTCTTTGGGATTTAGTTTTTATCTTATTTTTTTTCATTCTTCATTTTTAGTTCTATAATTTTCAGCAGGAAAACGTAAACACACCTCTCCGGCACGGCAATCTTGCGCTCCTTGGCCGGAAACGTGCACTCGGCGCCCCGATCGCCGGCGACACACGACCGGCACGGCTGTTCGCCGGAGCACTTGATCTTTTGCGAGTGGCAGCGGTGGCAGGCCGCAAACAGGCGCCGTGGGCGTTTCGGAGCGCTCATCTTGTATCGTGCAATTTAAATTCACTTGGCAGTGGAAGTCATGCAGTGTCGATATCCGCGTCGATATCCGGAGCTCAGGTGAGGCCAGTTCAGGGTCGAGGTGAGAGGTCCACAGCGAGATGATCCCAAGGGTCCACTGCAGATTGGGAAAAGGAGAAAGAAGGTGGATCAAGATCCGCGCACCCGCGGTGTCCGACGGTGGGTCCGGGGCCCCAATCTTGGCCCAATCCACAGCTTTGGAGCCGAGACCGGGTTAGGTTTCAGAGTGTCAAGAACTTGGTAGGACGAGGTGAGATGTCTCGATGTCTTCGACGGGGCAATGGATTTGTTTCTGGAAGATCTTGGCTATCAGCTGGGCGTCGGAGCTGGGCGTGGCGGACACGTGGTGGGGTATCAGCGCCCCACCTTCCTTATCGGGTTGCGCAGAGTCAGGCCACTGGATCCATGCTCGCTAGCGTGAGCCGGTAACTTTGGAGTTGCCGATCGGCAGTTTGGTCGGCAAGCGGTCGGCAAACCTTCGGCTTCAATGAGCTTGCCGCAATGTGCCACAAGATGCCGCAAACTCTCGGTTTCAGCCAGCAAGTCTGCCAATCCTGCCAGTAGGTTTATGGGGATATGGTCGCGTGCTGTTGCGGCTCGGTCGGACTGTCAGTGGCGGGGCATGGCATTGTTGGTTTGTCCGGGGCCGGTGGAACCGTGATGGAGAGTGGTTAAATTGAAAAGAATCCTGTTGTATGTTGACTTTGCTTCATCTGTTCATCTCATCTTGGTTTTTCATCCTGGCTATACCTTGTCTAAACTTGAAAATCCTCAGTGTTTTGTTCTCATCAGAATTCATTTTGATGATTTCCCTCTGATCTTATCACAAGATACAACTTATATTTTACATCCTCATCCCAGACCGACCCATCTTAATATCCTACCATATAAAAATAACAATGTCCGGCATCCGCATAGCCATCGACCGCGGCGGCACCTTCACCGACGCCTGGGCCTCCCTCCCCTCCGACCCCAACAACCACCTCGTCTTCAAAACCCTCTCCGTCTGCCCCGACGAATACCCGGACGCACCCACAGAATGCATCCGGCAAATCCTCGAGCACGCCACCGGGCAACCCATCCCGCGCGGCACCCCCTTAGACTTGACTCCCATCGAGTCCATCCGCATGGGAACAACAGTCGCCACCAACGCGCTGCTGGAGCGGAAGGGGGATCGCGTGGCGTTTTTGACGACGAAAGGGTTTGGGGATACGTTATTGATTGGGAACCAGACGAGGCCGGATTTGTTTGATCTGTCGGTGAGGAGGTTGGGGCAGTTATATGAGACTGTTGTGGAGGTGGATGAGAGGGTGACGATTGAGGGGTTTAGTGAGGATCCGGAGCCGACACCTATCGATGTGGCGTCTGACCCGGCGCTGGTGATGGGTCAGACGGGGGAAGTTGTCCGGATCTTGAAGAAGCCCGACCTCGAGGTTGTCCGGGCGGAATTGCAACGACTCAAGGACCAGGGCTTCCGGAATGTGGCCATCGGGTTCATGCACTCGTACACTTTCCCAGAGCACGAGCTTTCCGTCGCCAAACTGGCAGAGGAAATGGGGTTCCGGACGTCAGCGTCCAGCACGCTGCAGAGCATGGCGAAGTTTGTGCCGCGCAGTCAGTCGGCTGTGGCGGATGCTTATTTGACGCCGATGACCCATGCGTACCTGGAGAGTTTCAGAAAGGGGTTTAAGGGAAAACTGGAGGATGAGGAGAGCGCGAATAAGTTGCTGATTTGCCAGAGTGATGGCGGGTTGACGAGCTGGAGGAAGTTTACCGGGTTGAGGGGGGTGTTGAGCGGGCCCGCGGGGGGTGTGGTCGGGTTGGCGAGGACGTGTTATGATGAGAGAGACGGGACGCCAGTGTTGGGGTTTGATATGGTAGGTCCTTTTTTTCCTCTTTTTCTTCTTTCTGGTTGTATTTTTCTGTGTTCCGTACTAACACAACACAGGGCGGCACAAGCACAGACGTAGCCCGCTACTCAGGCGCCCTCGAACACATCTTCGAAAACACCCTGGCCGAAGTAACTATCCAGACCCCTCAACTCGACATTAACACCGTCGCAGCCGGCGGCGGTTCCATCCTGACCTGGGAAGCCGGGCTACTCCAAGTCGGCCCCCACAGCGCGGGCGCCAACCCGGGCCCGGCCTGCTACGGAAAAGGTGGTCCCTTGACCGTTACTGACGCTAATTTCCTTCTGGGCCGGATCATTCCTGATTTCTTTCCGCGCAAGCTGGATTTGGATATTGTGAAGGCCAAGTTCCAAGCGCTCGCTGATACCGTGAATCGGGATAAGGCAAAAGACGGGAATGCCGGAGAGCCGTTTACCCCTGAGACCCTCGCCCTCGGCTTTCTGTCCATCGCCAACGCGACCATGACCCGCCCAATCCGCACGCTCAGCGAGGGCCGCGGGTACGGTGCGGCGAGCCATAACCTGGGTTGTTTTGGTGGTGCTGGTGGGCAGCACGCGGTGTTTGTTGCGCGGGACTTGGGCATCAAGCGGGCGATTCTGCCGCGGTACTCGAGTATCCTGTCCGCGTATGGTATGGCGCTGGCGGATGTGGTGGTTGAGAACCAGGAGCCGGTCGCGTTGGTGTTTGGAGAGGGTGCGCTACCTGAGTTGAAGGCGAGGTTGGCGGCTTTGGAGAAGAGGGGGGCCGCTGATCTGGAAGCGCAGGGGTTCGCTGCTGGTGGCAAACAAAACGAGAGCATGGTGCAGCATGAGTGCTTCCTCAACATGCGCTACCAGGGCAGCGACACGGCGCTGATGATCCCGCAGCCAGAGTTGGCCGACGGGAAGAGCAGCATGGCCGGGTTTGGAGACGCCTTCACAGCCCGTCACGCGCAGGAATTCGGGTTCTCCCAGTCACGCGATATCTTGATCGACGACATCCGCGTGCGCAGCGTGGGTAAATCACGCGTGCTTCACACGTCGAGCCCCTTTGAGGATCTCAAGACGTACCAGACCGACGGGCTCACCCCCACGCCGACGCCGCTGTTCCGAAGGCAGATCTTTTACGAGAACCACGGCTGGGTCGATACCAGTGTGTATCAGTTGAAGAGTCTGCGACCGGGTGTGCAGATCCAGGGGCCGGCAATGGTCCTCGACAAGACGCAGACCATCGTGTTGGATCATGCCAGTCGCGCGGTCATTCTGCCGGAGCATGTCGTGCTCGAGGTCAGCAAAGAAACCAAGGAGACCGAAAAGCAAGAAACCGACCAAACAGTTGACCCCGTCCAACTCAGCGTTTTCGGCCACCGGTTCATGACCGTCGCCGAACAAATGGGCCACACGATGGAAAAAACCTCCATCTCCGTCAACATCAAAGAACGCCTCGACTACTCCTGCGCCGTCTTCTCTGCCGACGGTGGCCTAGTAGCCAACGCCCCGCACATCCCTTCCCACTTGGGGTCCATGTCCACCGCCATCGCCTACCAAGCCCAACTCTACAAGCCCGGCGAACTCCAACCGGGTGATGTCATCATCAGCAACCACCCCACTGCGGGAGGCACTCATTTGCCGGACATCACCACCATCACCCCCGTCTTCGACAACGACGAGAACCCACAGGAAATTCTGTTCTTCGTCGCTAACCGTGGCCACCACGCCGACGTCGGCGGGATTGCGCCGGGATCCATGCCCCCCAACTCGACAGAGCTGTGGCAAGAAGGCGCGGCCATCGAGTCGTTCAAGCTCATCAAGCGCGGGGTCTTCGACGAGGAAGGGCTCTACGAGCACCTCTACACCCGACCAGCATCCCACCCGGGCTGCAGCGGCACCCGTACCTGGAGCGACAATGTCGCCGACTTGAAAGCGGCAGTCGCGTCGAACAAGAAGGGCATCCAACTGATCCGGGCGCTGATTGATGAGTTCGGCTGGCCGACGGTGCAGTTGTACATGAAGGCTATTCAGGAGAATGCGGCGCAAGCGGTGCGGGAGTTGTTGAAGGGGTTTGCGAGGAAGTATGAGGGGGGGGTCCTCGAGGCGGAGGAGAGGAATGACGATGGGATTGTGTTCAAGTTGAAGGTGACCATTGATAAGGACACGGGCGAAGCGGTGTTTGATTTTACCGGGACGGGAGCCGAGCACTCGGGGAATTTGAATGCCCCGCCGACGTGTTCTTATTCGGTTATTATGGTAAGTTCTTCAATCCCTTACCACCATTCCTACTTACCCAACCCTAACCCTAATCTACCCCTAACCCCTGAACACATCCCAAAACGGCAATCCCCAAACAAACACCAGCTTGTGCATCACCACTAACCAAAAAACAAAAACAGTACTGCCTCCGCTCCCTAATCCCCACCTCCATCCCCCTCAACCAAGGCTGTCTCCAACCCATCCGCCTCATCTGCCCCCCCAACACCATCCTCTCTCCTTCCCCGACCGCCGCAACCGTCGGCTGCACAACCGAAACATCCCAAAAGCTCGCCGACCTCATCCTCCGCGCCTTCCACGCCGCTGCTGCCTCCCAAGGTACCATGAATAACCTCACGTTCGGCTATGGCGGGACTGACCCGGCCACGGGAAAGGTGACCAAAGGCTTCGGTTACTACGAAACGATAGCCGGTGGAGCTGGTGCCGGTCCTACCTGGCACGGCGCGAGCGGGGTGCACACCCACCTGACCAACACCCGGATTACGGACCCAGAAATCCTAGAGAAGCGATACCCTGTCCTCCTCCACCAGTTCTCCCTGCGAAAAGGCTCCGGAGGCAACGGCCGGTTTAAGGGAGGAGACGGGTGTGTGAGGGAGATGGAGTTCCGCGTGCCGTTGCAGGTGTCGGTGTTGAGTGATAGGCGGGTGACGGCGCCGTATGGGATGGAGGGTGGTGGGGAGGGGATGAGGGGGGAGAATATTTGGGTGAGGAAAGATGGGGACAGTGAAAGGAGGGTGTCGTTGGGGCCGAGGAAGACGACGTGGGTGGGGAAGGGGGATCGGATTGTTATTTTGACGCCGGGTGGTGGGGGCTGGGGGGTTGAGGGGAGTGAGGAGCAAGAAGTAGTGCAGGAGACTGGACGGGGGAAGGGGATGCTGGGGAACGGGACGTTGGGGATGAGGGCTAGTGTTGCTACAGGTAATTAGTCTTTGGAACTTGTTAATATATGGGCATGGAACCATAGAGCAGAATTACGGGATAATGAATAGCTCAGGGAAACAGTTCTATCGCCTTCCATAAAGCGTTCTGCCCATGTACAACAGTTCACGTATGCCCGTCTAGGCGTCTTGTCTTCCTTCCACCTTGAGCTTGCCGTCGCAGTGGAGCTGTCCGAGAAGAACGGTTAACAAGAACTGAACTTAGGGGCCAACGTTTGGAGAGACACTGAGCTTCACTAAGGAGAAGGGAACTGGGATCATTGTCTAAGTGTAATCCGGTATTGTTTTGAGGTATTCGTCTAGAAACGCCCAAAAGTGCCTCGAGCAATCAATCAACTTCTTTCTTTCCGTTGTCAGTCCTGTTCTGTCTGTACGCTACTTCCATCAGGTCGTTGGGGAACACCCCATAACGACTTTCGCTGACTTCTAGGGCTCTCATACTATACCGGTTTACACCTCATCCATGACCGTCTTGGAAAAGTACAAAGTAAAAGCATCGACAGAAAGGCACGAGAAAAAGCAACACTCACAATTAGACTCCTCTCAAGAAAAGCAAAGAACCAAGGAAATTGCAGCAAGAGGAAACATGCAAAGAAAGCATCCTGATCCGGCTTAGAATGCCAACCACATGTTGTATGTAGCTCGGATTATAAGCTACGTAACTGGTATCTGCGGAAGGCCCGGGCAATTACAATCAGGCGAAAGTAGAGATGACACGCGGGCAGCCCCTTGATTATCGACGGGTGTGCCGCGTACAACACCTGCAGTACAACCACACCACCCCTGCAGCGGCCGTGGTCCGCCTCTTCAAGTTGCTTGCACCTGCCGGTCTGCCTGTCCTGGCTGCCGCTAAGGCCCACAGCACCCGCTCGGAGACGTTCAGCTGCATTTTGCAGAACCCGAGAGGTTGGGTATAGATGTTTGATCGATTACCTTTCTCCTTTCGTTTCACTCCTGGTCCAACAGCCGCTTTCACCTCACGACAACGGCGCAACGTGAAGAGGGACTCCCACATCGGCGAGGCTTTGCCCGCATCAGCCTTCCGCCCGCTGCTCCTAAGCAATTTGCCCTTCGCCGTTCGCCCGGTCCCTAAACCTTCAATTCATGCGCAAGGCCGCTGCAACGCCCGCCAGGAACCACCCAATCAATGGGTTGTTTCAGAAACAACTCAGAGCCGGTTTTCACCAGGCGACTGGTCTCACATCACTGCTACGCCTTCGACACCCAGGGTTCATCCTGCTGTGGGAATGCCCTGCGACAATTTTGATCGGAGTTATACCTGGTTTCTTGGGCTGCCGTCAAGGCTGCCTCCTTCGGCGTCCTTTCTATATCTAACTTTACCGAATTTCCGGATGTCATTGTGCCTTGTCGGCCGATCGTCCCGTATACGGTTTTCCTCTGTCCAATGGGTTGTGACGTGTTGCTGTTGTTCGGTCGATGTTCTGTCCATTGACCATTGTGTGAGGATGTATCACTCATTTGTGTTCACCCCTCGGTTGCTATTGGTAAGCTTGGGGTTATTTTAATTTCCCTCTTCTCTATTCCGGGTCTTTTCATTTATACTACATTACGAACAGGTACTTCACTTCCCACAGCACCGCCTCAGGACGCCGAACAGCCAGGGGCATTTGGCACCGCCCCTGATGCGGCCACCAGAGCCCACATAACTAAAGGCGGACTCGGGAAAGAGCGGAGGGCCAGGCCAGACCTGCGCCATCCGAAAATACTACGGCAGGTTAGAACCCGGCCAGTATTACAGGTTCCGCACTCCCACTGCAAACCACGACAAATATTATGTATCACCCACAGTCGCCGGAGCTCACAACGATACCAGTGGTGCGTTCCACCGTGGATTCATGCCATGAGAGAGAGAGACGCCAGATGCAGCTTCCAGTCATGCCGGCGTCTGAGGCGTTGTCATCCTCGTATTCGGAAAGCTCTCCTACATCAGCAGCGCCAGCTAAAGACGTAACCACGATAAGGGCCCATTGCAGGTCGACCATGTCTTTCATTTTCAGTGCATCCTCCTTGCCGTCCGAGCAAACAACGAAGACATGACCTGAGAGGAAGGGTCGGTGGGAATAATTAGACGTCCGATGCGATCACAATCCCACCCTCTCGCATAACGCTCTCTAAGCGATGATCGACGCTGAGATTGACTTGCACAAGGAAGCCCTCAATCTCTCTCGGAAAAGACAGCAATAGTCTGATAGAGAGGAATCCCCGCCTTCCTCTTTGTCCGCAGAGTTATTCTTATTTAACTCCCCGTCGCCGGAATACGCCACCTTGTGTTGTAGGGAATGAGGGACCAAGGAAATCAGGTCGCGGCCATTGGGAACGCACCGCCGCGATAGAGGGACTGCTCCCTTCCCAAGCCGCCAGATATCAACCCCGAAGGCAGCGCAGATGGCACCAATTACATAACCCTAGCAAGCCACGGATTTCTAAACCAGGGACTCAAAAGGCCACGGAACAACTAACTCGCTCACCAACATTGCGTCAACCCAATCAAGGAGGCCCTAAAATAGAACCCTCCCCCACCAAGTCGTCTTCCTCTGTCTACTGGGCTTCGCTGTCTGTACAGGGCACCGGCTGGGACTTATCCACAGCCTTGGCAGTAAACACAATACAGTGAGTGTTCATAACCGACCGATTGGCCGTCCTTAGAGGCTACAAACACCTCCCATACATTGTCGGGCCCAGGGTACGACAGCAATGTAGCGCCGTCAAACAACAGGGCGTGGTGCTTCGAGTCGAGGGGCTAGCCGGGAGTGTCATAGGGCCAATCAGAGTAACTGATCCCCACTGAAGTACAACAACCTCCTGGTGGGAGATACCCGGGCTCTCGTTGTACAGGTATAGCCGCCCGCCCCACTCAAGGAATGTCGCTGCCCCGTTCTTCAACTTGCCATCCCTACATTTCGCATCCTGCCTGTCCTTCGGTAGCGACAGCCATAACGTACTGTTGCTCGCGCTGATGACCTTGTTGTGGATGGGCGTGCCTTGATTTACTGCAAAGAGGGTGAAATCACTGGTGTTTATTACGTCGTCCGCTGGGCAGCCTACGCTCTGGCGAGTCAGGACAGCGGCGGAGACGGGAGCCGGTAGTGAGCTGCATGGTCGAGGTGGTGTGAGTTTTAGTGTGGTTGACGTTGTTGATGTGGAAGTCGCTGGGAAGGTCTCGAGGTGTGGAAGGTGCTTGCTCTTTAAATACAAAACATTCCCGCTCGGTTGTGGGAACCAGAGTTACCCTCCTGGGCGGAAACCCATCCGATCGGTGGAGGGGAACCATGTTCGTTGCCCGGCGCTCCAGTGACGCCCCTGCCCCGTCCTGTGGTCGCATGCGGGCCGCTGAGCCCGGAGCCTTGAATTCTCCGGGCGATGAGACAACCGAGACATTGTGCTGCGGGTGACCCAACCTGAACCCGTCATATGGTGCGATGATTATCGGCACTCAGCACTAGCCTCATTTCTACTGGGACCTGTCTTGGGCCGGGGCTGGCTGAAAAAGCTAGCGGTGAATCGTGGCCGTGGTCAGAGGGCACAGTTCCGGGGTCGGCCACGGTCGGGAGAGAGAACATAAGAAAAACATCCATTCTTGAAGGAAAACTCGGAATCCAAGCCGATCACTGTGGCACTGCGGCCCCCGTTGAGCGCAAGGTACCCCCTATTCTACCTCATTCGCGTGTGTAAATTTGACCCTACCCCTAATCATACCATTCCCAGACTCTCCACCAACCCGCCCACCACCCTTAACCCCTGCAACCACACTTCACTCAAAGTACCTAGAGATCCTCCCCGTCAGATTTTCGGGCGTCCTCCCAAGGCTGTCTCTCACTGTACCTGCAGGACACTGGATCGGAAGCGGGGACGGTCAAGGCATTGAACCGGTAGCAGATTATGTCCGGGTCGACATTGTAGGTGAATATGCCCACCGTAAATAGACCGTCGGACTTCCGGCAGGCTACAAAAGGGTGGTTGCGATATGACAGCAGGGTGCTTCCAGGGTCGATAGACCAGCCATGGGTTTCGACAAGCTCATTAGGGTTGCCGAGGGTATTGTTAAAGTAGTCCAGGTTTTGATCATCTAGGTGTTGGTTAGTAAATCTGCCACAGATGGGGACCAACCGGGGGTCAAACTGTCTAGTCGAATAATTCAAGACTTGGGTACATGAACCTCCCACCGTCACAACCGTGGCAAAATCCCGCTGCGACGTTCTGTGATACGGAATTACAATGTAAGGAACAAAAGACAATGAAGAAGAGAAAAAATACCTTCTAGAGAGATATCCAAGCCGAACTGCTGATGAGAATCTTCCTCACCCCCATATAGAAACAGCTCGTCATCCTTAAGGAAGAACGTAGCCCTCTCGCTGGACGGTGTATCCTTATCACAATCCGCTCCCTGCTCGCCAACATGCAACCCCACCCACAGCTGGCCGTCTTTCGCACGGATGACCTTCTTGTCGATCGGCGAATTCGTAAGGTCCCGTGCGACGAGGTGGAACGTAGAGACCGTGGCCTTGGGGGTCAGGCCTGCGGCGGACACGGAAGCGACGGCGCCAGCGAGGACGGTAAGGACAGTCAGCTGCATGGTCGTGAGTTTTGGTGGTTCTTTTTTATTTATTTTGGTACGAAGAAGCTGTCGTGGTCTTGGATATTGATCTTACTGATGCTGAGGTCCATGGGAAGGCCTCGAAGCGCTGAGGGTGCTCATTTATAGGAACAATCCCACTGACCTAGTCGCCTTCTCTATGACCACCACGCTGCCTCCCTGCTTTGCCGGACCTGAGTCGGCAAACCAACAAGTCCGCCCCATGCGCTGTCCGTTGTCCTAGATTTTAGTCGCATTGTGGGCCGCTCAGCCCAGGGGGTCTACTGTAGCTTAATTAATTCTCCGAGCGATGAGATCATGAGACAACTAACACAATGTACCTGGAGAGTCGGGTTCACGGTTCACCTCCCCCGTGATCTGCTGCCCTGACGTTATCACCACAGATTACTCAACAATAGCCTTATTTCAACTGAGACCTGCCTTAAGGCTGGGCTGGCTGAAAAGCAAGCGGTGTGTTGTGGTCGCGATCAGAAAGCTGAATCGCGGGGTTGGCAGTGAGAAAACAAGAAGACGAATCGACGATCGAATAAAAACTCGCGATTCAAACTGGGGCGACAGAGTCTAGACCACTACCCCTGTGAGCGCAAGGCATTCCGTTCACAGACATTCACGGATAGACCCAAAACCAGGACATCTTGATAGGTTCGTCACTTCGGCACATCGAGTATCCGTGGCAAGCTTTTGACCCATGTAGGTTTAGTTCTATCTTGATGATGGATCTCAGGTTTCGGGAACTCTGTCACATGCCACTCCGGGGCTTGTCCATGCATTTGACCAATCGGAGCTTACCTAGAGAATCTGGGACACAAAGATCGCAGCAACCTGCGATGCCCAACCGCGCTTACACACAGGTCCCCCAAGAACGGAGAAAGCACAGCGCGGGTGCTCGGAGGTGACCACAAACGGGATCACTGACAGGAGCAAATCATCTAAGCAACCTCAACTCACAGAGAGAGAATTAATTAACTCAGCATAATCATTTCCAGACGGCCACAACCACTCCTCTGCAGGGTATGCTCACGCAAGACCACGCCATGCCATGCCAGAACGCCATACTATAATACGAGTACACAAATATGAACCCACCAAACGCACGTGTGTGGGGGGGTATTTCAGCCAGACGCCTTCCTTCTTTCAGACGCCTCTTGCGTCATTCAGACCACAGGATATAACCTGCCAACTTTTCGCTTTCACCGCTCTCGACCCCACTCCCTCGCTCCATTGCTGAAAACTCGAAAGGCATCCCATGCTCCTCCTGTAGGACCCATCCTCCATCCCCAGTGTCATGCGCCCTTTGCGATCCATCTCTTGACTCCCCACCCTTTATGGCCCATGTCTTATGTTACTGGCCTTATTCCCCCCCCAACATTTCCCGACAAACCCCCAACCTTTCCTGCGCCTCTTGCAAAATCTCCGAATGTGCCTCCGCCAACACAGACCGCAACACATCCAATAAATCCGGCAGTCCATCCCGGAGCGCCGACCCCATCGCTATGCTTTCCGTCAATTCTGTCAAGGACGCCGTGCTGGATAGGTAGCCGTTCACTCGTCGGTAGGTGTTGGCAGGGAGGTGGAGTTTACCGTGAGTGTGACTGGGACCAGGGCCGGGGTCTTGCATGGTGTCGTCTTGGCGGCTGATGGCGCGAACAAAGGACCAGATGCAGAGGGCGGCGTAGTACATGACCCAGGGGCGGTGGGGGTCGGGTTCGCTGCGGCAGGAGTAGGTTTGTGGTGGGTGCTGTTGTGAGTGTTGCTGGTGTGGTTGCTGATGCTGGTGTGGTTGCTGATGCTGCTGTGGTTGCTGATGCTGCTGTGGTTGTTGTTGGGGATCTCTAGACGGGAGGCTGACGACTCCTGGGCCAATGTCATGGCGCTCGCGGTCGCCCGCGCTGGGACTGCGGCGTGGGTCGACGAGCACGCGGTGGAGCAGTTTGATGGCGTGTAGGACGGCGTGTCGCGTGGAAGGCTGGGCGGACCAGGCGCGCATGCGCGCAACGACATTGCCGTAGTCTCGCACTGAGATTTTCCGCCCGAGTAGCCGCTTTACGCCGGCGTAGACCTGGCAGTCGATGATGTCGACGTGGAGACTGATTTGGGCCAGGTGGTACAGGACAGCCGCGCTGTGGACCGGGCCGTTGGAGCCCGGGGCATCGGCTAACGTGGTGTTCCCGGCGGCCCCTTGCGCAGCGTCGAAGCTCTTCTTCCAGTCGTCGAACGCGCGCAGCAGCGTCTTCTTCCAGGCATCGTGTGTCTCGGCCGACGGGGCGGTAAGGTCCAGCCACTTGAGGTGCGTCTCCCGGTGGCTGAGATGCCAGCCCACGCTCAGCAGGCCGGACATGATGATCATGCGCCCGAACGAGTGGGTCTTGACCTCCTTGCCGTGCAGTGCGCGCTTCAGGCCGTCGAGGAACGAGATCGGCCGGATGCCGTACATCCGTAGGTTCTGGTCCAACTGCCGGACCGTGTCTGGGTTCGACGCTGTCCACATGTTGTCGTCGCAGGGAAGTGGTAACCGGATCTCGTGCGGCGCCATGTCCGCCGCGTGCCCGAACATGGCCGCGTGGATCACGTCCATCATGAACGCCGCAAACACCACCCGATGCATCGCTTCCGTTTCAGCCCACCGGCACCACCATGTGTGCGAGTCAAGCGTGACACCCTGCGGTTGCTCGGCGGAGGGTTCTTCGGGAGGTGACTCGCTCCCGGAACGGCCGATCAGGGGACTCCCACGCCGCAGCAGGGTTAACGCTACTGAGTGGTAGATGTGGGCGCGCTCGTGCAGGCGGCGGGACGACCACATCTTCTCATAAAACTCGAGTAACAGGAGCGCCTGCGAGACCCACAGCGAAACAGGCGGTTGGGCGTCCTCGGCCGTGAGGATTTCTGACCGCACTCCTAAGATGATCAGGTCCGCAAACCCGCCGTAATCAGCCAGGTTCCCCGTCGTGTCGCGCGTGCGTAGCGACACAGCCCCCAGCGCGACCATGACCATGACCAGAAAGATCGAGCACCGGTTGCACGAGAAGGTCGGCTGATGGACGATGGGCAGTCGGGGCGACACACGGTCCCAGTACTCTTGCAAACAGTCCCGCATCATCTCCAGGCCCAACGCTGGGATATCCCCGCTTTCATCGTGCACCAGATTCGCTACCAGCGGCTCGGCCTTGGGTTGCTTTTGCCGGAAGACCTGGAACCACCGGAGAATCTCCTGATGCCGGAACTCCGCCAATAACTCGTCCGTCTCGGCGAACCGAGTCGGGGTCTCTAGCTGCGACCGTCCGCTCGTTAACGACTCGTAATCGTAGTGGATGTTGTTGTTCAGCGTCGACTCTAACCCGCCATCCATAAACGGCACGTGCGAGACACCAAAGTCGCCGTAGGGCGCATGCGGGTTGAAGAGCCATACGGCAAAGTTCTCGCGCATATCATCCGGCTGGAACTCGCCGGAGTGGTACGACAACGCCGTGGGCTGCTCGGGCATGCGCTGTTCCTGTTGCGGGTAGTAACCCGGTTTCTGCCGGATCATGTTGGAGGTGCCCATGTTGGGCAGCTGAGTGTGCCAACCGCCATGTTGGTTCATACTGCGCTGGTTCGGATTGGGCAGCGACGGTGATGGCTGTGAGGTCGAGTCCGGGCTCAGTAATATCGCGGCGTCGTGTGGAGCCCGCGGAGGGACAGCAGGGCGGCCGTTGGGCCCAGTCGTCGTCGGTGATATAACAGTCGTCGGGGGCGAAGAGTCCGTCGTCGCGCTGAAACTCGGCATGCGGTTTCGGGGAATGTACGAAGCCGAGTGCCGTTTCCTGTGACGCGCCAGGAGGTCGGCCCGGACGAACTTCTGGGCGCACTACGCTAGAGTGTCAGCGGCTATCGCGCGTCTTCCAAATATCAAGTAGCGGGGGGAGTGCGCTCGTCTGAGGTGTGAAACGGGGCGGAGGGAACGCATACCCCGGCAACGTCGCAACGGTATATCTCCTTAGGGGCGTCTAGGTCAGGTTAGTCCACGGCTGTTATCGTCGCGAAGGAAGAAGAGGGCGAAGCGCACGGTTCAGTTGGTGTCGCTGGAGATGCTCGGCTCTCGAGTACAACTTATCGCAACCGGGATACTCGCAGGCGAAGCGACGCGGCGCTCCTTTGCGACTCGCCCGCTTGTACGAGGAACTCAGCGCGGTCGCGCGGTTCTGCGGTTGGGCCGCATCGTGGGACTCCATGGCGAACACTTCCTCGTCTCGTTCTTCTGTTTTAGGGTGAATGCTATGAAAGTGCCGCGCCGGCTTCGGGGCGCGCGGAGCTCATGCGGAACACATTCGGGCGCAATCAATCCCGTTTGGGCGGAAAGGGAAAGAAAAAACGGGGGGTAACGTTGGGAATGGGACAGATAGCGAACGGGAAAATGGGGAAAAATGCGAGAAATCAGGCGGCGGCGCGCGCCTCTCCGTCGCAAAAGAAGAACATTAGAGAAAAATGGTGTCGAGCAGGGCGACCGGGTGCAGATTAGGCGCGATGTGCGGTGTCGAGTTCAATCATTCCGTAAGCCGAACGAACCTCATGCGAGCAAAAAGCTCAAAAGGGTGTGGTCTTTTCAGATGCCCCGGGCCCCGGGCGCGCGCCCACGCAGCGGGAAACCCCCACGCCCTTCTCCACACCCCACCAACAAGTGTCCAGGGCGTTCATCCTCTCCACGTGTGGGTAGGGGAAGTCCAAAAGCGAAGGGGCAAATGTGTGACGGAAGGAATCGGGATCCGTGCTGGTCAATCGGCCTAGATAAAAAGGAAAATGCGAGAAAAGCGAGACGGGAACATATAAAATTCAGCAAAAGACCATGGCAGAAGGAAGATGTGTTACTCTCATCAACTCATCAACAAGGAAAGAGCTCAGGGTCAACACACCGACCTGCGGGGTAGCACACCACCTGCACCTCAACGTCCAACCTGTCAAGCAAAAGTAAGCCTTTTGGGCAAGAACGCTCCGCAAAATTCCCCTGTGCAGCGTGGGGGTCCATCAAACCATCCAGTTCGGGCACCTAAAATTATTCGCAACGCCCAGCAAAGCCGACCGACGGGCCATCGCGCAACAAAAGACATGGGAACGATTGGCGGCCACCTCAACAATCGATTCGTTGATGTTTTGCGGCCAAGCCTTGAAGGCTTCATGACAGACATGGGGCTCCCGTACCCTACCCATGTTCCCCTGCGGGCGCCGGGCCAAAAACCCGGCCAGCCACTGTGAAAACACCCCGAATGCGCCAAATCCCGCGGAATTACACTTTCCTCCTCCCCTTCATGCTCGCTTGTAGATTGATGAAATGCGGGAGCGTGGCTAGCGCGTGGGAAAAGGAGGAGATTTGTTCGCCGACCTGAACCTCCGCGCTCTCGTTACTGCAAGGATCAAATGAGCTGAGATCGACCCTGCAGCTTCCCACCTATCCCGTGGTGTTTTCATCTTTGGGATGCCCGAACGGAGACCCCGGGTGGGGAAAACGATGACCGGCAGCCGGGGCCCGGGGCCGGAGCTGAAGTTGACAGAGGAAATCCCGGGCTTGCGCTATTTTTTGTGGTCCCGGCAGGGGTGATACCGTGATACGGCACGTTTGGCTGTTGGTGTTTGCGAAGGCTTGATTCAATGCTGTGATGTTTCGAGACCGGTAAAAAAGAGCCGAGTTTCTCTCGGTAATTTAATGTTCTCTCATCTCTTGATTTCTTCGTCTGTCTTAAACAACATACAAAACCCGCAACCCAACGTCAACCACGCGCCCGTCCCATCGAGCCATTTGACATTGACGTCCAGAACCACCCTCTACAACCGGTTAAACCGACACCGCCGACAAGCCAACAACTGACACTGTCGACACTCATAGATATAGTTCGGCAGCGTGTGGTTGCACTCCTCGCACCGGTGCGTCCCACCGCGCGACCGCCACGACGTGTGGTCGCACTCGTGGTTCTCCACGAGCAAAGCCCGCGCCTGCTCTACCATCTCGGCTCGTTGGCGCGCGCCCAGCCGCTGTCCGCCCGCGTTGCGGTCTACGACCACGTTGGCCCGGTCGAACAACATGCGCTCTTCCCACTGCGCGCAGCCGCAGGTCTTCCAGGGCAAGCCGCAGACGTAGCAGAATTGGGCGCCGCAGCGGCAAGCTGAGGGGTTTATGTCAGGTGAAGGTAAAATAAAGTAGCTAGGAAAAAGAAAACTCACTGATATGATTGCACCCGGTATTCAACTCCACAAACTTCTGACACGCGCGACACCGCTGCCAGCCCTGCTCCTGCGCCAACTGCAGCACCTGCTGCGTCGCCGGGTCATCAGGACAATCCCGGCTAACATGTTCCGCCCCCTTGCACAAAACACACGTCCGACGTCCGCATTGGAGACAATTCCCGACCTGGTTCCAGATCAGCTCGGGTGGTACCCACGTCGAGCACGTCGGCCGGTGGCAGTAGGTCCGGTTGAGGGTATCGAGTTCGCGCTTCTTGGCCTGGAACTGGCCCGCGAGGGTGGCTGTCAAGTGGGTACGGCAGCTGTCGAGAGGGATGGGTTGGCCGCAGCAGCGGGGCGGGAAGAGACTCTCGTCTGTGAGGGCCGAGGTGAATAAGGATTGGATGCAGTCACGGCAGTATTCGTGACCGCAGGCGGGACTTCTGGTGAGGTTGGTGATCGGGTGCCGGTCGGTGCAGGCGATGCACTCCCGCGTAGCAGGCATCTTATTGATTGGTTTCGGCGCGGCCGTGGTCGTCCGGTGGGCCGGCCGTCTTTGTGCCGCCCATGATGAGGACTCGGGGCTGTTCACGACGTCGTCGTCGGCCCCTGTTTGCTGTGACTGGAGGAAACCGAACGACACCGGCGACTGCGACGGAGAACCAGAGATATTGAGGTGTCTCAACCTCTCGACGACCTCGTCATCCACTGCCCCAGCAGCAGCCGACGCGTGGTCGTCACGATTATCCTGCGGCACCGGCTGGCCCCCCATTCGAAATGCCATGCGCCGATCCCGCGTGCTCCGCTGCTCCTCCGAGACTAGCGCCTGGATCTGCTCGGCATCGGCATCCACGGCGGAAGCCATGCTCCGGCACATGGCCTGGTCAGCCAGGAATTGCGACCGGGCGGCCAGCTCGTCGCGATACGCGTTGATCGCGACGGACAAATCGTCGCGGGGGTCATGTTGTCCGGCACGCCCTTTGCCCTTGGGGGCGTTCACCCGGGCCATTTCCTCCAAGTCTTGCAATTGGGCTTGGATGATGACCTGGAGGGTGGCCTCATCGAGGTCGGCGAGGTAGTCCATTTTGGTATTTGTAACGGTCCTGTTAATTCGGCCGGTGTTAGAAACAATACCGAAAAATAAATGAAAGAGGTGATTAGGTATACATACGTCGAGGGCTTGATCGATGAATTGACCGAAGGGATGCAAACCGAGATACTCGTTTGGAACAGAATTGAGGCCGTTTGTTGGGAATGGCACGGCCAATTGCACTGACCGCAGATCTGGGTGGCCTCAGTGCATCTGCAAATCGGGTGAGTGGTCAGTGGTGAATTTAAAAGGAACTCCGCACAACCAAGTGAATGTAGAAATTTTGGAGGGCACGGTAAAAAAATATCTAAAAAGAATGAGAACACTCCTGCCTTCCCGATTTTCTTTTCACCCGTTTCTCAAGTTCTCCTTTTGATCCCCCAACGCTATTTTTTCATCAGAATCACGTTGTTCACAAAAAATGGGATGGACCGAGATCCGACAAAATCCACTCGTTCATCGCTAACAGTGTCTCCTAGGAAATTAAATACAATTATGATAGGGAGCAAGCGAGAAGTACTATACTATACAAGTCAGAAAAGCACAGAATATATTTATCAGCGTTCGAGGCTCTTGGACCCCGTCGTGGAAGCACTGGAAACCCCACCCATGAAGACACGCTATCACGGATCCTGAACCAGACGAGGACCATACCAGATTCAGGCGAGGGGAGGTGAAACCAGCTGTGGTCCCGGGTCTAAAGTGCTGTTAGTGTAGGGGAGGCTTTGGTCACCCAGTGAAAGATCAGCCCGTCTATGGTGTGTCTATACAGTCTGCTAAGCGCCTCACCATGGACGTATAGCCCCCCTGACACGACTACGATCCGTGTGATGGAACTCTGTGTTTTCTCGACCTTAGCACACGCGACAGCGACAGAACCTGAGATAGCGACCACGAATGCCACCATGGCCAGCGGCTTTCGATGTCCTTGAAAGGATAGACGATCTGCGGAGCAAGTATCTCCCATTGAAAGTGTCCACCCGCTGGTCAACGGAACCTTGACAATGACGATACCGGTCGGCTCGCTGTCTCCCTGCGCCGGAATCAACAGGTGTAGCTGGAGCAACACAGGCCGTGAATATGCGACACATCAGCTTCTCACTGCTCCGAGGAGGACACCCGGAACGAAAGAGAACATTCCAAGCGCTCTTCACGACCAGCAGTCTCGGAATCGAACCTCGTCTCCAACATCGCACATTGCTTTCCTGCCAGGCTAACCCGCGGCGAGCTAGCCGCCAGCTCTGGGACCTCCGCCTCAGCTCTCGACCCGAGACAAGGCGATGGCCCGCCTCGTTATAAAGTTGCAAAGGGGAATCCGGGTGGCGGGCCACGCTCCGTCGCGATGCGCTGGGCCGTGCTAGGAGTGTTGCAGCAAAAAACAATCGTTGATTGCAGCAGCAAGTGGGACCCTTTTATGCTGTGACAGAGAGTGCTTTGGGGACTGGGGCAACACGGGCTGGAGGGTGGGGATTTTGGGTGTGACTTTTCGGGGGGTGGTGGTGGTGGGCGTGAAAATGGGAGAGAGAAGGCCTTGTCTTTGGGATCATCAGCGGTTAGTGGCCAGAGAATGATTGTGGTTTGGGAGGGCTTTTTTTTGGAAGGGGCAGATTCTGGATATGGAATTTTTACAGAAGGATTGCGCTTGATTTTGCGGTGACGAAGGACGACTGCTACGAGTTTCCCGAGTCACAAATGTCGCGGTGGCTTTTACTTGGAAACATCAACCATACCCCTCTCCTATCGAACCAGTTCAAACCACGTTTTCAAAAGCAACGCAGGGCAAAGAAGAAGCCGGCGGTAGTAGGTACACTTTCAAGATTAGTTGATATGTGACCTGCGCCAAGTTATCAGTCAACAATGATTCAGCGAATCTGGCCAACCAAACCAAAGAGGACTGAGCCTTGGTGCTCCCCGATTGACAAACCCTGATCCTTCTGCCTTGCACTGTTCAATAGCCGCGTTGCCTCTCGATGGCCGTGTTGTATCAATGCTAGGTGCCCGACATGAATGCCCAGCCCCGGCCATCTACACGGATACCCTCACCCGCGTCGTCAACCCCGTCCACCAACACTTCTTGAGGACGGGCCCTTCCCCGTCAGGCGGTCAGTTTGCCAGGCCGCCCTTCTCGACTTGTTTCTCGGTGTACTTGCAGGGCACCGCCCTATCGGGATCAAAGTGGACCTTGGCGCAACAAGCCATCCAACAAAAACAACAAAAACATACAACACCGGGGATTCCCCAGTCGTCACCGACCTGAGTACTGATCCGGCCGTCGCCAGTTTGGCTAGGGGAGAGCGGACGGGATCCCGTATTTTCTAGCGCGTATGGTCGTATGTAATAGTCCGGTGTCCAGAATCGTGTTGAAGAATGCTCGTGGGAGAATGTGCAGGAGGACAAGGTATGTATGTACCTGGGGAGGTCATGTGTTAAGTGCCATTCCCACTGCCGTGCCCTGCACGGTCCCTTTGTGTGACACTGCTGCTGCGAGGAACGGGGAAAGGGCCGAGTAGGGCGGGGAGGGCCGCGAGGTTGGCCTAAGAATCGCTTGATCGTGGGCCGTGGCGTCTCCGTACCTTCCGTGCCGCTCTCCCCGGCGAGTCGGACCGCCCGCTAGCTTCCTACTTGAGGAATTTCTTAATCACCGCCGTCGCTGCCACCTCTTCGTTCTCTTTCCCAGACCGATCGCCGGCCCCGCCGCTTCCTTGCACTTGTAATATTTCCGGCGGCGGGTATTGGAGGGGGTTTCGCTGAACGAGCTACACCCTGATTCAACGTGATTGAGATCGAGCTGCACCCTGTACGCGCCGTTAGGCTCTTGGCAAGCTAGGAAGATGGTCTCTTCAAAGGAAAAGATGTTGTCCCGGTTGATTTCCCAGCCGTGAGTCACAACCCCTTCACCGGGCATTGTAAGTGTGTTGTCGAAGTACTTCAGGTTGTCCGGGTCCAGGTATAATTACATCAGTTATTGAATCCTCGGTTATTTTTTCGGGTTTCAGATAAGGTGAGTACTTAGTAAAAGACAAAGAAAAACAGAAGCAGGAATGGGAAAGCGAGAGGAGCAAATATCGGTACCTGTGGTTTGAACGTTGACAGCCAACTTTTGATGGGAGTTGTCGTCACCATTATATAGGAATACAAGGTCGTCCTGAAGAAACAGTGTAGCCGTTCCGTTGAACTGTGCCCCCGATGGCCCTGATCCGCACTCTCCGTTCTGCTTATCCCCGGACAGTAACAGCCATAGCTTGGACTTGCTCGCGCTGATGGTCTTGCCGTTGATTGCCGTATCCTCACTCTGTACAACGAGGTAGAACTTGGAGGGCGTCTCCTTGGCCGCCAAGGCCTTCGGGGTCAGAGCTGCGGCGGATACGGAAGCTGCCGCGCCGGCGAGGAGGGCGACGACAGTGGTCAGCTGCATGGCCGTTGACCTTTTGGGATGGAGAAGATTGGGAAGTGGAGGTAGTGTTGAAAACGTGGTTAGTGTGTGTGTGTTGATGTTCTTGATGGTTTGATGTCCCGGGATCGAGGTCTCAGGATGCTGAGGGGGCTTCTTTCTACAACATTTATGCCCATCCGACTCCTGCTTCCCCGGGACGCACGTACTAGGCGAGGCACACCTGCACTTGGCAAATGTGCACAGCCCGATCTTGCGGATCTCATGTGACGAATGTGGATTTGCGACCATCGCGGGCGAGCGACAAGGAACAATCATTTTTGACGAGCATTGGCCGAAAGCTTCCCACGGATGCTTGGGGCTGTTTCGTGGACATTCTGGCCGGGCGGGGAAACCTCGATTTGGCAGTTCAGCTGGTCCGGGTGAATGGGCGGATCGCCATCTTGTGTGCACTAAGATACACTACCTTAGTGTATGTAGGTACGAGAACGGGGCACTTTTCGCACCTCAATTCCGGTTCATCGGCCTCAGCATCAACGACACCAATTAGCCGAAGCATCAACAACATCAACACTCACCGCCGTACAGGAAACGGCTGGGAGTCTTGGACAAGCAGTGTGGCTGTAGGTAAGGTAGGGCGGATTCCGTGAAGCTGATTCCCGAAATTCCGAACTCTTAACTCCGCGAAGCGACAGGCTTAGCTTGCCACACATAAGATGCCCTGGGCGTCAGGCCAAGGTTGTAGACTAGGTAGGTAAGGTACCTTACCTACCTAGATAGGTACGATACACGGGCGCACCTCCACCTGCATCTTGGAGGCCCACGGAGTTTTCGCTGGGAAGCACTTTGTGATTGTCGTCCGGCGCCAAGATGGTCTGATTGTCATTGGGCCCTATCAAGAAGCGGGCGATTCTGACTCTGTTTTTTTTTTTCGTTTTTGACATCCGTCCGGACCATGATCCCCGACTTTCCCATATATAACCCCAATCCTGGTACTTTCGGGACCGAGCTGAAGCAGCTCGCGATGTTGCCGGGTGTGTCTTCGCTCTCTCGTGAAGAGACCAACGACCCAAGCGCCAATTTCGCCGCCCAAAGCTGTGGCTGGGATCCTCAGTCAAGGCTTGGGTTTGTCCGTAAAATTTTCTGTTCCACCTGTGACGTCACACGCTCAACTGTTTGGATCTCGAGTTTGCATTTGGTTTCCATCTCCGTTCCGAGACTCGGCCATTGACCGGCAACGGCGGCGAGCGGCCGACCGGCGAGTCGGCGACCACAACACGGCACACCGTCAGCTTTCAGCTGGCCTTGGGTAGCGCCCAGTTGGGAAACAACCGAGACTTCCATTGCTGATCAGGCAAACGATTACCAATTTCGGTAGCCCCAGCCCTGGTGTCTCTGTTGTCTCAACGCCCGGAGAAATACAGCTTCCGAGATCGGCGGCCCGACAGCCCCGGCCCACACAGGTCGCCGACAGGGCCTGCAGGGCCAGCAGCGATAATACCCAGCGAGGTACACTACTCCATACTGGATGCAATTCTGGGCCAAGAACACCACGTGGGTAGACCCGAGCCTTGTTTGTGTCTCACATTCTTCAGGTGGGATAAGACAACACTTGATGCATTAAGCTGTGATGCGGTGCGGCCATCACAACTCGGATCTCGTCGCGGACAGGGGAGCCCGCTGCCGATCGGCCAGTTTCCGGCTCGGGAGGTCAGTGTGGTCTCCCGAGGAGCGGTGATAGCCGGCCGGTCGGACGGAAATCTTGTATAAAAGACCATGCTACCTACTCTCTCAGCACGTCGAGACCTGCCTAGGGTACCTATCGACTGCAACCTCAACATCATCAACACACCTCACGATCCAGGTACTCTTTGACACCTACTTCCCTCCTCAAAAAAGACCACCACCATGCAGCTCACCACCCTCTTCACCCTCCTCGCCGGCACCGTGGCTTCGGTGTCTGCCGCAGCCCTGGTCCCCAGAGAGGACCCCTCCGACTTCAGCCTCACTGTACATAAACCCGATTCACCCCTCCACGGTCGGGCCCTCATCGCGAGCGAAAGCAGGTTGTGGATATCCACGTCGTGGAGTAAGCGGCAGGCACTGTGTAGGTGGGGGGAGGGGAAGCGGCCCGACGGTGACGGGGCTACCTTCTCTCTTGACGGCGACAAGCTGTTCCTGTACGGCATCGGGGGGCAACCCTTTCAACAGTTGGGTCTCGATCCCAAGGAAGACGGTATAGTTCCCCTTTTTTTATTTTTCGTGGCTTTTACTAGTATATATAAAGAAAGAATGTTTGCATCTGCTAACAAATATGTAGGCCTGGACAACCTAAAGTACTTTTCCAGTATTGCTGGTAAACCTAGTGAGAACTTCCGGACCGACGGCTGGAGGGATGATGGGGGAATCCTGTCGTTTTCTTGGGCTCTCTTCCAGGCCTGCCCGGTAGACGATGGCTACGATACGTATAGGGTGGACATCTATGCCAACTCCTCCGCGTTGGATAAGGGCTGTGTTACCTTTGACGCTAAGATCAACGCCCAGGAAGTTCCGCTGCCCTGCACCTACACTTAGGAATGAATTCCGGGCGATAACATGAGGGAGTCCACGGGGGAGCCCGAAGGGGTGTACCTCGAGATGTGCTGGAGAGGGTGAAAGCTGGTTACCTAGGGGGAGAGCGAGTTGGTGGCGGGTCAGGGCTGAGTACCTAGGTAGGGAGCTGGTGTTCGAGTCTGAGAACGAACTTGGATAGGTTGCCTGGGAGGAGCTAGTTACGGCTACTAATGGAGCACTCAATTCTCACCGGGTTGGTTCAATGTGGTGTAAGCTTTTGTTTTTCCACTCCGCCCGACCTTTCGGCCTGAGTCGATGATCGGGGTTGCGCGTTTCTGTGATGGTACTTCCAACACGCTCATCCAACTACGTGAGGTGCAGGCAAGATTTTGTTGCATTCCCAGTGCCGTACACCTCGCCCCTCACACGACTCCTGGTGCCCCGCGCCTTGCACCGTTCCATGCCCCCCTCGAGCCTTGCGTGGTTCGATGGCTGGATTGTACCGATCTTCGATGACAGAACCCCCCAACCTCCGCCAACTAGCCTCAGGGCGGCCAGCTGGCACGGAGATCCGGAGATAAGATCAATGGCTGCTGATCCGAGCTGCCAGCAAAACTTACCGCAAGTTCCTAACGCTGGTCACGGCTCACACGCTCCCATCATCCACGCCACGACGCCCACGGCCTGCCTGGTAACTCCTTCGAGACTAAGGGCAGGCGTATTGAACCGGAAGATAACTACGTCTTGTATCCCAGCTACTCATTCCTGGCCTGCCCTGGGCCCTATATGGAGTACGGCGCGTATAAGGTGGACATGTTCATCGACAACTCCCAACTCCCCCCAGACTGTTTCGCCTTCAAAGCCCAGCTCACGTTCGACAGCGCGGCGGAGGGCTGCACTTACAGTTAAGGAGAGGTCGAGAAGTACGGCCTGTAGGGGAAGGGTTTTACTTGGAGAAGTTAGAGCTGCGGTTACCTAGGTAACGGGTTCCCGGGCGCGGGGAGGCTGGAGGTCATGGCGTGGGATCCGCAGTCTGTATATAAAGTCTACGGGGGCTCCACTTCGAGTCTGCAACTCCCTACGGACGGTGTGAAATGTAGAGTTGGTGCTTCTATTCTGGAATCATCTCAGCCTTGCAGAATCACAGCCATACATTTTAGGATTTGTGTCTTTTGCATGCGATTGCTCTGAGTCTGTCCCACCCCGGTGATCCCCACTTGCCACAGGTCACACACGACAGCAGCGCCAGGTAGTTCTAAATTCTGCCGTCTGAAAATGGGAGGCAGTTCCCGAGCCTTTCGTGCCTACGGAAGATTCCATCCTGTTAACCGGGACTGGGCAGGGACCACTCCACCATCAGGTTAATTGGGAAATGTCAGCAACCCGATCTGGCTTTACAGGTATTGTGGGCTCTGTCAAATAGGCTGTCGGGATATACATCGGGTAATACCTCTGTGAACAGGTATACCACATAGCTGCATTACAATAGGTAGGTGTCGGGAAGAATCACATAGTAAGGTACCTTACCTATTCTCGATAAGAGGTATTAAGGTACTGTCAATGGCATCCATTCCTGCTTACTGGCATAACTCGCAGCAAGTTATGTACCTAGGTAGGTACGTAAGTCAAAAGCTCTTATGACACGGATCCATGTCCGGCGTGCTAAGCATAGAGGTAGGTAATATCTCTAAGGTTCTCTGTATATCTCGAGATTTTATTGGGTTTCTCCCAAGTCAATTCTGTTTTCACCCTAGACTCGGACACTGGTCCAGAGGTGGGAGCCGGCTACCCAGGGTGGAATGTTAATGTTCCCAACGCCCTAGGACCTAGGCACTTACCTACCAGGTACGTTCCCTATCGACCTCAGCATCAACAACCTGCAACATTAACAACATCAACAACTCCAACCATGCTACTCATCACCGCCTTCACCATCCTCGCCGGCGCCGTGCCTTCTGTGTCCGCCGAACCCTTGACCCCTAACGAGACATTGTTCCCCGACATTTGCAATCTTTCGGCGATTAGTCCGGGCACTCCCATCCACCACAAGTACATCGCCGCTATCAAGGGCAAGCTATTCGTAGTGCTGCGCTGGGCCAGCCAAGACTCTCAGTGCCTGGCGACCTTCCTGAGGGGGCGTTGCGAGGGCGTGGCCTCCTTCTTTATCCAAGACTACGGGCTCTTCCTGTTCGGACGGAGGCAGGGTCTCCGTTCTGTAAATACCTAAGGTACCTAGGTACCTACCTCTACCTTACCTAGGTAAAGTCCACACACATGCAGGCTGACCGGACCCTAACCCTCCCCGCCTGTCGCAATGCAGGTACACACAGCGCAACAACGCCAGATATTTCTGAATTCTATCATCTGGAATTAGTACAAGAGGGCACAGATAGAGGGCCCCAATGCACAACCCTCCCCCCTCCTCCCCCCCGCTTGATCGGGCCTGGATAGCAACTACCCCACCATCCGGCCGATTCGCGAGCGTCAACAACCCGATCTTATCTCACTACCTAATATGGGTCCCGTTAAGGAAACTACCGCGGTAGGCACCTTGGAACCTGAGGTATGCTACACGGCTGCATTGTAGTACACTAGGCGACGGGAACAATCACATCCCTGGATCTTCTCGATGCTGTTAATGGCTACCTTATCAATCTAACTTGCTGGCATAGCTCGCAGGAAGTTGGGTTGCTCGAAAACTCCAATGCCATGGATCGTCCGCGTGCCAAGCATAACGTGTCTCGGGCTCTTGTTTGCATCTCGATGATTTATTCGATTTCCGTCTTAACCTCAAGACTCGCATACACTGCCAGTGACCAGATTGATCCAAGACAGGTCTCAGTTGAAATAAGGTTCTGGAGTGCCGATCGGGCAAAAGGCCGCTGTCCCAGTTGTCTTAGTGTAATTATCCCACGGCCGGCGAGGCTATGGTCATCACAGTCACGGATGTCGTCCCGGTCATAGACTGGACAGCCCTCTGCCGATCAGCGGGTTTTCATCTCGGGTGGCTGACCGTGGTCCCCGGACCTGGGAGGCCACACGGTGGGAATGTTTGAATATTAATTGACAGAGCACCCTCAACATGAAGCACATCAGAATATCATTGACATCAACAACAAAGTTTTCAACGCCAACTCACCTCCCAAACCACTCCCTGCAAAACAACCACAACCATGCAGCTCACTACCATCTTCACCCTCCTCGCCGGTACCACGGCTACCGTCTCCGCCGTTGTCCTGACCCCCAGGGCCACGTCCCGCAACTTCATCCTACGTGTACAGGACGACCAACCGGGGCTCCGCGGCCAGGTCCTCAGCGCGAGCAAGAGCAGGTTGTGGGTATCGCTGCCTGAGGACAAGCAAGACGCGCAGTGTGAAAAGGGCCCAGAGGCGGGGTGGATCAAGGGGGCGGCCGCTCTATTCCTGCGTGACAGCGAGCTGTTCCTCTACGGCGGGGGGGATCATGCCGTTCAGAAGTTTGGTGTTGATAGGCAGGCAAATGGTCCGTGCAATCGTCTTTCGTTTTCACTTCTGCTTTCTTATTTATCTTTTGGAGTAATCATCTTAAAAAGGAAAAAGAAACTCTGAATTTACTGACGAGAACCCTAGACCGAGATAACCTGAAGTACTTCGACACTACCCACGATAACCCCAGCGACACTGTGGTGACCAGGGGCTGGTACATCGACTCGGGGAGGAATGCCCTGGCTTTTTCTGGTGCGTTGCTTCTGGCCTGCCCGGAGTCCGGTGCGTACACTGTAGGCGTGTTCCAGGGCAAGTCTACGCCGGAAGACAGAGCAAACTGCATCCCGTTTCATCCCGAGGTCGTCGAGAACGACGCCTCGGTGCCCTGCGAGTACAGTGAGGAGTAGGTCGAGAACGAGGGCCAAGGAATCTGGATTATCAGGATGGAACTAGTTCAGGAGGTACGGATAGTAATAATTAATACACGAGAGAGAAATTGAAGTCCCGCCTGGTTATTTTGGTGTGACAAAGAGTCAGGTAACTTTTACCCCGGATCACAGTTTTCCTCGGGACCTCAGCCACAGCTTTTAGGGCTCGGGTCGTACCGGGACTGGGACGCTGACAGAACGAGGGGCCAGGAAGAATTGGGCGTTTCAAGGTGGAGGGCGGCCGTTGAACTCTCGACCTACCTAATTATACCTCCCGGTTCGATGGTCGTCTTCAATCGCGGGATGGTGGGTTGAAAATTGGGAGCATGCAACTAAACCGACCTCAACCGACCTCCCAACTTTTAGGTGGAACAGCGGCTTGGCCTGTGATGCAACACGACCATCACAGACTCGGATGTTGACTCGGATGGGGGAGCCCTCTGCCGATCGGCTCGCTCTCAGCTTGGGAAGGTAACTCCGGCCCCTGGGACGCAGGAGTACGTTGCACCTTACACCACATCGTTACGTTTGAGAAACTGGTGTCCGTGAATGTCTAGCTTTCTCTGTGCCATCACCTTCAACATGGTTGTTAGTGATCTGCCACTCATCATGTTTGGAGATCGAGGTTGGATTCGATTTCTTTTCTTAACCCCGAGGCTTAGCCTTTGACCGACCGACGACCGGGCACCGTCACCTGTCCGTTTGGCCCGAGACAAGTCTCAGTTGAAATAAGGGTCTTGCAAGCTTATCGGCCAAGAGATTCGGTGATTACTGTAGCTATCCCCAAACCCGGTGTCTCAGTTGTCTTAGCGCGGGGCTAGTAGGGCAGGCCGGAACTCTTGTCAACAAATAACGTTAGGTACCCTCGGTAAGGAGCCCTTTGCGGATCAGCCGATTTTCAGATCGGGAGGGTGACCGCGGTCCCCTGAATTGGGAGACGGAAACTACTAATTACATAGGTGGGAATGTCATATGAGAGACAACCCTCAGCAACCTTGAGAGGTACTCATTGACTTCAGTATCAATAACATCAACATCGATATCAACACCTATCCTCGAACCAAATCCTAACGATCAGCTCACCTTCCCAAAAACACCCCTCAGGGTAAAGAGACGAGAAAAGGCTGTGACTATGCAGCCGGCCACCCTTACCCTCCTCGCTGGCATTGTGGCTTCCGTCATGGCCCTGACCCCTCGGGAAAATATTGGCAATACGTTCAGCCTCAGTGCCTGGACTAATCACCCCCAACTGTACAATATGAACATCGGTACGAGGGAGAGCAGGTTATGGCTGACACATCCCATGGATGATGAGTCTGGGCAGTGTACGGGGGGGACGTCAGATAGTTCAGCTACGTTTTTTATCTACGACGGTGACCTGTTCCTATACGGCGGTGGGTCTTCCTTCTATCATTCCCATCAACAGTCTGCTGTATATACTGGTATGTTTTCTATCTTCATCTCTTTCTGCATTTTTCCTTTCCCTTTGCTGGTATATAAAAAGCAAACAATAAATCGGGATTTCCTAATCAACATCTAGATTATCCAGACCAAGGTAACTTGAGGTACTTCAACAATCTTAGTAATATGCCTGGGGGGACCTCCGAGACCAAAGGCTGCGCTATCAGCGATGGCGACTCGTTTTTGACCTTCAATGACTCCAGCTTTCTGGTCTGCCCAGAGTCTAACGGCCTGTATACCCTGGAAGTTCGCTTTGGCCACCTCGACGATGAAAGCAACAAAGCTTGCGTCTCGATGAACCTCTGGGCGACCCTCGAACACGAGCCATCGGCTTGCCAGTACAGCCAGAAATAGGTCGAGGAAAGCTGGTCTGAAGACCTGACGGGGAAGGCTCCATGTCGAGGTGTGGTTGACGGGGTTGGGACAAGACAGGTCACAACGGGGGTGAAGGTCGGTTCGGTGGAAAGTTGGTAATTAGAGGGTTAGGGTTGGATAGCCAGAAAGGAGTCATAAAAGAGCATTTGGAGTCCCAAGTTTCTGCTTTTCGGTTCTTCCAACAATGAGGTTGCGTCACTCTAACGGTACGCGTCCCGTTGTAATCAACCCTTTTGGTAGACTGGGCCCCGCAATCCACGGCTGACGACTGCCATATCTTGTCCGCTCTTTCCCCGCTCTCTTTAACCCCGCCAACTTTTCTTCCTGACAGGAAAAATCCCAACAAATCTTTTGAAAAGTTCTCGACACGCCGGGACAGCTGACGCGGACTTGGCACGCACCAGCGCGCCAAGCAATGCTTAATTCCGACACCTTCCTATTTCAGTCCCCGAATGGCCCCCAAATGTCCCCTCAAGGGCTCGGCTTGGATTTATCGGAGCAAAGAACACGCGTGAAGGACCCGATGTCACAATGCCTTTCTCGCTGCGGGGGCCGAGTGACGACCCGACGCTGAGTCTTTCCGGTTTTGGGATATTCCTTCCGTAATCCAGCCCTATAGGAGAGTCCGGTCGCGCTGCGATAGCCGTGGAATGCAGTGCCGCGTACGTGCTTCGCATTTTCGCATGTTTGTCACTGGTCAATGACGAATTGGCTCTTTTTCCCCCCCTAGCTTGGGGACTGGCAAGTGATGCAGCATATGATGACAATTGGCAACCTCCATTATCTATCTCCTTCCGGGCCCCTCTCCCACATCAATGCCATCCTCAATTTCCATCTTCAGTCTCGAATTAGCAGAGAATCGACACGAGACCAGCCATGGCCTGTCTCAACGACGACGCGTTCGGCCCCGCCGTGCGCGGGTGCCGCGGCGACTTTGACTTCACGCTGCACTTTGAGCAGGTTTTTTTCACGCTGCTACCGGCGAGTCTTTTTGTGGTAGTCTCGCTCGCGCGAATGGTGCATTTGTGGCGGAAGCGGGTCATGGTTGGGGGGGTGTGGCTACGGTGCGGGAAGATGGTAATTATGCTACCCGCTCTGTTACTCACTTGTGAAGGCTATCCATTTTGCTGACGGGTATCTAGATCGCGATATCAACCTACGCCGCGCTGCAGCTCGTCCTTCTCGTCCTCGCCACCACATCCCCTTCAGAATGGTTTACCCTCTCCACTGCAGCATCCTCCCTCGCCCTCGTCGCAGCCCTACTTACTCTCCCGCTCTCCTATTTCGAACACGCCCGCGCTCCCCGTCCATCAATGCTGCTGCACGCCTACCTCACCGTGACGCTCCTCCTCGATATTGCCCAGGCACGCACTGTCTGGCTGGCCGGCTTTTCCCCAACTGAAATGGCCTACGCGCGGGCATTTACCGCGGCCGTGGTCGTCAAAGCAGTCATCCTCTTATTGGAAGGCCAATCCAAAACCCGCTGGATCCGCTGGATCGACCAGCCCGGCACATGTGCATGCATCAACGACACAGACACCAAACAAGAGACCGCAGACCATCACAGCCCTGAAGAGACCAGCGGTCTGTACGGTCTCGGCGCCTACCTCTGGCTCAACGGTCTCCTAGGCCGGGGCTACCGCCAGGTACTGGGCATGGACGACCTATTCCCCCTCGACGCCAACCTGCGCGCTGAAGCGCTTTATGCCCGGCTCGGTCACCATTTCGAAAACGTCGAGGCCTTCCGCGGTAAGAGGCACGGTTTGGCCCGGGTCCTAGCCCGCGCACTGGCTGTTCCATTACTAGTGTTACCTGTGGGACCGAGGATTGCGTACGGCGCGTTTCAGTTTTGTCAGCCCTTTTTAATCCAGACGCTGTTGCGGTACTTGCAGGGAGGTGGAGAGGGACAGGATGGGGAAATGGACCGGAATATTGGGTACGGTCTGATTGGGGCGACCGCGCTGGTGTATCTGGGCATTGCCGCATCGTCGGCGCTGTACTGGTACTTCCAGGAGCGCGCGCTTTACATGTCGCGGGGCCTGTTGGCCACAGCCGTCTTCCGGAAAACGGTAACCTCCCGGCTGCGGGGGTCATCTGATTCCGCGGCCTTGACGCTCATGAGCGCGGACATTGAACGCATCATTGTCGGTGGCATGAACCTGCACGAGTTGTGGTCCAACTCCATCCAGGTTGGTCTGGCTTGCTGGCTGCTACAACATCAAATCGGAGCGGCCTTTGTAGCCCCGCTAATCGTTGTGGTTGTGAGTACCGCCGGACTGACCATGCTCGCGCGGTATACGGGTCCCCGACAGAAAGTATGGATGGCGCGTATTCAGGAACGCGTGGGGCACACGGCGGGTGTAATCGCGCAAATTCGACATCTCAAAATGGCTGGGTTGGCGGAGACGGTAGAGAAAGCGGTACAGGCGATGCGCCTGGCTGAGTTGCATGCTGGGTCAAGTTACCGGGTGATTCAGGTGGCTGCGGCCGTCGTGGGGTACACGCCACTGTTGATGGGACCTGTGTTTGCGTTTGCGTTTGCCTCGCGCACGTTGGATGTTACGACGATTTTCACGGCGCTGTCGTTTATTACCCTGCTGGCTGAGCCGTTGAGTTTGCTGTTCCAGACTATACCCGTGCTGGTGTCGGCGTTTACGTGTCTGGAGCGGATCCAGGCGTATCTCGAGGCCGAGGCGCGGGTCGATTGTCGGGTGTTTGAGCCGAGTGGACAGGAAAAGGAGAGTGAGGACGAGAAACCCGCTGGGAAAAGAGAAAAGCAAGACCGCGTCCGCATTACCAACGCAACCTTCGCCTGGGACCCGACCAAACCCACCCTCCACGACATCTCCCTGACTATCCCCGCCGGCCAGCTCACCCTCGTCATCGGCCCCGTCGCGTCGGGCAAATCCACCCTCTGCAAAGCCCTGCTTGGCGAACTCCCTCTCCTATCCGGGCAAATCACCCTGTACTCTCCCCCAGACCGCCCGATCGGCTACGCCCCACAAACACCCACCCTCTCCAACACTACCATCCGCTCCACCATCCTCGGCCCATCTTCCCTTTTACCCTACAACCATGCCCGCTATAACGCCGTGCTGGATGCCACCCTCCTCCGACCGGACTTGGCGCTCCTCCCCGCTGGTGATGAGACTAACATCGGCAGCCACGGCATCGCGCTCAGCGGCGGCCAGAAAGCGCGTGTGGCTATGGCGCGCGCGCTGTATCTGGAAGCGGATTTCTGCGTGTTTGATGATGTGCTGAGCGGGCTGGATGCGGATACTGCGGAGGGGGTGTTTATGAATGTTTTTGGGGGAAGGGACGAACGGGACGGGACTGGAGAAGAGAAAGGGCTGTTGAGACAGAGAGCGGCGACCGCGGTGTTGTGTACGCATGCGGTACGGTTTCTGCCGTGGGCGGATTGGGTTGTGGTGCTCGGGGCGGATGGGAGGGTGGTCGAGGAAGGAAGATTTGAGGAGTTAAAGGGGCGAGAAGGGGGGTATGTGGCCGGCTTGGGAGTGGAAACTCCTGGAGTCGGGACTCCGAAGACACCCCGTGAAGCCCCTGAAATCGCAGCCCCTGAAGTAAACAAACCCCCGAATCTACCCACAGCAACAACACAGCCAAAGCTTACCGCAGCTAAACCAACAACCACGACATCCAACCCAACCGACACGGCATCCCCCGAGACTACCGCCCGCATGACCGGCGACTGGGCCGTTTACCGGCACTACTTCACCCGCATCCCCCTCTCCATCCGCCTCGTCTTCCTCTTCTTCGGCATAACATGGGGCGGCTTCGCCAACCTTGGCACCCTCTGGCTGACCCTCTGGTCCGCCGACGTCGCTTCCCCTTCCCCAACCCACACCAACGCCTACTACACCGGACTATACGCCCTGTTCCAAATCTTCACCCTAGCCTCCCTCGCCATTCAGGCCTACGTCTGTTTCACCCACATGATCACCTTCTCCGGCGCCCGTATCCACGCCGAAGCCTTACGCACCGTGCTGCGGGCACCGCTGGCGTTCTTTTCCAAGACGGATACCGGCGTGGTGGTGAATCTCTTTTCGCAGGATCTGACGCTCGTCGATGGGCAGCTGCCGCAGGCGGTGTGTAATGTGGTGTTGACCGTGTTTGAGGTGCTGGGCATGGCAGCGGTGATTGCCACGGCGTCGCCGTATGTGGCGGTCACGTATCCCGTGTTGGGAGTTGTGTTGTGGGTGTTGCAGCGGTTTTATTTGCGGACGTCGAGGCAGATGCGGTTGTTGGATTTGGAGGCGAAGAGTCCGTTATAGTACGGCCCCTTTTCTTTTCTTCCTTGTCACTTTTCAACTTTACACGAAGTAAATGCTAACGCTAACGGTAACAGCACCCACTTCATCGACACCCTCCACAGCCTCGCGACAGTCCGCGCTCACAACTGGACCCACCCCTCCCTGACACTGAACAAATCCCTCCTCGACACCTCCCAACGCCCGGCCTACCTCCTCGCCATGATCCAGCGCTGGCTCGCCTTCACCCTCCAACTCGTCGTCGCGGTCCTCGCCATCGCCGTCGTGGCACTGGCCACGCAAATCCACGTCAACACAAGCAGTGGCAACGCGGCTGGGTTCACAGGTGCCAGTTTGGTCACGCTCATGTCGTTTGGTGAGAGTTTGACGACGATTATTCGATTTTATACGCTGTTGGAAACGTCGATTGGGGCGGTTAGCAGGTTGAAGGCGTTCAGTGAGACCGTTGCGCCGGAAGATAAGGAGGGGGAGACGGGCGTGCCGGGGGTGGAGTGGCCGAGGGGAGAGATTGAGATTCGAGGGGTGTCGGCGAGTTATGGAGGACGTAGCAATGGGAGCGGAAGTGGGAGTGAAAGTGGAAGTGAAGAAGACGGGGAGAAACAGCTGGTCCTGCGGGACTTGAATTTGACGATTGCCCCGGGGGAGAAAGTGGCTATCTGCGGGCGCAGTGGGAGGTACGTTCCCTTACAACTTTTCAGACTGAAGCGATGCTAACGCAGGAAACAGCGGCAAATCCTCCCTGCTCCTCCTCCTCCTCCATCTCCTTGACCCCTTACCGTCTTCCTCTTCCAACCCCAACCCCAACCCTAACCCCGACAACTCCAACACCTCAACCACCATCACCACTGCTCTACCCAAAGACAAAGACGAAAACACCCCCACCTTCAAAATCGACTCTCTCCCCCTCTCCTCCCTCTCCCGTTCCGCCCTCCGCCATTCCCTCTTCGCCCTGCCACAAGACCCCGTCTTCCTGCCTCCCGGCACATCCGTGCGAGACAATCTCGATCCCGACGGCGAAGCAACAGCGGCCGAATGCCGCGGTGCATTGGAGGCTGTTTCACTTTGGGGGCATTTCGCAGGTTTACTATCCCAAGAGGGAGAAGACGAAGACGTCCTAAACACCTCCCTCACACCAGACGAGATGCTTTCCCAAGGCCAAAAGCAACTCTTCAGTCTCGCGCGCATGGTCGTGCGCCGACGTGTACGAGCACGCAGACGAGCGGCCGAGTTCGGGGGGGGCACCACCAACAGCGGAGAGAAAGGCCCAGTCCCGACAGACACAGGCATCCTCCTCTTAGACGAAGTCAGTTCCAGCGTCGACCAAGACACAGACGAGCAGATGCAGGCTGTCATACGAGCCGAGTTCCGAGATTATACTATTGTTATGGTCAGTCATCGGCTGGGGATGGTGATGACGTCGTTTGATCGGGTGGTTGTTATGGAGGGCGGGCGGATTGTGGAGGTAGGCGGGCCGAGAGAGTTGGTGGAGAGGGAAGGGGGGAGGTTTAGGGAGTTGTGGATGGTTGGGCAGAGTTCTTGAATGTAGTGAAGCAATGAGAGGGAGTAAGGAAGTAACAAGGGGGATTGGGGAGGATTTCATGTCATGTATTGACCCGTAATTCGTGTGATCGTTAATCGTAATTTACATAATATACATACATCACCGGTTGCGATTTGCCGAAAACCGTCGTACCATCACCTCCCGGATCCCATACTTCTTCAACGCCGCCGCGATTCCTCCAGCCCGCATCGCCTCGTCAAACACCCCCGGCGGCGGAATGTCCACATACACCAGGACCAAGCTCTTCAACACATGCGACAGCACCCGGTTAACCCCCATCAGCCACGACCACGACCTTTCCCTATCCTCACGCTTATGTTGCCCCGCCCACTCCTTATCCCCATACGAAGGCATGACCACAATACCAAACTCGCTGTGATCAAACACCGGGCCTCGCGCGTAAATAATCCAATCCACACCAAACTTGATCCCGTGCCGCGGCACCCAGCCGAGAGAGCGGAAGTGGTGGTATACCGCGTAGTGCACGAGGAACGGGTCGTCAGGCCGGAGGTGGGCTGAGGCAAGCGGCTGTGGGGGGAAGTAGGAGTGTGCGCGGAAGAGTGAGAGGAGGTGCTCGGTCGGGATGGGCGTGTCGGTTATCGGGTCGACTACCCGCAGGGCGCCGAGGGAGAAGGTGAGGAAGAAGGCTTCCTCAGGAGAAAGTTGGAAGTGTTCCTTGTTTTCGATCTCGGTGGATGATGATCCTGTGGTGAGCAGTCCGGTGGCTGGGGCTGTCTCAGGCGTCGGAACGTCACCGTTGGCCTTGGGCACGTCGGCGTTGGGGCCGCTCGAGATCGGCGACTCGTAGTGCAGGAACGTCGCGGACTCAACTGTGGGCGAAAAGCGCACGCTCTTCCGGCGCTTTGACTGAGGAACCGCAGAGTCCGAGTCGGGAGTCGAAGTTCCCACGGTAGGGACTTCTGAAACAGGTGCGATAAGTGTTACCGAGGCTGGCTCATCTCCGTTTACGACACTACTTTTGTCGAGAATTTGCTCTGCGGGCGCTCCAAGGGAATTCTCCGTGGGTTCATTCTCCGGGCCATCGATCCGAGGCAACGTTTCGGACAGGGCATCAACCAGATGCACTTCCTGGACCGTCGGCTGGATGGGAGCAGCCGACACCTCGAATATGCCAAGTCCGCTAGGGCGCGTAGGGAGATCCATGTGCGAGTTTGGCAGAAGCAGCAGTTCCAGCGGACCAACTGGTGCGCTGTATACTGGAGCATGCTCTTCTGGAACCTTGCGTGCATCGTCCAGCCGGCTGAAGGACTCCTCCACAGAGTTAGGAAGGGCAAGCAGCTCCGCCGGACCAACTGGTGCTCTAAATAATACCGTCGGTTCCTTTTCGGGGAGAACCAACGGTTGAGATGCTACACCGTGCAGAGAGGTCAAAGAGTTGGGGAGCGCAAGCAGCTCGGCCGGCCCAACAGGAGACTTGGGCTCCGAAGGGCTGTCTGCCGGAAGCACCTCCGGGGACTCGGCGACCAATTCAGGTACCGTTTCCGTTGACGGCTCTGTCGGAAGCGCCTCTGCTTCTGCAACAGCCGGTTCCGCCACCTCGACAACCACCGACTTCGTAACCTCAACAGAATCCTCGAGGTCATCTAGCTTTTTAGCTCCAGCCGCTACATGGGCGGCAGCTTCTGCGAATCTCTGTTTCTCGATCGCCTCCAGCTCGGCCTTAGCCCTCTCCCACTTGGCCAGCCGACGCTCTTCCCGCCGCAGCTCCGTGCGGGCCTCACTGACGGTCTTGCCTTCCGGCGAACCCCGCCTCGCGAGCTCCCTCTTCAGCCAGTTCGGCTCGCTCCGGCTCAAGCTGCCCTTGCCGTAGAACCCTTGTTCCCAAAGCGCCCGGATCGACGGTTCATCTCTGATGTGTACCGAGCGCGTCTCGGGGTCCCAGTACCCGGTGTGCACGACCGATGGCTCGTTGGGAGGAGGCTGCAAGACCTGGCTCAGCCAAGCGTAGGCCAGATAGAGCAACGACACGGGGTTGTTCGGATAGAATGTAGGGAGTGGAAAGGTGCGGATGGGAGCGGGAAGGGTGTAAATCTGGTTCAGGTTTTGTCTCGGCGGTCGCGGCCCTGGTTGTTTTGCACTTATCGTACCGCTTGATACATCCGGTCCGTTGAACTTCGCGCCATCATTTCCGTGAACGATGGGAATCGCTGCAGTTTCAGCCATTGTCGCGGGTCATGTCGACTAGGCGGGGTGTTAGCTTTAAGCGATCTCAAAACAGACACAGAACAAATAGCGCCAGTTTATCAATTGCTCAGATACCGTTGTAGTCTATAAATAGATGGCTTTCACGGAGCGTCCACTGAAGGATATTGCTCTAAGCACAGGTAAAAGTGTCATCACCGCAATTGGAGCTAAATATGCCCTCCACCCTACCTGGGGAGGATATGTCGGGCATTTGGTGTACAAAGTAGCATCAAACTAGGTCGGGAGAACAGCACTCAACTGCTGAAAGCTCCCTCGCGTCCTCACTTGAGGTGTGCTAAAAACCAATGGCTTGAACAAGTCCGCCGCAATGGCAGCCGCAATGGCGTGAAAAGAAACAAGAGCAGCTTACCAAACAGCGGCGATCACACCCAGCGAAGGGCGACAAAGCGATTGAAACGGCTTGGTCTTAAGAAAAAAAGACCGTCGACGTTTTAAACAAATTGGTATCGCGCCTGAAAGCCGTGGTCACATTGGAAAGTGTTGTGGTGGTACCCTCGGCATGGTTCCTGCGCTGCTCAAAGCTTAGAATCGAAATGGAAGCTTGGTTTTCCACTGCTCAAAAAAAATCAAGCTGCAGAAAATTCAGGCGGCGAGCGGCCTCATCCTTGAGGCAGCGATGGAGCTTGCAGTGGAGCCCCCAGCTGTCGACCGACCCTCCAATGGCCGTCAGACAACCGAGCAGTGGGGCCGTCTGTTCGCGCGGCACGCCCCGCATACCTCGATTTGTGCATGCAATTGTGCGGTTTAAAACATTTCATCAAACACAGCATTTTAAGGTTAACAACCCCAGCAAACCGAATGCTTGGTTATCGTTATCCCAGGCCTCAGCTCAACAGTTTGAGAATGTTGCAACAACGACAAAAAGGGATAGACACACATCCCAGCTTGCCTTTCACAGCGCAGTAATGAGCAATAAGCACCCCTACTACACAATGAATCCAATGCCGGCCTCCCCGGCCGCCTACTTGCGGTTGTCAGCTCGCCCCACAAGGGATTTGCGGTCAATCGCAGGTCGTTTCTTCCCGCTGTCGCCGGGCTTTCCGTCGCGTCCGAATTGAATTTATAGCTTAATCCGTGTCCGGCCCACGATCTGACTGACCCATGACCACCCCAACCCACCACCACCTTCTCCTCTCGTCCGCACCGCGATGACTGCTGCCGGCAATGACCCAATGTCAATAGTGGTCCAAGGCGCGGCCTTGGTGAGCTTCATCTGGAGCTGCACGGTGTTTGTCGTCCAGTCGATCGGCATCTATCAGATGTAATTGGGCCACCCCCTTTTTTCCTGTTTTGGCTTGACACCAAACCAGCAAGCAGTGACTAACCGTCCGTTTGCGTTTGCTTCTTCTATCCAGTCTGCGCAGTCACTCCGCACCGGGACCGCCTCCAGCGTCGACGACGTCTGTCCCCGACAATGAGATCCCACACATCACCATCATCCGTCCCGTAAAGGGCATCGAAGTCGGGCTCTACGAATGCCTCGCCTCGACCTTCCAGCTCGCCTACCCGAAATCGAAGTTCACCATCCACCTCTGCGTGTCGACCGCCGACGACCCAGCGTATCCAGTCCTCCAGCAGCTCCGCGCCGACTTCCCCGACATCGACGCCCGGATATTCGTCGAGGACGATGACCCGCTGCTCCATGGCGCCGACGGGCACGTCAACAACCTGGGGCCGAACCCCAAGATCCGCAACATGAGCCGGGCCTACCGCGAGGCAAAGGGGGATCTCATCTGGATCGTGGACTGCAACATCTGGGTCGGGTCCGGGTCGGCCGCAAGAATGGTCGACAAGCTCTGCGGGTTCCGTCCCAACGGCGAACGCGCAACCCCTTACAAACTCGTGCACCAGCTTCCTCTCGTCCTCGACATCGAGAATGCTTCGAGTGCCTCTTCCACAGAAGAGGAACACGGCCTTCTCCCCAAGCCCGGTGCCACAGACCTCCCACGAGCCCAACACAACCCCCCTAGGAGCAGGTCCCTGCTCGGCCACGGCGGCCGCCTCGAAGAAATGTTCATGGCCACCAGCCACGCCAAATTCTACTGCGCCATCAACACCGTAAGCATAGCCCCCTGCACCATCGGCAAAAGCAACATGTTCCGCAAGTCCCACCTCGACCGCTTCACCGACCCAGCCGCCAACCCGCTCCTCTCCGCCTCCGACTCTACCCGCGGCCGCGGCCTCGACTTTTTCTCATCTTACATCTGCGAAGACCACCTCCTCGGCGACCTCATTTGGCGTTCCCAACTATCCCCCGCGACCGGCGACGGCGCCTTCAACCAACACGGCCTCGTCTTCGGCGAACCTGTCATCCAACCCATCGCGGGTATGTCCGTATCGTCCTACGTCGCCCGCCGCGTGCGCTGGTTACGCGTGCGGAAATGGACCGTGCTAGCTGCGACCCTTGTCGAACCGGGCATCGAGCCCTTCCTATGCAGTCTGCACGTCGCCTTTGCGCTGACCTCTCTGCCCTGGGCACGCGACCGGTTATTTGGCAGCCCCGACGCGTTGCTGTCCTCGGCCCCGCCCACCTGGGGTTCTATGGCGGGGATCTGGTTATTCACAGTCACGGCGTGGATGTTACTAGACTGGTGGTTCAGTACCCGGCTCGGGCGTCTCGCCAGCGTTGAGGTGGATTCCAACACGCCCGGGTTTGCGATGGGGTCCAGTCGGCGCGGTGGCGTGCCGAGGAGACCGTTCTTGCAGTTTCTGGGGGCTTGGCTGGGTCGTGAGTCGCTGGCGCTGCCGATTTGGACGTGGGCGGTGTTGTTGGGGACGACGGTGGATTGGCGGGGGAAGAAATTTCAGGTGCGGATGGATATGAGTGTGGTGGAGTGTGATGATGGGAATAAGGGGAAGAGGAAGCGGACGTCGGCGGCGTTGTCGGTGCCGTCTTCGGATACGAGTCGGCCGAGTTCGAGGAATAAGGATCGGGTGGATTAGAGGAGAGGAATGGGTGGAGGGTGATGGGAATAGAAGCGAAGGATAGAATAATACCCCACGTATATGTCTAATAATATTTATTGCATTGTATAGACCAGCTGGTCAATCACTCAGGTGATGTAGATTAAATATCCCGTTTGCAATTTCTAACGATGGAATTCCTTGGTAGACTCCTTGAAAATCATCCCGTTGACACTCCGCCCATAAAAACCCCCTATTTGGCATCCCACTTCTTCGCCTCCACCCCCTCCGGCGGCACAGTCTCAACCGTCCGCCCCTTCACATCGTTCCAGTCCGTGCTCAACGCCGTGCCGTTGCTCTCCACAAAGCTCTTCATCATCGCCCGTTGCTGCTCCGGCGTGGCGCCCTTGTACAACTGCTTAAAGAAGCCGTTGACGTCGTTCTTCTCGTCGTCTGCATCGTCCCCTTCGCCCGTACCGTCCCCGCTGGCCAGCTTGTCCCAGTTCTTCGGGCCGGAGCGGCTGCTTGTTGGGTAGGCGGGGCCGGTGGAGGTGCCTTTAATGGTTGTGGATGGTTGGGCGGTGATGGTGGATGTGGTTTGGGTGGTAAACGTCGCGGCGTCGGAAGCGGCGGAACCGATCTCCTCTTTGCCCCAGGATCCCCATTTGACGCCGGGCGTGGCCTTTTGAAGGACGAGCTCGATCTTATGCGGCGTGGCAGACCACCGGCTCTTGGTGGGGTCTATTTGACCGCCGAGTGTGAGGGTCGAGGTGGCTTCGCGGTCGCCGGGTTGGACATATGGGGCGGCTGCGCGTGGGAGTGGCGAGATTTGGACCTGTGCTTGATTAACATCCGCAACAACACAGACATGCTTCCTAGAGCACCTTACCTGAGTATCGGAGAACTTCACATCGAGGTCCGGCTTCTTGGCGTCCTTGACGAACAACGTGACCGTCACATTCTGGTTGCTCTGATAGAAGTCGACCCTAAGCTTGAGCTTCTCGTCAGGGACGCTACCCGGGGCCGGACCGGCAGGTTTGCTTGGCTCGGCCACATCCCCGTCGCTATCGACCTCGGGTTCCGGTTCCGGCTTCTTGGCAACCTCCTTTTGTGGTCGCGAGGGGATCTTGGTGACAGACACCTTCTTTCCCTCATGGTCCTCAGGTAGATTCTTCAATGCCATCAGCGCCTGGCTCCTCCACGTGTACGCCCGTTTCCAGTCGTCCTCAAACCCGGTCTTGGCCGTCGTCACTGCGCCAGAACCGCCTCCACCAATCCCAGCGAGCATACTCTGCTTAAAATCCGCGTCGCCCTGGCCTGGTTGTCCCGCACGGTCAGCCACACCGTCCTCGTAGGTCACGGTGTAAGCTCCATTACCATCGGTTTGTTTCTCCACCCCATCGTCCTCACGAGCCGGGCGGCCCTCGGCGAGGAGCATGCTCCACTTGGCGCAGCAGTCGGAGTCGGCGTAGCGGCCGAGCTTAAAGTAGATCACGGCGCGGCGGTACTGCGCTTGGATCATCTGCTTGCGCGATGTGCCGGAACCGCGCTCGGCAGCTACGTGGTAAGCCTCGCTGACATCGCGCAAAGCAGCATCGTAGTTCTTGAGTTGTGTGTGGGCTTGACCACGGGCAAGCAGCCAGGCGGGAGATGACGATGAGGCGAGGGCCTTGTCGAGAAGCGGGATGGCTGCTTCGTACTGTTTGTTTTGGACCGCTTCCAGGCCCTGGTGGGCGAGCGTTGTTGCGGACATGGCGGTCAAAATTGTGAGTTGGAATCGTGGGAAGAGCCAACTTCTGCTGTTAATTGAAAGATGTTACGGAAACAACGAAAGTACACAGCCGCAACCTAGAAATCGGTAGCTGTGAATGGGAGGGGTTCTCGGATTAAATAGGCGATGAAAATCCGATGGGGTTAAGGTTCGGATTCAAGATTGTCGTGCCTCCAGAAAATCCCTATCTTTCTAGAAGCCGAGAAAAAAGGGAGTTACCCGGTCCAACGGGGAAGACGAAGGTAGAAATGCATAGAACCTAACCGCCGCGCAAACAAGCTCCTGAAAGAAGCGGCGGGGTAGTTAGCTGATTCTGCCTTGAACCTGCAGGGTGCATGAGGCTCCCCAGCTGGAAAACAGTCACCGCCTTCCAAATGTGGATAGAGACCATTCCGCATTACGTTAGACCCACGAAATTGAGTGCAACTTCAGATGAGTTGCAGACCGCGTCGCAAGCCTCGGGTGCAGACTCCAAACTGCACTGCATCATCTATCTAACGCTCAACTCCGTAACGGCACAACACCTCTCACACGTCACCGCCGGAAGCCCCGCACCATTGACCGATACCCGATTTTGCGCCTCCCGACCACCACAATGTCGCATCTCGGCCCTGGCAAGGCCGTGAGCAGCAAAGAGCAGACTGGCCTGCGCTACCCGTCCAATGGCAAGACCATCTACCACCGCCCGCTCAACCGCACCAAGACTGCCGAACTCAGCCAGTCGAGCTTCGCCTACCTCTTTTCCGAAATGGTAACATACGCACAACGACGGGTTACCGGCATCCAAGAGCTAGAGAAGCGGTACGCTATCAATCCGAATCAATCTCTTACTTCACTCATGAAGTTCGTCCGTCCAGCTAGCTAACCGACCCCACTTCTTGCTTAGCCTCAACCTCCAAGGCCACCCGATCGGTCTCAAACTCCTCGACCTCCTCCTCACGAGGGAACCGCCCCGCTCCCAAACCCGCCCCCTCACCATCATCGCCCTCCTCCACTTCATCAAGATCAATCTCTGGACACACCTCTTCGGCCGCCAAGCCGACCGCCTCGAGAAGAGCTCGAACCCGGACACCCCCGACGAATACATGATCATCGACAACGAGCCGCTTGTCAACGCCTACATCAGCGTGCCGCGCGAGATGAGCCAGCTCAACTGCGCGGCGTTTGTGGCGGGCATGATTGAGGGGGTGTGTGATGGGGCGATGTTCCCTGCGCGAGTGACGGCGCATAGTGTGGGCGGGAAAGAGGAGGGTGAGATGTGGCCGGGGAAGACGGTGTTTTTGGTTAAGTTTCAGCCGGAGGTTTTGGAGAGGGAGGCGTTGATCGGGAAGGGGTGAGCAGCCAAGTGAGAATTAATATTGTAAGCGTTGGGAGAGTTGAGTTGAGCATTGATCGGCGTTTGGGCTTAAGCGTTTTGTCACTTTTGACGGAGGGTTTTCGATATCGTGTTTATGAAAGGTTCATATTGAGGAATTCTCAAGAGCACTGGGTATTCCGCGTTCGCCGTCTACCGATAACGCCGCTAAAGGCAATCCCCCATAACCCATTGATGAGTCTAACCCCCAAGCCTAATAACGCCCAAAAATGCAACGCCTCCCATTCCGGCTCGAACCTTTCAATATCCCCCCATCAACGCGCCAAGCCCTGATACTGGCTCCCAGCACCAGCGCCGCCACCACCCCTCCTTCTGCCTCCAGGCAAGCGCTTCGGCACGGAACCAGCGGTCGGTCCACGCGCCAACAGCTCCGAAAGGCCCAGGTCCTTCCAGGCCGGCTCGCGAGCCTTCTGCGTGGCCTTCTGCACTCCATAAGCGGCATGCTGGTCCGGCACCACGTCGTCTTCCTCCTCCGGGTTGATGGGCTGCAGATCGGGGGGCACATAGATGTCGTCGTGGGGCAACTTGTCCTTGCAGAACTCCTCGAAGAGGTCCGCATGCATGGACTTGTGCATGTGCACGTGGGTGAAGCAGCCGTCTTTGTTCTATTTGCGAGTTAGTCTCGAAAGCGACCCAAAAAGAATTAAGCGACGATTGTAGGGAAGTAAAGGTAAAAACAAACCATATTGGCCGAAATCGGGGCGTGAGCACTGCGCTTAGGGAGAATGGGAATCTTGAAGAACCACTCCTTAGGTTCAGTTATGGTACTGGCGCTGGAGCTCAATGGGATGCGCGACTGTGGAGGCGTGAGAGTCCAAGTCGAGTCGGTGGAAGCGCTCCACGCACGATTGTTAACGTTAACAGGAACGTTAACGTTAAAGTTATTGTTATTCGCACGTTGCATCTTGGCACGTTGGTGGGGTTGTTTGTGGCGTTGATGGCTGGTGTGAGAGCTGCACGTGATTTAGAGAGGCAAATGCACGTGCCTTTGGAAAGGGAAATTGAGAATTTGTGGCGCAGGTTAGAAATCGTCATGACCCTAACCCTGGCCATACCTGAGCTCGTGTGAGCTCGAGAACCACCCCGCCATCACATCCATCCCAACATGGAAGGTTCAAGTTTTCCGACTCCCCAAATCGAACAAAGACTTCATTCATGTGAAATCGTCTTAAATGAGTCCAGTCAACTAAAATTACAAAGGAACCACGCTACTAAGTAGAGACGAGCAGTCCATTCATGTGGAAAATAACCACATTCTTATGACACTAATTAATTATCCAAAATTATCACCAGGTGAACTTCGGAAAATACATGTCATGTTACAACCAAAAAATGTTGAGATGGCTTCTGACATTTTTCCCAAGACCAGAAAACCCATCATTTTCACCGGATGGTTTGCACCCAAGAAGCAAGAAGGCCTCGTCAGCTGTACAACGTTGTGCCACACGCCTCAAGATAACACTGTCAAAATGTTTCCAAACATAACTAACTCTAACACCATCAACCAAGCATTGAGGCGACGGCACTGCTAAGCCATCCGGCATCCCCAACAGCAGCTCAATGGTTGACATATATGACAAAATTGATTTGTGAAGGGGGGGTTGATTTGCCAAATTGTGCATGGTCCATGTTTCTAGTTGGAGCCTGCCGAATGTCTCGCTCAATGCTTCAGGTCGCTAGAGAAAACTCGAGGCTCACTCGAAGCTTCGTCCCTTGGCCGCACCCTCAAACATCCCTCTACTCTCGCTTTCCACCCACCAAGAAACCCCACGATCGCCAAGCCCAAAGCTTCTCTCACCTGCGACTTTCGCCCTCCGAAAATGGCCATCCTGATCGACAAACCGGTGGGTGGGCCGAGCAGGCTCGGGCCACCTCGTCACCGTCAGCGGCCGTGCGTGATCGGCCTTCGACCTTGGAACTGGGAGCGCCATACGCTACGTGTAGTGTAGTGTAGTAAATTAGTGCGAACTAACTAACGTTAGCGCGCTCCTGACCTTTTCGGGTCACGCCCGCGTTTGTTGGAAGTTGAATAGCAAATGGCAAATAGTTACAGCAGGGCCGGAAACCCGCCCGTATCTGAGAGGAGAAACAGCGACATAAATCGGGATCCCGATCATGTACGTTAGTGAGTTCCAGAATGTTGCAACTTCTCGGTGGTGTAACGGGGATATCCGAAAAGCTGCGACGGGCTGCAAGGTGCCGTCCAATCAGCCTGGGGATCTTTGAGGATTCCCAACTCTCCCGTCCATCTGAAAGGAGAAGAAAGGCAAGCAAAAACTGGGGTTCCGTCACGGACCGTCAGCCTCTGACAGCCTGGCCGCGAATAACTAGTCGTCCCAATGCAGTGAGCTGAGCCTCCTCCAAGAAATGCATCAAAACTTGACTTTTCTGCACCGGTCTCACATTCCGGTGTGTACAGCTATCGAAACGCCTCCGGTTATTTACGCGTATTCTGTGCCCCCGACGAAGACTGCAGGCAGAGTCTGGAACACGCGGCTGGCCGTTGTGGCGGAGACTCAGTTCTCGGTCGGCTATCCGGCGCGGGCATTTGGTGGTGCATCGAGTTGGCTTGGCTGAGAAGCTGAAAGGCAAACGGCCAGGCCTTGCGAATTCCTTTTCCCCGCCATTGCCATGGGGGCCTGGGCCTTTAAAAAACACCCCCGCAGTGCGGCGAGGTTGTGAAACGACGGAGGAAATGGACAAAATTCGTCCGCGGGGAATGCGGCGTGGTTCTGCGCTTCCGTTGGAGACGGATCCGTAAATATCCCTGTTGGTTATCAAAGCGAAGAAAAGGCTTTCTTTCGAGAACGAGAAAACGCGGGAGAACGGCCCCAACATGAAACATTTAAAGAGGGTTTAATCTGGCGGCAATTGTCGAGGGGCAATAGAATTCTATGCTAACCCTGAGCCCGCTCGCTTGTAACCGTTCATTTCACTCTTGGCACGTTGGACGGGAATGACAGGGTTATGCGCGGTAGCAAAAACGGATCGTTTGCCAGAATCGAGGAGATCGGCGGCCTCGATGTCTTTTTTCCCACAGGGGTTTTTGCCTTGTGCTCCAAGCCGCGTTTCTGTTTGTCGGCAGGGAATGTGTCTGCGAACTTGCGCATTGCACGTTGGTGAGTTTTGTCGGTGGTCCTCTTCTGTTCTTCAGCACTTGGAACCGAAGCGAGCTCGGCTGCACTACTCTCCCTTGGCTGGCGCATTCCAGTCGTCACTTATGTGCGGACCTGCATCCCATTAGGTACAAGAAACCAACCGCATGGCGCAAGGAGCGCGCGCTAACGTGGCTTTGGAACGGAGCCACACGTCGAACTCTTCCTTGGAACGGAAAACTGTGCGCAAGAGTGAGACCAACGACTGGGAACCGACTGGATGGTACGGACTGTTCCATCCATGCCCGTGGAAGGTGACATCCGATAACAAAGAGACACCGAGAAAAACGTCCTCAGCCAAATCGGCCGTGGCCAGGAAACGGCCTGCAATGGATTTGGCCAACGTGCCGTCTTGTGTGATTGTCGACCTGAAAAGAGGCCACCGGGCACGGGACCGCTTGGCTTGGCTGGGGGGAATTGGCGCGGGAAAATAGCATGATCGGGAAGAAACGATGGGCATTGACGGCTCCCGAGATGGCCCATTCCCCCGAGATTTGCATCATCGACAGCACGTCACGGTTTGTTGGGCTCAATTGGCCAATTCGTAAGTTCGAGCTTGTCATCGTGCGGGCCTTGGGAATGGGCTTGATCGCGCGTTGAATGCTGTTGACACAGACCGCAGCAACGATCTTCCTTGAGCGAAGCTGCTGGCGCGCAAAAAGGAGACGGGCCGGGCCAAGCCAATCAAGCTTGTCCTCTGTAACCGAGAAAAGTAAGTGGGACCTGCACAAACCCGCAGGGTTGCAGCTTCCCAAGGGCGAGCATGGGGTGAAAGTGGGGCCGAAAGCAACGAGGATTGGCTGGGGCCGCTGGTCTCCGTAACCTTGATCTCCCAGGTACGTACCAGGGTCGGTTGGGGACCCCATCTTCCATTTCCCATTTCTTTTGCTCGATGCCCAGGCCTAACACAGGCTGTCTTCTCCCCTTCGAGGACCAGTTCGCCTCATTCACCGCTCCCTCGAACGAGGGGAACAACTCCAGAAGGCGCCGATCGAAACGAACCCCATCATTGACGTTGTTCTTTGCGGTGTGCGCCGTGTGCCGAGTTTCAGTCACTCTCTTTTCGCCGTTCCTTCGTTCCTTCCACGCCGAGTCCACTCGTCTCCTGCTGGGAAGGGGTCCCGGGCCCGTATTGTTCTTTTTTTTTCATCCTTTTTGTCCACCTTTGTGTGGGCGACTTCTGCTTTTTGCTGTTGGATTGGAGTTGTACACAGGCACGTCTTGCCGCCATTGTTTGGTGAGTTTTCATGGCTTGCTGCTGCCCGGTTGCCACTCATGTCATTGTTACCTCTTTCCTCTGGAGAGCTGTGTACCTCAAGTGGTGTCACTCCGCATCCGTCTCATCTCGGCCTTCTGCATGCCTTAGTCACTAACACAGACAGGTTAGGTAGCGGCGTGACCTTTTACGGAAACATAAATTCGAACACCCGACCTGCATTGCCGTCAAGCACAACCTGGCAACCTGTCGATACCCGGCACTTGTTGACCGATATAATTACCCACCGATCTGACGACGACACCTAGTACCCACTACTCAACCCTAGCACCATGGCGTCCGGTGCTATTGACAGCCAGGCCGACCGGCCAGGCTTGAAACTCGAAACCACTACCACGACTCTTAAGAGCAAGTCATCGCAGGAAACCCTCACTCAGCCATTCCCGACCCTGGAAGAGAAGGAGACCCGCGAGTCACGACCCTCAGATCTCTCGACCCCCGCAACAGCTCGCCTCAACCCATTCGACACCGACGTAGAGGCAAGGCCCGTCATGACGCACGACTCGAGCCGGAAGTCGGCTGAATGCACCAAAGGAGGGACCGACTGCCACGTTTGGCCCGGCCAGGACCATTGGAAGCGCAAGGCGAAGGCGGCGCGAAAGAACAAGCACAACTGCACATGTTTGGCAGGTCTTAGCAGGCGCAACCGTATTGCGGTCAAGATCCTGATTATCGTTCTCATCGTCGGCGTCGCTGTAGCGGTCGGTTTCGGCGTCAGCAAACCACTCGGCGCGGGGATCTGGCGCAGCGAGACTCAGAACTGAGCTTCGGAGACGACCGTACCGTCACCGTTTACTCTTGGGTTGTCTCGTCCACCATGGCACCCAACCCCCACCCAACCATCTCCTTTGTTACGCCAGGGAGTCATCCTTCGGCGCATCAGCTTCATCCACCTACCATTCTCCCATTGGCCCCGCCTCAGGTCATCTCGCCGCGTTCCTAGGCCTTTTCAAAAGTCCAGCATAATAATCCACCGGGGAATATTACCGTTCAGGATACCCAGCACCGGCCAATCCCCTTTCATTCGCATAGAGCATGCTGGCCCTTTGGTTTTCCCCACCAGCATGCACTTTCCGGCGTTCATCATTTCACCTTCCGCGTCTGCTTCATTTTTCTATGGGTTGCAGAGAGCATTTGCATGGAGTTCAGGGATAATTTCACGGTCACGACGCACAAACGGGGCACACACACCTTGGGGTTTTTCGCTTCGAGCCGCCGAACATATGTTGGGTGGCACAAACATTCGGATGCATAGATAGATAATAATCACATGCCAGGGATGGGCGACCACAACGGGGTATTGTTGGAGAGCATAGTACTACGTAGTAGCAGAGGAGGGCTTTTTTGTTTGACTTTTTATGTTTTGCCTCTTTCCTTTTGTGAGGGCTTCGGGGAATGGTGCTACTTTACTACATATTTGCGCAACGGCGCAAGGGAAGGGACCAAAGCGGTGGTGGCGTGTTGCTACCGACCGCCGGGCACTTGCGATAGTGTGTTGAACGACGAATGTAAAGTCTGTTTAGGCTGCCCTCTTGCGTTCTAGAATATGTGTGATTTGTGGCCATGTGTCCATTCCTGTGAGGGTATTTGCCACCATGTTCGTCGTTACAGCCGACATGTGCTACGGGTTGGTGTGGTTAATTAGTGAGACACGGCTGTGGCTGTTGGGTAGCGGGTAGAAGGTTATCCGAAAGCTCGCTGGGAGGACGGAGGGGGTTGGGAGATGGATTGTGACAGTGGGATTCGGCCGTATTTAGACGGGAATGCTGTTTGTTTGGGCAGCTCATGTTGCGATTTGGACACGATGGCGTCACATTTGTGTCGGGGGGCTCTTGCAAATGAGTGTCACATTATGGATATTATCGGTTCATCGGTCATGAGACGTTACTCGGTGTTCAAATAGTTAGGTAATTAGTTCTTTGGGAAACTAACCACTAGCTAATCATTACATTCCGTTTTAGGACAGAATACCCCTCATGCGTGATGACAGATCCGTTTTCCTCGGGTTTGTTGAGGGTGAATGGGATTCCTCCTCCGTATCATGCCCGCTAGAGAATTCCCCCGCAATTCAACTTAATGAGTAGAGAAGAATCACTGGACGGTATTACCTCGTTAGAGATGTCCCCCGTCTCAAAGCTTAGATTCTGATTTCATTTCGTCTCTCTATCAACCCGACAGCCTCCACCATTCTAAATATCGTCAAAATATCGTCAGTATTTATTTTGTCTAATTACAAGCCGGGTAAGAAGCAAGAGAACGAACCCAAAGCTTGACCCTGAACTCCACTTCCTTAGCTCCCTCCCTCTCTGTTTCCTCCTCAGCGCTGCTTCCCCTTCCCATTTCCCTTGAGTTTATCCCCTCGTTTGCTTCGCTTGTCAGCCTCTTTATCCGGCTGATCCATCAGAAAGGCTGATGGTGTCATGGCCGGAGTGTCGCGGGATTGAGGTAATGTCGGCGAGCAAGGAGGGGTTGAATTAGGGGTATTGATGTCATGAGAAGCGGTACTTTCGGGTGAGAAGGTGGACCGAGGTTCAGGAAAAGGGGTAGGGTCAAGATTGATAGAAGTGCCAGGATTAGTAGTAGAAGGGTCAAGATTTGCAGAAGGGGCAACGTCAAGACTGACAGAAGGGGTGGTAGCGCCATGACTGGCTGAAGCTGAGGGGGGGTTAAGAGAATTCAACTCAATTGGAGTCGACGACGCGGTGTTAGTATCAACTCCGAAAGTGGCCGTGGGGCGGGAGAAAGTAATGCGAGAATCGCCCCTGTGCGTCTCCATGCTAATATGAGTGTCGCTGGCGATATCACCATTCCGGGCCCCTTCTTCCTGGTCCCTTTCTCGCCCCTGACCTCTAGATCCCAGATGTCTCCTCTGCCTCTGCCGCTGCTCCTCCAACTCCCGCTCCCACTCCCTCCTCAGGTGCCTCTCAACCTTCAGCCGGCTCCGTTCGATTGCTTCCTGTCTTCTGATGTCTGTACGTGTGCGGGGGTGTTGGTGCCGTCGTGGTGATGGTTGGCTGATTTCTTCCCTTCCGGGGTTGGGATGTGGCCGTGATGCGGGTGGCGAAACTGGGGGAGACAGGGTGGGACGAAAAGAAGGAGAGGAAGAAGAGCCGGCGGAAGGACGGAGGATCCAGACCAAGAGGGAGGCGAAGGTAATGATGGAGGGGATTACGATAGCGAGGGTGAGGAAGGTTGAGGGGTAGTCAGACATGGTTTGATGAATCGGGTGTGTTAAGATGAAGACAAGTAACTTGATGTTGAGAACTTGGGGTTGAGGGAATTGAGTTAAGAAATTTGTGGTTATTTGTGGGTGAAGATTGAGATGGGCTCGAACGGAGGGGATCAATTATATGTTCTGTTCACATAGAGTTGTTTGAGGTTTGGATCTTGCCCATTATGCTTTTTACGGATGTTTGTATCAAATTGTTGGCTAAATGTAGCTTCCCAAAGAATCAAGAAAGAACAACAAATACTGGTGAGTAGTGAGGTTGTAGAGGCATCAACTCAATCCTCTAAGTTTGCCCATTGAGGTATACCCCCTGAGCCAGGTCAAGAAACCACTCCAGAATGTACCTCCGCCGAGCTCGGATGGCGTCATTGCTAGTGAGTGTATTCCGACACAGGCTCATTATCACTCCATTTCTTGATCCGCTCCGGGTGAGTTGCTGACAACCATAAAGTGCGTTGCCAAGCCATTTCGTCCGCCGAGCTTCGGTCGAACGTCCGATGTATAAGTTTGCGCATCCACCACGTTTGACTGCCCCAATCTCTTCAAACCGCACAAACCCACAAACATCACAAATACTTTGACCATGGTCAAGATTGCTATCGCCGGCGGCGCCGGAAGTATGATTCCCACACCAACTCACTCACCCATCCTTTGATCGCTTACTCACACACACCCAGACGTTGGACAAGAAATCATCGACGTGCTTGCCGCGACAAACAAACATGAGATCCTACTCCTGTCTCGGAAGGTCAGATCAGATCCCTTCCATCCCCATCTCCATATTTTCATATCACCTAACTGACTGATTTGGATTTCCCAGGATGCACCCCCCAACGACCTACCCCCCACCGTAACCTGGGTCAAAACAGACTATAGCAACCTCAATGGGCTCACGGAAACGCTACGCGGGGTCGATACGGTGCTCTCGTTCATCACGGCGCATATGGACCCGGGTAGTGTGGCGCAGAAAGCTCTGATTGATGCGGCGGTTCGAGCGGGAGTAAGAAGGTTCGCGCCGAGTGAGTGGGCGTCGTAGGTTTTTTTTTTTTCGTTTATGTTTTGTGTTGTCTCATTCTGTTTTATTATGGGACAGTGACTGAAACGATGACAGGTCAAGCTTCGAGCATATGCCCTGGAACGACGGCAAGGCCGTGATCCGGGCGTACCTGGCTGAATTGAACAAGGAGAAGAAGGTAATAGCCCTTCCTCGAATCAACCACCAACCATCCTTCGTTCGTCACTTAACCCTAACGAACCTCCCAGATCCTAGAATACACCCTCTTCCAACCAGGGCTCTTCACCAACTACCTTACCAACCCCTACCGGTCCACCAAGCACGTCCAGCAGATCGAGACCCCGTTCGATTTAGCCCGGCGCCGGGCGCTGGTCGTCCAAGGCCGTTACGAGGAGGCGCGTATCACGCTGACGACTGTGGCTGATCTGGCGCAGGTTGTGGTGCGCGCCGTGGAGTACGAAGGGCCGTGGCCGGTGGTGGGGGGCATTCGGGGGGATGATATGACGCTGCGGGAGGTGGTGGAGATGGGGGAGAGGGTCAGGGGTGAGTTTTACTTCTTTTCTTTTTGTTTATTTTTTTGGGTTTCCTTCTTCCCGTCTTAGAGAGGGTTGTTTTTGGGGTTGTGTTCAGAGGCTAATGGATAGAATAATTACCTTGACTAGGGGGCAAATTCACCGTCGAAAAGCTCAACGCCGAGGACCTCAAGGCCGGAGTGGTCAAGTCGAGCTGGATGCCACAGCCTACCCACCCGTCGTTTACACCTGAGGAAATTGCTGCTTTGGCGCAGCGCATGACAGCGGGCATTGTGCTGGGTATTTCGGTCGGCACGCTGAGTGTGTCGGATGAGTGGAATCGGCTGCTGCCAGATTACGAGTTTACCAAGGCGGAGGAGTTTCTGACAGATCAGTGGCGTGGGAGGGAGGTAGAGCGCGTAGCGTAATTACTGTAATTACTTCATCGAACAGGAGGTTCAGTCTCGGATAATCCTATGATTGGCTCAGCGCTGACCAAACGAATTGTATCGTAATATCATTCGCCCGCCGAAGCTCGGGCGAACTCAACTCAATCCCCCGTTGAGTTTCATGGTTAATGCTCTCAACCTTCTCTTTCTAGACTCTTGTATCTCACTCTTTCAATTTCTAAAATGACAAGATCCTTTAACCCCGAGCAAGACCTCGCCCAACCGCAATCCGACTCGGAACGACCGAGAAAGAGAGTGCGCAAAGGGACCCGCAGCTGCTGGGAGTGCAAGCGACGCAAGGTCCGATGTGTATTTGCATCACCCAGCGATACCATATGCAGCCCGTGCCGGCGCCGAAAAACGGGATGTGTCAGCCAGGAGTTTCCGGATAGCCTGCAACTTGAACCCATCCAAGATGAGTCGTCTGTCCGAGATGGGCAAATACAGGAGAGATTAGACCGCATGGAGGCTTTGATACAGTCGCTTGTTGAGCGGGCCACAGAAGACGACGGGGTGTTTGGATCTTTGCCACGTTTCGATACGCTCGCAAAAAGGAATGTTGTTGCTGCTCCCAGGATAACCCGGCCAATTACACCAGCCACGCCCTTGACTCGGATGTTCGATTCAGAATCCAAGTACGACGGCTTGACCCAAAAGCTGACGGCCGCTTGGCCAAGTCAACACACACTTGACCGCTTGTTGAACTCCCACTCAAAAGCCTCGGCATCTCTCGCGCTACAGGCCTCCAGTCTGCCGTTTTCCAGCGTCTTATCACTTCAAGACATTTTCCAACCACCCCCGGCAGGATCTCACCCCGTTCTCGCAGCCCGCAAGCTACTGCTCCTCGGAATCTGCTTACAGGGTGTCGACACCCCAACGCTACGCGACAACGTCACCGATTACCATAGAATCGTATCCCAAGCCCTCGACGCAGCCAGCCTCGTCACCAACAATGACGAACTAACTAACACCCGGGAAGGTATCGAATGCATCATGATGGAAAGTCTCTGCCACGACGCAGCGGGTAACCTCCGAAGCGCGTGGGTGGCCATTCGCCGGGCGGTATCCATGGCCCAGGTCTTAGGGTTACACCGTCCCTCATTAACAACCCCCTCTATTCCCAGCGCGGTGAGCACCGAGCATCTCTGGCTCCGCCTAGTTCAAACCGACCGTTTCACTTCCCTCCTGCTCGGTCTGCCCCCGGGACCTGCCACCGACCACGACGTGTTTTCTGCGCCAGCTGCGTTGGAGTCCTGCTCGCCGTTGGAGAGGATGCGTCGGCTGGATTGTTTGGCCGCGGGGAAGATTCTGGCGCGGGGTGGTTTGTTGGAGAGCATAGGAGATTATGCGATGACGAGGCAGATTGATGGGCTTCTGCAGCACGCAGCGGGGTGTATGCCGCCGTCGTGGTGGGTTGTGTCTAGTATGGTGGCTGGGGGCGAAGAGCCAGAGTCGGTTATTGCGAGGGGGATGGTCTTGATGGATCAGTTTGTGCATTTTCACCTGGTCGCTCGGCTTCACTTGCCGCATCTCTTTCCGCATCACGACCACTCCTTGCTTAACAACCCAACCAACAACACCTCATTTCTCAACAACTCACAGCCAAATACCAACCCGAAACATCACACTACTTCCAGCAAATACACAACCATAACCGCCACTAGAGCCATGCTCACCCGCTACCTCGCGTTTCGCAGCCTCCCTTCCAACCCCCCTTCTTCTTCTGGATCACCTTCATACACCCAACCTAAAGGCACACACTACTGCCACGGAATGGACCTCTTCGCCTTCCTGGCAGCATGCACCCTCTGTATCGCACATATCCAGGCGTGGTGTTATGTACGACGGACTCGGGCTGAGCCACAGTCGCACCTTCTGGGTTTTATGTATGACCTGGACCAGGGATGTGGTTCTCAAGAAGGGCTCGAACATCTCGAGGGTTTGGTACACTCACGGCAGGAAGATCGCGGGATGGTGGAGGGTGTGTTGGGGTTTCTTGGGCGGGGGTCTGGGTCTGGGTCTGGATCGAGTCCACGATCAGGGGAATCTGCTTCTGTGAGGCCGAGTGAAGTGAGTGAACCGGGTCAACTAAGTGAACCGCATGAAGCAGATGTATTAGGATCGCGGCCAGAAAAGGGAAACGAAAAGGGGGATATGCTCACTACCTTACAGCAGCTACTCACGGCGGAAGAGGACGCTGGAAATGGCGGGGAGTATACGGTTGCCTGGTGCTCGGACGGCGCTGGTGCTTCATGCTCAACATGGGTGGATAAGGGGAAAGAGAGGGTGTTGGTGGGGGTGCCGCATTTGGGGATTGTGGGCGTGGAAAGGGTGGATGTGAATGTACATGGGGGGGTCTCTTCAGGAACGGGTATTGGGGATGGGGGTTGGACTGGGAATGGAGTTGCGGATGGGGATGAGGCAGGGTTGGGATGGGGGGACTGGAGGGTGCAGGGGGGGAGCCGAAGGTTGGGAGGGGGATTTCATCGGAGTGTAGGGGAAGAGTGGTTGGGTCATTAGTTCGCGTTAGAGACGTTGTGGGTCACATTGAACCGACTGATTGAGTTTTCGAATGCTTTCTTACTTACTACCTAACTAACCCTCCATTAACCCGCGCTCCACCGAACCGACCACCCGACCTTCACCCCCGTTGTATTAACCCCATCCACAACACCTTCAAGTCGAGCCCTTCTCCGTCACGCCATCCCGCCATCACTGCGCCCTTGTCCGTGAAGCTATTCCTCGCTGTATTGACATTTCGTTGCATAGTATTGGTGTTCGGGCAGGAGACGGATTGTGAGGCAGGATGAGTCGATTGTCTTTTTCCACGCTACGCCCACCTTATATGTGCCGTCGGGCTCCTGGCAGGCCACCCAGGGCCGATCGTAAAACTGTATACGGGATTGCCGGCCGATATCCCAGCCCATGGTCTCCCAGTTGCCATGGTCGGGTACGTTATTGAGGTGGCTAAAATACTTCAGGTTGTTGGGGTCTGATTACGTATTTATCAGTAACTTCTTCTTTGTTTTTCGTCTTATATATACTAGTATACGACGGGAGAAAAGGGACAACAAAATACATACTCTCTGCCAAGGTGTTGACGGCAAGCTGCTGAGGAAAGTCTTCGTCGCTGTTATACAGGAATAGCTCGTGATGTTTCCGAATCAGGACAGCCGGCTGATCCCCCGACCCCTTGGTACACTGCGCGTCTCGCTTCTCTGACGGTACCAATAGCCGCAGACTGGACTTGCTCGCGGTTACGAACTGCCCGTCGAACGGTGCGCCCCGACGCTCCGCAACGAGGGTGAATTTGTTCTCGAAGAGCTCGTTCGTATCCTTGGGCGTCAGGGCTGCCGCGGACACGGAAGCCACGCTGGCCAGGAGGGAGAGGGCGGTGAGCTGCATGGTTGAATTGGGAAGCTGTGTTGGTGTGTGGGATTTGGTTTGAGAGTATATTGGTGTTGAGATCGGGACTGTCGAGCAGCACGGCGCCTCTTTTAAATACCTACCTACTAGGTAGTATAATTACAATATTTGTGCCGAGCCCGCTTTTGGCTCCCGCTTCCCGGGGCCAGAGTCACCCTCCCGAGCTGAAAACCGGACTCACATGTCGGTCTCAGGTCTGTGACCGCATGCCGACGTGGCATGTCTCGACGGTCGAACCGAGAGATGGTGCATCAGCAAGGCCCGCTTACACGCTTCACTGTCCCGAAGTCTCGCCCGATGGACACCTTGTGGTCTCATCGCCCGGAGTATGAACTAAACCTCCGGAGCCAGCAGTGAGCAGCCCGCCCAGCCACTGGGCTGCGGCAGTGATCATTTGCCCGATCACTGAGATCAGCACTCAAAACCCCCAACTAAGTAACTATGAGGTAAGGGACACTATTTATTTCAGCTGGGACCAAGCTGAAAGCTGGCGGGGGACCCCATGGCCGCTGGTCAGTGGCCGAGTCTCGGAGTTAAGGAAACAAGTGAATCCAAGTGTCTATAAAAAGGTAGCCATTCACAGCGAAACTTGAGTTATTAGAATTGCCGGGACCGTGAGCTTTCCCTCCACCTTGCGATATTACCTCTCTGATTGTTGGAAGCTGATACTGATATTCACATGTGTTCCCGTCGTGTTCCTTGTTAAGGGCTCAGGCCCTAGACCCATGCTCTCGCAAGGCCTTGGCCATGAGCAGTAGTGTTGGATCGCGGCCGATGGCTTGGAGGAGACGTCGCTGAGTTGTCCCTCTTCCGAGACAGCCCGCCCAGGTGGGGGCGGACCGGTTCCGGTGGGGCTCCGGCCCGGATCCGACCCGGATGTGGAGCCCAATGTGAACGGTGCCCGAATGTGCACACCAAGGAGGGAGGGACACAGGCATATAAGGAGCCCTGGCTTTAGCACACCCCCAAGTAGTTCTCTTTCTGCAAGCTTTCTCAATAACACAATAGAATGCCTATCTGCGTCCCGCCATAGGGCCAGTTCCTCACATTCACATTCATTACTGTCGTCCTGCCGCTGTCGTTGATGCCCAGTTACTTTGGAGCAAACACCGTGGATATCCGGGATCTGGTGTGGCAACAAAGTGTGTGCTGGACCATGGCGGTGCTGGTGACGATCGTGGTCGTGGGGGCTATGGTGGTGGCCGCCTCTCTGGAGGACACATCGGGTGATGTCGCCTTAGATATTGTTCACGTCCGCCAGAGGGCTATACGACTGCACCTCGCGCCTTGTCTTGTACCTTGGTACCTCCAACCATGTGCTTCACTTAGCGCAAACAACGCTGCCTCACAGGCCAAGTCCAGCCGCCACCTGGACAATATCTAGTCGTTGAGTATGTAGTTGGGGATATTACCGAAAGAAGACGAGCGTTTAGGGAGGGGTACATAGTCTACAAGGAACGGCAACTTGGGTCACATTGAACCAACCGAGCGAGACTTCAAATGCTCTCTTACTACCTAACTGGCCCTCTATCAACTCGCGCTCCCACCGAACCGACCTTCGCCCCCCTTGTCCCAACTCCCTCAACCACACCTCACAAAGGGGAGCCCCCTTCCCATCAGGGCGTCCAGCCGTCCTTCTCCGTCAACTTATAACTCGCTGTACTTGCAGGCCACTGGAGCGGGGGCGGTGGCAACTTCGGTATGGATCTCGGTGCAGTTCGGGCCGATTCCATTTTGCAATGCTACGCCGAGCCTGTATTTGCCGTTGCCCTCCGAGCAGGCAGCCAAGCCCTGGCCCGAAAATTGTATGGCGGAATCCGGGCTAACGGACCAACCTGTGGTTTCCCCACGGTCGTCCTCGGGTATGCTGGTAATGTTGCTGAAGTACCGTAGGTTATGAGGGCCTAGGTAATTAGGTGTTTATTAGTAATGAAATTCCCGTTTGTTAATATTTCTTCCTTTGTATACTTGTATAGTAATACTAGTAACACAAGTCAAACACCAACAACGTCAAGGTAAACAACAAAACTCACGGTCGGTCAAGTAAACGACAGAAAACTGCTGGGGGTCATCGCCCTCGCGGGTATATAGGAACAGTTGCTCGTCTTCGATGAAGAAAACAGCTGGCCGATCCCCCGGCGCCCCTTCACACTGCGCGTCTCGCTCTCTTGAAGGTACCGACAGCCACAGACTGGAATTGCCTGCGAAGACGGACACCTCGTATGGCCCGCCCGGACTCACCGTAGAGAGGGTGAATTTATCGCTAATGGCTCTCGTGTCCTTAGGGTTTAACAGACCTTACTGGCCTGCCCGGAGCCCGACGGCACAGTTAGGGTAGGCATACAACACTCGGGGGACAAAGACGACCCGCCCTGCTCCGAATTAGATTTCACGGCACTGGCAGTCACTGAGGACAATTCTGTGGCCTGTAAGTACAGCGAGCGAGCAATAGGTTGACGGGCTTTATTTGGAGGTATGGTTGACCGGGGTTGAGATAACGAAGGTGGAACGGATGTTGAGGTTGATTACCAAATTAGAGCCCCGAACGTGGCAGGGAAAAAAAAAAAACAAAAAAAAAAACCAGTCTTGTGTGACCTAGTTCTCCTCCTCACCTGTGTCTGTATCGGTGGCGCAGATGCCCCGGGGAGGGGGTGTCTCCGTGCCCGAAATAACTCGAAATGAACCCCAGCGGCAAGAAGATCACGGTAACAAATGTGAATATGAATGTCAGCTTCCAACGATCAGAGGTAAAATCGCGAGGTGGAGGGAAAAGTTCACGATCCTAGTAGGAGCGAGAGTGTAATTAATTACAGCGTCAACGCACCAGCCTCCCACAAAGCCCGCCGTTGGGGCCGCCACAGGTCGGCTTGAGATCCCTTTTGTTTTCTCGAGGTTTGAGGAGCCTCTGGGGCATGTGGAAGCAGAGATAAAGTACATATACGAAAGCCCCAAGCATTTACAGACACGAGTGTCTGACAGGTCATCCGGAAGCTCCCGCCTTGGTACATTACCTATGGGAGATAGCTTGGGGACATGACCGAGGCCTGGCTGGGGATGGAGAATCGAGATTACCGCGGGATGATGGAGATGTGTCGGCCACCAGCCGGGCGGACGAAGCAGTAGAGTGTTGAGATGAACAAGAAGGGCAAAGAGTGAGGGTGGCATCTACCGTGTGTACCTAAGTAAGGTCTCTTATCCCTATGATAGCTGTCATGCCACTGCTCGCTGTTCCCCCGCCCTTTCAAACCTTCATTTCTTTACAACTTCCTAACCACCAACCTCGCAACCACCAACCATCCACCCCTCGTGATCTCAACACCGTCAACCACCCCTCCAAGTAGAGTCCAGCCCCTTCCCCGTCAGGCTGCCCGGATGTTCCAATGTCCTCGCTCATCAACCTATTCCTCGCTGTACTTACAAGGCTCTGGATGGCCTCGGTCGACGACCATGATAATTATTTTAACGCAGTCTCTGTCGCCCCCATTTCCCAAGGATACGCCCAGCTTCCATGTACCGTCGAGCTGCGGGCAAGCCGCCCAGGGGTTGCCCTTAAATAGTAGAGGGCCATCCAGGGTCTCGGACCAACCCCAGCGCACCCAGTATACACTGGGGATATTATTGGGGTTGCCGAAGTACTTGAGGTTATGTTCGGCTAATGAAGGGTTCATTAATCAATTCCCCGCTATGGTTTTGTATTTATAGACTAGTGAAACGAAAGAAAGAAGTGGAATGAAAGCAGCACTTACTACTCTCAGTAACGTCGACGGCAAGCTTCTGGGGGGGGCTCGCCCGAACGGGTAAATAGGAACAGCTCGTCTGAGTCGAGGTATAGGATAGCCCCGTCATTCTTCTGCCCCGAAGAACACTGCTCGTCTCGCTCGCTAGCCGGTCTCGAGAGCCACAGACCGGACTGACTCGCGGTTACAAATTGCTCATTGAACGGCTCGCCCGGACGCAGCGCAAGGAGGGCGAAAGTGCCGCCCGGGTCCCTGGGGCTTAGGGCTGCGGCGGGCACGGAAGCCAGCACGCTGGTGAGGAGGGTAAACGCGGTGGTGAGCTGCATGGTCGAGTTGGTGTTGAGGACTTGGTTGGAAAGTGTATGTTGATGTTGTTTGGGGGTTTGATGATATTGATGTAGAGGTCGATGGGCAGCTCTCGAGGCGCTAGGGGTGCTCCTTTATACAAATATCCTCGCAGGCTCGCCTAGCTGGCTCCCAGTTCCTGCTTCCGGGACCAGAGTCACGCTCCCGCGCTGAAAACCAGCCGATCGCTGTCAAGTCTACGACGGTCACACCGAGCGTGGCTGGCCCAGGGGTCGTCCCAGAAGTTGGTCATGGGCAAGGCCCACCTACACGCCATTCATTGCCCCAGGTTGCAGCCGATCCAGACCTGCTGGCCTTAGTGTACAGATACCTTGGTGTGTTGCTGACTCCGGAGGTGGTCCATTCTCCGGGCGATGAGACAACTGGGACATTGGGCTCATCGTTACCCAACGTGAAGTGCAATCTTTGGCCCGATCGGCACCCAGAAACCTTATTTTGCCTGAGACCTGCCCGGGCTGAGCTGAAAGCTGGGGTATTTCACGCAGGTGGTCAACGGTGAGTGGCCGAGTCTCGGGGCTAAGAAAGAAATGGAATCCACGTATGCGGAAAAACTTAGACAGTCTCAGACACGAGTGTCTCTCACGCTCTGTATACTAGTGTAGCTGCAACCACGTCCTCCATCAGGCGATGTAGTCCCACAAGCCGAGGTCAGCCGCAAGGTGGGTGACATCCGGTTGCTGAGTGTATGTACACTTTGGGGAAATCGCCGAGGGGAAGGTCATGACAATTCAATCAAGTCAATTTTGACCGCCTGTTAATTAGACTCACAATGAGACTACATGCGGTAAAGCGGCGAAACGACCTCGAAATCATTTCAAGTAGGTTAACCCCTCAACTAATTCCACTAATTCAATCATAGTCTTCAGTATAATCAAGGAACTCAAGTTGCGCTGACGGCCGTTAGAGATCGGCGCTGTCATCGGCAGACGTGGTTGGCGGGAAAAAAACGGCTCCAAGGGTAAATGCATCACCACGAAGCCGATGGCGTTGTAATTAGCACGGGGGTGGCGTTGACGAAGGACTCCCCGGTGAGGATGATCTCGGGCACTCCCTACGGTAGGTAGGCGGGACTGCGGAAGTTGATTCTTCAAACATTGAACCTTCTCGAGGGCTTTTGAATCGGTTACGAGACTCTAGATAATTATCTTAGTAAGAGTACCTAACCTTCGCCAGGCTGAACCGCTGAAGGCTTTCTCGCAGTTTGCCGGGTCGGTGTAGAAGAAGCAGTCCTTCCCCGTTAGATCGTCGGCCTAGTCCTCCTCGACCTATTACTCGCTGTATCTGTAGGCCGTTGGCTCGGGTACGAGATCGATCCAGAGGTCTACCGAGATGTAACCCTCACCGTTTCCGGAATCCTTATTGCTAAAGTCCACCTCTGCCGTGTACTTGCCGTCGGACTGCTGACAGGCTAGAAAGCGAGTGCCGTTAAAGGATATGTACGGGGTGTCGGTAACGAGGGCCCAGACTTTGGTCGCAAAGGACGGACCGGGTGGACCGCGGGTGTTGTTGAAGTACTTCAGGTTGCCATGACCATGAATGTCTGGGATATCTGTCAGAAAATGCCCGTTTCATTGCCGAAGTAATTATCGTTCCGTTTTACATGCTAGGAAAAGGACGGCCAAAGAAGGGCAGGGAAACAGGAGAAAAGAATATACCCGTTTCACCGATGTTGACGGCAAACTGCTGATGAGAGTCATTCTTTCCACCGTATAGGAACAGCTCGCCGTCCAGGATAAACAGATCGGTGATGTTGTTCGTCGGTTCGTCGTCGCACTCTACAGTCCAAGAGTCTCTGGGATCCGTCAACCACAACCTGCTCCCCCTCGCGCTGATGATCATACTGCAGACTCGGTCATCATCAGCCGATATTATACGTCTGAATGTGTGGCCGTCCCAGTAGTTCTAGGCTCCGACGGAAGCGACGGCGCCGGTGAGGAGGGTGAGGGCTGTTAGCTTCACCATGGCCGTGAAGATGTGAAGGAGAATAGTTGGTATATATTGGTGTTGTTGATGCTGAGGTCGATGTAATTTTCTCGTCAGGTCTCGAGGTACAGAGGGCACGCTTCTACCAAAAGGACCTACTTATAAATACAAGCATTCCCGCCCACCCGGGTTCCCCCTTCTCGACACCGCAATCAACCCCGTGATCGGCGCAAGGTACGCGATGGCCACCCCTGTGTCGCTGCCTCGATCGAGGAGTCGGCTTGACCAAGAAGGCCTAGTTAATGACCCTGCTAGCCCTATGGACCTTAGGGCTGTGGGTTCCTGTCTCCGGAGTCTTAATTCTCCGGGTGGTGAGACAACTAAGACACTGGTCTTTCACTTGATTAGCACTTAAAACCTTATTTCAACTGAGACATTTCCGGGGCTAAGCCGAAACTTAGCAGGATGTAATTTGCACGCAAGTGCTCGCCAGTCAGTGGTCGACTCTCGGGGATACGAAAAAACTCAAATCCACGTATCCGTAAAACCCGGACAAAGGACTAGATCCGCTCTCTTTCTTAATTAACTCCGTGACTCGGTCACTGGCCGGCGACCACAACACATCGCAAGCGTTCAGCCAACTCCTCAGATCAAATTAGGCCGACAGATCTAGTAGCCCCCAAGGACCTGCACCCTTGCCCCAAGGATAGGTAGCAAACTCATAAGGGTAGGCCTTGATACCTGTATGCCAACAGCTCAGCACTTGCATATTGTCACACCAGTGACACCGGGCCGCCCGAGTTTGTCTCTCGGGATTCCCGTCCCGTTATCATGGAGCCCTGTGCCGATCGGCTGGATGGAAATATGTGTATAAAAGAATGGCCTCTCCCCGTCAGCACCTCGAGCCCTATTCATCAACCGCCGCATCCATCACAACATTGACAGACCCTCTCCAGCCAAGTCTCAAACACCAACTCAGCCCCCCAACAGCTCTCCAAAGAGGCCGCAACCATACAGCTGACTGCCCTCACCCTCCTCGCCGGCGCCGTGGCTTCCGTTTCTGCCGCAGCCTTAGCTCCGCGGTGCAAGACGGGTGGCACATTTACCCTTATTGCCTGGAAAGAGGGCTCGCCGATTGACGGGAAGACAATCAGTGCGACTCATAGCAAGCTGTGGGTAGCGCGGCCCGATCGAGGTCCGGACGAACGGTGCCACGATGGTAAATTGGACAACGGGGCGGCGGTATTCCTTTTGAGCGGGCGCGAGGTGCTGCTCTATGGTGGCAGCGATGGCGTGTCTACGCAGACGCTGGCGGTCCACCGTTCCGGACCAGGTACCTACCTATATTTACTCTCATTGTCTCCTCCTTCCTGCCCTCTTTTCTCTTCATCTTTGATCTTTTTAATGTTCTATTTCATTCTTCTCCCCCCTATTTCATATGTAAAGAATAGTAGCAATAACACCAGTGTTTACTGACATACACCCAGGCAAGGGTAACCTCAAGTTCTTTACGATTGTTGCTGGGCTCCCGCCACCACGGCCCTTTGAGACTTCGGGCTGGTCGATCGAACGGTCAACCCCCACCCTGTTCTACGACGGCCGTCCCTTCCTGGGCTGCCCGGAGCTCGACGGCTCGTACTCGGTATATGTATACTATCGCGGCCTGAACGACCGTCCGGGCGGCCGTCGCGATTGCGTTCAATTTGATCTCGAGGCCCGCGAGCAGCCGTACCCAGTGCCGTGTATATACAGCGAAGGTCCTATTTAAATATGGTCGATGTGGTTGACATGGTTGAGATAACGGGGATGAAAGTTAGTTCGAGGGCAAGCAAGTTGGCTGGGGCCAGGGATACTTAAATAGGTAGAAGGTCGCAAGGTTAGGTGGTATGTACCTACCTGGTAAGTTAGGTGCAATCGAAGCTTTTGTCTCTGGCTCATGGTTAATTCATCTGGTGGCTCGGTATTTGGGCCACAGCTTTCGGTGCTGAGATTGTCGTCCTGGGATCACCAGTAGCAAGAACGACTCGAGCTTTGCGAGGTGCACGGGGGCCACCGATCCATGCTCCTCTGCCTCCCGCAGTTCCATGGTCGTCTTGCATGGTAGGGTGGTGGGTTGAAAGTTCGAAGCATACAACCAAACCGACGTACCTAATAATTTATCAGAATGATTAACGCAATAACCGCCGTATCAAGAGACTTACATACGTAAGGTTAACCCTACGCATACGGTCGAGCGGCCTCCAAGACAGCCGTGTCCTTTCCATGGCCAAGCCTGGAAAATGCGCAAAGGTGAACGTGATAGAATTAGAACATGTGCAGCAAGCCGTCTCATCCACATAACTGACCTGCTTAATTATACTGTTCGCTTGGAAACTGAGTGAATTCAGCATCGACCTACCCGAGGCGTCATAATGTGGGTTTAACCCTTCAAAGTCTTCGTTCAAGCCCTCTTCGAGGCCTCCAGCGCTCATAATGCCGGAACAGAAGCTCCTGGTAGTCGCTGGGGCTGAGATTCATTTCACGGATTTAATACAAATTAGGAAAAGAAGCATGAGGCGGCTCGCTCACTTTTGACACAGTCTTGGCGGTGGCTGTACCCAATAGGTCGACCGGGCTGAGCTGCGCCTCGACTTGAACATCTTTGACAGTATGCGTTCTTAGAGAAAGAAACAGATAAATATTAAAGGAATCTCAACATCAAGGTGAAGTGCCTGGCTACTTATCTTTTCCACTTCTCAAACCGACATCGAACTCAAAATTAATAAGACTTAAGTCTACCCATTACCCCTGGACCACAAAACCAAGATACCATCACCACCACCCCCACCACGACAACATCAGCAACATAACAAACCATGTCCTCCACCTCCCTCTCCACCCCCTCCGCAGCCACCCTCCCCCGCAACCGCCGTCCAACCCCCGCCCACCCTCTCCCCCCCATCTCCTTCCCATCCTCCCTCATAAGCGACCTCTACTCCCCAGCCCTCTCCCACGAATCCCTCCGCATCCTTGCCCGCAAACTCGCCACCCTCGACCAACGCGCCCTCTCCATCGTCCAAGCCATCTGCCTCTCCATCCAATCCGGCCGTCTCAACGCCGGCGACACAGCCTCGCAAGCCGAGGCCCGGCGTAATTTAGACGATATCCAGGCGTTGAGTGTACAGTTTGGGGATATTACGGAGGGGAGACGGGCGTTTGGGGAGGGGTATTTGAGGGATAGGCATATGATTTATTTTTGGGCGAAGGCGTTGAGCTTTGGGAGTCAGGCGTATAGGGCGAGTCCGGAGGATCCGTTGTCCAAGGCGTTTGAGGCGGTGATGGGCGGGTTGGTCAGGGAGTTGGCGATGGTGGAGGATTGTTTGGTGGCGGCTGCTGGGGAGGGGGTGTTGGAGGATGAGGTGATGTATACGGTTGGGGAGAGGTGGTCGAGAGCTGAGGGCATGGCGGGGGTGTTTGGGCAGTCTTTTGTTGAGTGGTCAGTATTGATGTCATGAGTTGTGAAAGGGGTTGAAAAGGGTGTTAACTGTTGAATCTAGGGCGGTGGTAGCACAGAAACTGCGTGAGGCACAGCCGAAACCGACGAAGCCCACAGTCAACATCTGGGTATGTTCTTTCTTTCTCTCTTTTCTTTTCTTTCTTCCCTTTTCCACTTTTGACACGTCGCGCCTAGATGAACATCAGCCTCCTCTGGACAACCTTCGCCGTAACCGCCGTCTCCAACGTCGTCTTCTTCGCCCTCGGCTGCATCTACTCTCCCCACAAGCCCGGCACCCCCGAGGACGCCGACTTCTGGTTCCTTCTGCAGAGCTGCGTCTCGCAGTTCTTTGGTCTCGCGTGGCTGGCCATCCCGCTGTGGCACAACCCGCATGTCCCGCGTCGCAGTTGGATTGCCATGGTCGGTGTTGCCGCTGTGTGTACGGTTGTGGCCGCGCCTTTGTATTTGTATGTGCCGACGGAGTGGTCGACGTTTGTGGCGTCGACTGGGGGGGCGATTCAGGCGTTTTTGTCGTTGCAGTTGGCCATAGCGGCGTAAGCCGGGTGATGAGTGTGATTAATCAATGTTTGAATGGCAAACCAACTCAAAAGTTAGTCAAAACAAGTCCTTTTGTGATTTGTCTGTTGGATGTTCGAAACGCTGCTCGGGCCGGGAAGTACGATGGGCTTTGTTACGGCCCGCACAACAAAGCCTTTCGCTTGACAACGCACCTCATGAGTTTCATTTGAGACACAGGCCAACACTGAATCAATGGATGATTCCATCTTGGCCCGGAAAGCTGTACAAAACTGACAACCCCCGCAATAAAATAACACTGCAACCGTCAGCGACCATCTCAACACCAGAACAGCATCTCGACGCGGTCGTTTACAAGTTGCCTCTAATTTACTTATCTATAATGACTATGGTGGACCCAGACGCACCACATACACCGCTCCTCCTCCCCGTTTTCGTCATGTATGTCATGTTCGGACTCATCGTGGGCATCATAGTACTCACCCAGCTGATCGCCGTGTGTCTGACGGGGTTCCGAAGGACGCCCACGACGAAGCCGCCTCAACCACCCCAGCCCAGGATCAGCGGCAATTCAGTGTTGAACAGGGAGGGAGGGGGAAACGGCTCAGAACTTAAACTCCTATCGGGATCGCTAGGACCAAGCCAACGGAGGTCACAGCGAAAGAAGGCAACCTCGAAGGCAGAGTCGGGGGAGTCTGCGAAGGAGTTTCTCCAGTCCTCGAATACCCGGCCAAAGGCCGAATTACACCTGGATCAGCACCCGCAAGGCTTCACATCACAGCCAGTCTCAACAAACCGGGGTCTGAAGTCAGATGCACACATCAACCGTCCAGTCAGCGATAGAATCCCGAACTGGATCGAAACCGTAAACTCGGCCAACACGGGCACGATGCCAGAAATGGAGCCAGAATCCACGCCAAAGCTAGAACATACAGTCCATCTAATCGATTATACCGTACGACCCTCAAGCTATCGCTATCCAGACCAGTCCACAAAAACACTACCCTCCGTGACAGACCAATCGTCTGTCACGCTTCACGGTGCATCGACTGCCCAGATAGACAACAAAGACGAACGATACTGGGAAGATGAGACCGTAAATGACGAGGGCGGACCAGAACCACAGCGTCAAGAGTTGGATCACCGACAAGACCAACATGACAATCATCACCCGTTCTCCCGTATCGTTCATCCATCGGATGGTGTAATTAGCACAACACAACACCGCCAGCACATCCCAACTCCAGCCCTCCAACGCTCTCTAACTCACAATGTGAACCCAACCCCCAATTCACAAACGCACACCCCAATCTCCCACGTCGTAACATTCCCCTTTATCCCGTTCAACCCTCTGTACTAAGCCGCTATTGATACAGCTATCCCTACCGGCCTTCACTCCACCACCTCCCCAATCCCCGGGATACACCCCGATCCCCACACAAGCGTATTTTACGCGCCCGAACAAGATATCATCGACAGCTACAGAACTAAGACACTGCGGGGATCTACTACCGCACAGACGAGGGGTAACCTGTGTCAGTGTGGGGCGAGGATGTGGGCTGAGTAAAGAATAGCGTTAGATAGCTTATCTGTACTTGGTGACGGGACGATATGGGAGGTGGTTCTGAGGGTTGAGGGGTTGAGGGGTTAGAAGGCGGGGTTGAGAAGGCTCGGTCTTGAGGAGGACCCGGGGTAGAGACACCGTGCAGACGGTTGAGGAATTGATGATAAGCTTTGATGAACGTAAGCATTAATAATGACGTCGAGGCCAACCTCTTTTGACCCATCTCCCCGATCATTGACTTGCAAATTCTATCGAACCGTCCAGTCCAGCTGTGTCAAGCCCAGTTGAACACCACCCAGCCGTGATACCAAAAGTATAATGATACAAACAAGAAGTGAAAACCTAAATCATACAACCCAAAAAAAAGCCAAATCACCAATTTAATACCTCCAAACCCCCCTCTTTCACCACCCCCTCCTCACATACCCTCCCCAATGCTTCTTCAAAGGAAACCTCCGCTCTTACCGGCGTCGTCGTCGCCCACGAAACACCCCTTTTCACCTTCCCCAACACCCCTTCATCCTCCTCCGACCCAACCAACGTAGACTCCTCCGACAACAACAACGGCGTCCTCTCATCCGCTCCTCGCTCGGACCGCGGACTCTCCGGGAGCTGATCACCGCTTGATTTCCGCCTGTGGCGGCGTTCCCCTCCCGGCCGTCTTCGGGTGCTGGTGGGTCGGGAGGAGGATGTGGTTGAAGAGGAGCGTTGGTCGCCGAGGAAGACGAGGAAGAGGAGGAGGAGGCAGGTGACGACGAAGAAGGCGACTATGAGTTGTTGTTGCTTGAGGATGGGGAGGTCGTTACGTTGGAGGGATTGTAGTGGAGATATTATTAGGGTCGTGTGTGTTGGGGTGTGTGTTGGAGCCATGGTGGTGTGATTGTTGTGCTGAGTGTGATGTGTTGGTTGCTTGAGATCTATGAGTTAATATTGGGATTGAGTTTTGAAGTGAAGAGTTTTTGGGTTGTACTAACTTGCTTCTTTGGTGTTGTACAACCATGGAAGTGATCCCGCACGAAATTGCTTAACAGCTAAATAATTCTCCCTGGCTGCTCCTCCTAATAATTGAAACGATCTGGGAATAATGTCAGAGGACAGATTCCAAACCAACATCCCCTTGCCGTTGGCAGATGCAAACTCTAACAATTGTAAGCAACCAGGAAAAAAAAAGCACAGCCGCACCTGGTGTTCTGCCTCGACGGCTTCGCCCAGTACACCGAGCCTGCACACGAAAAGAGAGGCGCAATGACTAAATACGCCTGCCAAGCCCCCGGTCAGACTACGCTGAGTGGCGCGCAATCGTATGCGAGCACTTTGTGTGTGGCCAGTCACGGGGTTGTCGAGATAAATTGGTGGGACCGTCGTTGCCGGACTTGGTTTATTAGAACAAAAAGTAGAAATGGCTGGTGCTGTCCTTGTCGTACAATCCAGAGCCAGAAATTGTAGGGTTCCTTTCTACGCGGGGAAATGGGGACTTCGTCATTTTGAGGCAAATTTGAGCGAGCGCGGACGGGAACCTCATGGACGCCCGTCGTGCAGATGGATATGCATCTCGGAGTTACCCTGTGGGGATTGTTCCGAGCGCAGAAATGCTGGGGTGCGGGCTAGAATTTCAAGCAACGAACGAGTGATTAACTAACAGGAGGAGCTCTGGCTGCATGTAAAAAATACATGTGCATAAATAGGTGGGTATGTACATGGAATTACACGACAGCTAAGTCAAGAGCACCAAACACCGCAGCTGTAACTGCACATTCTACCCAAAAAAAGAACGCATTGCGTGTAAATCAGTTTGCCACATCGAAATGCCTCTGTATTAGTTCCTATCTACCTAGGTATCTACCTGATATTCCGATGTTGGAGGCTCGCCCACTCTTCCTACATCTACTCTGGAAGGCACACTAATTACGCAGGCACGGGGTTAGGGTTGATTGCCCCTTTATTGGTTGCTTCATTCTCACCACCAACCAACAATCAGTCAACAAACACCGTCGCTGTCAATCCCATCTCTCGCCGAACACCCCAAAGCCGAACCGAGACTCGGATGCCCAAAACTACGGCGTCAACTCTTTGGAAATAAAATGTACTTTCGGCAGCGGAACGGACCTGTCCTTAAAAATATACGGGAGTTGCCAGCGGTACATGTGGGTGTGGCGGCTGGGAATGTCCAACTCGGGCCCGGTATATGCCAGAAGCGCAGTGTAGTGCTCGGTCTCCTCCAACGTTGGGGCCGGTGCCGGTTTGTGTATTCGCCGGATGTGTTCGTCACGTCGCTTCTCCCAATCCTCCTCGATATCACCTGCTTTACGGGCCGGCATGTCAAACCACCGAACAATAACGGTCTGGAGTTGTGGGAAAGTCCGGCCGAAGAGACACGTAATTCTCACCAATTTTGACTCCGGCTCCTATGACGATTCCCGCAAGTCAAAGGCAATATGTTTGACCCCGCACCGGGTACGGAAGTCCAAGTCCTCGATGACGTCGTACTCATCTTTTGAGTTGTCGATATACAGGACTGTATTCTCCAAATCGACCCAGTGACGCTCGACCGACTGCTGGCACCGCGCCGAAGGGCCGCAAATCAGGATTCTGGAAGATCGCGGAATCAACTGCCAGGCCTCCCGACAGGTTAGGCCCACGAGGTATGGGGCGTGGCCAATAAAACCCATCTTGAACTTCGATGCGGTGGTTTCGGCGGAATCGCCGTATTCATGGGGAGTGATGCGTGACATGCCGAATACGGCTGGGACAGACAGTGCGTCTTCCCAGACATAGAAGCGGAGCTCAGTGGGAAGTCTGGGAAAGTGGTGGAATGTGGATGGCGCCATCGTCGATGAGAATTCCTGTGACACCTAGTGAATGTTGTGATTGTGTGATTTGTTGGTGGGTGTGGTGGAAATGGTAAAGATTTTGGAATCTGTGGAGGGGACCGGAGGGTGTTTATATAGACGATTCCCAGATCAATCGTGGCTATTGAACAATCGCCCTGCTCCGTTGGTGTTTGTGAGGCCGCTCGGAGGTGTCCAGCACAACTGAGTTGAGGCCGGGATACACGTGACCGCTATAGAAACTCTGTTTGCCCCGTTCAAATCGCACTTATAATTCGGTACCTCGGTACCTAAAATACCTGCATTTAAGCCTACACCCTGAATTCAAACTCCAGGTGAAGTGTTTAACTAAGTCTGTCCAACCTGAGGATTCAACACGACAATTTAATATATCTGGGTGTAAAATGTTAGGGATTTGTGATAATAGGTCTTGGATCCTTCCTAAACAACGAGGTTTGATTACACACCGCTGTGCAATCGCCCTTAACACATAAACTATCCGTACCTACCTACACAGTCGGTCTTTGAGATTTCAAGCTCGACTACAAATGATACCTAATTACTACCAAAAGAATCGGGCCAACACCTCGAAGATTACAGTGGTAGGATTCCAGTGGTTCCGCTTGGCAGAAAACACCCATTCAATAGTTTTGGTACCGTTTTGGGTAGTAACGACCGGAAGAGAAGTCCAGTGCGTTGTATATATTGGACCGGTTGTAGCTTAGGTTATAAGTGCCACTTGTTGAGTGAATGCGGGGTGCAACGATGAGCATGTGGGGCAATCATGCACAAGCCACGATGACTTGCCTGGTACTCTGTACCTTAGGTATCGGTGCCTAAAGTTAGACTTAGAGCTAGACATCAACCACGGTCGAGTTCCCAGTTCAGCCCTGTTGACGACGGCGCCGAGATGGTGTCGCAGCCTCTCGATCCCGGCAATTCCGGTCGTAATGATCCCGCTCTTCTCCGCCTTCCGTCGACCGTCCGACGCCGCATATACTTGTTCCTTGGCGTAGCGCGCTGGGACGGCTGTCCGCTCCTGTTTGACCTCGACGGCCCCGTCTCACCGAGCGACCAGGTCACATTCTATGGCATGTTGCTTTCTTGCCGGGCCGTCTACACCGAGGCATCAGCATTACTATTTTCCTCCAACAGATTCGTCATCCACTACAGGAACAAGAGGTCGCTGCAGCCGCTGCGGAATCTCGCGCCCCCGTCGCTTGCGGCCCTGACTAGCCTCAAGGTAGTGCTCAACCAAGCCTCCTGCCACCATCGAAGGGAAGCAGAGGTGTCCGGCGCATGCTGCACCCGCGTCTCCGGCTGCTTTACACGTAAACCGAAGGGCGCTGGGGGGCACTGTTTGATTCGAAGGCCCCACAAGAATCTCCACGACACTCCACTTCAGAGCTCCGACCCGTCCGCGAGATTGATGCTTGAGGAATGGCACGCAACAGCTGTCTACTTGTCTTCCAACACCAAACTCGACGCCCTTGAGCTCTCATTGGTCTGTGATGTTGACCAGAAAGAAGTCGAGGCAGCAGAACACATCGTTGCACCACTCCTACTCTTCCCGAAGCTCAAGGACTGCCATGTTCGCCTTTGCATCAGCCCAAATAGCCACCTGCGCCAGCTCGCGCGGAATGCATCACGGCAAGCCAGCAGCAATCCGGCCTTGGAGCCCGCGTCACCAACGTCGGGCTCTAGCCGCCTTCTTATTACTCTTCCACGGGAGCTACGCATTCGTATCCTCGAATACACCGACCTTGTAGCTCCGTTGAAAGAGGTCATGTGGAACAGGCTGGGACAAGGCTATCACTATTTCTCTTCAGGATGCTCCGCATGGGAGGGGGTTCCTTGTCTTCCTCCTTACCACCATGGATGCCAGTACAGGGATTGTCACGGTCAAGGAATTATCAAAGACGGCATCGTGCGGTCGGACCAACTCCGATCTATCGGCTGCTTCTGTGGCGTCCGGCACGCCGCCTTCTCATCCACCTGCAAGTGCTGGGCACCGCCCACGCCTCTGTTTCTCATCTGTCGGGACCTTTGCGAGGATGCAAGATTCGTTTTCTTTTCCGCGAACCGATTCGTCGTTAGTGACTCTCTGGTATCGGCCAACCCCTGGTTAGCTTACGATGTTTTCCTCACCCCCGATCCCAAATGGCTGCTAGAGAACCGCAGCAACTACTCCTGGATGGAGTGGTACGGACAGGCGCAACCTCCGCGAGTATACCCAGCCCACCGTTTTGCCGCGACCAAGTTCTTGAGGGAGGTGGTCCCCGCCGACTACTTGGGCTATCTCCGTTTCCTCGAACTGGTCTTCCCTCCATACAATCACGAGTGCTGGCCACATGATGGTCATCCCGCTCTGCAGGACTGGATTGATACTCTTGATTGGGTCAAGGATAAGATCAACGCGCCCGCCATCACACTCCGCCTTGTCATGGCCGGTTCGAGGATGTGGCACCCCGCATGTCCTGACGACCGTGGAGGACTAACTCGGGTGCAAGGAATCGCAGTGCTGACCGGATACGACCGCATCCTGAAACCACTAGCTGTTCTCCGCGAGCACGGTCTCACTCGGTTCTACGCGGATTTTGCATGGCCTTGGAAATGGACCAAGAGGGTGTATGAGAGGCTCAGGGCCGCGGATGACCCCAACGCCATACTGTCTTGGTTAGATGGACAGGAAACGCTGTTGAACGACCGCGCTGAGCGCCTCATATTGGGGGAGGACCAGCATGATAGACTCCGTTCCAATGAAGCCAAACCGGGACCAAGCCCTTGGAAGATGCACTCCGGGCGTGAATACTAGCATCGTTCCTCAGCCTTGAGAAACGATGGTCCGTCATCAAGTTATCGAACCTGACATCCCTCGCGACGTGCAGTTGACCACCGTCAAGAGGACTTTTGGGGCAGCACAACAGACAATTAATTAATTAGGCCAGGAGTAACGTCCTACCTACTCTGCTTTCCAGTCTACAGAAGAGATGGCACAAGGCCGTGGTTTGTCAACCAGGCCGCATAATGCCAGTTTTTATGAACTTGTGAAGTGTGTCGTGTTAGAGCTACTCAGTAAACCCCTTATAACCCCCCAACGTATCCGATGGATCAAAATACTTACACAATTATGTTGTCCAAGTCAACCCAGCAAGGTGCTTAAAGGGTGTATTTAGTTATCAACGTGCCGGTCCCCAAATTAATCCCAGCCACAGCGATGCACAGCTGCGCTAATCATCTCCGAACCCACTTGAACGTAACCGACCAGCCATTTCTCCCTCCCTTCACCTCCACCGCAATCTCCTCTTCGGGCCGTATAGTTTGACCCGCAGCCTCAATAACCTACCCCGAAATGTTCTTCAAAACCAGGATGACCTCGTCCATGTACTAGTAGCCGGCAACCGCCGCGATAGTCCACGCCACACCGGCATAATAAAACTGCCCGCTGACATGGAACTGCTGCATCTGTCTCTTCCCATGTGTTAACGTACGTTGTCTTGCTGAAGAGAGTTGCCATGGTGAATTGGGAACTCACGTTCATTTTAGATGGTGTTGGTCTTATATCAAGGGAGAAAGTAGAGCAGAGAATGATCGAAGTGTATAACTATTGTACAGTGGGCTCCGACTCCGAGAACTGTGACAAAGCCAACACCGCTATCTGCTCAAAAGGGTCCAAAACTGGTCGCTCTGAGGACAAAAAACTGGCGCAAAGTCATCGTAAGACGCTTCTAACTCCGGCTCAATTTGGATGCACTCATAACGACGACTCTGTTTCCGGTGGTGTCAGAACCCCCAAATCTATGTAGGTGGCCAGGGGTGGTTATTAACTCACGGAGAGACGTTTGGGCGGTCCTACACAGCTGGTGGGTGGGTTCAAATGCAGCCGGGCTCACAGGAAAGATCTTAGGCTGGCTGATGGGTTTTGGCCGTCTGCAAGAGTACACAGCCTAGCTAGAAAGCTAGAGCTGGAAACGGAGGAGGGTTAAACGTCCGTCGAAGGCCTCCAGGCTTTCCTTTCTTTGTACTAGGTACCTTAGTTAGGTAGGACTCGTCCCTGTTTTCCTTAATTGTTGCCTTGAATATTTCACCCGGCCCTCGATGTACGGTTTTTCTACCTACCTACCAAGGTAGTTAAGTGTAGAAGGACCGGCACGCCCTGGGGTAGATCGGAGTAGGAATAATAAAAATAATGAAAGACGTTCCAGAAAGCCTACACTTGGTTCAAACCACGTTCATATGACCTAACAAGGTCTGCCACCGCCCAACGCCCTTCAGCTTGCTCTTCCGCGAGCTTTATGATATTCTTAAACCCAGCCTGTCCCTTGCGTGGTTTTGCGCCTGCATTGAGCAAGATCTGTACTAGATCGAGCCGGCCGTGCTCCGCTGCACCTTCAAGGGCTGTCCGTCCGTCCTGGATGGCCGGATCGGCATTCACATCGGCCCCGAAGTCCTTGATGAGCATGATGGCGAGGTTAGTGTGGCCTTGAATCGCCGCAGCTTGGAGAGCAGTAACGCCGCCGCAAGTTCCCGCTTTGGCGTTAACGTCTGCTCCCTGTTCCAGTAGAAACTTCACCAGGTCCCTGTTGACAACAGTTCTGTTACAGGCGGCCTGCAGGGCCGTTCTTTGGTATTCGAATCCAGCTGGTGCATTAATCTCCGCCCCCCTTCTGCAGAGCTCCTTGACGAGGTCAAGGTCGCCTTGAGCCGCCGCTGCTTGAATCGCCGTTCGACTATAGCGCCCAATGCCTCTGACATTGACTTGAACGCCTGCGTCCAGTACTAAACGGACGAGTCCGTCGTCCTGGGGATACTTGATGAGCTCGGTGAGCAGTGAATCGCATTCGCGGTATGGGTCGTTGTGTCCAGCGTGCAGGATCTCAGCTCCCGCCTCCAGCAGATAGTTGAAGATTTCCGAGCGGCACGCCAACCGGCAGCGTGCGCATGCTTCCAAGAGCGTCGCTCCCTCATCAGTTGGTTCGTTGATCGGGACGCCCGACTCAACCAAGACCTTGAGAATTTCCAGCTTTCCGAGGGCCGCGGCTGTGTTCGCGGCCCGACCCATCAAGTACTCGTTCTTGTCAGCGCCTGACAATATCAAGAGTTTCACTGCCTCCAAATTTCCCACTGATGCAGCCACTTGAATGGGACTCTCTCGGCCCCAAGGTCCCAGGCTATCCACATCTGCTCTAGCCTGTAGTAGGAACCTGAGAGTATTCATGTTGTGTGCTCTGACAGCAGCCGGCAGCCCAAATTGACCGAGAAGATTCAGTCTCACCCCATGGTCGGTGAGGATCTGGAGCATATACAAGGATGAAGACGCCACCTGGACCACGCCGCCAGAGACCTTGGCTCCACGGCGCTGGAGACTTCCGACAGCGCGGCTTAATTCATTCCGCACAGCCCAATACAGGGGGGACCGCGCACCGGCATTCGACATGAGCTCTTCGACGTTGGGGTCAACTCCAGAAGCCAGCAGCGCGTCGACGGCTGCCTCGTGCCTGGGGTAGCAGCATGCACTCAGCAGCGCCTTCTCCAGAAATTCTTGTCGCACTGCTTCGGGGACGTGTATCCGGTCTTGCAAGTAGGCCTGCAGAGGACGGACTCCCCGTCTTGCAGCAGAAAGAATTTCCCACAGAGAAACCGAGATTTGCTGGTTTTCAGCACTCCGTTCCGACAGCAGCTGACACATGTCCGAGCCCTGAACAAGAAAAGCGTAATCGAGCGCACTGTGGCGGATGTCATCGTTGTATTCGTCATTCACCCACGCCTTGTCGACGTCGGCCCTGGCGCCGAGGAGCAGGGATGCACACGTCAACTCCCCGTGCTTAACGGCAAGTGCAAGAGCCGTGTTGCCGTCCAGATCGGGTCGGTCAACTTGGGCGCCGGCATCCAGCAATCGTTTCACCAGATCGGTTTTTCCTAGAGAGACAGCGGCATGCAATGGTGTTGTCGAGTTGTACGTCCCCCACGCTACGTCAACGAGCTCCCCTGGGTTCGGGTCTGTTCCCGCACGAAGAAGACGTTCGGCAACTTTCACCTTCTCGGCTTGAATGGCAGCTCGGAGTAAATCAGTGCCTTTGCGCCCCGCAATCCTCTTCTGGTTGATGCCCGCTTCGAGAAGGATTTCCAAGGCCGACTCATCGCCGTTCTCTACAGCGGTGTTGAGCAACTTGATCGCGACGGCATCAACGGTGATGGTGTCGACGCAGAAAAGCGCATGTACGGTGCGCTGAGGAATGTGACGCGTCACATAGTTCAAGAAGTGCTTCATGCCCTCGGCTGCCACGAGGTTGTTGGAGATCAAGCCAAACACTAATTCAGCCATCTGGGACCCGTAGGAGTGTGCCGAAGGATGCAGAAGCTGCCACAGAAACTGCTTTACTGCGTCGGAAGTCAAACTTGGGACTGCCTGCTCCAATATTGAAGCTAGGTTGTGGGCAGCAGTCAGTCCCTTCAATGGCGGAGATTGATGCAACGCAAGCGTCAACGTTGAGAGGGAAGCCTCGCTTGACCCTACTCCCATGGCGACACGGAGGTGGTGCGGTATGAAGAAGGCTGGGGATTGGTCGATATGCAGTTGGGTGTGGACGGCTCCTCGAAATCGCAGCCAAGGAATGTTGACCAGCATCCGAGCTCGCGGTCCACCCGGCATGAAGTCCGTGTCGAAGCTAGGTATGGCGCAACGAGACTGATCATGAGCCATATCGTGCCGGTCAACAACGTCGTCAACATGAACGTGTCCATCAGGCAGTTCATCTTGGAACGTGAAATTCAGTCCGAGCCCAGGGGACGGGGTCCTCAAATCCATACCGTCAAGAGCGATGGCGAATGATCCATCCACGGTAGTGGGGATGTATGGGTAATGCGGCAGTCGCTCCAATTGCCGACTTTCACGCCATGTTGATGGGTCAACTCCGGCGGCGGCGTAAGGGGTAATGACGGATGGTGGAACGTCCCCGGGTTCTGGCCCCTCCCCGGTTCTTGTAGCCGGTGAAGCCGCCGTTTTGCTCGGGGTGCAGTGGGTCGCCGGGGCCCTTCGCCCATACCTCCGGAACCCCCATCCTTTGAACACCCTCTTAAAGGCTTGCTTGCTGCGCCCATGTCAGACCCTCCGGCGGAGACGGGTGTCATAGCGACCGACTGACCTGGCAACAAACCCGTTCTTGCTCTGCATGATTTCCATAACCTCCTCCAAAGTCTTCTGTTCGCGCACGTACAACTGGTCCAACAAACTTCGGTGCTTGTTCCAGTCTAGATGTTTGTATTTGGACCGTCGCCTCTTGCCTTCCAGCCTTGGAGTGCCAGCTGTTTGACTCGGCCCTTGGGTCTCCGCTGCGCAGACTTCGACGGGGGCCAACAAACGGCCGCTGGACGCGTTGTGACCATCCATGATGAATAGCTATGTCTCCGAATGGAAAAGCCAGTCGATGGGGTTGGTACTCTCATGCTTGACGCACGATGATGGAGGTTGAATGAACAAACTCGGGGACAAACCACCCGGGCGCCAAGCGCAAAGAGGCGGTAATTAAGATATGCGGGGAAACAAGGCAGCCAGTGTCGACTGGTCTGCGTGGACTTACTTTTCGGCCTGGACGGTTGAGGCAAGGCTCTGAAACCAAAAGTTCACAAAAGTTCAGTTTTCTGCAGCATGCATGCAGCCCACTCAAATGAGGCACTGCCCCCTGGTGCGACCCATGCGCACCACACGCCGCCTCTCCGCCATGGTCGCGTTCCCGACAGGGGTTAGGGTCAATAAGAAGCAGGCAATGGCTGCACAGGACGAAGTTCACGAAAGTTCAACAGCGTCACCCGGCTCATGTAAGTATAAAGTGACAAGAGTGACAGCCGCCCAACAAGATGAAATTCCCTTTGATGTTTCCTGAGCTCAGCCCGCACGTCAATCAAGCTAGGTGAGGTAGTTTCACCTTTGCTCACCATCTGACCAACATTGAAGCCATACTGCCCTCATCTACATCCTACCTGGCGGCATACATCCTGCTGCACCCATTTTTCTACTGACGTAGGGTCAACTTGCCTGCCAACCCTGCTACCAGCCTTCTACCCGCTCGCAGACTTCCCTACCGCTGGTATGTCTACTACTTGCCGTCTCATTACCATCGTTCTCTGTCAGGAGCAAGGTGCCTCCCATGTGACAAATGCCGAGAACCTCAAGGAGGCGGGCATAAGGAGTTGTGTTTGTATAGATAGCTAACGTGGGGCTTATTGGCCAGTTAAAAGATGTCTCAAGCGCAGGAGAAGGCCACCAATTCGGCTCACGAGGGTCATTGGCAACAGGTGCCACGCTGCTGGGGTGCCGAAACGCGTGGCGGAGGTGTTCCCGCGGAGCAACGGAATGGCCCGCCGCAGAAGTCTGCATTGACACCGATGGAACGTTGGTTGAATGAAGGGCGGAAAGAAGGACCATGGGATAACGTGAACGCCGTTAAGATGGCTGCGGGAGCTGTGCACAGCAATGACACTGGGCCAATTGGTAGCACGGGAAATCTGGCAACTGTAGCGACATCCGACCAGAGCTGAGCTCGTCAGATGTCGATCCAGCGCCTTGGAACTCCTTGAGTTTGACTTGGGGCCCCCTGACAGAAATACATTTCTCACAATCTGTTACCCCATGATTGTCGCTGTGATCAGCTTACATCTGTTCACTTCGTATTCAACGGTCTCATTTCAATGTCTGGTGTTGTGCGACTGCTGCGCCATCGGTCAGGCGCTGTCTACCTCGGAAGTCCCAAATCGCTGCCAGAGTCGGATGGATGCGACTGGAGGTCTGAAACTTGAAGAATTGTGTTACGGGGTACCTGGACCTCCGCGCCTTGCCGAACGGCCGTCGAGAAGCGGGTAATAATTTCCCAGGCTCAAATCCCCTTCCCCATTGGGTTGCTCTAAGTACCTTCCCTAAGCTAGGTAGTACCTGAGCTTACTTCACCCGCATCTTTCGAAGCCATGGGTCCTTCAGTAGGTCCGAAGCGGAGGGCCTACCTATCCTCAGGCCGCCATTGAAGCATTCTACCGATAAATGCCGAGAACTCTCGCGTCTCCTCTCCCTCGAGCGTGTCTTCTTGACAGGAGGACGGGATGCAGATACGTCAGGCAAGAGGGAGTGGGAGAAGAGACAAATACTGGAACAGAGACAGAAGCAAGTAGAGAGTTCTCGGACCCTTTCCAGATGTTGAGACCAGTCGAGGCGTATGGAGAGACGTGTAAAAAGCGCAAGAAATTGCCCCAACAACAACACTTCCAAGACTTCCAACACCCTCACAGTCTGGCCTCACCCTCCCCAATTCACTACTCCTCCTTCTTCCCACCCTTCCCCGCCAAAGCCTCAACAACAGCCACCAACGCGACCCTATCCGCCCCCCTCACCCTCTCCACCAGCCCTTCCCCCGTAACCACCACCGAACCCCTCCCACCACCCAACCCCTCCACCTTCACCCCCCCAGGCTTCCCCCCTTCAAAAAACACAAAAGTCGGCATGGCCGATACCCCATACCGAATCGCAATATCATGCACATGATCCACATTCACCTTCGCAAACGCCAGCTGGCCCTCAGCGGAATGCTTGTCTGCTAGGTCAGAGAAGACGGGGGCGATGGCCCGGCAGGGGGGACACCAGTCGGCGTAGAAATCGACGACGACGTGTTTGGTGGAGGAGAGGAGGGCGTCGAATTCGGTGGCGTTGGCGGGTTTGTAGACTTTGCCTGAGGTTTCGGGGATGGGGTTGCGGCTGGTGAGGAATTGTTGGAGGATCTGGGGGGTGGGTTAATCACCGTAAAGGACATTGAGATGGGAGTTTTGGCATGATGGGCAACGGTGGTGGATTCATGTGGGGAAGCAAAGGTAGGTATACATACCCGAACTAACACGAGGATCGCTACGATCGTCCAGGGATGGGTTGATACGGTGTTGATGATTGTGTTTAGAAGACCTGCGAAGTCGCGCTCGCGGAGCTGGCGCGTGATTTGGGATATGAGGGCGTCCATGCTGGTGGTTGGAATGAACGTCAAGTCAAATGTTGAGTTTCACTATCGATTGCAGTTATGAGATCGCGCAAAATTGCGTGGTGCTGCTCGAGAAGGTAAGAGCTTGAGAGTCTTGTAGAATTGATTCTTCTGTCTGGTTTCTAATTAGCGGTTGTTGTCTCGTGTCGTGTCAAGAAAGTGGGTCCCAGGAAATCCCCCGAGAACGAACAACATCAGCCTTATCACTACTCCTTGGCCAAATCTTGACCAAAATAAATAATTTACCTCCAGATAGCCGGGCCACGGGGGTACATAATTTACAGCGTCTCTATATCCCTCGATATTTTTTGTTACAATATCTCGTTTCATCCGATGGCGGGTAGCTCCCACGGGTTTTCGCAACCTAGCACGTGACGTTGTCTCTAGCGCGAGAACACGTGCTAACATGTTCCACCCCACTAAATTACAGAGCACCTTACATAATGAACCACCCAGTAAATTTATCCCACTCGTCGCCTATTAATTCTCCATAGTAATAATCACCTTTCTCCTCGGTTTCGAGTCTCGCAAGATGAAAAGGGATGTAACGACAAAAAACTGCAAAACACACAATAATGTGACGAGAAGCTGCGAATAACCTCAATTGTCACATTATTAGCTAGTCCAAATCCCAAAAGCGGCTCTTCAAGCTCTGCCGCGTTAAACGGTGTTCCCTTAGGCGCTCCTCCTTTTTCTTCTTCCACCGCTTCCGAGCCTTACTCTGTATTTGCCTGATAGTTCGGGGATCTTTCTCTTCCATCGGATAATAGCATACACTGTGGTACGCCAGCCCTTCCAACAAGCGATACGCACCATACAGGCTTAACTCGGCCGCTCTGCCGGTAACACAGGCCACTCCAGACAAGAGGAGCCGTCCACGACGCAAGGCCCTGCGGATCGAATCTCTGCCCTCCCGTGAGGGGTGCATTGTTTTGTGCCCATACATCTGCTCCTGGTCGGCAGTTAAGGGCAGGGGACGCAAGCCGTCGTCGCCGTCAACGGTGAGGTCGCTGCGGTTTTTGGGTGATGCCGTTCGGTTGGCGTCTGTGGAGTTGTCCTGGCCAGGCGTACCGTTCTTCTTGTTGTCTTTTGGGACGGATTGGGCGGTTAACTGCTGGTGGGCCGGAAAGGACGAGACCTCCCGATAGCTCGGAGGCGCCGAGTGGCCCGGGTCTGAAGAGGCCTGAACAGGCACAAGCCGTAGCAGGCGTTGATTTAGTTCGTATGCGGGGTCCAGGTGTGATCCACACCGGCATTGGCAGCGGTGCCCCTTTATGGGATTAGAAATGGAATAAGGGGGCGGGGGCATGGCAGTAGATGCCGAGCGGGAAGTCCGGTTTGATGATACGTTGAACATGGTCCTTAGCCACCTGAGGTGTTAATGGTTCTCGTCTTATACTGAGCGTTGGCGACTTGGTTCGTGACACCTGCGGCTCACTGAATGGTCCTCCCCCTAGTAATGCCCTCCACCTGGTGGTTGTGATTTGGTCACAACCAGAGAGGAGAGAGGGGGGGTTCGGGGCTACTATATATCCCGCACTTACCTCGAATGACATCAGTTTCACTCATTCATGAAGGTAATTATGGCTTCCGGGTATTCTCCAATGCTTTTGCCTTATCTATGTGCACAGGCTGCCCAGATCCGTGTGTGTCTCTCCTACTTTCCATCGATTATCTAACACCGAAATCGTGAATAGCCTCCATCGCCTGGACGCCCCGCCCCGCTGTCAATTCACCAACAGAGCGCAAAGTTTGACCCATAAACGCTCCGACGTTCCCACCATTCCTGGACTCCATGGCCCCTCTGACGTAAGGGAACAGACCAGCCTCGGCCCTCAATCGGAGCCCAAGTACGTGGGTCCTCAGTAATGGCTAGAACTCTCGTCCTTGACAGATGTGTTCAGTAGTTCCTGTTTGATATCGTCTATCTTCCTCTTGCTTTCAGCTATCAACCCAGACGTCCGACATTCACAGGGTGTGTGGTAGGTTTAACGCGGTATTCGATCAAATCAAGACCCTTGTATACCACACTCGTTGCGTCCATAAATATATGTAGACTTCTAGCTCATGGTTTCGCTGCTCGGGGTTGGTGGTCCACATGTCCCGTGAGTACTGCCCGTGGTTGATATGCCAGGTGTCTTGTAACAACATGGCCCACTCACTACCTAGAGGCATCAGCAAGGTTGGGGTTCGCTGAAGTTATGTGGGACATAGGCAAGGGGGGATGTCAGCCACTAACCAAACCACTGGTCCTCAGGGAGGGGGCCGGTGAGTCCCGCTTCTTGTCTGTACCACGCAGGGTGCAGCGGTGAGAGCGACCCGAGCCGGAGGGCAAGGGGCCCTGCGGCGGTGTAATTCGGGCCGTCCGGGAGGGTCTTGCTTTGGGCCGGGCTGTCAACCCTCGGGGAGACCGGCAAAGGCGGGAAGTCATCTAACCCTACTTTTCCAGTCGGAACAACAGATTAGCCAACCATCCAACCCATACACATCCGAAAGTCTACTTACGTTGAAGACTGCATCTCGAAAAAAGAAAAAAAGAAAGAAAAGAAGAGAAGAGAAAAAAACCAAATGAAAAAAACAAGAGACGGGACTACGAGCGAGACAAGACCGGAAACGAACGGGGTGGGATAAGAGTTCGAAGCGAAGGTCTTGTTATCTTCTAACTCAAGAGAAAGCCGCGCTGGATAGCTCCCGGGAAAGAGATGGGAGAAAAAGAACGAATGTTTTTTATCTTCTTAAATAAAAAACGACCAGTGGCGATGATCATAGAACAAGGAAAAATAGATTTGACGCAAGAAAACAAATGTCAATCGATCCAACAACTGGAGACCCTTTTATGCTGTGATAGACAATTCCACAGCCTTGTACGTCATACCTGCCTCGGATGCCTTATTAACCTCATGCAATGCAGGTGCAGTTGCAGTCTGTGTTTCCTACCACCATCTTGCACAAGACAACGAAATCACCAACCCTCAACCTTCCGTAAAAGAAGGTCCTATCAGCTCACCCTGGCAGTATCATGGCCTCATTAATTGATCCATTACAAGGTCCGGCCACGGCTTCCGCATCGCCACGTCAGATGCGTCACCGGGATCCTTCTCCATCGCCGCCGCCTCCGTGCTCTGTGGCTAGTCTCGGAAATAGGCATTGTTGTCACTGTCGATGTGCCTTACGCGACACACATCTCGACGACACTGAATCTTCACCACGCCAACGCCGGCAAGGAAGCCCTCCTGGGTACTTCGAGACACTGACGGAGGGAAACAACGTTGCCTCCCAAGCCCTTCTAACCCCGAAAACAGCTAACTTGCTCTTCAAAGGGAAGCAGAAGCAAAGCACGCCTGTGCATGGCAAGTCCGATGCTACCCGAACCTCGAAAACTGGAGACCTCAATCACGATGACAGCAAGAGCCCCCGCCTCCCGACCACCAATGCGAATTCACATGATAAACCCACTCACTCACCAGGTATCCGCGGCTATAACGTCCGTCCTATCCACCTTCCGTCGTGGACGGGTTCTTTTGTTCACAGCAGGCACTGCTACTGCCAAAGCCGCTACGACCACCGGAAAACGTACCTGTCGTGCATTTCACATCGTCGCAAATGCGTACGAATCTTGGTTTACGGAGGAAAAGTCACCCGAAGATATAAGAATTGCTGAAATCGAAGTGCGGCGGGGGAAGGTGAGAGAGACGTACAATGATAAAAGGCTCCAAATCGTGCAGCGGAGTTGTGAGCGGGAGAGGGAAATCTGGCGGAAGTATCATGTGCACCGGGAAAGCATAGATGAGGAACAAAGACTACTTCATCGTGGCTTGGACAAAGTAGAGGAGGAGAGAGATAAACTGTACGAGATATTGGAAAGACTCGACAGAAAGTTTTGGAGAGATGACGACCGTTTTATTGAGGAGATTTACCATGGGCCGCGAAAGATTGGACAAGTGTAATTATTAAGTCATTTCTTTTTTTGAGAAAAGGTAGTTGGAATGTCAAAATAAGCAAGGAAGCACGAGATTGTGCTCTGGCCTTGGTTGTTGTTCTTTTCTCTCCCCAACGAACACAAAGTGAGACAGATGTTAGCCGTTGAGAGAAGGCCAGTTAGGTAGGTAGCAAGCCCAGGGTAAGGTGGCGGACTACCTTACCCGTAGGTCCCTAAAAACCACATTAAGATCTCACCAGCAATTTGAAGATTCTCTTGCAGACCGTGGGGTTCAATCTGTGGCATCTGTGGCAGCATACATCCCAATCATCCGAAGACATAAAAACCCGTGACCCGAAGAAGTGAGAGAATATTTGGAGCTGATCGTGATTCTAACAATGGGTGACTCAGTTACACTAAGCTTCATTGGAACTATTGTTCATTCAATCACCTTACGAGTCCCTAGGCCAGCCTCCCGCACACCGTTCCGCCATTTGCGGCAACCACCTACCAAGCGCTCCCGTATGAACTCTCTTCCGGAATGCAGACTCAGACTCTCACTGGCTTTCAGTTAACCACCATAAACACATCTTCACCTCGTAATTCATCACCAGCCACCCTACCACCACCCACAATCGACAATTCTCCGTTTGCTCCAATGGCAACCACATTACCTCCAGTCATGATTACTCCCACCACCATAGAATCCACCCAACCCTTCGAGACCCCTCCCATAGTGGACAGCACCACAGTCCCAGTCATCGTCGGAACCCCTTCATTCACCACCCTCACTCTCCAGACTGAACAGTCTTCCAGCTCTAGCGACGCCGACACCATCATCACTCCCACAACCAGTAACCCACAAGATGGGATACACCATTCCCCACCCCCCAGCACCAGCACCAACTACAGCGCCCCCGGCCCTCCAGCCAACACCAACGAAACCACCCCCTTTCAGGATGTAAAACAGAGCAACAACGCTCAAGCCGCTGGAAACCTCGCCGAAGTAGCCGTTCCTTCTGTTATCGGCGGGCTGTTGCTGTTCGGTGCCCTCTTTGCTGCTGCATGGTGGGTCTTTGTGGTGCGTGTGGCCAAGGAAAGAACAAAGAAGGAGGCGAGGCGGAAGGCGAAAGGGAAGGAGCGGGCTGTGATATGAGTTGGGATGAGAGAATGACGACTTCAGGTGGTGGTGGGCGGGTCGTGGTTTCGGTGATTTGGGTGAACATGGGATCTGGGAAGAATGTGCCTTGTTGGGGCAGGCTTTGCCGGTCTGATGGCGAGGGCTCTAAGGTTCTTTCCGTTGGTCGGATCTTAGGTAGTACTTTGAGGAAAGGGTAGGAGTCATGGTTAATTAATAGAAAATGGAAGGACTATGGCGCTGTTTCTGAGATTACCCCGTAAACAAGAAGGGACGGCGAGGTGTTGTTTGACTGCGAATAGTGTCAGGAGCCAAAGGCGGGTAAACACCTGCAAAATGGTGCTTCCTATTGTGATATGATGAGTTCTTGCCTTTTGTCCAATTCAATAATTATCCGTCTCTTATAAATACTCCGAGTACCCCCATCTCCAACAGAAATATCCAAAGCCCCATCACTGCTCACCTGGCCTTGAACTCTCACTGTTCACCCGCAACATAATCCAAAACGCCAGCTTGGTCCCCGACCCAGGGTTTCGACTCTCGGTACTGTCTCTCGTCCTGTTCCACATCAAATCAACCAGCAGATTCTCCGCAACCCGAAACCCATTCCTAATCGGCCCTTAAAACACCCATCACTAAGGTTCTCACCTCGGTTCAACGCTCAATGTTCATCAACACCGTCAAACACGACGACCGAAAAGCCCGTTCCATTTGCCCTCGGGCGGGCGGGCGGCCCGCTGTGGCCCATCCGATTCGCCGTCCTACCGTCCTGCAGTACCTTCAGTAGTGGCGGGAGTGGTCGGGCGAGGTTTCACCACCTTGCCAACCTCCTTTGACCTGTGGAACAACGTCGCTAGATGACACAGACATGTTCAACTCTCAACCCACCAAGACTGTTGGGAATACACCCTCGCTCCGGAATACAACCGCGGTTTGTTGCTCGCGAGAAAGGGTTGATCTCATGAAATGTAAGTCGGACACTCGCGGGAACGGGGGCTCAGGGTCTACTCCCCTTCGCAGTGGAGAACACAGCCACTGATTCATCTTCTGCTTTCAGACCTCTTAGCTCAGGCCTTGAGCCGGTATTACCGAACAGCGACGTCGAGAGTATCAGGTCCGCGGTGATGCTAAGGCGGGCGATGGGTGTGGATATAGCGCTGGGTAGCAAGGGGACGGACCGGATCCAAACGACGTGTTTGTGAACGCTCAACAAATCCGCCGCGCCCAAATCGCGGCTGGGCGGATTGAGGAAGATATGGTTGAAGATAGCGATAACGAGCCTAACGAATCGCAAGGTTCATGCATTGTTTGCGCAACACCAGATAGCTAATATATGGTGTTATGTTGATGGTGTTGTCGGATTATGGGCCAAAAAAGTTAACCACTTCTAGGGGGTGACCGTGCGGCGGGGACTCGACTTATATGGTGTTGCGTTGATGGTGTTGTCCGAGACGTGTGAATCAAAGAGTTGATCACTGGTAGGGGGAGGCTACACGACCGGGAGTCATGTTAGTGCGACTCTGTGTCAGGGTCGGCGGTTGGAGATGAGGCTGTCAGGAGGGCGGGATGTGAAGCCTGCACTTGTGTATATGAATAGAACGCTATCTAAATTACAACCCCCCGGGTTCAACTGACTGATGAACTCCCCGGAATTGATGGTAGCTCTCTGAGGCTTTATCGGTGAACAGTGCACGAGCGAAGAAAGGGGGGACAGAAAAGAGGACCAGATTGAACAAGGAAAATAAGTTGGGGAAACATGAAGGCCGACAAGTACTCAGAAAGCAAAAACATCCGGTGATTTGGTGGGCCGTAGTGGGAAGGCCAAAGTTGGGACAGATAACCCTTCAGACCATCCAGTCTCGTAACTCCATGTCCTCTGCGTGAGAACTTCAATAAGTGAAGCTAAGTATTTGTGATTAACAAAGTCATGAGATGGAGCTGTATATGTGGGTGGGACATGTTCATCCCTGACTGAACAAGACGACCCGAGTAAGTGTGTTTATGGTAGGATCCAAGATATTATGGTAAGAACGGCAACCTACCTCAGCTCGCTTTGGAATCGCGAAGGCCGGTGATGTGGCGAGGGGAGGTGTCTAGACACACACATACCGAGGGAGAGAGAGAACAGATACACACAAACGCCTTGATTGAGCTTATCTTGTGCTATCCTAACCCGGCTCTGAACCCCCAAAGGACAGTCCAAGGTAATATAATATCCAACCACCACACATTATTCTACGCTTGTTACTGTTCCACATCGGTAGCAGCCGCTTTCCCATTTTGGCTCTCCCCCCCCTGAGCACTACTCCCCAGTTTTGTTTCGCTTTCTTCGCTCCCTTCTTTACTCTCTTCCTTACTCTTACCCGTTTCCTTACCCTCCTCCTGATTCCCCGCCTCATCATCATCATCCTCTTCCTCCTCCTCCTCATCATCAACATCAACCAACTGCTTCGCCTTCCAAGCCTTCTTCGCAGCAGCCGCCAACACAGCATAATCCCCACTCGTCTCACACATACTCCTAAACACACCACCACGGTCGCCCGCAGTAGCACCCGCACCAGTCGCAACACCCTTCCCCTTCCCCTCGCCCTGCTTCCGCTTCCGCATCAACTCCCACGGATGCCCATACTCCACAATCTCCCCCTTATCCAACACCAACACCTTGTCATAATCCACAATCGTCTGCAGACGGTGAGCAATGGTGATGATCGTGCTGGTCAATTCGCGGATGGTCTCCTGGATGGCTGAGTCCGTGGCGTAGTCGATGGAAGCGGTGGCCTCGTCCATGACAAGCACGGTGGGGTTCTTGAGCAAGGCGCGGGCGAGGCAGAGGAGTTGACGCTGGCCTTGGGAGAGGTTGTTGCCGGATTCGGTGACAGGGGAGGATAGGTCGAGGAAGATGTTTTTGTTGTTGGCAGCGGCGGTAGTGGGGGTGGTGGGCGTGGTGATGCTATCCGTTGCGGTGGTGGCTTCTGGGAGACCGGCGGTTGGTGTAGCCGGGGCAGTGACGGAGGTGAGTTCATCCGCTTGGATCAGGTGCACGCGGCGGAGCGCAGTGAAGATCTCCTCATCCGTATACAGGTCAAAGGGGTCGAGGTTAGTCCGGATGGTGCCCATGAACAGGGTGGGTTCCTGCGGCACGATCGTGATGGCCTCGCGCAGATCGCGAAGACCGATCAAACCCACATCGACACCATCAATGAGAATCTTGCCTTCGTCCGCCTCCAACGCACGGAAGATGGCGAGGGTGAGCGAACTCTTGCCAGCACCGGTACGGCCCACGATACCAATCTTCTCGCGGGCCTCGATGCGGAAGCTCAGGTTCCGCAAAACCGGGTCGAGCTCTTCGCGGTACCGCGTGCTGTAATTCATGAACTCAACCGCGCCCTGGGCGGGCCAGTTCTCCGGCGGTCGATTGTCCTCGACCACCGCTGCAGCCTCCTGCTCCACGTCTAGATATTCCTTGATCCGCTCAACCGAGTTCATGTTCTGCTCGTTCAGCGCATACAAACGGACAAGCCACAGTATATTATCAGCAAATCCGATCGCATAGCTCAACGAGATACCCGCCGAACCGGGGTCGATCTTGCCGAGCCCGATGATGACAAACACCCCGGCAAAGAAAGCGACAACATCTCCCAGGCAGTCGGTCCGGAATGCGAGCCATCTGTTAGCGGCCCACATGTAGATGAACGGCCGGAGCTGCGTGTTGATGCGCCCCAGGTTGTCGCGGATGAACCGGCGCTCGTCCCCGTACGCGCGGATCGTCGTGACGCCGCTGAGCGTCTCACCAAACTGCTGGAACAGCGGGCTACGCTCGACTGACTCCAGCCGCTTCAGGTCGCGCGACGCGTGGAGATAGAAACTGCCCAGGAAATAATACGCCAGCGCGATGAAGACGCCCGCGACCAGGAACATGGGCGTGATGTAGGCGATCAAAATGACAGTAACAATGATGGCCAGGGCACAGGACATGACGCCGATGGCAATGGGCGCGACTTCCTGGTCGACATTCTCCAGGTCCTTGCTGAATCGGTTCATCATCTGGCCCAGCGGCGTGACGTCGAAGAACTTGAACTTGGCGCCCGTGACCGACCGCATCAGGCCGTCGTGCAGCTTCCACGAGGCGCTGATAGAGCCCTTGAAGAGCCACAGATCCCGGAATAGAGCAGCCAGCGCGCCCGCGATACCAATCGCCGCTAGTACGATTAGGTAGTATGTGACGTTCACCTCCGGCACCGGTGTGCCCGAGTCGGCCGTCGCCGTCATCCAAGTAGTGCTGTTGCCCTTCACATAGTTCGCGATAGACGCAAAGTAGGTCGGCGACAGCGTCTGGACCGAGTAACTGTTGGAGTTCATGTTGAACCCGATCTTGGCCTTCTCCTCGGTGTCGTACTGGTTGGACCACTCCCGGATCCAGAAGCTGGACGCCACGCCGGAGAACTGTTGCGTAGCAAAGACAGAGGCCGCGGCGATCCAAAACATCCACCCGCCCATGGACCCCAGGTACAGCTTCAGGACGGGCCACTTGACCGCCCCGGTAGATCTGGTCTCCTCCATGGCGTCAACCTTCTTGGTCTCCTTCTTCTTCGCAGGCTCATCTTTCGCCTTGTGCTGGTCACCAGAACCGCCATCTGCATCATTGATCAGCGTAGCACCGCTCTCCTCGCCGACGCTAGAAGGGACCCGTGACGGCACACGAGAGATGTGAGCGGAGCCCGGCGCGGACTTTTGCACAGCGACATCCTCAGGAAGCGCGCCCGCACCAATCAGTTCCTGCGGCGTGCCCTGGTGGGTGACACGGCCGTTGGCCATCGTGACAACGTAGTCGGCATGCGGCACACAGAGCGGGATGTTGTGGGAGACGAGAATGCAGCTGCGGTTACGCATTAACGGGCCCATGATGCAGTTGTTGAAGATCCACTGCGCAGTATGGGAATCGACAGCGCTCAAGCAGTCATCCAAGAGCAGGTGTTTCGAGTTAGAATACACCGCTCTCGCCAGGGAGATACGTTGCTTTTGACCACCAGAAAGGGTGATGCCTTTCTCGCCCACCAGCGTCTCGTCGCCGTTGTCCAGAATTTCGAGATCACGTTCCAGAGCGCAGGCTACGATGACTTCGCGGTATCGCTGCTCGTCATATGGTGCCGAAAACAAAATGTTGTCCTTGATGTTGGCGTTGACAAGCCAGGCTTGCTGGGCGACGTAGGCGCAGGTCTCGGCAAGCCCGGTCTCTGGGTCGGGCCGAACATCCTCACGGCTGCGTCCTCCGGGAAGGAAGACGCGGCCCTTCATGATAGTCATCTCGCCGAGAAGTGCCATGAGCAACGAGGTCTTCCCAGAGCCGGTTGGGCCAGTGATGACGTTGAGCTTGCCGATCTTGAAGTCGAGGTCGAGGTCGAGTAGGCGGAAGGCCATGGAGCCGTCCTCAGCAACCGCCGTCCGGCTGCCCCAGATAAAGGTCGCGTTCTTGAACCCGATGACGCGCTGGCCACTCTCGTCCACATTGTCGACACCCAGCTGCGCAAACTTCTCGGTCTCCTCCTCAGACAGGAACTCTTCGATACGATCGATCGACACGGCTGATTCTTGAACGTGGGCAATCATATCGCCGAGCTGATCCAGTGGGTAGCGTAGGAGCATGAACAGGGAGATCGCGGTGAAAGCGACAGACGGGTAGAGCGGCTTCTGCTCAACGACGGTGTAGACGAGGAACGAAAAGAACGTGATCAGAATCGGCACCGTGTTCCAGACGGCTACGGCGGCCGCCCAGATCATGAACCGGAAGCGGAGAGCCTTCAATTCTGCCCGGCGCTTCTCGTCCACAATCTTCGAGAACCGATGCTCCCAGGCAAAATACTTGATAATTCGGATGTTCTGCAGAATCTCGTTGGTGGTGTGAATACGTTTATCGGTGGCAGCCATGATCCGCTTTTGGCTCGAGTTGAAGCCCTTGCCGAAGGCAATGTTGACTGGCAGCAACAACGCCATGATGATGAGACCGGGGATGGCGCTGTATCCCATGACCTGGTAGAGCAGGATGATGGCCACGAGGAGCTGCGTAGGCGCCGCCGCGACGAGGAAATGCAGATAAGAAGTAATCTCAGACACTTTGAAACTGTCAACAGACATCAAGTTGATGATGGTGCCCAAGTTGGCTTGCTCATCGGCATCGGGCGTCTTGCCCTTGCTAGCAGCTGCGTTTGCGGCATCGCTCAAAGCCGTCTTGTCCTTGCTGAGCCCCAACAGCCTCTTGACCCGGGAAAAGATTCCCTTCTTCTTCTTGTCATCATCCTTCTTAGCGCCAAGGTCGTTGTCGTTGCCTGCAGCTGCCTTTCTGCGAAGCGCCTTGGCGTAGATTTCGCCGACCAGGATGGCCCGCAGGTTGATGCAGATCTTGCGACCGATCCACAGTGCTTGGCCGTCTGCAACGGAGCGAAGTACATCGGAGAGGGGAAGGAGGATGACGTAGAGCCACAAGACGTTCCGGGGAGCGATCGAGGGGTCCTCTACGTATTCCAAGATGGCGCGGAGGAGCAGCGTCGGTGCGAAGGTGAGCGCTCCGCCGAGGACAGCCCAGGCCGCCTGTACGACCAAGGCACCCTTGAAGAATTTGAGGAGGTGGACGGCTAGCGATGTCGTCTTCTTCAAGAGCCGGTAGTTGGACAAAACGGCAGCGGCCTTGTCCTTAGGCAGCAAGTTCCAGACCCTCTTGATATCTAGCGGCTCCTTCCAACCCTCGTAAACTATGCTGTCGACCCAGGAGAACGTGTACCGTGAAAAGAGCGACGCCAGGTTCTCCCGGCCCGGCGCAATGCCGTCCTCCCACTCCAGCAGAATGGTCTTGTTTCCCTTGCGAGTGCAGATGGCCATCACAAACAGTAGCGTGCTAAGGGCGAACTCTGCAATGGCAAGGGTCTGGGTGAGCTGGGAGCTCACGCGAATCAGGACAGAGCGAAAGATCACAGATGTGAACAGCCATTGGAAAGTATAGATGATCGTCGTGTGGTTCCAGAGGTGCGGCACACGCCATTGTGTATTCCCCAAAGTGAGGCGAAGGGATGTCAACAGGAGGGCATAGACCCAGGTGACCAAGCCGGCCACAGCCGCGATGCTTCCCCATTTCTTGCCATATGCCCCCGTGGCCAATGCGATAGCGTTGATGGCCACTAGACCAATGACGGACAACTCCTCGATCCAGATTGAAAGTGTCTGCCCGGGTGGGATATCCGCCTGGACAATGGAGCCCCTCGTCGTCGTCTTGGCCAGCGCGAGCCGGCCGCCCTCGATCACCAGGTCCTCCTCCTCATCGCTCTCGCCAATGGGTTGTTCATCCCTCGGTAATTCGGTATGGCTCGTCGGCGATAACGTCGTCGGGCCGGCCCCAAGGGGTTCATACCCGAGAGTGCCCTTTAGCTTTGCAGCGCGGATGAGGCTGTGGGCAAGGAGGTGCACAAACGAGAGCGTTACGATAGCCAATGGCAGCAGGACTTTGAGGTAGCTGTGTGCGTCAGGGTTTGCCTATTAGCTTAACGGTTTTTGAAGAGTTGCGTCACGAGACGTCGGCGAAAGCACATGTTCCCTCCCCCATTGCCAAAACACTGCTCGCAATTAAGAGGAGAAAGAAAGCTCGGAAATTAAGTTTGCTAGGGAGGCTTTTTGGTACTTACTCTCGCTGAAAACAGCGGGTGAAGTCATCGGTCTGCCATATCGGCCAGGAGCACGATGCAAAGCCTGGCTCGCCCGCGTCGTCAAGGCGCATGGCGAAAGCTCGCGACTTGCAGGCCTCGGCTACTATTCTTGAGCAATGTGTACCACAAAATGCTGCTCAAAAAGTAGAGGCGTGGCGCGATAACCACTTTCTAGGGAAGAAGTCGAGGGCGTCGTGGGTTCCCAAGAAAAATAATATGAAAACAGGGAAGGGAAAAAGACGAAGCAGAGAAACAGAGTCAACGGTTCCTGTCAATTCGGAGCAAGGCGTCTTGGTCCCAGCGGCTTTTAGCAATTCGGAAACCCTGCCTGCATGCGCTAGCTCTGCACGTCCGCCGAAGTGGGTTCGCCGGCCGGGGTGGTCGTTGTCTCCAGAATTCCTTGCAGGCCCCGCGGGAGACCGCGCTTATCATCTGGATGGCCTAGGAAGTCACGGCCAAGCCTGAGAAGGCCAGAGGGTCGGTAAGCAAAGGTGGGGTGTGTTGAAAGATGCCCCGCTGGAGCTTCCCCAGGCACCCCGTTTCCGGAAGTCGCGACACGCCCAGGAAGCAGTGCTCGGCCGAGCGCAAAGCGTTACCTGATCTTCAAAGTTCACAAAAGCTCTGAGTACCATCTACCCTGGAGGTTGAAGTTATTGGTGCCTTCTGAGATGACGAATCAACCCAGGCCGCAACTTTAAGCTTTACCTGGGTTTATGAGATGTAGTGTACCTCAACCATGCACCCAAGAGTTGCCTATCCTCCGCGTGGCATTGGCCGTTGGAGGATCGTCGTTTTGCAGCACCGAAAAAAGGCGGGATCAGGTTGGTCAATGATGTCAGGCGAGGCTTCCGTGCTGTCGTATCGAACCTGAAGCGAAACAAGACCCATGAGAAAATAAGGAGCAGGAGGTCGCCTTTCAAAAATGAAGTGGTTAAATGAAAACAAACCATTGGGAAATGATATTGTTAGGAAATGGAAAGTTGGATCCTGTGCCACGGATGATTCCAAAAGCCCAGGCCAAAAAGAAGCGCCAACCGCAGCAATGGCAAGCCTTATTCACTGCCGTGTAAGTCGAGCTGGGCGGCATCAGACGAACAACCCTCTCTGTAGGTGAAACAGTTTTCCACTGACAAAACAAGAACTCAATACGGCGATACGACAATATGAGTAAGTCGAAACCAACCACACCAACAATGCTCTCACCGCTGGCTCAATGTCGCCATCACGCCACCATCCATGCTAACATCCGTGAAAAAGAATCCAACAGTACCTTTCTTCTAACAAGCCACAGGTGGGTAATTTCCGACCAATTATGGTTACATTCACGCCTTACCATCGAAAGCTTCACGCAGCTCCGCAAGGCAAAGTGAAACATGAACTTTCGATTTCCCACACTTGATTACTTACCATGAACTGCCATCAAGAGGGCGACCAATGCGAGACTGGAGGTCTTTTTTCCCAATCCTAAAATTGCAAGACCATTCTCAAGTCCGCGAAATCGGCAGCCCTACCCCTCCCATCCCGAGAAAGCTTCAAGGACCTTCCTAATCCATTGCACTATAAAGTACACTATCCCTCCTCATGGTGGGTACGGTTCTTGACCCAAAACAGAAAAGACCTAACAGAATTGAAAGGGTGTTGTCAAATGAGTCACCCCGACAACTAAAAAATGAGTCTTGTCCTCCTCCATAGTAGTTATGTAGGATTCAATCACCTGCAGACATGCCAAAAGCTCTCAAGGAAGGGAGGGTCGCATTGCATCAAATCGACCAACCTGGCACCGCCCCTCACGCGCCGGAGGTGTGTGAACCTCCGCACTGTACTTCTTCCGCGTGATTCACAAACGCCTTGTCTTCACTCTCTACCATACATCGACGTATTCCGATCATGATCAATCACATCTGAAAGACGATAGGCGAGAAGAAGACGTGATCGGGTGCGGGTGTCTCGGACAAGAGCGAATACGTTTGCCACTGTTTGAGTTCCAAGTGATACAAAGACACGCCCATTCACCTGGCCCTGCGATTTCCAGCAGTCGTGATTTAGAAGGGCTCGTAAATTGTCATCCACACCACCTGGCACCTAGGCACTTACGCAGTGACGCAAGATGCGTGACAAGAGACTTCGCTTAGACGCCCTTGCCGCCTCAGATGGGGTAACGGCGCACTGCGCCTTACGGCAGCCGTGCTGAACGACTTTCCCCATGGCAAACGCAGTGAAAGGGACACGAGCAAAAGATGAAGGAGGCACAGATACAGAAACGACAAGTCCCAAGGAGTAAAAACCGAGCGCCGGAGCCCTATAATTTTCCCTTCGAACCCAAAGACCTGTCTGTCCGAATCTACTTGTACTGCCCGCTCAGATGCTAAATAACAACCCGCCCGATTTTCACAGACCTTCCTTTCTTTATGATCTTTGGCTTCATTGCTAGTACACAGGGCAGCCAGCGCTTTGGCTCCCCAAATAATTACAGACTAAATCGACACATCGACAGCTTCCAGCCCTCTAAAGCGGCCCGGCAAGCTGTATAAGGGATGCGGCGGGCCGCATTAAAACGTGCACTTGGCATTTGATTGCACTTAACTGCACTTAACCCATTATCATCCCCTTCATACCCGCCAAGTCACCCTCCTTGGCAGCGATTTCGAAGTAGCCGTAAATGATGCTAGCGAAGTGTTAGCACGTGCGTTGTGTGGGGCCATGTTTCAAAGGTAGTAACTTACGTGACGGCAAGGAGGGTACCGGTGCCGGAGCCAAGGGCGCCCATGAGATCGCTGGCAACAGAGAGAGCACCAATGCACGCACCGCCGAACGCGGCAGCGGTTGGGATGATGCGCTTGAGCTCCTTGTACATGCTCTGCTCACGGTGGCCGGCCATAACGAGGCCTTGGTCCTTGAGCTGCTTGGCAACGTCACGGGGGCTCGAGCCGGAAACCTCAATCCAGGTCTTGGAGAAGACGGCGCAGGCGGTGAGCATGTAGGCGATGTAGACGGCGGTGTGGATGGGATCCAACAGGGCGTCCTTGAAGTTGAGAGGGGGAGACATGTAGTAAACGAGACCGGAAATGGCCGAGAGCTGCGAGGAGCCTTCCTTGGCCTCCCAAACACCGAAGAGGCGGACGAGGAGGTTCTCAGAGAAACGGGAGTACAGCATCTGGCTGATCAGGAAGATGTTGGACGACAGAGCCGACTGCAGCATGATGGGCATGTTGGAGGTGTAGAAAAGGCGGATGGGGTACGAGCCGCGAGCACCACGCTGGCGCGAGGACTTGACGGGGATCTCGACGCGGAAGCCCTGGAGGTAGATAACGGCGGCGAAGACGAGGAGCGTAGCGAGCAGGTTCATGATGTTGGGCAGGTTCTGGCGGTAGAAAGCCTCCTGGAGAGCACGCTGCTTGTTGGGCCAGGTCATGAGGAGGTGGAAGAGCGCGATGACGGCACCCTCGTACTCGGGGCCACGGCCAGTATTGATCGAGGTCGGGGAGAACGCCTTCCACATGATGGACTCGCAGATGTTGGTCGCGATGAACAGCGAGATACCGCTGCCAAGACCATAGCCCTTCTGGAGGAGCTCATCGAGGAGAATGACGATCATGCCGGCAACAACCAGCTGCAGGATCAGGAGGAAGACGATACCAGCACCCAACTCGCTCGGGGGGCCATAGAGACCGGTGAACACGTAGACGGTGGCGGTGCCGACGGAGAGGATGAGGGCAAACAGCTTCTGGGCGGTCTGGTACAGCTCGCGGTCGGACTTGAGGTCGAGGTTGACGTCGATCATGTGGGTACCAGCCAGGAGCTGGAAGACCATGCCGGAGGAGATAATGGGAGTGATACCGAGCTCCATCAAAGTACCACGATTACTCGCCATCATCATGCGCAGCCAGTATAGCGGATCGGAGGTGTCGGACGAGACAATGCCATAAAGGGGCATTTGGCTCATGACCAGGAAGATCAAGAGTGTCAGGCCCGTCCACATCAACTTTTGGTTGAAGGGGATCTTCGTCTCGGGCTGCTGAACCTCGGGGAGGAACGGCACGAAGGGCTTGACCAGGTCGAGGAACCGAACTGCGAAACAGCCAAAGAGTCAGCACGACGATCGCGAACGTCAATTCGAAAAAGTTGTCAAGTCGGTCGTGGCTGAAAGCTGCGCGAGGCTGCGCGCCCGATGCGCGAGCTTGCAGCTCAAAGACGCGCCCAGAAGAGAAACTCCATCCAACTTACGGGAACTCATGGTGGGCAATTGGAAAGAAAATCAACTATTAAATCATCCAGAAGAAGAAGAAAAAGAGGCGGAGTGAGCGACAACGACTCTGGGCGAGCGCGTTGTTGTCGACGCAATGTGGTTCGAAAGGGGGAAGGGGAAGGAATCAGCTGGAGAAACGGCTCCTTAAGATCTGGCTTCAGAGTTATTCTGTGATGTGTCCAATTTCAAATGGGTCCACACGTGACAGCTACACCCAATCCTGGGGAAGGCGGCCTGCTCCGTGCGCGACAGCACAGCAGCTGGGTGCGTGCCAAGGCTCTCCAAAAGTCTCTCCAACAAAGTGCAGTTCGCCTGTGGGGCTCGCTCAACCCTTTCCCCAAATTCGAGGAACAATCTGGAACCTTTGCGATGCGGCTGCAATTGAGGGCTGGGCGACGCCGATGGGCCTTTTCCGCCTTGCGTCCCTTGTCCGCGCAGTTCTGCGTCCAAGGAAATTCACTGTTAAAAGAATGAAGCCCCTTATTTGTATCTATGGCTCGACTGGGACCGGGAAATCCGATGTATGTCTCCTTTGCTTCTTTTCTTCAGCCTGCTTTTTTGTCTAGTATGGGAGGAGGGCAAGGTTAACAGGGACTAGCTCGCTGTCGAGTTGGCGAAGCGATATGACGGTGAAATAATAAACGCGGATGCGATGCAAATGTACGACGGCCTCCCGATTATTACCAACAAGATTTCGGTCCAAGAACAAAGGGGCATTCCGCACCACCTCCTGGGTAGCATCGAGCTCAGAGAAAATCCGTGGGCCGCATCCCACTTTAAAAACGAAGCAACCAAGATCATCTGGGATATTCGCAGTCGCGGGAAACTACCGATACTTGTCGGCGGTACCTCCTACTACCTCGACGGGTTGATTTTCGACGGGAAGCTCGTCAAGGAGCAAGCGGAGCGGGACGGGCGCAAAGTCGACCGCGACGACCTTATTGCGCAACATCCAATTCTTTCGGATAGTTCGCAGGCGATGTGGGAGAAACTGCGTGAAGTAGACCCCGTGATGGCTGAGAAGTGGCACCCCAATGATGCGCGCAAGATCCGAACCTCGCTCGAGATCTACTACGGCACCGGGCGCCGCGCGTCGGAGATCTATGCCGAACAGCGCAGGGAAAAAGAGTCCAAGTGGGCGGCCCAATCCCGTGGGCCAAATCAGAACTTTGACGAAATACTCATGTTCTGGCTTTACGCACGGAAAGACGTTCTTCACGAGCGGCTTGACAGCCGTGTAGACAAGATGGTGAATAATGGTCTCCTTCACGAGGTCTCCCAGGTGTACGACCACCTTCAAACACGCCTCGCAGCCGGTGAAACAGTCGACCGGTCGAAAGGAATCTGGCAGTCTATTGGATTCCGGCAGTTCGAGCCCTACCTGACAGCGGTCAAGGAAACGCCAGATAGCCCGCAGTTGGAAGGCCTCAAACAGGACGGTATCGAGGGTACCAAGACTGCAACCCGGCAGTACGCTAAGGAGCAATTGCGGTGGATGGCACTACAAACCGTCTCCTCGCTCCAAGAGGAAAACATGATGGACAGGCTTTATCTACTCGACAGCACCAACCTCCAGCTGTGGAAATCCGAGGTGCTTGAGAAGGGGGTCACGCTAGCGGGCAAATTTCTCGCAGAGGAACCACTCCCTCCACCAGCAGAAATGTCCGAAACGGCGAGGGAAGTCCTGGCGGAAACGATGGCGCGCAATAACCGACAAGACACTCCCTGCCGCAAAACCTGTGAGGTATGTAAGAAGACGCTGTTAACAGAAGAGTTGTGGACGGCGCATATTACAAGCAAGAAGCACCGCAAGGTGGTACAGGCTGTGAAAAGACGCCAGCTTATCCCGGCGCACGCGAGACCCCCGAGGGCCTTGATGGTGGTCGAGTCAAGCGAACCCGATCCCGCACTAGAAAAACGAGACAAGGAACCGATAATAGAACCCGCTTGAACCCAACAGTACCCACATGTGCTGAAATCATGAATCGTACTTTTATTTTTGTTCCCAAAGCTCCTCCTTTATGCGACATTTTGCCCCCCTGAACATGGTATCAACACCCCTCAAACAAACACCACCAATATGCAACATTTCATCCCATCTATGCCTGAAGTTGGCTCTTCACCCAATTCTCCAGCCCCCCCTTGGCGATAATTTCCTGCACGTTTGGCGGCAACTCGCCCACCTTCTGACTCCACGTCTCGCCGCCCTCGCCCTCCGTCACAACCACCTTGCTGCGCTTCACATCCCACACAAACTTCCACCCTGTCCTCCTCGTTAGCGCCTTGCCTTCTTCGCCACCAGCAGCCCCACCAAACGTCTCCCGCAGCCTCTTAACCAGCCGTGGCACCTCGACGCCCATCAAAGCGTTGTTGATACTGTTGCGGCTGAAGATGTTGCCAAAGCTGCCGGCGACCACAAGCGGGATCTTCTTGGCGAGGATGGCCGTGGCGGCCTGTTCGCGGGAGCTGCCGCAGCCAAAGTTGAAGCCGGCCACGAGGATGTCGCCGGCGCGGGCGACGGAGCCGAAAGACTTGTCGTAGTTCTCCATGCACACCTCGGCCATCTTCTCGACCGAAACGTTGTCTTGGTAGGTATACTTGCCTGGGTAGATGCCGTCGGTGTTGATGTTGTCGGCGTCGCAGAAGACGATCTCGCCTTCGACCTTCTCCGGGAAGCCTGGCAGGATCTCGGTGAGGGCGTCTTCTTCCGCAGCAGCAGTAGTACCCTCGGTGTTCTCGGGACTCGCACCACCGAGATCCTTCTCAGCCGTAGCAATCATGCCTTCGGCCTGGGCGATGATTTTGTCGAGGGCTTCCTCGATGCTGATCGCCTTGTCCTGGACGTGATCACCGTTACCTTCGCCAATGATTACCTTCTCGACGCCTTCCGGTTTCTGGTACCAGCCCGGCCCGGCGATCTTACCCTGCAGCGCGCTGGCCGCGACGACCTCAGGGCTGGCGAGGTACGCCTTCGCCTCGGTGGATCCCATGCGGCCCTTGAAGTTGCGGTTGCTGGCGCTGATGCCGACCTCGCCTGGCTCGAGAAGACCGGTGCCCTATAATTCATTAGTAAAGGGACCGATACGTTCTAAGTAGGGCTCAAGTACGTGCCAAACCGATACAAGGGCCACAACCTGACGGTAAAGGCACAGCCCCCGCCTGGAGCAGGACCTGCCAGTCTCCGGCCTCCTCAGCCGCCTGTTGTTCCAAGATCGAAGCAGCTGCAATGTAGAACTTGACACCGTCAGCCGCCTTCGGGATCACACCGTCCTTCGCGGCATCTTTGAAGACCTTGGCAGCAGCAGCGATGTCCGACGCGCGCGAGTTGGTGCACGAGACAAGGTAGGCCTTGTTAATCTTGATGTCTTGCGCCTCGAGCTTGTTCAGGGGTGTAGCGATCTTGACGGAGTTGGGTCCGGCAACGAAGGGCGCAAGCGTAGACAGGTTGAGGTACAGGGACTTGGCGTAGGTCGCACCAGGATCCGCCATAATCGGATTGCTGATAAGTTCATCGATCTTTGCGTGTGTGAACCTCCCCTTCGCGCCGAGGTCAGGGTTGAGCACCGCCGAAGCCGTGGCCTTGGCTCGGAGCCAGGACAGCAGCATCTCATCGATCGGGAAGAGACCGCTGAGGGCGCCCCATTCGGTCGTCATGTTGGCGATGGCTAGACGGTCGTCGATGGGGATACTGTGCATGGTCTGTTCCGAGCCGGTGAACTCAATAGCGTGGTTCAGGACGTCGTCGTTGTTGAACAGGCCGCAAAGCGCAACAATCACATCCTTGCCAGTGACTCCTGGGGGGAGGATACCCGTGAAGGTCACCTTGGCAATTGGGGGGATTTGCCACCATGTCTTCCCAGTGCTCTGTTCGGCATGTTAGCTGTACCGATCCCAAAGCGATCTCCGTGAAAGGTGAGGAAGGGAGCTTCGACATACCCAAACTGCTGCCGCATCGGTGCGCACAATTGGCGTGCCGAGGCAGCCAATACCATTATACATGTTGGCATGGGAATCAGAAGCAACCGTGACGGTTCCCGGCCAGGCATATCCCTCCTCAACCATAATCTGGTGACCAATGCCCCGCCCCGCTGGGTAAAAATCCACGCCCTGTTGCCGCGCAAACTCCTCGATTTGACGGTACTTCTTGAGGTTCGACTCGCTCTTGTTCTGTACGTCGTGGTCGAGCGTCATGACGACCTGGCGGTTGTCATGGATCTTGGTCGCCCCAATCGACATGAACTTCATGGCTACTACACCACTATAAGCAAGGCACCTACACTTACTTCCCAGGTCACCTACCCGGCCAGCTGTTGTCATGCGACATGACATGGTGAGGTCGCAATGTCACATAGTCGCCCGCCTTCACCTTCTTCCCAGACGGAAGCCCGACAGAGTACCGCTGGACGATCTTCTCTGTCACGGTTTGTGGGTTCTCGACAACGGTGTTGAGCGAAGGGAGGAACGGCGCTGCGGCCCCGACGCTTTCCCGTTGTGTGGAAACGCCATCTTGGTATAGGCGAGGAGTCGTGCTGTATGATGCGATGCGTACCCCTGTAGGGGCAGTTCTCGGAAATCTTGGGGCAAGCAGGGCCACACGACAACCCCTGCGGGCAGCTATCGCGAGGCTTCGTCTCTGTTACGGTTAACAACTAGGATACTACGGCCCCAAGTTATGAAGCTACATACCACAGGCGTAATCATCGTGTTTTTGGGCCCAATTGTAACGTCCTTCAACTCGAAACCGGTCCAAAGTCACAAGAGAGTCACACTGGAACCCCTGCGGGATCGGAGCACAGAATTGCAAATGCAGCCGCGGCGAATGGCGGCAGTAAATTTTGGTGGGGTCAATTGTCCCTGACCGCTTTTGGGCCAGAGAGCACGTGCCCGGTAATATTGGTGTCGTTTTGTGTCATCTTTGTAATTAAAGGAGGTACGGAGTACGGAGGTAAAATATCCGTACGGTACGGCCCGGACAGCCATGGATCCCAGTCAAACCGCCCCGCGTGCGGCATCTTGTGGGATCATTTTGGACGGCCGGGACTTATCAATCCCGACAGTCGCCAGAATTGTGTTCTCCAAAGCATTTGAGAGCTAGTATGAGGCAGCCTCGCAACCTAACCCTTGGCATCCAGATCTTGAAATATCTCCGAAACCCCACGTTACTTCGTACCATATCTTAAATCACGAGTAGATGTCCCGTTCTGCCAATCGTCGTCCTCTGGTCGCCAGTGAGGTGGTCCCTCGGCAACCAGGCGAGCACAATATCCGGGAGGGACCTCATCCACACTTTAAGCTTCCAGATCATCTTGTCGGATCTCGAACTGATTGATCGAGAGTGCGAGAAAATCGACAGGACATTGTGACATTGTCACCGTGTCGTCTTACTGCCTTAAGAATTGGGTCCCAGTGGACAACCCCGGAGCCTTTTCGGCCAATCAACTCCCGGGTCGTACGATTCGGTCGGCAGCCAAGTGTGCCCGATGCCCCGAGAAAGAAGGCACCAGTCAGAGCATTACGTAGACGTCCGCTCGGCACACTGTTGGCACAGGGGCATGTTGCTGAGAAGTCCTCTCATGGTGTCACCGCCCAGCCCGCGACACATCCATCAGCCTTTCTTCGAACTGTTTCTGCGAATTTCACTCGTTGTAATTTTGCTCGATTGAGAGTGGATCTTTAAGAAGTACAGAGCGCCCGTCTGATAAACAGTAGCGCGGTTTTCGCAAGACCCGTCCAGTTAAATATTCTTGATACCCCATCAAAAATTGTCCGTCGAAGTCTGGGAGGCTCGGTTTCGCTCTCGCCCCCTCCTAACAGCCGCTGCAACCAAATAAATTTTAAGGCTGAACCAGACGACCAACCGCCTCAACGGGCCTGACCCCTTGCCGGATTCCTCGGAACCTTCCTGCATGGCCTTATGTGCACGAGAAGACGGGGAACAGACACGTCCATTCCACTCTCGCTCAGGAAAACTCGAGATCCCCCCACTCACCAAATCCCCCCCGCTCCCTCGGCCGAGACGTCAGCCGCTCGCCCTGCGCCTCGCCTGTCCCAGCGCGCCACTCACTGTCGGTATCTGCCCGGCCACGCCCCGATACTCGTGACCACGACATGATGGTGTCTCGGGACACATCGCCCCAAACTTCTAGCTCAGAGCTTCATGACGCTCCAGAACTTAGCCAACCCTCCTCGGGTTTAAGTCAAGCTCCGGGTTCCACATTCTCTCCGGCCCCCGGATTCTCGTCCGACTCCAGCAGCCTCCTGGGTTCCGGTCCTAGTTCCGCCTTTAGTCCGACCCAGGCCTTCGAACAGAGTTCACATTCTCTGTCCGGCCATGGCCCCGCGCCGGACCATTTACGCAAACCAGTACGCATCCTCGCGTGCGTCCTGTGCCAGAATCGCAAGATCAAGTGCGACAGGAGATTCCCATGCTCCAACTGCACCAAGGTATGTCCTCAATATGGGATAAAATTCCGTACCGGATGTTGCTAACTCGGCCTGAAGTCCGGCACAAAATGTGTCCCCAGCACCCCAGCGCCGGCTCGCAAGAGGCGCCGGCCCAACCAAGACCTTCAGGAGAGACTTGCACGCTGCGAGGAGATGATTAGAATGTCAATTGCGGAAAAGGAGGCCGATAAACAGCGAGTTGGCCAACCCCCCTCAGGCGAGGAACAGCAATGGTTACCCACGGGGAAGCTGTTCAACGAAGATGGGAACGTCCGCTTTATCGACAGCCCGGTGTTAGGGGTTATCTACGACCAAGTTCGTCACTTCCAAATTCTCATCCGCCATTATGCATACTTGGGATGTGCTAACCACCCCCCCCCCCCCCACAGCTCCGAACCATGAGGCAGATGGTCGCTGATGACTCCTATTCCGAGACCAGCCCGGGGAGCATGACCCCCGACGATAATTCGGACATGTTGCTCGGTGGAGACGTTCCTACGACGAATGTGGCCGACCTACGGCCAGCTCCCGCTCACGCAGCCGCCTTGTGGCAGATTTACCTCGATAGGGTAAATCCATTAACCAAGATCATCCATGTCCCATCTGTACAGCCCTTTATCGATGAGGTAACCGCCGGCCGGGCCCACAACCTCGCGAAAAACGTGGAGGCGCTTCTATTCTCCATTTATTTGATGGCCGTTGTGTCGATGACACCAGATGAATGCAAAGAAGGCTTGGGAGTAGCGAGAGAGGAAGCACTTCAAAGGTTTTCTACGGGTGTGCGGTTAATCCTGCTGCGCATAGGCTTTCTCCGGGTCCAGGATATGACCACCTTACGAGCTCTTGTTATTTACCTTGTGCGCACGATTCCCCGCTTAATACATCGGTGACCAGCTGCTGACGGCGGATACAGATATCCCTCCAAGGCCGATATGACCAACATGCCGTATGGGTCTTGAATGCCATCGCGGTCCGCATCGCCCAGAAAATGGGCCTCCACCGAGACGGCGAGGCTCTTGGGGTCTCGCCTTTTGAGTGCGAGATGCGCAGACGCCTGTGGTGGCAGATTATCATGGTCGATATAAAATACGCCATGTTTTCTGGCCTCAGCCACGGCTTGTTGACCACGAACTGGACCACCAAGTCGCCATCCAACATCAACGACGAAGACATATACCCTTCCATGAAAACGCCGGTTCGAGACCGCGAGGGGCCGACCGAGATGATTTTCTGTTTAATCACATACAAGCTCGCCAAGTTCATGACCGACACACCCGGTTTTGAGGTTATGGTACTGATCCCTGAAGACGACTCCACGCCCGGCGCCAATTCGACGATCACGGAAGAACAGCAGGAGAAATACCGCCAAGGGATCGCCCGTCTTCGTGAAGAAATGATCGAAGTCTTCGACAAGTACTGCGACCCGAATGCGGGCCCAACCCACCAAATCGCCCTCAACATGAAGACACATCTTGTCGCGAAGCTCGAAGAACTGATGATACCCCTGAAGAACCAAGAAGAATGGGGTGGCGAAGTCAAATCGAACGAAGACAACATGTTCAAAATCGCCATCAGCCAACTCGAGCACAACGCCGTCAACTACACCTCCACAATGGGCAAGGGATTCGCTTGGTTCTCGCTCCTCCACTTCCAGGTCGACATGTTCATGTACGTCGCCGGCCAGCTGTGCACTCGATCCAGCGGCACACTAGTCGAGCGCGCGTGGGCTCAGGTCGCGGTGGTCTACACGTTTCATCCTGAACTCTTCGACCTAACTAACAAGAACTTCATGGCAATCGCTATTTACATCATCCGTGCCTGGGAGACCCGCCAGCGGCTGATCCTCGAAAACACCGGCCAATCCCCCGAAATTCCATTCTACGTCGAGAAACTGCGCGCTTGCATAGCTGATGCCAGCGATGTGACCAAACCAGAGCCGGAAGAGCTAATGGCGCCGAACACCTATTCGCTCGGGTTTAATAGCGAAGGTTCCCTACCCCTACCTCTACATCCGGGTGACTCGCTCGCGCAATTCTTGGAGTACCCCCTTGGTGGTGGTGGTGTTGCTGGTATGCCGGGGACAACGGAGTGGGATATACTCGCGGCGCAGGGCGGGCAAGGGCCGTCTGTACCGCTGGCGTCGCTCTTTGGGGCTCAGGGGATGTTTCCGGAGTGGTGAGATTTTGGGAGGGCGAGTACAGAAACAGGAACTTGAGGAGGATAGTTGAGCATATGCATGAATATCTGGCATTGGAAGTGGAATAAGCAGAAAAGAGCGGCGCTTTAGGTTATTCTAGATTCATGAAGGATCAAGGCTGGAGTGGGCGTTTATTCTGCGCTGGGAAACCGTTGGTTTGCGTTGCATATTGGTTAAAGCTTGAAATTACTTCAAAGAGCCGCCGATGACGAGGTTGCGTGGCATCGTGTATCATTAACATTTCATACAGGTTAGGAACGGGATGGCTGACTGGGGTTATGGGTTTTATTTCTGAATATCATGAGAGGAGGGCTGGGGGACATCTAGACGGATTTGTCTGTTCACTTGGGGTTTGTTTTGGTTACCACCCCATAATCAAGTTAAAGTACCGATATAGGTATTCAATCTTCACTCATCTTGCGCTTTGCGTGGTGGCAAGGGGAAATAAAACTGCGAGTCAAGTATGACTGGCCGCGTCTTGAATGTTGAACAATTCCGATTGTCTACCTCTCCCGCCTAGACTCAACACAGACCTTAAAACGCCTAATGAAGTAAGACAGTCTGATGGGGTCGTAAACGGGGTAATGGGTAGAGCCTCTTTTTTCACCAAGCCTGCTGAAACCAACCCCTCTCTTCTTACAACACACTCAGGAACAAATGAGGTTGATTTTGATCATTTGCAATGTGCACCCGCCTTCGTCGCCGCTTGCTAAATACTTTCTCGCGCGATTATCATGTCTGGAGGATCTAATCCCCACAATCTGGAAACTGAAGGCCCAAGCCCATGCCTTGTCCAGCAGCAGAATCAAGCTGCATCCGATTTTCAACCCCCCGATGATTCCCAGTCGGTATCACGGTCTCCAACCACAATCTCCAACCACAGTCTACTGTCTACAACTGTGAAATATGCATATTCCACAGTTAGGTAGTGCGGCTATCTATTTATTAGATCCTACTTGCAGGAACACCATCAGAACCGCGGCGTACCTAGGGTGGTGTTGAAGGCACAGTTAGTTATTAACACTTATCAGCTATTACCGACCGGCGATGGCAAGAATGCAGTGCAGCCAGCAGAGGAGAAACTCGAGGAAGAAGAAAAAGAAGGGGACTCACGCAGCCGTCACCCCCAGCGCGTCCAGAGGACGCGACGTCATAGCCACACTCGTCAAGAGCAGACAGGTAAGGACAAAAGCCGTGATGACGCCCAACTTGTACGAGGCGTTCCCCAGGGCCTGGAGAATCCAAATGGGCACCACCAGCATCAAAACGCCGATGAAAATGGTTACGGCGGACACGAAATGGTCCATGACCTTGTCGCTGTAGAAAGTCATGGTTGGGTGTAAGGCGTTTTCTGGCAGCTGGTCGGCCTCTTTGCTGTTACTGCCAGTGCCGCCTTGAGCTTCCACATCCCCCGGGATCTTGCGCGTCCTGCGCCGGCCGCCGCCAGCGGACGACGACGACAGCGTCTTGCTGACCCGGTCATCCCGCCAGAAGGGAAGCGTGCGCAAGAACAAGAACTTGTCCATCCCCCGACGTAGCGGCGTCTTGTCTCGCGGGCCGAGGGGGATGAGGTCATTTGGGTAGTCCAGGTAGGTCTTTTCGTCCTGGTGGATCGCCTCGTTGTCATGGCTCAGATGCCAGTTCTTGAGGCTTGTGATGTCCCAGGAAGGCGCAGCGGGATATCTTAAGAGTGCGGTTTGTTGGAGGATGAATTTATCTGGGTGCGGAGAGGGCTAAGTTGAGTGACGGAGTGACCCTGGTGTTGTACTATATACCTTGACCTAAATCAAAATTGAACGGGGTACAGGGGGTGCACTTACTGTATCTATACAGGGACGCCGAGATCTTGTCCAGGATCTCGACTCTCTCCGAGACGACATCTTTCCTAAAGGTACCATTATCTACCTCCTTGTCCGGCTGGCGAGTCTCCTCTTCGATTTGCGCCAGCTTCTCTTCCAGTCTCGAGATTTCATCTTGCATGCGCAGAGCCACCCGTACGTTGAGGCTCCGGAACCGGCGAACGACGAAAAAGTCGGGCTCGGAAGCGAGGAGGTTCGAGTAAGCCTGATAGCCCACATACTTCCAGGGCTTTTCTTGAATCAAATCAGCTGTCGTCGGTGCCGTTGGTGCTGGATTGGGTGTTGTTGACTTTGTTGCAGCCGGCGCTGCTGCTGCAGCCGTAGTTGGTGGGAGTAGCGAGGGGACGGCATTGCTAGAGTGAGTAGAGTGAGTCGAGCCTGGGTCTTGATTCCCTTGATTCCCTGCGGAGGCTGCAGGTGCACCAGCGGCTACGTCTAACCAATCTGGCTCATCATCCGTCGCAGCCAGTGCAGAAAAGTTGACCGGGCTATCCATCGTTGCCGGTGCAGAGCGTAACATCAATCCTGAGATTGAGAACGTCGGTAATTGAACAGGAGGGAACAGAGGGCTCTGCAGGTATGTACATGTACGACACCCTGGGTATCAAAACCTGGTGAGGCGAAGCAACCGTTGAAAAGACGATCCCTGTTTGTTGTTAGCTCAAAACCTCACTTGTATATTATCTAGCCAATAAAACATTGAGAAATGCGCCGTTACCCTCGCCTTGCTGGGTCCACCCAAAGTCCTGAACTAACAATTCACCAGGGATAGTATTGTACTTGCACCTTACCTACGATGTAACTACAGGACACTAAAGGCTAAGCGCTGCGGCAAGCCTGGCGAGGGTGCTCGACGCCATTGGATTATTACCTCGCTCCCTCGTTCCATACTCACATCCTGACTGAAATGTTTCAGCTTTACCGTTTTAAGCGCCGGTGGCGCCCTTCCTTCAGATCCATCGGGGCGAAGACTCGATACATTTATTATCGGGAGGTAGACCGTAAAGCTTGTATTCTCCATACCCAGGGCCCCTCGTCCTCTCCCCTGCCTTGTATCTCTTCGTAATTCGCATCACAACGCGAAAGTGACCAACGGCTTCGAGTTCGACCATGGACATTAACCCCGCTCGCGTCTTGGTGCACGATGAGCTGGCGGATTTAGCCAACAGACTCAACCAGCTTTCCATCCAGAGGCCGGGGCATATGCACCATGATTATGCACACTTCATTCGCCTTCCTGATACTAGCAACGAGCTAAGGATTCTCGACTACGCTGGCCACGGAGGAAGATCCAACCGAACAAAAAACGCTGCTCCGCGGCCGGATCCCAGCACCCAGTCTCAGTCCGAAAACAGCAATACAAATGGCCAGAACCAACCTCAGCGGGGCGGCGATCAGAATCCCGGCGGCGGTAATGACGGCAATGACGGCAATGGTGAGGATTCCGACGGAGAGGACAAACGGCGACGCGGTCCTGGCACCCAAGCAGCAGAGCACTCGCTGCACTCCCGTCCGCAGCTGAAGAGCTTTCTGGACAGAGTACTGCAATCGATAAACCCAGAGATTTCCCGCGATATCCGTTGGCTGAGAATCGACTCAGCAAGCGATTTCACGGTCTTGTGCCATCTGGTCTCCCTCAAAAGGCTGCAATATCCCTTCAGGGCGGTTCTCGGCCGTGCCGTCCGCAATCAGGAAGAGGGCATACGGCGCAAGCAGGTGATGCTGCGCTATTACAACAACAAGACTACGGCGGGAAAGCCGGCGGAAAAGGCGCTCGAATATGCGGACTCATTTATCGCACTGCTGAGTGACGTCGAAGTCCGGGAGGGCATCCTGGCCAGGTTCCTCGACAAACACAAGCAGTCGAGGCGGCCCCCTAGTAGAGTGGGAGCCCAAGCGGCCGCTGACTTCCAGAAAGACATCCAAAAAAGGTTCGACAGCCTGTGCTCGATGAAGAACGACGAATTCTTCTGGTGGGCCGAACGAGCCATCATAAGAGTTCTGAGCCAGTTTAACACTCATGATGGCAAGCGCCAGGAGCCCCAGGACCCTCGCTTGACGCCCGGCACCGAGAACCACCTCATCGGTATCGTCGAGTCCATATGCGCACAGGCCTGGGCGCAGTGTTCCGCGCTCTACGCCGGGTCCCAACCCCCTCTCGAGGAGGTCTTCAAGCATGTACGGTCCTTCATCCGCCAGTCCCTTACCGAAGATGACAGGACGAAACAGTCCACCGACTTGGCCGTCGTGGTACATTGTTTCGTCGGCAAGGCTGCATTGGACGTGGCAACATGCATCTTCCACGCCCTCAAGACAAGGAAAACCCAGGGGGCGGCAGCAACCGATACCGCTGAGTCCTCCACAAAGACCCTCCTCAAGAACCTCAAGATCCCCCACATCCTCCGGCACTCGCGCGCCGGCGGCCAGCTGAAGGACACCTACAAAATCTGGCACGTCTCCCCGCTCAGCAGCGACCCCACCTTCCAGGCTGCCTCCCTCATCGAGGCAGACCCAGGCCCGATAGCCTACTACCAGCACGCGGAGGAGGAGGAAAAGGAGGAAAAGGCCTCCCAGCGGCTGGCCATAATCGACCTCGACGCCCTCACCCGTGCCTGCACCGCCGTGCACAAAACCCTCCAACACACCGACCTACCGCTGGCCCTCTTCTTCAGCGCTGCGTTTCCCGAGCCCGGCAAACCGCGGCTGCTCGTGTTCAAGGGCCCGTGGCTGACTGAAGTCATCAGTATCTCGCCGCAGGAGATGAAGGATATGGGCTGGGAGGGGCTGACGCCGAGGCCGAGGCCGTTGGGGGATGGGGACGTCCGGCGGGGCTACTACGCGCGCTTTTCTGCTCACCGGCTGGAGGGCGGCATTCCGATTTTTATGAGCATGGAGGAGGATGTACTGGGGGCGTTTACACCCGCGGGCAAGTTTCTCTCGTGGGAAGAGGTTGTGAAGGATGGAGGGGATGCTGATGAGTGAGGGTCTGAGGGATCTTCGGGGGGGATTTACCTTGTATGCACAAGTTCTGTGCTTGATCTGTACTGTGTTAGCGAGTTTCCAAACAATTTTGATTGATTCTTATTTCGTTTAAACTTCAGGGTTTAAAACCCATCGCTCCATATGCGAATTATGTATTTCGGAGAGCGACTCAAACTGCCTCTCATTAGTATTTCCACTTCTCATGGGTTGCTCCCGACATTGATGTTCATTTTAGACACAAGGGGTCTTTAAAGCAACGTCACAGCTGTGTTGATGGTGTCGTCTTGTGAACGATGCCGTTTTGTTGTGGCGACCCCACCATGTCATCATCGTACGGTACCAGCGTTGAAGTGACCCCTCATAAATTAAGTGTATTCCGGCGTATTACTCATCCCACATCCCACATCCCACCTCGAGGCTCGGGCCTCGAACATCCATCATAAAACCACGATTTCACCCACAAAACCACCATATCACCGATGATTTCACTATGGCGCCACCGAAATCGAAAACCGAGATACCAAACCCGCGCCGTATCCTTGCGGTGTCCCTCACCAACAGTGCGCAGCACCTGAGCAATGTCATCAAAGGTATCTTACGCAACCCCACCTCTCACCTCACGATGCTTTGTGAGCATCAATTTCATTATCACCCCAAACTTCCGGCACCACCGCCCTCATCAACTCTATTCACCCATCAACCGAATCACTAACCACAAACCAGACATAACCGGCACCCACCCCACCCCATCCACCCCCTCTCCCGACGACACCACCACAACCACAACCACAACCACAACCACCCCCAAAGACCCCTCACCCCCTCAACCCACCCTAGCAGGAACAACCCACACCCTCCCCCTCACAACACCCTACTACACCGCCTCCATCCCCATCTGGCTCGACCTGATCGCCACGCCAGCCGAATGGTCCGCTTCTTTCCTCTCACCTGAGGCGCGCGAGGTGTTGGGTGTGTTGGGGGGGGTTGTGGTTGTTTTTGCGTTGCCTTCTTCTTCTTCTGCTTCTTCTTCTCTTACTGGTGGGAAGGGGACGGTGGGTGGTGAGGGTGGTAGTGGCGATGGAAGGGAAGCAGCGCGGGAGTTGGTTAGGCAAGTAGGGAAGGTTGTGAGGGAGGGTTTGGGAGGATGGGAGTGGGATGGCGTTGGGTTGGTGGTTGGTGTTGGGTCGGTTGCTGGGGATGGGGAAGATGGGACTGGAGAAGAGTTGGATGAGTGGGAGGATTTGTGCGCTGAGTCGGGGTTGGAATTTGTTCATTTGCCCAAGGCGGGCGTAAACGGTGGGAAGGGGAAAGGGGCAGCAGAAGAAGAGGGGAAGAAGAGGAATGAGTTTGGGGAGAGGGTCGGGGTTGCGAGGGTGTTGGAGGCGTTGGAGGCGAATGATTGGGCTGGTGGGGGGTTGGATGAGTTTGATGAGGGGGATGAAGAGGTTGAGGAGGGGAAGAGAGAGTTGGGTGATGGGTTTGAGGAGGATGATGACGAGTTTGACCCAGAGAAATTGGGCTTTGGCTTTGATCGGGGGGACTTTGTTGGGCTGAAGAAAGCGATTTGGTCTGGTGGTGGAGACGGTGAGGATGATGAAGAGGAGGAGGTGGGTGAAAAGGAGGTCCAGAAGTTGGAGCAGATGATGTTGAAACTGCAGGCTGTTAGAGACGCGAGTGCCGGATTGCCGGAGGACCAGCGTAAGAGGATGGCTGCTCGGGCAGTGGGGGAAGTCATGAAGGAGCTGTGAGGATACTCGTCATTGTGCTGTCTCAGGTGAACCTCCATGATGGTGGATTCTGGAGGTGCTGTATCGTATATCCCAACGAGAAGCCCCATGTTTCATGCTAGTGGCCCAACATTGACAAAAAGCTCGCAGTTCCGAGTCATGGATGTTCGTGATAGCGATGGTGAGCTCAAGGCGGGTTTCTTACAGGCCATCACACCACACGAGGTCGGAAAGACATTACGTTTCAAGCTTGGGTTGTAGAATGGCCGATCCAGGTGCTTCGTTTTTATTCTGTAAGAGGCGCTTGCTTCCATAAAAACCAACAGTTATTTTACCTACAGATTCTACCACCTTACAATTCATTGGGCAGGCATACATGTTTCCTATCCCTCGCGTTCCCCATGGAAAATAATCCACACCACAGACTTCGAACAAACAACACGGACCGATTTCCGATTTTGGTAATTACCCTCAAACCTCAGACAAACCATACCAACCAGGATCAGCACTTGACCTTGACTCCTCCGTCCACCACCCTTTACTGTGCATGTGCCGCACGTGTCCAACATGCTCCCACACACCCACCACACTCACACAGCAGTTGCGGCGAGACGAAGGATTGCTGTGCCGCAGCCTCGTTCGGACTCTTGGGATTTAGCCGAACGCTTCGGACTGGGGAAAAGGAGGAGAGGGAACAACGGTTCCTTAAAATACAAGCCCCCCCAAAGCCGCCTAGGCCCGGTGCATGAAGAGTTGTGAGTTTCTAACGAGGTGATCTTCAATTGTAAGTTTTGGTGTCAGTGCTCGTCAAGCTAGTTTACTAGTAAGGTACTCTACAAGCGGCATGGAATGGAAGGGGGATTGACGATGTGCCGGGATGGGCGGCATATCGGCGATCAGGCGCAGTCAATGTCCAATGGAAAGATGGGATGGAGAGGGCTTGGATGGTTTGTTTTGCTGGTCGGGCAAGATCAGACGGAACCTTGCCCGGTTACACAATGCTTGTTACGGGAGGAAGTCCCGCGGCATAACTTTCGAGGTGGGATGGTTGTTACAGAAGACCGACAGAAGAACAGGGGAAGGTCGGCCGAAGAGTTAGTTGGGAGAGGAACAGCCGATGGTTCATCTCGAATGTCAAGATCTCCCGAGGAGGGGGTTGTCGCGTGGTAGAAGACGCGAGGATGTCTGTCGCAGGGATGCCTATTTCGGATGTTTGGTATCGGCTCGTTGTAACGTCTCGGCTTGAGCTTCCTCCGGGTGGGAAAGGCTGCATGAGATGACGTGGCTGCGTGAGTCGGAGTTCAAGTCTCGGCGATGCGCTTCAGATGGACCAGGGATGCCAACGAGGATTCGACGAAAGCGTTTGCTATTTAAAACTTCCTGCTCTGAATGCAAAGAGAAATGTTTAGTGTACTGTGTAGTTCGGGTGCGCTATTTTGGACATTTGGAGCCACGGCCGGTTGGAATCGAAGTTGGAGTTGCTGGCCGGAGGTTGCTGACGCTGAAAGTTATTTATGGCTTCGGGTTAACGAAGTGGGCGGTTGCAGACCACGCCATTCTCACGGTTGTTCGACAAGGGTCAGCATTCTGCCTCCCAGGGCTGATAAAAACGCCACCTCGGCGCCTCTTCTGGCCCTGAGGTGAAGGATTGGTTCTGGCGACGACTGTGTAGTGTAGTGTACTCTGTTGAAGTAGTCGCGCCCGTCACTCATCGCGTCTGGATGGATGTTGATTCTCTACTTCGTACCCCGCGCCAGTTGCGACAGACCGCGCCGTGGCCTGCGACTCTGCATGAATACTTGGTACCTGCAGTCCTGACCCGTAGCCAATCATGCCGGTCCGAATTCCGAGCGGCTCGCGATCCGTTGCATGAACTTGCCCGACCACGGCCTCTCACGATTCAGTGGCTTTCAGGCGGGCACCGATGGATGGAACCCTGCCTTCAAGACTGCATTCCCGACGAGCCAGCTCTTTCCAGTTGGGGAGACTGACTCACGAATACCCCGAGGTTCCAACTGGAATCCTGGGAGAGGCGTGACGAGCTTACACTAGTGTAAACACCGAATTTTTCACTTGATCCGACCAAGAATGCGGCGGCCGGTCGGTGTGATGGTTGCTTGTTGAGTGGGGCGCGTGGGTGTTCACGAGGCGGGCACACGCTGGCTCCCTGAGAAGAAAAGAAGAAGGAAAAAAAAAACGTGTGTGCTGCCAGGGCTGCCCAAGGAAAAGGGGAAACTGGGGGCCAGGCACTGTTCAAACCGAATCCTGGTTCGGGAGTGATGGACCAATTGTCGCGGCTAATCCCAGGTCGTTCCTGCATGGCCAGGTCCGGACCCGCAGGCTCCTTCAGGGGTAAGTGGGTCCTTGGGTTGAAGATGGTGGGGTTGTGGAACAGTGCTGCCGACACAGTGAACCTGAGGAAGGGGCAACCCAAAGGGGACGCTCGGGATCTGCGATCAGTTTCAACCGAACCGGATGGGTGGTTTTTGGATCACCAGCACCGAAGCGGTTGGTGATCAGGCGCCGTCATCGGGTTTTGTCATTTTTGAGGGGTTGTTTATTTATTTGCCACTTCCTCTTGTTTTTTCTGTTCCTTCGTTAGGTTGTCCGTTATGTGAAAAGGGAACTTAAGGGCGACGGAGAATGGAAGCGAGGCCCCCAACTTGCCGCCCGCGACGGGGATGTTTGAATGTTGTTCTGCAAAGGACCAACCCAACCTGCAGGACGGCGGACCAGCTGGTTGATGGCCGCCTTGGACACTTTTTCCGGCCTGTGTAGCCCAAAGCTTGGAATGGCCGGTGCATCTGCAGCTCCTCCCATCAGCGCCACGGCCGCAAGCCTCCCCGACGACTCCGACAGCCAACAGACGAAGCACACTCACTACATTATGGAGGTCACGCACGTCACAGAGTCGCACCGAAGTCGTGTTCGCCATAAAATGGAAAATGCATGCGTCTTGCCGCTGGAGAAAACACACACGCGTCGTAGTGCAGTGGTGGGGATGCGCTGTAAGGGCGAGTCGCCGGCTTTAGTGGTCCCCGGCCGAACACCCTCGTCGGCTCCGGGGGAAAGGGTTGCGGAGGCCGGTCGGGCAAGCGGTTGTGCGGCGCGCCGGCGAGGGGCAGAACAAACCTTCGCACACGAAGCACAGTGAGCCTTGGGCGCAACCCGTTTTTTTCTTGACAACGCGGCTGCGGCCAATTCGGGCTAGGTAGGCTGTTGTCGTCGGGTCGATTGGCACTGTCTGGATACATTCGGTTAGTGCTCGCCCCCCAGTGCCCTCCTCCAGGTTCGCACCGATCAGCAGGACACCACATGGCGGAGAGACGTCCGTTTGGAAGTGTGGGTGAAACTTGGTGGGACTGCTGCCGCAGAAGCTCGTGGAGGTGGAAAAACTGGGATGCAACTGAAAGCCGGGAAACTACAACAACATCACAACATCATTGATTAATACTGGGGCGGCCCTGTAACCTCGTTCTATGATCCTGCGTATTCATGGTCAACTTACCTACGCAATACAGTATATGCAGGCGTTTTATTCCCGTGTCCTCGATGCTGGAGACAAGCAAGAAGCCAGGGGAATGCGTTTGGTGTCTTGGCCCCGCCAATTTGTGGCACCAGTGGGCAAGGGGAAGCGGGTTTTGGCCCACATTGAAGTCGCAGCGAGGGTGGGAAAAGTGTGGAAAACTGCACAACCCGACCTCCAAGATCCGGCATCCAAAGTGCACATCTTCGGGGGGCTGTGCAAGTCGCACTTCCCCGACAAGGGAATCAAACATCTCGGACAAGGTACAGAATGTTTGGCGAAGTTTTCGGTTGGTGGCGGCACGTATAGTCGAGCGAGCTTCCGTCTCAAGATAATCACCTAAGTACCTAAATACTGGCGCTTGGATTTGGCCAAACTCTGTTTTCCGCCACCATGGCCAAGTCCCGTCGTCGCAGATCGGACGGCGAGTTGGGAGGAACGGGTGGGAATTCCCGCAGCGCACGGGCGGAGGGACAACTCCATATCTATCCACACGCGGGAAGGACACCACATCCCAACTCGCCATTCATGCAGTATGGCCGTCCTTCGGAAGGACACGGGTGATCCCCCGTTCTAAGCCTGGGAGACGCTCTCGAGGTTGCGCCGTGAGTTCCACACGTTTGAATCAAGCGCTTCACCAGACTTTCGGCAGCGGTGTTGTTCAACCTAGTCAGGTCCCGAGTGACACAGGCCGGGTTTCCGGGAAGCTCTTGCCCAAGTCAGCGTCCCTGGCCGGTGCCACCCCGGGTCCTCGGTGTTCTCGCTTCTCTCTTTTCGCAGCGTCTCAACGGCCACAAGCCGGTGGGGGTAGTGTTGGTCTGCGAAAAGACGAGACAACCGCCGCGTTTTGTGATCCCGCGTGCCCGCCAAATGTTTTCCGTAAGGCTGCCAGGAACAACAACATCAAGCTCGCATGCCCCTGCGGTCAGCGCTGCAGGTACCAAGTAAGCTGCAGCACAGAGCTGCTGTGATTGGACAACACACCCCAAAAACTCAAGGCGACCCCCTTTGGGCACCGTGGATGACACTGTGCGGCTGCAGCGCGCTTCCTGCGATTCGCTGCTTCGCCCGTTGGACCTCTCCTGCCAAAAAAGCGCTTCACGGGGCCCACCGGCCCGCCCAGTGTGGGAGCGCCCACACGGATCTGATGCTCTTCGCTCGTTTTGCTTTTCCCTCTTCAACCCCCCATGTCCCCGTTCCAGTTTTTCCCCTTTCGACTCTCTTTTTTGCCCATCCTCGATCGCCTCACGTTGGGTCCTCTTCGACCGACCGATCTTTTCCCTTCCCCCCTCCCCACTTTCTACCTTCGCTTTTCTCACCACAGTCACTCCCTTGGAAATACTCAATTGAGTCCGTTAATCAGAAACCGTTCATTCCTTCCGGCTTCTGTTTGACGTTGTTTATTCTTGTTTTTGCCTCGAGCATCATTCCTTCAATCCTTGACACAGCACCGACTGTAAACCCCCTTTTCCACGGCACAAGCCGAACTCCTGTGCGATTATCCGCCCAGGACGACACTCCTTTGAACCAGACGATTTCCCATACTTTGATTTTATATTTCCTTTTCCCGTCCACACCCGCAATATACCCACCGGCGTAGTCGAGACGAGTTTCGATCGTTGTGATCCGACGCCTCAACACACAAAGTAACACGGCACCCTTCCGAAGCCGGACGCCGGACGCCAAACAAGCCGCGATCATCAAGACGACCCACGCCAGAACGACCCATCACACGGAGCCCGAAATGGCCACCGATGTGGTTAAGCACGAGCTTCAGGAAGTGAAGGAGGAGTTTGTGGAGGATGTGAAGCAAGAGGAAGGATTCGCCCCATCGACCGCGTCTCTCTCCGTATCGCCGTCGCCTAGCAAGTCGCCGCTGCCCACGCCCACCTCCTCCACCTCACCGAACAAGATGATGAAATCCCCTGCCAATGGATCCAAGGGGCAGGCCTCGGGGTCAAGGCGGCCGGCTCGCAAGAGCACTCTCACGCAGCAGCAGAAGAACCAGAAGCGGCAACGCGCTACACAAGACCAGTTGACGACACTCGAGCTCGAATTCAACAAGAACCCGACGCCCACAGCCAACGTGCGTGACAGGATAGCGGAAGAGATCAACATGACGGAGCGGTCCGTTCAGATTTGGTTCCAGAACAGGTGAGTCCCATGTATTGCAGACCGTATGAGGAGGTAAAACCTCTTGCTAACCTGGTCGTAGACGCGCCAAGATCAAGATGCTGGCCAAGAAGAGCCTCGAGAGCGGAGAGGATATGGACTCAATCCCCGAGTCGATGCGCCAGTATCTTGCAATGCAGGCCATGGAATCGGGCAAAAGCATCCCGGGATTTTTTGGGCGCCCTGGCATGATGCCTTATGGGCAACAGGGGCTGATGGGTGGGGAGCAGTCGGGGCCTGGGAAAGTTTGTAAGTGCCGCAGCGAGGAGCATCCAGGTATCAACAATGTGTGCTAACTGGCTACAGTGATCCACCATCTTAACTGTCGCTCGCTCACCATCGGTAGGTGGATGCGGGTCGGGCAGAACGCCATGGACTTGATCATCTTCTATTCCCCGGACAAGTGCACGATGACCTACTACATCAACAACGACCAGGCTGGATACAAGATCGAGTACCCGTTCTCCCACATCAAGACCATCTACCTCAACCAAGAACAGGGTGACCAACACGCCGGCATCACGATTGAGCTCCTCCAGCCGCCGATGTTCTACATGGACTCATCGACGACCGCCACATTCATTCAAGTCCACGACTTTACCGAAGACCATCAAGCGTCGCGGGTCCTGACCCACCACCTGGGTGGCAACCCCAAAGTTCTGAGTGGCCAGCTTGCTAAACTAATTAGCCTCGATACCTTCATGCGCCGCCACGACGCTACTGCCCCTCTCTTTGATCAGCTTCACCCGCTGTCTATGTCGGCCCCGGTTTCACCCGCTCGCCCGTCGTCGCAACCGAACTTCGCGCAGCCTCACGTGGGTATGTTCCAGGAATCACAGTGGGGCATCCAAGCCCAACAGACCATGATGATGCGTGGGCCAGGCCACAAGAGGCAGCGTAGTCGCAGTGTCCCCGGCCCGATCGACTTTCAGACGATGCAGTTTCTTCAGCATCCCCCAAGCTTCCACATCACCCAGCCAGAGCACCAACCAGCGCCGACGCACAACCCCAACATCTTCAGCCCCATTCCCCAGCAGCCCAATATGCTCGGCCCTGTTGGACCAAACCTACGTATTGATACGCGGGCAGGATTTGGTTCTGTGGATATGCGGGCGTACCCCCTTTCCGCCACGACAGCGCCGTCGCCCTCGGAGTATTCGAGCCCGAACTTCTTCGCAACCCAAGGACCCGACAATGGTGGGATCCCAGCCCCAACGTTCACGCCCTACAGCAGCACCTTTTCGCCTTTGGTCAATCCCGCCAACCTTGGCGTGCCCCCCTCGATCTCGCCGCTGTCATTCAACCATTCTGACCCGGCGATCGCTGGGGAGTCGCCGCCCATGTCGATGCCGGCCATTTGCGAGGGATCCGCGATCGCAGACGAGCCTGCAAACCTGAACGAAATGTACCCGGCTGGCAAGCCGTCCATGACACTCCCGCTTCACCCTCACTCTCCCTTTGTCGAGCCGAACCAAGCCGACGTGGAGCTCAACCAGTTCATGGATCTCAAGCGTTTTGATACGGAACAGGCCTCTCTCTCTCCTGAGAGCGTCCAGGCGCAGTAGCCTCCAAGAAAGTCCAGCTGCTTTCGTTGGCTCTGCGTCTTGGCTTCGAGCAGTCTCATCTCGCATCCTTTCGACACTTCGCATGGTTAATCTTACCACATGCACTATACCCGTCGAAAGGGGGATTTCATTTTTCTGCAGTATTCAGGGCGTTTTGCGGATCGCTGTATATACCAGGGCGCTTGTTTGGCTGCTGTCGTTTCCCTTTCTCGTTCCATTTTCTGTCTCCCTTTTCCCAGGCAAATGGATCTGCGGACACGGCCGACCCCACTCCAAATCCTCGTCTTTGATCTTTTGTTTTTGGACTTCTTATCCTGTCGCACTTATCGCCTACGAACTACCACCACGATATCCCACCATGCCCGCTCTCATCTGGGTAGGCCACGGCCGGATTCTCTTCGACAAATCTCGAGTTTTGGCATTTTGCTTCGCCTCGTTGCTTTTTTTGTTTGGCAGGCGAACTCTTTCTTTTACCCACTGCTATCCCCTGAGCGTTGACCTACACAATGCTTCCGGGGAAAAATATGTTGTTTAATACCTATTCCCTAGTCATTTGTGGTTTGGTAGCAACCAAAATCCAGACCGGGTTAGGGTTGGGAGGTGAGAATCTCTGGAATGAGGAGGTTCAGAGACGCGAGGGATGCCGAAAGAAAGAGGCCCAGGAGGCTTTCTCTTTACTTTTTTTTGGTAATGCGTTTCTAATTATCTTTTGTATTTTGGAGATGGAATTTAGGAGCATCATTTGCACTGCGCAAACTATTAGGGATAGGTTGGTTTGGTGGAAATCTGGAGTTTGATATCTGGCTTGAAGTCGTTTCAGGGAGCAATGAGCAAGAGTATTGAACGCTGAACAGTCAGTCTTAATGTGGCGTGAACGTGAGGTGAGGTGTATGGAGATGGAGATGTGTGTATGCGTGTGTAGCTTTTGCACCCGGCTACTAAAGCGAGCGGTAACGGTGTGGGACGTAGGCCGCTGTGTGAGTGTCTTCACCCTTTCTGACCAGTCCTGAGGGTTTGAATGTACCGCTTGGGGTAGACACATAATCTTTCGGTGTCTCGTGACCGTGACTGTGATGACCTAGTTGTGAGACGAGAACTTGGATTCGGCCCATCGCCGTTATATATGAGGAGTTAGTTACAAATACCTAATTATGTCAAACCATGTTTATCTACAGGTTCACCTATCACCTTGCCTTTCTTCCTGTCTTTTAACCTTTCTCTGAATCATATTTATTTTCTTAGTCTGTCCCTTTCTTTCTCTTCAACTATCTTACAGTTGAATAATTACATGTCAAGTAGTCCAACTAATCGGAACGGGGAGCCCCTTCGTCCTTCCTCCTTGAGGTGATCCCACCTCACTTCCATCTCCAGGAACGACCTCGTTATTCCTTTGTCATCAGATGAGCCAGATCTAAATCGGTTAATCCCAGCACCTCGTGTTAATCATCAGTGACCAGAAGAGGGGCGTCATCAGGAACTTTGGAGGTGGAGAATTTGTTCGAGTATTACTTGGCATCGAGAGTAGTGGGTTGTATGAGATGTGCCGCGCGCTTATGGTGGTTCGATAGGCAGGTAGCGACGGGTGACACGTCCTTGGCTTTAATTTTTCGGGGGTGGCTCGGCGGTGGGCTGGAATGGGAGGTGGTTGGGTGTGCAAGCGCTTTTTCTACAAGAGGGACGGAGGTACATTGTTAATTAAGGCGTGATAGATGACATATAAGGAAGGGGGCTGATTCATGTGGCTTCTCAAGATGTGGGTATGGTATGGTTAGCATTGTTTTGTTCTATATTGTGTCTGTGTGTTGTGATCCTCGCATTCTATATGGCTGTTATCCTTCTTGGCTAGAAAGGAAGACGGGGAACAGTGGGATATTTACGGTCGGGGCTTGATTTTCCCTTTACCATTTTATTTAATTCTGGGCCTCAAATCAAGCATCTTCTTTTAATTTTTACTTTAAGAGTTGCCAGTGTGATGTTGACTACCCGGCTGCTTTGCTTGTGTCTTAATGTCGAGCTTACGGACCCGAGAGCTTGTCTTGAGACGAAGGCAAGTGGGAGAGAAGGGAATTTGGCTCTTCTCCGGCCTCCACCGGAAGATGCAGGAAGCTACCTAAGCATATTGCGAGTTCGACTTTCCGGGTTAAGCTTCTCTGTAGCTCTGCCTAGTAATCTACGGTTTGCGGTGAAGCTCTCGTTTAAACACTTGGCACGCAGATCGCTGCACCACTAGGAATGTTTACTCGGGAATCCTCTCGGTAGGATACAGATCTATACAACCTCGTTTAGCCTAATTTGAGTTCTTGCCTTGTCAACCCTGCTACCCGTCCGTTTACCGGCCTGCTTGCGTCAAGCGCATGTCTTGTCCCTTCCTTATTGCTCCACGACTTGTTTCAGCTCCAGCCTCCGGGCGTCCTCGACCGGTGTACGTCACACTTCTTTATCCAAGCGTCCAAGGCAGCTCGGAGCTTAACTTCTTGTTGGTTGTTCGAGAACGGTCCACCACAGCTGGATCTTGGCATGCAGTCTCATCCCGTTTCCCGCTTCCACTTCTAGCCCGAGAAACCCCAATTGGAGCGGCTCTGCGTTTGTCAACGGGAAGCCCTGTTAATGAACTCCCGTGCGTACAGCCGGTGTCCCATCCGCTGATGTCGTCCCGGATGCACGACCCGGCCCGCTGCTACCGTTCGATCCGGCCGGGGTTGATCATCAGTTAAGCAACTGCGGGGAAACAAGGAATAGAGCCTCCCCTCATTCGAGCGCGTAAGAAAGTACGAGGTCGTGCGGAGAAACAAGGGGATATAGCCTCATTCGACCGGGTAAGGGAAGTTCCAACTTTGTGCGGGGGAGCGATCTACTGTTGTACCCTATTGATCCAATGTCACCGAAATAATTATATAAAGAAGTCAACATTGGCATCGCCCAATGGCTCGGATAGGTGATCCAGTCACACCTGGTTACATGTATGTGCTTCTGTCATCATGCGGCTTCAAATTCTGAACTTGGCAGCGTCACTGCTGTTTCTGCCTGGGGCGCTTTCACACGGCGAGCCCGGTAAACCTGGCGGCCCCGGCAAACCCGGAGGACCCGGAAAGCCTGGCGAGCCCGGCAAACCCAGCGATGGACTAACCGTCAAAACCACCACGGGAACCTACACGGGCCTTGTCAACGACACCACCCCCGACGTGGGCCAATGGCTCGGGATCCAGTACGGCGTAGCCCCGGTGGGCGAACGACGCTTCCTGCCCGCGGAAAAGGCGCCTGATGTCGGCGAGGCGGACGCGAAGGACTACAAACCGATTTGCATCCAGCAGAGCGGGAACAAGACGGACGTCTTTTGGGGGCTCATCAAGGAGTTCCAGAATGCTGATGAGCAGAGCGAGGACTGCTTGTACCTCAATGTTTGGGCGCCGAAGAAGCCTAAGAAGGAGAAGCTGCCTGTTATTGTGTGGGTTTGTGGTGGTGGGTTTAGAGAGGGTGGTGGGCATGCGCCGTATCAGGTTCCGGATCAGTGGATTCAGCGGACGCAGACGCATTTGGTGGTGACTTTCAAGTATGCTCCGGACGACTGCCTGAGAAAGGGAACTTTTTGCTAAATTATTTGTCATTAGCTACCGCCTCAACGTCTTTGGCTTCCCCGGCTCGCCGGCCGCGGACCAGAACGCCGGTTTCACCGACATCAGACTTGTGTACGGACCCAGACGCCTATCTTACCGAGAGTGACTTGGCTAATGCTCCGAGACAGCAACGAGTGGGTGCGGGACAACATCGCGGGCTTTGGGTGAGTTTCTCAGACAGTTCATTCGCTGCCAGGCAGGGCCAGAAATACTAATACATCCCCCTGCAGAGGTGATCCCGACCGCGTCGTCCTCTACGGCCAGTCAGCAGGCGGCAACGCCGTCGCCTCATACGGCTACGCGTACCCCGAAGACCCCATCGTTACCGGTCTCATCGCCTCGTCGGGCAGCGTCGGCGCGACCAACTCGGCCAACAACTCTGCCTTCCATGACCTGGCGCAGGTGGTGGGCTGTGCGAACCTGACGTCGACCGAGGAGCTCGCGTGCATGCAAAAGGTCGACGCGCTGGAACTGCAGAAATATGTCGAGGGCATCAAGACGCAGGCGTTCAAGGGCTCGTTCCGGCCTATTGCTGATGGCGTGACGGCCTTTCCGAATAATACGGAGAGGTTGGAGAAGGGGTTGATTGCTAAGATTGTGAGTCTTGTTGCCGTGATTTCGAAGTCTTATCTTGATACGATTAGACTGACTAACCCGAGTTGAAAGCCCATGATCACCGGCTACAACTTCAACGAAGGGGCTGCATTCCTACCGTTTGACCCTAATGCTACCGCGCCGCCCGCAGGGACTATCCCAGGGGGTAATGGGTTGGGATGTGGTGTTGTGACCGAGGCAAAGTGAGTTCAGATTTGTCCCGTGCTGCGTTCTGTTTCCCAGCTGGCCGGCTTGACGGGATGTCACGCAGTTTGCTTACTCTTTCACAGTGCCCGCGCTTCCCACGGCTTGAGGACCTACCAGTATCTCGTTGCGGGCAACTTCTCCAACATCACGCCTCGGTACTGGCTCGGCGGCATGCATAGTTGTACGTGCTACCCCTTTCCTTCCTTTGGACATTATTGCCCCTTATCAAATGCGAGCTGCCAGAAAATGGGAAGAAGAACACCGATAACTAACCAACCCCTTAGCCGAGATCCCCCTCGTCTTCGGCACACACTTCGAGTTCCGCGGTAACTCGACCGAGTTCGAGTGGCAGACCAGCTACGCAATGGAAGGTGAGCAACCGCCCTCCTGACACCCATCCTCACAAAAGCGTACACAAATAAGTGAGCTAACACTAAAACAATAACAGCCTACTGGGTCTCCTTCGCAGCCAACTCATCCGCCGCGCCAGTCGACCACCTCGGCCAGCCGTGGCCCGAATATTCCACGGACGCCGACGGCCAGGTTGTCGTGTTTGGTAATGCGACCGTCCCCGGCGGTGCGTCGTATGCTGAGCTGGCTTCTGTCGCGAATCAGTACTCGGGGTGTTAGGTGACTCTGATTTGTCATATGCATGGCCTCCTCTTGAGAGCGGCTAGCTTGCTGCATTGGGACTGGGGATGATATCTGGGTGGTACCTTGGTGGTTGGGGTTTTCAGGGGGGGTTCTTGTTTTGATCGCAAGTGCCTAGAGGTATTAGATTGTAACGAACGGAAGACCCAAGATCAAAATTCAATTCTCCAAGTTGATATCGGTACTGCCTTTCGGAAATCTGGCATCTTTATTGATCTTACCTTTGATTCTTGTAACGTCAAACTAATTCACATTGCCGGATGGAAGTTCAATGAATATGGGGGCTATAGGCCGATCGCCCTTTTACCAACCACCGGGAAGATTATGAAGATACTAGCGGCCTGGAAAGTTACAGAGGTGGCGTCGCTGCTGTCCCACGGCTGGCCGTTAAGGCTATGCTAGTACACATTAAGAAATGACAGCTGTTCATAGGCAGCCAGCACTGAATATAAATGGGACAACACCTACGTAGGATGAGTTGGTATGCGTAGGGTCACTAGATCCGGACTCTATAGCGTACTGGTGCACGTTAGGGGATGACGGATGCCCAGAGGGAGCTAGTACCGAACACAAATGGGATGACGCCTACATAAGATGAGTCAGTGGGCGCAGGGCTGAGAGCCTCATAGCTAGAGGGCGTAGTAGATCCCGACGTTGGAACGTCGCCGCTGTCCCACAGAGGCCCAATACGTGAACTGATAGCCTGCCTGGCTTTTCCCGCTGCTTGTTGCCTACGCCATCGTAGACTGCCTGGCGAATGAATTATAACCCGTTCCGATAGGCGGATGCCGGCTCACGCGCATATGGTGGTTAAGGTTCACACACCTAGGTAGCGACTGGAGTCACTGGACAACTGGACCGGGCCGAGACCGGGCCGAGATGGATTAAACACGAGATTCAAGCCGCGAGCAGGTTTGTGTTCCTGCACAGTGCAGGCGTTCTGTTCAGGCACCAACATGTTTTGTGTCTTTCTTTGTCTCTTTGTGTCAGTTGGTGTCCTGCAAACTATATTACTGCGACCCCAAACCCGCAGCTGCTCTAATTATTTCCACAATTTAGCCTCCAAAAATCAGTTCTTACCTTCGAACCGAACATGGATGCTGCTGTCAGCCTGAAGTATGTCGAGGACTTGGACCTCACGGCCCTCGAGAGACCCATTTTCAACGTTCTCAAAGCGACTCTGCAGTACCCAGCCGACGCCCACGACAAGGGCAGAAAGCTCGCCGACGACATCGACTTCTTCAACAGGGCGGCAAACAGGGCGGCAAAGCCAAGGAATGAGCTTTGGACTGTTTGGGTCGTGCTCCTCGACATTGTCTGTTGTATTCCGCCGGAGCACTCGTGGCAAGAAGGTCTCCCTCAGTGCCTGGACAATCTCCGCCAGCGCGAAGGTCCCGTCGAGGGCTATCACTTCCCGGATCCTGAGGTAAGGGTTGACGATTGCCCCAGTCTGTTTTCGACCCTCGGGCGGTTCGGCTAATGCGGCTTGATCCTGTTTTGGTATGCTGGCAGGTGACAATGTGGAAGAACTTGCCCAATTTCTCGTCCTGCGTGAGAGAGAAATGGGACACAGGTAGGTACCCGACCTTACCTAGGTACCCGGCGCTATGGCCCCTGCTAACAATCTCGCCAGATCCGACGGCGGAGGGCGAAGATTCGAGTGAGGAGGAATTGGCCAAGTGGAAGAACCTGAACTCGTTCATCGCTCGATTTATGACAAAGCAAGCCGTTATTTGGCTCCACCTCCCTGTCTGGCAGCTCAGGAAGGCGCTAGAGCGGCCACTCGATGATTCCAAGGACATCACGGAATGCCAGCTTTGGGTGGCGAGCGAATGGCTCATCCACTGCGCAGGCCCTATTTTCAAAGAGATGAGCTCGAACCCGCCGGACCTCGACCCATCCGACGCTGGATCGTTCAGGACGGGCCCCCTCTGTGATGCCGAGCCTCTGAGCGTCGAGAGGTGGCAATTTTGGAGGAAGCGGCTCTCCGACGTGGCCCGATGTTAGCGCTGGCGTCGCTGGACACGTAAACGAGGCCTTGAGGAGCATGGACGCTGCGGAGGCAGATGTTTGAGGGTAGATATCCTTAATCTTGACTGCGAAGTTCTCCTCGAGAAGCTCGTCCCGTATTTGCCGACACCGTATCTCTCCGGGTTGGAACTCCTACAGCCGGTTCCACTACAATAAGTGGCAAGTGATGTCAATAAGACTCTGTAAAAGCAAACCGAAAGAACGCAACTTGGCCAGAGGCATGTCCTAAGATGAGTGTTTGACTACGAACCGCTACACATGTTGCCCGATAGTCGGCGGGAAGCTAAAAGAACACTCTTCTCATCTCTTGCGACCTAATCATGGCCGACTAAGAGAAATCCGCTGGCAGGCTTCTAAGCTTCAGAGCTGCTTGAAGCTTCGGAGTTTAGGGTGATGCTCACCAATCACCCAGACATACTGACAAGCATGAACAACCCGGCATTTACCTGGAAACGTCAAGGTCGATGTACATATGTTGTAGCATTGATGAAGGACTCCAACCCAATGCTCCCAACTTTCTTCGTAGTCGAGAGCATAATTACCACAATAAAAAAACCACAAAAAGAACCGTTCTGGACCAACGACTCTACTTCAACAGCATATTTTGTCCTACACTACTATGTACGCTAATCCTCCCGTCCATAATCTATACGCATCCCATGTCACACGTGCCGCCGGCAGTTCTTCATTTCATATCTTTTTCTGAGACTGCGGCGTCGTGCCACTCGACCGGGGCTCGCTTGGGTTTTAGGTTTTAAGTTTATGCCTTGGGCGGATGGACTTGGCTCGGCTTGGCTCGGCTTGAGTCGGTGGCGTGGATTTTTGGGGCTCTGTGGTTGGTGAAGGGAACAATTGGGTGAGCTGGGGAAAGGGGCAGTGGGGGAGGGATCAAGATTGTGAGCAAAATGGGGTGGGTGGCTCGCTATGGCCAAAAAAAGCGGCACACCAAGTCCCTGGATAACTTACTTTGCTTGAAAAGTGAAAAAAGACCAAAAAGAATAAACCAAAAAAAGGGAAAGAAGACAAAAAAGAATAAATCCAGCAAGTGAAAAAAGACAAAAAAGAGTATATCAATCAAAATTTATTAAGATTTGATCCAATGTTAATGGATTAGACTTGAGCTACCTGTTTTAGTGTGTCGCTTTTTTTGGCCATAGCGAGGGTGGGATTGAAGGTTTGGTTTCGGGGCTGAGAAAAAATTGGCAGTTTGGCACAATGGGTGAATGTGGCAGCCTGGGATGCAATGCAGTTTGGGGGGCTGAAGAAGGTTGATCTTGCCGCGCCCTGCGTACTACTAACGTTAGTGTAGGAGTGCATAGTTTCTTAGCGGTTGTATTGGAGGAGGAGGAATGCTGACAGGCGCTGGTGTTTGTTTGAGATGGGGATGGTTAGTTAAAAGGGAGATGGGACGAGCCGCCACGGGAAAGGGACATGTGCGGCGCAGGGATTTGGTTGAATCGAGAACCAGTTAGCGACTCGATACGTGTAACTATTATAGCTCCTGCGCGGTCCAATATTGCGGGTTGGAGCATGTTATTCTTGCTGGTGTATCTTGGGCTGAAAAGGGTGTTTGCTCTCAAACGGGAAAGTATCCCGGTTTGGCCACGCAGCGGTTCGATCTCCCGTGTTGTTCGTCCCACCTTGCCACAACTTTGCCGAAAAGATGCGTATTCTCGAGTTATTGTCAGGTCCATACATACCGACAGGTAACTCCGCCGTTTCGACGCCGCGGCCGTCGCCCCGGGTCGCGTGCGGCGGCGCCAAAGTTATGTTACCCCGCGCGCTCCTTTTCTTACTCTATTCTTATGGGTACGCTTCCTTTCGAGAAGCTTTTCAATGCATCATGGAGCTTGTCCGCAATGCCAACTTTTGGGGGTGTTTCGGAGCAAGATCCAGCGAACAAACAGCGCAAAAGTCCCCACTTACCCGTTTCGGGCGTGAGCAGGGTGGCTCCTTCCAGTCTTGTTGTGGTTTGAGTGGGTCCCGAGTTCCGAGCCGGGCTCGGTTTTTTTTTTCTTCAACTTTCTTGGCTCTGGTGGGTTTTGCCCAGGCCGGGTTCACCCAGGCATGGCAGTGGGCATGATGCCGTCATGGCTGCTCCGACGATACGAGCAGCGTGCGTATTCGAGAAGGGGGAAGCTGGGCAGGTCGTTTCACTTTGGCCGCCTGCGTCTCTTGCTTGCGTGTCGCCATCCACACCCCATGTTTCTTTTTTGACATCTGCTTCGACGATCCCTGAACGCCCACTGGCGCGCCCCGCGAGCATTGCAAGCACCGCCAAAAAGATTCGCGGCGTCCCCGTCCCACAGCCACAAAATAGTTGAGGTCGCGCTAGCGTGGCCAGGATGTGATAGGCTTCGGAGCAGACCCACGCTAGACTTCAGCCGTTGCGAGTCGGCTCCAAAGTCGACACCAGTTGTGCATACGCAGTGTGTGCCGTCCGCAGCAGCATAGTGCGTCGTGTGGTCGTGTGGTCGGTCTGGGGGAGTCGATCCATTCATAGTATGTCTGTCACCCACCCGTTTTGAGTGATCATCCGCCCACCTACCCTTGCATTGCTGGGGACTTAGACCGCTGGAGTTTGAACGTGTCTATTTTTTCTTTTCCCTTCTCTCGCGATTCGTTTCTGTTGATTCATTCGTTACGTCGTTATTATTCCTTCACTCGGTCCCGAAATGTTATGTCGCCGGCAACATTGACGATTTTGCGTAATTTCTTGTTCGACTCGGAGGACTTGGTCCGGTGGTGGGCGCCGTGCGTGTTCGGCTCTTGATTTGGCGGTATGGCGGGCACGGGCAAGTCGCCAACGACAGCGGAAGCGCTGCGGGAACAGCTGGACAACATCGAATTGCAAGAAGCAGAAGCCGGCCCGAGTTCGAGTTCTCTCAACACCGCTAGCCCGACGACGACGCAAGGGACGAGGTCTCAACAACACGTCGAATCCCCAACATTGCGCTCTCGACCGGTCCTGGAACCGCTCTCGCCCCGTGCCGGCGGCCCCCGCTCCTTCAGCTTCGACGAGAGCAGACAGTCCCGTGCGCGACCACCGCACTCGCCGCTACACATCAAGATCCCCGATCTCTATACCATCCAGTCCCACGTTGTCTCGCCGCCACCACCAGCAGCACCACCAGCAGCAGCACGAGATGCGCCTAGCTCAGCACGATATAGCGGCGGGGTATCATCACCTGCAGCCACGCGCCTGCGCACGGTGGAAGAACCGAGGGTTTCGTTGACCCGTCCGCGACAGACGTTTGACGAGCAGCGAGACAACACCAAGGTCCCTGGGGACAGCGACGAGAAGGGCACACCACCAACAGCGGAGAATCTCCACCGCGGGGCTCATCATGGGCACCTGAAAGGGTTACGCAAGAGGGGGAACTCGTCGGTCTTGACAGCGCGATGGGCACAAGCCCAGCAAAAAGCCGAGGAGGCATACAAACGCTATATCATTGAGGGCCTACTCCGGCAAAAACCGCTCCCACCCAGCGCCGACGGGCGACATATCCCGCTTCAACCAGGCTTGGCGCGACGGAAGCCGCTCAAGGACGAGCGAACGGGCCACGCGTACCGGACGAATTTCATCCGGTCGAGTCGGTACACGGTGTGGAATTTCCTACCGAAGCAGCTCTTTTTCCAGTTCACGAAGCTCGCCAATTTTTATTTCTTGGTTATTGGTATTTTGCAGATGATACCCGGGCTTAGCACGACGGGCACATACACGACGATTGGCCCGCTTATTGCGTTTGTGGCGCTTAGCATGGCGAAGGAAGGGTATGATGATTATCGGCGGTATCGGATGGATAAGATGGAGAATCGGAGTTTGGTGACTGTTTTGGATCCCGAGGGGACGGTAAAGGATACGGCGAGGAAGCGGGATCGGGTTGCTCGCGCGGTTTTTAAGAGGGGGGAGAAGGCTGAGGTGAAGATTGGCTCGGGTGATCACGAACTGGAATTGGCTGAGGAGGGGGTTGTTGCGACGGCGGTGGAAGGGGAGTGGGCCAAGATTGAGTGGCAGGCGCTGAGGGTCGGCGATATCATCCGGTTGGAGCGCGACGAGAACGTGCCGGCCGACATTGTCTTGCTCCATGCCACGGGGCCTAACGGCGTGGCCTTCATCGAGACCATGGCACTGGACGGGGAAACCAACCTAAAGAGCAAACAAGCCTGCCCGCTGCTCGCGAAGCACTGCTCCTCGATCAGCGGCATCGGAGCCTGCGAGGCCGAGGTGGTGTCGGAGGACCCGAATCTCGACCTGTACAACTACGAGGGCCGGGCTACAGTCCGCGGTGAGACGATGCCCCTGACGCTGAACGAAGTGGTATACCGCGGCTCGACGCTGCGTAACACGAGCCACGCGACCGGACTTGTCATCAACAGCGGCGAGGAGTGCAAGATCCGCATGAACGCCAACAAGAACGTGCGGGCTAAGGCGCCCGAAATCCAGCACGCCGTCAACCGCATCGTGGTCGGGCTCGTGTTTTTCGTGATCATCTTGAGTGTTGGGTGCACGGTCGGGTACATCCTTTGGCGTCGCGAGTACGAATCGCGGGCGTGGTATCTGAGCCGGTCGAACGTGCCGCTGAAGGAGATTTTCATCGCGTTTGTCATTGCGTACAACACGCTGATTCCGCTATCGCTGTATGTCAGTCATGAGATTATTAAGCTTGGACAGCTGTTCCTGCTTAGTGATATCGAGATGTACGACCCGGTCACGGACACACCGATGGTAGCCAACACGACGACGATCTTGGAGAACCTGGGCCAGGTCAGCTATGTGTTCTCCGACAAGACGGGCACCCTGACGGAGAACTTGATGAAGTTCCGCAAGATGAGCGTGGCGGGGACCGCGTGGTTGCACGATATGGACTTGCGGGTGGAAGACGAGGAGAACATAGAGAAGGACGGGAGCCCGGCGCAGGAGGCCCCAACAGAGACGGAACGGGTCGGTCGCCCGCGGCTGTTGCGGCCCCAGCCGTCGACGCTGTCTTCGAGGACGGAAGTCGGACGAGAAGAGAGCCGTTCTTTCGACGGCCGTCGGTCGGAGAGTTTGCGACCTACTCCCCGGGCGAGCACGACGTCGAGGTGGAAATCACCGGTCCATACCACGCAGCCGCGACAGCCGGAGCTCAACACGGAGGAACTGCTGCGGTACATCACCAACAAACCGCATTCGGCCTTTTCCCGCAAGGCTCGACAGTTTATTATGTCTCTGGCGCTCTGCCATACCTGTCTTCCGGAAAGGGGTGAAGACGGCAAGATCAGCTTCCAGGCCGCGTCGCCAGATGAGCTGGCGCTGGTTGAGGCGGCTAAGGACCTGGGGTATCTCCTTGTCGACCGCTCCGCGCAGTCGATGACCCTCGAGGTGCCGAATCCCAATAGCCACAACAGCCCCCACACGCCCAGTGGTACCACGACGACAACAACCGAGAAATATGAAATCCTCGACGTGATCGAATTCAGCAGCAAACGCAAGCGCATGTCCATCATCCTGCGCCTGCCCGACGGCCGACTGTGCATTTACACTAAGGGCGCTGACAGCGTGATCCTGCCACGGCTGCGACAGAAGCAGCTGGCTATGCAAACAGCGTCGGCGGTGGAGCGACGGGCGAGTGTGCGTCGCAGTGTGGAGCAGGAGAAGGTTCTCACAATGCGCCGGCAGAGCATGCAGGGCAGACAGAGTATGCAGAGCGTGCGCAGTCCAAGGCGCGAGAGTATGAATCTCATGCGTGACAGCATGAACCTGCGCCGGACGACGCTGGATCGAAGGGATAGCTGGCGGCGGTCGGTGGGGATTACGGATGAGGCCCAGGTGGGCGGCGCGCGGTCGTTGGAGCTGGCGCGGTTGTCGCTGGCTGACCCGTACCCGAACCCGTACGACGGAATGGGGATGGCCATCGACGAGTCGCTGGCGCTGAACGAGGGGGGCGTGTTCGAGCGCTGCTTCCAGCACGTGGATGACTTCGCGACTGAAGGCCTGCGCACGCTCATTTTCGGGTACCGGTATCTCGATGAGGAGGAATACCGCAAGTGGAAGGAGGTGTACTTGCAAGCGACGACTAGTCTGTCGCAGCGCCAGGCCCGCATTGAGGCTGCTGCCGAGCTGATCGAGCAGGACTACGACCTGGCTGGAGCGACTGCCATCGAGGACAAGCTACAGCAGGGAGTGCCCGAGACCATTGACAAGCTGCGGCGTGCTAATATCAAGGTGTGGATGTTGACTGGGGACAAGCGTGAGACGGCTATCAACATTGCCCATTCCGCGGGGATTTGCAAGCCCTTCTCCGAGGTGTACATCCTCGATGTTGCCGACAAAAACCAGACCAATCTGCACGACCGCCTAGCGATGACCCTAACCGACGTCTGCCGCGGCATGGTCCCGCACTCGGTCGCCGTCATCGACGGCCACACCCTCTCTGTCGTCGAAGCCGACCCGGCTCTCCGCATACTCTTCTTTGACCTCGTCGCCCGCGTCGACTCCGTCATCTGCTGCCGCGCCTCGCCCTCCCAAAAAGCCCACCTCGTCCAATGCATCCGCCACCAAGCCCCCTCGGCCGTGACCCTCGCCATCGGTGACGGCGCAAACGACATCGCCATGATCCAAGCCTCCCACGTCGGCATCGGCATCTCGGGTCGCGAAGGTCTCCAAGCGGCCCGCATCGCCGACTACTCCATCGCTCAGTTCCGCTTCCTCCAGCGCCTGCTCCTCGTTCATGGCCGGTGGAATTACGTCCGCAGCGGCAAATACATCCTCGGCACTTTCTGGAAGGAAGTCATCTTCTACCTCCTCCAGGCCCAGTACCAGCGATACAACGGCTACACGGGCACCTCCCTCTTCGAATCCACCTCCCTCACCGTCTTCAACACCATCTTCACTTCGCTCCCCGTCATCATCCCAGGTATCTTCGAACGCGACCTGTCTGCCGCCACCTTACTCGCCTTCCCAGAACTCTACACCTTCGGCCAACGCAACCGCGCCTTCCACCTCGCCCAGTACCTCGGATGGATGCTACTCGCCGTCATCGAATCCATCCTAATCTACTACGCCGTCTACTACCTCTACGCCTTCCACTCCCACTCCCCAGTCCCCACCGACCTCTTCCCCGTGGGCACCCTAGCCTTCTCCTGCGCGGTGGTCTTCATCAACCTCAAACTGTTCTTCCTCGAAGTCCACGACCGAACGCTAGTCATCCTGGGCGGGTTGGTGGTGTCGACGGCTGGGTGGTGGTTGTGGAATATTTTGCTCAGTGCGTTGTTCAAAACGAGTGTGGAGCCTTATGTGGTAAGGGAGGCGTTTTTGCACGGGTTTGGGAGGCAAGGGTTGTGGTGGTTGGTGCATTTTGTGGTGTTGTCGGGGTTGGTGGTTTTGGAGTTGGGGGTTACGGCTGTGAGGAGGGCGGTTTGGCCGACGGATAGGGATTTGATGCAGGAGATGGAGGCTGTGGGGCAAATTCCACAAGGGGGCGATCTGGAGGGGGGAGTTGATGGTGGTATCCATGCGCAGGATTTTGATGGGATGGGGGATAAGAAGCAGAGCTTGGACGGTGCAGCGGGGAAGGCTAAGATGAAAGCGGACGCTGCGTCCTTGGATACAGTCACGTCTGCTTCAGCTTCGGCCACGGCTTCCGCTCCCACGGCTACTTCAGTGCCTACTGCCCCTGCGCAAGACGAGACAGCAACGTCAATCGCAACGCCCACAACACCCGGCTGGCAGCGCTGGGAGGGCTATAGTTACAGCCGACCTAGTCCGGGCGGGTTCTCGCCTTATGCGCATGGTGCTGTGGGTTCGCCTGGCGGTAGTACCGGTGGTGCTGCTGCTGGTTCCGTCAGTGGCGGTGGTTCTGTGAGCGGTGCTGGGAGGTTGACGGGAGAGTATGTTCGCCCGCAGTTCACGCCCCCGGCAGAAGAGCGGGAGGATCCGATGGAGAGTGTGGGGGAGGTGTTGAAGGGAGGAAGACAAGGGAAGGATTGAAATATGGATGACACTCATTATGATTGATGGGGTATATGCTGTTTTCTTTTTCCTTTTTTGGATGACCGAGCATATGGGACCGCGGAGATGGTGATACGATACCCCGGTATCCTGCGGTGGAGCATTTACAGAAGCATGGGCGCGGGAGTTGTTGGGCATTTTATTTGGTTGGTTGGGACTGCTTTGCTTGTATTAGATCTTTGTTTGGGTTTGTCCGCGGTGTCGCATGGTACAGTACATAAGAGGCCTGCTGTGAGCACATACTTACCTACCCGACGCTCCTTTGGTTAGTTAGTTTAGGGCACGGGGATTTGGATATACCCTGGTTAGCAATGAGTGGATAGATGAGGTTGAAATTGTTCAAAGTCAAGCCCTTTCCATTTTCCGAAGTATGTTTGACGTGAACCTCCGTCCTCTTGTTATGAAAAATAACAATAACAAACTGGAAAGAAAAGCGAGAACGACCTAATGTTTATTGCCCATTTTCACCCGTTTAATAGCAGGGGTTGAGACGGTGTACTTGAGATTCGCTCCAAAGGTATGATGGGAATGGAACACAAATGAAGTTATGGGTGACGACGAGTTGAGTGGAAAAATAACCAAAATATACCTTGTTGTTATGGGGTTCATAGGGTAAGGAAGATTCTGTTCAGAGAACCCGACTAGGGCGAATCAGCATCAATATTCACCTCGACAGGTTCGTTCATGTGATGCTATCCTCAATTTTACGGGAATTCTAGAGTCTAGATCCATTGTCATCTAGTCATCAGACATCTTTACGCACACAAATATCTATCATTACCACCCCGTCAGATATGCTCATGATGGCTAAGCGGCAACAGGCTCAACAACAGCCTCTACCTGAGGCGTCTTCTCAGCCACCACTTCCGACTCTCCCGCCTTCTTTTCTTCATCAACCGCTTTCTTCTCTTCTTTCGTGTCGTTTTCCTCCTCTGTCTTCTTTTCCTCCTTCACCTCCTTCTCCTCCCCATTCTCTTGCACCCCCGCCACACCAACCTCACTCGCCCCCGCAAGATAATCCTCCGACTCGCCAATCTGACTACCCCCCCTCACCCACCGCTCCCGCCTCGCCTCCCTCTTCTCCTCACACAACGCCTGCAGCGCCGGCCAGTACACCGCATGATCATACTCAAACTCGAGTTTCCCCGTGCTAAACTCCGACCACATCTGCTCCACAGGAACATACTTCGCCATATCCTCATTAAACTTGAGTTTCTCCCTCGTATTCGGATCAATAAACGGCGTGATCAACCTGAAAAACCCCGTCACAATCCACGGCATATTGATAATCAGTGCCTTGCCTAGACGCTCCGGGTAGTGATGCTGCAGGATATTCAGCACCTCGCGCGCCATGCTCAGATTGGGCGCCGTGTTGGAGCGGGACTTGGACGACTGGAAGTTGATCAGCAGCGCGAGGGTTTCCTGGCCGGCGGGCATGAGGTCGATCACACGCTCGAGCATGAAGACCAGGTGCTGGACTTGGCGCGGGGAAGCCTCGGTGTTTTGGCGTCCGGGGCTGAGGTAGTGGCACACGCGGGCTTCGTTGTCGAAGCCGAGGATGATTTGTTTACCCGTTTCGTTTTCGGGGGAGATTTGCTCCGGGGTGAGGGCGTTGACGCCGTAGGTGTGGCGCCAGGCGAGGGTTTCGAGGAGGCGTTTGGAGGCGCTGGGTTCGTCCCATTTGGTGGCGCGCAGGTAGCGGAGGAGGCATTCGCGGGTGAGCCAGAGCTTGTCGGCTTCGGTGACGGGGGTGGTGGTGGGTTTGCCGTCTTGGGCTATGGGAATCTCGGTCCAGGATTTGGCTTGGGTGAGGAGCGAGTCGTATTTTTGTTGTTGTTGTTCTGTGAGGACGGGACGGGGCTTGGGTTTGCTTTCTGGCGTGGGGGCCAGGAGGGGGACCTTGAGAGGCCCTGCTGCTTCTGTCGACATGGTTGGAATGGGGGGGACTTTTTTGGTCAGAATATCCGGAACGGCTACAATAGATCAGCGACGGGGCATCGAATTGGGGGGAGAAACTTGAAGAGGGACGATTTCGGTTTGAGAGTGAAGGAAGTGGGATGGAAGATTAACGTTAGGACCCCTGGAAGATTAAGTGCGAATTACACACCGCTCAATGGTTTCGTTGCTCAAAAGAGGTAAATGAAGTGAAAACAGGGGGAAATCGGGGGATTGACTGCAGTTTTCTGAAGAGTGATCACCTACCTCGGTTTCTGGCGTCAAAGTTCAACCTTACACAAAATAGAGTGAACCTAGGTTGGATGAGGGGAGGTCGTGTTCATACAGATATCCGCATCTCAAATATTGTTGAGCACAGACGAACCCCTGTCAAAATATTGGGGTCCGTTCTCGGCCCCTGCTTGACGCCCCCACCAAAACCCCTGTCCGCGCGCTAGCCGCATTTTATGAGCTTATCCTCTGAGCCTCGTCCTGTGGCACCTCATATCAGCCCTCGAAACCGGCTTGTGATCTAGGGACAAGCAGCAGGTTGCGTTGGTCAAAAGCTCCCATGCCACGGATTCTCGGCGTGCCAAGCACAACATACCGGAGGTTCTCAGGAGTCAGACTCAACCGCTGGTGGGTGTCCACGACGCCACGACACATGGCTAGTGTTCAGCTAGCCCCGCAGCCAGGGCAGGTCTCAGTTGGAATAAGGTTTGTTTTTTTGAGTGCTGATAGGACAAAAGATGAAGCGATTCTTCCAAGTGCAATGTCTCAGGCGTCACATTTCTCAGATCGAATTACGGCCTCAGGGCTCAGCGGCCCAGAGGGATTTGCGTACTTGCCCTAAGTGGCAATGAAGAGCGTGCGGGCGAGCCTTGCTGGTATGCCAGCGGCTCGGGCAGTCGGGCTAGCTCTTGCGCATCGTTATTCCAGCTCCCGTCCCCGGGAAGCTCTACGCCGATCGGCTGGGCAGGAATCTTTGTACAAAAGAAGACCCTCAGCACCCTGAGACGTGGTCACCAACCTCAATACCCTCCCTAGAAAAAAACAACGACCATGCAGCTCACGACCGCTTTCACCCTCCTCGCCGTCTCCGTCACGGCCCTGAGCCCCAGGGACAGGAGCAGCACGTCCAGCCTCGTTGCAAAGAATGATCTCTCGCCGATTCACAACAAGCCCATCAGCGCGAGCAAGGACAAGCTGTGGGTATCGCTGCCCGAGAAAAGCCAGGATGCGGACTGCCGTGGGGCAACGCTACAGAGCGGGGCCGCCATACTGTTCCTCAAAGAAAAGCAGCTGTTCCTATACAACGGTAGCGAGGCTGACTCTAATCAGCGATTTAGCGTTGACCGCTCTGGCGTCGGTATGTTTTCTCCCATTCTTACCTTTTCTCGACGGAAAATGAAAACGAGGTTTTACTGACAAACAGCTAGGTCGGGGCAACCTAACCTACTCTCCCCTCGCCTCATCGACCTGGGTGATCCAGGGCTGGTTTATCGATGAGTTCACCGGGGAACTGAACTTTGACGACTCTCACTCCTTCCTGGCCTGTACGGAGCCCGACGGCTCGTATTTGGTATACGTACAGTCCAACTTCGGCCAACCGGATGGCCATTCTGACTGTATCCCGTTTGGAGCTCGGACTGTCGAACGGTCACCGCCCGATGTGGTGCCCTGCACGTACAGCAGCGCCAAATAGGCTGGGGAGGACGACTTGATGGGGTTGAGACAACGGGGGTGAAGTTCGGTTACGGTGGAGAGCGAGTTGGCAGAGGGTCAAGGTTGGATGGGTAAAGAAGGACCTAGCAAGGCGAGTTAGCTGTTGCTCAAGGTTCTACCTGTAGATCATAGTAATCTCAGGATCTCGGCCACAGCTTTTGGTGGTTGGGTCGTGTCGTGCGTGTAGCTGTACCCCGCCTCCTTTGTAGCAGAGGGTTTTAATTTTAAGCCTCCAAAAAAGACCGGAAAGCTCTAGGCAGTTAGAATACTGTGATCTTTGGGTATCAGAGCCGCTTACGAAGGTTGGCGGTTGTGAGGCTGATGGTTGAGAGGTTGCGAGGCAAAGGATTGAGGAAGAAGTTTTTGGGGCCAAGAAGGGGGGCGGGGGGATTAAGTAGTTGGAAAATTTTAGCATTGGGTATGGACCGCCAGGGGACTACGGCATCTATCACAACCAACTTTCTTATGTTTCGACGCTCCCTCTACGGATACTTCCATGTGGTGTGGCTCGTGTGGTTCAATCCTTGGTATCCACACCATCGTGGATTGAGCGCTCGGCCGCTTCTTGAAGGCCCACCAAGACCCCTGTCCACGCGCTAACCGCATCAAGGGCCCGACATTCGCGTAAAGTGCTCTGGCGCGTCTCAACCGCGTTCCACAGACAGCACCCAAATCCGTAAAATACAACCACCCCTCTATCACCACCCAACATTTTGGTCCCAATTACCCCGACAACGCCACCCCAAACGAGTCCCACAACCCCGGAAAGAAAAAAAAAAAAACACCATGGCCGACACCACGGCCGAGCTCAACGAGCGCTTCGGCAGCGGCAGCGGCAAGCCCCTCGAGCCCGACGTAGTCCACCTCCTGCAGTCCCTCATGCGCACCCACAATCTCTCCGCGCAGGATCTCTTCTTCAAATGGGAATCCTACGGCATGAGGATGAGCCTGGACGATTTCCAGGTCTCGATCGAGACGCTCACGGCCTTCTCGCGCAGCCTGCTGGACGAGCTGGAAAGGTCGAATCGGGCGCAGGGGGCTGGTGCACATGGGGGAAAGGCGGATAAGAGGGTGGGGGCTACGCCGCGGGGGGTGAGGGGGGTTGCGACTACAGGTGGTGGTGGTGGTGGTGATGTGTTTGGGATGTTGGACGGGTTGACGACGCCTGGCGCGGGGAGGACGAAAGCGGGTGCTGCTGGGGGGTCAGCATCGGCGAGGAAAACGCCTGCTGTGGCGAGGGCGAAGGCGGGGCAGGTTGCGAGTAGCTCGCCGTTGAAAGTGGAGGAGCAGTTGAATGCTATGGGTGCGATACCGTATGTGTTTCCCTTTCTGTTTGGGGGAGGCCGGGTACCAAAGAGTTTCTGGCTAATTTGCTTCACGTACAGACCATCATCATTTGCGGACCGACCCAACGCCGGCGAGGTGCTGGAGACCCTCAACGAACAACTCGACGCTGCCGAGCCGCCCATCGCGCCGTTCCCTGAGCCCCGCGTCAAGCTGACAGCGACGTCAGACCAAAAGAAGCTGGGCTACAAAGACCTGGCAATGAAGCTGAACGAGGCATCGGAGATTCTCGACGACCGGATAGAGGATTTCGTGGAACTGGTCATGCAGCATCACGGCCTGGAGGACTCTGCCCTCGGAAACCCGGCTAGCCAGAGTACATCTGAGATCGTGGCCATCGGGCGGATCGCGTCCGACTCGGCCGAGGGCAAGCTCAACGCGGCTTCGCTCGTGTTCGAAACCTCGCGGCGCATGGGCAATGGCCGGCGCGTGCACCTCAACCTAAACAAACTTAAAAGTTACCACTTTTTCCCGGGCCAAATCGTCGCCCTCAAGGGCACAAACACCTCCGGCCGCGAATTCACCGTCCACGAAGTCCTCGACATCCCGCTCCTCAACACCGCAGCCTCCTCCCCCGACCTCCTCGCAGCTCACACCGCCCGGCTACGCGGATCCGGGCCCGACGCCATGGACACAGACTCCGACACCCCACTCCCCCTAACCGTCCTCTTCGCCTCCGGCCCCTACACCGCTGACGACAACCTCGACTTCGAGCCCCTGCACACCCTCTGCCGCGACGCAGCCGACAACTTCACCGACGCCCTCGTCCTCACCGGCCCCTTCATCGACCTCGAACACCCTCTCATCGCGACGGGGGACTTCGACCTGCCCCCCGCAGCCCTAGCCGCAGGCGTCGACCCAGACCAGGCCAACCTTTCCACCCTCTTCAAATACCTCATCTCCCCTGCCCTCAACCGCCTCGTCGCTGCCAACCCGTCCGTTTCGATTCTTCTTGTTCCGTCGCTGCGCGACGCGCTGGATAAACATGTCGCCTGGCCGCAGGACGCTTTCACCCGCCGGGAACTGGGGTTGCACAAAGCTGTGAAGATTGTGGGGAACCCGATGACGCTGAGTATCAATGAGATGGTGCTGGGGGTGAGCAGTCAGGATATATTATTTGAGCTGCGCCAGGAGGAGTTGGTGGGTGCCCGACCTGGGACGACCACGACAGTAGACCCATTTTCGAGGGTGAGTCAGTACCTGGTGGAACAGCGGCATTTCTTCCCGTTGTTTCCTTCGGCCGACCGGAAGAGGTTGCCGAAGACGGGGGCTACGGAGGGGCCGGGAGGGGGGTTGCCGCCGGGGGCGGCGCTGGATGTGAGTTATTTGAAGTTGGGGGAGATGGTTAGTTTCAGGCCGGATGTGTTGGTTTTGCCGAGTGCGTTGCCGCCTTTTGCTAAGGTGAGTTCTTCTCTTTTCCCCCCTCTTCCCTCTCCCTTTCCCTCGGTGATATTCCGTAAGACCCGCGAGAGAGAGACACAAAGAGAGAGAGACTAACAAATCAGGTCGTGAGCTCGGTTGTCGTCATCAACCCCGGCTTCCTGTCGAAGCGGAAAGCTGCCGGCACGTTTGCCAAGATGACGCTGTACCCGCCGTCGCAGGCCAGTCTGGCGGCGGGTGCGGGAGGACCGGTGCCGCATAAGATTTATGAGCGGGCGAGGGTTGAGATTACGAGGATTTGAAGCGTCTCCCTGAGTTGTTACTTATAACTTGACATAGAGTGTACTGTACCAGGAACAGTGTACCACAGATGGTACATGTCAAAAGTGGGAGCGTATTTGACGCGTCGTATTTACAAATTATCTGTAATTGGTCTTGAACCGCGATGTACAGCCCACCAGTAGCAGTGTAGAGTATACATACAGCAGTGATGCTACCTGGCTTCCACCCTCCGTCGCTTATCACTCTCGTACCGATCCCTCTCCTGTTCGCGCGAAGGCGAGCGTTTCCGGCGGTCACCACGGTCACCACGGTCCCGTTCATACCGTGGCGAGCGAGACCGTGACCTCGACCGTCGCCTATCTCGACTATCATCACGCCGTCGGTACGAGTCCCTGTCATCTCGTCTCTCCTCTCGCCGGTCGTCCCTGTACCTGTCCCGACTACGCTCGCGATACCTCTCCCGATCACGATCACGATCCTCCCGCGGTCGCTCCCTCCTCGCACCCAACGGAATCGCATTCGCCCCCTTAGCTCCATCCCCATCACCCCTATCCCAACCATCACCACCCCCCCTCCTATCATCCGGCTGAAACCGCTCGTCCCCATCTCTCCCAAATCCCCTCCTATCCCTATCCCCGCCAGGCCCAGAAAACCTCCCCCACTGCCCCGTATCCTCACTCTTCAAATCGCGATACTTAGTCGCCCCCTTCTTCCCAACCTTGGTCATATCCCGCATCTGCAACGCCTTCGGCAACAACTCCCGATCGACCTGATCCTCAAACCTCGCCCCAGCCAAATCCCGACCCGCCAGCCCCGCCGCCTCACTCTCCGCCTGATAAAACGCGCCCTTGTGGAAGTATTTCTGCATGTACGCCATTTTACCGCGTGACTCTTTCTCCTCACGCTGCGCGGCAACGTGGGCATCGTCTTCGGCGCGGCGTTCTTCTTCGGTGAGATTGCGGCGGCGTTCGAGTTCGGCGAGGTCTCGCTCGCGGGCCTCGATGGCGTCGCGCTCGCGGCGGAGACGTTTCAGTTCGCGGAGTTTCCAGGCGGCGTATTCGGCGGCGGGGTCGAGGTCGTCGGTGTCGTCGACTGTGTGTTTTTTGTTGGGTTGTGACGAGTCAGAGTTGTTGCCGGCGTCGTCGTTGTCGGACTCCCAGTGTTTTTTGCTGGCTGCGCGGGCGGCGAGGTCTTTTTTGATTTGTTCTTCTACTAGGGCGTCGGCGGCGCGTAGACGTGCGGCTTCTTGCTCCTCCTCTTCTTTTTGTTGTTGTTCCTCAGTGTTGGTTTCGGTCGGGTGTGTTGTTGACGTGCTGGGAGCGGATGCCCCGTTCGCCGCAGCCTGTCGCTGAGCCTTAGGAATAAACTTAGGCCGCATCATCAACCGTCTCGGCGCCTCCTCCTCCTCCTCACTACTTTCCTCATCCTCCCCCGACCCACTCTCCTCTTCACTCCCACACCCCTCCTCACTCCCCTCCTCCTCATCCTCCGTCACAAACCCCTCCTCCTTCGCCCTATGTTCCGCAGCTTCCCTCGCGGCCCTAGCAGCTGCCTTCCGTCGCGCCTCTTCAGCCCCCTGCGTATCGCGCGACGACGACCCCACGACCCCTTTCAAATCAATCTTGGCGCCGTCGCCTCGGCTGATGATGCGCCCGGCGCCGGTGGGTGCTGATGCGGCGCTGGCGAATCGGGGGGGCGGTGCGGTGCGTTTGGGGGGTGCTGCTGCTTTTTTGTTGTTGTCGTCTTCGGAACCGCTGGCGTCGGAGTCGGAGGAGTCGGAGGAATGGGGGTCGGCGGTGGCTTTGCCGGCGCGGTGGCGCGCTGGCTTGGCCGGGTTGGCGGTCATGCGCGTTGGGGGGGGCATTTTGGTGATGGGGGTTGGTTGAAGTGTTGAAGTGGAAGGGAAGAAGTTGAGTTGATTTGGGAAATTTCATGGATTGGAGCTTTGGGAGAGCACGGGCCAGCGGGTACTTGTGCCGGGGGGTAGAAGTGTGCACCGGAGGGAAATAGATGGCAATTAGAGGAAGTGAACTCATGGAAGTGATATTAACGTTCCGATGCCTTTCTTCTGCTTTAGAATCATTATGTCTAAGTTTCTGGCTAATGTGGACAACTTGTTGTGGCCTACGTTGTGGCCTAAGTTTTAGGTATCTCGACGTTACACGTGCAGTGATACCGTACGGAACGGGTATTTCCAAACCACATATCCGGAATACTTGGTACACCAACATTGTAAACAACCAAACTATTTATCAACCCTCAACCCCCCAAATGCCCGATCCAACTCCTCCCCCTCATCCGGCACCGCCATCTCACTCACTCCTCCCGGCCCATGCCCGCCCTGCCCTATCCCACTACTCCCCGGAAACCCCGCCACAGGCTGCTGCAACAACATCTCCCCCTGTCTCTGACCTCCAAAGTCTCCTCCTCCAAACCCCCCTGCAAACTCCCCCCCAAACACCAACCCCCCCAACCCTGACCCCATCTCCACCCCGCCTATCCCTTCTTCCCCCCCAGAGCCACCTGCTCCTAACCCAACAGCCCCGCCAGCCCCAGCAACAGCCCCCCCAGCCCGCTCCGGCTCCAACAGCCTAGCCTCACTATCCAACCACCCAGGCGCAACCCTCCTCTTCTCAGCCAACTCCCGCGCCCGTATCCGCTCCGTCAGTGCGTCCAGATCAGCCTCGGCTTGGGCGCGCAACTGCGCAACGTGGGCGTGTAACGCGCGGCAGGAGGCGAGGATTTCGTCTGGGTGGGCGGCGTGGCCGGAGGGGGAGATGACGTATTTTGGTTTGTGGGTTTGTTCTCTTTGTACGGGCTGGGTTGGGTCGTTCGGGTTAGGCTCGTCGGTTGTTGATGCGGTGATGCCGGCTGCTGAAGGGGGGAGGGTGGAGGGCATGGGTTTGTAGCGGTAGGGGAGGGTTGTGGCGGTTGGGAGGTTGACGAAGGGGGAGACGGTTAGGGGGAGTTGTTGGAGGAGGGGGTGGGTGCCTGGAGGGTTTTATTCAGTACATGGTTCGTTTTGGGGAGAGAGGGGGGGGCTTACGGTTGTCGTGCATTGTGGCGGGATGTTGGAGGACGTTAAGATGGGTCGGGTTGTGCTAGGTCAGTGAGCAGTTGGGCGGCTTCTACTGCGAGCTGCTTGATGCGATCGGCAGTTGTTGGAGTTGCGAAGATGGCTGTGGGGAATTGGAGCTTGGAGTTGTTGGAGCAAGCCGCCCAAGAAAGCCGCTGCAACCCACTGCGCAGCCTGAGCACCCGATAAGCGATAAGAGCTTGACCCCACCCAAACTTTCAAGCTCCCCTCTGCATATTCCATTCCAACTTGCATACAATTGAAACTGAAACAAACAAACACCAACAAAATGAGTCTCCAAACAGTCCGATCGCCCTTCGTCCTGGGGGACTACACCCCCCTCTCAGAACACCAAGAACAGACCCCCGACAGCTTCTACGATGGCAAGCCGGTGCTGCACTACCACGCGACAGGCGCCAAAGCCTGGATTCCCAAATCGCAGCGGGGCAAACTGCCCTTCTTCCCGGCCGACCTCTCCTCTGCGCCAACGGCCCCTGAGAGCGCGGCACTGAGCGGGCAGACCGAGGAGAGTGTCGAGCAAGTGGTGGATTTATTCGTCAATTCTCAGTGCGCCCCTCCCCTTCCCGAGATTACATTTCTCGCTTTGAAGTCAAAAGTAAAGCTAACCCATCCAGAAACCTCTCCATCTTCTGCCCCAGCGCCGAATCCGGCGTGTCGATCCCCTACCAACAAATCTCCATCCACGCCATCAAAACCCTCCGCGCCGCCTCCGAGACTTACCCCTCTGTCTACCTCCAACTCGAACTCGCCGCAGGCGGATCCAGCGACGACGACTTTGACACCGTTGAGCTAACCCTCATCCCCCAACCAACACCTACCGCCGCTGCATCCTCAGCCGACGACACCACCACCACCCCCACCAAACCCCAAGCAACCCTCCTCTTTGACGCCATATCCGAGTGTTCCAACCTCAACCCCGACCCGGTGCAAGACGGCGATGACGACGAAAGGGATTTCGACGAGGACGGGGCACAAATCATCTTTGAGGGTGACCGGGAAGCGATTGAAGGGTTTAGCGGGGTTTTTGCGGGTGCGGCAGATGGTGGGTTGCCGCCGGCTATGCCGGGGAGTGGGGGGTGGATTACGGCGGAGAATGTGCATGAGTATTTTGATGAGGAGGGGAATTGGATTGGGGAGGGTGCGGGTGGTGAGCAGGAGGAACTTGGGGAAGGGGCTGGGGTTGTGCATGGGCGTGAGGAGGGTGAAGGGGAAGGGGGTGGGGTTAATGGCGCTGGGGAAGAGGGGGAGACGAAACGGGCGAGGAGGGAGTGAGGATGTTGTTGGAATGGTAATTGTGTAGAAAATGTGGGAATAGAATGGATATCTGTTGTTGTATTTTGGGTGCAGTAATTACATCTAGCGATATGGCTAACCCTAACCCTCCTTCACATGTCGCGTGCTCGCTGGGCTCATTTCCGACGGCTTGGGTCAGCAAAATGGGCCGATGCAGCGTGCTCAATGCTGAAACCAACAATTTTCCCAGGCAACGGCTAAAAATGCTTGAATGAGTATCATGATGTTTTGACGGCCGGGTTTTGAGATTAACCATATTTGGATGACGACTTGGATATGACTTTTTATTTTTCTTAGTGGTTTACGCGTGGTTAAAGCCGAATCTTTTTATTTTGACTGGGCAGTGTTGAACTTGGGCTGTGATAAGAAATTGAAGGAAGCGCGACTCAAATTCAGGATCACAACACGGCACAACCCACGATCATTCATTTTGTTCGTTCCCGGGCCCCGTTTCCGGCCGCGGGTTCGTCTCATCCGGCCTCGGTATGTTTCCTTACCGGTATTTTACCCGTTCCGTCTGCTAACTAACCAACTCAGCTCAACCCACAGACACCCCTCTGTGTACATACCGTGTAGCGGCCCGCGAGGCAAAGCAGAACACAATGACCTCCTGGAACCGCGTCGGTCTCGGCCCCCAACACAACTGGCGACGCAACCCCCGCCGCCCCCCACGCCTCCTCGGCATCCGCCTCCGTCCTCGAACCATCCTCCTCCTCACCCTCACCACCTTTTTGCTCCTCACCCTCCTCCTCCCCTACGACAACACCATCCGCCTCGCCTTCCGCTGGAACGCCCTCCAACTCCGCGCCGCCTTGTTCGACAGTGCCACGCCTGATGAGCGCTGGGTGTATGCCTCCCCGCCGGCATATCCGGTAGATGTAGCCGAGGATGTGGTGGTGATTGTGAAGACTGGGTTTGGTACGCGGGAGAGGGTGCCGGCGTGGTTGGATGCGTTGGGGAGGGGGAATGAGTTTAGGGATGTTTTGGTCATTGCGGATTCGGAGGGGAGGGTTGATTATGAGAAGGGGAAGGGGGAGGAGAAAGGGTTGAAGGTGCATGATGCGGTGGGGTATTCGGTGCAGTTGCATTTGAGGGGGTGGGAGGGGCATCCGAGGGTGGTGAAGTATCGGGAGTTGACGGAGGCAATTTATCGGGGGGATGAGAAGGTGGCGTTGGAGTTGTGTAGGCGGTTTGGGTGGGAGTTGGATTCTATGAAGGTGGGTTTACTGACTTGCTTACTATCTCTCTACCCCATGTTCTTGCCGGTTTTTTGGACTTCTTTTTTGCCTGGACGACTGACTGACTGACTGGTTGACTGACAATAGTTCATATCCGGCCTGGAAATGGCCTTCCAAAAATACCCCCACAAGCACTGGTACCTCCTCGTCGACGACGACACCTTCATCATCCAACCCTCCCTCAAACCCCTCCTCGCCCACCTCAACCCCAACCAACCCCACTACCTCGGCAACGCCGTCGGCGACTTCAAAGCCCGCTTTGCCCACGGCGGCTCCGCTGTAATCCTCTCCCACGCCGCCATGCGCGCCCTCATCACCAACCAACGCGCCCTGGCCTCCGTCTACCTCGACTCCCTCGACGAAACCTGGGGCGACCGCCTGCTGGCCAAAGCCCTCCTCAAGTTGGGAATCCACCTCGACGAGACGTACAGCCACCTGTTCAACGGCGAACCGCCGACGCTGACCAAGATCCGCGCTGATCGACTGTGCTCGCCGCTGGTGTCGTTTCACAAGCTGCCGTCGCCGGCGGCGATGCGCGAGGTGGGGGAGTACTTTCGGAATGTGAGCAAGCCGGTGATTTGGAATGATTTGTGGGATGTGTATGGCCAGACGCCGCCATGGAAGCAGAGCAGCCCGGAGACGATGCGGAGGGACTGGGACCATGTTGGTGAGCCGGATGAGTCGACGTTGGTTATTTCGGGCGTGCAGAGTGCGGAGGCGTGTGAGAAGCAGATGAAGCGACGGGTGAAGAGCTCGTTGGCGTGGTCGTGGGATGAGGAGAGTCGGGAGTGTCGTGTTAGTCATTGGATGATCTTGGGAGGGCCGAAGAACGGGGTTGTGTCGGGGGTCAATGTCCTGAGAGCGAGGCGGTTGGAGACGTATTGTCTTCAGTATTAGGGGGGACGAGTCTCAAAGCCTTTATAAGTTATTCATGTTAGACACTACAAGAGACAAGCGCTGGGCCGAGTACATACGGAGAGTAGAGAGAGCACGAAGTAATGTTAATTACACGACAGTCACAAATGATGTATTGAATACACCATGTGCCGTTGTTACATTCTGTAACGTCTCGAAATGCGAGCCAGCCCCACAACCCGCATTCAAGTGGGTCTTTCACCGTCCAGGACTTGGCATACCCCTGTCAGGATCCAATCTGGGGTCCCGTCTTCAACTTTCCCATTTCCATCATCTTTTCTCCCCGTCCTCCATCAAAAGCCAATGCGACAACCCCCGCGACCGCCAACATGCGCATCCCTCTCAGGATCTCGGTAGTCCTGTGGGCAATTATCCTGGTGGTCCTCCTCGGGTATTCGATTTCGCGACTGCTGTTCTTCAAGTCCATCTTCTTCGCCCACGCCGGCATCCGCTTGACGCAGCCGCAGGTGGCCACCGCCGCCGTCGAGAGCAAAGAGGCCGGCGCCAGCCAGCGCGTCCAGCATATCCCCAAGATTATTCATAATGTTTTTCATAATTGGCACGTCCCGGGCGACGACACGCTGCCGAAGGATATGGCCGAGATGAGGCAGACGTGTATTGACACGAATCCGGATTTTGAGTTCAAGGTAGACCTTTCATGTCTGGTGGTGCTCCTGATGGGTGAACGTGGCTGACGGATGATCTACTCTAGCTCTGGACGGAAAAGATGTCGCGCGATTTCATCGAGGAGGAATACCCCTGGTTTCTGCGCACCTACGACGGGTACCGCTACCCAGTGCAGCGCGTCGACGCTGTCCGCTATTTTATCATGCAGCACTACGGCGGTATCTACATGGACCTCGATAACGTACGTTCCTAGCATCCTCCCCTTTTCTTCCCATACTGCGCTTCATCACCTGCTAACACATTCTCCCCAGGGCTGCAAAACCGACCTCACACCCCTCCTCTACTACCCCCTCTGGACAACCGACGGCGGCCGCGGCGCCCTCAGCAACAACATCCTCGGCTCGCGCCCGAACCACCCCTTCTGGCACCGCCTCACCCTCACGCTGATCCCCTACGACTGGAAGTGGCCACTGCCCTTCGTGACCATCATGTACGCCAGCGGCCAGTGGTTCCTGACCGCCATGTGGGAGGAATACCATGCCCTACTACCCCGGCCCCTTGCCGGGGATGCTGCGAAGAATGCCGCGCCGGGCCATGAACACCGTCTCTACCGCGTCATGATGGATATGGCGGAGGGCGCGGACCCGTGGGTGTTCTTCTCGCATCAGGACGGTGGCGGTGGGACGTGGAATAACTGGGATAATACGCTGTTTGCGGGGATTGGCGACCACCTGTTGCTGTTCTTTGTCGTGTTGTTTGCTGGGTTGGGGGTGTTGACGTGGGTGGGTGTGCGGTGTGTGCGCAGGTATCGCAAGAAGAAGGGGTACACGAGGTTGAGCAATCGTTCGAGCAGCAGCGTGGTGTAGGGCACTGCGCTGCCTGCGGTGTCGTTGGTGTCGTTGGCCTGTCGTCGCGATGGCAAAGACGGGATGATTAGACTGCCCATTCGTGTTGGGCGTTGGGAGGCGTACGGCGATGAGGAGGATCCTGAGATGGGGTTTACCGGTCACTTTGCATGTCTACATGATTGAGAACCCACTTCAAGGTTGGGCTGCACACTCTGCTTTCCGAGTTACGGGGACGGCGTTCACGCGACGGATTATAGTTTTCAACCATTCTGGATACCCACATTTTCACTCATATCGGATACAACTCGGATACAACTCGGATGGGAACCACTGCTGGGGATGTCTGGCCGGGGATACAACGAAGCATGATTACAACATTTTTAATGAAGAGGGCAATACAGGATAGGATATACTTGGTAGCAGCAACGAATAACGTTACGAGACAACGTTACGAGCATGGCCATGAATAGCAGTGGAAAATAGTGAAAACCAAAACGTTGTATTCTATCGAAATGGAAATGAAAGAAACTCAACAACCCAGCCCAACCCAACAACTCCTCGCTGCGTTCAGTCCAAACCAACTCAGACCGTCTCGACCCTCCCCTCTCGTTCCCCTTCCATCGTGGGTGTAAGTAATAACAACCTACCCCTTCCAAGGCCTCGGCCCCGGCGGCGTATAACTATCAAAAGGCACATAAATATTAAAATGCAACCCCTTATCATCATACTTATACCCCTTATTAAAATCAAACCCCTGATCCGGTTTCTTCCCCCCGTCCCCGGTAACCTCCACCTGCGCACAACCCGGATACAACTCTGCGCCCCGTCCCGGATGCGCCGGATCATTCCCCGCAAAATCCGCCTGATGCAGCGCCACAATCTCCTGCCGCACCAAATACCTCCCCGCCGCCAACGCGCTCGGCAACGTCACCTCCACATTCCCATTATTCGCAATCAACTTCTCTGTCGCCCACTTGCCCCCCTCAAACCCATCCTCCGCGATCTTCGTCCAGATCCCGCCTTGCCCGTCCCCCGTGGTGTAGGGGGCCACATAGGTCAGCAAAGCGCCCTTGTGGGACGGGTCGAGCGGGTAATCGTTCGGGTCGTCCGGGTTGTAGTGCCACCAGCGCATGGTGAGCTTGTCGCCGGCGGCGGCTTTGACGAAGGAGGGCGCGGGCTTGCCGCCGTTGGTGTTGCAGATGATGTTGGGGCTGGTGAGGTCCCGGATTGGGTCGTTGGTGGCGGGCGCGCGGATGTATTTGTCGGCGCCTTTGCCTTGGTCTTTGCCTGCGATGGAGAGGGAGATGAGGGTTGCGTGGGCGGTGACGAGGGCGGGGCCGACCGCGAGGAGGGATAGGAGGGTGTGCAGGGGGAGCATGGTGGTTGTGTTGTGGTTCTTGGTTCTTTGTGTGGTTGTGATGATGGATGGAATCAAAGTAGTGAAAGTAGTAAGCGTTGCCCAAGTTGACGAATCGCTCAAGAGATGGAATGCCCACTCGTGAGCGGTGAAACGGTCGATCTGTGGTGAGCTGTAGATGGAACGAGACTCAGGGGTAAGCAAGATGGAGTCGATTAGAGATCTTATATGTCGTTTCCTTACATACCTCGACAGATCCAAGGATTGAGGGATGGGATCAACCAAACAGACGGACCGGACGTGACCAGATCAAGAAGCCCGGCCGTCTGCAAACCCAACCCATCCTAGGGAAACAAATATCTGCCCGAAACAAACATCTGCCCGTTTCTGGTCTTCCTCCACTGCTTCCTTCCTAAAATCCTAACGTTGAGGCTGTCATATGATGGATAGGCTATACAGAAGCCGACCAGGCGGCCGCCTCGACACCCCCGTCCTTCGGACCTGCGCCGCCGTAACGTGGGACCAGCCTTCGGATGTGTCATACCATGGCCATTGGACGAAGGTGGCAGCGTGGCACAAGGCGGGAGATCGACATGAGCTCCGATGTTTGGACTCGGGGAAAAGTGGGGCTGGCCGGCCGGCCGGAGACCGGGCGTGGGGTGGGATGATTGGTGGGAAACTTATGGGTGGGGCCCCGGACCCGGGTCGGATTCGGGCTGGATTCGGGTTTGGTCGGCCGCGCCTCAAACATGGGTAAAACATGGGCCTGGAATCCGTGGCTTTGGTGGCGAATGAGCGAGAATTGGGAAGAGTTGCTGGATTTCATTGGGTCGAATGTTATCGCAGGATTGGGTTAGGTCCAGAAACGGGATCACGGTATGAGCCCAATGACAAACTATACCATGCTGTTACTGTCCAAAAGAGAGAGACACGGCTGACTGCAAATTATAGACCACATCTTCAAAAGTCATGAAAAACCTAGAAATGCAAGTTGTTTGCTCGACCGATAATAAGGCCGCGCTCAGTTAAAGAATTAAAGAAACTTCTCCGCGACTTTGACCGTCGCCCTGTGAGTTTTCCCATTCTGCCGCAGCCAGTGAATGCCCAAGGCCGTCATGACCACCATAAGCGTCCATCGATCCCCCAATTCTCCCGTCTGCCCGGCCCCTTTCAGCTCCAGTGTAAACATTTGCGTGAAGGAGAACAGACTGTTAAACCTCAACTCCGCAAGCACCTCCTCATCCTCGTCATCTATATCCACGACAGGGGGTTGAGCGGAAGAAGATGGCTGACTAGACATCAACCCCCTTGGTCGTGAACGATCACTATAATACAGCCGATACTGACTCCCCTTCTCTGTCGTGGCTTCCCCCTTCTCCTTCAACTTCCTCCACTCAAACTCCTCTCTCCCAACCTTCTTCTCCCCCGTCTCAACCCCAAAACTAAAAATTACCCCCTGGTCCCTCCTGACAGTAGCCTCCAAAATCTCCTCTATCTTATTCCCCGGATTCCTCTCCCCATCCCCCGGCGGCAATAAAACCGACGTCCGCGGATCAAACAACGACACCAACAACGGCAACCGAAACACCTCCCCCACCGCAGCGAGAATCGGATCCTGGAACCGCGTGCCGTTGCGCAGGTAGAAGCCGCGGCCGAAATGCAGGGGCCCTCGCGGGGTGTAGCCGAAGTGGACTTCGACGAGGTAGAGCATGTCGTCGGGGGTGGTGCCGGCGCAGAGTTTGTGAGTGGTTAGGGCTTGGAGGAGGCCGTTGGTGAGGTTGGAGTGGACGGTCATGAGGGGGGGAAAGGGGCGGTAGCCGGTGAAGAGGGCTGTGGAGGGGTCCCGGAGGAGGGGGGGTGTTTGGGGGGGTTGGTTGGGGGGTTGGGTTCCGTCTGCCATGTTGTGGTGTCGGTAGTGACTAACACGTGGGGGGTTTTAGGTTTGACTAAAGCTTTCTGAGTTTGCATGGAGTTTACGGTGAGTATTTAAGTACGAATCGGAGCAGAAAAGCAAAACAAGAAAACGCTCATAAACAGCGCGAGAAGAAACCGGACACAAAACATTCCAACGTCGACGCGAAACAGCGAAGCAGCGAGCCTCGCTTGCGCAAAGAACGAGTGCATAATTAAGCTCAAGGTCAGCTGGATTCGCTGCTGTTGGTTGTTATCGTTGGTCACTGGACTCATTCGCTCGTCGCAAGCCGTCGCGAGTGAGGCAATGCTCGTATTTAGCCAATACACAGTATCGTTACACAGCGCACCAACGAAGACCGCCCGGGAAATGGGAGTCGCTACCGATAGCCGGGCCTGGTGACCTTGATGGATGGGTCCCACCGAAAACAGAGTACCAACAAAGAACCAACAGGCCGAAATTCATGCAGCGAACCTGCGAGAACCCATTTAGGAAACGCCGATTGAAAAATAGCTCAGCGAGTCAATAGGGAAAACCCGGAAAAGAAACCGGAACTCGGCATGGCTGTTCGGGCGGTCGTGTGACTGCTGGTTTTGTGATATTATTATGCAGGCAGCTATGAACAGCGCCATCATGAGGTCACGATAATTCGCCGCGTTGCTCCATTGATTGAGCGAGAATTATATGAGTTTTTTAGGGTGAAAGAATGTCCAAGTTTCATGCCAATAAACTCATGCAATAGTTATCACCCCTCTCTGTGTCCGTTCATGTCCTTGTTATTTCAAGCTCGAAGAGTGAAAGTCTCTTTATTTTTACCCCTTTTACTATGTTCATGGCTCCAACAGCTCCCCCAAGAAAACTCTGGGTACAATAGTACAAATGAATGCAAGAAAACAACGTCTTGACTCCGAAATGACCAACTTGCGTATTGGTGTAAAACTATATTCTTTTTAAAACTCTTATTATTATAATAATGTATCGTCAAAAGACCCTGTATTAGTTACGCCCCCCCTCCGGATCAATATACCGCACCGTAATATCCGTCCTCGTCATAATCCCCTCAAACCTCTCCTCCATCTGCAAAATCACCTCCTAACTATTCGCATCCGACGGCACTTCACCGCCATCTTCCTGTCGTTGGCGGTAATGTTCCATCCACGGAAACAGCGGCAACGGGCCCGAATTCCTGCTGCTGCTACTCCCACCATTGCTAATATCACCACCAACGCGGTTCCGGCTGTGGTCGCTTTGGTGTGATCGTGGCGGCGGCCGGACGCTGGTTATGCTGGTGATGACCCGGTGATTCGGACAGGGTGATTTGGGGATGGGGATGTCGAGTTCTTTGAGGCCTAGTTCGAGGTCTGGGAGGCGGGGGGTGCTTCTGCCGTCAGGCTTTTCCCCATTCCCGCTATTACGATTGTTGTTGCCGTTACTGTAATCATCATCGTCGTCGTCGTCGATGGTGGTGGGCTCGTCGTTAAACGTGCTCAGCTCGTGGTCCTCGCGATGGCTGATAGCTCCTGCGGTGGAGGATGAGGGTTGTTTCCGGTGTCGGCGCCCGTTCCTATCCTTGCTGCCGATGGTTGCGGTGCCGAAGTGGCTATGGTGGTGGCCGTGCGTGTGGGTGTGGGAATTGTCGGAGGTCGAGTTGAGACGGAGGATGCGGCCTACGAGGGGCCGGAGGCAGGACGCGCAGGCGGCGATGATGCCGAGGTTGAGTTGGAGGCTGGAGGGGGTATAAGTGTTAGTTGGGTGCTTAAGGGAGGTAGATAACGGGTTGTGGTTGAGGTAATTACGGGGGTGGACGTACTTTTCCCAGAGATGAACCCAGTAGTGGTAGACCTGGTCCGGGTCTCCACCGGTAATGAGCATAAAGACGGCTTTGAGAATGCCCATTAGGACGGCACTGTGGAATGTTAGTATGGGCCTGGAGGAGAAAGGTGAAAGAGGTGGTCCGCCTTACAGATATCCTAGGTTGAGAATGGCAATGACATAAATGCGCACTCGACGCTTCATCCTGAGGCGCCAGATGACCGGAACAGGAAGAGCTCCCAGGACCACATCGGTAAAGATGTTACAGGCTGGTTAACGAGGTTAACGCGATATCCACGAGAAAGAAAATAAATAGAAAGATAGCTCACCAATATTCCAGTACGTCAAATCGACAAACAGCCCAAAGTCATGACACCGCGGGTCAAACGGATTCATCCACTGAAAGTCCCACCAACCCGAGTACGGCGTACAGTAGACAAACAACCATGTGATCCCCTGAATTGAGTACGCCACCACAAACGCTGCGAGCATGTCAGCCCAAGATCCATCTCAAATCAACTTAGTCTCGCCTTAGAGAGAAACTCACCGATAACAGCATACAACGACCACCGGTACCACTTAATCTCCTGGTTCAGCCGCAGCAGCGTGACAGCCACCGAGACCCTCAACAACCCCAACGCGAAGCCGTCCGAGAAGACTGCCTTCCAGAAGCCGATGTGCTCGAAGTGGATGCGGTCTTCAACTGGTACCACATACCCGTGTCGTCCTAGGCCGTAGGGTACTTGTAGCACGAGGCAGATCCAGGACATTGATGCCAGTGCCTGTGAACGGAAAACGATGTTAGACTTTTTTTTTCATAGTGATATCATGGACCACCACCCTTCATCTTGATAACTTCAAACCCCCCTTACACATAACCAAACACAACGACAAAAATCGTCGCTCGGGATAGGGAGAACGTACCGCAGCACCAATAATCAAGCCATCGTCCACCCCAAACGCCCGCACCATAAACACCCGCGCATACAGCCGCAGCGCGACCAGAGCAAGCGCTAGAAAGTGGAAGGCACCGACAACCCCGACGATGGTGTCTGCTTTGCTGGCGTTGACATACTCGGGCGGAAGGGTCGAAGGGTCGGGCGGGACAGGCGGGCCTGTTATCATGTCGTTTTTGGTTTTTGATTAATGGATAGGTAAGGGTGAGATATCGGGGTGAGGTATGAAGAAGCCCGCGGTCGTGGTTGGTTGGTCGGTCGATAGGATAGCAAGAGGGCGACGGGTTGATATGAGCCTCTCGGAGGCGAAATAGGTAGACAGAACAAACAGCTATCCCAGCATCAGAACAACCATCCATCCATCTAGACTGTTGGAATAAGCCGTGCCAACCTAGCAGCACAAGCAACGGCTCCGCTCGGTCCGGTCCCGAAGAGAGAAAAAAAAAGACTCCCTTAGTCACTCGGTCCGGCAAACATCTTCAGGTTCAAGGTTGTCGAAGCTCGGAGGACAAGCTGGCAAAGCGCGGGGCGGCAAATAGGACTCGACAGAAAGCAGGGGAACGTTCGCCCCCTTCTCTCAAAAACTGGAGCCCATCCCTTCGAATGAGAAACAAAAAAAAAAAATCACCACCAGAAAACCGGAGCTGAGGACATCGGACGAAGCTAGGAAGTGTATTCCGCGGAGCAAGTCGGGGGCGGGGCCGGGGATGGTAGTTAAGGAGCAGAGGAGATCTGAGCAACGGCCGGGCAGACTGGGATACCGTGGACTTGTAACCCGTCTGGATGGTTCAAAATGGTGGGGGAGGCGAGAAAGGGGGGGAGCCCTGATCGCCGTTGCGTAGCACACAGTGAGGGAGTGAGGGTGTGTCACGGGAAGTTCCATTTTCTGCATTTCACGAGAATCGACGGGTTTATGCGGGGGACCCTTAGGTAGATCTACTAGTGCAATTCGAGCTTCTGTCTGTCCTGCGTGCGCGTGAGACAACATGTCTGACCTCGAAGTGTAAGTTCCCACGGTGTATTTCCTTCCCCAGACCAACCCGATTACACTACAGAGTACAGACAAGATTGCCCCCACGAAAACCGGTTGGTCAGACCAGTTAGTTGATGAAGTCACGAATTCCACACCAACATCACAATTTTCTGTCAAACATTCTCTAAATGTTTGCTGAGTCTGAGCGCGGGGAGGTGGGGTTCACTCAACTGACAGCGTTGTGTGTGGGATGGGAATCGGGATACCCCAGCGAGAAGTATTCGGATGATGCTCGAGTCGCGTTCTCGCACTATTACACGGCTGGGCAACAACTTGGGACGGGCCGAGGGAGGAAAAAGTTTGCTCGCCTTCGTGGTGTTTGTTGGCGGATGGAATCTCCGGGACAGAAAACAACGCCATTGAACGAGTGAAAGGGGCGAAGGAAGAGAAGAACACTTTGCGGCGTCATTGGGCTGGTCTTGGTCTTGCGAAACGGCACATTTGGTGTGATGATGTTGGATGGCTTGGCGTGGGTTTCGTCACATTTTCGGGGCTGGACTTTTGCGACACGAGGGGTGACGGGCCCTTCAGCTCGGCAAACTGTCGATCTGTACTTTTTGGAAGACTCGGCCTCGAGATGGTAACTATGGCTCTGATGAGAAAATCTCCGAGTCCAGTGCCGAAGAAACCCGGTAGTTGGTCGATAACCTTGCTTAGATCGAGATGGAGATTGTGCATGGCGTTATTTGATGCGCTTTGTTTGCTAACGTTAACTTATTATCCCACCTCGTCCTGTGGCCAAAAAAAGCGGCAGACTAAAACCGAATAGCCAAATCTAATCTAGGAACATTCGATCAAATCGAAACAGATTTTGATCGATTTACTCTGTTTCGTCCCTTTTCACTTTTTTTATGTATTCTTTTTTGTCTTTTGTCACTTTTTTCTTCATTTTTTTTTTGGAAAAGTAAGTTATCTAGGGACTTGGCCTGCCTTACCACGCTTGCCTACCGCTTTTTTTGGCCACCGCGAGCCCACATAAATACACATGTGCTGCGACAGGGGCACAACGTACAAAATAAGGGTAGTCTAGAAACGCATGCAAGATGCAGGTCCGCAAGGCGAATCCCACCATCCATCGGGCCGTCCTCGATTCTCTGTCACGCTGCCTTCAGGGGTAAAGGGGAAAGCCCGGTCACCGAGAAAGCCACACGCGGCACCGTTGCACGAACGTGACAATGCACTGTGTGTGCTGCATATAACGCGAGACAGCGGGCTTTTCGTTCTCGTGGGTTGTTGCACCGCAGGAAACGGATTCCTCTGACCCGCCTGATACTATTTCAGACTCTCAGCTGGTTTATTTTTGGGGTTGCCTTGCCGCTGTGGCCTGTTTTCTTCACTCCTCTTCTACCCTGCCCTTTGGCACTCAGATTGTGCTTGTATTACCCTTAAGCGGAATTTTGTCCTAATACAAATAGTGTGTTATTGTGGTAGAGGTCAGTTCCGAGTTGTATGGTTGACTTAGATCAGAGTTTTCGGAACGGTTTTAGTACTGTTAACGGGCAGATGAGGGCTTATGAAACAGAACATCAAGTTAATCTCGTGCAGGTTCTGGTGTTGCCAATAGCGGTTAATGGAAGTGTAATCTTGGCTTGCTCTATGATCCGCAGCGCGCTGGCATTCCCATTGTAACTCCTTGGATTAATTTAATCACCCGCCACCTCAAAGTGACGCATTATCGATCCGCTCCTCTAGACCCTCAAATCCGGGCTCCCCCTTTTCGACATCATCAAGCCATCCCTGTATGCTCTCGATCATGAAGATCTCACTGGAACAGGACAGGGCCATATCGAAATCCCTCTGTCGCTGGTTCGCCTTGTAGATGGCCATCCACTCTGGCTGTAGCTTCTCCATTTCTGCGAGGAAGACGATCCGAAGCTGGGCTAGCTCGTAATCCTCCAAATGTTCCCAGAAGAGCTCATCCACGTTTCCCTCCTCATCATGGCGGTACCCAGCCATGACCGGCTCGGTGTCGGACGGCTTTCCTTGCAGGAGAGGAGGGATCTCGCAGGCGAACCAAAGTGGTACAGCTGGAATGCATTCCCAGTCGACCACGGCTGTCAGATTTCCGGCGTCATCGACGAGGATATTCCGACTTGAGAGGTCGTCATGCATAATCATGGTCCGCTCGGGTTCCTGGTCGGAGCTGGGATCGGGTGCGGGGAAGAAGTTGTCTAACTGTTCTCGAAGGCGTGTGACGATATCTAAGGTGCCTTCAAGATCTTCGAGCTCGGCTTCGTCCACGCTCTCGTCCTCATCATCATCCTCATCTCCGTCTTCGGCTTCGTCTCCGTCTCCGTCTCCATCTCCGTCGTTGTCTCCGTCTTGGTCTCCGTCTTCGTCCTCGTCTTCGTCTTCGTTCTTGCCTCCGTCGCCCTCGGTGGTTTTACTCTCACCCTCGCTTCTTCCCGGCTGGCCATCGATGCTGTCATCGCCGTCGTTTCCCGGTCCTTTCGTTTCTGGGGTGGACTTTTTGAAACGGCTGAGCTGTTCGCGGCAGGCTAACTCGGAGACGGAGAGCCGGGCCAGAAGCCACTCCCTGCTCGATCTAAAAGGGCCGCGGCCGACTTGAGAATCAAGTTGCGTATTCCACATAAATTCGCCGGAGACAATGCGCCGGACGCAAAAGGGACCTTGGTCTTTGGCTGGGATGCTTCCCATGCTGTTGCTGGCAGGGACGGGACCTATATCCTCTGAGTAGAGGTTGCCAATTCCCCCAAACTGGTGGTTGAAGGTCTCCGCGCAGAACGCGGCCAACTGCCGAGCAATCGCCTCCTTCGCGGGAAACGAGACGTCTCTCCATCGATCATGTAGTTGCGTTCCAGGCATCTTGGACATCACGATCCATTCAAACCCGATGGCGTTGGCCCTGTCCGCCTGGTACGAGAGGACTTCCGGCACCGGCAGACTAGTGTTGTCACGCACCCACCTCAAGGTGGCGACCTCGCTGAGCGTTTTCCATTTGGGATCGACCGGAAGTGACACACGGGCGATGACTTCCTTTTGCGTTTCGGGAAATGCGACCACGTAAACCTTGTTGAACGCGCCCTGGGCCAGAAAGTTGATGGTAGAGTCGGCGGCGGCCAGCTCCAAGGAAGACGCGGTCTGCTGTCGAACGGCCTCGGCGTCTGGCTCGATCGTCCATCGAGGCTCCAGGCCCCAAATTCCATTCTGCACCCACCCTAGACCTTCAAAGTTAGGTCTAAAAAGACTCGGCTCAGCTGCAAGCTTATTCGGCGACATTGTGCGATCATGGAATGAACTGAGTTACGGAGACAATGGCTTAGGTAGGTAATGGGGAGCTTGCCGCGGGGAAGAATAGGAACCACGTCAGAACGGAAACAGCACGCCCAGCGCTCCGTGTTTGAGGCGTGAGCCGGGAGAGAAAGAAGGCTCCCGGATTTGTGAAAGATTGAACGAGCGTTGGTAGGCGGGTTGGCGGGGAACTGTCACAGTCACACAGTGTCACAAAGGTTACCTATTTTAGGTTGGCGGCTCGCCCTGCCCCACTATAGCTATTATCATTGGTTGGGGGCCGTTTGAGTGATTACCGGGCCGCCTCTGAATCAACCTCAGTCGAACCAACAATAGGTCCATGTACTACACAACCTGGCCGGCAGGCTTCGGTCGCCGGAGCTGCGCGCTAAACCGCTTGTCGTGACTTGCGTATGGATAATATTAACCACTACTGCTCGAATGGCCACGGTGGCCGCATGTGCCTTGCCGCCCGGTTGCAGCCTCTGAGCCTCGGAATCTCACAAGACTTGGATTTCCCAACTTGGGAGTAAATCGTTCAAGCCTATTGATTCTCCTGCCGCTGTAGGGCGTTAATGGCCATTCTGAAACAACATATCAAGCGCTTGGATGTGCCACCCGCACCTTCGCACAATCCACATTCTATCCTAGCTGCCATGAATCCCTGAGTGGCCGGGCCCCGTGGATGGGGCTAGAAAGAGAACGGGAGTGGCAAGATGATGCTCTATAAGAAGGCCCTCGCGCATCTTACCGAGGCACTCGTTTCGGCATCCAGTCTCCTTTTTCAGTAGAACTTCTCCCTTGCCGGCTACTATCGCAGCATTCACATATCCAACATCTTTCTTGCCTACAGTGCCTAGATATCATTCACAAGAAACATGGGCAAGGGCAGCGACGAAATCCTGGACTTCATCGAGTCGATTCCCGACGATAAGTTGACAGGATTCTCCGAGGTTCCGGGAACGATTCACCGCGATATAAATTTTCGGCTGGATCTGCAGAATGTTGGTTTTCTTCAATATATTCCATGCAACGTGCTCTTTGTTTACTAACCACCCAACTCGTGCTCCAGATAACCTCCACCAAACCGCGCCAATACAACATCCAGGTCCAAGTTAACTAGGGGACAACGATTAGCAGTTTCAAGAGGTCGAAAACGAAGAACAAAAACAGCGGTACCTCGGTTGCGAAGGCTCTTATCCCCATGGATGGATCCTGGAGCGCTGATATGATTCGGGAAGCTCTGGTCACCGGCTTGATTAAGCGTAAGAAGTGATCACCAGGATATCATGATAGAAGAGGCTGGGGGTTAAGATTTTTTTTGTTTTTGACATTGGGGTTTTCCTTTGTGCCTTTCTGTCTTTAGCTTGTTCACTGTTCCATTTCACACCGCACTTGTTATCTTTCGGGCCTTCGGCTTGGACTGTTAATCAACTCTTCCCTAAGACGGCGATTCAAGACATTTCCTTGTTGTTCCTGTTTCCGCCTATAATGGGTACAGCAAATGATTTTCGCCCAGTCGGAAATATTAGGTATCTTGCCCTTTTCTAATAACATGACGACAATTATTAGGTCGAATGTTTCTATCATTCTCCTTCTTCTTCATTGCCACTTTCCTTTCTTTTCCCATTTCTCCTCCATCTCTTTTCAATTTCCTCCTTCTTTTTCCATTGCTACATCTTCATGGTCCAATTGCACATTCAGTTGCGGCGCAGGAAATTTAAAACCAGTCGCTCCCCTCGGCATCCGCACAGTGCCCACTGTGTCATGTCGTGCACTGTGTCGTATGTATCTCGCACACTGCACGGAACAGCTCTCGGCGCTTGTGTCATACCTTCTCCCTGCCTCCGACGACCAACCAAGGTAGGTCAACAGATGTTTGCTGCCGTTTAATTTCCGATTGAGCCGGTCAGACCCGCAGCCAGTGCTGGTATCTCAGCTGGTAATGACGACCAACAGCAACGTTTTCCTGTCGACTCCGGTACTCCCCCGGCCACGCTCCCGCCCCTGATGGGTCGGTCTCGGCTGCCTCTGGAGACCTTGCGGCATCTGTAGAAGCCGAGACACCGACATGGATGCTGGTAATCTGGATAGTCGGCAGGCGATGCCGATCGCTAACCCCGCGTGTTTTCCACATGGCACATGTGGGATGCGGCATGAGTGCCGCATGAGGGGAAAAGACAAACTGGGAGGGTGGTAGGCGCGATTGATGAAGAGGGGTTTGAGGATTCAACAGCTCATGTTTTGTGGTGTTTTGCTCTCCCTTTCCGTCATAAGTATTTACTCAGAGTTTTCTTACTATATTTCGTGACCCATAGCACACCGGGCCGCGCGTCTTGTGTTAAACCCCGAGTAACACAACACCTGCGACGGTGTCACCTCGCACCGATCAGCTTTTCTAGCAATCCCGTGTTGCCCGCGGGGGAAACATAGCTACCTTCACCAGTAATACACGATCCCAACGAAAGACCGCCACATCATGCACACCATTGCGGCCCTCAGATTGTTCGCCGTCACGGCGGCCGCAAGCCCAGCAAGGTTCGGCCGCGGCGAATGCGCCGAGACGATTGAACGCGATGTAGCCGTGATCGGGGGCGGTGCTTCCGGTGCTCACGCTGCTGTATGGTTGCGTGATGCCGGGTATAGTGTAGTTGTCGTTGAAAGGGCCGCTCAACTTGTACGTTATCCCATAGCCTCATCATATCTGACAGCAGAGTACTTACTCACCTCTCTCTAGGGCGGACACACCAACTTCTACACAGACCCGGCTTCCGGGACCTCCATCAATGTCGGGGTCCAGGGTTGGGTAGAGTACAACTCCGCCTTCGACTTCCCCCACCGCATGAACGTATCCACCAGTGGTGCTATGTCTTTCACTCCCAACACAGTCCAGTACATCGACTACGAAACAGGACACCCCGTCGCCGGCTACACGGCCCCAGACCAAGCCGACATGAACGCTGCCCTGCAGCGGTATCTCGACGCACTCGAGCAGTACCAGGACCTCGTCCTCCCAGGCTTCTTCAACTTCCCCTCTGATCCCGCGTCAATCCCAGAAGACCTGCTGATCCCGTTTGGCGAGTTTGCGGAGAAATACAACCTGTCAGCCGCCCTTCCCCAGATCTGGGACGCCACAGCCCAGGGCCTCGGCGATACCATGCATGTCCCAACACTCTGGGTCGTCCAGGCCTGTGGCGCGCCATTCGTGCGTGCCCTGCTCGGCACCGCGGCTTCCGCCGTCCCAGACTCGGGCCGGCTGTACGACTTATACGACAGCGTCGCGGCCTTTCTCGGGTCCGACGTGCTCTACTCTAGCGCTGTTATCTCCACCACCCGCTCTGACGACGACGACGACACCACAAATCCCATTTCCCTGAAAGTCCTCACCACCAACGATAACAAACACACCTGCATCCACGCCCGCCGCCTCCTCCTCTCCATGGAACCCACCCCATCCAACACAAGCCCCTTCGACCTCGACTCCTCCGAAACAGCCATCCTCGCCCGCTTCAACTACTCCACCGTATACGCCGGCGTCCTCCGCCACCCATCCCTCCAGACCCTCAACGCCTACACCAACCGCTCCCCGGCGCCAGGATCCCTTACCTACACTGTCTTCCCAGTCGCGCCACAAGTGGGACGCATCGAATACGTCGGCGGGACCGAGGACATCTTTGCGCTCACGGCCGTTGGGACGGCGGAGGATACCGCGGAGGGGATGAAACGGCGTGTTAACGATGCGATTGAGGCGATGATTGAGGCTGGGACGCTACCCCCGCCCCCAGACGGTGATGACAGAAAGCGAATGGTTGAGGTGGATTTCGAGTTGTTCGCTGACCACGGGCACATGCACTCGCGGGTATCGGCGGAGGAACTACGCGCGGGATTTATCACGGATCTGTACTCGCTACAGGGGCGGCGGAATACATTTTGGACTGGGGCTGCATTTTCTGCGGGATTTTCGACGGTGGTGTGGGAGTTCAATAAGGTGTTACTGCCGAAGGTGATTGAGGGGTTGTAAGGCGGAGATGGACTTTAAGACGCTTTGCCTATGGCCACTGGAGGTTCGTGCCTCCCTAAGAAAGTATGAAACTGAGGAACGGGATCGGGAGAGAGAGAGAGGGGGGGGGGGTTTATAAGATTTCGTACTTGCCCAATGCCAGGCCTCCTCCTTCGTCACTTCCGCATGTCTGTTGAGTCACCAAATTCAAAACCAATTATTTTCCACGTTTCAACGAGAACTGGCAAAAGTCTGGCTCTCTTGCTCGTTCATAACGTAAACCACATTGGTGAAAGATACGGAGTGAACTCCAAGTCAGCAGCTGCTCTCCGCCACAGATCCCGGAACGATCCCTCAGAAACAAAGAGGTCTGAATAGCCCGAGTTCAGCACACCTGAGGCTAAACCAAGCATGTCTTATCCGCGGAATTTAACGTAGAGGGGCTCATCATTTTTATTGGTCCGAATTTTTACTTGCATAACTAGTATTCGATGCTCGGGTAATCGGGTTCGGGAGGATTATGTTTATTATTGGGAACTTGTATCTCTGATCATCGACTCGGGATTCCTTGACAGAGCTTCGACTTCAGCAACGGCATAAATTCTACCCTCCAGATTGTGCGTGGAGCTGCTTCCTGGCCAGCCCATAAACACCTACAGTGAAATTTTCTTTGCTGTAGTGAAATCAGGTCCAATAAAGAATTAAAAGGCGCAGCACTCCGGCACAATGGCGACAAAATCTTACTCCGCGGTCCTGTCCACCATGGACCAATACATGCCCAGGATGAGCACTTCCATGGCCCTGGTCTTCGAGACACCCGACGCTGAACGCGCGGTCAACAACCTCACGATCGGCCTGAGGCGGATGAACCGACACCTGTCATATCTCCGGGGCCGAGTGTTTGAGATTGCCCACGGCAGACTGGAGCTGCGATGGACCGTCTACGACGAGCCAGTTCTGCCGAAACTTATGCCAGCCGAGCTGGTTTCCAGTTTTTCTGCCGTGACCTTCCAGCAACTCAAAGACCAGCGAGCACCGCTTCACTATTTTCCCGCGTCGATATCCCCAGCCCCAATATTTGGAGATTTCAAAACGGCGGGCATGCCTGCTTTCGCGGTTAATTACGCTCCCTTGGCTTCTGGGGGCTTGGTGATGTGTTGTTCCTTTCATCAGAACGTGGTGGATTTCACTGGCGCGGTCGAGATACTTCGTCTTTGGGCAGCCTTCACCTCCTCGCCGCTCCTTGACAAGGCAATACCCGCTCCGGACCCAGATGAGCCATTTCGTCGGGGCTTGATCTTGCGTCTAGCTATGCACCGCCCGGTTCCAGTGGACGAGAAACCCATATCGACCGAAGAGATTCTAGCCCACCATCCAGAGATTGCCCTTGCGCCGTCGCTCGCACCAGAAGAGCATTCTTTCGCCAAAGAGGTGCCAGTTGCTGGGCTCAGCACTATTTTTACTCTCGACTTGGCGCAGCTGGAGAAGACCAGGGCGGCGCTCCGCGCCGTGAATGACGTGGCGGCGAAGGCATCGATTGATACTGTTGTCTTCGCCATCCTCTGGTCCTGTATCACCCGGGTCCGGGCCACCCGAGGCCGAGCCGAGGCCGGTGATAGAGTCCCAGCGGATACAGCAACCGCTGCCGAATCAAAACTTAGCATTTCAGTGGATATGCGTGCCCATCTCGACCCGGCGTGCTTCCCTCCCTGGGGGCCTCGGCCGTTCTTGGGAAACGTCACGAAGTACAACTTAACTCGGGTGCCGCTAGCAAAACTGGAGTCAGCCGCTGCCGGGCACTGCGATGAGGGACTCAGTGCCCTCGCCAAAATCGTTGTCGTTATTCATAGCAGCCTCGCCAGTGAGAACCGCGAGAGCATCATTGACATTGCCAGGCTCGGAGAGCAAGCACGGGACGCGAGTGTCTTCCGGCCCGGGTGGGGGTCCTTCGGCGGCCCAGATTTGTCGGTTTCAAGCTGGGCAAACATGGGTGACCCAATTTATACCTCGGATTGGGGCGGTGTCGGCAAGATTGAGTTTGTGAGATTGGTGGAAAACGAATGGGATGGGGTCTTGGCCGTGATGCCGCGGAAATGGGAGAAGCCCGAAACTGGGACGGAACCGGGTGTGATTGAGGTTTGTGTTTCGTTGCGTAAGGATGATATGGAGACCCTAAGGAAGGACAGAGCTTTGAGTAGTTATCTTCTTGTTGAAGGGTTACGGACGGCTTGACCTCCAGTAGTGCTAGTAAATAAGGTCTCTCCTTACAACGACTGTGATGATCTCAGCTGTGCCACCTGTGCGAAAACAGCTGCGAATTCGAGGCCCTTTTATCAAGCACTGCTGGCCTTGTGCGTCTACCGGCTCAGAATCAAGCTTTCCCGGCCGGACCGACAATGCATAATAACTGCAACGAGTTTCAAATCCCTGCCGCAAGTGTTGCGGCCCAAACTACGGATAATTATGACTGTTATTATTCGGGAAAGGAATGGGTAGGACCTGGACCAGTTACCTGCTTACCTAGGTAGGTAAGTAGGTAGGTAGGTATGTATGTATTCATCTCTCTGAGCTAAACGCCTTGGGCTCGGGACTTGTTCGCTCCTTCCGTTCTAACCGAGCCGCCGGGCATACCCACAAAGCAAGCACGATGGATAGTAACTTCCGTGGCAAAGAGAGAATATGGGAGATACCTATGGAAGGAGCATTGATCAGCTTGATGGGGCGTCCTACATTGCTGCTTTGTTCCTGTCCGGGCAACCCCTCAGCCCGGCTCCCCAACGTGGACATGCGCCAAGATCTTTCCAACAAGTCCCACTCTCGATGGCATGGAAGGACGGGAGGCACACCCAGTTGTGAGGGTTCTGGGGTTGAACCCTGTCGAGCAGTAACCGCCGCTGTCCGGTATAGACAGAGGGTTCGGTTGGCACTTTCAGGGTTTCACCTCCATGTCGCTCCTGGTGCGCCCACCTGCGTTGTCAGGCGTAGACTTCGTTCTCAACGCCATGAAGGGATTATATCGATTATCCGCCCGGAGTAGGTCCACCCCTTCATGTCGGTGGCTCGGTTTCGGACGGACAAAACATGGCATGACCATAAGGATCAAGAAAATGTGATATGTTCTATAATTTGGCCCCCTTAACAGGAAGTTTTCACTCAAGCTCGCCATCAACTTCAGCGCTGAGCAAAATAACAGCCGGCCGCTCATTTCATCATATCATTTCCAAACGTGGTCTTTATATTTTATCATCATAACAATTCGTGAGCGGGGAATCATTTGCCGTTAAGTAGGCGAAAAAGGTAAAGAAAATGAAGGACAGAAAAGAAGATAAGAATGAAAGAATAGAAAAGGAGCGCCACCCTGTGGAATGAAATGAAAACGCCTAACGATCCGTTATTGCCGCCACCGACGGGGGTTAGATGTCCTACCAAAGCCCCGTTCCACCCGACCATGAACAAGTAGCCACCTGATTTTATCCAACCACGTCTTCCACATGTAATACCACCTCATCATTCACTGTTCCTAGAACTCACCATCACCACCCCCACCCAACACACCCGCTGCCCAGAGCCCAACCAGCCCCCACCAACTGACCTTCCACCCACGCCAGAGCCCATCCATACCCTGGCCGCGGCGGTAAACCGTCTCGGACACAGAAGCCGGGGGCGTTGCACTTCCCGACCTGCCCTTCCTCGGCGTCTTGCTAGCCGTGGTTAGCTTGGTAATAGCATGAGACCCTTCATCGTTGACGATCCGGTACATAGTCCCAAAGACACCGTTGAACCGGCCCACGGGCACGATCGTCTCTAGACCGCCCTCCGGAGCGGGTGGGGGAGGGTGATGCTCCCCGACAGCAACGACGGCGCCAGCGTTCGCCCTCCTCGCGCGTGCGGCCCGCGCGGCCGCTGCGCTGTTCCCTTCGAGGGCCGAGACGTATTGCTCGGAGCTAAGCACCGCCACCTGACCGCGGCGGAGCACAGTCTCGAGAGGCAGCTTCAGTAGCAGGGCGACTGTGGAGGAGCAGAACTTGGCGACGGAGAAGGCGGTTGGGGCCAGTTCACGGTCGATCATGAACCGCGTGCGGAGGACGAGGGGGGTGGAGAGGGTTAGGAGGGGGTGGATAAGAGAGTGGAGGACTGTGGGAACGATGAGGGAGGAATGGCAAAGGTAGGAGGGCAGGGAGCGCATGGTGGAGAGCGTGCGGCGGGTTGCGGAGTGGGTGGACGTTATGACCAAGCTGGGACGAGATGTTAGTTGGTAGGGGGGTAGGCAGGGGGGGTATCATCAGGCAGAGCTATCTTACCGGGTGCGGACGAGGTCAAGAGGGGAGAGGACCAAGCTGGTCACCACGGCCGCAGTGGCAGCCACGAAAAGGGAGGCCCAGGGGTACGGTGAGGCGATGTCCACCAAACGATCAAGGTCGTGACGCACGCCCAAGTCCGGGACGTTGAACAAGGCGCTGAGCAGACTCCGCGACCAGTTCTCCAGAAGTGACTGCAGCACCGAGTAGATAAAAGTCGCATTCGTCCCCTTCCACACACCCCAGGCCCCTTCCTTGTTCCAAAGCTGGGCGATCACCTCTAATACTGAGTCGGGCGTCCGAATGGCTAGGTGGTGGGGCGATAAGGGTTTGCCAGCGGGATGTGCTGCTTGGGGTGTCTCGCGTTGTTCACGCCAGGGGTTCTTAGACCGAGGCATGGCAGATCCGGGTGCCCCTGGTTCGTGAGATGTGAAGAAAGATGCCTCGTCGTCGAGATCCGAGTCCGAGTCGTTTTGTGTGGCCTGAGCCCAATCGGTTATCAGTATGAACCACTCTGCTTTTCATGGCGGGGTGAACGAGGAGGGGTCTTACCTCATCGAACATGTGTATCCTTTGGTTTGCCTTCCGTTGCCGGGCTTCCTCTGCTGCCTCTGCCGTGGCCTCCAGGCCCCCGAGGTCGTCTTGAGCCCTCACTTGCATGATGGTCTTGGCGACCTCGAAGGGCTGCGCCATGAGCACGGACGAGTATTTCCATAGTAGCTCGTCGAGAACCTCCTTGACTGTCTGAACTACGGACGGGGAAGGGTCGGCAATGTAGTCCTTGTAGTCAAGGTCGGAAAAGATATCCCGCGCCTTCGAGGCATATCGGTCGCTAGAGTTGACGACGTTGGGTTGGGCAAAGGCGCGGGGCCCTGGAGTGGGCACGGCTTCAGCGGGTTCGCCGATGGAAGGTGGGATGTAGTAAGGTCTTAGGGGGTTGACCCCGTCGTGATGATGATTCGCCATGTTATATGTCGTCGCCGTGGAGGCGCAAGACCATGGCACGGGGGAGAAAGCGTCGTGTAGGGTGAATATTCCTGCCCTCGTGAGGTCGTGTGGGAGAGCTTCGGGTTGTGTGGGACTTTGTCAATGACGATTTTTAGGTAGCTGCATGCGCATGGAGGGACAATGGGGCTGGGCTTGGCGATTTGGCGGCCCGAAGCTTATCGATAAATGCACTACCTGGGCTATTGCATATCGGGGTCGCGATAACAACCCAAGCTGAGAGCCAAAACCAAGAACCACTCAGAGCTCAGCAAATTTTCTTAGACGGAGGTAACGGAGCTCAATCGGCTGGACCGAGACCCCGGCCATCTCAGTGTACCGGACCCGCGCAGTCCCTGGGATAACCCGCAACCCTCAAACTATATTTCCCGGTGGTTGAGTACCTCGCAGCCGTAGTGGGGGATTTTGCTGGTCCCTGTATTGCTTCGAACGTCCTTCCCTTGGGCTGCTTCCAGGACCATTCGTTTTATTTTTCAAGCCGATTCCTAAAACAACCCCCCACCTCCTAGTACAACTTCAAGATGTCGACCCCGCGAGTGCTTTCCAAAGCTCTTCCGACTCTTAAATCCGTTCCCCAACGATCCGCTGGGCCGCTTGCGCGATATGCCCGATCCTACACCAAGCCGAGCTTTGTAACAGCTTCTCCCGTCTCCCACAGAGCAACCCCTCCTCCAATGCGCAAATCCCTCTGGCGCGGCGCTTCCCCACAAACACGAAGCTTCTCCGTAACAACAGCTGTTAGCCACGGTCACGTCCACCCCCCAAAGCCCGGCGAGGAGTAAGCGTTTCTCTCCAGCCCCGAACTTTCCACTACCCCGCCACGACCACCCCGCGCTCAGGAGCAACCCCTGCTAACTCAACCCTTCCGCAGGCTCTGGGTAACATTCATCGACAAAGAAGGGCTCGAAACCAAGATCGCCGTATCCGCCGGTGACAACCTCCTAGACATCGCACAGGCCAACGATCTCGAGATGGAGGGCGCATGTGGGGGTTCCTGCGCCTGCTCTACCTGTCACGTTATCGTGCTGGACCAGGACTACTACGACCGCATGCCGGAGCCGGACGACGACGAGAACGACATGCTGGACTTGGCGTTTGGCTTGCAAGAGACGAGTCGGCTGGGGTGCCAGGTGGTGATGAAGCCGGAGCTGGACGGGTTGCGGGTGAAGTTGCCGTCGATGACGAGGAATTTGCAGTCGAGTGACTTTAAGTGAAAGGGAGGTCAGGGCAGGGATTGACAAAGGTTGATTTCCCCTCTATGACTTGGCGTTTCGCTCAGGGGGGATATGGGAAGCGTGGGCTGTGGGACGTGGAAAAGTGCGCAACGATACCACGCGACAAACGAAGGAGGCCTAGGCCAATGTATGGAGAGATATGCTTCAGAATGTGGCAGACGAAGTTTGCCACGGTTTCGAAAAGACACACGCATGCGGCAGATGCATATATACATGTACGATAGCACAACCTGTTGCCCCTCACCGGGGATGTACATAGGAACACAACCAAACCAGAGACTCACTCTGCTCTGTAACCAAGAGGCCCGGATCCTCCTTAGACCCTCGCATCACGCCTCCTCCAAACCACCCTTCTTCAAACCCCCACCACCACTCGCAATCAAGTCCAAAAACCCCTTCCGACTCATCTCCGTAACCTTCTCCCCCTTCCTCTGCGTCCCCACAATCCCCTCCTTCCTCGCCGCCCTCTCGGCTTCCGTCGCCTTCACCTGCGCTACCCGCACGGCATTAAACAACTTCACCACACCCCTCTGCGCAACCTTCCTCAACCTCTTCTCCCCAGCCATTATCTCCGCCGTCGTCACCGGCGCGCCACCAGCCGTCCCATCCGCAGCGTCCGCAACCTCCTCAATCTCCCCGGTCGCAATATTCAGCGTGCGCGTGGTGCTAGCGACCAACACGTCGCGCACGCGGCCCTTTTCCAGCGCTAGGCGCTTCTGCTCGCGCAGGCGCCGGCGGGCTTTGGCTTCGAGCGCGGCGTCGACGGCTTGGCGCGATTGTTCGGCGGCTGCTGCGCTGCGGGCTACGATGGGGTCGGCGCGGCGGGAGGTGGGGAGTTTGGAGGAGAGCATCTTGGAAATGGAGGTAGCGAAGGCGGCCGGGTCGTTGCGTTTGGATTTGGTGTTGCGGTTGGGGTGGGCGCCGGTGCCGCCGGAGGAGGAGGTGTGGCTTGCGGCGTCGGAGACGTCGGAGTATTCGTCGTCGTCGTCGCCCTCGTCCTCGTCTTCGCCGTCATTCTCTTTTTCGGAATCGGCGTCACCGCCGTCGTTGTTTTCGTCGTCTCCGGACGACGCAGGAGCGTCTTTTGCGACGAAAGGTTTTTTCGGTTCGGTTTTGGGTTTGTGTTTCGATTGGAGCTTCTTGCGCTTTGGTGTCGATTCTGTCTCGGATTGGGAATCGGAGTCGGAGTTGGATTCCTGTGATGACGCGCCATCATCAACTTCCACGTTCTCGAGGTCCTCTTCATCAGAGTCAAGCAGATTGGCTGGTACCGGCGCGCCTGCGTCGCTCTCGTCTTCGTGGTCGCTGCCGGATTGGTCTGAGCTGCTGTGGTACGCGGCAATCTGCCTTTGTTTTTTGGTGGGCCGTGGGGCCCGGCCCTTGAGGCCGTCGCTAAAGGAGCGCTTCTTTACCGATGGTCCCGGCATGATGTGTGATGCGCTATGGGGTCAGGAAAAAGGTGCGAGAGTGGTGGTGAGCAGTGAGACGCATTGCTAGAACTTCAATGGATCTCATGATGCAAGGCCAATGATGCAGCTTCCCCGAAATTTTTGGCGGTGGCAGGCGGCAGTTTTGTTGCCCCACTCCCTTAGCTTCACGCAATCTTGGCATGCAAGCATTGATTAACCCTAACCCTCCCTTCTCCCCGCACTCCCCAGCGACAACTTGTGACTTCCTTTGCTTCACTTACTCTCGACCCCGCCAATGATTTGCCATCCTTATTCGGATTTCCGCTGTGATGAGTTGCGGAGTGCTTTTCTACCATTTCCTTCTCTTCAATTTGGGAAATCCATGACTTGTTTGAAGACGCTCAGACGTGGCGGTGCCCGTTTCCCATCTGCGAACATTTCATGGTACTGGTCGCCCATCACCAAGGTTTCCAGGGTCCTGTTATGTAGCCTAGTGAGTTCTCTCCTCACTCCCCATGGGTCTCCACGCTGATCCAGGAGTTTAGTCCAACGGTCGTCCGAGCTAGCAGTCCATTCCCAGGGGTAGGTTACCTGCGCATAAAACCGACCGAGCGCATTCGGTCCCTGGACTAGCTGCTTGAACGGCGTCAGGATGGCCAGAATGGAGTTATGCAGCATGTCGGCTTCCTCCTCGGTGATAATGTCGACTTCACCGGGCCCATGGTAATCGATCAATTCTGCCTCCACGAACCCCAAGGTCAACCCCGGCCCGTTGATTCTGTTTGCCAGCCAGTCGACCGTTTCGCGCCAGTCCTGCATGGCCGAGCAGTCCGGCGTCGGCCAGCCGCGCTCAAGACGGGCCGGGAAGGACATCTCCAAGGATCGGAGGTAGGAGATGCAGTGGGGCGGAATGATGTCGCGGAAGAAAATGGAGGCAGCGAGTCGGCCGTGCGGATAAGTGATATCTCGCGGTAACTCCGGGCCTTCTTGCATGAGGGCTGTCCAGTGATATCTGAGCGAGTATTCTGCGTCGCAAGAAGTTGAGAGGTCGTGGATAACGAAGCGGTTACCAGAAAAGAAGACCAGCTGTGCATCCTGACACAGCGTTCGACAGACTAAGAACAGCGCCGGCCCAGGAGCTGCCCAGCAGGGGCACAACGATGAGTACGCACCATGACGGCGGGTACAGAAACAGCCTGCGGGCGACCCCAACGGAACCTTTCGGGCCGAAGTATTGCGAAATGTACAGCGGCCCAGATCTGAGCATTCGTCGTAACGTAACCACCCATCGTCGTTATAATATCGGTGCCCTCTGCTAAGAGCCCGCCATGAATACCGGCCCTCATGTCTGCTCCACCAGACCTCCTTGCTCGGTGTGATCAAGTTGGTGTATTCCAAAATCCGCAGCCGGAGCTCGCGCGGGAGCGTAACAAAGGTTGTCCTTCCAACGGTCGGTGTGAGATATGGACGCCGAATGCCGCACAGCTGTACGCTCGTGTCATGAGCCATCCGAGACAGTCTGGCGTCGGGTTCCTTGCTAAGTCTGATATCACAGCTCTTGAGCACCGGCAGAACGGAGAGAGACTCCAACAGCGCGTTGGCTAAGTCAACGGCCCCGGTATGTTCCGGGTTGATGTCACAGACAAAGCTGAGCTTTAGGCGATCGGGCATGATGTGACGCGCAATGTTTTGGACAGTGGCGCGCCACCTCTGAAGCACAAGCCGGGCTTCAGTTTCCGGGTCTTTCTTCGCCTCGTGGTTGACCGGCATGAGGATCGGGTCATACGCTTCCTTATTGGAAGACCGCACAAACTTGCGCCACTCCCGGTCGCGATCATCAAGATAGACTTCGTCGTCATCATCCTGTTCGTTCTCGCCTTCCTTCGGAATCGTCAAAAAGGGGCGTTGGTGTCGGCCGCAATGAGTGGCACAAGATGTCTTCTCTACACAACGACCCCCGCAACAGTCATGGTCGGTTGACTTCATGAACCTGTGGTGGCAAGATGCTTGGTTAAGAACAATTTTGAGCGCTGTCAAGGACGACAGGGCCGATGGGGAAAGCGTATTCAGCGGTTTGAGGGTTCGCGCGTCGGCGAAATGGAGGACGAAGAGGTTGGCCGAATAGAGGAGCGCGACCACCTCCGTGTACACCAGGCGGCAGGTGTAGAGCAGGCCGCGAAACCAAACAGGCCATGGGTTCAGAACGAAATACGGTTCTACCCGCCGAGCTGGGCCATGAAGATCATAAGTGCGTGGGACACCGCGCCTCGATGCAACACCCACGAGGCGGTAAATTGCTTCGCGGATGGCTGGTGGGAGACGTAGAAACGGTGGTTGCAGCGTGTTGGAGTTTTCCATGTCTTGATCCATCATCGCGGTGTTGACCGGTCGTAAATTGGGCTATGGGTGGAAAATACTTTGGGCCATTTGAGTTGTGTTGGTGTATTTCAAGGGCATGAGTTTGTAATTCGTCGAAGTTCCCCACCCTGTTGCCTAGCACATGTTGGTTCATCAACAAACAGCCAACTCAGTGATGCTTGATTGGTGCCAAGCAACCCAAACTGGTCTTCATTGTCCATTCCAAAGCCGACATATTTCGCCGCTTTACATACCACACCTTCCCAACGACGTAAAATCTTGCGTGTTGCCCAGGGATTTTTGTAGTAGCCGTGCCAAGTTGACCAAAAATGACTCTTAAATCAAGATTGACAATGTGGTCGGCCATATGAGTGACAACAGGATTCACAAAGAGTCAAGGATGTACATGGGGTGATCGGTAATGATAATTATAAAACATGACCAATGTCAACAGCACCATTCAGTTCTCCACTCATTAACCAACACCAAACACGTCTCAATGGTGCGAAAGACTTTACTAAGGAAATGTCACAGCATAAAAAGGGTCCCACTAGCTGCTCCAAAGGACAATCATCTTTTGCAACAGTTATAAGCCCGGTTAGTCCAGTGGTATGGAAGCATCCACACTTCCTCTACACAGACCCTGCTCTGGCACTTTGTGAACGCTTGAGTCCGAATCACGCTTCATTCAACCCAGATGTTAGAGGTGCATGAGCTAAGATCGTCGTTAAAAAAACACTTGCCACACGTTAGCGTGTATAAACATCCTTGCTGGGGGAGAAGAAAACGAATGCTATGGAGGCTCAGACAGAACCACCAACTGGGTCCAGCTTGATGCTGCAATTGACGATTGTTTTTGTAACAGAAAACGTAACCTCCATCCTCATTGCTGTTTTTGCCAGCTTGATTGAGTCTTCAAGCTTACACTAGGACGGATGGCCAAAGAGGTCTGTAAAATAACACTTATTCCAGTAGAGACACCAAACTGCAAAGTGACGACAAGCTGTGAGGGAGACCCAGGAAATATTTGGTTCTTCTAGTCAAGTGCCGTTACTGTCCATAGCGGGATCGCCGTCTGGGATCGAAAGGTATAAATTAAGTCACTTTACCCAGATATCCTTGGCGACTTGCAACATCTCCTAGATGCTCTGTTGGGGACGGATAATTAGACCTCGCTGCATAAATATTGGGCTACGGAATTGGTAACTTTGGTGGATAATTACCAGCACACGGTTAATGTTTAATCTTCCAAGAGGTTCCTGTACGGGATAAAAGGGAGCGTACTCGCGCTGCACTTGTTTCCCATCATCCCCGGCCCTTCCCTCGACTCATCCATTATCAGTTATCACCACGCCGCCATGCGTAGCCTCTCGTTCCCATTCTCATTCGCGCTGTTGGTGGCTGGCATTGCCTTAGCCCAAACCCCAGCTGGGTTCGTCCCGGAGGTCGCGGACAAACTCGAGATTGTGTTTGGAACAAAAACCGTGGAAACACCGGGCGCAAGCCTTGAGAAGACAGGTAATTCTGGCTTGAGTCACGACCTGAATACCCTGCCCCCAATGCTCGTTGCGGAAGCCTAAGACGTCATTGCTACCTAGACACGGCGAACCAACCCACGATTGGGACCAGCGATGCACCCCTGACGGGTTCGTCTTACTTATGGATGATGATAGGTATTACATGCTCGCCTACCAATAACTCCTATAGTCAGCAGAACGAGTACTAACATTGACAGATATCGACGTGTATGTCCCGAGTCAAGTTTCGATTCCTAACTCTCACTATTACACCCTGCCATCAAATCCTTTGACCACACCCTTTAAAACAGCATGATGTTTAATTAACTCTCTCTTTCCCTCTAAGACCAACCAACTTCCAAAACCCCTCCGCCGGAGGCCGCCAAACCAACCTACACGCCCTCCTCACCGGCTTCACCCCCTCCACCACAAACCCCGAGGAAGGAGGTATCTACACCCTCACTCCTCCCTCCTCTTCTTCAGACGGATCTGCCGTCGTCCCCTACGTCGGCCCCGCTCCCCCGGCCGAGAACCCGCCGTACCCACATCGGTATGTGAGCTTGCTGTATGAGACCGAGGACGGGTTTATGGTACAGCGCGAGCAGGTGGGACAGACGTTGGGGTTTGATCTGGCGGTGTTTGTGGAGAAGGTTGGGTTAGGGACGCCTGTGAGGGCGGGGTATTTTAATGTGACTGGGTGATAAAAGGGGGTGGTGTAGAGTTGAAAGGTACGTTATGTATATTGGTATATTATACCTAGTCGTTGCCTTAGAGGTTAAGAAAGGAAGCATGATGATGCTGTGACTGCGATTTAGGGAATGTGAATCGACTTGGAAGCTGGAGACCTCTTCCACCCTAAAAGTGCAAGAAGACCGGGTATGTTAGGCACATACGACAGGCCCCGGAAGTTCCGACCAGATTCTGCTCTGGGAGGCATTCGTTAGGGCCTGGCCGGGAACTATATATATACCGCCGTGCAGAGAGCCGGAACCGCAAGAAATTTTTCTTTGGCAGAGAAATCAACCCCACGATTTGCAACTATTTCCTGCCAGATCAACGTTGGCCCCTCCATTTCGAAACTCCCACCACACGCCGAAATTGAGAGCCAAAAATCTACATCTTCCACAACAAACAGGCGATCGTCTTTGGTGAGTCCACTCAGATATTGATCGAAAAGCACGAGACAAATTCCTTGACAAACTGCTAACTAGAAGTGTCTAGAACCAAAATACAACACCGCCAAAAGTTGGCCCAAAACAATGTCGTTCTCAGACAGCGAGACGTCGGGCGCCGTCCGCAAGGCTGACGAGTGCACCGTGGTCAAGAACTTCGACGGCGAGGGGGCTACGACTACCACGAGTGGAAGTTTACAATCCTCCGCTGTCTCGACTACGACGGCCTTCGAGGTTTTATCGATGGCACGGCTTCACTCAGCCCCGAAGCTACCGAGCATGAAAAGTTGGAGTTTATGCGCAAGAAAATCAGCGCCTACACGACCCTTCGCAACTCCGTCAGCGACTGGCTCGCAACAGTGGCCGCCAATGGGTCCTATCGGGACAGGCTCTTGCAGGCTCGGTTCGACAACACCTACGACGCCAAACGGCTGTGGGATGTGGTCCATGAGTGCTGTGACGAGAACGTTTTCAACTAATCGGCAGCGTCCCCGAGCTCTCTGAACGGCGGTTGATCTCGATGGATGGATTGGGTGGAAGAGACACTCAACAACCTAAGGGCGGGACTTGATAATGGAACGTTAGGGATAGGTGGTCGGCCCTGGATAAATGGGCGGAAACGGCTTTTTAGCTTCAAGTTCGGATCTCTTTTCCGCGACGTTTGCAAGACGTCAACCTTCCTAGACCCTTTAACACATTTTCAATGATTACACGTCACACTACTCCATCCCTTGCCGAATGTTGCCGAGTTAAACCATATCAAGCCGACTGATGATTTCTTCTTTGCTTTTAAAATTTGGCATTGAAATCAGGCATCATATCGAGATCACGACAAACCTTTGGGCTCAATGGCGGGGCCAACGCACTAATTAGGTAAATCCGCGACTCTCTCTCCCCTTCTCCCAAGCCTCCATCAGGAAGGCTTTCATGGCATTCAGGCCAGCCTTAACAGGCCGGAAGCCCATGATTTGGACCCGACAGCAGAGTGTGGCCACCGGCGGCTCCTTTGACCGATAGTCTCGAATAAAAGGTATGCGGGCATAGGCGGTTCTCTTTGAGGACACTCACTGTTACCTCGACGCACGTGAAATCAATCCAGGAATTAATTAGTTTGACGCCGACCAACTGTATAAGCCACGGTTACGCCTCGTTTGAAACCTTCCCATAGCACGCCGCTAACACAAATCATTAAGCGCACCACAATAATACAACTGACAAGCAAGCAAGACGAGTGGAAAACTATGTGTGAGTTTAGCAAATGCACGGTCCCACCTGAAGTGCATTCTCTACCTATGTATTACACTACACCTCAACCCTTGCTACCTCGTGGAATAACTTCTAAGGATCAAATGCGAGAGAAACCACAGTTCTGGGCCAAGCTTCTTATGAACTATTTTCTGCCCTCAATTTGTTTCAAAATGCCATCGCCAAACAAATTTGTTCGGCGGCCACGGTTGCCGACCGGGCCTCGGATCACCGGCCGATCACCGAACGCCGGACGCCCGGGTTTCAAACAGGGAACCCCACATTTTCCGGCCGCCAAGCCGGCCGCCGGGGTTTGCGACCCGGATCGGCCAATATCGAGTTTTTAGACGTCCCAGCGAAAGCAGGCATAAGTTCGCGCTCCGCAGTTACACGGCAACTGCCCCTCCTCAATTCTCCCCACGGATGAAACCTTGGCTCTATCAGACGCCTTGGCCCTTTAGGCCCCCGACTTTCTGAAAATATCAGACGTCGTCAGCAGAAGTGTATTTGGGTGGCAGGATCCGTGTTTGCATTGAGGATGATTATGTTTCCAGCGACTCTTGCGTTTCTCGGGATTTGGATGGAATTCGAGTCGGTGTTTTATTTTCTCCAAACAACCTCGCCCCTTGAAATTCCCGGTCCTCATTCCCAAGGTGTAGCTCCGGGCCCAGAATGAATACCCGGAGACCCGCCGCCGGCGCCGGCGCGGGAGTGCGAACCGTCCAAAAGGGGCAAGCATACGCGCATTTGGCTTCGCCACGACAAGCGCAGACACGGGGAAATTTGACTTCTCCAAGACAAGCGCAGACACGCGGAAATTTGACCTCTCCCCGACAAGCGCGGAAATATGCGCATTTAGCCTCTCCACGGCAAGCAGAAACTTCGACCACGAGAACAACCAGACGAGTCGTTGCAGGCCAGAATGGCCAACCGATGGAGGTCCTAGGTAAGTCTACCACTTCCTCGGGATGGATCATTGATCATCAATAACTGACAAAACACCTAGAAACCGAACAACGCACCACCAAAAGAACCATGTGGACCCGCGTCTTCTCCGGAGGCGACAAAACCGCGACCAAAAAACCCTCCCAACCAGGCAAATACAAATTCTGGCAACGCACCGGTAACAAAAACACCAACACCCACGCCTCCAAAACAGGCACCAACAGCGCCGGCTTCAACCTGCGCTACTACCGCGAGCGCTTCGCCGAACTGCCCCGGCAGACACAGTTCGACCTGTACATGGCCGGCATGGCGCCGCTGATGACCTACCTCGAGCACCGGCGCTTTAAGTCGCGCAACGCGGGGATGCGTGTGTTGAAAGCGTACCGGCCGGTGCCGGTTATGTATGCCGCGCAGGAAGCGCCGAGCGGGTTTGCGGCGCCGCCGAAAAATTTAAGGCTGGAGGCGAAGATTGCGAAGGAGAGGGATGCCGCGAGGGCGGTGAGGAGGAATGGGAAGGCTACGTCGGCGGCTGCTGCTGCTGCTTCTGCTTCTGTTGCTACTGCTGCCGCTACTGCTACTCATAATAGCACTTCTACGGCTGCCGCAGGTACTACTGTGGGCGCGACGGGGGCGAATGCGGCTGCGAAGAGACGGAAGGTAGTAAAGAAGAAGGAAGAGCAAGAAGACACTGACGAGGATGCGCTCCCCGCTTTTCCGACGCCGGTAATGTACCAGCAGGAGATGAAGAGGCAGACCCGGGTAGCAAAGGGGAAACAACAATTACGACAGCAACAACCGCAGCAAAAACAGAGAACAAGACAACAGCAAACACCAGAAGAACTTCTACGAGCGAGACAACGAGCAAGGGAATACCAAAGCTCCCACACAACGGCCGACCGCACCACCACAGCCACCACAGCCACCACAACCGCCCAACGTCAACGTGAACAACAACTGCTCCAACGCGAACAACAACTGCTCCAACGCGAACCTCTACAACAACAACAACCACGCCCACTCCAACGCCAGGGCTACACCGCCTACGCCAAACCCATAACAAACAGCGCGGCGACAGCCGAAAGGCCCGAAACAACCGCAACACCGACACGCCGGACAGCAGCGGTAACGCGGACGGCAGCAACAGGGAAAACTCACCAGACGCTGCAAACGGCCCAAACATATCCTACTCGAGCTGTGCATCGAACCGAGACGATGGATGTTTATCCGCAGACTCGGGAGCAGGGGCATGCTCAGGGGCATACTCATACTCAGGCTCATACGCAGGGTCAAGTTCAAAGTCCAAGGGTTCCTAGGACGGCGAATGTAACGAGGAGGGCGCAGGGGACGCGGGTGGCTGGTTCGGGTGTTGGGTCGTCGGGGCGTGTGTAAGGGACGAGTGTTGGTGGATAAAGCCGGCCTTGGCTGGGGTATATGATAGGGCCATGTTTGGTGGTGGCTTGGGACGGGTCTATAAATGTTATTCATGCCGTGATATGACGTGACGCTGTAACGAGTCTTATGATTTTGTATTAGCCCTGTTGAAACAGCTTGTTAGATTCAATGTTAAGGTAATTTTCCTGCCGTACGCTTGGGAAGTACACAGCGAAAACTGGGTTGGTGTTATTCGGTTTTGGCTGTTGAACGGCGGTTGAGAGTTTGACGGCATCTTGGGATGTATCTTGCTTCTGTGAGGCGTAATTCAAGCTGCTAATAGGCACTGGTGTAATCAATCACTGTTTCTCGGCATTTCACGTTGGGTTCAAATTCCCGTTGTCGTTTCGCCAAGTATCATTTCATCACTAATTTTTAGAGCGGGTTTATTTGGCATCCACCCAAAGTTTTATCTCGTCCCCAATTCGCGGTTCTGGTCATATCTAGGCGACGTCTTGAAATACCCCTGAAGCCCATTGGTTAGCCGGATGCTGAACTTCGTGAAGTTGAGCAAGGACCCTCACTCCCAAGATTGTCGGCACAGACAGCGAAGGCTCATCCCAAGCAATTATACGAGAAAAATGATACCAAAAATTGATGACATAAAACACCCCGCGACCCGACGCGACCAGCAAAGTTACAGACATCAGATGCGTCTCAGAAATCGCAGCAAACGAAGCCAAAAACACCTTGTGATGAGAAGTCGCCGGCCCGGTGGCCCAGCCCCGTCAGCCAATGGTGTGACTTGCGCTAAGAATGGAACGCCGATCGGCAAGATTCGCGGGACAAGCTTAGACCAATCAACTGCCAGCAGCGTGCAGAAAGTGCCCCGATCGCAAGAGCTGATCGAGCCGATCCAGAAGCTGGCTCCGCAAGCTCCGTGCGCTCGGCCTTCAGCTCCAACAAACAACCTGGGACATTTTTTGACGTCATCCCCACTCCCCATCCTCCTCCCTCCGACAAACTTTTGCAGCTGAGCGACGGTGTGAACGGCCTGGAATTTTCTTGCGCGACATCAGTTATTAGTGCAACAGTTTCACCCGCTATTGCGCGACAGATATCTTGGATATTTCTCTGCGGTTCCCCCCGTCTTCCATGTTCTTGGCGTTCTCCGATTGAGATCGGCGATCGACAACCGCGCTCGGCTCACGACGCCTGGGCCAAGATTGTTCGCCCCGCCCAAGAAACCGGGACAACGCTGGTTAGCGCGAAGACAGAGAGAACGGAGATAAAACAACCCAAAAAAATCAATTGATCAAAACATTGATTGAATCAGCTTTGCGCGCTCGACGGCGATTCGTGAATCGCGATAGCGACGAAACAGATTCTCAAAATGGCCAACTACGGCGGCGGCGACGCCGCAAACTATTACAACCAGCAACAGCCTCCTCCTCCGCCCAACGCGTACTACCAGGGGCAACCTCCGCAGCAGCAATATCAGCAGCAGCCGCAGCAGGGCGGCTACGCCCCCCCGTCGTATCCCCCGCCGGATCAGAAGGGTGAACCGCCGTCGTACGAGGAGACATTCAAGATTGCGAAGCCCAAGTGGAATGATTTGTGGGCGGGAGTGTTGTTTCTGTTGACCGTCGCGGGGTTTGCGGCGGTGTCGGCTATTTCGATCAATGGCTATGGTGAGTGAGGTCTTTCGCAAGTCTACTAGTCCTCGTTGGAGTGAGGGAGAAAGACAGAGAGAGAGAGAGCTAACAAGTCAGCTTCCACGCGCCGCGAGAATTCGGGCGGCATCAACGGCCAGCTCAACTCATTCGGCCTGACGACACACACCATCTACCTCTTCCTCTGGGTGCTGATCACCGCCATCGTGCTGAGCTACTCATACATGTGGCTGGCGCGCAAGTTCACCAAGCAATTCATTTGGATCACCGGCATCCTCAACTGCCTACTCGGGTTCGCAACCGCCATCTACATGCTCAGCCGCCGCTACTACTCCGGCGGCATCGTGTTCCTGATCTTCGCCGTCTTCATGGTCATCTGCTTCATCAGCTGGCGCAAGCGCATCCCCTTCAGCGTGCTGATGCTGCAAACCTCCATGCACGTCGCCAAGAAGCACGGCCACGTGTACCTCGTCAGCGCCATCGGCGGATTGCTCGGGGCGGCCTTCGCGGCGTGGTATTCCGTCACGCTGGTCAGCGTGTACGTCAAGTACGAGCCGAGCGAGAACAACCCGGCGTGTCGGACGGGCGCGGGCGGGTGCGGGTCCGGGAAGGTCATCGGGTTGATTGTGTTCATCACGTTTGCGGCGTACTGGATCTCGGAGTGGCTCAAGAACACGCTGCATACGACGATTGCGGGCGTGTATGGGTCGTGGTACTTTAACTCGCGGAATTACCCGACGAAGGTTACGCGCGGCGCGCTGAAGCGGGCGTTGACGTACAGCTTTGGGAGTATTAGCTTGGGCAGTCTGGTAGTGGCCATCATCAATTTCCTGCGGCAACTGGCGTCGACGGCGCAATCGCAGGCATCGGCGCAGGGGGATATTGTCGGGACCATCATGTTCTGCATTGTCGGGTGCCTGATTGGGATTCTGGACTGGGCGGTGCAGTTCCTGAACCGGTATGCCTTTGCGCATATTGCGCTGTACGGAAAGGCGTACATTCCCGCGGCCAAGGACACCTGGAAGTGAGCCCCCCTCGTCTCAACCCCCCCAACGATAAGTACAGAAGATGCTGATGGTAAACAGAATGATCAAAGACCGCGGCATCGACGCCCTAATCAACGAATGCCTGATCGGCCCTGTCCTCGGCATGGGCGGCACCTTCGTGGGGTACGCCTGTGCGCTGCTAGCCTACGTGTACCTCGTCTTCACAGACCCGGCGTACAACAAGTCGGGCGGGTTCACGCCCGTGGTCGTGGCGTTTGCGTTCCTCATCGGCCTGCAGATCTGCAATGTGTTTACGACACCGATCAGCAGTGGGATTGATGCGATTTTTGTGGCGGCTGCGTGGGACCCGGAGGTGATGATTCGAGATCATCCGGATTTGTATCATCGTATGGTGCAGGTTTATCCGCATGTGCAGCAGGCTATTCATGCGTAGGCGGGGGCACTGAGGCGAGCGAGGTGAGCGGGGTAAGGGATGCCGCGTGAGTGTGGAGGAAGTGTTGAGTGTAAGGGCCGGAATGTGTTTCGGTACGGGAGGTATGTCTAAAGGACGTGGTATGCGGGGTTGGAAAGGAAAGTGAGATTGGGAAATTGAGATAATGACTGGAAGTAATTACAATACAGCGTACCAATAATTGGCTATTCATCTCTCGTTCCGCCCTAGTCACTGCCGTTCTACTTATACCGCCGTTGTGTCCACATCAACTGTCTCTGACTGCTGCGTGCCGCTACCCTCCTGGATTCCCACCTCTTGTCCTTCAACCCCCTGTCCCTTGCTCTCTTGTTTCTCATCCTCACGCTGCTTACCCTCAGCATCACCCTCCTGCCCGTTATTCCCCCCTTCTTCCCCACCCAGTGTATCAACACTTGCTACGGCCCCCTTCTCATTCTCAACTACACCTTTCTCACCCTTACCCTCATCTTTCTTATCCTCACCTTTCTCGCCCTCCTTTTGACTCTCAACATCCACAGGAGCATCCATATGCACAGGCGTCTTAACCCCCACCAAAGCCGCTTTCACACCCTTTTCCCCCCCAATCCCAAGAATCAAGGCCCGGTGATTGACACAGTAGGCGCAGGCCTTCAGAGCAATGAGGTCCCAGAGGGACTTGGTGGCGCGAAAGTCGCGGGCGAGGAGGAGGTGGGTGGCTGTTGTCCAGAGGAGTTTTGTCAGGGGGGACATGGAAGTGTCGTCGGGGTTAGGGTTCGTCGTCGAGGTTGTTGCGGTGGTTGAAGTGGTGGAGGTGGCCGTGTCGGGGTTAGGGTTGGCTGCTTCGGTGGAAGCTGTTGACGTGGAGAGATCAGGGTTAGCGTCAACCGTCTCCTTCCCTCCTTCGTTCCCTCCTTCGTTCCCTCCCGTCCACTTCCCCAACACCGCTCTCAACACCTTCACCACTTCCCCACCCAGCACCTCCCCAGCAACCTCCCAACTCCCAAAGTCAATCGCCCCATCAAACTCCTGATACCGCAGCAGGGCATGGACAAACGATTTCTCGGTCGGTTTCTGCTTTTTCGGACGCAAGGGCTGGGGGACAATGCTTCTATCCCTGAGACGGTCCAGGATGGGGACCGCGGCGTAGCCACCGGCTACTTGAACGGCATCCTTACCGGCGTAGTCCCCGCTGACAGACTTGGAGATGGCGGCGGGTGGTGATCGGGGCGGTCGGGGAGGAGGTGGAAGGGCCCGCCTGTCCTCGTCGTCTTTGTCGTTGTGGCTGTTGCCGGACTTGACCGTGCCGTTGGATTTGATTTGGTAGCTGCTGTATCTACGGCTGGCTTTGTGATGGCTTTTGCTGGCGGGTCGGCGTATCTCAACGCCGTCGAGTTCGTATTTGGGATCACCTGCGCCTTCGTCGTTGGGTCCGGGTCCGGGTCCAACAACCCGGCTGTGATAGAGGGAGGAGCGGTCGGCGTAAAAGTCGAGGGTTTCGTACGGGAAGGTTTCATTTGGGGATGGTGGGGATAACGCTGGGGTGGAGGAGTCGCCTGTGATAGGGGGGCAGTCGGCATCGCGGGCTACAGGGGAGGAAAAGCGCGGGTTGGCTCCTCCCTGTGCTGTCTGCGTTGCCTCCTCTGCCTGCTCTGCCGGTTTTGTGGCTGCTTCGCTGAGTGGCTTCTTCTTCTTTCTGGGCATGGAATGGGACGGCTGGCGGAAGGCGTCAGGTCCCATCGGGACTATGGGCGGGGCAGCACTGCCTGGCCCGCAGTACGATGTTTCTGCCGGTGGACCATTTAGCTCCGTGAGCTGAGTAGGCGTGAGCTCGATGGTATCACTCCATTCGCCGGGGGTGAAAGTTGGGAAATCGAAGTTGTATCCTCCCGTGTCGGGCATCGCTTGTGCCGCGCTACCCCCCCGGGCCGTCCCACGCTCGTCGGCCGAGTCGAACCGTTTCCGCAGGCGCTCTCGTTCTTGCTTCGGTTCTCCATCGCGGTCTCGCTCTCCAAGTCGGTCTGAACGACGGGCTCGCTTCTTGACCCACTCAAAGTTCCCATCGGCCGCCGTGCTGCCGTTCTCAAGATGGTCATACACCGCTTCCAGCTTCTCGGCATCCCTCGACTGCGGAGTAGGCGAACTAGGCGAAGGCGGCGTACCGGCAGTGGCATTCCACCCCTCGTCTGCTGGCCGCGACTCTCGGTTCATGCTAAGCCGCGACGGTCCACTCGCTCTATTCCGAAGCATCGGCGGCGCGCTAAAATTTGCCGACGGCCTTGAGTGCGGCACATACGTGGCGTCGATTTGGGCTCCAGGGGAGGGCGCGGCAGCCCCTAGGAGACCACCAGACAAGTCCCGCCGCGTCTCTGCAGAAAAGTTGGGACGGGCGACCAGGGAGTCCACGACATCCTGCCCGCGGCGTCGTGAACGGTCCAACATGTAATTGCCCGACACCGACTCCAACTCAACCGGCTCCAGCGCAGCCACATGCTGCCGAGCTACTTCCGGCCCTCGAGGCTGCAACAAGTCCTCTCCCGGGCCCGGTTTCACCTCGATGATGCCGTTAGCCAAGAGGTCCTTCTCCGACATGGGGAAGGGCACAGCCGGCGGGGGACAGGGCTCCTCGGCCAAAAAGAAACTAGTCCATTTCGACACGAGCGACCACTTGCAAGCAATCTTCTCGGCCTCACGGCGCACGAGCCTGGTCTCATCCCAGGAGCCCGGGGGCGGGCGGTGGGGGCCAAGGTGGATGGAGCTAGTACCGCGCTCGAGGTCGTCCAGCATGGCGCGGGCGGCGAGTTTGTGCAAGGTGGTGTCAGGTTTGGGGAGCACGGTGACGGGGATGGGGAAGATGGTGTGCTGGCCGTCGGCTTCGAGTTCGAGGTGGACTGATTCGAGGGTTTTGGAGCCGCTGGACGGGGGGAGGTGGAAGTAGATGCGGTTGTGGTCGAAGGGGCTGAGGGCGGATACGTCGGCGGGGGAGCGTTTGGCGTCGACGAGCGTGGAGTGAATGATTTTGTCACCCTCCCTAACCCCAAAAACAACCCTCACCGGCCCCAAATGCCGACTCACCAAAGCCGCCTTCGTCATTCCTACCACCCTCTCCTCCCAGCCCTCGGCCGCTATCCCCTCCGGCACAACTTCCGCATATCCCCCACCGGCCTTCGCCAATCCATCCACCAACGCATGCGAGACCCGGTTCCCAATCCCCAGCGCAAAGACCCTGACCCGCCCGCCAGACCGGTCCCGTGCTTTGCGTACCAGCTCGATGGTTTGTTCTAACCGCCAAGTCTGTCCGTCTGTCAGGATGATTACGTCCACTATTTTCTTCCCCTTCTTCCCCTTCTCACTACCCCCCTCATCATCATGGTGGGAGTCCTCTTCCTCCTCCATGATAGGCCCCAACATAGCCTCCAAAGCAGGGAACAACTCCGTCCCGCCCATATTCGCCTGAAACTGCGGGCTCTGTACCCAGCTTAAGCCGTTTTTCAAATTCTCCTGGGTATAAGCCACAGAAGCCGGCTGCCAGGAGCTGTAGGACGTGCCGAAGCACCAGATGTTGAACACCCGGTTAAGCGGGATACCTTTGAGGAAGTAGTGCAAGGCTGATTGGAGGGCGGGGATCTTCCGGCGCATCGACCCGGAGCGGTCGGCTAGGAGGAGGATTTCATGCGTGTTCAGAGGAGTTGTAGTGGTAGGGGGGTCGGGTAACGGAGCGGTGGTGAGACATTTTGGAGGGAGGGTGAGCATGAGGGTTTTGTGGTTCGCCAGGGTAGGGTGGTGTTCAAGCCAGGCCTGGGGTCGTTGGGTTTCACTGTCTGCGGCCTCGTCTTCATCATCCGAGGTACCGGTACTGCTGGCGATATCCAGCACGAAATCCTTCTCCAACAACACCGGCCCATCAGCCAGCACTACCGACGCCGTTTCCACTTTACTTTCCACCGTCTGCCCAGCTAGATCAGCGAAACTCTGTGCGGTTTGTGAGCCCCGCTGTCGGGTCACCGTGATGGCGTGGGACGAAGGGCTAGTGACGGTGGTAATGCGGCCGGCCTCAATGATCTCCACGTTGAGGGTCAGACCCTCCGGGACGTTGGTCGATGCGGCGGCTATGTCGACGTCCTTGGGTGTTTGGCCGTAGCGCGGCGCGATGGAGGTCGGCAGGGTGAGTGTGGTGATGGTGGTTTGGCTGTCGTCGGGGGTGAAGCGGTGTTTGAGCACCGTGATGTAGGTCAGTTGGACTTGGACTTTGGTCTGCGCCGGGAGGTTGCCCAGCGTCGTTGTGAAGATCTCGGGCGTGGCCTGCTCCAGCAAACCAGCCGCGGTGTCATGCGTGCGGATGTGCTTTCGAAACGCCTGTCGCGCATCGTCTTTCGGCTTCACCGCGCCCCGGATGATCTTGCTGTTGCCGATGCGACAGGTGAACTCGGTTACTGTACACCCGTTGGGCAGCGGGAAGGTGAAGGCGGCCTCTTTGATCGGCGCGCTGGCATCGTTCCAGAAGAGCTGGGTCACGGCGACCTTGGCCGTGTCCTGCACGATTGAGACGTCGGCTGTGACCGTCCGTGGCGGGAGCACGTTGCGGCCGGGCTCTTGGACGGTGAACTGCGGGAGGGGGGTGGGAGGATGACGGACGAGGGTTTTTGGTTTGGCGCTGCCGTAGCCGGCGTCGAATTGAGCGTAGGGGCCGGGACTTGTCCCGGGAATCCGGGTGTGGAGAGCGATGTGCGTGTGGACATCGTGGCCGTAGGACTCCTGCTGATGCAGTTCGTGTTGGAGTTCGGCGGGAAGTGGCTCATCTGGGTCCCAGAAGATGCCTGCTGCGTAGATGCTGTTCCAGGGGGGCATGTTTAAGAGTGAGTTGAATAAGCGGGGGAAATAACTAGCAAAAGAACTAGCAAAAGAACCAGCAAAAAATAATGAAGAAAATGGGAAGTGGAAGGTTGAAAAGGCGAAAGAAATCAAAAGGGTGAGGTTTCACCGAGTTACAATCTGGAACCCCTCATTCACTACCTGAGGTACGAGTATGGATGTTCGAGTACGAATTAATAAGGCTCTCACTACGTTTAAGCGAGGCACTGTGCCGCTCAACGTTTAGTGTCTGTCTCACCCTCTGGCCGGGCAAGCACTGCCGCCTTCAGGGCCAATCACCAGCGTGCATCCCGTGGCTGTGCAGCAGATCCGGCCGGCACTCTTCTAGGCAGACTGAGACGAGAAGTGAGAGGCAAATCCAGATTGTGTGGCGATGACGAGTCTACTGAGGCGTACTTTTTTGGCCATTGGTGTTACTCTAGACAGACGGGTCCTAACTCACACTTAACCCCTGAATCTTGGTATACACTCATACACCGGCCCAAGATACCTACAACTCAACACAACTCAACCTTGAACTCCACTCACCAAACTAACAACTTAACAGCTCCACCAAAATCAACCCAATACTCCCCCCAATACTCCCCTAACAAGTCCCCCGCATGGCCTCCCCCATCTCCTTCGGTGATGCAGTCGCCATCGCCAAAATCGCCTACCGCATCGCCCACGCCTTCACACAAGGCAGCAAGTCTGCCCCAGCCGAGTTCCGCGAGGTTGAGAACCAACTTTACTCTCTCAGCACTGCCCTTTCTGCCCTGCAAGATGTGGCCCGTCAGACTTCTTCTTTTTCGTCTTCTTCTTCTCAGGACAACAAAAACAATAACAGCAAGAATAACGCTATTACGGACGGGACTACTCCTGCTGGGAGTAGTAGTACTAACACAACACCAGTGGACCCCTCCCTTGCGGTAATCCTGGAGAACTGCGCCGAGACGCTGAAGCACCTGGAGAAGATTGTCGAGAAATATGGTGTGGTGGCTCCAAAAGGGAAGAGTGGTAGCAATAGTGACGGTACTGCCAAGTCGAGATTCCAGAAGTGGAGTGGTGAACTTGTGAAAAACTACCGCAAGATTGCCTGGACGACCGAGGCTGGGGACCTAGCGGCGTTGAGGAGCCAGTTGTTGGTGCATACGAATAGTTTGAATTTGGTGTTGGGAACTATTTTGAGGTGAGTACCTAATTACTTGAGTTCACCGTCCATGAGAGGTGAGCCAGGGGTAAGTTGATTAATTGATTTCCCGGTCTAGCTCCCGAACAACACGCATCGAGGACAACCTGAAAGAAAACTCGGCCATGCTCCACGACATCCACGTCTGGTGGGCACAAAATCTCAAGGATGCCACAGTTAAGGGGTCTACTTCGCCAGACCCAGCTTTGGAAACAGCAGAGGTAGTAGAGGAGGAGTCGGGTGCTGTCTTTTTCGAAGTCCATGGGACTTCACAGGTGCTTTGCCCCCGGGCTAGGGTTCACGACGAGTGGAAAGAGCCCGGGGTTACACAGCTGTTTGTGTGTGCTTGTCGGTCGGAGCGGCATCAGGGGGTTGAGGATCTTGCTTGTGAGTAATTAATCATGTCCCCTTTGTTTGTTTGTTTGTTTGTTTGTTAGGGTAGAATTATGCTGATACCGAGGTAGTATCCTCCCTCTCCTTCCCTATCCGACGGCCAGGCGAGATATCCTCGTGGATGCTCTTCAAAGTGCTAGACAAGCGAACCAGCCAAATGCTCCCGGTAGAAATTAGGAATGTAAAAGCAGCTGGTAGGAATTCTTTCACTGAATTTGAGTAACTACGGGACACAAGACTAACTAATGCTAGACATTGCCCACTTCGAGGAATCCTTCATCCAGCCCCTGACAGACGCCAGAGCGCGCGTGATGCTGCAACAGGGGGTCAGCAACCAGCTTGCGCATTTGTCCGCCGATGCAGCGCATATCCGCGCTATCAACTTGCACAGGTGTGTTACCTACTTAACTCTGCCGTTTCAACTAACCCGCAGCTCCCCTGTTACCTTTTCACACGAAGCTAAGTTAGTCCGCTCGTGTAGCGACCTCGCCGGTCTCGGAAAGTCCATCGACGCCGTTACTTTTTGCGTCAACCACCGCAAGCTGCGTAAGGGCAATGTCGACGGCCTGCAACTACTAAGTTACCGCCAGCTCAGCCGCCACGATAGTCTGCGGGGGAGTGGTTCCGCTGTTGACCATGCCGAACTAACGATCTTTTACGGCGGGGATGCGGCTGATATTACGAAGAGTGTTGTACATAGTAGGTCTGCCCCTGTGTGTGATGTTTGACGTCACGCTCGCCAGATAGGTTAGTTCGATCGGGCTGGCTGACAGGTAGCTCAGTGGCGGCAGATACCACCCTAGCCATGGAAAGCGGCGACGTTGTGGCCATCCGCCAGGTTGCTTGTTTTGGGTATAACGGGGAGGAAGAGGTCAGCCACCTCGAGAAGGTGGATATCTTGTTACATATGACCGGCCTGGAAGGTAACGCCCCCGAGAAACCGCTGATTGACTGGTTATTACATACCATTGCGTGCTAAGTCATGAAACAGTCACACAACAACTACACGCCAAACTCGAAGATATGCGCCTCGAGCTGTTCGTCGCCCACTTACAAACGCCGGGGCCAGATGAGATTGTCGTGTTGCATCTGTCAGTGCATCTCGGCCCCTTTATCCAGAACTTTTAAGATACAACGTACTAACCCCCAAAAGGCAAGCAACAGAAGTCCAATGCGAAGTTGCCGTCATCCCCGACGCCGACATCATCATCACCCGCACCCGCGACGGCCAGCACCGCCTCATCGTCACCAGCCGTAATCGGTGTACCGTCTTGGCCCAGATCCGTAAGCCTGTCTATTACCCCTGACTTAGTCAATACCCATGACTCTGCCTCTGGATCAAGCGCACCCCCAAAAGCTGACCATTGATGTTCATGACTGATTAGTACCAACAACCTTCTTCACCTCCCCCTCGCACACCCCCACCTTCGTAGCGCCCACCTGGCTTATCCAACTCGAAGGTGCCAAACGCAAGGTGTATCACTACCCGGAGGGGTTCCGGTTTTTGAGCTTTCATAGCAGTAGCGGTACGTACAATACCCCAGTCAAACGATCATCCAACCCTTGTGTGTTTTCGAGGAAGACAGATTTAAAACTGACTTGCCGATTTGTTGATCAGCGGAGAAAATGTTTGAGCTTGGGCGGACGGCGGTGGTGCAGGGTGTGGAGACTGAGATGGAGGGGGGTTTGCCTATTCGGCAGAAGTGAAGGGGTTTTGTTTGATAGGGGTGGGTAGAGAGGTGTGGAAGGGTTAGTTGGAGTTGGGTTTATGCCAGAAGGGAGGTGTGTAATATGGTAATGGATGTGTCACTCAGAGTTGGGTTTGTATAGACGCGGTATCAAGAACTGTGACTTAATAATGTCTGCTTGAGCCGGGTGTTACTTACTGCTCACGATATATTCCTTACGCGCTCATGTGGTGGCACAGGATTGGAAACAGGGATTTGGGGACGTAGATGTGGCATTGATACATTCTGCGTTGCACGGTGTGAGAGCACTTCAGTATAAACTCAACCTCACGTAGATTCAACACTACCTAAGACTTCAGCCTATTTCGGCCCCGTCTTACCCGTCGGGATACAGAACAACACCAGCCTCTTCCCCTTCGGCCCCTCCTCACCCTCCTTCCAGTCACCCAACCCCTTATCCACGCGGTAATAACCCCTCCGCTCCAGCTGAATAATATCATCCTTCTTGAGCTGCGCCGCCGCCTCATCACACCACGCATCCTCCAGCGTCTCCGTCACCGGCGTCAAGTAGTCCTCTAGCGTGTCCTCCTCCTGCAGGATATCCTTAGTAATGAGGTAGTCAAAGTCCCATAGCTCGGCAGGCACCAGAGTCTGACCCTGCGTCGCGAGCCACGTGACCTTCTTCTCCGTCTTCTTGACGTCGCCTTGCAGGTTGAGCTCGGCGCTGAGGGTCGGAATCGGGTCGCCAGCCGCAATCTGCTTGACGAAGGCGTTGCCCCAGGCCATGAGGGTGATTTCCTCGCCGTCCTTGAAGCTCTTGGCGTCGGCTTGGTCGAGGAGGAGCTCGGAGGCGAAGACGACCTTCTTCGTGCCGACGTCTTTGTTCTTCGGGTGGCGGGGGCGGTCGGTTGAGAAGGGCTCGGCGGGGGCTTCGGCCCCGGTGATGGTGACCTTGACGGCGTCCTTTTGCAGGATGGCGGTGTGGCGCGGCGCGATGGGGTCGATCTCCTTCTTGTTGCTGGCCCAGAAGTTGGTCCAGTCCATGGTCACCACGTTGCGGCTGGGGCCTTGCTTGAGGATAAAGTCTCGCAGCGCGGGGATGGTCATGCCGCGGCGGCGGACACCGCGGATCGTCGGCATGCGCGGATCGTCCCAGCCCCAGACCTTGCCGGTGTCAACCAGTTTGGCCAACTTACGCTTCGACAGGAATGTGCGGATGAAGTTCATGCGGGCGAAATCCCACATGTACACCTGACGCAGCTTGAGCGTGTCGAGGAACCACTGGTACTGGGGGTTCCGGTCGGTGTACTCGGTGGACCTCAACGCGTGCGTGACCCCCTCGTGGCTGTCGACCACGGGGCATGCGAAATCGTACATCGGGTACATCTTCCACTTGGTGCCGGTGCGGTGGTGGGGGGTCTCGACGTTGCAGCGGTAGATAACAGGGTCTCTCAGGGCCTTGTTCGGGTTGTCGACCGACAACTTGGCGCGCATGCAGTGTTGAAGACCCTCCGGCGAACCTTGCTTCATCTCCTCAAAGATGCGCAGGTTCTCCTCGACGCTCCGGTCGCGGCGCTTCGAGGCGATGCCCTTGAACCGCTCGTCGCGCATAGTCTCCTGGTCGGTGTCGTCTGCATAGGCGTGGCCCTCCGAGATCAGCCGCACGCACATGTCGTACAGGTAGTCGAAGTAGTCGGAGGTATACGAGAGCGCGTCGGGCTTGATACCCATGAGGGCTAGGTCCTCGATAATGGCATCTTGGTACTCCTGCTTCTCCTTGGACGGGTTGGTGTCGTCGAGGCGGAGGCGTAGCTGTCCCTTGTATGCTTGGTGGGCAAAGTAGTCGCTCAGAAGCGCCGCCTTGGCGTGTCCAATGTGCAGATAGCCCCTATTCTCTATCAGTTGACTGCCCATATTCAGGACGTCCACATTAGCTTAGGGTGTACTTACGAGGGCTCGGGCAAGAATCTAGTCACCACGCCCTTGTCAGCGTTCTGCAGGGCAAGAGCGTAGCTCGCACCGGCCTTGCTAGCCGCAGCCACCTTGGCCTTTGCAGCAGCATCCTTGGCCTTGATATCGGCCTGGATCTCGGGGTGGTTTTCCTCAATGAACCGGTACCACCGGGCGAGGTTTACCAAGCTACCACGACCGATGAACGACACGGCAGCACGGTTGCCACGGAGCGTCTGCCAGATTTTGGTGTCGATATCTCCCAGGATGAATCCGTCGAGGTAGGTACGCAGAATCAGGTGCTTGTCCAGAGCCTGCAGGCGGGGTTCGATTTGGCGGAAATCTCCCGTGAGTTGGCCCTCAAGGGCTGTGAGCTCGTCAACCTTCATATTGAAGTCCTTGGTGAATCAATCGGTTTTCAATGAAGCAGAAACCTAGTTTACCACGTCCCGTTCCAATCTCGTCTCGAGTCACGAAACTTTTGGAGGGGCAGCGGGGCACCCATGCTCGACCATGGCGGGGTCACCGTTTTCTGCCAGGCGGTGAGCGCCCTGGTCGAAATTTCAAACCCCTGCTCCAAAGTGCCAAGCAATTAAGCCCACAGCCAGAAGCAAAGCTCGGACCCCAATTTTTTCTGAAGCCAAGGGACATTGAATATCGACTTCGCGACAATTGCGGCAACGCCCCGGGGTCCGGCGTCCACACCACCACGATGGCTTCCTTTCACCAATGTCTTGCCTCCATGACGAGGCTTAGCCTCAGAGCCCCCGCGCGGCCAACCGCGGCCCCGACAATACCGATGTTCCTCATGCCCGCAGCGGCGACTCCCGGCGTGCGCTACGCTACTGTCAACATGAAAAAGAAGGTTGTGAAGAAGAAGAAGACATACAAGACGTTCCGGAGCTACGATCTCACGAGGATGGATCAGTACTCTCTCTGCGAAGCCATGCGGTATGGTTGGATCTATGTCAATGGTTTTCCGGAAACCTCCCGACTGGTTATGCTAACTCCAAAACCTCCAGATACATCCGCGCCGCTGAGGTTGGCCAGCCGCCAAATTCCGTCAAATACGAACTCGCAGTCAAGCTCAAAACCAACAAGAGCGGCCCCGTGATCAAGAACCAGATCCGCCTCCCCTTCCCCGTTAAAAACGACAGCCGTATCGGCGTACTCTGCCCCGACGACAGCCCGCTGGTGGCCGAAGCATTAGAGCTCGGTGCCGTGGTCGCCGGCGGGGAGACCCTTCTCGAAGACATCCGAAACAACAAAATCGTCTTCAACAAATTCGTCTGCCACGCAGATATGGCGGACGCGCTGAACAAGGCCAGGGTCGCCAGGATTCTCGGTCCCAAGGGCCTGATGCCGAACATAAAAAACAAGACCATCACGAAGGACATTAAGAGCACCATGCAGGATATGGCTGGTGCCGAAGAGTACAGGGAGCGGAGGGGTGTGGTGCGGATTGCGATTGGGCAGCTTGGTTTTACGCCGCATATGCTGTCGGAGAATATCAAGACGCTCATGTCGGCGTTGAAGGTGGATATCAGCAATATTGAGGACAGTTACTTGAAGGCGCTAGACGAGGTGGTGCTGAGCTCGACACATGGGCCTGGGTTCAGCTTGAATAGCTTACTTCAACCGACGGATGGGTCTGTCAAACCAGAAGACCTGGTTTCCCCAATGTAAGGGTTTATGTCTGTATTATAGATGTATATATGTACGTTGCACGGGTTCGTTGTGGTTTCATGTAAGGGGCTTTCGAGCATGTTGATGTGTGGGTATCTCAGATTAAGCGGTCGTTTGTTCGGCAATGTCTCAACCGCACCTCTCTACTTTTCCTTCAGCACCTTGACGGCATCGGCCTGTGCGTTCAGGGTTCGATACACCGCAAGGTACTTCAAGACTCGCCCCTGCCCCTTTGGTCCGGCTTTCCGCGATTCCTTCAACGCTGTGCTGAGGTCCAACAAGACAGTGTTGCGACAGCGCCTCAGTCTCTCCTCTGTCTTCCTCACAAATGGGAGATCTCGCCCAAGGCGGTCCGCCAATTTCTTGGCCAGCACGTATTCGTTCGCCAGAGCAGCCAGCTTCTTCGGGCTACTACTGACAAACCCAGCCCCTTCTTCTCCCCCATCCCCATCCTCCTCTTCACTATCCAACGAATCCAAATCACTTCCCCAGTCCTCTTCCTCCGTATCATCATCCTCCTCCCCCTCTCCCAACCGCTCTCCATTCACCACTCCACCCTTCCCCGACCTCTTCCCCCCCGCCGATAAACTCCCAACCTCCAACCTCCCCTCCAACCCAGCCACCCGCTCCTCCAACTCCAACATCCTCCTCCCCATCTCCACCGCCCCCTTCACTCCAGCCAACTCCCCATTCACCCGTCCAACCTCCACCCTCCTCTCCCTCACCCTTGCCTGCACCTCCTCCACCGCCCTCCTAAACCCCAACAACGCAACCCTCACATCCTCCACCTTATCCTCCCCGCCCTGTAATTCATCCCCCAATCCCAAAAACGCCGTGTAATTCGCGTTGACCAGCTCCAACAACTCGGCGCTGATGGCGGCGCTGCGGTCGCGCAGTTCGGAGCGTAGGTCCTCGAGGGTTTGGTGTCGCGCTACCGGCCCGCCGGTGTGCAGCGCGGAGAGGTAGGCGGCGGCGTCGAAGGTGGGCGCGAGGAAATCGGCGCGGGAGAGGGCTGCTGGGAAAGGGAGGAGACTGCCGTCGTCGGATTCGGAATCGGAGTCGGAGTCGGATGGGGCACGGTTGCCGCCGTTGGTGTTGGATCTGTGAGAGGGGAGTTCGTAGGTTTGGGAGCTGTAGGAGTAGGAGGAGGGTGGGCGTGAGGATGGAGAGGGGAGGCCGAGTTGGGCCATGCTTGTGGAGGATGTCGTCAATCTGAGGGAGGTCGAGTACGTTGTTGGGGGGGTTGATTGACGGTTGTAGGGCCGTAGTGGATTTTGTCAACCGGTATTACTGTTTTGGTGGAGGTATCGTGAATTTACTGTCAATATCGGAAATCTTTGAAAGTGATGAACTTCTCTGGAGCTTCAAGCCAGGTATTGCTTGGCGGGTTGGTCTGTGCGCGCAAGCCGCCAGACCGCGACGCTCGATTCAATTGGGCCTCTCCAACGACTGCTTGTTCTTCTCAGGGTTAGCCAACTGGGCAGCCCGTAGGTAGATTAGCTCAAGATAGATGCGACGCTACGAGACGCAACATATTTCGGATATCGACGGTGCTCCGACCGTAACGCCCTCGCTAAGCCAGGCCAGCTTCATAACTGAGCACATTAACAAGCAGGGCGATGCTTGCAACCTGGGCAACTCTTGGTTCCATGACACATGCCAACCCAAATGCCTTCCAAACTCAAACTCTCCGACATCGCTGCTGTTAAGTGTTGTCCGCGGAGCCATTCAAGAACTTCCCCACGGCGAAGCCTTGAATTGTACGACTTCGCCTAGCCAGCCGTCGCATTCCTGTTGAAGCTCGCAGGCGCTTTCGCGGACCTCGGGTACACGCCCGGAGATACCCTGACGAGAGTGCAGAATCGGGTCCACTCAGACTGCGCTTATCCTGTTTCAGCCTAGTGGATAAAAATTATCTTATCAATCAGTGCTTTCGATCAGCATCTCGTCCCTTCCCCCTTGCCGAATCGCAGGCCCCAGTCGAATGTGCGCTTCGGGGACTCATCCGCCCTCGCTGCCGAAACTCGCTTGATCCGCCGGTCCTCGGTCAGGCCATTTCTCGAAGTTTTCATCCGTTTCCACTTCCATGACGACAGCCATCACACTCAACATCACCGCACTCGACATATCGCTTCTTCAATCCGCCCATTTCTAACTTGGATTCAACTTCAAGGTTTCGATTTCGATAGTTCCCAAGTACCGAACAGTCACCCTATTCCAAACTTCGACGTCTGGTCAGGATCTTCTTGTGGTCGTCAGGAACTGCAAGTGCGGGGTTGACTGCCCATTCGGCCTTGCATTTGCATCCACGATCAACACCTCTCTTAGAGTCACCACAACGAACAACGCTGTATTTGCGGCTTATTTTCACTATACTAATATTCAACCACGGCCTTCATTGCGTCGGCCGTCAAATCACTAAATTTTCGATTGCCAAGGTGCCTTTGCCAACACCGGTGGAATTTGCGATCTTTTTGTCTTTATTTTCGTCTCACTTTACCATTGGTTTTGTTTCTCAAACCACTCAAAATGGCCGCAGTCACCGCGGCCAGTCAAAATTCGGCGCTCGATTCCGGCAAGGCGGATGCAGCCCCGTTGCGAACGTTGTCCATCACAACCACACGGAGCCACGAAGTTTCGAGTTCCGGTTCTAGCCCCGCTTCAGCCACATCGCCTTCATTCGCCCCCACTCCGACTTCTTCAACCTCAGCTGTGCCGACAATTGCCATTCGTCCGAATGCATCTACGAACCCTTCCTCCGGCAACTCCTCCGCCATGAATAGCAGACCCGGCTCATCCGCCATGTCGACGGCGTCAATGTCACTGCCAAAAACCATGTGCATGACCACCAAAGAATGGGTCATCCCGCCACGCCCGAAGCCCGGTCGGAAACCAGCCACCGACACGCCGCCGACAAAGCGCAAAGCCCAGAACAGGGCCGCGCAAAGGGCATTCCGGGAGCGCAGGGCCGCCCGTGTCGGCGAGTTGGAGGAGCAGATCGAGGAGGACAAGGCCAGCCATGATCGGACCGTTCGGGAATTGCAGGAACGAATCAGCCACCTCGAGGTTGAGTCACAGACCCTTCGTTCACGATGCCACTGGCTGGAGTCGATGTTGGAAAAGGAACGACAGGGACGTGGCAGCACGGCGAGCAACTGGGACAATCAACAACAGGATCTGGAAAATCCAACACAACGGCCTCAACCTCCAGCGCCAGCACCTCTCGAGACCGTAACACGCCACGTACCTGTTGCTGGACCAAGACCCGTGGTTCAGCCTCTCTCCATCTCTCAAATCGTTTCGGCGACGGACGAAGCATCCCTCGGCGACCTCACCTGCGGCAGCTGCCAGCCCACCAGCGGATCCTGCGCATGTGCTGATGAAGTCATGCAAAACGCGGAGCTTACTTTAGGATGCGGCAAGTGCTCTGTGGGCACGACATGCGAGTGTCTAGAGGAAACCCTGAAGGCACCGTTTCCGGGATCAGATTTGAAGCGGCCACCGAGCTCACCTCCGTCCACGTCACCCGAAGACAAGCGACAGCGTTCCGACCCCGACATCATCATGGAAGCGGATTTCACGGCGATGTTTGCTTCTCAGAACCATCGAGAAGCGGCACCATCTCATTTCCAGCCCCCTATGGCCTCCATTGAACCTCGTGATGCCTGTGGCTTCTGTAAGGATGGCACGTACTGCGTGTGTGCGGACGCCATGATATCGCCCGCCTCACTACCAGCACCAGTCGGCGAGGTCACGGCCAACAACACTCAAACCCGCACTCCACCACCATCCGACAATGATGTCACTCCTATCACACTGGCCTCTATCGCCCCCGTCCCAATGGAAGTCACGGCCACAGGGGCTATCAAACTCCCCAGGCTCCGCTCTCTCCAGCAACGCCAACAAAAGCCCAACATTCCCCGACCGCCAGCCGCCCAAACCAACGGCGGCTGCGGCCCCAACGGCCCGGGTACTTGCGCGCAATGCATAGCAGATCCGAAATCCGGACTCTTCTGCCGTTCTCTAGCAGCAAACTTCCAAAAGAACAACCCCCGCGCGGCCGGCTCGGCAGGTGGGTGTTGCGGCAATGGTGGGCCAGGGGGATGCTGCAAGTCTACCTCTACCCCCTCCGCAGCACCTACATCTCTACGACCTACCCAACAACAACCAGTCACCCTCCCATCCATCAACCCCGGCCCTAACTCCGAGCCCGCCGCCCCAGGTCTCGGCCTCAGTCTCTCCTGCGCCGACGCCTACAAGACCCTATCCAGCCACCGCTTCTTTGACGAAGCCGCGGATGATATCGGGTCCTGGCTCCCCAAGCTCCGGGCTCTACCTATACCGCGGCCGTCGCATCCTCATGCGCTCGGTGGACGGGGAGCTGGGTTGAATGCGCCGGGGCGCGCGGGATGTGGGAATGAGGAGCGGCTGGCGCCGATTGAGGTGGAGGCTGCGAGTATTATGAGTGTGCTTAAGGACTTTGATGTGAGGTTTGGGAGGGGGGAGTAGGGGGTATGGAGTTGCGATGGGGGTAGTTCATCCTGTTTCATCTACGCCAGTGTACATATTGCGTTGGTTGGTTCATCAGCTGTGGACATCTCTCAAATGCGAGGAAACGGGACGGCTCCAACGGGGAGCGGGGGAACCAGAAAGTAAACCTGGGAGAGCAACCCTACCCAGCCGAGAAGAGCAAGAGAGGAAAGGAGGAGTTGCACCCGGGGAACCATCCCAGCCGCCCCGGTGCAGGACGGGAAAGTCATGTGCTTTGACATCCATCCCACCCATCCTAGCAGCAGAACAGTTCGAAAGGAACACAAAACAGTGACAATTAAAAAGAAACCCACACGGCCTGCCTCAAAGCCCTGAAAATGTATAGCAGCAAGTGTGAGGAAGAGGGAGGACTGGTTCGTTTCTTTGGTTCTGCGTTGACCAAAACCTCATGCGGCCCCTCCTGCGGCCTGACCAACAAGCTATCTTTTTTTTCTTCTCACCTGTTCCCTGTCCCGTTCCATGTTTCCTATCCTAGTGTAGTGTATCATGATCTCATCCTGGATGGACATCGGAGACTGGGTCTTGTCGCAGTTGGCGCCGGGAAAAGGGCAGAGAAGAAAAAAAACAGGAAAAAGAACACCATTCCCGGTATCACTTCGCACACGCATCGCATCATGCGGGTTGGGTATTTTGTGACGGGCCGGGTTGGGCTGGGCTTGCTTTAGAAGTGAGGTGAGGTGAGGTGAGATGAGATGAGATGAAAGTTGAGGCGAACGAGAAAAATTGTTGGTTGGGGAGGGTGTAATTGGTTCGGGAGATGTCCGTTCTCATTCATGTACATACATAGTTATGTCTGTTAGTCTGAGTTTGGCGGGGTTAAGACATGGTGAGAATTAAGGGAGGGGAAGTGAGGGGGTTGTGCAAATAATTAACTAGTTTATTAATGATGTGCATAAATTTGATGGGTGACGTCTTTGGAAAGTCTGGGGAATTGAGGATGGAAAAATAGGAATTGTTGAATTGATTTGGATGCGTCACGTTTTCTGACTGTTTCTGCCACTTCTTAGTTACTATGGGTTTTAGTTATGAAAATGAGAATGGGCTCTTGTTCAGGTATTTTGTAGTATTGTATTATAGTAGAACTGAGACCTCAGCGGGAAAAAGATGATTTACAGTGAGGATCGATAAAACAAAACAACTTCAGAACCAAAACCAAAAAGAGGGGTGCACTAAAAATGGTTTCCGCCGCAAAATACCTCGATCCTGCAGGTCAATGAATGCAGGCATAGATTACAGATTATGCTAAGCACTTTGGGGTCACATCACCATGTATTGCAACGTCCTTGTTTAACTAGTTGATGATGGGCAAAGCCTTGCATGCTTTGTCATGCCACACGGGCACTCCTTTTTTCTGATCCCCCGGGCTCATGTCGCACATCGTCGCATAGGGCAGCAGATGAGATGGTCTCGGAAAGCCCGAGGCCCCCAAACGCCGCCACCATTGTGATTATGCTGTGTGGTTCTTCTGATAGGCATGACTGCGCGTATGACTTACCTGGCAGCGTCACAGCGTCCCTGAGAACAATGTGGCTTTTTGACTTGGTCTCGGGTCAAGGGACAAAGCCGACCGCAGCCCTACTGATTGACGCTGTACCTACTTCGTGCTTTGGTAGATTTGCTGAAAAGGGGTTCCATGACGATCACGAGTGACGTGGTCGGCTGGGTTGGCTTGTCCCTGGCTTGCGGAGCGCTCAACACAAGCGCTTTGCCTCCCTTGCTGTCTGTCTGTTCACTCTACAGTGGCTGACCAGTCAAGGCTTTGCGCGGTGCGGTGGGACGTGAGAGTTATCCCGAATGCGAAGTCATGATAGGCGCCGCTCGCCAGGACGGCATCGGGAAGCGACAGCCAATGGAAAGCAGCAGGGCGCTTGATTCAGAAGCTCCGGGTCCGAGTCTTGATGCGCGGGGTGGAAGGAAGGGGGAACAAGTTTGGGGACTGAGGGAGGGGGGAAGTTGGGTGTCCCGGACCGACCCTTTCGTGCTTCTCCGGCATGCTAACCGGGCGAGCCAGGGCAACATCGGGGGGGGAAGGGTAAGAGAAAATTGCGCCTGCAAGATCTCGGCCGTTGCGATTCGACGGGTTCAATACCACGGTTGCACCGCACCCTTCCCTTCTTCAGCTTACCTGCTTTGAGGAATCGATCAGTTCTGAGTGGGGCCAGATCACGGCACTCAGGGTCCCACATCCGTGGTCAACTCTGGCTTGCTTGTGGCTCTGTGCCTTGTCCCACCTGACCCGGTTGCGGCAGGAAGCGGTAAGTCAGAAGAGACGCAGTCAGCGACATGGGCGTCATGGGCGATGGCGACAGACCTCGGCTGGGGCTCGGGCGAGCAAGCGAGCCAGAGAGCGAGGAAAGAAGCGTGGGGAAGAAGAGACTAAGCACCGTCCCTGACATTGGGAGGAACTGGACAACTGGAGAAGAGAGGCAAAGGTGTCTCTCATGCTTCCTTCTTGCTCATGGAGACGTCGGTGTCCTGCCGGCAAGAGGCGAACGGGAGAGGCAAGGTCTGGCTGGCGGAACTTGATTGGTCGAGAGGTCGCTGCGTTGGCATACCGGGCTGCCGGGGGGGTCGTTCGGTCGACGGGGTCGACGACGCAGGCGGGTTCCGTCCTTGTGGTTTTGGGTCGTGGACGGCGCAGATTGGACGGCTGGCGGCGTGTCGGCTCTGAAAAATGGGTCTCCGAGCAGAGAGAAGGCGGGGTGATCTGCAAGGCCAGCGCAGCGGGGCTGTGGCCTGGAAGTGAAGTGACTTCGACTTCCTGTTCCTTGCCCCTCCTTGTTAAACATTGGCGGGTTTAACCTTTTTGCGGGCGCCTGCTCCTGACCGACAAGACACCACTGAAGGCCTCGTATGAGAAGGCCGCGGACGAAACGTACCACTTCGCGGTTTCGTTACTTGGTGACTTTACAGCGAGGAGTGGTCGTTTCGTGGTAAATCAGGTCTTGGCCTTGCCACTTTAGGCGCTGCGCGAAGTCTTTGGTCCTTTTTTTTTTTTCGGGTTTGTTTCTGGGCCGGTTGAAGTGGTGAGCTGGCGGTTTGGTAGGCTGCTTCGGCTTGGGCCGTGAGCGACTCGGTTACTTTGTTTCCTTTGTCCGAAGTACCTTGCCCCCCTTGCTGATGGATGGTTGGGTGGATGGAAGGATGGATGGGTGGACGGCGAGAAATCGCCGAGGCCTGAAGCAGGTGATCAAGGCCCGTCGCGCGTCGTAGAAAAGCAGGACATCAGACGCGTGGGACGCCGAAACAAGCTGAATAGCTCAGATTTCGACGTGTGTGGCTTGAGTCACCGAGCCGAGGGTCGCGTCGGGCTTCCATCGGGCCTTCGAAAAACGAAGGCGACCAAGTTCCAAGATTACAAGCACGGGACCGGGCCGCAGCTATGCACACCCAAATGAGAGGGAAAAAAAATGAGGGCTCGATGTTCGTGCGAGGGAGCAGATGCACAGCGCTGCGGTGCTGCGGCTCGCCGGCCAGCTCACAGGTCACTGGCCCGCTATTTGCCAGGCTGGAGAGGGAGGATGGGAGGGGCACCGAAGATGCAGACAACTACTGGTGGGAGACTCAGTGGAAGACCAGAAACGCGATGCGGGACGAAGACAGAATGTGAGAGGAAACAGGGATTAGGCGTGGCAGATGAACAGCCCAGTGGCTTGTCCCACCCCAGTTGCAGCCGAGTGCATGGGCCAATTCGGCCACCAAGAGCGTCCCTATCAGGCTTAGCGTCCGCTTGGCCTGGGCGGGCGGCTGGCTGTCCCTTACCCCACGCTTCGAGGTTCAAATGGTGGACATCAACACGGAGCAAGGCAGGAAGCTCCTGCTGTGCTTGCACTCGCATTCGCACTTCCTTGCGCCTTCTTGCATTCAGACGAAGCTGCGGGAAAACACGTTTCTCTCTCCCTCTCTTCTTTCTCCTTTGCTGACGCAAATCTGTATTTTTTTTCGTGTCTCCCGCTCAAGAGGCAGCCTGCAACGTCATCTGGTACCTTTGTCAGATATTAGACGACCCTAAAGACCCTCGCTGCTCCTTTTTCCGACGATACAATGTCACCGCGGGACGCCTGAACCTAGCTCTTGGGTCGCAAGCCGGCCGAAGCCAAAACCAAACTTTTTCCCCATCGCAGTTCCAATTCTCAAGCGCGCACTGTCCGTCCATCCCAACGCTCCGTCCCAACAAACAACCAACATTAGACGACGACAAAGTACATAACACCATCACCGTCCGATCTGCTCCCGGAGCACCGAACCTCCTATCACTAGCCATACCACCCGTCTGGTAGCATATGGGCGACCTCAGTCGCCACCTCGACTCCCCTCATGGGCCCATTATGATATCCATGCAGCGTTCCCTCTCGTCGCCAGTCGCCATTCAACCGTCGCCGCGTATGTTGGGACGATCACTCATCGCCAGAGGCCAGCCTCCCATAGGGTAGTCGCAATGCTGACTTGTTCCGTTCCAATCACAGCCCGCTCGGCCCCGGCCTCGCGATCGCCGACCCCGTCCCCTTCCGACAACAACCATGTCGAGATCTCCCGCCCACGTCGGCTCCGCTCCCGGAGTCCGACTCGCTCCGCCAAAGAATCGATGAACGGTACTAGCCGCCGCAACAACGATGACCTAACCCGGCGACCATCGGTCCTCCACATTCCAAGCTCGGTCTCCGCCCGCAGCAAGCCCATTATTGACCAACCGAGCGCCCCCCCGGCCGCGCCGGCACCGAACGATTCATCCGACAGCCTCGAGGGTAACGGGTTTCCTTCGTCCCTGGCGGATGACAAGCATGGCAACATGAGATTTTTGCGGCCACTGCTGACCGATGTGTCACTGTACACAAACCCCAACCTCGGCCCGGAGGCCGAGGGCACGAGCCTGGGTGAGCTGGCGCATCTTGTGCGACTCTCAAAGTACCAGGAGCGCAAGCGCGCAAACACAAGGATCCGCCTCCAGAGGAATTTGGTATCCACTGCCCTGTCTGCCCGGTTAATGAGATGCGGTGAGATGGCCCATCGCAACCTAGTGGACGGCTTCCGCGGCGACAACAAGAAGACTTTTGGTGCCTTGTACAACGCCGTCATCGATGTTCGGAGGAGTTGCGACGAGACACGACGTTATGCCGTGCTGGAGCTGGACATGGAGCTGAACCAGAGCACCGGGCTAACTTCGTCCGAAAGTTTGGACACCCCGACTGGATCCCTGAACGGGGCAACCCCATCTCCGGACGCCGTGACCCCCTTTTTGAATGACGTTTCCCCGTCTTCCCGAGAGACGATTTTAAGGTTCCTCAACCAGATCAGGACCAACCCTGATTATTTGGCTACCCGCATTGCATCGCTCAAGAACTCGGAACTCACAGCTCTCACGAGCTTTCATCAGAACCTCGAGGCGATTGAGTCCGTGCTCCCTTACCACGGTGGTCGGTCGTCCGGCCGCAGTGTATCGGGGAGTTCTGTGCTCCCTGGGTCTAGCAGCAATGCCGGGAGCGGACCAACCAAGGAGCGCAGCGCGATCGAGCGGCTGCTATCCTTCCAACGCCATGATCCCATTTCGGCCCTGATCTACACCTGCTTTGCTAACTCTGCGGGCCCTGACAGCGCCGAGGACAAGCGCCGGACCGTGGCGTGGGCCAACGCCTGCGCACGCCTCATCTCTACTCCGTCGACCGGCAGCGAGCAAACCGTTATTTCGGTCCTCAATGTCTGGGTCTCGATGCGTGACTGGGCTGGTAAGTCCAACATGGAGTGGTACCTCATGAAGATCTTGGAAGACGGAGCGTTCCTCCTGGACCGTGCCGAGGACCAGCACGGAACCCGCTTCAACATGTCGGATTGGTCGTCCAAGGACCAGATTGCTGCCGAGGAGTTCTACACCAAAGCCGTGGAGGAATTGTTCGAGGTCATCGACGACGAGGATGCCACCGGTATCCCAGAAGGCCTGCTGGAGCTGGGAAATGAGCTCCTCAAGCGCCTCGACAAGAGAGTCGCCGAGACGACCCGACGTTGGCTCATCGCGAAATACATGTTCACCGTTTGGCTGCTCGGCGTTGTTATCCACCCGGAGGCATATGGCATGATGGCCGAGTACCACATCACCGAATACGGACGGCAAAAGATCCTCAAGACCGTCGCCATGCACGCGCAGAAATACGTCGTGGATATGCTGCAGAGCATGACCCCCGTGTCCACGCCGACCAAGATCAAGGGCCACATCGAGAGCATTTACAGCCGCTTCAAGGACCCATCCAAGTTTCGGAAAAAGCCCAGGCTCCTCCCCGTGCGGTCCATTACCTCGCTCCGGGAAACAGCTGAGGTCCGGCCCTATTTGGTCATCAGCCCAGCCGACCTTGCCACGCTGGTCAACGCGCTTTTTCCCGAACGCAGACCCCGATCTGCCCACTCCAGCGGATTCCGTTCCGGTGCGCCCTCCGTTTCCGGATTCTCTGCCATTTCACAGCCCATGTCTATCCGGACTGCGCCGAGCACCTTTGACACCATGTCCGTCTTGAGTACCAGTGCCGAGTCTTCGTTCAGCGACGCCACAACATCTCGGGAACCCCTTTTGGATGAGGAAAGCCCACACCGGCATTCCCCATCCGCACCGGAGCCGCCGAAACCCAACAACTACGAGGAGGACGGGTACCATCTCCGGTTGGCCATTCATGAGATGACACAGGTTTTGGGCCAGGAAGTTGTGCACGGGTCATGCCACCCGTGCGCCGAGCGATGGTCTGTGTTGTTCATCTCGCCCGACGGGAACAGGCTCTCTACCCACATGACTTTTGATCCGGACGAGGAAGTCGGGGAAGAGGAGAACTCTTCGGACACTAGTGACACAGAGGGCGAGGACACTGACGAGGGACGCCCCGAGCTGAGCAAGGATTACCACCAGCTGCGGGATTCTATTCTGAAGTTAGTGCAGGACTATGAGATCCCCCAGAGCCTGGAAAACGATGGTGCCCAGCAGCAAACATTCAGCAACCGAGCCTCTACCCTGAAGAAATACCGGAACAGGAACCGGATCATTACCACCATGGGAAGCCGGAACCCCTACCGCCAACGGGCGGCTAGCATCGCGAGCAGTATGGCTGAAAGCCCCCCGAAAAGCCTGAAAGGAAAAGAGACCGACCAGGCCGCGGACAACTCATCGCCGCTTATCACTATGTTGTCCGCAGCCTGCTCACAGTCCCGCGCGCAGTCAGATTTTGTTAACGCGCACCTTTACTGGAGGACCCTCCAGCAGCTCAATGCCCTGAGCTCGGAGTCGCTGCGTCGCGAGGGGTTTTCCGCACTTCTCAACATCTTTTCACGTGGCCCTAAGGATTCCATCCGCCGCTCAGCAGCCGCCATCGAAGAATATGACGCATGGTTGGTCTGGCTCAAGCAAAGCCAGGAGCGGGCCGAAAGCCAAATTGAGAGCATGATGCGCCGGCTGCGGTCGCTACGCGACAAGATGTGGTATGTCACGGATGTGCGAAACTCGGCCGCATATGAAGACTCGCGCAACGTCGCGGCAGCACTTAAAACCATGGGAACGCCTCGGAGATGGGCGTCATTCCAGCGCGTCAAGAACCACATGCAACGTGGGCCGGCCTCCAACTACCTCTTCCGGACCGAATCCCAGATCCTGGAACTCTTGGCAGCACCGGAGGATCAAGGCGGCCCCAACAAGCTCCGTGACGAACAAGCCGAGAAGACGGGCCGCTGGCTCCAGCAGTCAGGGGTGGAGAACTTTTGCCAGGGCGAGGAACGCATCCATCGCTTCTGCTGTGAGCTGGACAACTGCGTCAGCAAACTCGTCGGTGACAGCATCCAGGACGGGCCGGTGTTGTGGTCCAGTGAGCTCTTTGCCCGAGACCGACGGGCTTTCGAAACGACAAGCAAGACCACACGCGGGAGAGACCAGGACAACCAGTCCGTGTGGGACGATTCAATCAGTGTCATCAGCGACCCTGACCGGCGGTACGTGTCGGTCAGCCGTCCGGCTTCCATCAACAGCCGGGACTTGAGATCCCTGTCCGGGAACAACATGAGCACAATGTCTTTTGAGTCGAGTCGCTTCAGCTACTCTCGCGCCAGCACTGCCATGTCCGAAGTCCTGGACGGGTCCGAGTACTTCGGTGCCTCGTCCCCGGTTCACCAAATTGACCCTAACGCAACCTTCTGGTCACCCTTCCAACACCGGGCCACCTCTCCCAGTGCCACGTCCCGAGCGCATTCCCCGACTACCAGCCTGACGAACCTATCAAGCACCTTCTTCCCGCCGCACCAACAGCAGCCCCCTGCTCAAGCCCATTCATCCACCAGCCGACCCGGCACCTCTGTCTCGTCCAACGAAACGGTGTACCAGCAGCGCCAATCCGATGAGAAAACCCGCTTCCTAGCCGAGCTGCGGCAGACCCTGACAAGCCTCCTCCTCTCCGACCTAGGGAACCTTGTTTTTGCCCGCGGATCAGAAACGGACGCGTGGTTCGAGGGCCTGGGCCAGGAGTGCATCGACCGTCGAGAGGCAATCCAGCGGCGTGCGCGTAAAGCGCAAGTCAAGGATAAGCGCAGGTCTGCCAAGTCCGGTTTGAAACAGCGGTTTCTCGAGCAGAACCGCAGCTTTGGCGATGTTCGCGCAACTCTGGTCCACCAAGATGGATTGAGCGACAAGGCGCTTTCCGACACCCAGAGCCTCGGCCCAGAAGGGGCTGGCGGTAGTCAACGTGGGAGCCAACGCGGGAGCCAACGCGGCAGTGTCTACGGCGGCAGCATCCACGGCAACGAGAGCTCGGGGACAAATGACACCATCTCGGCCCGGAGGCACAATCAGGAATCGCGGAGAGAGTCCTTTCCCGATTTCCCTTTCACCAAGGCCTACCAGAGGCTCCTCAAAATGTTCTGCGTTCACCCGAACCCACAAGTCAAACTCAACGCGCTCTGCGAACTAGAACATCTCATCGCGGCCTCACTCAGCTCGGGTTCTCGGCGTGCCCGCCTAGCTTGGGCACGATCTGATATGGGCTCGGCATCCTCTGCGACGGACGAGCATGGCACTGCCGGCACAAGTCGTCCCCAACCCCTGGAAGAGACCATTGACAACGTCAAGGAACGCCGCTCCCAAACACTGATGCAAGCACCCAACTTTGGTACCGGCGCTCAGACCGGCCGGACTCCAGGTGGCGGTGGCAATGCCGAGACTCGCTCCATTGCTTCTGTTTTGCCTGCCAACAGCGACGCAGTCGCCAACATTCTTCAGGCTCTCTTCCGTGACCCAGCCCTGCGGCCCAAGACGCTTTTCCGCGACCTGCAATTCATCTCGGCTTTTTGTCCCCCTACCGTGCTCGACAAGACGGAGAAGGGTAAAGCGTTCTGGGATGCCGGCATTGCCGCTTTGAGCCTCAAGCAGGAAGTCTGCCGTACTATGATCGAAGTTGCCGATGAGATTGTCAAGAACGAGGCACAGTCCCGTACAGCAGCAGCCATGGCCGCCGCAGCGACTATGGCGAACAACAACAGACCGGGCAGCACCGCGTCTGACTCTACCGTTAACACGCCCACCACCGAACACCCGCCTGGGTCTATCCCACCGCTCTCGCCACCGCCTCCATCCCCTCCCTCGCCGTTGCCGTTGTCCAGACATGCGCTTGCGGACGCCGCCACGATGTGGGCCCTCACCGCGAGGGAAGGAGATCCCACAGCCCAGCGCGAGCTGGCCCTCTTTTCAATGACTTATCCCGAGTTGGCGCCGCGGACGTCGTTGCCTTTGTCTAAGCCCCGTGAGGTGTTCAAGCCAGCCGTCATGGAGAAGTATGGCAGTAGCGGTGGGTCGAGGTATCACCAACATATGCAAAGTGACAATAGTGGGTTGGGGTCTGGAGGAGTTGGGGGTTCTGGGATTGGAGGCGGTAGTGCCGGGGGAAGTAGCAGTGGCGTTGTCGGGGGTGTGGGTGGAGGAAAGGAGGATGTGAAGAGTGATCCCGCGCTGATGTGTCTCGCTATCCATTGGATGGAGGCGGCGGAGCGTGGGGGGGATGAGTTGGCGCGGGCTTTCATGGCGCAGGAGGTTGGAGCGGGACTGAGGGGTTGATGGATGGATGATTTATGGTGGTGATGATGGATGAATTTGGGAGGGAATGCACGCATGCTGGGCTTGCTTGGAGGGGATGTGGAAGCGAGGATTTTGCATCATATTCCTGGATCTTGGATTCTTCCCTCTTTGGCTGGATCCGTCTTTTTTCTTTCTTTTTCTTCTCATTCCTTTCCCCCTTTTCGGCTATGATGATACCTGATGCATTTTTCTTCGCGATACCTAAGTCATGACCCATTGTTTTCGTTTCTTGCCTGGATTGGCCCGGCTGGATAGAAGATGGTTGCCTGTGCCTTATCTTTATGGATGCTGGATGTTTTTTCTTCTAGGACGGCGAGAGAAAGAAAGAGGTGGACGGTGGAAGAGAGTGGGCTGGTTACGCCCAGGTATACACGATTGGGGCTCGCTCATAGACGTTTTGAAACGGGATTTTTGGATAGATACCATACCCTAGCATTCTTGTTGTTGCTGATGTTTTGATGTTTCGAATGCATACAAGCTGTTTATTTTTTGGGCTGAAATTGTTTGCAGATCTTGTTGAACGGGCGATTGTGAGCATGGATGTTTACGACAGGAACAATTTTGCAAAGTGGTGGCTGGACGTCTTGAAATTCAGATTCAAGAAACTCGGTGCATTCCTGGGGTGGATGAGTTCGGCAGTCGCGCTATAAATACCAGGGCCGACGCGTCGAGAATCGCGTCAACGACGATTGTGATGGTGAAGCAAGCAAATTGCAAATTACGAAGTACATGAAAAGCAATTAGCATGGGAGATGGCCCACACTAAATAATTACTCGTTTTCCCTCAGAATTCCTTCTCCATGTCGCGACAATAGCAGCGATCACAGCGAAAAAAGTTGTTGTTTTGGGTTGAAAGCAAAAATTCCGACCGGAACGGCCCCGAAGGACAATTCAGAGCGACGGACTCCGCGATGTGCAATGCAGGTCTATCGTCCTGGTACCCCTGCTTCATGATCCAGGTGCACCCAATCAAGGTAAGTATGAAGAAGAGAAAAGGAAAAGAAAGGAGCAAGAAGGTGGTCGGGGGGAGATTAATTTATACTTCGCATGGATGGTCTGTGCACGTCTGCAACATGCAGTTGCTGGGCTGGCGGATATTCCGATCCTGGCTGCTTAGGTAATCTATCACCCCTCCATGCGAAGTTGACGGACCGGGGCGGTCTGCGCGGCAGAAAGTGTGCCCCGCAGTTTGAGTCACCCTTTTGGCGGCAGCTTGACCAGGGTTCAGGGCCGAGCCAAGGCAAAAGTTCACCAACCGAACAGTGGGCAGTGGTTTGGTGTTGAGAAGTTTCTCAAGCACTTGTAGAACCAATTCTCCCCAAAAGGTTTAAATCTCCCTCCCGGCTGTAAAGTTAAGTCGATTGTCAAGATGCCGACCATCAACGTCGACAAGTACGCTCTTTTCGAGGAGCTGGGTGAACAGTAAGATCAACTACCCCGCCATGACCCTGACGGATGTTCCCATAAGATGCGACGGCCGTGTCTAACGGGTGTGATCACTCTAGGTTCACCGAGGAGAGCTTCCAGAAACTATGCTTCGATTTCGGCATTGAACTTGACGGGGATACCGAAAATGACCCGTCACGCCCCAAGGATCAGGTCCCCGAGCTAGCCATCGAGATCCCCGCCAACCGATACGACATGCTATGCTTCGAGGGTAGGTTATTTTGGGGACTGGTGGGATTTTCAAGGAAAGACTGCGTGTGCTAAGACAATGTGGATCATAGGCATTGCGCTACACCTGAACATTTTCAGGGGCAAGCAGCCTACACCGAATTGGAGGCTCGCTGATATCCCGGAGGACAAGCTGCAGACCCTCACCATCTCGGACAGCACGGCACAGGTCCGCCCGTACGCGGCTGCTGCTATTCTTCGGAACATCAAGTTCACGCAAGCGTCCTATGACTCCTTCATCAGCCTTCAGGACAAGCTGCATCAAAATTTGGCGAGACAGCGGACCCTGGTCGCGTGAGTGGTTCTGGATTTGATGGTGCTGTGTTGATCGGAAACCACGTGTGTGCTAACGCTCCTCCTGGTCGGCAGCATCGGTACACACGACCTCGACACCATGAACGGCCCGTTCACCTTCGAGGGGTTGCCACCAAAAGACATCAACTTTGTCCCCCTGAACCAGACCAAGGAGATCAACGGCACGGAATTGATGGAGTTCTACGAGGCGGACAGGCATCTGGGCAAATACCTCCACATTATCCGCGACAAGCCGGTATACCCCGTGATTCTCGACGCCGACCGAAATGTGTGCTCGTTGCCACCCATCATCAACAGCGAGAGGACCAAGATATCCCTTGGGACGCAGAATGTCTTCATCGAGATGACGGCGACTGATCAGACGAAGCTTGATATCGTCTGTAACATCATGGTGACAATGTTTTCCAAGTACTGTGCCGAGCCCTTCGTGATCGAGCCGGTCAAGATTATTTCCGAACACAACAACGTTTCGCGGCTAACGCCGAGCTTGACGACCCGGACGATGGAGGTCGAGGTCGACTACCTGAACCAGCTCTGTGGCCTGACGGAGTCCGTTGAGTCGATAGGCAAGCTTCTTACTAAGATGGCGTATACCACGGAGCCGTCAACGGACCCAAAGAAGGTTAAGGTGTTTGTTCCGCCAACAAGAGCGGATGTGCTACACCCTTGCGATGTGGTGAGTGCAATTGTTTCTTTTAATGTCTTCATTGACACTCGCTCATAATTTCTAGATGGAAGATGTCGCCATTGGCTACGGCTTCAACGACCTGCCCCGGTCTTCCCCAAACAGGTCCGTAACAGTCGGTAAGCCGCTGATGATCAACAAACTCAGCGATATCGTGCGCCACGAATCCGCCATGGCTGGCTGGGCGGAAGTCATGCCCCTCATCCTCTGCTCACACGAAGAGAACTTCGAATGGCTCAACCGCAAGGATGACGGGAAAACGGCAGTCCGCTTGGCGAATCCCAAGACAGTCGAGTACCAAATCGCGCGGACATCACTCCTCCCCGGCTTGCTCAAGACCCTCAGCGAGAACAAGGCGCTGCGCCTGCCGCTCCAGATCTTCGAGTCCTCCGACGTCGTCTTCAAGGACGATTCGGTCGAGCGCCGGGCACGGAACGAGCGTCGTTGGGCGGCGGCATACTACGGCAAGACGAGCGGTTTCGAGATCGTCCATGGCCTGTTGGACCGCGTCATGACGATGCTGCGGGTTGCCTTTGTTACGCATGAGGAAGGGCTCGAAGGAAAGAGCATCGACTTCAAGGTCTCGGAGAACCCGAGCGAGAAGGACGGGTACTTCATCAAGGAGATTGATGAGCCTACTTTCTTCAACGGGCGCGCCGCGGCTATCTGGGTCCGGCTTGGCGGGAAGCTGCAGCGGATTGGCGAGCTGGGTGTGTTGCATCCGACGGTGCTCGACAAGTTTGATCTGAGGTAAGCAGTGTGCTCCGCGTTTGGAATCCCCTTTCTCTTTTTCTCTAAACAAATCCGTCGTGTATTGGTATGCTGACAAGTTCATTTGACAGGTACCCAGTGAGCACGTTGGAGATTAACCTTGAAGTGTTCCTCTGAGGTGTCCGAGCTGTCATCCTGCTGTGTCTAGATTTGGGTTTAATAGCGTGGGACACGGATAAGAGTAAAACAAAACAAAATAGAAAGAGGAATCCATCCTCACTGATCTTGACATGTTATCGCTGTGAATATCCCATGAGCGGCCCCATACGCGATCTTGCGTACTGGAGGAGCTGATTTGCTACTGCCGGGTCTGTTTTCTTTTCTTTATCTTCCAAGGGAAAGAAACTACACTTCGCTGTCAGCGCGAGGTTTCATCCATCAACCTCCTATGACTCAGCAAAAATTCCCATGATGCGGTGAAAGTTTTTTTGTGAGCTTGTCTACTTTGGTACTTGTGAGTGTGATATTGAAATTAACTAAAACACAACGTGGTCATGTACTCAAAGCCAAGAGAAAGATTATTCCGGAAACATGTAATTGTCACGACTTCAATGGACAACATGATGGATAGTCAACGAAATGGAAAATATGAGTGACACTGGACTTGGTATGTAAACTAAATGGATTCCACGCATCATTCATCTAGGTTGGGATACACGAGAACCTGGAAATAGTGCAATATTTTGGAGAGGGGAAACTCAACCTTTTTCTAATGTAAGCTTATTAACTCATCACCGCAACAGGTTGTCTTCGGCGCTGACTACCACATTCGGCCAAATGGCAACGATAATTCCACACCATACTTTACTTGTTGTGTATGACAAGCGTTCATGTTATGGGGCCTCCACCAGCCGTTCTCATCACGTAAACTAATGTTGTGAACGGAGGCACTAACTAACTGAGAACGGATGGGAATATTTCAGAGACTTAGATCATCCATCATGGCCGGGGAAGGCTAGCGAGGACCGAGTCCTCCACAGTTACTACCGGGATTGTTTGGTCAATATCAGGTTGCTATGTCCTATTAGCTGCCACGGCTAGGTAATTAGATTATGGTTTTCAGTCAGTTGCCAGAATATTACGTCGGGTTAGGGTTGTTATTGAGATCAAAACACTGCACAAATGTGATCCTACATGGGCGACGACGACAACGTTAAACAAAGCATTTTGAAGTTAATATCTTTTGCTTCGCGGCTTCAAGTCTCCTCAGACCTCTCCTATACGCAGGACGCGTGTCCTATGATAGACCACCCTTTGCATTCCCAAATCGGGACCATCACATGTCCTAACTCCGGAGCTCTGACAACCACGCACCCTTCCCGGCGCTTCCTTTTCCTCCCATCTGACAAAACATCCCCGTCTCGTCTCCCTGTCCAATCAAAAACCCTTCCTGGCCGCATGCGACGGACTCTTATTCAGGGGTGTCCAGTCTGCTGGGACGATTGCGGCACCGAACACGCACTAACTCGGAGGGGGCACCACGAGCGAAAGTTCGCGGATCTGGCACTTGGCGAGTAGGTCTATCTTGTATCACCCACACTGGGCACTCCGAACGGGTGCAGCCGCACCAGCCCCAAACGAGCAACAAGGCAGAAGTGGCACCCCAAAAAAAACTTTGCCAAGGCAGGATCCGCCCGTTGAAGTTTAATTCTTGTTAACGTTATTCAGCATGGGTGAACGCAGCGGACATAAGGCTCAAAAGTCTCCGGCAAACGCCGTGCAGGTCTGGACAAGTTGAAGACGCCCAAAAGAATGATGCAACATCTCCTCTTGGTTTTGTTGATGTTTGGAGAACGGCTTCAAGTCAGCTGACATTACTGTGGGCATATCTTAAGCGCTCAATTATCAGAGCGCCGTCTAAACTCCACAACGAGGAGTTTCTGTAGTGTATTCCTGTAACAACATGCCAAGTGAATCACTCTGACGACAACGTGAGACAAAGAATGGAAAACAAGAAGCACCACTGAACGGGCGTCTCCTGTTGGCTCTCACCATTCGCACCTTCCACATGAATCATCTCATCTCACAATCCCAACCCTCGGACGAATGCAAATCTCAAATGTATCCGAGCACACCTAGCATGACCCCTGCAATTTCCTGATGCTGACTGTTTCTGGAACTCTTGGGACCAAAAGCAACCAATCATCAGTCGTGCCAATTCGTCCATGCATCCTTTTCGTCGGTTTTTCGTCTCTGCATTTCGAACCCTCGAGTCTCCGTCGTCCGAGACGAAGAAGTCCAAAGTCCGACAGGAAGAAGGCAAAGGAGAACAGAAAAGAACATCGCGTCGGAGAGATCGACGCCCCGGTGCGATTCCACATATTGCACCATGTCAGGCAACAACACCATCTCTGCCCAATTGAACGCGCCATCAATTTCTTATCGCCGACGAGCCACAGAGCCCCATCTCGCAATCAGATGGGACGATCCAGGGAAACAGATCCTTGGAATTTTCGCTCCGTTTCCCGAACCCACTCGGAGACTAACGACCCCTTCGTTTCTTCCCTTTCCTTTCCTTTTTGTCATCCAGCCTGGACACCGGAGCGGTTCATTTTGTCGTTAGCACGTATGGCACCATCCGAGGGGATTCTCTTCCCTTTTCTTCTTTTCCTTTGCGAATTGGTAATTCCCAAAATCCACCCACAGCATAAGTCGCCGAGCAGTATCCGTATGAGTTTTGTGTTCGTCCGTCCCAAGCCCAAGATCCAGTCAGCAGCGACAGGGCTGAGAAATCCCAATTCTCACTCTTTCGACCGGGGTATGTGGACCATGCGCGACGGGGGCAAGGTGGGAAAAAATACCAGAGGGAATACGCTGCTGTTAGGCTTTCCTTGTCTCACCTCAGCATAACGTCGCACGCTAAACGGGAAAGGGGAAAAGGAAAGCGAAAGTTTAACGTATCGATGCCGTACCTGCTACCAGTAACGGTCGGAGGATGCATTCACAGCCGGCTCTAATCTCCGGGTGACATTGCTGCGAGAAACATGTGGGCGTGAGAGAGACGGGAGTGGGTAACGAGGTACTCCCATCTCACAAGGTTCTCATCCCGAATGATCCCACGCGGCGTGGCTCCCCTGCCTCCGCTGCTCGTTCAGCAAACGGCATTTGACGCCCTACGCGGTGCCCGGTCGGTTAGTCAGTCCGTCCGTCCGTCAGTCACTCGGTTGCTCAGATCCGAGATCTGTCGTGCGCTCGGGCGATGCATGCATGTATATAAGCCAGCCCGGTGCGCAACACCCTGTGCTCTGTCCTGGCTTGCATGTCTCATATCTCTCTCCATCCAAACCCCTCCACCCCCTCTATCTGAGCTCTTGCTTTGCGGGTTTTGCTGCTTCCTGCGTCACCTACCATTGACGACTTGCGTGTGTCATTACCGTACGCGGGTGCTTGACCATTTCCATTCACCCCACGCTGAACCCCTTTTTCGCGTTTACACATTTGCATCGTTACCGGTACATAGCCCCAGCACTCGATTGTTTCTCATAACGAATATGCCCTCGCCCACCACACCCGTGGCGGCCACCCCGGCCGCCCGGTCGTCCGAAACGACGCTGGCCACCGACGCCGGCGAGCGGCCGACCACTGCCGAGAACCCTACCGTCGCGGCCGCAGCTACGACCCCGACGAAGACAACCGCTGTGGGGACCGGTGCCCCCACGCTGAGCCCACCCAAGCCGGCACACGATGGGGAGTATCTCAGCGGCGAGTCGACGCGTGCCGCGTCGCCGACGGGGGACGACGAGACCACGGTCACGAAGGAGAAGGTTGTGGAGACAAGTGAGAAGGCGGCCTCGACGAAGGATGTCGAGGCGGGTGCTGTCAAGGAAAGCGGGGACGAGGGAGAGGAAATCGAATACCCGACCGGCTTGGCGTTCACGTTTATCATTGTGGCGCTGGTGTTGAGTATCTTTTTGGTGTCGCTTGATATGGTATGTCCTCGCCAACCCTAACCCTAGTCTTCCCCTGACACCAAGTTGACATGATACTGACAACACCAGACCATCGTGGCCACGGCCATTCCCCGTATTACCGACGAGTTCAAGGGCCTCGAAGACGTCGCTTGGTATGGCTCGGCCTTCTTCATGACCGTCGGTGGGTTCCAGTCGACATGGGGCAAAGTTTTCAAGTACTTCCCGCTCAAGATCTCCTTCCTCATCTCCATCTTCATCTTCGAAGTTGGTAGCTTGATCTGCGGTGTCGCGCCCAACTCGACTGCCCTCATCGTCGGCCGCGCCATTGCTGGTGTCGGCGCCGCGGGCATCGGCTCCGGCGCCTACACCATCATCGCCTTCACCGCCCCGCCCAAGAAGCGCCCCGTCTTCACCGGTATCGTAGGTACCGCCTACGGTATTGCGGCTGTCATCGGTCCCCTCATCGGCGGTGCTTTCGCGGACCACGTCACCTGGCGTTGGTGCTTCTACATCAACCTGCCCATCGGCGGTATCTCGGCGTTCATCATCCTGTTCTTCTTCACTGCGCCCAAGGGCGCCAAGCCTGTTGACGCGACGCTGCGCGAGAAGCTCCTGCAGATGGACCTGGTCGGCACGGCGCTGGTGATGGGTGGTGTCATCTCGTATATTCTGGCTCTGCAGTATGGCGGCCAGACGCTGCCGTGGAACGACAAGACAGTGATTGGGTTGCTGGTTGGGTTTGTGGTGATCTTCATCGTGTTCGGCTTTTGGGAGGTTTACAACGGCGAGCGGTCCATGATTGTCCCGCGCCTGTTCCGGCAACGCGACATCTGGGTCAACTCGATCTTCATCTTCCTCTTTGCCGGCGCGTATTTCATCGTCATCTACTACCTGCCCATCTACTTCCAGAGCATCGACAACTCGAGCCCGACGGATTCCGGCGTGCGCAACCTGCCCCTGATTCTCTCGGTCACGGTTGCAACCATTGTGGCTGGCGTTGGGATCTCGGCCACGGGCATTGCGGCGCCCGTCGCGGTCGGCAGCGCGGCCATCGCGACGGTGGCCTCTGGGTTGTTGTACACCCTGGATATCGGCACTGATACCGGCAAGTGGATTGGGTACCAGATACTCGGCGGGTTTGCCTGGGGCCTGGCGTTCCAGGTGCCAATTATCGTTGCCCAGGCCACGGCCAAGCCGGACGATATCTCTTCTGTCACTGCTATCATCCTCTGTAAGTCACTTACCCTATCTCCACACCTATCTGTCCTCCTTCATACTAACATCCAATCCTGTAGTCTTCCAAACCGTCGGTGGCGCCTTCATGGTCTCAGCCGCGCAATCCTCCTTCGTCAACACCATGGTCCTGCGCCTGCCCACCTCCGCGCCAGGTGTCAACCCCTTGGTTGTCCTCGGCACGGGTGCCACACAGATCCGCCAGGTCTTCCCCGACGAGGTCGTCCCGGGCATCCTGGTGGCCTACATGGCGGGTATCAAGGTGGCGTTTGCGATTGCGCTGGGCGCGGTCGGTGTGGCGTTTGTGGTGAGCTTGTTTAGCAACTTTAAGCGGCTTAGCCCGGAGACGTTGAAGATGGGTGGTGCTGCTGCGTAAGGAATTTACCTCAGTACTCGGGGGATTAGAGGGGATAAGGCGTAATGATAATGTGTGGGGCGGGCATTTTGTTTTGCTTTGGGCACGGGACTGGCTTAGATCATACATGGCTCGGGGCGAATGGGCGTGGGGGTTGGATGTGTTGGTTCGTGGTGGTTGGATGGATACCCGGTGTGGAGGATGAGCATTGCGCGTGGTTTGCATTTGATTCTGTTTTCCCTGGATATAATTAGACTCCTCTCACATACAACATACCTATACTTCAAAATCGTTCTATGAACCAACGCAAGTAATTACCCCCCTGATATCCTGTTTGACCCTAGAAACCCTCGTGTTTCGCTTTGAACTGGACGGGAATCGGCCTGAGGGGCGGACGTACGTACCTCAACCCATAGTTCATAGCGCTACGGGACATGTCAGAGCGTCTGTCATGTGGCTTGTGCTGGGCGGGCAGTTGACATAAGGGTCTACGTTCTATAATATCTGAGCGCATGTCCGCAGATCTTTCTAACAGTCCGTAACAGCCATATGTACAGTGGTCTACTGTAACGGACATGCAATAGGGAGGCCACTGGCCGCGGAAGATTATTGCTGTAGTAGCTTTGAAACCATTACAGCCGTCTCGTAGCCGTAGTGGCTCACATTCGATTATCAAAGAAACTGCATAACCTCCACAATCTCAAGCATTGATGAACCTGTACCCGAGTGTTGTGACGTCTATCCGAGCATACCTCTTCCTTATCAAAATCCTATTCTTGACGCGTCTTTGAGCCTTCGCCATGACCGCTTTTGACTCCCAAGTCAAAGTTATAAATGCCCCTCCCTTCTCCCACCTCAGCTCCCCCAGATTTCCTTTTCTCTGTCATATCAATCATATCCTCAGAAGTGGAAAGTTGGTATCGCATGGTCTGTTGCTAACGCTCTGAGGGTTAGCCCTCAACGTCACTCTCATTATCTTTTACATTCGTTAACATTGCAAGCCCTTCCACTTCAATACCCCTTTAATCTAACCTCACTCCCCTCTACTTCAACCTAATACTACATCGCCAACATGCCAGGCTGGCGCTTCGCGTTCGCCCTCTCCCGGAAGGCCGTCAAAAGTGCCACACCCCCAGGCACTGTCGTCCTCATCGGTACATCCCCCTTCCCCCCTTTCCCCCTTTCCCCCACACTACCCAACTAACCCAAACCCCTAGAGCACAAACCAATCCGCGCCAACCACAACGGCACCGGCACCGGTAACGGCAACGGCAACACCAATCCCAACACCAACGGTAACACCAGCCACTTCGAAGAGCAAGTCGTCAAAGTCCCCACGCCAACCCCCGACCCAGCCGACCCGCTGAACTGGCCGACCTGGCGCAAGGCAGCATGCATGATCAGCGTGGCATGGTACGCCTTCGTGTGCAACTACATCTCGGCATCAATTGCACCCGCGCTGCCGTTGTGGAATCATGCGTTCCCTGGGGATCGGAGGAGGGAGGAGGAGTTGATGCGGTTTGTTGCTGTATGTTCCCCGTCTTTCTTGTCTTTTGGTGTAGTGTTTGCGAGAGGGAAAAGGGGGAAGTGCTAACTAACGGAGAATAGTTTAATGTCTTGGTGCTGGGGTTGGGGAATATTATCTGGGTGCCGCTGGCTAATATCTATGGACGGCGGTTGATTCTTATTTTGTCGACTACCCTCTTGTCTGCGGCGACTACGTTTGGGGTGTTTCAAACAGGATACATGGCGACGCTCCTGATCCGGATCTTTCAGGGGCTGGGCAGTTCGGCTTCGGAGACGGTTACCCCGGCGATTGTGGGGGATTTGTTTTTTGTGCATGAGCGCGGCGGGTGGATGGTATGTATCTCATGCCCATGACATTCTCATGCTGTGACCTTTCCCTTTGAGGGATAGAAAGGTACCTGTACTGACACACGACCAGGCATTCTACAGCGCCTCGCTAGCCACCGGCTCCGTCGTCGGGGGTATCACCGGCGGCTACATCGCCGCCGAGCTCGGCTGGACGCGGCAGTTCTACGTCGGCATGGCCATATCCGGCATAGCCTCTCTCGCCGTCATGTTTCTCGTCCCCGAGACTATGTTCGACCGGAGCCAGTTCGCACTCCCCATCGAGCTGCAGTTGCCGAGGGTCCGGGTGTCACGGTACTTTGGCCCTGTGCACGGTGTTGGGGGGGAAACCAGCGGCAGCAGCAGCAATGGCCATCATGTAGGGGCCAACACTACTACTAACGGGGAAGGCACGACGCAGACTGCCCGGGAAGGTGTCCGGGTTGTGACGCAGGATGATGCTATCGTGGCTGCTCCCGAAGGCAGAGGCAGCAGCAGGCGCGACCGCCGGAATGGTGGGGCGCGCAGCAGTAGCGGACTGCAGCGCAATCAAAATGGACACTTGAGCAGCGGCAGTCGCAACAGTGGACATCGGCACAGCGGCGTGCGGGTATGGTCGTCCGCACCTAGACAGAGTCTGATGACGTTGCCGTCGATCGCACATTCCCAGTTTACCCGTCGGATGACCAATGGGTCGTTGTTGCCTGAAGAGATGCAGACGTGGTATGAGGAAGCGACGGATGACGGGGAGGAGCAGGGGCAGAACGAGGAGGAGGACTTTGAGGAGGACGAGGAAGTTAGGCGGGCATCGACTAGGGTAGTTGCGGGCAGTGATGTGGATAGCGATGAAAGTGTGGAGGAGATTGGCCGCGGGAATGCGACTAGGAGTCCAAGGAGGAATGGTATTTTGATTGAAAACCGCGGAATTCCTCGCGCTCACCCTCACAGGAATAGTAACAGGAACGGTAACGATAACGGCGAAGGAAGCAGCGGTCGGAATAACAACGGCAACCGCAGACAGTTCGCCACCGACTACGAAATGATCGCCGCCGGACCCGAATACTACTATAAAGGCCCCAACAACGGCATCTCGGGGGCCAGGGCCAGGAGCGGCCTTCATCGACCTTTTCCCGGTGGCTGGAACCACAACTTTTCCCGGCCTGGTCCCTACCGCGAATACCAACCCCCCCTGGCGAGGTCCCGGTCACCTACCATCCGGGCCTCGCAGTGGCTCATGAACCCCCGACGCGCGCCGAATCCCCCATCACCCCCTCCGACCCCGGTCCCTCCTCTACCGCCGGTAGAGTCGCCAGCACCGGGACCGGGGCCAGGGGGAATCGCATCAACGGCGGCACCATCCGCGTACCCCCCCTTCTCGTTCCTCCGCTCTCTCCGGCTGTCCCCCTACCGCGGCCACGTCTTCCATCACTTTTGCAAGCCCTGGTTCGCCCTGCGTCTGCCCGCCACTTGGATCATCATGCTCCAATATGGTGGTCTGGTGGGCAGCGTAGCAGTCATCTCCACGGTCGGCCCACAAGTGCTTTCCCGCCCGCCTTATCGCTGGGGCGAACACGCCGGCCTGCTGTTCGTCGGAGCGCTGGTGGGGATTGTGCTGGGTGGGCTGTGGACGGGGCTGGTGGCGGACTGGATGGTGAAGTGGCGGGCGAGGAGCCAGGAGAGCGGGTTTGCTGAGCCCGAGGCTCGGGTTGGGGTGGTGGTGCCTGCACTGGTAGTTGCTACCTGTGGGTTGTTGGTGTTTGGGGCGTGCGCGCAGTTTCCGGGGGAGAATGCGCTGGGGTGGGTTGGGTTGGAAGTGGCCTTTGGGATGGTTTCGTTCGCGTTGGCGCAGGTTCCGTCGATTTGGTTCGGTTACGTGAGTTTCTTTCTTTGATGCCTTTCTTTTTCCCGTTGTTGGTTCGGTTCTCCAACTAACATGCCGCAGCTCATCGACGCGTACGACCAGTTAGCCAGCGATTGCTTCGTCATGATTTGCGTCTTTCGCGGTGCCATCCCGTTCGCATGGACCCTTGTAGCCGCCCAGTGGATCGAGAAAGCAGGCTACCTCGTTCCATTCGGTGGCTTCGCCGGGATTATGGCTGTCTTCTCTATGCTCATAATCCCGGTGGTCTGCGGCGGGAAGCGCATGCGAATTGCCACGGCACGGTTCGTTGTCGCGAACCAGTAGCGGGCAATCAAGAAGCGTGGGCGTGACGAAGTTAACTGGACTGGGAGCTGGCTCGGAGATTGGATTGTCCCTGAGGGTCTCAACATGGGGCGGAAGAGTTAAGTCGGAAGATGAGTGGTCGGGGAAACGCTCAACATGAGGCGGGAGATTGACTCGGAAGTTGAGTTGTCGCCGGAGGTTTCAAAATTTGAGCCGGAACAGAGCAGGCGAGGACTTTTTAGCTTTCATTGGGCATTTTCAGGAGTTTTGCATTTTGTTTCTAGTCCAAGCAAGCATCCCGGCGTTAATGAGTAAATACCAAGTCAAAGTCAAGGTTCTCCATCGCATCCATCGGTGTCGTTTGATCAACCCCCGTCCGCAGTCCAGCCATGTACTCCGGAGTTTGCCATGGCCATGGTATGGACGAGTATGTATATGTGTCCTCACCAAAGAAAGGCTGTTCGGTGAGCGCCGGGTCGTAGCTGTCGAGGTACTGTAACGTCGTTGAGAACGGCTCTAGCGAAGCATCTCCAGCCTGGGCAGTGTGAATATTTGTCCCGTCGACCTGACAACCTGGTAAAGAAGAACCTCCAGGGTCTATCCCCTTATCCTCATGAATGCCCTCATGAACACCAATCTCTCCGCCGATCCCGTTCTTCTCATCATCTATCACAAACTCTGCGTTCTCCACCAGGGCCAATACCTCACCCTCTAGTCCCAACCCCCCTTTCCACTCCCCCATCTGTCTGCCTTCTCGTCGGAAATGTTCCGCCACATGCTCACACCGCCGTGCCCAATCTAGAAACTCCTCCCCGCAGAACCCACATCGCGATTTCACTCTCTTCACTACTGACTTCCACTCTTTTAGGATCCGGGCCATATCTGCCGCTGTAGTCGCTGCTGAGCCCTGGCCTGTTCTTGGGCCGGCGTCTAGCTCTGTCACGCCGTGGCATGCGCGGAGGTGTTGGCGGAGGTGGTCTTTGCGGAAGAAGGTGCGTGCCGAGGGGGGTTTGGAGAGACATTCGGCTGTGTTGTGCGTGGCGAGGTGGGTTGCGGTTGGGGAGGGGGTGTGGCAGAGGGCGCAGCGGGGGTTGGCGGTGCTGTTAGGCTTGCGGTGATCGGAGTTGGGGTGGTATATTGGTCCTGTGGCGAGACAGGTCCATTTTTCGAGGGGGAGGTGGAGGGTTGATTCGTGTCGGGTCCAGTCGTAGCGGGTTTTGAAGGTTTCGGGGCAGAAGGTGCATTGGTAGGGGCGGGTTGTTGTTGGGTTGTTGTTGTTTTTCTGGGACGGGGCTTTTCTTCCCCGTGCGCGCCGTCGACGTCCATGCTGTCGACGTAGAGTCCACCCCCCTGGGAAATGAGACGTATCCCCGGAACTCGCTGCTGACCCGGATGAGCTCAGTGATGATAGCTGTGACACGCTTCCTGATGAACCGGACCTGGGTGCCCCCGTCCCCGAACCGGAGAGGATGGACCCGGCTTCCCAGGAGGTTGAGCCAAAACACGAGTTGGCCTCTTCTTCCTCGGCTCTCCCTCCGAGTAGCGCATCAAACATGGCTTGGCGGTCGACGAGGTAAGAGGAGCTCGGGTAGGTCGCGTTTTCGGCTGCCATGGTGATGTCTACTAGCGATGCGGGTTCTTGCTCGGGGGGTGTGTGCCGCCAGCGGTCTAGGGGTGTCATGGCGTCCCATGTGTAGGTCTGAGTGTCGGTTGCTGGGGTGGTTGCCGAAGGCAAAGGTGTGGTAGGGTTTGGGAGAGAGGCGGAGACCGTAGTGGTAGGAGCTGGGGGTTGTAGGTGGGTGGCTTTGCGCCGGCGGGCGTTGATGAACCAGAAGGAGATTTGCCGGACGGTGAGACCTGTGCGGGTCGCGAGGTCGCTTTTTTCCTCCTCCGTGGGGTAAGGGTGGTCCGGGTGGGAGAAGAACCATTGATTGAGGATGCGAGTGGACCATTTGGCGTGACGGGAGAACTTTTGGCGGGTGTGTCGAGCATTGGGCTCGTGACCCGTTGAAAAGGACGGGCTAGCTGTTGATGCCATCTTGAGAGTGTGAAACACTGAAACGGGATATTGGCGAACTCGGCCGGATCTGCCGGAGGAGATAATGTAATCAGAGTATGCGGGCGATAAGGTTATGACATAAAAGCCCCCGAAAACGAAACCGTTGTGTCCCCGTCCTTGGTCGTGCGACCACGAGTTGACAAGAGTTGAAAAACGGATTGGGATGAGGAGAAAAGGCGCGACGACAGCTTAGACCCACATTACCTGCCATTCAACGCCCTACCAGCCAAGTGCCAAGACCTGTCACTTTTCTTTTCTGAGGTACTCCGCTGCCTCAGTTTGCCCGCTTCAAGGGTGAGAGATGATGTGTTTCAAACGGTGTGAACCGCGAGAGGTCCGTAGCTAGCTTTATTCAAGAACATATATACTCCATCGGCAATCCGCCCACTTCTTTTTTCCTGTCGAGGCCGTGGTATGGACAGCACGCGACTTACACGGGACTTGCCCGATTAGGAAGGTGGGCATCATCCGGAAGAGCGACGGACTTACGCACGAGGAAACACAAGCCCCGACCAACACTTCTGCCTTGCAGTTGACCAGCGCCTGTATTTCAGCCGGCCACGCTATTATCCATGAGGAGATAACTTTTGAATGTTGCCCCCGAGTTTGAAAAATACTACCACGCCAAGTTGTGGGCATCGAGTCAAGGACGCCGAATTTATTCACAAGGGCCACAGGATCTCGTACGATCCGTGGAGTGTTAATCAGACGCAAATTATTGTACTTCATGGGAGTTTAGATCACATAAATATGTGAGGTAAATTGTGAACAGCCATACCATATCAATATAGGCCATGATTCCGTACATAGTAATCATAATAGTCCGCGGCCTTCAGCAGGCTGGAAATCTGTGTCAATCATGTGTCGATACTTGGATATCAACATCAGGAAGAACGCAGATCGACTCTCCTTGTCTCAACGGAATCTCACACCGTCTTCAACGGATAGAAACCAACCGTGGGCAAGGACACTAAAAAGCCCGTTCCAAATTCAGCTGTTTCAAAACCTGACGTCGGGCAGAAACCAAGTGTCTTTATTCCCTTTTTTGAACATGTTTCGTCGGGAGAGTTTTGGCAAAGCCACCGATTCAACTAAACGTTCAGGCTGTTCCTTGCTTAAGTTTGAGACAGAATGTCCCATATCTCAACCCCGGTCCCCGCCTTGAACCCTACACCGACGCCTATTTTTGAGCCATAAACAACATGAAAATCTTAAACACCCGCCGGGTATCTCAAAGCTTGTCCCCGACCCCCGAAGACCCTGACTCTTATCATCAACCGTGAAGTTTCGGTCTCACCACTCGGAATGAACTTCCCACCGCTTGGATGAATCCACACCAAACCCATCTTTTGACGTTTTCTGTTTCTCGATAACTTTTCCAAAGGTTTCGGCGGTGTGGTTTCTCAAAAGGGGGACAGAATGGCGGTCAAAATGGAGATAAAGTTCACCACATCCTCCAAATCTCATCGCATTGCAGTTTTGCACAACAGTAGCGCAAACTTCGACCATCGCCCCAAGTTCCTCGCCTGTCGCCCCGACCAAAAGCCCACAGATCAACCATCACCATGCGCTTTTCCGCCCTTCTCATCGCCGCCATGGCTGCCATCGGCGTTCAAGCAACCTGCGTTGTAAGACCCAACCCCTCGGTGTTGACCCTACCCTTCTGACGGTCAACTTCTTTATCTTCTTTCCCTTCACTAAGCCCCGAAGATTGTAAGACTGATTAATTAACTCTCCCAGGCTTACGCCAACAACGGCAAGAAATGCACTTTCTACAACCCTGTTCTCATCCATGAGTGCCGCCGTGGCCACCGTGAGATTCTCTGCTGCAGCAGTGTGCATTGCGAGTGTGAGTGAAAAATTGTATTGTTGTGTACTTTATCATGAAGCTGGCTGTTGCTGATGATGTCGTCGCGCACAGAAATTTGGATCTTTTCCGCGGAGGTGAAAACAGACTGGGGAGCAAGGGGCCGGGTTCGAGATAATGGAAGGAGACATCCACATGTGGTTTTGAAACCGGGGTGTCCTGTCGGTTTTGTGTCCGGGTTACTGGCAAGATGTTTTAGTTATGTCGGGATGAATGAAACATGGCACAGTCTGATATCGCAGGTCGATTTATGAAAGGCAATGTGCATAGTTAATCACTTGACCTGTAATGAACCAGGGTGAAAGTTCAGCTTCCAAGTCCACATCTGCGGTTTGCGTTGTGAAGGCTTCATAGCAATAACAGTGAGTCTAGATGCAGAAATTACCCATGGATACCCGCGTAGGTAGGACCCAAATGCAACCCAGAACCCATGTGGGTACCCATATGGGTTTGGGTTCATATGGGTTGGGTCTCGAGATCATGATCTAGAAATATGGGCAAGGTTCGGGCTGTAATTATTATATGGGTTTAGCCTCGGCAGGGAACTACTCATCATTAGTGTCACCGAATTACAATTGACGCCCATCGTTGTAAGGATAATGTGTAGAGCCCTACACAGAGTAACGATCTGAGTAATTAATCATCTCATTAGCCGAATCAACACCCAACCCCATAAAGGTGTCCGATCTGACCCAAACCCAAATCAATTCTACCCATACCTCCTACCTATAACCCATATTATTTAGGTAGGTACTACCTACCCACCCATACCCATTAAGGAACTAATTGCCCACCCACGAATGCCCATGAGTAAGTAAGTCGTCGCTTCCTTGAAAATGGCGAGTGGGGGAAGGTGGTCTCAGCCAATCGGACCTTTTAAATGGGGAATCTTGAAGTTTTCAAGCAAAAATCAGTTCCTGACCTTGACTTGACTTTCTCATCACAGCCGCAGTTATCTGAACCCAGCAGCACCCCCACACTCTTACGAACAATTCACAGGGAACCACCGCAGCTACAACTCGCTACAGGTTATCATGGACCGTGGTATCGTGCACGCCTGCTTTGACGAGTTCGTCGCGACCGGCGTAGTCCTCTTCGACGATCAACAAGAGCAAATTGAGCATGTCGAAGATGGTCTCAAGGTATTCATCCCCTTTCCATAATTCTCACCAGACAAACAAAAAAAACAGAAAATAAAACCCCAAATGGAAAAGACGCTAAATCTCTGCAACACCAACCCAGTTCCACTTCCTCCTCACCCCCTCTACCATCAAGAAACCCCTCTTCCAACAACCCCCCGCCAACCCCGACCCCAGTAGTGGCCGACTCGAAGGAAGCGACATCGACACCCTCGGCTTCGAAATCCCCCTTTCCTCAGGGGAAATCCCCCTTTTGTCACCATCCACGTCCACCTACCGACCTGGGGGGACACGAACTCACTTCATAGTCGCCAATAAATTCGCCCTTGCCCGCCCCCACTTCCTGGTCCTGACCTCCTCCGGCCTCAGACGCCAACATGAGCCGCTCGACAGGGATGACTTTGAGTTTGCGTGGTTTATGCTGCATTCTCTACCGAGGAGGGAGAAGACGTTGGAAGGGGGGGCGAAAGACTATCTGGCGTTTTTCAACTGTGGTCGGGATTCCGGCTGTAGTCGGGTGCATAAGCATATGCAGGTGTTGCCGATGAGATGGTCAGGGTCGGGGACGGATTCGGGGTCGAGTTCGGGGTCAGGGTCGGAATTTTTTGATTTGGGGCGAGGAAGTTTGATTTCGTTTCTAGAGGGTGATGCGGGCCAACAGGAACCGGAGATCCCGTTTTCGTGGTTCTACCAACGCTTTGAGAAGGAAGATATGACCGCTCCCGAGGTCGAGGGAGTGTATGCCAATTTACTCGCGCAGGCTGAGACTGCCGGGCAGACAAAGGGTGACATTCCTGACAACACCGAACCGGGCGCGGCGTGCCCGCATAACGTGATTTTTACGAGGCGGTGGATGGTGGTTATTCCGAGGCGGCTGGCGAGGGTGAGCACAGAGGTCGGAACGAATGCGTTGGGAATGTTGGGGGTAATCCCGGTTGGGACAAGTGAGGAAATCGAGAGTTGGGTGCGGCTGGGGGTGAAGAAGGCGTTGGCTGAGATGGGTGTGCCTAGGTCGGAGGAGGGTCCTACGGCAAAGTCGGTGGTTTGATTTTAGAGACGGAGTATGCAAGATTTGCCACCCATTATTATAGGGAGCTTTCGGCATTCGGAAGCCTCAAGTAGGTAGTGTTTCACATTGTTTACCCCATCCCATTCCCTTACTTAGGTAATTGATTAATTAAACCCCGTTCCTCCCGTTCATGTGTTCTAGCTTTTCTTTTTCGGACATATTTAAAACCAGGTTACCACGGGCTTCGAAACTATATTTTCCTAGCCATTTGACTGAGATCCCAGACTTGAAATGATCGTCGAAGGACAGGGTGTAGACCCCATAGCCATAGCATAGCCGAGAACCTTTTCATCCACCCAATTCTGTCACGGTGCATCTTCCTTCAAAGACCAGTACTTCGAAGAATCAACCTTCTGATTGTGGGCTCCAACCGAACCATACGCTGCTTCTCAAATGTTTCAAAGCTAGCCCCTGATGCATCGCTCTCTCCGTAATTATCTACTAGCCTGGTCTTCGTTTTGGGCAGAATCAGCCCTCAACAACCACCGGGCGGCCTGCAACACGATCGATTTACGGTGCAAAATGAACGTGGCGACGGTGAAATGGCATGGCCTGTTGCACTTAACGGACCAAGATACTGAAAACTCAATATATACGTTTCTTCGTCTTCTCTACAGCAAATATCGACAAGAAATAACACCTATATACAATTCTCCTGAAACAACAAACCATTGTTCATCATCTCAGCCACAACTCCCATCGTCACCTTCTACAAGCACTGTGAGTAGTAGTCGCTCGAGTACTTGCACGTGTACGGCGCGGCACACGTCTTGCACCCAGTGTACCCAATGCCGTCACACTGCGACCACTGAGCGGCGGTGCAAGTCGGGGTGGTAGCCGTCGTCGTCGTCGCGGGGGGCTTGGTGGTAGTCGTCCCCGGGGCCTTAGTCGTCGAGGTCGTCAGGGTCGTGCCCGGCGTGCCAGGCGAGGACGACACCGGCGGGGTAGTCGAGCCTCCGTCACAGCCCACGCGCGACGAGCTGATGACAATGTCGTCGTACCAGAAGGTGTTGGTGTCGCCGCCGTAGGACTCCCAGCCGAAGTACACGCCCGAGGGCTTGGGCTTGATGGAGCTGCGTTGCCATTGGGCCGCGTTGGCGTTGCCGTCGCCGGGCTTGCTGGTTAGGCCGGCGATGGCGTTGCCGTTGAGCCAGGTCTCGATGGAGCCGTCGGTGCCGACGTGGTACTCGAAGCATTGCCATGAGCCGGTAGGCAGGGCGGTAGACGCGGCGATGCCTTGAGGGGAGAGGTCGGGGAGGGTGGCGTCGTCGGACTCGCGGTTGTACATGAGAATCTGCGACTGGCCGCCGATGCGTAGGTGCTTGTTGCTGCCCTGGGCTGGGTCGGGCATGGTGATGAAGGAGACGTGGGAGGAGGTCAGGGCCTTAGAGGCTTTCCTACAAGCAGAGCCCCATTAACCTCTGATAATTTTCGCACTTCTTTAAATACTTAGAGGTACTTACAGCCACGTCCGGACATATAGGTCCCCGCTCGGGACCTGGGTCGTGCCCACGAACACATGCCCGCAGTAACCCCCCGCGCCGTCAACACGGATCGAGTTCTTGCCGCTGTGCGCCGTCGTCGAATCCAGCGTCACGCTGCCGCCCTGGTTGCAGTCGGGAGCGTAGATTGGCCACGCAGACTTGTCCCAGCCACTTTCAAAGTCGTTCGACACCTGGGCCGACACTAGCGGCACCGCGGCCGCGCAGGCGAGGAGAGCGGTTTTGTGGAGCATTATGGGCGAGAAGTGATTATGAGTTCAGGGATGACGAGAAAGGGGAGGAGACAAAAATGCTCACAGAAGAGGGACACGATCCCCTTTTATTTACTTCCGTGGATTGCCTTCCCCGGAAACTCGGCTCCCCAGATCCACCGTTCCATTCGCACCAAAAAGCTTCTTTACAGGTCCATCTCAAACTGGAAGTTCGGCGCCGGCGTGCTGTCATGCTCGAAAGGGACAAGACCCGGCCGCATCGGACCGCTACCACGATCCCTTTCATTTACCACACACTGCCCTTCAAACCCAACACGGTATTTTTAGGCCTCAAGTGTTTCGTCCCCGTCCCTTCCACAGCTTCGGCAACCCTTCTTCCCCACAAGACAAGCCAGGACGAGACAAGCTTCGGAGCTTTCGCAGCCGTTCCACTCCCACACTGGCGCCCAGCCGGGTTAAACACCCCGGCTCGCCCCCTGGCGAATCCCATTGTGCCTCCCGGCGACATGCACTGGAATGTAACGGTACAGAACCCCACCAGGTCTTTCCTCAGCGCAGATCAGCCTGTGTCGACCCGGTTTGCGGGTCGCCTTTTGTTGTCCTCCCAAAAGGGTCTAGAACACGGGTTGTAAATAACGTTGCGGTGGCGGCAATGGGCGCCGAGAATCCGGGGGGGGAGGGTCCGTGGAGTTGTTGGTGATTGTTGGACAAACGTTGGTAGAGGACAGGGAGAAAGAATCGAAGTGAGAGTGAGATTTGTTAGGAGTAAAAATCCTAAAGGAACAAAAACCAACGTTGGCAGGTAAATATTTCGACCTCCCGACGTTTGGAAGAATTAAGCCGTTGACCTTCGGTCAAAGACGATTGTGGGAGAAAAGAAACAATCCCCACTCGCCTACCCATCGGAACCACCATCTCCGTCGCAGGGGAAAGGGCCTCAGGACCGAGCAGGCTCAGAACAAGCGAGGTCGAACCCATCGTCGGTTCAGCATTTCAAGAAGCAAGATCTCGAAATTCGAGCGCTTATCGGTACGCCGAGAGAGAAATAAGCTTTTATCACTTTTATGGGAGGGATTTCCTCTTTGATACCCCGCGGGACTTCCGAAGCCCATTGGATTGATATCATCGCTAGACAGCCCGTGCGCGCCAACTCCCGGAGTGGCTGCCGTGCCAAGGCCCATTCCTCGACATGAATAGAAAGGCAGGCACGACTGCTCATCAAAGCTGTATTGCAGTCACTCGGGCACAATTTGGATGGTTTAAGAGGCTGATAACCGAGGTCATACGGCCCAGGATATTTACTCTCACCGGTAAATTTTAGTTAAATGGGCTTCTCGCACAGGGATTATAACAAAACGCTGCATTTCCGGGAAGGAAAACATCGAAGATAAATCTGCGGCCTGCCAAATTCAAGGGGGGGGAATCAACTTGCAGGGTTCCATTTTGTGCAAAGAGCTCAATAAGCATCTGATCTACACATACATAACATAGTACGACAAATTTCCAAATCAACCATTCCAAACGTCATCGGCAACTGCCACTTTCTCCAACCAAGCGCGGTGATACCACTACTACTCTTGCAGAATGCTTGCCCAACACCACCCGAAACTCACCTTCTCAGCTTGCGAGGGAAGCAAAAACACGCCGATCAAGAATGAACCACCAGCGAATAGATGCCATCCAAGTACGACGACCCATCACCAGCCTTCTTAACCTTGGGCGTGCAAATCTCTCCTTTCACCTGACCGCCATCACATCGGCCGGTTCCTATCACACACCATCAGCGTCAGCACACAATCATCTCAACCCAAAAACCAAACGAAGAAAATCAGACAAATACTCACCCGCCGTACAAACAAAAAACGACGTAAACCCAATCTCCCCACTCTGGCCCGCCTCCACGGGGAAAGTCGTCGCATGCGTGTCCTGCACCGACTCGCTCATCTCAAAGCTCACGCCCAGCGACAAAATGTCGGCAAACCCGATGCTCATCGAGGTGGTGAAGGTCTGCGTGCGCGACTGGGTGATGGCGAACTCGCCTGGCCCAGACACCGCGGGGTGCACGATCTGTGTGTTGTCAGCCGGGCGGGTGTATTCGTCTTGGCCGGCGTTGGGCTTCCAGCTGTTGGTCTCGCAGCGGGAGCGGGTGGTTAGGGTGGTGATGGTGTTGTGGTTGTTGTTGTTGTTGTTGTCTACGGTGAGTTTATCGTCAATGCTGCTTGAAGGGAGGGAGACGGCTCTCTCGGTGATGTCCTCCGTCTTCTCAGTTTCCAACATCCCTTCATCCCTGCTGAGGACGGGCGGACTTCCGATACGAATGGGCTCAATATCGGTACCGTTGGGGTACTGCAGCACCAGGCTGTACATCCCGCTGGCGGCGGCTTCGATATCCAGCGACGATTCGCCGAACTTGGCCGACCGCTTCAGCAGCCTGGACGCCCCCGCGGCATTGCAGTCGCCAGATCCACAGCAGAACTGTACCATGAAGGTCTTTTCCAGGTTCAGCACAGCGCACGTGGGCTGGCTGAAGCTGGCGATCATGTACCCGCAGCCGGCGATGTCGGTGTTGGCTGGGGACTTAATGATGATGCGGCATTGATAGTCAAGTTTGGGGATGTCAATGTAGGTCTGCCAGCCCCTGAAGGATGAGTGAGTCGTTAGTTTACTGCCATGGTCTTGGAGCTCCGGCAAAACTTACCCCCCGGGGGTCCCAGAAAAGCCCTGGTTGAATAGGACCGACTCAGTATCATACGTGACACAGTCTGGGTATCCGGTGCCGGCGTTGGTGATGCCAACAGGGCAGTCGTTGCAGGTGTTGTCTTTGCACATCTTGTAGGTGCCTGCGTTGACGGAGTGCAGTGCAAGGGCAAGTAGCCAAACTGCAAGCTTGTTGAATTGAACCATGGTGAGTTAAAAGTTTGTGATGCGGAAAGTGAGATTTTGAAACGATTGTTGAGCTTAGGGTTTGGGGATGTGATGTTGTTTCTCTTAGACGTCGTGGGTTCCATGGCGGTATTTAATATTTGTCGAGCTCATCTTGTCCTCCCAATTGTTTTTCATTTCTAACAAGGTCGGGGAAAGCATACCGAGCAACAAAAACTGCGCCGCGATCTGATAATGATTTGAAGATGTAATAGGTGGCGAGAGACTTGTACTCTTACAACTGCATACCGGGCGAATGCACCAATTCAGCTCCAAATCTCATTCTTTGAAGGTACCGAGCGAGTATTAGTACCAGCACTGTTGTTCATCCCCTTTCAAGAACTTTTGTTGTCAAGGCAAGTCCCGATTACTGTCGGCGTCGGTGCTATCGGCACCGACAACGCCGACATTTTTGGACAGGGGTAGTCGATTTGGCCCCCAACTTTACTGAACCACAGCTGCACCTACATGGCCGCAGGTCACGGAGGAAGAAACAGTCTCAGACCCCAAAATGCGGGAGGCTGTTTGAACCTATCCCAGAACAAAATGAAAATAAAACCTCAGCCCGTGACGAATTCGCAGGCTCGGCGTAGCTGGGCACCATTCAACAGCATGAGGCTGGGCGCCGGCGGCTGCCCCGAAAAGGTAAAAACCGTGGGAATAGACATTCGCAGCTACCGACGTGTGAGACCATACTGAGGCTGTACGGGATGGAACATCCGCGGATCGCATCAACGGCATCGGGGCGAGGTTATGGCCGTCTCGCCGTCGCTTAGATTGGTCCTGCCAAGGAGTTGGGGCTTTCGTGTAGGACTTGGTTGTAATTAACCGCGAGGCATCAAGTAATTACAAGTGGTGATGATTTGAAGTATTAATATGAACAAGTTTCCCTAAAAATTATGGACCCTCCGACCCCGAGATCAACTCAACAAGCTCGTTCCAGCAGAATCCTGCCTTCTCATCAATAACAATTTTTTGTCCTCTCGCCCAAAATGCGTCTCACTCTCTCGGCGACTCTCGCAATAACCTTGCTTGCCCAGATCAGCAAGGCAAACTGGTAATTGATCGCCACTTTCCTCCCCAGCCCCTCCACCGCCGGTATGATAAGTAATCACCAACCCTCTGGCCCAATTCTCTTTTTCTCACAGGCTCGTCGACTTCTACGACAAAGGCTGTCCTGAGCTCGACGGAACGCACGACGAAAACCTAGAACCGGCCGGGGGCACGGCCGGCCAGCTTGGCCAGGAGCTCTGGTGTATCTCCGTTCAGGGTGGTCGTACAGGACTCGTCCGGGGCATTGAGACCGATGGAATGAAGGTGGATATATTTTCGGAGTGGGGGTGCGATCATACTAAGTACATTGAGACGTGGACTGAGGATGGCTGTTATGCGGTCCATGAGGGTGTCGATGTGAGTAAACTATCTGATTTTTTGCATTCCTGTCCTCACCCCCCTCCCCGAAGTTCATGGGGTGTCTTGTAAGGGGCGGTTACTGATGATTGTTCTTCTCCCACGAGTAGGTTCGGGCTGTGAGGGTTCTGCCCAAGGGATCGTGATGGAGGGGCGGAACAATGAGGAAATGGTTGCCGGTATGATTAACCAGTTAGAGTTGATGTTATTTATCTTGTTCTTGATTCAAACTTGAAATGAATTTTGCGTACTTGATCCCGAATACCATAATCTTTTCGTAATAATTCCTACCTACCTAGGTAACTTCATGTCATCAATTCGTCGCTGTCATCGTCTCAAATGCACATAGACAGCACGGGTTAAGCATCAAATCGCTTCATTAATTACCATACGCAACGTACCCACGCAAATCCGTCAATTGACGCTACTGTCCTAAACTTCTGCAGTCAAACCGTCGGTGTAACCGCTGGGAGCCGAGACACAATGCAGGGACGGGTTCGCGACCTACATTGTCACACGTCACACGTAGCGAGGGGCTCGCTGGGCATCAAATTCAGACTCCGATCGACAACAAAAGCCCCTCAGGCGGTCAGAAAAGGGCACTAGCTAGAGGATTCTCAGCAACACGTTTGTTGGCGGCCGGTTTCCCATTGCGGTTTTCTCGTGGTCTTGGCCGCAGATCATATGGGGGCCGAAAACCTGAGGGCGAACGGAAAAGTCGGCTGTGTGCTCGAGTATTTCAGAACAAAACATGAGCTGGGCCAATGAGGCTTAGCCTAACAATGCTCTAAGACATTCCCACTTTGATGTTGAAAGCCCATGACGTGTTAGCTCGTCCCAATGATCATCCACGGCAGAGAAACAACCGACATCACTCCGTTGGGCAGCTTTGTCTTACAGGGTACAGCAAGGAAAGGCAGAGCTGACAGCAGGCAACTCTGTAGATGTATATAATTATGGGGCATTGCATACTTCGTCAGTTCACCACCTTTCTCCCTTCAAATTACACATCATCCAATCCTCTTTCTAATGGCTATCTCCAGATTATCCAAGGCTTTTCAAGCCGCCGCCCTTTTTCCACCGGCAGCGGCCTCTTTCGTAGGCAGCTTCAGCGGCATGGGCTCGCCTACCGGGCCATGGAACATTCCAGAGGCAACATATAACCAACTACTTGACTCACCGAGCGCCGTGGGTAGCTACAGCCTTGAAGGTCCGGATATCTCAGTCCGATATCCTTCCCCAGACCAGTTCGCCAATTGGACCCTCGCCGTTTCCGTCGTCTCCGACTTCCCCCTCCCTTGGAACAATGCCAATGAGGCGGAGCCAGATACGACCCTGAACCGAACCTTTACAGCCAGCCGGGTGGCCTTGACGCCTCCTGCAGGCATCGATGTGGACAGCAGCTGGGACGTTTGCGTGATGAATTGGGACGCCAACCTTGAGACCTACCCAACTCAGCTTCGCACTGACGATGGGAGTTGTACGAGTCTGCTGAGCGAACAGTGTATCCGTGACGTGGAACAGTCGGTCCTGGTTGGGCGCTGCACTTGCCCAAATTTGCGGGAGATTGAGTCCTGCGGGGACGAACAAGCTGATCTGATGGATTCCATCGGCCCGGGTTGTTTCGCAAAGCGTAAGTCTTTTTTCTTTTCTTTCTTTCACCTAGTTCTTCCTCCCCCATCCTCCATTCAACCACCAACTAAATACACCACCCAGCGTTCAACAAAACCACCATTGAAGCATGGCCCGCCAAAGGGTACAACGTCCGCGAATTCGGCGGCGTCCCGCATCCACACTCCAGGGACACGTTCAACAACACTGCGTACGATGAGGTCGGTAGCCTGGCGTGGCCGGTTCTTGTTCGCTGGGGTCCGTCACTTACGTCCAATGTTGGCACGTCAAGCCCAGGCGGTGAGACCCGGACCAAGTTGACTTGTGTGCGGGCAAACCGCGCGGTTGGTGAGAATAGTGTACCTGGGGTCCCTGGCGGTGATAGTGGCGCGAAGGGAGTGATGGGGTCCAGCGGATTCGTGGTAGCGGTAGCGGTTGTTGTGGGGTGGGCTGTCGGGTGGTGATGAGTTGGGAGGGGGAGAGGGAGTATTGGGAGGTGAGGCTATAGTCCGACGGGTTGTTTCAATGGACTTGGGACGATAAATACTGCGAGTTTACAAGCCGGAAATCTGCTCCAACGTATGTCAACTCATCATCGCCTATCAAACGCAATCAACCCCTCACATAGAGAGTAGTACTTGTGTCTTGCCCTAGTCGTCACTAGTGCCCTCCTCTTCTGTAGGTATACAGCCACTTTTATCTGCGAACACCAGTATCACTTGCATCTTGGCTTCACCGCCGGAGCATCCAAAAAAAAGTCGACAAACGGCCGATATAACAACGGTAGAAAAGACCCTAGATCCAGTGTACCTTCTGCCATGATTTGCCGAATTCCTTCGTCACTGATGTAACCCTTTTCAGTCAACGGCGGATCTTTTTGTTGCTCCTCGTGAACAGTCGTCGATGAAGCCTTCACTGGAGCTGTTCCGTATGTCCCTTCCGCGCCGGGAAAGGTGAGGAAAGTTGTTTTATGCAGAAATAGGCCAATGTCGGTATCCATGCGTCGGATGAGGATTTCGCTGAGGACCCTGCCGGGCTGGACAACCTGGTGGGGATTTACGGCAAAACGTCGAGTATGGGATCGGCCACTTTTCCGTGTGATTTGGCGAATCTTGAACTGCCGAGACTTTTGGGGAATCGTCGAGAGATGACATGTTGGACATGTCCACATGCAGTCGCAGGTGGCGAGGTTGGACGTCGCCATAGTAATGAAGGTATCTAATCACTGCATGGACGGTAATAGCCGAGGTTCCTCTGCAGTACTTTAGTAAAACTGGAGGAAAGTGAGAAAATGGGAGAGAGCGGTCGGCGTTGCCACAAAGAAATAAGTATTCTGGGACAAAGCAAACCAAACATTTGAGAATATGTTGGCCATTGTGAGACCTCACGTGGGTTCGGTAATAATTACGTGTTTCAGATCAGACACAGGACATTCACAACGAACAAAGGCCCAAACCAACAAGAATATGCCACATCAAGACGTTGGTTGGTCCGGGACAAACTGCATCGAATGGCCCAGATGTTGGTGCGAGTTCGGAGCAGCCAAATTGGTCGTCGTCAGACCTTTTGCAAACCCCCAAAAAGGAAAACAAAGAGAAAGAAACCTCCAAAAGTTTCTAAATCAGAGCTGATTAAGTAGATAGCTACGAGCTACATCTAACTAACTGTAATCGAGAGCGAAACCAATAAAACAGACTACCCACCCCAGATCTACAAAAGAAAACCACCTTCATTAATACCCCAAATTACCCCATCTCCCCATCATATCTCCGCCTTAGACCTCCCCCTTAAACCCCCCCTCCTCCGCCTTCGGCGCCCTCATCAAAAACGGCACAGTCAACACAAACACCGCCTGAAACCCAAACACCAACCACTGCAGCACCTGCAGCGTCGTCCCACTCTTGATCAAAACACTCGCATGCACCATACCCGCAGCCGCCCACTCCAGCGCGCCAGCCGACTGTGTCGTAGACAACGCCGCCGCGAACAACAGCGCCGTCGAACCATACAGGAGACCGTAGGTGCTACGGCGGATGATGACGCTGCGGCGGGTCCGCTCCCAGGCGTTGAGCTGGTTGGCGGAGTCCCGCTTGAGGAGGACGAGCCCGGCGAGCGAGAAGAGGAAGAGGACGGCAGCGCCGGCGAGGACGGAGATGAAGTTGCGGGATTGGAGGTTCATGGCGGTGGTCACCATGTCGGTGAGCTCGGCTTTGCCGGGGGTTGCGGGTGCAGCAGAGGCAGCCCGAGTGGTGTGGGAGGAGGAGCCCTTGGTGTTGTTGTTGCTGGGGCCGCCGGCGATGGTAGGGAAGAGGTTGGCGGTGAGAGTGGCGATGGATTTGCCGGTGGTGGCCATGCAGCGGGTGCCTTCGTCATCGACGCCGCAGATGCCGAAGTAGTTGACGCGGACTTTAACGAGGGGGTCCGTGTCGGTGAAGTTGGTGTTGCCGTTGTTGGCCCACAGATCGACGATGTAGATGTTGGGAATCGCGGGGGACGTGGAAAGACAGCCGGTCAACGAGAGGCCTATGAAAGGGGTGTTAGCGGTTTCTCAGAGATGAGCCAGGAGCCGGAGTCAACTTACAGTAAAAGATAACGATGGGAAGAACGAGGAGGTATGGCGCGAAGCGCAGCAAGCCCGCAGCTATCAATTGGTTAGCACCATTACCCCTTGCAGCAGGTTTGTTATCATAATCGGAGATGAGCTTACGCTTGAAGTACAACTTGACCAAGTCGGTAACCTTCATGTTGTCGGTGTTTTTGTTTTTGTTTTTGATTCGAGTCTAACCGAGGCACGAGAGCCGGTGTCGTGTGAAACGTAAAGACGGGTGAAGAAATAATTCAAAAAATGTTGGCCAGCAACAAAGAATCAAGGAACAGCGAGAACCCGTGAACACCGTGAAGGAAACACACAAAGTAACAAATCACAAAAAGGAAAAAAATGCAGCGTCGAGTCAGGCGGCCACCATTGACAGTGGGATGTTCAAAAGAAACAGACTAAAACATCAGAACACACTCCGACTAGCAGATCGACCCTTCTAAATACTTTCCTCCCTTTCAACAGAGACCGCCCGAAACGAACAGTTAATCTACTACTCGCGCTCAAAACACAATGAAGCGATCAAAGTGTCCACTCCATCAAGCGCGCCGTCGCATGTTTGAGGCTCTCACAGCCTGTAGTCGCAGTTTTCTCCGCCAGCAAACACCAACCGATTCGCTCGGAGGCTCCCACAGGGAGGTCGCACCGTGGACTCGCCGTTTGACGAGGCGCCCTGCGGGACCAGGACCGTCAGGAAGCGCGCAGCCAAGCGTGGGGGAGTTGGCCAGTCGCGGTGCTCCGGACCTGGGAGGGCTTGGGGGTTCTCGATTCGAGCCTGGGCGGGGCGGCGCTTAACGGAGCAGATTTTGACATGTTTTGAGATCTTGCCTGCGACAGGGATCTGCGAATGGAGATGACTGGTTCAAGACGTTTTGCCAAGCCCGCTATTTTTAGTTAATTGGTTCCACTTGCCTTATCGAGAGGAATGTGGGAAGTTGAGCCAATCATTGGCGTGCAAGGCCTGTGTTGCAGTTTGCGTTGAACAGCGACAAGTCTGTCAAGTTGTCGCGGTGATTTATTCCTTGAGGGTGAGAGGATGACAGCCGTGTTGTCCAGGATTTGCAGGATTCCTGGACGAAGATATTGGGACTTACGGGATCAACCGTCGCCCCTTTGCAACGCATACAGGAAACGAGATCAATGCTGGTCCCTGCTCAGACTGGGCACGCGATTGGATTCGTTTCGTGGAGATTCAGTCAGTCTGTCGAATGAGAATCGCCAAGACCTTTGTCACGGTTTGACAGCCGCAGAATCGTGCATTGCGCTTTGACCCTGCTGAGCTTCGGAGACCTGGCGGTGAAGTGAATCCGGAGGTTCGAGAAGGTCTCGGCAAAGCGATCCTCGCTCGTGTCGGCCACCTCGAGGGAAGGTTTCCGCCGGTTTAGGGAAATGTGCCTGCCCATCTATTGTTATGAACACTCATGCGGGAGATAAGGGTTGATCTCTCACCTTCTAGACTGGCCGATATGAGACAATTTGGTCCTTTGCACCACCATGGGTTACATTACACTAGGTGTAGGTACAAATCTCATCCGTCCCTACGCCGGATTGGACTAATCCGGCCGCTGGTTGATTGTAAGCAGGCAGGTCTGAGACCGGGCACTGGCCAGAAACTTCAACGTTGCCTGATCAACGGATTGAAACGGAGAAAAGTCCATCGAGAAAAAACCTACTTCTTCAGTCCCGTAAAAAAACTGAACCTTCGACGTGACGTTCCAGAAGATTACCGCAGCATTCAAAGCCCAAAATCGCGCTTCCGATGAGGACGGTGGTTACACAAGAAGGATCCGGCGCGCGCATAATCAAAATGACCGGAGCAAACCGGCCCCGATATCTTACGTCGTCACGTGGTGATCACGCTCTGTCAGCAGCCACGACCTGCGTCGACCAAACAAAACCGTCCCTTCCCATGCTGCTCAGTGTTTGGAACGTGAACCCCGAAGAGCCGCATTCAGGCACCCAGGCAGGCACACAACGTTTAGTGTTTTGACCAGAGACAATCAACCCCACAATGCAAAAACAGGGTCAGGGGTGCGCCCGATGAGCCAACGCAAGCCCTTTCCGCCTTCCGCCTTTCCGCCGGGCAGAACGGGAGGGGCAGGGAAATAGGGCGAACGAAGGCGTCGGTCGGGCCCTGCGCGGGCAAAACATTGGACACAGTGCCCCACACGTACCGAGGGAGGCGTGGATGTAACAATACGATGTCAGGGCATGATCGGGCCCAGCACCCTGGGTCCAACGAAGCTTGTAACTTGTCCCGTTGTCCTCACACGCTCGGTTGCCCAGGTTTTGAACCAGGGTAACCTGGAAGGCGGGTGATAGCCCCACCAAGGGACAAAAAACGATCTGGGCGACCAACCAAGCGGGTTCTGTTTACCGAAAACCCGTCTACGAGGTCCTGCGAGGCGAGAGCGCCCGGGTTGGGTTCAGAGCGGGAGGCCTCCTCGGGCGGGTCCGTTGGCGGGTCAGTTTGCCTTGGGGAAAAAATAGGTCGCGGCGACCGAAACGAAACGAAACGAAACGGTGGGTGCTCTGACGAGCAGGTGGGGAGGAAATACGCGTGTCTGGGAAAAAAAGCAAGACGCAGTCGAAAACAAAGAGGATTTGCACAAGGATGGAATGGGGTTGCGAGGAAGGGGCGAAACGGCTGGAAACAATGAAACGCAAGAGGCGAAATCTTGGGTTTCCAGATCTCGCGTCGCCGCTTGCGGGCGGGAACTCGATGGTGGTTCCGACGCCATGGGACACCACATTGCATTGCAGCGGAGATTTCACGAAGCCCGTTGAGCTGGGACAGCCCGAGAGGGGAAAAAACAGCCTTTTTTTTTTCAAGTGAGCGAGCTACCGATGGACCGTGCCGTCCCAGATTGTCACTGCCGCTTTCACTCTGCCAATCAAATCTGTCAATCCATTGTTGTCGATACCAATCTGGGAAGGGGGCAAAAGAACTGTGCAGCGCCAAGATGAAACAAAAGTACCCAAAGGTGAGAAGGAAGCTGAACCTGTCACCTTGCCAGGTCGGTGGGTTTTGGTGTGTAGAGAACAAAGTGGTGGGTGGGAGAAGAGAAAAAAAGGAAACGTCGTGCCAGAAGGATTAAGAAGGAAAACAAAAATCGTGCCTAAACCCGCCAAGCTCCCAATTGCGATGATGAGGCGCTGTGTCGTGAAATATTTGTCCGTCGTTCAAGTCGAAGGGTAAAAAAAAAAGGAAAGAAATGTCCAAAGTATGAGACGAAATAACCACTCCGTGTGCGCGGCCAAACGCGCCCCATGAGATTTCCCCCTCCGCCGTGAAGTCGGAACCTGCCAACTTAATGTTCCACTCATAAGGCATGTATTGTGGCTAATGATCAAAGCCAAAAATCTTCCCAAGCAGTGTAAACAACAGAAAAGGAGCGGAGATGAGCATCGATCTGATGCAGGGGTGGGATAGGATGAGATGAGATGGACCGTCCCGTCCGAATCCCGGCGAGTCGCCTGATCCGATCGCCTAAGCCCTCCTCCCCCGTCCCTGTCCACCTCTACCGGGCAGCCCCTGTCCGCTATGCACCAGTTGATCATGCTGCACCAGGTTATCCATCCTGTTGAACTCGGAGCCGCAGCCGACGGGGCATGGAATGAGTTCTGGCAGCTCCTGGAACGTGTTCTCTCGGTGCGCGTTCGTGGCGAAATGCTTTTTCACCCTGCTGCGCAGACTGCTGCTGCCGTTGAAGAGTTTGGCGCAGGGCGCGCAGTAGAATCCCTGGATTTTGGGCAAGTTATCGTTTCGGGCTTTGCCTCTGGAGGTGAGGGTTTCCAAAATGTCTGTCTCGCGGGCCACGTGGCCTTGGGCTTGTATTTCCGGGGCCCCGTAGAGCAAGCGCTGAGTGAGGATTTGCGGGTCGTTGAGGTTGGTGTTCCTCAGTACCTCCTCAGGGATGGAATCCCCAACCTCAAAGTCGTAATGAGGCTCGTGCTGGCCCAGCTGCGGCTGCATTGGCCGGGTGAGCTGCCACTGAGCCTGCTGTAGGGCATTGTGCAACAACCGCTGTCTCTGCCTGGGCTGCCTTCTGTCTCTCCGGTAACTGGATCGAGCCTGTGTTCTTCGCGACTGTTGCTGCTGCTGCTGCTCCTGCTCTTGCGATTCTTGGGAAATGTGTACATCTGTCCCATACTGTGGAAGCTGTAGGGGCATTCCGGACGGCGGCGAGGGGTACGTCGGGCCGCGGGCGCTGGTAAGCTCCTCCTGATAGACTTGGACGAGGCCGGCGTTGGGCACGGCCCTAGCGTCTAGGTTGGCATGCGCACCCAACCCCATCAAGTTGGTGTTCATATCCTGGGCGTTGGGGATAGCGTTTGCTTGTTGGCCTTGGGGGCCAAAACCAGGGGGGGTAACGGGATGAGGGTCGAAGGTCTCAGGGGTCGTCGGCAAAGTCCCGGAACGGCCCGCGCCGTGCACGGAATGGTAGTTGCTGTGCATGCTGTGCATGCTGCCGGTGACCGAACCAAGCGACTGCTGCCGGTTCTGCGACATACTACTTCCGGAGCCTGTCCGGCCCAAAAGAGAGGTGCGCGCGGGCCGCGCTCCTCCGGCCTGACCGTCATACGTCACCGGCGATGCATTTTGCACGAGCGTCATGTGCTGCGCGGTCTGCCACTCGTAGATCCTGCCTGTGCCTTGCAGATTCGGCGTTGCAGCGGCCTGTTCCAGCGGTGCGAAGTTTCCGCCGCTGCCCAGAGCATGGGTCTGCGGCGACCTAGTCGGAGTGCCATAGGTAGCGGAGGGTGCGAACTCGGAAGCAAGGCTTGAGCTGCGATGCTGCGTCATCGTCGCAGGGCTGATAACAGAAGCCGATGAGCTGGCGGGAAGTTCTGCTGGGGCTTGGTTCATGTTAATCATAGGGTCGAAGGGGTGCTGCCAGGGGATATCTTGGTAATATCCTTGTTGTTGTTGTTGCTGTTGTCGTTGCTGCTGGTGTTGCTGCTGATACGGATCCGCCGTGAACGCAACGACCCCGGTGCCACGCCTCGTAGAAGACGGTGTGGGGTATCCCTGGGACACAGGCGTGGACACGCTGGTACCAAAGCCGGCGAAGTTCGAGGATCTTGCCGACGAAATGCTCGAAACGAGGCTCTGGGGGGAAGGCTCTGGGCCGCCAAACATCCGTCGCGATTCAGGGCTGATCTTCAACGGCGGCACGGTTGCAACACGCACTGGGTGGTGAACGTCGCTATGCGGGTTATACTGGGCATGAGCATGAGGAACTTGTCCAGCTGGAAGCTCAGAGGGTTCGGGATAATGTGAAAGTTCGGTCGGGAGTTCGGAGCATGTGCTGTTGTTGTCGTCGACGTGTCGAAAGCCATTGATCGAGTACGTGTACGAGGTCGAGTGGCGGTTCGATCTCCCGTCCAAGAGAGATTGGGCACCTTTCTTAAGACTGCCAACAAGAAACTTGGTCAGTCTACCCCAAGTCCCTGGCTTGCTTTTGCATCGACATGGGCATCGTTCCAAATGGGCGAGCCGGGACCGGAACTCGGCATACCGAAGATCGCACTGGAGTTTGGTTTCAAAGCACGACCTCGGATCATGAGGTCTACGTCCACTTAGATCGTCTGGTGCTTTGAAACGAGGGGGGCGGGGGGTACGGGGCGAATACTTACTGTTGTTGTTGGTAAAACGATGATGCAGCTGTGGCAGATGGCTCCAGAGCTGTGTATGGGAGCATGCTAGAGTCCGACACCACTGACTTCGGGGACATGTTGTAGTGGGCCGAGGTGTTCGGGTCCATATTCGCGAGGGCAGGTTCGGGCTAGTGTTTGTCGCTGGGCGTATGTGTGTGTGTGTGTGCGTCACGCAAAATAAAGGAACTTGTTTAGAGGACGACGCCAGAAGATTGGAGATGCCAGCTTCGAAAACAAAAGGTAGATACGTTTTGTGTTTAGAAGTGGAAACAGAGCAGGGCTGTGCATGCTCTAAATACTCAGGGGACGGCGACCCATGAGGTAGGTTCTTTAAGTCCCTGAGAATGGTGAGGACAGAAACAACAACAACGACAGACAATAATATTAAATCTGCAGGGACGGCGAGGATGTCGGCTGACTTGGAGGCCGTCGAGGACCTTGAGGATCGCAGGGTAGTAATCACGAGGAGGACGAAGGTTCATGAAGGACGCTATCAAGCTCCAAGTTTGGTCGCCTGCTTACGACACCAAAACCAAATCACCGTTGTGAGCTGCGACTACCTACTTGACGGGGGAGCGGTCGCACGGAACAAAAGGTGATGAAAGGAGGCCCGCCCAACCTCCATTGGATCCCCGGCTTCCCGGTCCAGTGAGGCGAGCCGACGAGGGTCCATGATGGGCGTTCTGAGTGGGCGTGCTAGCCGGTGTTTGGTTTGATGGGCTGGCATGGCGACCTTTCCGAAGGTTCGCGTCGTCGGACGCCTAGTTGTGCCCTCGGCCCAACAGGTATCTGTCTCGGGGGGTGGGATGGTTGGGAAATCGACAGCGGTGTTGTGTCGATTGAGGGTGCGCGGCGGGATCTCATCGGCTTCGGCAGACGAGAGAAGAGAAACCAGGGTACCCTACAATGAGAAAAGAGAGAACAAAGCCAACAAGAGGTGTGGGGGGGGGGGGGGGGGGGGGGCGTGTAGCTTTGCACGATCTCGGCGTTCGTACTGTGTATCTCAACCGTTTTGCCCTGGCATCTTATGTGGAGCGGAGAGTGCTGCAGGGGCAGGGATGAAACCATGACCTGGAAGGCACCCAGGACTCGCCGTCTGTCAACAAGAAGACGGGAGACTGGGTGTGCGTGGACGGAAAGAGAGTGTGTGGGTATGACTGGGAGGAGAGGTGGGGCGTGGGTACGATGCTGGGTTACCCATCCTGCTGCTCCGGAGAGAGGCAACGGCCCAAGACCTTTCGATCAAGGTTCATCACGTTCGGACCTGGGACCGCGGGGTGCTGGCTGGGACGGGAAAGCGCGAGCCCGGGCGTGGGCGCTGCCATGGATCGGCCCTGTCTGACGAGCGTCATCCAACTGGAAGGGCTCGGCGCGGGAAACAAAGAAGGGAGAAGTGATAGGGTCTTGGGTTTTGAGATAAACAAAAAGGGGGGTCCGATGAAGCAGGCGCGAGAAGCAACCATGGGAAGCGGATGTAATAATGGGCCGGGCAGCATCACCGTTCCAAAATCCAGGAAGAGAGCCTCACGAACGCTAGCACGAGGGAAAGTCGAGGGCTTTATAGTCCGTAAACAGTCCACAAACTAACCTCGTCCAGCACTGCCTCACTGAAGTTTTTCAGCTCGCCCTCTAGTAAGAACCAAATAGAACCCTTCTTGCGAGCCCTGGGGGCTGTCTTCTCGAGAGTCCAGCGGCAGAAATGGGGGGAAGTCCAATCAGCTTGCTGAAAACGTAGCCTTGCCGTCGACTGTTCCGCCCATGCAATGCCGCAGACCGTACAGATCCCTTGCAGTGGGTGTGGGGGTTGAGACTCGATCTCAGAACCGCATTCAGTGGAGGGGGTTGGGGTCGAGACTCGAGACAGCGCTTATTCCGGCGACTCTGCGGTTTCCGCATCCTGAGCGAAGCTCCCGTTCGGGAGTTTGTGTTTCTCCAAGACAAGAAAGCTAATCCGGAGATGGAACCCGGGGAATAGTGGAATGGGTCTTGGTGGAAATTACCCTTTTGCTTCCCTTAAGGAATTAACGTGAAGAACCTGCCCATGGACCGGTGGGCATTCTAGCTCGAAACCGGTCAATCAGTTGAGTCCAGTTTTATTGCCCGGCTTCTCTGCAAAAGGTGGAAGGGGCTGATGATACCGAACCTTCCCCGCTCGCTTGCATTGTGGGTTGTGAACTCGGTACTTGTGATTGGGCGCTGTCACGCCACACTAATGCCGGCCACATGCGCGCGACAAAGCAGCTTCTGGGGGATCAAGACGATGGGGTGTTGGGTGTGTTCAACCTGACCTTCGGGCATTCGTTGCCTACGAGCCTACCGAGCAAAGTGGGGCCTGAAAGCGGCGACATTCATCGGATTCGGCGCAAAGGGGATGCGTGGGAATGACCGGCGCCATGCATCCTGCCAGGGGCGGTGGGACAGCGTCGTCGAATTGTGTGGCGAACCCGTTGTTGTTTGATAGCATTTGGGCGGGAACAACCGATGCGGCCCCCTCTCCCCTCCTAGGTTGTTCCTCTCGACCTGGGACTACTATGTATCCCCAGCCGGGCGGTCAAGGGGACCACTGCTATGGACGCCGGGTGCTGTCGCAAACACGCTCCCACCAAGGGCACCCGTGGACGCGGACCTTGGGAATTTGAGACCTCCTCCTCAACTGGAGGGCAAACGTACGAAGGATACCATTGTACCAAGGTCCAGGTGGTTTCTCTAATCCAGCGCGTTCATTGGCGCACAAACGGGAGGTTTGGTTGAGGGAGGATGAGAGTGCCGTTAAAAAAGAATTGAATATGGAAAAGGTACTTAGTCGGTTTTGCCGTGAGGTTTTGTTTATTTTGGGTAGTGCCCGGCTACCACTGGGCTTTTCTGTACCATGGAAGACATGACTCAGATGCTTGTTTTTCTCTTGCTCTGAGGAGAGTTTCGACCTTCGCCAAGCCGGCAGCCCGGAAGGAACGATTTGACGATAAACAACATGACTGGCGGCATTGGAGCAGAAGGAACGAAGGACCCGACGGAGTTTTCTGGACACATCGCAGAACTCCCCATCGGACGTTCATCGAGACAACGTACTATCGAAGGACGGACGTTAAGTACAAAGTACTGTGTACATGTGGACAAATAACAGTCTCCCCACACAAATTACTCCACATTATGCGCTACTCTTGAAACATCCATCGTTTCTTCAGCCCTTTATAAGCTTGTATCTCACCATTACCGGTGTTGCCTCTAACTGGTGTCCTTATGTACCATGAATACGCATCGCGGGCTCTCCACCCTCCCGTTGCTCCCAACGCGCGCTCGTTTCACTGTCGCAAGCCCTTCTCTTTGTTGTTCACAGAACCCACCTTTCCCGCTTCGATGCATGCGCCGAACTCTTCAAGAGCACAAATGCCGAAAATTATTTCAGGGATCCGCAAGGCCCTGACGTATTGGACGCAATTGAGACAAAGCCTGACCCCAGCTTCCCGCTGCAAGACATTCCACGTTTTCTTCAATCGTCCAGACTTTTGGAGGCCTCATGTCACCAATGTCTGGCGGGAGCTCTCAGCTCTGCCCAGAGCTCGCTTCAACTGAAAATCCGCCATACCAATTATGGTACCACTAGCCACCACCGCGCTAGACCGATCCGGGCAAGCTGGCGGCGCAGGCTTTTTTCGACTTGGCTGCGCAATCCTCGTTCACATCGGAGTCCCAGGAACGGGACCGCCAAACCCCGAGCGCACCAAACACAAACCAGGAAGCCAGGCTTTCCACATCAACGATTCGGCTTCTGTCTTCAATTGAGCTGCTTTCGCGGCTGCGGTGGAACGGTGACACGGCGGGGTGTTCGTCCGGTTTATTTGGCCACGAGGGCTCGAAAATATGGGGCTTCATCACTCCAATCGCCCGTCGAATCGTGCTGGCCGGCATGCGGGTCGTCGGTCGCGGGCAATCAACTTGCGGGAGAAATGTGAGGCCCCCAACCCGGTCCCCAAGGCAGGCTTGCTGCCTGGGCTGGCTGCCTTGCTCATGGTGCGGGCTGTCGATTGCGCAGTCTCCCGCAGTCTCCCCACCCACCTCCCCAGACTTCCGAGAGGACAAACCCCGTTCCAGCCAGCCTTGTGGGACCCCAGACCCGTCTGACGACGGCTGTGCCCCCCTCCCCCCCTTGGTGTGTCCTTGTGTGTGTGTGTTCTCGTCCCTCTCTTCTTTTGTGACCAGCATTGCGCGAGTTTTAAAACGTGAAAGCTGCCCCTCCTTCTTCCAGGATCTTCTCGACTTTATCATCCCAAGATTGATCGCCTGCGTCGGTTTTGGTGGTGTTACTGTGCGATCCTCGCCCTCAAACAGAACAATCGCCAATATCATGGCTTCGACGCAGGATAGAGGCAGAAGTCCCATACGGGAGATGAATGACATCGATGATGACGACCTTACCGTGTACAGCGACAGCGACAGCGTCTCAGACATTTCCACGTCGTCATATCACTATTTTCCGATGCGGGATACTCAAGATCACGCCCCGGTGTTGTAAGTATCTCTCACGGAGATTCTCCCGTAGAGCGTTTCGAATGCTAATTCCAGCCGTCAGCCGCTTGAAGAGAGGGGAGCAGAACCGTCCCGCCTACGAAGCTTGGAGCATCTACTATTACCCCAAGACGCGGGAGCAAATTGAAGGCCACAAAGTCCTCGGGATCAGGGCCGTTAGCCTCGTGGACGAAATCCCGAGCCGTGTAGAGTTGAGGCGGAAGCCGTCCACTCAAAGCGAGCTCTCCGATGCCCACCTGCAGGCGATTGAGAAATTCCAGGCGACGCACAAGCGTAGCTGGGCTACCCGGCCCTTCCTTGGCGCCGGCAAGACGTACGAACACGACCTCGACGAGCGATGCCGAAAGGCGCCCGGCGAGGTTCGGACGACTCTTAACGATCTGCTCTTCGACAGGGGTCGGTCGACGTCCACCCGGTACCGGACACGCACCTGGACCGTGGTTAGCTTCCGAGAGCAACTGCAGGACCGATTCGCCCAGACCGACTTTACAGATGTCAAACGCCACAAGCTGCGGTTCTGGAAGAACCCCAAACCCCGGGATCACTTGTTGTACACGGTGGTCATCCGCGGTGCTGAGACCAACGTTGTTCCGCCCGGGGAGGACGGCTTCAACAGCTTCTCGCCGACGGCCAATCCCTGGGTACAGTCGGACAACCTCGAGAGCGACCGTCGGGAGCGTGCGAGGCGCGAGCAGCGGAATGCCCTCCGTCAGAAGCGTAGGAGCTTCCGCCCTCCGTATCGCGCGCGGTCGTTTTCACCAGTGATGCACACACGCACGCGCTCGCTAGCACACCGAACACGTACTCGCTCCTTCTCGCCGCCCTCATACCGCAGCTGGCGAAGCAGTCGCTACGACTCCCCGTCTCCGTCTCCGTCTATCCGGATTCGTTCGCGGAACGACTCACCCCCGCCCTACCGTCGCTCGCCACGTCCGACTTCGCTCATCCGGATCCGGAGCCGGTCGCCGAGCAGCCGGTCTCCCAGCGTCCGCATCCGTGTTCTCCCCCGCCAGAGCCCGAGCTTCATCCGCGACGAATCCTACCCCCGTCGCCCTCGCGAGCCGCCCATCCCGCCGTTCCGCCCCTTTGACTCCACGCTCCCGCGCCCTACCGAGGAGTACCGGCCCCTGCCACACAACTGCGACGCCTGCCGTGACCCCCGTGTCCGTCCCTGCGTACACTACCCGGCTCACCTCCCTTGCCGCCGGCCCATCATGTTCAGCCCTACCGGGCCATACCACCTCGCCTGCCTCACATGCCCTATGAACGACCCTTATGGCTTCACCCCGCATGTTGAACCCGAGCCCCGGAATCCCCACAGTGATGTTTGGCCGGCACCGTTTTACCAGCACCCGCCCCCACCTCCGCAGCCGTACTTTGGTCATCCACCACCTTTCCCTGCCGCTTCCTTCCCCCCGATTCCCGGTCCCTGCCCCCCTGCCCCGCCGATCCGCCCGATGAGCTGGATGTCTGGGTATTCAGGCAGCCAGCAATCGTCCATCGGTCCGATGCCGCCTGCACCGAACCCATTCTCGCCGCTATCGACCCCGCCTCTGACGAGCGCCGGTGGATCGAGTGCGGGCGGGTCGAGCCCGTCTTTGTCGGCGGCCTCGAGGGTGAGGACGCCGGTGCTGGTGGGTGTTGTGGAAGGTAGTGAGACGGCCGTGGAGGTAGTGGACGATGCGGAGCGGCGTCGCGTGCGGGCTGGGTCCCCGGGTATTTCGGTGGTTGGATCGGAGTAGGGTGATTTCTGGATTGGTTGCTTTTCGTCAAGGGTTATTATGGGTTGGGCGAGTGAAGGCGTAGTTCGATGGGCGTTTTTTTGCAGGAATATTGCTCGTGTAACCTTGGATGATGTGACATGATCATGATGATTTGTTCTTCTCTTCTTTCTTTGGTTTCTGTGGTTTCTCAATTTCAGATTAATTTAGATATTTTACCGATTGAGAAATTGAAACTTGACATTCTACCATTCATCCTCCAATTAAACAAATGATAAGTGAGTTGTGATGAAGCTTCAGATGTTGAAGGAGAGATGGCCGGGACGATAAGCCCCACATTTTGATCAAACGGCCCCACATTTCAACCTCAAGAAAAGTGGAGCCCCTACCTGCTATCCTCAATTGGCGAAAAATTTCCCAAGTCCAAACCGACTCGAAGCGCAAACTCTCCTTTCACCACCATCACCACCATCACCACATCCAAACACCTCCCACCGCTCCAACAACCCCCGCTCCAGACTTCCCGGCCAATCCGAATCTCCTACCCGCCACTCACCACCCAACATGCATCTCATGTACCTCCCCGAAGCCAACGGCTCCGGCCGGCGCTACACTCTCAAGAAGGTCATGGACGGGCAGGTGACCAAGTCGGCGCACCCGGCGCGGTTCTCGCCTGACGACAAGTGGTCGCGCCATCGGATTGCTGTGCGCAAGAGGTTTGCTGTGCTGTTGGCGCAGAAGAGTAGGTTTCTTGATGCCCTTTTTCCTCTTTCTCTAGCGCCTTTGGAAGGGAAGTTGGATGGATGGAGGTGTGGGTGGATTGGATGCTGGGTGAGCGGGAGAATGAATGAATGGGATGCTAACGATGGGCGGTGTAGAATAAATGGACGAGCGATCCGGCGACTGCGGACGACGTGGCTCTCTAGAAGGCTCGTCGCCGGCAACCCTTCGAGAATCCCGTGGTCACTTGACTGGCCGAAAGACATTGAATCCGATCCCGATTGGTTGTCAACAGCAGCCTAAACATTGGTTCAGCGCTCTCAAGGGGAACGACCTGATACGGGACGTTATGGCTGAGTACCGCGAACACAATGCTCATGTTGTGCGAAGAGCTGTGAACACTCAGAGGAGTGTATGTTCTGGGGTGATGATATGAGGAAGTGCTTTACGTGCCGAGGACAGAAGGCGAGGGTTCAAAAAACAACTGGGCGTTGAGGCTGGGGTTTTGCATTAACTATACTCACGGCGTTATTTGGGCTTGCTCCACGCATAAAAATGCATTATTTTTGTACCACATGGGGTGTCGACTTGTCTCATGGTTTGTGCCAGGTTACCAAGTTCCTTTACTCGGACCCCTTAAGCCTATCTCTGCATTTTACTCACCTCCGCTTCTTAGAATTGACATTCCGCCCTGCACCAACCTTGATCCTGCCATTCCCCGGTGCTCTTGCACCCCCCAAAATGCTCGGCAAATAATCCTGGTCCATGATATCCCGTGTTTTCAGCCGGCGCTCCTCATCCAACTTCTTAGTGTACTCCTTCTGATCCTCAGCCAAGATCAACTCCTTCCCCCATCCGTTCTTGCCCCCGCCCTTAACGGTGCTGCCTTTCCCACTTGCCGACCCATGAGTTGGCTTGGGTATGCTGAATACGTTGCCGCGGTTGTTGTACTGGAAATTCTTCTTGAGGTGGAGGGTGAAGTTGCCGCCGGCATCGGTGCTGCACGAGACCCGCGTCAGGGTAGGCTGGCCGCAGGATGGGCAAAACTGCTTCGACATGTCTCGGCAGACTTTGAAGCAGCCGTGGCAACGCAGGACCCATGTTTTTAGGTAAGTAATTCGGGAGAACCCAGAATCCAGGAGGCTATAGTGGTCAGTATTGCTTTATCAAATGCCCAAGTAGTTAACAGACATACTTCAGGTTTATCCTCAATGCTACGTTCCGCATCGCCATGTCGCCCGTGATCAAGGCTGATTGCAACACCCGTTGTACGGGCTGGGGGTCCGTGTGCGCGTTTTGGCGTGCCTGGTATTTCTTGATGTTGCTCGGAGCTGCGAGATCTTGTTAGCAAGGGTCTCACTGGGGAGGCTGAACGCTCTCGTACTGATCCATTCCCCAGCTCCGTCATCCTCATCCTCCTCTGTCGACGGTTCATCTTCTGCAGTAACTTCTGCGGGTGCAGTCTCGTCCAGAGTGACATTTTCCAACTCTTCCGCGACCGAATCCGTCGTAGCCTCATCGGTGGAATGGGTGTCATCTGTCGCTGTTGGCGCAGCCTCTTCTTGTTGGCTCGAAGGTTCGGGAGCAACAGGTGGTTGTTCTGTGTTAGATGTCGCTTCCGCCGCGGCGTTTGTTGGACCATCGGCACCATCCTCCGTCCTCCCAGGCGGCTTGCCATTCACTCCTTTCTGGTTCGGCTCGCGCCGCAATCGCCACTATATCCATCGTTAACATCAGCAATTTTAGCCTCCCAATGTTCTGTGACATACATCTCCCCCATTCCTCTCAACCTCCAGATCGTAGGTTAACGCAAGTAGGTGGATATCGGGTTTTGACAGGACTTGGAGGTCACCAGTCTTTCGCGCGAAAGTTGTGACGAACTGGACAGACTCGGGGCGGGGTGTTCGGAGTTTAAGGAAGGGAGAAAGTGTCGTCTGAAACCGGGATCTCGTCGCCTCGTCGCGAACTGTCAACAGCAGTAGAGTTAGCCCGATGTCTAGGACGAGTCGCATCTTGGAATCCTACTTTCTGAGACCACAGCGGGAATGGTATAGAGCTCCTCGGCTTGTGCAAGCAGTGTCGACACCGTCGGGTCATTCTTGATGATCGCATTGGCGTCTATTACGAGCGAGTGAATCGGCTTCGTTGGTGATGGTGCTGTCTGAGGCAGTGATGCTTGAAGCACATCTCCTGGCGTGGGGTTGGCGCTGTCGCTTTGCGCCTGAGCGGCTGGTTCGGTCGCAGGTTGATCCATTGTCGAAACCCAGTTTATAAAACGTCGAAACCGGGAACTTTGCGGCCCCTTGTTTATTGAAAGCGCCCTTAAGTCGAAATAATTGCACCCAGGAATCTTTCGACCCCTCGATTTTCCAAAATTCAAGTGGGGCGTTCCGGCAGAATTCCACTTCCGATTCGGGACGGGCGGTGAATGAGAGAACCCACATAAACCTTAATTAACGGTCAGATCCCTGAGGAAGACCACAAGACGGTTGTTATTCTCAGCTGGGACTCTCTTCTCAGCTATCACCCAAGTCGTCGCCTTCGTCCGCTGTCAGTTACAGAACCTGATGGCATCTAAAAATTGAAAACCACAGATCATATGCCTCGCGATCCAACTTTGCTAAGCCATTTTCCAGTTGCAGCTCGAGAAGCCTGCGCCAGTGGCCACAAATGTCCACCTTTGTTATGCACACGGCGACGTACCCTCGAAGATGCCCGTATGTCGGGTTGTAAGGTTCTGCATCACCCTACTCACCATTGAAGATTACTACTCTCTATAAAACGCCCCCGTTTATCCTCCAATGTTCCAATCCTAGCAGTTTTCCAATCCCGCCTTTCTTAAGCTTACCGGACTTTACCTTGACATCCCATCTTCCTCGATCGAGTCACCAACATGGAAGCTCAACCTTACACAGCCCTGGCATGGGCTGCTGGCTTGGCCCCCCAGTCTTTTCGAACTATCCCACGCCTATATGATCGTCTGGCCCGCCAGATCAGTCGACGTCTCGGTTTCGAGGACCTTAACGCCGAAGACACCGAGAATAATGAGCGTATACAAGAGCCCACCATAACCCACACCAACTTCATTGACCCCATGCCAATTGATGAATCCCTGGTTCCTCTTATTCGGCAAATCTCAGCCTCTCTTTTCCACGCAGGGACACGACCCTTGTCCATGATCAACCCATATCTTCAGAGGGTCCGCACAATTACGACGAGCTGGGCTTTCGATTTGAAAACTACGCTCAGAGCTTGGAACACCAACAGGAAAGCCCAAGCGGTTGCCCAAGAAATAGTGTTTCAGAGACAAGCTGGGATTGCACTTCGGTTTAAGAGGGAGTTTGTAAATGATTGGCTATACAATGTACAAGCACGGCATCGAGCATGGCGGCATGAGATGGAGGAATTGGACAAAGCGATGGCAGGAGTAATCTCAAACCACGCCGTGCGAAGGGCAAATTAGGACTGATTTAAACCTTGCAGTGACGGCGGGGTGTGCGTTATGGTTGGAGGCGCGCGAGTAAGAAGTTGGTTGAGCTTGCAGTTGCAAGGGGGACGGTGATCTGCTCAAGTCAAAAATGTTGATAGAAAAATTTTGATATTTGTCACCGTAAAAGAGGAGTCGCCAAATGCCGCTGCAATTGACCCCTTCTGCTGTATTGTGACATTAGAAAACAAAAGAACGGTGTAAAACAACATGACGTCAAAAATGAAATGAGAGTGGCCTGGACGCTCGGCTGGCTTGTCCCAAAAGCCCGGGCACCGGAAACTTCCTATTCATCATTGCCCACAAACGAGAAATATCACGTTACATACATGACTTCGCAGGGCACACAACATGGTTTGACGACTTGTCGCGGGTCACGACGACGCAGCGGCGAGCGTCCCTTCACTCCGCCCCGGACTTTGGTGTCCCCAACCCCAAGTTCTCAATCGCCCATTCTCCGGTTGGTCAGAACAACCGAAAACCTGCCCGATCGGGCAACGGGTGCGACTTGGGCCCTAACGGTGAAGTTGGAGACTGTTGGAGTCGAACCCGAACCCACTGAATCTGGGGTTACTGGCGCAGAAGACGTGTGCCAAGCCCTCCGGAGCTTGCCCGAAGCTGCAGATACGAGCCCGCCTCGTGGTCGCGCCATATTGGCGGCTACAGGGGACGATGAGCGAACACAAACACTTTGCGTCCTCACCGCGTCGTCAGCAGAACGAGATCTTTCAGCTCAAAGAATCGATGAAGTGGCGGGTCAGACGGCAAAATGAAGCGCCGCTTTCTGCTGGCTGGGTTTGACGTTTATGCAGTTTCCTAAGCCGAGGAAGCATCTCGCCATGTTAACGAGAGAGAAGGACTAACTGACATACCAAACAAGAGTCAAGAGTCGGGCTGAAAGCTGCAAGGGTTCGCAATTGCAGTGGTTCCACGTGTGTTTTCCCCGAGGTCTCAGCCATTTTTAGAAAGTGTTTCCATCCTTCCAGATAATCGGGTTGTTCAACACCACAGTACAGCGTGGGCCTTCGGCCTAACTCTCAAGCTCACCTCATCTTGAGCCGCCCCCGCCAAGTGTTCCGTCTTTTGTCCACGAGAAGTGTGCCGCACTTTCCGCACTCCCAAATCCCCGCGCAGCGGCGTTTGTTTGCAGACTGGGATCTCCCAAGCGGCACCAAGGCTTTTCTCGTGTTAGTGAGTGCCAGCCCAATCTAGATACGATCGGCGGGCCGGGACGACCGAGACGGGCGGTCCAAGCAACTGTGGCAGGGCGCTCAAGGGACGATGTGACAGGGGCCAATAAGCTCAGGTCATCTTGGTTCCTTCTCTTTTCCCCCGCACATTGGAACGCAAAACCAAAGTTGATGGGTTTCTGGGCACGCGCAGCAGCTCAGCAGCATGGACGGTTCCGCATGTTTGCGCTGACGGTTCCACCGCCAATTACCTAACTCGTGTTACTTCTACAGGGTGTTGGCCCTCGATCATAGTCGAGTATGGCACGGCACATGACTTGAGCTCCCCGAATCTCCAACTCTCCGGGCTCTCCAAATCCCCAACTGCACTCGGTTGAGTCGGTTCTCGGGACCGGATCCGAACTCTATTGGGCGGCCCTACGGAAACTGACAACGGGCCCCCGCTCCCTCTCTCGTATTTGTCGATTTTGTCATCGTTTTCGGGCGAAGTGGCTGGTGAGCATGGGGCATGTCCGGTGCGGACGGCGCGTGGACCAACAGGATCTTGACAAGGCTGCCATGATGATCCTATTTTGGGCATAAGGGTAATGGCAAGATCGGGGTGCTGTTGCGCTGGTGTTGTGGGGGCAGGTATTGTTCCGACGCTCCCCGCATGTTAGGCAAGGTGTTGACGCCTTGGGACCGTCGATGATGTCTATATAAGAGGCGTGGTCTCCCACTGAACAGATCAATTACCTTACTCACTCATCCAGCAAGCAACACAACAACCTACACTCGCTTTCATCCTCACCACAACACAAACAACCAACTCAACCAACACTCACCAACACCACCAACACCATCACCATGCTCGCCAAGCTCTCCGTCCTCGCCCTTGCGGCTCTCGCCCCCCTCGTCTCCGCCGTCGGCAAGGCCCGCGTCGTCAACAAGGGCGACGACACCGTCTACGTCTGGTCCGTCGGCTCCCAAATCGCCGGTCCCTACACATTGAACAAGGGCGGCTACTACAGCGAGGAGTTCACCAAGGACCCCGTCACCGGCGGCAAGGCCTTCAAGATCACCAAGACCATCGACGGCCTCTACACCGGCGCACCCCAGACCATCTTCGCGTACAGCCTCGACAACGACAAGGTCTGGTACGACCTGAGTGACGTCTTTGGTGATGCGTTCAACGGCAAGAAGCTCGTTGTTGCCTCGGCTGAGACTACCTGCCCCTCGATCATCTGGCCCACTGGTGTGCCGCCTGCCGGTAGCCAGGTCAAGGTGTGCACGTCGACGCAGGACGTGAAGCTTACCATCTATTAAGCTCGGGGAGAAGTAACGAAAAGGTTATGATGGGTTATTTTGGGTAAATTACACAGGCGAGGAGTACGGGTTTACGGGACGGTACATATTTTACACCGGGCATATTGGGTGGGCGGTTTTGCTTCTTACAATCCTTAGATGGAAGGTTGACATATCCTTCATTAATTGATCAATGATAAACGGCTATCTCTGATACTCTTGTTCGTATTTGCATCGCCTTTCGTATCACTTTTCCCCTTGATGTCCTTTGTCACGCTTTGTGTTGGTATGCACGGTCTGATGGGTGTTTGCCCCCCTTGGCCTTGACCCTGTGAGCCAACACATCGGACTGATGAACGAATCAAATCTTGGTGTTAGTCCGACCACAATATTAAGCAACAGGAACTGATAAGAGCCAGCCAACGAAAATCAAACAATGTTTCCCGTAACCACTAAGAGCCTTTTTCTCTCTTGTGCACCGTTATGCATTATTGTGCGACCTGCTTTGATTGGATTGTCTCTGTTCACCGGCATGCTTGTCGACATCACAACGTCTATTGTTGACCATTCTATCCCAGTTGTGTCTTACGTCTAAATGTATGGCATGTCCACGACAGGTAAGTCATCTATCGTGGCACCATACTCGACAACCTTTCTAGTCCATCTCCTTTCTAACTGTCCCAATCTCTCATATCGATTACGACATTCCCAACGCAAACAAACCCAACCACCATTCTACCAATCAGTCCCTCAAAAACCGCAACCACGCCCTCGCAACAGCAAGCCCATCATGTTTCTCCTTTATCCTCCCCATCGCATCCTCAAATGCTGCATCGGGCAACACACCCAGCTTGTGTCGTGTCTGCAACAACGTTTTCATGAGGAAGGGCGTGTATTCCGGGTGACCTTGTGTCGTCATCAGGCTACCTGGGGCATACATGCCTTGGCAGTGGCAGGAGGCAGTCGAGCCCAGGCGGACGATTGGGACGGATGGGTTGAAGGGTAAGGCACAGGGGTGCGAAAGGACAGCGTCACGGTGGGATTGGTAGATGTTCTGGGATTGTTAGTTGTATATCACAGGGACAAGGAAAGTACCTAAGAAAATAAAATAGAAAAGATAGGGGCAAAGGGGGAAGGAAGAGAAGAGAGGGAAATAAAATCCAGAAAAAAAAAGATAAAACTCACCAAACACTCCCCCGTCCTCAACACCCACCTCCCCTCCTCACTAACCTCCACCTCCGTAACCGCCACCTCCCACCCACCCGCCGACGGCCCAACCACACCCCCCAACGCCCTCGCCACAATCTGATGCCCAAAACACACCCCAATCACCTTCACCCGGCCCCCTTCCAACAGACCCCGGGTATACTCCGTCAACCGCACAATCCACTCGTCATCGTCATACGCCGTGTACCGCGACCCCGTGATGAGCACGGCATCGATGGTGCCCGGGTCCGGGTAGACGGCCTCGGGGTGGATGACGTCGTGGGCCGTGAGGATCAGTTGGGATTCTAAGGGTTGTGGTGGCTCATTCTGATGCTGAGGCTGGGAAGGGTCTACGGTTTCGCAGGCCGTGCGGAGGAGGGTGGTGAAGATGGTGTCGAAGGTGCCGAGACGGGAGCTGATGGCCGGGATGGGGGTGTCGGTGAGGAGGATGGCGAGACGGAGAGGGTCAGGATTTGGAAAGGAACCCATCTTGGAGGCTAGTTTGATGGGGATTTATTATTGTGTTTGGGTGTATTTGGTTGTATAATTAATTATGAATTTTGGGGGGGTTCAACGTTATTCTTTTCGTTTTCCATTTCACCTCCTGTTTCTCTTTTTTTCTCTTTTTCTTTTACCTTTAATACCTCTTTCCTCACACATTCCTTTCTATTTAAATCCCGCGGTAGGAGTCATTCGTGCGACCGGCGGATTATTCTGCTCCACACCGCTTCGTGTACTTCGACAAGGGAGGTGAGTAATGTCAACAAGATGATATTCCAGACCGTTAGACACGTGACGCACGATGGCGAGGATGGTCGATACCGGCCCGTATCTCTTTAACCACCGAGCCTATCTCACGTCAGCGGAGTACCACCCTCCGACGGATGTGGACAAATATCTCGGTTGGGGGAGGATAAAAACGGCCTTTTTTTCGTGAGGCTGTGGGAGAACGAGGCAGGGAATAAGCAAACAATTGCACAATCGCAACTTACGGGATGTCATGTGATACGTCGCCCACGTTGCAGAACGTAACCGTTTCGTTCCCTCGACCGGGGCATCCGGATGTGCCCCTGCACGCGTTCCGATCACGGACCTCGAGCCGGGCCGGATCGAGATCCTTCGGGAACAGGGCCAGATACAGCCGGTGGGATCCAATTTGCCGTGGATTTTAGCAAGGGAGGCCAAATATAGGCTGGGATGACTGGGATCACGATTCTATTACGTCTAATGGGTCTATGGTATGAACTACAAAGTCAATGCTGCATCTTTACACCGCTGTATCCTCTCCCTCGCTTGTCGTCTCGCGTAACGACACCGCGTTGTCCAGGACCGGGTCCTTGAGAACGATGTACTGGGATCGGGCTCGAATCTTGCTTCCGTACTTGTAGAGCACGAATGGTACGGGCACAAGCACCACCGAGACAAACCCGAGCAGACTGCTCGCCCAGCCGATGCCCATGGAGGAGAACATCTGCACGGTGAACAGTGGGAATGCACCACCTCCAGCATACCGCAGCAAGCTGTTGGCACTCAACGCACTGGCTCCATGCAGAGACCCGTAAGCGTTCATGATATACAACGCGCCGCTGCTGTAGACCATGATGTTGCCGACGGCAAATGGCACAGCAGCCACCACAGGACTGGCCCAGTACGTGCCCGCCTCGGCAGTCCAGCCGAACCAGAACAAGCTGGCTGGGTTGAGAGCCGCGCCGACCATGGCGCCGTACAACCGATACTCGGGCGGTACAAGGCCGACCCCGAAACGTGCCTCCAGTGCCGGGTAGGTGCGGCGGTCGATGTAGACAACGGCCAAGAACCCGATCACACAGCCCAAGGCAATCGAAATGAATGTGAGCCCTTCCTCGCCAGGGGGGAAGTTGTACTTGCCACTGCTGCCAGCGCCGTCACCAAACACGTAAGGGAAGGCGGCGAAGAAGGAGTAGAAGACGGCGAAGTTGAAGGCCATGTAGATGGTCATGAAGAGCACAATGGATTCGACAAAGAGCATCTTGAAGGGTTTGAGCACAATGCGTTGTACGATGGCGCTCGAGGGAAGTGCGAATTTTGGGGCAGCAGCAGCAGTTTCGGTCGCTAGTGACGGGTCGCTCGCCAGCGCGGCCTTCTTCTCGGCTTGCGCGCGCTTCTGGAGGATGGTCTTCTTGTAGGTCTCGAACTGCGGCAGGGCGTACACGTAATTGAAGGCAACCATGAAGAGGATGACCCACTCGAGCCAGCGGAAGCCCTTGGCCTGGCTCAGGAAACCACCGATGACGGGACCTGTGAGAGAGAGGAAAGTTGGTTAGTTTGGTCACGCAAGAGGGTCGAGTGAAAGGGGGGGGGAGGGGGGGTTCTTACCAAAAGCCGGCCCCAGGAACGGTGACACAAAATAAAAGGGGTAAATAAGTCCCGCCATAGTCGGCGGCCAGAGATCCGCATTCGTCCCGCCGCCCACCGAGACGACGGCACTGCCGAAGAACCCAGCGAGCGTGCGGCAAACAATGAGCGTCGGGAAATTCTGGGCAAAGCCAGACCCTAAGATGAAGAGCCCAAACACGGGGACCGTGGACAAATACACGATGCGGCGGCCATAGTACTCGCTGACGGGGGCCGCAATGATGGCGCCGAGACCCAGGGCCCAAAGGAACAGAGAAAGCCCGAGGAGGGATTCGGTGTGGGAAACGCCGAACTCGCGTGAGATGTCCTCCGCGCCGGAGGTGTAGACGGAAGAGGCAAAGGAGCTGGAACCCGTTAGCGTCGAACCACAACCACGTTTTGGACCTTTGGGGAGGGGGACTTGAGAACTTACACGTTGACACAGAGCAAGGCGGGTATGCTAGTCATGTAGAGGCGTTTCCACATCGGCCAGTTGTATGGACAATCAGGATCGTCCGGCCCGCGCCAATCGGCTGGGTCGGTCACCTCGTTTGCGACCGTCATTGGGCCTTTGGTCTCGGAGTCGCTCATGTGTGTCTTGGTCGACAACTGTCGAGTTTAAGTCTTGTTGACTTTTTGGCGTCTTGCTGAAAGTGAAGCAGAGTTTGCGGTTCAAAAGAAAGTCGGTCAATTGCGAAGTGGAAGAACAATGTTAGCACAAACAAACGGCAATTAGTCACGGCCTCACCAAGTCATCATCACGATTTTGCGGGTCCAACCGGGGGCGAAATGCCGAAACGAAATCGCTAAGGCCCGGAAGCACCGAATGAAGGCTGTGAGGGAAGCACCGAATCCATCGATTGGTCCGGTTGGGGTTGGTTTTCGGAAAGATTCGAATCACGGGCCGTTGGGGGAGGATGGATGGCAAACATGGAACTCTGCGGTTGCCGCAATCGGACAAAATGCTGAAGCTTGGCTTTCGACGTCGTAACATGGGAACATGGGGTGCTCAAAGTCCCGAACGAAACCCACAGCGGTGTGCGGGCCGTTTCCTAGCGCAGAGAGCCGAAAACCTCCATCTCTCTGCGACGGTGAGCATCCATTATTGCATTGTGGTGGATGTATGTACATACATACAGTCTCATCCGGCTCTCCGGGCACGGAAGAAATTGGGCGGTTCCCGTCGCACGCTGGAGGCCATTTAAAATCCCACGGGACTTCCCTTCCAGGGCTGCAGACGCCCCTAGCACGCCGTTACGTAAAGCGGCTGACCGCTGAGACCCTAGCGTTGCACAGCGCCTGACAATGCAGCTGGGCGTGCATCGTGCCTTCCATAACGTCAACATCTGTTTGGGCGACGCCTGAGCTGAAAATTTTTACTCCCACGCGTCCTTCAAACATCGTGCGATCCAAACATTAGCCAGCGTTTCATCCCAGAGAAATATTTTTCTCATCCACGGGGATTCACGGATTGGGACCAGAATCTCACACCCCGATCTTTCGCCGACGACGACACGGGTTATGCATCCGGTCTAGAGCTGCCCAATAATGCTCGACGCTCCTTAGCACGCCCACGAAAGCACAACTTGAACATTTTCCACCTCCTTTACGCCATCCGAAGCCAATCACGACATCGCGTCAAGCGGCGTGGCCATGTCGTGAATGTCCACCGAGATATCCGATGGCTGGTTGGGAAATGTCACATTCTCTCGACATCTCATCCTTCCTCACCTCATCAACGACTAGCCATGGCGAATGTCAGCACAAGAGGCATTGGGCATCACGGCGCCCTTGAAGGGACCCTCTTGACTGCGTTTGCGTCCGAGCCGTCCGGCCACATCCCAGAATATTTTGGCAAGATTCGCGGCCGTTTTCCCAGTTTTCGCCGAGGTCTCCGCCCCTGGCGGTTGATCGTGTCTGATCCCCTTGGAGGAACACCCCTGGGGAAATCCTACTTTTGCTCAATCCTACTTTTGCTGGGCCGCTGAGAGACCGCGGTAGCCGCCAAGTATATTTTAACGGCCCGCTGCGGGCCGGGGAACAAGGCCGGTGTCGAAAGACGCCACAGGCCCGGATCGGAAGCAATTGCATTAGCGCGACTTCAGCTGGGGTCGAACCGCGATCATGAGCCTGAACGGGTTCGACGGCATGCTTCGACACTGTCTTGTTTCACACAACCTGTCGAAATAGAGTCCCAACGGGCGGGGTTCGCTCCCGTGGCTCGTTTCACAGCGCAGGCACTGCGAGACACAAGAACAGAGCCGCTTTAAACGTGCTCGGGGGACTGCGATCTGGTCTTGGCGCCCATATAAGCGAGCAAGCTGTCCGTCCATCCATCTCGGCCCTCAACAAGACGCGGCCAGTGTTGCAGTGCCGCAGTGCGGGGCGGGGCCCGATGGTGTTTTCTCGTGTATCCTCCGTCCGGGCCTCCAAAAGCCGAGAATGGAGGTTCGTAACTTGGTTCGGCCGAGCGTGGGGCGATGGCTGACTGTAGCTTCTCGACCCATTAAGTCCGCTGGGCCTCCTAGTCTTTCCCCCAGTTCTTGTCGCACACCGGATGGCACACGGCTTCTTAGTGGCTGAGAATTGAAAACGCGTCCACCCGGCTGTAGCTTGTTTGCAGTAGGGCAGTTGTCGTCACCACCGCCCTCCTCAAGCCACCAGAGCCACCCTCCCTGCACTCTCCACAACGTGGAGGATGTCTCCTCTCATGCTGGACCCCCGTAGGCCAGAACACGGATGATTCCAGTGTACATACATGCTACCTGTCCATACACGTACGATGCCTAGTGGCTGCTGGACCCAGTCCTGTCGCCCCATGTAATAAGACCCGCAGATCTGGGCGGCAGATTTTAGACCCTTTCGCTAAAGGAGCCAACCCCCTTGGGCCGCGCAAAGCTTGGCCACCACGACACCTGGCTCGCTTCAAGCTGCCGAGTGCTAAGATGCGCGGGGCACGTTCCATCACACATGCCTAGTGTCGAAGAAGGCATGCGGAGAAGTTTAGGGCCACGCCCGCTGCTCGTCCAGATGCAGGTGGACATAGTAGGCACACGCTTTCAGATAGAATAATCATACGCTGAGGGTGTGGAAGCTCAGTCATGTACTCATCACCTGAACAGACCCCGGCTCGTGGACAGAGTGGTGTCTTGTCATATTCATTACCTATTTTCTATTGTTGAGAGTAATGAAGAGAGGGGATGGTTGGAAAGACGGGGGGCTTGCGTCCCCCACGACGAGGACGAGAGAGGACGGGTACAAATACCGCTGCCGGACTGCGGATTGACGAGGACCTGTTTGCTCTGCTTGTCCGGTCGAACTCAAGCTGCCTCTTTCATCACACGACGATTCCCGCAAGCCGATATTCAACAACGGCAACACGCCCAGCATGAAGTTCCTTACAACAGCCAGTCTTCCCTCCTTCTCGTTGGGGACCAAAAGGCCCTCTTACATCCATTTTGCCGATGTCGCCTTTGATTTATCCATCCCCTTGACCAGCCCGCAGACGGTGGGCGTATGGATATGTGACGGCCAGGAAGTCACAGCGTCTTTGCTGGACCGATGGCTCAGCCAGGCTGTCAATGTCCCCAAGTCCATCCTCGTTCGCGATGCTAGCGCGATCCCCCGTCTCGAAGAGCTCGCCAAGGGCCGGGTGGCTGCGATCTCGGCATTCCCCGCTGAGGTGCCCTCTGCCACACCGAGGGAAAAGGACGAAGCCATTCTCCGGGCAGCGGAGAAGCTCTACGCCCAAGCCCATGCCAACGCCACAGCCGAGCGGTCCAAGGTCAAGCCCACCATCAAAAACAAGGAGAAGCCCTCCGTGGTGCTCGTCGGCGCGGGCATCATGAACCTCCTAACCGGCAAACTTCTCGCCGAGAAAGGCTTCCAAGTCCGCATTGTCGATCAGGCTCCCGACCCGCGAGCGACCCAACCTCAGGACTGGACCGCCCTCGGCGTGACCAGTGGCGGGCACAACGCGCGCATGTTCACGTACACCGAGGCGGACAACTACAACGAACAAGACAGTGAGCTCTATGCGGACATGCAGTCCATCTTCCGCAAGACGGTACGCGAAGGCGGGTGGAGTGTCAAGGAGCCCAAGGCCTTCACGCCGGCGGAGCACGACTGGGTGGGTGCGTTTGAGCGCGTTCCCGGTTGGATGGCGGCCATGTTTAAGAAGGAGATCCACAGCGTCAACACGGAGGCTGGGAGGCTGTGGAAGGAGCTGATCAAGACTGCTCCGGAATTGTTTGAGGAATCTGGGTTCCGCAAGGACATTGTGCGGTTGTACGTTGAGTCGGTAGCGCTGGAGGCTTCTGTCGGGCTCAACGGCAACCTTGGCTCGCTTCTTCAGACCCCGTCCACGGAAGAGTTTCTGACCAGCTACCCGGTCTTCCGTTCCGCGGTTGAGACGGACCACCTGGCTGGCGGGCTCATCGTCGACGGGTTCACCGTCAACGTCCACCTGTTTGTCGAGAAGCTGATTGCACGTATCACATCACTGGGCGGCGAGTTCATCTGGAACAGCGAGGTCCAGGGCATCCAGCGCAACGCCCAGGGAGAAGTGACGGCGCTCAAGACGCAGCGTGGGGCGGATCTGCAGGCCGACCACTTTGTCATTAGCCCCGGCACGAGCGGCCACTCACTGCTCCACGGCACGGCGAGTGAGAACCTGGTGCAGGGCGTGCTGGGCATCTGGCTGCAGATTCCCAACGTGGAGCCCAAGGTGAACCATTCGATGAAGATCCATCGGCGCGGGCACAAGGTTGAGGACATCAACGTGACCGTGGCCAAGGACCAGCAGACGGGCGAGGACATTCTCATTTTCGGGGGCGGGTACGGATACGTCGGGCTGGACCGCCGGCCGGACCCGGAGTCGCCCGAGCTGGCAGCCCTGTACGACGAGCTGGAAGAGGTCGCGCGGATTTACTTCCCCCGGGGCTACGAGTTGGCCAAGTCGCGCGGGCCCACGTCCTTCTACCCCGGCGGACACCGCAAGCTGTGCGTGCGACCGTTTACACCGACCGGGCTGGGTCTGTTTGAGACAATCCCCACCTCGGCGGGTGGACAGCTCATCATCACCGGCGGGAACAACACAGGTGGTTTCGCCCAGGCGCCGGCGATCGCCCAAGCTGTGCTCAGATCGTTCCGTGGAGAAGCCGATCCCATCCAGGTCCTTTTCCACCCGGCACGCGGCAAGCTCCCGCGCTCTGCGGTGTACAAATCGCGGACGCCTAGCCCGCTCGCATCGCCGTCGCTCAGCACCGACGACCTCAAGTCCGAACTGGTCCCGCAGCCACAACAACAACCCCCAACCCCGGAACCCCTCAAGGTCCTCCTCGTCTGCTCCGACAGCCCCAACCACACCTACCTCCGCTATCGTCTCTCCGAAGCCTTCCCGGGCGGGTACCACTGCATCGTGGAGCCCGACGCCGGCCAACTCCGGCATCTCGCCAAACAAAAGCGTCACATCGACGGCGCCTGGCAACGCTACCACGGTCTCCGCCGCAAACTCCTCGGCCACTCCGCCCGTCGCGCAGCCCACTTCGCCTCCCTCATCCCCACCGACTACACACCCCCCACCCCGGACCTCATCGTCGACACCGTCAACTCCTCCCCCGTCTGGAAAGCCGTCGAGGAATGGCAGCCCGAACTCACCATCGTATCCGGCACCAAATACATCGGCAAGAAACTCTCCGACCGCGCGGGCCTCATGATCAACCTGCACACAGGCCACCTGCCGGAATACAAAGGCAACCACTGCATCTTCTTCGCCCTCGCCGACGGCCGGCTCGACTGCGTAGCCTCCACCCTGCACCAACTCACCTCCACCCTCGACGGCGGCGACGTGCTGGACCGCGTGTACCCGACCATTGACCCGACCACGGACAATGAAGATACGCTGTATACCAAGTGTTTGCAGTTGTCGGTGGAGAGGGTGGTGGAGCATGCGAAGCGATTTGAGAGAGGGGAGGAACTGGAGTTTGTGCCGCAGCGGAAGAGGCCGGCGGGCGCGGGGCCCGAGAAGGTGTATCGGCATCGGGATCGGACGGTTGGGAGGGAGTTGGGGGTGTGGTGGAAGGTTAGTGTGGGGGGGTTGTTGAAGGGGGGTAATTAGGGGGAGTAGTTAATTAAGGGGGATGCCGGGGTGGAGATAGGGTGTTGGCAAACAAATAAGGTGATTGATATTTGGGCTTAGGGACGATGGAGTTTAAAAGTATTTGCTTAATATATCATTTTGATAGTGTCCGTGCGCTTTTACAATACATCAATCAAGATTCAAATATCTGATGGAAAGATAAGCGAGCAGTGAAAGGTGCAAGGTATATATGTACATATATGTAACAGGTGTACCAAGTAAGTTACCCCTATATACCCTAACCCTCGCTCCCCTCATTCCCTCATCTTTTCTTACTTCTCTCTAGCTACCTGACATATGTATCTACGGCTTAGCACACACCGTGGTAGTCGCCGTAACCGTAACCGTCCCCGTAGCCGGCTTCGTCACATACGCAATCCTTGTCACCGGGAACACCTGCGTATCAATATCCACCACCGCCGTGCCGGTCAACGTCGACACCACATTGTCAATCACCGTCACCGTCGTGTACACCGTCGTGTACGAGCTCACCGGCGGGTACACCTGCGACCCTTCGCCCTCGCCGTGGTCCCCGCTCTGCCGTTGCTCCACGCCAACAGCCGGTGCAATGGCACGGGGAGTGGGCGCAGCAGCGCGAGGGTTGGCTCCCGAACCGCACTTCTCGGTCCGCGTGATGGTGTCGGTGACTGTCTTACGCTGGGTAACGGTGATGGTGGTGGTCGTTTCCGGCGACGGGTTGCCCTTGCAGGAGGTATACGTCGACGTGCCCGGGATGATGGAAGTAACATCCGTCGCAATAGCCACGGTATTCTTCGTCTCCACCGACACACCCGGTTCGCTGAAGTACTCCCAGTCCTCGAGGGATTTGGTTGATGTCGGCAGACCCGTGACGCCGGGGATGGTGGTGGAGCGCGTGGAGGTGGTCAGGCACAGACCTGTGGTGGTCGCGATGTGCTCCCAGTTGGACCAGGTCCAGGTCAGGTACTCCCAGTCGGCGTACTGCACGACGAGGGTGTTGAGGCAGTGGTAGGAGACGTAGGTTGCGGTGGGGGTGGTGACGGTGATGGTGGGGGTGTGGAAGAAGTACTGGGTTTGCGGGGCGCGGGTGAGGTCGGTGACGGTGACGGTGCTTTGCGCGGTGGCGGTGATGGTGGTCGTGGTGGTGGTCCACTTGTCTGGGGGGTAACTGTAGTTGTAGGTGATGCAGGAGGAGGTCACCGTGCTGGTGAAGGCGGGCGGGGCCGCGGTCGAGGTCCAGCCGGCTTCGCGGGTGATGGTGGGGTCGTTGGGGTTGACGGTTACTGTGGCCGGGGGAATCCAGACGGTGGTGGTTGAGACGATGATCTCGTCGCGCTTATCGACGATGGCGGCGTTGGCGTTGTTAGCGTTGGCGTTGACGTTAGCTTGGATCGGGCTGGCTGAGGTGAGGGCTGCCAGCTGGAGGAGACAGACTCCGAAGAACCGCAAACCCTGTCGTGACCTGGCCATGACGATGGTGTGCTGCTGCTTAGTGTGTAGTGTATGGACTAAACAAATCGGACTAAGAAGACCAGAACCGCTATTCTCGACGAGGTAGGTGATCTTCAGGCACATCGATCATCCTTGGACGATGATCCCTCGTCATCTTATACTCGGACCAGCCTATGACCTTGTTCCCCAAACCCCAAACTCCATTTCCCACTTCATAGCCCGCCGGACAATAACCCCTCTCCGAATCCCCCCCTCACAACCACAATCACGACACAACAGAAAAACAGGCCGACCGCGCGCGTTGCTTAGTCTCGCCATGTCGTATCCCCAACACACCCATTGCTTACCCTCCGATGAGTAAACGGACCATCGCGCGGGTCTGTCCCACCAAAATCGACCAAAACAAGAGGAAAAAAAGACAACCACCCAACGGAGGTTTGTTAGCCGATAGTCCGATACTACCTACCCCAACACTTCCAGCCGAACCAGCCCTGAAAACGCCAGCGGCCAGCGGCCAGCCCTGTTCTGCCCTGCATGGGATTTTGCCGCTTTTGTGGCCATACGACGCACGAGACACTAGGCATCCAAGATCTAATCAGCTTGGCGGCCGAGGTCGTGGCCGTTCGTGCCGAGATTCTGCGTCTTTCTTTCCCCTAGACACTTGTTACGGTTGTTACCCCTCCCCCGCAATGACAAGCCGTTGGGGGGGAAAGCGGTAAGTTTACCGGGTGGAGACGCGGAGTACGACTCTCCGTGAATTGGAAAGCCCGAAATCAGTTTACAATCTTGGCTTGCTGCTGGCCGGATAGCCGGGTTGTTGGCGTTAACTCCGGGTGTGATGGTTTGCTGAACATGCAATTGAGGTTGGAGACGCTACGTACTTTGTAATTGGGCTAATTAAGTTCGGAAAATCTCTGGTCTCTCTCCTGGGCCTATCCGAACGAGCGGCGGTTGATGATTTCTGTGTTACCGCATCAGGGAAAGTGCTAATACGTACACAGTACGTATCCGGCTGAGGGAAAAATAAAATAAAATAAAATCAAGCGCCAGCTCAAAGAGGAGGTCCTCAGAACTAAGGCCGGTTTTGACATCCCACTCTTGACTACACTAGGTTGGTTGCCCCCACAGCTTCTTAGTATTACACTCAGAAAGAAACAACCAGTACAGACCGAAAAGCCGATTCGCTACCAAAGTGAGGGAAAACAAACAGTCAGCAAAGCACAAAAGGGCGGAAAACCAGACACCCTCCCAGAGCGTCAAGTGATTGCACCCTCAGTCCATAGTCGAATCCAGGCTTTGGTACGACCATAATTCCACAACAAAAATGCTCCCCCAACCACAGCTGACCGGCAAATTCTAAATTCTGGCCCGTTTTCCGCGACCTCCATGCAACTCTAAGCGGCTGCCGACCCAACTCGTTGATTGGCGGGTTCGTATATTTCGGTGCCCGACTCGACTGACACCGGCCCGTTGAGATTCAACCTGGTCACCGGAGCCAGTCTTCGACAACATGCATGGCTGACCGATTTCATGGGTCATGTCATGTCATCCTTTAGGAGTACAAAGTACTGCACCGAATGAGACAAAGCCAATATTCATTGATGATGATGTCTTGGTTGTATGGCCCGGCCTAGTCCTACTCTTTTTGGGAGGTGGATTTTCTTCAAAGCTGCCTGTTTAGGTTCAGTTTGTTGAAATAGCTGCGACGAAAGGGAAATTAAAAAAAGAAATATGCACTCCAAAAATACCAATGCCACCCGAAAAATCGAACCCCGGACGAATGCACAAGACAGTCGAGAAAAACCGCCTTGGTCGTACCGCAGCTGTCCCGACCTGTCGAGGGTCCTGATCGGAATGTGACGTTAAACCCGACATTTCTCGTCTTCCCAAAATATCAACCCGACACCGCCAAATGATCCCGGGCATCGATCCGGAGTAAAAAAACATGGGCTAATTAACCTTGTTCACGCAACTTAGCTCCGAATGACGAATCGATCGCGGGACCGGCCGCAAAGGGAAGGTTAAAATCTGGGGCTCTGATGGAACCCAGTCAACACACCAGGAAAAGGCCAAAATAGGAAAATAGTATTTCTAAGTTTGTTGATTTCCTCTTGGGTTGAATTCACCGCTGCGGGCCGTGTTATTCCCGCCGCATTGACTTTTTGCTAGGCCAAATGTGAGGTTTTTGGGCTTGATGGCCACAGGGTTTCAAATGGCGAGAATCAGGTCCAAGAAAGATAGTCTCGGAACCAAGCGCAAGACGTTGGGACACGGCCAAAGAAGAGACCTCAACCTGCGGGATTGGACCTGTGAACGACAAAGAGACTTGGATCGCGTTAATGAGCGATCGAAGTAGCGCAAGGAAACTTGAATCATGTTAAGGAGCTACTGAAGCAGGGCTAGGCTATGCTAAAGAAGCAGATGCAGGATATCAATTCCATCCCCTTCCCTCTTCACTCCCCTTTGTCAAGCGCCCCTTTCAAGCCGACGTCAACATGTACCCCTCGGGCACGGAAAACTCCCTGGCAAGGGCCCTCAAAGCCTCCATAGGCTCCATACCTCTCATAGCCTCCATGGCGCTCACGACCCGGCATTCACCCATGGCGATATCACCCCCCGCGCCGCGATCAACCTTGTTCTCCATGGCCTCCTTCATCTCCTTCTCGCCCTTGAGGCGGATGATACCATTCTCGTCCTCCGAGTACGGAATCTGCGTCAGGAAGCCCTCGTCATCTGAGCCAAAGGTGCGGCTTACGATCCGAGGTGACGGAGGCGTGTAAGGCAGCGGGCCAGCCTTGCCGCGGCGAATGTCGGGGTATGGCCGCCATTCCGGGTCGTCCTTGTCGAGGCGCATCAGCGCCACGCGGGCCCTGCGGCGGGGTGGGTATGTTAGCGATCTAATAGGCTTGGTGCACAAAGCATCGGCAGGCAGTAGCGTTGGTAGAGAGAGATCAGTAGTAAGTGGGATAGCAACGTACCACTCGCGGCCGGGATCGCCGGAAAGCTTGGCCGCCTCAATCTTGTTGAGGAGAGCGGTCGAGTTGGGAGCGAACAGTTCTACCTCCATGGCCGTGAACCAGCCGGCGAAACGGAAGCCGGCTGCCTTGGGCTTGCCGGCGAATACGGCGATGCCGTCGTGTACGGGCGGGGTGTACTTCATGGTCAGCGTGTTCACGGCAGTCACCTCGGGCGTCTCGGAAGGGACCAGCATCGAGATTATCTGGCCGCGGTCGTCGAAAACTTCCATGTCGGGGCCGTCTTCGATTTGGTGGCGCGGGAGACGGCGGGGAGCGCTCAGTCTGACGGCCCTGCGCTCCGTCATCTCGTCGTGGCTGGTCCCTTGGCCAGCTTCGAGAAGCAGGCCCTTCTTCTCGGCGTAGCCGGGAAGGAGGTTCAGTCGCGCCTTGGCGTAAATGATGTTGTTCTTCAGGAAGTCGGGCTGTTTAGCCAGGGAGACTAGGATGTAGGAGACAACGGTGGGGTTGTCGACCGTGGCGTTGAGGATGCCAATGTTCCTGGGGTTGACCTCTTCGCGGTTGAAATAGGTCGCGATATTCTCCGCGAAGTGACTACATCATAGTCAGTAACCATGTTCTTCGAATGACGAAATCAAATAAAGCATGTATGCCCAATTCCCAAATGAGAACTCTCATTGTAAATAAACGTCCTCAAGGGACCTATTTCGTCCCGCGGAATCCAAAATCAACACGACTCAGAAGACGTACCAATTCTTTCCAAGGCGGAGCCTAGGAACCTTAAGACCATCGTGTCCTTTCTCGTCATCTCTCTTCTTCGCGCTAGAGTCGCTGGGCTTGCGGTCGCTTCTGGTCGAAAGGGATACGGCTCGAGAGCCACCGCGCGAGCCACTACGACTACCGCCTCGGCCGCCGCGAGAGCCGCCTCCACGGCTAGAACCTCCATGGCTAGAACTTCCACGGCTACCGCCACGGTCACCAGTGCCACCACCGCGGCCACTACCACGGCTGCCACGTCCGGCCCGTCCGAGAAAGCCCTGACCACGAGGAGTCATGGCTTTTTCGACGGTCAAAACGTTGGAAAAGCAGAAGATAAATAGAAACTCGAGGAAGAGAAACCCTCGACGTAAAAATGCTGCGGTCAGTCAATAATAATAGGCTGACGAACCTCAACGTCGAAAGTTGCAGTGAACTGGGTTGAACTGCGGAAAACTCTGCAACCTGCGGGGGGAGGAAGAAAGTGAAAGAAGGAAAGGAAATTTCAGGCCCTTTAAATAGTAAAGGTCGTGGGCAAGAAGAAGGAGTGCGCCCTAGGGCATAGGGCGCAGGGCACAAGCCGCGATCTAACGCGGGTCCGGCCAGTTCTTCGACACCCGGCCTTCGACGGCCTCAGGCATTGTGGCTGATATTGTTCTCTTTCTCACGATATCTCGGCGGCCGGCGGCAACTGCAGTTTGAATAGGCTTGGTATCTTCTTCAAAGGGGACGGGTCCGGTCTGCGGGCGTCGCACGCCCCTCCATGCACTCATCGACACGCCCATCGACACACGCACACACACATATATATATATATATCCAGGTACTCCGACACAACCCCACAATAAACCTGTTCAAGACCCCTAGAACATTGTTCTCCGGATCGGGGAACACCAAAAGCCACAAGGCCAACCAAAGCTGGAGGACGAGAAAGAGATTCACTAGCCCGGCCCGGGATGGGTTCTGAGAACAAAGTGCTGAGAACCAGGCACCAAGAAGCCGGAGCTTCGAGGACAAGGATGTCGTCGACAACGGGAAGGCGCCCCCACACCAATTTATCGTTTTCTTCAGACCATTTATTCAATTCCTTCGAACCATAGGTAGGTAGTTAGCAATGGGGGGGTTGGCATTCCCTCGCAAGAAGGGAACGAAACGGTTTGTTAACACACCTCACACGATCGCTAATTTCCTTCTTCTCCAACCAGCCAAGAACCTTCCACTCGCCCACCAAATGAGCTGTAAGTCTGCCTACCTAAATAAACACCCCTTCGCCCCCCTATTCACACACTAACCGTTCCACTAGCAACGACCGCGAACGACGTGCCCATCGAGGGCATGGCCCAGATGATCCTGGGCCGAGATGACGAGAAGCTCGCCGAGACCTTCGTGAAAGGCTTCCACCTCGGCTCCGACAACGGCTACGCGAGGGCCAGGGAGGAGACCTTCCTCGCCGCCGCCGAGGCCATGGACCATCGCCTCCAGAGCGAGGCACTCCCCGCCGCTGGTGCGTGTTTTCACTAATATCCGATTCACTATCCAATTCCCCTTGATCGATCTTTTTTCGCCTTTTTCCTTCCACCCTGATATTCCTTCTCCGCCTTTTCCTTTATAAACTAAAAGATGTAAACCGCCTTGGGAAGACCGGAGGAAGAAGAGCATGATTTGACGATGAGCCATCAGATAGTGGTGATCGTGAACGTTTGAATATCAATAGAACAATCAACCGCTCTCTAAAACTGCGAAAACACATTGATAATTACCTAAATCGTTAAGTGACCGGAATGGAAAGTTCAACAGGGGATTCCCGTGCAATAAAACTCAATAAATAAGTATGGTACATAATTACAGAGAGAATCAATGCAATAACATTTATGAACCAAAACAATTTGTGTTCAAAGTGTCTATTACTACTATGTGTGAAGTCCACCTACAGGCTACCAGCACTCAGGGGCATTGACGAATCCCAGACCCAACTTCACCTCAACTAGTCGTACCTTGTACTTGATATGCAGGTGGTCCGTGTTGAATTACTAGGGGCTTACCACCCACCTAAGAAATCCGATAGAACTTGGAGAGACGACACAGTAACATAGGCGATTTAGGCCTACCTAATAGCTAGTTGAATCCTAGTTCTCGATTTTGCATTCGGAAACAAGCATTCGAAAAGGTCCAATGTGTTTTCCCTCAAAGAACCAGACATAATGTTGCCATGAATGACATAAATACAAAGTGTCGTTAACCCATCCATGCATGTCACCATTTGACGCTTGACCCGTCGAGCCCCTGATTATGCACAAAGCCCAGGTTATATCCAACTCCAGCACCCACCCCATTGCCCAACACCGCCCAATCGCATGCTATGCTGATATATTTTATCCGAGTACACCGGCCCAACTAGCCTTAAAACACGGTTCCATCGCTGTCAATGAGAATCGGTGGCTCCTTCGTATTAGGTCGGCTGACCTCGGCAATTTCTCTGCCTCCCTGTTGCGAGCGTCAGCATTGCTGAATTCAGTACGTTTAAGAGTATCATGGGGACATACCTTCCAGCTCCCCGCCTCTAGCACCTGCGCCAGACTGAGTTCATTCCCAGCCAGCTCATTTCTGAGCGCTTTGTTGACCTCCGTGGTTAGGATGTCCAAGAAGCCCACCGTGACGCCACGCCATTCCACAATCACATCATCGCCAGGTTCAAACATGGGGGCTACCTCAACCCCCCCAGTGCCCGTTCGCTGAGAGTATTCCGTGTAATGGCGCAGGCCGCGCTCTTGGTCTTCGGCCTTAAGCGTCAGGACGCCAAGGTCCACAAACAGACCGCCGTTCCGGTACTCGGGCAAGCCAGTGAGCAGTTCCTGCCCTGCAAATTGAATCTTCATGAGGCTCTGCATCGGTTGCATGAGAGAGTACGTGAGCCACTGAGTAAGCTTATGGAACGGAAGAATGCTCTCCCAAGCCTCAGCCTCGTCGGGTTGTGGCATCGAACTGCACGGCCACGCGTCGCCAAGGGAGATGCCGTCGATAGCCGTCCGGGATGGTGGCCAAATTGGGTCGAGGCCGTTGATGAGAACATTCCAGAGCACTGGCATCGGAACAATGATCGAACTCGAGGCTTGTGTCGATGGGTGTGAGAGGATGTGATCTATTCTCTATGGTTAGCGAAATGCAGGTCGAAGCAAAGCGTTGAAAAGTCCCACCAAGCATATTCCCTGGCCGGCCGTCGTCGCCAAAAAATTCCTTGTTCTCCAGCGCTCTCCCGAGGCGGATGAGGAGATGGGCACGGCCTTCAACACCAGCCATCTCGTTTCTAGGCTTCGATTGCAACCCCTGAGCGAGTCTCTCGACGGTTAACTGCCGCAGACCCTCCCTGTCCACTTGATACTTATTGTCCGTGCCGGAGAAGAGGCCCTGTCTACCATGTCAGCCGATACATTTTTGCGTAGTAGTTTAGTATGTGAAGTCACACGCACCGTTTTGAACATGTCCAAGGTGGCAACGGCGATGCCCTCTGACCGCCTGTACACCCTCCCGTTCTCAGGGCTCTTGTAGCTCCATTCCGTCCCGGCGCCCGCGTCGAGCAGTACGCTGACCAGGAAAAGATCGATTAGGCGCTTGCACTTCTCCGTGTTGTCGATATGCTCGGGAAACGTGGCTAGGAGGTGGGCAATTCGGTCGCGCCCACCTACACCGAAATGTTGGTACCGGCCGTGGCCGGGGATCGTCGTGAAGGGGGCATCATAGTCACGCTATGGATGTCACACGTATTAGTTACCAGTTCGATTACTAGTAAACGGCAACATCGTGTCAAATCCTAGGCGTGCTCGAGGTCCTTACCTTGATGATGTTCGCAACGAATGATACGACATCAGGAAACTTTTGCATGTCCACATCGAAATGGTTCAGATCGTTCCTTGTCGCCTTGTCCGTCACAATTCTGGATCGTTCCCGCACAGCACCCAAGCTGCGCAGGTACCCAGCTGGGTCCAGTTGCGGATCAGGCGACTTCGGCATCGTGATATTGTACGTTGGGCCGGGAGAGAATGGGGTGAGCGGGGTACCGGAACCGCCTGTGCTTGTGGTGCCGGCAGACGTGCGGTGCAAAATGCGAGAACTTGTGTTAATAGGAGTGATGATGCTTGAGGATCCTGATGTGAGAGACGATTTTGAATGGGAACTGGAGAGAGGTGCTGGCGGGATGCTCTCCGCCTTCGGTGCCCGGTCTCGTCTGGAGAAGAGGCCCATGTTGGCTGCGGCGAGCTGTCCGTGTAGTTTATCCGAGTGGTCGGACGGGGGCGTCCGATCGGCAGGTCGCGGCGGTCTGCAGGTGACCGGGTTGCGATTCGACAGCGGGGACTGCGAGAGCTCTCGTGACTCGGTGGGGCGGGTGCGAGTGCTCCCTCGACTGTCGCTGGTCACGATTGGAGGGCGTGGCGTTGACTCTGATAGTGGGGATGGAAAGGGGATAGTCGGGTTGTGGCGAGCATTTATGTCCTCTGTTGTTCACTGGTGGATGTGCTGATGTCAAACGGCCGCAAAGAAGGGATACTGGCTGTTGGTCTGCGTCGTCGGCGCGGCTAATCACGGTTGGCGAGTGGATGGTCAAGCAAGAATCGGATGCGGATGCGGGCTTGCCCTCTGTTTTGTGGTTGACGAGCCAGAGCACACCCGGGCATGGATGTGGGAACCAGGAATTTTATGCGGCAGGGGGTGTGCTGAGAATGCTTTCTTGCTTCGACAGCAGGGGAAGGTCAACACCAGCAACAGGAATTGGACGGGACAGAAGGCGCGAGGTCGCAATGGAACGAGGCCGTGGAACCGTCCTCTGTGCCTTCCATCCGCATCACGGATCGGTGGAATCCCGCCGGGGCGAACCTGGAAGTTCGGGATCAAGAGGGGCATGGTGGGGTCTCTCTGGCCCGCCCTTGCACAATTCCTATCTTCGGGCCCGGGCGCCCTTGCCCAAAAGATCCGCACCACACTGCTGCATGCAATGGGAAATTGGAGGGGAAATGCATCGACCCTGGCCCGAGGAACGCACTTTCTCTTCCCATCAACTGCGAAGATCGATCGATGAAAGAGATCCTCCACTCGTGTACACTGTCGAAGTATCTTGTTGGATCCAAATTCTTCTTAAACGCATCGTACCAGGGCATATTTACTACATTACAATGTCCTATCCACCAAGCTTTCCATCAGTGAGCGTCCCTGTGAGGTGAAATTCGGTGGCTTTGTTTTCATCGCCCCCGGGATTGCTCCTCGGCCTCACGCCCTTCACGGAATCGTCAACATGACTTCTGCCAGGTCTGCGGTCTTGTCTCTCCGCGCTGACGCTTTCGTCGATATGTTTGTAGCTCGGAATCGCCGTTGCGCCCGCCCACCGCAACCTTGACGCCCCGCAAAATTCAACAGGCGATGAGCAGATCAACAACAAGCGCGCTTCAGCTGGCGCTCTGTCCTGACGCCCTGGGCACGAGTTCAGGATTTTTCCAGTGGGACGCAAGGAACGAGAATCCTGGCGCTGGTGGCTGGATCAGAAGGTTCTAACTTCTGACGGGCGCGAACCTTGTCTCTTCGTTACCAGCGAGCCGGAGTTCGAGCAAGCCAGCGCCCTGGTCGATGACCTGGCTGGGTCGCGACAACGCCGATTAGCGATGCCTAGATGGACTGATGTTCAGCGGTCGAGAACCGCTCAGAGATATCCCCCATCAAACCAGAATCGCAGGCGACAACTTCATCCCTGCACGCTATGGCCGGCAAGCATTCCAGTTGGGTTGGCCTAAAAAGGCGCCGCGCCTGGGCCACAACGTGGTGAGGATATCCCCTGTCCGAAACCATGGCTTTCCTGCAGGTACGGCGTAACCTCAGCCCTCCATCTCAGGAAGCGCCGGGGTTAATGCGATCCTTCCGAAGAGCCATTGCACGACGGCTGCGAACAGGTGTTGTGCCTGAATTCAGTCGCAGCAGATAATTGATACTTCAGCAATATTGACGAGAGCCAAGCGCTGCGGCTTGTCTACTTTCGTCACTCGGTGACAAGGGGCCTCGGAAAACAAAGCCGACATCGTCCAGTGTGCCCGAGTCCAAGATCTTGAGAGATGGGAGGTCGTTGTACTCCCTCAACGGTGTTGGACATTCACGTCACCCGACGCTCGATTGGCATTGGGGCTCCCCCTCATTACGGACTCTCTGACCCAGATTGGGCATTCCAATGTTTTTGTGAGTCTCCGAGGGTTGCTTATTGGATCGCAGTCCATTTTGTCAGACCACATGGAATCGCCAGCGCAACACCGTTTGCCCAGCGGCGTCCCGGCGATTCCCAGCTGGGAAGGCACTAAGCTTCGGGCGTCCTAGCGCTGGAGTAAAACCGAGACGCCCAGCCCACCCACCAGCTTGGTCCGGCGTTGCACGCCCTGACGGGTGACTAATTCGTTGGTCTTGAACAAGCAAATCACGTTAGACAAGACAGCAGCGCCGAAGCTTTGTTCAACGGAGACCGCCCTCTATCAATCAATACCGGTGTTCGCGCTATGTACGAAGACTCTCCGCCTCTTTTCCAAGTTCCTCTTCTGTCGTTATGTGTCGGAGCCTCCGATCAGCTAAACAATGATCGAAAGCCAGGGAATCTCCTCCTGACAGCGGGCAGTATGGCCGTTTCCTCGATTCCTTTGTCGTGACGTCTTTCCCACTCCATCCCACTGGTTAACCAAACTCTGTCATTCCTGAAAACCAAGCGGCGATCAACCCTTAGTACGGCAGTCGATCGCTAGGCGCTGGTTTCAACAAACGCTGCTGTCAGCCTCGATCAACCAAGATCCTCCCTTCAACTAAAGCGGCATTCGCTCGAGTTACGGCCTGTATGTCGTTGATACGTTAGCCCACTAGAGGAGGGCCGGTTGCAAACATGCTCTGTATTTTGCTCTTGGCCAATGCCTTGTTTTACCGTTTCGGACGGCAGGGAGAGTCAACCTGAGCACGACGAGGCGGGCAGCCTCTCCCCAACCGGGAAGATCGACACATTTTTGGAGTTTGTCATGATTGCGGGCCCCGTCCCCTGGCTTTGGTGCCTTTACCCATCCGAGGTGCATTGGAAACTGAAGGCAAATATTGAAAATCGGCTTTCTTCACTCTCCTGCCGTCTTTGCTTCTTGGTCTCGAGATCATCCCGCCTGACCTGCATTCTGAGACAAATCCTAAACTGGCGAGATGCAAGAAACCTAAGTCATGGGCAGTACTTCCCAATTCACATCCGGAACTGTGGGGATTCTCAAATCGTGCCTCTCACCGTTCAGTCCCTCTTTGACCTCCCACCACACCAGTACACTACGGCCGTCAATCACCGTCATGGACGGGCAACCCTCCTGGAAGATCCTCATGATAGCCAGTTATACACTAGTGTAGTGTACCTGAATCATGAACTGCGACCTCACTCTGAGACCTGCATTCTGGTCTTGCCCCAACCCGATTCCGGGGGTGTGGCACACTACTACCACAGGACGCACGCCATGCCCCTTCTGTCGTCCAACGCGAACCGGAACGGACTAGCACTTCGTCCCTTGCCCCCGTGAGAGTTGCAACCGGCGATGTATGATCAATTTGGATTTCGTGCTAGTAGGTGGTACTGCGTGAGGGATCATCGTGCTATTTGTCAAGGGAATCAGGCTGGAGAGGGAAGGTTTCACATGCAAACAAGACTCGGAAAGCCGAGAGTCCGGAAGGGCATGAGAGATATCCCTTGGCGGGGAGCGGCAGAGGACAACTCGCCCATTTTCGAGCCGCTCTCTCTCGCCCACCATCTCTCATTCAACCCGCTGTCCTTCCTCACCGCCTCGGAAGATGGTAGCCGCAAACACGGAGAATCAACGCCCATGGGCTCTTTTTGAGCTATGTATGTAGCCTTCCTGCATCCTCATCCACTCTACGGCACCACCACCGACGGCAGCGCTGGGTGAGGGTAGCCCAGAGTGAGTGAGTGAATTGCAGCCGTCTAATGCAAATGAGTAGGAACGAGATGGAGATGAGGAAAAGATAGAAAAACAAGCAATATCAACAATATCAACCAACCACACTCCGTGTCAGGCCAGCCACCAGGTATCTGCCCTTCCTCCGCTTCCTTTCTTTCTTCCCTCCCATCTTCTTCACCGCAGTCACCCATATCTACCTTTTTCGTCTCACCGAAAACACCACACTCCTTTCCATACCCCTCTTTCTTTTTCGCCTCAAAAACGAACCAAGCCAAACCCAGTCCACAAAACCCACGGCAAAATCGTCAGCAAAGGGTTTGCGTGACTAGCCATAGAATACACAGTGATGTACATGAAATTCCCATCGGCCCCGTAAAAGACCCGATGCGCGAGATGAAAAGCAAAATGAACAGGAGACAATTACCCTTGTGTGAAAAGACCACGGGATAGAAGACAACGCAAATGGAATACATAAAGCAGACAAATGTAAAGTCAAGAGATCAACGCCTCTGTGTGCATCCATCTGTCGACCCACCCACCACTCACTCCCATCTCCATGATGGTTTCCCCATACGCCATATAGACGAAAACCATCCTTCCATCTCCCTCAACTTCCACGCCCCAACGAACCATGGCGCAAGGGAACCCCGAATGCATAACGTAACGTATTGCGAAAAGGCAAGAAGCAACCCAAAAGACGACCAGTGCAGCACGCGCCAACTAACGTCTAGAGCCACCCAGGATGCGAGTACGAACCGTCCTACGGTTCCTTCCTCTGGTCCATCCACGCAGCCGCCTCGCCATCAGCCTCCCCTTCACCCCGGCCACCGTGCTCGTCCAACATATCCGCAGCCTCATTCGACGGCTGCAGGGCCTCGACAGCAACGCTAGCATTGCTACTGCCACTGCTGCTGCTGTTGCTCCTGCTGGCACCCGCGCCAGCACCGCTAGTCTTCTTCCGACTGCGACCGGGATGATCGCCACCATCGTCATCATCGTCCTCATTGACAAGATCCACAAACATGCTGTCGTCACCGTCGCCTTCATTCCCAACACCGATGCCAATGGGATCGTTGTCCCGCGCCGGCGCGCCAGCACGGTCACGGCCCTGGTGGCCGCCCCATACGGCGGGTCCAAAGATCTCCTCGGCGCGGCGTCGGCCAGTCTCGGTGCGGGAGAGGATTTCGAGCACGCGGGCCTTGCCGCGGTCAGTGGCGAGGTGCGCGTTGAGTTCTTCGTCGTCAAATGTGCCGCGGAGAAGGCGCTCTTCGAGTTCGTGCGTCGAGTCACCAGCGACTAGCAGTTGTGGGCTAGGGCCTGCGCCGTCCCGCATGAAGAGGGTCGCGTGGCTGGCGGATGGGTCGATGTCCATAGGGTCACCGCGGAGCATGGAACTAGAGCCAGACGGGCCGGGCTGGTTGCGTGATGGCGAGGCGTCTGACCCGGCCGAGGAGTGGGCGTGGAGGTTGCCCGCCAGACCCGGGCCCGAGGGTTGGACTGAGGAATTCCTCTGGAAGAAGGTATGGGGCGAGGGCCCAAATCCGGGGCTACCGACCATCATGATGGAGCCTGAGGGGGCTGAGGCAGCGGCCGCAGCGGCCTCCGCATTCATCGCCTTGCGCTTCAGACTGTTAGCCTTGCCCTTGACGTTCTCAGGGAGGTCGTCCGGGTCGTCCACGCCGTAGTGGGCCAGCATCTTCTGTAACTTGGTCGGCCGCGGCTTGCGCGTGCTCTTGGATACTTCCAGGACCGGTGGGGGCTCCGGGGCTACGGGACTCCATTTGTGCAACTCCTGGCGGAAAAAGTTGGTCTCATAGGCCAAGAGGATCTCGGCGCCTTCAATCTTGCGCAGATAGAACCGCTGGGTCTCGGCTTCCGAGGCTGTGGCCATGATCGGGTTGCAGTAGCCGCTGATGTGATTGCGGAAATCGGTCGCGTTGTCGATGATTTTCTTGAGGACCTCCTCTTCCTCGGGCTGGAAAGGCAAGTTGGGAATCTCATCCTGCCAAGACAGGAGATCCTCCAGCTTGGGGCGAGCGGCATCACGAGGGATCTTGACGCGCCAGTCACAGATCGGGCACGTGTACTTGTCATCTTCCTTGACCTTACCACGGGCGATTTTGAGACACTTGCCGTGGTACCACTCGTGACAGAGCTCGCACTCAATCATCATGCCGGCTTCGGTGCGGCGGCAGATGCAAAAGACCTCGCGGAACTTCGGGTCTTCCCATCGGCTGACCTTCTCCTTATCCGGGCTGGGCTCTCTGGACGCAGGCTCCGCAGGGACACGAGGCTTGTCGTGGACGATGTCAAAGCAATCGAGGTTTCGATCCAGGACGTAATCCATATGGCTCTTAAGAATATGAAGAGGGGCGTTGGTCTTCCCAAAGAGCTTTTTTCCCTTTCTCATCCAGTCCTCGTGCCGCTTCTGCTCCTTCTCCAGCTCGTGCGTTCCGGTCGGCTTGGCCTGCAGCTCCTCGATCTTCTTCATGACCTCGGCAACCTCGGTGTACTTTGGCCGCTTCTTGTAATCATGCTCCTGCGATCGTTCGTTGAGGTCCATGATTTGACGGTGCGCTTCACGTTGTTTATGAAGAATCTGGTCAACCGTGGCCATGGTCTGCGGGGAGACAGGCCAGGCATTGGCCTGAACCTGGTCCGCCAAAGCCTGAAGTTGTGGGTAATGGATGGAATCGGCGTTGATGAGTTCCTGCACCTTCTTGTCCCACATGTGACCAGACGCCAACTGCTCGTTGTAGAAAGCGAGGTGGTCGTTGTAGACCGGCACGTTGAGTCGGCGGCCCTCATCAAGAAGTTGTCGGACTTCGTCGAGCGTCATGATCGTGGTGCGACTGCTGCTGGCTTTCTCGTTCCACTGCAACTGATCCATGAGTCGGGTCAGTTGATCCAATTCCGGGATATCAACGTTGAAGCCTTGGCCTTCTTCCAATAGCTTCTCTACCGGGCCTAGAGAACGGGTCTGAGGGTGTTCGAGCAGCTTCTTGGCGTCCTCTTGGAAGGCCTTGATCGCATCGGCACGCTCCTGGAGCTGCACAATTTCTGGGCTGTCAAAACCAATCTGCTTGGCTTCGTTGAGAAGACGGTAGATGTCCATGACGCTGCGCATCTCCTTCTGCTCATGCTGAGCGTTTCCGATTGACCTGCGCGCTGCCGTCTGCCACACCTTCTCGTTCTTGCGCCGATTCTGCTGTTTCCGGACCGTGTAGTTTGTCGCCTCTTCGACCCAGTGGTTGCAACGCTCGACGAAGGCCTTGAGCACGGGAAGTGAGGGTAGCTCGAACGGAATCTTCTCGCCTTCGGCCAACAGCGCCCGCAAAGCCTTCAGAGACGGCGTGTCTTCTTCGTCCAAGAGTTTCTCGTATTTCTCCTCCCAAGCTTCTGGGACCTGTGCCTTATCCGCCACTTTCTTGCGCGTCGCGGCCATGACTTCATTCGACTTGCGGTAATAGAGGGCATGTTCTTTGCCAAGGATTCTGTCAGACTCTGGCATCTCACAGCACGGGTGATTTCCTGCATGCAAGAGACACAAGACCTTGCCCGTTTTAAGACAAATAAATCTTGACAGGTAGGTGAAAGCTTTGCAGTAGAAGCATCCGTACTCCTCTTCCGGAACGTCGGTATCATCGACCTTTAACGTCATGAGGCACTCGTCATCACCCTCCCCGCCAAACACGCACTTGTGATGCTCGTTGGGGTGTTTTGCATCGCGGTGCTTGGCGATGAACTCGTGCTTTGCGATGAAGTCCTCTCTTTGAGACAGCTCCCGTTTCTCAACCTTCTCCAGCGCCGGCGACAGCCATTTCGCTGTCTGGATGGTGAGTCCCCCACTTGTGACACCCTCCGCCGCGGTCCACAAGAGTTCGTCGTGTGAAAAGCATGGTTGACGACGAAATTGCTGAAGTCTCTCAACCCCCGCAAGGCCATAAGGCTCCCAATCGCACGGCGCAAAGTTGACGGCCTCGTTGAAGTTAAAACCATGGTTGAACCCGGCATGGTAGGCTTGCGGGAAGGTGATGACAAGTTGACCCGCACGCTGGTCGAGAGCAAACACACGCACGCCAGCCTTTTGCAGTTGCTCCGGTGTAAGCAAGGTCACCAGCTGGAAGAGCAGGTCTGGCTGTGTCTCGAACAACTCAGGAACCGCCTCGCGCATGGCGTTCTCAAACTTCTCAGCGTCGTCGCCCGGAATCCCGTACCAGGTTTTCGTGGCGCCAAAGTGCTGGTAGTTGGCCGAGTAGGAGTAATGGTCTTCGTTATGCCAACAAAACGTCGAGAAAGTCATGCCGACATACACCCATGGGACCGTCATGCCAGAAATATCGGATTTGATGTGCCGGAACAGACTGTCCGGGTGGAGCGGGAGGACGTTTAAATTCCAGGGGTCGGTCGCGTATGGGTTGTCGGGGAACTTCTCAATTGTGGGAAAACCTGAGCCGTGTGTAGTGCAGTGAATGTCAGCGCCGTACTCCACCGTCACGGTGTCTTCAATATCAGCCACCAGGCGCCAGAATTCTTGCTCGACATCATCTTCGGTAACGGGCCGGTGGCAGTTGAGAACCGGATCAAATGGCATCTTGTCCGAGAAATATTGCTGTTTGAACTGGGCAGCTTTCTCTTGGAACTGCTTGAGCGAGTATAATCCACCTTCTTCGAAGCCAAATTGGCCATCGCCAACGAGGCAACGCGGGCAGTTCCACTCGGTCTCCGGCTTGATCTTGAGCGGAGGATCCAGGCAACTGCCATGGTAAGTATGGTCGCACGATTCACACGTCAGGAGGAAGCCCGTCCCCAAATAGCCTTTGCCGCATTGCTCGCATCCCTGACCGGGGGCTGCAGATTCGTCTCGAGGGATCCTGGGAGGGGCAGAGCGGAACAGAGACATGTGTGAACCAGCAACTGTAGGTATCGTGTCTAGAAAACGTACGTCAGTACCTTAAGAGAGGCAACAAGCCGCCGTTAGTGCCAACATCTCTCACCTTTCTTCAGCCTCTTACTCCGACGGCTCCCTGAATCTCCATCATCGCCATCGACCGGCTCCTTCTTAGCCGCCTCCAGATTCTCACAACTCATTTGTCGCTTCAAGCCCGAAGGTCCTAACGCAGAGGAGCGAAATTCGGGGGTGTTCTTCGCAGACACGGCGGGCGTACCGTTCGGCTTCGGCGTTGCCGGGCTCTTCCCATCTGACACCGCAGCTGATGGGCGATTGACACTCGTAAAGCCTGAATTGACGGAGGTAAATCCACCGGAGTTGACTGCCGTAAAGCCGGATTTGGGCTTCGCAGCGTTGGAATCCGACATCGACACGTCGGCGTCCGCCTCCCTAGTGTGGCCATTGATCGAAGCTCGCAGGGCCTCCGCAGCTAGTCTAGCGGGAGACTCCGAGCCGACGCCCGCTGGGGTAGCCACGTTGGATCGTTTCATGGGGCTAGGCGCAGGGCTAGGCGTCAAAGGACCGCCGTACTCGAGCTCCAGTTGCTGGTGGACTCCCGGTTTGGCGATCCGCAAATATTCCTCGTACGGGCAAAGCCATTTCTGGTACGAATTCTTGAGTGAGGTCGACAAAGAAGACATGATCTTCCCACTGTAGCCCAAATCACGGCCTATTTCGGCCCATTTCTTGAGTTTGCAGACCTTCTCAAACCCACCCCGGGCCTCAACAGCCTTCTTTAGACGGTAAAGGTCGAGCGGCTTCTTGTCAACGTACGGCCATCGCGTCATATTCGTCCCTTGCTGTTTGTGAAATTTGGCAAGAGCATCGAGGTAGGTCAGATTCGCACGAGTGCCTAGAGGGTTAGTTTCAGCGACAGGATTCGAAAAAGCTTTATGAGACACCTAGGGTGGAAGGTAGCCTTACTGCCTTCAACAGAGTTTAACTCTTGCTTGCGTGTGCGAAAATGGAAGCGCTGCAGAAATCCTAGTGTCAGCTCTACGTACGGACCAGCCATATCCTCTACATATCTCTAACCAATACCACCTACCTCTGTGTCAATAGCAAAGTCGGGATTCCAAGAATCTGGCGGAATAATCTTGCAAATGCCATACTGCCGTGCCTCCGCCGAAATCTTGGTGATGTACTCAAACGGTTCCTTCCATTCCTCCTCGGTCGGCCGATATGAAGGCGCTTCCTGCAATCCGTGCGGCCGACTCTTCCGCTTGACTGGCTCAGGGCACGCGTTGGGCTGGCCCCTTCGCTCGACTGAAGCCAGGTCCAATGGAGCGTTGGTCAGGGAGCTGAGGGGAAGAGGTAACTTCGTTGACTGGGCTCCGTTGGAATTGGAGTGGGCCGCCTTTTGCTTCATAGCATTTCCAGCCATTCCCGATGGCGCCGTCTGTGGTGATGGTCTCATGCTTGCATTGGGAATCGAGCCCCGCGTGCTCCTTGCTCGAATTGTGAAGCGTGACAAGAAGCCTCTACAGGGGCCGGGTCCGCGAACGGTCGAAGTTGGTGTTACTCAATGGCACTGGCGGCTGCCTGTCGCGAAATCGGCTCGCGTTGGTATCTCAAGCGCTAATTCGGTCGGGGTGTGAGCATGTCACAGTGCCACCTGGTGCATTGTAGCGGGAGAGTTCCTGGAAAAGTACGAACGGCGCCGGTCAGAACATGCGCAGCAAGCAACGTGTGCCTCGCACAACTAGTCAGCTATCCAACGAAAAGATACATACCTCTCGGGCTTCTGCAGGATAAAGAACGTTGAGGCTTGGGCCACCCTCCTCGGACGGATGCGAAGAATGAAAGAAATCGAGCGAATACTGCTCGTTGTTCTGGCGATCACGGGGAATTTAGACACGCCAAGCCGCAATCGAGATTCGCGGGTTTGCCGGTTAGTCGGAATCGGACTCGTGGGTAGGGAAGGTGGTTCGGTGTCGGAAAGATATATCGTGAAGGGTGAGTATGGGTCAGTTCTAGGGAGAACAGTCGTGAGAATTGTTACAAACCGCCCCCGGGAGTGTGGTGAAAGAAGGAAAAGGAAGGCGGAGAACGGGGGTCTCTTGAGCGTGTGATGGAGTGGGCGGGCTGTGGGTGAGAATGGACATGGGGCCGAAGACAGAAAACACCCCAAGGAAAGCGGCAGTGACCGGGGTGAATTTGGGAGGCGCAAAACCACACACCCATGCACCCGACATTCGACATTCCGTCGGCACCAGAGTGGGTCTGCGGGGGTAACTTCTTGGACGCAGGCCTCTGCACTTCAACCTCCATCTTCAAGGCAGAGGCCCAAGTTTCAATGCTCACCACAAAAAAGGAATTTGGCCATCCACCATCAAGAAATACCTCTCGGCATTGGTTTTAACACCTATCTACACAAATCATTGCCAATCCCGCGAGACCAGTCTTTCGTTCTCCCAAGCTCCTATCCCGTGCGGCTGTGCTATGATTTCCATTTCTGAGCGCACAGCACCGCACCAGTGGGAACGGATGTGAATGCCCTGTCTCGTGAAGGGGAATCCCTGCATCTACGCTGCAACATACAAAAAGATGACTGCAAGATGATACAGATAACCGTAAAGACTGTTTACCTTCTCATGCCCCGCCGAAGCCCTTGTTTTAGTGTTTTCTTTGCGATATCCCTGACATCTACCGTGGGCGAGTTTCTTGCTGACTGATCGGCTGCATCTTGCGAGGTCAGTCTGGTGATATCCAACTTGACCCTGATCAGCCCAAGCAGACAATGCGCTTGTTGGACGAAAACGGGGCTGCCGGTCCGTACAAGCGCAGAATCAAATGCGCGAACCAAAAACATATCTATCTTAGCCGGTGCATCTTATTCTCCAACAAAAAACAAAGCGAGGCTGAACATGATCAAGGGCCGAATGCGATCAAGAAATCGAAAACGGTGCAAGTGGGCTGTGCATGTGGTCTTGGTCCTCGCACATTGAGTCTAACCCAAACCGAGCATCCACCCCAACCTCAACGTCGGCCCAACATGTCGCTGCAAGTGCTCCTTGCTGCAGCCTACCCAAAATGAGCGAAGGTTTGGGTCTGATATTGGCAAGGCCCTGGTCGGTCTTGGTCGCCCAGCGCGCCAATCAGCATTGGCCTGACGTTGGAACAGCCGGCCTGTGCTGACGGATCGCTCGTGCAACCCTCGGCAGGCAATTTCCAGCTCCGACTTGACATCTCTGACGACATGAAACGGCCTGTGGTGATCGACTTCAGGGATAGGAAGCGGACAATTGGTCCTCCAGGAATAGATAAAAGGAAAAGGATAAGAAGACATGATAGGGAGAAGTTGACCAATATGCAGCCAAAGTCCAAGATCAATTATTTCAACAAAACGCCAAGGTATCTCTCCGTCCACCGATGCTCCCGAACCAACGCCAAATGCGAGCCGTCCAACCTGACCCAAGACCACAGAATAAGAAAATGGCCCCTTACCCTCAATTCTTTGCGGCCTTCTTTGCGGCCTGCCTTGTCGTCCGCTTCTTCTTCTCCTTCAGCAGCTTCTCAACCTCCTCCCCACCTCTCAGCCTTAACGTCAACTCCCGCATCATCTCGCCCCACTGCACCTCGCCTTTGCACTTCGGGCACCGTCCCTGAATCGGCACGACCTCATCCGTCTCGCCAGAAGTCCGAAGAAAGTGTCTACCCCAGCAGGTAATATGCCCAACTCCGTCACAACCCTCGTTCGTGCAAAGCGCCTGTAGCCCCTCGCCCGTCTTCATCTCCTCGTGACAGACAACACAGCGGCCCTGACGCTCGAACTCGAAGATATCCCTCCCCTTGGCGACATACTCCTTCATCGGTTTATAGTCCAGAGGCAGGGCATGTATTCCCCACGGAGCCGGCGCCCGTTCTTGCTCTTCACCCTCTGCCATCTCGCCATTCCCATCTGAGAGGGCATCATCCCCTCCCACAATGCCAGCACGAGTTATCCCCCCGTCAACCATCCCTTCCCCAAAATCCGTCACAACCCTTAACTCCCGTTGCTCATCATCGCTCACCTCAGCGCACCACTGTTCCCACGCCGCGAAAAAGGGTTTGTTGAAAAAGTGTACTCGTAAGGGCCACCGGGCAAAGCTAGGCACACATAACAGCAGGTGCAAATTCGAGACGATCGAATCGATCGACTTGGAGGGGCGACCGGTCCTTCGGCGTTTGGACTTGGTGCGGCGGACCGTGGGGGCGGCGAGCCGCGAGGATGAGGGGATATGCGTCGAGATGTGCGGGTTGGTGAGTGCCCATCTGTTATCGCCGAGCGAGAGGTTAGTACTGGAGTGAGACGGAGGCTAGCAGAAAAGCTGCGGTGGGTGGGAACGTACTCGAATTTCAGAGCCGCCACCATACTCGGGAAACCTGATACTAGCGTAACCATTTCCCATGGCCGCAGGCTGGCGCGGGAGGTGCGGGCCGCACCGCCCTTGACTAGCCCATTGTGCTGGTTCAGTCGGCGTGGCGGGTTCGGCGTGGAGCCGACGTAATAAGAGGAATGCCGGACGGTTGACCGCAGGACGTAGACGGTGTATAGTGCTGGGATCGGTTTGTGTGATGCCGACATGGTTGGCACATCCGTGGTGATATGTATATCAAGGTGGGAGGGGCCGAGTAGTTGTTGCGGGCGCAACGATCAGGTAAACATCCCGCGACAGGACGAGGCAGGGAAAGGCTGGTGAAGAGCCCATTTAATACGCAAAATAGGTAGTGCAATGACGAACGGCAGTGGGCCGAAGACCATGTTCCTGGTCAAAGTTTGTTTACTGTGTATCTTCAGTTTTGGTTGGTGCTCCGGTGACGAGAGCCTGCATGTGCCCCGCAGGTACGCGAAACAGTGGGCCGGAGGCTGCTCAAGGCTGAAAGTGGGGCATCATGGCCTGGAATTGCATGCGGCCGGCACGTGAACAACGCCCGGATATAAACCAAACTACCTGCTCCGTTAAAACAAACAACCATATCGACCTAGTGCAAGCTTCCTCAGGTGGTATCTATTCAAATAAGCCAGAGATGGATGGACCACACGAATCGTACACCTGAACATTCCCCCCGCCACCCCAACCGCTCACAACAACCCCTGTTTCTGCAAATCAAGGTACACCTTCTCCGGCATCACGTTACCCTCGGCGTCCTCCATCTGCACCACTGCGCCGTCGTCAATATGACCCTTGTTCTGATCCCGTTGAATCTTGTCCCAGAGACGCACGGCCTGCTCGATGGAGGTGATGTCGCGGAACAGGTAGGTATTGGTAATCCCGAGCCGCTTGAGGTTGGTGATGTGGTTCGTCTCGTTGAAGTGCTTGTCGAAGGCCCTCCGGCCACGGTAGACAAAGTTGCCACAAATCTCGCATGGGAACTCTTGGCCCAGCCCGTGAAGCCTGTACAACCAGAAAGGAATGGGTTTCCCGTCCCAGGCTAGGGGCAGCTTGAGGGGGTTGTAAAACTTGTCGTCGCCCTCATCCCTATCCTCGTCCTCTTCCTCCCGGTTTTGCGGCCCAGATGTCATGTTGTAAAGGTTCTCTAACTCTTGCTGCCGTTCTCGTTCCGTCATACCCTGTCGCCTCTCGACGTTGATTCGCGTGTCGTCCCGCTCGATGTTCATGGCGCCGGTCAGCTTTTTGACGCGGAATTCCCTTTCCGCAACGGCTCTCTCCTTGAGACGTTGAACCGATGTTGTACCAGACCCGGCACCATCTTGAGATTCCTCCCGCTGCGCCAACGCCTCAGCCGCCTTGATGTGTTTCCGCCCTGTGAGATGACCATTGTAGACATTCCTGTTTTTGAACTCCTTTTCGCATGCTTCGCACCAAATGGCATCGGGAGAGCTTAACGTGCGTGTGGCCGCTGCTGTTTTCGCTGCCTTGTCGGTTTCCCACCCAGGGACTTCATTGCGCTCCCATGCCGATTCGAAATCTTGCTGCCAGCTCTCTAGTACTTGATCGATATTCTCCAACGGCCGCGTCCGACGCATGAACCCCTCCAGATACCCCATCAGATCGCCCAAATACTTGAAGTACGGGTCCGTCAATTTATCCGCCCGTTTCAACCCCCCGAGTACCGGTTGGAAATTGTCGAAAACTTCGAGGTACTGCAGATACCCCAGCCGCTTCGCGTTCGGAAGGTTCAGGTAAGAGTCGTGGCAGTTGTGCAGGTCGAAGAATCGTCCGTACGCCTCCTCGCCCGAGAACATGGTCTCGACAAGGTACGGCTGGTCATCGCCTCCCTTTCGCGGTCGGTACCATTGCTCCGAGTTCTCGGCTTGTTCATTCGCGTATCGCGCGTGGTGATCCCTAATGTTGGTTACTTGGCGGTAAAACTCGTCGAGCGGGTCGCCGGTGCTAATTTGGAAAATCTCTTTCGATCGAAGCCCGGACTTATCCTCGTACAGAGGGAGAAGTTCGGACGATTGGCGCTGTATCTGATCCAGAAGCTGCGATACTTCGTGATCTCGGTTCAAGCGATCGCGGATCTAATGAGGCGCAGTTAGTTTGGGCAACTTACTCAACGTGGGTGAACGAAGGGGCCGTACATGTTTGGGTTCCTCGCTCATGCGATCGGCAATACCCTGCTCGAGGCGCTCGAGGTCCTCATGAATGTATCTTTGATCTTCAAGTAACATTTTTCTCCTAGGCTCACTACACTGCAATAGATGTGCGCTGAAGAAAGTGGTAACCGTTTGCAGGACACGAAGATGGGCGGATGGTGGTGAGTATCGAAGGTCTGTCGCTCCTAACTTTTCTTGGCATTCAATCGCTTCTGCGAAGTTGCGACGCCACGACGCGTCTGGACCGTGCAGCTAAATTGCCGGAGTTCAGCCGGTGTACACCCAAGGGAAAAGTTGCAGATCCGCCGCCTTCTGCATTTCGCATCCAGACAGACGGATCCACACACCTTACCGTCCACCTCGACGCCCAAATTCACCCCTTCTTCCAGGATCAAGACCCAAATCGACATTGTAGCCAACCGCGACGATGGCTGACAGAGGGATCGACCGCAAAGCCGATGAGAAGATTCAATTCTCCACCTCGAAAGAGGTGACCGTCCACCCGACCTTCGAGTCGATGTCATTGAAGGGTACGTCGCAAAGCAACAAAAGAAGCCCCACGATGCCCATGCACTAACGCCGATGCCCGGATCTAGAGAGTCTCCTTCGTGGTGTCTACGCTTATGGATACGAATCGCCGTCTGCCGTTCAGTCTCGTGCCATTGTCCAGATCTGCAAAGGTCGCGACACCATCGCCCAGGCCCAGTCCGGTACGGGTAAAACCGCCACCTTTTCCATCAGCATGCTCCAGGTTATCGACACGGCGGTGCGGGAAACACAAGCTTTGGTTCTCTCCCCAACCCGCGAACTTGCGACACAGATCCAGAGTGTTGTGATGGCCCTCGGCGACTACATGAATGTGCAATGCCACGCTTGCATTGGCGGAACCAACGTGGGTGAAGATATTCGCAAACTCGATTACGGCCAGCATATCGTTTCTGGAACACCAGGACGTGTGGCGGACATGATTCGCCGGCGCCACCTGCGCACTCGTCACATCAAAATGCTCGTGCTCGATGAGGCCGACGAGCTACTTAACCAGGGTTTCCGGGAACAAATCTACGACGTCTACCGTTACCTACCCCCCGCGACACAGGTGGTTGTGGTGTCCGCTACCCTCCCTTACGATGTTCTCGACATGACCACCAAATTCATGACCGACCCCGTCCGTATCCTCGTCAAGCGTGACGAGTTGACGCTCGAAGGGCTCAAGCAGTACTTCATCGCCGTCGAAAAGGAGGACTGGAAGTTCGACACGCTGTGCGATCTTTATGACACCCTCACCATCACCCAAGCCGTCATCTTCTGCAACACCAGGCGAAAGGTCGACTGGCTGACCGACAAGATGCGAGAAGCCAACTTCACCGTCAGCAGCATGCACGGAGACATGCCACAAAAGGAACGCGACAGTATTATGCAGGATTTCAGGCAGGGAAACAGCCGAGTGCTGATCTCGACAGATGTCTGGGCTCGTGGTATTGACGTTCAGCAAGTCAGCTTGGTCATCAACTACGACCTGCCAAGCAACCGTGAGAACTACATCCACCGCATCGGTCGCTCGGGTCGTTTTGGGCGCAAGGGCGTTGCCATCAACTTCGTTACTAGCGAGGATGTGCGCATCCTGCGTGATATTGAGTGTACGTTATCGCTCACCCTCCAAAGCCAGGCCCTGACTAACATTTCCCAGTGTACTACTCTACGCAGATTGACGAGATGCCGATGAACGTCGCCGACCTGATCTCATAAGAGAGAGGCCCGTACGTCGCGGCAATTGAAGAGATTTGAGAGGCAAACATGGGTCCAGATCCATTCCACTGTACGTCAGGTACAGTCATAAGGTTGTGGGAGGAAATGGGCACCGAAAGCCAAAAGTAAGGTGACCCCTTACTGCAAAACTTCGCCCGATTTTGGACTAACAGAACCCAGAAGATGGCCACCCCAAAGATTGTACAACCGGAAAAATTCTGTTTTAGGCACTCCAATGAGGTATCCTAGCCGCCTCTCAGCATCAATGAATTTTGTATCCCTACACATCATTCCATTCATAAAGGCCGGTCAGCTCGGCAGGTGACGATTTCAAGTTGCTCAAAATGCGTGATAAGATAATACAATATTTGAGACCTGACATTCGCTCTGCGTTTCATGTCGAGAACCCAAAACCGATGCGCCATTCCTACTTGCTTGCCTCTTGTGCCCATTCAATCACAGCACATGAACGGAGCCAAATCCTCATGGTCCCCATTTCAAGACCGGGTTGTCCCAAAACCTTCGGCCTTACGGTCTGGCTGCGGGATCATCGGCCCTGATTCGACAGGACCAATGCGAAAGACTAGACAATTTGCAACAATTACCATCTTTCCGAACGGGGTTTCGTCCCCACGTTTTCCAGCCTTGGAATGTTCCGTTAGACTCGGCGCCCTTCGAACCCAGAGCCGCCTTGTTTCTCAAGCGCCAGTCAAGGTCTTGGAGGCCCTTAGGGACGTGGTTGGGCCGAACATGACACATCCCCAGCCCAATCTCATGGTCACGACCACGGGACGGATATTAGGAGCCAAGGCAGCCCGTGAGCCGTGCGGTTTGGACGGTACGGACCAACGCTCATCGATCCCAGGTACTTGAACACATGGCCCCGCCCCCCGAGTCGGCCTCTCCCAGAGAACGCTTTATTGGGTTGACACCAAGTCGCCAGGAGTCAGTAATCCGTCGCCCGGTCGCCTTCTTGTACGACATGCCAAGTTTTTAGTGTTAGATACGGCAATGAAAATAAAGTTGTCTTCGGCAGAGGACCAGCATGTGAGCCCAGATAGGTATTCTCAAGAATAGTCACCTTTTCTTTGCACTCAGGTGGCCTCACAGTTGTGTAGGTTTTAATTACCTGTTCGACAATGGTTTTCTAATCAATGGCAGAAGGCCCTCGAATATGTTCGAACAGTTGGTCCAGTCAACTTGCGCATGGCAGTCGAGGAACTCTAATGACAAGAAAGTCAAGGCTGGAGAGACACCCAAGGTCCAACACCAATGTTGGCGGGAGGGACAAGCAACATCAAGATCAAATGAATATAAATCCGATCTCTCAGCCGCTCTCGTTCATATTCCTAGAATGACAACCGAGTTTCTAATACTCTATGCCCCAATCATTTGCTCGGTCTCTCTGTCAACATACCGCTAAAAACAGGATAATTATCGCTGGACTCCGAATCTCAACCGGCTTCTCCTCAAGGGTCGAAATGGCCAGCTCTACGTTCACGCCGCCAATCGACAGTTGCGACGGGTCCACCAGGAACCGACCGGACCGATCCACATAGAGGGTGAAGGTGTCAGATTGCCGCAAGAAAGTCTGTAAATTCTCTAAGAGCTATGTCTCAGACAAAAGCAGCGAGGGTTAGCTTGTGGTTGAATTTTGTTCTCTGAATCGCCTCCACATCGCAGGCACCAACATTAGTGATAACGGAGGAAGATGTTGACGATTGAACGGGGGAGCATTGTATAACCCAGAGGATGGAACATATCCTAAAAATGTTTCACGAGGAAGATGGCTAGGGAGTGGTTTGTGCTTTCTTGCTCCATGATGGCGTTACGGGTTTCCGTGAGACAATGATACAAGCACACTCATCCCTATTTTTGTTTGTTCTTGTCTCCTGTATCCGAGGTACGGCTTTTCCCACCCCTCTCCTCTCCATCGCTCATGGCCCTGCTCCCACATCAAGGCCACGACTGACTTGAAGGAGAATGAATCTTCGATTCCCCTAAGATACATTATCAATGCTTCTCCCGGGTGGGTGAATGAATAGTCGTGGCATGTTTTCACCTTCTTTGACCATTGACCACTGCCTACCACAACCAGCTTGACTTCAAGGTACCACAGTCAACAAACTCCTTGTGGCCCGTATCCTTTCACCACATGGTTGACTGGCAATGGAAACCACCAGGACAAACAGTGTAGACTTTAGATGAGATTTAACCTGATTATGGGGATAAATGTCAGGTTGGAACTTCATGTGACACTCAGTTTCAAGCAAACTCGCGCGGTTTGCCCTAGAGGATTATTACTTCGGTGCCGAGTTCAACTTTGATTCAATGTCGAGAATAGGCAAGTGAGACAAAAGGGGGGACGTTCGGGAAGATTTGAACATAATGCTTCCTTCCTAGAAACGTAATGTTGAAACGTAATGATGAACCGGTTCGCATTCGAGTTCGTCATAACCGCCAGCTAATTAACGACAAAAAAACTAGATCGGCGGGTTTTAGCCGCACGCCGAGTTCCACGGACGATGGCACCTAGCCAGACTAGATACAAACGTTGAGGAAGTGCCCGGTTGCTCCATTGGTGTCTTAAGCTAGAGGGAGGCGGGAAGGCGGTCTGTTTGACTTTGTGGTCGTGGGAAACGAAAATGGCGCGGCTGAAGTGGGACATAACTAACCTTTAAAGGACTTGGCCCTGCCTGCGGATGGGCATTCTCTTACTATTTCTAACGTAGTGTTGCGACGCCCGAGTTGTGTTTGTTTAACATCCCTCCCTCATCTTGAAGTCTCTCTTGCTACGCGTTTTGAATAAATCAAATCGGGTTGTTTGCCTGTGTTCACCCGATCCCGTTAAACGAGTGTAGCCCAGCCCACGACGCTCGTGAATCTTCCCTAACTTTGTAAATTAACCGTGCTCTGCCCGTGTCGTTCCCGCATGGCGCGCCATATTCATGCGGTTTAGCGCTTCTTCCGCGCCCTGATAAGTAAGTGGTTCAATCAGGTATTTCCCGCGAACGAGCTATCATCTTGCAAGGAAGCTGGGACGGTAAGCTCGCACGTAATTGGAGCTCTTACTCATAAGGGGTGCCAACTTCCTAACACGGCAGGTTCGGCTTCCACGGTAACGTTATGGAGTGAGGATGAGCCGTGAGCGTCAGGGGAGGGGGGAAACGTCAGCGACAGGTCAGAAAAAACAAGCTCTCAAGGCTGCACAGTTAAGCTTTCTTGGGAGTTCCATCCGCCCTGGGCCGTCCTCCTTCCTTTTGCTGGGCGTCGCTAGGCATGCTGGGCAGGCGCCACGCGCTGGGGCCATCCACGGCAGGCCCGGCCGGCTCCAGCGCCCGGATTGGTCAATTCGGCTGACAGCATGCGTGGCTCCAGCGCAACAACGGATGAACCACCACAATCACGTCGATCTGGGCCGAAAGGGGAAGTTGGGAAACCATTCAGGTCATCCGAATTCCCCCCTGGCGGCCGCGGCAACAACAGGAGCCAAGTGGCCCAGCTGTTGCACGGCCGTCGCCCATAAACACCGCGGTTCGCTCTCCGCTTTGTTGAACTCGCTCCCTCTTCACTCCAGTGCCCTCAGCAGTCACCAGCCGGCACCAGGAATCGCACCTCCCCAACTTCCTATTTCTCCGGTCGCGATCATGCTTCACAAGCACGCCCTTCTCACCGCGGCCCTCGCGGCCCTCGGCCAGTGCGGCTCGACCGTGTTCGAGTCGGTCCCCGAACAGCCCCGCGGCTGGACTCGTTTGGCCGACGCCGCGGACGACGCGCCGCTCAAGTTGCGCATCGCTCTGCAGCAGCCCAACGAGGCCTTGTTTGAGCGTACCCTCTACGAAGTGTCGGACCCGAACCACGCCCGGTACGGTCAGCACCTCTCCCGCGACGCCCTTTCGGCTTTGCTCGCCCCCCGTGCCGAGTCTATCTCAACCGTGCGAAACTGGCTCCGTGACGCCGGTATCTCGTCCGACCAGGTCAAGGAAGATGGCGACTGGATTGACGTCAAGTTGACGGCGCGCGAGGCCTCCGCCCTGCTCGAAACCGATTTCGGCCTCTGGAACCACGACGGCAGCAACGTCAAGCGTGTCCGGGCCCTCAAGTACTCGGTGCCTGACGAGGTCTCTAAGCACATCCGTATGGTGGCTCCCGTCGTGCGCTTCGGCGACATCCGCCCCGACCGCAGCCAGGTCTTTGAGGTGGTTGACGCCCCGCCGCAGGCGAAGGCTGCTGCGGCTATCCCGCCCCAGGACTTGGATGAGGCGGCCTGCAACAAGACTATCACCCCGGAGTGCCTGCGCGCGCTCTACAAGATCGGCTCGTACCAGGCTAAACCCAGCAAGAAGAGCTTGTTCGGCGTAGCTGGTTACCTCGAGGAGTGGGCTAAGTATGACCAGCTGGAACTGTTCGCCAACGCGTACGCCCCGTACATCTCTGACAACAACTTCACCTCCGTCGGTGTGAACGGCGGCGTGAACAACCAAAACAATGCGACTCAGGACGATATTGAGGCGAACCTGGACATCCAATACGCCGTCGCCATCGCGTACAAGACACCCATCAACTACTACATTACTGGCGGGCGTGGCGAGCTCATCCCTGACCTTGAGTAAGCCAATTCTAGACCCATGATGATTGAACCGGTCACTAACAGCCTTTTAGTCAGCCGGACAAGGACGAGGTATGATTGATGATCCTCCAGCCCAATGTAATATTGGCAGTCCTGTGTACTGACTTGATACTAGAGCTCCAACGAGCCGTACCTCGACTTCTTCTCCTACCTGCTGAAGCTGGAGGACGATGAGCTGCCCCAGACCCTCACCACCTCCTACGGCGAGAATGAGCAGTCCGTTCCCCCCAAGTTCGCCGAGACGGTGTGCAATATGATCGGTCAACTGGGCGCCCGCGGCGTGTCCGTCCTGTTCTCGTCCGGAGAGTAAGTTGGATCATGAATCGCTGAGAAAAGGACGGAAGACTAACGAACGTGATTTTTTAGTACCGGCGTTGGCTCGGCCTGCCAGACCAACGACGGCAAGAACACCACCCGCTTCCTGCCCACTTTCCCTGCGTAAGTCTCCTCGATGAAATACTCACCGAAAGGCTTATGTCTGGGATTAACAATCGTCTCAGTTCTTGCCCATTCGTGACGTCTGTCGGTGGTACCCGCTATGTCAACCCCGAACAGGCTGTCTCCTTCTCCTCGGGCGGTTTCTCCGACCTCTTCCCCCGTCCAGCCTACCAGGAGGCCGCCGTAAGTGGCTACCTGGACAAGCACCTCAAGAAACGCTGGCACGGCCTCTACAGCCCGGCCGGCCGTGGGATCCCTGATGTTGCCGCCCAGGGCGTCGACTACCACGTATTCTCGCAGGGCAAGGATGTCCTCGTCTCCGGCACTAGCGCGTCGGCGCCCATGTTTGCCGCCCTCGTCAGCCTACTCAACAACGCACGCCTCGCCCAGGGCAAGCCGCCGCTTGGTTTCCTCAACCCGTGGTTGTACTCGAACAAGGTTGCCAGCGAGGGTCTGACCGATATTGTTCATGGCGGTTCCACCGGCTGCACTGGTACGGACATGTACTCGGGTCTGCCGACGCCGTATGTGCCCTATGCTAGCTGGAATGCTACCCCCGGCTGGGACCCTGTGACCGGCTTGGGTACGCCGCTCTTTGACAAGCTCCTCAAGCTTAGCACGCCGGGCATCGACATCAAGCTGTCGCTCATCGGTTCCTTGTCCCTGTGAAGGGATTGAGTGCGGCAGCAACCGCTGGTGTGGACTTGGGAGGTCAGCTTGTGGTGTGAATCATGTAATTAAGTCATAGAATCAATGGTGTTTTAATACTGCCTTTTCTTTTCTAGCCGTCGAATGTCCGCCACAACGATGGTTGACCGTAATAATGCGGCTTGGAAGTGAAACCTGGAACTTTCGTTCAGGAGGGATCCGAGGAAGAGCAAACGTTGGAAAGTGGTCTAAGTCTCAGTCTGAAGGGAGCCACCTCAATACTTGCTGAAGACAATCGTAGCACTATCTCTGTTTGCCCAACACTTCAAGTCTCGGCGGTTCCCAAGATCCTAGCCAGCACCAGGCAATATCCCTCCACGGCAGACACAACCGGTAGTTGAGAACCGCCTCAGCCCTGGTTGGACAGTTTCCTTTCGCTACCTCGTTACGGGATGCGATGAATCTATTTGCGCCTGCATGGGCTTCTCGAAGGGGACGGACGACAAGGCCCAGCATGTCGCGTGACACTTCACCACGCGACGACACCTGGCTCGACCTGGCTCGACCTAGTAAGCCTTACGTATCGTCAACGGCTTTTTCCGATAAAGGGCCGAGAACAAATACGCAAAACTAACAACCTGGAAGAACAAACGACGCCTGGCAAAACGTTTTTCAGAGCCCCTGGTGTTTTTCTCCTCAATCCAGGTTTTCTTGGTATCATGATGCGGCTCCAAAACCTTGAAGAAGGTAGGGGTCGGGTTTTGGGGATTGAGGGCGATGGAAGCTTATTGGGCGATGGGGTGGTGGGATGCGGGGGAAGGAGCCGATCGGCAATTGGCGAAAAAGGCCGCGGCAATGGCAAAGGAGGAAGGTGGGACCACGGAACCTAAACAAGCACCGAAAGGCCTAGAACTGCGTTGTGGTTCGTTCGGGCACTCCTTCCCTCTGAAGAGCTTACACTCCGCTGATACTTTTTCTGCCTTTCTTGCACAGGGTATGAAGGCATGGGACCGGGGCTAGGTCTAGTCGCGGCTAGAGAGGGCTGGGCGGAAAAGAGCTTTTTTTCGTCCGACTTTTTCCTTCCTGTGATACAGGTACCAGGAAACAAGCACCCTCGGCATAGCCTTCGACATCGGACAAACCGAGCTTCGTCCGTGGTTTCATCCCATAACCCCGGGCCCGGTTTTAGGTGGATTTTCGGGTTTCTCGAAATGTCAGGCCACAGCAGCAGCGTTAACCCGCCGACTCCTCTCGCCCCAGGATCAGGATCAAGGTGGGATTGGAGACTTTGGGGTCGACAACGAGAGTTTGTTGCAAGGCTACCCCAATCTGAGGCTCCTTTCAACATTACACTACACTCTCGGTGCATCAAGCGCAACCTTAATGGTTGTATCCCGTGTGGGAGGAATTAATTTAAAAAGTGTAGATAATTTCCAAACTCATGGATTCCAAGGCTATTTCCAGCATTCGACGTGCAGCTATGTAGCACGCTATCGCCGACCTGTAAGATCTCGGTGAAGACGGAGAAATCACATCTCTGCTGCCAGTCCATACCAAGACCTTGGCAAATGCCAAATTCTCGTGCCGTCTAGGCGATGAATGAGACCACGGATTTCTCCGGACTTGTTTGTCTCCGCATACCGTCAAACAGGTAATTCTTTCCTCGTTCGATTCTATCTGGTCTGGGGCCCCGATTTCCTCTCCGCAAAATATGAGAGAAAAAGACCTGTGGGGTTTAACCCCGCACGGCATCCTTGCCATTGTCGCATCGGGGTGCGGCATCCCCAAATGGGGATTCGTCTCAGGGTGTCATTCCTCCTCACAACACAACACCACCTTGCCCGGCGGAAAACATGACAGGACCATTCACGCTGGTTGTTACTCAGCATGGGGGAGAGATGGGGATGACAATCATTGCCCGGAGCGGTGAGCGCAAGTCGTGCGACCTGTGATATCCAAGCTTTTTGTGAGACCCTTCCCCGTTTCTTGGCCCTGCTGCATCATCGGGCTTCTTGACTCTGCATGTTCGTTCCATGCGCATCATCCGGGCATTCCACGGCGGTACATATTAGACGCCGCCCTCCTAGCGTGATTTGGTTGGATTTTTGGGGTGCCTATCCTCCCTTCGTTGTCTCCCCCTCCTCCACCTATTCTCCTCTGAACTCACCGCATCTCCACCCGAACACATCACCAGCAGCAAAGGGGGGGAACCATGGAATCAACACACGAGCCGGCGGACCCCATCGCAAAGGGCGTGCTGGCCACGGCCAAGCAATCCTGGAAGGACTTATTCATCTGGAAGCAGCGCGTCGTCGTGACTAACGAGCTCGGCGAGACCAGCACAGAATGGGCGCGTCCCGTGCCCCTGCGTAACCCAGTCAGCCTGATGCTGCAGCTCTCGTTGCGCGACTGGCTCTTCTTCATCGTCGGCCTGGCCGCCTGGACCGCCGATGCCTACGATTTCCACGCCTTATCCATCCAGCAAGTCAAGTTGTCAGAGTACTACAACACGACCGTGACCAATGTGTCGACGGCGATCACGCTGACGCTGCTACTGCGATCAGTCGGCGCGGCCATGTTTGGTCTGGCGGGTGATCGGTGGGGACGCAAGTGGCCGATGGTGTTCAATATGATTGTCCTGGGTGTGTTGCAAATTGCGACCATCTACAGTTCGACGTTTCAGCAGTTTTTGGCGGTGCGCGCGTTGTTTGGGTTGTTCATGGGTGGAGTGTATGCTTTTCTTCCCTAATATTTGTGTTCCTCTCGAGCGCGCGCTGACTTTCACAAAATAGCTACGGAAACGCCATCGCAATGGCCCTCGAGCACAGCCCGCCGGATGCTAGAGGTCTTATGTCCGGCATTCTCCAGCAGGGGTACTCCTTCGGGTACGTTCTTGCGGCCTGTGTCAATCTCGGTGTCGGCGGCGACCCGGAAAGCTGGAAGACGGTGTTTTGGATTGCTGCCGGATTATCCATCGGTGTCGGTATCATTCGTATCTTCTTCCCCGAGTCGCAGCAGTTCCTGGAAGCGCGCAAGCACGGACATCAGCATGTTAGCGTCTCGGATTTCTGGAAGGAGACCAAGTTGATGCTCCGCGAGGAATGGAAGCTGTGTGTCTACAGCGTCATCTTGATGACCTGGTTCAACTGTAAGAGATTGTTTCATCGTCACACTCATAACGGTGCATGTGCTAACGGTTTACGCATCAGACTACAGCCATACCTCCCAGGACAGCTACACGACCTTCATGCTCACGCAAAAGGAACTCGACAACTCCGGTGCCAGCCGCGCCAGTATTCTCATGAAGGTCGGCGCTTGCGTGGGCGGCACCATCATCGGCTACATCTCGCAGTGGTTCGGCCGCCGCCGCACTATCGTGGTGGCCGCCCTCATGAGCGGTGTCCTCATTCCGGCCTGGATCCTGCCCCAAGGCGAGCGCGCCCTGTCAGCCACCGGTTTCTTCGAGCAATTCTTTATCCAGGGCGCGTGGGGTGTGATTCCGATCCATCTCAACGAGCTGTCCCCGCCAGCCTACCGTTCCTCCTTCCCCGGCCTGACCTACCAGCTCGGAAACATGATCTCGTCGCCGTCTGCACAGATTGTGAACGCGATCGCTAGCAGCCACTTCGTTACCAGCAAGAGCGGTAAGCTGGTCAATGCCTACGGCCCAACCATGGGGATTGCGACGGCCATCATTGCGACTGGTATTGTGGTCACCACCGCGCTTGGCCCAGAGAAGAGAGGTCGCGAGTTTGAGAAGGCGTTGCCGGCGGGTCTGAACGTGGTACCGGAGAAGAAGGTGGATGATTTGGAGAGAGCTGAGTCGAAGCCGACGGCCGCCGGCGCGGAGAATGTGGATGAGAAGAAGGAGGATAAGATTTGATGTAACGGGCCGGGGTTTGATGCCTGGGAAATGAGTGCTATGAGAGACAATATACCGATCGGTGGCTTGTATACTTAGATATGAAGTTGCAGTGTTACTGTCCAAAGCACAGGAAAGAACTTGATGATAAATATCCCGCAGGGATTCACATTCGAAAGGCACAGTGTCAACGACAAAACATAACCCACTTCCCCTCTATCACCTTCCAGCCGGGTTCCTGAACTTCTGCCCCCAAAGAAGCTTCCTCTATGATTGCGGTTTCCATCACCTATCCCGCATCTAGGTACCATCGTCACGATTACCCACCTCCACGTATCTCTGCCGATTGACTACAAGAGGCCATTGCTCTAACTTCCAGCGAATACCCACGTCCGTATATTTGTATGTGTAGTTTAAAATATACAGGTAAAGAGGAAAGTATGTCGAAGGGGGTCCACCCCTAATCGGGACCGTGAGCCTTGAGCAACTTACAGACTCAAATAAGCTGTAGTGAAGGAGGTATATGTTACACGCTAGATGAGGTAATGTGCCATAGTCCAAACGCTCTCTCAGGGAAGACATATTAGCAGACCTTTTTATGACCTTTCAAGTGTCGGTTACTTTGTGCTGTTACGAGTTCTATTCCCAACTCCGCAGTGTCTTTGTGGTCCCCTAACCTCATCTCTCATATATCTTCTTCGTATTTCCCCTTTTCTTTTCCATCTTCAGCATTGCCCTTCTATTTTCTTCCTGTTCCCTCCCGGATTTCGCAGGCCATAACTGGCCAAGCGGCAAAGCTCAGCGCCCAAGTCGACCGGCTATGAGGATGTACGAGCGCTAGATATATCCAGGATAGCCAAGGCAGCCGGGATGACTTCATCCGGCACGGGCCTTTCGGTAGCAGTATATGGGCTGCGGTAAGCCCCAGATCCCAAAGCCCCTGAATCGCAGGTACTGGTTACCTTGCCATTGAGAGCATGCTGGTACAGTTGACGTACCTAAACCAACGATACGGCGCACAGGAAAACCATTTCACGCTGCTATTGCCGTGCGCCTGGGGGTTTTCGCCACATCCGCTCCGCTCAGTGAACCACCGCCAGTTCCTATTTTACCACCACAACGACGGCCGCTGGAATGCGATCGTGGTGCGGGCTGCTCTCTGCCGATAACGAGAACGCAAGACCCTCCGCGGTCACCTCTTTCCCGTCGCGCCCAGACTTCAGTTTGTCGGGGGATATAGTCTCTGATTCATCCCCTTGGCCCTTCTATTAATCTCCTGTACCCCCTTTACTGCTCAGATTTTGTTCTCGAAGAAAATTGGAGGGAAGTTCAAGTGGACGGAGTTATTGTGTTTGCTCTCGCGCGCGGTTCTATCCTTGTGGACCAGGAAGAAGCCCGCGTTTTGCTTCGCTACCGGCCGGGGAAACTAGACGTGGCAGCGGCAGCGGCAGTGGCAGCGGCAGTGTCGTCCAAATTTGGCTTTCTGTCGCCCGGCTTGTCGCTGGGGATTGTTCTTTTGGTGGCGGTACTAGTTGGTACCCACCTGGCACAACCACCCCACCAAATGCTCGCCGAACACCATCTCCGCAAGCTTCCTCGGGCTCAGCGGAGAATATCAAGACCCATGAGTTGGACGTCATCAGCCCGGAGACGATGGCCCTCGAAAAAGATAGGTCTAGGGATGAAGACACGGTGAATATGGCCCTGGTTTCACTTCTGGACCCGATCACCATCTGTTCAGGAATCAGCCAGCTTGGGGCCAGACAAAACCTATCGTGGCTCTTGACTCGTCAGTCATTTCAACTCGGTCCGGCACACAAGCCCGTGTGCGAGTCGTCTTACGCGCCTATGAACTGGGCCAAACCAAGTACTATGTGGCATATAGCCGTTTGGCTGGCACGCGGATGCTGAACCACGCGGTCGTGATATAATTGCGGACGACGTTGGAAGGGCATCGGACGTGAAGGAGTTGGAGTTCAATTCCTTGGTTTGATGTCGGCGTATTTTTTAGGGACTAGCAGCGTCTTGCCATGGACATCGTCATCCATAGCGAGTGAGGCAGCAGAAGTGACACAGAGGGCACGAAATACATTAGAGAGCGATTACCTCTTCATTGAAATGACGAAAGAGTACCTGATGAAGCGGTACATCTTCGGCGCATTCTAGTCTGCCACAGCAGTGGGCCGGACCAGCTCAATTGGTGCGTGTTTCTTCCACGGCTGATACTGCATCATTTTGAGGTTCCACCAACGATGCTCCAAATCGCTCATTGATTCATCTGAGAAGGACTATTTCCGGCCTGAGCCTGCTAGCATAGGTAATGCGGGGGATTGCAGATTTCCTACGGGCCGAAAATATGTCCTTAGAAATTCACTTCACGATTCGGGCAGCACTTCCTCTCTGCGCTCGGAAATGTAGATCTCTAAAAATGAAACAATCGACAGATTGATGTCCTGACGACAGTGATTAACGACGGATCTCTTTCTTCTTAGGGCATCCATGGACGCCAAAGCACCCGCGCCACATATGCATTGCCGATTGAGGCAGCAATGCCATGGCTGGACACCCATAACTATCTGAAGAGGAAAGAGGGAAAAAAAAAGAGGAACAAAATTTTTGTGGAGAGTTGGCGTTGAAAAGCCGTGTTAAAAGTGGGGCCTAGAGCATCCTGTCTCACGTGCTTGGAGCCGCACGCTCCAGCCAACTGCCAACCAAGAGCGGCATTCGAATCGCCAACGTTATGATTGGCTGCTGAAGCCGAGGTGCCGACTGGCCGGGGTTTGTTTCCGAAGCGCAACTTCGTCAGTCCCGCCGGCATCACCATTGAAACCTGAAATCTCGCATCACGACAGCCTCAACGCTTGCTGGTTCGGCTCGTTCCTTTGTCATCAGCCCACACGCCCACGCACGGAGAATACAATCATGATTGCCCAACGAGCGGCGACGACGACGCTTCGCCGAGGTACGCTTGGCTCTTTCAATTGCGGCACTTCATAGCGGGGGACCAGGACGAGAAGGGGAGGGTTCGGGAATGTCGAAGCATACGACGAGCTAACAATGCATTCATTACAACAGTGGCCGGCAAGCCGAATGTCTTTTTCACCGCCAACGTTGCCCGGCTAGCCACCCAGCCTCTGTCCACCACCCAGACCAGGTCCGTTACCTCCCAATCGAGTTCCCCCACCAAACAAAATATCACACCCATCATACCACACCACCCACCTCACCCAGGCTAATATCCCCTTCCTCCCAACCAAATAGGCCCGTAGCAACCCAACCGCACCTCACCCCCGCCGACGCCAACGCCATCCTCGCGAAGCAGCGCCTCAACCGTCCCGTCTCGCCTCATCTCGCCGTATACGACAAGCAGCAGACCTGGTTCGGCGGCTCCATCTGGATGCGCATCACGGGGTCTCTCTTCAGCGGCTCGCTCTACGTCTTCGCCACGGCCTACCTCGCGGCCCCGCTTTTGGGCTGGCACCTTGAGAGCGCCTCGCTCGCGGCCGCTTTCGGCGCGCTGCCTGTGGCTCTGAAGGGTGGGATTAAGTTCTTGGCGGCGTGGCCGTTTGCGTTCCATGCGATTAATGGCGTGCGGCATTTGCTGTTTGATATGGCTAAGGGGTTCCAGAGGCAGACGATTGTGAAGAGTGGGTGGTATATCTGGGGCGCGTCGATCGTGGGGGGGTTGTACCTTGCTTTCCTCCTTTAAATTTAAGCAGGGGAAAAGAAAGGGAACTGTTTAGGGAGGAGATATTGGAGGCTCGACTCGGTGGATGTATGGATAAATGGAAGGCATGGATTAGGGGCTGGGACGGCGGGGCATAGGGAGGTAGCGGGTCGGTTGGGTTATGCCATCGGAAAACTGTAACTCGGAGATGAGGGAAATGTTACGAGGGGCAAGAGAGGGGTAGACAAGATGGAACTGCATGTATGGACTACGCCGTCACCAACACGAACCGTTTCTTTGTCAGATAAACCCCGGGCCGAACATCAAGCATACGGCAACAGTGAGTTGAGAAATGTGAGGTATCGATGGTCGCTTGATGACGCCCGTCTTGTTTTTCCGAAATAAATGAAGCCCAATATTCGCGTCCCAGTCCTAAGTGGACGGAGCATAAGCAGTAAATAATAATAGAACTCATCCATGTCCGCCGGATAAGGATCCCCTAACGCCAAGTGTACCTCACTCTCCCTGCCGAAACGCCATGACCGTGCCTTAGGGTATCGGACAGTCAAGCCAAAAACCCTTCCTTACCTATTCCAAATGCCGTACCTCCAGGATCGCCCTATTCAACGTGTGATTCCCTAACCGCGCAACGCGTTGACCAATAATGGGCCCAACAAATTCCGTAACCTGTTCCGCCTCCCTCGACAGTTCCGGTGCGCTGACCCCGTTAGCAACGGCAATACCAGACCCACCCACCAGGCTCTCCACCCCCTTCATAATCCCGCCCACTAACATCTCGAGCTCCATCGCGTGGGACTCGCCCTTGTCGGATAGCGGCTGCAGCACGGCGGAGTCAAAGCTCTTCATATTGGGCAGCACCAACACGCGCACGGCTTCCGGGCCACCGGCGGCAGCGACACCACGCACAGCACCAAACAGCACAGCGGGCGAGCGCGTCGGGTCCAGGAAGTGTTTGAGACAGGTGCGCGTCAGCTTGGGCCGCAGCAACGCGTTGCTCGCACCGTACTTGCGTGCGAGGATCTCCAGCAGGCTGGCGGCTAGCTCGCGCAAGTTGTACTGCTCACGCAGGGTGTCGGGTGAGTCTTCGGATGACGCCCCGCTGCCGTTGCCCAGTTTGCGTGACATCAGGCAGGTGAGGACGGGCGCGGATAGGGCGCTGGCATAGGGGTCGAGGAAAAGGTTGGGATTTTGGATGACAGCCTCGGCCAGCTCCATCATTTGGCGGAGGATGAAGAGGTCGTCGAGGTGGTGGGTGACTTGGTTGGTGACAAAGTTGACAAAGTAAGGGAGTAGTTGGTGTAAGCCAGGATCGGAGCGAACTGATTCGAGGGCGGCTTCCCGAAGGCGGCTCTTTTCTTCGTCGGGATCTTCGTCTAACACGGCGGCTTGGATCTTATCGAAGTAGAGGATCAACTCTTTGCTGATGACGTGTTTTACTGAGGGTCGGAAGGATACATTGTCGTTACCCGCGAGAGCCGCCAGGGCTGGGTTGGCGCCGGGGCCCTTGGGTAGGAGGTCCTTGGAGGACGTCTCGGCGGTTGTCGGGTTCTGGGGGATAGACGGTTGGACGCCTTCAACCGCGAGCCAATGGGCTGTAATCGGGATGCCAGGTCAGCAACGGACATCCAAAGCAGAACACATCGAGCGAATTAGAACTTACCCGTAAAGCTCATATCCCGTGGTACCTTCGGAAGAGGGGCATTGACCACCTTTTCAAAGTCGACTTCTTCATCGTCAATGTAGAACAACGGTTGGCCGGGCCCGAGGCTGGCCTCGCCGTATCGCAACGGCCGGGTGGACTCATAGCCATACAGCGGCTCGACGTCGAGCACCTTCAGCGCCTGAGACATGTCCTGAACGGTGAGGGTGGTGCGGTTGGCGGCACGCATGAAGCGCAGCGACTCGATGATGACTTGGCCGATGCGGTATTCGACATCTTGGGCGAGCACGCGGAGCGGTTCGTCCGAGAGCGAAATTCCGATCGAATCGGCAACGTCTCGCACGTTGTCAGGGTTCCAAAGGAGCTTAGGGCCATCGTTTGCTGCCATGTTTCCATCAATGACCCGCAAACCGGTTGCGGCCAGGTGGGCGATGAGGCAGAGGGCGTTGGCAGTTTTGGAGGTCGCGAAATGGTTTGGCGGTTTGGTGCAACCCGAAGACGCGCTTGCATTGGAATGGTTCAAAGGTGCCGAATCAGCAAATGCCTGGCAGGCTGAGAACATGGTGGGGCTTCCAATCGCTCCAGCGTCCGTGCCCCACAATAGCTGGCCATCCACAATAACGTTAAGGGACGGCTGACTCCGAACGGTTCCTGAGCCCAGCTCACAGGGCTGTCACCAGGGCAGCTTTTCTCGAAAGCATCTGAACCATTCGCAACCACACTCTTGAAAAGCTTTGCATCAAACCACATCACCAACACATCCGAAGAGCCTCCTTGGGCTTGACCGACTATTCCTCTTCACATCCCCCCGAAGGGCCGGACTGCGAGTCCAACTCGAAATTTCTTTTTCGCGGCCCCCAAGAGCCCCCAAACTGCGTGTTGGCAAGTTCCTCCACACCACCCTCGCGCAAACCCGGTGTAAGAGCAGTGCCACAATTGGGCCCTCGCTGAAGGGCATGAACGAGTGACTTTTCCCTTGAGGCCGACATGCCTAAACTGACGGTGTAGCGCACTGCTATGGTAGATTCACAATGCAAAATTCCGATAAGTCCTCCCACCCCTGATCACCGTATACTCAAAACAGACATGCATCACGACGCGTAACTCGATTACCTATCGTACCTCACTGCCAGGATTGCCAATTACATCGATATACAATGTGTCGCGATTGTAATCGTATTACTGGTTGTTGTATTTTGGACAATTCAATACCATAATTGATAAGCCTGGCCGTGAGGTGTAATAATCGATGCTTGTTTAAGTGTACGATGAGCAAGCTCGGGGGGAGGGGGACTGATCAAGGCTGGAGCCAAAAGTGGGTGTTTCTGGAATTTGCACCGTCAATCTAGTGAACTGCACCGTCGATTTAGGCGGTTCGTTGGAAGTATTCCGGAGCCGCAGAGCCGCGTTTGGCAGTGTGGCGTCCCCTTTCAAGTCCGTCGTCGCCTTCTCAACTGCATGGTCGCCTTTCAAGCCCGCAGCCTCCACTAACTTCACGCCCTCCCTGTTCAACCCAGATGCCGGGTCGGCCCTTGCTTGCTAGCTGCAGGGCGTGTAACATGTTACACACCCATCTTAGGTAGGTAATTCACACTGGCGTCATGAGTTTCCACGCGTCGGCTGCGTGTGGTGGTGAATTCCAGTTATTTCGGGCGATGTCACGCGCAATTTCGCGAACATGTACACTAACCGTTGGACTCTGGAGAAATGTCGGTGTGCAAGAAAAATGCCGTTGTCTGCCCGTGGGCCCGTGGCTCCTGGCCGAACTCCTGCGGCCGTCCAAGGCTGGAAGAGACGCGCACCTTGATTGGTTCTCTTTTCTATTCGAGGTCAATTTCGAGTCTGCGACCCATTGCACCAAATCTTAGCGTCTCGCATGCTTGTTAGCCTTGGTACCTAGTCGAGACTGGGGAAATTGTTCTCAATGTACCGTATGGACAGCGTTTTCCAGTCTTCACATCAGTACCCGGCTTCACCAGGCCTGGTGCCCGGTCGGGGAGGGTGCCACCTTGCATAATGGTGTGGTAACTTTGATAACAGCTCTCCAAAGTAAACTCGCTAGAGTTCCGCTGGCAAGGCCGCTGGCAAGGCAACAAGTGGCAAGCACAGCACACTGAGCACAGCCTTCGACGGGACCCAGGTCACCCAACAACATCAGTTGCTTTTGCGGCTCTTAGAAAGTGCACTTTTTGTCTGCCATGGGACATGGGTTCTCCTAGATTTTGGAGTTTCGTTGTCAGATGCCACAGGTGGTTTGAGGGGGCTAAGATAACTCAATGAAGTGTGATATTTGTATATATAAAGCGCCCTCGATAAAAGACCACAGAATCCGTAGTTCTGCTCAGTAGCGTTCCGTCATCTAGTCAGTTTGCTTACTGCCTTTACTCTCATACCCAAATTACCGCGTATATTACAGTTGGGGGTGTTCAATCGACATGGTTCAGCAATCGGTGGCCTCAGTGGCCCTCAGCCGCAGCGGCGTAACCCCTATCTCGCCAGCCTTGCGCCCTTCCCCAAGGCTTTCCTTTCTCAGAAGACCCCAGTCCTGCCCCTCAAGTCCAAGTGTTGTCAATTCCACTCACGTTCCCGTTGTGTTTAACAACTCCACCATCTTCAACCTCGCCGAAGGCCACTTAGATGCCCGCCCTGGGGGTGCTTTGGGCCATGTTCCCCAGAACTTGCCCGGCCCTATGGCATGGGCCCAGGGAGCACCCATCGATTACTCCGAGGCCGAAACACATTCGGCTAGGTTCTGTCTGGGCGAGAGCCTTGAAAACCCCCGGGATTTCTCCCGGGCTCCATCGGCGGACCGGCAGCCCTTCACGATTGTGGCTGGCGACCACGGAGCATATCGCAACTATGGCTGTTGTGCCGCTCCACGGTCCGATCGCAGCGGTTACCTGGGACAGAACGAGCATCGACAGTCGCAGAATGACGACAGCCACCCTGCGTCGGACGACGGTGACGCTGGCTCAGAACAACAGGACGATAATAATGGGGACGGAGACGAAGACGACGATGAGGCTCACAACCAACAACCCTGTGGCGGTCCATCCCATATGAGGCCGTTCAGCTGCCCCTTCCGGAAGAGAAATAGGAGACGATTCAACGTGAGAGACCATCCGAACTGCAACAAAGAATTCCGCACCTACCTGGATGTCAAGTTCGTACACCCTCAACTAGCCCCCCCCCCCCCCCCCCCCCCCACTCACCTCCCCTTCTTTCTCCCCCAACCAACAACAACAAACACCAGCCGTAAACTGGGAGTTCATTGTTTAAGATGTCAAACCTTGAAATACTTTCTGACTGGGATTTTGTTCTACAATAGGAGGCATGTCAGAACCGAGCACCTGTTGCCAGCGCATCATCGTTCCCGCACCGAAGAACAGAGAGCTGCCAGAGATCCTGAAGACGGCATTGACGAGAATATGGTAGCCAAACTGAATGAGCAGAAGCAGAAATTGAAAGTCAACACTTGGGAACTGTTGTGGGAAACTCTGTTTCCCAATGACGATGTCATACCCAGTCCAGGTTTGTGCATCGCTTGATTCAAAGACGTCATGCCCAATGACACCCCTTCTCATTAACCTTTGTCTCCTTCCTGGTCTAGACTACGAACCTTGGATTCAAGCAGCGACGATCGAGTTTGATGACATCGCCGATGTGGCGAGGCTTCGCGCCAAAGAAATCTTCCCTTGTCAATTTAAAGAGAAGCTACAATCGCAGCCTTTGGGCCCAGATACGGACACAATTGTTTCTCTTGGCACCGAATTAGCAGACGATATTTATGGGCATTGTCTTGCTGAGTCCCGACTCGAGTTCGACGCAAACACGGCGCCCCAACACCGCAAAAACCAGCAGACGAAGCAAGCGACAGGTGGCCCGTCAAATGCGGGTAACAAGAAAAAGCCGAACGATCCTGACCGTGTAATGGGCGGGCGCGTGTCGAAGTCGACAAAAGCCACCCAGTCCCGAGTCAGGGAACCTGGAGCCTTGCAACTCATAGCACCGAGACCGATGGCGAGCAACAATTTTACTGAGCTTACTGAGCCTCAACCTCACCATCATCACTCGCTACCCAGTACCACTTCTGCGTCACAGTCAACACATCCACTCCCCGCTGCCCCAACCCCAGAGCATAGCTACTCAGGACCCCCCGAACACCCCCCGATTGCCATCACCCCGACCTGGCCTCCCCAACCCCAACCTCAACAGCAACACCAGCACCAACAGGCCCCAATTGTCAACAACCCGGCTTTGCGTCAACCCCCCCAACCTCAACCTCAACAGTCACAACACCAGGACTACGCCAACATGCAATATGATCTCTATGTTGCTGGACAGAGGAATGTGAACTACCAGATGCCACCTTTGAGCGCACCGCCGGGTGGAAATATGGGAGGAGGTCGAGGATGGCCGGGTCAGTAGGGACCTCTGCTCGATTCCTTGGTCAGGTAACTCGGGTTGCCGTTGGACTAGGTAATCTGAAAAGAAAAAAGGTGTTTGCTGGTAAGTCAACTACTGACTGGAGTGATGCTTCCTCATTGTTGTGCTTCGCTTGCTTCAAAGCTAAGGCTAACTATACAAAGCAGTTACCTCCTTGATTTAGTTCTTGGACGTTTCGTAATGTTTTGTTATTGCTCAAAATTTCCTAAATCTTTTCCTTGGTTCCCTCTCCTCCCCTCATCCTTTACTGTCTGAAAGTTAAAGACTGTCCTTTCCGCTGTTGTTTTTGATTTATCTGCTTTTCATTTCATTATTTCCTTGGCTGCTGAAGGATCTGGAAGTAAGATGCAAAGACAAAAAAAATATTAGTGTGTTTCGACGAGATTGGTCACATCATACAGTTCGATTTGCTTAATCAGGTAGTTGCGGTTGGGCAAAGAGCGAATCATAAAATCTAACAGGTCCTTGTCTTGTCTTGTTGCATGAGCTACCTATTCCAAACGAATCCCCGCTTCTCATGTGAGCCATCAGCCATGTCATGCCTTCCCTCCCCAGTCCGGCCCTGAACCCGTCGCCCCGCCAAGCTGCCGGGCTGTGATTCCCGGTTATCGGCACGTGTCCCGCACCGGGAACTGCCGCTCCGGTCCGATTTGTCGCTGTGGGGCCCCGAAACCAACCAGGCCCAATTGGGTGCTCCCATCCAAACACCCTTGAGACCGCCAAGCACGCCATTTGCTGCTGTCCTCTCCCCTTGCCGCAGCATGACCACGCCTTCCTCACAAGGGCCCTTGTGGCCTCCCCCAGGCATTCCATGGGCCTTTGCACCACGCGACAACTTTTTGCTTCTGACAAGGCTTGTGCAGCGTGTGGCTTGCTGGACTCGACTCCTTTTTAACAGGACAGTGGCCCCCCGAAACAGAGCGCCGTTTTGGATCGTCCAACAATCGGCTCTTTCCCCCCCTTCCCTGCTTCGTTGTAGCGTTATCTGCAGCGCGGCCCGTACCGTCATTCTCCGATGAGTGACCGAAATGGCAAGCGGCCCGTCGTTGTGGTCCTCGACCCTCCTTCTGACGATGATGAATCCGGGAACCGGATTGTTGCTGGGGGCGTCGCAGGCGACTCGGCCCCCAACTCTTCCAGGAGAAAGATTGGCGCCGCTGGGACTGTGTTTTTGATTCTCAACAAGATGATTGGGACGGGCAGTAAGGCTTCACCATCCCGAGTTCGGAACTTCTGGTGAAACTCCCGCCTAACGAGTGTTGTTCCGTCGCAGTTTTCTCAACGCCATCGGGCATTTTTGCTGCCACGGGCTCTGTGGGAATTACTTTGTCGATGTGGGCAGTCGGTAAGAAAGCCTCGCACTGATTACTCATTTAATTACTCCTCATTTCTGCCAGTTATTGACTTGCATCAGCCGGCCTCCTCACCCTTTCCGGCCTGAGCGTTTTTCTTGAATTCGGCCTTGCCATCCCTCGATCAGGGGGTGAGAAGAACTACCTAGAGCGAGTGTACCGTCGACCGCTGTATCTCGCCTCGAGCGTCTTCGCCGTGCAAATCGTGTTGCTCGGATTTTCCGCCAGCAACTCCCTGGCGTTTGGCCGTTACGTGTTGTTGGCTACCGGCCATCCGATGCCGGACGGCTGGATCCCACGGACGATCGCCGTATGCTGTGCCACCACCGTCGTTCTCCTGCACGGCGTGTTCCCGAAATGGGGGCTCGGGCTCACCAATGCTTTGGGCGTCTTCAAGGTCCTCGTTTTACTCCTGATTGTCTTCTCGGGATTTGCCGCGCTCGCGGGCCATCGAATGGTTCCGGATCCCCATAACTTTGATGACTTCTGGGCTATCGAAAAGGGAGATGGATATGGCGTGGGCGGAGCGTATGCCTATGCCACGGCCATGCTGCAGGTGGTGTACAGCTACAAGGGGTGGGAAAACGCCAACTACGTGCTTGGAGAGCTGAAGAACCCACAGCGTACCCTCAAGGTCGCCGGCCCCCTTGCGGTGATTAGTGTCACTATCTTGTACACCCTCGCTAACGTCGCATATTTTGCCGCTATTCCGAAGGGGGAACTGGCCAAGTCCGAGGTCATCGTTGCTGGCCTGTTCTTCCGGAACATGTTCGGCGACAGCGCTCTTGCGCGAAGCCTACCTGCGCTGGTTGCGCTCAGCAACATTGGCAACGTACTGGCCGTCAGCTTTGCGCATTCGCGTGTCAACCAGGAGCTGGGGAGAGAAGGGATCTTGCCGTGGAGCAGGTTTTGGGCTTCCACAAAACCGTTCAACACGCCGGCGGCTTCGGTACGTGCTATTGTTGATCCCACAGAGGCATTTCGGTATTGTGCATTTGACTAATCATACTAATCGTACACAATAGCTCTTCCTACATTGGATAGTCACTGTGACTGTGCTCGTCGCACCCCCCCCCGGCCCTGCGTACAACTTTATCGTCAACTTGTAAGGTCCCCATCTCACCACATATTTTCAGCGGCTTGACTAATCACCACTGTTTAGATACACGTACCCCAACGCCTGGATGAACGGGTTCGTTGCCGCTGGCCTCATCTACCTGCGACTCAACAAATCAGAGAAATGGACCTCGCCGTTCCAAACATACCTCCCAGTCGCCGGCATCTATCTCCTCCTCAACGTCTTCCTCGTACTTGCGCCCTTTGTTCCACCAACCGGCGGCTGGAGCGCAGACGGATACCCGTACTATGCTTACCCCCTTGTCGGCCTGGGAATCCTGTTTCTGGGCGCGGCATACTGGTTCTTCTGGACGAGGACGGGTAACCACTTGGCGACGAAATTGGATGTTGGTACCAATGGGGAGAGGAGAAGCGATGATGGCAAGTCGTTTGAGGATGAGCGCCCTCTGCTAGAGGGGGCGGAGGAGTCTCTGGCGGGTCGAGGGAATGGTGCGAGGCATGGATACACGAGGATCGATGGGTAAATTTGAATTTGGGTGTCGCATTTTAAGGTATATCTACATATTAGAAGGCATGGAGTTCTGGTATGTTTTTGCGAGTCATGGCCACCTGTGCCCAGATGACTAGAGGCCATCTAGGATGATTTAAACCTGGCGTGGGCATAGAGACGTTCGTATAGTAGATTTGTGCCAGGGGTTTTCATATCTCATTTCGTTTCCCTTCGTTCACATCCTCTGCTATCTCCAACATTCTCGGATCAAGGTTTGTTGTAATTATACAAGCTCAGACTGATAGAATCCTGGGATTCTGTCCGTTATCCCCGCCCACAGTATCTTTGAACCCGTCCCCTTCCTAGACTGTGCAACGAGGCCACGACACAACAAATGTGCCAGGAACAGGGTTCAGCAGGTTCGAAAAGTCCATAGATTTCAAGATTAGATATTGAATATTAGCAGTCGTAGTAGTGATAACTTTCTTTCCAGTTTCTTAATCAGCATAAGCTGCCGGGGAGAAGTCTAAATCTGTGCGTGATTCCTTGATGTCGTTGTATAGAATAGCTGACTTTGAGTCAAGGTAATAGTTGGATATAGTATAATTACAGCCCCGGTCTTTGTCTTATTGTTGGTGAATATGTATTATCGTGCGTGATTACCATAAACACTTAGAGTTCATGCCAACTTGTGCACACTAGACCCGCCGGCCCCCATGCGGAGCTCCGGAAAACTACCTTTTTAAGCACATCAAATCTCACTTGATGTCAACAATTTTCGTAACCATTTGTGTCTCGTCCTTGCTCCTGCCACCCACACTTTATGCTAACTCTACAATATCATCAATAAAGCCTTGGCTAGGCCAAGGACAATGCCAATGTGACTCACAAATCCTCGCAAGTTTACAATGCCTTTGCCAGCAAAACGACAACGCATGTTTCTCGTGTCACCGATGATCACACTATCCTCCAACCTACTAGGTAAGTCGTCTTCCGTTTTCACTCACACGTTTACCCTGTGCAGTGAACCATCACCAAACTACCACTGTAAGTACATACTCCAAGGTGCTCACACCGGAACATCACCCACAACCCGCCGCGTCGAGCACTTACAAAAAAATAGATACCAGGATCCAAGTATCTCCTCCCGCCGCCTCGATCCTTGGATTTTCGCCAAGGAAACAGAAAGAAGCCCGCCGCCATGGGCCAAAGCACGTCCTCCCCCGCCGCGGGAACCGGCTCGCCCGCCGCGGGAATCGGGAGCACAAAGTCCCCCCAAACCCGCCAGGATTCCGCAACTGAGCACTGCGGACATTCAACCAGTGGAAAGCCCGCCCACAAGCTCCCCAGCTCAGGGGATACTAATAAATATGAGGGGGTGATGGGGAGCGAGCCGGGCGGGGAAAAGGGACAAACGGTTGGGGAGGAGACGCTGGAGTTTTTGAGGAGGATTGAAGGGCCGTGGTGATGGGCTGGCAGTGGTGGTGGTCTACGTTTAGGGTTTTGTTTTTTCCAAAAAAAATATAAGGTACCCAGCCAGCCCAAATGTGATGGAGGAACACGATGCTGTGTGGGCACCGAAGGATCCTTCAAATACTAATACCTATCCGACAAATAAGTGCGAGCTTTAGCCTCGACCCGAAGGAAGATATTGGGGGCCTTGACTCGGGCCGACCAGCCGGCTCGTTGGAGACCATGTTTATAAAGTGAGTGCTTACGCTTGTTGCATGCTAGAGTTTGAATCTGCACTAACAAATTGTATAGATGGCACTTTTCTATCCTTGGTGATGCATCTAAGTCCTCGATGACTGTTCAGTGTTAGGTTCCAGATCGCTCCATTTGAGCATCGTCCTACAGTCTCTTGAGATGTTCCAGTCACAGTTAAAAACAATCAAAAGCCCCGGTCCAAAACCCGGAGGAATGAAAGTACCTCAATTACCCCGATCGAGTAATCCGTAATCCGGCAGTATAAACCCCCCAATCCGTAAACCTGGGCAGCGATATCGTAATCCCCCGATCCCCCGATCCCCCGATCCCCAAACCTCACGATCCATCAACTCTTTTCCACCCATCCACCAAAATCCCTGTTTCATCCCAACACGTTTCAACAACCTCATTCTCCCTACTCCCCTTCCCCCCAAAACCAACCTGACCTCCGGGCCCCAGACCCGGCCTGCGGCACAGTCCTATCAACTCCCCCATCCATCAACGGTCGACCACGCCGGACCCTCTCTCCCGTGCCGCTTGTTAGTTGGTCTCCAACAAATCTCACCTGCAAATCGCCCAAACCAACCCGCAACTGCTTCCCCGTCCTTCCTCGCCGCCCCCCTACCTAACAGATCCCCAAAGCTGACACCCGGCAATCCGGCCCGTCACACGACCAGTCACTGGAAAAGCGCGCAGAACACAGCAAATAAAAAGAAAAACCCCTCCCCAAGAAAATTCCCGTGCCGCTGGGTTTGGGGAAGATACATACATACATCTCACTAAAATGTGGGCCAACAACACACACCCACTGCGGCTGCGGCTTGCGGGTGTCAGCAACGCGGCCCCAACAGCGACCACTTGCTTTCGGTCTTGTCCAACAAGCCAAGCGGGAGGTCGGGAAGCAGGTGGGGGGCCCGCTGCTTCGAAGCTCTTATAGTCTCTGCCCTGCCCGCCTTGGGTCGGGCGGGCTGGGTCTAGGACTTGGTGGTCATGTCGATCAGTCTGTGAGGAAGCGTCTTTTTCTCGTCCCGTTTTATTTTTTTTTCTTCTGTTGTGGTCTAGCAGCCGGGTCTGCACTTTTGGATTGGGGATTTTCATTTTTTAGTTGTTGTTTACTTTCTTTCGCCGGGTTGTTACACTTTTCTTCCTCGCCTTCGCCCATATTCTTTTGGGCTGCTGCGGTCTGCGTCGTCTTCTCCTCAGTCTCAAACCCACCCCAATCGCCGGTCGAGTTTCTTCCTTTCTTTCCTTTCCGCCCTAGCCGTCTTTTTCGGCTGTTCGGCCTCATCCTCTCTTCTCACTCCATTCTCGATGGACCAAAGACCGCAAGAACTCCAAATCATGTTCCAGGCGGTCCCGCTCAAGCGGACTCTTTCCCGCTCCTTTATCCGGATCATCCAGCGCACGTTGCCGCTTGTCAAGACTCGAGGTCGACCATGGACGACGAACGCGAAAACTAGGATGCCCATCGACTTGTGAAGAAGCCATCTGAGAGGATGGGATCGCGAGCGATGATGGGATGGGATCCGTTGTTGTGGCTATGCTCTTCCGCCAGGATTAAACGGAACGAAACGGGATTTGATAACCGTCGTTGACAACATCCTGGAAATCGACGGTGATTCTCTCGCCTCAGTGCAGAGTAGAGGCGAAGGCTATTGGGGAATGGTCTTTTGGTTTACATCTGTTTTTTCTTTCTTTTTTTTCATCAGCATGCGAGGAGTTCAGGGCCACGAAGTAAGGACGAGACATGGTTAAAATGGTGTTACGGATTTTCTGATTTTTGGTTCGAAGGGTGTTCAAAACTCCGGTCGGTGCATCGATAGACATAGACAAGACGAAACGCGCACGGCGGACCAAGGAGTTTGGCTTGGGTTAAAAGCGATAGAGCACATAAATACCTACCTACCTAGGTTTTTGAATGGCATTATTCTTGAAGCTCGAGGCGCCAATAATTGATAATTGTATCATGTTTATAAGCTATTAATATTTTGTTAGAAGATTTCTTTTACTTCTTTCCAAGCTTTCCCAAAAGTTCTGTCCTGTTTTCAGGCTGCCCGCAGAACAGGGTATCATTGCTACAAATGCACATTTTCTTTTGTGTAGGCCCCATATCACGGCCAGAATTACCCGGCACTTCCGGGGTATCCTTTCATAGTCTGACAGTCGAGATAATTGTTCTCAATAAACGGCGTCGCCACCTGGATGCCGTGGACATCTGCCCACTTGTGTGTCGTTTCATTAAAAGGGAATGCGCGGCCTGTAGCTTTCCCACGCACTGCGACAGGGGCGTGCTCGCCGGTGGACATGCTGGTGTTGAAGAACCGGATCATGTTGTCGCAAGAGCTGGCATTCGCGAATGTGGGCTGGTTGGTGATGTTTCTGTAGAGCTCCAAGGGGTAACGATGACGAGATGAATGTGGCGTGCGGGCGAATTCGAGCTCGATAAAATCGCGAGAGTCAAGGCTGGTTGCTTTGAAGTAGGTGTTGCCGTTCGGTAGCTGTTGGTAGGCGTCACACATCGGCTCGTACTCGGCCGGTGATACGACCGTCCCATACGCGCGCGATCCCTCCACGGCTATGTTGTTGGTGGAGGTGATGAGTTGGGCTGGCGCCCATCGGAAGGAGGAGTAGCCGTCGCCCAGAAGGTCCAGGAATCCAAACTCAAACCCAGCACGCTGTTCCCGACGTTAGCACATACACTTGGCTCGAGCACAATGAATAGGGAAGCTCACCGAGAAGTCGTCTATGGTGATGTTATACGCCCGAAATTGAACATCATGGTCGTGTGCGGCTTGCAGCAGCACTGGGTACATCCCCTTGGGAAAGTCAGGGATCACAGCGCGGTAAGCGTGTTCGAGGATCTTGTACTGAGATGGGATCAAGCGGCGAGCTGTCTCGAGAGGAATGGGGATGATGGCGAGTGTCGCGTTGAGAACTCCGGTTGAGTTGTTTGGGAATGACGCGGCCAGCGGATTGGGCGGGTCGTGGGTATGGCAGACACCCTGAACTGCTGCCGTTTCCCCATGGCTGAGGAGGAACGAGAAAAACACCAGGAGGGCGACGACAGAGACGTGAAGGAAAGAGGGCTGGAGAGCCATCTTGGAAACCCGGCTGAAACTCCAGTATGCCCGGCGAAGCTCGTGGTCTCGAGGGTGAGCCGTAGCAGCGAGCGAGAAGAAGCGCGGCATGTTGAACGGCATGTCGGGCGACCGAGGGGGTTCATATAAAGGGCTGACGTGATGAGAAAAGGGCTGACGTGATGAGAAAAGGGCTGACGTGATGAGAAAAGGGCCTAGGCTCCAGGGATCGAGGGAATTTGCCGCCCACCCGCACTCAACTCGAAAGGTCGCAATACGAGACCGAGGGAGATGGGGGGCGGGGGCCAAGAGGGGAGGAAGACGAGAGAAAGTAAAGTGAGACCATGAGATCTCAGAAGTGTTGAAAGAGGTAAAAAGTCCAGAGAAGACCCAAAACGGAGTGCGATGCGGTTGACTAACCTTTTACACGAGCACTGAGCCTGAGACCGGTAACAGGAGGGCAAGGGTCCGGGATGTGCAGCACCGCCGCTGTTCAGAGGAGAAGGACGAAGACGGCGGCAGTCTCATCAGGCGCAGGTCCCGTCTGGCAGGTTTCCCGACCGGGCGTCGGGTCACGGCCCTTTCCGACCGGGGAGTGTGGACGGGGACGAGACTTGTTCACAGCTCGCGCGGTCGCTCATCAGATGCCTCAACGGGGTTCATCACAAGTTGGGTCCAAACGAACCACGCGTGACCACGAGGCGAGGGAATGCTGACTGCAGTCTAAGTCTTACGGGTAGAAAGGTTGCCGAGTTTCGATCGTCCAATACATATAGATTGCGGTGGTGCAAGGAACAGATCCACTGGCCGGAGGAGGAGACGACAGACTAACCGCCACCGCGTGAACAGCGGGATGTCATGGGGGCGCGGAAGCCCCAGTTGCCGGCGGGGAAGACTGACTAGGTAGTTGGCAAGTTGGCGAGGTTGGACGGCAAACGGGCGGCTAGTGGGAAGAGATCGGACGAAAGAGCGTTTGTTTCCAATCTCATTATCGGCGAGTCGCTGCGCTCATCCCAGCGCAGCCAAGCCCGTGCCCGTACAACGCCCCGTTTTGACACCAAAGGACCGGTCGTGTTTCAGCCTCGGATGTTGAACGTTCCGGAGGCGGCGATGAGATGTCAGCCAATCGGGGTTGCCCCACCATCTCGGGATGCACCAACCGGCGCATTTCTTCCGGCCGGTATTCCGTCATCGTTTGTTTGGCCGGTGTGGTTGTTATTTATTGCTCATTCGGCAGCGAAATGTGATGAGAGAAGACTTGCTCGAGAATACGTCGTGAACGGTAGGCAGGCTCGGGGAGATAAAATGCGATCTTGGAATCTGTCCACCTTCCTGCAACAAAGTCAAAGGGGGTTCCATGACATCTGAAATTGTGGGGCATGTCTCAGGCAGGCGGTGTCCCACGGCAAATTTCACACCTGGGACTTGTTGACGTTTCCTTGGCTTCCAGGAGATTTAAACCTGTCAATGTCACCGACGCCTCCCTGCCCCAGAGTTGACGCTAGCCACCACGACGAGGCCTCGGATTACGTAGGATATCTGTTCTTCCATCTTTCCTACTAACTATGAGGGCAATGTGTCAAATGGTCACGTGTCTTCGTGCCTTTAACCCCAGAGACGCGATCTGGAGTGTGCTGCAAAAATACGACTGTTTCCGGACCCTGACGATCTGTTCCAGCAGCTGTGACGGACATGTTTCAAAATCGCACCGGCAACAGCCCATCAACACAATAACTGACAACTCGCACGGCCACGATATACTTTACTTTAGCCGCGGCATATCACAGACAACGTTGCAGCTGAGCTAGTTACCTTGAATCGCAACCAAGGAGTCTTGATGTCAACTTGCTCTCTTGGGAGACAAGTAGGCGTCACGTGCGCCCGTGTCCCTGACCCGCTGTCCGCTCCTTCCTCCATCAAAGCAAAAGAGCCTTCTTAAGCTATCCGAGCGCTGCTTCTTCCAACGCCCCCCACCGATGAATGCACAAACTCTCGGATGGCGCATTTGGAGGGGCGTGGGCGTCAGAAATGGCGCCCGAACTCGAGCCCCCGTGAGTTCGACTCCGGGGATGGTCACGATGCAAAACCCGACCGCGGGTTTTCGTAACCGCCTACTATTCCTCGGCCCCCCCACCGGGGGGTAGAGAGAGGTAGGTGGTGAGCTTTTTGGATTTTATTTCTACCAAAGACGTCAATGAAATGAACCATCAAGATCAAGAGTTGCAGTCAACAATCGGGCTGCAGCAACACGGCCTTATTTTTGGCCACCGATTGTTTATCAACCAACACATTACACAGTAACGTCACCTGTTTCACTCCTCATAGAAATTTAAGCTTCACGAATACGATCAATTTTACCCAATTGAACCCTCAGGTCACGATGCCAGCTATCGCTCTACCAATAAACCCCCCTTACGCCTTCTCCGTCAACTCACCACCCTCAACACTCGCCGGCCCATCCCACTGCAACTGCGCCGGCACCTTCTTCTGCAGCACAGGCAGCCAGACAGTGTCGTACAGACCCGGGGTGCCATCTCCCGCAGTGCTGCCAGGCTCAAGACTGCCATACTGGTTCGAGTCGGTGCAGCAGGGGCTGTTGGGACCCCAGAAGGGACCAGCAGCCCACGCGGTCCAGCCAATGTACTCCTCGTTGTCAGCCATGTAGTCGACCATGCTGTCGAGCATGTCGAGGCACTCGGTGGTGTTGGAGCCGCCGAACTCGGTGATGAAGGCCTTGAGGTTGTGCTCCTTGAGCCAGGCGGTGACGTCGGCCAGGTTGGTGGCCGCGTCCTGCGTGCAGGCCGTGTGCGAGCCGCTGAAGTCCTGGTCCAGGTACTCGTGGATGTCGATGGCCGTGTTGTTGGCCGGGTCGACGAGTTTGTGCAGCCACTCGCTGCTGGCCTCGTCGCCGCCTTGGGTCCACGCGTGTCCACCCGTCCAGGAGTTGCCGGGGGCGATGATGAGGTTGTTTGCGCCCGCCGCGCGGATCGCGTCCACGGCCGCCTGCAGGTTGTCCAGCAGCAGCGAGCTGGGCATGTCGTGGGGCTCGTTCATCAGGCCAAAGATGACCTTTTCGTTGTCGGCAAACCGCCCCGCGAGCTCGCCCCAGAACTCGCCGAACTGCGCGGTCGTGGCGGCGGTTGGGTCGGACGAGTTGCCGATGATGCTGCCGCTGTACGGTTGCGAGGAGGGATCGTTGTAGCGCATGTAGTTGTGCGGGTCGAGGATGGCGTCTATCCGTCACGCCCAAGATGTTAGCAAGGGGGTTGGGCCCTCATAAGCTTTCATCACAAGCACACGGCATCGCAAGTAAGCAGAATCACTCACAAGCTCCCTTGGTGACGGTAATGTAGTCGATCGACTGCTTAAAGAAGTCAAAGTGCGTCTCATTGAACTTGGCACCCAGCCCGTCCGCGGGTGGGCACATGCGCTCCAACAAAAAGGCAACACGGTGCAGGTTGACCTTGTTCTGGTCTACCATGGTGTCGACGCCGGCCTCGTCGATGAACTGGTACTCGACGCCAAACGTGCCCGGCAGACCGGTGCCAGGTGTGGCATCGGCGCTCCACACGCCGAACTCGCCGCCCGATTGTGCCACGCCGGCGTAGTAGATGGTCGCCGACACTCCTGGGAGCAGAGCGGCGGCCGCCGTGACGGCTGCGGAGGAGATGGTGAACTTCATGGTTGATGGTCGTTCTCGGAGGAGATCACAGCAGCAACGAGGTCTACACAGCTAAGAAAGCAAATCTCGACAGTCCCCCCCCCCCCAAGAGGTCAGGTTATGTTATATACCCTTCCGACGTTGTAGTCCGCTTCAAATCGTGATGCAACCTCATCGACCACGCTGCCGATCCTTTTCCGATTTCCCACCCTCGTCGTTCAGGTTCTCCTCCCGCCCCCCTCGATTCGGCCATCGCCCGTCCGTCTACATTCCGGGGTGGTTAAGGGTTGTGATGCGAGAGACACTCTATCCATGACTTGTTCTCCGCCAAAACCTTAAGTCTGCACGGCAATTCTAGGGGGCGATCATCTTGCCCGATTGGTTACATGCACAGGTAGCTGCATCGTTGCATCTTGTCCCTTCCAGCTTGTATATTATTGGGGTTATTACAGGTTAGCGGTAGGACATGCGGGCGGCTGGACAGGCGAGAGCCGCGGCCTGGGAGCAATCCAATGCTGCGCGGGAGTTTCTCAGTGTTCTTCAATGTCGGACAGCGAATAACGGGCTGGAATTGAGATTCCGGGCCGGGAATTGACGGCTGTGGGTGCGAATGGAGGCTTGGGGACGCGGAGGAAGGACCTCCGTTTGAGGTTCAGGGGAAAAAAGGCTTGTTCCCGGGGCCCAATGGCCCGAGATGAAGCGTTTGCCGTTGTCGATCGTTTTTGTTTTCCGGTGCGGAATCCCGGGTTCGGGGGGCTTCTGGAATTCTTCCGTGCGTCCGGCACAAAGGCATGTAACGGCCCCACAAGAATGAAGACCATGTGGTGAGCCGTGGATGTTTCTTGATCTTAAGTACTTGTAAGATTTGATGGTCGACATATCATAGGAAGATTTGACTGTCAATCGCTCAAGAACTTGATCATGAAATGAGAAATGCCGAGAACGACTGGTTTGACAAGTTATTAACGTGGTAATGGGTGATCTTAGGTTTTAGGTACGATCTCATATTACATAGCAGCATTTTTAACTCACAAAACTGAAGTACAAGCTGACTTAGGATTATATTCCACTGGTTTTTTGTCAAACTTCATCTCATCGTTTGTATTAAACATTTGCATCCGTACATTTACACCGTCAAACCTCTATCATGAGACAGCTTCCCGTGTATTTACAGCCTCATTACTCATCACATTACCTCCTCACGCCTTCCTCTCTGATCCCTTAGCGCGCTCATAATACCACACCGCGCCCTCCGCCTTCGCACAGCTGCTGATGCTGCCACCATTAATATCAGCCCCAACCGGCTTGCCCTTGCCCGCCTGCACCGGCCCATACACATGGTAATAATACCACACCTCGGTCAGCGCAGTAAACCCGTTATCCAACGACCCTTTGCCAGCCTCCGTCTCATTGTACCGCTTGCCCGAGCAGCCCAGGTACGGCACCTCCCCGTCGTGGTGCGAGGCCAGGGTGGACTGGATATCAGCCAGCGTGTAGCTGGTGGTGTTGCTGGGAGTGATATCGGCGGCCGCCAACCAGTCGTAGGTGGGGAGGGATTTGAAGTACTGGGCGGAGACGTCGAAAAAGGTGAGGAGATCCTGGTGCTTCTTGAGGTCCTTGTGGGAGAAGCAGGACGGCGCAAAGGTGCTGAAGCAGGTCGCGTGCTTGGAGAATTCGTGCGCCCAGAGCTGGTGGTTTGGCTGCTTCTGCGCGATCCAGTATTTGTTCATCCACGCGAGCAGCTTGTGGCCTGGGTGGCCGAGCGCGGTGAGGAAGGTGTCGACCGAGGGGCCCGTGTAGGGTGGGACGGGCACGCCGTCGGGTTTGCCCGTGGTGGTGTTGGGGTCGGGCTTGGGGTCGTATTGTCGGGCGAAGTCACAGTACTGCGTCCAGGAGCCGTTGCAGAAGTCGGGCCAGAGACCGTGCAGGGTGAAGGAGTTGGCCGGGAGGAGCTGGCCTTCGGACTCGAGGCCGGTGTAGGTGTCCCAGAATTGGGTGGAAAGGACCAGACCGCCGAAGGTTTCGACTTTGCAGGAGTCGACGAGCCCGGACTCGGCTTCCGCCGAGCAGGAGAGTACCGGCTTGTGGGGCTTGCAACCGGCCAGCGCCGTTTGCACCGAGCCGGCGACAGCCAGGCCGAAGAGACCGAATCGTGCCATTGGAATGGAGCGGAAGGAAAGATGCACGCACGCACGTGGGGACGGGGACGGGGACGGGAGATCTACAAGTGAGATTCGAGGACGAAGCTCGATCAGAACCTCCGATGCGTCCAACGGCCTTTATATTTGGAAGACGCGAACCGAACCATTACAATGGCAATCTCCTTGTGCAGCACCCACGTGGGATTTGGAGTCTGTTATCGACGATTCATTCGTCCAGAATCCTCCAATTCTTCAGCCCCCAGCTTTTGACCGAGCCATCGGCGCCGGATTAGGAAGTTGGAAAAATGGTTGCTGCGTTAAAAATGGATGGTGGGTGCGGGTCAAAAGTCGTGGCAGGCACCCGAGGACCTGGAATTGTGTGTTTGGCGACTTTGACACGTCCAATCAGGCGCTGATGAGGGGCATGGCAGCGCTCGAAGAACCCCCCGGTTGCCCACCTGCGCGCGGGGCAGCGTCTCATTCGTCAATTGGGCAAACAGACGCATGCACCACGGACACGAGGATACGACGTTGACGACAGAGCTCTTTTGCCTTGCACACGACACAACTTCACGATGCCACGATCGTGAAATCTCATGTATAGAGTTCCACTGCGTAGTGTACGAGCAGATATCCAACGTTCTCTTGAACAAGACGCCTTCCGATCGTTTCAGGGGATTCCAAAATGACGGAGCCGGGCGATCAGGTGTTGGCTAAACCCGATTTGGGAGCTGTCATTTGAGGAGAACGCCACGAAATCGAGGAGTGTTCAACTTTGTTTACTTTCCTCCATACGCCGTGTTCACAGTTTTGTAGTTTCTGGCATTTTGAGGTACGAAGAGGAACAACTGCAATGGCCCCACGAGCAAAACCAAGCTCGAGCCGGGCCCCGCGAGGTTCGAAGCGTGTCAAGGGAAACCCCGACCCACCATTGGATATAAGTGAAACCATCAGCGACTCGGAGTTTGATCGATATCATAGTCATGGCATGGTATCGACAACAGCTGACTGTCTCTGTTTGAACGCAGTGGCGGGAGAAGGTGATGGCCGACTTTCGATTGTACACGCGATCTTCTGAGAAGCTGGCCCAGAATATGCAGGCGGAAATGATGGCGTGCTACCCTAGGGTATACAGGTTCCAAGATGTCCCCATCAAGAACATCGTGGATGCCGTCAGAACCTTCCTCAGATGGAGATTCTCGTACCTTCGCTCCCCTTACCGCCAAAAAATGTTCGAAAATATCATGGCTGCTGTACCGGCTGAGTTTGCATCGGAAGCTGTCTGGGAACCACCGCCCCCGCCGCCACTTCCGAAACGAAATGAAAAACCGTTCACCCCGTTCTCCGAGCCCAAAACAGTAAGTTGTTAGGTTTACACCGACGTCACTCGATGCCATGGTTAACATCGTCTAGAAACCCGGCGAACCGTCCAAATCAGGCGAGTTTTTCGTCGACGTCTTTGTACAGGCCGTGGGATTCACTCCGCGTGAGGCTGCTCAACTGAAACACGATATCGTCTTGTATGACGCCTTGGTAAATCACGGCGGGCATGGAAAGGACTACGAGCGCGACTTCGAAGAAGCCCCCACATGCTTTGTCCGAGACTATATCATGGAGTACATCGACACGGACCTTCCGGTGGGGACTGGGAACGAGGCTACTGCTCGGAGGAACGAGGTGAAGAAGGCGGTTTTTTCAGATCTTACCCCTGCCGAGATCGCCCAGTACTCTGCACTACTTGAAGAGGAGAGAAACGCAGAGTACCGCGAGGACAGCCCGATGCCACCACCGTACTACGAACTTCCGGCTCTACGCGACGTGGACGACGCCCTTGATCTCACCCCACGCACCGAAGTCATCCACCGCCCTAAAGAGTCGGTCTACGGGAAACCCTTGTGGCGCTCGGCCGTCTACCCCACCAAAGACATAAAGGAGATCGGCCCTGGGTGGCTCCCCGACGAGCACCCAGAGCGACAAATCACACTCCCCAGCGAGATACACCACGACTGTGACCAGATCCGCGCGATGATCAAGATTTTCCTCCTCGAGTGTGACGGGGAGGATGAAGTTGGGTGGACGCCCGAACGGTTCTGGTACGCAATCGGCGACTCGCGGAAGGGGCTGGAAACGTTCCTGAGGAAAAGCGGGCCGAAGCATTATGTCACCTGTACGGCGTACCGGAATGCATGGGCATTCTTTTACCGCCGGGAGAAGATGGGCCTACCGCTGAGGGGCGCGGGGACGGAGAGGGATGGTGTGTTACTGCTGGCCTGGGCGGCCAAGCAGAAGACACCGGGCCAGCCGGAGCAGACACAACAGACTGGGGGGAAGCGACGGAGTACAGATGGCACTGGGGATGCTGGGAATGGAGGGAAGAGGCGGAAAGTGGGGGATAATTGAAGTCTGATCGTTTCTCGGGTGTTTTGGTGCTGGGTTTTCACTATGGGTTTCTTTGGATAATCTGGTGAAGAAGTTTTTGGTAGTGATCTAGCAAAAAATTGTGCTTTTAGCTGAGACAGCTGATGGTGTCGGACAATTCAAGCGGGGTCGACGGAATCATTGACTTATCGGCTCCATCTTCTTCCTTTTTTTTGACGCACCAAAGACCTCTCGATGCGGGTCTCACTCCAGCTATCCACCCTCGCCGAATTGTTGCCAACGAACGAAACCCTGCAAGTCTCAGTGAAAGAGTTGTGGCTGGGCGAGTCGGTCCGTGATCAAGCGCAGGGCCAACGCAACATGTCTCTGATTTCGCCATCGTAAGTAAACAACACTGATTGATAATTGACCTTGAGCTGACTGCAGTCTCATAACCCGGCGGGCGGAAGCTAAACGTCGCCAAACATCACTCTCCACATTTTTACTGAATGCCCTCGGCTTACACTCAGACATGAAGTTTTAGAGAGATCGGGCAGGACAATGACCACCGCTGGGAGTCAGGCGGTCATACAGGGTCTCTGCGTTTTGAGAATCCCTCGGCAAGGACACCGAGCTGAACGACGACGAGAGGCCTAGGCTCGGCCCGGGCACGGCGAGTGCGAAGTGATGTGACCGTCGCCAGGATGCACTCGACCAATGCATTATGCAGATGACGGAACAACTCACGGCTGTTGGCAGGGAGATCAAGCACAGGTCCACAAATGGCACAAGGTCGGGTGTCCTAGCTTCCCCAGCGAGTCTACACATCCCTTGTTTACTAGGTAGGTAAATAATGTAATAGGTAGTTCTGTGTAACCTCCATGTATGTCCAGGAGGCCGATGCCGTGGTTGGGATGCAATAAACAATGCCGAGCCCGGCCCCTGTGGCCCGTTGGGATGAGCTGGGCTGCAAAGGCGATCACTCGGCCCTAGCGATCACCGCATCGGCTGCACTGCCGAAGTCTGCCGTTCCCAATTCCCCACCAGCTCGGGACGCCGGTCTCAGCCGATGGGAGCTGAACAGAACCTGTTTAGTCTACTAATAGAAGTCAATTCGTTAATCCCAGCTACAAAAGGCTCGATTGTTTCTGACGCTGTGAGAGATGCTTCACCCGCGGATCCTCTGCTGGCTGCTGGGCCCGCAAGTATGTATTCGTACATGGTAGGGGTTTCTCTTGTCTGCCTGTCTCCCACTGACAAATCGTTGATGTTACTATGTACGGTAAACAGACTGCTGGTGCGCGTTGCCCTTCCTGGGACAGGCCCTGCGACGTGTCGTCAGTTGTGATGTCGCTGGGACATGAACTTGGGCGGCCTTGGCACTCGAGTGCTCCCATGCGTGGACAAGAGTGTACCCAAGTCGTCGAGAGGATGGGGGCATCAAGGGTCTCTCCTACACTACACTATGTAGTTAGAGGTAGTTTCTGCGGCTACCGCGGGAAAGCGCGGGAAAGTGAGACAACGGTGAGATGAACGCCAGCTAGTCAGCCGTAGACAGGAAAGGCGGTGATGATGAGGGGCCGAGGAGAGAGCATGACCACGATCCTGCTTTGCTGCGGTGTCGAAGGGTCTATAAAGGGCGGCTTCACCCACCTCCTGGTCGGCGTTCGTTACTTTCACCATTCGTCTCTCGGCCGCAAGCCACAGCACACAAACACAAAGACACCTCACACAACGCCTGCTTTTTCCAGAAATGGTTTCCCTTCGCTCTGTCTTCGCCGGCGCGGTGCTGCTTGCGGCCCCTATCATGGCCGCCCTATCCGCCACTCAACTGGCGGATGGCCTCAACACGCTCACGAACAAGCTCGAGGGTATCAAACCTGATGTCGAGAGAATTACAATCGTCAACGCCCCCTTGATTACTCTCGGCCAGGGTCCGTTTCCCGTAAGTGTCAAGGTTGGATTCCCAGTGGAGGTTTGATGGCCGGCCTGCCTCCGGGGCCAGTATACACAGGTTGGTAGCACGACTCGGGGGGGGGAAGCCTGCTAACAATACTGTAGACCATCATCAAGAAGTTTCAGGATATCATCAGCACTACATCCCTCCTAAACAAGCAGCTCGGTCCCGCGGGGAGGACTAACTTTCATAACGTTGACAACTAGGTGGTGTTGGGGGCATTCGCCCAAGTATGTAGTATTCATGACCATATGATTCTCGACCTTAAGTATACGGTACTCCGACCGTCGGCTGACTTTTACTTTCACAGTTCACCACTGTCCACCGGGACGTGCTCGACATTTTGATCAATAAGGCCCAGATTCTTACGACCACCTCTTTCGCTGGGTCGCGCGTTACTAGCGTCCTCCGCGAGGCCGAGGACAACTATTTTGTAAGCCTTGCTCCTGTTCCCAATAGCGCTTCCATTCAAGGGCCAAGTCCCGTATTCCGCCTTACCGCCCCACGCAGACGCTTGGCCTGCTGATTCCAACCGGCTTAGAACATCTTCACCACCATTGTCAAGACCTATTACCCTGTGGGCGAGCAGTTGGTGATGCTTTTCAGGTCGCTAGACCAAACCCTAAAGACCACCATCCAAACGTACGATGGCTTTAGGGTGCAGAAGCGGGCCGGGGCCTTTTCTGCTTAGATACACACACTCGTGGGTGTGTCGGCAAGCGCGGCCCCGGAAGGTTGCCCCATGACTACCTCCCGGTGAGGGGCGTGAGGACAATAGAAAGCGAACACGGAGATGGGCGGCGCAGGGCGAGATAGGGGGTGTCGATCTATAGTTGCCGATGGCAGAACCTGACATTGCAAGAGTTGAATGGAAGATTAAGCTTGCGGTTATCAACCAGCCTGATGCCTGGCTTGTAGTTCCACCTGACAGCCGGTTTGCCCATCGCGTTATGAAAGCCTACATTCACACTTCCTATTGCTCGTATTTTCCTAGCAGCCCGGCCTTGTAAGCTCTTTTGGATCTTAAGTCGACTGGGTCTCAGACTATCACACTACAGAGGCGTGGTGACTAGAGGGGAACCTGTAGATATTTGGAGGGCCTCTTACAGCTCAATTCTGACGGGGAGGGCCCGTACCTTGAGCCTGTTTCTTTATTTGCAGTCCTGAGCGATTCTGGTTCCGCTGCCAAAGCCTTGTATGTCGTTGAGGATGTTGCGGTCTATAATACAGAGGCATGTTGGGTATGGGTATCGAGGTGACGGCGAAAGCTGCGCCGGTAGTGAAGGGCGGGTAGGTAGCTCGAGGGCAGGTGCCTACACTGTGGAATAGGCGAGCCGGGAACGCGTTTGACCGATGATCAGGCGATGGAGTTTTGGGCCCGGGCTTGGGTGAGTATGGCAGCACAAGTTGTTGGTCGCATGTAGCGCACTTCCTGTCACGGCCAATTTCGGCCTTGAGTAAGTAATCTTTGGGGAGTTGCATTGTTAGCGAGCCATGAGGGCTAATTAACCAAGCAGGCTAGTACGTGTAAGTCCCATGCGATAGGAGACCTGGGCTCCGGCCGATATCATTTCACCATGCCGTGTATATCCGGGCTAGCCGGGAACATGGAAGGTGTTGCCGGTTGGGGATTTGGAAGGAGCACCCCACTGGCCCCGTGCACCCCCTGTCCGCCCCCCACCCCCGCCATGCGCCCCCATAAATTACCATATTTGGTCTTCTGCAGCACATTTCGTGCAGGCTTGGCAGCCCGCCGTTGGTCTCGTCTCACCTTGTCAAGCAGTCAAGCCATGCCAGCCATGCTCGAAGCAAGGCCGGGAGCCAAAAGAGAACCCCACGCGATGACGTCCGGCCCATATTGGCGAAGACCCATTCATCTAACCAACCGCAGAAAGTAGCGCGTCTCTCAGAATATCTGGGAACCGAGCCCTGTTCTTCGAGGGCATGGCTCGACCGCGGGAACCCCGCACGGGAGACGGGAAGGGCGGGGAAACGGGGTTCGCTCGATACGGCCCCGCGGTGGTTCGTTCTTGAACCATGGTAATTCCGCAAACCATCGAACACCTCTCTCTCTCTTGTTTCGAGGCCCTCATGACACTGTTGCATGTGCAGCTCTGCGTAACAACACTACCCCGTTTCGAACTGAACCAAGGCCCAGTAGTCTGGTATCGTCGGCACGCCACTCATGTCGTGTATCCTAGGACAATGACAGAAAACACAGTCTCGAATACACGGACTCGGTAATTGAAGCACTAGGGTCTAGCCCACTTCTCTCGCTCCTCTCAATCGTCTCATCTCCCCATCATTTCCACGCGCTCCCTTGTTCGCCTCAAGATTTCGGCCTCACGACGTTGCCTCACGACAACTTGGGCTAGTAGGTCACATGTGAGCTCATGATCGCACCCCCAATGGTCTGCCTCAACCGCGTGAGCGTTCACGGGTAAGCCGATCGACGAAATGGCCAGAATCACCATGTCTTCGCCCCTCTTCCGGTCCGCGGCGGCGAGCAGCGTCGCTCGGGTCCCAGGGGGCGCCATCACCAAACGCGGCTCTGTTTTGGTTTCCGCGTTCGTTGGATGCCAGCGCGCATGGCACACCACCAATTTCTCAAAAGGCAAAGGTCAGAATCTCCAGACCACGACTGGCCACGCCCGTACCACCACGAGCCTGGCCCTGACGGTAGCCTCCAAGACACCACCGTCTCTGCAACTGATCCGCCACGCCTCAGTCCTGTCCACCCTCCCCCCCAAACAAGCGTCTTTCTCAACCGAGACGACCAACACCCCCCCAACAACACCCACCACGCCCTACGCCCAGCTCACCGTCGGCGTGCCCCGGGAAACGTACCCGAACGAGCGACGCGTAGCGCTGACCCCCCAAAACGTCGCCCTACTCCTCAAAAAGGGCTTCGACAAGGTCCTCGTCGAAAAGGGTGCCGGCGTCGCAGCCGAGTTCCTTGACGACGCCTACGTCACCGCGGGCGCCACGCTGGTCGACGATGCCTCGGCTGTCTGGAACGGCGCCGACATCGTGCTGAAAGTGCGCGGTCCCAGCGCGGAGGAGGCCGATGGCGCGCGCGAGGGCCAGACGATTATCAGTTTCCTCCAGCCGGTGCAGAACAAGCCGCTGGTGGAGAAGTTGGCTGCGCGCAAGGTGACGTCGTTTGCGATGGACTTGATTCCGCGGATTTCGCGTGCGCAGGTGTTTGATGCGCTTAGTAGCATGGCGAATATTGCGGGGTACAAGGCGGTGTTGGAAGCGTCGAACAACTTTGGTCGGTTTCTGACTGGTCAGGTCACGGCCGCAGGCAAGATTCCGCCGGGGAAGGTGTTGGTCATCGGCGCGGGCGTGGCTGGGCTGAGCGCGATTGCCACGGCAAGAAGGCTGGGTGCGATTGTGCGCGGGTTTGATACCCGCTCGGCTGCTCGAGAGCAGGTCCAGTCACTTGGTGCCGAGTTCATCGAGGTGGAACTGAAGGAAGAAGGCTCGGGCACGGGGGGTTATGCGAAGGAGATGTCGAAGGAGTTTATCGCGGCCGAGATGAAGCTGTTTACCGAGCAGGCGCGGGAGGTCGATATCATCGTGACGACCGCACTGATTCCGGGAAAGCCGGCGCCCAAGCTGATTACCAAAGCCATGATCGAGATCATGAAGCCCGGATCGGTTGTGGTGGATCTGGCTGCCGAGGCGGGCGGGAACTGCGAGAAGACTGAGCCTGGAAAGATGATCACTTACAAGGACGTCAAGATCATCGGTAAGCCATATCTCTTTTATCCCTCACAGTTCTTAGACAAGAAAAGAATGGCCTGACCTTTTCTAGGGTACACCGACCTCCCATCCCGGCTACCGACGCAGTCCTCGACCCTTTACTCCAACAACATCACCAAGTTCCTCCTCTCCATGGCTCCCAAGGACAAGGAATACGGTGTCGACCTGACCGACGAGGTCGTCCGCGGCGCCATCGTCACTCAGCGCGGCCAGATCATCCCGCCTGCGCCCCGTCCTGCACCACCTCCGACGCCAGCTGCCTCTGCCTCTTCCGCTGCGGGCAAGAAGGAAGCCGAAGTCGTAGCCCTGACCCCTTTCCAAAAGACCACGCGCGAAATCAGTCTCGTCACGGGCGGTATGGGCACAGCTTTGGCTCTGGGCAAGCTGACCGGCCCGCTGTTCATGGGCAATGCGTTTACATTTGCGCTGGCCTCGCTGATCGGCTACCGCGTTGTTTGGGGCGTCCAGCCGGCGCTGCACTCGCCCCTGATGAGCGTGACCAATGCCATCTCGGGTATGGTCGGTGTGGGTGGGTTGTTTATTCTAGGTGGTGGGCTTTTGCCTTCAACGATTCCGCAGGCGTTTGGAGCGGCGTCGGTCCTGTTGGCGTTTGTCAACGTGGCTGGCGGATTTGTGATCACGAAGCGGATGCTGGACATGTTTCGCCGGCCGACCGACCCGCCAGAGTATCCCTGGATGTACGCCATTCCGGGAGTGCTGTTCGGCGGTGGTTTCTTGGCCGCTGCGTCGACGGGCGCTGCTGGTCTAGTACAGGCCGGCTATCTCGTCAGCTCGGTGCTATGCATCACTTCCATCTCCAGTCTGGCCTCCCAAGCCACTGCCCGCATGGGTAACATGCTCGGCATGCTCGGCGTCGGATCCGGCGTCCTCGCCTCGCTGCTAGCCGCTGGGTTCTCCCCCGAAGTCCTCACCCAGTTCGGCGGGCTCGCAGCCCTCGGCTCGATCGTCGGCTTCCTCATCGGCAAACGCATCACCCCCACCGATCTCCCGCAAACCGTCGCGGCGCTCCACTCCGTCGTCGGTCTAGCCGCCGTGCTGACCAGCATCGGCAGCGTCATGGCCGACCTGGCGCACGTGTCCACCTTACACCTAGTTACCGCCTACCTGGGCGTGCTCATCGGCGGCATCACCTTCACGGGATCCATCGTCGCCTTCCTCAAGCTTGCCGGCCGCATGTCCTCCAAGCCGCTGATGCTCCCCGGCCGACACCTTCTCAACTCGAGTCTCCTCGCCACCAACGTAGCCACCATGGGCGCCTTCGTCACCATGGCGCCCGGCTCCCCACTGATCGCAGCCGGCGCACTCGCAGCCAACACCGTGCTGTCCTTCCTCAAGGGCTTCACCACCACAGCGGCCATCGGCGGCGCCGACATGCCGGTCGTCATCACAGTCCTCAACGCCTACAGCGGCTTTGCCCTCGTAGCCGAAGGCCTAATGCTCGACAACTCCCTGCTTACGACCGTCGGCGCACTGATCGGTGTGTCCGGCTCCATCCTGTCCTACATCATGTGCGTAGCCATGAACCGATCCCTCGTCAACGTCCTCTTCGGCGGCATCTCGGCACCCACCACCAGCGACTACAAAGTCGAAGGCACGGTAACCCAAACCACAATCGACGACACAGCCGAAGCCCTCGCCAACGCCGAATCCGTCATCATCGTAGTCGGCTACGGCATGGCCGTAGCCAAAGCGCAGTACGCCATCTCCGACATCACGCGCATGCTGCGGGCGAAGGGCGTCAACGTGCGGTTTGCCATCCACCCCGTGGCGGGCCGCATGCCGGGTCAGTGTAACGTGCTGCTGGCCGAGGCGAGCGTGCCGTATGATATTGTGCTGGAGATGGATGAGATCAATGATGATTTTGGGGAGACGGATGTGACGCTGGTGATTGGGGCGAATGATACTGTCAACCCGATCGCGCTGGAGCCGGGTAGTCCGATTGCGGGGATGCCGGTGCTGCATGCGTGGAAGAGCAAGCAGGTGGTTGTTATGAAGAGGGGGATGGCCAGCGGTTATGGTAAGTCGGATACCGACCCCGTACCTCAACGGAAATGATAGACAGACAACTATCAACGGATGCTGATGTGATAATAGCGGACGTTCCGAACCCCATGTTTTACATGCCCGGCACCCGTATGCTGTTCGGAGACGCGAGAGTTTCGACGGAGGGTAAGCTTGCCTATGTTTGCTGGCACGATACAGAAAATCGCTAACACACCTTTTGCTACAGCGATCAAATCTGCCATCGAAGCTCGCCTCAAGTAGACTGGCTGAACAAACCGTACATATGGTAAATACGGCCCGTAGCCCGTACATACGCGCGTTTCTCTCTAAGCCTGGCGTTGGAGATAAGCCTCTCATGGTTTGGCTGCTTGCATGTGTCGCTCAACTTGTGTAGATGCGCGCATAGAGTTATATCTCGTTTCGTTGTGTTGGATATTTACCTAGGGATTGATCTGTTGATCTATGCCGGTTGAAGGATTCCCATATTTGAATGCATTTGTCGTTGTTTGTTGGCAATAGTGCCGAGCTAAGGTCTTGTGATACCTGCTTGAGTAAATCCGAAGCTTGTTTCCTTACGAAAGTTGCACTTAGCCTGGGCTCCGTGTCCTCTAGTTGTCACTTCGGCCCCCTGTGAAAATCGGGCAGTTGTATGAATACCCTGGCAAAAATGAAGTAAATTCAATTTCATCCGCCAGTATGTACAGTTCAGCCATACCCCTCCATCTCCCGTCCTCACCTCGCTTGCCCCGCTCACCTCGGCGCGGCAAACGGCTCCCACGCCTTAATTTTAGGTTGCGTCCTGTATTCTCCGTCAGCACCCAAGATAAGGCACACACCCACACCAACATAGTTTTCACGAAAGAAACAGGGGAGACAAACGTGCTATAAGTCTTAAACGCCCCACGCGTAGCCGTCCGGTTGGGCACGTGTTCCTTGGGCGCCCAGGGCCGGTCGGCAGCCGCGCGAAGGGGGTCCTGGTTCGGCGGGAGGTCGTTCACGTACGCGAGCCAGGCGTGCCAGAGGGGTTCGCTGTGGGCTCTGGGGGCTTGTTAGTCTAGTTCATCTACCCCATTTGAAGGATAGAATGGAATGGGCGGGGGTTCGTACGCATCGTAGTCGTGCTTGGCGAAATCAACCCATCGTGTGCGGACTGTGGAGAGTCAGATGTATGATCCGGCGTTGGAAGGGGAAAGTCGGGCCACGCACGGGGCAGCTCGTCCTGCATGTTCTCGTAGTACTTGTTGCCGAACCTGTCGGTGCCGATCAGAGTACCGGCTTTGGTGTCGCCTGTAGTTTGGTCGTCAGTCACCGTCCTCCTCCTAGTGCGGTAGCTACCGAAGCTGGTTATGGCATGATATATCCGTACCAATGTACTGTCGTCGGGAAGAGGAAGGGTTAGCTATGCTGCCGTAGTCGTCGGATCGGAAGAGAGGGGCTCACGTTGAGTTGATGCCAGAAGTCCTGTTCAATCATGTTGTTAGCGTCTGGTCGGTTGAGTTAGATCTGTTCTTCGGGGAACACACCTTCAGGCCAATCTTGCGCAGATTGCCGAGGGTCCTGCTAACGGTCGACATGGTTGCGGCGGGGGGTCAATCGACCGTGGATGGTGTGAAGTTGCTGCTCGACTTCTCCCAGCGATGATGGAATGCGCTCGGGGCCGCTTCACCACCAGAAGCTCAAGGGTAGTGGGGCCGGGTCAGCCAATCGCCGAGCTTAGAATGATCCCGGCCGATGCGTGGAATGCCAAGACCTAGCTTGTTCCTTTCCCTTGTCCAAGACAAAAGACGATTGGCGGGGGCAAAGAATCGCATTTTCGGCAAGTCCAACGTCGAATTCGATCCCAGACTTCCACAAAGAGCCACTCTCGTTCGCCAGCCTTTGCGGCAACCCCATTCCTCGCTCTGGGACCCGGCTTCTGCGACGGACATGCTAGCCAGGAGCGTGTCACGATGCTCCCATAGGCTCAGGCGCCCGGTTTCGGGCGCATCTCGAGTTAACGTTACCCCCTCTCTCCGCTTCGGGTTCGGCCAACAAGCGCAATGCCGACGATTCTCGATGCACGCCGCCGGTCCGTCCTCCTCGGGACCTCCTCCGCCCATGTCGAGCGCCGGGATGCTGGCGCCCGTTGTAGGTGAGCTGGACCGGATCGCGCCCTCGTTCCGGATCCATGGCTCGCAGATCCAGGTGCTGCAGACACCTGCCGAGTTCTACGAAGCGCTCAAGGACAAAATCCGCGGGGCCGAACGGCGCATTTTCTTGTCGACGTTGTACATTGGGAAATCGGAACTGGAACTTGTTAGTCTGCATGCGAGCACTGGGCAGGGCCGGGTAGATACTAATTGGATGGCTTTGGCAGATAACTACCCTACAAGAAGCCCTTCGCGCGAAACCTGAACTCCGCCTTAGTATCCTTACCGACGCTCTGCGGGGGACCCGTGAAGCCCCGGACCCATCATGCGCCTCGCTGCTTGCCCCTCTCGTCGCCGAGTTTGGGCCCGAGCGAGTCGAGATCCGCATGTACCACACGCCCAACCTGACAGGTCTCCGAAAAAGGCACATTCCAAAACGGATCAATGAGGGCTGGGGCCTGCAGCACATGAAGCTGTACGGTGTCGACGACGAGATTATCCTTTCCGGCGCCAACCTGTCCAGCGACTACTTTACCAACCGGCAGGACCGTTACCATCTCTTTTCGTCAAAGGATGTCACAGAATACTTTGCCAACGTCCAGGACGCCGTCTCCTCGCTCAGCTTCCTGATCCTGCCGGCCGACTCCCAGGCAGGGTTCCGGATGGTCTGGCCGGAGGACAACGCGGCCCCGTCGCCCCTGGAAGACCCTAAGCAGTTCATCAAGGAGTCGACATCCCTCCTTGCCGGGCTCATATCACCCAAAACCGCACCCCTAACCTCACATGACACTACCCCGCTGGACAAGCGGGACACCTCCGTCTACCTAGTATCACAATTCTCCCAGCTCCTATCCCCCGACACATCCACCGAGCTACCCGCCATCACCCACGTCCTCAAAACCCTCTCCCTCCCACAATACGCCAAATCCTCCTGGACCTTCACAGCCGGCTACTTCAACCCCGCCCCCTCCCTCACCGAGCTTCTCCTCTCCACCCAATCCCACAACAACACCGTCATCACCGCCGCCCCACAAGCCAACGGCTTCTACGGGTCCCCCGGCGTCTCCGGCCTGCTCCCAGGCGCCTACACCCTCCTAGCTCGGCGCTTCGTCCGCGAAGTCCACGCCCGGGGCCTCGACACCACCACCACCCTCCGCGAATGGCGACACGGCACCGTCGGCGAACCGGGCGCCTGGACCTACCACGCCAAGGGACTGTGGATCACTTTGCCGGGTCAGACGGATCCCTCAATCAGCATCATCGGGAGCTCGAATTACACGAAACGGAGCTACTCGTTGGATTTGGAAGCGAACGCGATGATTGTGACGGAGAATGCGGATTTGCAGAAGAGGTTGGGGGAGGAGCAGCGGTGGTTGCAGGAGGAGCATACGAGTGTGGTGACGAGGGAGGATTTTGCAAAGGTGGAACGACGCGTCGGGATTAAGGTTCGCGTTGCGATGATGATTGTGCAGTTGTTGGGGGGTGCGTTATGAGGTACGATTGTATAAATATGTGTAGCATCACTCGGAAAACCCAAAGGATAGAAAAGTATTATACCCAGAATCAACATAACATGTTACAAAGATGAAAAGATAAAAAAGGACCTTGAAATTATCACAATTATCATGGATGCCGCCGCTATCTCTAGATTCTTGAATGCTAATAAATAAAAACGCTCCGAAACGAAAGAGCTCCAAATATGATTCCCAAAACTGACCCCATTCACACTCATCGTACAACTTTCCCTCTTAACAATTAAACCTGTGAGTTACTAGCACCAAAATCTCCCGTAGTCAAACATCCCGACTCAGAAAGTAGCATGAAATAAGATCCTTTTCTCCTCCCTTCTTTCTCTCCCATTCTTTCTCCCAACTTCCCCATCAGCCATCCTTGTAACCTCCCGAATCGTCCCTCTCTCACGGCTTCATCAAATCAAACATACTACTAATACTCGGCATCGTCTTCAAACTCCTCCCACCCGCACTCCCCTTCCTCAATCCCAGGCCCCCTCCTAACCCTCCTCCTACCCCCAACCCACCACCCCCACTTCCATTCCCACCACCGTTCGGTCCGAGACCTCCCATGGCAGAAAAGCTCGAGGCGCGGACCGGCGAGGGCTCGAGAAGGTCTTCCAACCCGGGGGTGGTCGGTTCCATGTCGTCTTCGTCGTCGTCGAAGAAATGGCTGCGGAAAATCGGGGAGTGGGAGAACCCGGAAAAAAGTGGAGTGGTGGGGGAGGGCGTGGCGGTTGTTGTGGCCACCGTGCTGGGTATGCTTCTGGTTGTCGTGGGGTGGATGCCGGTGAAGGACGTAGTGGTGGGTGAGACGGCTGCTGGGGTGGTGGTCGTGGGTGAGACGGGCGGAACGGGCGTGGCTTCGTTGAAGAAGGCGAGGAGAAGGAGGTGCAGCTCGGCTGTCGCGGTAGGGGAGAGGAAGATGGGCCGGCTGATGCGCTTGTAGGAGCGGGGACGGAAGGTCGCGGACGAAGAGGGCGGAGGCCGGGATGGGGATGGTGATCGGCTGATGGAAGTGGCTCGGGAGTCGAGATGGTCTTGTTCGTGGTCCTGGTCGTCTTCGTCTTCGTCGTCCTCGCCGTCGATGGATACGGGTTCTGGGGAAGAGAGACGGAGTGAAGGGGCACGGAGAGGAGAGCTGGGCCGGTCGAAGAAATCCATGGGGGGTAATTCGAAAGACGGGAGCTCGATGGTCGGGAGCTCCGAGACAGCCGGGGGCGGTGGTGATCGTGCTCTTGCGGGAGAGACGGAGATGTGGTCCAAAGATGCGCGAGGTTGGGTAGAAGAAACAGAAGAAGTCGCAGCAGTACCAGCCGCGGATCGGAACCGTGATGGAGCAGCCGACATCCGTTTGCTGTGGCGACGTTCGAGTTCGGCCTGCAGCGTCCTCAGGGGCTCGGGAGACCGAACCGACCGCTGCCGACTGGGCTTGTTTACATGACGGTCAAACAGTGCAATTGCATCCGTCACGGGGACGTTGCTAGAGGTGGTGTGGTTGAGGTCGTCCAAAAGATGGGTGATTTGGGTCTCTTCGAGGTCTGCCAGCAGATCGATGACCCGATCGATGGACGAGCGTGAGCGGGTATGGCCTTTGGTCGCCATGGTGGGCAATGGGTATCTAGGAGGCCGGTGAATTACGCGTAGGTGTAAAAAAACAGCCAAAAAATGAAGAGACCCGAAAGCGAAAAACGGGCGGGTCAATGTTCAGAGCAATTGAGCGAGAGACGACGATAGTTTATGGGGGTTGGAAGCCAAAAGGAGTGGACCAACTGCTCCCGAGGAGCTTGTTGTTTAGAGGTAAGAAAAAAAAGAACGATTCAACGGCAGTTGTCGAAATTGGGGTTTGCAGCAGAAATGAGGATGCCCGGGACACGCCCACGCGAACCCCAACGCCTTGTCGTGGGGTGCCCCATCGTTGAATGACAGGGGCTGCTGATCCCCTTCGGGGTCCAAACGGGCGGGTCATCCCAGCCCGTTCTTGCCCGCATTTTCTCCAATTCAACACCGGGCAGTCGAGGTCGGACGACGGGACCTTCCAGTCTCCATGGCCAAATGTTTTACATTCGAGGACAGGTAATAAATTGTTTGCCGTTTCTACACCAGATTCGCTTCACTTTCATTCACGGCCTCGGACGCTGCTGTCTCCTCTCTACAGACCCTTGCTCCGGATTCGGGTCCTACCGTGGCGGTCTCACCATGTCACAACCCCTGGAAAGACTGCCAAGTTGAGGGTCACACCGACGGCCTGCACCCGATGCCGCGTTTGAACAAAACTCTGCACCGAAACGCAAGAACAAAAGATATAAAAAGGGGGTAACTATGAGGTTGTCGCTGGGAGAAAACGGGACAACGATGATCTCGTCACATGATGGCTCCTTTATGCAGTGCCGATGCCGGTAACTCTCGAGCAGATGAGGATGTGAGACAACTCGTTTTAGTGTACAATAGTTAGTGTACAAGGGTTAGGGTTTTCGACCCTCCCAGCGCGCAAACGGAGGGGTCGTTCCCCTTCGATCAATCCGGTCAGCTCGAGTGGATTTAAGCACACCCGTGGCACATCTCGCGCGAGTACTCAAGGCGTTCACGCCGGTGTCCACGTCGCGCTTCTCAAGGGCAGGCCATATGGCGGGCCGTCCCGGTACTATGTAGTCGACAGTGGACACCTTGAAGTGGGTTGTTTCGACGGTCTGATACGGAAGCTCTGTGAGAGGCCAGTGGAAGGATTGCCTGCCGAAAGATTCCCCAACCACCAATGCGAGCCCTCAGAGACGGACCCTGGAGCGTCACGACCAAGAGCTCAGGGATTCTCAAATCGCACCAACTGCTGCTGGATTTTTTCCCGGATTTTAGTTCATGACATGACAAATTCCCCCGCTTCCATCTTACTTCTTTTGTATCGATGGTTCGATAGTTATTTGGGGTTTTAAACCTACGAGACGGCCGGACACTGAGTCGCTCACCAAATACCATCAAGTTGATCAACCCATAGCTAGCCTCGCCAATCACGCGCGAGTGGGAGCGAGCTCAAGCTGCCCAGCATGGCGCAACCACAACACACCACAGCCATGAAACAAGATTTCAGCAGCCTCCTCAACCTCGGCGCATCAAGCCCTATCGCCGTGCTCGGACTGGCCGCCATCGTCTTATTTAGCGTGTATCGCGCTCTCTGGTCGCGCAACGCGGGTAACCCACCGCTCCCGCCTGGCCCGCCCTCCGAGCCTTTGGTGGGACACTACCGGATCGTTCCACAAGATGCTGCCTTCCGGCGATATGCGGACTGGGCGAAGGAATATGGTATAGTTTTAGTTTTCATTTTCAGTTATGTTGGGGATTCGTACTGTACCGTACGTGACGATGACCGGACTGACATGACTCGCTTTGTTTTTTTCTTTGACGGACAGACACCGATGTCCTCTTCTTCCACTCGTTTGGGACGAAATGGGTTGTTCTCAACACCCTTGCTGCGGCCACAGAGCTTCTTGATAAGCGTGGATCCAACTATGCCGACCGGCCTCGGTTTGTCATGTTTGAGGAGTGCGTCCTGGGTCCCATTCTGCTATCCCCTGACGGACTATAGCTAACTAACACCTTCAGAATGGGCTGGTCCCCAACACTCACCTGGCTCCGCTGGGGTCCCAAATACCAGCTCCACCGTAAGGTCCTCCAACCGCCGTTTGTTAAGTCCAAAGTCGCGCAGTACACGGCGCTGCAACGCCGGGAAGCGCTGCGGTTCTGTCTGGGGGCAATCGACCACCCGGAGGACTGGTTGACGGCGGTCCGGCGGTTCTCGGTGTCCATCGTGCTCAAGATTGCGTACGGGATTGAGGTGGAAGGACGCGATAGTCCGTGGATTAAGCTAGCGGGGGATACCGCGCATGCGGTGGGCAAGTCGGGGGCGCCGGCGAGTTCGATTATGGATCGGATTCCTGCGAGTGAGTTTTGCTTGGTGATGGTGTGGGTGGGTTTGATTTTTGGGAGGGGTAAGGAAGGCTGATGATGTTGTGTTTGTCACAGCTCGATATCTGCCGGACTGGCTTCCGTTTATGGAAAGGCTGCGGTATGCCCATACGTGGCGGCCGACGATTCAGAATCTCACTGGGTTGCCTTTCGAGGCGACGTTGAAGACCAGGGTATGTCTCCTTTTTGAATTTTCTTTTTGATTTTTAGAAAGATTCATAAACTGACTGCTCCAGGCCGCCGGAACGGAAAACAACTCCTTCGTGCACACCCGAATGGGACACTGGGACGCCAACAAGGCCAAAGGCCAAGCCAACGACTTTAGCCTCGAAGACATCAAGGGCGCAGCCGCCACGATCGTCATCGCAGGCAACGATACCGTATGCACCCAACGGACCACCACCTATCACTCTCCCCGTTACCCACTGACTAACCTCCCCCCATAATCAGACTGCAGCAAGCCTCATGCTCCTAGTCCTCTACCTCATGCAAAACCCCTCTGTCCAACACAAAGCCCAAGCCGAACTCGACTCCCTTCTCAACAACAAAGAAGAAACCCGCCTGCCGACCTGGTCCGACCTACCCAATCTCCCCTACACCAACCTCATCCTGCAGGAAACCTACCGCATGAACCCGCTGTCACCGCTCGGCATCCCGCACGCTAGTGTAGCCGATGACGTGTACAACGGCATGTTCATCCCCAAGGGCACGATTGTGTATCCGAATGTGTGGGCGATGTGTCATGATGAGAGGGTGTATGAGCAGCCGGGGCGGTTTTGGCCGGAGAGGTATCTGCCGGAGGAGGAGGGGGGGAATGGGGAGCCGTTTCCGGTGGGGAATTTTGGGTTTGGACGGCGGTAGGTTCTTTTTTTCTTTTATGTTTTCATTCCTCAGGGGGAAGCAATCAGCGAGAGACTAACGGTGTACAGGATTTGCATCGGCCGGGCACTGGCAGAAAACAGCCTACTGATTGTCCTGGCCACAATGATTTCGACGCTGCGAATCGAGTGGCCGCTGGATGAAGAAGGCAAGCGCACGCCGTTTGAGCCGGAGTGGTCGTTCAGGGGGCAGGCGTATGTTTCACTCCTAAGCATATCTTCAAAGCGGAATTAAAACTAATCAACTTGAGCAGTATTGTCATGCCGTTCAAGACCTCGATCACGGCCCGGACGACCAACGCGAGGAGTCTGCTGGCTGCGGAGCTCGAGGCACTGGAGCGTCATACCGAGGAGTGATTGGAGTGTCGTTGCAAGCAAGATGGATGATGTCTCGTCATGTTTTTCCATTTATTCTCAGCTAATACGCTAATACCCTGTTATCTACCATTGATTACCAAACTGCCTTCCCTTTGAATTCAACTTGGCCCCTTCTCCTTCGTCTCCCTTAACATCCCACTCACGCATCAAAAAAGTCCAAAGGAAACCCATCCGCCATCGCCTGATAACCCGCCACATTCGGATGCAAATGATCCCCCCCATCATACTTCCCCGCCAACTGGCTCACCGTCGTCGGGTCCCCAATCAATTTCGCAAAGTCCACCGTCGCATCAAACGTCCCACTCCCCAAAATCCACTCATTCACCGCCACCCTCGCGGCCTCCCTCACCGGGCTCGAATACGCCTGTCCATTTCCCCCAAACGGCGTAATTGTCCCCCCAATCGTCTTAATGCCCGCCACCTTACAATCCCCCACAATCTTCGCAAACGCCTCCTGCAATTCCGTCCCAATCCGCGTCTGCGTCCCGCTATCCGCACTACCCCCTCCAATATCATTAACCCCCTCAAAAATCATCACATACTTCACCCCCGCCACCTGCAACGCATCCCTCTGATACCGCGTCAACAACGTCGGGCCCAGTCCCCCCGTCAACACCGCATTACCCCCAGCCGCCTGGTTATTCACCCCCACGACCGCCGCACCACTCCCATTCGACGCCTGCTGCATCCTTGCCAGCAACAAATCCGGCCACCGATCATTCCCATCATCCGTACTCCCCCTCCCATCCGTAATACTATCCCCCAGAATCACCAACGCCCCCGTCGTCGGCGGCGCCCACGCTTCCACCGCACTGACAAAATACCAATGCTTCGTATTCGCCGCACCACTTCCTCCCGACAACGTCGCTGCTTCAACGCTATTCCCCGTTACCATCCACGACGTCGTTCTGCTCCCCGGGTGGCCCGTGATACTCGACCCGGCTTGGCCGGCTTGCGAGTATAGCGAGACGGCGATGTTGGATTGGGCTGGGATGGGGGAGGGGAAGTCGAGGGGGTCGGTGTAGGCTGTTTCGCCGGGGGGGATGGTGATGGAGGAGGAACCGTTGTTGAAGGTTAGCGGTTGGAGGGTGGTGGTGTCGATGGAGGGGATGCCGGGTTTGTTGTCGGAGGGGAGGGCGATGGTGGCTGCGGTGATGGGTAGGTCGCTTCCGCCGAAGGTGTTGCTGATTTGGAGGCGGAGTCGGTCGGCGCCGAGGGAGAGGTGGAGGGTTTGGCGGAGGGTGGCGTCTTTGAAGGTTGCGCTACCGCTCTATTTGTTTACATCGGTCAGTCTAAAAGGCTAGAAAGAAAGTGAAGTCTGTAGTTCGGCCTGGACGTACAAACGGCGCAGGGGGCATGTTGTTCGGCTCGACGAGCTGCGGCATGGACGTCCATGTTGCAACCCAATGCCAGTCCTCGTCCTGTCGCGGAGCCAAAGCGGTGTCCTGTGTGGGCGCTCCCAGCGTGCTCGGCGACCATAGCAGCAGTACTGCGATGGTCGCTAGGCGGGGTATCGACAGCATTATGGTGAGAAACTATTGGGAGGAAAAAGACAAGAACTTCTAGAACATACACAGCGTCTTTCAGATCCAAACGGACGGATCAGTTGGTCTTGGCTTTAAACTCAGCCATCACGCCGGTTTTGTACACCCACGAAGAAGACATGACGCTCTCAACGTCACATTGCGGACGTTCACAAGCCGAAAGGTTAATTTAGGCCAAGAATGGAGGCTGAATTCCATCGCCAGCCCCGACCCGAACCTAACCAGCTCCAGCGCTGATCCAGCTGTTCATTGCCAGCCAGGAAGCTACTTCTGCGCCGCGAGATCACTGTCTTATTTGGGCGAGATGCGCTAGAACCGGGGCTTCCAGGGCTCCCAACTTGGTGACAATCATCATGTATTTACCCAGCCGTTTCGTCGGCCAGGACCCGCTGCGATTGGTCTTTCCGACTGGTGGGATAAATAATTCCCGGGGATCATCAACGCTGCGCCGGCAGACAGGTTTCCTGGTACTGGGTATTAACGGCCTGCTTGTTGACATATTGGGAGGTATTCCCCGCGCCAATCCAGCCGCCCAGCGGCCCAAGGGAAGTTAGAAGTCATGGAAAGTGAGAATGGTGGGACAATCTAAGGGGAGAGCCCTTTGTTCTGATGTACAGCACACATGCACAAGCCAGCAGTTGGCGATGTGAGATGTAGAACGGGCCGTTCTTTGGAAAGTCTTTGAGTAGCTAACATTGACAAAGCAATAGATGTTAAATAGGTAATGAACGAAGCGACGAAAAGTTAATTGCGAATTAGCCATATTGAACCCTAACCCTTGTTTCAACCTACCCCTTTCTTTTCTTTGAACTCTCGCGAAGGGGACATAGTAATGGACCACGATGTTGTTCAAGTGGCCAAATAATCATTTCGTTGTTTTATGGTACTGTCGAACGCCTCTACAAAGCAAGTTAACCAACAATGAGCTCGGTGTATTGTTTAGGCTTCAACTCCGAACAACTCGATTACACTGAAGTAATTATTGAATATTAGATTCTTTAATTTCGAGTCCCAAAAATTATAAGCACTAATAGTTTTCCCAAAAAAATATCTCTAAACTGTTTAAAGAAATTCATCCCAGGTCGTCCCAGAAAACAAATCAATTACCGGTCAAAACAACTGCAAGGTACACTCCACACTCACCGGCTGACTTATAGACACTCATGTTCACTCTCCTCAACAACCGCCGCGTTCGCACCGGACAGGCTGGTTACGCCTACCTCTTTACCACCGGGTCCGGCACCTCCTATCTCTTCAACCGGCCCCTCTTCTCCGGTTCCCAGAGCCATGTCCAGCTGGTCACCAACACCCTGACCCACGAACTAACCGTCCAAAAGGTAAGCAAGCTCCGGCCCGTCCTCCAGACCGCCGACAACCTGACCAAAGTGCCCGAAGACAACGAGATCCGCATCATCTACCTGCTCAATGACCTCGCCCAGCACCCCGTCAACCCTCTTCCCGAACTCACCCCACGCTGGACCACCCTGATCTCCCACGAGAACGTAGCCGTGACCAAGCAAGGTCCCAGTTCCATACCACCACGCACCGAGCACGTCCGCGTCAGCTACTGGAAACTTTGCAACGGCGGCAACCTCGCCACCCTCGCCTCCGACTGGGCCGGCGGACTAATCCCCGGCATCGCTCCAGGCCATCTATTCCCCGTATGCGTGGTAGCCCTGTGCATCGCCCAAGTCTGCGAAACCCTCCACTTCATGTACCACGCCGGCCACGAAACCATCTACCACAGCGATCTTCACGCAGCCAACATCTTCCTGCACTTCACCAGCGACAACACATCCACGCACAACCACGGCCTGCCAGACTTCTACCTCGGCGGTTTCGGCTGGGCGACCACCGCCAGCGAGGACCAGGCCTATAGCGCCGCCTGGCATAAGGAGTACCAGTACAAGTACATCTGCACGTCTGACCTGCCGTATCCCATGGACGGGTTTGTCAAACCACAGCCGGCACCGGGGACTCAAGACCCAGACGAGCGCCGGCGCTGGGACATGGGCCGGTTTCTGGAGGGTCTGCAAGATCTCATCCAGCATACCCTCACCCCGTACACCCCAAAGAACAACAACACCAACAACGCCATCAACAACCTCTTCTCTCCCGCTCCCCATCTCACCTGGACTGATCCCAACAACCCCCACCAACCCAAAACCCAACCTAAGGCCCCTACCCCAGCCCCCCAAGCAACCCCCCAAGCAACAGCCCTCCAAACCCTCCTCAAAACCTTCACCACCTTGCACACCCACGAAACCTCCCTCGCCACGCACTCCCCCATCCGCCGTCCCCCCTCGCTCCTCCCCCTCATAAACCAAGCCCACAAACTCGCAAACGACGCCTTCACCATCGAACAACACGACCCCGCGCTGCAGGCTTTTCTAGCCTGGGGTCGGGCACGTGCGGCAGAGACGTTGGGGGTGAAGCCTTTTGTTTTTGGGAGTGGGGAAGGTGAAAAGGAAGGGTCCGATGGGAAATGGGGGAGAAGTCGGGGAAGTAGGAATAGTGAGATGGCGGCGGTGAGGGAGATTAGGGTGGCGAGGGCGGAGGTGTATGGGGATGCTTGTGTTGCGGGGCCTTGGAGGGTTGTTGAGGCTGTTGAGTAGGTGGGAGGTACCGCTGTTGGTAAGGTAAGGCAAGGCAAGGTAAGGTAAGATAATCAAGGCAAGTATAAAGAGTGTGAATTACGATGCATGGTTTGATATCAGGGAAAATGGGGCGGATAAGTACCCAATGATAATAATAATCATACATCCAAGAAGCACGTTTATGCCCAACGCGTGAACAAAACTGTCGAGTGACTCAATTCTCAAGGCTATCCTCGAAAACACGAATACGTAGAAGTAGTTGATCAATCTCATGCCTCAAACAATCAACCTTCCCAATCAAAACACAACACACGCTTCTTAACCCCCTTTTCTCCTACGCTGATAATCCCTCTCAAAAGCCCAATGACACCAAATACCCCCCTCACCGATCACACCACCCCCCACTCCCACCCTCAAATCCGCTCAAAACACCGTCCACAAACCATCACCCCCCTCACTGCGGTACTGCCTTCGACTCGCTAGGGCGTATCGGGCACCTCAATAATCGTCGTCATCGATTCGGGAGGAGAATACCGCGAAATCGGAACCGACTGGATTCTCGGAAGCGGCGGTGACAAACGCAGATCCCCCGGTACGAAATCCTCCAGCCTGAGCCCTTTCTCCTCTGGTAACTCGAATTGCGACGGCTCCTGGGTTTGATCTCCCGGAATTGGCTCTGGGGCCTGTCGTGAGTTCTGCCGGAGGGATCGTCGGGCCGGCTGCTGTTGTCGCTGCTGATGATACTGCTCTTGCTGCTTCTGGTTGTGCTGCTGCTGCGTATATTCTCTCTTGCGCCGAGTCTGGAACTGTGTCCCAACCTGGTACTTCTCCGGACGCGCCGGGTGGTTGATTTGGCCCACCGCCCCCTTCTGGGATGCCCGCTTCTGGTAACTCGAGGCCGTAGACTGCATGTAGCTAGGTATCGCTCCATCACCGCCAGGACTGTTTAGAGTTCGGCCAACCTGAGAGGTGTTTCTGCGCTGATCTCTGGCCTTTCTAGCAGCCTGGGTGGATATGCCCGAAACGGGGGTAGCCTCCGGGGTCCTGGGACGAGTGCTGTACCGTGGTTTGGTAGCTGATTTCCGAATGCGAGATGACGACGTCAGTTGCATGTACGACTTGGTAGGGCTTGTCCTTTGGGGCCCGGCCTGTGTAGGAGATTGGGCGGTAGCGATCCGGAGTTTGTCCAGTTCGGCCGCAAGTTCCTCGTTCTTCTTCCTCAAGTCCTCATTCTCGAGCCGAAGTGCCTCTGTACTCCCCATGGGTCTGGGGGGATCTGCCATTCTCCATGAGGGATCCGCCATCCTCATTGAAATGGGCACCGAGAGTGTGGTGGAGTACGGCATGGTGGGCGTTAACACCAGCCGGTGATGAGATCAAAGATTGGGTTTGAGAAAGTAGGGGTTGGATGCGAACAGGGCCCAGTTTGGGTGTAGGCCAAAAGGAAAGACTTGAGAGAAAAGGATAGAAATTTATGGTAATGGCTAGGAGATATATGCGGAAATTCGGAATCAGCGTCTAATTCTTTGCTAGTTGTCACATCATCACGTATGCACGCTAAGTCCATCTACCTACTGTTGCCCCATGACGCAGGCCAAAACACTGCCAAATGCGAGTCGAGCATCCTGCAGAAGCTGCAGAGGAGATTCCATGCATCCGATGCGTCTTGCCGGTGCTAGTATGCGCTGCCCTTCGCAGATGGAAGGGGTGGCCCAGCATCAAAGCAGGTTAAATCAGGAAGGCACTCGTCATCCCCAACCAAGCTGCGGAACAATCTTGCATTCACAACGCTGACATCCCCTCTCGTTCCCCTACAGAAACATCTGGTCTGCAGTATGCACGGCGTATGTACGTAATTTCTAGTTCATTCCAATCCGCTAACATGGACGTCAACTCTGCACCTTGCACCTACTCCCAGGCAAGATCAGTCCAACAATCCGCTAACGGCGCAACCATACATCTCCCAGTCTCGGAATTCATATCTCACCCGACATCCAGTCTCATTTTACATCATTTTTCATTCACCAATTCATACCCTCACATAACCACCTCCACTGATCACGCCGCACTCCCCGCCTTAAACACCACCTCATCCTCCCCGTCCTCCCCCTTCCTCTCCTCCGCCGAAACCTTCACCCCCTCCAACCCACTCTCCAACCCACCCACACTCCCTTCACCACCACCCCCAGCAGCAGATCCCGTAGCCGTAGCATTCTCCTCCTCCAACCCCCCACTCTTCTCCAAGAAATAATCCACCACATCAAACTTCTCGCCAAAACTTGCCAGGTCCAGCGGCACGTAGTTCTTGTCGTTGGCCAGCGCCACCGACGCCCCCGCCTCTACCAGCACTTTTACCACTGCGAGGTGGCCGCCCAATGCGGCCCAGTGCAGGCCTGTGTTGCCGTATTCGTTGGGTGCGTCTAGGAAGGCTTGTTTGCTGGTTGAGGGCAGGGGTGGGCCGAGGTGGGTGAGGAGGAGGGTTACGATCTCTGGGAGAGGTGTTAGTGTGGTGTGAGAGTGTGTATTTTGTATGAGAGAGGGTGTAGCAGGCTAAGAAGATGGTAATGGTAAAACTCAACAAGTTAAACCGGGGAGGTGGTGGGGTATGATAATGAGAACAAAAGTTGATGCATAGAAAAATATAAAAAATATAAAAACAGAAATCACGGGGGAAAAAAAGGGTTGAATAAAGACCAAGACTCACCCAAATGCCCATTCCCCGTAGCCATATGCAAACAAGTCGATTTGCCCTCATCTTTGGCATTTATGAGAATCTCAGCCGCCGATACTTTTTCCCGCTCCGAAAGCGACGAGAGCAGCGTCGTCAACTCATCCTGGTCCCCGATACGAGCCGCATACAACAGGTCGTCAATTTCGTCTTCTGTTAATTGTGGCGCCATATTTTCCTCTTTCGGCCGGGCGAGCGGGGTCCCGTCTATCTGGATGTTGATTTTGGCGGGCAATTCTTTTTTTCAAATCATGAGAAAGGGAAATCGCGAGTGAGTGAGGACTTGCCCAAAACTGACATCAACGGCTGCCAAAATTTTTGGTGGTTGATTGTGACCCAAACAGTGTGGAGTGTATGATCGATAGGTATTGCGCACTGTACTCTTAGAGAGGACTGGAATATTCCCCATGAACCCTTCACTAAGTTATTAGATAAGCGCCTTGCAGTACGCTCGCTATCTGACCCTTAGAAGTTACTAGATACTAAGTTCCACAGGATTCTTCCGCAGGAAAGGTTAAAGTTGTGCCGTGTCAAGATCACATTGTGGTTGTCACCACTGTGGTCGGCTGTAAACCAGGAGGGTGCAACCGAACCAAACGAATATCGGAATAACCATCGTACCAAAGGACCATAAAAGCCCTCATAGCCAGTGTTGGTCGCCTGCACCAGGATGTATGTATAATAGAAAGTTTAAAGCCTTCCTTCTGTGCCTTGTATCCGTAGTGGATACACAGAACAATCATGGAGGTACTGGCAGGCTCTAGGTTGTGTAAGGTCCTTCTCGAGAATTCCATGCATGAACCTAAACATATTGCACAGACAGGACTTAGAAGCTTTTAAAAAGTATAAATACGGCCGTCCCCCCCAGCTGAGGAGTTTCCCATTCTGCTCGATTGTCTCATCGTACCAACAAAAAAACATCGTCGTTATTCGTCGATATACCATCACTCAGACTCAAAACCTACAACACAACAACAACAACACTCAATTCGCTAGCAACGTTTCCTAAGCCAAAGCTTTGGAATCATCATCCCCAACAACACCAATTTCAAAACCCCCTCTTACCACTCAAAATGGCGCGCTCTTATACCAAGTTTAAGAAGAACGTAAAAGCCGCTGAGACCCCAGCGGGTTAGTCCCCCCCCCCCCTTTTCTTTACCTATCCCTCTTACCCCTGTCCCAGTCTTCCAAACGTTATAGGACTGACAAACTCCTCTTTAATAGAATGTAAGGGTGTCATCACACACAAATACTGCCGTGAGCTTGACACGGCCAGTTCCGGGAGATCCCACAAGGTTCACCGGTGCGCGGCGTGTCTGGCTATCAAGGCGATGGAGTGTAAATCTCCCGGTGGCGAGGGGGGGAAAAGGAAAGGGACACAGAGGAAAATAAAATTACTCCAGGGGTTGAGCGAGAATTGAGAGTTGGCTACCTGCTTTGTAAATGGCACGGACAACTGGGATCTAGTAGATGAAAGTTGCACATAAATAAACTTCTTCTTCTAGTTCACAAATTAGGTTCCTACTTCCTAACGCTCATGAAGATATTAACTTTGGCTTTTTCGACCGAGCCTATGAGTAAACACCTTGCATTGACGAACACACACGAAGTCACAATTCTTGTGTGCGTCTCATACAGTTTAATTGCCGCTTTCATTATTTCATATATTTCATATCTCCAGATTATTACTGTGTGAGAACTGTTTAACCTCTTTTCAGGACAAGTGCATCTTTGAGGTCTCTCCTCCCCCCCATCGTTTTCCCCAGGAAATATAAACTCTGTTTACTCAGGCTCAGAGAAATTAACGCCCGCTCACGCTTTCCGATTCTCCCTTCTCCAAACACCACCGGGTGAGGGCAACAACCATTAAACCTAAATCTGCACTCGACCCCTCCCAGAATACTAGGACTGGCGTCAGGATTTATCAGCAATAACGATAGACGACGCCCCCATTGAGCTTATACATAAATTGAACCCATTCCTGCAACGCCTTGAAGCGGGTCGGTGATTTGACAACACCTGATGGCCACAAAATCTTGGTACCACGGGGTTTGTAACTAACAAATGCTAGTGATTAATTAATTTGGCATCAAAGTTGAAACCATATTCAACGCGACCAAGCCGAGATACCCTTTCCCACCATTCATCTCAATGCCGTCTTTGTTTTACAGAACTCGAAATCGGAACTTCATCCTGCGAAATGAAATTGAGCTCACAGCTCATCCGTTGGCAGCAAAAACCACCCCCTAGTCACCCCTTGACCTCTCCCGGCCCCGATCAGCTTCTCATCTAACCACCCAGCGAGATCACCAAAATTATCCACAGCCTGAATTTCTGCCTTGACGTTGAGCATCAGCATACACTGCAGCTCTCTTATCTGTCCCATTTCATCATCTCCGGGTTCTTCAACGTTAACAATCTCCTTCATAACATCCACAGCTTTCTTTCTGTCTCCTAGAGTGAGAGGCAGAACGGAATCACTCGGGCCCCGTGTAATCTCAACCCGAGCTCTCTTGGTGCGCCTCTCGAAGGAGTTTTGCGAGCCTTAAACGAGTCAGCGAGAGCTATGCTGATATCGAGGTCCACCACCTACCGTCAAGCGAGTAGGTCGCGGAATCCTGGCTTTCGGTTTCTTGGCTGTGACCCTGACTGTCGTGGCTAGATGCATTGCTGTCTGCTGATCCGTTCGGTAGGACATCGTCACTAAGAATCCCAAGCCACCGGAGCCGTGATGACGTGGCGTTTTCTTCATGGCCCAGTCGCTTGCTCCCATATTTGTAGGTTCGCATGATGGCAACCCCGTGTGGGTCAAAGTCAACCAGAGCATGCAAAGCAAGATTTGGCCGGGCCCTTTGTAAGAACGATAGGAATCGTCGGGTGGCAAGATCGGGAAACCCTTTTGCCTGCATGACTGACTTGTAAGATGAATGCTCATACCATTAACCAAGGGCAGAACTGCACACCGTTATGAGGACTCCATGACCCGCTTGAGATGTCACGCAATACCGTGATGCGGCCAATGTCCGAAATGTAGCCTTGTATCATGAGTCAACTCAGGCAACCTGAGGCCAGTTTCATATGAGGGGAAATGATCCGTACCTCTTTTTCGACGACCAAAACCCACCTCACCCCACGGAAGTCAATTCTCTGAATCAAACTCGCCGATGGAAGCAGCATTCCCTTCCAAGATTAGTGGATGCAATTTCAAATTAGTTAGTCGAAGACACATACACTGTCGCCAGGGGCGTCGCAGCAGTGAGTAGAACCATCCCGGAGAGTTATGTTTATCGGTCCTGATATTAAGCCCTTGGCTGCAGCAACCTATAGTATTCCCGGTTAGCCAATCATGGCGAAGGCCATAAAGAGTTTTGAGGCTTACAATGTTCAGATCTTCGCGGCCAATCCCAAGTGTAGAAGCGAGGTTATCTACCATCACATCTACAAAACTTTGAGACTTGAACAAGCCGGGATTTTGGTAGTAAATATTCCTGTAACTATTACCACCCACTAATCCGGCTTTACTTAAAGTGACTCGTGACAAAGTCAGGCCTTACCTTTTTGTAATGATGTTTCCGGAGAGCAGAGCCTGATGGGACATTTCAAGGATACGAAACATAGCCTCTAGAACAGTGCTCGAGTTAATGGGGGACAGAATGTCAATGGCCAGACATACCAGGAATCCTACCGAATCGCTTTGCTTCCTGGATCGTTCGACCTGGGAATCTGATTACGTCAAACGGCTCTCTACTGTGCTGAGAGGATGCACCCTTCCGCTCGTTCTGGGGAGTTCGTGAGTTTTGGTACGGAATTACGAGCTCCTCTCCACTACCGAGTGCATCGACAATAGATTCAAACAAGTCTTCAATACGAGACAAAGCAGACGTTTGGCCTTGGTGAGGTACCGGTGCCTCGTCGGAGTCGACGGTCCTTGCAGGTAGTACTCGATGATTTACCCTCGAACGAGTCTGTGATTTCGTGACGGGGTCACGTCGGGCCCCTGAAGCTGAAAACATACTTCCGGATTTGGCAGATCGGATCATCAGAAAAAGCATTAAAGACGCTTGTGTGCAAAAAACTTGGGGGTCGTGTGAAACATGTCTTGAAAACTGTGTCTTCAATCCAAATTCAAATCCAGCCGTTTGCACTTTCCTCGTTCGTCTCCAATCCAACTGTGCTGCGTTTGCCATCGTTCCTTCTCTAACTATCCATCGTCGTGTAATCAGCTGGTATAGGTTGTCGGGGCCTTACCGACACGGCACGGAAGGATCCGACATTGCTCGCGCGGCCCAGGCCCTGCCGACATGCCAAGAAATATCTTGACTGTGGGGGTTACAGCGGCCGAATGGTGTGGATTCGGAGAGCTGGCCGGTGTGACAGGGAAAGAAGGGCCGCTTGATCAGCGCTGAACTGTCGGGACTGCAGTGATTGGCGAATGCACGAGCAAGGGGCCATCAACCACACAAAAAGTGACCGCCCGCGCTGGCCAACGGATCTGGACGGTTCCCGAACAGCTCACAAACAACCCAACGACACCTAGAATGGCACGAAAAAAGACGAACGGAGCGAGCTCCGAGGCTAGCTCGACCATCGAGAAGGATTCAACCCGGAAACGCCTCAGCAACGACGCCGACCACGACCACGCAACCAAGCGACAGCGGTCAGAGCTCGAGGAGAAAACCGACTACTCGCGATGGCGCATGCGGGATGACCACGGCAGACATACATGGCGTTACTTGGAGGACGATGAAGCCGCCAAGGATTGGCCGCAAACCTATGCCGATAAATATTACTTGGGACTTCCATTGGTGAGTGCAGGAGCTGATCATAAAGTACGGGAATGGCAACCGGAGACTGACTTCGTACCCTTACCATTAGGGCCTCCTTGATCTTCCGAAAGCCAAAAAGCCCCTTGACGCGGTCCGAAACGGTCTCGAATTCTTCGAAAAGCTCCAGCTTCCCAGCGGCCACTGGGGCTGCGAGTATGGGGGTCCCATGTTCCTCTTGCCGTGCATCGTTATCTCGTGGTACGTGACGAAGACACCGATTTCTTGGTACTACGCCACCGAAATCAAGAACTACTTGTTTGCCCGCGCGCACCCAGAGGACGGCGGTTGGGGTCTACACATCGAGGGCGAGACTTCCGTGTTTGGGACGTGCCTCAATTATATCGTGCTGCGGATCGTCGGGGTGGATGCGGACCACCCCGTGATGGTGAAGGCTCGCGGGACACTGCACAAACTTGGAGGCGCAACTCATGGGCCACATTGGTCAAAATGGTGGCTTGCTGTCATGGGCGTAGCCAACTGGGATATTGTGAATCCCGTTCCGCCCGAGTTATGGCTTTTGCCCGACTGGGTTCCCTTCGCCCCTTGGAGATGGTGGATTCACATTCGGCAGGTATACCTTCCCATGAGCTATCTCTGGTCTAGGCGGTGGCAAGCCGAAGAAACCGATTTAATCCGTTCTCTTCGCAAGGAGCTCTTCGTGGAGGACTGGGCTACTATCAACTGGGCCGCGAACCGCAATACCATCCACCCTCGGGACAATTACCACCCAAAGACTTGGTTGCTCAACCTGCTCAATTGGATTCTCGCCAACGTCTGGAAACCCATCTTCAGAGTGAAGCCCATTGTCGACAAGGCTGAGAAGTGGGCCATGAAGCTAATTGAGATGGAGAACGAGAACACCGACCACCTGGACCTGGCTACCGTATCCGGCCCCATGAACCTCGTCGCGCTTTATGCCCGTGACGGCCCCGATTCGTATGCCGTACGCAGACACAAGGAGCGGGCGGATGAGTTCCTCTGGGTCAAGGACGAAGGTCTTCTCGCTAACGGGACTAATGGCGTACAATGCTGGGACACGGCCTTTGCCATCCAATCTATCATGGACGCCGGGCTCACGGAGGACCCACGATGGAGGCCTATGCTCCTCAAGGCTCTTGAGTTCCTCGACGACCAACAGATCCGCGAAAACGTCAAAGACCAGGACAAGTGCTACCGCCAACAGCGCAAAGGTGCCTGGGCGTTTAGCAACAAGGATCAGGGCTACGCTGTGAGCGACTGCGTCTCCGAAGCCCTCAAGTCGGTCATCATCCTCCAAAAGACTCCAGGTTTCCCCACCTTGATCGAGGACCAACGCATCTTCGACGCCATCGACACCCTCCTTACCTACCAAAACTCGAACGGCAGTTGCTCCTCGTATGAACCACCAAGGGCAGGCGACTGGATGGAGATGCTCAACGCAGCCGAGGTGTTTGGCCGCATCATGGTCGAGTACGAGTATCCCGAATGCACAACCGCGGTGGTGACCGCGCTCTCCCTTTTCCACAAGCACTGGCCGTCGTACCGTGCCGCCGAGATTGACCGCTTCATCGCCCGCGCCGTGGCCTGGATCAAGACCAACCAGCGGCCACACGGCGGCTGGTACGGCAGCTGGGGCATCTGCTTCACCTATGCCACCATGTTCGCGCTTGAGAGTCTGTCCAGCATTGGCGAGACCTACGCCAACAGCTCGCACGCTAAGCGTGGTTGCGATTATCTCATCTCTAAGCAGCGCGAGGATGGCGGGTGGTCTGAACACTACAAAGTACGCTTCCCATCATCCCCCCCTTGTTTTGGGCTTATCTATCCTTGCTAATACCTCCCTCCCAAACACATAGGCCTGCGAAACCGGCGAATACGTCGAGCACCCAGATGGCTCTCAAGTCGTCATGACAGCCTGGGCCCTCATCGGCCTGATGAAGGCCAACTACCCGGACAAGGCCGCCATTCAGCGTGGCATCCGGCTGTTGATGGAGCGCCAGCAGCCTAACGGCGAGTGGCTGCAGGAAGCCATCGAGGGCGTATTCAACAAGAGCTGCATGATCTCGTACCCCAACTACAAGTTCACCTTCCCCATGAAGGCGCTGGGGATGTTTGCGAAGAAGTATCCTGATGAAGCGGTCTTGTAAAAGGCCAAAGGCGGGAAAGGTGTTGGCAACTGGTGTGTGCGTGTGGGCGTGTGTGTGCAAGAGTCGAGGGGATCGATACGGGGTTTAGGTGTTGATGTTTGATACGTGCAATGAGTGCTTCGGATATGGTCCAGCGGAGCTAGGAATAATAATAATGTAATTCGACTAGACGGACTAGGCTGGGTACTTTTAAGTCTGGGCTCTGCTCATCTTCGTCGCTGATTTACACATGAACCACCAGGCCGTCTTCACAAGTCAGGCATTTGCCACAGATAATAGTGTCTCAAAGTTATTCTCCGTCGCTAACGCAACTACTACGTCGCCTACAGAACATACACAACAAACAAAGTCTTCTCATACTTCAACACGGTTCCTTTTTAGGTCATACCATGAACCATCATGACACCACACGAGGTGAGAGATAATCCACCTCAAAAGACCCATCCCATCACACGCCTCAGTCTGAATCCGAGTCTAAGTTCAGCCACGACGTACCCTCTTTGTAAGAAGTGTTCAACCCCGACGTACCCTCTACCTAAGAAGCACTCGCCTCATCAGAGTTTGCCGTCCGGTTCTCGTCCCTAATCGCCTTCAACTGGCCGCTAAAGTCCCGGTTGACCCACTCCCAGTAGCTTGTCCAGACCTGGTTGGATCCGGTCGGGCCGGCCGCCGCTTGAGCACCGCTGGTATTGAGAGCCGACTTGTTAAGTTTCTCTCCAAGGAGCAGGGTGAGACGCAGAACCGATTTGTTGGCCTCCGCTTGCTTCTCAATCTCCTGCTTCACAGCGTTGTCCTTGAGCTTGTGCGATAGGGTCTTGCGGAAACCTCCAGCAATCGAGTCGAGGCGGCGGACCGTCTCGTCGGCGTCCAAGTAGACCAGTTTCGACACCATCAGGTTGCAGAGGGCGCGGATGTCGTTGTCGTCTACCAGGCCGGCAACAATACGATCGTATAAGTCGATGATGCTGACGCGCGAGAGAGCCGTTTCCATGAGCGCATACAGCGTCTCGTACGCCGCCTACATCAGAAGAGATTAGACAAAGCAACCTAAAGCCAACATGGGTAAGACCACATACCTTTCGGACCTCCAACCCGTCATCAATGATGTGCTTGAACGGGCCCATTTGCACCTCCCGGATAAGCTCTGGCTTGACAACCGTCTCGGTCATGACAAAAGGCAACAGCTGGTTGAGGTTCCCTAGAATCAACTCCGGCTTGTTGTGCGCTGCTGAGGTCAAGGTCGACATGGCATGGCGGCGGATTTCAATCTCCTGGTCGCTCAGTGCTGTCTTCAGCATATCAACCAAAGAGTGCTTGAGGTATGCGTCGAACGCCTCGTTGTCGTCAGGGAGCGTGTATCGGAGAGCTTGCACCGCGATGGCCCTCAAGACCACGGATTTGTCCTTGAATAAGGCCTAATAAAACGTCAGTGTCAAGAATTGTAGAACCAAACACCCCGGGGATTGCTTTACCTCCAACTTGGGAATGTAAGTCTTGGGGTCAATGATGGCCATGCGCCCAACGCACTCCGCGCAAACGGCCTTGTTGTCCTCAGTACCGCTAGCCGCAAGAATCTGATCCCAGATCTGAGTAGAGAACTCGCCGATGTCGGTCGAAGAGAGAGCGACCTGCTGGAGGATCTCCTTGATGGACTGCAAGAGCAAGTACTGTGTACCGCCCTTCTGTCGAAGCGACTTCAAAATAATAGGCAGGTAAGAGGAGACATTGCCCGCACCGGCGCGTCCGAGAGCAACAGCTGCCGCGAGCGACACCTTATCGTACTCGTTGGTAAACTGCTCCAGGAAAAGCGTAGGCGGGATCTGGAACCTGCTTCCAAGGCGCAAACCGGCCTCTCCAATGACGGCCAAGGCAAGGCTGCTCCGAGCCTGGTCACCAGAACTGGCTTCAATTTCCTGAACAAAGCTGTTCAGAGTAACACCGGCTGAATCGCCGCTGGCAACAAGAAGTGTACCTATTACCTTGCCGACCACAGACGGATCGCCGCCGACACCGACATCCTTGAGGAGCGCCACCATTAAGGGCTTGCCCTGGCCCGTCTGCCCGGCCTGTGTGACTAAGACAAGCAGAGAATCCAGGACCGTTCCTATAACGGTGGTCTGGAGCAATCTACTAAGAGCACCGATGAGCTGCGGGTTGATGACGACGCTGGGCATCTCTTGCGTGAGACGAGCGAGGGCAAGGAGGCCGGGTCCAAGAAGCTGGGCATCGTTATTGTTAATGACGGGCACCAATGCATCCACCACGCTCCGCACGGTGGCCTCGTCCAGTGTGCCTTTGGTAGCGGGAGAGATTGTGAGATGTTTCAGAGCCATGACGCTTGATCCACGCAGCGATCGGTTGGCCTTCCGCAGTTGAGCCGCCAGCTCAACGACAACCTGGCGTGTCCACTGGGGGTCAAACTGAACTGCTTCCGCGGACATGGCGGCGGCTGTGTCGACAGCACGCACGGCCGCGAGCCTGGTTGTCTCATTCTTGAGCCTATCGAGGAGGCAAGCAAGAGCCGCCTTTCGTTTATCGTCAGCAAGAAGACTTGTACCCTCGGCGCCCGTTGTACGGGCTAGGAGCGTGCCGAGAGCATGAATAGCCTTCTGACGAACTTCGGCGTCCGCATCATTGGCAGTTGCACGATCAATAGCTACATCGTAGAGCTTCTGCAGTTCTCCCTTGAACTTCTGGGCCGTTAGGCGAGAACGCGGCGGGGTGATGGCCTTGATCAGCTCCTCGGCCGTTTGAATCGCCTCTCCAGAGATTTTGTAGAATCTGTCATGGGCGACCACAACCACACCAGCGACAATTGCGGAAAGAAAGGGTTGAAGCACGGCTGAGGAGTGGTTCTTGGAGATATCGCTTGTCAGCCGAAGGGCAGCGATCCTGAGGGTAGTCGCCGTTGCGGAGGCACCGCCACCAGCCGACGCCAAAGAGGCAGAAGTGGATGCCGCACTTGATGGCTTGATAGCCTCAATTACCGGTCCGATAATCTGGTCAAAGTAAAGATCGAGGCCTCCCTTCTGCACGCAAGTAACGTCGTCCAGAAGCTTGATGCAGGCCTGCTTTGTCGGAATGAGCTTCCCTTTGAGCAGCTTGGTCAGGGATTTGACGATAGACGGCGTCAGGGCGGCCAAGTCTGCGCGCGGTCCGGTGGCAGGGGGCTTTTCCTTAGTAGGCGAGGTAAGGCCAGTGCCAGAGAGATCAGTTGGGGCCAAAGAAAGTGTGAAGGAGGCAGGGCCGCCGGCGCTACTCTGACGACGCCTTTTGCGGCTGGCGGGCGGCTGGCTCAGGTATTCGCTCTGAGCGCCATCGATAGAAAGAGGGATTACACCCTCGCCCGTCTTTCGAACAAGGAGAGCCATTGACGATAACACCTCGAGGCGCACATTCTCCTCGCGTTCGTTGAACCGCTTGACCAGCGCTGGGGCCACCGTGCTATAAAGAACACCACTGTCCAGAAGATCACCGCTGCTCCTAGTCGAAATGATGGTGTACAAGCCTTTGGCAGCGCATCGCCGGACCTTCCAGCTTGCGTCGTCGTCGTCGTCAAACCCTCCGGCAGCCTCGAACTCGTCGTCTTCGTCGAACTCATCTTCTTCTTCGTCCTCTTCGTCCTCCATCTCCTCATCGTCGTCGACCGCATAGTTCGGGTCGAATTTTAGGTATCGGAGGCAAGCTTCGATAGCTTCGTTGGTAAAGGGGCGCATTTGTGTCGGGCAGGAAGAGAGGAACGCCTCCAAAGCCACTAGCGCGGCTTCGCAAACTTCGTTAAACTCCAGTGTTGCCTCGCCCTCATTGATATCCTCAAGTTGTGCCTGTAGCTCCTCCTCGCTCAGGACACTGAGAACAAGGGGTACCAAGTCGGGCAAGTGGAGGCCAAACCGATAAGGAATCGACCTAGCCATAGAACCCAGAACCGTGATGTACAAGCGGCGGGTGGAGTCCTTGATTTGGGATTGGCGAAGCACACTAGTAGCCCGCTTGATAAAGGCAGAGAGAAGATCATCAGAAAGGTAGTGGGCGAGCATAGAAATCGCAACCACCGCCCTTTTCTTGACCACTGAATTCCCCTTGTCCTTCTCAAGAATATTCACAACAGCGTTATGGAGGGCCTCGATTTCGAAAGATTGAAGCATGGGCCCGAAGCAACGAACGACTTCAATGAGGACATCGACCGAATCCGAGCTTGGGTCCTCGGGGTCTAGCAGACTAGAGCTAGATCTGCCCCCCGAGTTCGAACGGCCAAGGAAACGCGGTATGAGAACCCGGCTAAGACTGGTATACGCCTCGCTAACGTCCCTGGCCGGAGCGACACCTGGCGAGGGGCGAGGTAGGGCCTCGACCACAGCGCGAATGGCCATAGACGGAAGAGAGTTGTCGACCGAGTTCTTGAGCTTCAAACTGCAAAGCTTCTCCATCATCGGTGCGATAAGCTGCGGTGTGATTTTCTTGACTAGCGGGCCGAGACTGCAAACTCGGTATTAGACAAAGCCTAGATAGAATATTCAAGACAGCCGACGTGTGGTGACATACACCTTGATTGCCTGGTTCTGGACCTCCCCATTCTGATCGTCCAAAGCCCGAACGACATGATCGACGGTTCGGGCCGCTGTGTTGTAATCGTGGTTCAGAAATTCCGGTTTCGCAATGTTGAATACCGCGAGCAAGTCGCTAAGGGCCATAAACCGGAAATCGGGGTCGGCATCGGTAATCTTGGATAGCAGCTGGGTGACCGTCTGCGGGGTCGGGTGAGCCGGAAGAGTGGTCGCCATGATGAGGAGCGGTGGGAGTCGATTTGGCGGGACCTGCGCAAGGTAAAATGAGTCGCGACACACGGCGTCACCACAGTAGTCCTGTAAAATCGGTCGTGTCAACGCGGTAGCAATACAAATTAACTTGATCAATCGCGGGGCTCACATACCGAACGTGCTGACACGCGGATACTAAGTCTGGACTCCAAGAACGAAAAGGATTACAACCTAAGTTGTAGTCTCCAAAAGTAAACAGTCTAGGTTGCGTGAGAACCAACTGAAAAAATATTAGAAAGAAAGCTTTCCGGGTTGTTCGCCGCAAGAAAGCGTGGCAGTTGAGATGCCTCCCCCACCAAATGATCAGGCAGCTTCCAGGTGCCGTTCAAGTTGTGGTGGGGACAGCTGCTGTTTGGCGGGGCACCTTCCCGCGGGGCATCTTCCCGCGACTTATCGACGCTAAGCCCGAAATGGATATTGCGCCAAACCAACACAAACGAGCCCCATTCCAGATCTCAACAAAGCAAGCCCTGCCGGCAAGATCGCACACAGGAACTTTGGGGGTCCTCTATGTATTCATTGTATTTAATTGAGTTTATGACGAGGTTTCTTGGTGCGTTGCTGCGTTAGTGCTGCTGAGAGAGCCTCCTGACCTGACCGGCCGAGAGGAGAAAAGGGTCCATGGCGGCAAACTGTTTTTCAAACACAATCGGGCAGAGCAAGACAAATAAAGGAGGATATATGTAAACCAACGTTGACTAACCAATTCCGGTCGCTGTTGGATTCAAGTTGCAAAAGGAGGATGTTGAATCATGATCCAACAAGCAGATTCGGACTTTCAATAACATCTCAAAATGGATGCCTCAAGGGTGTATGTGTTGCGGAGGGAATTTTGACAATGGGACGGATACTTGGGCGGAATTGTTCTGAACAGCTTGGATCCCTGCGCATTACGACTCAACGACGCCATAGAAGTGGTCCAGGCTCTATCACCTGCCCCTCGACTCTACACTAGGAGCCCAGTTATTAAGTCATTCCGGGAGCTATGTTTGGTTTGCCTCATCTTCTCCTTGCTCCAAGTCTTGTATGTTAACTTTTAAGGCAATCGTAATTACTTTGGATCAAATCATCAAACTATTCCTCTACTTTTTAACCAACCATGATTCCGAACAGAGCTTGGGTCTTCCAAGTGGCTTCCCAAACGGGCCGTGCTCAACTGCGGCGGCCCATGGGAAGAAGGGGATATGCCACCGTCCAAGAACGAGTAGCCCTTTCTAGTACCACGACGTGGTAAGTTTCCTGTTGGTCAGTTTGTCAAATTGTTGGGGTGAATTCTAACACAACCAAACTTCGCCCGTTTCGTAGGCAGATCGCAGCCGTTACAGTGGCGGTCCCTGGGCTTTTATACCTGCGGAGCGCACATCCACATGGTACCGGCGAACCCAGGCATGGGGAGGTGGACCCCAAGACACGGACACGAGCGAACAAGCCTGTTGTCGGAGGAGCTACTGATATCGCGACTGAAGCTAAATCCACTGCTTCCGATGTCAAAACATTTGCTGTGGAGAAATTGAAGGAGGGCATTGAGAAGACTCAGGTTCCTGAGTTGGGGAACACCAGCGGAACAACCCCTGGAGACACTGTGGCTCCATCTGCTTCGTCTTACGCGCAAGGCACATCGGCTCAGATGGGCAGCCCGCTCGCAGACGTAAGACACCAACCAGAGACGGTTCCGTTGGCTTAGTAAAAATGCTAACCAACTACGATATATGCAGCAAGTTCAGAACATGGGCAACAAGGAGGCGTCCCAGCGAGCTAATCCGACATGACCATAAAGATGCTCTGAGGGGTGGTTCAACGCAATTGGAGAGATTGAGATACGAAGCGGGAGAGTTTGGTTTGATGACCCGCAATACAACGCCGAAGCTTGTTGATGCAGGAAACAGTAAAAATAAGCAAAAAGGGAAAGAAGATGAAAAAGAAAAAAACAGAAAAAGGCAACATTGGGACACAGTTCCATCGTATCCTGAGGCATTGTGTCCATCTACATCATCACGTCTCATTCCAGTGTTCTTAGGGATTTCAGACGGCGGCGGCTGAGAGGACAACGAACGGGTATTGTGGAACCCGACCCTGAAATCCCTCCGGACATATACCTAAGGTCGCTCCAACTCCGTAGGATGCCACTGTGAGATCAGGGTTTAAAATGTGAATTGTTACACTTAAACATACTATTCCAGCGAAATAGCAGGTGGACATCATGCAATTCCCGTGGTTTACATTATCTGCCCTGCGAGGGTAGAGAGTGCATCTGCAAACGCGTATTCTGCGGGTAATACGCAGCGTATTCGGCCGGCAGGGAAGCTGGGAAACTCTAACCCCGCCCCCGCATTGCGTTCCACCGATACCCCGAATATTATTTTTTTGCCCCGCCATCCATCGGCTCCTCTCCGTTCATACTAAAAGTCATCGAGCCAGCCGAGTATTTACATTCAATCCGAGAATCGAATTTGTCCGGTTTTCGTTCTTAATTTCCCCAACACCATAAAATTCACCCATTGTCGACAAACTCTTCCCAAAACACCCCAAAACCACGCCAAAAATGGCAACCCCCACCACCACCATCCGCATCGGCACGCGCCGCTCCGCTCTTGCGCTCAAGCAAACCGACCTCGTCATCGCCGCGCTCCAGCGCGCCCACCCGCACGTCCGCTGCGAGGTCCACGCCACCGCAACCATGGGCGACCGCGACAAGACCACCCCTCTACCCGAACTCGGCAAAGGCCTGTGGACCAACGAGCTCGAGGCCCAGCTCATCGAGCGCAAGGTCGACGTTATCGTGCACTCGCTCAAAGACGTCCCGACAACGTTACCCGAGGGTTGTATTCTAGGTGCGGTCACGGCGCGCGAGGACCCCAGGGATGTGGTGATCTTTAGCAAGGTACATGGGGACAAGTATTCGAAGCTGGTGGATTTGCCGGAGGGCGCGGTGGTCGGGACGAGCAGTGTCCGCCGGGCGGCACAGCTGCGGAGGTCGTACCCGGGGTTGGTGTTTCGTGATGTGCGGGGGAATATTGAGACGCGGTTGAAGAAGTGTGATGAGGAAGGGTATGATGCGATCATCCTTGCGGCGGCGGGGTTGTTGAGGCTGGACTTTGGCGGGCGGATCGCTCAGTACCTAGATTCGACTACCGAGGGCGGCGGCTTGTTGCACGCCGTAGGCCAAGGTGCTCTGGGGCTAGAGATTCGGGCGGATGATGAGCAGCTGAAGGAGTTGCTCGGGGCGGTCAAGGACACGCCGACTATGACAGCGTGTTTTGCGGAGCGGAGCGTCATGCGGACGCTGGAGGGAGGGTGCAGTGTACCGATCGGCGTGGAGACAGCGTGGGTGGAGGAGGAAGAGGACGGGGAGAAGAAGAAGAAGCTTCAGTTGCGGGTGGTAGTGGTTAGTCTGGACGGGAAACGAGCTGTCGATGGGGAATCGACACTGGAGGTGGCCACCCTTGAGGAAGCCGAGGCTGCGGGCACAAAGTTGGCGCAGAGGCTGGCCGGGCTTGGAGCACAACAGATATTGGACGACATCAACAAGGGGCGGGACTCGGGTGCAGCTCTCAAGGTTGGCGACGTATGAAAGCTGAGCGGATGAGGAAAGCCAGACCCGTATGATGATGGCAGATAGACTGTAATGGCTGTGCATGTGAGATGAACAATCCGCGGGCCTCTCACCCAAGTATTGCAAACCAGTTGTCTTCGACTGTGTCGGACACTGATCCAAGCTTTTAGACCCCGTGCCAACTCTCTTCATTGCTCCTTGTTGAACGCCCCCTCTAAATCAGATCCGTGAAACCGAACACCGATCCCCCCAGCGGCCGTTATGGTACAAATCCCTATTGGCCCTCGTATCTATCAGGTTGAACTGTCCGAAATGATAGTGATGATGATATCCCTGTAACCTCCATCCCCTGCCCAACCGACCACTAGCCGCCGACTGTCATGCAATGAACCAGCTCCTTTGTTCGACCGGTGACAAGTCCCATCGCAACCTTCCCATAGATAGTCCACAACTTTTCTTTATTAAAGAAAGTTTTAGTGATCACCCTCGGCCTCGGTGAACTCCTTGTACTCAACCTCATCCAGCAACCGCTCGAAGTCCTTCAAGCCCTGCTCGCTGACCTCGATCTTGGCAACCCAACCACCGCCATGGGAGTCATCCTCAGCGACCTGGTTGATGGTCCCCGGCTTCTCCTCCAGGACCAAATTGGTCTGGATAATCGTGCCGGAAACAGGAGAGTTGATGTCGGAGGCGCTCTTCACAGACTCGACGGCGCCGATGGGGTCGCCAGCCTCCACCTCCTTCTTCTCCTCGGGAAGCTCGACATACACGATATCGCCCAGCTGGTTGGCGGCGTATTCGCTGATGCCGATAACGCCTGTCTTTCTATCCGCCGAGAGGTCGATCCACTCGTGATCCCTGGTGTATTTCTTGATAGCATCTAGAATTGTAGGGAAGGCCCACGGAGGGCGCAAAATATTAGCACCTAGATTTACTTCCGGTGTACATGCAAACATGAAGACAGGACCCAATCCGAACTGAGGGTGAGGGGGTGAGAGGGGTCCTCACTGGCGGCAGTCACAGAAAACGCGCGGGCGCCGATAGCACGAGGGGTCGAGTTTCGGGCAACGGCAGAAAAGGCCGTGGGGCGGGCTGCCCTCAGGCACCGAGCAATTGAGGCCATTGCAAAATAAAAATTCGCGCGGAGGTTGCTGGGCGACTGTGCGAAAGGAGAAGTGCGGGCAAGATGTACACTTGATGCAGTTTGAGGCGCCGACGACAACGACCGGAGCGGCACAAAAGATACCGGAATAAATCGAATGACGCCCGCAGCAAGCTCCGAAAGAGTCGAAAAGCCGGCAATCGCCGGCCAGCTGGCCGCCCACCAGTCAGGGCTTGCGAATGAGGGCCGAGCTGCCGAGCTTACATAAGAGATCTTCCCGAAGCTCTTGTCGGCCTTCCGTTTCTGGGCCTACAGTGCGTTCCACAATGAAGGACCATGTGCCTTGGCCAACAAAGGCAACTGACAAGGCAAGAATCATTGATGACAACATGAAATGTGGGAGCAACCCCTCACAACAACAAAGATGGGAGATTTGGAAAATGATGGGAGGTTTGTGTGGTCGGCTTTATTGGGTACCCTACATAGTACACTATCGTTATATTTTGTCCGAACGGCTAGCCGCGGATGCCTCAAGCATGAGACCATCTCATACTATGTATATACAGGGAATATTATTCCTCGAGGTTTTGAAAGTTGGGCTACATTTGCTTTTTGTTTACACCCTTTTCCCATCTACAAATGTGGGTTGGCGGTCAAATGATCTCTAGTTCGGCTGTACCAAATTCAGTTCCTTCCCTCAAATGCTTCCTCTCCCTTCGCCACCAGATCTAAACCTCGCCTTTAGCCTGCGTCACTGTCTTGAGTGGCTCCCTCGTGCTAATTCCTCTCCAAACCGTTGATCTCCAGTCCGCGTCGCGCGTGTTGTGCATAAAGGCGCGTCTGCAGGCTGTCAATTCACTGCACACACTTTGCAGGGGATGCTGCCAGTTGTGGCACTTTCTCGGCCGGGATTCGCTCCCTGTCCGTGGCGCTGCCCAACCCTGGCTCGAATTTAGCGGTCGAACGACCACCAAGCAGCGGGTTCCTGGTTCCTTCACTGCCGCCCTGCTTTTACTAGTTATTGCACTTACCGGCTGGAGGCACGAGAACTTGCTCGAACTCCTGCAACTTCCAAACATTCTATTCCCTAGCTATTCTCAGTTTATTGGGCCAGTGCGCAAAGTGTATTGCTTCAACTCGTCCGTTCCTACAATTCCTCCGCCCAGGCCGGGTGACTTAAACACGCAATTAGCGGGAACGAGACGAAAACACGGGAAGTGGCAGAAACCGACCATAGGTACAGGCCCATCGATCCGACCCGGCGAACCCCCACCCGATCGATTATCCAGCACCTACGCCTGACGGGTGAGATTCAGCTGGCATCACCCCTCCGTCGAACTCCTTGAAGCTGTCATCCGGCCAACCCAAGCGACCACACCGCACATCCATTCGCATCCTCTGTCCACTCTTGGCCTTCAGACGAACATCATCCGAACTTCTACACTTCGATTCCAGCGCTTTTTAACGACACCGCAGCACCGATTGCTGACCGGCCAACCCCGTTGCAAACAAAACATTCCAAAAACCAAACCGGCACCCTGGATCCATCAAACTTCTCGACGGGCGCCACGCCCCTTTTCCACGCTCCTGTGGACACCATGGAGCAGGAGCAGCAGGCCATGGCCCCTCCTCTTCCGATCACTCCGACCACCGGCATAGCATCCGATGCCCCTCTTGTCCCAGCGGCAGCAGCGGCGCAGGTCCCACTCCCGCATTCATTGTCGCCCCCGTTACAAATCGACCCGCACGACGACACCCTCAGCAGTGCCGGTACCGTTTCGCACCAAGCACTACCAGACCACAACAATTTCCACGAGCACAACGGTTACCATGACCAGCCCCAGCACCCCATCCAATTTCAACCCCTCGACCACAGCGTAAACAACTCTCCACGCTCGTACTACCCGGCCGATCAAACCGACAGCGAACCGACCGCCCGCTATGCAACACCGCCAGTGGCAGCGCCCGCTATATCTCGCCCATCGTCCGGGCTCTCGGGACAAGGTGCCGGGTATGGAGCAGACCACGTGTCCAGGGCAGGGAGCAACGGCGCAGCGGCCGAGTCGTCGCAGGCGCCCGGGCGCAACCACGTGGTGATCAAGGTCGGCATGGTGGGCGATGCCCAGATCGGCAAGACCAGCCTGATGGTCAAGTACGTCGAGGGCAGCTGGGACGAGGACTACATCCAAACGCTGGGCGTGAACTTCATGGAGAAGACGATTAGCATTCGCAACACCGAGATCACGTTCAGCATCTGGGATTTGGGCGGCCAGCGCGAGTTTGTGAACATGCTGCCGCTGGTGTGCAACGACGCAGTGGCGATCCTGTTCATGTTCGACCTAACACGGAAGAGCACGTTGAACAGCATCAAGGAGTGGTACCGCCAGGGCCGCGGCTTCAACAAAACGGCCATTCCTGTCCTCGTCGGCACGAAATACGATCACTTTGTGAACCTGTCGCGCGAGGAGCAGGAAGAAATTTCCAACCAGGTATGTCCGGCCAGGCAAGAACGCGCGGGAACCGCAACTGTTCTCCTACGTTTTGTGCTTGGGTTGCTAACCATTCCCCAGGCCCGGCGCTTTGCCAAGGCGATGCGCGCAGCGCTCATCTTCAGCAGCACGAGCCACAGCATCAATGTTCAGAAGGTACGTCCGTTGCAGTCACCCCGTACGCTGTCCCGTCGACTTAGGTTGTGTCTAACCGTCCACAGATCTTCAAGATTGTACTCTCCAAGGCCTTCGATTTGAAATGCACCATCCCCGAGATCACCAATGTCGGCGAGCCATTGCTCATTTATCAGTCCTGCTAAAAGCGGCCAGCCCAGCCAAGCTGATATTGCACAAACCTCGAACGGCTAGCTATCTTAGTGGAAAGCCCGAATCGAGTATCCTCGACGGATTTTATTATCCACCAGCGGCACAGCCTGCTGGAGAGGAACAACGAAGCAGCACAGCACACCCAGTGCGACTGGGCCACATCTGGTGTTCCGGGAAAGCTGGTGCACCCACCCAACACGCGCGGTGTCAACCCATCGACGGCCCGCAGGAAGGGCTTAGAAAGAGAATGTTCCGCGACACGCCTCTCATTTACTGTTTTCCTTTTGTATTCCGAAGCAAACTAAGAAGCAGGCAAGAGAAGTTATCATTGGCTTGCTGTGCGTCAGATGCGTTGTAAAGAGAATTTGAAACGGAATGGAAGGAAGGGGACAGGGTTTGACTGGGATTTGGGGAAAGGGAAACCGCATTCGAAAAACATATATCTCCCCACGGTTGCGAACGTTTGGCAGAAGGATATTATGCCGAAGACCGAAGACCTCTGTGGGTTGTTTTGGTTGGCGTGAGCAACGTAGGCTGAGGAGTGTTGTCTGTATTCCAGGCTTATAATTGTTAAATCATAAATCTTGCGTTGTGTTGCCGAGAAGAGTCATAATTGTTGACGTGGCCGTTGGGTAAGCTAACTATCATGAGATCCCAGATTATGAGAGTCATCACCAGCATTTCAAAGGCGTGTACACTCCACACAGCTCATGATAGTTCTCATTCATCGTATATAGGACTTGCTCCTTCAGGGGAAGTTGCACTGTAGTACATTACAGGTATGCGAACCATGTAATTTTACGGTCACCTCGCGTCCACGCGATCGTAGTTGTCTTTGGTCTTCCAACTTCTAGGCCGAGCTGGCTTGTGGTTTAAACACCTCAACGTTTGATGCGAATTGTTGATATGCACTAGAGGCCCCAAGATGTATGAGGCAACACCTCAAAAGACAACTTTGGGAACTCCCTTGTTCTTTCGAGCTGCAGGTTTAAATAGTTTAAATACCCCCTTCTAAGTGCGTAGAATCCTCGTTTCGTTTTCCTTTACTCACCAAGATCAACACAACCACAGAATGAAGCTATTTTCAACCCGTAAATTGACAATCCCCTTGCTCGCTGCAGGGGGTGTACTCGCCAACGCCCTGAACACGCCAAACATACCAAACATACTAGAATCCATCAAGCCGCTCTTGTCACTTGAACCTTCTTCCAGGTTTCCGGCGCAGACCAGCAGTACTTCCCGCTTCGTATTGCCAACTACTAACACCACGGGCCAAACCCCCCTTGTTTGCGGTGTCGGCTTCACCTACTGTGGGCATATTTTGCGTGATAATAATTGTACGTATCACCCCCCTTTTCCTTCACTTTACCGCCTGGTATCAACGACGGAAAGTGTTAACGGAGTAATCTCTAGACTACAACAAGCAAGATATTCTCACTGCTTACTGCGCCGGCCACAACGACAACTGTGTCAACGGGAAAACCCGGACTGATCCCTTCCAAGCGCTCTACATTTGTCTCCCGGTGAGCCCGGAACCTTTCGAAGCATGGACTGGCTCATATCCGAAGGGAACAGCATCCACCACAATGCCCCTTGAGCGAGACGAGCACCGGCGGGCCTCGGATCCAATAGTCACGGCACACCGTCGTCGTCATCATCTCCCCCCAAAGCGTCGTTTTGGACCCATCGCACCAATCTCTGAGGATGAGCCTTGGCTTTTGAGCGTGCAACCAAACCTAGTCCAGGAGATGATGTCCAACTCTTCGACAACCGCAACGGCTGTTTCTGAGACACCAACATCCCTCGTCATTATTCCTGTCCCGTCTTTCCCAAGGCCACAAGGAACCCCGGGGACAACCCAAGGCATACCAACTTCCACCGCCCAGTCTCACAACACAGCTTATACGCCATCAGACCCATCAGGACAGTGGACGATCATCCCATCCAGGTCCTCAACACCCTCACCCGCGTCTACTTCTCCCTTGTTTGTCACCCAGCCAACACTCAGCACAAACCAACCTTCCTCATTCGTCTCCGTCACGATTCCCAGTTGGAGCAGCAGCGATAACGGCAGTGACATCAGCAGCAGTAGCACCATCGTCAGCAACAACAGCACAGCCGTATTCCCATCCCTGACATCACCTCCCACACCAAATCACAACAGCCCCGCACAAGCATGCAACACCACCTCATCCTCAAAGCCCACCCCAGCCCCCGGTAACCGAATCGAACTCCTCTGCGCCTGCGGCGTCCAATGTCTGGATCCGTCTGGCGACCATATCGGCCGGTGTGAGGGGGCTTGTTTTTCGTGATTAAGACAGGTGATTGGTCAGTTGTCCGGTTGGTTGGTCACATGTCTCGGGGGGTTGGTATCTCTCTGGGTATTTTGAGGGCTTCTGAATGGGCGAGTCGTTTGTCCCCTTTACCTTTCGGTGTCTTTCTTGACGGGGGGTTGGAGAGTGGAGGCTTAGCCAGGTTGGTGATATGACCGGAAAACTATAAAGGATGGAGAGGGAGCTCATAATATATTGGGATCTCGGGTAGGTAGTCAGTGGAGTAGGTACGCGCAAGGTGCGTGTTGATACCGTCCAGAAATTGTGAGCCATATCCCACCATCAAGCTTCTCCAAGGCTGAAAAGAAGGAGACAACCTAATGTACACGAGTATACAGAGCACCAGAGTGACTACCTGCTTCATCAAGTTCCCCTATCTACGACACAGAACCCCTAGTCTGACAATCTCCGCCCAACCAACGCCGCCTTTGTGATACTCATCGTCATCATCTTAAACCCAAACCCGCCTCCCCGAGTCCCATTCATTCATTCTTTCCGTTCCCTCATACATGCCGTAACGTACGTCTGTCTAAATCTTACACCTCGAGCCTGTTTACCCAACAGCCCTCTAAAACTCCTCCACCCCTCTGCCCATACCGCCAGCCATCCGTTTTCCGCTTTAACCCTAGAACAATCCCGAAGACGAGAAGAGGAAAAAAAAAAGAACAATCAGAACAGCCCCCCTCAATCATCCATCTCGCCCTCCCCAATCAACCGCCCCAAAATAAGACTCTGAATCACCAACTCCTCCCCAAGCGTCCGCACTCTCTTCACCGGCGGCTCAACCGTCCCAAAACTCGCCGCCGCCGACGCCCTCTTCCTCTTCTTCCCACCCCCGCCCGTCCCGCCGGCCCCAGGCGCGGGACCAGATGCAAAGAGTGCATCCTCATAGGCCTTGCCATCTACATACACCCAGTCAAACGGCCGGCCGGCATCCTCCGCCGCCTTCAGCTCCGCCTTGGCCGCCTCAACATTGTACACCCTCGTCAACGACGCGCCTAGCACACGGGCCAGAAAAACATACGCAACTTTTTTCCCTTCCAGCGCCTTCTTCACCACCGCGAGGATCCTGCTCCCTTCCAGCAATTTCTCTCGCGCAGCAAAAACATCTACAAGTCTGGCCGTGGCCGCGTCGTAGGGTGCCAGGCATCGCGAGCGGATGGCGTCGCCGAGGAAGGCGGACTGGCCCGCACACAGCAGGTAGGGCGTCCAGTCGACGAGTTCGTTTCGGTCGAGACAGGTGGTTACCCAGCGGGCTGCGATACAGGGTAATCCGAGGGCGAGGGCTTGCATGTACTTGGCTTTGCGGGAGTGGCCGTCGGCGATCAGCGCGGTGAAACCGGTGGCGCGACCTTCTGAGGTGAGCCTGATTTCGGCTTCGAGGTCGGATGTTGAATTCGTCGAGACCGGGCTGCTGGTTGGGGTGCCGAGGGAGACAGCTTCGAACAGTTCATCGAAGCCGTTCTCGAGAATTCGGCCCCCGGCTTGTCGGATGCGTTTCTGGACCATGCCGGAGAAATCGGTTCGGGAATTGTACTGGTCGTTGGTCTCGCCCGGCTTCCTTGCCTGGAAAGAAATAGCGAATGCCATGTTCTTGAAGAGCTTTTGCTCCCGCTGGGTTGACGACGGCCTTGTAGCCCCACGGCCTGCCCTGGAGACTGACCGGTGTATGGACAGCCGGGACACACGCAAGCTCTGTTCGAACGTAGGCGTCCCGGATAAAGACCGAGTTAGCTCGTCCGTCGAATTGGAATCCCGTCTGTTCCTCCTTCGCGACTGCCTAAGGCTTTCATTGGATACAGTTTTGAGTTTGGGCAACCTCTCATGCCCACCGCGACGCTTCGACTGAGCGGGGATAGACGAAGAGCTGGCGACAATCGTTGACTCGGTCGGAGAGCCCGGCGGAACGGATTTTGCAATCCCGGATGCATCACTTGTCTCGTGGGAAGGGGTCGAACCCAGATTACTAAGTGGTGATGATGATGAGCTTAGCACTCGTGGGCGGCCCCTTGTCGGTTTTCGCTTCTGGGCTCTTGTGCTGATGGCCGGAGGAGAAGACTGAAAGTTTGGCGTGGACTTGTCCTCAAACTGATATGGGTCGTTAGATGGGGGAGGGCCCAGCGAAGGATCAACTCTTTTGCTGGTTGGACTTGTCTCCAGAATCGTATCTTCGTGTGCTACTCCGTTGCCTGGCCCCTGGTCCGGCCCGGGGGCCGAGTTGGTCGACGGATGTGGAGGCTCGGGGGCAGCTGTAGACGTCTGCACGATGGTTGGTACCTCCTCCTCCTCCGGGTCGGACTGTGTCGAGTCATCGTCAACGATGGGGCGAATTTGCGTGGATTTCGGACGGCGATCTTGGGGCTCCTCTACAGTACCGAGGTTATCTGGGTTATCCAGGTCATCAACAACCGCTTCATCCGCTTGCCCTTGGACAACAGCTGCATCGGTCTGACTTTCTCGCAGGCGTTGACTTGTTGAGGGTACTTCGACGTCGCCATATTTGATCGGACGCGGAAAACTGATGGCATCTAGGTGCCTTAAAGCTGCTTCTTTCTTCTGTAACGCTCGTCTGCGCCTCGACATGGAGTCCGGTGAATCTAGTTCATCTCCAGAGTCGGCACGCTTGGTTTGGGCCGTAAAAATAGAACGCCGCTCCTGTGACTTATGCGTGGGCTCGTACGTTGCCATAGGCTCGGGAACCGATCGTTTATGACCGGGCTCATCGTGCGAAGATTCGGGTACAACGGGCGTCTCGGCAGATGCAATATCGACAGGGCTACTCTCTCGGTCACCGAGTTTCGATGACGCAGTGCCCGGAAGGACCTCGGGGCTAGATGTGATGGCGACCCCGGGCGAGGAACGGAGACCACGAGCTTTCAGCGGGGATGAAATAGCCGGGTTCGAGGAGATCGAGTTTCCGGGAAACTCGGCAGGCGAAGGCCGCGATGACGTGGGACTAGCAAGTTTAACGGGTGATGAGAACTGCGTGCCGCGAAACAGCTGTGACATCGAGAGAAGTTCGGAGCGGCTGTTCCGGAATGGATTTTGCGGCGGGCCCGGGGTTTCTGGCCAGTGCTGGATTGGAGATTGTGTTGCCTTCTGGGGCTCTGGATGTCGGCTGTTGATAAGACTACCCAAGTCCACGTAGCCGGAATCATCTTGGCCCATGAACCCTGCCTTACCGGTGTCCGTGGTGTTGGTGAAGTCAAATCGGATGCCAACGTCGCCGTCATCCTCCTCCCGCTGTTCCTCTTCATTGTGGATGTTACCAACTCCATTGCGAGCTAAGGAAGTACTTCGGACGGGCTCAGGGAAAGGCGAGGTGCGGTCTTGCGATGATGGGCGGCGATATTGGTCGTAGCTGCGGCCCGCGTTGGGCTGGGTGGATGCCTGTGTTGAATCCATCTTCCTTCGCGATGTGCTATCGATCTCGGCCGAGAGGGGAAGGGAGTCGGGGAGGTTCAAATCGCCCACAACACCATTTTCGATCGCCACATCCCAACTTTTGCGGGTCTCCGCCGGCCGCTGGTTGCCTGGGATGTCGGCGTTTTGGGTTTCCGGGAGGGAAAAAGAATCGTGAATCTGTGCTGTTTCCTCAGCACGCGTGCCCCGCGTCGTTTCCTGAAGTGGAGGATGAGCCGGGTCAGTGCCTGGCCAAGGCAGATAGATGCAGGGGTTTTATTTGGTTATTGGCCTCAGCTAGGCCGTGCGAAAGACTCACTTCGTTCACATGCAAAGACTTTGTAAGACCATCCAGATCTGCGAAAATGAGTAAGGGATATAAAGAAAAGAAGTAGGATGGAGTAGCGCCTACCTTCGTTGCTGGCACTATCTCCTAGGGACTGATTCTGCTGCGGACAAGAGGGAGAAGTGGTGTCGCACTCGGCAGTGGGACTGCTATGCTGCACAGTGCACCAAAGATGAGCTTGTTGAATCATGGAAGGTTGAGGCAAGGTTTCGACGCCACTTACCAGGGCAACACCATAATCCAGCATGAGGCGACGTGCAATCAGCAGGGTGTCTTGCGACTCATTGGTTCCATCGAGAACCGCGTCGAAGGCCGCGTCGTCGGCTTGGCGAATGGCATTGGACAGCATCTCTCGGGTTTAACCACATGCAAACGGACGCTGCAGACGGCCGTCGATACCCCGCGGCCAAAAGCCGCCAGGTTGTAGGGTCGATGATGAGGATGATATTGCTAGCTTTGTAAAGTGGCGGGGAATCACAAATTCTGGGAAAGGCGAACAATTTGGCATGCGATGCTGAGAGGACGCAATCTTGTATCGATTCCGAATTCCCCAATTCCACAGTGCGCGCTTTGTCTCCAGTGGCTCGGGCGCGCGACTTTCACGCGCCGTCACGTGCCATTTACCTATTTTGGTTCGGGGTGCCCGATTTCCCGCATGTGCTCAATTTGAGACTGGGAGCCAAGACATTTGTTGGGGAGCTCCTTGGATCGGCAATCGCCCAGGGCAGAGATGATGAACGGTGGAGCATGGCAACCCAGAAATGTTTCAACAAAACACAACAATCTCGGCTCATCCGATGAAAATAATAACGGGGTTTTCACGCAACAGAGCTATCACGGCCCTCCGAATCCGCTTCGAGAGAGCATGAAGTACTAATAGGAAAATTGATGTGGACACAATGTGAACTGCATCGCCTCTCCCAGATCTGATTGGAATGGAAAATCCTGCCGCTGTGCCCCTGAGAGACTCGAGCAAGACACCGCGTGTTCGGTGGGACCGATCTCCTTGTGCCATGGTGCCCGTGCGGATTGTCGGGTTGTCGTGGCCGACACTCGAAAGAGCGGAGCTGGGCACCCGGCTGCTTGTTGCCTTGCCGAGCATTTGTTGAAATGGGGGTCAGCAGTTCTCGTCCCTTTTTATCCATCTGCAGCCCCATCTTCCATCCGGGCTCCTGGAATCTTTTGCGACTCGCGACAACTGAAATCCGACCCTGGAGGCGTGCAACGCAAGTCCCCAACCTGGTCGCTATCCTGCATCGCTCAAATTCCCGAAGTCTCGACCTAATAAGCCTTCAGGCCACAAAACAAATTCGAGTTTGTTTGTTGGTCATCGCAGCCGAGTTCCTTCGACGAGTTGATTTGTTTTTGTCGGGTTTTCTCGGTATCCCGATTTCTCAATTGGCGTTGCAATCGACTCGAATTTCTTTCTAGCGCATTGCCTGGAAACCGCCATTTCGTTCCCTGGTCCTTGCGAGGTTCCCCAGAGCCCTGACGCACGTCAATAATAAGCAGCTTGAGCCTTGCAACCCACTGCCAGCGCAGCGAGACGAAACGAAACAACGGCAGACCGAAACCCTGTCGGTCTGGCTCTTCTGGGGCCCACGCGCACACCGGGGGTCGAATCCGGCCAACCCCCCAATTCCCCCAAATCCCCCCCAGAAAAGCCCCCCTCGCGACCCTTCAAGCCCCCCTTACCCAGTCATCCAGTGAGCGGTCAGGGGCAGCCTCACCAATTGGAGCCAAGCGCTGCATGAATCGGGCGAGATGAGGTTTCCACCAGCTGTTGACCTGGTCTGACCTGCTTCTTCCATTTCTTCTTCTCCATGACCTTATTGAGGACCTGCCTCGTCTCGGCCTGCGCCAACACTCTTTTCAATACTCGCGACTCTAGCTCACCCAACTTCTACAAGGCCGCCGTCGTCGCCAGGAGAACGACCCGCATCCACGCTTCCTACCACCCACATCAACTTCCCCGACACTCACTCGCCACTTTCCCGCGGCCGGGCAGCCGACGGAGAACACAGCGCAACGCTTCTCCCCTCCGTTCTTTTTATTATCGTTCCAAGCTCGCACAATCCCTCACGAGACGGGCCGTAGGATCTCGCCGTCCATCGCAGGCAACCGAGGATATGGATGAGATGGTGCTCCTCCAGCGAAGCATGGACGAGAACCTGCGAAACGGCGCTTCGACCCCGGAGGGCCGGCGCCACTCCAGCCGTGCCGGCAGCCGTGACGACACGAAGCCACGGCGCTTCCCGGACGAGTCGATCACATCACCTTCCTCCCAGCCGGAAGACTTTGCCTCGGAGACCAGGTCCGCCCGGTCTGCCTCTACCACTTCGCGGAGCACCAACAGACTCTCCTTGACCCTACCTATTGTACCACCCACGGCCTACCCGCTCCGGTCCACTCCTGCTTCAACCACCACCCCCGCGTTCCCCCCAACACCCCTCGATACACCAGCTTTGATGTCCCCCGTTGACCCAAACGACCTGATTACCGCGATAGCAGCGCAGGAACGCCGCGTCCTGGAATTGCGGGAGGAACTCAACCGGGCCGAGTCAGATCTTTCCAAGCTCAAGAAGCAATGGGCGACCCATGAAGCCTACAAGAAGCGGACTGGACGCCGGAACGTCGAGCCAGCCGCGGGTCTTGGACCGGCCGCTGAACTGCAGGATGAAACCGCAATTAGGCGCAGCGCCGAGATTGACAGGCGAAAGGCATTGCTCGGTCAGAACAACCCGCTTGCGACCCCAGAAAGGAGCAGGAGGCGTGTTTTCACTGGGAGACATACCCGCACGCTGTCACTCCTTTCCCCAACGCGGCCGGTCAGTTCGTTTTCCGCCACTACCGATGACGAGCCGGAGAGCGCAGGACCGTCTGAAGCCGGTGATCGCTTCAACAGCCCCGAGTCGCTCGCTCTCCAGGCCAAGCGCGCATCCTGGGCCGCGCGCACGACGCAAACGGCCGGCGTGAAGCAGCTCGCAGAGGACCTTAAGACGGGACTCTGGACCTTCATGGAGGATCTGCGGCAGGCGACGGTTGGCGACGAGCCGATTACGGGACAGGGGACCTACATGCGCGGTACAGACGGCAACATGAAATCGGCCACCACGGGGTCAAGCGGCGACCAGGATACCATCCGTGCGCCCAATGCGCCGCGGCCTCGTCTCTCGTCCGCTTTTGACGACCCAGCCAAGTCCACCAAGCAGACGGCCGGCTCAGAAGCCTCGGAAGACGCGGATAATAACGACGGAAACGATGATCCCCAAGGTCTCCCTCGGCCCCGTCTCCTCCGTCGTTCGCAAACCGATGCCGGCGCCCGCGGCGGAGCTAAGCGCTTCTCCTGGACTCCCCTAACCATCGATGCCTACGACGACAACGACTGGTCCAACTGGGACACCCCGGGAGTCTCCTCCCCACGCTGGAGCGGCACCACCGTCAACGGCGACATCATCCCGACCATTCCCGAGAAGCGCGCCGACGAGGGCGAGAACACGTCTCTGTAAGCCCCTCTTCTCCTCCTACCTTCCCACCTATGCATGATACCAGCTCCTTCCCCTACCGTTGACATCTGAACTCTCCTCCGCCCTATCCAAACCCACGGCTATGCAAACAAACAAATACCCTCTAGACAAAACTCCCACCCCCCACAGGACATTTTTATTGATCGCCTCGCTGAAACAGTAACACCCAAAAGTCGAAGAACAGCAGCAGCCGCAGCAGCAACAACACCTCGCGCTCCACCTCCCCCCACCAGACAGCGTCGGCCTCGCCCGCCTCGCTGAGTCCCAAGAGACTTGAGGATCTACTCCCGCAAGCCTTGAACAAGCTGAAGCCGAGCAACCTCAAGCGGACCGCGGACGACTTTATGAAGGAGTGGGAGCGCAGTCTGGCGTCGCCGGAGGAGGTCGAACCGACTAGCGAGTCGACATGAGCGAAGACACGCAAAGTCGAGCCAGCGCATGGTGGTGTAGAGGGTGGTTTGTGTGCGAGGTTCTTTTTCCGACGAAGTGCAAACGTGGATGGAAATGGATGGATGCCCGAATATGAACACGAAATGCATAAGAATGGAAACGGGTACGGTACAATACGCTACGGCACGACACGACATTGCGCGTCACAATGGGAAACGAAGCATGGTCAACGGTAAACGGGCAAAACGGGGAAACACACGACTCTTAAGATTGGCCACGAACTAACCGGCCCACGCCGTCTTCTTTTATTTGGCCTTGGGTTGGATCAGTTTGGTTGGGGTGGGCGAAAGATTCGATTCGCCTTTCGAAAAACCACCCATCTCCTTACCTTCTCACCTTCTTTTCTTTATTCTCTTCCTTTTCTTGTTTTATTATAACCTCTTCTCCCTTCTATTCTTATTCCCTTCTCTTCTTTACGATGACCCATGACCATCCTGTCTGTTGGCACACAGCAGGTCCACGTCAGTCAAGTCATATCATACCATGTCTTATATTTGTTGGTTGTTTTTTTCTTCTCTTTCTGTCTGGATACACGTCATGTCAGACTAGAGGTTACAGGTTCGTTGGCGGGTTCTGTTCTACAGTTTATTTTGGGGATATACTGGTTGGAGCAGCTGGTGGTGGCGGACAAAAGCTGATCTGCGAGGGGCAAGCAAGCAAAGCAAGCATGAACGAGCGTGCGTGCGACCAGTATTTTTTTTTATTCTGGGGGGATGTTTGTTGTTCAGGCCAGGCAGGCTAGTGGCGGATTTATTGCTTCTTCTTGTTAGGAGTAATGATAATGACATAGACGAGTGTATGAATGCAAAGGCGATTTTGACCACCTTAAACCTTTAACGCCAGCGGTGGTTTTGGAGCTGCGCAGACTGTACTCCAAAACAGCATCAATATAACGGTTGGCAAGAGTGATGGCAGTGCCTCGGTGGTAGTCCAACGTCCTTAATCGACAACCTCACCTAACACAAGCTCCGGCGGCACGCAAACAACCGAAAGAGTGGGAAGAGACGACAACATTCTTTATTTCGCCACGTCCACGGCCACACTCGCACCACTTCGTAAGACAGACACAGCCAGACACGCTAACTATGCAGCATGCATCCAAATTCAGATTTCCATCTCTTCCCATCACACAAACCACTTCCACACAATCTTCTATCTACACCAAGTTACTATGATCACCACCCCCTAGCTTACTCATCAACAACCGACGCAAACTTGTCCAGCATGCTCTGCTGTATCGCCTCATACTAGTTTCAGAGTGTTAGTATCGTCGTCACCCTGGCAAACAAACATACAGATCACTAAAGCGCGGACGAAGAAGACCTACCTTCTTGCAAATGACCTCCTCTCCTTCGCTCGGCACCTCAAACTTGAGACTGCGCAGTTGCGACTGCAACTCCTGGGTAGCCTCGCGCACCTTGGCCCACGACAAGCCCTGGGCAATGGCCTTCTGGGATTCGTCGTGGAAGCCCATCATGAGTTTCATCATCCACTCAGTCTTCCAGATCGGGCAGAATTGGTCGTAGTCCGAGTAACCGTTCTGCTGCAAGAAGTCTTCCTTGAGCAGCGTAGCCATGTCGAGCGTGATCTTGTCCGGATCCGAAAGCGCCGACTTGCCGACGAGCTGCACAACCTGGTCGAGTTCCTCGCTGTCGGACAGCAGCTGGCGGATGCGATCGCGGAGACGCGGGAAGTCTGGGTACTCCTTCTCATACCACTTATCAAGGATGGTCGTGTACTTGCTGTAGGAGAGCGAGGTGTTGATGGAGGGGAAGTGCTTGCGCTGGGCCAGTTTCTTGTCCAGACCCCAGAACACCTGGACGATACTGAGTGTGGAGGCTGTGACGGGGTCGGAGAAATCACCACCGGGCGGGGACACAGCACCCACGATGCTGACACTGCCCTCACGCTCGGGGCTGCCGAGGGTCTGGACCTTACCGGCACGCTCGTAGAAAGAGGCCAGCTTGGCGCCCAGGTAAGCGGGGAAACCCTGATCAGCGGGCATTTCACCGAGACGACCCGACAGTTCTCTCAGGGCTTCGGCCCAGCGGGACGACGAGTCGGCCATCATGGCGACGTCCATACCCTGGTCGCGGAAATATTCAGCTACCGTAATGCCGGTATAAATGGAGGCTTCACGGGCAGCGACGGGCATGTTGGAGGTGTTGGCGATCAGGGTAGTGCGCTTCATGATGGGCTCCTTGCGGCCGTCGACGTCAATGGTGAGCTCGGGGAAATCCTTCAAGACTTCGGCCATCTCATTCCCACGCTCGCCGCTATGCAACGTCAGTTATTTCCGAGTCCGGCATAATGAAACCATATTATCAAGGCACTCACCACCCAACGTAGACAATCACATCACTGTTGGAGAACTTGGAGACAGACTGCGAAATGACAGTCTTGCCACAGCCGAAAGCGCCGGGAATAGCGACAGTGCCACCCTGGACCGACGGGAACAGGGCGTCAAGCACTCGCTGTCCGACGATGAAGGGCTGGTTGGCCGAGTGCTTCTCCGTCGACGGACGCGGCACTCGCACAGGCCAGGTCTGCATCATGCCGTACTCGGACTTCTTGCCGTCGAACTCGACCTCGAGGATCTTCTCATCGACGGTGTAGCTGCCCTTGTCGGCGATGCGAGTGATGGTACCGCGAGCGCGGGGCGGCAGCAGGATCTTGTGGGTCGAGATGAACGAGTTCTCGTAGACGGTACCCCATACGTCGCCGCCCGAGATGTGGTCGCCAACCTTCAGGGTCGGAGTGAAATCCCACTTCTTCTCACGATCAAGGGCGGGCGCGACGATGCCGCGAGGGATATAAATGCTCTTGGAGATGTCCGAGATCTTCTCGAGGGGCCGTTGGATACCGTCGTAGATGTTGTTCAGCAGACCAGGACCAAGCTCGACGGATAGAGGCTTGCCAGTGCGCAATACGGGGTCGCCAACGGTAACACCGGCTGCGTGGTGGTAAGCATGTCAGCATTGAACTGGCGAGGACTGCTTCGGGTGAGATCAAGGGGACGTACCTGTTTCTTCGTACACCTGAATGGTTGCTTGGTCGCCATTGATCCGGATAACTTCGCCAACCAGTTGGTCGTGGCCTACTTTCACCTGTTTCCCAGACTCAGCACAACTGTTATCTGCAGCTGAAGTGCTCGCTCCCAGCCACATACCAGCTCGTACATGGCAACACCGGCCATATCCTCGGCAACCACCACAGGCCTGGAGAGAAGAGTATTGGTTAGCTATATGACGAGCCGGTGCGGGCGGTCGGACACGATGATGGACCGGGGAAGCTGTTGGGTGTGGACTAACCCGGAGACCGAGTAGATCTTGCCTATTAAACTGTCAGTCATGTCTTCAAGCCCACGAAAGGGGCAAGCTATGCTCGGTCCATACCTGTGTGGAAGCCATCATCACCACTGTCCGGTTTCGACTGGAGTAGAGAACGCCGTGTTAGTTAACTTGTTGGGATCGCATGGGCGTCGACAATCTACACCGCGCGCTTGCAAATGCAAGCGATGCAGGCGAGCATCAGGCAGCGGGGAGCTCACAGGGGCCATGCCGGGCGACGAAGTAATTGCACCGCGAGGAGGGGTTGGTGCAGGGTCAGCAGTAATCGTAATTGTTGTTGTCGTGGAGGGGCGGCCGTCTGGGTCGTCGTCGTCGTTGTCGTCGGGGGTCGTGAGGGTCAGCAACGGTGATGGTAGGACGGAAGGGGGAAGAAGCGGTAGTGGCGGTGGTGCTGCTGGTAGTGATGGTGGAGATCGAGGTCGTGCTGGTTTGTCGGGCGACGGTGGAAGCGGGACGCTTGCAGCTCGATCCAGAACGGCAAGGAGCTGCCGGTCGGATGCCGGGGCGGTGCCCGCCGAGAGGAACAAGAGTGGAGGCGATGATGCAGCGCCTGTTCCAGTGCCTGCTCCTGCGGGCGGCGGGGGCACGTCTGCTGGGGCTTCAGGGGGTTGTCGCTCTCCAGGTCCAGCTCCAGCTCGAACCAACAGCTCAACCAGTGACGGCCGTGGCCTCAACCGCGGCCGGAGTCCCACCTGCATTCAAGGCGCAGCCGCTGTAAACCGGCCCGAAGTGCTTTGGTATCAAAAGCCGTTATGTGTTTCCCGTGTCTCTTTTGGCGTGCAGAACGCAAAATACATGCCCGAAATCGAATTCCTGTTGTACGTGCAGCATGGAAGGACAGAGGGTGGAAGGTGCAAGTGCTGAATTGGCCAATTCCCGGCTGCAAGCAGCTCATTTCCCTTCCAAGGCACTAACGTTGGATCCGGGAGGCAGGCGCAACTGCCTCGATCAGCCCGCCCAGGCCAAAACAAAGCTTAGACAAGAATCCCGAGTCTGCGCCGCACTGTTGGTTGCGCTCCCAGCCTTCCGATTCTGTAAGCACAGAAACCAGGGTTAGGGTCTGACGATGCTTTCCGCGTCAGCTCCTCCGTAACTAAATACCAAGCAATTATAAACACAACAAGAATCTATGAGTTAAAAGAGTCTTCCCCCTTAAATCTGGAGATCATCAGTTCAGCCCAAAAGCAAGGCCCACATTATGCTCGGGACCCTTCCGGCTAGATTGTATTTCAAGCAAAACCGATACATATACCCCCATTCAGTTTCGTCCCCTACCCAAGTTTTGGTCAAATAAGTGTGACAACCAAAGAAACGGTTGTTAGGTTGGCCTTCTTCCAGTAAGCTTGTCTAAGGAGAAGTGAGATCTGATCACCCAATAATTGAATGTAGTTGCGAATTCTGATGTTTGTCTTTTGATTACACAATTGCACAGACCAAATATATATTTACACAATCCGAACCCGACTAACATCACACAGCACATCGTGAAATACGAACAGAAACTCTGCGATGATAGCATTAGACTGCCCGTCGTGCCCCGTCCAACGGGAAGCACACAGCTGCACCCATCCTGATGACTCCCGGGCTAAGCAGCAATGACCTTATGTCTCCCCCGTCTGTCATTGCTCTAGAGAGTCCCTAGTTCTCCATCCGGCTTCCCAGGCACCAAGCCAACATGGAAGATCTATAATCCCTTTCTCTTTTTCCTTTCCCATCCCTCCCACTTCCCCGATCCACCTCTTCTCCTCAAAGAAGCGACCTCCTGATCTCAAAGTTTGGAATGGTTCAAACCCAGAAAAGATCGAGAAAGGCACCGGGGCGGCAGTATCAACAAACAAAACATTATGAGTATTACACATAGAGACCCATGGCAGGCAGTGGCGGTAGGGGTAGAGTAGCAGCAGTAGGGCATTCAGTTGAGGAATCCCTTGCAAGCGGCAGTCCCGCACAGACAGGGGATGCGATCGGTGCTGCCTAGCTCGCGCTCGAACTTGTAGTCGTAGGTCAACTCCTCATCTGCGATGAAACTCAGTTAGTTCATGTTCTGGACTGGGGGCCAGGGGAGGGCAATGAAAGAAGGTGAATAGGTGTCTGGGAACCAGGAAAAGAGAAACTTACTCTGTGCAATGTCCCGGAGAGCATAAATAACAATCCGCTTGCTACCCTCCACCTTGATAATCTTGGCTGTGCAGTTGGGCATGCAACTGTGGTTGATAAACCGCGCGATGCCGCCCTTCTTGGTCGCGTCGATGACCGTGTTCTCGTCGATCCGGAACAGGTAGCTACTACCGATCCCGCTCTTGAGGTACCGGTTCTCGCGTAGCTCCGCAATCTGCTGCCGTACCTCCTCACCCACGTACTCTATGATCATGTCGTCCTTGGGAATGTTCTCCATCGCGTACAAACCCCAGTTGTGGATGGCCGACCGCGCGAACTTGACCGGCTTCTTCCGCTTCTTCAGCTGGTTGAATCGTAACACATCCGAGTCTTGCCCCAGAGTCTTGCGCTGGTCGTTGAGGTCAGCAACAAACCGGCGGTTGTTGGCTCGGTTGGCACGGGAGTTGCCCTTGGCGACGAGACTATCCGCTGCGAGCCTGGCCGCTTCAGCAGCCGCAAGCACCGAGTCTTTGGCATTCTTGCCGTTCTGCGCCTGTCGTTCCTCCCTGGCCTTCTTAACCTTGATGTGGTGAGGCAGATACTTGGACTTCTCGGAGTTGAGAATCTTCTTGACCCCTTCGGCCCTAGCACACCCCGCTGAGTTCGGGACGTAGTAACCCTCGATGCGCACCGGGGTTTTCGCCGTCCCATCCGCCGAGTTGAGTTGACGGATGCGATCCCGCTTCCACAGCCACAGTTCAGGGTCGTCGATCTTGGCGCGACCAAACTTCTTGCGAAGTTGTTCCATGTCGGGCTGATCGGTCGACCCAAGCGCCAGCGTCTCCAAGGCCGCGACATCGAAGCGGAAATCACGAGGGAGATCGAGAACGGACACCTTTTCTGGTGGATACAGATTCTGATCCAGCTCTGGTTTCTCTTCCCGCGCCACTTTGGTCCTCTTCGACTCGGCCGCTGGTTTAGGTGTCGGTTTGACCTCGTCCACTTCTTCTGGCTGCAGGGCTTCCTTCTCAAATATCTCCTGCTGCTGACGCTTGAGGGCCTCCCTCTCTTCAAAGAGTTGCTTCTTAGACTTCTTCTTTGTCCTGCCAGGCGCCTTCTTCATGGTCTTGCCATCTTGAGGCAGAGGTGTCGGTAACCGGGAGCTGTCTGAGTCCTTCTCCTCACCGGCTGTTGCATCAGGAAGGAGAATGTCGTCTGGCGAAGGTTCCCTCGACGGAAACTCGGATGTTTCGATGCGATTAATAGTCACGCCGAAAAGCTCTTCATCCGTCTTCTTTTGTCGTTTGATGGCGGTTTCCACCTGGAGGTCTAACTTTCGCTTCTTCTGCACCGCCGAACCGTCGCCCAGTGCAAAGCTGGCCTCGGTCATGGAATCATCCTCGCCAGGGCCCCACGATGCGTAATCATCCTTATCCACATCCTCATCCGTACTCATACGGCTGCGAGGGCGAGACTCGGGTTCCTCTGTGTCACGGCCGAGCGACATCCGGTTATCAGCTTCGTCTTCGGACTCGCCCTCGCTGTCGCTTTGCAGCCGGTAGTGGAGAGATCGGAAGGCAGTACGCCTAGCAACCGGGCGGCTGCGTGCGAACGGGTCGTTGAAGCCATGCTTGCGCGTGTTCAGCCCAGCGTTCTTCACCTTTCGAATACGAGGTAACGCAGATACGTCGAGGCGGGCGGTCCGGCGCTCGATGGGATCCGTCCTCGAGTTGGGTGTGCCAACCGGGGACTTGTCTTCAAACTCGTCGGGCCGAATTGGAGCCAGCCTTGTGCTAACAGGATCCTCAATATTGAGCTTGCGTCGCTTCGCCGCATGGTTAACGGGGTCGAGAAAGCCAAACAGCGCGGGTGCCGCAATTTTGGTGCGTATGTGCTTGATTAGCTGCTCCTTCATCTCCCGTAACACCACGTCCCTGGCCTCGAGAACAGGGTCGTAGTTCTTAGCCCTCTGCCGTTTCTCTTCCTCCAGGTCGGCTTCTTCTTCTCGTCGACGGCGATCGTGTTCCTCGCGCTTGGTCCGCTCGTCGTCGCGCCGACTTCGGCCATGTTCCCGGTGTGATCGGGTATCATCGTGAGGCCGCCGATGTTCCGGCGTGCGGCTGTGGCGCCTGGTGTCGGGCGTATGTGGCATTTTGCCTTCCGTTCCGTACAGATGCATATCCATGACCATGGTGTAGGTGAAGAAGGCGGTTTGGTTTGCAGACCGAAAACAACGCTCAGTCTCAGCACGCCCGTGTCCTGAATCCCGGAAGACGATGTAGTAACCGGACCTGTCGGCCCGGACGTCCTCGAACATGTATGTTTTGAGACGTCGCTTCATGTGGGCGACGGTGGTGGGCATGACGGGCACATGTTCATGGCCAACGAAGAGGTAAGGGTCGTGCTTCAGCTGTGGCGAGATGGGTTCTGCTTCGATGATCGAGTCCGGCCGAGGCTTCGGTACCCATGCGCCTTGGGCGCTCACTACCCCGGCCCGATGCGCCGCTGGCCCTTTGGGGGCAGTTGGGGGAGGACCAGGAATGATTTCTTTCGGCTTTGGGCCGGTCGGAATCTTCGCGTCCGCTGCCGCTTGTGGCTCTTCGTTTCCCTTCTTAAGCACATCCTCTAGCATGCGGGAGCTTTTCCTACCCTCAGCGTCATATTCGACCCGGACTGCGCTTGCCTCAATCCGCTTCCCATGCATCGCCCTGATGGCCCGCTTAGCTGCCTCGGTCGCGGGAATTGGAATCGGGCGCGAGCGGCTCGGTTTGCTGTCTCGATATCGAAAAGTAGCAAAGCCCAAGTAGCTCCCCGTGTCTGGGTGCATTTTATTGCTACTCTCGACAATGTCGCCGAATGAAGCAAAGACAGCTGTGACCTTAGAGAAAGCGATCAAAGGATTGAAACCGATGACCACAATCTGGGTCGGCGGCCCGGGGCCGCAAGACGTTTTTGGGTCATACTTGTACGGCTTCAGGTTGTACGGCGCATGGCGCAAACGGGCTTTCGGGAGGTGGAAGTCGACATTGATGTAGTTGAGCCTCCCACCTTTTGCAAGGCGTGGGTCTGGGGGGGGAGCGTCGTCTTCATTGTTCTATGCGCAGCAGTATTAGCCAATTGATCCACAATCAAGACGACGCTCCCCCCATTTCCAAGTGTGAGATTATCATTATGTACATACCAAGCCAAACTCCTTGTATATTGGTTTCGCCTTTTTCTTTTCGGAACTCGAAAGAGAGGTATCAACAAGAGGGTCATATGTACGCTTAACGCATTGAATCGGGCGAGCGGGGTCGCGTGCAGGGAGGCGTTCGATAGCCGGGGTGTCACAGACGGATGCGTTGAGCATCGAGCCAAAACCGTCTATTCCGTCGGTATGTCGAGAAGCGGTTGGAGGCATTTTGTTGTGATGTGTGGTCGTAGATATGTAGGAGGAGGGTGACGCGATGGCGGTAGGAGGGGTCAGTTGATTATGTGTCCGTTTTAAGGCGCCGGGGGCGCCAAGTCGCGTAGCGCCGCTGAATACTGAGGAGCTTGCACTGGTATGAGGACTGGCCGATCCAATGGCATTGAATGTATCTCCGGCGAGCGACTCGGTGTCGTCGGGTGGAGGATGCGCCACATGGAAATCGTTGTTGCCGTTCAGGCGAGAAGCTGATGGGAAGCCTGAGCCAGGCCCATCGCCATTGCGAGAGGAAACCGAGTTGTCGAGGGGTGAGTGATAGCTGTGTGAATCATCTAGATGGGTAGGTGGAGATTCCTGCGTCCTTTCCCTCGCCTTCTCGCGTTCTGTAGCCCTGTCCCTAGCAGCTCGTGGCGCGGCGGGGAAGAACTGGGCGAAACTCGCACCAGCGGGCGGCGTCATGGCGAGAAGGGGTAATTATTGCCGTTCCCGACGTTTCCCAACCATCATCCCTAACACTAGCGATACTGGGAGGCACCATGCATCGAGGTTGTTGATGAGATTGAGTTGCGGTGTGCCGGGGCAATTACGCGCGCATGTGCCGTTCACGCGACAGTGACCAAGCGACTCTGGCGACCAGGAGGCCGTCGCTGACCTGCGCCGTGGGCTGGGGGCCGGCGAAGGGCGCTGCTGGGCGGCAAAAAGGGAGCTGAGCAGCAGGGAATTCGTGCGATGCGTTTAGCTTTGTTTTGGTCGGAAATAGTCCGCGGGGGAAGCCAAAGCAAGGCGTTAGGGTGAATCGTAAATTGAAGTGAAGTTAAAAGTTGAGCATCGTTCGGGGCGTGTGAAGTCGCGAGTTTCCATTGTCTCGCTAAACCCAAATGGAGCAGACGCAGACCTTGTCAAGGTGGTCCGAGCGCCATAACGAGATCGATGGGTGCCTGTGACTTTGAGAGCGTCCCAAAATTACGGTGGGGACCTTGATGCATGTTGCAATGAGTGGTGCAGCTGATTCTCATGGTCAAACCAAGCCCCCGATGAGAGAGTCTGGGTGATGGAAGAAGGTTTGAAGGGTTGCCTCGAACCTCAGCCCCCAGAAGTACTATGTATTGGGCGATTTACTTGATGGGGTCAAGTGGTTGTGAAAGTTTCCATAATTTTCAAGCGATACACAACGGAACCCGGCGGATAATGTTACAGATCGTCGAGACGGTAATTTCCTTGCACTTTTCATGTAACGAAAGATCACGACGGATGAGCATGAGCAGAGTTCAATACCAAGACCAGTTGTTCGGTGGGAGAGGAGGAACAAATGCGATAAAGTGAATAAGGTGGGCAACAAAGGGCAGACTAGAATAAAGATAAAATGAGTGACTGTCATTCACCCAACAGTGCCACTGTGACACGTAACTAAACCCCCAAATCCGCGCCTTGAAAATCCAGAGCCCAAACCAACGCCGCGATCCCATGTAACACCCCCACAGACACTATCACAGCCTTATGATTCGGAAGTGAGCCCAGAGGCATTACTCAAAGTCAGCCGTGAGCTGGAAATCAGATTCATCATCATCCATCGGAGGCAATCCTCCCCCAAGACCATCCTCCTCCTCCTCATCGTCGAAGATGGATAGAAAGTCGGGCTGCTTTTGCTCCGTTGCATGGGCATAGCGGGAGGGTGTAATGGTTGCGTCCGAGCTGGTCGATACTGCGCTGACGGTCCGCGTAAACGCGCGAGGCTTGGGGCCTACAGTAGGTTGCCTTGTGGGAAGGCTGCGAGCGGCGTTGCTGCTGGGTGCGTGGACGGCAGACGACAAGGATCGGCCCTTGTTATAGCCCAAAGTACTGCGAGAGGCAGCGGAAAGTGCTGCTCGTCCCCCGCCCGAAACATTTGCTGGTTCCATGGGCTGCAATACCTTCCGCCTCGGCAGCAAGAATCCTTTGGTGGAGGCCTTTGTGGCTGCTGACATAGGTGCCATGGCTGGTCTCGCATGAGAGCCAGCTACTGGCTTCGGACGCATTGCGAGGGCCGATGCTGCCTTTCTGGATGCGACGGTTGAGGGCTGTCGAGTGCCTTGTCGTACCACTGTTTTTACAGTGGTAGGTGCCCCAGCTGCTAGTGCAACGCTGCTCTTTTTCTTGAATACGTCCCTGCTCTCTGGGATATCACCAATGCTCCAGTCGAAGTCGTCCATATCTTTCTGGATTTGCTCCTCACCCCTCTCAAAGCTGCGCTTCTGCCGCTCCTCCAAGTCCCGGTCTTGGGCCGTCTTGCCCTCTCCATCCACCCGGTTAAAGTAATGCTTATAATAACCCTTGAACATGTTCTCGGGGTTTAGCCCTTCAAACGTCAGGACATTTTCGGGGAACACCTCCGACTCGTAAGGGGGTTCTATCGGGTTCGGGGGCGCATATTCGATTTCTTCGTCCTGTAGCGGGGCAATATCCTCGTGTACCTCGAGTTTGGACGATTCGGTTTGCGGCGCAGCCTGCTTGGGGCGAATCGTCGTGGTCGGCTTTAAAGCACTCTTTTCAAAATTGCTCGCTCCAGGTTTGGCGCCAGGCGTTTGGTACGTCGACCTGGCTTTGGCATTGGTTGTCTTGTTCCCAAGCGGCGCGCGGCCCGTTCTAGGACCTGCATGTTTCGTTAGAAAAATGGAAACAATGTAGAAGGATTTAGTCGCGAAAGGAAAACTCACCCGCGGGTGTCACCAGGGCCATCTTTCCAGCTTTGCCATTTTCATTGTTGTTTTTGCCTCGTAACACACTCTTCCCATTAAATCCGTGGTTCACATTTTCGTCGTTTAGCGGCACCTTCAATGGAGTCTTCGGGAAGCGAGCACCAGGTGTCTTGGCCTGCAATTGTTGCTTCGAGGCACCAGCCTGGTGCTTGTAGAGATTCTCCTGGTCGTGATGTGCGGCGAGCATCGTTGCGGAGCGGTGGGATGACCTCCCGAATGGCGATGTCGTGGTGATTCAGAGGTTTTGGCGGTCAAGATGTTCGCGTCCAAGATTGGTCAGTTCGATGCACAATGAGCATTGCCTCGCGGCGTCGCGTGGCTGGGGATCCGTTTCGGAAATGGTCGTTGGGGGTTGGCACAGCAACGGCGCAGCTGGCATGGGGGCGGGCTAGGCCCGGCTAATCATGGTGGGGTCGATCAGACAAGTGACGGCACCCGTCGCAACAAATGGAAACACCGCCGTTTTGGTGAGGGGCAATCGCTGGTCTTCATTTCCTCCACGGGAACGGCTTGGCTGCCTTCTAGGACTCCGTACTTCTACCACCTTCTTCCTCCACAACCAACCTTCGAACCACAACTTCTGCTGATATCGCCTTTCCGATTTTTCGTTACTTTAGTCCACGCTTCAGTTCCCAACATTGCCCAGTTCCCGCCTTTCTCATCCGCTAGCAAAAATGGACCGCATCAAGGAGGTGAGCTCCCCCGCCCCTTTTCTCGCGCGAACTATACCCCTGCTAGACCCCACCATTGGGTTCACTGGCCCCCCGAGACGATCGCGCACGTTGCTGGCTTGGTGTTGCAAAACACTCGTATCATCATGTCAACGACGAGGCGTCACTCTTATCGTTATTACCTTACCATCGTTATTGGCTCCTTTAGCAACATAGGCCTTAGGATCTCGATTTGATGACTAACATGTCTCGCTCTCTAGAAAATGAACCAGCTCCGTTTGGAGGCTGAGGAATCGTCCAGCAAGGTCGAGGAGCTCCAGGCCAAGGTCAAGGCGCTCGAGCAGGACAACCTTGCAAAGGAACAGGAGATTACTTCCCTTTCGCACCGCAACAGCGTGCTCGAGTCTGAGGTAGAGAAACTGGAGACCCAAGTCAAGGATCTCAAGTCATCGGCCACCGAAGGCCAGGCGCACGGAACTCAGAACGAAGCGCTGACTCGAAGGCTCCAACTCCTCGAGGAAGAGGCCGAGGAAGCCGACAGGACTTTACGCGAGGCCAACGAGAAGTAAGCAGACGCTGCGCGGGGGTTAAACCCCGCCCCCAAGCACCCATAAGAACAAGCCGTACTAACCGCCCCCTCTTTTCTCAGGCTCCGGCAGACCGACGTTAAGGCTGGACATTTTGAGCGGAAGGTTCAGGCCCTCGAGCAGGACCGCGATCAGTGGGAGCAAAAGTACGAGGAGATGGCCAAGAAGCACGCCACCGTGCAAAAGGAGCTGGAAGACTTCCAGAACGAGATCAGCACCATCTAAGTCGAGCACGGTCTGGTTGGGAGGCGGGTATCCTCAGGTCCAGTTGTCCGGTACAGATTTGGGTTCTTTGCGTGTAACATGCTGCCTCGACCGAGGAGCATTTCGAAGGGGCGGTTCTTCTAGCACCGCCGATATTCACAGAGTGCTGCGGCGCTACAAGCAGGTCCATTCGTCCAACTCGCTGCCTAATCACGAACACCAGACGGTGTTCTGTCCAGACAGGGCCCTTGTTCTATTTTTGTGTAGTTGTTTTAATACGCTATCGGCCCAGTCTACTTTTTTCTCCTTTTCGCCCTCTGCCGTTTGTTTTCGACATCTCTATCGAACTTGTTCTCGTACCGGAACTTTGGCTTCTTGTTGGCCCGTTCTTTTGGCGTCTTAGTGGGACCCTTCTTCTCTTCTTGTTTCGGGGGGCCATGTTCGTTCTGCGAGTCCTCTTCATCCTCTGACTTTTCGAGTGTCGGTTTGTGGAAACCATCTCTGTCAACACTAACCGCTTCGACGGTGACCGTTGTGTACTTGTCCTCATCTATGTACTCCTCCTCCAGGTCAATCGGTGCTTCAATTACATCGTTGTCAGATAGACCACCCCATTCCTCTTCAGAACCGTTCTCATTCTGGTCCGCTGTGCCCGCGTGCTCGGCTTCGCGAAGGATTTTATTGATCGCTTGCACGTGGTCTTCTACGGCTTGCTTTCGGTCTTCCCTAATCTGTTGGTCGTCATGTTAGGGCAACTAGGCGTATGGCGCATTGTAGAAACCCTGGCTACAACATAGCATACCTGTTTCCTGAGTTCAATTCGCTCCTCCTTGGCCTTCTGCTCGGCTACCTCCTGCGCATGCTTGATGCGCGCCTGCTTGCGCTTGTGAAATCCGGTAAGGTATTCGGTCCGGGCGTCTCGGTCGAAGGTAATCTCTTCAATCGCATGGACCGTCTTTCTCTTTTTTGGCGGCGGTGGCGCGGTCTTTCGTATCCTTGGCTGTGCAAACATTGTGAATGCTCCCAGCCAGGAGGGTGTAACTGTCGGCTAGTTCATTGCACCCGTCTCGCAGCAAAACGGACGGCCAGAGGCAGAATGGAATTTAATATGACCCCTGCAATGCATCGGCTTATCGGGGTTTCTGCCAGTCTCCACCGCCCCAACATGGCCTCCCGGGATCCACTCGGCGCGCAGTTGGCCGCAGCATCCAAGCCGACCAGTGGCAGCTCCATGGGATCGCGGCCGAGACGCAATCCATCACCAACCAACCTGCTTTACTGCTGCACCACGCCGACGACAGCAACGGCTCGGCATCACCACTAATCGCCACCACAATGAAGTTCACCACATCTGCGGCTTTGCTCGCTTGCGCAGCGTCACAAGCGCATGCGTTTTCCGACTCATCCCCATTCATTTTCCTCTCCACAGCTAAGTATGGCTACCTATACCAACCTCCTGGTCATCCAGACAACCGTCGCTGTGTTAGCAACGCTTCCTCGTCCTACTCGCCCTCGCATCTATCCACGATTCACCCAATACAAAATCATCGTCGTAGAAGCAATTAAACTAATGGACCCTTCCAACCCAGACTCTCCTCCCCACCGCAAGCCGCTCAACTCCAAACCGCCTCACAAGTCCTCACCACCGCCCAATCCTTGCTCGCATCATGCCCGACCAAGCGTTACCTTCTCGTTTCGCAGCCCAACATGCACGCTGCGGACGTGCGCAGCGATGATAGCAACAACGCATGCCGCATGCCCAACCTGTGCCGCGCGGCCGAGGAGCAGAACAGCTGGGCCGTCGCCGAGGTCATTGGGCAGATCACGGACGCGCCTCTGCGCGAGCAGATTGAAAAGAGCTGCGGAGGGGACGTATTGGTGGAAAGGGTCGAGTTGCGGCATTTGCCTGCTGCGTCGGATCGGGAGGGGGCCGAGAAGGAGAGGGGCGTGGTGTTGAGTGATAACGGTGTGTAAGATCCTGCGTTGGGTGGTGGGTGGCTAGTCTGTGTGAGTGGCTAAGCATACTAACATCTTGGATTCAAAGATTACAACCTCGGTCGGCTTCTCGACGTGCTCGACGACGATGATTACACCATCCTTGTCTTCTCGGACCCGAACGAGTTCAAGGCGTACGAGCCCGAGTTCGGCGCGCCGGTGCACATGGACCTGAAGCGCCGGTCCAGTGATGCGCCGCGGGCGGCTCGGAGGCAGGCGGACGACGCGAGGGACAACCGTCCGCTATTTGAGAAGTACCAGTTCTTCACACCTGGTAAGTCATCCCTCGGCGGCCTTGCTTTCAATTGCGCGTTACTAATTCTTGTTCAAGGTATCTTTATGTCCTTCATTGTAGTCGGCATCATCCTCTCTATCTTGGGCGTTGGACTTAAGGCCCTTGCGAGTCTTGAGGTGTCGTACGGCGCATTCGACAAGGACATGGGCCCGGCCGCCCAGAAGAAGCAATTGTAGAGTATCGTGTGGTCGTGGCGTGTGTGTTGGGCAATGTACTGTTTAGTTCCTGGATATTGGATCGTCTGTAGCGTAGCTACGCGGGTTGGAGTTTATTGGCTTGAGCATAATTGTGGTATCCATGGTTAGAATTTTCTGAACTCTTCCTTCGCCCTCCCTTTGATAATCCTTTCCCGCTCTGGTTGCCGCGTCGAAGTCCGATAAATACCTAGTCGCTCCCTGCGAAAGTAGCACATCTCGCCCTCTCTTCATGAAAGTGACTCTCCGTTTGCCTAGTCCGTTCTCCGTCATAATTGTCGTTAACCCCCCATTTGAAACACCCCTTGCCTGTCTCCCCTCCCTCATACTAAATGACTCGGTAACAAAAAGTTGGCGATGCCCTCCCGTACGGCATACTCATGTCCACAATGCCCACAAACCAGCTTGCCCTCGTTCATCTGGGTTTCCATGAGCAGGGTGTGCAGTTCCTTCAGCATCTTCTCGTCCGCTTGGAGTTCCTCCGCAGAAGGAGGTTGCTCAGGGAGTTGCGGGAATCCAAGCTGAGAATTGTTAAAATCCATAGTGATTACTGGTCTCGGGAATGGAGAGGCTGTCATGGTCGTGAAGAGAGTGTTATGTTCGCAGGAGTGAATGAGGAGCGGAGGGGAGTTCGACGACACCATACCCCTACGTATTTCGGCGTTGGATAGTTGATGTTAACAAGATCTAAACAAAATCACTTACCTCTGTCGATGTTGTCCGCAAGGCGCTCCAGTCGATACGGGGCAGTAAGTTGACTAACAACTGCGGGTTGAGTTCGACATCGTCACTGACAAGTTCCGCATCCTTGGGGTGAAGGGGGAACGAGTCAGACGAGGACTTGCAGGCCTTCACGGCGCAGGACAAAAAGTTTAATGTAAGGACCTTCATTTTTGACAATTTGCTGGTTTCATGTCGGGAAAATCGGTTCTTCAAAACGGGTTGGATATTTTTGGGTCTGTCACTGTTGGAAAAAATGGTGATGCTTGAAACGGGGCCACTTGCATCTAAGCGAGCAGCAAAGATGAGCTCACTATATTAGGCTCAACACACACATCATACACCGGTCCCAAAGTAGGTAATGCCACAAGAATACTTCAATCCCTCAATATGTCCTCAAAATTTCACAGCTTACGCGTTGGCCTTCTCATAGCCGGCCCCGTTCCGGCCACGCGAGAACCGCAGCCAGGCCACAATCACCGCCACCACGATACCAACAAGAGCCACCTTGACCAGGAAAGGCCAGTCGTCGCCAGACTCATCTGCAGGAGCGGGCTTGTTTCCAGCGGGAGGGGCGATCGGTCCATCTTCAGGGGCATCGATGCCTGCACGAAAAGGTAACAACAAAGAACCAACGATCAGTACATCACCTCTCAGAAGTCGGGGGATGCATCATGGGGAAGTCTGCAGACGAGGTTTGATTGGGAGGAAGGAGAGAGGCCAGTTCATGAATGTGCAGTGTGTATCTTATTGTATATCCACAGAGGTGTCAAGGGAGACGGGGAGTTTTGGCACACATATCAAAGGAGAGCATCCTAGAGCTCCACGTGAATACCTTCAGGGGGAACCTCCAGCTCGCCGCTCTTGGCAATCTTGACCGTCTTAAGCGGCTTGTCGCCCGGGGCAGTCTCGACCTGCTCGACCTTCTCCACGACGTCGTAGCCCTCGAGGACCTCGCCGAAGACGACGTGGCGGCCATCGAGCCAACTATTTCCCGTTGTTGTCAGCATATATGTATCCGAAAAGGTTCATAACGTAATATCGGCTGGCGACTCACGAGGTAACGACAGTGGTGATGAAGAACTGCGAGCCGTTGGTGTCCTTGCCGGCGTTGGCCATGGAAAGGATACCCTTCTTCGTGTGCTTGAGCTTGAAGTTCTCGTCAGGGAACTTGTCACCGTAGACTGCAGCCATGGATGTCAGCAATTATCCAAGTAAACAATTAATTGCCTTTGAAATTGTCGGGGAAACCCCAAATTATCACGTACTCGACTTGCCACCGGTGCCGTCGCCCTTGGTAAAATCACCACCCTGGATCATGAACTGCTTGATCACACGGTGGAAGGTCGAGCCCTCGTAGCCGAAGCCCTTCTCGCCGGTGGCCAGGGCACGGAAGTTCTCGGCCGTCTCGGGGACAGTCTTGCCGTAGAGACCCATCACAACGCGGCCAAGGGGCTCGCCGCCATGCTCAATGTCGAAGTAGACCTTGTGGGTGATCTTGGGGCCTTTGGCAGCCTCGGCGGGCTGAGCGAACATCAGAGCCGCGCCGGCCATAACCGAAGCGGCGACAAAGAGGCGCTTGAAGCTGAGCATCTTGGCGGTTTGATGCGTTTGAGACAGGAGTTGACGGATGGAAGGAAAGAATATGGTGATAAGTCCAAGCAATTGGATGGTTTGAAGGACGGGGGAGCCGGGAAAATAAGTTAAAGCTCACGCCGACGGTTGTTTGTTGAAGCTACGTTTCAACTTGACATGGAGGCACGGATCCATCCATTAAGGAAGCTTCCAACCCCCGGCTTTCTTGGGCGGGAGGGTGGCCACCAGGGGCTTTGCAGTGGCCCAGTGGGTGAGTGGCTCCAGGCGTGCTCCAGTTGCGGGGCCAAAGAACATCCACAGTGATGCGACGCCTGAAGGGGTAAGGTGCCGCTTCCCGTTCCGCTTCGAGATTGTGGACGCTGCACCCACACCAAACCGTTGCTTTAGGTAATGTTCAGCCTCCGGAATCCAGGAACCGAGTTGGCGAGAACAACACCCTTTCGGCCTGCAACGTCATCTCCTAACGGCACTAACAAACAACGTCCGGCTTCCATAACCCAACGCTTTCCGCGCGGACGGTGCCTGGCGCGATGCCCAGCTGCTGGCTTGCTAATGCGACAAGCCGGCTAGCGAACGCGATCAACCAATACGAAGGATGATGTCCTCTACAAACGAGGAGGACCCGTTCCTCCAGGTGCAGCAGTATGTTGTTCCCTTGTGCTTTACCAGAATTATTAGGTCATGGGTCCGTCTAACCTACTCTTTCACAGAGATGTCCTCACCCAACTCCAAACCGCCCGCTCCCTCTTCACCTCCTACCTACGCATCCGTTCCTTGACCACCTCACCCACCTCTCCCGAACTCACCTCGGCCCGCGCCGATCTCGAAGCCTCCCTCGCTACGCTGGCCGAAGACCTTACCGATCTCGTCGAGTCCGTCAAAGCCGTCGAGTCCAACCCGGCCCAGTATGGCATTTCCCCCACCGAAATGGGCCGCCGCAAGCGCCTCGTCCAGGAAGTCGGCGGCGAGGTAGACGACATGCACGAGGAGCTCGCCAAAGCCTCCGGGACTTCCAGCAGAAAGGGGCGGCCAGGCGCGAGGGGAGGGGCTGGGAGCGATCTTCCCGACCCATCAGCCTTTGCGATTCCCGATGGCGAGACCGACGCCAACAATTCCAATCCCGATTATGCCGCTGAATTCGAGCTCGAGCAGCAGGAGGTGATGATGCGCGAGCAGGACCAGCACTTAGATGGGGTGTTACAGACCGTAGGAAATATCCGGCGGCAGGCGGACGACATGGGCCGTGAGCTAGAAGAGCAGGTTGAAATGCTGGATCACACGGAGCGGCTGGTAGAAAGTCTTGGAGGGAGGCTGCAGATGGGCATGGACAAGCTCAAGTATGTTGCACGGCGAAGTGAAGACAAGTGGAGCAGTTGTTGTATTGGGGTTTTGATCGTTGTGTTGATAATCCTGCTGGTTTTGCTGTTGATATTATAATGCGTGCGGTAACAGGATGGATGGCCGGGCGGTGGGTGGTGAGTGCTGCGAGCAGAAGCATGGCTTCGGCGATTTCCTTTTGCGATGATCGGGTTGTACGATTTGATACTGGGACCTACATAGCAAGGGTTGCCGCGAACGGGCGTCTAGGTTGTGTCGGTTTATCGTCTTTTTTTCAGTATGTTTTGGGTATCTACATAGAACCGGGCCAATATATGCGGTGATGCGGCAAAATGCCACTCACATCCGCCGACCCAGTGTGGCCATCCTCAACAGGTACTCAAACGACTAAACCCTGACCCTCCCTTCGGAGCCAGAAACGAAAGATCGATGCCATGTCCCCGCCCTTTCCCTCGGGAATGCCCAGACCTCCCCATCTGTCCAGCTATCTATCCAAGAACTAACCCGGTGTCCCTACGTAGCACCTGGGCTAACACCTCTAACGAATTTGCCGCAGCCGACTTCTGCGGTGCTCGAGCTGGGAACTCGACCAGCGCCGCGCGCAGAGCCGGGATAGCCGCTGACCCGTAAAACTCGATAAACTTCTGCTCATAGCCGCTCACCATCGCCTTCAACACGACACACTGCGTGTTGGATATTTCCGCCGCTGGCGTGTTGACGATCCGCGCCATGGCCGTCCAGTATTCACGAGGCGGGTACGGGTTGGTTTTGGCGGAGAGGGCAAAGTTGCGCAGCGAGATAGCCGCAAAGCCCGCCCCTAACCCAGTCATGCGGTCCATGTGTTGTTGTTCAGGCACCCACCGACCGCTGTCCTTCCACCAACCAAGCCTTTCCCTCCCCTGTTCCGTCTTTTCGCTCCCTCGATACCCGAAAAGTACCGGGCAAACAATCCTGAGCTTGGCGAGCAGAATGTCAATCAGCGACACGCCGCGCCAGAGGAAGGCCGGGTCGGAGAGCGTTGCAGCAACACACACGCCAACAGGGTCGGCGGTCTCAGGCCGAGCACCCGCCTCGTTGATGAATTGGGAAATGACCGCTTTTGCAAAGATGTTGATCAGATAAAGAAATATTGATGGGAGAATGGGGTCGTTGTGTGTGGCGCCTTCAACCGGGTTTCTCGGTTCCACAACGAAGTTGCTCGGATCTATTAGCTGCGACTGCACTTGGTTCGAAAGTGCCTCGCGTAGGAGTTTTAAGATGGTTTGTTGCTGGAGCACGGTGAAAGGACAACAGTCAGTTCAACGTCCTCAGTCAGAGCCTGGGATAAAAATATCGTACCTGTGTCTTATTCACACCCGCGACACCTTGGGTAACAGTGAGCTGTCCCACCGATTTCCTGATTTCTCGTCGCATGTCGCCCATCCTGCTCTTGAGCGCCGGGTTTGCTTTCGCCTGATCTGTCAGGGACTTTCGTAGCATCTTGAGGTTCTTGTGAATTGTAGTATATCTATCGGGAAGTGGTTGGGCTGGGGGAGGTGCGGCTGAGCGCGAGGTCCCCGGGGCGTTTGTCAAGCCATTGGTCGGCGCCGGGGCACTGTTGAGAAGGCCGTTGATGCCGAGTACAGAGTTCGCTGGTTTCGCCGGCTCTGGTGCCTTGGTCGGAGCTGCCGGGGGATGAGGTTGTGTGGACTGCGCTGGTACAGGAGGCGACAATGGTTTGGGTGCCGTAACGCCCGGGGTCACAGTTGCTGCCGCATTGGCTGCTGTCCCGTTCACCAGGTTTTGAGGGAGTTTGTTCGGCGCCGGAGACGCAGCAGAATTCCCATTGACTGCTGGCGCAGAGGACGGTTCGGGTTCCGGTAACGGCCGGGGGATCTCAACTTTCTTCGCCTTGAGCGCGTTCAGCCTCGCGCGGTCTGCAGCGAGCTGCTCCTCGAGTCGGATCCGCTCCTCCTCCTTGCGGCGCGCATCGAGAATCCGTTGCTGTTCCTCCCTCTTTAGCTGCTCCTGGTACACTCGCTCGGCTTCCTCTCTGACTCGTGCATGTTCTTGTTTTGCTGCTTCAAGAAGATATGCGTGTCGCGCTTCCGAGTTCCTGTCACCGCCGAGGATTTCGTCGAGGACGTTCGTTGGTGGGCTCCCTACCCAGCTATAGCTTCTCCGGGAGGGCGAAGGGGACGCGCGTGTCATTCTCGAAGCGAATGATTTTGAAGTTTAAGAGCGTGGTGTTGCGGCCATGTTCTTCTTTGGATATTTGCCAAGCGCGGTTGGGGAGTGAATCGCGAACACCAACCAGCCAGCCCGTTTGTTAATTCGATGGGGCGCAGTGGCTGGGATCACCCTCGGGCGTGTATCGGCTGATCAGCCGCGCTTGCAGGTTGCCAATGCCGGATGGAGTTGGAGCTCTTCCCACTGGTGTCGAGGGGTCCAAGCAACCCTAACCCTTTCCTGGATTCGAACAGTGTGCCACTGTGCGTGTGTGCGTAATCAGGAGGTGGCCCAAGGTGTTCCACCCCTCGGTTAAACATGAGGTTACGAAACTCGAAGAGAACGCCTTCGGGCAGCGAGCCAAGAGAAAACATTAATATTGCTTCAAGTCTGTTTGCGACCTCGGGTTGTCTGCCTTTTGGAATTGTGTTCCGCCGCGCCGCGAGGTTGCGAAAAAAATAGCAAGACAAAATCGGGCGGGAACCAAAGACGCAACCCCTGATCCCGTTTTCCTTCATCCCTTGCTTTTTGCTTTTACAAGGGGAGAAAACACAGTATCCGCACCTTGAATCTGCCCCATTTTGTAGTGTCCGAAGTCCTCGAACGAGGTATCTTTTTTGTCACCTTCGGGAAAAACTCGTGTCCATTTGACCGGCATTCCGTGCGTCTTGGGAACTGGACCGAATGTTCAAGAATACGTAGCCTGAAGCAAGACGTTTCTCCGATCTATGGTGTACGGGGTGCACGCAAATTCGGGGGCTGCAGTCGAGATGACATCGACGCCTCTACGCCGGTTTTATTTTTGGTTTGCGCCTTCAACAATGTGCCGCAGGAACATGAGTTCCAGGTCAGATTCACATGTACCACTTAGCCCCCACCACCTCACGCGCCTCCCAGAACTGCATCCTCACCGTTTTTGCGCCGGTACACGAGAAATCCATTTTGCAGTTTCGGCGTGTGTTGACGGAAGGGCGACCTCCTCCTGATCGTCTGGGATCCATTTTACGGTGGTGTCTTGTGGACACTGGACCCTGATGCCCCGCCGCCACGACAATGGGGGTGTTGGAAATGTCTCGCATTGCAAAGGGCCACCTCCCGCCTCTCAAGGCTGCCCCGTGTCGAGAAGGGAGGAAACGGTCAGAATCAACAGTTGGGAACGTCCAGTGCTGGGGATGTTGGCGCGCCTATCTCTCCTGAATTGGTCAACCTGGAGAGTCAAACCTTCAATGATCCCGAAAACAGCGTAGCCTGAGCAAGCCGCCCGTATCTGCAAGACTGTGATGGGAGTGACAAGGGGGTGAGGTAGGGGCTTAGTGGGTGTTCTTGGCAAAGTGCACGTCCAAGTTTCCCCACCTCCCAGGCTCTTGTGTCCCAGCTCCGTTTGGATTCGCAGCTCGATGCGGGAACTGCCCCACCTTCTAGTCCATTTCCGTAGCAGCATCCTTGAGCAGAGCTGGGCTTGCTGGGCTCCTGACAGACAGCCGTTGCTTGGGGCACTGGCAGACTGGGCACGGAGCATCAGGCCTGGAGCCTTCTTCGTCGACATCATACAGGACTGAACGAGTTCCTCCTCCTCACCTCACTCGCACCCTCCTTCAACCCATATCCCCTCCCTCTGCCATTCGGCATCCACCCCCCTTTCCAGAACGCCCGTCCATCTCTCTCGACACTCCCTCTTGGTTTTTTTCCATCTTTCATTAACCTCCGTACTTGGGCTTGAATTTGTACAGCTCCTTGAAATTGTTGGCAGCCACGCCTCCGCAAATCCACAACAATATCGCCCGCCAAAACACCACAGCAACAGAAATCACAAGAATTTCCCCGTCCGGCAGACAGCCATCCAACTCCCGTCCACTGCTGCCCGCAACAAACGCGCCCGGTGACACAACCCGTTTCGCACTCGACGTGCATCTATCGATCCCTCGATTCGGTCGACCGATCGACCTGCTCTGCTCGCTTTCCCATCGCTCGCGAACACCGCCGCCATGGATCAGCAGCAGCAACAACAACATCAACAGCAGCCTCAGCCTGGAGGCGTCCCCGGCCCCACCGGCCGCCGGCTGCACATTGCCCATCGCCGAAGCCCGTCCGAGCTGACCCCATTGATGAGCATGTTTGCGAACCCAGGCAGTAAGTCAACATTTCTCCTTATTGGTGTCCGCTGGCGGTCCCCTATTGCCCTGCGGCCCGTCTCAGACATCGCGCAGCGGTTGGACTCGAGCCTCGTACCACCACAACACTCTTCCCTCTTTCATGCGAAGTTAGAGAAAGTAAATAAAGGGGCCAGCGAGAGAGCAATGGCTAACCTAGGCGTGTCTTTCTTCGTACAGTGGAGCAGCTGGCGATCCAGCAACAGATCGACCTGTTACAGCAACAGCAGCAGCAGCTTCAAGCTACCTACCAGCAGATGAGCATGCTGCCCGGTCAGCCTCTCGGCGCCGGCGGTTACAACCCGCTCCAGGCCGGCATTCCCAACATGTCGCCTCAAGCCGGCTTCCAATTTCCGACCCCGCTCCAACAGCAGAATGTGAACCTGGCCCCGCCAACACAGCCGCTGTCACATCGCCGTAATCAGTCGGCTATTCCCAACATGGGCATCGGCCCCCCACCCGCACCTTCGTCTGGTGCTTCTGGATCTGCCTTTGGCAGCTTTGAACACACCCAGGGTAGAGACAATGGCGGCGGTCGCGGCGGCCGAGGTGGTGGTCCTCCGAGTGGTGGCGGCCACCAGAGGCGTCACTCCTTGGCGCTAGCCGACGCCAAAAAGGCCGCCGAGATTGCCCAGCAGAAGCGTACCACGTCCGCGTTTCAATTCCCCGCGCCGGGTGCCTTGAGCTCCGCCGAAAGACCGGAGGACGAGCCAAACGCCGCAAACCCCGTCCCGCCCGTCGCGGAGAACCAGGCTCCGGCCCCGGCTTTCCGTGGCGGCCGCGGTGGTCATGGACGAAGCCAAAGCATGGCTATTGGTGCGAATGGTCGAGGCGGTCTCGGTGGCGGTGACTTCCCGCGTCGTGGCGGCGGTGGCGGCCACGCTCGGACTGGGTCTCGCAACTTCGACAGCAACTGGCGCACGCAGGGCCAGAACCAAAACCAGGATCAGACGGGCAGCGCTCCTCAGAGCCAGGGCTTCCAACCGGGCCATCGCAGCCGCAACTCTGTCAGCCACCAGTCGATCTCGAACATCGGGGCCTTCCAATATGCCGGTCAGCCTCAGCTAATGCAGCTGCCCGGCCAGATGATGATCCCCAATCTCTACGCCGGACAGCAGCTAAACCCTATGCAGCTCAACCAGCTGCAAGCTCTCCAAATGATGAACGGCCAGCACCTGACCGGCCTTCAGGCGAGCCAACACGCTCCTCAGATGGGTGGCCAGCAGCCCCAACAGCAGCAACAGCAGCAGCAGCAACAACAGCAGCAGCAGCGCAAGACTCTTTTCACTCCTTATTTGCCGCAGGCGACGCTGCCCGCCCTGCTAGGCGATGGGCAGCTCGTTTCTGGTGTTCTCCGTGTGAACAAGAAGAACCGTAGTGACGCCTACGTTTCCACCCAAGACGGCCTTCTTGACGCCGACATCTTTATTTGCGGTAGCAAAGACCGGAACCGTGCCCTCGAAGGCGACCTCGTTGCGGTCGAATTGCTCGACGTCGATGAGGTTTGGTCTCAGAAGCGTGAGAAGGAGGAGAAGAAGAAGCGCAAGGATATCACCGACACCCGCTCGGGATCCACCGCCGGTAACAACCAGTCCGGCGGGAACGGCGATGATAACGGCGGGGGTGATGGCAGCATTCGTCGCCGCGGCAGTCTCAGGCAGCGGCCTACTCAAAAGAAGAATGATGACGTGGAGGTTGAAGGTCAGAGTCTGCTTCTCGTGGAGGAAGAGGAGATTAGCGACGAGCAGAAGCCCCTCTATGCCGGCCACATTGTGGCCGTCATTGAACGTGTTGCTGGTCAGATGTTCTCCGGAACCTTGGGCCTACTCCGCCCCAGCAGCCAGGCGACCAAGGAGAAGCAGGAGGCTGAGCGGGCCGCGCGGGATGGGAGCATGTCGCGGCACCATGACTCGCGGGCTCAAGAGAAACCCAAGATTGTGTGGTTCAAGCCGACCGACAAGCGTGTTCCCCTGATCGCTATCCCTACCGAGCAGGCCCCTCGTGACTTTGTGGAGAAGCACCAAGACTATGCCGACCAGATTTTCGTGGCCTGCATCAAGCGCTGGCCCATTACTTCGCTCCACCCGTTTGGAACCCTGGTTGAGAAGCTCGGCAAGATGGGCGACTTGAAGGTCGAAACAGACGCCCTCCTCCGAGACAACAACTTCTCGTCGGACGAATTCGCCGACGCTGTGTTACGCAGCGTAGGCGTCCAAGACTGGACGATTGCTAAAGAAGACGAGGCCGCCATTGCCGCCCGTCGGGACTTCCGTGATGAGAAGGTCTTTACCCTTGACCTGAACGGTTCCCCCGAACTTGGCAATGGTGTTCACGTCAAGACACTGCCTGATGGCAAAGTTGAAATCGGCATCCACGTCCCGGATGTTACTCACTTCGTCAAGCCCAACTCGCTCCTGGACCGCGAGGCCAAGAAGCGCGGCACTGCCGTCCAACTCGTCAATCGATTTTGCGCTCTACTCCCGCCCAAGGTGTCAGGTGAGGTTTGCTCGCTCACGCCGAACCAGGACAGGCTCACCGTCAGTGTTGTTTTCCATGCGCACGCTCACACCGGTGCGGTTGCGGAAGGCGATATCTGGATCGGGAAGGGTATCGTCAAGAGCGGCGGCAGGCTCTCGCTCTCACAGTTGGATGAGGCCATCTCTGGCGATGGCTCATTCTCCCACCAGGCGGTCGAAGGCGGGGACATTTTAGAACTTCACCGACTAACGCAGAAGTTCCGCGAGGCACGCCTGGGCGACGGCAGTGAGCCTATCGCTCCTCTCCGCCTGCTCCAGCAGCTGGATGATGAGAATATCCCCGTCAAGCACAACGTCTTCGACACGACATCAGCCACCGAACTCGTCGAGGAGCTTATGCACAAGGCCAACACCTACGTTGCGCAGCGTGTGGCCCAGGCCCTGCCCGAGAAGGCTCTTCTTCGCAGGCATTCGCCCCCCAGCCCACGCCGTCTGCAGACCTTTGTGGAGCGCATGACTGCCCTTGGCTATGAAATTGACTCGACGAGCAGCGGAACGCTCCAGAACAGTCTGTTCCGCGTCGACGACGACGAGATCAGGAAGGGCATGGAGACGCTGTTGCTCAAGTCGATGCAACGTGCCAAGTACTTCATCGGAGGCAAGACAGCGAAGCACCTCTGGGCTCATTACTCTCTTAACTTGCCACTCTACACTCACTTCACGAGCCCGACCCGTCGCTACGCGGATATTCTTGTCCACCGCCAGCTTGAGGCGGCCCTCTCGGAAGGCAAGATTGAGTACAACGAGGAGCTGGAGAACCTCATCAAGACTGTCGAAGCGTGCAACACGAAGAAAGATTCGGCTCAGAACGCCCAGGAGCAGAGCGTTCACATCGAGGCGTGCCGTGCGATGGACAAGAAGCGCCAGGAAGCGAACGGTGACCTGATCAGCGAGGGTATTGTGGTCTGCGTTTACGAGTCGGCGTTTGACGTTCTCATCCCTGAGTGGGGCTTTGAGAAGCGTGTCCATTGTGACCAGCTGCCGCTAAAGAAAGCCGAGTTCCGCAAGGAGAAGCGGGTTCTGGAGCTTTACTGGGAAAAGGGGGTGCCCAGCTCGGCCTACATCCCCGAGGACGAGCGGCCCAAGGCTGCGATGTCCCAGCGCTACACCAACGCGATGGCTGCCGCCCGCCAGGCTGAGGAAGCGGAGCGCGCCAAGAAGGAGCGTGAGGAGGCCGCAAGGAAGCAAACCGAGACGGGCACCATGTCAACTGATGCCGTCGAGGCCCTCTTTGACGACGACGAAGAGAACGCGTCCGACAATGCGTCGGATGTTACGGAGGCGATGGCCGGTGCATCGCTCGCGGAGCGCCCCACTCAGAGCGTCCCCGGCTCGCCGACCCGTTCCTCGGCCGACGCTGCCAGCGCTCTCCACCGCACCCGCTCCGATTCCAAGGTGCCGGCAGCTGATGCGCCAGAGACGCGCCTCACCAACAAGGAGAAGTACCTGAGCCTGTTCAAGCTCCGCGAGGAGGGCGGAGACTACATCCAGGATGTGACGGAGATGACGCGGGTCCCAGTCATTCTTAAGACGGATCTGAGCAAGAGCCCGCCGTAAGTTCTTTTTTGACTCCTGTCTTGGAAATTCTCAACAGCTGGTGGTACGGATTAAGCTAACAGATACGATAGATGCCTCACCATCCGGTCCCTGAACCCTTACGCTCTGTAATTAGTCAGAGTACAGGTAGTAGTGGGGGTTAGCACGAGAAGCCGCCGCTTGATGAAGCTTTGCACCGCGGTAATCGCCTAATCTTTTGTGTGGATATCAGGGCACGATGGAATATCGATGGAAGAAGGGTGGAGGGGGAATGGGGAAGATGACAACCAAAACCTGCAGCTTGTTTTTGTAATGATGCATGTTGCTTGGGGGTTGTCAAAGAAATGGCGGGGAGACGAGCAAGTGAGTCAACGAAGGGACCTTGAGAGTCAAGGCGGAGAATGAAGGAAAGATAGGAGGCAAAAGATGAAGGAGGAGGAGAAGTGAGGGAGGGCGAGGTGGAAGAGACAGAGGCAGAGAACACATAAGGCAACCATCTAATATTGTTGAAATAAACATTGTTTCTTGCATCGAATCATGTCCTATCCGATCAGACCCATGTGTCTGCCGGGGATCGGGAGTTTGAGCCTGTGAGATTGATGGACGGGATAAACGGGGAGTGGGGTGGATTTGTAGCCGGGTGGTAGTCGGGGCCGGTTTCATAAATGTGAAAAAGGTAGTGAGCTTCCACAATGGCTGCTTCTTGCGTGAGTGCGAGAGCTTTCGGCATAATAGAACGGTGGATGTGGGTTGCTTCAGACTTGCCGGATCCCCGGGTCGTCTTCCGAATGTCCATGGAGGTGGTGAAGTCGGACACTGCTAACTCTCTTCCCGTCCCCCTTTTCCCCTCAATTCTTGTTTTCGGATTCCTGTTGTTCCGTTTGTCGCTCCCATCCTTGGTGGACAGCTCTTCTAGGTTATTACTCTGCCCATCATCTTCAACCCCTTTAAAACAGAGGGGCAGTATGTTATTCTAATTGTTATGGCATTCCCATTGATAAGTTTCCGCTTAAATCTCATGAGGTGCTTGAAGTTCTCTATGGCTAGACTCAGTCTTGGTTGCGGGTAGAGAAAGAACCAAGTTGCTATATAATTACTCTGCCCAAAGCGGAAGGGGTGATGGCCTCTTAAATAAGGACTTAGCTTTAACTACCGTCCGGTCAAGATATTATTCTCCCTTTCAAAAAAAAAGTCCCCAAAACAAGAAGTCCCGAATTTATTCAAGTACGTCCAGATAAATCCTGTCGGTTATCATCATTAACTTCAGCCTCGTGTCAGCCAAGCTGGCGTGGGGTCGGAAAGCCGCCCGAGTTGTTTTAAATCATAGCTTCATTTTTATTATTCTTGTTATTTTCATTTCCGCAAGCGTGGTCCCATTTCCACGGCCCTGATGGGCGGGGTTTGAGGAAACGATGAATCTCACCCGCACGAGACTTACGTGCTCACTTACATAGCACGGCGGCTTCTACTCCCCGCCTAGTTAAAAGGTGAGATTTCACGCCCGGCGTCCATTCTCCTCAAGGAGGAAACAGATACCGCCGCTCAGTGCAACAAATGTCGTACGATATGGAAGACGCAATGTTGCTGATCCCGGACACCGACATAAACTGGCACGCCGGATTGCGAAAATTGCCCGCACCGGCAGGATCCCAGATCGCCCCAAGGGTTGCTGCGCGGCCATTCTTCTGTCCGAGTCGTGCTCGGGTGTGTGGTGCCGGGGAGGCAATGGTGATCCCGGTCCGCACGGCCGTTTCTCTGTCAAACTATCGCCTCTTTCACAAACTATCACACTATCTATCCGACTAGGCGTTGTGGGAGCAAGGACTTGCCGGGACCCGAAAGCTTGACCAGTTGTCAGACTCCTGGTGGCCAAACCGTGACTGTCCTTTATCACCAACAGCCGAAAAGTTGGGGGACAACGTGACGGTGGAGTAAAATCAGTACCGTGGACGGCCAACATTATTGTTCTCACTAAACGACAATATAGGCAGACGGCCTAAAAAGCATAACCGGAAGCAAATTACAGCTGTCGCAGACGCGCCCGCAGACAGTCATCACCCCTCGGTTTTGATGTGGTCCGTCTGATTGAAACAAGTCTGAGACGAGCATCGTGGGCGCCACTGTCGCAAATCCTCGAAGCGTGGGAGCCGTGCACCCGTACGGCCTTGGCGTTCGCCCCCTCGACCCCTTCTAGCCAATCAAGGCCGTTCTGGCCGACCCACAGAGCAAACCCCCAACTTGTTCCCTGCACACGGCCGTTGGGATGCCAGGTGCCGAGCAGGGATGCGAATAACTTCGTCCCAACCTTAAACATGTCCCGCATCAGTCTGATTGGTTCACTTCAGCCGCACGCCGGCCCTCTCGCAACCGCGCAGGGGTCATCCGGGTCCCCTATCACGGCGCCTGCAGCAAGGAGGTAGCCTCGATATCTTCCTGCTGCAGGAACAGGAGGGTAGTTGGGTAGTAAGGAAAGAAACGAAACATGACGAAAGACCCCGGGTCCTCCTTGCCATCCGAAGTCGATCTTGGCACCGTCCTTGATCCCGTTGGGGGTGCCTAAGATGGCCCCGACCGAAAACTCGAGCTTTCGAAGGCGACATCGTCTGGCCCGGGCGTTCTGGACGTTGCCCTGAGCGTTCTCTCAGGGTCAACCGCCCCGGCAACTCGCCCTCCCCGCCCAGCATTGTCCTAGCCGGTTGGATGTTTCTAATCCCGTGTCCCTTGTTTGGCCTTCCATACGGAGAGAAGGGGAGGGGGGGTTGGATGGTGTGATGCGGGTCCCGGAACTGTCAGCAGCCGCCGGTCATGAAGAGAGGCGATCATGTCTGGCCTTGTGTTATTCAAGGGCCCGTTTCCCACTTACACACTGGGGGTTTCGCCTCTTTTTCTTCTTCTTTCCTTTCTCATCCCACGCCTCCGATCTTGTTCGTTTCTCTCGCCCCAAAGCGCTGGTCTGCTTTCACTCTCCTTCAAGCAGCGCAGTCTGTCTCTCTTTCAATCCCCTTCCACTCCAGCACATGCTGTACTAGCTTCTTAATATTTTTGTAATACCTCAGGCAGGCCTTCAATTCTACAGCCAGGCTAGACTTGCACCTTCGATCCAACGTCCACTTCACTTTGGACGACTCAGGAGTTTCAAAACGGAGATTGCCTAGGAACACGGGCCAAACTAGATTATAATCGACACGCACCAAAGACGAGATGCCTTCCATCACGAAGACCTTTGGAGTTGTTGTGGCTGGGCTGGCGGCCGTCTCTTCAGCACTACCGGCGGTTCCAAAACTGAGCCGGTCCCAGATGAGGATGTATCACAACGCAAAGCGTCAAAACGCCGCGGCCGCAGCACTGGGCCTCAACGATGTTGACATCCTGCAATTGTAAGAACGCCGCGCGCCACGGGCTGGGGAAAACGACCAGGATACTTACCTTTGTATGATAGCGCCCTGACTCTGGAGTGGCTGGAAGCGACCTTCTACCAGCAGGGCTTTGCCCAGTTCCCAGCAACCGATTTCCAAGCACTCGGCCTCCAGCAGCAAGACATCGACGCCCTCACCAAGATCGGCAAAACAGAAGAGGAACACGTCAGCCTCCTCCAAAGCGCCATCGCCCAAGCCGGTGTCCAACCCGTCCAGCCATGCACCTACAACTTCGGCTTCACCGACGCCGCCGGCATGGTCGCGACCGCGGCCGTCCTCGAGAACGTCGGCGTATCCGCCTATCTCGGCGCAGCCTCCCTCATCTCAGACGGCTCCATCCTCACCACAGCCGGTTCTATCCTCACCGTCGAAGCCCGCCACCAAACCTTCATCCGCGCCGCCTCCAGCGCCGTCCCTGTCCCCCAAGCCTTCGACACCCCGCTCTCCCCCAAGCAAGTCTTCTCCCTCGCGGCCCCCTTCATCACCAGCTGCCCTGAAGGCTCCAACCTCATCCTAACCGCCTTCCCGACCTTAACCATGGCCACCGGCACCTCTGCCCAGGCCGTTGCGGCCGGTGCTACGGTCCAGCTGCAGAGTGACGTCGCGTCGACGGCCACCCACTGTGCTTTCACTACGGGCGGGCTGCCTGGTGGTACGGCGTTCACACCCTTTGATCAGGCTAATGGGTGTGTGGTGCCCCAGAACTTGGCGGGCGTTACGTATGTCAATTTGGCGAGCGCCGGACCGTTGACGGGGGCGCTTACGGACGATATCATTGTGGCTGGGCCCATGGTGATGCAGGTTTCGTAAGCCTTGCTCCCGTTTGGTTTTTTTCTTTTTTTTCCTTTTTTTTTGAGGGAGGGGGCTAGAGGTTGTGGGTTTGTCTTGTCTGGGTTCTGTGGTGGATGGGATGGGGCCGGCTAGGGCAGGTTTATGCCGTCGTTTAAAAGCAGACGATCCCACCGGCGAGTGCTCGTCCTTTGTGGGTGGGTATGTGTTGTGTTATCAGACGCCAGACAAGACAGGTTAAAATACGCCACACAAGACAAGCTTACTTTCTTCCCCCTTTTATATCCCTTTTTATTTCTTTAAAACTTGCTGTTTGTACATAATCCGGTCCATCTTCGGTGGCTGGGTAATTCGGTGTTGTGGTGTTGTTTTTCCTTTCTCGTCAGCGTGGCTGAGACTCGCTGTTTTCTTAACGTATTTATTTTCTCTTTTATCTTTTCATTATTTTTCTGAGGATCGACGAGAGTGGTTGATGGTGTAGATACCCGTCTAAGTCTGAGAGCTTAGGAGGAGGAAAACTATGGTTGTTGTTACAGTACTCTAGACGGTAAATTGTCAAACAAAAGACTATCTTATCGTCCGTCCTCATCTCTATTTGTCCCGCTCCATAGAAAACAATCGTGCATGTTAGGTGGAGAGTCTACTCCCCCTGGTGTTGAACGGTCCCACTGAGTGGACGTCCCTCAACACATACAAAATGCCCACGGCCCGCGAGTAGCTAGCCATAGTCACTGTAGACACTACTAGGGGGTATGAGAGTGGGGTACTTGGTTACATAGTAGGTTCAAATTCGATGACAACAGGACCAACGTAACCCTCGTGGGACAAAGAAAAGATAGTAATAAGGCATGGCGAGGAGAGTATTTCCATCCCCACTCTGCTTCTCCAGATGTTACCTCCCATCCTATCCAATCCATCCTTGGAGGTACGGCTTTGTTACCCCGGATCAAGAAAGTGGCACAGCGGAGGGGGTTTGAGGCGAGACCGTGAGATGAAGGGAAGAAACGTGGGGAAAGGGAAGTAGGCCGTGGCATGTGTGGGAGACTCAAGCAGTGGGAGAGTGGACGGTAGAGTATTGGGGGCGTGGCGGTGGGAAGAAACGTGCCGTCCAGAGTGTGCAGCTTGCGGCCCGACTCCTGCCCACAGGCTTGCCCAGGACCAGGTGGTTTTGGGGTCTCCTTCTTGACCGTGAATGGGCTGTGAGTCTGTATCGGGAGGAAATACTACTAATGGTATCACAGAACGACCTTGACGAGGGACAGGAGAAGAGAACCCAGCATTTACGTGCATGTGGTCACTGTAGTCGGTAGCTCGACCTCCTTGTCTTGTCGCTTCTTGTCTTCCCCATCCCGTCTTCCTCGGGCCTAGTTCTACACAGCACAGCAGTCTTACATCCGGCCGGCGAGCGGGCTGACCTCCACGGACATGGAAGCAGCATACAGCATTTCCGTTATTTCCGTCCTCTGTAGCTCTCGGTAGTCGGTATGTAACCACAATCTAGTTGGTTATCGCGAGCCGGCCGGGGGCAGAAGACGACAGAGATAAGTGCGTCCCTGGCGATAGGGCGATAGGGCGATAGGATCGGATAGCGAGGCGACGCGGATCGAAGATAACGGGTAAGTTGAGTTGTCACGGGTCGATGGCAGGGGGCTGCGGGTGGAAGCGGACACACACATGCCGACGAGGGAGGAATACTTAAAGTCGTGATGATTCCCATGTTGTTGCTTGCTTGCTCTTGTCGGTGTTGTTGTCTTTTTCGTTGTTTTTTGTCACTTTCCCCCCAGAGTTTCCCATGCTGGGCTGGGAGGGACCCTGCCCCACTCGGCACTCTTTTGACCGAAGGGGTTTTTTTCTCGGGTTACATTGACTCCACGACCCCGAACCGAAGCGTTGGGTGCCGCACCAGAATATCTGCACGGCATGCAAATTCGATCCTTGGCCCACGTCTTTATCACATGCCTTCACAGCAACCTCCATGGCTGACGTTCGACACAATTGTTGACATTTTCGTCGTCGTCAACGCTCGAGGAGAGCAGAGCCATGGGGTAAGGTGAAGGACGAGCGGGACGTGGAGCGAAGGAGGACAAGAGAGGGGAAGACAGGTGTGTGACAGACAGTGAAGAGGCACAGAGGCAACGAAACATCGAGACAGCAATGCTTCCGCGGAGGCAACAAAGACGTGTCCTGAAGGAGAGATGGACATGTCGATCTGACGACTCGGAGCGAAGGAGACAACGGACCGAATCGGGCCACCTATCACCAAGACACCGGCCAATGCATTACCAGTTGTGTTTAGCAACTCAAGATAAGCGAAGCGCTGAGGTGGAGGATCGGGAGGAAGAGGAGTGGTTCACCCACCACTGCCCACGCCCGGCACCTTTGAGGGGTTTCCAGTGGGAACACGGGAGGTGCTGGGGGTGCCTTGCGCCCACTTACCCAAAGCGGAAGGATCCGGGGGCGAAACTGAGTGGGCGGCCACTGCTGAGCGCCTTGAAGGGCAGCGAAGTCGGAGCCAAGGCGAAAACAAACCGGGTGCTCACACCAAAGGCTAGTCATAGAATTGACGGACTTGCGGGTGTCCCCCCCCATTCAACCCCCTCCTTCTGGGTTCCGGTTGGCCTTCAAGATAAGTCCCACCAAGGCGCTTGAGCCCGACTCACATGAGTCTAGGGACTGGCTCCCGTTGGTCCCGCAGAGAAAATTACCAAGTCGGATTTATCCAACATCGAGGCGACCAATTGATGCTCGCGGATAAGTTTTTGAGGAGATTTCGTGAAGACATGGGCCCCCCACAAAGAGGCTGGCCATTTTTGACCCCGCCTACAGGGAGGGCACGCGAGCATGCGGGGCATGCCACTGTCAGATTTCGACAGATTTGCATGTTCGATGCTTCTCGGCGCCAATCATGTCTAGGTATGTTTATCGATAGAAGGCGGCGTCCGTGGCGTGCAGCGAGGCTGTTGCGGGAAAAAAGCAGGTGATCGAGTAAAAGATGAAAATCAACCGCGAAAAGGGGTTCCGTTGCTGTTCATCGTGGCGACAAAACTGAAGGCCGGACTCAACGACCAAAGGACGATCGACCACCATTGCCCATTGACTGCAGGCCCGTAAATTGACGCGAAGACGAGTCGGGCGGAGGTGAACGGAACCGTAAAGTGGTGCATCGGTCTGGCGTGGGATGGCGGGTGTGCCGTTCTTCCAGATGGAGCGAAAACCGGCGCGACGAGAAAGCCAAACCCTCGCCAAGACGCGGCCATTCGTCCCGCACAGGGGCGCCCCTCGTTGCCCCTCGGGTGGGTACGACATTGTATGCGTGGACGGGTTCGCCGCTCGCCCATGTTCCCGCGTGCCCGCCCACACCCAATTGAACCCCGGCCGGGATGTGAAACGGAGTCTCGCGGTGCGCTCGCCTCCAACAACCCGCCGCCTATGTCGGCCGGCCAGTTCATCGGAAGAAGGGGGGAGGAGAAGGGTGGGAAGTGGGCGACGGCCGCTGGTCTCCATCTCGAGTCTTGTCAAACCCCCACCATCCTGAGCCAGATCTCTGGTATATAGTCCCTTCTCTTTCCCTCCTCCCTCTCCGTCTTCTCGTCTGCCCTCTTTCCTTTCGCATTCTCGCAGCGGAGCCCGAGTCGACAGCGATAAGCCGGAACAGCCAGCCCTTCTCGCACAACCCACACCCGACGACTCTTCCTCAACCACACAAGCAACCACCAGCCATCATGTCTCAGCTTGCCCCCGAGCCCGAGTTCGAGCAGGCGTACAAGGGTGAGTGAGGCAATGCCGGAACCGCCCCCGGAAGGCCATCCTGGGTTGTATCTGCGAGGACCGAGAACTGACAGTGATTCTGAAAACAGAGCTTGTCCTTACGCTCGAGAACAGCACCCTGTTCCAGAAGAACCCCGAGTTCCGCACTGCTCTCAAGGTCGTCTCGATCCCTGAGCGTGTCATCCAGTTCCGCGTCGTCTGGGAGGACGATGCCGGCAACGTCCAGGTGAACCGCGGCTACCGCGTTCAGTTCAACTCGGCCCTGGGCCCGTACAAGGGCGGTCTCCGTCTCCACCCCTCCGTCAACCTCTCGATGTAAGCGAAACCCACAAACAAAAAAAAAAAAAAAAAAAAAAAAAAGAAGCGCCGCGGGCTTGAACCGGGGGGTGAAAAAGAGCAGAACTGACAGTTTGAAACAGTCTCAAGTTCCTTGGTTTCGAGCAGATCTTCAAGAATGCCCTCACTGGCCGTAAGTTGAGACCAGACGAAAAGGAAAGGAGAAAAGCAAGGAAAGGAAGAGATCGCTAACTTTCGCGACTAGTGAACATCGGTGGTGGTAAGGGTGGTGCCGACTTCGACCCCAAGGGTAAGAGCGACGCTGAGATCCGCCGGTTCTGCGTTTCTTTCATGCGCGAGCTCTCCCGCCACATCGGTGCCGACACCGATGTCCCCGCTGGTGACATTGGTGTTGGTGGCCGCGAGATCGGCTATCTGTTTGGTGCCTACCGCCGCGAGCGCAACCGCTTCGAAGGTGTCCTCACCGGCAAGGGCCTCGACTGGGGTGGATCGCTCATCCGCCCTGAGGCCACCGGCTACGGCCTCGTGTACTACGTCGGCCACATGCTGGAGCTCGCCGGCGCTGGCGACTGGAAGGGCAAGCGCGTTGCCATCTCCGGTTCCGGCAACGTCGCCCAGTACGCCGCCCTGAAGTGCATTGAGCTTGGCGCCACTATCGTCTCGCTCTCCGATTCCAAGGGTGCGCTCGTCGCGTCTGGCGAGGGACAGGTCACCGTTGAGGATATTGAGGCCATTGCCGACCTCAAGCTCAAGCGCAAGTCGCTGTCTGAGTACTCCGCCAAGGGCAACCTCCAGTACATCGAGGGTGTCCGCCCGTGGCTCCACGTCGGCCAGGTCGATGTCGCTTTGCCGTGCGCGACCCAGAACGAGGTCAGCAAGGAGGAAGCCCTCGGCCTGGTTGCCGGCGGTGCCCGTTTCGTCGCTGAGGGTTCCAACATGGGCTGCACCCTCGAGGCCATCGAGGTCTTCGAGAACGAGCGCCGCACTAAGCAGGGCAACGCTATCTGGTACGCCCCCGGCAAGGCCGCCAACTGCGGTGGTGTCGCCGTGTCTGGTCTGGAGATGGCGCAGAACAGCGCGCGCCTCTCGTGGACCCGCGAGGAGGTCGACCAGAAGCTCAAGGACATCATGAAGACCGCCTTCGACATTGGTGTCACCACCGCCAAGAACTACGTCGAGTCCGCCGAGGGCGAGCTTCCCAGCTTGGTCGCCGGCAGCAACATTGCCGGTTTCGTCAAGGTTGCTCAGGCCATGCAGGAGCACGCCGATTGGTGGTGAAGGGTGTGACGGGCCGTTGATCTGAGTTGTCCTTTCGTCTTCATTTTTCTTGTTTGGATTGGTTGGCGTTTCGGGGCGGGCATAGGATGAGTTAACGACATGATTCCCTGGTTATAACCGGTTGAGCGTGCGAGTTTGTTGACAACTGGTTATTTATTTGGTACTGCTGCAGGCGTGTGGGAAGCGAGAAGCGGGAAATGAAGCATTTTTCTGCGGGTACATAGATGGAAGATGGGAAGCGGCATCCTTTTACATAGCAATGAAACCAAAAAAATCATCAAACAACCAGGTGCCGAATGATAGTCCACTATGCATGCAAGCACGCCATGAGGAAGATCACAACTTCCTCGGATGGCCTCCGGTTCGACCCGGTCGGCCCATTGCCCAATCACATGAAGATCAAAGATAAGCCCAACCGCGTGGTTCGTTTTTCCCCGGAAAACGTACTCGAGGAATGCCGATAAGCTCCAAGGTCGCACAAGATCCGCCAAATTTGGCATGTGAGGGCCTCCTTCCGATAATAGATAAGACGGGAATTCGCGGGGTATTAGTATGAAAATAAAAACTGGTCATCTATTTCTTTTCCGTGTGTAAAAGTAACGGTGTCGTCGAATATTTGAGAATCCCGTCGGTTGTAATCATCGTAGTCGTTGGTTTCGAAAGGGGACATAGGTGTTTGCCGATTCAGGGACAATTGTCCTTCGAATACTATGTATGGCCTGCTTCTTGTACGGCCCCTAGGCACCATGTAAGTCCATTCATAACTCTCAAAACTCCAGCTGATCAATTACTCATGCTGTGAGATCCAGGTTTTCTTCCTTTGACTCCCAACCCATAATGATATCTGAGACATGCTCACGTGGTGCGCGGAATGAGGCCAACGGTCTTCGGTGCCATTTCCGCCCCCTGAAACTCTTCTTCTGCGGAAGACTGAGACCGGACCTACGGCGCCTCTCGACCCCTCCCTAGGCCCCTTGTTGCTAATTCGGAGTCAACACCGAAGGACAACACCGAAGGACTTTTTCGGGCCAGTGCCTCGTTGAAGCCGATCGAAAGGCTCGAGTTACATCTAAGGCTTGGTCATGGGTTTCTCCGCAGGGGCTGTTGGGGCTCCTCTACCTTGGGGTCGCAATCCGTCCCGGGAGTCCAATTCTCCCTAGGACATTGGGGTTGCTCATTGAGAACGACGCGCGGCGATAGTATCCCGCCGCATCTTGTCCGCCCTTACTACAACAACTAGGTAAGGATCAGGTCAGCGTGTGAACCCTTGGTGCTGGGCCTTTTTGTTGGTTGATCTCTTCACGGTCGTCCTCTATCCCACACCCTTGGCTTCTTTCGTATTCCCCAAAAGGTCAAGCGGAGGAGTCATGGTACCTGTGAACGAACGGGGTTGACTCATGGCGAAGGATCCTGTGACGACGCTTATGGTGTTGAGCCACTCTTAGCCGCCCTGTTGGTGTGCCGACGATGTTCGGCTTCCTCGGAGTTCGCTGAGACTCGATCCGAACGCCGGAGTGTTTCGCCTCGGCATGGCCGGGTCATGTTGCCACAGCCTTGAGCGTAAGGCTAGTTACATAGTATGCTACCCTGAACTATACATACGAGATGGCCCCGGGAATAGGACGTTGGTGGCGCGCCTCGAGGGCTTGGACGGTTGGCGGGGCTTGTTGGAGGGGGCCAGACATAACTTATAGTGGTTGGGGAATTGCTTGTATATACCCGCCTACCCTTATCACTTCATCGTTCCTGTGTCCGATTCAAGGCCTTTTCGTGGCCCGAGTTATACGCTCCTAATCATAAGCAATGTACTCAACAAAAGAGACCTGCACATTTTGCTCACAGACCGAGGTCATCATGCCGTATTTCAGAAACTTTATGGGGTCGCACCGTACATTGAACATCTCGGTGACGCAGGTGTGGATGGTTTCAGCCAACTTGGAAGTCTCAACCGTGGTCATGAGAAGTATTCTTTCCAATTTGGGAAAGCAAGGCTTCTTCTGGCAAGCGCCGGGTGAGCGAGCCTTGCCGTTGAGGTACAAGATCGGAGGGCAGATGGAAGTCGCAACCCTCGCATTTGCCCGCAGCTGACGACCTCTTTCCACTCACTTCCACCATCACTCCCACCCACCCGAGCCACCATACCTATCACATCCCACTCCCAACTCAATGCGGCGTCGAGTGTGCCTTGTCCCTTGCACGACCCGGCGGCATCCATTTCGCACCCAACCACGGCAGCGGGCCCAATTGGGGGCGTGTTTCAATACACACTTCCCGGTGCGACTCCGACGCCCATCTCGTGCTCAGCTGAGGCCGGGTACTGCAGGCTGTTGTTCAACCGCCGGATTTTATTCTTAGTCGATGTCTCACCCTGAAGCCTTTGCCAGGCAGCCGAGGACCGGACTAGCACTCAATTTGGAACGGGTGCGCCCTTTTGAAGTCGCACGAGGCCAAGGACTGATTTCAAGTGCTGACGACGAGCTCGGTCAACTGATGCCGAAACTGGCCGGCCACAGATATCACGAAGAATCGGGCAATATGATACGGGACCCACCGTATGGGGCACTGTGAAGAAGGTTCGGACACGGCGCCGGCTGCCGCGGCGGGAGACGTCCACCCTGCAGTTCGCGATCCCCTTGCGGCATGTCGGACGATTGGATCCCTGGGCCAAGTTACCGGGGGTCCGGGGGCTGACGGGAAGTCGGGCACAGGGCTGAAGAGACTGGGGGTAGCCGAGGGTTGACGAGCCAGCGCCGGTGAGGCACAAGGTTGTAGCGTAAACTCTCGGTTTGAACTTCTCACTCTTCGCAGAACCAATCACCCATTATCCAGTCACGATCGGCCCTCTCAGCCACCTCTTGCTGCAGCTTTGGAAACTGAGAGGGACGCGTTGGGGGCGACCTTTTCAATACGCTGCTGCGTTCAGTTGGTTCTCGGTACTGCGACACCAGCGACGTATCACAGGCCAGGGACAGCGTTCGCAAACCATCCGATCGCACAATCCTCCCGCAATTGACCCCGGTCAACTGAGGACGAAAAGGGACTTTTACCCGGCTCGAGCCCGGCAGGTCGGGGCATCTCACAACCGCGAAACTCGACAACGAGTCAACGACCGAGTAACTTTCTCCTCCCCTGCTCACCTTGCTGTGCCCTCCTCGACGCAGCCTCGCGGCCTGTCGCCCGCTTTCCTTGGAGAAAAACCTGTCGATCGCATGCGAGACATCGGCCGGGCGGTTCGTCTCATCAGACGCCAGCGCTTGCGTGCCCCCGTTGACTTTCGGCCCCTCTGAAATACCACGGTCTCAGCGGACGAGAGGGACCCACGGGACAATGGCACTGCACCATTGAGGTCGCTGTCCACGACGCTAACGTAGAGATGAGCCGAGTGGACGCCACAAGGCAGCAACGGTTTTTGCGCGATGATTGTCAGGTTCTGAAGAACGCTCATTTGAAAAAGGTCCATCTCGATGGTCGCCCAGGGCTCAAGAGTGGTCGAGCGTGGGTTGCGGGAGACGCGGGAAGCAGGGGTTACTCGTGGCTGTGGTCCCAAAAGCTGTGGCCTGGCGGAACCACGCTGATGGGTGCTCCACTGCCATGCCCCGATACCCCATCTGGATACAACCTCCTTGCGGCAGCGCGGACAAGAACCTGGCCGCGGTATTTTGGCCAATGGCAGCCCCAATTGCCGTCCATATTTAATATTTGCCCAACCAAATGGGGGCGGGCTGGGGCCTGCGCCCTGGTCGGGGATGGAGGTAAAGGGGGGTGACTAACCCTTTCTCGGTGTGCTGGAGCGAAGACCTGATGTTGTGCCCATGAGAGGAACCTACCTGCCTGTGCCGTGTTTTTTTGCTGACTTTGCACAGTACGGAGTCGGTCCCCCTCCACCACCAACGCTTCCACGACAAACACTAGTCTAGAATGGTCAGGCTATGATGGAAGGGAGGGGTGAGGTGGGTGAAGGCTCTGGGACTGATATATACTCGAGATGCCCTCCCAGCCCTAGCTTGCAAACCCACTGGACGAAGTCCCTGATATTGCTCCGTCCGACCCGACCCCTATTCGCCTTTTCCCAGCTGAACTCGACCATAGTAGACAAAACATAACCTACTAGTTAATACACCTTTACTTGCTCAAGCTACTTCTTGTCGGCATACCGGGGACGCGTCTGGTGTTGATCGCGTCGCCGAACAGGCATAACCACTAGCCATTCAGACTAATGAGCATGGACAAGTCTTCGTCTTCGTCTCACCGGCCGCGGACCGGGTCGTTGCAAGTCGACGATCTGCTCTCGCCACCCCTCACCCCAGACCCGAGCGGTAACAATGCGATGGGCATCATGAACGGTCCCCGCAACACCTTCCCAGGAGCCCGCCCAGTATCGCCAGACCCGAGTGTCTCCTCTAGTAGCTTCCCCAGCCCCGTCCGCCGGCCAGATTCCGCCGGCCAGCCTACGATCTCTTTCCAAGACTCGAGCAGTGATACCGCTCACCAGGATCACGACCACACCACAAAACACCCAATCCGGTCCCACAGCGCCGAGCGAGCCCCATCACCCTCCGTAGATGGCGACCACCAACACCAGCATCACCCCAAGCCTCGACGCCTCTATAGCGATGGCCGCGAAGACGCCGCTTTCCCGCGGCTCTCCAAGCCCGTGGAGCTACTGCGCGGCTCGTACGACGTGGTGGTCATTGGATCCGGGTATGGTGGTGGTGTGGCAGCTTCGCGCATGGCGCGCACAGGCGAGTCGGTGTGTCTCCTGGAGCGGGGCAAGGAGAAGTGGCCTGGGGAGTACCCGTCGGGGGCGATTGATGCGGTGAAGGAGCTCCATTGCTCGGGCAACCTAGCGCCGGGGAGTCTAAAAGGGATTGGGGTGGAAGGCGGAGACCCTACGGGGATGTTTCACTTGGTGCTAGGGAGGGGGCAGAGTGCGTTGGTGGGGAATGGTGAGTTGTTTTTTATTTCTTCTTGTTCTGTGTTGATCCCCTTTCGGCAAACGAGTCAGGGGTCGGAAGTTGGGGGTGATGTTGTGAAAGTACTGACACGATGACGCACAGGACTTGGAGGCACAAGCCTGATCAACGCCAATGTGTTCATGGAGGCGGACAAGGAGACTTTGGCGATGAAGGCGTGGCCGCCTGAGATCCGGGAGGATGTCGATGCCTTGGATAAGTGTAGGTTGTACCGTAATAACCCCTGTGAGAACATGGCGTGCTAATAACACCTTCCAGACTACGAAAAGGCGGCCGAGGTCCTCGACCCGCAGGAGTACCCGGCCGAGTGGCCCGAGCTACCCAAGGCCAAGCTACTCCAGAAGCAGGCTGAGCTCATGGGTCTAGGCGACAAGTTCAAGCGGGTACGGCAGACAACGAGGTTCATCAACGGACCTAACAGCATGGGCGTTGAGATGTCCCCCTCGTCGCTCACGGGTCAGGACAGCACGGGCGTCAACGACGGGTCCAAGAACTCGACGTTGGTCACATACGTGGCCGACGCCTGGAACTGGGGCGCCGAGCTGTTCTGCGAGTGCGAGGTGCGGTACATTGAGAAGGCGGAGAAGGATGACGGCTACCGCGTCTTCTTTGCCTGGCATGGCCGAAATAGGGGCCTCTTCAAGGCCAACTTGCATGGCGACCTTATGTGGGTGCATGCGAAGAAGGCTGTATTTCTCGGTGCTGGCGCCATTGCGTCGACGGAGATTCTGCTCCGGAGCAAGGCGATGGGTCTGGATATGAGTGACTTGGTCGGGCAGAACATGAGTGGGAATGGGGACATGTTGGCGTTTGGGTGAGTGCTCTTTTTCTTTTCTTTCCCCCACAAGCAGTGCTAACAATTCACATAGGTACAACACCGACGAGACCGCGAACGCCATCGGACGGGAGAACCCGTCGCCGTACAACCCCATCGGCCCAACTATCACTAGCGTCATCGACTGCCGCGAGGGCAATGTAAACCACCTAGACGGCTTTGTGCTCGAGGAAGGGGCCATTCCGCACGCCCTGACGCCGCTCTTTCAGGCCATGCTTGACCTCATGCCGGGCAAGAAGGCTCCCGAGAACGACACCATCGTGGAGAGGACGCAGGCCGCCCTCGCGCGGTACGGCAGCCGGTTCCTGGGACCGTACTTCAAGAACGGTGCGGTCGAGCGGACGCAGGTGTATCTTGTCATGTCGCACGACAGTGAGTATTTTCCCAAGACATATTACCGGGAGTTTGGATCAGATACAGCTAACACTGTGTGACTGTGTAGCCAACCACGCCGTCCTGTCGCTCAAGGATGACAAGCCGATGCTGGAGTTCCTGGGCGTCTCCCGCAGCAACCATGTCAAGAAGGTGAACAAGCTGCTTGAGCGGGCAACTGAGCTGGTGGGAGGAACTATGGTGCAAAGCCCCTTCGCTGCGCTTTTGGGCCAGGAGATCACGGTGCATCCCGTCGGGTATGTAACGTCCCACTACAGCTATTTATCGGTTCGGATCGCAAGTCGTACGGACGTTAGCTAACCGTGAGACCAGTGGAGCATGCATGGCACGCGACAACACGGGCCGGACCGGTGTCACCAACCACGTCGGCCAGGTGTTCACCGGCCGGGGTAAAGAGGTCTACCCGGGCCTGATTGTGACGGACGGTTCGGTGATCCCAACAGCCCTCGGCGCCAACCCGTTTGCCACCATCACGGCGCTGGCCGAGCGGTCCGTCGAGGCGTACGTGGCGTCTCAGGGGCTCACCATCTGCAAAGACAAGAACGAGAACATCGACCTGCTGGGCGAGCCGCAGCACGCACCCCGACGTCAGCACCCACGCCACCGGCGCGACAAGGTGAAGGCGTTCGAGGAGCAGGAGAGCATCACGGTCGCCAACACGGTGATCCGCAAGGCGCGCGACCTCAGCGCGGCTGGGTTCGGGTTCACCGAAGTCATGTCCGGCTTTGTTCACTACGACGACGGCCTGGTTGAGGACACGCAGGAGACGTACGAGCTGGCGCACCGCGTGGCCAAGTCACTGTGCGAGAGCGCGCGCTTCTTCCTGAGCGTGCAGGCGTTTGACACAGACGAGATGGTCAATCATTCGCAGCACCGTGGTATGTTGACAGGCACGTTTGTGTGCCCCTCCATCCCGGGCTCGCCCTTCATGGTGCAGCGCGGCGAGTTCAACTTGTTCATCCTCAACAACAAGGCGCCCGGCACGCGCAACCTGACGTACGACTTCGACATGACGGGCGTCAACGGCCGGCGGCTGCACTTCCACGGCTACAAGGTCGTCGACTCGTCAGTGGCGCTGGCCCCGTTCCAGTTCTGGCGGGCCACCAGCACGCTGTACGTGACCGTCAGCGAGCATGTGCCGGGCATGTGCGCTGACCTGGACGACGAGGAGGCCTGGCGCCGCGGCCGGGTGCTGGCCAAGGGCATGATGCACATCCAGCCCGCCGACTTCATGTCGCAGATCAGCACCATGGCGCCCACGGGCAGCAACCTGGTGCGCAAGGCCGTCAGCGCCGCCAGCTTCCTGACCTACTTCACACGCAAGTCGCTGTCGCTGTTCTTGTCGCCGTTGACGCCGCTGCAGTACCCGACCAAGACCTTCAGTGGCTTCATCAACAACACCCCGCCCAGCCAGAGCTTTGACATCGTCGCCTCCGATGGCGTGTCCTCGCGCATGCACATGTGGGAGCCCACGCACGTGCCCGGCAACGACCCGGCCAACATCCGCAACCTGTTCATGATCCCCGGCGCCTCTGTTGACCACCAGATCTTTGCCCTGCCCACCATCCCCTACAACGCCGTCAACTACATGACCCGTGCCGGCTACCGCGTCTTCGTCACCGTCCACCGCATCAGCCAGCTGATGATCGCCGGTAGCAACTGGACCACCTTCGACGCCCGCCTCGACCTGCGCGCCTGCCTCGAGCGCATCCGCAAGGACTACGGCCCCCACAAGATCTACACCATCGCCCACTGCATGGGTAGCGTCGCCTTCTCCTCGGGCCTGCTCGACGGCACCATCCCGACCGACTGGATCCTGGGCATCACCTGCTCGCAGGTCTTCATGAACCCCGTCTGGGGCCCCACCAACATGGCCAAGGTCATGGCCGGGCCTGTACCCATGGACAAGCTGTACAACATGTTCGCCGGCAGCTGGTTCTCGTGCAGCACCTCGACTTCCGACACGCTCGTGCAAAAGGCCCTCAACCAGGTCCTGCGCCTGTACCCGCAGGCCCGCCGCGAGATGTGCAACAACGCAGCCTGCCACCGCACCTCGCTCGTCTTCGGCCGCTGCTGGAACCACAACAACCTCAACGAGGCCACCCACCGTCAAATCGACCGCTTCTTCGGCGGCGTCAACATGACCCAGCTCAACCTGCTCATGAAGATGGGCTTTGACGGCCACGTCATGTCCAACGCACCCCTGTACGACCCGCTCGACACGCCCGAGAATGTCAAGCGTCTGCGCGGTATCCCCATCATGATGTTTGTCGGCCGCGACAACGCCGTGCTGTCCCCCGAGGCCACCGAGCGGACCTATGAGATCTTGAGTGATGCGTTCGAGGACGGTGATTACAGCCGTCGTGTGGTGCCTGGGTATGGCCACTTGGACGGGTGGATGGGCCGTAATGCGTGGAAGGATGTGTACCCGTTTGTGCGGGAGGAGGTTGATCGCGTGACGAGGGGGGAGAGTTATGAGTTTGTTGAGCCGGATGATCGGTTCAAGGCGATGGTGCATGGGGGGGAGCTGCTTTATTGATTTGATTTCTGAAGAGGAATGTGTATGATGAGGAATGTCGAGGCATGTATGATGGATGGGTAGGTATATGGACAGGGAGGAGTTTGGATTGGGATATAACTGATACCTTGGGATTCTCTTTTGGCTTTTTTCTTGGGAGGCGAATTTTGGGGTATAAATCTTGCTTGGACATTAGGAGTTTTCTCTGGTTCCCTACTCGTATGTCAGCAGTATATTTGATTATTGTTTTTGGGACCTACGCAGAAGACACCGGCAGTCTCAGGACTTGGATGGGAACCGCGAGGGCGTTGGCAGGACCAACGAGTAGGATATGCAGTGTGTTTGTTTAGCTACCTAGGGAGAGTGACAAACCCCCATCACTCTGTAAACCTTATTGGTACCTGAAGTGAACAAACATACCGTGGTGTTCATATTATTTCATACTTGACAATGTCTGAGTTATTTCAGGCATCGTCGCCGTCGCATCACATGAAGGAAGCAACGTGCTTCCCGTGAATAAGAGACGAAAAGATGCAACAGTCAAATTATCGCGAGCCAGAAATAACTTAAACAGAGCCCAACCGTTCCAAGCCACGATTTATATGTCCTATGACAAGTTCCCCTTCCTCCAAAACGCCTCTCCTTCTCCCATCTCCACATATAAGTAACACAACCATAGTCATAAAATTATCTCCCTAGTACCTCTCATGTCCGCCTTACCCGTCAGCCACACTCAAAGCTCATCTCCTACCAAATAGCGGCCTTATCAAAATCAAACCTTCCCAACTCCTTATTCCCATCCTCCAAATCCTTCTTCGCCTTCATCCGCATATAAAAGATCGGACAATCCTTACTACTACAAATCACCTCGCAGTGCATACTCCCCTGACACCGCTGGCACTGCGTCCACAACCGCCCAAACCGCACCTCCAACTCCGACACCTTATCCAGCGTCTTCTTGTACAACTCCCCGACCCGCGGCGCGTCGTCGGCACATACCGCCCCCTGGCTCTCCTCTTTGCCCGTCAGCGGCTTCTTGCAGCCCATGCAGGTCTGCGTCTTCTTCGCGAATTTCATCAGTCCGCCGACGGTGGGCGCAGCGACGGCGATGGAGCGGGTGTGCGCGCCGGAGAGGAGGGAGCGGACTTTGGTGTCGCTGCCGAGGATGGGTTCGAAGATGCGGCCGAGGGGCTTGGCGAGTTGGTTTTCGAGGTAGTATTTGGTGTCGATGGGCACGTTGTGCTCGAGGACGTACATGGGGTCTTCGGAGTTTTCGAAGTTTTTGGATCCGGCCGCGCCTTTGACCATGACGTAGGCTACGCGGTCGCCGAGGCCGGGGGCGGACCCGGGGTCGCGCTTTCGCATTCGTTGTGCGAGCTCGACGTGGGCTTGCTTGGCGGCGTAGTCGTCTTTGGTTAGGGCTTTGGTGATGACTAGTTTGGACATGTCGACTTTGTTTTGGAGGAGGTCGGCGATGGTGTCTTTGACGTATCTGGGAGGACGGGTTAGCAACGAAATTCGATTCTGAAGCGAGGAAGGGGGGGTTAGGGTGGGGAGAAGTATCGTACTCTTGAGCCCGGACGACGTCTCGGTCAATGAGAATCATCCTTAGGACCTTCTCAATGACGGTTTGCACCAACAGGCAGTTATCACGACGGACGGTCTCGATACCCTTGGTGTCCATCTTGTCGTGCTTCTCCGGTTTCGTCCAGTACAAACCGGCGTACCGCTTCTTGTTGATGAGCAGGTAGGGAAAGTAGACCTTTTCGAATTCGAGCTTGATGGGCTTGACGAACTTGCTCGAGACAAACTGGGAAGCGTCCTCGCCAAGTTTCATGGCTTCCGCGAGGTCGGTGGTGCCGAACTTGACCATGACGGAATCTGTGTCGCCGTAAATGACCTGGGCGTCGTGGGAGTATCCGTTGGCGATCGTGTACCGCTTCTCGACCTCCTGCTTCGTCTTCTCAATCATCTGACGGCCGAAACTGGTCGTGCTGCTGGCAATCTCCAAGCAGGGGAGCTTGCCGCCGTTTGTCGCACCGGTCAACCCGTAGACAGAGTTGGCACTGATCTTCAACGCCAACTGCCGACCGTTCAGCACGGCCTTCTTGAAAGGATCCGTCTCGGCGGCGAGCTCTCGCTTGGCCTGCTTTCTAGCCGAGAGAAGTTCTTCTAGAATCTGAGCCAGTAAACCCTTCCGCTTCTTGGACGTGACAAACATATCTCCACATGGGGTGACAATGTAGTCCTCGTCCTTCACGAGATTGTACCGCTCAATGTCTCTCTTCTTGATGAGAGTGGTATAACACAGGTTGTGGGCCTGCATGATACTCGGGTACAGAGAAGCGAAATCCAAGGTGGCGATGGGCACGTCGTAATAGTTCCTGATAGGCTCAATAACGGTGGCGCCCTCGTATTGTTCTTCCGAAGACTCCATCTGCATGTTGGGAATCACTAGCTTTTGCTCCAGGGCTTTGCGGTACAGCTGACTCAAGAACTTGACCTGCTGACCCCTGGCAAGTAGGAAGTTGAACGGGACACCTGTGACTCTCGCCATTTCGGTGTAGTTTTCGAGACAAGACAGCTTCTCCATCAGCCGCTGGGGGAGGTAGGCATCCTTGAGACAGTACACTGCCAGTCTGCGTCTCGACTCTGGCGTGCCCTCGAAAAGCTCCGTGATCATGGAGTGGTGAACGTCTTCCTTTTGCTCCCCGAGAAAGTGGAAGGAGACAGAGTTCAGTGTGTAACTGCGCAGTTGATGGTCACGCTGAATGAGCTGCAAAAGATCGAGCTGGAGACGCCCGCTGATGAGGGTGGTCTTGGTGTCGCGGTTGCCCATCTGTTTGCTGGAGAAATTGGAGTCCTTGGAGTATGATTTGGTACGGCGAGTACGGGACCAGTACTCAAACCCCGACACCTTGAGATGCTTGGCACGTTCAAGGAGGTATGGGAAATCAAAGTTGGCAATGTTGTAACCAGTGATGATGTCGGGGTCGACCTTTTCCAGAAAATCCCTCCAACCGGAAAGCATGTCCTGTTCCTTATCGAACGATATGACTTGGGTGGCAACGATGGGGCTTGTGGTATCCAGACAGAAGACGTTCCTGACAAACGGCTTTTTGTCTCCATATTTGGTCACGACGTTTGCGATCTGGATCACCGAGTCGTGGTTGGCTTCGGGGAAGATGCCCTTGCGGCCGGCGCACTCGATATCGAAGGAGAGGATCCTCAGGGGCGCCATCTTGGACCACTCGCCGACCGGTTTGTGGGAGATCAGGTCTCGGTAGCTCATTTCGGCTTCGATTTGGCAGTTGGACTGCTTGCTGCTCGCAATCATGTACTTGCCCGCCGGGGCTTCGACCCAGCCCATGCCGGCAATCTATTTTACATTTCCAAGTCAGCACTATTGTCCGTATTCAGGAGCTTAGTTCGCCCGCCGGGTTAAGGGTGGGTGAGGTGTTGACGTACGGAACAGTCAACCATAAATCGGAGCAAGTATTGGATGTTGTCGTAGGTCATGATGGTCCCGTCGGAGCTCTTCCATAGTTTCTTGTAGTTGGCATCGCCGCCCTCTATTGCCGTGCGGACCCTGTTAATTGACCTGTGATCGGTGACGCTGATCTTGATGAATGGATTCTGGGTGTTTCCCTGAAAGCCGTAGATGTTTTCTCGCATGGTGAGCGAGACGGAGTCGATCACGCGTCCATGCGTGGCAAGCTGTGTTTCGAGAAAGGCTTGGAAAGGAGCGCAGTCTTCGGGAGTAAATGACACAGGCGCAGCAACATAGAGGTAGTGCTTGAAGTCCTTGACGAGGAGCAGCACCGAGTTGCCATGGTCTGTCACGCCAAAAAGCTTGATGGCTGGGAGGCCGCCATTTGTGAAACCTTCTTCGGCTTCGATGGCCTGGAAGCACAGGCTGTTCTTCTCTGGGTTATAGTCACTGGGCAGTGGTGGGCGCTCCCACATCTGGTCCTTCTCTGTGTTGTTCTGTTTCAGGTCGGAGATGTCCTGGCTCATTCGCTCGAGGACCTCGGTCTCGAAAGCGCTCTTTTGCTGGCTCGAAGCCAGTTTTCCCTTTCCGTCATTTTGTGAGCTCCGGAACTGCGCGGCAGGTGAGGAAGAGGGTTCGTCGAGACGTCGCTTCTTGGCAGAGACTGGCGTGTTGGCGATGTTGCGGCGGGCACTCGATGCCTCACCAAACACCCGCTTCTGGGGGAGTGTCGCAGACGGCATTATGGAAGGTCCAAGTATGTACGGCGGGGTAGTAATTAAATGCAATAAACCGTGACACGGAAATGTAGGTTCGTGATGGGGTCCAATTCATCAAGTCATTAACTCGTGAGTTGAGGGATGCTCTCCATTACAGGCTGGGTTTGGGTGTTGAAGCTGCAAAAGGAAGGGGAACTGAAGTTGGTCCGAGTGTGCCACACAAGAGCTTCGAAATTCACGACTGAACGCGCTCCTGGCCCATGTTACGTGACCGGCCCCACTCTGTGACGCGAATGTTTAATGGGGCAGGGTACGTACCTCGCGACCACCACGCGATGCTGCCCTTTCCAGTGGATGCAGGGGAATAAAGAGCTGAATAAAAGCCAATGACTTTCCAGCTCGATTTCATGCATGATTATGAATATCTCGCTCCTTAATTCGCTCTGTCGCCCCCCTCAAACTTCTCCTGATAGCTTCCGCTTGGCACGTGAGTTCGTGTAGCCAACCCTAACCCTTAGAGCTCATTTACCCCGCCAACCAGACTCGCTCATCCCATGAGCTGCGTTCACTGTTTATTCTCATCAATCCTCCCCACTTACATCTTCAAAACACTCCAATCCAGTTCCTCCAATCTCAACACGCCGCCAAGCCTATAAATAGCCTAGCATCAATTAGCTCAACCATGGCCGAGAGACACGCGCCCGCTCCCCGTGCCGTTGGCGCCGGCATCAGCAAGGCGCGCAACGGGATACCCTCCAGCGTCAGTGTGCGCCGTAACCTCTTCCAAAGCCATGCTACGCGCCGGGCCCCAGCAATCCCCTCCGCCGCCCCATCGGATGACATGCACATGGACACCGAAGCCGCAGCAGCAGCAGCAACCGCAGCATCGGCATCACATAGAGACCACCACCTCCACCAACAAAACGTATTCCATAACCACCACCATCTCCAGCAACACAACAGCCAATTTCAACCCCTGTCCGATTCCAGGGGCAGCCCCTCTCCCTTCGCGCATCGAAACGACGAGGACGACATTGTAGTGCGCGACCACAACGGGGAGATTGAGCTTGAGGACCCGCCGACGCCCATGGTGGACGACGACCCGCAGCAGTTGGAAGCGTTGGAGGCACAGCACGAGGACGAGATGGAGCGGCAGCGCCTGGCCGAGGCTGTAAAGCAGCATCAGATTGGGATGGGGCAGCAGCATGGTCTGCCGGTTGAGCATGAAGGTACGTCTCTTCTTTCTTGAACGGCTATTTCCCCCCTAGGACTATCCACGAGCAACCCGCCTTATTGTCGTGGGATTATTCCTCCCCCGTATTTGTCGAACTAAGGCCAACTATTGTCACTAGCAGAGCTTGTTGAGGCAGTCAAGGCGAGCCTGAGAGCCAAGGTGGCCGAGCTTGACGAGGACAACTGGCTGTATGAGCCAGCACGGAGACGGCAGCAACATCGGTGATGGGTAGTTTGAAAGTGGTTTTCTTTCTTAGGCATTCATTGAGTCTTATCTCGACTTGACAAAACACCCCCGGGCTCGAATCGGCAAATTCGGCCTCACCATCTTACCACGGCCCGAATCCGCTCAATCCAGCCCCTCCGCAGCCGGCGGCGCCTCTACCCGCCGTGTTGTTGGCCGGCTCTGCCCCCCGCCAGGAGCACCGCCCCCAAAAAAGCTCCCCATCATGTCGAACAATGGGTTGCTCTGCCTCGGCCGTTGGATCCCAAAATACATCTCGGCGATCATCTCCAGCGCCGTGTCCCACGTGCCATCCAGCTCGTTTATGTTAGAACCATATTTGGTCTTGAGCTGTCGGAAAAGGTCGGGTGTTCCCTTCTGGACCGCCAAAAGGAGCAGGCCCAGGAAGTTGAGCAGCGGTAGGCTAGGGAAGATGCGCACGTCGGAGCCCTGCGAGCTCACGTCTTGCACGGCGAGCCCCTGGTTGTCCGCCGCTAGGGCACTGACGAAGGCGCGGTAGGACGCGTTGGCCGCGCGGACATTGGCGACGAGCAGGTAGGGCAGGACGGCGCGGGCACAGTATATGGGCGCCGTGTGTGAATCGTCCTCTTTGTACCACTCGTACTCCATGCGGCTCAATACCTCGGCCGATTCCTTGGTACCCAGAATCAGGTGTCGTTCCGCTTCCTCTGGCTCGTGCTCCTCGGCGTAGAGTGCGCCAACCACATGGTGCAGCTCCGGGTCGCCCGCGGGATAGTCACCGAACTTCTTGGACCACCTGCATCATCCCAAACTCCGTTAGCTTGTGCCCACTATAGCAGATAGCTCCAAACGCCTCCTAGCCTCACAAAACACAAGAGAAACATACTCAATCATCTCCTTAATAAACTTCTTCCTCGTCGGCTCCTCGCTGTCAAATAACCGCAAACACGTCACCAACTTCCCACGCGACCCCCCGTCCGGTTTCTGTGCCGCCTGCCGGTACACATCTACCAACAAAATCGCCAAGTCGCCGCCGCTACCGCCCTGGCCCGCGCGTAGTAGCGCCTGGGATACATTCGACAGGATGTCCACGGCCGCGCCCCAGTTGGCCTGTTTGGTGTAGCGCGCCGCGACGAGACGTGTCTCCTGTGCTGCTTCGTATTGTTCCTCGAAGGCGCCTTCGGCGATGCGTTTTTGCAGTCGCGCAATGATCTTTTCGATTTTGGAGGCGGACATGGTGACGGAGGGAGAAAGGTGCTGAGGCTAGCTGGAAGTTGGGTGTCGAATAGTGCCTGTTCGAACCGGCGGTTTCGGGGTGGGTTGAATCCAACCACGAGTCATAGGTAGAACTCGTTGGTTTGGTCAGGTATCGTTGCGCGTCTTCTTTGCCTGGAGAGGGTTATATGTTGCACTCCGGCTGGGGAATGTTATAGCAAGAAGTAGGAACGAGCTGGCGGGAATGTAGCTGAGGTTTCGCAAGCATAGGCGGGAAGCTTCCATCGTCTCGACGTGCCCCGCCTTTTCAGATTGCCCCACCACCAGAGAAATGCCCCACAATGCGTTGCTCGTCGTGTAAGTGAAGTTGGAACATTAACTAGGCCGCAAGCAGCTCAAACCTACTTGAAATTCCGCGCTTTTGTGAGGATGTGTAGATACTTTCCCTTGATACGTTGCCGGATCATTTTCTACCTTGGAACCCGTCACACGTTCGGCGTTATTCCCCCGATTTTCCTTGACTTCCCGGTAGATATTTACGTTATTAGTCGGGAGACTTGAAGCGAGGTTAAATGTTAAATGGGGAAGTTATAAGCAACCCAGGTTGTGAGTTTCAGATGTCAAGGCATGTGCTGAGTGTGGTGAAAACTCAACGAGACGGACGGGGAAAATCAATATAAACCATAGCTAGACATTACAAAAACAAACAAATAATACAATTACCAACCCGAACGAGCTCCCATGACGCTTGCTTGCAGTTCTGGGGGTATCTATCATCCGTCCGTTTCGCCATACGTCCATGTGTACCCGGGCGCCTGATGATGTGCTAAAATAGACAATGGAGTGCTAGTCCTTCCGAAATGCTTGATGCTTTCCGCAAATGGAGAATCGAGTCTGTCTAACCTCCCCTGCAGACAAACCCCTGAGTCTCCCTTCCGGCCTCTTAGAACTTCCCGAAGCCGTGATCTCTTAGGGTACTCCCCAAACGAATGCCAGTAATGCATGATACAAAACGGAATGCTACTCCTAGCAGCCGTTATAAACCCACAAAGAGCCACCCTCCCGTGTCGTCCAAATGCAACGCGTCAGACGTTGCGCCTTTCGTTAATCCCACGGTCCCATGAGCGGTGACCGTTACGAAAGCTTGTGAACTTTTTGAAGGGTGTCTCATCTCTCCTCAGAGTAAAGACTCGTCCTCACCCATATCAGCCTCTCTCAACAGAGACAGGTGTTCCATAGTCACGCCCTTGGCCGAATCGTCGTCCTCTCGGTCAGCGGTTTCCTAAACGCCACTCGCAGGGACTTTCGGATCAACATCGATAGGCTCGCTCAGATCGATCAGCGGCTCCTCTTCGTCAACGCCAGTGCTGGTATTGTTGTTGCCTAGCTGACCAAAGAGCTGCGAATTCGGCCGCTCCTGCATCTCCTGTCCCCCCTTAGGCAACGGGCTGCTCCCGGCGTTGTTGCTGTTACCGGTGTTGCTGATGCCATTAGCATCCCCCAGCGAGACCTGCGCAAAAGCCGGGGACACGCTAGCGGCTTCCACCTCGGCGTAGTTATCGTACGACGGCGGCGCGTTTAGCGTGCCCGAAAGGGGCGGGATATCGACCAGATCCGGGATGGCCTCGTCTTGGGGCGCACCCGTTGCGCCAAACACGGCGTCGGTGTCGAAAGGGGCGTCGCGCATGTCGTCGTCTTCCAGATCGCCCGCCGAGGCGTGATTAGTATCCATCGAGCCGATGCTGGAAGAGCGTTGGAGACGCTTGGATTGGGAGCCATTCTCCGCGCCGGCGCTCCGCTTGTGTCCGAGTCGGCCAGCTTGTGATATCTCCTGTTTGAAGTGTCGGTTGTCGAGCCGAACAAAGGTTTTGAGGGCGTCTGAAATTGGTAGGTCCTCCTCCTGCATCGCTTTGTCATTTGCATACACCACAATAGGTTTACAGCCTGTTCCACAGGCTTCGCGGAGGACTGCTTCGTAGGTTACGGCCTAGAGAAACAGTTAGTATGGCTCAACCTTGAACCTTTACAAGCGCCGCGGAACTAACCGTATGCTCAACCGTGTTGTCCTCCGGCTTGAATGTTGTCCTCCACCACCCCTCTTCACCATCGCCAGAGGCACCACCTGCAGGGGCATCATCTGCTGGGGTATCGTCTGTAGGGGCCGCCCCGGCTTCGTCAATTGGCGCACGCATCCGCAGATAAACCGTATCTGGGTTAGGGATCACTCCACGAAGAGAGTACTTATGCTTGGGGTTCCACTCTTCGTCGGCGGATGGAGCCGTGAGAAGCGCTGCCATCGCGAGGTTGACCTCGTCAATTGCCCTTCTCTCCGGGAGGACCGCGTCTACGCCCAAAAATATGTCAGCAATCATAGCAGTACTAGGTTCGGAAACGGCTCTTCACATACCGTTCATGATGCGGTCCATCTCAACCAACTTGCCCTCAAGCTCTCGGATCTCAGCTTCGCACATATCCGCAATTTCCGCCTCTTCGGGCAACAAGGCCAGCTCGCCAACATGATCTGGCAGGTAGTAGTCGCCTTCCACTTCAATGGGAGTTTGCCCTTGTTTCCGCCAGTAGGTGTCGTGCTTAAACTTCGAGGCCCTTTCCAGACGACGACGGATCGCGGCGCCCATAACAGCCCTGCGATCATCGCCGAGGTTTGTTTGAGCGAGTTGTCGTTCCTTGGCGACGTTGACCTCGTAAGCATTCAACAGAGTCACCATCTCAAACTGGATCTTCTGGAGCTTCAAGCCGTTCTCCTGCAGGTACCGGTCAATGTAAAAGGTTTCGGGAATCTCGAGAAGCCTCGGAAAGCCCTCATCTCCCTGGAAGCGAAACGTGAGAATGTCCGAAGGTTGGGTTATCCAAGCCATCCGCACAGCACTGGGGTCCTCCTTGGCAAGTCTCAGTTCCGCAAAGAAGAGCGAATCCAGGACGTGGTAGAGATTCTCAGGCGGAGGTCCGACGTCCTTGACCACATGTAAATCGAGTAGGGCGAAACGGTCGTTGCCTTGCTCATCGAGGGTGTCGAGCATCAAAATCGAGACCGAAGAGACGAGGGTCTCTATTTTCGGAACGGCCGGTCCTTCCAAACTAGCCTCAGTGAAGTTCTCGAACAAATCCTTTTCGGCGTCCCAACTGTCTCTAATCGTTGGGGTTCTGGCGCGAATAAGAATGTCGGCGGTCCCGTATGCCCTCTCTGACAATTCGAGAAAGGCCACTAAACGGTGAATCTCGTCCGTCCAGGACGGGATAATCTTGCCGTCCCATCCATTGGACTCGGGCTGCAGCGGGACGCCAATCGGCTCGCCCTGCCACCAATCGCCCTTGTTCCCATAGCCATAGTCGGGGGTGATCCCTATCCGTAGTATGAGGTTGCGGACGGCTGGGATTTTCTGGAACACCATCATCAACCCTCCAACGCGATGTTTCTCCCACTCTGACGTAATACGGCAACGCAGGAAGACCGGCGCGCCGCTTTTCCTTGCCCGCAACGACGGATCCGAATCACTGTCCTGTCTACCCAACGGCACCATGGCCCACTGGTCCTGATCATAGTCTGGACGGTTGGCAGGCCCGAAGTAGGCGGATGATTCCCCGTTGCTATTCATGACGCCCGATTGCTGTGGGACTGGTAGCGGGGGCGGAGGAAACGGATGTGGGCTTTGTACGCCGGAGGTATTCAGAGACAGGTTTATGGCTTGCTGCAGTTGATCTTCCTCCTCCTGGCGGTTGCTCGGTGTCGCAGTGGTGTACTCGCCGCCTGCGGCACTCTCGACTAAACGGCTCAGCGGCGATCGGTTATTGGCTCTCGACGGAGGCCGCGAGGGTCCTCCATAGAAACTCGGGTCGGTTCCATAAAGTACGGGCGGCGAGTTTATCGTAAAAGCTGCGTAAACCACCCCTCGTCAGTGATATGTACGCGCATAGCATCTCTCTCGAAACTGGGATTACCCACAGGGAACATTCGGGTTATTGGCAGCCGACTCGTCGCCATCGCGGCCGGCGGAAAATGCGGTTTCGTCCCAGCCATACTTGCGCCCGAACTACATATCGCGTTAGTAACCACAGCCGCAATCGCAACTGCAACATGAAGCTCTTTACTACCCCGCCAGGTAAGGAAAGCTGGGGGGTAAAACGACGAGCACAACTGACCTTAGCGGGATCGTCAAGATATTCGTTGACGACGGTATCGACATTGCCATGGTTCTCCCGTAGAGCATTCACGATAACGGCGCGGTTCTCGAAACCTGTTACCATTTCCACCATCTGGGCTTGTTCGTCCAACGCGGCTGCTTCGCGAGACGCCATCCTTGCTGCTAGTTCCACGCCAACGGTGGCTGGACCGCCGGGGGATGCTGAAAGTTGGCTTTGTCGAAGCGATCGTCAGGTGGGCATCTGGGAGAACGGAAGAAGAAAATTCGAGCGCCTCAAGTCGTGGGGAAGGAACGCTGTTTGGTAACGTTTGGCGGGAGGCGGGGAGCAATCGGAAGCCGCTGTAACGGGCAGATGGAGGGGAGCTCTTCGGAGGGGCCGCCGCGTTCTTGGCGGTTCGGACCCGCATGAGGTTCCCCTAAAGACCATGCGTGCGGTGCAGGCGGGTCAGCGGAGCGGCCCCGTGGCCGGTACCCGGGCAGTACATGTACCTGCTGTGGCGGCGCATGACGATAGCTTTTTAGATGGCGCGCGTGCTGTGGATAAATAAAAGGAACAAGAGAGAGCGTGGAGATACGTTGTGTGTGTGAATACGTGTGCCCAATTTCTCTTTGGATCGTCCTCGACGTGTTTCAATTCCCCGGTGTCGAGTTGAAATGGTAACTCTACAATTCTTGGTTCAAAGACAAAAAAATGCCCAGAAGTCCAGGCTTGGCTAGCCTAACGGCAGCGCAAGGGCCACCTTCTGAGCTCAACAACAGGCAGCGCAGGAGTCCAGGCGTAACTAATGGATCCCTGTGACCCCACGGCAAGTAGTCAATTCCAGAATTCCAGAATGGGGACCAGTGTCCTGCATATTTGCTAGTAGGAATCTGTCCGCGGAAAGTGGAATGTGATATCAACATTGGGTCTAGATTAGCAAGAAAATGAGCTGTCCTGGGGACCCATATTCGGTGTTCCTATAAAGCAAAAGAGATATGTACCTGACTCCACGTCGCCTCCGCCCAGCCAAATGACCAAGATCCTGCGGTAAATCTAACCCAGGAGACATGAGCATGCGTAAAGAACAGAAGGCCTGTCCTCCCATAGACGCCTCCCATAAAACGCCCCCTCCCCTTTGGTGGTTCTGCACCAACGCTATGCATGTTGTAGTGGAGTGCGACCGTTTAAAACAGACCCGAAAAGGAAAATAAAAGCAGTGGGAATAAGGGAAAGCCAGTCGAAGAACGATGCGTGAGTGTTGATGTCAGGGTGAAGGCCATCAACACCACCACAGCTTTCACTTATCGTCCTCGTCCTCATCGCTAGCTTCACCTTCGCCATCCTCCTCCCCATCCTCATCCTCGAAATCCATCTCTTCATCATCACCAGTGTCGCTGCCACCAAAATCAAACTCTTCGTCGGAACTACCGGCCCAGAAGTCGTCATCGTTGTCTTGCTTTGGCGGGGGGGCAGCCTCGAAGCTCGTCGGCATCTCAAAGCCTTCGGGGACGTCTTTCTTGGAGCGGGCCACCACCTCAGCCGCCTTCTCATGGTACTCGGCGCGGCGGTCGCGGTACATGACGCCGGCGTCAACGTTGGCAGGCGAGTTAATCTCGGGGTCGTCGAGCAGCAGAAGGACCGAGCGGAGCACACTCTCAGCGCCCTGTAGCGGAGACCAACGCTCGCTCGCTTCCTCGCCCGATGTAATATCCTCGCCGGGCTTGTGCAGAATCGAAATGCAGAGCTGGCCGTCGGGGTAGACGTTCGGGTGGGTAATGGGTAGTAGGAAGCGGAACTTGGGCGGCTGGTATGGGTACTCGTCGGTGAAGGTCATTTCGGCTTTGAAATAGCCGCCGTTGAACGGACTGTCGGAGTTGATGACCATGAGCGCGAAGCGCCACTTCAAAATGTTGCTTTGCTCGTCCTATGACAGAAGAGGGAACTTGGGTTAGCCGGAGGCTCGGGCGGCAAACGTAACTTCCGGTGCTTGCAAACGACGGCAGACACTCACATCCTCGAAATTAATCCACTTCTCCTTACGAAGTGCCTTCATCTCGCTCATGAGGCGTGTCTTCGCGCCGGTCGGCGCGGCGGATCGGGACATGGTGACGAGATCGGGAAGATTGACGACGTGATGACGGGCGAAAGACAAGGGAGAATGGTCTACTCCGCGCAGAACGCAACACACGGCGTGGTATCTGAAGTTTAAAAGCGGGACGGATGGGCGGGCGCTCAGATAGAACAAACGATGGGTGAGATCAGAAATCAATCTTAAGAAGGGCGAAGTCGGTGACGCAGGGACCAAGCGTGACTCGAGGGTTGGGCGGGCGGTGGGCCGTACAAAGTGGAAGAATGGATACTGTGTAGCAACGAAGGTATTGTGACCAAGAATAGACCCGACTGCAGCGCTATGTAAAACTCCAAAACCAACAACCAAACTAGGGGTTATTGAGAAGCCCAACAAAGGGAAACGGCGGATAACAGAATTGGATGGAAGGGGGGTTCGCGCTGAGGTGGCTGATTACCTATAAATACCTTGCCCGACCCTGCCGATCACTGTACTCAGGCGGTGTGTCGGCTTTGATGTTACAGCAAAGCTGGGCGTCAAAGAGAGGAATCGCGTTGAGCAACAGATCCAATGACCCGGCCCCCCCGGTCTTGCCCACTCCTTGGTGGCGGCCGAGCGACGACGAGGGGCAAGTGGGGGCTGCCTGCCGCGCTGCCCCTCGCCAAGAGAAGCGGCAGATCAAGTAGGTACCTTGATGTTCAGTTTTGTACAAAAGTGAAGAATACAAGAATAAACCAAGCCATCTGTCGTGTAAAACAAGGTTTTAAACAACAATACTCCAACCGTATGGGCACTGCAGTTCTGAGCACCTATTTCAGTTATAATTGTCAAAATCCGTTGAGGTTTGATGGAATTTGACGGATTGGACTCAATGTATCTCTTTTAGGAAACCGCCCTTTTGGCCAGGTGATCCTCGAGTCCCTCCCAATTGTCGCGGTGGTCCCTTGTTCACTTCTTCGCTCTTCCCATGGCTTCCAGCCAGCAAAAGGGGGATGTTGAGGCGAAAGGCTGCCTCTTCTTCATTGTATTGTTCGCCAGTTAGATCACTCCGAGCGGGAATTTTACGTTTCACCCCCCGTTTCTAATCATATTTTCCAAAATTCCACGATGAACGCCCGTCCAAAATTGTGTTTGATTTGCCCACAAACCAGCCCCATCCGGCCCATTATGCAATGCTCACCATTAATCGCCTCACTGACCATGGCGTGGTGGCGAAAGTTGGATCATTTTCACCAGCCAGTTTCGGGTCGCAACTCAACGGCCTACTCCCACCCTGGCAAACGACATCACACTACCATTCCTCGCGGCAAATAAAGCTTGGGCGGATTGATGTAGATTTGTTCAACATTTTAGCTACTTGGTTAGGGGAAAAGGACGAGGTAACTACATCCGGCCTCAAAACCTTCCGACTTAATTTGCAAATTCTGGGTATCAGTGACCAGATGTGACTTACACGCGAAGGGAAGAGAAAAAAGAAGTAAGAAAAAATACACAAAGTAGCACCAGAAAGGAGGAAGGAACCGATAATGCCGGCGCCTAAAAATCCTAGGACACGGACTCAAACACCCGCCATTGACCACCTCCGAGTCCTCTCCCGCTTTGCTGATCCCGGCCCGGAGCTCGATGCCGTTCCAGACCCACCTCCGGCCCCGGATCCTGCCCCTGACGCAGATGTGGACTCCAACCGTTGAGAAGCCCCCTAAGCCCCTAGGTCATAGTAGACACACTTGCCGGTACGGAAGTTGTACACAAACGCGTTTGGGCTGCTTCCTTCCTTCTTCGACTCCCACTCCCACCGCCACTGTTTGAGCATATCGTGAATCTCACGCACATATTTCTTCTCCGTCGTGCCGACGCTATGCTCCACGCGCCGCCAGCTCTCTGGATCCCCCAAGCTAGTCCCGCGGATCAGGTCGACGACGGCATCTGAAGTTTCGATCGCCGCGACGGGTCCATCCAGGAACGTACGGACAAGTCGCGCGGCGCTGCTGTGCGCTTGTTCCACGACGGCGTGGCGATTGAATTTCTTCGATTTAGTCTGCGCAACTAGCACGCGGACCTCCTGCTGCTCGTTTTCTGGCGCACCGGCACTCGTTGGGAGCGCGCCGACCGAGTCGGAGTGCGGCAGACCGGCAGCCGCGGTGCGGTGTTTCGTACCCGCGCGCGAGTCACGCTCGCGGATTTCCGACCTGAGCCAGTTGATGAGCTCCTTGGCTGTGATGTCAGCGTCGGACGCTTCTTTGCGGCCCATGGTTTTGATCTTGAGCAAGTTGTCCTGCTTGATGATCACGATCCAACTGAAGGATTCGTCACGGTAATTAGACAGAAGATCTTCGGGTGATCGAGCGTCGCGGGCGAGCTCCGCGCTGATGCCATGTGCCCAGAGGTGTTGGAGGAGCTCGACCCCGGAAGAGCGCAAGATGGATGGATCGAAGCTGGCTACCAAAACGTCGCACTACTCAAATCGTTAGCAACCTGTTCTCAAAACTTGCAAACACAGGGGGGCAAGTATGGAATGAACGGGGTGCCTCACCCGCTTCGCGCTGAAAATACCATGAGCCTCCTCCTCGACCGCCTTCTTTAGGAACGCTTTGCCCGTAGCCTTGGGAACCGGCTTGGCTAGCTGCTTCTCCCAGTTCAGACTGAATCCCACAGCATGCCGCTCAGCAAAACGGGTGCCGATCTTGGGACGTTGTTCCTTAATCAACCCGTCGTATCGGCCGCCGGCCGCGAAGACATCCTTGATCTTCTTGTCGTACAAACACGCAAAGAGGATACCTCCGCGGAAGAAGCTCTCGTTGATGCTGCTCAGGGGGGCGATGTACACCTTGCTACTTAAATTGAACTTCTTGGTGTATTCGTACACTTCGCGGAGGTGAACTAGTGTGGATGACGCTCTCTCAGTGTACTCGGTACCTTCAAAGAGGCCCCTCAATTTAGAGATTGCCTTGGTAGGGGTATCTAGTCGAAGGTTAGCTACTAACTTCTCAATCTTAACCCTTTAAAAATGAACGCTCTACCGACCTCTGAAATCGAACGCCTGCATCTCGTCAACGCTCGTGGCCGACATACTCACCGGAGGTGCCCTGAGCTCGCTGCGGATCTTTTGCCACGTAAAGTTCCGGATGTTGAGCTTGCTGAGAACTTCGGCCGCAGCATGTCGTGAGTCCTCCTCGACGCCACAAAACTCAAAGATCAAGTGTAGCAAGTCTGAATGGCCAAGCTGGAAGCAGATGGGCGTCGAAGATGTGGTAGGGAATGTAGATATGATCTCATCCAGCACCTTGATCACCTCAGCTTCCTTCAGCGCAAGGTCCAGGGCATCGTTGGTGATGATGTCAAAATCAACCTCCCCGTACACATCCGGCTGCCCGCCGTCATTGCGGTCGCGGAAGATGTTGCCAAACGAGTAAGTGCGCTGCGGCACTGGGCCGCTTGCAGTTCTCGCCAGCGAACGAGCGTGGCCCATCATTAGATCAAAGGGCAGTTGGAGTACCGTGCCGTTCTTGTCAAGCAAGTGGACGGCGTTCTGATCGTAATGCAGCGACCGTGGGTAGAGGGATGCCGTAGGGGCCTCGACAGCGCCATGCTTTCGGAAGATCGAGATCAACGCCTCCTTTACAATGTACCGTCTCATCAAATCGATGGATTTGGGGCTGGTCGACGAGATATCCCACGCGTAGTCCTTTGCTTGATCCACCTGGCGCGAAAAGACTGTCTCAAGCATCTTCTCAAAGTAAGGCGAAGTAGGATCTGCCACTCCGGCAATAGCGCGCCGGATTGCCTCACTTTCCATCTCAACCGGTAACCTCCCGCTTTTGAGCAGCTCGGTGCTAGCGGGCCGGTCTTTGGGGTTGTGAGACAGAAGAGATAGCAAGATTTCAATGTGGTTCTTGTCAAACGGCTTAAAGTCTTCTGGTAGAGTTGGCGGATCTCGCCGTACTTGTTCGAGCACCATCGCCCGCTGCATTCCAAGCATTGGAGGGTATGACATCTCAAAGAACATGACGCCCAGGGAATACATCTAACAACAATGTTAGCAGAATGGCCACGGATGGGCTTTGAATCAGGAGAAAGGTAACCTACGTCCACCTTCGCAGTGTAGGAGCCACTACCTCCCGTCCTAACTTCAGGGGCCACATAAACAGCGGTCCCAATACTCCGCGTCATGTCGGCGGCATCCAAACCCGCGGCCGTCTTGTCCATAGCAAGCTGCCCACTGGTAGCCAAACCAAAATCGCCAATCTTAACATTTTCAATCCCGTCTGCGCCGGCACTGATGAAAACATTCTCGGGCTTGAGGTCACGATGGACAATATTGAGGCTATGGATGTGGGAAAGGCCTTCAAGGATTTGGCGGAAGAGACGCCAGACTTCCTGGGAGTCTTTGGACAGGTTGCGAGCGATCAAGTCGCGAAGGGTCTTAGGATTACTGGTGTTAATTCTCCGCTCATATCACTCATATTTGGAGTAACTCACCCGTTTTTCGCAATACTCCATGGAAATGTACATCATCATTCGGAATGGGCGACCGCTGCCTCTTCTAGCGCGGTCTGCTCGGGCATTGGTCGGGACAACGAGTTGATCTTTCGGGCCCTTGCTGTTTAGGGTTGATGTGTCCTCGTCTTCTTCAGACGACGAAGTTTCCTCTTCACCTTCGGCATCACTTCCTTCCTCCTCTTCTTCTTCCCCACCTTCATCTTCTTCTTCCTCCTCCTCCTCCTCATCGATGGCCGAGTCAGGGCCCAGTTCCAAGTAAGGATGGCCACTGGAAGACATATAATCCAAACCCCTACTCTTGCTCTCACCAAATTCTATCACGAGACTCCGTGATGTTGCGTCTTTGGGCGTGCTAGTTCCGTCCGTTGACGTGTCCGTTTCAGTTTCAGCTTCAGCGTTGTCTGGGGCCTCCTCGAGCCAGGTGTTATAGTACCGGACGACCGCGGGGTGATTCATCTGCGACAGTAATCTGACTTCTTTGAGCATCTCGGAAAGGGTCTCCTGAGACCGCTGTGTGATCTTCTTGATAGCGTAGAGCCGACTGTCGATCATCTTGCGGGCTCGAACGACTTCTCCAAAACCGCCTTTGCCCAACCGGCCTTCTTCCACATAATCCTCCAAGTATCTTGAGGCAGCAGCACTGCGGTTCATGGAGTCGTGGCGCTGCCGCCGCGCCATGCCCTGAGAAAGAGAAATCATGGAGCTTCCAAAAATGGAAGAGATGTCTTCCGTTAGAACAGCGCAGTTAGTGGCGAGGAATTCACTCGAACCGAGCTCAAACGCCCGTGGCCGCTTCTTCGGGTCTGACTTGAAAAACTTCCCTACAAGTTCCTTCAGAGGGTCCGAGAGTGAGAGTGATTCTATCAACGCCGATGGAGAATGGTACTTATCGGGCACGTCCAGGCCAAAGAGCATCTGCAGCATCACGATACCAAAATCCCAAACATCCGTCTTCTGTGTGTACTGTGGCTTAGAAACGCCCGCAATTTCAGGAGGGAACCAATAAGCCGACTTCGCTGCTCTAGTCGCCGTCAGCGTGGTTATTTTGTTGCACATGTTGTGAAGAGCTCGCTGGTAGCCAGCGTCGGCCAACTTGGGAACAACATCCCCGCCTTGATTTCGGCACAGAAGGATGTTTCCAGGGTGAATATCCTGGTGGATGATGCCGTGGTTATGTAAGAACGCCAGGGCATCGAGGAGATCGGTCGTCCAAATTTTGGCTTTGCTACTGTTGATTTGGCCGGCGAGATCTAGCAGTTCGTCGATGGGGCCTCGCTCACTGAAAGGGGTGAGGACACTGACAGTCCACAAAGCGGGGGCAGACGAGTCTGTTTCGCTGATAGAACGATCAATTTTGAAGTCAAGAACAGGTAGAAGGCTCTTATGGTGGAGTTTCTTGAGGGACTCCAACTCCATCTCCAGCGACTGGAGTTGCTTTTTGAGCTGCACGGAGTCTTTGCCATGATATTTCAGCTCGATTTCCTTGAGAGCCAAACTGGGGCGAACGTTTCTGGCAGAGAGAACAGGCTTGACTTTGTAGACGGTCGTCGCGGGGCCTTCCCGGTAGACGGTTTTCTCAATGACTGTCTGGAAGTACACGGCCTCGCCTGGCGTGTCCGCCAGCTTGCATGGTTGATCGAGAATGAGAGCGACGTCGACACCAGCCGGATCCTCCGTCATGCGATCCGGCGGCATCATCTGGCTGGTGTTCTTCTTTCTTGACTCTTTCGCTTTGTTTCTCTGCCGCTTGAGTTCCTCTTGAACCATATCGCCCAGGACACGCTCCTCCTCCAGCGTCTCCTCGAGCTTCTTGCGTTCCTCGAGCTCCCTTTCATCTTTAGCTTGCTTGGCCAATGCAGCTTCATGTGCTGCCCTCTCCTCCTCCAGAGACGGGAGCTCAAGTCCTTGGGCTTTCTTGTGGGCGGCAACTTCAAGGATCTCACGGATCCCCTCGACGATGCGGTCAATCATCTCCTGCTCCTCCTTGGCCCATGACTTTGGCTGCGTCTCGACAAACTTCTGGATCTTAAACCGGGTCGATTCCCGCAAGTCGCCGTCATCCTTGATGGTCAACAGTGGGGGGGATTTCGGGTATGTTGCAACTAGGACAACACCCAGCGTCATGGCGACTTCTTCGTCGGACGAAGCCTTCACCCGAATATCGAAAGAAGGCTCGGATTTCTGACCGACGTTAATTTGCGAGGCACGAACCACAAATTACGTGTATTTATCAGCACTTACATGCCATGCAGTGTGCGCTGCGGTGTGCTCAATGAAGTCTTCACCATAGATAGCCTGTAACACCTAAACGTGTATGACATTAGCACTTTAGGGTCAGCCACAAGGTCACCCCCCTTTTTTTTTCAAATTATTTTTAAATACTGGGCTAACAACCAAAGCAAAGCAAACAAGGGCCACTAACCATAACTTCTTGCTCCTGCAAGTCTTGATACTTGGTGTTGGTTGCGGGCTGCCCCGGGCTCTTGAGCCCCGGGAACCCCTCGCTGCCATCTTGCTGTGCTTGTTTTGTGGGCTTTTTCTTTGCAGCCATCGTAACGATGAGCGACCTGAGACTTAAACTGGTGAAATAACCCAGTAGGTCTGGTGAGACTCAGGGGGATGATGGCTTGCTGACTTGGAACTCGGACGTATGTAATAATACCCAGGAACCGGGGCGGGTATGCAAATGAACTACACAGCCAAAAGCGGCTGTGAGACTCTACTGCCGAGTTGAGCCCATCATTTTCAAGAAACTGGTCTCATGTATTGGTTAGAAAGAGGGGCTAGGATAAGTGGTGGTTCTTTGGAAAGAACCTATGTAAAAGGCACAGTGTGACTCGAAGTTGATATGAGCGGGGTGTTCAGAGAGTGCAAGTTGGCTGCTCACAAAACACCTTTAGGTGACTCTCCGTACTCATTGGAGGTGATGCTCCAGCGACCTAAAGTGGGGCGATTGCATTAAGGCAGCCCCACCCTGGGGCCAAGCGACGCGCCCACGCGCCCCACCATCCGCGGAAGCCCCCACAACAACGACTTTCGTCGCTGAATGGCTGGATTCGGAAATCAATCAATAACTAACACAAACAGCGGCAACGGAAACGACAACAACACGACGATCCGGCAGACGATGCTCTCTCGATAGGGCTTGAGTTTCAAAATTTGAGCTCAGAAGCGGCAGCTATTTTAAAAACCTCCCAACTCTAGCTAGCGGAGGTAGGAGATAGTCAAAATGATCAGCTGGGCGCTGAAGCGCAACGCCGACAACACGCGCGACGCGACAGCATCTGGTGGTACGATCTGCTTCAATTACGTCCAAAAAAACGTCAATGCTCTATTTCTAACATGGTTGTAGATGACACTACCCAGATTGATGTACCAGACACTCCAGCGCCGGTATTCGCCGTTCGCGCCCTAAAGACGGTCCTCTTTGGTACACCGGCACCCCGAGACCGTCGGCCCCTATCCAGGAATGCGAAAGACAAACCATCATCGCCACAGAAGCCAGGCGAGCCGTCAGCGCTGGCGGATAAGTCACCAGCCAAACCGCCTGGCATTCTTCTGACGCCAGGGACGGGCACCACGCGTCGGAAGCGCGTCTCGTTTGGCCACGATGTGAAACAAGGGTCGGGAGGAACGGCCAGGACCAGTACCACCGGATTACCCGACGACTGTCCCGGGAAATTCCCTAGTCCGTGGGTTGACCGGAGTACTGATGGGGGCACCCCGCGGCCGAAGACCAGGCTTCAACAGACGATGGAAAACTCGAGGAAGAATAATGGTGCCAAGGGCAACAAAACAGATAAAAAGGATGTTGACCCCGAGCCGAAAGAGCCGGAGGATGCTTGGGAGGAGGTGGAAGACGACTACGAAGAATCTGATTTTGAGGCCGACGTCACCACGGACCTCAATGAACCACACTCACGCTCCGGTAAATACTGGAAATCTTACTTCGAGACCTACCACAACGACGCGAAGACAGAGATGGAGAAGCTGGTCAAGTACAAGCATCTTGCCAAGTCTTATGCGAAAATGAAAGACGCCGAGGCACTCGAGCTTAATCAGAAACTCAAGGAGGAACAAGAAAAGGTCAAGGGGATGGAGGAAAGGGTGGCGGAGATGGCTCGGGAAGTTGCCGTATCTGCCTTGAAGAAAGGGGGTGAAGGCGATCCCGTCCTGATGGAGGAACTTAGGAAGCAAACGGCTCTCGCAGTAGAGTACAAGACGCAAGTGGAGGAGTTAGAGATCCTAGTTCAGGACACTATCGAAGGGGACGGGGATGGGCTGCGACGGCAGCGACGGAACGCATCACCCCGGACACAACGAACTCTGATGGAAGCTCAGCGGGAGCTCCGGCGGGCGAGGTCTCAGGTTCGGGAACTGGAGAACTTGCGGGAGGATCGAGACCGGCTAAGATCCGAATTGAGGGCCGCCGAACTACGCGCTAACAAGTTGGCCGAGGAGAATCGCAAGCTCACAAACGACCTTTCCAAAAGCACATTGAGGGTGCAGGACCTAGAAAAGAGTCTAGAGGACTCTAAAGGCTCCTACGAAAAGTTAAAAGATGACGCCAAATCACGATACGTTGAGGCCCAGCAGGTACTGCAGAAGAGGAACACGAAGATTTCGGAGTTGCAGGAAGAGATTGAGTCGCTTAGGAAACCTGAGGAAGGCCCAAAACGAACCGTCCGGTCAACCAGAGCGAAGAGCTTTGATGATAAAGTCATGGAGCTCAAGCCCTCAGAGTCGGTCGAGAGCGAGAGCGCAAAGCTACGAAGGGATCTTGACGAGATGAACCAAAGGGGGGGTCGGAAAGGGACAACGGCCTTATCCACGGCCGCAGAGATGAGACAGCAGCGAAGAAAACAGAGTAGGGAAGACCTCAAGCGGTTATCTCACGACGATGCGACACTGGCGCAAGCCCGGGCTCTTAGGGAAAAGCTCGAAGCCGAGTTTGGCACAAAGGGGTTACCGGTTACATCTGTTTTGGGCGACCGCGGGAACCTGCAAGACAACCACAGCTCTGCATTCAACGGCCGTTCCGCGCATGCTCCGGAGGATCGGCTCCCTAAAACCCGGGCCGGCCGTGCCGCACGACCATCCCGAGTCTCAGAAGTGGCTACAGCATCAACCGACAAAACAGCCCCAGACGTCGGTACCACTGAACCCCGCGAACACAAACGCGGCAGCAAGACCGCGTTGCTCGGGCAACCACGCAAGGTATCGATCCGTGCCGTACCACAAGAGGACGACACGGTGCCTGACGCTGCCGACACCAATACCGTTGGCCAGGACAGTACTGTTTGGAGCACGATGAACCCCTCACGGACGACGCTGCCAGAACACCGGAAGGCGGCCGCGCTGGCGAGGATTCAGCGGCGGATCGCGGAGAGGAAGATGCTGCAGCAGGCCGGGCGGGATAAGGAGAATGCTCGGCCGTAGCGCGTTGGTCCTCCGTAGTTTTCTTGTTGAAGTATGTTTTAAGGTTGTTTTGGTTGGTGTTTTGATGCTAAAGATACCGTTTTCATGTCATGTCTGGGTTGGTTTAGGGGTGTTGCATAAGGTCTCCATCTCTCGGATGGCTCGGAGATTAATGGGAACGGCCGGATGGGAGAAATAGCACATGGTGTTTGGGAAATTTTTTAGTTGTTGGCTCCACGTTGCTTAATGCGAATGTGAGTATTCACTAGCAGACTAGGAAGGCGGAATTGAGCTTTTTGAGTTGGCTAGACGGGAACAGCGTTGTAATTGATTTATATCCGATCGTAAAGGGGTCACCGCAGATAAGCTTATCGGCCGATGTTGCCTCTGATGAACCAAAAGCCCCACCTTCAACCACCCGAGCGCCCCCGAAACTAAACAACAAGTAAAACTGCGAAGCAAATCCAAATAAATCATAAGAAAGCGGAAAGCAAAATAATACCTGAAGCCAAAATGGGCTCCGTCGCTATACCAAACAGCCAACCCGGTGACGAGCTCGATAAGGAGATTGCGCTTCTTGAACAACAACTCGCAGAGGCCAAAGCCAAGCGTTCTACATCAGCTCACCCCTCCAAATCACCCTCACAAATTCCAAGTATTCAACACCCCCTTTTCTAAGTCATAAAAATAAAAAGTGAAAGTAAAAGACTTATTGCTAACCCCCTCCCTAGAACCACTCCCCTCAACACTCACCTCGCCCACACACTTCCTCCTCCTCCTCTCCGACTCCGCCCTCCCCCTCGGCAGCTTTGCCTTCTCCTCCGGCCTCGAAAGCTATCTTGCCCACCAGAAATCCGTCTTCCGCCGACCAGCCTCCTTCGCGCCCTCCTTCCTCCCACTCTCCATCTCCTCTTATGCCTCGGCCACGCTCCCTTTTGTCTTGGCCGCGCATCGTGACCCGTCGTTTGCGTCTTTAGCAGCCCTGGATGATGCGCTAGATGCGGCTGTGGTGTGTAATGTGGGCAAGAGAGCGTCGGTTGCGCAGGGGCGGGCGTTGTTGGGGATTTGGGAGAGGTCATTTGTGGGGGCGTTGGGGAAAGGGGGAGGTAGTGATGGTGGTGAGGCGGCGCTGCGGGAGTTTGCTGCGCAGTTACGCACTTCAAACCTCCCATCATCGGGACCAAAAAGCGGAGGCACTACTACCCCCTTCGGCACCGCTACAACCACCACGGCGAACGGCATTGACGACACCAACGAAGACCCGGATGCGCCTCCTCCCCTCGCTGCTCACCTCCCGCCACTGTTCGGCGCGATCGGCGCGCTGGCGGGGTTAAGTGCGGAGCAGACGGCGTATGTATTCTTGTTGGGCCACGTCAAGGCGTTGGTATCAGCAGCGGTGCGGGCGGGCATGTTTGGACCATATCAAGCACAGAAGACACTGGCGAGCGAGGCGGTGCAGGGTCTGATCGCTGCGATGGTGGAAAGGGAGTGGACGACGCCAATAGAACGGGCTGGGCAGAGCGCGCCGGTGATGGATTTGTGGATGGGCAGGCATGAGGTGTTGTATTCGAGGATTTTTAATAGTTAATGGACGACATTGGGATGAGAAATGAACATCACGGAATGTCGTCAAAGCAGTTTCGTGTCGGCGGATGTGGGCCGGGCTGTGTGCTCTTGCGACAAGTGGTATCATGGTTGATGGGCATCTAAATATCAAGTACCTGCATGGAGTGGGCAGGCACATCTAATCACTATCATCACTGTCATAGGCCACCAATGGGCCTGACGGTACCGCAGCTTTTGGCTTCGAAGCAACCGAAACTTGAGCAGCTTGCAAAGCAGCTAGAGTGCTGCTCGAGAGAAGCCCCCCTGTTGCTTGTGCTTCCTGCTGCCGTTGATCCTCGGCCATCTCGGCCTCCGCCGCCTCAATCAGCAGCCGCTGTTCATGCTCCAGCTCGTACCCTTCTCGCCCTCTGGGGTTGACGGCATTTGGGCCTCGGGCAAAATGCACCTCGTCTGGCGCCTCATATCCCTCGAGCCCGTAGCCACTCTCCAGCTTACGCCGTTTCCTTGCTTCCGGGTCCTTGCCCTCGATCTCCGCGACAAATTCTGCTGGTAGCGCCCTGCGGATAGCCTCGGCCGCTTGTTCCTCAATCCGTCTCGCCTCCCGCTTTTGTGCCATCGGGTTCGGGTCTGCCGTCGCCCACCGCACGTTTAAAATCTCGTTGTGGTCAAGGGATCTACCACACAGGTTAGCCAGGGAAGTCACTCCAAATGCTACGGGCTGATACATACTGATGTGCCATCGACTCCTTGGCAAACTGCGCGTTCGCCTCATTTGTGTAGGTCACAAACGCCACGCCCCTCGTATTGAGTACGCGGACACGCTCGACCTGGCCCCATTCCGCAAAGTGCCGTGCTACGATCTCCTCGATATCGTCTGTCACATGGATCCGGCCAATGTAGATCGTGCGGTTCTGCCGGGTAAAGCTCCCGACACCGCCCATGTCATCGCGGTAATCGCTGAACTTGTCGCGCCCAAAACAATCCACATTGGGGTTGAAGAGGTCGTGGATACCGGGTAACCGGTGGAGGTAGTCGCAGTCTTGGCCCTTGGGACTGTGAGATCTGTTAGATAAACCCATCATAGTAGTAAAAGAGAGGCATGAAAACAACGGAGACGTACCATATCCCCCTTGCAAAAAACAAGCAGAAGTACGACCCCGGCCGCGCATCAGCACGCGTGTATCCCGTGTCCTGCGCAATATTACACCGTCCCTTTGCATGTGTCTGCGACAGGTACTTGTCTTCGCGATCGCCCCCCGACCATTTGTTGTACCAGATATTGAACACCGTGCCTGTCTGCGGTGGCGGCTCCGACTTGATCTCGGATGGATCGATCTGCGGCCGTGCCGGGCGCTTCTTTCGCCGGATAATCTTCTTCACTTTCTTCTCTGCTGGTGGAGCGACTTCGTTGTTTACTGTGGCGAGAGCTAGGTCTTGAGTTGGTTCTTGCGCGTCGTCCCCGGCCGCAAGGGTTGCGTCGACTCGCGCTTCGACTTCTGCCATGTCTGAAATTGATGGATGTTTGTGTTTGCGGTGCAATGTTGTCACCTGGAAGCCGAGGTCGATGGGGTAGTGTCGCCGGATCGAAATGGCAGATTCGAAGGGGCGAGGACCGTGTGCGCAATGCTTATTTCAACGATTATTCGTCCTGGTTTGATGAAGTTGCAACAAGAAAAGTCCCATAGCAACGGGTTGAACGATGCTCGCCAAGCTCATGCATCTGCAGGGATCTTCAACACCCTGGTCCGGGCGAACTGGGCTTAGGTAATCATCAAACCTTCACTTTCTATTCTCAAAACCTCGGAAGGACAATTCATTTTTGCAGTCTTTAAGATCACCGAAAATGACCCAGTCACGTAGCAAATGCTTTAGGGGTACGAAGAACAAATATTCCAAAATCCGTCCCTAGAGCTCGGATCTAGAAGAATATGAGTCTGCAGCGAAGGAAATTATTTCAGAGACTCGGGAAAGGCGGCCTCGCTTTGACCAAAAAAGCGGCACACTAAAGCAGATAGCCCAAGTCCAATCCATTAACATTCGATCAAATCTTAATAAATTTTGATTGATTTACTCTTTTTTGTCTTTTTTTTTCACTTTCTAGATTTATTCATTTTTGTCTTCTTTCACTTTCTTTGGTTTATTCTTTTTGGTCTTTTTCACCTTTGTAGCAAAAGTCAGTTATCCATGGACTTGGTCTGCCGCTTTTTTTGGCCATTGCGAGGCGGCATATCATTTGTGTCCTCGGTAACATAAAATGTTTCGAGCCAGACTCCCAAACTAGTCTAAAGAACACAACAAGTTAAAGTTCCCCAAAGTCGAGTTGGTCGTGAGAGAGAAACGCTGTGCATTCAAAGGCGGTGAGTTGATTTGTTCGGATGCACCCCACCTGCCCCTCGAAATTCTGCCGTCTCAAAACGTGGGGTCTAAGCATCCAGTTACGGCCCACGAGGGAGGACGCTGCATCTCATCAACAAAGCTCACCCCAATTTAGCTATTGATTTTGACGATTGAAGCCGGCTTTTTTTCTTCATTTTTTCTCGTGACTCTGGGTTAATAACCCCTCACCTTTCAAGATGGTGAATATTACAGAAAAGATCAAGGAGTATGGCATCGCAACGGTCCGTGAATTTGGGGGCATTCACTAACGACGAGGATAGGATCGAGGATGAGATGAGGAAGACCCAAAGTTTGTTTCACTGTACTATCGAGTTAAGCGGCATTTGACTAACAAAACTGTAGAAAACAAGGCAACGGGTATGTGCTTCTTAAGCTAGACTGAAGGGCGATTCTAACTTCTATTAGAATATCACTTGGGTCTTCTTAAAGGGTAAGCCGGTCGCTGCAGTTTACTGAGACTGGAGTGCTGACTTTATTCAGAAAGCTTGCGCGGCTTCGCGCCCAATTACTTGAGCCAGGCCCGGGGGCTGGTGGTGGTGGAGGCGCCGGTTTCGACGTGAGCAAGAGCGGCGATGCGCGGATAGCACTTGTCGGTTTCCCATCCGTCGGCAAATCAACATTCCTTTCAAAGGTCACGAAAACCAAGTCCGAGGTCGCATCATACGCCTTCACAACATTAACCGCCATCCCTGGTGTTCTCGAGTATGGAGGTGCTGAGATCCAGTTGCTGGACTTGCCAGGTATCATTGAAGGTGCCGCGGAAGGGAAAGGGCGAGGGCGGCAAGTTATTTCGGCGGCCAAAACCAGCGACCTTATTCTGATGGTCCTGGATGCAACAAAAAGGGCGGAACAGAGATCGTTGTTGGAGGCTGAACTGGAAGCTGTGGGGATCCGGTTGAACCGGCAACCGCCGTGAGTCGCGTTGGTCACTCATCGTCCTCTAAAGTACCCCTTAACTGACACTACGCCCCCAGAAATATTTACCTCAAGCCTAAAAAGGCCGGTGGTATGAAGATCACCTTCCAATCCCCCCCAAAAGGCCTCGACGAGAAGATGATCATGAGCATCTTGCGCGACTACAAGCTCCTCAACTGCGAAGTCCTCGTCCGCGACGATAGCTGCACCGTCGATGACCTGATCGATGTCATCATGAAGGATCACCGCAAGTACATTCAGTGTCTTTACGTCTACAACAAAATCGATAGCGTATCGCTCGACTTCCTCGACAAGCTCGCCCGCGAGCCGCATACGGTCGTTATGAGCTGCGAACTTGACCTCGGCATCCAGGACGTCGTGGATCGCTGCTGGAAGGAGCTAAACTTGATCCGCATTTACACCAAGCGCAAGGGCATCGATCCCGACTTTAGCGAGGCCCTCATCGTCCGCAGCAATAGCACGATCGAAGATGTGTGTGACCGTATCCACCGAACGCTCAAGGAGACGTTTAAGTATGCCCTGGTCTGGGGTGCCAGCGCGAGGCACGTACCGCAGCGAGTGGGGCTGGGTCATCCCGTCGCAGACGAGGATGTGGTATATATTGTCAGTGGTTGGAAGGCATGATGACATTCCTGAAATATGAACGGGAAGATTGGTATCCATTTACCAAGCCTTGAGTCACAAAATATGCGGGCAGTGTTACGGATGTTATGATCCCATGTTTTGTGCGTTCTGTCTCTGCTGCTGTCATACCCATCGTAAACAGTCTTCCCCTTCCTTCCGTTCATCAACCCGTACCCAGCCAACGTGATCAATATTCCCCTGCCCTCGCCCTAAACCCGGGAGAGAGACAAAACAGCAAGAAAATCAATCGCCCAAACGCCTCCATGGTATACCAACCATCCCATCCGTTCCTATCCCTATCCGCCAGCCAGCAAAAGGTGCAAAACAGCCCCAGTCTATGAGAAAATACAGAGTAATACAAAAGAAAAGAAGAATAAAAAGATAGGTATCAGTAGGCCAAGCTGCAATATCCCTTACTCTCGTAACCAGCTAAGACCACCGGGAGGAGGGTCGTCGAATCGAAATGAATAAGATAGGAAAGGTCCAAGGTGTTGGTGTCGAGAAGGTGAAGTTTACTTGCTGCCGAAAGGGTTGCTGTTGTTGCCCTGTACCGGCGCAGCAGGCTTGCTGCCGAAAAGTCCTGCGCCGTTGGCGCTGTTGCCGGTGCCGAGCTTCTTAGCGGACGCCTGAGCGAAAAGCGACTTGGGCTTGACTCTGTAGGTCACATATTAGCCTCGGCAATAGATGTGAGAGGGGAGGATCAAGGTATTGGAAGGCACTGGGGATGAACGTACTTGCCGACCTGCTTGCTGCGGAAGGCCGAGAGCTTGGCCGTGCAGGGGCTCATGATGTTGTCTGAGGGGGAGATAAACTTGTTCCTGGAGAGGGCGAGGAATGTTAGTATCGGGTATATCCTTTGAAAAAGAACTTGACTCATGGCTACGTACTCGCCCTGCTCCATCTTGGATTGAAAGACCTGGCGGTGGTGCTCCATGCTCATGACGCCGGGCTTGGTGTTGCTGTCGACCTCAGCAGGCTGGGAAGCCATCGAGGTGTTGACGTCGCGAGCGGCCAGAACGTTGGAAGACATGATGAATTTGCGGATGTCTAAATCTTCGAAAAATTCGGCAATAGGATTGCGGTATTTGTCTGAGGAAGAATGCGCGGAAGCAAAGTCGAATTGGTAACTATTTGCTGTGTGTTGTTGTTCGATGCGAAACGGGAACGGAGAGCAGATGGATGGATGCGGATGTAGTGTGTTGGTTGTAGGTTGTAGAATGCGGAAAGAGCAAAGGGAAGCGGCGGATTCCAACTTAAACCCAGCCAGGGACACAGTGACGGCGTGGCTCATCAGGCAGGCTGGCAGAAAAAAGAACAGAAAAAACACACTTCTGGTTTCGGCTCCGTCGACGGGGCAACCGCATGAACAACAGGGGTCCCTAAGCCCCACAGCACCACCCCTGCGTCTTGGCAACCAAACGGTCAGGAACCATCTGCGGCATTGCCGTCAGTTATGACTCCACCAACGGGCCAGTCAACAAACGGGCCAGTCAACAATGGGAGTCGACTGCTACCATCGCAACGCAACACAGGAACAAAGAATGGACCAAATTTAACCGCATCCGCCGGTCCGGAATGATGATTAGCTCAATTTATGTGTGCCTTGTTTACCAACAAAACCTAATCGAACCTATGGAAGGAGCAAAAACAGAAATACAGTCGAGGAAAATCGAGAGAAACCAAACAAGCAGGCCATGGACCGTTCCGCCAGCTTTGCGACTTAATGCTTGATGTTGGACCCAATCTCGATGCGCTCCACCCCGTACTGCTTCAGAAGCTGCTCTGACTTGGCCTTTTGCGCCGCGATCTTCTGGGCCACTGCGTTGCCGCGCTTATTCTCATTCCTACCCATCTGCTGCAGATGGACCTCGTCGGGCCCGTCCGCCAGCCTCAGCGTCCGAATGCCCGCCCACATGTAGGCCAGCGGCGTGTCCTGGCTGACACCCGCTCCACCAAACGATTGTACCGCCCGGTCAATGACGGTCAGCGCCGTCTGCGGGACGAGCACCTTAGCCTGGGCAATCTCGGTGAGCGCAGCCTTAGGGCCGTGGTCGTCCATCTTGATGGCCGCATTGAGCACAACCAGGCGTGCGGCATCAATCTCAATGCGCGACTTGGCCACCCACTCCAGAATCACACCATGCTCGCGCAGTTGCTTGCCGAACGTCGTCTTCCTGGGATCGTTGATCCGCATCAGCATCCACTCCAGCGCGCGCTCGGATGCGCCAATTGTCCGCATCGCGTGGTGGATGCGCCCGGGGCCGAGACGCCCCTGGATGATTTCAAAACCGCGGCCCTCGCCGAGAACGAGGTTCGCCGCGGGCACGCGGACGTCCTTGAAAGTGATGTGGCCGTGGCCGTGCGGAGCGTCGTCGTATCCGTAGACAGAAAGCATGCGATGGATAGTGATGCCGGGGGTAGTCGCTGGCACAAGAATAACGGACTGTTGGCGGTACGGGTCCCGGTTACCGGCATCACTCTTGCCCATGACGATGTAGACCTTGCAACGGGGGTCGCCAGCACCGCTGGACCACCATTTCTGAGCTCAAAGTTAGCGATCACGCGCGCTCACTCATTTTCCGTATCCAAGTCATTCCATACCTGTCCGTTCAACACATAGTGGTCACCGTCCTTCTCAATCTTCATCTCAATGTTGCGGGCATCCGACGAAGCCACCTGGGGCTCCGTCATCAAAAAGGCGGAGCGGATCTCGCCCTCCATCAGGGGCTTCAACCATTCGGCCTTTTGGGCATCGTTGCCGTACTTGGCCAGCACCTCCATGTTGCCCGTGTCCGGCGCAGCACAGTTAACGGCTTCCGAGGCGGTCCTCGACTTGCCCAGCCACTCGGCCATCAGACCATACTCGAGATTTGTCCAGCCTGGCGACTCCTTATAGTGACCTTTGGGCAGAAACATGTTCCACAGTCCGAGGGACCGCGCCTTCTTCTTCAGGTCTTCCAAAATTGGGGGGTGGGCTTTCCATCTAGCATCACCGGATCCAATCTGGGCTTCATAGACGGCATCGGCGCTGGCAATGCATCAGTTCTCCAATTCGTCACTGCACCAGCACGATGCGGCGGTGTGGATTGAGGGATGAAGCTTACGGAATACATTCTTCCTCAACAAACTTAGCAACGACGTCCAGCGTCGTCTTGGCCTTGTCGCTCACGCGGTGACGAACCTACAGAACCCATCTCAGCTTATGATGTTGGAGATATGGATTGAGACCGTTGTGTTTTCTTACGGCAATGGGGATCTGAGCCGACATTTTTGCAGGATTAACCCAAGAGGCTTTGATTTAGTACAATGTCTGCTTCTCTGGATGAAAAGACGGAGTCGTTGATCTTCGTAAGAGGGTTGAATGGGAAAGCCGATGAAGCTGAAGTTCAACGTCCTCGCTCCACTGATATGGTTAACCGTCAAGACCGTTCGGCGTGTTCCATGCCGAGGTCCATCGGTCCCCCGGCTTCAGCGGACCACTCAGGGGGCGAGAAGTGTTCGGCGCAGTCGTTCAGTGGCTGGTGTCAAAATGCGGAGATGCCCTGGCGGCTTCCAGGGCGACCCCGCTAGGCCCACCGCTAGAGCAGGGGCATCATGGAAGCAGCTTGGGGGAACCAAAGAAAACGTTCAATCTTACGAGCAGAGGTGACATTCATATAACAGGATCAACATCTTGGGGGCTGGCATCGCAATTATCATGATCAGTACGACGGTTACCCGGCCAAAAGAAATTTCGTGAAAAGCAGAATCTGGGACATTCGCTCACTGACCATCACCTCAACTTCATATGCCGATTAGTTATCCGTGCCTTGAGTCTAGGGAGGAAGATCCGTAAAGCATATCCTGCACCATGAAGAGGTCGGGCCGAAAGCCACACGGAAAATACGATAAACAGGTTAAAGGATCACCAAACTCGGGCCATATTCCTCCTTGACTCCTCGGAAGATATGTTGTGAGGTACTACCCGAACCGATACCGCCTCAACAGGTAAGTCTCTCTAAACGTGGCACTTGTATGTATGTACGGTCCCTACTGTAGTTAGGTACCTAGTGTATCCCAAACAGCCGGCCGGACGCTCAAAAGGTACTTCGTAGGTTGTTGATTTCACGATTCTTCATTGTAGATTCTCACATCATGAAAGAGAAACTAAAACACTGCCCAACAACGCCGACACTGGTCAATGTTAAAAACTTTTCAGGCCCTATGTGTTCGCTCTCCGCCGAGGGTGCCGTCATCAGCATCCGGCCCGGGCCGGCCGGCCTTCACAAGCAGCCCCACGGGTCTAATTCCGGCACCGATTGAGGGCGCAAACGCAAAGCCCGCACGGCCCAGAGTTGTGGCCAGCCGAGAGTTTTGGGATGTTTCGTCCCATGCCAACCGACCAACACAGGGTATTGCGGTTCATCCACTGTGTCACTAGGCCACCTCAACTTGTGTCAGGAGGTATTCCTCACAATTTCTGTCTCGAGACAGGTCTCGGGTTCGAGTCAGTGCTTCGTCAGCCTCGAACGTCATTGGAGACGTCAGCCCGCGGGTTTGCTCCCCGACCCAATAAGTGTCTAACTAACGGCAGCTGGTGTCTAACAGATGAGGGCGCAACGGGGCCTCGGGGTTTTTGCAGATCCAACGCCCCGAGGATAGAGTTGTGGTAATCCCAGTCGCATTTTTCAGAATCGGGCATCGTGGACATTTCGGCGTCGGGGTTTTTGAATGCTGCGAACACGGGGAGCTTGGGCGTTACGTCACTCGTTCATTTTGCGCCGGAGCGCTCATGGCGGTGTCGGCCATCTTTTCAAACTAGAAGGATTGGTCATGTGTGATGGGCACGGGCGACAAGATATTACTGCCTTCCATAAGTTCCGTCGAGTCACCCGATTGCAAGTCGATTCGAAATGGGTCCTGTTTCGGGGAGAGTCCAAAGACGCTGCCCCTGATTGGTGTTCGAGTTGAGATCCTCCGTTCAGGGAAATCGGTTGGGGGTTGAGGCTTGCAGCGGCCCGCTCAAAACAATCTCAGGGAGGGAACCTGGCGGCCCACGTTTTTGGGCCCCGCTTTCCCCCATTTGGAGTGTTTGAAGCCCGTTGGCTGCAGCTCTCTGCTTGCCTTTTCCATCGACCGGGGGCTCCCCTCCTCAACCTTCAAGCCTCGACCCAAGCTGTCGGCACACCACCACATCACATTCAACGTCCTTTCAGGCACGCGTTTCTGGAGCCTTCTCAGCTTGGCCGACTCGAAGCTCCGAATTACTCACCTACCGCGCGGCCATTCTAATTTCTATTCAATTCCCTACGTCACGAGCATCCATATTCCGCCGCCTCCCTTGCCTAGTTGAGCCAAGTTGGGCTGTATAACCACCTGCAGCCCCTCAACACCGCCCCCACGAAACCAATCCTTCGTTCTCCAAAGCCGACCGACACGGACTCCCAGATCTGCATCATCTCTTTGCGGCTCCAGTAATTCGTCAAAAATTGCTTCAACCTCTTCAAGGCGACTTTTTTTGATTCTAATTTTTGGCATTCCTACTGCTGCAGTTCCATCGCTGAGCCAACCGCACGCGAAAGCCTCCAAATCATGCCACCATACCACCAACGAGAACCTTAACATCGAGACGACGCGAGGCCTATACGCCGCCTTCTTCTAGTCCACACGAGCCACAATGGAGATGGTGAAGGCGGCTAGCTCGCTCATGCCCAAAAAGTTTCGGAGCGTCCGAGAAAAGAGCGGGCATCGCCGCCAAAGGTCGTCCGAATCTGGGGGCAAGGTTAGTGAAACATATTCCCAATGTCTTTCCATATGGGTTCAAATTCCTAATCATCCTTTATTTTAGGTCCGCCCACTAACGACCGACTCATGGCTTTCAATATTTAAGTCCGACTCTACAAAGCAGGCGCAGAGGGAAAAGGAGGAGGTGGAAAAGGAAACAGCAAAGGTGCGCTTTCATGTTAGCCCTCACGATCTAATGGGGGCCTGTGTTAATTATTTGAATAGGTCGATATCATCGCCAAGCGTTTAGATGAGCTCAACTACCACACCGTTTCCAAGGATATTATCCGCATCGCGCTGCGCTCTACCTTTGCTAGCGGCAACGTTGAGAAGGCAGTGGAGCTCCTGCAACTTCAACAGCAAGCCTTTTCAGGAATAATACAACCATACGACCCAAATGTTGAAATGCTTGGTGCTGAAAATAGGGGAAATGTTACATGCTACTTGGATTCCTTACTCTTCGCCATGTTTGCGCATCTCTCGGCGTTTGAGTCCATGCTGAAAAACGACTTGGAAGGCGAGCCCCAGAGGAAATTAGCTGCCCTGATTAGGTTATGGGTCAACATGCTCAGGAGCGGGAAATTGATACACGCCGATATGGTATGATATGAACCCCCCTATCTCCTTTTACTTCCCCCTTATTGACTTGAGCGTCACAGACGGAACACATACAGCTAGCTCTTGCCGAGTGTGGTTGGAAAGATGCCGCCCTTCTCGAACAGCAAGATACCTCGGAGGCCTTTGCCTTTATTGCCGACGCATTATCATTACCGCTTCTCGCTCTCCAGATGGACCTTTTTCACCAAGGAAAAGGAGATGTGGACGATCATAAAGTAGTCCACGAGAGATTCCTCAATCTCCCAGTGCCACCAGACACCGACGGAAAAGGCATAAAGCTCGAGGATTGCATGGAGGCATATTTCAACAACAGGGTGGACGTACTTCGCGACAGCTTGGAGGAGAAAAAGTCCATTGATCGACCGCCTTTGACCTCACAGACTACGATTCGAATGGTCCCTGAGGATGACGATGAGACCCCACGTGCGGAAGATGAGAACGTACAGTTGCAACGAAGGTGGACGACACATGGTGCGCTTATGCAGTCGCCGACGAGCTCGTCCAGCCCAGACTTCGTGCCGTCAAGTTCCCGGACTCGGTCAACCAGTATCATCCAGCGCTTCGTGGTGAACGAAAAAAGCTCAGAAACTTCGTCAGCGGATGCAGAAACGAAAAGCCTACTCCAGCGAGCCAAACGTACCGGATCAACGGTAGTGAAGGCTGTCACGATCCCGGCCTGGCAATTTTATCGGTTGATACGTCAGTGTGCCCACCCCTTTCTTTTACTATAATATCTGTTTTGGGCTGAATCTAACATTGTTGCTCAGCGTGGAATGCCACATCCAACAACGCACCAAGTAACGACGTAGAGCTTGCCCGACATTTCAATAAGCGGCCCGTCGTTGCTATCTGCTTGAAGCGATACACTATGACAGAAACCGGTGTTCCAGTCCGACAAAACACGTTCATCGACATTCCAGACAGCCTCCGTCTCCCGCATTTCATGGTCGTTGACCGGGCCGAGGATGATGACCAAGACCCGAATGGCCTAAGCCAGGGGTACAAGTTGGTCCTGCAGTCGGTCATCTGCCACCGGGGAGATTCAATTCACAGCGGGCACTATGTAGCCTACGCTCGGGTCGCGCCGAAGCTCCTTACGGATAACCGCAAGCACGACTTCGACCCGCCTCCCGATTATGAGGAGGCCCAGTGGATGCGGTTTGACGACCTTGCCGTCGAAAAACGCGTTGATACTGTGGACGATATCCAAGAGTGTCTACGGCGCCAGGAGGAAATGCCGTACGTGCTAATCTACCAGATCGTCCCGATGGTGGACGTAACGGCTACATCCACGGACGGATCCGTAGCTGAACCCCCAGGCTATGTTGAATCGACGACCACCGTTCCCGGGACGCCCAGCGTCGAAGCTGTATCTGATGCCGGTCAGCTCTCTAAATCAACAAGCGGTTATTTCGAGTCTGGCACGACGCTCGCCAGCAGTACGCCTCAAATCCGTCTCAGCTCTGAGGTTGAGAACCTACCACGGCTGAGTATTGAAGAAGCCGCGCCTTCTCTCGCTGTTCAAACAAATCTTTCTCGACGCGGTAGTATCACGTTCTCCGAGCCTGCCCTCCCTGGCCATGGTGCCTCAAATCCCGATGCCATATCTCCTGTCGTCACCCCTCAGGAAGAGACTACAGGGGCCCGGCTCTCGCGGGCAGCAGCTATGTTCAAGGCAGGAGCTAGCAGGTCCCGACCAACCAGCCAGGCTGGCGAGGGCCGTCTGAGCCTCAATATCTCGCGGTTTGGTTTTGGCCGACAGGGCAAGGAAAGCAACTCTAACGGCGCCAATAGCGAGGCGTCAGCGAGCGAGCACGGTGGCGGATCCGTTGCAGATGCTGACGAGGCAACGGCTGATGGAAAGGATCATCTGGCCGCTGGGATTCCCCCCAAAAAGGAAAAAGAGAGAAACAAGTCCAAGACCCGGGATGAGAAGAAAGACAAAGGGAAGGGGAAAACTAAGGAGACCGGAAAGGCGAAAGGAGGGGTGCCAGACCGCGAATGTGTCGTCATGTGAACATGCGGACGACCCAACCATGGTCTATTGCATTTGGCTGCATTCCACATCTTGAAAATCTAGACTTCGGCGTTATAATGGTTCAAGCGGGGGGCCAGTCTCGTTCGCAGCAAAGGCTCGGCTATTTTTGTTTGGTTTGGGTTGAGGGGACATGGCGTTGGGCCGGGGCGATGGGGGCGAAACAAGGCAGCATAGGAGCGGGATGGGAAGGGTCTTTCTTCACTCCTCGGAATCGGGATTAAATCTTTCGACGGTTAAACCCAAGCGATAGACGGACCAGCATTGGGCTTGTTTCGGGAGTGGTTTGAAATGTATTGATTTTGGGGGGTTGCATGATGTTGAGTGATACCAAAAGGCAAGAAAGGGGCATGGAAAGAAGTAATGAAAACACAGGGCGTCTACGGAATCATGTCATAATGTTTGCTTGGTGTTGTAAGAGCGAAGAAGAAAGAGGGGGTGTGGCATCGTCAGCGATGCCACCATATTGGCCTGAGTGCTACCCCAGCTAGCGATTAAGAACTTGATGTATGTTTTTTGGAAGAATCATTTGGGGGTATTGTGACATGTGGAATTAATACAGTCACCTGTTACCCGCACTCCGGTCAATGATTTCTTGCACTTTAGTTTTTTAACTTGTTTTCCACATTTCATTCGCGTGCTATTTTTACACAACCAGTCCAGCCTATGCCGGTAATATCTACAACATGACCACGGCTAGATTCAAGGCATAGGGCGTGCCAAAAAGGAAAGGGTAAAGGAGAGAAAAACAATTGTAGCCTCCCAGACTCCTAGTTTTTCCCTTCACGCCATGCTGACCTTTTCCTATCCCTTGCAAGCCCGGCCATCTGTCACCTTGCTCGTTCATATCAACATCAAGGCTGCACAGCCATATGGGGAAGCTCCCCTTCCCCCTTGTATGACCCGCAGCTACATTTCCTCTCTCGTTCATCATCAACACAGATCTATAGTACACATTTTTGTAATTTTAGGGTTCCGCCGCCGCTCAGCAGTCCATCACCGTCTCCAGACGCCCCGGGTCCAGGGATGGGGAACCGCCGGCAGGTAGAGAGGGGAGAAGAGACGTCTATCGTTCATCAAAAGAGTCGGATATGCAAGGACACGCTCGGGCCGACCTAATGCTAAAAAAGAGGACCGCGGACTTTGTGCGGCAGGAGAACTAGCCCGCTGAAGGCCACGGCGGGGTGGAAAAATATCCGGTGGAAAAAGATGGATGGGGCATGTATCAGTCATGCTCCCGTCCTATGTCGGCAGCGAGGTGTAGCTGACATGACATTAGATTAGGCGGTCGTGATAAATGCGGCGGAGGAGAGCGGACAGGGCGGCGTTGTCGGGTCGGTAGGCCCAGAGGAAACGGACATCTTCATGTTATGTCGTTTCTGACTGGTCCTTTAAACTTCCGATGTTGTTGTCTAGAAGGGGATGTTGGGAGGAGGCTGGGCACCCAGGGCCTCCTGCTGCTCCTGGAGCTCCTCGCCACCGGCCTCGATCGAGATGCCGACACCAATCTTCGCTTGTTGCTATTGAAGAGGTTAGTTGAGTCCTGTATCACTTTGGGAAGGGCACGGTTCTTACCGTCAGGTGGTCCACATCCGCGGCGAAGGTCATCATAACAGGGGCAGCAACACGCTTCTCGAGCAGGCAGCTCAGCTTCCCGGTGGAGTCGATCTGCGCTCGGAAAGTAGACATGCGGAAGTCGTACTTGGCACCAAATGTGGTGACGCCCTCCTTGGCGAGACCACCCATCATGGCACCACTGGGGGCGACAGAAAGGGTCATATCAACACCAGCTTGAACCTTGTCCGATAGGCGTTGCCAGTACGAGGCGTTGAGGGCACCCTGAGCCTGCAGCTGAGCGCTTGCAATGTAGGTGTCGGTCTTGTACCGAGCGACGTAGGAGAGGGCAGTGTCTGGGCCTTGGGTAAGGCCAGCGCGTTGCCAAACACCCTCTAGACCGAGAGAAAGCTTGGGAGTAACGGATTGAAGGTATTGACCGATGAAAATGCCGGTGAGACCGCCCTCGAGGAAAGAGGGGTTAAGGCCCTTCAGGCTGGCAGTAAAATCGCTGCCCTGATATTCGTTCTCGAACTGGGCCATGTCCTGGCCGGTGGCACCGGGGGCGATCTGGAAGCGCGATTTGGTAATAAAAGAATCGTTCCACCTCCAGTTGAAGGAAGCCGAAAGCGCACCCTGGTCGTCGATGTTTCCTTGGGCGAACACCTTGCTAGTACCATAAAGCGCAGCGAACGTGTAAGGACTCAACCGCTCGCCCATGGCAAACTGATGAGATACTTGGAACCTTTGGGTTTTTGTTGATTAGCACAGCACCGAGGGTATTTGTGCGGCAGGTAACCTCTGAAACAGCCGATTTGGTGAAGGAGGGACATACAGAGGGCTGAAGCTGAACGCTTTTGTCAGGTCGGCTCGGAGACCAGAGAACATCAAGTTCGTCGTAAGAACATCGCGCTGGACCTCTATAAGTCTGTTAACAACGCCGGACTAGATCTCAAGGGTCGGAACTAGAGACGATAACCGAGGGCGGCTAGATAGTGGTTTTTCTAAATTGGTGACGTACCCTTAGCAATGTTTTCTACCTGCCCAGGATTTGACAGGCCAAGTTTTGCCCTCCTTTCTTGAAATGCATTGTAGACATCTGAAAGACCGGAATATACGGGGTTCTTGTGCAGGAACCCGAGCGGGCCGTCGGGGTTGGTGGCGACGGCCATGATAATGGCAGTCGGATTGTGGTGGTGATCGCGCGATCCGCTTCACAGCTGTGTCGTGATGGAATTTGGAGGGGTGAGCGAGATGGTAAACAGCGAACTGATACCCTGGTAGGTCCAATTCTCTTTGTTACTCGAAAAGCAGTAAGTGCCGTGGTCGGAGTGTAGATGTCGAGAGACCACTTGAACCGTGCCGATTGTTTCGCTACTCGGAAGGCAATCGTTAAATTCCGTAGTTTGAAGGAGCATGGTCCAAAAATTTCGCGGTTTCCCGAACAGCGGCGAACCTTGGTTTGCTGGTCCGGGCGCTGGTGGGGCAACTCGCCGCCAAGGCGGGCTCACGTTCAACGCCCACAAGGGCCGAGCTGTTTGGGAGGAAATGGAAGCCCCCGCCATGACCACCGCATGACGGAGTCGGAGAAATAAGCCGCCGAAGATAGCCGGATGCAGGGTGCCCGTCCGACATCCCGGCAATTGACGTCGCTTCGGCTCACATCTTTGTGGTTGCTCAACCCAAACCGCGGCATGAGAAAACCACTTTGTACTCAGGGGGGCTATAATTCTTAACGCATGAGATGATTTGAGAAACCTCTCGCACACCAATTCGAACTATGATAGGGGAGTTCAGATAGCGCAATCTTACACAACATTGTGTGTGTCCATCGCTACTCCTTTCTTCGGATGAGAAAGATACTTGTGGTCACGAGACACATTTGGAGCTGTGCCCGATTCAACCCGAGCTCTGGTTTAGGGAATCCCAACTGCCTCCCTTACATAACACCTGCTTGTCTACATCAACTTGCATCCCACCCACAGCTGACACGTGGGTGACGTTGTGTTTTTATTTCACTGATTTCTTTTTCTTTATTCCGCCTTACTTCTAGCCTGTCCGCACTTTCTCGTCTTTGGTTACCATTCTATCGGATTCATTGGAAGCTCGTTAGGTTAAGTCGAGTGGGGGCGTGCTGATAAGTGTGTGTCATTGCCCGAAGCCACTCTTTACGTGCCGCCACTGAGACGGTGATCCCCGTCGTCGTCGTGCATCGGTATTTTCTTCGAGGACGTCTCGGCATCACCCAGGGCGAGGAGTTCTAGGCTTTACGTCCGGCTCCGCCTTTTCTATTGCCGGCCAATTGGTGCGACCTAAGCAAGCCCAATACCCCGTGTGTGTGCCGCAAGTACCTGTACCACCACAGCATCCTCGCGTGGGGGGTGAGACCAACCCAATTTAAGACTTCCCAATTCCCTCCCAATTCCTGCTTCACCAGGACCCAAAGTCGAACGCTCTCCAGTTAGAAAACGTGGTTCGGCAAAATGGATACCCTCTTGTAAGCGCTCCTCATTGATACTAGAACCTCGTTCGACCTCGATTTCATGTCTAACGCTTTTTAGGACTGCCGAGATCGCGGTTAATGCACCACGATATAGGCGCAAGAGCTCGACCTTCATCGATGGCATCCACGATGTCCCCGAGGAGCAGGGCAACCTGGCGCCCGCCCAGCTGTACAGCACCATGTCTGGAAGGCTGTTCCACTCCGGCAGGATCGCAATTGTGATGGTTGGCCTCCCGGCCCGGGGAAAGACGTACGGAATTCAAGAAATGATGAAATATCAATCAGGAAACTGACCCGAGATTAGTCACATCTGTGTTTCCATGGCTCGTTATCTCTCGTGGTAGGTACTAACCAGAGTCTTTATATTATACCGGCCAACTACTTACATCTGACAGGCTCGGGGTCAAGACCCGCATCTTCCACCTCGGGGACTACCGCCGCGCGACGGTCGAGGGCGGCCACGTTCCGCAGGATTATTTCTTCCCAAATGCCTCTCCGTCCTCAGTCATGCTCCGCCAGAAGATTCTTAAGAAGTGTCGGGAAGACGTGTATGCGTGGCTGAACCATGAGAATGGCCAGGTCGCCATTTACGATGCCGTCAATCCCACGGCGAATGGCCGCCTTGTTTTGGCGAAGGAATTTGCCAAACACGATGTACAGGTATGGATCTCAGTGAGGTAATTTTGATAACAAGTTTTGCTGATTGAGTTGTAACAGACATTGTTCATTGAGTCGTACGTCGACGACCAGGAAATTCTTAAGGAGAATGCCCGGAACGTCAAGATCTCATCCCCAGATGTGAGTATTTACTAATGGTACCGGATATGGAATGTGAGTAAAATACTAACCTTCCTAGTTTTATGGAATGGATCCCGACGAGGCGGCCAAACACTATCTCAAGCGAATCGAAACCAAGATCCCTGTGTTCGAAACGATGAATGAGGCAGAGTTGAATTATGTCAAGATGATCAACGCGGGCCGAGCGTTTTACTACAACAACGTCAGCTTCAACTACTTGTCGCATAGAATTGTCTTCTACCTGACCAACCTACACATCAAGTCTCGGACGACCTTTTTCGTCCGGGCCGGCCCGGCGACCGACGAGGATTCGTACAAGGCCGACGCGCCACTTTCTGAGGAAGGCAAGGTTTATGCGGAAAAGATGACGGAAACCCTGCTCCGGCACCGAGAGCAGGAGCGCCAGACGGCTATCGAACAGGGCGGGACCGATATTCCGCTTCGGCCGCTGACTGTGTGGACGTCCACCCGGCTGCGCACCGTCCAGACGAGCGAGCCTCTCAAGGAAGCCGGGTACCGGGTCCGACAACGGTCCCAGATGAGTCAAATCAACCCAGGCGTGTGTGAGAAGCTCTCAGAGCGCGCGATTCGTTCCATGTATCCAGAAGAGGTCGAGAAGCACGAGCTGGATCCTTACCACCACCGGTATCCACGTGCAGAGGTGTGTAGTTGCCTCCCCCTTTACCTTTCGACCGGCCCAGAATTGTCTAGCTAACTTATTCAGTCCTACCACGACCTCGCAGTCCGTCTCGAGCCCATCATCCTTGAGCTCGAGCGCGAGCAAAACGACCTACTGATCATCGCTCATGAGAGCGTGCTGCGCGTTCTCTACTCGTATCTCATGCATTGCAGTACCATGGACATTCCGAAACTCAAGTTTCCCCGCGACGAGATCATTGAGATTATCCCCGCCGCATATCAGAATGAGGCGAAGCGGGTCCATATTCCTGGGTTGGATCCGAGGACTATCCCCGGGTCGCCAGAAGACATCCGGATTTATGTTCCACACGATAACAACGCCAACATCCCCCCGATTCCCGGCATGAGCAGCCCGGAGCCGGCTGAGGTGCCGGTTGCCTCGCGACCTCCGGAAAAGATCCCGAACATGGCTAAGGACATGGTGTCGGACAAGGTGGCCGATGAGGATTGAGCGGGATTAGCGGGCAGGTTGTGGATCGGGAGTTAGACAAAGAAAGCAGCAGCATTGTTAGCATCAAATCACTGAATTTTCCACTCACGTAGCAAACCACATTGCGTTTCTGGTGTTGTTCATGAGATACATTCCCATGCCTTCCTCTTGCATATTTAACCCTAACCCCTTCACGCACTAAGCATCGGCAAGCAATGACGTCCATTGCTCTTGGCAGCCCCTCGAGCTCCTCCAGAAGCTCCCCGCAGTCGTAACCAAAACCGAGCTTCCCTGTCACTTTGGGTAGGTAGCTCATCACATTGACGGATAAGTCGACAACACCAACTATAGGATCCTGGAGAGTGACATCCCACCGCAGAACATGTCCGACGCCACAAAAAAGACCGCGCTCGTCACGGGCGCGACCGGGTTTCTCGGCCGGCAAGTCGTCAAGGCGTTTGCCTCGCACGACTGGACGGTCAAAGGCACGGGATACTCCCGCGCCGACGGGGTCAACACACTGAAGGTTGACCTCGCTGACCCTGCGGCGGTTGAGAAGGTGCTGGAGGAGGTTAGGTACGTTGTTTCCCCCAATCATACAGCAAGGACGATATTTTACTTTTCATTCCCTTTGTAACGCAATCTCATTCATCCCGTACAATCTGTTTTACGTCTTCCTTCCTCTTGACTCTACTGTACCTTACCTTACCGTCTCCCGCTTGGTATTATCACAGCCCGCAAGTCGTGATCCATTGCGCAGCGAACCGGTTCCCAGACAAAGTCGACGCCGACCCTACCGGCACACGCCGACTAAACATCGAGGCATCCGCTTCGCTCGCCGATGGCTGCGCACGCCGTGGCGCACTACTCGTCTACATCTCAACCGATTATGTGTTCGCGGGCCGACCAGGCGAGGCGCCGTACGAGGCTGACGCCCCCACGGGACCGACGAATTTGTATGGACAGACGAAATTGGACGGGGAGGGGGCTGTGCTGGGGCGGTTTGAGGAAAGGGGGAGGGAAGGGTGGGGGGTGGTGTTGCGGGTGCCGGTGTTGTATGGGGAGGTGGAAGGGGGCCGGAATGGGGAGAGCGCGGTGAATTGCTTGATGGATGTTGTGTTGAAAGGGGGGAGCGGTGTGAAGATGGACCATTGGGCGTTGAGATTCCCGACTAACACGGAAGATGTCGCGAGGGTTTGTTACGGTGAGTTTGTTTCCCCTGCAACTGTGGCGGCGGTTTGTTGCTCTTAGGTGGGAGAGCTTTAGCACACGACTAAATGATGTTGCAGACGTGGCCGTTCGCTATTTGAAAGACGCAAACAAGGTGGCGCTCCCACGGGTGTTGCAGTTCTCGAGCGAGGACAAGTACACCAAGTACGAGATGTGCCAACTATTTGGCGACATCCAGGGCGCGCCGATCGACCATATTGTCGCTAATACCGAGGGCAACGATCCTAAGGCGAGTGTCCAGCGGCCGTACGATTGCCATCTCAGTACCAAGGCGCTACGGGACCTCGGAATCGACGTCTCGACGCAAGATTTCGTCGGCTGGTGGAGGAGAGAGTGCCGCGCGTTCCGGCATTGATGAATCGGTTCCTGGGGTCTCAAATGTCGATGTTCTCTGGCGACTGACGTGATTTGCGTTGGAATGTCTCACACAAACTCTTCAACAACGCGAGGCGGTTTGGTGGAGCGCAGGGAGAGACAAGACAGAACGTGCGAAATTCGAGACCGTGTCTGGCGAGGTTCTCAACATTCATGAGTCAAGGAGCGAAGTCGACGTGAACGGGTCCCAAGAGTTAACCCCTGGCCCTCCTGGGCATCCAGTGATCGGCGGCAGTATCCGTACGGTGTACCATGTAAGACATGTTTCTCAGCTGTGCCTGACATGGCGCACAGTCTCACGGCTAGCCTCTTCAGCGACTTCGTTTGCTTGGGAGTTGGCGGACTCGCCGATCAGAGCGCGTTCCATTTCCGCTCTTCAGAAGAATCGCCGATGAATGAAAAGGAAGTCTTCAAGACATTTTTACCGTCAACCTCACGTGGGGAAAAGAAAAACCAAGATTTCCGCCTTCTTTTGTGCCCGATGAAAAGTCACTTTTTTCGATCCTAACCTGGAAGTCGTTCTCTCTGTGCCCACTTGGCTGCATTTGCGAAAGGCCTGCAATTCGACAGGCCCCCACAATTCTGTTTCCATTCTCGCGCATGTCCCATAAAACGCCCCGCCAAGAGCACCGGGTTAAACACTCCGCCGCTCACTTACAGGGGCCCATGCTCGCTGCCAAAGTTTTTCCACAGCGCGACCCCCGCGATGCCTGCCACGACGACGGCAAGCTCAGCTCTGCTCTGTACATCACCGAAGCAAACCATTCAGGACGAGCTGCCATGGCCGATCAGCCCCCGTATTTGTCGGCGCCGCTGGTGGACGTGGGATGATGAGAGTCGAGCCCATCGATCTTGCCCGACCTGCATCAGCACGCGAGATGCGGCGCTCAGCGGTACCTGCTTGCAGCTTGCAGCACGCTGAGGTCGGGTGTAACTTCCACCATGCCTGCGGGGCGACACCCGGCCCAGAGGAAGCGAAGACACTAGCTAACTTTACCTAACCATGGTGGACATGGGCGATCGAGTTCGCAACAAACACCCACCTAGCGCCTTATTGGGGTTGCCCAGTCCGGTGGAGAGGGCGCAAACCGCCAGGGGCAGGTAACGACAATAATAATAAGATGGAAGGGCGGCCCTCCAGTTTTAGCTTTGCGGCCCAGACGCACAAACGATGACGTGAAAACGAGCTCAGTGAGGCAGGTAGGTCAACGACTGGGCAACTGCGCCGCGCATGGACTTGAAGAAGAACGGAACTTGTGTACGAAACCGTTATTCACCCTGCAGTATTACCCGAGAAGCTTGTCCTTCCGTCCCGCACGACCCCTGCGTCGTCTGGAGTGTCCATACCTCCCCGCGTTCCTCCCCTTTTCGGCGTTGCATCTCCCTCGCTCGATGCGGCAATCAAGCCCTCGTGGTCTCCGTCTCCGGCGTCCACCGTCAACGCTCTTTGCCCGTCTGTCAACCTTCACGGACAACATCGGCACGACGATCGCCAACGGCTGCGGGAATGCCACAAGGTCACTTCGACGGCGGTCTTGGCACCACAGCAACGACCACGGCACGGGCCAAAACGAGGACCTGGCCGCAGCTTTGGCTTCATTCCAACCTCCACCTGCCGTATCTGCCCAGGCTGGCAGCGTGGCACAGGCACCACCCGAAAGTGAAACCCGCAGGATTTCGCTGGCCAGAACTTTCGGACCCGACCACCTGGCCGTTTTGACCGAGGAGGCCGAAGAAATCGACGAGGTCGACGGCCGGCCGGCGGTGTGTCAGTCCGCACAACCACCGCCATCCATCGTGTCGCCAATATCGCCAACATCGCCAACCTCACCGACACTGGACACCACCGAAGCATCTCCTACCTCACCGCGCCAAACAACAAGCCCAATGCGCGAAGCGTTTTCTTTTCTCACGCGGGGCCGCAAGAAGAGCGGCTCCGGCAGCTTAGGAGGAGGAGGAAGTGGTAGTGGTAGTGGTGGTAGTGGCAGTAATGACATGCACCGGACTCTCACCAAACGCCATCGCCCATTTCCCACCTCATCGACGTCGGCTTCCGTTGATGCAAGTGTCGACTCCAGGGAACGCGCCCTCCGCCCGTCTCCTCACATCACGACCAGTTCTGAGATCGCTTACAGCGGCCCCACCGAAGTGCTCAATCCCACGTCTAAGGTAAGTTAAAGTGGAGGAGATCAAGAATGAGGCGGCTCGTGCGGCCGTTGTGCACCGTCTTCCGTTCCCGCCTTTGTTTCGCGAGGGACAATAAAAAAGAACGACAAAAAAACTACCCCAAAATTGTAACTGTGCTGAACTAATCATTCTTCGTAATAGTTGGTCAGTGCGCGGTGTAAAGGGATTACGGTAACGGTCGAGATCTTCAAGGAGACAGCCGCCTCTGATTTTCTCGTCGATTGCAGCCGGACATTAGCTGGACTTGGGCGGCCGGTCGATCCCGACGATTGCGTTGTCATTGAACCCTGCGCTCGGCCGGGGCTGGAAAGGAGGTTGCGGCAGTACGAACGAGTATGGGACGTTGTTAGCGCCTGGGACCACGACACTGCCAACACCTTCATTATTCTACCGGACTCTTCCGACCCAGACGAGGAGCTCGTTTTGTCCAGTGTCCCCGACACCCAAGATGAGCCCGAGGGGTTTGTCTTGCCGATTTACCACCTTTACCGACCCGGGAAATGGACACAGCGCTACATCACGCTCAAGGAGAATGGGCAGGTGTTTGCATCCAAGAAACGGGAATGGAAGACTTCGGACAAGGACGTCACTCGTCTCTGTCATCTGTCCGACTTTGACATCTACATGCCGACCGAAGCCGAGATGCGGAAGCAGCTCCGGCCACCCAAACGATACTGCTACGCCATCAGGAGCCAGGAAAAGGCCACGCTATTTATCGATTCCAGCCTCTACGTTCAGTTCTTTTGTACCGATGATCCAAATGTTGCGCGGCAGTTCCGCTCTGCCGTGCAGGGCTGGCGAAGTTGGTATCTTGTCAACAGAAAGCTTAGGTTGCACGATAAGAAGGCACCGTCGTCACCGGAGAGCCCGTCTGGTGCCGGACACAGCTACCGGACGAAGACCCCGCTTGATCAGGGATCGAGGGCGGACCACGTTTATCGAGGAAGGACCTCGCTGGACCAGGGGCCCAGAGGGCGGCCATCTATTGACCAGTTGCCACTAGTTCACTCCGTGCCGAGTTCTCACGAGAACGCGCCACCTGGTACGTCCGCAGGGGCAGGTATCCCGCCAATCCCACCGCTTCCCGGCTCTCTCCGGGGGAAGAAGCAAGATCCGTTTGCGGCCTCGGGGTTGCTTGGAAACGACTACGAGGAGCGCCGGCAGCATGCTGTCAGGCGTGAAGGCACGGTGAAGCATCGCCAGGGGCATGTGACATCCGCGCCGGACGACGGGCCCTTCACCGACGGGCCCAACCTCCTCAACGGCGGTATTGCGAGGCTTGACGACCGTCCTGGTACTGCCGGGTCAGGGAGCAGCCACAACACCTTGCCCCGTAGATCAGACCGCGCGGGCTGGTTCCCTTCTGCTGTTCAACACTCGGCTGAGCACTATAGCGCCCGCCCGACTACTGCCGGGTTTCCCACTACTGCTGGGGCAGGTGCCACTTCTTTAGCTCGTCGGCCGAGTACATCCTCCCACGTCCCCACTCGCAACCGCTCGGTTCGACAGCCGCAGCAACACGGAGACGACCACCACATTCCGGTTCCGCCATCACCCACGCATCAACAGCCTCAGCCTCTCTCCCGCTCACGTTCCATTTCCCGGTCCAAATCCGTATCCCAACACGCTCACTCGCAGTCTCAACAACAACAGCAGCCGCTGCAAGCTCAGCAACCCCTCGTCGACCTCACCCCAGGCTTTATCGAAGCTCCGCAGTGGTCCCGCGAGAACCGCGGCCGCGGCGTGCGTGCACCACAAGGAAAACCCCTCGTCGACCTCGCCACAGGGCCCGTCCTCCCCCCTAGCCGGATGCGCGACGCACCCCCGCCTAAGAATCTGGTGCGTCGGCCTGATGCGGCCCCAACATCGCCGATATCTCCCAGTAGCGGTGCGGGAGGGACGGCAACGCTCATGCAGCAGTACGAGACGCAAAAGGCTGCCGCTGCCACTGGTGCTACCGGAACAGGTGTTGGAGGGTCAGCAGCAGGGCGGATGGGAGGGGTGAGTAGACGAGGGAGGCATGAACCACTTATCGCGAGTGTGCCGGGATCCGACAACACGCAGCAGCTAGGTGGGTTGGTCGGGTCGTTGGCGAGGAGAAATACGACGCGGAGTATGGGCGGACGAGGTGTAGTAGCAGGGGGGGGGACATCGGATGTGCCTGCTGTGCCGTTACTTCAGGCGGCGTTATCGTCTGGGACGATTTCGAGCGGGCCGACGGCGGCTTATTTGCAAGCTAGAGGGGGGATGATGGGAGTTGGGGAGGGGGACAAGGATCGGGTTAGGGAGTGGTTGCGGAATGGCGGGGAGAAGGCTTAGATTTGATGCGTTTTGGGTGAACGTTAGATGGTTGGTTATGATTGGGGGGTGGTGTTTGGTGTTGATTGACTTCTTGTGGTGTAGATTCTCGGGTGTTCTTGTTTTGGCGTGGGCTGTTACTGCTCGTTCGTTGTTTTCTTTTCAGGGGTTAACTGCATTTGGTAAGGCAGCATGGATTCACGACGTCATGTTATCCCATCCCTATGATGGACGGAAGGTTTTGGAAAAGTAAAGATAACACCGGTTTAGACACATGGGAGAAAGGAAAAGGGGAGGTTGGGGCCGGCTGGTCGGCTGGTAGTAGTATTGTGGTTTCAGCGGTTAGGTTTTATCATGATGACGGTTTTCAGTTCTGCTCCAGGAATCACTTCTTTTGCGTGTTGAGTTGGATAGGTAGTCAACTAAACGTGGTATTCCAGGTTTTTATTTGTCTCGTTCTTTCGTCTTCTCTTCTTGACATTCATTAACATCCTAGCTAGGTGCCATATATGTGTATGGTCTCGCTCTACTTTGCAACGCCGTTTTGGACTTTGATTACAAGATGGGTATTAGTATGAGGGGGTGGTGTGGGTTCGTGGATGGACGTGAGTGCGTCACGCCGAGATTTGCGGTTCCTTCCTTGTTTCCTTCTTTACTTGCTGCGCTTGTAGATCTTGCCAAGGAACGCCTCAAACACGCCCTTCTTGAGGCCTTTAGCCTCGTCGATGCGGTCGATCTGAGCGCGCAGGTCGGCAACGATGCTCTCCTCGTAGTCGCGGTAGCGCTGTTCAAGCTTGAGGTCGTCGTAGAGCTTCTTGACGACGGCCTCCTTGGCGGAGTCCTTGCGGCCGTAGTTCTCCTCGAGAATGCGGCGCTGCTCCGGGGTCACGATGGCCAGGGCCTGGTTGACCAGCCACGAGCACTTGTTGTCCATGATGTCCGTGCCGATCTTGCCGATGTGCTCCGGCAGGCCAAAGTTGTCGAGGTAGTCGTCCTGGACCTGGAAGTACTCGCCGAGCGGGATCAGGATGTTCTCGGCCTGCTTGAGGTTCTCTGGCGTAGCGAGGTCCAACTGGTACAGGGCCAGCGCGACGGGCAGGTAGAAGCTGTAGTAGGCGGTCTTGTAGACCACGATGAAGCGGTACTTCTCCATGCTGAAGTTGTCGAGGTCGACGACATCCTCAGGGGCGGTGAGCAGGTCACAGAGCTGCCCGATCTCGGTCTGGAAGGTGACCTCGTGGAAGATCTCGAGGAAATCGACGTAGCGCGGGTGGGAGCGGAAGAACTTCTTGAGCAGGGTGTAGATGGCCGTCTCCAGCATGAAGGCGTCGTTGATGGCGATCATGCCCACACCCTCCTGGCGGTACCAGCATGGCTTGCCGCGGCGCGTGATGCTGCTGTCCATGATGTCGTCCGACACCAGGAAGAAGGCCTGCAGCAGCTCGGTCATCCACCCTAGTGTCGCCGCCTGGAAGTACTCGTCCTCAGTCAGGGCGCGGCCGAGCAGCAGCGACACCGAGTCGGGCACCGACATGCCGCGGTTGCATTTTCCACCGACGGCATTGACTTGGAGGGACTAGATACAGCAATGCAGGGATTAGCAACTCGTGGCCTGGGAGGCGGGGAAACCGTTGTGTACGTGATTATCTCGCTCGTGGAAGTAGTCATTTTCTTGGGAATCGATCCCCAGTCCGTCTGGGCACCCACCTTCTTGTACCAGTCAAGGGCCTGGGTGGGAAGTTTGTAGGACTCGGCCGCCTCGAGAAGCACCTTCTCCAGCTTGGGGAAGACGGACTCAAATTCCTGGAGGGTAGTCTTTTGCGCCATGGTGACGGTGTTGTTTGGTTGATTGCCTCTTTAGGAAAGGGGGAGGGAAGATGCGGGAAGATAGTAAACAAAGAGGGAAGGAAGACTCGAAGGTTAGGTTGTTCTTGAGAAGCGGGAGTCACGGAGAGGAGGTCGGGGGAGATCGGTAACAAAGGGTGGAGGTTCCCGAGCGGTGTAACAGGGCCTGGGGGGTATTGCGCAAAAAGGGGTGGGCCGCCAAACAATCGAAATGCGTTGGAAAAAGAATCGTTGGGCCCAATTGACCCCTCCTTTCCCCTTTGTCTCTTTTTATTGTGGGGAAGCTTCAAGCGATAACAAGCAGCTTGACCCCTGAAATGCATTAAATTTTGGCGGTGAGGGCTGCGTGAGTGGGGGCCGAGTGGCAGAATTCCAGCGGAACCCCCCGGCAACCGGCAGTTACCCCAACGGCTGCGCGTCACCGGCGGCAGACGCGTTTACAGAGTTCTGACAAGCTCTAGCTGCGCCAGACTCATGCAGGCTGACAACGTCAATTCAACGACACGGACCGGAACAGACGAACTAAATCGAAGGGGCATATCTCGTGGATTTAGTCCCATCTCTACCTAATCCAGTGTCCAAATTAGTCCACCAACTAGAATCTTGACCCCGCAATATTTCAAGCTTCAGGCAAGGCAATAGCAAAACACCCCGCTTCTACGAAGCCTTGCTGCAATACCTATCTAAGCTCTTTCTCGACGGCTTTGAACCCCGATACATTGAATTTACCCTGTTGGCTCTCGTGATCCCCCGCCCATCATGGGCCTCTCGGCGAAGGACTCGGTGCAGCTCAAGGAAACCCTGCAGATCGCGGTGGTCAAGTGTTCGGAACGATGTCTCTATCAATCGGCAAAGTGGTGTGTGGAATTGTTGAGGCTATGAATGCCGATACCGTAGCTAATATTGCTTCACCAGGGCGGCCGAGCTCCTCGATTCTCTCCCCGACCTAGACGTTGATGCCTTGTCAGAGACCGCCGGAGACCAATTGCACCCTATATTTGCGCCAAACCACGATCCCGCCGAAGCAGAACGCGAGGCACAGGAGTTGGGCCAGTACTTGCTAGCAAAGTCGTATTTTGATTGCAAAGAATTCGAACGATGCGCCGCCGTCTTTCTCCCAGAGCCCCTGCTAGCCAGCTTGCTTGGAGCGGCTCCGAACGAGACTCAGGCTTCAAAGGGCAAAGGGAAAGCCAAGGCGTCTAGCGGCTTTGTGTCCGAATCAGCACTACCAAATATTAGCCAAAAGAGCTTGTTCCTGGCCCTCTATGCCAAAGTCATGGCGGGGGAAAAGCACAAGGATGAGGACACTGAAATGATCATGGGACCCCAAGACTCGGGCGCGGTCATTAACAAGCAATTGGTGGTTGTCAGCCGCATTCTTTCTATGTGGTTCGCCCAGCGGAAAGACGACGAGGGTGACTACCCGGCCAGCCAAGGATTTCTCGAGTACCTGTACGGCATGGTGTTAGCCAAAGAGAAGAACGACAATTTGGCATTGGAGTATCTCATGCAAAGCGTGCATCTATTTCCTTGGAATTGGGGCTCTTGGCTAGAGATTACAAACCTTATTTCCAGAGTTGAGCAGGTAAACTCGAACTACCCTCCACCCCTTTTTGTTTATTCTTCAGTCGTGATCTGACCTGCTCCCACTAGCTCACCAAAGTTGCACGCCACTTGCCGCAAAACATCATGTCCTTTATTTTCCACGCCAACGCTGCCGTTAGCCTTTACCAGCAGAACCCCGAATTAGCTTCCTCGTTGAACGACCTCCTCAGCATTTTCCCGACCTCTTCGTTCTTGCTCACTTGCAAGGCGTTGCTGTGCTATCACTCTAAAGACCTCTTTGCGGCGGAACAAGAATTTAACAAAGTTTTGGCTCTCCACCCACAACGACTCGACTCCCTCGATCATTATTCCAACATATTGTACGTCCTGAACCGTCGGCCAAAACTCGCCTTCTTGGCCCATCTCTGCTCCAACATCGACAAGTTCCGGCCCGAATCCTGTGTGGTGATTGGAAACTACTACTCGCTACTCTCGCTCCATGAAAAAGCCGTGCAGTACTTCCGGCGGGCCCTCACTCTAGACCGCTCGTGTCTCTCGGCCTGGACACTCATGGGGCACGAATATGTCGAGCTTAAAAACACACACGCCGCCATCGAGTCGTATCGCCGGGCTGTCGACGTCAACCGGAGGGACTACCGCGCCTGGTACGGCTTAGGCCAGACCTACGAAGTGCTTGAAATGCACTCCTACGCTCTGTGGTATTACAAAAAGGCAGCGGGTCTTCGGCCATGGGACTCTAAGATGTGGCAGGCCGTCGGCTCGTGCTTGCAAAAGATGGGCCGCGACAGGGACGGCATCAAGGCGCTCAAACGCGCCTTACTGGCTGACAGCTACTACGATAGCACAGCCGCGGCTAGCTTCAGTAGCGCCGGGGCTGTCGATCGCATGTCGCAAATGGACCCGGAAGTCCTACTGCAAATCGCAAGCATGCACGACCGCCTAGACGAAGAAGACGAAGCGAAAGCCTACATGGAATTGTGTCTGGCGCAAGAAGAAGGCGCCGCCAACGCCGAAGAGACCGGCCCCAGCAGCGGCAGCGGCCTCCCACTCGGCGAATCCATGGCCCTCAACGACTCGCCCGGATCAGATGCCGAGGGCGACGGTGGCGACGGCGGAGTCGGGCCGGATGGATCCGGCACGGGTGTCACCTTCGCGACCAGCAAGGCGCGCATGTGGTTGGCCAAGTACGCGATGCGAGCCGAGGACTACGATACGGCCAACCGGCTGGCCATGGAGCTATGCCAGGACGGCGTGGAGGTGGAGGAGGCCAAGGCGTTGATGCGCGAGGCGCGCTCGCGAATGGAGCTCGCGGATATGGTGGAGCACTAGAGGTCGCTGCCGCTGTCTGGCATGCGTGCGCTGAGCATGCATGATTGGTCGGAGGTGGAGGACGGCTTGGTCCCGGGCGATGCGGATGCCGACGCGGCTATGCGCCGGAGTAGCGACCGCCCCCCGACGGGAGAGTGATTTGCGTGCCTTTGTTCCTTGCCCCGTTGCTTGTCCACCGGCCTGTGGGAGACTTGTATCACGGAGCCAAGCGGGGCTTACTGGAGAAAGCTGTAACCGGTAGGACGGCACATACAGCCGCGCTCCCCAGAGTCACACCCTTATACCAGTCAGCAGAACTCAACTTATAATCACCAAATTTAAGGCGGCTATACGATACATATAAAGACTACAACGCAGCAACAGTCTCAGCCTCCGAGGACCCGTCGAGTCCAGTGGTACACGGCCTCAGCGCTTCAACTGCAACATCTCGAGGCGCGAGAGCCGACACTCACCTCCACAAATAAAACAGGAGGACGATGATACGATGCGGGGCTTACGTCTGACGTAGAACGAATTACCAGGGAATTGTGACCCCCCGACACAACTGGGACGGGCTATCTTCAGTGTTAGGAGTTTAGCGGATTTTGATGCGCGACAGAAGCAAGAGCTTCGGCGCACCGAGGGGGGCCATGATGAGATACTTAAATCCATAAATACCCGCATACCACGATATTGTATGTCTTCTTTAGCGATTCTTAATATTACACTCGAGTTATCTCGGGAATGGTTCTTGAGCCATGCGTGCACCGGTTGAGCATATGCTGTTATGATTATTTGCTTAGACGAATTGACGTTACCCCTATTCATTCATGAAGCGCAGCCCTTACCATCCCCGTTTATGGTTTAAACCGCATTGCAACGACTCACAACAAAACAGAAGGCGTAATTTAACTCAACAAGTATGATCAGAGAGTCTCACAGTACATTCAGCCAGTTATTCAACACCAATGGTAAACGGTTGATAACACGCCAATTATCGAACCATCGCAAGACATGCAGACAACCAACCCCCAACATGCTACCTTCATACTCGAAAATACTAATCTATCAATACACCCTACATCCCATTCCGCATCACGTCCAAGCCTGACGGTCATACGATATAATATAAATCAAAAAATAAGGCAGCAGAAAAACAAAGTCAACCTTGCACACCACCGCTAACGTGACGTAATTACACACACACCGAGAGAAAAAGGAGCGAAAGAAAGAAGATACATTGCACAAATCCACCGGCTAACAACCTCTATATTCCCGCACTTCCTTCCCCATTACGCCTTAGTATAGACCCACCCACCCTTTTGATCATCAATCCGCCTACTCGTGTTACCTCTTTCGATCTAAGGTCCCGATTCCCCTGCCTTAGGCGCTTCTTTTTCTGATTTCTCTCCTTCCCCTTCCGCGGTTTCTTTTGTCTCCGGTTCTTTTGTTTCCGGCCCAGGAGACGACTGGGCCGCAGGTACCGGGGCAGAGTTCGAGGCTGGGGCTGATTCGGCCGGCGCTGGCGATGTTGGTGTGGGGGATGTTGATGGTGATGGAGCTGCGGCTGCGGCTGCGGCTGGTGCTGGTGTTGCAGCTGGGGGGGTTGGAGGTGGAGCTGGCGCGGTGACTTGTTTACTCATGATGATGCTGACGAGGTGATCGCCGGTGTCCTCGAACCCGTCGATTTTGCTTAGGCGGGATTGGAAGTACTCGACATCTCGGAGCATTCTAAAGCGAAGTGTTAGCATATTTCCTTTTTGTCACAAGCGTATTGTACGGCTGGTTCGGCGTGGTAGAACATACCTTTTCCGGCCCTCCTCGGTCTCAAGCTCAGCCGCCTGGTACGCCGCGCCAAAGGCCTCGCGGTGATTCTTGAAGACAGGCATCATGATCATCCGCACGGTTCCTTCGGGGAGATGCTTGGTCAAGTTGCGGTTGAGCGTGGTGGTTTCCTTGACCACCGTCTCCATGTACTCGTTCGCAGGGCTCCGAGAGTCGCGGTCCCAATGGATAGCTCTTAATTTCTTGGTGCCGAGCGACGCGCGTCCACTCATGATCTCGACGAGCTTGTCATAGATGCTGTTCTGGTGCTCTTGGAACGCGCGCCTGACCTTGTCGAATTCGCCCATGATCGGGGATGCGGTCGTGCCCGAGCCACAGTGCCGTCGGACAAACTCACGGGTGTGTGGGATGAGGGCGGCCATGAAGGCAACAGCCTGGGATGCTAGGGCAAGATGTTTCGTGGTGATGTTCCGGAGCCCCGCTGTTTTCAGGGCCCCGGCACCGAGGATCAGTTGGGTGCAGCGCGAGTTGAAGAGCTGGAGGTAGGCAACGAGAGAGGAGGATATCTCGCCCGTCATGGACGGGATAGCTGCTATCAGACGCAAGAAGCGGACCATGCCGTGCATGCATGAGATGGCAGAATTGGGAAGCAGGTAGCTTTCTGCTTCGATCACGGCGCTTCTTGTCTTTGCCTTGCTGGTGCCATTGGCGCCATTGGCCTGCGCCGATAACACGTCCGCGTCTTCACCCGCCTTTAATGTTTCGGGGTGCGGGATCCAAACATGTGCGGCTTCAACCCAGGCAGCGGCGTCCCGAGTGCTGCTCTCCAGAATTTGGTTGAGAACCTCGGTATCCTTGTCGCCAAAATCGGCGGCATTCCACTGGTCCGATTCCATCCCCTGGGCGAGTTTCTGGTTCTCGCCGTCCCCGTGATATTGGATAAAGTCTTTGATGTGGCTGTTGACGACAGTTTTCAGTGTCGTCCCGCTGCGTCCAGAAATAGCCTCGCATTCGTTGGCAAAATGGAGGTTGAGTGTAAAGTACCGCAAGAACCACGAGAGGTCGAGCCGCTTGCTCTGCTCTGATCGTACTCGCAGGACTTTCACGATCTTCTCTTGGGCCACGTCGACGGCCTGGCCGAGCAGGTTGGCAATATCTACGGCCATGTGGATCTCTTCCTGGGCTTCTTGTGCAGCACCGAATGCCTGCCTTGCCGTCGGACTGAATGGGGGAGATTGAAGCGGTGATCGGGCGCCCGAAGGTATAGGCGCCGGCTCGCCAATGGAGCTCGTCACATCCAGCAGGACCTTAGCTTGCGTACTCAGTCTCCTCAGCGCCTCAGCTACGCCAATGTACATGGTAGTCAAGAGGGTCTCGGCGTCTGCAGGATCCATCGCGCGGAGGTTGCGGGCCAGAATGATGGACCTGTCTTGTTGCGAGCGCTGCCTACCGCCAGTCCTGGTGGAGGTAGACATGAGCGACTCGTTGTCATCTTCATTTGAGCTGGGCATCTGCCGACGGATAATGGTCCTGATTTCTCGCAGTGCAGATTCCCGGTAGGCCGTGGCCGCGGCGGTAAGGTACTTTGCACGGTGCAAGCCCGTCAGAGTAGAGAGGAGCTCTGTACGTATCGCATTGGTCCCAGCCATGTATGCAGGGAAAGCAGACGACTCGCGGCTGTGTGTCCCGCGGGTCCGGGCCGAAGCACTACTCCAGCGCATCAGGACCTCCTGGGACGAAACGGTTGCGACATGGTTCTTGAGATCCGTCAAGAGCGTGGCAAGGAACTTGGTCTCGTAGGATTTCCCTATCCGGTGTCGGAGCGTATCCAAGTCGCCGCCTACACCTTGAAGGGCGGTAGCATCCCTGAGGTCGCGAAATTGTATGCCGGGAGGGTGAGCGCTTGAGGCCTCGCCCGCTGCGAGTGCGTCGACGGCATCAATTTTATCGAGGGCTTCGTCAACTTCGCCGGCTTCAACAAGGGATTCGCAGACAGCAACGCCGCTAACAATCTCCCGCAGTTGCATGACGGCGTCGTGGAGCTGCTTGACATTCTCGCGCTTCCTCCGTTGCTGGACGAGGTTTAGACCACCCGTCGCGACCTCTTCGTCAAGCGTCCCCAGCTCTTTCCGAAGGGCCTTAATCCTGTCTACCGAGTCCGCAGCTTCGGAGTGCAGTTCCCGGAGAGAGCCAAGGGCCGTAAAAAAGGTGGTCGAGGCCGTGGAGATAGACTGGATCAAATGCATTTCGACGGTGTCCATGTACCACGACAACTTCTCCTGCAGAATAGCATTGGTGGCCAAGGCTTTGCGTGGCGCTGGGGCTTGACCATTGGACGCGCTCTTTTCCTCGCTGCCCGGTGCGGGCCGCACGACCTCGGAACGCTCGCTAACCACGTCGAATATGCGCGGATTCTCGAGGTGAAAGTCCTGGTCAAAGTACACGGTTGGGATGGTGGAAAGAGGTGGTGGGCCGTGTGCTTGTGTCCTCCTTGGACGTGAGCTCGAACGTGAGGTCGAACGCCGCTGGGCCTGGGGGATGTCGATTGACGGTAGAGAGCTGATGGAGGCAGTCGAGGTCCTGCGTGATGACGCTCCTGGGCGCCGGCCCGGGCGCAAGTGTCCCTCGTCCGACGTCTCTGGGGGCTCCTCGGGCTTCCCGCCCCGACGAGTCACGCGGCCCCCCTGATCATCCTCTGCCTGTATCCGCCGAAGCTGCTCGTACAACGTCCCAACCTCGGACAGGTATCCGGTAAACTCGGAGGATTCGACATGGGGGATATTGGTGAGGGCCACGGGCGGAATGTCTCGCGCCGTCGGGGGCTTGTGTGCGCTCGAAGCGGGCGGGGCAGTGTGTGGGAGAAGGCCGGTCCGGACTATTGGCGGCTGGAGCAGCGTGGATATCGCATTTTGTCCGGACTCGAAAACGGCGTTGGAGGCGTTGCCCCAGGTATCTAGCGAGCCCCCGACGGAATGGATAGAGCTGGCGGTCGACCCTCTTCGTTGTTGGGGCCGCTGGGGGCCATGGGGCCCTGTGCTTCTCAAGGTGTTAGCCAAGGATTCATACTGAGACGGACGGCACAGCACGGCCGCGTAACGCCTAGGCGAGCGTACCCGTGGAAGGGAAAGTCACCCCGATGCCCAGAAGGCAGCGTTGGTGACAGGCTATCGACCGACTTGCGCGATCCCTGGTTCGAGTACATGATGCCGCGCCCGGTCTCCCCAGCCACGAGGCAAAGTGGTTGAGCCGGTTGCGACCATCCAGGCCGGAATGCAAGTGACTCGGGCGTCGACCGGGCGTGTCTCTTGTTCTACAGATTCTGTTGCTTCAAAAGCCAAGGGATCCGAGGCGCCGTCGTGCTATTCTATGCTGTGCCCAAGAATGTGGTGGTGGAGTCGGCTTAGGAGGCTGCAGTCACTGGGGTTTCGGAAGCTGGTCCGGGGAGCTCTCGAATCGCATGCGCCGGGAATTCTGGACAGGTATTTCGTCGTCGTATGACTAGCTGTAGCTCGTTGGGAGCGATTGTTGACTGGGAGTTCGCTGCCGGGCGCTGTCGTCCGAACCGGAGGGTGGGCTGGCTGATTTGGTTTGGAGTTTGAAGATGCTAAGCTCCAGCCGCGTGTCGTCGTTTGGTGAATGTGGCCCGGAACTAGCCCATGCCAAGCCCAAGACTTGTTGGAGAACCACTGTGCGGCTCGAAGCTCCCATTCATTTTCCGTAAATACATATTCTCGACTTTCTGGATATTTAGCCCCACTTCGAACAACGAATCGTTCTATCGAGTCCACAGCGGACAGTAATGAGCACGGGCCAACTTCAGCTTGGAACCCAACGGTGGGCCCAATTTAGATCCCTGCAATAGAAACGCGTCGAGGTCGCGTTGCCCTGGCGCTTTCACGCGTCGTACACTTCCCCCCTTCTGCAACATTTTGAGCCCCTCCATCGTCACTGGCAGCCCGGCAGCCTCGAAGACGACAGCCCGCTGCGATTACAACCCACCATTCCTTCTTAACCCAACACCGGACTATTCTGATTTTTGTCGCCGTTTTTCGTTATGGATCGCCAGTCGGTCTATTCTAGCCGCCTTTACGGCACACCGTCTGAAAGCGAAGACTCCAACACACACGTCCGCGCCCTGCTCGAGTCCTTCATTCTCGATTTTCGGCTTGACAACATATTCATTTACAGGTTGGACATTTTTTCTGATGTTTTGGTTATCGGAAGGGCTGTTAGAAGCTGACATACACACTACAGAGACCAGCTGCGGGAAAATGCGCTCCTTAAAAAATACTACTGCGATGTCAACATTGGGGACTTGATCAAGTTCAACGAGGAAATTGCCCACAGACTGGTGACAGAACCTGCAGAAATTATTCCCCTGGTACGGTACCCCGGGTTACGCCTCGTTAATACACTCGCCCTGACATCGTCTAGTTCGAAGCCGCTTTGAAGCGGTGTACACATAGGATCGTCCATCCCCACGAGCCCAACGTCAAACTGCCCGAACACCAACTGCTCCTGCACTCGAACGCCGAAGATGTCTCGATTCGCAACCTAGATTCTCTCACCATCTCGAGGCTAGTCCGCGTGCCCGGTATCGTGATCGGTGCCTCAGTCATGTCCTCCAAGGCGACCGCAATCCACATCCAATGCCGTACGTGTGACCACGTACAAGATATCCCTGTTCTGGGAGGGTTTAGTGGCGTGTCACTACCGAGGCAGTGCGGGAGAAACAGGGCGCCGGGCGACCCGACGGAGAAATGCCCCCTGGATCCCTACTTTGTGGTACATGAAAAGTCGATATTCGTCGACCAACAGATCATCAAACTCCAAGAGGCTCCCGACCAGGTGCCCGTAGGAGAGCTGCCCCGCCACGTATTGATATCAGCAGACCGTTATCTCACGAACCGTGTGGTGCCCGGGTCAAGGTGTGTGGTCATGGGCATCTTCTCGATCTACCAGAGCAAGGGGTCCAAGAACTCAAGCGGGGCGGTGGCTATTCGGACGCCCTACCTTCGTGCCACGGGCATCCAGACCGACCTCGATCAGACCGCCAAGGGGCAGGCCGTCTTCTCCGAAGAAGAGGAACAAGAGTTCCTCGAGCTCAGCCGACGGCCCGACCTTTACAACCTCATGACGGACTGCATCGCGCCCTCCATCTACGGAAACCGGGATATCAAGAAGGCGATTTTGTGTCTGTTAATGGGCGGTTCCAAAAAGATTCTCCCAGACGGGATGAAGCTTCGTGGTGACATCAACGTTCTCATGCTGGGTGATCCCGGTACCGCCAAGTCACAGCTGCTCAAATTCGTCGAGAAGGTAGCACCCATCGCCATCTACACCTCCGGCAAAGGTTCATCCGCGGCCGGTCTGACGGCCTCGGTGCAGCGTGACCAGTCAACGCGCGAGTTCTATCTCGAAGGCGGTGCCATGGTGCTTGCCGACGGCGGTGTCGTGTGCATCGACGAGTTCGACAAGATGCGTGACGAAGACCGAGTGGCCATCCACGAAGCCATGGAACAGCAGACAATCTCCATCGCGAAAGCCGGCATCACCACCATCTTGAACGCCCGAACGTCGGTTCTCGCAGCGGCTAACCCCATTTTTGGGCGGTACGACGACATGAAGACGCCGGGCGAGAACATTGACTTCCAAACCACCATTCTCTCCCGTTTCGACATGATCTTCATCGTCAAAGACGAGCATGAGCGCGGCAAGGACGAGCGTATCGCGAAGTACGTCATGGGAATCCATATGGGCGGCCGCGGCGTGGAAGAGCGCATTGAATCCGAGATCCCTATCGACAAGATGCGCCGCTACATCAGCTACTGTCGGTCGTAAGTTCTACTCCCTTCATCACACACACACACACTCTCTCTACACCGACCACTAACCTTGTCCCTCAGACGCTGCGCCCCCCGCCTCTCCGACGCAGCAGCCGAGAAACTCTCCTCCCACTTCGTCGCCATCCGCAAACAAGTCCACGCCGCCGAACTCGAAGCCAACACACGCTCCTCGATCCCCATCACCGTCCGTCAACTCGAAGCCATCGTGCGCATCACCGAGTCCCTCGCCAAACTGACCCTCTCCCCCATCGCCACCGAAGAGCACGTCGACGAGGCCATCCGCCTGTTCCTCTGCTCGACCATGGACGCCGTCAACCAGGGCAGCAACCAGGGCAGTCGCGAGCTGAACGAGGAGGTGAACCGTGTTGAGTCGGAGTTGAGGCGTCGGTTGCCGATTGGGTGGAGTACCAGTCTGGCGACGTTGAGGAGGGAGATGGTGGAGGGGAAGGGGTTTAGTGAGACGGCGCTGAATCGGGCGTTGATGGTTTTGCAGAGGAGGGATACCATCATGTTTAGGAACCAGGGGGCGCAGGTGTATCGGAATGGGGCGTAGTGGAGGTGGTGAGGTGATTGTTGGGAGAGAGAGAGCGGCCGGATTTGTTTGTTTATAATTTGCATGGAAAGGGGCGCGGGCGCGGGCGTAGGGTTGGTTGGCTCAGGGGTTGTTGGTTCAGAGGCTACATACCCGAGTCCTGAGTGTATACCTCTCCGGGAGGTGGGATATGTAAAACGACTGGGAAATAAATCCAACGATTTGAACGCATTGTACTACCTCTGTTTACCAGCCGATGAAGGTACAGGATAGGGGTGGCTTCTGCTGCATTGTAACCTCTGTCCATGGCTCATTACACGCACCTTTTAGGGGTGTATTCCGTGTTTCCCACCTCAAGTCTAATATAACTCACCGTAACGTAATAACCGCTCCTTACCAGATCATACCAATAAAATATCCAGTTGTCATCAACACCACCACCACAAGTACAAGCACCCGCTTGCTTGCTTGCTTGCTTGCTGGCTCGCTCTTCCGCCCGCTCTCGTCTCCTTTCCTTGTCTTCTCTACTTCTCACTCTAGTCCTAAACATACGCAATCGTGTTATCCGCCCTCGTCCTCCCGACCACACCCAGCGCAGCCTCGTTCCCAGCAACAGATGGGCCACGGACGATAATCTGTTACAAAGTTAGCTGTTAGCAACCCAAAAGTCCACTCGGTACCTTGAAACCACAAAACAACTTACCTCTCCCCGACTCCCCTCATCCCCAGTCTTATGCACCCCGGAATCACGAAACAAAATCTCCGTGCTCGTCACCGGCGGGCCAAAATGCGCCTCACTTTCACCACCAGCCGCACCACCATTCGCACTCTCATAAACGCGATAGTCATAAAACGCTGTCTGTGCCACAGCGCCCGCAACCTTGGCGGCTGTCAGGGCATACATGATGCGCGCGCCCGTCAGCACACGCAAGTCGCCCAGGACAGAAGTAGTCAGCAATGGTGTGTCGGCGCCGGCGCGTTCGGCGGTGAGGATGAGGCGGAGTTTCTTGTTGTTTTCGGCTGGGTTGGGGAAGACGCCGGACTGGGCGATCCGGCGGACCTGCAGGCGGTGCAGGGTGCGGGAGAGGAAGGAGGCGTTGATGCGGGCGAGGGATTCCTTGTGGGTTTTGAGCAGGGCTGCTGGGGTGGCGACGAGAACGGTGGGGGACGGGCTGCCGCGGGTTGCGATGGCGAGGTCGTCGGCCTGGGCGGCTACGGAGTTGAAGGCTACGGATGCGTTGGAGAAGAGGGCGGTTAGGGTGAGGACGAGGGTGTGGGTGTTGGCGAGCGAGTCGGCGGGCAGGAAGACGTCGGCCGGGCTGAGGCGCTGAGCGGTTGGGAGGGCGAAGAGCTGGGCAGCGATGCCGGAGACGAGGTTGGCGGAGGTGAAACGGACCATTTCCTCTTGCTGGCCGGGCTTGGACTGCCAGAATACGGTGATGTCGCGGGGCTCACGCTGGCCTTCGAGGGAGGGTAGTTCCTTTCCGGCGTCGACGGGGCTGTCGTTGATGATGTCCTGCCAGGTAGATACGTTGACGGCGCCGCCGGTGCCTTCGGGGACCTCGTTCCAGTCGAGGTGCTTGCTGCCCTCGTCAACGACCCAGACCAGCTGGCGCAGTGACGGGTAGTTCTTGACGACGACGTCGAAGGGGAATGATCCAGGGGCGGTCACAACGGTGTCGGCGGCGGAGCGGCGCAGCATGGAGATGATGGCGTCGGTGGGCTCGTCGAAGGGCAGGATCACAGCGGTCAGGTTGTGGAAAGCGCAGGCGAAGAGCGTCGCGATCAGCTCGACCGAGTTGGGCAGGTAGATGGCCACACGGTTGCCGCCCTGGACGGCGATGTGCTGGCCGATTAGGTTGATTTGACGCGTAACGTCCTCCAAGCTGTGCTCGATGGCCTTGTCGGTGCCTAGAACAGTCAAGATACGGCCGGTCTTACCCTTGTTCGGGCCATCGTCCTGCACGCCCGCGATCGCCTGACGCCAGACGTCCCTAAGATCGCCGTCCCGGCCTCTCGACCACTTGGAAGCCCCGGGCTCCTTGACGTTTAGGCCGGCGTTGAGGGGCATGCCATGAGGGGCACCCTGGGGACGGTAGACGGGGGACTCGCCGGGTTGGCGCACAGGGGAGCCCTGGGCCTGGCGGGCGAGCAGGAAAGGATGGGTATCGGGGTCCTGGCGTGTGACGAATTGGTAGGTCAGGAAGCCGGCAAAGACTGTGAATAGGGCGCTCGTCCAAATGTTCCACTGCCCGAAGAGTCCGGTCACGCTCTCGTCGAGCTGGAGCAGCAGCTTGTCGAACATGGCGACGGCGTTGTTTTGTTTGTTTCGGCTGTTGCGGGCTGTTGTGTTCGTTGCGTATCGCTGGTTCGGTTTCGGATGATTAACGAGGGCCGGGTTCCGGGCTGGCGGAAGCCGCGGTGTTCAATCCCGTGGTTTGTGGTGGTTGTACACAACAAACGAACCGAGGCTCCGGCATGGAATGGAGTGTCCGGAGTGTCGGGTGCTTACTCCTATGTTGAGTTGTTGGTACGGATAGTGGAGATTGTTAGCATCAGGCAGTGGGGAGCTTCCCGCTTCAGCTTGTGCCAGCACAACCCTTGTTGGCCGAGACGGGACAGCTTTCGATGTGGGGAACCCCAGATGGGCTGTTCAGGCAGGTGGCAGCCAGCTGACAGTATGTCAACACCCCTGCTCAGCCCGTCGCCTAGTGAGAATTGCAGTTGTTGACTTCGCGCCACACCGCGGGCAGCTCTCGCACTGAGAAACAACAACCAGCAATCGACATCGACAACGACGACACCAGCCCAGCGGAGCGTCGCCCGCCCGCGGCTTTTAGCCACCCGATTTTACTAACCAACCATACAGCAGGACCAGCCGTACAGATCTCCTTTTTCGCTCTTGAGGGCCTCGACAAAGCCTCGATCGAGATTCAGGTTGATCCGTTCTCGGTCGCTTTCTTAGGCGCATCGCATCGCATCGCCGTGCAACGAACCCATTTATTACCGAACACCGCCCTCAACAAACCAACGCCATGTCTACTAGATCAGCCCTCACCCAGGTGAAATCCACACCCGCTAAACAGACTGCGGCTGCTCCTGTCACCGAGAGCCCGGGCAATTGGAAACACCCCCGCCTCGCCGAGATCACGCGACGCCAGAGCCAGAATGTATTTGGCGAAAAGAACATCCGGCAGATTGTCTACAATGTGATAGCATTGGTAATTGTCGGCGTGGCGCGTCGGCTGCTGCTTCCCAACTTGCCATCATGGGCGTGAGTTGTCCCGTTTCACCTGAGATCCATCAGCAGCGACTAACCTCCCGTACAGGATAAGCACCGTCCTCAAACAAAACAGCAGCTGGCTCACTGCCACCCTCTTCGTCATCCCCCTCTTCAACATCGGCATCGCCCTCCTCCCCCTCTGGCGGCCCAAAGACGACCTCTCCGACATCCCCCTGACCCCCGCCCAACGCAAGCTCCTCGGCCTCCCGCCCAGCGGCCAGCCGCCGACTCCCAACTCGGCCTACAGCACCCCGCCGCGATACTCGCGCACGCCCTCCCTCGCCGGCTCGCCCGCGGCCGCCAGCATCAAGAGCTACACCAGCTCGCCGCTCTCCAATCTTGCCAGCCCCAGCCCGGGCCAATACCCCTCCCCGCGGTTTGGCAATAATGGCAACAACAACAACATCTCTCCGTCCAAGTACGCGCCAGGACAGTCGCCGTACTCGTACTCGCCATCGCCGTCGAACGTGAGCCCGCTGCTGCAAAAGGCCACGGCGGCTGGGGGGAGGAGATCCTCGTTTGGGTCGACGAGCCCGCTGAATGCGAGCACGTCATCGAGTGTGTTTGGAGAGGGGCCCGCGACGCCGACACCGGCGGGGAAGCGGTCGAGTGTGGGATTGAATAGCAAGTGGTTGTATGCGAAGGGGAGGCGGAGTTCGGGGAATGGGTGGTTGCATACGTAGAGTTGGGGGAGATTGGTGGGGGGGTTTCTGTGGGGGTGTGTTTTGTAGACTTAGATGACGGAAGCTGTAATAAAGGCCAAGCTACGGCGTGGTTTGTTCTCAAAGACCGACTTTACTGATGGCCTGGATCACCACTTACATGAGAAAGTCTAGCTGAGCATGTCCATAATAAATCGTAGTACATTCTATTTCCGGGTATTCTGGGTATCTCGTAACAGCCTCAACCACTATCTCCAACAAGAGAAGAATTAGAATTAGCCAAATCGACACCACAGCCGACCATCCAAGCCAAGCCGGAACCAGCATCACCTCATTAACCCATTTACCCAAAAGCTCTTTTAAGAAGATATCTCCCTCAACCTCAAGTCTTCTCCCAAGGCGGCGTAGCAACCAACGTATCCGGACTCTCATCATGCGTACTCCCCACCTTCGGAGGGGGTACTAACAGCTCGTCCTCCTTCCCCTTGCCTTTATCGTCCACGGGTTCTAGCTCGCCCTGTGTCGGAGCCCCAGCCGTGTTTCCTTCTCTTTCTTCAACCGTGGGAGGTTCAACCGTGGGAGGTTCAACCGTGGGAGGTTCAACCGTGGGAGGTTCAACCGTGGGAGAACCAGTAACAACACCACCACTCCCACTTTTCCCCACAACCGGCCCCGAAGGTACGACACCACCACCCCCCATCAACGGGGCGGCTCCCACTATTGTTGAATGCTGTGTTTGTTGTTCGTTCCATTTCAGCCCCTTCGCTAAACCCTTCAGACCCACGAGAATCACGTTAGGTTGTTCAAACGCCAGCAGTCCGCTGCTGGGTCCGGGGATGCGCTGTGTGTGTACGACGTTGTAGTGCGGAGTGGCCCAGGCTGGGGGGTGGTAGGGCGTGGGAGGGTGGGTGAGGTCTGTGGGGGTTGGCCAGAGGGAGAGGGGTGTTGTTGTCGTCGTCGTTGGTGCTGTGGGTTGGGTAGGTTCATGTTTGTCCTTCGATATCGCCCCAGTGAACACGGTGATCGCGACCTTGGGTTTCCCTATCCGTTTCGTCCCGCTCCTCTCTTCGTCCTCCAGATCCCCCCTATTCCCAGCCTCTGCAGCAGCAGCCCAAAAGCGTAACATACCCTCCGGCCCAGATAACCACATCACGCTTGCCAGGGTAACCAACTCATCCTTCGTAAACCCAACACCCCCTCCCGTCCCAGCCGCATCCCGCAAACCCTTGAGCACAAAAGCCAGCATCCCCACTGGCGAGTCACAGAGCGCATACGACAACGTATTCGGATCAACCACAACCTCACGAATCCGACCATATCTCCCCTCCCGGCCCCTTTTACCGAGATCTGGCTTCCAACTCCGTTCCAGCGCCTCAAAATCCCCCCTTTCATACCCACCAGAACCCCCATTCCCCTTCCCCTTCCCCTTCCCCTTCCCCTTCCCACCCCTCGTCACCCTCGCAATCCTCCACCTCACCCACTGCACAATCCCCTCCCGCCTCCATCTCGGCGCGCACAACCGCGGCGCAATCAGATGTGTACCGATACAGCTATCAGCATGTGCTGAGGCTAGACGACGGGCGATACGTTCGTCGATTGCCGCGCTACCGGGAGAAGAAAAAGAAGAGGAAGGAGAGGAAGGGCCGACGGTGGTGACGAGGTAGCGGGTGTATCCGAGGCGGCGCATGAGGGAGTCGAATAGGGTTGCTGTGGCGCTGATTGGGTTAGAGGTGGTGAGATCGGGTAGGGTGTCGGAGAAGGCGGTTCCTGGGAAGGAGGGGATGACTACGTGGAAGGTTTGGTTGTTGTCTTCCTCCCCTGCTTCCTCGTCTACCTCCGCTTCCTCGTCAACGTCGTCCTCGTCTTCTTCCTCTTCCTCCTCCTCATCCGAGGCAGAATCAGACGCGGACACATCGGTCTTAGTGAGAAGCGGGATCAGCGGGGCGAGGGAGATAGCGGGTAAGGGGAACGGCGGGATGACTAGAAGCGGGATAGGGGCGGGCGTAGTGGCGTTGGTCGGTTGTTGCCGGCCGCGGGCGTGGAGGAAGTGGATGCGGATGGGCGCTGGGTGGTTGGGTGGTGTGAAGGCGGTGCGGAACTGGGGGATGGTGTTGAGTTGGGCTTCGGCCGTGCGCCAGGAGTAGTTTTCGAGCCTGGGTAGTTAGTTAGTAATGCATATTTTATCACGGGTGACTAAGGAAGATGATGCGAGAGAGAGAACGAAGATACCAATGATCAATAAGCGGCTCGATAATCGGCTTGGGAGCCCACGCGCCCGCGCCCAAGTGTGACGGTTCATGAGGGAGGCGGGTCAACTCGAGCTTCTGGCGCGTCAGGTCGAGGTGTTTGGTCGGAATCTATGTTGATCCACATCAGTATCTCGGTAGTGTCTTCTACTGACAACCAGTAGCTGCATTGGCTTGTATTACATGTATCCTGTACGGCTTGACCTCGTCGGCCACCGGAGATGTGACTCGCTCGCCCATTGCGGATGAGATTACTCTCGAAATTTCGTGAGATGTTGCGACGCGAGCGTGATATTGATGCAAGTCAAGTTCGAGCTATGTCGATGCCCATGGGAGGACGGACGCGCATTGACTACTCGACAGGAGACGGAACACAACTACCGAGTAATCGAGCGAGGGTGAATAAAAATAAAATAAGGAACGAAAATGGCGGGAAACAATGATGACGGCCCGCTGAGAACTGTGAAACAGAAAATGGAGCGATAGGGAGTCAGGGACGGACGGGGACAGCCGAGCGGGCCGAGTGTCTTTTGTCATTTACACGTCTCTATGTACGTGTATACGGAGCACTGAATCCCAATTGTAAACCCGGCTGACCACGCAGTAATCGATTCCCGCATCAAAGACCACATTTCTTCACCCTCCAGGTTTCAAGACGCGCCATTCAACCCCTTCCACATCACGCCCCATATCCAGCACGAAAGATGCCAACAAGCTGTGCTTCGTAGCCCACCTCTCACCAGGAGCCACCAGGAGCCACCCCGAACCGTTCCACCGGGCACCTAGGCACCCAAGGCTGAACGAAAAGAAAAGCCGGCGGCTCCAACGGAGGGGGATCGCTCTCAGGAGCTTCTCCTCCGCTCTCAGGGTCCATCCATTATCCATCCATTATCCATAACGACAAGGATGTCCCACACTTTTTCAGGGTCCTGTTCTGCACAACACAACTCCACTTTTCCCAGGCTGGGATCCACTCATCCGCCAAGAGTGGGAGCCAATTGAAGCGCATCAGTGGCTGAAATTTGGTAATTGTTCCATTTGATTGGCTCAGAACTCCCGCTCGTTCAAGCCACAAGGGTCCAACCGTTGCGAAAATCCATGACAAGGGCCCTGGCCGGGTCTTCTTCAAGGCCCCAAGGGTGAGTGATGGAGACGTGGAGACTTCATGGTTTTTGCCGGTGATGGTTACCACCTGCGCAATGAGGGCGACGGGAGCTCGGCAGATCGGCAGGGGATTTCACTCCCGTGTTCTATCGAACGTTACAATACGCGCCGAAAAACTACAGCCGGAATGCTGGGTGACTCGGTGAGTGAGAGAAAAAAACACAAATTCTTGATTACGAATATCTACCGGACCTGTGTACGCTACCGAAAGAGGGGAGTCTTCTCGTACCCTCCGGCTTCCATTCCTCCCGACCCATCTCATCTAGATACCTGCCCACATGGATGGCCGCAGATCGCGAGGCAGGAGATTCCGCTTCTCCGCCGTTACGGGTGTGCTTATATCCCTCTCATCTGTGGTGTTCCTAGCCCTCAACTTCACTCAATATTTGCCGACGCCCTCGGTATCATTGGTAGGTCTCGTAACCAGACCATCCTTCAGGGGGTGGCACCCGTTCCACCCTAACCCCAGCGCCGAACCCACAGTGCCGCGTTCTAAGCGTCCTGCGTCGACGGCGCTGTCCCCATCCCTGCCACCGCTGGCCCCGTGGGGTTGTTGTTGTTGTTGTTGCTGGTGTTATTACCCCCTCTTAGATTCATCGCCCCAATCCTTGACACAATATTGCTCCCGACCGCATCAACAGCCCCACGCGGGGACGTCAGCGACGGGCCCTGCGCCGCCGTTTCCTGGACCCGGAACAGCTTGATCTGCGTCGTGTTCCACACCCCCACCGTGCCCTTGGCCACCTGCATCTCGCTGGCAAAGATGAACCCCCAGAGCAACGACTCGTACCACCCCAGTGCCAGAGGCGACCACTCGAACGAATGCACTCGTACCGGTGACGGCTCGACCCCGACTAGCTGCACCTCGCGGATCTTCGCTAGGGTTGTGGCTGTGGGCGCGTCCGCGGACAAGACTTGACGTGGTAGGAGCACCGTCAGTTGCTGGAGGACGGTCAAGATGGTGTGAAGCGGTAGCTCAGGCAGCCAGCTGTCTATCCACTGGGCGGATGGTTCAAACAGGCCGCTCGACGATTGGCCGGCGACGGGGCTGCTGAGGCTGGTTGTGCTGTTTTGGCGAGAAAAGTTGCTCGCCCCGGCTGGCATCTTCCCGCGTGCCTTCTCTGACATTCCCTGGAGCTGTCTTGGCACATCGTCGTCGGCCACAGAAGCAACCGAGGAAGCCGCCGAGGGGTTGTCGCTGGGACTGGACGCAGCCGGCGTCGGTCGTGCTTCGTCGTCGTCGTCGCTATCGTCGTCGTCGTCTTCGCCGATGGCAAAGGTGCCGTCTTCTTCCGGGACATTGTCTAGCGTTGGCGCCCGCAGCGGTGCTGTCGGGCTCCTGATGCTCTCGATCGAACTTCGAGTTGAGTTTGGCTCCAATGGGTCGTGGGACGCGTTGCTGTCCTTTCTGCGGCGGTTGCGACGTTCTATCTCCGCTTGCCCGCTTTCTAGCGTCAGGGAGCGCAACGCTTCAAACCGTTTCTTGTTCTTCATTATAGCGAAGATGAACTGGGGGTTTCCTGCTGTTCATTAGCGTCGATCTTGTTGCGGTAACGTCTGATCACCTACTGTTGTACTCGTGTTCAACAATCGCATTGATTGCCTCCAGTAATGACTGTAACAGGCTGTGGTTGGACTCGTTCGCAAGTAGAAACGAAGGCGAAGACATGGAGTTGTACAACTGCATAATCTTGGAGCACGTCGGCCCGCTCAGACCTTCAAGGTATGCAGCAATGTTGTTGATGACCGCCAGGAGCGCGGGATAAATGGCAGTCAACTTCCCCTGACTTGTCGTGATGAGTCCGTAGATGGACTAACTACTCCGTTAGTACGCTGTAGAAACGCCATCAACTATCCCACAACTACGAACCTGAATGAGGTAGTCACCATATGTGCCTCTGAACCCAGCAATGCGGATAGCAGCCGGCAAGGTGTCTTGCGCGTCAAACGACTTGTTCAAGTTGACCCCAAAATTCTTCTCGACGCTCAGCGTCTGCAGCAAAAAGGCGCACATCCTGACAACCCCTTGTTTCGAGGCGTCATTCTTGTACTCGAGTGCGTAGAAAAGAATCAGCACGATGAAATCGTGCGCCCTCTCCGTGTCGACAATGAAAGATCGGAACCGTTTGTTGCACTGCGTGACCTCCCAAAATAGCATTATGATCTCGGGAGAAAATCGGATCGATGACTGTGCTCCGGGTATGTAAGACGAGTTGGACTGAAGCGGCTGGTTTAAAATTCGTGTCATGCCATCGACAACAAACTGGAAGTCCTGCGGTCGGTGTAGTCGGCCGAGGAAGTGGCGATAGTAGTTCTTGGAGGGAGTAACTCCATTTTGCTCCGGGATGGGGTAGAGCAGAACAACCAGCAGGAGCTGCAGCGTGTAGGTGACCAAATTCTCTTTGGGATCTTTAAAGACCAACGCATTGTACGGAACTCGCCAGCTCGCCGGGTTGTATTTGAGGGTCTGTGTGGGTTAGCGGCTTGCTACCTACGTACCTATGAGAGAGAGAGAGAGGAAGGAGTGTGGCTTACAGTGTTCAATAAGGAACACAGAACCGAGAGCACGACCTGCTTGTCCGAATTGGAGCATATGTAAGTGAGTGCCTTGGTCCCCTGTTGCGGTAGGACATTCGGCGACAGGTACATGCTATGGCTCGCCAGGGTCAAGAGCAGTCTCAGGATCTCACACCGATTGCTCTCATGCTCCCGCGTGGTGGGGATCGATGTGTTGCACCCCACGCCGCTCTGCCAGATGGCGTAGGTAACCTTGGGTTTGCCCTGCGGGGCCTTGGGCACGGTGAGATCGGAGAAGAAGAGGAGGTCGAGCAGGGTGTCAATGAGTTCTTCGGCGAGCGGTTTCGCGTCCTCGAACTCCTCTGCAGGAGGTTTGGTTTGCGGATCCTGAACTCCGTCGAAGAGCACCTCGTTCGCAATGGACGACTTCCTGGTCGGCTTGCGCCTTGAAGTCCAGAAGAGCTCCTCCTCCCATTGCTGTAGTGCCTCCTTTTCGTAGATAAATGGAAGCACCCGGGTAAGAACCCGAACACAATTCAGCACCTCTCGGTCGGGAGCTAGCTCGGGATCGGGGAATGAAGGATGGTGGCGGAGCATGAACAGGCGGTCCGTCGTAGTCCGGATCAGACTTTCGAGATTCTCGAGCGCATTGTCACGGGTGCGGCGCACATCGGCGGGGGCAAAGAGGCTAAAGATGTCCTCAGAGGATTCGGGCAATTCCCAGAACTGTTTGGCCGGCGACATCTACGGTTAGGGATGAACTCCTTAAGAGGGACGACGACGACAACTGACCGAGGCCCAGTAAGCATCGCTCGTCGCAATGCGCCGTTCTTCCGAGAGCCGAAAAATGCCCTTTTTGAAGACAAGTTTCGAGTCACTGGCACCCATTTTGGCAGCTATGATATTCGCATCGTGCGGTTGCCCGTCTTGTGTTGGTGGTGGATTGCGTGTCGTCCGAGCTGGAGAGTTGGGCGAGAGCGGCGGAGCAAGCGGTGGCTTGCGTGCATGAGCAGAGCGTCGATCAAGTGTAGCAACAGGTGGGCAGCTGGCCTCGGCACGACTGACATCACAGGCAACCCACCCAGATCGGGTTCTAGGCCAAACGATCGGCCAACCCTAACCCTAGTGAGTTCCAGTAAATGCCGAGCTGCAATCTGGGGTGCTTGCCAAGCTTACGTGGAGACTCGGACCCTCGATTGATGCATACGTACACGCTGTGGTGTATGCACGCAACAACGATCTGGCCTTTAGTTCACTTATCGCTATCAACACCAGCATTGGGAGCTGTTCCTTCCAACGAGTCGCAAGCTTCGCGATACTGCTCACCACGCCACTAGCCCATGACACGGTCGAGGTGACGCCGGCTGTTTCTCCCCGCCAATTGGGAGCCCAATTCGATCAAACTCCCAATCCCCGAAAACCAAGGGCGCAACGGCCCCAACCGATTGCCCGCCATGTACTCCTCCGTCGTCCGGCTCCAGAACACCTTCGGCTACTTCACAACCGTAGTATTTGCCGTTGCCGCCGTCATCGCCTTTTCCGACCTCTTCTCGCCGCGTACCCCCAGCGTAGGCGTCCTCAAGACAACCAATGTCCAAGTGTACGACCGTTCCCTCCCATCATCCATCACAAGAACCATTCGCGTCGCTCCGTACACACCAGGCTAACATACTTCCCCCCCTCAACAGCGTCCGCGGCCGCCCACACTACTACTCCTCCAAAAAAGAAGAATACGCCATCATCAAGTTCTCCCTCGACGCCGACCTCTCCTCGCTCTTCACCTGGAACACCAAGCAGCTCTTCGTCTATGTGACCGCTGAGTGGCCTTCCGCCGGTGGCTCGTCGGGGTCCGGCCAGAATGCCACCAACCAGGCCGTTATCTGGGACAGCATCATCACGGCCCCGAGCTCCGACCACCTCGCGAACTTGGGGCCCGTGGCCATGAAGAAGCTGCGCCGCAGCGCTGAGGGCAAAAGCATCGATCCCAGCCGGTCAGTCCTCCGTTCTCCTTCCTTCCCTCGCTACTCCAACCCCATGGCCACACCCAAAACTAACTTACGTTCTCTTTACAGCGGCAAACTCACCCTCAAGAACCAACGCCCCAAGTACCAGATCACCCACCCAAGCGGCAAGCTAGCCGAGCAGGACGACGTCGTGCTGCGGCTACACTACAACGTACAGCCGTGGGTCGGGCTGCTGACGTGGAATCAGGACGTCGACTTGTGGAACTGGAAGACGCTGCGCAACAACCTTAGCAAGAAGTTTACCCTGCCGGCGATTAAGAAAAAGAAGGCTACGGAGGAGAAGAAGGCGGGGAAATAAGAGGAGGGTAGAATGGGCGTGCGGGCGAAGGAGAGGTGTTGGGCGTTAGATACCATCTATAAACAGGAAGCTTTAAAAGCAGGCTGTGTTCAACCAGCATTAAATACGGAAATGCATTCGCACTTTGTGGTCTTTGGAAATGGGTCCCAGGATCATTCGCTGGATTTGAAGTTTTACATAGACGTACACTCCTTGTGTACAACGTTCAAAGCGGGCTACAAAGTCCAGCGCGCACACCCCAAGGTACAAGTCAACTTGGGGTGAAGTTCAAGCCATTCCGCTCATAAACCCGTAACTCATATCGTCCATGGCCCATCGTCATATCTGTCATTGATACATCCATCTTATCCAGACAGATCCCTCCAACACCCATCCCAAACCTTCAACACTCCGCTTCCTGGGCTTACGCAAACAGTACCTAACCTTGCAAAGCCGCCGGCTGTTGCGCACCACCCCTTCCACCTCCACGTCCCCTAAACCCCTGTCCATCACCACCACCACGACCCCTCCCACCGCGTCCACGTCCACGTCCACCCCGGCCCGGCGCATCCAAGCTCGCCGGCGGCGGCACAGCGCCATAGATCCCACTACCACCACCATTCCCGTTACCACCACCACCGCGTCCACCCCTGAACTGACCACCTCCTCCGCCACGGCCCCGGCCCTGTCCGTTCTGCTGGAAACCGTCGCCGCCTTGAGGTTGATGGTGCGGACGATACGGGAGGTTACCCTGGATCGCACCACGCGCTCCACCACCGCCCCGGCCACCACGACCACCGCCGCCGCCGTTCACTGCGCCGCGCCAGCTGCCTTGCAAGGGGGGCGGGGCTGAGGCATCGGTGTAGCGCTTGCCGTTCATGTGGTAGCCTCCGTGGGCCGTGAGGGTCGTGACCGAAGGGCTGACGGGCTGGCGGGCCACTTGAGCCTTGGAGTCGGCGACAACCTGGTGGTGGGTCAAGTTGAGGAGGGTAGTTGAAGGAACGGTCTGCCCGCGGAAGGGCGGGCACCGGTCGCCGAGGGTGGTGCCGCTCATGAAGGTGACGTCGAAGACGACGTCGAGAAGCTTGGCGGTTGGGGTACGGCTGATGCCAACGACGGTACCGTGGAAGGCAATAGGGACTTTGCCGGTGGAGGCGACGTACGCCACGCGATCGCCGAGCGAGAAGTCCTGGTTGCCGAGGCGGTGCTCCGCATCCTCGGGCCGCATGAGAGCGTTGCGTGGCACGCCGTTCATCTTCTTGGGGGTGGCCGGGATGGCGCTCAGCTGCAGGTTGTCGGCCTCGGTGGCGAGTCGCATGACCACATCGGAGTCGAGCTGTTCAGCATCGAGCGGGACACGTTCCATGGAGCTAGTCTTGAGGGTCTTGAGCCAGGCGCCGATCTCCTTAACGCGGGTAGACCCAGCGGTAGCATCGGCCCAGAGATCGCTCTCGGTGAGCTCGGCGCTCGAAGGGTTCCGCTTGACGCCAGCAAAGAAGTCGGGGAACCGTGTCATATACTCCACGATCAGGTGGACCGCGGCGGGGCTAAACTCCCAGCCAGTCTGGGACTTGCGGGAGTATCCGAGCACCTTTTGCTTCCTCCCCTCGAACTTGAGATTCAGCCCGAGGTTAACACGAAGATCACCCAGGGTCCGGATGAAGTAGGACGAGGTGATCTTGCTCAGCGTGAGTGGATGCAAGTCGAGCTGTTTCGCGACCATGTAGGACGGCAAGTAGTGCATGCCCCTTTCCGCATCGTGGATGATTTTCTTCGCAAATGTAGTCTCGCCCTTCTCCTGGACGACCTTTTTGTCCTGAACGGCCAACCAGATCGTGAGCTTGCCACTCGAGTGACCACCAACCTCGAAAGGCTGGCCGTAGTTGAAGTCGCCGAGGAAGAAGCCGACGGAGTTGAGAGGAAATTCAACCTCGACCGGCAGAGCCGCCCTCTCAATAAACCGCTCGTCCTCATTGACCACTTCATCCACGATGATCTGGGAGGCGTACTCAGTCTCCATGCCAGGAATTTCGCCATATTCCTTGATCGTGGCGCCCTCGTTGGTCTTGATCAGACCCTTGAGCATGTGAACGGAAACAAGCGACTCGACAGGACCAATTAAGATCCCCAGCCGCTTGCTGTAGAAGTTCTCGATCCTGTCCGCCTTCTTGCTCCAGTCCTCGATCTCACGGTGAGAATGGTTCCGGGGGATGACCTGCCCGCTACCATCTTCCGCAAGTGTGTAATCAAACAACTCGTCAGAAACCTTGACGATCTTGGCCTCCTGCAAAAACGGGAAGCCAACAAAGCAGCGTTGGCCAAGCTTGACCTTCGCCGACTCCACGTTCGTCCGAAGTTCTGTGTCCAGCAGGTTGACAACCATGCTCTCGTTGCGGCTGTCCTGCTGGAAAACATTGACACCGTGGAAACCAAGACTGGCCACGTACGGCAGTGTCGCCAAACTGGGGAACCCGGCCAACGCCTCAATATTGAGCAACGCACCATCCGTCAGGCCAGCGCGGTATTCCAGTCCTTCAACAGGCGGCAGGTCAAAGATGTTCTCCACGCAATGGCAGTGAGCGATCGGCGGGAAAACGTCGACCAGAGGGGATGGGTACACAAAGTTCATGTCCTCCGAGTACGTGAACTTCAAGGCGACCCCGAAATCGTTACGTGCCTTTTGGTCCTCGGATAGAAGCGCATCCTTGGGCTTCATGGCCGCCAACAGCCGCTTCTCGTCAATGAACGGGATCTTGACAACAGCTTCCCAGTCCATCTTTTTGCCGTTCATATCCAGTTCGAAATCCCTAGGGTAGAAATCGATGATGGGTGAATTGGCATCCGTCATGAGCTCCCAGTACACCGTGGGAACGATCTTTTTACTACGGTCCGGCAGCACACCCATGAGTTGTTCGTTCGGCCTGAATGGCTGGCCGAGCTTGAAGTTGAGATCCGCGTTCAGGCCCTTCATGACGTCCGAAATCATGGGCGAATAGTGATACCGGTAGAACCAGGGCCACGATGCGATTCCACGGTAGTAATAGTAAAGCACCCATTGCAGGCCCTGAACGTAGTTCTCCGTCAACTTCCGGAGCTCCTCCTCCTTGTTCTCTTTCGTCCAGTCCTCGAACTTTTGGAAGTAGTACTCGTCCTTCCATTCCTCAAATTTCTCTTTGTACTTGGCGTCCATTGCAGCCTGGGCGTCGGCCGCCGTGAGGTCTAGAACCTGTGCATTGTCATATCTTTTCACGATACGCAACACTGCCGACTGCGACTCTTCATCCTCTTCATCTTCTTCGTCCTGTGGGGGGTAGGACAGGATCAGATGGCGGTGCCCCTCGTCGTCCGGTTTTGTGGCCCATTCAAGATGGGCCGCTTCAGCAAGGTCCTGGACAAACTTGCGGTCCTCGGCGTTGAGTTTTGAGCCTAGATCGAGGGACTCGGACGTGCGGCTGGTCAGGAACTTGCGAATTTTCTGTTTCCAGATGGCCTTTTGGCCGGTGCTGACAATGAGCTTGCCCTTGGCTTTCGCCCGAAGCTTCTCCGTCTCATCGTTCTCGAGCATTCGCTTCCCACGCAGCCAGCTAGCATCCTCGTTCTCGTGCTCGAAGAAGCGGTACTCCTCCTTTCCAAGCTCATCAAGGAGACGGCCAAGGCGGTGTAGGTTCACCGTTCCGTTCTCGTTGATGTAGCCGTCACACGTCGGCAGGACAACCTTGTATATCCTGAACATGGTGCTCAAGGCACCCTCGTTGATGTGAAGGTGTGGTAAATTCGGCAGAAAATCGTTGCCGACGAAAAAGGCCATGAGAATGAAGTCATCAATCACCTTTTCCATGTCGAATGGGAAAGGCAAGGCCCCCTCCTTTTTCAAGTCTTGGAACTCAAGCTCCAAATACTCTCGAACGATACATAAGTGCATCAGATAGAAGTTTTGGTGTTCCAACTCCTTCGACTTGTTCTTAGACTGGCGTCCGAACGTGACCTCCTCGCGGAGGAGGCAGAAGTGTGGGTCGTGGCTCAAAAGCCCCAACATGATCAGATCCGCATCCAGACCGTACAAACAGTGGCGAACGTTGGGGTTGTAGTCAGGCTGGGCGCGGGCGTTCCGGATGTACTCCATAATTTTGTGCTCGCCTTCTCCGGGCACTTCATGGCCGGAAAGCACAATCTCGGGAGACTGCCAGTCCCTATCCTCCGAGACTTTCTTGTTAATGAAGTACTTGAGCTGCTGCGTTAGCTTAGCCATGAACTCAGTCCCTGCAAACAAGAAATTAGCGCGGGCAAACCACCAAACCAAAATTATGGAATCCCACCTGGCGTGATGCAGTTGCTATCAAATGGCTCTTCCTTGGGCAGCTCCTTGCCCTCCTTGATCGCCTTATCGCGCGCTTTCTCGGCATCCAGGGCCGTCCGGAAACGACGAGCACGTTGCTGGTTCATCTTGGCGCGCGGGGCAACGCCATCGATGGCCATGAAGAATAGCTTCTTGGGCTTGATTTTCCCGAAGAGATGTTCGATGTAGTTGAAAATGGCGATGAACATCTCCTCCTCGCTGAGTCGAAATTGCACATCGTCGGAATCTTTGTGTGTACAGTTGTGAATAATACCGTTCATGTCCAGCTACAGACCTCGGTCAGCACATTGCGGGGATGGGGAGGCCATTGCTAGCGTCAACAGCTGGGTGGGATATTCGCGCACGTAAAGGCAATCGAACTCGGGGATCCGGTTCTCGGCGATCAACTGGGAGATGGCTGGGTACCGCTCCGAGAGCCATCGGAAGAACTTAGGGACACTGTAGCCAGTTAGCGAGTTGCCAACGCTTCGAAGTAATCGAGGAATACGAACCCCATGATGGAGACAAGGTGCGCGAGGCAGCGTAACTCAAATCAAACGGTTGGGGGTTGGAGGATTCGGTCCGTCCTTCGGGGTCACGGTTGGCCCACGGAGTTCGATGCCTCAATTCAGTGACGAGAGATCTTAACGGCACAGAGAGGGCCTAGAAAAAAAAACGATATACGATTGCCGGCGCTGAATAAAAACGGCCGGTCTTTCTCTGAGACTTTGAAAACGAAACAAGGGGCGAAAGAGAAGAAAACAAAGCAGGCGATACTCCCAGAGCTAGAATATCGCACCCAATCCACCCCGGGCTCGAAAGGCGTGCTAGAAACGGAAGTTTCGTAGAGGTAGTGATGGTGCGAAAAAAGGTCAGACAGGAAATCCCGAAACCAATGTCCTTCGTGATGCGGTCTTCCGCTTTGTAGGAGGATGGAGGTTCTGCTTTCGCCCGAGACTGGAAATTAGGCCCTGCCGGTGACTGCTGGCCGGAGGCCCCCACTACGGTACCACAGCCCGTAGCCGTGAGCCCCACCAGTCGGCAGACATCGAAATGCGTGCCCCCGCCGCACTGAGGCCCTCAGTGCAGCAAAGGCGCAGCAATCGGGCATTGAGGACCCGTGAGGTCGTTAGTTAGTGGGTCCGTGCTGGGCAAGCCGGGCATGATCACGTGGCCAGTGCTGTTCCACAGCTTCCATTCCCCACTAATCCCATTGCAGTAAGGCGGTCTTTACAGTGCAGGCGCGGGCAGGCAAGGTCAATTAACTCAAGATCACGTCGCGTCTTGTACGGCGCGCTTCCTGCAGCACCAGAGTACCTGAACAAACCCCGAAAAATCTCATTCTTCCACTTTCATCTACCCCTACATCTTTCACGGAACAACCCTTTCCCAATAGAATTTCGGTTGCCATCCGGCCCGCCACTGCACTGAAAATCCATCACCTATCTTTTCCATTCACCCATCATGGCGCCCGGCGAAGCGGTGGACGACGTTGACAGTATGCATCCCGGTTTTTTATCAATCGATAATTCTACCATTCATTTTTCTACCTGAATGTTTTGCACAGGGAGCTAATTATTCCTGTGTGTAGTCAGCATGGAGGACCAGGACGATGCCGATCAAGAGCAGAGGTTGATCAACGAAGGTACGTATCCATTCATTTCAGTCCGATATTAGACCCATCGCTAATTTTTCTTCCAGAGTATAAGACATGGAAGAAGAATAGCCCTTTTCTCTATGATATGATTCTGAGGTCCGTTAGGTTCGGTCTTTTCCGTGGGGAATCAAAGCTGACCAACGTTGAAGCACTGCTTTGGAGTGGCCAACACTTACCACCCAGTGGTTTCCCGACATTAAGGATGTGCCCGACAAGAACCACACAGTCCACAGGCTACTAATTGGGACGCACACTGCCGAGGGAAAGCCCAACTATCTCCAGATCGCCGAACTTGAGCTTCCGAAATTTGTTGACCCTAACCCTCGCGACTATGATGAGGACCGCGGGGAGATCGGGGGCTATGGGAAGACCTCCTCAGGCGAGCCTCCGGTTATCAAGTTCAACATCACACAAAAGATCGACCACCCAGGCGAGGTCAACAAGGCCCGCTACCAACCTCAGAATCCTGACATCATTGCGACGCTTGCCGTTGACGGCAAGGTTCTCATCTTCGACCGCACCAAGCACAGCCTGACGCCCACGGGCACCCCTAACCCCCAAGTCGAGCTCATTGGTCACAAGGAGGAGGGCTTCGGCCTGAGCTGGAACCCACACGAGGCTGGCCATCTGGCATCTGGTAGTGAGGATAAGACGGTCCTCCTTTGGTACGTATTGACGACTAACATTTTTGAGAGGGGATCCTTGAAATGCTAAACGTGAATCGTAGGGATCTCAATACTCTCCAGGGCACGGGTAAGACACTCAAGCCTTCGCGTAAATACACGCACCACAGCCATATTGTCAACGATGTGCAGTACCACCCGATGGTCAAGCACTGGATCGGTACCGTGTCGGACGACTTGACGCTTCAAATTATCGACGTTCGTCGCTCCGATACCACGAAGGCGGCTGTTGTCGCTCGTGATGGCCACAGCGATGCGATCAACGCTCTCTCTTTCAACCCACGGACCGAGTTCTTGATCGCCACTGCGTCCGCCGACAAGACGATTGGTATTTGGGATATGCGTAACCTGAAGCAGAAGATCCACACGCTTGAGGGCCACGTTGACGCCGTCACCTCACTCTCGTGGCACCCCTCGGACATTGGTATTCTGGGGTCTGGTGGCTACGACAGGCGGGTCCTCTTCTGGGACCTCAGCCGCGCGGGCGAGGAGCAGCTTCCGGAGGACCAGGAGGACGGCCCGCCGGAGTTGCTGTTTATGCACGGTGGGCACACCAATCACCTGGCCGACTTTAGCTGGAACCTCAACGACCCGTGGCTGGTCTGCAGTGCGGCGGAAGACAACCTGCTTCAGATCTGGAAGGTTGCGAATTCCATTGTCAACCAGGACGACGTCGAGTTGCCGATGAACGAAATGGGCGCGTCCAACTAGAAGGGGGATGGAAAGAAACCGGGGTCGCGACGGTCGTCGCAAAGGTCAGGACGCGGGAGTGGATCCGGAACTCGATCAAGGTCAGCCTCTCGCCCATCGACAGCTCTCGGTCCGTCTGAGGTGACAAACACCGAGCCCACGGCCGTACCTGCTGCGACCGGAGACGAGCCCGAGCCTGATCCTGCTGCGACTGAAAATGAGCCCGAGCCCGAGCCTCAAGCGGCGGCAGAGGAGACGTCCTGGAGGGAAGAAAACCGGTTTTCGTATATGACCACCAGAAGGGCATGGAGAGAGCAGCAGAACTAAAACCAGTAGGCAGTGAAGTGGTCACAACAGGAGGTACAGCAAAGACGGTACAGAAGCAATCAGTCACGTTTGCCAGGTAGCACTCGGTATTCTTGAAAATGAGAACGTGTTTCTGGTGAAGGCTAGTGGCCAGCGGATGCAAGTCCGAACATTCCTTGAATTATGTGTTTCGTTTGTCTCACATGGGCGGTTTCTCTCTGTCTTGTTTTGGCTCCTTCCTATTGTCTAAAGGGTAAAAGTACGGCGACCTCATGAGTGTCATCTGCCCGGTCTATGAACTTCTCAAGGTACCTTCCCTCCACCCTATGAGCTTCCCCAGGAATGCCGAACAAAAGGCCTTCCGCCCTATCGTGCAACCGGTTGCCCTATGTGTGGGTTCATCCGATGTATTGTGGTTGGCTAGGATTGTTCTTTTCCATTCCGGGCTCTATTGAGCTCTATTGAGTTCTATTGTGGATGCTATTGTTGAATAACAACAATAGGAGAAGCACTCAATCACAACAATACCAGAGGGCTAAAGCGAACTTCCGTGCCTGCCAGTCCGCACACGTACAAGAATTTTACACAACACGTAATAATGTTGGCCATATTTAATCCGGGCACACATGAGTTTCGACTTTTTCGACTTTCTCACACCAGATTTCTCACATTCCTTTCAAACTACTTGGGGCTTTTGTCAACAACCTATGGTCTACAAGTTGCCGTCCACAGCAAATGCACCAACCCATTCCTTTCTTCTATTCCCTTCTACCGCGTTAACTCAAAGTACTCGACTTTTCAGTCTGGCTTCATTCGAATCCACGAGACCCGTCGGCTAAGCAGTGTCTGCCCAACATGTCGGCTAACCAAGTCGGCGTGGGCACCCTCGAAGAGGCCCGTCGTCGGTTAGCCATCGCGCAAGCTGCTCGACGAAACGCCACTCGCGAGGAAATCGAGTCACAGGGGATCCAACCCTTTGTCGACATGACCATTGAGAACATGAACACTACCCAACCGATGTTCTCTCACTCGTTCAAACGAAGCAAACTGTTCGACTCGAACACACACAAGGTCTACGACTATGGAGCTGATAAGATGGAAGAGGAGTATGAGGACGAGGACGAAGATGAAGATGAGGATGACGCCGCAGAGGAAGAGTTTGAGATGTACTGGCGGTCGATGATCAAGGAGGTGGGCAAGGATGTGCGTGTGGATAACCTCAACGTAGTCCTCCTAGCCGAGTTCCGGCAAATCGCCCGCCAGCGACAGCGGATGATCACCAAGGCCGCCCTCGCCTGGCGAGAAGGGGTACCCCCGCCCGTACGTCAGGACCGCTTCGACCTCTTTGGTTCACTATGCAACTGCACCGACCTCATCATCGAAGTCTGCAAGCATATGCGGCCAAAGGACATCGTCACCTTATACAGCATCAGCAAGCGTTTCCACGCCATCGTCGACCAGAACATGCGCAACTTCGTCTTCGCCATGGCCGGCCACATGGCGCCCACCGGAGCCCGAATCTTCTCCAGCCCCGTCTACAAAGACTCTTTCATCCGAGACCCGTCCCAGCGCACCGTCACCCACGCCGACCAGGCGCTCAGCGAGCCGCAGTGGGGCCAGGCCAGATACCGGGGCCAGGATGAACTCAACGAGATACGGGGGCGAGTCCGCTTGATCCCGGGCCTGCTATGGCTCCAGATGGTGGTGAACCGCGAGATCCGCGTCCGCGACATCCTGGCGTGCCTCGCGAGAATGGGCCACCGCATGCCCAAGGGCTCGCACGTCACGCTCAAGAAGATCTGGCTGATCATGGACGCCTCGGCGAGCCGGGTGCGTGTCATGTTCCTGAACAACCCGGACTTTTTTACCGATGAGGACCTGTATATCGCCCAGATGTTCATGGTCAAGCTCGTGCTGGCCTTCAACCACCCGACCTTCGGCCCGCAGTCGTCCATGCTCATGCGCCTCATGCTCGGCCAGCGCGGACTATCCCCTCTGTGGGCGCTCCTCCGCAACAAAAAGTACCGCTCCGCGGCCGAGATCCGCCAGCTCAAACTCCGCTACGACGTCGGCGCCGCCCAGATCCAGGACGAGAACCTGGTAGCCATGACCGGCCACGAGCTCGACCGACTCGGCACCCTCCACTTGGAGGGCTGGGGCGTCGGCAAAGATCATCTGATGCGGCTCGACGAGCTGATCCCGCTGGAGTGTGCCCGCCGTCAGCTTGGCTACGACCAGTGCGTGGAGGAGATGATGATCTACGGTCACGTCGACTTTGACACGGGTGGTTCGCTGGTGCCGTCGCTGGACGAGATGTACATGAGCGACGACGAGCTCCCCGAGGTCACCAAAACCTGGAAGCCGCTCCGGCATGAACTGATCCATTCCGGCTGCGGTAATGTGCCGTTTAATCCGAGCAACTGGCAGCCCAAGCATGCCCGCAAGGCGCGGTGGGACACGCTCACGGAGGAGGAGAAGGCCATGATCCTCGAGGCAGAGCAGGATGAAATGGAGGGACTCAACGAGCTCGACCTTGCGCGGTGGCATCAGAGCGTGGCTTGGGCTCGCCTGGCGAAGCTCACGAGCCAGGAGCTGGCTACCAAGAAGATCAAGACCAAGTACAGGGTAAAGGCTCCGTCGAATGCGGACTTGGATTCCCACCTCCACCAATTCAACCACGTCCGACCGCTCCGGCTTGCTTCCCGTCGTTATATCAAGCCCAAACCCGAGCCCATCCCTGAGCCTACGCTCCAGCACAGGCCCAAGCCCAAGTCCGAATCCCAGACTGAACAACCCAAGTTCAAACCTCGTCCAATCTCTTCCGACGATCGGTTCACAGACGAGGAGCTGGCTGAGATTCATGGTCCGGATGCAATGGACATCGATGGCCCGGCTCCGGCTCAAGACCACGACTCGGACAATCTCTCCGACATCCCCGACGAGGACCTCATCCTCGATGCCATTCCCGAGACCGAAGTGAACCGCATCTTCCGCTCCTTCGGCCCGCGCCGACCCTACCGTGAAGACTCCGATCTAGGCTCCAACGACGAGGGTGACGGCCCCAACAACCAAACCCACAACCAACAGCACGGCGCGCACGACAACAACCCCCAAGCCCAGGCTACCCAGCAGCCGCTGTCCCAAACCCAATACCACAACCTCCACCACCCCCACCTGCAAATCACCGGCCCAGCCCTAGAAGACCAACCCACCACCGGCAACAACAACAACGCCGAAGAAGCCGAATCCGAGCTCGAAACCGAATACGACGACGCGACCGACTCCTCCGGCCCCGACTCCGACGACGAAGACGACATCTTCGGCAACTACCCCGTGCGCGTCAGCAGCGCGGTCAACCTGTTCCCCGTCAACATCTACGACGTCGCGCCCGAGATGCGCACCACCTACTACACGCCTGCCACTGCTACGGCGATGGATGTGGATGATATGTTGCTTGCGCTGGCTGAGATGCCGTATTCGGAGGATGGAATTGAGGAGGGCACGGCGGGGGGTGGTGGTCAACAGGGTCAAACTGTTGGGGTTCAGGCCAATAATGGAGGGCAGGGAGATGGGGATGGCAATGGCAATGATGAGGATGGGGATGACGAGCGCGAAAATAGCAGCGATGAAGAGGATTCTTACGACGACGATCCCGAGGGAGAGTATGATGGGTACGCGACCTACGAGGAGTGGTCGCAACACAACACCGTGTATGACTTGCCCGTCGTCCTTGGGAGCCCTGACGAGGGAGAGATTGTCATCGACAATGCCGACGCCGATGCAGAGGATGAAGCTGAAGCCGACGCGGATGCTGACGCGGACATGAACATGAACGGCCCTGACGATGATGACGATGATGACGACGATGACGAGGACGAAGCCGATGTCAACGCCGTCCCAGCTGTCCAGCTGCCCGTTCAAGGCTTTGAAGACGTTGCGGGTATTAACTTGCTTATGAGCGAGCTCGCTGTCGTGCCTGGTAGTTCTCAAGATCAAGATCAGGGCCAAGATCAGGAAGACTCGGAGTCCATGGACCCGGGTGAGTCGGCTGAGGAGCAGAAAATCATGAAGTTGCGGGACTGGTACCGGCCTTGGTAGGCTGGCGGGGGGCATGGTTCTTTTTTCTTTTCTTTTTTTCTTTTTTTCTTTCTGCTGTTTGCTCTTCTTACCCCTTGTTTCTGTTTTCTTTTCTTTTCTTTTCAGTTTGCTGTCTGCTACCTCTCTACGCTCGGTGTTGGGGCGACTTTCCAAACAAGGCTGAATTGCCTAGCGTATGGTTGGGGTTTGTTGTTCTTTGCTCGGGAACAAAGGCGTAGGAAGAGAAACGGTCGGAATCTACTACCTCCGGGATAATCCTCGTGGTATGGGGATAGTGAGAGAAGCGGACAGTCTCCAGGTTCACAGGAGTTTAGTTTGTCATGAAGAAGACACTGTATGTAGCATACCACACAAATACTTGCTTGCGAAATTCACATTGATCAAGCCATCTCGGACCGGGTACAACAAGTGAACCAGTGTAGTGCCTACACGCTAGATCTCATGATATTCTTCCCGCGACGCCTAATTTTGTAACTACCACGTCTAAATTCAAGCGCCTTACTTGGTTTACCTAGAATCCAACACGGACGGCTCAGCACAGGCAGAACATGACATCTCAAACCAGCCTCACAATCCTACTTTCACACCCCCTCGGCCTTGATTGATACCCGACATTAAATAGAGGCGAGGCATTGATTACCAGGCAACATCAGGCAGTAATCTATTTCGTAAACATAATCTATTTCGTAAACACCCTGCATTGAGAAAAGCAAAAAACCCCAAAAAAGTGACACGAACAGGACCCGAAAAAGAGAACTGTGGTCAGCCGCATCACCCAGAGGGGTGATTTCACCCTGGGCGGTGACCAGACGAGGTACACAGCTCTTAACCACTACACTACCAGCAGGTGTGATCCTCGTGATTTCCCTTTGTTGTTGGAAACCAGGACCGTGGACCTTCCTTATATACCGTCTTCTTACCTCGATTTCTGACGCCTTCCACGACCGGATCAAAGACATGTGACTAGCGAAGATAGTTGATTAAATTAGGCGAAAATATTTAAACCCACCGTCATCTGCACCCTGAACTAATCTATGCCGACGATCCGAGCTACAAGGGAAAGCAACGCGTCTCGAGAACCATAACTTACAAGTCCGGTTCCAGACTGTTAAAGAAGGGGGCTAGATATTTTTTGACGAGATAGGGGCGTTCCCAAACAAGTGAGCCATCGTGTGTGTGCCGTGGGGGGTAGGGGGGAGCCTCCGGTATCGATCTGCCCCCATCTGCATACATCCATGGGTGTTTGTGGGCACACAACTCAACCTACTTGAGCGTATGAAACAGTAAAGTCCAGCACAACGGTCCTCTCCGGCCCCTAAGGAGGGTCGGTAGGGAACATGTGGCGTCGAAGGTAGAAAGGTTTGGGAATAAAAAAACGGTAAATAAAGCACATCAAGGGTAACATCAACAACCATCTTTGCCCCTTTCGCTTTCACCCTAAGCACGCGGCCATTCCGCCTAGCCGGCGCGCATCAACCCAACCAACCAACGCATCCCATCCCATCCATCCATCTCCCTCCTCCGAAAAGGCCCGAAATCAACAACACCCCTTCGCCCCGGTCCCCCGAATGGTTGACTTTCCCGCTGTACCCCCGACCCCCACCCGCTTGCCAGTCCGCCGGAGAGCAAACTTTTTTGTACCGTATGTGAGCAAATTATGAAACGAGAGAATAGACCTCAATCTGAGAGCATACTAGTTGAATAGGATGAGAAAAAAAAAAACGGGATAGCAAGAGCAAAGAGAGAGAGAAAAACAACAGAATCAGAAATGAAAAAAAGGGTAGAACAGGAAAGAAATGAGATAGAAGAGAAAGAGGACAAGAGGGAAAGACAAGATTAACAAGCAGAAATAGGGCCAAAAAGGGCATGATACAGTTCCAGCCGCCATCCGCTCACGAGCACCAAAGGCCAGAAAAATAAAAGAACCCTTATACACTCCCTCGCTATGCACGCCGCCTTCTTTCCCTCTGTCCTCTTTCTTCCTTCTTTTCCCACACGCCCTGTCCTGCCCTGCCTTGCCTTGCCTTGCCTTGTCCTTGCCTTGCCTTACCCCAACCGACCAACACCCCGCCCAGATCCTGAACCAAACCCGCCCAGCCCATGATGCCTGACCTTGACTCAAATCGATGTGTGTTGCCTATTTGTTGCTTGCGAGGCCCCGAAGTCGGAGAAGAATCGGAAAAGATGGAAGAAAGACAACCGTATGCGTGCGCGTGTGTTGAAAGTATGCGAGAAAGGGGGGGGCGCCTCCAGACGACTGACTGCGAGGGAGAGTAAGGCATATAGAACACACCGTGTCCAGCCCCCGAACTCCCAAACATTGCGACCCCCTATGCCGGAAAGAAGAGAGTCAGGTACAATGTGTTGTTGTCGGCCCGGAGAAAAAGAAAACCCCGTCCCGAGGGAACCCGTATTGTGTAAGAATGGCATGTTCTTTTTTGTCTTTCCAGCCCTTTGTACTTTTTGACCCCCCCAACGCGCCGTCCCAACCATCGATCGCCGCAAGCCTCGAGCAGACGAACCCCCCTTACACCTCCCAAGATTCACCACATAAACCCCGTAAATGACCGGCCGCGGTATCTCTCCCAAAAATCCCATTAACCCGCACCTTTGATGACGAAACAGACGAAATTTGCCGCAATTATTGCCAAGGCCCAAAAGATCCTCTATTCCCACCAACCCCTTGCCCCCAACCTTGCCGAAAAAGAAAGCCACGCGCGACGGAACCACACAAAACAAAATTGTGGTAGCCCTCGAAGCAACAGGTCGTCCCCTCCCCTCTCCCTTCCCTCACCTAACCATCGACGAGGACACTAGCGATGCCACTCGCTTACGCGGGCGACTTGCTCTGGGGAGCGCCGCTACCGTTCTGGCGAGCATCCTGGTTGCTGACGGAGAGCGAACCAATACCCGAGGACAGGAAGGCAAAGGGGTCGCTCTCGCCCTGTGAGTAAAAGTTGTTGTTGTTATTGTTGTTCGGGCCGGCAGACGCAGGGCCGTTACCAGCCGATTGGAAAGCCGCCTCAGCGGCACGGCTGTCGAAGGGGCCAGCCGAGTGAGAGCCCGGAGCAGGGCCGAAGTGGGTGTTCAACGGGGGGTACGGGGCAGCGCCACCGCCGAGGCCGGAGGGGAGGGCATAGGTGCTGGGGGGCCCACCAAAGTGCTGGCCATACTGGCCGCCAGAGTTGAAGTTACCGCCACCAGAGCCAAAGGGGCCGCCAGGACCGCCAGGACCACCGGGATTACCACCCATGTTACCCTGTCCCATGCCATACGAAGAAGGGCCGTCCATGGGAGATGGGTAGCCGGAGTCGGCAACCACAGCAGCACCGGCGCGGCTCGCACCGCAGCGCAGGCAGCAGACGTTCTTAGCGAAGTTATGGTAGCCGCAGACCTCGTTTCCGCACTTCCAGTCACCGGCACGGAACGGTACAACCCCAGAGCCACCCATGCGGCCGTGACCACCGCCGCCGTGGCCGTGGTGGCCCATGTGAGGAGGCGGGGGCATCATAGCCGGAGGCGCGTAGCCGTACCCATAACCCATCTCGCCCGCAGGGCCGGCAGTCACGGCGGGGAACGAGCAGCGGAAGCACGCAGTGCGGCGCTGGAAGTTGGAGAAGCCGCAAGACGGGCAGGTCCAGTCGCCGGGGCGAGGGCGGTTCTTGCTCGGTGGGAAGGGTGTCAGGATCTCGGAGGCCCGGTCCAGGACCCGGCTCGACGATGGGGAGACCTCGATAGCCTTCTCGTTGAGAGCACGGCCGTTCATGCACAGGCTCTCAGCGGCCTATCCACAATTAGTCAGCAACCAGAGACGACACGAAGAACAAGCAAGTAGCCACGAAAACCAAACTCTGTTGCTGGAGCATTGACTGGTACTAACCTCTTCATGAGACGAGAAGACGGCAAAGCCGGTACCGGTCGGCTTGTGCTGCTCCGGAGTGCGAAGAGTCCAGAACGCAATCGGACGGCCACCGAATTGAGTAAACCAGCTCTCCAGTTCCGACTGGGTGGTGTCGTGGGGCAGGCCGGACATGTGAAGGACCTTGCTCCGTTCCGAGAGGAAGGCACGAACATCGGCGCGAGCGTCCATGGGTCGGGTGAGCACATCCGGATGCTCATGGGGTGGCTGAGACTTCCGAATCAGTCCGCGGAGCACACGAGCAAGCGTCACCGCCTCCTCCATAGCCCGACGGGGCGACGCCGGGGCCAGGGCCTGCAGGTGGAAAGGCAGGTTGTGCTTGATGGGGGCGCTGGACTGGACAGCCTCAACCTCCAGGGCGGCGCAGATGTTGGCCAACGACGAGGGCCCGAAGGGCAGCGACTCGGGGTGGTGCTGCTGCCACCGTTGGTATTCGGTACGGAGCTCAAAGGCGCGAGAGTGCTGTAGGTAAGGCGGAAGCACGACCGACTTGTCGCGAGCCTCACGGGGGAGCTGCACACGCAGGTCCCATGCCTCAAGAGTGACGAAGACAAAGTCGAGGTTCTGCGAGGTCAAGTGCTCCGAGGCAAAGGCATCGAAGCGGTTTATAGCGTCCCTAAACGTCCCGGCGTTCCGCACATGCTCCCACGTTAGGGTAGTCAAGCTCGCTGTGAGAGAATTGGTCAGCTAAAGGCGACTCGCTAGAGAGAGTACCGGGGACCGAATTGGCCGATGACGATTTATAGGGCGTCAAGGGTTGCTTCGAAGAAGAAAAAAAAACAGAACCAGGCGGACTCACTACAAAGGGGCGTAATAGGAGTGTTGACAGGCTTGACGAGCACGCTTTCCCGGTGAAGCTATAGGCGAGGGATGGTGAGTAACCAACATAATCTTTGTTTTAAATATTCAGGGGCCGGCTTGGCTTACCTCGTCGAGTGTGTTTGCGTCTAGCAAAATCCAGCCAAGCTCGATGACCTCGGCCGAGTCCTTGGTCACGTAGACGCCGTGCTCATCGCAGGTTGTAGCAACGTGTACGACGACGTACCGGTCGACCTTGAACGGCGGGTTCTGTTGAGTAGCCATGACCGCGGTCTGGAGAGAGGAAGGGAGACGACGGAAGGGAAGGAGATGGTCGACAGCGTTCGAGCTCGGAAGCCGAACTTTTGGTTCGAGGGATTCGAGAGAAGCGGGAGATGCGGCTACCCGGGGGAATACTGCCTGCGAGAGAAGGGAAAAGAAGACAAAATGTCAGCTAGGGCACTCGGAACGTTCAATGCCAAGAGAGCGGTGTCGACGGCAGTCTCTTACCTTCCTAGTTTTGTTTTTGTCGCCCGGTGGACGTCCGCAGCAAACAGCGGGTTTTCGGGAAAATGAAGCAGCAGCAGAACTGCTGAGCAAGGTCCACGAAGTTTACCGAGTCCACTTTCTTTACAGCCCCTTGCAAGGAATTGCGGAGCTGAGAACGGGTTCGGGTCCAAGCTTCGTACTGTATGTACCTTGCGGCAGGAGCAGACCAGAGCCACAACGGGCGAATAAAAATGCAGAGCCCTCGCAACGACGTTGGTGCAGACACGCTTAACGCGTTCCTTTTCCCGGGCTACGAAGGATGAATTCGAAGTTTTGTAGCCTCTTTTTCCCTCCTCGACGCGAGCAAGCACAGGGCAGAGTAGGAAAGAGCGGAGTGGAGGAGGGTTTGGTGGAGAGGCGAAAGGGGAAAGGGTTAAGTGTCAAAACTGGAGACACGCGTGAGAAGGGAAAAATGACTGAGAAAAGTCAACGCAGAGACAAGAGGTGTGGACTAGTTTGACTGGTCGACTGGTTGGCCCCGTGTCAACGGTAACCTCACCCTTTTCCTGCCGTCTCTTCTTTTTCTTCTTCTAAATATTACACTCCTTCATGCCTTCCCAGTGAGCTTGTTTTTTCGGGTTTACACAGTATTGTTTCGGAATTTCGACACCAGCCGTGTTAGGATGGTTTCTTGGGGACTTCAATGTCACGCTGTGCTCAACCGTTGTGGTGGGTGGGTCGGCGCGTTTTGTGGCTTCCGCTCGTATCATGTATTGAAAAGGTTTCCGTTGACGACGACGAAGACTGCTCGCCGAAGGAACAACCCATGGCGGCCGTGTAGTCCCTATCTCTCGTCGACAAAAACATATTCACTTGAGTCAACATCGGGACTTCATCGCCTCTTGCTAGGGGCTTCAGTTGATTTTTTTGGGGTTTGGATCTGGTGGATCTTCCATACCGACGAACTGTGTACTTGTACTGTGTCCGGTACGGTACGGTACGGTACGGTACACACTTCCCGCCGGCTCGGCCCTGCTTCCGCGCAATCGCCTATCAAGTTCCCTCATCAATTCCTGTCCCCTTTGGGGTGAACCGTGACGCGGTGATTGACGCAACTAGCAAGCGCCATCGACGAGTCCATTGGCAGATATGCCCCATGAATCAATACACTGCCCATCTGCCAAGACGGCGGATCAAAAAAACGAACAAGCCGAGCCCCCGAACTCGCTGAGCAATCCGCAGCCGCACCAAGAGAAAAAGGAATCATACAGATTAGGGATGTCGTGGATGTGGCCCAGACTTTTGTCTCATCAACAAGTCAACTGCGACACTTCCTCGACACCTTGTCCGCGCTCGTGCTTGAGGACTCCCTCCTGGACTCCCTCTCGCTTTCGAGGCGAAGGCAGCCCTTTTCCGTCGTCATGGGTCGCATCCCGGCACTCGGAAGCACATCCGGTAACCGTGGGGATTGGATTGCGGTGTGGGGCTAGAGTCGGTTTTCATTCCTCGACCACAGGGGCAAAAATTGGTGGGCGGGAGCGCTGACAGATACTCGTACAATACGTCCCTTTTATGCTCCTTCCTATCCCCTTTTCCTGTTGCACACCACACAGCGACGAACCTGTGTGTTGGGTCCAGAGACAGCGATTTCCAGAACCGGGCAAGGACTGCCGCTGTGGCGGGACTGGTGAGACGTTTTCTGCTCCACCAAGATTCTGTGCTCAGGTTCCACATGCGCGCTCGCAGGTACATACCAAACACTCCAGTATTCCATGTCTGCACCACGACATCATCTGTGACACTTTCACGGACACCTCTTTACGGAGGCGAGCCCCTGACCAAAACGGGTCGAAATATAACATAAGCCGCCGGGATGTGGTCTCTTGGGCCCAGAACATTTTGGCTTGCTGTCGGCGGCCCAAATGTGGAAGCGAGCTCCGGAGGCAAGTCAAGATGCCTTGTCAAGTAATTCGCCCCGTTTTCCCCAAGGCTACTCAAGTCACATGAGCAATTCAGCTCGGGAATGCAGCAATCCAAATTCATCCAACCTCCAAGACCAAAGTTTACTGTGTTACAGTGAGGAAGGCGCAAGCTGGTAAATTGGTCTGTGCATCACTACGTCATACCCTGGACCCTCTTGCCATCTTCATTTTGCCATCAATGAAGATGGCAAGAATAAGTTCGAGTTTTGACTGTTCACTCCTCTTGCAACACTGTAAAACCAAAACCAATCCGTAGTGGACCATCATAAACACAAACGTGCCGTTATTTCAAAACACAAAAGCAATGGAAGGCGCAGCGGGAATCCTCGTTGCGATATTGAGTTTCTTCGGTCAGCTACAGACTCGACTCCTCGGACTCACTGTTGAAACCCTGTACTAACTACAAGCCACAGTCCCTCCTCTCGGAGTCGCTCTCATAGCAGGATGTGGAGCGGATCTACTCATCAACATATTACTCACCATCTGGCTGTATGTCTCACATCCTCAAATCACCTTCGTTGGTGTTATGGAAGAGAAACGCTGCTAATAGAACACGACAGGTGGTTCCCAGGCGTGATCCACGCATTCTATCTCCTCTGGGTCTACTACGACCGTCGGGAGAAGTACAGGGCTGGCGTCCCACCGGCCCCGAGGGCGCCATTTGTGTACAGCGATAAGGTGCAGGCGGGCGGGCTGACGAGGCATAGGCGGATATAAGTTGAGACGTTAGTGCAGGTGGTGAGAAAGAAGGGGATCCCCTTTTTTCGGGCAAGGAGCTTCTCTTTCTTTCTCTTATCTTTTCTACTTTCCGTCCGATAGAGAACTCCAGCAATGTGCGGGTTTCAAATTAACTGAAACAACAAAAATAACACTCATCTCGCACTCAACATATCCTATTTGTCTGCTTCCTAGGGTAGGTTGTGAGATTCGAAATGCTGTGTTTATAGATGTGGGTGCACCGAGCCACCCAGCGAGTGGCCCTGAGCTGCCTAATATGTTTTAGATTTATGAATAGTATGGGCAATGTGTTTTGGAGGAGCGCAGCTGGAAAAACAGGATGTGGTGAGGTTGATAACCGGGCTGCAGGCGTTCACTGCCCATGATGGCAGGTTTGCCATGGAAGAAAAGATGGAAGAATGTATGGAAGTCGGCAGTGGTCGGGGAGGTCCCTGAAGCTCTCTTGGCGGGGCAGCACTGTCCCCATTGGCTCCGTGACCAGACCCCTGCTCACCCACTGCAAGGTGTTTGGGGCACACCTCTGAAAGACAGCCACGACTGCTTGCAGCAGCGCGAGCCCGTGATCATCCAATGGTGGCTGCTCTCACCATGGGCACTCTTCCTGATCTGCTTGACTGCGACTGACGGTCGGCCAGTCACGACGCTTTGCACGCGGCCGAAACGCCAAAAGACGCCAAACTGAGAAGCGGAGATTCTGCGGCCGCCAATCTGAAGATCGCACCGTCCATGCGCGCATGCGGGCGACTTTATCCCTCTGGCCATTGAATCGAATCAGCGACGAGAAAGCTCAAAAAGGGAACGAAAGAAGGGGGAACGAAAGGAGGGAAAAGGGAGAAGGGGCCGTCGAGTGGAATTGGACCGCGCACCGCTCAGACAGCACCAGCACTGGGCAGAGGACAAACCAAGCATTTTACCTGACATTCCAAACATTCCCAGACGCAACACAACGCCAGACGCAGGCACCATTTAGTGGAACCGACTCGACGGTCCATACCCAGACAACCACGTCGACACGGCCTCCGGACTCGTTCCTCCGTCTTCCACCGTCCGGCCGAGGTCAGGACAAGACGGGACCAAACGACACGCAGCGGCCAATCGCTCCCGGACGACGGCCAAGCGCTGAGGTGACTGGCATGACGCCCATGCTCTGTCCTTGTCGACTTGTTGATTGTTGATCGGACCCACCCCACGCTTGACCCCTCAACGCTTTTTGCCCGCCATCTCGAGAGTCTCGCGGGCCCCCTGTTGCGTGGACTGGGGCTCTACCGCTCTGGTTACGGCTTCGGGACGTTAGGAACTTCTTCAGTTCTTCGGCTTCCAATTGCCATCACAGCGCGTCGGCACGGGACGGTCCCTACCCGTCCTCCTTGCGGCTTGTATATCCTGCATCGCCGTCGCCCGCTTACCATGGAGATGCCCAATAAGCCGGCCGCTCCTCGCCCGACGGTCTCCGAGTCTGCAGATATCGATGCTGCGGGCGTTGCCAGCGCAGAGCTGGCCCCTTCATGCCGTCCAGGGGACCAGGAAGACCGCTCGCCACCACCCCCTAGTCCCACTCCTCATGGCCATGAACCTCATCCCCTTCTTACGTCTTCTTCTTTTTCTTCTTCCCCTTCCTCCACTTCCCCTCTCCCAGGGCAACCGTCCCCCACAGCTGGACCCTCCCTAGCTGAAACGACGTCGTCGTCCAAGCCGGGACAGACCTCCTTGCCTACCTCCTTTCCTCCCATATTTTTCCAGTCCAGCAAGGTCCCTTCGGCCTCTTTAGCCCCTTCCACGGCCGAAGGCAAACCGGTACGCCTCGCCGATCCGGCCGACACCCGCCATACGGGCTCTGCGTTGCAGAAGCTGAACAGCAAGTACCCGTCCGCCGCTGTCCGCCGTCACGGTTACGCCCCGGAAGCCTCGAGTGCCCAGAGCAGCACGTATTCGCAGCCCGTGCTTGTGCGCACTTACAGCGGGCCCTCGCCTTCGCAAGGCTCGCGCAGTACCCGGTCTCGTCAGTACCGGCCGCCGAGCAGTAACCGAGGAACTTCCCGACGCGTTCCTCTACCATCGGCCTCAACTCCAGGGAGTGGGGGACCGGGCCGGCCTGCCCAACCCACGTTGACTGACGTTGGTGTTGGTACGACGAGCAATATCAGCGCCAGTATCAGCAAGCGCGGCAACGTCAACATTAATACCAACAGCAACGACCCGGCGTACAACAACAATGCTAGTCCAGTAAACATGTCAAAACCATATAAGGCCGAGAAGGCCACGACCACGGCCACGAGCACGAGTACGACGACCGGTAGCAGGATATCCTTGGCATGGCCCTGGCCACTCTCCACGCGGCGGGAGCCTGAAGAGCCGAAGCTACCCCCACTAGACGCCTTCTCTTTCAAGAGTTTCATGGCCGACCTCGAGACTCGCGGGAGCGATAGCGACATTGGCGCAGACCTGGACCGCATCGCCGAGATATGTGCCCGCTCGCGCTACTCCCTCAGCAACCAGTACGAAGTCCACGTAGCACCCCACGGCTCCGGCGCATCATTCACATCCAGCCCCCTCCCGCCTTCCGTCTCACGCACAAGAGATGCCCAAAGCGGCCACCACCGCAACCGCAGCAGCGGTTCCGTCGCCAGTACCGGCGGCGGTCCCACCCTCCAGGCCATCACCTCTGACGATGAGAACCCCGCGCGACTTCACTCCCGAAGAAGAGCGGGCACCAAACGGCGAAGTGCGGCTTACGGAACCCTCGAGACAATCATGTCGTCGAGCCGGTCGTCCGAGGAGGACAAGAGCAAGAAGAAATCGGCCGCCGAGCTCGTCACAGAGGTCCGCGGACGGGCCGCCAGGAAAACATGGGATACTAACCCGAGTGCCTCAACGTCTGGATCCGTCGCAGTATCAGCATTGGAGTCCACATCAACCAAAAACAGCAGCAACAACAGCAGTGCCAGCCCCGATGCCACAGCCGAGCAACAGCAGCAAGGACAACAGCCCCCCACGTCCACATCCTCCATCACCGACGCCACGCGCCTCCTAGCCCGCAAGAAATCTGCCACCTTCGCCAACGCCAGTATCTCACCGTCCTCCGTCTCCGCATCATCATCAAGCCACCGAAACAGAAGACCCGGCAACAACAAGGACGACCGTGGGAAACAAAAGACCACCGCTACGGCTGAGAATGCCGCCTCGGCGCTGGTCAGCAGCAGGCAGGACGATGAAGGGACTACTACTACCACGGGCCGTGTACCCCAACAGGAGTTGGCGGCTGTCCAAGCCGGAAATATCAACCCCCACGACACCGGCGAGAATGTTGCCGGCAGAGGCTCCGCCGGGGTTGGGAATGCGAGCGGTCAATCCTCATGGGGCGCCTGGATCCCATGGCGGTCAGGGCAGCAAGAACAGATGCAGGCCCGACGGGTGGTGGGGAGTCATGCGGAGGGGAGTCTGAGGCAGTTGTTGCGGACTCGGGGGGATTGAGAGTGGATGTGTGATGGGTTTGGAGGCGGGGGGGTGTGTTTGGGAAGAGTGAATTTGATTTACTTGTGGTTATTTGATCTTTGGGATATTGGGCGTTGGGGTTATTCGGGATGATGATGAATGACTTGGGGGTTGGGGATGAATCAAGCTGGCTATGATGAATGAATCACTGGTAGGGTTGGGTATGACTGATGTCAAAGCGGTATTCCATCCATCCTCTATGTTTTCGTTACCTCCCTCTCGTTTCCTTCTCCTGGCTGGAAAAGCTTAAGATGGGAAACGAGATATAGGAAATGACGGGTCGGGAACCCATCTGGTATGGCACCGGGGAAACAGAAAAAGAGGACACAGAGATGAGGTCATTTTCTCTAATACGGAGTTTTCACCGATTCAGGCGTTCATGGAGGAACAGGCAAGACAGACTGGATTAGCGAACAGGTGGACAAACAGAACACTATGTACCTTGCGTTTTATGTACGTTATCTACACAGTGAACAGGACAAAAGCAATTGTTGGGCTAGTAAACTCTGTGTGTAGAGGAGAGATAGAGTGAGGGGAAATATGAGTGTGTACTTGCGAAGATGTTCACAACCTTCATGCTGATAACTTCAAGTTGAGAGGGGGCAATAACAGACAGGGCTGGATGTGACGATGCTTCTTTATGTTGGCGGTGAACGATAATGATAATGGTATCAAGGACAACACAACAGAGAAAACCTAACCGATAGCCAGTGGCTAGTTACTTTCCCTGAGGTTGGGTTCAATGAGCATGGATTCCCAAGTTTTTAGGTGTTCACCCTGTTTATTTATTTACATTTGTCAGTCTGTTTGGGATGTGCATTCACTGCCGCGAATATCAACTTCAATAACAAGCCGCTCACTGCGGCCTGGTTGTCTAATTTACCCCTTGGAAGGGCAATACGGTTGTAGTGCAATCAAACCCATCAATAGTATCCCCACTCTAACTGGAAAAAAGAAGACATGAGGTGTGACGTGAAGTGAGGTGCGGCGTTAAGTTAAATATAGATAAATAGCGCAGGTGTGTGAGTAGGTTAGCAGTGCTGGTTTGAAGTAGCCGTACATTCATGTCATCACATCCCTCATCTCTCTCTTTTATCCCCGTTCGTTTAGGCCCCCTGCTTTTCCCATCCCCTCTTTTCCACATTCTGCCTGCCTGCCTTAACCCATTTTCAATACCTGTATGGATTCCCCGCCGTGGCCATCATCTCCACGGCACCCACCCCTGCATCCCACCTCGTCTCTAGAGGTTGACTTCGGTCCTCGTTCTCACCCATGGGTTGTTTGATTCTCGCTTTGGCCGCTAGCTTCACTTCCCATTGGCATCCAGATGCGGCCTCTTGGCGTCGCGTTGTGCCGCGTCCGCAGGACCACCGCCTTCGATTGGTCGCTTCCGCTCTTCTTTCCGCTCCTCTTTCTGCTGTTGCTGCTGTTGCTGCTGCTGCTGTTGGGCGGCACGCACACGTTCCTTTTCCTTCTTTTCCTTCTCCCGTCGGAGAGCCTTAGACTCAAGCTCGTGCCATTCGCCGTCGATGTCTTTGAGTCTGCGGAGGAGAAATCACGTCATGTTAGTGAGCTGAATCTTTTTTAATTGGAGTAATTGACAAAGGGTGGGTGGACATACTCAATCGCCTGTCGTGGAGCGGGCTCCTCGGCGGTAAAGTAGGCGTGATTCAACACCTCAGCGGCGGTGGGGCGTTTTTTGGGATCATAGTGAAACATCGAAGCAAGCAAGTCAAAGGCGGCAGGGGTGAGTTGATGTTTGTACTTTTCCTCCAACAGGTTCGGCTTCCGGTACGCCGGTCGCAGCAAAGCAAACCAGGGCATCTCGCCGAGTTGCGGCCAATCACGTCGATTGGGTGTGCCGAGCACGGCGTAGATCTTCTCAAGTTGATTGATCTCGCTGCCGTCGCCGGGGAAGATGGCCCGCTTTGTGAAGATCTCCACGAGCACGCAGGCGGCGCTCCAGATGTCGACGGCCGATGTGTACTGGGTCTCGCCGAGCAACAGCTCGGGCGGGCGGTACCAGATCGTGATGACGCGGTTTGTGTAGTCCAACTGGTGGTGTTTGGCATAAAAGCGGGCCAATCCGAAGTCAGCGAGCTTGAGAACACCCTCGTTGCTGACGAGGATGTTGGCGGCCTTAATATCGCGGTGAAGGACGCCCCTCGTGTGGAGATAGTCCAGCCCATCAAAGAGCTGCTGTGCTAAGTGCTTCTTATGCCCCATCTCCAAGCTGTAGGTAGGGTGGTTGAGCAGCCCTGTCAAGTCGTGAGATAGGTACTCAAATACCATGAAACAGTCATTCGTCTCGACCATGACCTCCTGGAGTTTTACGATATTCTTGTGACTGAGGGAGCGGAGCAGCTTGATCTCCCGCACAGCCGTTACCGGGAACCCATCCCGTTCGCCTTCCATTCGAATCTTTTTGAGGGCGACCAGCTTCTTAGTGTAGACGTTCAGCCCCTTGAACACCTTGCCATAGGTACCCGAGCCTACAACTGACCCGTCTCCTGGCTTGCGGAAGTACACCGATTTGGAAGCGGCCAAGTCGGCGGGGAGCACGGGCTTCTCCTTAAGACGCCTCACAATCTTCTTCACCTTGCGCGTCCTTGGTGTCGGATCGGGGTGCCTCGCTGGCTCAGGTGCCCTACGGTCGCTAGGGCCAGTTGGTACCCCAGGGCGGGGCCGTGCGGATGCCGGTTCAGTGGGGGCATTCCTCGGGAATCCGCCCCGGTCTCGTTCTGGTCTTGTTGGGGGTGTTTTCTGTGCTGCCGGTTTGGTCGGGGGTTCTCGTGACCCAGGAGCAGCGTTGAACTTAGATGATATCTCCGGCCGCGGTGCCGTCACAGCCGGTTTCGCCGCGTTCTTCATACTGAAACTAAACTTATTAGGTGTGCTGGACTGCGGTCCAGTCGGTGGCGGCCGGCTCGGCGGAGGCATCTTGTCGTTCTTCGCTTGCTGCTGTTGTTGCTGCTGCTGTTGTTGCTCATCCTTGCTGGTATCCTCGACCTGCAGGTCCTTGGATGGTCGGAAGGGGTTTTCACCGCTGTCTCCCATCGCGACATCGTCCTTCTCAGACTGGTCGCCAGCATGCTTATTTGGGGATTGGTGGCCGGGAGTGTGAGACGCTTCTGAGCCCTCAGCCGATCCGGATGGATTCCGCCCGTTATTTCCCTGAGGGTGCCATTGTGTGCTCTTGAACCCACTTCTGAGGCCGCCGCGGGCAGGGAACGAGTTGCCCCGAAAGGAACCCCCTCTATGTCCACCGCCACGGTATTGCCCTGAGGGATACTGGGCAGCAGGCCCGGTTGGAGCGTAAGGAGGAGACTGGCCTGGACCGGAGTGATAGTGCCCCTGGGGGCCTGTAGGGGGGCCGTAGTTGTTGTGAGGGTACGGTGGTGAAAATTGCCCACTGCAACATGAATTAGCACGGTTAAAGTTAAGGAAAACAAAGGAACAGATTGTTATCCAAACGTAGTCAGATGAACTAACCCTTGAGGTGAAAATTGTGGCTGGTTGTTCCAACCACGCCCATTACCACCGTATGGAGACTGGGCAGTCGGTGAACCATGAAAAGACGAGTTAGGAGTCCCATGGCCCGGCGATTGGGCATAACCACGGCCGTCATATTGGCCTTTTGGATAGTTAGGCTGCGGAGCGTAACCGCCACGGAACCCGCCCCGTGCGGACATGTTTACCTCGACGGAGTTGGCACCCGACGTCGGATCAAATTTCTTGTCCGCGCGCGGTCCTTCCCGGCTCCTCCCTCTCTCGGACGGGTTGGCGTGCCGACCACCACGCGGTGAGTCAGGCGGCGCTCGCCCGTGAGGTGCACGAGAGGATGGTCGACTCGCACTTTCTCGACGTCGCTGTGAGCCGGTATCGGATGGGCCAGGGGGCCGGTTGTCCAAGGGAGCAGGGGCTCTCCGTGGGCTGCGACGGCGTGATCTTGATCGATGCCGAGGCCGAGCAGGAGATCGACTCCTCCGGCGAGACTCTCCACGTTCGGGTAAGCGAGGGCGCGATAGACGGCTGTCACGTGGCGATCGAGAGCGATGTCGGCGGGGTGGGCTCGGAGATCTAGTACGGCCAGACCGTCTGCTAGGCCGAGAACGTTCGTCACGCGAGACGGGGGAGCGTGGGCGTTGTGGACGGGGGGACAAGCCTCGGTCGGTCTTGGTCGGCAAAAGTTTCGGTGGCACACCCCTCTCGGGGTCCGCTAGATTTGTCTGCTGTCGAGCCTTCTTCGACTGCGCCTCACGGCCAGGAGACGGACTACGGCTCCGGCGACGTTTGCTCGGAGCGGGCGAACGGGATGGCCGGCGCTGCCTCTCTCGGTCCTGATGATCCGGCCGTTCGCGAGGCTCCTTTCGCGGTCGGGATGATGCGTGGTCAGGGCCACGGCGATCTGGGGAAGCTCGGGTCTCACGATGCCGGGGAAGTTCGGGAGAGCGGCCTCGATGGCTGTTGCTGCGTGGCGAGCGATGGGATGGCTGCGATGGACGCTCGGGGCGATTGTGGTAATGGACGGGGCTGTGGGCGTGATCACGCTCACGATCACGCTCACGCTCACGATCACGCTCACGCTCACGGCGACGATGCTGCTGGCTCTCTTCCAGCTGCTGCGGATCGCGTCGCGACGGCTCGGGCGAGCGACCACGAGAATGGTGCGGTAGGGCTGCAGGTCGCGAGGAATGATGTTGATGGTCTTTTCGGGCCCGTACTCGCTCGCGATCCCGTTCACGGTCTCGCTCTCGCTCACCCTCCCGATCCCGATCCCTTTCCCGCTCTCGCTCTCGCTCTTTTTCTCTGGGGGCGTCTAGCGACCGGGGCGCGGCAACAGCGGTGGGCGAGGTGGACCTTCGTGAAGTAGTCATGCCGAGGTCGTTACCGTCCTGACGGCGGTGTTGGTGCCTCTGGTGGCTGCTACTGCCATTTGGTGATGCAGCGTTGTGTCGGCGTTGACGGTGTGCAGGGCTGTCGTCCATGTGTGGTGCGAGATTCGACATTCGAGTTTTAGTTGGCCAGAGGGCCGCGGCCGACAGGGGTGCGATTTAGGTGAGGTCCCCAGTGGCTGCGGTTTTCGACACGCGCTGACAGGGCAGCCCGCCTAGAACCGCCTGCAACGCGCCTTGTCGGGGAAGTTGAGTGCTGTGGAGGGGCGGGGAAAGCGCCTGTTTGGGCCCGTGCTCAACCTCAGCGGAGACCCAGGAACGGAGACCACGGGCAATCTCAACCCCGGGCCGTCCACCACTGTCTTGATAACCCTCACACCCAGACGGCAGGTAGAGAGGCTCGGAGGTTATTTGCAACCTCGAACCAACAAACACAACCGATTTTGGGCGCTCCTCACTGCACCTCAATCAACCAACCAAAACCACCCAAGTCCCCGCCCAGCATCGATCCCGATAAGCGGTGGCTCTCAGAACAAAATGTTCGCGGAGAGCCTGCGTGAGCTTTTCACAAGAGTAGGAAAAATACCTACCCCATTCCCTGAAGGAAAACAATCGTAGAGCCTCAATGTTGCTCCCGTCCTCAAGCACTTTCCCAGCCCCCTCCCGTCTTCAGCTTCTCCCGAGTCGACCTCGAGTTATTCGTTGTTGCGGGGGCCACTTCGCTTGTGCGTGTAACCCGAACGACCACCAGACGCCGAGGAAGTGGCCGATGGTTCCTCATCAGAAGTCCTAGCAGATGTTCCTCGGTGCAAAACTTGGTGTTGTCTGTGATGGTAGTAAACAAACCGTCGCATCAAGAATCCCACTTCGTCGTGGTTGACGCCGGTTGACGTTGACGAGCAGCAAAATTTCACCCGCTGCGTTAGACCGAAGTGCTCTGCGTTGTGGCTCGCAAACGTCCAGAACCCCGTCCACGGGTATTCGGGAAATGCACCGCCCTAGCCTTTCAGATATGCGGTTTGCGCAGCGGTGCAAAATTTTGGGGGGTGGCTGCTCCTTTCCTAACCGTCCGTGACTATCCGTAGGCGAGGAGAATGCCGAAGGCATCTCACCCACCAGAAAAGGCGGCCGAGAGAACGTTGCCCACTTTCCCAATTTTCCAGCAGCTAGAAGGCCGATGGGCCCACGGGTTGAGAGACCCCAGGCCCGTAGACTTCTTGACTATTGCAAACACTTCATCACCAAGCAAAGACCACTATATACGACAAGATATGCTTTACGGGCGCAATGGGCCGCCTCAAGTCCAAACCCACCGAACAAGGGAGCCTAGCCGAGACTACCATGAAGGTTCATCGTAATCCCACCCAGAGATGGCTGCCAGATTAGTAGGGTTGCCGTCCGTCGTGCAAGCAGAAACACTTGTCTCAGCAGAGCTATCCACGCCGAAGCCGTCGGCCATCTTTTGTTGTTGTACGCCGCCGACGGGCGTGTGTCTTGATGGTTTGAAAATTCGTATCGGCATGGTGAGAAGTAGCCGTATTATCACTCAAGGGCTTGTGTGTCGAAGTTGAATTTGGAAAACGCGCCAAAGCGTGAGCCCCAAATGGCTGCGGAGTTGGGGCCGCTGTTCCACTGCGTTTTGCTGCGAATTCGTTCCCAATCGTACGGGTCGCAATTGTTCGAACGTCAAAAGTTCGCGGAGGCAGGGTGGCCACTGTTCTGAACAAAACAAAACCCATGTTCGTATCAATGAGGGAGCTCGACAGCATCATTCAAGAGTGTTGATGTCGGTGCTTGGCAACTTGGCGCGGTCCGCCAGATCGGGGCCGAGGGGAGGACAGCCTGCGTTAGACCGAGAGTAACGAGGCTCTCCGGTACTTCATTCAAGGAACCGAATCGTTCCCACCGTCTGGCTTGGGTGTAATAAGAATGACGTGGAAGTGGTCTCTCGAAGTTACTGAATAACATCCTCCGACGAGCGGTCTGTTGGCAAACCCCGCAGATGGAATCCGTTCACCCAAAGACCACATTGCCGGGAAGTCGACGACGGCCGCAAGCGACCGATATCGGGAAACGGCGACATTTTAAGCGTCCTATGAATAGCGAAGGCAATGAAATCGGAAATGGTAAGAAAAGCGCGCCCCGTCGCAGGATGTCAATCGTGGTATCGCGAAGGAAGATGGCGTTCTGCAGGGAGAATGGTGCAGGAGAGAGAGGTGGGCGCTTGGGCTGGGCTGCTTGGCCAAATGGAGCCGAAATTAGACCTGGACACGGGCCATCCAGTCACGTGCAGTGCTTGTCACATGTATCCCGTTGAATTCCTTGAAACAAAACAACAAAACACAAAAAAAAAGGATAGCTATCTTCAAGTAACCCTAGGTTTTGCCGGAACAACTGCGACAGAGCCCGGACCCGAGGTGCAGACGGTTAGGGGTAGTTAGTGTGGTGTCCTCCCCCCTTCCCCAGGGTAGGTAGCAAGTTCGGCCTCCCCAGGGTCAGTCAGTCTTTGACTTTGACGATACACTATTATTTGCCTGAGTCTCATCTCATTTTCATTTTTTTTTCTTGTTTACTTCTGCATGTGAATAACATATCCTATCAACCCGATACTATATCCACCGCCTAATCCGGCCCTCAGCGAAGGGAAGCAGAGTGTTATTTTGCGTCTAATTCATTCTCCCACCACTTGCCCGTTTGGGATCGAGACTCGCGGAGCCTGATTTATTGTGAATTTTGCAGCATTTCCATATACAATTGGTCTGCCCGAATGGCATTGACTCGACGCTTGCGCTCCTCAGCCGATGACCAGCATCGGCCCTTCTCACCGGCCAGATTTACCAATGCTTGCAAAATGTCGACGAGCGGGCCGTCCCCGTGTATCACACCAGCGAGGTCGGCATCTACGGGGGGTTCAGCGCCGGCCATGATGGAGTCGCCTTCCAAGTCGCAACTAAATTCCAAGAGGCAGAGGCGAACGACCCATTTGGCCTGCAGCCAGACCAATTTCGGTATCGGTACTGTCCAGACAAACTGCTGGACGTTCATCCCAGCGCTAAGGCATTGAAAAAGTCCGCATGTAAGCGTCTGAATGCTTGTGATGAACATACTGGCGGCTTCCTCCCCCTGGAAGGGATGCGCCTGTAAGAGGTTCAAGGCATGGTTAGTGAAGGGTGAGCCCCGGTGACCTGAGGTGTCCCTGCGGCTAGTATTACTTTTACTGCTGCTGTCATCGTCGGCGGCATACCCATCGCGATGGCCGAAGTTGTTGTTGGTCTTCTTGGGTCTTTGGGGGTAAGTCTTCCCAATCCTACTTCCTTTGCCGTTCCAGGGGCCGTCACCCCTGCCCTGTGAGTTGTATGGTGCTTGATATTGCTTACCGCCACCATTACCGGCGCGCTGGCGTCTCTCTCGGACCATGGTGTAAGGACGAATTCGATATTTGATCGCAGTTCGGCGTACCTGGCCCATGCGGATGGCTTTCGTTTCTTGTGTCCAACTTCCAAAAGCAGTGGTAGAGCGTGCGTTAAAATATACCCCCCAGCTGGCCTTTGAAGCCTGTCGTAAGTATGAGGAACTCAAACTCAAAGACAAAAACAGGAACCAAACCGCCAACCGAAGGTAAGAGCACGGCTGGCCTCCGGCCCGCTTCTGCTATAACCCATCCGAAACTAAGTCATTGTTCCATGATTCGGCACTATTATAATAGCATTGTTCCCCGAGCCTCAACCTCTTGAGGTCCCGAGGCACTTCGCTTTGTCCACCAGCCGCTCGACTGTCAGGTGCGAATATGGGAACCACGTGAGGGCAACTGCTTTGGAAGCCAAGGAACCAACGGCGATCATTCTCGGAAGTTGGGGGGATGGTTTATTCTTAAGGTCTGAAGCTCCGGCCCAACGGCGCCGAAGTGAGGCCGTTTTCGGCGCAAAAGAGAAAATACTTCGCGGGGAAAAGAAGCGCGGGAATTAGCAAGAAACTCTAGATACCTGAAGCGTGCAGCTGCTATATGTTACACGGCATTGTCGACCGCGAGAATCGACTCGAGTTGTAAGTTATACCTTAACCATGCGCCTGGCAGAGAGCAATGGTTGTCAGATAAAGAACTTTAACAAAACCTCCTGCCAGTCTTTGACGTTTCGCGGTGGACCGCGGGTCCCCGCGAACGAGTTGGGGCGATGTCGTCATCCTGGGTGGGATGCCCCACTTGTGAAGCGCGACGATCGACCGATCAACACGAACCGACAGACATTCGGGTAAATCTGTGGCTCTGGTCTCGAACCCCGGTGGCGATTGCAAATCGCGAAAGTTTTTCGCGCTGAGCTCGTACTGAGTGGATGAGAGGTTACCTTGCTTGCCTTGATAGGCTATCATGGAAAGAATGGTCTCGGCATTGCCACAGGCTTGCAGGCCTGACGGCAGTTGAAATGCGGCTAAGGGGATGAGTGAGCGGGTGGCTGGTAGAAAATCGTGAAACGCCATCGAGGCATGGGTGTGAAGAATGCAGAAAAAAAAATTGTTTGGCAGAGGAGGTTGACGGCATGGACCTTTTTTTGTCCATCCCTGCCGTTCTGCAGGCAGTGACACTGTCTATGGGCAAGCGCGAGAAAAGCTCCCCCTGTCGGAGGCCCATGCTCGCCCACGGTGGTGCTAACAGGAGAACGGCTGCAGGCCCAAGCAGCTCGCCCCCCACTGTTGCCTCTTCTCTGTTGTAATGCGTCAACTTTGCGCTTCCAGCCTCTTTACCCTTCGAGCCTTCCCACCAGAAGTAATTATCAACTGGTTGAAGAGCCAGACACCAAGTACATAGTCAAGCCGACGGGAGTAAGGACCAGCCGTCAGCTTCTCAGCTCTTCACGCTCACCAACCCGCTCATCTGCGGCAAACGCCTCCCCCTTCCGCCTCCCACGACCCGCATTGGCACCCTTGTGTCTTCACACCTTTCCCGTTCGAGTTTCGCGCAGCTCCCAACCGTCAACTTCGCCGCACCAGAACATCCTGCAACAGGGCGTCTAGATCCGACGTCAACCCACCGGCCGCTGCATCTGGCCGCTATAAACCGGGTCACTAGCCTGTCTTTTTTCATCCGGCCTCAAATCTCGGCTCGCCCCGATCACCTTCCTCGCTTGGATCCCCTCTGGAAACTTTTCACCCGGCCCGGCCGTTGAGTCTTTCTCTTGTCGCTTATTTTATTTTTACCAAAAGCCGTACTTAGCCAGCAGCGTTATCGGCGCCCGGCCCACCTCCCCAGCCTTCTTCGCGGGGGTCTTTGGCCAAACCATCTCGATCCGCATATCTTTTTGCGATATCGCAATCCCTGCCGTGCGAGCTGACTCTTGGTGACTTTAGCTCCCAGAGCTTAAGAAAAGGGGGCCTTGCCTCGAAGTTTTCTTCGTCTTCTCTCTTTTCTAGCGCCAATTTATCCCCCACCCCCCACAGACAACCACCAGACAACCACCATGGCGAACGAAGAGACAGACCACGCGCCGCGCGAGGTGAAGAACCACATGCTGTTCGAAATTGCCACAGAAGTCGCACACAGAGGTACGCGACGCGACCCATTATTTGGTAGAAAAAGGCCACTCAGTTAGTTTGGACGGGTTGGCTGACTTGCGCCTGTTTGTAGTTGGTGGTATCTACTCCGTCATCAAGTCCAAGGCGCCTGTGACGACGGCCGAATATGGCGACCGCTACACCCTCATTGGGCCGCTCAACCACCAATCTGTACGTATATGCGCCCAAACCGCGGGCTCGTTGCCATTGGTGCCTATCTCGTTGTTGTCTTGCCAGTGGTTCTGATATGTTTTCTCGTAGGCGGCTGTGGAGGTCGAAGCTGTAGAACCTACCAACCCCGAACTTGCCGCGACGATCCAGTCCATGAAAGACCGGGGCATTGGCGTCTTGTACGGGCGTTGGCTGATCGAGGGCGCCCCACGAGTTCTCCTCTTCGACACAAAAACAGCGTATGGGTACATCAACGAGTGGAAAGCAGATCTGTGGAACGTTGCTTCCATTCCATCGCCAGACAACGACGACGAGACCAACGAGGCTGTCGTTTTTGGATACCTTGTTGCTTGGTTCCTCGGCGAGGTTAGTTACCCCATTTGGACTTTCCGTGGCTGGATGTTTGGAGTAAAAGCTAACACCATCCCATTTAGTACGTGTGCCATGAGAAGAAGAAGGCCGTCATCGCCCATTTCCACGAGTGGCTGGCAGGTGTTGCCCTGCCACTCACCAAGAAGAGACAAATCGATGTGACCACCATCTTTACGACTCACGCGACCCTTTTGGGGCGATACCTGTGCGCCGGTTCTGTCGACTTCTACAACAACCTCCAACACTTCGATGTTGATGCGGAAGCGGGCAAGCGTGGCATCTACCACCGATACTGCATTGAGCGAGCCGCTGCTCACTCTTGCGATGTTTTCACGACCGTCTCCCACATCACAGCTTATGAGAGCGAGCACTTGCTCAAGCGCAAGCCAGATGGTGTGCTTCCCAACGGACTGAATGTCACAAAATTCGCTGCGGTCCACGAGTTCCAGAACTTGCACCAGCAATCTAAGGAAAAGATTCACGACTTCGTCCGAGGCCACTTCTATGGCCATTACGACTTCGACCCCGAAAACACACTTTACTTCTTCACGGCCGGCCGTTACGAGTTCAGGAACAAGGGTGTTGACATGTTCATTGAGTCACTCGCTCGGTTGAACCACCGGCTCAAGTCGGCTGGTAGCAAGACGACAGTCGTCGCTTTCATCATCATGCCAGCGCAGACCACCTCGCTGACGGTCGAGGCCCTCAAGGGGCAGGCCGTCATCAAGTCTCTCCGGGACACCGTCGACACGATTGAGAGGAATATTGGCCGGCGCATTTTCGAGCGGTCGCTCAAATGGCACGATGGCGAGCCCCTGCCAGAGGAGAAGGAATTGATCTCCAGCCAGGACCGCGTCCTGCTCCGCCGGCGCTTGTTTGCCATGAAGAGACACGGTCTGCCGCCGATTGTCACGCATAACATGATGAACGACAACGACGACCCGATTCTGAACCAGATCCGCCGGGTACAGCTCTTCAATCACCCCAGCGACCGGGTCAAGGTTGTGTTCCATCCGGAGTTCCTCAACTCCGCTAACCCAGTGTTGCCCTTGGACTACGATGATTTCGTCCGGGGCACTAACCTGGGCGTCTTTCCGTCCTACTACGAGCCATGGGGCTACACCCCCGCCGAGTGCACCGTCATGGGCGTGCCCAGTATCACCACGAATCTCTCTGGTTTCGGTTGCTATATGGAGGAGCTGATCGAAAATTCGAGTGACTACGGCATCTACATTGTCGACCGCCGCACGAAGGGTGTCGATGACTCGGTCAATCAGCTTACCTCGCAAATGTTTGACTTCGCCCAGAAGAGTCGCCGGCAACGCATCAACCAGCGTAATAGGACTGAGCGGCTTAGCGATCTTCTGGACTGGAAACGCATGGGCATGGAATATGTCAAGGCGCGCCAGCTCGCCCTGAGACGGGCGTACCCGACGTCTTTCACCGGCGAGGAGGAGGAGGATTTCATCCCTGGCGTGGACCAGAAGATCTCGCGGCCGTTCTCTGTGCCGGGATCCCCCCGCGACCGGTCAGGCATGATGACCCCGGGAGATTTTGCCAGCCTTCAGGAAGGCCGTGAGGGCCTCAGCACCGAGGACTATGTCGCTTGGAAGCTCCCGTAAGTACTACCGCATATCGCTTTTTCCGTGTTCTCGCATGGCCGTTAATACGTTGCTTGCAGTGAAGAAGAAGACCCCGATGAGTATCCCTTCCCTCTGACGCTGAGGACGAAAGCGCCTGAAGCCGGTGGACTTCCGTCCAACGGAACCCCGCTCAACGGCGAATGAGCCAACAACCCCCTACTTCTTTGGGAAGCCCGTAATGTTTGGACAATCCCGGCCATCATCATTATCTTCATCATCACGAGCACCATCACCTTTGCTCCTATCATTATAAAAACAAAGGATCCCAAAAGGAACCCTTTCTTGTTCATTCCGCCGGACACGTCTAGCAGCATTATCGGCATTGCATATGCATATTTACTTTCTGTGGGGTTCAAGGGGGTGGCAGATGGGCGAGCCCCAGCCACCCAAGGTGTACGAGAGTTTGGGATTGTGAACTTGCCAGCTACTTTTCTTTTCTTTTTTTGTTTGGTAACGGGGTTCGGAGCATGTGAGCAGCGTCTAATATTTGCTGGCCACAAGCCATGGTGTTTTTCTTGTTTCCCGCTGCTCGTAAAAGTCAATTCTCAAAGTTTATTTACTTTGCTTCCTTCCGAGTATGAAATCAGAGTGTGTTTCATGGAATGGCCTTTTTTTCTTCATTGGAGGTTGAAGGTTGTTCACCGGCTTAGCCAGGATCTCAACTGAGAACTGACAGCAATGATCCGGGGACGATTTCTAACGGTCGATGATAGTTCAACCAATTGAAATAAACCAAAATGTCAGCGCTTTATTGCAGTTAAGCCACAGCGGCCTCCACTTTGTTTCGAATCAGGACCCCTGAGGGTCAGTTGTCTTTCAACATTTCGTTTCTGAAAGAAAGGGAGCAGAGGCAAAATCGTCAACGGGGAGCAAAAGCGAAACAAGCATGGTCGAAGCTGGCAAAGCAAAGAATTTGCGTGCCTTCACGCCTGACCTGCCTCCCTACTTGAGTCAGCTACCAACCTATCATCTTTCCCCCTTTTGAGAGCCGGCTTGAGCTGTGTTCAGCTTGTATCGTGATTTTCAAGAACTCCCAGAATCTCGTCCGGACTCACATTGGGCATGGGCAACCCAACAAATTTGTGCATCCGTGCCTGACGGCCAGAAAAACCAATTCCACAACCGCCAAACACTCCCAACACAATTGCTCGGTTTCCAGCAAGAGAATCTCCCTCGAGCCAACCCAGGAGCTGCCGCTAGGAAAATACCCTGCCAAGACATTATCTGCGCCCTGGTCATCGTGCAGGTCCATTCATTGTTGTGGCATGCGCTGGAGCTGGGAGCCGCTGTAACAACGACAGCGCCGCTCACTGACAGCGCTGGCCTATCAATTCCAGGATTATCGCAGCGGTTCGCCCCTCAACAGGGGTTTGTCCATCGGGCTGCCTGGAGAGCAAGCAAGCACGACGGACGGCTACCAGCCCCGGAACGCCCCCAAGATAGCAGGAGCCACCAACCGGGGCCTCCCGTCAGCCGAGCCGTTCGTTCACAACCAGGTTCCATCAGGGAGGTCCCGCTGTGCCTCTTCTCGACCGAGCGAGGGAGGGACCTGCCTTCCTTGGGCGTAAAGAAAACTCCCCCACCTCTTTCTTTCTTTGCGAATGCGATTCCTCTTCTTCTCGTTCACACCCGACCGCATCTTTTCGGGACGGGAATCGGCACTGCGACCTCGAGCACAATGAAGTTCTTCCGAAGAAAAGACAAGAAGAGGAACGAGAGCGACGGCGGCCATAGCCACGGCTACATGCCGGGTTTCGGCAGCGGTTCGAACGGCGGCAAGCACTCGACACCCGTGGGTTTCAGCGGGTATGGCGGTTCCGGCGCGTATGACGACTCCCGGCCCGAGAACCACCGACCCTTTGGCTCCTCTCCGCCAAACAACAAATCGTATTTCCATCACTCTCCCCCGTCGGGAGCAGGAGAGTACCTGTCGTCTGCCCCATACTCTCAGCAGCCCCGGCCCACGCGTGGGTCCGCCGCCCTCCTCGCCCAATTCCCACCAGCCGTCTATGAACGCATCTTCGCCTTCGTTTGCCCCCACAGCCAGGACGAGACATATTCCACGTGCGAACAGAGCTCAATTGACGATGGTTGCATGCTCTGCGACCTGCGCGACTTGGCGCGCTGTGTGGCCGTCTGCAGGCGCTGGAAAGAAGAGGCCGTGAAGTTGCTGTAAGTGAACTATCGCGGGGCCGGTTGCTGTTGCCCCCTCCCTTCCCCCATCTTTCTACCCCTGCGATAGCGAACTAACCCAACGGTCTGCGTGACCCCGCCCCTTCACAGGTATCACAGCATTCGCATTGACAGCGTCCATTACTGCGAGCTCGAAGCTATCCTCGCCGAGCGCCGAAAACGACGATCGTTCTTCGACCGGAATGGCGAACCCGAAGACCCTGCGCAGGCACGCCTGAAGCTGCTCTGCCGCACCCTCCGCGAAGACCCCGTGCGCCGCGGCCGCCTTGTGCAATTCCTCAAGATGCCATATATGCTCCGCGAATCATGCCAAGCCGACCTCGCCCGAACGATAGCCGTGACGCCAGATCTACACTATGTTGACCTGCCCGAGGGCCTGTTCACCGACGAGCCGGCCTTTTTGACGCTCCGCCTCGAGGTACAGGCGCGTTGCCTTGAGCTGCGCAAGATGACGTACATGAGGGGTTCCGAGAACAGTCTTCAAGCCTTGGCATCTGGGCGAGTATGGACGAAGCTGGAGGTTTTGGAACTCATCGGGATCGAGATGGAACCCAGCATGCTGCGCCATGCGCTGGGCTTCCTAGGGAACCTCCGCGCACTCAAAATTACTAAGACGACAGCATTCACCGACGAGACTTTGGAATGGAGCGATATGTTGCCGCCCTTTCCACCAGTGGAGGAGCTAATTTTCACCGATGTGCCTAATGTCTCGTGTGAGGGCTTAAAGTCGTGGCTGATGCTCCCGGAGGCCCGCCAGGCGCTGCGCGTGCTGACTCTCAATGGTACTGGCGCGCGCGTGTGGGGGCTACAGGATCTCATGGCGTATGCCCCGGCTCTGAAGCACCTGTCTATCATGGACAGCGTGTCAGCGACCTTGCCGTTAGCGGCCGGCTCCCACAACATTCCCCCGCTGTCCTCCACGAGTCTCGAGTCTCTCCACTTCGAGATTACTGCCGCCGCATCCGCCCCGAAGTATTCGAATGTCTCGGCCAGCTACTATAACTATCTCGCCGGTTCGCTTCTTTCTGGGGGGTTGCCCAACCTCCACGCCGTCTACGTCCGCGATCCCAACTTTGCCGACCTCCTCCTCGGTCTACCCCCGCCTACCCCAGCTTATGCCGACGGCCGCGCCGCTCACCCTTCGAGTAGTGGTTCTTCCTCGCCGTTCGGTTCCCCGCCAGGAAGCAATGGGGGGTTCAATCACAACAAGAGACCGTCTCAGGGTGGGTTCCCATCCCCACTACTCCCTCCTTCGGTTCCCTTTGGCAGCGGAGGCGGCGGTCACCGTCAGCAAGGATCTCTGTCTTCACTCAACGGGGCTTTCAGCCCTTCTTCGGGGCTAGGCGTGGGTACCAACCCCAACCCACGGTTCAGCAGCAACAATCCATTTGCGAGCCCCATCGCGTCTCCTACCACGGGCGGTATCGGCCCGGCTGCGGGGTTGAATGCTAGCTTCCTGAATTTACCTGCGAAGTTGGAGGTTTTCACCAAGGGTGAGGACGACGACCAGCTCGGGTGGTCGTTTGTACAGGTTGGCGGCGGTGCTGGTATGGGAGGGGGTGGCGGCCGGGCTCAAGGAGAGCGACCGCTAAGTAGCTACGGACTTGGAGCCGATGTTCTCGGTGGTAGCACCTCCGGTTGGAGTAGCGGAGCCGGCGCAAGACGAAGTGTGCTCGTCAGTGGGGTAGGCGCCGGTGGTGGAGGCGGGTTCTTGACCGTGCCGAATGAGAGTGTGGGCGGTGGACAAAGGAGAGGTAGTGCTGTTGGTGTTGGTGGTAGGACCGGTGCGGGGAGGAGGGAGAATAATCTGAGCCTCGGTGGTGGAGAGGATGAGTGGCCGAGACCAAAGAGCAGTGCCGGAGAGAAGAGGAGGGAGAAGCTGGATCTTTGGCGTTGAAACCTTCGAGAGAGTCGCTTTGTCACTGGGAAATGGCTAGGCAGGATTTGGGGGCGTTGGGCGGAATTTTCCAAAACGCTACACTGAGCTGGCTCGTTTGTTTGCTTTTTTTCTTCTTCCGGGAACCAGGGTGCATAGGGTGTTCTGGCGTGGGCATTATGATCCGCACTTTGAAGGGGACCTTTCTAGAATGAAGGTACCCAGGCTTCGGTTTATTGGGTTGAAGTGGGTGGGCGATAGGGAGTCATGATGCTTCGCGGTTTATTTCGGCTTCTTTGCAAGGGATGGATGCTGCGCCTCTTGGTGTTCCATATGTTGGTAGATGTACTATACCCCCTCAATATTGAGAGATCTTTGCATTTCGAGGTGGTACATACTGTGCGAGAAGAAGAGATGTGAGTGGTTCCTCAACCCTTTTATGATGTAAGCAAGGGGAATGAATGGTTCCTTGGGTGGTGAGTGACAACCTAGTGGTTGACTGCCTTACCTACGCTCCAACATCTCCTCCGTTTTAATCATGGGCTACCAATAAGATACGTGTTCAACAACTTCCATGTACTCGCCCACCGAACGCCTCCGTTTTCCCACTCCATAGGTAAGTAAGTCCGGCCGACCTACCGATCAGACGTCATGGAGCGGAAAGCGTTGGGAAACATTACAAGCGCACTTGGCCGAAACTGAACGCGGCGGAGGGCTTGGTCCCGGTGTTGCTGCGGGTTGGTTATGCACGAGCTTGTTCGTGTGGGGGACAGCACGACAGGTATGTACATATGGCTATGTGTGGACGGGTGGTATGTGGGTGGTAGATGGTGGTATGTGGTCGATCTTTCCGTTGTGGGAAGATGAGAAATGTTTCAGGATTGGGGTTGATATGATGTCTACGGATTTACCACATAGTATGGGAGGTGGTGGCAAAAATGGCGGATAGTGGTACGGGAGGAGGTGGTAAGTACATAATTCGCGGGAGTGAGGGAGAGTGACGGCTAGTTGATTACATAGGAATAAAGGTACCTTCCATTTCTATTGTGTTTCTCGTCTCTATCTCCAATGCCCCCTTCTGTATAACCTAGTAAAACCGAAGACAAGAGACTCAGACGGCCACCCCGCCAACTTTCCCAACCCGCTTCATGATTTGCACGCTTTTTCTGTGTGGGCTCAAACTTGCAAAAGACTCTTTTTGCCATTTGTGTGTCTGTGTCTTGCAGATATCCCCTGCAGGGGGGCAACTAATGCAAGTAGAACAACCGGATGCTACCTACCTTCATGCCACGTCCGTGTTCGGTTTTTTTGCTCCTCCTTCTCGTACATACTTTGTGGTCATGCGAGGGGTGATCCGTTTTGAAGTGAAGGTACTATATGAAGCGAAAAGGGAGGAAATGTGAGGACGGCAGGGCCGAGGATCGTTTGCGGGGGGGGGGGGGGGGTTAAAGGTTTGGAATTGTACCGAACACCGAGTCTCGAGATACCCAGGTTCTCCTCCCGGCTAAAGGTGTCCATGGCTCTGGGAACTTCCCGTGTAGGCGCCCTTGGTTGGAGACTAGGAAGCGGTGCGTTGTTGTTGTTTTTGCTGACTAACTACCTCTCCCCTTGATATTCTTCCTCTTGGCCCGATGGAATGGGATTTCGACTGCTTCTTGTAACCTAAGACCATACTTTCTAGACGGGTAACAACACGAGAATTCCAATTCGCCTTCGCCTTTGTCAGGCAGTGCTGATCGTTGAGCCCGGACAAAGCGTGGAGTCCCGGTCAACCTCCGGCCTTGGCCCGGGAAAATCGGCGCCGTGCATGCCGGGATGCCCCACCTTCACGGTGGCAGTTTATAGTTCGATGCTTTTTTCCCTGGTCTCAAGAATGTAGAGGATATCTTAAGTGCTGCTATCTACAGCATCAGGTAGTATGAGAGTGATATGAAAGTCCACAAACGAGAAGTCTTTTGAACTGGTGAAGAAGTCCACCTTATCGAAGACGTACTTCACCCTCCTGACGCACTGCCTCACTGTTCGGGATGAATCTGAATGTGCTCGGCCAAGGTGGCCCTCTATGTGGTGGTGCATCGTTCTCACAGTGCCATTCACGGAGGTGACGCTCCCGTTCTGTTCGATTTAACAGGGTATGGTAGACGGTGAGGAGCAGGTGATGAGATACCAGCGGATGTAGCACTAAGGGTCTACAATGCAGTTAACTATCTCAAACTCAAAATAAGGTGCTAATTCATATGACCTTGATATATAAACCGACGACGTTTAACATCTAGCCACAGTTTGGGTAGAGGATGTATACCGATTTCTCCAGGTTTGACGAGACGAACAAGTCGGTGGCTGTTGAGAATTTCTCGGACAGACTGAAGGTCTGGACACCAAAAGTATGGTAGAATACCTTTAGCAAGTCACTGAGGATATGTATTGCCAGTGTGTGGACAGAATCAAGAATGAGGCAGTCGAGTTTGAGTGGGGTAACTTTGCCCAATCCATAGTACTGATCGTAGAAGCGGCCTATAGATAGTAAGTCAGTCCGTTCGGAAAGTACAAATGAAATCTGGCTCTCCGTTTTGACTGTCGGTCCCGTCCATCTTGCCCCTCTCTAAGATGCCCTCAACCTGTTAGCTTTGGAGCCAATAAGTCAGCTCAAGAGCAATTCACAAACCCGCTGACGAAATCTTAGCTTGCTCTTCAGCTTTTGAGCTAACTACCCCGCACTTAAATGCTCGGAGGGAATAAAGCTGGCCGGCAGGATTACGGCACCGGAGTCCCGGCCGATCGGTGGGTAAGCGGCGCGGGATTGTCGATCCTCGGTTCTGCTGACCCGAACCGCTGCAACCCGCCTGCCGGCATGGCAAACTTCCGTTTCTACATGGTAGTTTAAACGACATTCGAATGGCCGGTCTATACATAGCTGAGAGATAAATTTGGGAAACGCTAATGATAAGGAGTTGGATACCCTTTTTAGACATTTTGAACAACATTGAAGTATTTTTGTATGTATGTACAATACATCTAGACAGGGATTCCGTTACTCCGCACAGCTTTCCGCTCCTGAATCCGGATCTACATAGCATCGTGATGGTCGCAACATGGTTCCGGTTCTTCTCTTTGTACATCCGGATCCCACTTGCCACTTCCCGGTTATGCCTCACGGGGCAAAGGTAAACACCCTCGGTCCCGCTTTCAGCCCATCCACCGGGTCCTGCCCATCATCCCCCGGAGACGGCACAACAGAGATGCTGTCCACGGCCGTCCGCAGCCCGGAAAGCTCGTACATAAGCACAACCCGGCAGACGGTAACTGAAGCCGTGTAGCGACCAATAATCCCAAAGGCATCACGCACCGAAACAAACTGCATGCTCGAGAAGGCCAGCGTGCCAAATATAACATGAAAAGTCGTCGATGTCGAAGCCAACCACGACAGCGCCAGAAACTGCTTCGTCTCCGGCACCGTCTCAACCGTGATGTTCTTATCCGCCGAAAGCGTCAGCTCCGATTGCAGGAGCGGTTCCCCCTTGGGCGTGAGCAGCCGCAACCGGGACTTGAGACACAGCGCGCCGATGATGTGCACCGCGATGCCTGTGCCGGCCCATACGCCCGGCAAGTAGCTGGAGTCCGGTAGGATCATGGTGGTGACGCCTACGCCGAGCCCGTAGGTGACGTGGACCACGTTGGCGACGGAGGCTAATGCGACGATGTATTCGAGGACTAGTATGACCCATGAGCGGCGGATGTGGAAGCTGTAGAAGCGGCCTTCGCGGGCTCGGAGGATGCCGACGGGGTCTTTGTACTCGAAGGGCCGGAGCGCTACGACGACGGGTGCGCCGGCGAGTAGGAGGGTGGTGAGCAATGGCCGGCGGGCGATGGCATAGAGTAGCGCGCTTTCCTCGCTGCTGGAACCTAGTACCGAGAGCGCAAAGGGCATGATGCCTAGCAGCACGGCGGCCGAGGCCATGTTGGCTTTCATGAACTCGGAAGTGCTGGATAGGATGCATTGCACCACGGCCTGGCCGGCGGAGGTTGTGCCGTTGGCGATGTAATTGTCGGCGTCTGGGCTCCCGCCCGTGGCCCACGTATTGTACTCGACCGAGCAGTGTTTTTCGAGGGTATGCTGGAAAATAGGCCCATATTCGGGGTACCAGTCGCGGAAGGAGACGTCGGTGGCAGATGCTGCTAATGGGGTAAACAGGCCTAAGATGCAAAGGCCGACAATACTGGGCCTCATATTTCCGTTATTGCAGCTGTAGTTAACGGGACTGCGAGACTGCTGGGACTTGCTGACGACTCAGCGCGGAAATGGGTTCTGTGAGAGCGAGGTTGATAACAACAAACACCGCCTCTAAATGCCAAAACTCTCAACAGGAACGAAAGAAAATTTAGGAGATCTAGATCGGTCGGCACAGCAAACTCATCGCTAGACGCGTGCGGGGGTGCCAGGGTTGACGAAGCACAACACCAACTGCATAATATCGTGAGTCTTGGCAATTTGAGGTCGTTTTATTGGTAGAGTCCCTCCGCGACTCTTGGCCTGCTCGTCGGGCCGCATGCTGGAGTTTTTGACCCCCCGAACCTATCCCGCAATGAGGGGAAGGGGAAAAAGGGAGCTTCAGACACACGGTGAGAGAAGAGCACAGCATGTGTTTCTCCAACATGCAAGGTCGTGGCTGGTGGCGGGCCACTCCCAGACTTACATTACCAATCTGCCTCTCCAATCCACTGCCCTTTGATGCAGCGACAAAACGTCCCCGAATTAAGCGGACACAGCTGCGCAATCGACCGGCAAACACCGCAAGGCATTTTCCCCGTCGGTACCTAAGATATCGTCCCTCCAGCGTCATGGGAATCTCTGTAGGAATCCCTAAAGTCCCAGGCCAACTCAACAGACCCGAAACGGAGACCGGGTTATGGCAATCCTCCGGGCCAGGTTTACTAGCTTTTACGAACAACAACGTTACAAAAAAGTCAGCTCAGCATTCCGTCCACCGAGCCTCGCCAGCAACACAGCCGGCCGGTTTCGCAGACTTCCGATTGACCCGACCTCGATCTAGGGTACACGGACTTACTATGTATTATCCTTTGCTGTCCGCTCGCTGCGGTGCTGGGGCCGAACGGTGAAGATGATTCGTCCTTGTGACAGTTGCTCAGCCGGGTCAGCCTCATCCCGTTGGGCGTTCGGCGGGCAGTGAAAGACAACGGCGGGGGGGGCCATTCAAAGAGGTTTGTCAGTCTTTTCTGTGCCACACTGACGTCTGCGAAGGGGGAAAAGATCTCCATGAGTTGGCCGTGTTGACGAAGATGCTGACTCCGGCGGAGGGTCTTTGGAATATTGTCCGTTTCCTTTTACGTGATTGAAATGGCTACTGCTTTTGGCATATGATTTCATCGCTCAGAGGCAGTGTCTCCAAGAACCGTTGAGAATGACGAAAGGCAAAAAGAGAGATAATGAACGAATCGGGTTTTGGGTGGGCTTGTTCCCAAATCGGCAAGTGGGTTGTGGAGAGCGGGAGGGAACCCTGGAGCTGAAACAGATTTAGAAACATTTTAGCGCTAACCTTATTCGGTTAACACCGGGGCCCAAAGCTGGACCGGAAAGGTACGTAACTCAGCTGCAAGGGGACGAAGAGATGCATCGAGCTTCCTGGGAAGAGACGGAGACACAAAAGATAGGAGAAACGGGGCAAGCTACTGATGTCGGTCCTTGCGTCGAGAAGGGATTTTCGAAAAATATTTGCTATCAAAGTAGAAAAATAAAGACAAAGTTGAAGGGCATTGTCTGGTCTGAACACATCAGGCACCTGGGCCGGGCGCTTGGGCCAACAATCCGTAACCCTGGGAAAGCGGAATGACGCAAAGGTCAAAATTAGGGTTGGCTGCTTCATCAACATCAGACGGGCCGGCTCCCACAACCACGGTCAGAGGCGGAAGCGGAATTCGGCAAAAAGGAGATCAAAGAACATTCTTAGAACAAAAACGCTCCCACTCATTAATCAATGACCCGTTCACACCGCCATGGGAACCGTGGAAACTTCACCCAGGCGGGTGACCTGGTCGCTCGGAACGTTGTCGCGCCCCGACGCAGGGGTTTTCCCCCTTCCCATCGTCTGAAGCAATCCAAACAACAGCTCGGGTTTCGAATTGCCGGGAAACGAAAGGCCAATGCTACACACGCGACGAGGGATGATGTGTTTCGAGTTTCTTGAAAAATTCGAGCGGAAGCGCTCGACCAGTTTGACTCATACCCTGCGTTCAAACCCTAAGCGCCGCTATTCATAGGGTGCTCGCAGTCTTGGCAAGTGCTTGTTTGAGGCCCGTCGCAAGTTACCGGCTTGACTGGATTGAAACGAAAACTCACGATGGAGGGGGTTGCACGGGGTTGTTTCCGAGGGAGAACCGTTGAAAATCGAGTTCTGCAAGAGGCGCTGAGGCGCAATCAATGGGCATTGGCTAAGTTCAAAGCCCAAGCTATAGATATCCCGGTGGAATGGGTTCTTTGTCCGTCTGGTATGTTCTCAAGAAAACGGAGCTCGGTGGTTTGTCCAGGCCCAAAGGACCAGCTGGCCGTCGTGTTTCCTTGACCGGGCTGCTTCGCTGGGTTGGTCGCTCATCTGACTTCGAACGGTTGAGAAGAACTCATTGAATAAGAGGCAATGGGTCAAGCACGGCTAAAGCTGAGCCACGTTTTCCAGCTGTTGTTGATTTGTAGGGCAAGAGATGGGCAACAAATGGAACGCTACCACAACCCCATTGTTTTGCCAACGGGTGCAGAAGAAAGCGTTCTCGTGCACACTGCTCATGAAATAAGCCAGAAATCGGGCGGGAACTCTATGTCGTGGTGTCGTTCAAAAGAAGTTGACAGTCAGATCGGGAGAACGAGGACTCTGCAGATCAGGGTCCACCTCCGCCCAATGCCGTGGCATGAGTGGGTGGGTTCAGGTGGGGACGGTGGTTCAGACGGAGGGAACCTCAACGAAGTTTCCTGGCTCGAGCCTGGTCACCAATTCCGACCGGAATTTATTTTTACTTTGTTGTGGCCAAACTTGCATGCACCACCGCCTTTGTTCGCCCGCGGCCGGCCCTCAATAGCCTCTGCTTATCGGGCTGACCATCGCAACTCATTCTTGGGTGGTCATGTCCCTCAAGAGAGGGGAAAGATGCGGCGGATTTTCAAGGCGCCTTTCCGTTTTGGTGGTCGGGCGGAGGATGTCAAGGCCGCGCCGTCCCCGTCCTAATCTGCAAGTTCATGCTGGCCAGGGAATTCCACGGAGGGAGCCAGGAAGAGACATCACGGCCGACGCGACGATGAGTTTTTTGGAAGCAAGTCTGAACAACACTCCGTTTTGCCTTACATAGTACATATCTTGCCCAGAGCAGGTGAGACTAGAAGGCCGGCCGACACAAGCGGGCGGGCAGGTGGTCGGTCGGGCTCCGTTGCGCTGCGACGGGTCGAATGGTCGGGCGAGTGGGCGCCGGCCAGGACAGTTCTTCAACCCAATTCCGGTCCCTCAACGGAGGCCGTCCGCTCAAGATTTTCGCAGGCTAACGCTCTTTTTTTGAAGGAGAGCGGTGGTGTGTAGTGTAACATCCTCCGGCAGCGGTAGCGAGTTCCTGCCAGGGGAACATTTGGGAGGGTGGGCATTTTCGTGTTTCACCTCTTATCGGTCGCGCGCGGGGGGCATCGGTGGGAGAGGTTGAATGGGGCCTCGCAGGCGCTCTATCATTGGTACAAAGGGATTTTTCGTGAGGGGGGTTACCTCCCGCCGATTGGTACGACTAACCAGTTTTGCCAGTCTCCCCAGACTCAACGCCGGCGGCAACGACGAACCACAAACTGATTGGAGAATGGCGCTCGCAGCGAGCGGTCACGCTGTCGAGAAACTCGGAGGCGCCTCGGGAAGTCGGCCTGCGGCTGATGACGGCGGAGACGGGCTGCGCAACTCTTTGAACTCGCAAACGAACTCTTCCCCTTGAACGTCGTGGCTGTGGTACGGAAATCGTAAGTCCCGTGTTCGCCACGATCGAAATGCGCAGACCGGGACCGTGCAGCGCTCGAGGGTGATTGATCCTCTGGCTTGTTTTTCCCCGTTCAAGTCTGAACAGAGGGGCGAGAATCACGAAACTCTTTTCCTCTTCCATCCCGAGGGTTGACTCGCGAGGGGAGGGTCCCACAAAATATCCAGTGTTGCGCATCGCGCCGAAGAATCGGAGGCTTGGCGATAGTCTTCTTGTCCGTCGCTGTTTAAGGTCGACGACCAGGTTCTACTTGAAACATCCGTCATGGCCAACCAACGCTCGCCGTTCGAGCAACTTTCAATCGCACTTGGGCAGCCCTGGTGGTAGCCGACCTCCAGGCCAATCAGGCCTCTAAAAAGCAGCCTACTCATTCATGAGGCAGTTAGATGGACTGTCGATAGCTTCACTCTGCTTGTGGAATGCGGACGCAGTGTATGCTGCGCGCTTCTTTGGAATCAAGATGTTTGTCATGTCAAGCCACTTTTTGTTACGATCTCAGCCATGCCCTGCGTGCCCGCTGTGGCCGTTGCGCAGGGATCGTCCATGGCAGGGGCAGGAGCAAGGGGCAGGGGCTGACGGAGGCCATGCGGGCTTGAACGGAGCCCTTTCGCATTCGCCGTTTCGAAACGGAGATACATGCACTCATGCATGTCCTGACACCCACAGCACACCACTCAGGAGAGCGGCCAGCTGAGATGGTGGGCCGGGTCATTGCAGGCCGTTATGCACCACCCTTTCCTAGAGGGGGATCGCCCACCTCGGGCAGCACCTACTTGCATTAAAATATTCTCTCCCCCCCAAACTCTCGGGACATGTTCCTCCATATGAGTTAGTCGTACCAATCCGACGCACGTTGACCGACACCTTCACGACAGGCGACTAAAACCTAGGACGTTGTGTCCTTTCACATATCTTCGCTCCCGACCACTACTATTTCGAGCTTTCTAGTCACCACAGTAACTTGGTCGCCCTCGGGGGCCATGTCTCTCACAGATCAACCTCGCCCCATTCTCAACGCGGGGCATTCATACGAAGCAGCGGCGAAGAACACCCGCTCATTCGCTCTCTCCTCCAAAGCAGCCGCCTTTGACGAGCCCATCTTCGACAAGTTCGACGACATGGATCACTCGGACACCCTAGCCCCGAGTCCTGAGCTCGAGAACGGTGCCGTTCCCCAGTTGCCTACGAAGAGCGCTCTTCGAGCTTCGCGGGTGCTCGACAACTTGAAGTTGAACCTGGACAACGGCTCTGTCCACACGGCGGAGCTTGGTTGCGCCACACCGCATGACGTTTACCTTTCCTCCGAAGAAGACGCCTCGTCTGACGCGGACGACTTCTCCGATTATGACTACGACTCGAGCGTGGAGGACCCGGCCTCGCCCAGCAGGGTTAACAGCCGTGAAGACACAGCGAGGGTGGTGTCGGTCGTGTTCGCAGGGAAGCCATCTCTTGTCGATCTACCAGCGACAAGGAAACGACCGGCATCGAGCAATTCGGAATCCACGTCAAGGACACGATCCAGTACAGAGTCGACATCCGTGACCGAACCGACCGCTACCAAGTCCATCCCAACTGAAGACCGTCCCGTGTCGCCGGCAAGCACCGCCTCGTCACGATATTCTTACATTGCTAGGGACATGGCGGCAAAGCGGAGGAGCACATTTCTATCGGATATGTTGACGAACAACAAGAAGCCGACCTTCCTCAGCATTGACCCCTACGCCAATGGCAGCAGCTACACACTTAACATTCCCAAGGCGCTCGACAGCCTCGAAGGCGAAGTCCATTCGACCAAGACGCCGCGCACGCCAACCACCCTTTTCAAGGGAGTGACGAGATCATTCAGCCTGTCCCGGAAGCGGAGCCGGCCGAACCTGAACTCCCGTCAACCCGCGGTGCCGAAGCTGGATACGTCATTTGCGTCGGAGCGGGATACGATAGCCTCGCCGGCAACTGCTGTTTCGGTGGACAGTCACCCGCAACAACAACCACATCCTCCGCAAAAGACGCCACAGACACCAGTGACATACACGGATATCCTCCGCGCAGTCAAGCGCAATGTGACCGTCATGGGCGCACCCCCAGCAACCAACGACATTGTGTCACCTACTGCTGAAAACAACAGCCCAGTGTCGATCAGGAAGGGGATACTGAGCGGGCTGTCGGCCAAGAGGAGGAGCGTTAAGCTCATGGGGAAGTCTTGAAAACGGAAGACTGTTACTCTCTCTGCATTTCACAAGCGTTTTTTTTACCATCTCAGCAAACAAACGAGCGATTGGATAGGGATCGACAGCACTCATAAATAATCATCTCAAGGAAACGGCGTTTTACGGGGGAAAATGATGAATGTATGGTTGATCTTCGGGACATGACTTGGGGGCGGAGGCTTTGCTTTTTTTTGGTTTGAGGCGTGGGGAATGATGATACCACTTTTTATATCACTCTGGCGGATGTTTTTGCTTTCAATCAGAACGATTTGCAGGTTGCAATCTTTGCACTCAGTTCTCTTCTCTCCAAACGTGCTCTTGAGTGATTGTCTCGTGTGATCACAAGAAACATCTCTCCACCTCACTGCGTGATGTAATCAAACTAGAGTTTTTGGTGTGTTTTGCTACATTCGGATGGGCGCCTTTGCTTGGGGCTGCGAGACACCGCCATTTCGGCAGACGGCGGCTCAGAACATTTCAGCTCCCACACATCCATACTCTGGTAAGGTTTTTTTTTTCGCGTGGCCTTGGGCGTTAATACGAAGTCATACGTGGCTTTGAGCCCTCAACAAGGCTTGAACCGATACGAATCCGTACATCAAAGGTTAACGTTACTCGACTCCCCTGCTTCAATTCATTCCAAGATGCAGTGGGGCCGCCGTTACTCGTTAACAAGGGCATCGTCGCCATCTCGTCATGCCCCCTGCCCTGCACCCGCTGCGATTCCTTCCTTTGTTCTAGAAGGTTTTACCTTTGGGTCAAAGCATCTTGAGGGAGTCGTGCTTCAAGGGAAGCGGGAATGAATGCAAGTCTGGCCCGCCGGCCACCCGCTTGGGGGCGAGTTCTCCGTTTCAACGCCTATCCAGGGTTCTTCTTCTCCTAAGGGTCATTGCCAAGGGCGGCGAAAGCGACGGGAGGGATGTTTCAGGAAGCCTCCATTCCGAAGTCAATGTCGTGGTTGCTTCCGCTTCGGACTCGGCTGGGGGGGGTTGCTCTCGGCTACGGGCCTCACGGCGGAATTCCCTTTTGTTTTGTTGTTCTTTTTTGTCTTCGTTTTGTTGAAAGCTTTCCGCATTCCTGCTTTCTTCATCGGCTGCGCCCGGGTATAAACATTGGCTTCCTTTTTTCCTTTGCATCGCCGACGTCCGCTTTAGGTGTTGAACAGGAAATTCCTCGCTCAGTAACTACACCAAAAACTCACCGCACAATGCCTCCAGCCGCAAAACCGTCCGAAAGTTCGCGCGCGCATGCTAGGGGGGCGCATCACGGCATCTCGGATACCGGCCTCGCTTCGTCTCAAGGTTTGTTGCAGGCACGGCAGGGCACGACAGCAGCTCCACACCACAACCACCACCCCGAGACCCCGCATACATTTGATGCAGGAACCAGGAACCGCTGCGATGCTGCAATTCACCGTTACGCGAAAACGCTCAGAGTGGGCCGCATCTGAGATGTCGGGTGGTGGAAGAAACAAAAAAAGCCCCGAGTTCCAAACAACATCAAACAGAAAAGGGATGTCGGTAACAAGGGTAAAAAGTTCAAATGTCCGGGCAGCTCGGGGAAGACTTCCTGGCTCAGGCGTTTGATGCGACACGATGCAAGGACTCGACCGAGATGGGGGGAGGTCTCGAAACGCCCATTGGAGGTTTTGGACTTCAGGTGTTTCTGGGGATGGTCAGGGGCTAATGCTACACTACGTACAAGTTCACCACCATTTCAGGCTCCATGACATGATCGCTATTACCCCGCCTCGTTTGACACCCGCGCGCTGGCTATCTCTCCTGCCTCATGAAGCCGCCACTGAGGCACCCCAATTGCTGTAACCAAAAAATTGCCCCTTAAACTAAAGAAAAGGCGGGGATCCCTTCAACGAGACCGAGCCCCGGTGGCGATAGTCTCCGAGTTGGTTATTGGCGCGTCGGGATAGCTGACTCTCCCTGTGGGGGTTGCATAGAAGGGTACTGCTCACTTAGAGGGAAAGGAGAGGAGAGAAGTGGTTGGTTTATGTTCTCTCGCCTCTCCCCGATCTGCAGGGCTGGACCTTCTTTTGAGTTTATTCTGACTTCCCTCGACTGGCTTGGATGGACCAATCGGAGGCTCAGCAATGCTCTTTTTCGGGTTGACTTACACGACGTAGAAACGCTGCATCGAGTCAGACGCTGCAACCACAAGCAGATTCCCAGTGTTGTGTTTCCTGTGAATGGAAGAATGTGGGTTGATGTCGTCGGCGGGAATTTGGGAGCACGTTATCGTGCAGCGTAGTATGGACCGTGGACGTTCACCACAGTTGCCCTGGATATGGACAGAAAGGTTGATTAATACCGATATTAAGGCCCGGGTACCATTACTAAAGTCCTCCAAGTCCAGGAAAAGGACTGCATGACTTACACTCGCGCCACAGGAAGCAGACACCTCAAACCGCCACGGCGGTTGTATCACTTCCCGCCTCTCGAACTGACCGGTGAATCGTCCCACATCAACCTCAATGACTATATTTGCGATCGTGCATAACATGACCAGTGCGCACACAGCAAGGAAAGGGAACGGGCACGAGAAACCGCATTGAAACATGCAGCCAATTGGTATACACCATCAAACAACTGCTCAACATCTGATCTCCATACGTAGCCCAGCTCCATAATTACCCACCGGCTCCAAGCAAAGCCGGTGACAGCACCCGTGGAGATCGCGGTTTCAGGAGCTTTGTGACGGGGTCCGAGGGGAGGCAAGTGCACTGCCCCGGAGGCAAATAGTCAGTGCTGATGAGAGCTGGTATGAGTGGGAGGTAACTCATCCATGGATGGGATAACGGTGGGCTGCCTGCCGTTTTGGAGGTTGACTTGTCAAAGGCAAGAATGGAAACCTGGTTCGTGGTTGGCAGTGTACCTTGTGAGAGGCAGCATGGTTCGTTGGTGATGTGTTACATGGATACACCCTGTGTCCTTTTTTGGTTGGTATTCTTTTGGGGATGTACGACTTACATGTTATCGCGGGGGCACGGTATGCGGCCGGAGCCTTGGAGAAACCACGATACAATTTATGAAGTGTGTCTCTTTTCTTCGCGAGTCATATATTGGGCTAAGCCGGGACCTGGGATTGTTGAAATTCCCACAATATCAAAGTATGTACGTGATGTTGGCGACCGACAATTATATTCAGAGTTGACATAGGCCTGTCATCGATCTGTGCTCAACACCATGATAGATATTGTGATATGCCACATCGCAAATACAACACAAATCATCTACTGTTAGCTCCTTGCCTGAGACAAACTCTCTTCCTATCAAAGGAATTAAAGAGATACGAGCAAAAAGCTCACAGCCAAGGCCTGTCCCCATCCGGAGGGATAGACGTTGGCAGTTACGAAAAACCGGTGTTTTTTCTTCGTTGACCTGGGGATCGAACCCAGAGCCATTTCGATTTACGACGGAATTGGCGTGACCAGCGCCCCTCCCAATACCGCTGCGCCAAACACGCTGTTTGGCGGATTGGGAGGAGATGGTGACAGGAGCAGCGAGAGGGGGACTTATATGCTTGGGGGAGGGAAGGTGCAGCGGTTTTGGGCTATAAGCGAGGTGAGCAGTGAGTTTAGATGAAAGGGCTGGCTTGCTTGACAGCTACTAGATAATATTACTCTAACTAAACCGATGAATTATTGGGAAAGGAACAGAACGGGTTCCAAGAGTGTAAGTTCTTGTTGAAATATCACCTGAAAGATATGATTGTGGCCGTTTTGTCCTTTAGAGAGGGGAAAGTTAGGTTGTAAGTGTCAGCCAATAGGGATAACAATGCTTTGTCACTTAGGGGTGTTGTGAGAAACCGAGAACACCTTATTGGGTTGTAAATCTTTACTGATACTTCGTTCCCAATTTGCTCTGGTTGTAACAACATTTAAGCATCACGGCACCACAGCATCACGGCACTTCAGCCCGAACAAAAACTGCGAGGAACGGAAACGGGATGCGAATACATACGCATAGGTGGTTTTATATACTTTGCGTTACCGAGCCCTCGATGGCACAAGCACCATCAAGAGCTCAATAAACGGGCTTTGGGGGTCAACTATATACAAGAACGTCGACATTTCCTCATGCCTTGCCTCTCACACCCAACCTTCCACAAGCCTCCTCTCCCTTTAAGGAAGGCACTGGCTATACCACTGGCTCTGCGCCGTGCACTTGCCCTGCGCACAAGTCGTCGGGCCCGAGTACCCGGTACCGCCGCACTGCCCGTACAAGGCCACGCTGCCACCACCGTTGGTCGGCTGGCTGCCGCCGGCGCTGCTGGTCGGCGAGCCGCCGTTGTTGTTGCCGCCGCCCGAGCAGGTGATGGGCCGCGGGCCGGGGATCTGGTAGGTGCGGCCGCCCATGTCGGCGGCGCCGTTGGCGCCGTAGATGCTGACGACGATGCCGGGGTCGTTGGAGGGGTAGGCACCCGGGAAGGAGACGGTGCTGAAGCCCGAGGAGGAGCCGGAGCCGGTGACTGTTGAGGGAAGGAAATGTTAGTTATCTTGTGGTAAGTAGTTGAGGATACGTTGGTGAAGAGTAAGTACTCACCCTGGATCTGGGCACACTCCATGTAGAACTGGGCACCACCCGCGGTCGAGGCGCTGTGCAGGGCGAGCAGCTCAACACGCATCAGGTACTGGCCCGGGGCGATGCAGGAGGGCATGTCGAAGTAGTGCCAGCCGCCGTTGGCAATCATCTCGTCGACGGCCCACACGCCGTTGCTGAAGCCGCGCTCGGCAATCTTGAACCATTTTTGGCCCGACTCCGAGGCCGAAGCCGCGTTGTCGACCTTGGCCAGGTAGACCTGGATGGGGCCTGGAGGTTGGTTGTTCATGTTAGTGTCATGTGCTATGGGCGAATGAAGTAGTTAGAAGAGAGCACCCACCGTGATGCGACGCCGCGATCGGGTTGTCATGGTCGTTCGGGCCCGAAGCGCCACCAATCTCATGCCCCCACCACGCGCCGACACGGGCACCGGCCGGGATCTGGATCACGGTGCTGTCGCGGTACACAATGTTGGTGTTGCAGGCCATGGCGGAGCTGCCGACGTCCTGGACCGGGTAGTTGCTGGCCGGCGCGCGAACGCCCTTGAGCTGGCCCTGGTCCGCGCCGTTGACCGACACCTTCTGGAAGATGCTGTGGGCGCTGACGGCCGTGGCCAGCGTGACGAGCGTGAAGGCCTTCATCTTTGCTTATTGGAGCTTGTCGTGTCTTGTTTGAGGTTGTTGAGAGGGCTGTAGAACGAAAAGACGAGAGCATGAGAAGGGAGACACAACAGAACCACAACCCCTTTTTATATCTCTCGCCAAGGCTCTTTCCTCATTCCCATCTCATCCCCCCCATCTTTCGGTTCTTCACCCCATTCGTTCCCTCTCAGCCCCGTCCCGTCCAGGCTTGATACCCCTCGTGAGTGAAGCTTTCACATCGTACACGCTAATTTAGACGTTGCCGCTGAGCCTGGGGGCGGGCGCGCCAAGACAGTCCAGTGTTCTTCGGTCGGGGAAGGCTTCTTCCGTTTCCTATTTGAGAAGTCGAAAAGAATAATCTAGCGTGGCCGCTCCGGGCCTGGAACCATCCAATCTGGGGTTTCCCAACGTAAACTTGGGCATGGGCGTGGTCGAAATGGTAGGGTAGCAGTTAGGTGGAAAGTATCTTCTTCTTTTCTGCGCTGCGGCGCTCCCACACCTGGTTCCCCGGATTTGCTCCCTACCGCTTACCCGCTTTGCCGCTTCGCCAACCTGGTTCGCGGGTTCGTCTGAGTCCTTGTTGCAACCTTCCCCGGTCTCCGCCGGTCCGACTTCCGGGTCGCATACAGTACCGGCCGAAGCAGTTCCGCTTAACTATTCGGCTCATGCAACCGTATCGGTCCTTTTCTTTCTTCTCTTCCCCTTCTTTTCTCTTCCTTTGTTCTCCCGTGACTCGCGATGGGCTTGGCGATGGCGATGGGATGGTGTTGTCGTTCAAAATAAAGCACCGATTCTCCTTTCACCGCCATCAAGCAAGCCGATTGTTGAGGCTGGTCAAACGGGAAACCGTGGGAGGCCGCCATATGGGATTATGAAAGGGAAGATACAACAAACCTGCGAAGATGGCCAGGCAAAACCGAAATTCCCCTCCGATCTTGACTCTTCGCCGACAATAACCACTCCTGATATCTTCGTCCACGAGCCGATCACCCTAGACAGTCAGTAGTACGAGGGAGGCGCATCACCGCTCTCGCAACCACACCTCCTGCCATCGGGTCTCTGCTGATGCCCTCTGCCGAGGTCGTATCGAGAACGGAAAAGCGACAAACAATCCCGCCACCAATAAAGATAGTTCCCCCGCAAATGTGATAGCTGCTTCCATGACCCCCAACTCTTTCACAGTGTGACCAAGATATTCACATCCGTAAGGCTCCTCATCCTCCCCCCCACGCCTTGTTCGCCTCGATGACGTTGCATTGACGACGGGAGAGCATCAAACAACCCGCCTAGTATCCACGGATGCCCGGGGGTGGGAGGTAGGGTTGGACGAACTAGTGCTACTCGTAGGATTGGGTTAGTCATGGGTTAGATCTGGGGCACAAAAGGTACGTACCGAGATCAAGACGACTAGGACAACTTCTCGGAGCGGATGCTTCAACCTCTTTCTGCCAAGAATCATCCCCTGGCTGAGATCTCATCTTGATAGAGCACTACAAAGCTGCTTAGAACGACACATACCAAGCCAGGCTTACTGAATGCTGAAGACTAGAAAACAACCGCAAGCCGGAGATGGCCCTAGAACAGAATGCTTTGTTCAGGTGCCCCGTTTGGAAGGTGCTAGGCACACAACAGGGTGTTTTGACTGGATACACTTGGACGGATTTCTTTCACATTAACCCTGTTGACAACAAAAAGCCGTTTCTAGCTCTAGCAATCACCCAATGCTAGATTTGATACTCAGAAACCTACCCCTCTCCAAAGGGCTAATTGTAAATAGTCACCATTGAAGCAAGGACTAGAGCTACCTAAAGGATTGCCTGCAATGTTTTGTTGCACAAACCATACAAGCCACTGGCCGCCAGGGCTCTGGATCGCGACTTCCCTAACACCAGCTACCACTTGTCACGCCTTGAAATATACACTTACACGCTCCTTCCTTCCGCTTCCGATTACCCAGGTCAGACCTACCTGATTATGGTTCCGCAAACCACAAAAATTGTTGTCTGCTGTGTACAGGTTGAACATCCTGCCCCCCCCTCTTTGTCCAACGTTCCCCTTTGTTGTTGTATAAACCGCCAGTGAGAACAGCTCAACGACGCAGGATCCACCTTGTTTCGCCCAATATACGCCTCAAAATCTTTGTTTGTGAATCCCAGTGCCATAGCTGGCTGTCACCACTCTCTCTGTCGACTCGGCCTTTAATACCCACCCATTTCCATATCACTTTGCTCATGCCTTCCACATCCCGCCATCAACAACACCCTCACAATACCCTTCCAGACACCACGACCGCTCCCCGTCAACAGTACCACACACTCTTCACATCCGGTTACTCAACCCAACCCACCTTGATCACAATATCCCCTACACCCCAAACCCCCACGAAAACCACACCCATCCACACAACCCCTCTTCCCTGCCAAGCAAGATGGACGACCTCACTTCCAAGATAAACGACCTCCTCAGTCCCCAGACAGACGACCTCCCCGAAGGATTCATCTACATCCTCGACATCACCAAAGGCAACCCAGGCTCCATGTCCGTCTGCAACCAGCTCGTCCGGGCCAAGCGAACCGACCTGTTCCTCAACATTAAGAAGTTCTCGACCGAAGGTCACGAGCTGTGGCTGGTATACAAGGACGTCTGTGGGCAGGATCTGACCAAGTCGATCCGCTTACTGGAGCTGATTCGTGATGGGAAGGTGCTGGCTGAGGAGGTGCTTGAGGCCGGGGAGGAAAGGAACAGGAAGGAGATTGAGTGGTTGTTGGATTTGGTGACGACTCCTGAGGAAAAGGAGAAGGAGAAGGAGAGGGAGAAGGAGAGGGAGAATGCTGCTAGGCAGGAAAAGATCAGGGAAGATATTCAACGGGCTAAGGAGATATTGATGCTTTCTGAACTGGAAAAGGAGAAGGCGAGGGAAGCAGGCGAGAAGGAAAAGGAGAGCAAGCCAGTGGAGGAGGCCAAGCAAGAGGAGAAGAGCGAGAAAGTGGAGGAGAAGGAACCGAAGGGGGAGGGAGAGGACAAGAAGGGAGAAGTGGACAGCGAGAAGGAGGAGAAAGAGGGTGAGAAGGTAGTCCCCCAGCCCCGTTCAAACCCCCTCCATTCTCTTTTGCGTCGCTTCTGTTTGTGCCATTGATCACCTCCTGGGCTGACACAGTGGTGCCACCAGATTGCGAGCTGAGAGGCCCGGATACGTCTGCCACAGACATCCGCCACGACTAAGAAAAGTTCTTCGGCCACCTGTCGAGATCCCCAGGGCTAACTTCGGTGGTACCTACTCTCCTATTGCATGGCGGAAAATTGACTGTGTTGAATATTGGGTGTATTCCATGGATATCGGTTCGAGGCAAGGTACGGTTTTAGACTTGGGTCCCGATCAAACCTAAGCGCTGCTGCTTGTGGTTAAGTATAGGTTGCTATTCTTGAGAAGGTTATCAGCGGGAGGTTTGATCGTTAGGCGTTCTTGGGACAGCGATAGGCCGGGAGGAATACTTAGAAGTTAGACGTCACTCCGAACACGTATCTTCCTCTCTCCTTAATTTGGTGATGATGTTTCCATTGCCCGAGATCCGATGCCATATTTCCTCCCCGTCATAAGAAGGACATCCTTGACGGGCTATTGAAAGGCTCCTGTTACTAGCTCATACCGCCAGGCCGAAACACTTGCTTACGGCCCCTTCAGAATAAGAAAGCGGTCGGGCTCGTTCGGAATACTTATGGATTGTTGACCACGTGTCACGGAAGGTCCGTTTTGTAGAGAGAGACTGTCGATTGGGATTGTTGCTTTTGGAGCATGTTGGACGGGTCTCGGCCTTGGCCGTCCTCGTGCTTCACGTTCATTTTAGTATGATGATCTTGCTTGACAACGGCATCGCAGATCACGTCGTCGGGTTCGTGCCATTCACTGGCCGATGGCGTTTTCTCGCGACGAAGGGCGAGCGGTCCCTGCAGGTGTCAGCTTTGCCTCGACGTGGCCATCGCTCGTCATAACAGTCCTGCGAGTCTCGTGGGTTCTCCTGACTCGACAAGTTCACACACACGCAACCCAGTCCAGCACACCGTCGCGCCGGCCCTCATATTCAACATAATGTTATTAAGACTGCGTATGTGCGCCCCGCTCGTATCCGCTTGGGCCAGAAATACAGGCAAACGTATACACAAAACGAAACGAATGAAGTAAAAGAAAAAAGTAAAACAAAATGATCCAAGCCGTGTATGGACCATATCCGCCGTGCGAGCCGCCGTTCCCAACACCACGTTCCAGAGTGTACAACCTTCCCGGGACCCCGTTCCACCTCCCAACCCGACATGACGATCTGGACAGTGTTGTCCACGGTGCCAAACCTTTTTGCCGTCCAACCATCATACACACGTCTTTTTTGTCGTCAAGGATCTGACTGCATCTCCCGATCACCGATAAATTGTGAACAGCCCTGAGCCCCCCGTTGAAATGCCCTTTCCCCGTTCTCTAACTCCGCAATGAATACCGAGATGCCGTTATGATGGTGTCGAGGAAAAATCATTCTTAACCTTCTTAAAAGGGGCATTTTACTGCCCCTAGACTGCGCTGTGCCAAATCCATCCATTAATATCCTGGTATGTCGTACTGCGCATCAGGGCGCGCGCACTATATTATCCAGCAGTGCTAGATCAAGGCTAGCTGGTGCCTCTCGAGACCCCCTATCTCGACTCCTTATTTGACCGGCCCCATGGCGCCGTATCGACTTCGGGTTGACCAGCTTAGGCCCTGCGCGAGCGAGTGGCGCTGCCGTTGGTCTTGACACCGGTCGACTTGGCCTCCCCGTTGCTGCCGTTCGCATACCCGTTGGCGGTCGCGTTCGAGCCGTGAATCGGGTCCGGGAGCGGTGCCTGGCTCATCCTCCGGACGGCCTTGCGCCCACTGGGCCGCTTTCCGTCTTTCTTGTAGGTGGCCAGGTAGAACGAGATGAAGAGCAGGAGATACGAGCTGAGGATCGCTATGCCCGAGAACGCAGCAAACTCCTCGCCCGCACACTTGCCGGCGTTGGGGAGCCATTGGAAGTAGGTCGAGGTGAAGTAAGTCCACGAGGCAAAGTAGACGAAGCCTGTATTGCATTGAGTCAGTCCATTGCAATCTTGTCATAGCCAATCGCTCCAAGCCGCAAGGGGACATCTTGAGGGGGGACTTACCAAGGTCAATGACAAACTGGATGATCTGGAGACGGGTGATCCACTCCTTCCACCAGATGCGGATGCCACGCGCGCTCTGGAAGTAGTACCAGTACATGACAACGTGCACAGTCAGGTTCAGCGTAATAGGGACCCACGAAACCGAGGTCGAGCCAATCAGCTGGGTGTAGCACAGGAGAGCGGTAGCGCCGTGGTGGTAGCAGTGGAGGAAAGTGAGCGGCTTCTTCTTCAGGAAGAGGAAGCAGGTGTCCAGAAGCTCTAGGTACTTGGTGAGGTAGTTCAACTAGAGAGACAGAACCGCTCGAGTTAGCATTGCAAGTCCTGACTAAAGAGTACAGCGTGCTGGAGAATGTAGGGGGTAACTAACGTAGTAGAGAACCACGAGCGGCTGGGTCCAGCCACCTTCAATTGCGCAAATGGCGTGGAAGATACCATGGCGGACGACGGTGGGCAGGATCTGCTCAATGAAGAGAGCGAGGAGAATGCCGCTAATGGCCGTGAGGTAGAAGTTGTGGATCAAAAAGAGCGTGCGCAGCTTGAAAGGCTCGCGGTTGCGCATCAATTCCCGACCGCCAAAGATGATGGTGTAGTAGATGATGATGAAGATGCCCGTTTCCTTCAACGTCGACATGGGCGTACGCCCAGGCTGGAAAGTAAAGTCATCGGCCGGGTAACCGACGACATACTCGAAGGCTTTGTTGAAGATAGGCCATAGGTGGACGCCAAAAGGCCGGTCCAGTGTTGGGACTGGGAAGTTCTCGAAGAGAGCCACGGGAGACGTGGTCGCCATTGTGGAGGGTCGTTCGACGACGGCGGGAAGCGGGAAAGTACTCTGCACGTGCGCAAAAAGATGTCAGCAACCGGAAGAGTCGGGATGAGTTGACGCGACCACACGTGTCTCCTTCTTGTGCGCCCGTCTCAGCGCGTGGGAAAAGGAATGGCTCAAGAAAGGGCGTCGCAAATCGGCGGGATGTTGATGAGAGAGCGTGGTTGATGGACGGACGGAGAATTACCAACCTAGCGATGCAAGTCTTGACGCGCGACACGTCCGGAAGAGATGATGGATAATCTAAGGCTGCCGAACCAAACCGCCGAAGGAAACGTTGAATGACAGTGTAAAGAAATACCAAAAAAGGCGAAGTGAAAGAAAGCGAACCAAGGCACCAACCCTCGCAAGCCGGGAAAGTGAAGACAAAGGGCAGAGGAGAAGATGAAGGAAGGAAGGTGTCGCAATCAGGATCACGGCTTCAAGAGTTCGCGGACCAAAAAAAGCAGAGCCCAGATATTTTTCAGCAGGTCCGCCCCCGAAAAGGAGAAGCCACGAACAGCCTAGTCCTTCAACTCTCATTTCCCTGTACCTGCATGTGAGGGTTTACCACCCAATCAGTGGCCGCCAGTGGGCGATGCCAGATCGGGCCCGCAGGGAAATCCTCGGCCTGGGGATCTCCGTCCGCTGGGATTCCCGACCATTCGTCACGAAAGCCCTTGACCGTTCGCGACCACAAGTAAACACGTTTGGCAATCGCTGCGGGTAGGTTGCATCAAAGCAACAACGGTTTGTCTGTCAATTTTGTGGGTGCATTGAGGAATCCTCAATGGATTGAAGAACTCTGTGATACTTTCGATGTTTGGCCAAAACATGGCGGTCAGTTTGCGCACGCAGGACGGAGATGCCCGGCCAACTCAACCTCCTCGGCTCGGCTGTTTTTTGACACCGCTTGGTGAGCGGGTTCAGCTGTGGAGGAGCCGCCAATTCGCTGTTCCGGCCCCGAGCCTTCCGGACGCATGGGAACGGGTCGCTCACTCAGGTGTTCAGGGGACCGTTGCGACTGACGAACTAACGGTTGGATTGCTTTCCTCGTCCGTCAACTGCCAACAAATCAATGCTTGATCGGATCGTCGCTGCGGGAACGACCCAGGCGCTCCATTTGTGTCCGGCTCGGGAGATAACTAGTGTAGTTACCAAATCATTGATTAGGCTTGACAATTTCAACGAAACTCCGGGCGTACCAACGGCCCCCCACGGGCTCCGGGTCCCGCGGCCCAGGATTTGAGATTTCGACAGCCGCAAAACATCGAAAATTAACAAAGGGGCAATGTTTTGTTAGGATGTTAGGAAGCAACATCAACCCATAAAGCACACCCATTATTTCCTCCTCCCTGATATGTTTCTGAAAGACTGTTCAGTTCTGCTAGGCTAGCCAGCTAAATAGCGGACAATACTTCACGTCAAATGCAGGTTCCCGAGTTCCGGCTTCATGAACCGCATGGTGTTCTGTCCTTCAAGGTTCGGATGCACCCGCCACAATGTGGCATGGAAGCCGCCACAGTAGAGTGGAAACCGCTGCTCCAATGCCGAGCATGTCATTGGCGGGGTGCAACCGGGAGGGGGATATCCTTTAAGCGGGTACAAGACCTCGGTTACAGAGAGCCAGAAGCTAGTTCCATGCCAATATCCGTGATTTCGAGGATCAACACCAAACGCACGCACACTGGCCTTGATTGCACCCAATTCAATTGCGGAACAAGGTCTCTTCCAAGAAGCCCAGCGTTAACGAGGAACGCCGCCCCCACTCCGCCAATTGTTTGCCTCACCACTCCCCCGGCTCGCCGTGAACCGCAATTCTCCTCGTCGTGCGACACACCCCAAAAAAGACAACAACCTCCTGAAAAAAAATGTCCGCCTCGATCCTCCGCGCTGCCGCTCGCGGCCCCTCCAGCTTCCTCCGTGCGAATGTCGTCGCTGCCCGTCCGCAGCCCATGGCTGCGCGCGCCGTAATCGCCACCCCCAGCTTCAGCACAACCGCCCGCATGCGCTCCGAGCACCAGGAGGAGACTTTTGAGGAGTTTTCTGCCCGGTGAGTCGACATTTTGGAGCTTGTCGCAGGACCGAAAAACAGAGCTTTTCCGAGCTCCCAAGGGAGCAGAGCTTGCTCTTATCCCCATGACGTGACCTGTTTTTCCGGTCCACACATGTGTCCCAGCCGACAGCACCACCCACGCAACTTACCTCGGCCGGTCCATTACTGATACATTTTGGGGGCCACCACAGCTATGAGAAGGAGTTCGACGCTGTGCAGGACGTTTTCGAGCTTCAGGTATGCAGGCTACTACGAAAACACCCAGTCTTCCCTCGGCAGTATCCGCTAACCCGAAACTCGACAATCCACAGCGCAACTTGAACAACGCCTTCGCCTACGATCTCGTCCCCTCTCCCTCAGTTGTGTCCGCCGCCCTCAGGGCTGCCCGCCGTGTCAACGATTTCCCCACAGCTGTCCGCATCTTCGAGGGTACGTCCGATGCGGGAAATACCACCTCGCCGCACTCCCCTGCATCAACCACCCCGTTTTCCCACCCACCGAGACCACAGCAATCACGAACCCCACAACCGTTTTGCCGTTTTGCTAACCTCACTGTCCCCCATAGGCATCAAGGCCAAGGTCGAGAACAAGGGCCAATACGCCCAGTATCTGGAGGAGCTCAAGCCCCTGCGCGAGGAGCTCGGCATCCCGCTCAAGGAGGACCTGTACCCCGAGGAGGCCAAATAAGCTGATAAAACAGCTTGTCGGAGCATTGTAGGAGGGGCGCGAAGGAAGTGGATGGAAAAACGGGGTCGGGGGGAACAAACCCCAAAGCCAACCGACCAACCCCCTTCCTTCAACCCGGTCCTTTCTGACAATTGCCGTGGATGATACCATAGGTTAGGTACCCCCCCGCCCCTCTTTAGCATAGGAGGGGTACCTACCACCAAATCAAAAATCTGTATATGTTTTCCTTCGACTTAGACGCTCGGTAACCTCCTGTCAGTTGGGACAGATATGGGGGAGGCATGATGATGAAGGAGGGGGGCAGGTGATGACATGGATTGATGATGTGCGCGGGGTTGGGAAAAAGCTGGGTAGGTTGGGTTAAGACATGCCGGTAGAGGTTACAGGAGGGTGGCATAGATGCTGAAATGAGAGTTTATGATAAGAGTTGTTATCGATGCGAGTGATGACCAGAAGTCGTGGCACCGGCCCTTAAACTACCTACATTCCGGCATCGTACGTATCAAGACGTAGAAAAGGACACGTTCAACTATCCGTAAAACATTTCCACCAGAGAAGCAAAGGTCAACCGAGGGAACACATATCATTCATCAATCAATTCATTCTGTTAGCAAAGGTCTTATGAGCACTCTTGCGCTCCGCTATCTCCGGTCCGGCTGTCCCCGCCTCAACGCCGCCAATGTCTCCTTTCCTTATAACTATGTCTCCGTCCCGGGTTCCGTCCCAGGCTGCCCCATGCCCCATAACAAGCGGGGAGGTAGGACAGTACAGAAAAGGAAAAGAGTGAAAAAAAGTGAAAAAAAAAACCCCAATAACCAGGCGGCCTAATGGCCATTGTCGCAATTCAAGTGCCTGCCTGCTTGACCCCGTCCATAATCCGTGATCCAGATTATCTAGTGGTCGATTTCCAGCTTCCTCTATGCAAGAGTTGCGCCCCAGTAATGATATGCACTTTCAACGTTCCCTCATACCCGGCTGAACCAGGTTTCGTCGAATTCTGGAGAAACCCCTCTAGTTCGACGACGTACTCTCCATCTCTTTCTCTGTGTTGACGCCAGGCTCTCGTCCCAATGTCGATGACGACCCAGAGATGGTAGAGGGGAGATCCCCTAACTTCTCACTCATACTCGGCGAATGAAGTTTGGGCCCGAACGCCCGAGAGGGGACCACCGGAGACCTTTAGGCATAGCCTTTGCTTTGTCAGCCGCAGACCCAGGTCACTACGCAACCTCAGGAGTCTTCTTCCGCAAGCGCGACTTTCTAGCCTTGCGCCGAGGCCTCGGGTTGTAATCCCGGTCCTTTTCGTCGTCGTTGAGCTCAACGCCCCTGAGACCCTCACCCAAGAGCGGGGGCTCTTGTCCGACGGACCGCATATATTCTTCTAGGCGTTGCTTAAATGGTGTCGGTTTTGTGCGGCGCGCAGACTCTGGCGTGCGACTTTCATCCCCGCGGGCAGGAGCACCACTGCTAACGTTACTATTACGCCTAGTACGTCTGCTACCACCCGTGCTGTTGCCATTGCTGTTGTTGTTGCCCCCTTGCTCCTAATCCCGGAGGTGTCCCCAGCGGCCAACATTGCCAATCGGCGGGAAGAAGTTCATCCCTGCTACGCCCGTAGGACCGCCGCTGCCGCTCATACCCGGCCCATCCGAGCTCATGGGCGCTGGGCTGGTCCCTCTGCTACTGGCACCCATCCCTCGAGCCGGCCGAGGACTCATGACGCCCATCCGCGGACTACGCGAGACACTACCCTGACGAGTCTCACGGCGGCCGTTCTTTAGGAGTTTGAGCTCGTCCTTGGCGCGTTCGAGGTCACGCTCGCGATTCTCCAGCATCGCTTGCAGCCCGTCAATCTGCCGGGTGAATTCATTGATTTCGGTCTGAGCATGGATCTGCTGGATCTTGACCAAGTTGTCGCTTGCCCGCTTCTGGAGGTCGGCCACCTGGGCTTTGAGCTCCTGGTTTTCTTGGTTGAGTTCGGTGTGTGCGTTGGATGCGTCTTGGTACGCCTTGCGACTGTAGTCGGCCTCGTTCTGAACCATGCGGACCTTCTTCTCGAGCTTCTCGACCGAAGCGAGGGCCTCGTCACGATCCTTTTCGGCCTGTGCAACCTTTGCAATGTCTGGAACCGTCGAGTTGGCCAGCGTATCGTTGACTTCGGCAACCTTGGCTTCCAGGGCGGCGTTCTTTTCTTTCAAGGCGCTAATTTCAGCCTTCTGGGCTTCAAGACGGGCAGCTGCAGCATCTGCTTTCTCGACGGCCTTCTGGCACTGTTTCTCAAACGTGCCACGGTCGCGGAGAGCATCCATGTACTTAGGCTGGATGGATTGAACAGTTCGTTCGTGAGACCGAAGCTGCGCTTCCAGGCTGTTGCAGTGTTCGCGAGTCTTGGTTTCAATGGCGGTTTGATTTGCGAGGAGAGCTTCCAGTTCGGCGATCTAAACACATACAAGTAAGTATGCAATCGTAGACCAAATCCTACTCAGTAATGCACCAACCTTGCTAGACATCAACTCAAGCTGATCAACAGGTATCTCAACAACCTGCGTAACCGGCCCCTCAACGGTGTGATTGGCCAGCGTCTGCTTGAGAAGATCGCTCATCTTCGCCGGAGTCGAGGTCCGAGACGGTTGCTGGGACTGGAGCAGTCTCGGCCGTTTGGGAATTCCACGGTCAATATCGGTCTAAAAACATTAGCCATGTCGCCTAACTGAACATTTGCAAGTGTCTTTCTTACCAAAGCCCGTTTCCGGCTGCTGGAGCCGACCGAGGGATCCGCCTGAGAATCCTGGGTACGCTCCTGACTGTTGTCCCAAAACTCAAGCACATCTGCGGGCAGGGGGTGCGAGTCCCAATCCAAACCGCCTTCCGGGTTTCTCAAGAAGGAGGTAAACGTCTTGGCCGCCTCATGGGGGTCGGCGTTGAAGTGATCACGGACAGGACTCCTGATGTAATCCCTAGCCGAGCCGAGCCCCAGGACCAAGGCATTCCGTCGTGTCAAGTCATCCAGCTCTGGCTCGATGCCGTTGAGTTGTTGGTCGATGTGGTCCAGAGAATAGGTCGCGACTAAGGAGAGGACCATTGTTGACTCGTATACCAGTGTCGCCGGTATTTCTACCGACCTAGCAGTATGGTCATGAAGGATGACAACGTCCACCGCGCCCTGGATTTGCGAGAGGTCCTGGTCCGCGGCAGCGAGAATGATGGAAGCCCGGTCTGTATCGTAGCCCGCAGAACGCCGCGGCTCCCCCCGACCAAGGAATGTGTAAGGGTAATCCGCCACCGAAACGATAGCCTTCAAATAATCAAATACCCGGCCGGGTTGTGAAATGAGCAGGACCCTACTATTAAGGCCCCAAAGGTTATTGAGAAACTCGTGAACGAATGAGAACTTGCTGTTCGAGTTGGTAGCATGTTTCATCATGTGTTCCTTGTTCAGAATCGGGAGGTCGTCATCGTGTGGCGGGAGATCGCAGAGCCTGAACAGGTCGTCAAAGACAGAATCGATCTTGGCCACCAACGGAGCATCCGGGACTTGGGAGAACGAAGTCGAGAAGAACTCTGCAAACGCAATCAGAGCCGGTTTGTTCGCGGATATGACCTCCAAGTACGACGCCCGTGTATTGGCCGCCATTGGCAACGTGACGGTAACATGTCTTTTCTCACCGCCATCGCTAGGACTGTCTTGCTCGTCGGCAGTGAGAATCAACGGAGGTGAGGATTGGACAACGGGCTGGGCCAGCGAAATCGTGGCGGGATCTAACGCGCCTTGCTCAAGGATCTGCTCATCGACAGCTAATTCACTCGGTGCCATGGGAATCTGCTCGATGGAAGTAGTGAGGTCTGTAGGCGCAACCGTGGCGGGCAGATGATCATACTGGGCATGATCGGCCAAGATACCAGCATCCAGGGGCGCGCTCTGAGTCTGCTCAACGGGCTGATCGATGTGCTGATGAGTGATGTCAGCACTGGGGAAATCCAAGCCGTGCAGCGACGAGGGAGGCTCCTGGGGCGGATTCTGCGAAATCACTGCCGGTTGAGGCGTGATTTCGGTCGGGTTCGGGATTGCAGGTGATGATTCCGATATTGCGCGGTTGTTTTCGCTCTGCAACGGGGGTACGCCAATTCTAAATTGAGCCCTCAGTTCGTGGAACTTAGCCATTGCCGAACCAGGCGGCGGCGGGTCTTTGGGTCCGTCCATGCTGGAATTTCGAGAAGCAGATGGAAGCGACCAAGTCCTACTGCTAGCCGCAAGGCGGTTCCGATTCAAAGGAGGCGTCTCCCACTGTGGTGCTCTAGATACTGTTTCGGGAACTCGTTCCTCCAGGTTCCCTTCTGAGATCTGGGTAAGAAATCCCGGGTTGTTGAATGAGACCGAGGGCTGTTGAGCGTCCTGGGAGAGTATGGTTGGCTGGGGAGCGCTCACAAAAGACTGAGCAGCAGGGGTTGGCACAGCAGGTTTACTACCGGTGAACGAGGGTTCCGATTCCAAAGACTCTCCTTCAGGCGATTGCACTGGTGCTGTGGTGAAATCGAAGGGTTCGTCCTCGGGTTGTGTAAGAAATCCCGAAAAACGATCCCCAGAGGCGTGCTCTCCACTGGGGGGCAAAGAGGACTGCAAGGTCGATGTGTGACTCGATTCAAGGTGGTTCAAAGATTCAGGCTGATGGGATGGAATTCCCAAGTCAGAACGGCTGACCACACCTTCCTGAAGATCCGGCTCTTGTAACTCGTCAGCGTGGTGTTCCCCCTCTGCTCCGTCCAGCTGCTGTGAATCGGGAGTGGGAAAATCGACGACAGATTGAGCGGCAGAGGTCGTGGGGTTCGTCCGCAGGGAACTGAGGTAATCCTGGGAGTCCGGAATCGTCTTCTGGTATTCTTGACAAGTAGGGGTGTCGGTGGTCTGCGAAGAAGGTATCAAACGGTACTCGGTCGGGTCGAAAGTAGGATGGCGCGAGATCTCAAGAACAATCTCGCCGTTGGGCTGGGGAATAGACTGGACTGGCGCCCAGCTCGCTTGCGTGGCCTGGTCCTGTGTGCCCTGGTTCTGCGTGCCCTGGGTATCGCCCTCTGTAGAGGTATACCCCGAATCAACCGATCGTCTTAGACGTTTAGACGGCTCGCTACCCTCTTCATCGACAGTGATAGACACCTCCCTCCTACGCTTGGCTCGCCAATTCGGGGGCAGGACAGGTTGGCTGTCGGTTTGTGTCGTGGGATTGGCGCTACTCTGTAGGGCAGCCTGCCGACGGCGTTTCTGTTGCTCCCAGTCGGCTTTCGCAGCCTCGGTGACGTTGGCCGCGGGCTCCTAAAATGTCGGCGGAAATGCGATTAGCGCGCGGCGTGCAAATGGGATGTGGAACGGGGTGTATAGTAGGTCGGGATGAAAAATTGCCGAAGACTAAACTTGTGTAAGGACTTACCCAAGTCGGAGCGTAGCTGTGACCGGTAGTGGGGTTATCCGCCCAGTCGATTTTATATTGAAGTTGACCTTTGAGAACCCTCTCGTCGATGATGTCTCGGATTTCATAAAAATCAGAATCCGCAAAAGCCTGCTCCCGAGCTACAGATGTAGACCGTGACCGCGGGGTCGACTTCCGGCGCTTCTGTCTTTTTGAGGAAGCGGACGATCTGTTGGACATGGACGCGACGTGAGGAGCCCCCGCGTGATGATGCCGTCACGCTGAGACAATGGGAGCGGCCTCACAGATAAGGCTGCGAGGTCGGGGAAGTTGGCGGGTAAGTGCGCAAACCAGTCGAGCGCGTTGTTGCCCTCTGAGCGAGGTATCGCGTAATGCGATGAAGCGACAATAAGGCTGAACTTCCTGTTTGGAACAGGAAGCACAGTGCAAGTCAGCCACAAGCTCATTACGTCTGCCCGCCTCGCATGACCCCACTCACTGTAGTCGTTGATTGGACAGCCTTGTACTGTGACTGTCACGTGGAGAGAGCTGCGACGGACCGGGGTCTGATTACTGAAACCTTGTGTAAACTGCAGAGCTGTCACCGAAGTGCGCGCAGCGACAGAGCCGGCTGATGTCGAGTGATGAGGTGAGAATGTACGAAGTATTGTGAAGTTTTTTCAACTTAAAGGTACAGAATTTTGCTCAGAAGCGCGATCAGAACCGTGGGTTGCGACTCGAAACAGTTATTCAGAGCGGTTGTTGCGATGAAAGTTGTTGATCGAGCAGTGTTGGAACAAAGGCAGAAAAACGAAAAGGCGTTCCGTTTGAAACCCCGTGGAAAGTGGTCATGGTGACTGCAGGATAGAACCTAAACGGAGATACATTGTCTGTTTTCTGAATAGCGCCAGATCGGTAAGTAGTACGGTGCCCACAGGTATTGTTCTATTGTTCTGTTGTTTGGTATAACTGGCAATCCAAATGCGTGGAGCCGCCTTGTGGAGCGGCACCTGCTAACGTCCCATCTCGGGCCGCGCCGGCGCGGAATATATTGTTGGAAACCCTTTTGGGAGAGGGGTATAAGTAGGTACGGAGTAAACTAGAACTGATCGCGATCACTGACCGCACGTGGAATAGCGAGTAAAAGTCACAAGTCCAATGTCACCATGAGGTGCCGGTTCAACCAAATAAACATGTACAGGCAAACGGCATGCTACAGTTTGGAGGCCAATAAACAGGTATTGCCGACGTTAAAACCCATTTCGTCCGTTCTTTCTTCCCTCTGTTCCAATTATCCAACGCTTATCCCCATCCATCCCATATACACAAGCAAGAGTGCTTTCCCAGCCCCCAGCCTTCCATTACCCATGCAATAACGTCTGTCCAGAAGATTAACAAACACCAAGAAATCCATGCTTCCTATCATACAATCTCCATTTCCCACCCCCCAGAAAGTCCCTCGAATAATTTAGTAGCTGCCCATGAAAAAAATTGCGGCAAAGCTTTTCCCCCATTTCACCTCGTAAAACTGAAGAGACGAAGAAATGAAGGAGACCCAAAAGATTAGGTCTCAAGAACATCCCTTTCTTCCTCCGTCGGCAGCGCAGGCGTCTCTTGTGTCGGAAAATCCTCGCCCTTCTCATACACCAGCCCGGGGCCCTGATAGCTGGGCGTAGCGATTGGGTTCGAAGAGTCTGGTCGCGTGTTCAGGTTCGGGTTCAGGTTAGTAGCAGCAGCAGCAGCAGTAGCAGCAGTAGCATAGCCACGACGATCCGTTCCCCCAGTTCCAGAAGACGGTATAATCTCAGGCGCCTCAGCCAGAAGCTTGCTCACAGGGCTCGCGCCCGTAACCGGCTTGACCGGTTTCGGACTGACCACGTTCGGCGGGACAGGAGCAACATAAGTCGGCGACTTCGCATTCTCCGACCCAAACGGCAACGAGCGAGATGGAATCTCCCGCTGCGGTTCCGGTCCCAACAACCCCCGTCGTCCCACCGACGACCCTTCCCCCGTCGCCTTCGCCTGCCCCTGGCCCTGCCGGACGGCGGGGTCCGAATCCAGTTCCTGTTGCTCTTGCTCTTGCTCCTGTCCCTCCGCCGTGACGCCCAGCCGCTGGAACAGCAGCTCCGACTGCTCCCTGGCCAGCTTCCGCAGCTGCGCCGCGGGATCCTTGTAGTAGCGAAGCACGTTAGCCAGCTCGCACAGGCAGTCCGATGGAGTCCATACGTTGCCGTGCACACATACCCAGTCAGCCTGCCCCGGCACGCCCACGGCGCCCTGGAGCTGCTGTCCCCCTTCGTAATCACCCTCTTCACCACCACCACCCACAGCTCTCGCAACATCATCGTCATTATTAGCACCAGCAGAAGCAGAAGTATCAGGTTGATCGCCAGCGACCCAGCGTCTCGGCCGCCGAATTGGCGCGGGAGTCACCGGTAAGCTTGGGCGGTCCTCCTCGCTCGGAAAGTCGGTCACCTTCGATCCTCGCCGGGGTGTCCCATACCCAAAATTACCAGCCATTCCACCGGCATTCCCGTGGCCAGCGACTACTCCGCCATTGCCACCATTGCCACGGCCGGGAGCCAAATTCCGACTCCGCGTGCGCTGAGGTTTCGGCATTGTGCGGTCGACATAACGGTTGATTTCTGGCACGTTGTCCCATGCGTTGGAGCGCGGGAACGACGACCAAATGTCGGTGATGGTGGCGGCTGGGGCAGAAATAGCAGCGCGGGTGGCTGGGGCTGGTGGAGGGGTGGAAGGGGCCTGTCTACGATCCCGTTGTGGCTGTGGTTGGCGTGACTGGGGTTGCGGCTGGGGCGCCGTGGAACGTTGTTCGGCCTGCGCGTGCGCTTGGGTCCCCGGTAAGGGCGGCGGAGGTTGCCAGGAATGAGCGTGAGTGTGGCGATGTTCGTTGTTGTCGCCCCCTCTCGTAGGTGCCGGGTGTTCTGCAGGAGGAGGTGCCGTTTGCGCTGGGGCACTGGGTTCGATATTATGGTACCCAAACACTCTCGTCGGTCGCGGCTGGTGCGTCTCCCACGGGAAGACGGGCTTAGGCTTCTCTTGCGGCTGCGCCGGTGGCTCCTTAGGCACTTCATACCACATGTTCTTAGGCGGGCTGGGATAGCGTTCCGGCGGAACGAACTGGGCTGGGTCGGACGACATGGCGTAATGAGTCTGCGGGAAATTCTCTGCTTCGGGCTTCGAGTCGGCCGGAGGCGGGTGCCTAGGAAAAGGTATTAGCAAGTCTGCGTGTCTTCCCGGCTGATGTTTCCAAACTTACCATTGAGCATCCCAACTTGGTACTGGCTCGGGTTGGGGTTCAGGCTTGTGCTCCGGCTCGGACGGTTGCTGGCGGTCCGGTGCCTGGCCTTGTTGAGCTTCAGTATGTGTCCCTTCTTGAAAGCCGGAAGACACGCGCGGGTCAGAAGCAGAATGCGAGGATGATTCAGATGATTGATGCTGGTGCTGATGATTGTGATCATTACTGTGCTGGTGGTTGTGATGGGGATGGGGTTGCTGGGTAAAAGGGGGATCAGAAGACTGGTGAGTATGATGATGCTCTTGTTGGGCTTGGTGTGAATCGACAACATGCGAAGGGGCCGGTGGTTGATTTTGCTGACCGTAGAGATCGCCGATCTGCTGGTCGCTAAGAGGTTCGCCCACGGGGACAACATAACGGACAGTGGGTTGGAATTCGCCCTTGACAAAGTACTGGATGATTTCAGGGACTTGCGGTTCTTGTCGGCCTGGTTCCATCTGGGGCGTCTACACAGCGAGTTAGCAGCAGCCCCCCCCCCCTCCTTTCAGAGAGAGCCAGAAGAAAGAACAAGAACAGACATACATTCTTGCGGTAGTGTCGATCATAGACAGCCCACCACCGGCCCACCATCTGGTCAAACGGCCCGCCCCCAGTGGCCTTGTCCCTACCTTGTACCCAAGGCTTCTCCGGGCCGATGAAGTGGACCAGGTTAATGGCAGACTGGAAATGCTTGTAGGCGGGCAGGTATTGGTAGTGCGCCGACGGTGTGACGTTGTAGGTAAAGCTGAGGCGGTGGTAGCCAGTCTTGAAGTACATGTTCAGAAGTCCTTGGTCGGCGCCGTCGAACGAAATGCCCCGCTGGGCCATGGCCAACAGCGCGTAGTAGTCGCCCTTGTTGGGGGTCAGGACCATCAGGCCGGTGTTAAACAGGTCGGGCCAGCCAATATCAGGGGCCGCGGCGAAGAGATGAGGCAGATCGAAGAGCTCGTCGGGAGCCCGGTACGCCACGACGTCGGCGTCCACATACACGATCTTGCGGAACTGGACCTGCCTCCAGAGGTTGACCTTGGTGAAGGCTGAGTGCAGGTCCGGGCGATTCATCAGATCGAGATTCCCGGGGTGCTCATTCCGGATGCGGCCGACGGGGATGACATAGTCGTACACGGCCTGCTCAACCCAACACAACGGTTAGTGCACGGCCCGCTACTGAACAAGACGACGAACGGTCGGGAGACAGCCGGGAGACGGTCGGGGGACGATCAGAACGTGTGTTGTCAGTCTAGAATGCTTGCCTTGAGCTGTGTCACGACGGCAGCCGAAACGGTGTCGAGGGTGACCAAGATGGCCAGTTTCTTCGTGGTGCCGGCATCTCGGAGCGAATGGGCAAGTACAAGGGCACCTTTTCATGAATCAGACGACAGCATCAGCTTCAGCGGCCACGCAATAGTTGCAATTAGCGCTCCAAACTCACCGGGAAGGTACGTATCCGTCAGAAGAAGCTACATCGACGCGTATTTTAGTATTTGTGGTCAATCTGGGTGAAGTCGGCTGCTCTCGAGCACGTCTGTCTGGAGCATCACCAAGCTGTGTGGAAAACCATGTCTCACTCACACTGGCGTACACATCCTCCAACCCTTGTGCGGCCATCATGCGCAATAGCTATTCCTCACTGGCAATGCCGAACTAAAAGGCCGGTCCAACAAAACGTCAAAGAAACGGGTAGTTCGGTAGGTTGTTGCGTATTTTATTAGGCCGTATCCTCCCGCGAGGGGAAGAGAAGAAGGAAAAAACCAGCGGAAATTGGGGATCACTGTGGTAGCAGCACCAAGTCGCACCAAGCAACAACAGGTCAACAACAAGCGAGATCGGGAAAGTTTGTGCCGCGCGAAATCAGCGCATGTTCCCTTGCCGTGACCCCCGGTCTTGGTCAATTGTTGACTGCATCGGCCGGCTGCGCCAGATGCCAGCCCGGTAAGGTCTCGCCGATGGTGGGGGGAGTGGGCGAGACGGCGCGCGTGGTGGAGGCAACAGTCCAGAATGCTCCGTGCAATGTGGAATGCAAGGTTCGGGTGAGCTCGATCATGGATCCCGTCATGAAGAGGAACAAGGATCTGTCAATCCATCGCAGGGGGGTTACACAGGGGGTGCACTTTAGCGGATTCGGAAAAAAACCACTTTCGAGACGGCCTGCTGATGACACTCGGGGGGATCTAGAGGAGACGGGGTGGAAGCTCTGCGGGGGCAAACCCGTTGCGTTTTGATTAAAAGCTCGCTTCCTGTCTTCATGCAGCCCGCGGCGCGCAAAATAGACACTTTGGTGCAGGCTAATCCGGCTAGAAACGGGAGCTTCTAAATGGGCGGCAAGCACGGTGGACAGGAGAGTACAAGCGGCATTCGCCCTGTTGCTGTGAACAAGGTGTTCGATCGCGTGTTGATCGAGCGCGCCTGGCTTGCTCGCGCGTGTTCTCGGTGTTTGAGGCGCTGACCGGGCCGGCCTCGCAGATACATAAGCGTTGAATCCCTGCCAGCTGGAAATGAAATGGCGCCTTTGCCAAGCTGTTCGAGTTCGATGAAGGTTCAACGGTTCCTCTCCCTGAGACATTCAGAGTTTTTCGTCGTTGATGACGCGTGCCGTTTTGATTTGCCAGTCAAGCTCGCCAACGAGTTTTGGACATTCACCGCCGCCTAGTTTATGGCCTTTAGTAGATCGGAAAGCTCACCTAGGCACTGAGTAAGGACAGATCAGATCGTGGAAATTTAAGCAAAAGTGAGATCCTTTCGATTCTTGCAGCTCACCTTAGGTAAGGTGGTAGGTTAGCGGAGCACTGGGCTGCCAAGCCCCTGCAGACGCGATAGGGGCAAAGCCGCTGCGACAAGCGGGGCCATTGCATCATTCCAAGAACAGCTGCGAGCTGCCCCGCAATGCCCCTCATGACCGAGAGCTTCCACCTCGAGCCTAACAAAGCATTGGAGAACAAGAGTACCTACATATGAAGAGAGCGACCGTTGGATTTGCTCGGTTTCGGGATCATGGAGGTGGACCCTAATCGTTCGTTAGATTCATCTTTCGCACCACGCCATTGCATTGGGAAAACAATTTCCAAATCGAAAAATCGAATGGACCTCAACTCTGCACTTCTCCCCACCGATCGCCTGATCGCATCGCATTACCTCCTGCAAAACACTACCGTATTTTGAGTTCCAAACCCTCCATTGCCTGCAAGCCGTTGAAGTAAATTCTTTTTCCATAGCCGGTCGCTTACCTTGAATTGTCACCTTGCATTGCATTGCTGGCAGTCAAGGCGCAACGGGTAGGTTGAGCTTTAAGTTCTAGTGGCCGTCAGCTACCGCAGCTAATGTTTTTTTACAGCCCCCCACCCCCACACTTTCACATCGCATCGCATGCGATCAAACGTTGCGCTCCGCTGGTTTCAAAAACCTCCACCTATTGCGCAACAGCTATTGAGGCCGATTCCATTTTTGACAATTGGTCGCCGACTGTTCCTCAGTACCGCGCATCAATTGCACGCGCTCGAGCGCCACGGTATGTTGTGTTTTACAATTTCCTTGCCTACACTAGAGACCGCAGCAGCTAATTTGTTTTCTTTGCAGCCCCTCCCCCCCATTCCCCCACACTGGGAAAAATCGCCCGCACAGCGTGCTGCACTGCTGGCCGTGTCCACTGATTTTATTAAAAACAACCTGGTTTTAAGCATTTTTGTTTCAGCTGCCAGTTTTTTGACCGGCCCGGACCCGTCATTTTCAGCCGGCTCAAGCCCATACGTCCCGAACCTCCGCCCCACATCCACTACCTATGGCGTCAACCGTATCGAGGTCGGCGGAGCCTCCGTCGTTTTCGACTTCATCAGCCTCTACCAGACCTACTTCGGTAGGTTCGAAAGATGACGAGGATCTCCCAACAATCCCCTTTACGAACGTCCAGGATCTGTTCGACGTCATTAACTCCACTACTAAGGATGCTCTTACTGTTACACGTATAGTATTACCCTCTTATTTCTAGATAAGTCGCTCGTATACTAATTATTCAGACGTCTCTCCTACCCATTTTGCCGACATTGAACGTGAGCGAGACAAGCGCCGCCATAAGTTCCGTTTCCGCCGGTACAATAGCGACTCCCAGATCCTATTTATTACAATCCCTACCGACATTCATGAAGCACTCCACGTCGGGATTTACGAAGGGTACCGTGACCAACTTGTCAGAAGTGGTAGCGAGAGGGGCTGGACTACAATCGCTTCGGCTACACGCCGAGCACACCATAGTCACCCCGGAGGAAATGGGGGCGAAGGTGATTCTACTGGCGGCCCAAAGCCAGAACGTCATACCAAAGGTGCCTGGCCAACACTTGTCGTCCAGGCAGGTGTCTCTGAGTCACTGAACGAGTTGCACAACGATATGCGGTGGTGGTTTGCGGCCTCAAATCACAACGTCAAGATTGTTCTTCTCGCCAAGTTCGAGCATGCTCACGGCACTATCACCTTAGAGAGGTGGGAGGAGGAAGCAAGGGGTACTCGTCCCGGAGCCACGACGACACGACACCTCGCAGCCATTGAGCCCGTCCGCCGTCAAATCATCACGATCACACAGGATCTCACTACCGACCCGATATCATACCTTGTCACTAGTGGTGCATTGGTATTAGATTTTAGGCTCCTGTTCCTTCGAGATCCGGGCCCTGGAGAGGGAGACGTTGTCTTGAGTGTTCAGCAACTGGAGGCATACGCGGGAGATGTTTGGGCTGTTGTGTAAGCGAGATCAGCAGCCGGCCAGAAACGGCATAGCCGACCCCGCGGGCACTGTAAACGGTGGTGGAGGAATGCGGTACATGTTGTAATAACGGAGGAGGGAGCACGGACCATCAACACCACACGCTTCCATTGCGTCATGCCGCTTTCCCAGGGTTACGGATTGTTGGCCCAAGCGCCCGGCCAATTCTCGAGTTGAACCCCTCGTTAGAACTCAGGAACCTGAGTATCGCTAGATCTCATAGTATGCCCTCAAAGAGACAACCATCTCCTCCGTTTTTTTCTCTGCATTTTTACCTAGAACAACACTAAAACAATCACCTCCACACTGTTTTCGCCCCGTTTCCCGAATAAGCATCTCACGGAGAGGCACCGAACATAGCCAAGGAAGTCGGCTGCAGATCGTCCTCCTGACCCCTCAAATTCCGGAACTTCGCTTTCTGGGGACATAACTCATCATGTGGCCTGAAGCCACGTTGTTCGCTGCCTCCGGATATCCTTGATGACATCACATTGGCATGGAAACTCCAACACCAACAAATCCTATCCATACCCGTCTTTTCCGTGTAGGAGACACATGCGTTGGGGAGAAGTGTGATTGATGGTGGCTTAGGAATAACTTCAATATTCAACTTCTCAGCATACCTAGCTAACATAGATATCAAGCAAGTTGAACCAACCACTATCATAGCAGGAGATACCATTCTATACGATAACCAGGAAGGCAGCAGAAAGCTCAAATAAGCAAACCATGGCCTAGATTAAAAAAGTAGACTGTTGTTTCTAACGACGAAGCTCGAGTCGCTAGCTTGTAGACGGGTGCAAATGAAACCACCAAACATCTCACAACAGCTCAACCCCCATCACTTCTGTTCTCCAACCCCCTAGCTCTAGTCCCCCGTCTCCCTTCCCCTAGGCTGAATCGACCACCCAAACCCCTCCATTGCCCGTACCACGTCATCGTCCAAGTTCGCGTGACACGGAACAATCAACACCTCCTTCAACGACGGAATCCCCTGAAGCTCCTCCGCAATCCGCGGCAACACCTCGATGAAAATAGGTCGTGTAATCGCAGCCGCCTCGCCCTCCGCAGACGGCTCCTCCCCATTCTCTCCATCCTCCCCATCCAGAAAAACCTGCGACTGGACATGCACCTCCAGCGTCCTCAGCCTCACACACATCTCCCGAAGCAGCCTCACACCATACAACGTCTCCCCATCCTCTTTCCCACCCCCCTTCCCTTTCACCTTCCCCCCTCCCCCTCCTTCCCCCAACCTTTCCCAATGCCGCCACGTAGGCGGCTCCGCCGGAAAACTAACACACACCCTCCTCAACCACCCCGCATTCCCCTTCCCAATCCCATCCAAAAAAGTCCTAACCAGCCTGGTCTGGTCAAACGAGTAATCGATAAAATTGAACTGGTGCACGCCATACACCAGGGGTGCCGTCTCGTCGTGGATCTGGCGGTTGGTGCGCAGCAGCGCCAGCCAGTTTGGCCGCGGGCGACAGGGGGCGAAGAGGTCGACTTCGCCGGGGCGCGTGTGGGAGGGGTAGAAGAAGAGGATGTGTTGGCGGACGATGACGAGGACGTGGGTGTAGATGAGATCGCGGAGTTCGCGGGGGAGGGTGAGGAGATGGTGTTGAATGGGGATTATGGTGGGTAGGGCCATGGGGTTGGGTGCCGTGGATGAAGGAAAGTGGGGAAGATGTTTGTGTTGGTAGTTGGGTATGGAAGAGGAGGATTGGGTTGTGTTGGGTCAAGTTGAGTGACTCGCTAGTTAAAAGTTGGAAATGGGGGGAGAGAAGCAGGGGATACAAAGGACGAATAATTAGCTAGTGAGCCACCAAAACCGGCCAACCAACGGGAAGAGGGGACTAGGCGGCGGTAAATGGCACTTTAAGACACAGGATCTTCATTATCTATTAGATATTCGTATTTGAGCAATAAATCATCGTGCCACTGAGGCGCTGGACTGATTGTAACTCAGCAAGAGTTCTAAATCGTGTGCTGGAAAGGTATTGTACAGCTGGCTAGCACCCAACACTTAAATGCACCCCACAAAATACCACCTCAGAGCCATCACATTTGTGACCAATAGAACTCCAAAATACAAGAACAGATACCCCCCCACGCTTTCCAGAGTTACTCCAAAGCAGTGGCCTCTCCAACCATCCACTTATATCGAGTCGGTTTCATACACTCACAAATCCTTCTTAAACGCATGCTCCGGCTTATGCGTTGTCTCATAGTCAACATGCACGTACGCGCGTTCGATATCCGGCAAGCGCTCTAGCTTTATTTGAAGCTCCTCCGCGATATCGTGCGTTTCCTGCAACGTCGCATCCGGGTCCATGACAACATCGACCTCGGCGATGAGGCGGGGGCCCGAGTGATAAGCACGGACCGTATCGATTTGGCGGACGGCAGGTGAATGGGTCACGCACACATAAGTAATGAGCTGCTGGATCTCGACGGGCGCAACGACGCCGACGAGAAGCAAGAACTCAGTGAAAGCCGTGCGGAGCCAGAGGGATGAGATCACGACCGACAACAGGATGGCGCCAGCCGGATCGAGCCACCAGACAAGTTTGCTTCCGCCGACGGAGGTGAGGATACCGAAGCCGTTGACCAACAGGTCGTTGCGATGATCCTGCCACAGGATGCGAACCTGTGAATAGCGGTCCTTGATGGACCACGTGTATAGGAAGAGAGTAAACTTGGTAGCAAAGGCTGCGCAGACCGAGATGATAGATGGGAGATGGAAGCCCTGTAGCTCGCCGTCGCTCTGAGCGAGCTCGCGGGCGGCGAAGGCGATGATGATGAGTGACACGGCGGTCATGAGGAAGCAAAAGACGATGTTGCCGACTGTCTCAAGACGCGCCTTGCCAGAGGGAAAGCGGGCCGGGTCGACGCGACGGACGGCCCGGTTTGTCAGGATGAGGGTGATGTTGGAGAGTGGGTCGAAGATGGCATCAGCCATGGTGGTGAAGAGCGACAGCGAGCCAGACGAGATAGCCGCGTAGAGCTGCAGGGCGGTGAGGATAATGTTGGCAGCGAGCGAGCCCCATATGGCGATTTTGAATTTGAGGTGGTCATCGCCCTGTTCCTGCCGCGCATCAGCGCAGTGCTCGTCGACGCTCTTGAGCAGCCGTTCGATGGTCTCGTTTTGGGCCTGGTAAAATCCCTCGAGGCGGCGCGCCTTGGTCGTATTGCGCCCGAAGGGCTTAAGATACCGAGCGAGATTACTTGTTGTCTTCGAGGATGTCTTCTTTGCTGAACCGGGTTGCTGGTGCGATTGGGCAGCGTCGCGCTTTTTAGACGTGTTCGCCTTGATCTCGGCTAGCTGGGAGGCCGTCTTGTATCGCTGGGATAGGCCATATGGGTCGTTGCCGGCGCCGATTAGTGGGAAGCGACCGGCGCGTTGGCTTTCGACTTCGACGTCCCCTGCCGCAGCTGGAGGATGACGGGCTACAGCGGTATCTTCGCTAGCTTCATTGGCTTCGATGCCGGTGCTCGCCGCTCCTCGCGACACGGAAGACGGGCGGGGCGACTGTGGCATCGCGAGGCGGCTGGCCGAGTCGGACTGGGTGCGGAACGCGTGAGGGTGCATCGAGATGCTGTGGGACAGATCGGGGCCGTCCATGATGGCCCGCGGTCGTCGCAAGATTAGGGAGATGCGCTGGGTGACTCGGCGTCTGCTTGGTGTTAGGTGTGAATGGGAAGGGAAGCAGGAAGAAAAGGCCAAGAATTATATGTGGGAAGTGCTCAAAGAACCTTAAGCTCCCTTGGGGACCTAGCGCCTGCACTTTCCAGACCGTCAGCCAACGATGGGATGAACAGGGAAGCGGCCAATGGCATGTCGGGCTGATCGATAAGATTGCAGGTGACATGAGGCCCCAAAAAATGCCCCGCAATGCCCAGATCAAAGCCTCCGAACCCACTACACCAGGTTCTGGGAAAAGACCATCACGAAACCCGTACCTCCAACAAACGATTGGGTTGCCGCATATGTGTAATCGTACGCAATTGTGCAGCACGCCTGGCTTAGGGTTTACTAGGCATCGAGGCGCAGCGTGTGTCGCGCTACTTTAGCAACGGTTTCCAGAAGACAGCCTTTGCCCGTGCGCACAGTCGGATCTTCACACGGCGGTGCTAAACAAGATGAATGTCAACGATTTCCGGGGATGGTGGGGCCACGTGGAAAACAGCCGCCGTCCATATCCCCGTCCGAGGTAGGAATCGAGAATGGTCGGCTTTCGGTGCGCTGCGGCTAAAGAGGCTGGGAGTATGAAGCCATCCGGGCGACTTGAGAATGGGAACCGGTAGTTGCAATCGAAATTGAACTGGCCTGACTCCTGGGCGCTGCCATCGTCAATTGCACCCGCGGCGCCCTCAAGTTGGGGAAGCACCCCTCGGTCAACCTCGAAAGTCGGCATCCTAGTAACAACGTCATAGCTTCCGACCATCGTCAATGCAAGCACGAATGCTGAGCCGGGGAACCCTCTCGAACCGCCATGGCGGTTCGAATGATCAGAGCCAGGGTTTTAATTTTGGATCGTCCTGCTTGAAGTCCTAATGTGGCGGTGCGGCAGGCGTGTGAGAGAATCGCGCAATGCGAGTTTCGGGGTGCGCGGCGAAGACCCAAGGAATCGGATACGGAGGCCGTCAGGGCTGGCTGGTTCTCGAACGCCGATCCGGGTATCTTTGAGCCTCCATTCTAGACTTGAATGGACCGCAGGGGTTTTGTTGCAACTTGCTGCTGGGCAGCAGCGCTCGCCCTTTTTGTACCGGAGAGTGGCCCATTTTCTCGGCGGCTCCCGGAAGACGAAAGGGGCAAGTTGCCGGGTCACAGCCGAAGCCCGGGCTGCCTACTCCACTCTGATTCCCACTTTACCGAGTTACCGGCGCACTCAACAGTACGTGCCTCCCGTGTAGTAATACATATGAGATATTACTATGTATTGTGTATGTGTCTCAAGCGTAACCGTAGCAAAGTCAACAGAACGACAAAGTAGAAATGTATTCCGTGAGGACGCTTATCGCGACTAGACCAATATTCACATCAACTCAAACATGGCTCTTCATGGCGACTACATCTACTTATAGTTTCGGCCCCGCCGAATCATCTTCAACCCTCGCCAGGATCCAGTCGCCCACGTCTTTGTAAAATTCCTCGCTGTCCGGACCATCGGCATGCAGTTGATGATACCACCCTTCATACGCCTTGAATTCCTTATCAGCCACCTCACCCGTGAACTCATCAAAATATTTCTTGCTCGCATCGAACCAGGTCGTCTTGTCCTTGGTGCCGTGACCAACCCACAGACTCCGGAGGGCGCCGCCAGGTAGCGGCCGCGTCTGGCCGTTTGCCAGCGCCGCCGTGCGGTCCAACAGACCGGCCAGGCCCTCAAGCGTACCCGTGTTGTGCACTAGCGCGTCCTCAGCCAGGCTCTTTTGAACGGCCGGGTCGCGCGTCAGATGCTCGACCATGATGGTGTGGCTCAGCTGGAAGTGCGGCAACACTTTGCTCGCGAGCCGGCCAGCGAACACTTTTAGGAACGACGGCTCTTCCTCCGGTGAGAAGCCGATGAAGGGGCTCTCGACGAGCCAGCCGCGCACGGGCCGGACAATGGAGTCCTGGTACTCGGGCTGGCATGCCAGGGTCAAGACTTGGCCGCCACCCATGGAGTGGCCCATCACGAAAACCGGCGGGTCCGATGGCGAAGAGGGGAGGTGTGGCTTGATAAAGGCGGCCATGTCGGCAAGGACCTGCGATGTGGTGCCTGTCAGGCCGCGGTCGGCGTTCTTCTTGACGGACTGGCCCCAGCCGCGCTGGTCGAGCCCATGGACGGCGATTCCGCGGGCTGCCAGCGACGGGAAGAAGTTGTAGTACCGGCCAAGGTGGTCGCTGAATCCGTGGAAGAAGATGAGTTTGGCTTTGGTTGGCCCGTTAGGCTGAGTGTGTGTTAGTTTGATACGTTGATACTTGTGGTGAGCCTTTCACAACAAACTGGGCACCAATGGTGAGCCGAATAATATTGACAGTAACTTACCAGCCATGACTTGCAGTAAAGGGTGTGGCCGTCGACCTCGAAAGTTCCTTCTTTTTCAGTTGCCATTTTGTCCGTCTATTTCGTAAATCGCCGGTTGTGCGATTAGTGCTTTCCGGCTGTGGGCGGATGAGAGACCGTGATGGATCCCTGAATACGGATATACCAAAAGTGACCCAGGAGTTTCAGCGAATTTAAAACTTGTTCTCCCAAGACGATACTTTGTTTTGGTTGACTATCGTATCGAGTTACTGACGTATGGTGTGAGTTGCTCGTTGACGTCGGATATAGAATGAGAGGTGAGAGGGGGCAGCTATTCAGGTGAAGAAGAATGAATGAAGGATGGCTCGATGGGCAGCCTCGACTCGGACAATGGCCCTTTTGGGGCGGCCGTGCATTTGACCCGGACGGCGGAGCCAATCAATTGCCGAGGGTACAGCACCTGGAGGCGTCGCCGGGTTCTCCGGCATACCTAGGCATGTGGTTACTGCCTTTCAATCGCACTTTCGATTTTCTTACCGATAGGAATGAATGTATAGGCATCCGTATTATGAAAGTTAAACCTCAGAGCCCAGGTGGTTGGCAATAGGGGTTTCATAATCACATCAGAGGATATGGCGTAAGTTACTTCGTGTGTATGTATGGACATACGGTAGGTACCAATGGTTTTTGGACAGTTCCGAGTGAAGGCCGCCGTACCAGCCAGCCCCCTTTCCATGTGGGATCCGAACCAGGGACCCCCTGAACGAACTGTCGTTCACGCGCCAACCACAGCCCACCACAACAACAATGAGAAACAGGAGGTCCTGCTTCACCTGCAAGCCATCGCACCGGAGACCGAGAAGAGGATGGATTCACAACCCCGACGGCATAATTGAGTGATCCGGGCAGGCCTCCTGGAAGAGGACAGAGAGGGAGTGTGGTGGATAGAAAACAATCCCGAGCTGAATCTCGAAATAAAAGCTCGAGAAAACATAATAAACCTCGATACGGCTTAACGTCAATGCGTCCGGTGTAATTTATACAAAGTGATATACATATTTGGCGGCTGCGAACTGCCACCGAGTAATTTCACATCGAAGAGCTTAACTCGACCCAGCATACGCAGTAAAGTGCAAAAGCACAACAGGTCCATCTATTGGAGGTATCGGCGTACCGGGTACCATACAAAAAGTTTTCCCACCCGCCGCTGCCTGTTCCCCTTGCCCCTAAAAACAGGGCCATAGGTGTCACACTTTGCCTCCCAAGACACGGCAATGAGAACGAGCAAAACAACAGCAACCAAACGAATAGCAGCCAACCGCCGTGCCCCCTTCCTCCTCCTACCCTCACCCGTCCGGACATCAACATCAAGAACATTAGCCGACATCATCCAACCCCTTTCCCCCCCAATCCAAGCCAGGGGCCGATGACGAAAATCATCATCACCAAAAAAGCAATGATATAACCGTTAGCTCTGTCATCCTAATCGTCCCGTTCGTGCGACATCAAGGGACAAAAGAAGATCCCCGCTAATACATGTAACCCCGAAACTCCGTCCCTAATAATATAACATTCTCGAAAATATGAAGAAAAGATATGGTGCTGCTGGTGCGTGCGTGCGGTGTCGGTTGGGTGAGCCAAGGTTCATATATCCCCAAGCTCGTCCTGCAAATCGGTGCCTGCGAACAGATCTTGGGTCGTTGCCGGTGTCAAGCTGAATTTGTCCGCTGGCATCTCCTCATCGGGTGTCCGGATCCCGATTCCGCTGTCGTCGTGTACCGCTTGCTGATTGTTCGGTGGGGTATCTGAAGGAAACGTTGTGCGTTCTAGTTGTGGATCCGACATGCGTGGCATGGTCAAGTCATCGTCGGCGCTGTTGTACCGCGGTTCCTGGTGACTGAGTTCCTGGTTCGTCGACTGTCTCCTCGAAGCCTCTAAAGGGCCCTGGCTTGATGTTTGTTGCATGAACCCGCCTTGCTCTGCCATGAACTGGATCATCTCGTCGACCCAGCACTTGGTCACCCACCAGGACCCGAAGCTTTTCCCTTGCCCAATTGTGAGATCCCTCATCAGCGCCGTGCTTAGCCGCTGAACACACCACACAAGGTCGGTATCTGATGCATAGGGAAACCGGCTGGGTAGAGACCGCAACAACCCGACCCACCGATCCAACACGTTGGTGGAGCCGGTTTCTTCGCCGTTCGCCTCTTGAGGGGGCCGCCCGCTACGCATTGCGATCTCCCCCTGCACCGTCAGACACTCCATTTCCCATGGGATGTTGACTGGATTAAGCAGATCCCGCATGTCGTTGAGGAGGAGGGTAACGACATCATCCATACCACGCGAAGGGATACTCTCTGCTAGTTTCCGAACATTGATCATGGAAATCCACTCCGTGTACATTAGATCGCGGTTCGCGGGGTTGGACAACATGTTTGCTGCCGCATGAGCGGTAAGATTCACCCGCAGAGCCCGGTCGAGCAATCCAGCAAAGATGGTCGCAGGTCCTTCCTTAGCTCTGACGACATGGAGAGGCTGTCCTTGAAAGGATTCTCGGATATGCGGTACAAGCCGCTCCGATATGTTGCGTAGCGTGTCGAGAACCGGCTTGGGCACAACTTGGAGCGTTAACCCCGAAACAATACGCATCATCCGCTGGTATAAGACAAAATCGGATTCCTCAATCCACGGAGCGAGGGCTGGGTTTGCAAAGAGCTTCTGCACCGGCATGGTAAGAGTGCCCTGGAACGATGTGAACAGGTGGAAGAACGCCTTTTCTTTGCAGTAGCGGATACACTCGACAAGAGAGGTGCAATAGGACCGATAGAGGGCTACGAGGGACTTAGCCGCGTCCGGATCCGTGCCGTTGGGAAGGAAGGGCTCGATTCGTGGAAGAATGATGGGGTCGGACTGTTTGAAGGTTTCGCCTGTTTCGGTTGAGAAGCAGAGCCGCTGAGGTGTCTTGCCCATCGTGGATTGCAGTTGGTCGAAGCTGGCCACTTGCGGTTGGTTATAGAGACTGTGGCGGAACTCATACGATCGGCCGGTCTTGGTTGCTGGCTGGTCCGGAACCGGAGGCGCGGAATAGGGTGTCCTCTCAGGGCGAATAGAAGCAGCGTTGGCGGCAACGGGGATAGCGCTGGGAGCCTGTCAGTATCCTTTCAAAAACTAAGGCACAGACATAGGCTTACTTAAACGTTTGTGACAATGCTGGGTTCTCTCCCAACGGCACCGTCCGGCTTGGGCTCTCACGAAGCTCAGGTTGCTCTTCCCGTAGTTGAAAATTCACGTAGTGATATTTCGACTCTCCTCGCACTCCGAGACGTCGGGTCTTGAGGCCGGGGAACAGAACGCGTACCAGTTTCCCAAAACTCGCAGGGTTCAGAACCGTGATCCTCTCGGTTGCGCACTGGGAAGCGTAGTTGGCGTAGACGCGCCCCCGTGGCACCGACCCCTTCCCCGACGAGCATACTAAATTGATCCTACAACTGAGTCAGTTTAGCTTTACCGGGAGGCGACGAACAAGCTGGCGTACCAAAGCATCGCAAACACCTGCCGCGCTCGTTCGGAGTTAGGGCCACGGTCGTTGCCAAGTAGCTCATGGGCAACCTCCTCAAGAGTACGATGTTTGTTGGCATGGAACAGCTGGCGCATTTCAATCTCATTGTTCGCGTTGGAACGCGCGCCCGACTTGGTAGCCGGCGCCATGCCGTGGAACGAGTCGCCGTCCTCGTTGACATCCCGATCCAACATTTGGCTGTCGTCGGCGAAGCTCGTGTTCCCCGCAAAAGACTCGGCTGAGAGAGATTGGCGGCTCATACTATGACTGTGGTGGTGAAAGGATACATTCTGCAGTGGCGCGTTGAGTGATGGGTCTTGCCCAAAGTCGCGACTTTCTTGCAGCTGCGACGCGAGCAACAGATCCTCTGGGGTCATTTGGGCGGTGCCGTTGGGGAGTTCCCTTGGGTGGCTGGCATTATTGGGCAGCCATTGCGAGGAGTACACGTCGGCCGAGTCGGCGAAACTGTGTTCCACATTGGCCTGCGTCGTGGCGCTGTGAATCGAAGTGGTCGAGCCGCGCGATCGAGGACGCTTCCTGGGCTTGACGAGACCGAGTGCATCTGAGAGACCATGAGCATGTGGGAAATTCGATGCGGGCGAGGCCAGTCGAATGGAGTTGGTGCTCAATGGGAGCAGGGGGGGCCGCGATGATGCCCGTGGTGGTGGTGGTAATGGTGGAGGGGATGCAGCCTCCTTACCGTGGGCCGAGTCCATTGCCATTTCCGCCACGACAAACAGTCGATTTCACCAAAACAAGGATGGCGATTTGGCAGTGCGCCAACAAAAAGTGACCCGCGCTGCGAGGAGGAAGAATAGAAAAAGTGGATGATAAGAAAAGAAGTAAGGGTATTCGACGCCGCCGGATACTCGGGGAAATGCACGATTAATGGCGCGTCTTCCCGTGGTGATGCGGTGCGTGCAGGCTCGACGTGTGTCAATTCCGCATTTTCCTTGGGGGAGAGGAGGAAAGAAATCAACAAACATGCGAGGCGGTACCGGGGCAATGCGCTTCTGCGGCCAAACTCCCCGCACGTACCATCTGCCCCACCTTGCCAAGCCTTGCGCCCTATTGGCCCGCTTGACCTGCTTCCTGCCTGCGCAACGCCCAGAAACGGCTGATTGTTTGGGCGAAAACATCAAGCTTCCAGCCCCCACGTTTTCTCCCAAAAAACCCTCCAATGCCGACAAAGAGGGGTGGACAGGAGGGAGCTCTCCAGAGTTTGAAGGTCCTCACTCTGGCTCGGTCGGACCGATGCTGCACTTCGTCAACTGCTTCTCTAATGCAAGACAACTCCAGGCCTTCAATAGAACCTGGGGCAAAGCTGAGAGAACCCATTACGGTTAGACAGGGGTCCTGTGCTATGATGGCGGCGTGTCGTTGTAAAAGAAGCCCCCCCCCACCTTCCAAAGTTTTTCCAAAGTTTGATGTTGGCGCATGCAGGACAAAGTATTCGAGATTGCTTTGTTCTCGTGCCTGAGCCTTCTTGAGCTCTCTGTCCTCGAGGAGTCGGCCCTGTGACGTATGGTCACATGTGCCGATCACCCGAGTCTTTGATAATATGTTACTGTACATAGTACTTTCACAGCCTGCATAGCCTTTGCAGAGCTGGGGAATTTGTCTTCATAAAGCCTTGTGTTACTTGACAACAGAGAACATACAATACTGTTTTTTGAACAAAAAAACAATACATTTTGCTCATGAGCAAAAGGAAAGCTGATTCGATCCAGGCTCGAACTGGAGACCTTCAGTGTGTTAGACTGACGTGATAACCAACTACACCATCGAACCTTTGCTTTGCGACACTTCCTGAGCCGCAAAACTTGAACTATTCAATAACTTTGTGGAAGAACCATTCAACACGTGATTCTCCCCCTTTCTCCCTGCGTCATGCGCTGAAAACAGGAGCTGCTGGGGTTGGAGCTTGTGACCGGGGTGGTTGCACACGTAGCAGTCGTCATTGCCTCACAGTTCCGTTCCCTGCCACCCACACCGAGCTTGAACTTTCGTTCTTTCAACCAATTCTTGCCCACAAAACTTCTTCCTCCTTCATCGAACAGTATCTTGCTCCGTTCACATTATTTCGTAAGTCTTCCTAGCGCGATTTATTGCTTTCTCTCTTTCCCCTCTCTTCTCGTTTCTCGACCAAATATTTGCCCAGCCCCTCCGACGCTGCCGAAATCTGCCGACGGCTTTGGGGCAGCGCCCGATCTCTTTTTTTCCCGATCAACTAGAGCGCACTACTGACTGCTTCCAGACAGCGTCGTACATTCAGCACCAACTCTGTACATTTCTACACTCCGCAACAATGTCTTCTCCTCAGGACCGCGTTCAGCACTATGTCTCCCAACTTGACAAAGAGGTACGCAAACCTCAAACCCAACGTGCCCACCGACTGGTGTTGTGTACTGACTGGGCGATGCAATAGCTCTCCAAATACCCCGCCCTGAACAACCTCGAGAAGCAGACCTCGGTTCCCAAGGCCTACGCTGTGCTCGGCCTCGGAGCCCTCTACTTCTTCCTGATCATTTTCAACCTCGGTGGTCAGCTGTTGACCAACATTGCGGGTTTCGTAATTCCAGGATACTACTCGCTCGCTGCTCTCTTCACCACGAGCAAGACAGATGACACCCAGTGGTTGACCGTGAGCAACACCCAAGTTTTTTACATGACAGTCAGAGAAGTTTCGTGCTAACATAAATATAGTACTGGGTTGTCTTTTCTTTCTTCACGTAAGCTTGAAAACTAAACGCAAAACCCATTTTTGCAAACTAACCGCAACATAGTGTTCTGGAGAGCCTTATCAGCGTTGTCTACTGGTTCCCCTTCTACTACACCTTCAAGTTCGTTTTCTTGCTCTGGCTGTCCCTGCCCACTTTCAAGTAAGTTCTGATTCCTTTGATTCAACCGGATCTTGAATCTGCCATTCTGACAACGTTTTAGGGGTGCTGAGCTTATCTTCCGCTCCTTCTTCGTGCCCACCCTCGGCCGCTACTTCAACTCGAATGGCTCCACCGCCAGCGGCCTCCGCGCGAAGGCCGACTCCCTCCACACCGAGTAAACGCACACTCGGAACCTCAGCCAGGCCCCACCCGGTAAAGAACAAAGCGCGTGGCTTTGAGTGCGGCCCTATGAGAACAATGGAGGCTGGTTGGCTGCATCAGAGCCCTAGCCTTCTGCTATTGGACATAACTCTTGATTGACGACCGTGACCACGCAAACCGATGGCAAAAGTAGGAACGATTTGAACGACTTTGGTAGATAGAGGGGGTTTCTTTCCTTGGTACTAGGTCAATTGGGGGTGTATACCGGCGCGGATTTCCTTTGGATTTCTCTCTCGGATAGGTGACTCTCTTGGGGAGTAGGTAGAGGCGGTTTTGTAACATCACGACTTGTGTATGGTTCCGAAGCCAGGGGTTCAGTTTTAGTGTCGGGCAGTTTATGGATGTCTTTCTCGTTGCGCTACTCTATCGTGTGTTCGAAAAGGTGAAAAAACGACCCCACCCCCATGCGACTGTTTGGCAGCCCCCGAGCCCATCATGATAAACCCAGGGACAAAACCCTCGTGTATCATCGTTTCATGTGAGGAGATTCCTGTTTCATAAAGGACGGCCGGTGCCCAAGAAATGGGACCTCGGGAACACGGAAGATTTAGTTGGGCTCGATCCTGTTTAAAAAGCCTTGGCGCAACCATCTTCCGGGCGTCTGGCTCTCCTGCAGGTGAGGGGCTGTTTTCCACAGTGGGTACCCCACCAGGGGACCTTCGGCCGATCTGGAACGCGCCTTCGCATGGGACGCTTCCGAACTGACATCAGTCAATGGTTTCGCCTTTTTTTCTTTTCGCCATCTAGCAAAAACGCTCGCCGCGATTCGGCAAAGGTCTCAACTGCTTATGCTATTCGCCAAATTTGGGAACCCAAGTGCCGAATCGGTGCATAGGATGGTGCCGTAATCCGACGGCCTTGGTTAAGGTCAGCTCCAGGGGCTTAAGTGGCTGTGCGATCGCCAGGCACAGGCACAGGCAGGCACACAAACCGCAGAGTGTCAGGGGTCGCCGAGGTGCAAGCAACAACGACAACATCCGTCCGTAGCGGCGGCGGCGACAACGACCGACGACGACAAGAGTCACGCTATTTCCCCATCACATCAACAATTGATACTCCTCCCTCCCTCTACGAGAAGCCCCGCGCAGGGGCGCAAACTCTGAAACGATGATGCGCCTCAGCCCGCTGCAGTCGCGCCTAGCAGCCTCAGTCGCCGCTTCGTGTCTTCTGCTTCTCCTCTACCTCGTCCTCTTCCCGCCAAATTTTGCGCTCGCCGCTGAGCTGGACAGGCCGTCGACGAACGTTGGGATCGATGAACTCAACTTTTCGATAAATCCAGCGGTGCGAGGCCTGCTCGATCCGACCTACGAGGCGCGGTTTGTCGATTTTGAGCCGAGCATCACGGGGCGGGCGGCCGACGTGATTCCCCTGGCAAATAATGAGCCAACACCGATGAATATAGATCAGGGCACGACGATGCCCTATGTGTTTGTGCTTCCAGGAGGAATGGGGAGGAGCAGGATGGAACTTAGGAGCGAATCCGATGATGCTGGCGCGGGCGTTGGCGTTACGGATGATGGGGATAGGGACGATACGAACCCGCACGACAGCGAGCGGTCTCTGAGAACACGGCAGGAATCGCGTACGGTGTACCTATCGGCGAATACCTGCTTACAACCACAGCCGGTCGACCCATCCAAGACACAATCGGAGCCCCCTCAACTGGAACTTTACGTTTCGACATCTCCAGACAACAAGACACCCGGCCCCCTCGCAGACGGGAAAACCCAGAAGAAAGTAGTCTTTAAGCAGGGTGCCGTCGTTTTCAATATCAGCGTCAGCGATGACGTGTACATTGGAATATATGCCCCGGACACGGGGGATCAGTTTTCCGGCCAATACAATGTCCGGCTTGCAGCATCGGTGGACAGCCTTTATTACACCTACAACGATCGCGACGATGCAGATTTGCTCTGGGTTGACAGTGATTCTCAGGGCGCGCTATTAAGAACCCAGAACCTGACGCAAAGCACTGATCAATCATATGTGTTGTTTGCCCACAACAAAAAAGACAGAGCCATCAATGGGCTCAAGTATTCGTTTTGTGGCTTGCAAAACTACGCGCAGATTGCCGCGATGCGAGACGGGCGGCACAACACTATGGTCAGAACAAGTATGACTAAGAGGCAAGGGAATGTGCCGCAGCAGCAGTTCTTTTTTAGCGGGCTCAATGCCAGCGCGGATTATATTGGCATTTTGGCCAAAGACGGAGAGGATCATGGGAATCTTGAGCGGCGTCAGTCCGGCGTGATGAGAGGCAGCGAGGTTTTCAGGCAGACCAACTTCAGTACCAAATCTGGTAAGTTTCTAGTCCTGCGACCGGTCGGGATACCTTTTCCTCTGTATAAAACTGACAATACCCTTTCCTCCAGATCACGGCAATTGTGCCCTCATAATCGACCTCGACTTCTGCGACCAAGTAGCCTACTCAGTCCCAAGTAACCCCAAATTCGGCAATACCACCAAACTGGCCGACTTCTACGACAAGTACGCCTCCTCTTTCTATGCCAACTTTAATAAGTCTCTCGCGCAGGTGGCCTGCGAAGCGCCGTCTAGCCAACGCTACTCGCTTGCGCGCAACTGTACCGACTGCGCCACCGCGTACAAGGATTGGCTCTGTTCTGTCACCATCCCGCGGTGCGAGGACTTTTCCAACACCGCATCCTACCTACAGGAGCGTGCCATCGACCAGCCCTTTCCCAACGGCGACAAGCTAGATCCGAAGATCCGGGCGGTGCTCCCTAATACACCTACGTATCTCACCAGTCGAAATCCGCAGATCGATGAAATTATCAAGCCGGGGCCATACAAGGAATTGTTGCCCTGTGATGATTTGTGCTACAAGCTGGTGCAGAGCTGTCCTGCATCGATGCAGTTTGGGTGTCCGGTGCCGGGGCAGGTGGGCTTCCAGGGCAACTATGTGAAGCATGATCCGTCAGCAGGGCTGACGTGTAACTTTCCCGGGTCGGCGCATTTCCCGTCGGCGGGGAGAAAGGGGGTGAGCTTAAGCTTGGGCTATATGGGAGGGATGGTGGTTGGTGTGGTGGGGTTGTTGATGTTATGAAAGTAATGTTTCGGGATGTCATTAGGAAGCGATCATTGATACATGCACCGTTGGGGACCAGCCTGGGTGGTAGTGGGTACGGCGTTTGGGGTCGTTTTGCTCCATGTTGTATTGTTACGATGTAAACAGTTGGGAACCATATATAGACTCATTATGACAACACATAATCGTCTCTTGCCAAGGGGCATTGGCACCCTTTTGTGCTGTGACACTCATTAGGTTGACATCTTGAGACGCGGAGTTCAATGATCCGCAGATTTATGTGTAGGAGGGTGGTATCGGAAGCCATAATCATAAAGGGCCTTCATCCTTGAACGTCAACGAATTTCAGAGGGTATTCGTCCTCTTCCTCGTCCTCTGCTTCACGTTCCTGAGTGGCAGGCGGCTTGTTCCTCTCCGTCCACCCAATCTCGGATAGCGGGTTCGGTTTTGGCATGGAGGTATGCAGTTGATACCTCGCATACAGCAGCAGCCGATGTCCAATATTTTGCGTCAAGGTTAGTCGACGGTTGAAGTTCTTCCTTGACTTCTTCGACCTTGTTATCAGAAGTCTTTCCTATCAAATTTATTAAATAGATATAAGCAAATGCAAGACTACTCTTGTTTTCTCAGTATTTCTTTTCTCTCTTTTTTCTTTCTTCTAAATTTGTTTACTTTTGGAACGCATCCAGCAGGTTGCTGCAGCCGCCGAAGGTCAGAAAACTTGTTCAAGGGATCCATTCTAGCTCGCGTACTTGATATTCATTTTGCAATCTTGGGCGTGCTGATTTGCCTAGCTTCTAGCGATATTGTAAGGGTATAGGTGTTCCGTCTCGTAAGGTGGGTGTCTATGGATCGAGGAGAAAGGAGTTCCAGAGGTTAGGAATTGAACTTGGGTATTTTTGTGGGAAGCAAAACTATTTAAACCACACATTTCAAGTTCATTGCCTTACATACTGCGGAATATACACAGGACCTAAACCACCGCTTTAGCGTTTGGTGTCGCTGCACCCGCAGTCTTGGCCGACGCTTCCTGCGCAGCGTGGAGGCCACGGACTTGGGCTTCGAGTCTTAGAATCTCGGCTACAATCCATCATACGGGTTAGCCGCTACATGTCTCGATCATGGGGAGAGGAAGAGATGACTTGGGAAGATAGGATGCAAAGGGGGGAGCTGACATTTACTCACCCTGCCGGTCGGCTTTGATCTCATCCGACTCCAGCCTAGTCCAGCCGTAGTAGACGAGCTGGTAGACAAAGACTGCGAGGAGAGCGGTTTTGGCGACGGGGCGGGTGAAGGTTTTGTAAAAAGTGCCCTGTCATTGGAGAGAGATTAGTTTATGCTCCTGGTCTCCCACTTTCGGATGAAATATGGGACAGTAACAAATTTCGAACTAGGGGTAAGTGTAGAAGGGCAGAGATGTTCGTTACAGTCGCTGATGGTGGCCGTTGAGATGAATATTGTCTGAGTTGGGTGGCAACAAAGGGTGAAGATGTGGTTTGGCGTAAACCCCTTGTCAAGGCTGTCCGCAAGGGGGAAAACATCGTGTGAAGGGAAGTTGTGCCAATCAGGCTGCAAAAGCAGTTGATGAAGTATGTGGTTCAAAAATTGATGATATATTTCACCACATTTCACTCTCGTTGTGAATCTTGAAATGCGCCACAACCATGAAATCTTTCACAGATTGAAATGTTGAAGTTGACGTTAAACGTGATGATCGGCGGATTCGGCCTTGCACCCTGGGCTGCTTGCCCGTGGCACCCTTGCAACCCTTCCCGAAACGAGCAAGGGGCCGCGGCTGCTGGTCCACTCTAGCTGCATGGGGCTCGACGACAGATGGCCAGAAACGGGAGCTTGCAATCTGTCCCATTTCTGGGGGAATTATCCATCTCGAACACCCCTTGGCACACCCCAACTTGAGACGTCTCCTTCACCCGAACAACCTGCTGAGCAAACCCAGCTATCAATTCGACCTTCCAGACTCCAACTCCCCCTTTTACCGGAAACGTAGCATCCGGCACTCTCCTTTCTCGCCACTATCGCAGATCGCCAAGTCGCGAACGACACCCGCGACCTCGACTCCTAGCCCCACCACTTCTCATCCTCGACGCATTCACAGAGCTACAATGGTGCGCATGCCTTTACCGTTGTTGACAGTGCACCATTGTACTGCAACTTGACCGGACTCCATGTACTAACACGCCCGCTCACAGGCTCAAACACCGCAGCAAAGGAGGGCAAACCTCAAGTTCGCGAAGGGCAACGAGGCACGTATGGGCAAGTCAGAGGACCAGATCAAGAAGCGGGTCAAGGATACGCCCAAGTCGCCCATCTCGCCCATCTGGCTGGGTACGGATAATCCATTCAGTTCCTCCATTGCGAAACTTCTCAGGGGTCCTGGCCGATTGTCTGATCGCTAACGTCTGAGCGCATAGTGCTCCTCGGCTTCGTCGTTTTCGGCGGCCTCATCTTCGAGGTCATCTCGCGCATCTTCCTCCGATGATCGGTCGGCCGCCCTACCTACCTATCTGCACATAACTTGTTATAATATCCCCCGCGTTCATCCGAGGATCGCCGTGTTCATTGGCTAGCTTCGAACCCCGAACATGGTATTCGCCCGATACAAAGAAAAGAACACATCTAGGCCGAAGTAGGGCTGGGTTCGGAGGGCTCATGTCATTGGCGCAAGGTGTATCACTATTTTCCTAAAAGGAATTTTTGTTTTTTTTTTTTTTTTAGCAGCGCGCATTGTTTTCGCGAGGGACAGGGACAAAATATGGCAAACGAAGAGCAAAGTCGAGCTACAAAGCCATGTAAATTGTATTAGTCTGAGATGCTGTTGGGCTGAAGTTTCTCAGCAAAAAGAAATGTTACATCTATCATCAACACACAAGAGTTTACCTCACCCCCATTAATCAAGCACCCAACCCCTTGCGTTGCCCACCAGCCCCAAACTTCATGTGAATACCCGCGTCAAACTGCTTCTCCAAGTCCTGCGACACATGTCCAATGTCAAATCGCTTTCGACCGCCCGCCTGGCCGCCGCTGGTCTCCGTGGACCCCGCGCTCGCTTTCTTCCCGCCGCCTAGGAGACGCATGAATTTGCTCTGACGAGAGGCACCGCCGCCGAGGCCGTGAACGTTCCATCGTTCGGCAAGGTCCGGTTCGGGTGCGGTAGCGGCAATGCGAGGGGGGGCCGGGGCTGCGTCTCCCTGGTCCTCGGAGGCCGACGATTCCTCAGGAGTGTCGACTGGCTTGGCCTTCTTTTTAAGCTTATCTTTCTTGAGCTTTTTGTCCTTCTTCTTGTCCTTCTTGTCGTTCTCGGGCTCCGACTCGTCGGCCTTGGTATCCGCCATCACCACATCCTCCTCCTGGTCTTGGTCGTCGTGTCGCTTTTTCTTCTTCTCCTTCTTCTCCTTCTTCTTGTCCTTCTTAGCCTTCTTTTCCGCCTTCCGCTTTCTAGCTTCCTCATCGGCTTCATCATCACCCAAGCTGCCTGCCTCCTTCACTTTCTTGCTCTTCTTCCCAGCGACGGACTCCCCTGCTGCGGCAGCATCATCACCATCAATCCGCTCCAACTTCAACACAATCCTATACTTCCCGACCTCACCCTCCACATTCCCTTTGCTGTCACGCCTTGGCGACTTCCCCTCACCATCAACAATGACCTTCTTCTTTTTCTTCTTGAAAGGCTCGCCATCCTCATCTCCTTTCAGCACGTCAGCCGCGGTCACAATTCCAATCTCGGCCGGCTCATCATCATCAAGATGGCGCTTGCGCTTGCGATCTTTCTTCTTTTCCTTCTTGGATTTCTTGGGGGTTGTGTCTGGTTCCTCAGTGGCTTTGGGAGTGTTTGTTTCCCGGTTGTCAGGGTTGGTGGCCTTGATCTTTTTGGCCTTGACCTTTTTCGTTTTGAGAACAATGTCGGGGGAGGTTGGAGTGATGGCGGGTCCGTCACTGGGCTCTTCGGCCTTTTTGGCCTTCACTTTTTTCTTTTTGAGAACAATGTCGGGAGAGGCTGGAATGATGGTGGGTCCGTCACTAGGCCCTTTGGCCTTTTTAGTTTTGTCGCCCATGTTGACGATGAAGTGAGTTGTTGTTGTGAGTCTTGTGGTTCAGTGGGAAATTGAAAAGTATCGATTGGAAATAGCTGAACAAAATTTCTGAGCCCGGCTAAAATTTGTAGCCGGAAGAGACTGATGTTAGAGAAAAGGAGGAAAGGGCAGGTTGTCGGTCATGAAGAGAAGGACCCTCTATAAAAAACATGTTGAGCGTTTGCAAAGCGCCCGTTTGCAAGAAATATTTTGGTTGGCAACAACCCTAACCCTCGTCGATTCGCAGCGCCAACATAACCTTGGAAGGTTCCTAACAGGCTCTCTTTCAGCTAAACAAGCCTGTAAACTTCTAATCAACTCCTAGAGGTCTTTGTCGTGCTTCTGCGTATTTTGTGATTATTAGGAACCCAAATCGCATACTTGCGGCGCATTTTATCGAGTTCCTAGCTATCGTGCTCTGAGAATCTGGGGGAATGCCATGGCACGCACTCTCGAGCCACTTAACTTACAGGGCCTCGCCCACTTCTGAACCCCTGCCAGCGCCTTATTTCAGCCGCGCCTCGCCGCCAGCTGAGTGGCCTCGAAATTTCCCGGCCCCCAAACAGACGTCATCCTTGACCTTCTCCCTCCATCCGTCACAAGACAGCCCAATTTCCACACCCCTCCTCTCAACACTCCCCCTCCACGCATCCCAATTTTCCCCTCAAACCCAACCATGGCCGACAGGCGCGACGGGCCTCGCCGCGCAGGCGACCGACCCCCCTACGACAACCGAGATCGACGACGCGATCGCGACGGGGGAGGCCGAGACCGCGACGATAATACTCACCGTCGACCGAATGCCGGACGGGATCACGGGCGGGATAGAGACAGGGACAGAGACAGAGATAGGGACAGAGATAGGGATAGGGAGAGAGACAGAGGTCAAAGACGGTACCGCTCGCGCTCACGAGATCGAGGTGATCGCCGCCGGTCTCGCTCGCCGGGCCGCGAACGAGGGGGGTACGACCGGCGCGATGGAGAGGGTGAGAGGGATAGGGATGGAGCGCGGGATCGTGGGCATCGGCGACGAGATGGGGAGCGGGGTGAGACGCATCGGGAGCGCGGGGGTGGGGGCGTTAGGGGGGAGGGGGATAGGTCTGAGCCGGGTATGTTTGACTTTTCATTCCTTCCTAGATTTTTGGATATTTTTGGCGGAGTCTAATCGTTACGCTGTTGTTGTAGGTCGACCACGGGGTGATCGACAACGAGCGAGAGACGGTGGTCGCATTGATACGGAATCTCCGCGACACTCGGCCAGCCCCAGAGGAGGAGGACCCGAAGGTGACAGTGACGGACACCCGCAGCTTCCGACGCGTTCGAAACCAGCCGGCCCTCCGCCACCACAAGCAGGACCCGTCTCATTTAAAGTCAAGGGCCGTGATGGCAGTCATGGACCTGACTCACGGCCGCAATTTACGGATGATCAAGAGTATCAAGCACAGAATCAACAACAGCGGCAATACGATGAGGATAGGGACCAATACCAGTCACGCGGGCGGTTCGACGCCGAACCGATGGATGAGGATGAAGAGGAGGATGTTGTGGTGGAGGACGATGGGCTGGATGCTATGGCGTCGATGATGGGATTTGGCGGGTTTGGGACGACGAAGGGGCAGAAGGTTCTGGGGAATAATGTGGGAACGGTGAGGAAGGAGAAGAAATCGGAGTACAGGCAGTATATGAACCGTGTTGGTGGGTTCAATAGGCCGCTCAGTCCAGGGAGGTGAGGGCGTGGGTTTTGTTTGGGAGTGCGTGTGTTGGTGTTGATACCCAAGTCTTGTGGTGGTCACAACGGTAGTAGGTAATCTGGGGGAAATCAAAACACAATACTTGATTGACGATTTAGACTGGGACTTCGTTTACGGTGGCAGCAACAGTTGTCAAAGTGGCCTGAAATTCGACGTTGAAATCGCGAAATCGAAAGCGAGAACAAAAAGAAAAGAGAAAAAGAGAAAAAGAAAAAAAGAAAAAGGTCAAGATGGCAAAAGCTCACCCACTGTCACCTACGGCGCATACGAACCTCGGCTGGTACAGGTTGGGTTACGAAAATCTGCGCGCACACTACACGCTCCGAACTTGCGCTCGAGGAGACTTGGAGGTTCTGGCAAATTTTACTACATCAGCAGGAGCTAAGCTGCGGTTCGAACCCATGACCTCTTGGGGCCCAATCCAAGAGGGTAGAGTTCGAACCCGAGAATCGACCGCTGGGGAAACGAGCCCGCACCGTTACCGTTAGGTCACGGCACGAGCTCGTTGAATTTCGGAAACGTGGACCTTTTATTTATAGGGCAGCCAGCGCAACCAGCGGCACGCACCAGAAATGTTCTACCTGCCCATTTCTTGAACAACGTCCTCAGGCAATTCCCACATTAGACTCCGGGCAACCTACTAGGTAGTTGTCCTTCACTTAGTAGGTAGCAAAAAACAAAAATGCAAAACATGTTTTTCGAGAAAAACGTCCATTCAACGAAGTACTCCCCTAAATCTCATCCTCCTCCTCATCAAAATCATCCTCCCGGCCCATATCATACAAAATCCGACCACCCTCCCCACCCCCAACATCCACCTGCGCATCAAAATACGGGAGCACCACATTCTCACGATCCCTCCTCTGCTTCTCCGTCAACCCCAAATTAAAACTCGTTTCCATCCCCCCCCCTTCCTCCTCTTCAGTCCCCCCCTCTTCCTCCTCAGGCCTCCTAAAATCAGGATGATCCCGCATCACCATAACCGTCCCCAACCCCCCCTTCGACACTCCCGAACCGCCACCCACTGACGCCGCCCCCGCCCCCGCCGGCGTAGAAAGCACAAAAACCTCCGCCACAGCTCTTCCACTCCTCCGCCTCAACTCCATCTCCACCACCAATTCCTCCCTACCCCCTGTCGTCACAAACCCATCCTTCCGATCGCACAACCCAACCAACACCCCCTCCCGTCCCTCCCTTAACCCCCACTCCGGCACCACCAAACTCCGCTCCCGCGCCCGCCGCGCAGCAATAGCGTGGTGGAGACTTGAGACGCGCAGGACAGCGGTGGCGAGGTGGGTGAGGAAGGTTTGCGGGTGGGGGTGGTATTGCGCGTAGGGTTGGATGGAGGGGTGGGCAGGGAGGGTGGGGATGTCGGTGTGGTAGATTGCGACGAGGGAGACGGTGGGGGGGAGGATGATGGAGGTGAAGAAGGGGGGGAGGTGGGAGGGGTGCGTGGAGGCGGGGGGGTTGAGGGTGTCGAGGATTATGAGGGATTCTTGTATAGAGGGTTAGTTGTTGGGGTGTAGAGGAGAAAGGGAGTAACTGATTGGGGTGAGTGGGATATAAAGGGTTGGACATACTCTGGGCAGCTGTGGTTTCTTTCGCGGAACTGGGCCGCGGCGGACTAACATGTGAGACGATCTCGGCGGCGAGGGACTTGAGAGATAAGCCCCTGGCGCGGATGAATATGTCGGCAATGGCGGGCTTTTTGACTGTAGCGAAGGAAACGAAGACGATTTTTGTGCGCTCAAGCTGTGGAATGAGTCAGTTTTTGCGCAGTCTTAACAACATAGAAAATGAGGGGTGTTAGGGGGTGAGGTTAAAATCTCACTTTTGCCCTTCTCATAAACTCGTATAACAGAGGCCGACCGCTCTGCTCGAGGGTGTCGAGGATGAGGGTTAGCGGGCTGGCACTCTCGCGGAGATTGAGCAGTTTCTCGAATAGTAGCAAGCTGTGCGCCCGCTTGTGGGCTTGCGCAGATGGGGCCATAATTTGGAGTCCAACGCCCAGGAAACTGTTGGGACTCTTTGAAGAGTGTTTAGTACAAGTTTTAACCGGTTTATCGGGTGGCGTTGAAGTCAACGTTTAGTTTTCCGTTGTGGTGTCGAGTGATGAATGATTCAAGTTTGAGTCTGAAGCAAGGTCTGTGGCCCAAGCAATGCTTGGGTGGTTTTCACGAACACAAAAATCCCCCACAGTATCACTTTGGAACTACCAGTACATAAACTAGGAAAGAAAATCACTTAAACACTTCAATTATGATCATTCACATGTAATCGTCATTTGGCGCTAAGGTCCCAACTATTTTAGGCGAAAGGGGTATCTCTACACTACACGCTCGCTCGACTTTCGCCAATTTCCCCAGGATCCTGTCCCGATCGTTTCTCTTGATAAAACAGAGTCATCTGCCCATGAAAGAAAAAAAACAACAACAATTTTACCAGACCCTTTTCAAAACCTGTCGGCCCATCAAGAACGAATAAAACAACGGCAGAAAGCAGACTCATGCGAACAGTTGTGCTGGATGGACATCAACCTCAGGGCGGATGCCCCCGCTTCAATCCGACTTCCGTCGCGATTTGCCACCCTTCCTATCCTTCGGTTTCACGATTCCTTTGCTGGCCTTCTGAGCGAGGGGATCGGAAACGGATCTGGAGGGCTGCTTCTTGCCCGTCGCTCTGTTCCGAAGCCTGTACCTGGGCGGCGAAGCCACAATGGCCCCTTTTCCTTGCTGCTGTTCGGGACTGCCAGGGGACCCTGTCCTATTCTCGTCGACAGTTTCATTTGACGACTAGTCAGATTGAATTTTGCCGGCCGAGATGGTAGGTGTCTGCTCTTGTGCTGCTGGCAGTGAATTGGCTGCGCAAGTGATGGAGTCGCTCGGGTCTTCGGAAGGAGACTTGGATTTCACCTTGAGCCTGATCTTAGTATTGCTCTTGCTTGTTCCTTTGTTATCGCTCTTCTTGACATCATCGAGATTGTTGTTTGCATTGTCGTTGACGTTTCCCGTGGCGGGAGGCGAGCGACCCTTATCGGCAGAGCCGGGCGGTCCGGTGGACGTGAGAGGGAGATCGTCTGCTGACAACTCCTCGTCTTTGAGTTGAGAGGCTTCAAAAGGTTTGGTTGGCTCGGCTTCACGACTCTTTGGCAGATCGTCGCCAGCGACGCTGCCAGCGGCCATGCCGGTGTTCTTAACATTATCGGACACCGTAGCAGCATCGGACTTCTCAACATCTTCAGTGGGCTCAGCTACCCCCCTGTCTTCTTGCTCTGGATCTGCCTCAGGCTCAGGGAGCTTAATATCCCACTGCTCCTCAAACTTCTCCCGGAGAAACTCATCATAATCACCCCTTTTGTGCTTCTCATGAGCCTCCCACGCCTGCCAGAGCCATTCAGGGTCGTGCCGGCCTAGCTGGATGTTCTCACAATACCGGGCACAATCGTACCGGAAAGTGTCGTCATTGCGTAGCGAGATTACATTGGGGCACGCGTTCTCAGTGCCGGCGTCCTTGATGTGGGAGTCATCTGGAAATTTGGCAAGGATGCCTTGGTGGTCTTCGGGAGATAGGTCGTCCCAGGCCAGGGGATGGAGAAGAATCGCCTGGTACGAGGTCAGTAAGTTGGTAAAAAATTACCGGAGGAGGTATGTGCTATGTTGAGGTACTTACTCTCAGGTCGACGCCGGTAATCGGAGATTTTGGGTCGGTGAAAACGGCTGGCGTAACCCATTTTTTGTCCTGGGCCGAGAGTCGGAGTTTCTTCGGAGGGGCAGATTTGGCTTTTGTGGTGGCCTTGCGCTTTTGAGGGCTCGACGGGCCGCCCTCACCCGAATCGCGAGGAGGCGTAATCTCTGTTGCCTTTTCCTTGCCTTTGCCCTTGGCTTTACCTTTGGAAGGTCTCGCCATGGTTTCCGAGTTCTTTGTGACAGCTTCGTGGGTCTGTGTTGTGAGGTCCTGCTGCTGATTTGGAGACGATGAAGAGTTAAAGGGTTCGTTGTGAGCGTCGGCCAAGGTGTCGTGGCCTGAGTTGACAATGATTTCGGAGGCTGGTGAGGGGGACCGGCTCCAGGCCGTGTCCTCCATGCCGGGCTGTGTGATGGCCGACATTTGCGAGTGTTTGGCGTGCTTTGTGCTCAGTAAATGTGAGCCAAAGAAGAATTTGCGGGCAACCCTGATACACTTTGGTGATTTGCTTCCAGCGCAAGTCAACAAATAGTTTGTGGGTAAGCAGAACGTGACAAGAACGACAAGATGTTTGAAGAAAGATAAAGGAGGTAAACTTGGGATCTCAGATGGATAACTTGGGAAGTTGTGGGTTGGCTAGAAAAGCAAGTTTAAATTCCAGCGCTGGGCGAAGCATTGGGGGGAGGTTGGTTAAGGCAATTATTGTCTATTCATTAAACATCACAATAGGTAGCAAAGGTGGAGAGCTAGCAAAATAGATGCACAATGGGGACGGCTGCAGGATTGCGGAAACAATAGAACAATTGAATCGAAGCTGCCATTACAAGGCTGACGGGTGCTGGGGATGAGCAAGGGTCCATGGGAGGGATCCTCTCAGAGCACAGGGTGTGGTATGATTGGTTAGCCTCGCAAAGTTGCAGACCCACCAGACAGGGGGAGCTTCACCCTTCTCGGCAACATGGGGCCTGTGCTGCTTTTCTACATTTACGGTCTCCATCGGGAATCTGGACCTTCGGAGAAAACGCCATTGACTCTCTATTGTGCGACGAAATTGATCAGGCAGTAAACCCACAATACCAGCAGGCAAACACCGACGTTGCTGCTGTGTTTACCCCAAGAAGCACTCCCAACTTGCCGGCCGGACCCTTGTTGACGACGACAGCAACACGGTCTCCCTGAAAAGCCACGTTCGCTGTGCCACGAATTCAGTACAGATTACGCAGCTAGAGCTTTACCACCACAACGCCCCGTGGCTTTGGATCGTCAACACCCACGCACACAACAGCCCCTAAATAAACAGGAGGGGAAATACACCACCACACATAACTAAACATGATTCGCTCCACACAAATTGCCAGGCTCGACGGTGTGTCCCGTCCAACCCCTCTTACAGCGCACAAATACTCCCCCCCTTTTCCTCGCCGTGCCCATACCGTCTGGTCTCCCGACTGACTTGTTGTCATTTTGATACCAGGCCTCATGCTCTGCGCCTCCGTCGACGACTCCGACGCAGAACAAGCCCTTTCCGAAGTCAAAGGCCAAATCAAGCTCATCCTCCGCCGCCTAAGCCGAACCTCCGAACCCCAAGCCTCCATCGAAAGCGGCGCCTACACCCTGCACTACCTAATCGCCTCCGACATCGTCTACATCGCCGTAGCCGACCGCAACTACCCGCGCAAACTAGCCTTCACCTACCTCTCCGACGTAGCCGCCGAGTTCTCCACGACCTACCCAGCACAGCAAGTCCTCAGCCCCGTGCTGCGGCCGTACGCGTTCATGGAGTTTGATACGTTCCTTAGCCGGACGCGCGCGACGTACAGCGATTCGCGGGCGACGCAGAATTTGGATAAGCTGAATGATGAGTTGAAGGATGTGACGCAGGTTATGACGAAGAATATTGAGGATTTGTTGTACCGCGGGGATAGCTTGGAGCGGATGGGCGAGCTGAGTACCCGGTTGCGGGACGACACGAAGAAGTACCGCAAGGCGGCGGTTAAGATTAACTGGGATTTGATGCTCAAGCAGTATGGACCGTTTGGGGCGCTCGGTTTTATTATGTTGGTGTTTCTGTGGTGGAGGTTCTTTTAAGGTGTAGGATGGGATGTGGCTTGGGAGTGTCCAAGTGATGAGTAGGTTGTTTCGGGGCCAACGAACGGGTGGAAGGGTTCATTTTGGGTTTCTGGGCGCAGCCTCGGCGTTAGGGAGTGGATTTTTGGCGGGTTGGTTATCATCGTGATCATGTGTATGTGTTTAATATTAGACGGCCGCGATGGAAAATGGGAGGCCGGTGACGATACCTCAAGGTGTATCAATGACCTTCCCTCATCGCGTAAAAGCATCCGGTTATTGGCCGGTATTATCGGATTATGTACAGTACACTCCCATAAAGCCCGTTTTGTTGTCCCCTGAAAGATGCCCCCCAAACTCCACGCTTTGTTCAATCCACAAAAGCACTGATGGTCCCAGAACACAACCTTCCCCGGGCGGTGCCTAACCTCCCCGTTTTACATAACACTACAATTCGACGTCGCCGCCGACGCAATCGACGAGAGTGGAGGCACTGGCAACGCCGTGTGGTACCACTCGAGATGCGCCCGAAATGCTTCCAGGTCAGCAAACCACCCATCCCCGTCTGACACGTACCGTAGTTCGGAACTGTCTTCCCCTTGGTCAAGATACGTTGCTTCCTCGCAGTAGGGACACAGTAGCCCGGCCTGCCACTCACCCGGCTCAGGTGGTGTGTGGTTTGCGATAGCGAGAGGGGCGAACACAACTGTTTTTTGTTCGCCATCCTGGGCGCTGATTCCCTGGGCTTGCCAGCGTGGATAGCCGGTTACGGCGGTGGGTGGTAGTGGGGAGCGCTCGGAGGGCACGCTTTGTAGATCGGGCCATACGATGTGGCCGTCGCAGAAGTCGCAGATGAAAACTGCGTCGTGGGACTCGGCGCCGAAGATTTGGAACCGGCCGACCTCGTTGCAGGTTGGGACCAGTTCCTCCAAACTGCGACGTTTTCCCGGATCGGCGTCCTCGTCGTCACCTTCTCCGTCCCCCCACGCGTTCTGACCCTTTCCTCTTCCGACGCGGGGGCTGTCGAGCGTTGAACCGACCAAATCCCCCGGTTGCCGTGCCGCTTCCATCCCGACTCCGTACTCGGGCCCGTTCCCATTCACGCTCCCTCGCCACGCCGGAACGACTATTTTCTTCCTCTCCTCCCGCTCCTGGCGCGCCTTCTCCGCCCGTTCTGCCCGCTCTGCTTCACGCCGTTTGAGCCGCCGATACACCTGGAAAGCACCCAAACAGCGGGCCCCATTGCCGCTACCGCCGATGCTACTCCCCCCTCCAGCACCACCAGCACCTCCAAGATCACCTCCGGCGACAACAAGCGCCGCAAAAATCCGGCTTGCCGCACGGCATTGGGCGCGGTGCAGATCGCGGCGGAGGTGTACGGTGTCTCGCGCCCAGGTCGGGTTGATGGGACCACCTTGGCGGGCCCAATCGCGGAAGTTTTGTGTGTGGAACTGGAAGCGGGCGAGAAGGGATTGCAGACGATGGAGAGAGTCGGCTGGGGTATGTTAGTCTCGGGGGTGTGATATGACGCTAGACGAGACAAGAGAGAGGGGGGGAAGGAATAGCAGTTCCATGTAGTGTAGGTAGCTTAAGGAGAACGCACGGGTACGATCGTTCTCGTAGTAGAAACTCCCATGCACGAGGGGCGCCATCTCCTGGAAGTCCTTCTTGGCCTCATCGAGTGTCGCCTCGAGCGCGCGGACCTGCTCAAATTCGTCGGGCCCCCATTGCTGCTTGTCGGCAAAGGTGAAGATGCGTAGGGCGTCGGTCAGGCAGTTGGCGATGGCCGCTAGGAGGGTGCCGACAGTTTGTATTTGGGGCTGGGCCTGGAGATAGCTGCTGGTACTACTACGACTGGGTGCTTTACTAGGGCTCCCGATGTGGCTACTGTCATGGTCGTTGTGGTTGTGGCCGCCGTCGACGCTGCCGAGGCTGCCCGTTCGAGTGGCGTGGCTGGCGCCACTGCTCATTGCTTGCTCTCTTGTTCACGCCGTTGTGCCAAGTTCGTCGTAAATATCGAAGTTCTTAACTTCAAGGGCGCCTCGGACTGCTATCCGCCGATCGTCGTCTACCTTGCCTTTGCAGTCGTTGATGCCCTTGAATCGCTGAAAGCCGTAGGCGTATAAAGTTGACACTGCCGTAAGATGAAATCGGATCATGAACTCCCTCCAAGTGGGTTCCAAAACCAAGAGGTAGACACACTTTGCCGTGTCGATAACTGCAAAAGTTTGTGTTCGGTTGAAGCTTGAATTCGGAGTTGGATCTTGAAGACCGGGGGAGGTCACCATTTAGGCCATTTTTAGTGGGGTGTCGCTGTGGTCGGGGGAATCGTTGGGCGGCCTCGGGGGCGGGGGGCGCTAAGATAACGTTAAGCGATGGGGGGCCGTTACGAGGTCGGCGGGTCTGGAATCGGCGCTGGGGGTCCAGGTCTGGAATGAATGCCCTTCCGGGCGGGTACGGCCCGGTAATGGTGGCCCCGGAAGCGTCCGTGACATAAGCGTTTCTCATTTCTTTATTTTTTGCTTGCCAAAAAGGACCACCCGACAGCTACATCATTCAACGACTGGACAGCAGAGCTGGCTGTCTCAACGACCCCCATTCAAGACAAAAACGCCCCGCAACAAACACAATGGATGACACCGGTAAATACCAACCTGGAACCCTGAAGAACGCCCCGGGTTGTTTGCCCTAGCGGGAAGGACATCACGCTAAATACCCTAAATACCGGTGGATGATCGACGGGCCGCAGGCACATCAACCCACTGTCCAGTGCAGTCGCCGGTCGGAGGTAAGGGGAGGCGAATCAAACTCCCGTTCTGCATGCAGCAAGCACCGAACTCCCCCTCCCCTCGGGTCCGTCGTTTGCTTGCGTAGCTTGCGTGGATGGCCTGGCCTGTTGGTGACCGGAAAGGGGGGGAAGGGGGGTTCCCGTCCCGAGTTAGCTACTGCTCGGGGCTGCTCGGTATTGTGTTGTCGGCTCGCTACCAGGACATCTAACCAATGGGAGTAAAAATCTACCGCTTCACAGCAACCAAGAACCCGTGCCGTTCAGCCCTACGAGGCGTTTTTGTCCGCACCTCAGCTCCGAATCGTTGCCGCTGTTTCCGACCCCGATTGCTTGTGTTAGCGTCGTCATCACTGTCTTCTTGGCCAGGTAAATGGGCAGATCCGTAAACTGGTGCAGAGGGGGGGAAAGGGGTCATGGGGTCATGACCGTAGTGCAAGTTTATTTCTTTCGATATTACTTGTCAGTTGAACATGGGATATCATATTTCCTGAAAACCGTTCATTCAACTATGCTGGGCCAGGTTCTGGTTTGCACTGTTACAATATTGTCCCTCGAACATAACATCTCGCACCGGGTTGACAGTCTCTTGCCCGGAGTACATCGCGTTACACCTAGCACCGTAGTCTTCAGGCCTAGAACCACGGGACACTTAACATCTTCCTGCCCGGAGATCCGTTTATGAACATCAGTGACACTTCCCGTGAACATCTCCTTCATTTCAAAGTAATTTCCCCATCCCAGTCTATCAGTTATCAACCCCGGCTTCTACAAATTCTATCTAAACTCCCAGCTTTCAATCCCCACTGCCTGCCCGAGGCACCGAAGACAAAACCATGCTCCGTCCCGTACCTTCCCTCCGTCATGCCTATATAACCCCCCTTCTCGCTGCTCCTGTCACCATCTCCTCCCAATTCGCCAAACAGCGTGTTTGGCGCAGCGGTATTGGGAGGGGCGCTGGCCCCGCCAATTCCGTCGTAAATCGAAATGGCTCTGGGTTCGATCCCCAAGTCAGCGAAGAAAAACACCGGTTTTTCGTAACTGCCAACGTTTATCCCTCCGGATGGGGATAGGCCTTGGCTGTGAGCTTTTTGGCTTTTGAACAACAACAACAACAACAACAACAACAACAACCCTCTCTTTAGTTGTTTACTCTTACCACAGATCTTGGGGAATTGGAGCTGCCGAACTATCTTGATCATAGGTACAGAGCTTGGGTATCTGTCAATGGTTCGATTGTATGTTTTGTAATATTGTATGGTAAGTATCTGGTAATGGTGTATCCAATACCAACTGGACCCTCGCCCCACGTGGCTGGAGCTCCCCTAATTTCGTAATCGGTACTTTGATCAGGCCACGGCGCGCGCCGTCGACACACCGCACCGACTCCCGTTGCGCATCCAACTACATCGTCCACCCCAAAGGACGACCGCCACAAACCAGGGCGGCACGACGAAAAGAACACAGCTCTTTTCTACTGTGATTCTTTACTAAGTCGTCAACATGCCCGCCGAAACCGGGCAAACGGGCGCAGAGCCTGCGCGCCAGGAGGGTCAGAGTGTATGTACTGTTGAACCCGTCCTTGCCGCAGTCTCGCCATTCCAAGCGGTGTTTTCTTCCTCTTGCTTGTTGGAAGGCTAATCCAATGCGTCGCAGTCGATATTTCGGACCGTTTTCCAGGGGATCGCAATCTACATGGCAATTCAATTCGTAATGAAGCAGTTCATCGGGGGCCCTCAGACCACAACGGTCAAAGACGCGAGCGGCAAAACTGTCCAGGTCGCGACCTCGAGCAATGTCCCACCGTATAGTGAACGCCCGGCGAGCTTGAACGAGGGTGCGACATATAACCGGATCCCCCAATCGCTCGGCCCCATCTGGCCGGACAACAGCGTCGTCGACATTATCGTGACCGTCTCGCCCTCATTTGGCCTCACCCCGCTCAAAGACTTGCCAGAGGATGGAACTGTACTGGAGGAGAAGGAGTTTCGGATTGGGAACTGGAGCGACAAGCGCGCTGCGGAGCGCACCATCTATGTCCCGACTCCCGTTCAACACAATGGCACACTCTGGGGTCACTTTTACGTCGGTCTCTCAGGCGCCCTTCTGGACCCTACCCAGAAGGGCTACGACCCGGCCTCGGCTTACCATTTTGTCTACCCCCTGACCCAGCACATCCCCAAGAAGAAGGAAGCCAAGACGAGGAGTCTTTTATCGGATGCTCCCCAGGTGGAAGAGCCGGCGTCCGAAGAACCCGAGCAGACCGGCCCGATCATCGCAAATTACTATCACCCCAACATCTCGCTGTCCTTCATCCCGAACACCGGCGTTGTCTCTTACCCCCAGTCGCACCCTGCTGTCCGCCAATTCTTACGTCTTGAAGTCACGGGTGCGCGTGATGGGACTGGCCAGAACTCGTGGTACTACCCGATCCTCTACGTCAACACATTCTGGCAGCTTAAGACGCATATGACAATTTTGAATGATACGGTCAAGACCTTGCCCATCCGTGTAGACCTCAACAACCTAGCGGAGTGGAAGTTCAAGACCATGGCCTCTATCGATATGAGCGGTAAGGAATCTGCGCGCCAGGCTGCGTACGGTCACTCGTTGCCGGGAGGCGGGGACGGCAGCGAGATCGAGATGATCAAGGAAATCTTCATTGACACGAATCCGATTCTGCTCGGCATCACCGCGGTGGTTAGCGTTGCGCACATGATTCTCGAAACGCTCGCGTTCGGCTCCGACATTGCGCACTACCGCAAAAAGAAGGACAACGTGGGCATTTCAGTCCGGTCCATCCTGGCCAACGTCTTCATGCAGACGGTCATCTTCCTGTATCTGATCGACCAGTCGCAAAACACTAGCTGGATGATTCTCGGTGGCCAGGCCATCGGCATCCTGATCGAGCTCTGGAAAATCACCACGGTAGTGAATGTGCGTGTGCGGCCAGCCCCTCCTGGATCGCTCATCCCCTACTACGTCTCCTTCGAGGACAAGCACAAGCTCAGCGAGACGGAGGAAAAGACCAAGGAGTACGACGAAATTGCGTTCAAATACATGTACTGGGCCGGCATACCGCTGCTCCTCGCGTACGCGGTCTACTCGCTGTTCTATGACACGCACAAGTCCTGGTACTCGTACGTGATCACGACGCTGGTCGGTTCGGTGTACGCCTACGGGTTCCTCATGATGGTCCCGTCGCTGTACATCAACTACCGGCTGAAGAGCGTGGCGCACATGCCGGGCAAGGCCATGATCTACAAGTTCCTCAACACCTTTATCGACGATCTCTTTGCATTCACCATCAAGATGCCCTTCTTACACCGCCTCGCGACCTTCCGTGACGACATCATCTTTTTCATCTACTTGTACCAGCGGTGGGCGTACAAGATTGATTACACTCGGGTAAATGAGTTTGGCCAGGGTGGCGAGGACGAGGACGAGCCGGAGAAGGAGGCGGCGGACAAGAAAGAAGAGAAGAAGGGGGCAAAGGAAACGAAGGCCCTGCCTGTTGGATCTGTGGAAAACACCGCGACAACTACGGGGGCTCAGGCACCCAAAGCTACCAAGAGGAAATAGGTATATAGATGTGATTAGATTAGGCGGAGTATCTACAGAATCAGGATAGTTTGCTATAAATCTCCAAGCTTGAAGATTAAGGGCAGAGATAGTTTCAAACCTATGCTATTGCTAAATACCACGAAAGAGACCTGAACGTAAAATTTGGCAGACACGGTAGGAAGAGCACCAAGGAACATCTCGAGCGGTTGATAGAACGGCGAAGCGTTGTCTTGGGCGGGAAATCGCTTGCGCATGTGCTTTTGATCAAAGCGGGACTGAGCACGGGACAAGGTCACCGTTGCGTAAACTCGGGCCGCAACCACGAAGCCTCCTTGTTTGCACGGTAGGGGATCGGAAAAGACGGTCATGTTGGGAGGAAAGCTACATTGATCTTACATACAACCCTCCCTGTCTGCTTTCCCAAAGCGGCAGTGAAAGTACACGGCCTGCATCGGCCCTTTTTGCTCCCCAGCTGTTAGTTAATACAGGTAACACGTTACTCCCTCGCCTTTTCCTCCCCTACTATGGCCTGGGGGTTTCTGCACCCGGCACAAACTACAAACACTGGGTAATGGCGTTTTTCTTTTCTGGTTCAAATTCAAGTTTAATTCACTAAGTTTTGAGTTCAACAAACTTTTGACCCTTTCCCCGGGAGCCCGGTAGTGTCTACCGTACTCGTAAATTACCGCCATTACATTCCAACATGGATGATCGTGAAGCCCTGGTGGGGTCCTCGGCCTCAAACTGCCACTGCCACCGAGGGTTCCCTTTGGAACCATCCGATTTCACGTTGTAACCACGAGATCGGCCGTCCCACGCCATTGGTGCTGCACCACCTATGCGCAGGGCCGCGGCCTGCATGGACATGATTGCCTTTTTGTGTTGCATTAGGAAGCTCTTTCCTGTCCGAAGCAGAACACGGTAAGAATAATCTTATCTCAGGAACCGAGGTCGTCGTTGTGATACTGCTCACAGAGGGGGTGGTACACAGCAGGACGACATCGGCATCTGTCACTCCACGGATTCCCCAACTGGGATAACGGGAAGGTTGTACCCAGCGGCCAGGCACTTCGCAGCCTCCATTCGCTGGACAAGATGATATTATGTCATACGACACTGCACACTCGACGGATCTTGGGCCCTGGTGGGCGCGTGGAGGGGTCTATCTCCACAGCGGCAAGCGGCAACCGGCGTATGACTAACAAACAAAGGCACTTACCTGGGGGCCGGGGTCTGCTCTTTGTTACTGAACTTGACTTGACCGAGTATATGTATTCCGGAAAGGAAGGAAGTTCCCACCGGTGTTTCCCTTCATTCTCTTCTCTCTCTTTTCCAGCGAAGGGCCAGCAGCAGGGCATTGCTTTCTGACGGACGCATTTGGTTTACCTTGGTCCCTTTTCATACGCCGTTGACATCGTTCAGCTCCCCTCTTGTGAAGCGATCAACCACACGCCACCCTTCACGATTCGCCAAACCTGAAACTCTGCAGGCGTCCTGTCCAACCCGCCCTTATCCAGCCAGCCTCTCCCCACGCTACCCGAGAACGGGTCATCCGCCAGCAAGCGTTCACTACGTGGCTTTGTCTTTTCGTCATTGGAGTTTAGCGAACTCGGGCCAGACCGACTAATACTTGAAGGTCCCCTTGCCCTTGCTTGTTGAGTCCCAAGTTTCCAACTCGCTGGTCTTCTCTGGACTTTTTTTCATCTTCTTCCGATCTTTTTCGACACAACAAACACCATGGCAGCCAACGGAGTCTCCACGCCCTCGAGCGTCACCCCCAAGCAAACTAAGATCTGCGTCTACTGCGGTTCCTCGGCAGGAAACAAGCTAGAGTATGTCGAGGCAGCGCGGGCCCTAGCCCGGGTAATGGCCGCCAACAACATGTCCCTCGGTAAGTCCAATAGTTAATAACTCTCAGGATTCCCTCCTCGTGTCTCCCACCTTCAAAAGAAAACTAACACATCTCCCCGATCCCCAGTCTACGGCGGCGGCACAGTCGGCCTAATGGGCGAAGTAGCCAAGACCCTGGTCTCTCTCTCCGGGCCCGACGCCGTGCACGGCATCATCCCGGAGGCACTCGTACGGTACGAGCGCGACCCAACCTACACCTCCAAGCAAGTCCACGAGTCCACGGGCACCCACCTGGCCGTTCCCGAGGAGGCCGTGTTCGGGCGCACGACCATCGTCAAGGACATGCACACGCGTAAGCGGCTGATGGCGCAGGAGGTGATTGATGGCGGGCCCGGGAGCGGGTTTGTCGCGCTGAGCGGTGGGTATGGTACGTTGGAGGAGTTGTTTGAGACGGCGACGTGGAACCAGTTGGGGATTCATAACAGGGGGATTGTTGTGTTGAATATCAATGGGTTTTATGATGGGATTTTGGCGTGGATTAATAAGAGTGTGGAGGAAGGGTTTATTCATGGGGAGAACAAGCGGATTGTGGTGGAGGCTGGGACGGCGGAGGAGGCGATAATAGCTCTGAGGGACTACAAGGTGTCTGATGCGGTGTTTAAGCTGACGTGGGGGAAGGAGTAGTTAGTTGGGGATGGGATGGGAAGTTGTGTGGAAGGCCGGGGGAGGTGTTGAGCCTGGTAAGCGATTGCTGCCCAACAAGATACCGATCAAATTTTAATCATTATCTCTGTTCCTCGGGGCCATTTGTGAGGGATGTGTTGTCTCGTGACGGCCGGTTGCCTTGTGACTCGAGTCTGCACTCCCTCTGCTGTAACGTTTACCAGTGCCACGCCAGTGTGCAACAACCGAGGGTATTCGGTGGCTCTTTTGTGGGTGTTGGTACACATGGGTCTTGTTTTTTATTCTTCTTCTTCCTCTTGTCTCTCTTTCGAAAGCCCCCCCCCCCCCCGAGCCATATCTAGATAGATAGATAGACGTATGCGCCCCCTTAACCCCCCCCTGGACCTCCCCTCTTACTTTATGAGTCGACATCCATACCCTCCCCAGCCGCATCACCACCCTCACCCGCACCAGCATCACCCTCCTTATCCTCCGCTACACTCTCTATCCACGCCGCAACATCCTGCTGGTCATACACCTGGAACGGCTCAACCGTGATGCTCCCACCGTCCTGCTCCGACGCCCTCACCGCGCCCGCCACACCCACACTCGTATTGTCCACCGTCAACTCACGGTCCTGCACCAAACTCTCATTCAGCGCGCGCAGACCGTGGCGGATCAACTCATCACGACCACACTCAGCAAACTTGTCGATGTTCTTCTCCAGGTAAGTCCGAGCCATCTGAGACCGGGCGCCAATGGCGAACGCCACCATCTCCTCGGTCATGCCGCTGGGCTGGAACTCGAACAGGTGCGGGCCTTGCTCGTCGACGCCCGCGACGAGCAGGCCCACGCCGTAGGGCCGCTTGCCGTAGTGCTGCGTGTTGATTTGGGCTTTGGAACCGATCATGTCGACGAGGGTGCGCACGGGCATGTTGCGGCCGTAGGTGAGGCGGTGGCCGAGACACTGCTGCTTCATGAAGTTGGAGAGGACGCGGGCGTCGGAGGTCAGGCCCGCGATGGCGATGCCGACGTGCTCGTCGATGGGGAAGAGTTTCTTTTGGTAGGAGGAGAGTTCTTCGGCGTTGCGCTGGAAGAGAGTGTGTCAGTTTTTGTGTGATCTTTGGGGATTGGTGTGAGGAAAGGGCGTCGGGTGGGCGCACCTTGATTGCTACCAGGACGACATGTGTCTTGCTGGCGATCCCCACCACCACGGAGCCTTGCTTGACTGCCTCTGCCGCATACTCGACCTGGAATATCCGCCCTTGCGGGGAGCTAGAAGAAGCGAAGAACAAATATTAGCAAGTGAAACTTCGTAGTTGCTGTGTATGCATGTGTGGTATGTGTGTGCGTAGACTGGACCTGAATGCAGCGGCCCAAGGTTGAGACGGGACGGCATGGCGGGGGGTCGTTTTGGGGGGGTTGTGGTTTTGGGAGCTTACAATGTGACCGAGTCGTTGTCGTAGTTGTTTCTAAACATGGTGGCGCCGGCTGCAGACTAAACCCGTCGAATCTTGCAAGGTTGGTCGCTCGCGAGGGGTTTCAATCGAGGAAACCTCTTGTCGTGGTATTAGGTGCAGGTCGTTGGTGGGATGTTGAGGGGGGGATCGCGGTGGTTTGGTTTGGGGAGCTTCGTCCCACTGAAGGCAGCGCCAGGCAGCTCCAAGCTGCGTCGCCAGGCAAGGCGGGCGGGCGTTCCCTGTGACTCGGTACAGCGAATACTCGGTTAGAAGAATTACTGCCCCGCTTTTTAGCTCCAAGTTGATCTGCGCTAAGCCATAACGGGACTAGTCCTGGGAGCGTTCCAACCCCAACCCGGACCAGGGCCGGCCAAGGCTGACGACCGTCTGGGTTGCTGCTGAGAGTCGTCACAGCTCCACCGTCATCGCCAGCCGCCAACTGACAACGCGCAACACCAACGAAACCCGACGACATCTCACGGCCGGCAGCCCGCGCAAGCACCAGATTTAGACATTACGGGTACGGCGATTAAATATCGACGATACTATCGATTTGTCCTCGCTGTCACGACCGATTGATACTCCCACGCGCAAAGCCTCAGACAGCGCACTCCAAGGCATCCAACACAGCCGATCGCATCCCTCGCGAGCATCCTCCGAGCTCTACGAAGGACGCAAGCGCATCTCCGCATCGAAGCGAACTACCGAGGGAATTCCCACCCGCATATCTCGATAACCCGGGTAACGAAACCAAAAACGACAGAAGAGAAAGAACCAAATCCCAAACCGCCAAAATGCCAACCGCCGGCCTCAAAACCATCATCGCCCTCTCCTTCGTCCTCGCCGTCGGCTTCCTCCTCGTCATCCTCTCCTGCGCGCTGTGGCACTCCTACTACCCGCTTCTCGTTGTCGGCACCTATGTGCTAGCCCCTGTACCCAACTGGGTGTGCAGCCATTGCTCGAACCCGGACGACTTTGTCGAGAGCTCGGGGGCGGCGGTGCTGGATTTGGGACGGTTTTGCACGGGGTTTTTGGTTGTTATGGGGATTGGTACGTTCCTTCCCCCTATGTTATTGTTTGGTTTTGATATTACTTCCCCTGTCCGTGAGCTAACAGGATTTATCTGGATTAGCCCTCCCCGTGTTGCTTGCGCATTCGAGTCTCATCTCCATCCCGGCCATGGTCATGTCTGTTATTGGCGGCCTGCTCATCTACGGGACGATTATCAGCTTTGCCATGTTCTTCCAGGAAGAGCAGGAGTTTTGAGTCACAAGAGGACAACGACGACGGGACAAGCGAGGATGCAGTTAGTTACAACTTGACTTAGTATGGGTGGGTAGTGAGTGGGCTTTTCCAAAGGGCCATTCGTCGGGATTGGCGGCATTTCTTGGGATCGGGGATCTGGTGTACATTAGGTACGATACTTGTGGCTTACGGTTCCTTTATTCCGTGCTCGTTTTATCAAGCAGGCGCTGGGGAACGGAGGATAGTCCCGGATGCCTTATTACGGGGCAGCTAGGCGATTGGAAAGGTCTGATGAGCTGGGCGCATATTGATTTATTTACTTATTATCGCCCCTGGGGATTCCTATCCGTGTGTACCGGTTTCTTCTCGCCATATGGTAGGTACCTATGTACAATGCGTTAAAGCCTTGTATCCCAATGCAGCCGTTGAGCCCGATGCTATTTGCGAGAAGAAAAGCAGTGAAAAGCGCAAAATAATGAAATAAACCTTCGACAATTCACGCCTAGAAAACGCCCGACACGTTGAGTGCCATCCCAATGCCGCCATCTATGTATCCATCCCATTTCTAGTCCTTGTTGAGATGCCAGACTAAATATTTGTTCCCGCCCCCCTTCCTACTCACAGCGTACTACCTACCCAAGTAACTAGTAACCTATCACCGACACGGCTCCTCCCCAAACGTCCTCAACGGCCCAGCCAACTTGGTAAACATCTCCTCCCTCTCTCCCTCGGCCGTACTCAAAATCGTCACCGCACCACCCGCCCCAATCCGCCACACCTCATGTGTCTCCTCCTCCAGCTTCCCATCTTCCCCGTTCCCGTTGCCATTGCCATTGACAACAGCAACCGTGACCTGCTCATCGTCCCAGCGAAACAGACTGCGGATCGTCACGCTCCAGTCGCCCCGTCCCGTGGCACACATGTAGCCCACCACGCCTGAGTAGAGTCCCCGCTCCTGGTGGTTCTCGATCTCCTGCAGGATCTGACAGCTGCGCTTTTTGGGAGCGCCCGTCATGCTACCGGGGGGGAGGCTGGCTGCGAGGACGTCGAGGCCGGTGTAGACGCTGCTGTCTGACGCGTTCGTCCCGGGAGATCGGTGTCTTGCCCGAGGGGAAGGAGAAGAAGGAGAAGAAGGAGAAGAAGGCAACTGCCCCTCCACAACAGTAATCATCTGAAACACACTCTGATACTCCTCCACCTTCAACAAATCCCTCACCACCACGCCCCCCGCACCACACACCCCATGCAAATCATGCCTCACAAGATCCACAATCATCAAATTCTCCGCTTCCTCCTTGGGCACGTGCAGGATCTTCTCGGCCTGCGCCAGCGTAGCCACGGCGTCGGATTTCCGCACGGTGCCTTTCATCGGCCGCATCGAGCAGAGGCCGGTGCGGGAGTAGGTTAGGAAGCGCTCGGGCGAGGCGCTGACGAGGGTTGCGGGGCCGAGGCGGAGGTAGGAGGCGAAGGGGGCGGGTTGGTTGGCGCGGAGACGCTTGAAGAGGGTCCAGGAGGTGGAGGCGGTGGTGGTGGGATGGTTTTGGGATGGACGGCGGGTGCGTTGTTGTTTTTGTTGTTGCTGTTGTTGGTGTTGCTGCTTGCGTTGAGCGGATGGCGAGATAGACGTGGTGAAAGAGTTGGAGCGAGAACGCGAACGAGAAGCTGGACGCGGAGACGACGGGACATCGCTCAGGGGCCGGGTCAGCGTCGTCTGATCGGTCAGACAGAGTTCGTACGACTCGCCCGCGGCAATGTACTCTTGGCAAGTCCGGACCTTGGCCTCGTACTCCTTTGTCTGCGGCGGGTGGATCGACGTGCTCATGGACGGGCGCCGGGACGGTTTCGGTGGCAACGACGGCGGTGCCATGTTGAAAGAAGGCCGTCGTTGTGGGCTACGTAGAGACCGCAGCCTGTCTGCCGTATTGTCCATCCAGGTATGGTCGGCGGCCCCCTGAGCGGCCAGGTGCTGGACGTGGATGACCTGCTGCAGATGGTCGACGACGATGCTCTTGGTGACCCAGACGAGCGCAACATCGGGCCGGCGGTGCGGGCGTGGCTGTTGCAGCGGAATGCCGATGTCGTTCAGGCCTTGCTCGTAGGTGATGTACCCCATGAACCCGCCGACAAAGGGGGTGTATGCTGGTTCTGTCGCAGGAACGTAGCGCTTCTCGTGGAACTCGGCCACCAACCCCCAGATATCGCCGTATCGAGCAAGCGGCACCTTGGCGGATATGTTGGTGGGTAAACCCCCGAGCGAGGCGCACGAGATGGTGGCATAGGCGTCGCCGACGTGGTGCTCGAGGTGCAAGGCCTCGTGCAACCCGGCGGCAATGATGCTGTATCGTCCGCGCACATCGGCGTTCGAAGTGGCCGGTGCGGCATTGGCCGAGTCCAGCACGATTCGTTCGGAGCCTTTGAGCTCGAGTGCCTCGACGATATCAGGAACCTGAACCCCAGACGGTAATGGCACCGAGAGGAAATGCAGAGAAGGGTCCGTCTCTAGACCCGTCCACCACGCTCCTTCGTCTTGACTACTACCATTTCCAAGCACTCCCAGCGTTCCTAGCCGTGAAAGCAGACTCGGCCGCGTAGCCGCCCTCGCCACACCATGACCATCCATCACCGGCGTCCGTCCTCTAGCCTGATTCCACCTCTGCGCCTCCCTGAACCAGTTCACAATAACCTTGTTCCCCTCTTCCTCGGTACACACCGATTCCGGGTGATATTGCACGCCCCAGAACGGCTTGCTCCGGTGCTTGACCGCCATAAGGATCCTCTCTTTGCCCTGCTCATCATCCTCCCGCTCCTCCTCCACCCACGCAAGCGGCACCAGATCCGGACACCCCTCAAACGGCAGCCACCTTTGCACCTCCCACTCCTCCTCACCCACCACCCCAGCCTGCCCAATATCCCCACACAAACTGTGATACAGCGTCGCCTTGAACTCCCCCACTCCAGTAAAAACATCCCCATCCTCCCCCCCATGCTCCCTATGCACAATCCCCCTAACCATCCCATGCAACCCCCTCCTTAACCTCCCCACCCGTCCCCCATGCGCACTCACCAAACTCTGGAACCCAAGACACACGCCGAGAACAGGCAGTATCTCCTCCCTATTTCCCTCCTCCGTAGGACCCACTCCAGAAGGGGAAGAAGTCTGCTGCTGCAATTCCCAAACATATCGCATCCAGCCCACATCAGCCTCGTTATCCGGGTGACCGGGGCCCGGACCGCAGACGACGGCGTCGTAACGCTGGAGTTCGGCGATGAAGCGCGCGCGGGGGTTGTTGCTCACATTCCCGTAGTGATTGCTTTCCTCGTCTTCTGGCGGAGACGAAGAAGGGAGACGGCCATCGCTGTTGTTGTTGTTGGTGTTGGCGAGAAGGGGGTCGTCGATGGGTAGGACAAAGACGTCGGCGTCGAGGAGGGTGGTGAGTAGGGAGGTGATGTTGTTGGAGAAGGAGTCGAAGGCGTCGAGGAAGAGGATGCGGGGGCGGGGCATTTTTTTGGTCGTTTTCATCTTTTGTCCTTCCTCCTTTATGTCTCACACTCTCCCTCTTTCCCTTGGCGTCGTCAATTGAGTCCTCGGCTGAATGAATAAATGAATAAATGAGTCGTCGCAGCGCAGTGTAATTGCAGCGCAGAGTGGCGTTCGTCGTCGTCGGTTACACAACAGCACTGTAACGTTCGGCAAATGGAAATGAGTCCAAGGGTTGCTTGTTGAGTGGTTGGTTGAGTGAGCGAGGAGCTTGAGTGCTGTGAGTGAGATGCAAGCAAAAGCCCCGACTCCCGAATTTATCAACTTCGGAGGACAGACAAAAAGGAACCCAGCAAGCCGCGGTGATTTTCCTTCCCCTTTTCTAACCCGCCGCTCTTTGCCGACTTCGGAAAGAAACGAAACTTGTCTCTTGTCACGGAACCGATAGAACTAAAACATGTAGCGAGAAAAGAGGTAAAAAACTCGGTGAGGAAAAGAGGGTGGGGTTTCAGATGGTTAGTCAATCATCAAGCGGATTGGATGAGTTGCATGATCTGAAAGAGAGAAGGAGGAGAGAGATGCAGTCGGTGGCAAACGTGGTGCGGTTTAAGTCCCAGTCATAGTCCGTCCCAAGCAAGATAAAGTTTAAACTTGCAGATGAGATTCCCGTTTGGGATGATTTGGGCTGTCACCGGTGAGCTGAAAGACGAGGACCCTTTCCGTAATTGACCGATCTTAGCCGGTCATGTAACCCTAACCCTGGACTGGACGTCAACATTAGTTAACGTTAGTGTACATGGTATTTATTCCAAGATCACCAGACCAACCAAGACACCCAAGACATGTGTACGGAAGCATCCGTTCCCCTCAGATGTACATGGATTTTTAACCCAGACATCCTCCATTAATTACTGTGTAGTTTCATGACCGACTCAACCATCTTATACACTACATCATTACTCGTTTCGGTATTATACACCTGCTATGCAATCCCAATACTCAACCCCCTAATACACCTACGTAGTAGGTAAGTATAGTAGAAGCATTCAATCCCTCACAACCAACCGACACCCCCTCCGTGCATGCCAAACCCTCCGTTCCCTCTTCCCCAACGCGGCCCCCAAAATCATAACCTGCGCCTCCGCCTCCGACTTAACCGCCCTTCTCCCCGCCGTTTTCCCCTCTCTATACTCCCTCTCCCTCCGTTCCCGTTCCACCTCCTCCGGATCCCTCCACAACCTCGCCTCTTCCACACTAGCCAGTATATCAAACTCCCCTCTACACAGAGCCGTAACGCCCATGCGGACTTCGGCGGTGGCGCCGTGACCCGGGAGTAAGGGGAGGGCTTGTTGGAGATTGCCGTTCCAGGCGAATTTGGCCATTTTGCGGGTGAAGTCGAGGGAGATGTTGAAGGGGCGGTGGGAGAGGACGGGGGTGAGGCGGAGGAGGGGGTGGATGGGGCGGGCGGAGCGGTTGGTGATGAGGATGCGCAGTTCGAGGAAGGCGTCGACGCGGGCGAGGTGGGTGTTCGTGTTGCCACGGCTGTTGTTGGTATTGTTGTTGGTGATAGACCTTTCCTCGTCTGAGTCGTCCGAGTCGGTGGACGCAGAATCAGATGGATCACACACCGTAACACTCACATCCACCTCATCCACCTTGATAGCCTCCACCATCCTCGCAGTAAACCTCACAGCGCGCAACTCAATCTCTCCCGTCCTCTGTCCCGCCCTTTGCCCCCCACCCGCACTGCTAGTCCGCCAACTAGCCCTCAACACATCCAGCACCTTCTCCCGATACCAAAACGCCTCGCGACTAGCCCGTTCCACCTCCGGCGCAATCTTGGTGCTGACCACAAACTGTCGCTGTCGCGCCGGGTTCAGCGCGGGTACGAAGGAGTGCGGGTCTTCTAGGTAGACTCTCCGGATGGGCAGTAGCACGCGCGCGGTGTTGCCGGGGAGGATGTGCTCCGTGATCTGTACAGTCGTAGCATGGTCTTCTTCTTCGTTCTGGGCATTTGGGTCTGGTAAAGAAGATAACTGAACCGTCATCTGACTAGGCCAGGCATTGCGCAGATCCAACAGCAAAAGACAGTGCGTATCCGCCGTGAGCAAAGGCGGTTGGGAAGAGGACTGTTGACGTTGACTCCCCTCCTTCTGCTCCGTAACGCGCTCCCACAGCGGCGCGGGGATATTACCCGTCAGGGGCAGCACATCCACCCTTGTGATCTCCACGCTCGCATTAACCGTAACAGTCAACTCCATCGACACCTGGCGCGTGTAGAACTTCTCAGCGACCTCATCATGCGGCACGCCGAGATAAGCATAATCGACCTGGATCAACCCATGCGTCAACCCGGGCCGGCCGAGCAGTTCAAAATCGAACGTGGCCGTCTGCCCCGGCGGGATGAACCGCTTGCTATCGGCTCGGTTCTTGAGCCGGAGCGGCTGTTTCTTTGCCAGCACCAGCTCGTACTCGTATAGTTCCGTGGCTGTCGCATCGCGGTTGCTCAGCGCCAGCTGCAGCGGCTCCTGCGTCGAGTCCTTGAAGGAGAACAGGAGGAAATCGACAGGGGTAGTGGTCGACAGGTTCTGTAACGTAACCGAAAACGACTGCCGCTCCCCCTCGAGAATCATCACCGACGACTGCGGCAGCGTCGACGATTTGACCACGACCACAGGCTGCTGCGCAATGACGTTCAGTTCAATATCCCGCGGTTTCAGCCTCTGGATCGCCGGCGACGCGACCGCCGCATTAACATCCAGCGCGCCGAGCCCAATAGCCTTGACCTTGGCCTCGTCCTCGGGCGCCCACGGGTCGGCAAAGATGGGGAACCGCCTCTCCCGACACCCGCGAGCTTTGATACGCGCCCCCATAACTTTAACCGCGCCAGCGGCCTTGGGTGTGCCCGATATCCGCATGATTTGCGTCCGGTACGGACCGATCGTCGTCGTTTCCACCGCCGACTCGAACTCGGCACCCTCCGTGTCCAACCGGATACTCTCCAGCTCCAGCTCGATCTCGTACGGGTTCTGGAGCGTCAGGCGGAAGTTGGCCGGTTCGCCTGCTACCAAGGTCCGGTCGACCGTTGCCGTATCAGGTCGCTTCAGGAACGGGTTGTAGATGAATGGGTCAACATCCTGCGAGCTACGCGCGGCCGTGATCCCAGGCAGGACAGTCCTGGCGTGAGGGAGCGGTGTTCTCGTCGGGGGTAGCGCCTCCAGCGTGATGCCCCGGACGAGGAACTCATCCCAATACTCCGCCGTCAATAGACCCATACCCAAACGCTGCGACAGCGCCGACGTCTTGGTGATACTCGCCACAAGACGGATCTGCTCATCCCGCGTGATCGAAGGGTACGCATTCTCCCGTCGCGGCCCAGGCGCAATCCCACTGCCCGCTGTCCTTAGCAGATCGCTGGAATACTTCAACACCCCCTCAAAATCCGGCAGCGCTTCCGAGAAGTTGATACAGGCCCGCAGGATGTCCAGTTTCACCTCCCGCATGCCAAAGTACCGCGCAGCCGACTGCTTCTGAATCCGCTGCACCACCTCTGCGTCGACCGCATCGCCTTTGTCACCCAACGTGTTCCCGCCCACCACCCCATACGTCTTCATCAACAGCCCCAAAAACGCCTCAATCCCGTGCTCAACATCCCCTTCAGCCAGCTCCAACGCTCCGCCGGCCCCTTCCCGGGTCCCGCTGGCCCCATTCAACCCAACCAGCCCAGCAGCCGGGTGAATCCCCACATCCGCAGCACCCCGTGTCCTTGCCTCGACGAGACCAACCACCAACACGGAAACCAACTCACGGACAACCATGGCCTTCTTCCGCTGAAACCCCAAATGCCCCAACAACGACGCAATCCCGCTGAGAATCACCGTCCGATCCACCGTCGTCAACAACTCCGACGAAGACGCGGGAAACGCGCGGAACAGCGTGGCGACGATCTGCGTGCGGGTGGGTTGGATGGTAAACCGCGGCGATGTAGTCAGCGGGACACGCGGGGGTACACCGAAGACGATCATCTCGAGGGACTCGCGGCATAGTTGGCCGTGGGCGGTGTGGATGGCGGCTGACATGCGACAGAAGCGGATGATGGCCTCGGAGAGCGGGAGTGGCGGGAGGTGCTCGGCGGAGATGCGCGAGTAGAGCCCCATGATGCGCTCTAGTAGCTCGGGCATGTGCACTTGCAGGTTGCGCAGCCAATGCGGCTGGTTGGGGTCACGGGCTTCGGCTTCTTGGAGGGCGATGGCCGCGGCGTTGTTCTTGTCTTGCGGCGGGAGCAGGATGCTGGGGACGCGGAACTCGATGCCGGCCCAGCCTAGGAGGAGGAGGCTGATGAGCGTGAGCTCGAGGGCCTTGCCGTGCCAGAGATGGTCGTTGACTGACTTGGCGACTGTGGCGGCTTCGGTGAGTTCCTTGAGCGCGTTGTTCCACAGGCCGGCCTGGAGGTACAGGGACCCGATCACCGTCTGGACCCGGCATTTCCCTTTGCTCCTCCACCGGTCGTTGAGCCCGCCCGGGCCGAACCCTTGGACGGTAACCCGGTCCTGGCTTTGCGTACGGAACCCGTCGATCATATCTGGGCGTGAGCCGCTGCCGCGCTGTTCGGGGGGACTGTTGGGCTCCATAGGCCCAATGATGTTGTCAAACGTCGACGGCGGGGATGGAAGCGGTTTGTTCGCGCTGACCGGCGTCGACGGTCGCGGTGTCGACCCAGCAGAGCTGATCGGCTGGCGGTTCGAGGGAACAGGCGGCATGGACATGCGGACCTGACTCCTATCCGGCAGGCCACTAGTCGAACTCGACCGGCTCGCGGGCAACGAAAACTGCGAATTCCTCCTCGGCGCCGGGGTAGCGCCGCCGTCTATCCCCGCCGGCGGGTGTGTCGACGAATGGCCCGGCGAGTCGATATACGACATTCCTTCGTACGACTTCGCCAGCGTGGTCATCTCCGCCAGAATAAGCGCCGAGATATCACACATGACCGTCTTGATCGTCGTCCTGTTCGAATGCTCCGGCGGCGGTATCGTCACGACCCCTTCTGGTATCGGCAGCGGACTCTCCTTGTCCGGCAGGTAATCAAACACCAACACCTGATGCGCCAGCACCTTGGGATACCGATCCCGCAGATCCTCCAAGTCCTGGTACAGCGCGCGGATATTCGCTTCTTCCACCGTCCGGCCCCCGGAGTGGCGTTTGCTGAAGACGGCTTTGGGCAGCTCGGCGCCGTCCGCCACGGCGATCACGGCGAGGGGTTCGCGGAATAGATCAAACGGCGACAGCGAGAGGTGCGAGGCCGGCGGGTGGTGCTGTATCAAGTCGTAGAACATGGCGCCGTCGGGGAAAGCCAGGGGGGAGAACATATCTGCCCACCAAAAACATAGTCAGTCCACAGCCTCTCCCAGTTACACCACACCACTATATTTCCACCCCGACAAAGCACGAAAAAAGAAGAAAGAAAGAAGCCATACTCCTATGCGGCCGCGCATCAGGCGTCACATCCCTCAAAAACACCACGCCCTCACTATTCAGCCGGCGGACGAAAGCGGTGAAGCGGTCGCGCGTGATGTGCCCGACTGGCAACACCAGCGCCTTGACCCGCGCCGGGCCGACGGGCAAGAGGGGGTCGATGGTGGCCATTCTTTTTTTTTCTCTCTCCTTTTTTATTTCTTTCAGTCGACCGTCGCGGCCGGGCTTAGTTCTCGAGGGAGGAAATTTGGGGCAGGAAAGGACCGGAAGTCGAGAGGGTCGAAGGTCGAGTCTTTTGGGAGGGATGTCAGGGGTTGGACAAGGACAGCATCATTTGTTGTTCGTTTGGAGCAGCTTCGAGGGAGAGAGGAGGGAGAGGTTGGGGGTTCGTGAGTGGCTGCCCAATTCGTGGAGATACGGGGGCGTGTTCGTCATGCGTGTGAGGGCGTGGAATAGTGAAGTGGCCGTCGCGGAGACTGGCATGTAACTTAACCACGACGTGGAAAAGTTGTTCCAAGGGAAATAGCTGGTGGTTCAACACCGAATCTCGAATGGGACGCAGAAACCGATGACATGGGTGCAGTGCTGTTGTGCGGCCCAAGCTTGGGACCCCTGGGACCTACCCCGTCCCTGGGGGACCGCGCTGTTGAGACCCGAGCTTCTGCCGGGAGCCGAGTTGTGGCTGCTGGAATTGGCGGGGTGGTGCTGCAGATCAGGGGTTGAGACCCCGCAGGAGCTCTCAGCTTTAAAGTTCACACTGGACATCTATCGACCTAAGGTACCTAGTGATGGAACAAACCTCGAGTTAAATCAGAGGTAACGTTAGAGATCAGATTAATTGTGAGAAAATGCCCTGTTTTTAAGTTTCATAAGAGGGTGAGTAAGCTTTGTGATCGTCTAGACAAACACTTGGGAGAACCAACACAGCTATTTCATTCCCCATCAGTCCCTCAACACCAACACATGAGGGTCTCTCAGTGTCCATACATCCATCTCACCCAACCCTCACATTTACTTTTCATATCCCCAGCTCCCTCTTCTCTCACACATCCCCTCACATCCCCTCACTACTCCCCTCCCCGGCAGCCCCCTCAGCAGCAGCCCCCCTCCTCCTCATCCTCGCCTCCTCATTCAACTCACTCTCAAAAATATCCACCGCCAAACTAGCCTCCACAAAATCCTCCAACTCCTCCGTAACCGTCTTCAACTTCTCCTTCACCGCCACCGCCCCTTCAAACCCCACAATATGCCTCGCCGGCGGGTTCTCATGCCCCCCAATCGCCGTCAGCGCATGCACCGTCTCCATGACCAACCGATCATACGCCGCCGCGGGCAGGCGCGGGTAGCGGTACTGGACTCCCTCGGCGGCCGACGCGTCGACGGCGGTGTCGGGGTTGGCGTTGAGGACGTTGGCGAGCATTTCGCGCATGCTGGGGACGGGGGGGAAGACGTGGTTGGTTTCGCTGTCGTTGTCGTTGTTGTTGTTGTTGCTGGGGGTACTGGCGTCGTAGTAGGGGAGTTGGGGGGAAAAGACGATGCGGTTGGTGAGGCTTTGGATTTCTTTGTTGGGCTGGACGACGGTGACTTTGATGTTGAAGGGTGCGATTTCGTAGGCGAGGGAGTCGCAGTAGCCCTCGAGTGCCCAGGTCGCGGCTGTATACATGGACATCCAGGGGGTACCGATGTGGCCGCCGATGCTGGTGAGGACCATGATGTGGCCGGTGTGTTGGGCGCGGAACTGAGGCAGAGCGGCCTTGATGAAGTTGACTTGGGAGAAGAAGATGGTGTCGAACTGGTCGCGGACGAGAGTGCGTGTGGCGGGGGTTGCCGAGATCTCCTCGACGGTGCCAATGACGGCTGTGACTCGGTCTTAGTTTGTGATCGTACATATGTAGTTCCACGTAAACACTTGTAAAACTGACTGACCTTCAAATTTGCAGCACAGCAGAATGTCTATCCGCCCAAACACCTGCACGGCCTCGGCAACCGCGGCGCCACACTGCCCCATGGCCCGGGCATCGCAGCGAATGCCGCGGATGCGGTCCTTCCAGCCCTCGCGGTCCTTGCGGTTACTCTTGCACTCGTTGACTAGCTCACGGAACTCGGCGCTGCGGTCCTCATCCTCGATCTCGGTCGGTGGTAGACAGGCCACCACGTAGTCGCCGTGGGCTAGTAACAGCCGGATGAGGCGGATGCTCAGTGGTGAGAGTGACGATGTGAGGAACCACGCCCGCGGTGAGTTGTGAGTCGCTGTTTTCGCCATTAGTCTCTTGTGATTTGGAGATCGGAGTGTCGCTCATATGCTCATGGGGGATAGCGGGAAGTGGGGTCGCGATGCACAACCACATGCAAGCGCGGCTCGAAGCGGACGGGCATTGGGTGGGAGTGAGAAAGTGGGAGTAAGAGTGGGAGTGTGAGTGGTAAGAGGGTGAAATAGTGTGCGAGTGCGGGTGCGCAGATGTCGTAGTATGTAGGTATAGCCGTGATGCGGAAACTACCCAGGTAGCCAGGGAACGAAGGGAATGTGGGTGAGATGTGGGTGAGAGAGAATATGAGAAGAGGGGGCTGCGCACGAAATGAAGCTGCGGGTGTCGAGTGTGCATGTCGAGACGGACCAGCTTCCGCCGTTTTTTTGTCGGCCATCGCTCCCGGCGCTGGCGGGACGATCACACGGGCGAAACAGAGGCGGCGCGGCGAGTGAGAGCGGCTGTTTTCGCCAGTCAGGAGCGTTGTTGCGCGGCACGTCTGCTGCACCTATCCTGAACCCGCTCCACAGGCCGTTCCGTCATAGAGGTAGCATGGGAAGCGAGTCCGTGGTGGTGGTGGGGGTGTTGAGAAAGATTTAGGGAAATCAAAAGTGCTTCCCGTCCTGGGGTGTTCCGTAGCTTTGAATTTTGTTTGACGACGAGTCGCCCGCCAATGCGTATTTTGTTGGGCACCTGCTGCGACCAACCTAGAAGACCTGACAGGATCCTTCTCAGCCAGAACCGGCAGTTCGAGATCTCCAGGGGGAACCGCCACTTATACGTCAAAAAGTCCACCAAACTCTTGGTGATAATTCACTTTCCCCCTGGTGCTCAGTCCGGCGTCCGTGACTAACTCCCGACCGCGGCAATCGGGACTACGTTTCGGCGTTCGGCGAGCGAGACGGACGGTGGGATCGACGGATCCGAGATTGAAGCTCAAGCGGTACAAGCAATGGAGGGCTGTTGGCGTCCGGCTATAGGAGCATAGAGGGGCCCCGGGATTCAGGCAACTTAAATGTGCAGAAATGTAAAGTTGATCCGCCTCAGCGAACCCTCTCTCCACAAGCCGATGATGCTGCCACTGAATCCTGATTGATGGAGAAGTTGGCTCCAGCACGGGTGCCCGGTTTGGGCCTTAGTCGCTGGGCTCGGGCCTTCTTGATACATATACATTTCTCAAGGTTAAACCGGTACAGATGACCGGTTGCCAATTGCACAGGTCAAAGAGGCGCAAAAAAGGGAGGGCAGGTTCCCCAAAAATCGAAGCGATTCACACAATGACCCCTGTTGTCGCTGCGCTGGGGCCTTAGATCGCTCTCGAACATCAAACCAGTAGATCGACTATATTCCACAGCGCCAACCGATAGTTGGTTGTTGAGGTCCCTCTCTAGAAGCACCTCGAGCGGTCGGCCTTCAAATGTGATCCCGAACACAGACGGTAGTTATGCCTAAGGGTCCAAGCAATAAGTAATACAAGAACGAAGAGAAGTCGGCTTTAACCAATTGGTTCCGAAGCAGGCGTCCCGAACTCCGTGCTGCTCCGTCTCAGGGCAATTGATTCATGGACTCGAGCTGCATAGCATTAGAAGTTGTGACATGGAACTTGAAAGATGCGTTGCAGAGAACCCCGCGGCCCACGGTTTCGCCAGCCGCCCAATTGACAATTGACAGCTGCAGCCCCCCACTTCCCCCATTCGGCCTCTGACATTCACAAGGGAAGGCGCACTGGACCCCCTGTAAAAACTTGCGTAAAACCTGGGGAAGAGGTGTGTCACACTATTTTCAGTGGCTTCCCTTGTGCATCCAGCCGACACCGGGGCAAACGACGGGCGTCACGCTGCAGGAGGAGAAGCTTCTTCTTTTCCATTCTTTCGACGCAACTCCTCGGCACCCACACACCAAAAGCTTGGTCAGGTGTGGTGGAAATGCAGCTCCCGTCCCTCCCGTCTCGCGGGCAGATTTCGATCTTGAACTGCGGCTACGGCGGGGTCGTGTCCAAGTCCAGCAGCGATAAAGGAGGATGAGTGCCCCGCACCTCGATAATACTTGATCGCGTCCCACATCGCCGAGTCACAAATTTTAGGTTCACTCGGCTGGCTTATAAGAGTCAGAATATTGACCGCATTCTAAGCCATTGACTCATATTTTCAGAGTTTCTGACATAAAAGAGCCAGTGCTGACCCTTAACTGAGGGAAAACAAACAGAATAAAAAAAAGTGAAAGAAAAGAAACAGGAAACACCACAATGCCCACCCGCGCAGACATCACCTACTTCGGCGCCGGCCCAGCCGCGCTGCCGACCGACGTCCTCGAAACCGCCGCGCAAGCCCTGCTCGACTTCAACGGCACCGGTCTAGGAATCGCCGAGCACAGCCACCGCTCCGAGCTCGCCACCAACATCATCAACGAGGCCAAGGCCGACCTGGCCAACTACCTGGACATCCCCGCGGGCGACTACGAAGTCATCTTCATGCAAGCAGGCGGCACCGGCGAGTTCGCCGCGTCCGTCTACAACCTCGTCGGCGCCTGGGTCGCCCGCCAGCACGCGGCCATCACCAAGGAGCTCGCGGGCTCCGGGGCCGACGACGAGGCCGCCGTGGTGGCCGCGCTGCAGGGCCGGGTGCAGACCCAGCTCAAGCTCGACTACATCATCACCGGCGGCTGGTCGCTCAAGGCGTACCAGGAAGCCGTCCGGCTGCTGGGGCCGGAGTACGTCAACATCGCGGCGGACGCGCGCACGATCAACGACGGCAAGTTCGGCAAGATCCCGGACCAGAGCACGTGGAAGCTCAGTCCGGACTCGGCGCTGGTGTACTACTGCGACAACGAGACGGTGGATGGCGTGGAGTTCCCGGAGTTTCCGGCGGTGCTGGCGCCCAAGGCGGATGGGACGGGCCCTGTTGTGGTGGCGGATATGTCGAGCAACATTCTCTCGCGCCGCGTGCCGGTGGCTAACTACTCGCTGTTGTTCTTTGGGGCGCAGAAGAACTTGGGCTGCACGGGCGTGACGGTGGCGGTTGCCCGTCGGAGCCTGCTCCCGCCGACGACGACGCAGCCGAGCCCAGCGCTGATGCGCAAGTTGGGATTGCCGATTCCGCCGATTATGTTGCAGTATGAGACGATTGCGAAGAATAACAGCTTGTACAACACGCTGAGCATTTTTGAGTGAGCCCTCCCTTTTGTGTATGCCTGGAGGAGTGGTCCTAGGGTGTTGCTAACCCAAGACAGCGTGTACATTGCCGGCCAAGTGCTGAAGAAGCTACTCAAGACGTACCCCGACAAGGTAGACGGGCAACAGGCAGTGGCAGAGAAGAAGGCCAGCCTCATCTATGCGGCACTAGAGGCGCACCCGGAAGTATACCGCATCGTGCCGGACAAGGCGGTCCGGTCGCGGATGAACATTTGCTTCCGCGTCTCAAAGGTGTGTTTCCTGCTTTTTGGACGACGTCCAAATCCCAAAACAAGGTAGCGATTGCTGACCCAAGTAACAGAACGGCAACGTGGACGACACGGAAAAGGCGTTCCTCAAGGAGTCGGTTAGTCAGGGGCTGACGGGTCTCAAGGGACACCGCAGTGTGGGTGGGATCCGGGCTAGCAACTACAACTCGATTCCGTTGGAGGGGGCTGAGAAGCTGGCGCGGTTTATTGAGGCGTTTGCAAAGGCGTGATTTTGAGGTGTTTGTTTCTTGTTATTAGTATTTTTTTGGATGCAGTAGGAAGGGAATCTCGAATGAGCAAGGGGGCAGTGATCCTAAAAGGGGTCGTCGCAGCATGGTTCAGTTCAACAACTGGACTTCATATCTTGGGGTGTCTATGCTCGCTCAACGGAAGGGCTAACATGGCGGTTATATTTTGCTCTATTCATCATCATTTTTGGAGAACAAGATCCCTTTCCCGGGCTTCCCCTACTGCGCGATCTCCTTTCTCAACCACGCCGGGACCTCAGGCACCTTATCCCACCCACTCAAATACTCCCTCCTCTCAACCCCCTCCCCACTCGGCTTCGCATACACCGCCGTAACATACCACACCGTCTCCCCCTTCCCCACCGTCCCCTGCAGCGTCGGAATCGTCGTCCGCCCCTCAATCAAATTCGAATTCGGATCCGCATTCACCAACATCGCCGTCCTCCCCTTCTTCTTCTTCTCTCCCGTTTGATCTCCGACGATCACATCCCCCTCCAACGCCCTCACACCCACCGCACCAACCGACACAGCAAACGCCCCCTCCCTCCCATCCGCCCACCCCGCCGGCGTAGCAAGATCATAATTCCCAATCAACACCGGCCGCGTGCCCTCGTGTGTAGCCTCGTCATATGTCCCCAGCATCCTCCCGTCCTTGGCCCGCGAACTGCGGATCGCGAACCCGCCGTCTGCCGTCATCACCTCACGCCCCTCAGCCCGAATCTGGTGTGCTCGCAAGTGCCAGTTGGGTGTGTTTTCTGTAGGCGGGAGGAGGTAGGTTTTGACGTGGACGTCGCGGAAGGGCGACCAGAGCGAGACCAGCACGGGAAGATTTTCTTGTCCGCGCGTTTCGAGGGTGGAGGTTGACAATCGGCGGGTTTTCCAGGACTCGCCTTCGTCATCGGAGAGACCGAGTTGGGAGGCTAAGGCGTACTGTTCGAGGGTGAAGAGGCCCGTGGGCACGGAGTAGCCGAAGGCGGAGGAGTAGGCGAAGGCGCCGTATTTGGCGTGGGTGCCTTTCATGGGGTAGGAACAGGCTTGGCCTGAGGAGAGGAGCATGCAGTGGCCTCCGAGGTTGCTTTCATAATGATTAGATTAGTAGTAGAAGGGGGAGAAGGAGAGAATGGGTAAGCGGGGAAGGGTACCTCATGATGTGACCGGGCTGTTTGAGCGCTTTGATCCACGGGGACACGGTCCAGTGGTCTTCCTCTTTGGACGTCCAGAAGGGGTGGGTTTCGGGGACCGCGAGGCAGATGAAGGCCAGGCAAGCCCAGTACTACGAGAGTAAGCTTAACCCTGGCTCTTAGACAAGGGATAGAGGGAACATGATGACTTACCGGACTCCCAGGGCTGTTATAATTCTCGGCCATCTGTTACACTTAATGAGTATCTCCCTAGTCTCTCTGCCAGGTTAGACGAAAAAAGAGGCAATACATACATACATACACGGATACGAGTACCCGATAGTCAGCGTCCCACTAGACGACCAGATATCGTGCTGCGTCTGCCACCAGCGCAGATGGCGCATCACGATGCCCTTGACCATGCCCCAGGTCAGCGGGGCGGGCAGCTCGACGTCGGCGTAGGCGAGGGCGCCCCAGAAGGAGACCATGGCGAAGCGGTAGCCGACGCTGCGGCCGAAGGGGATGGCGCGGCCTATTTAGTGTTAATTTCATGGTATTATTTTTGATTTCTTTCTCAAGGCTGGAGCTACCTTCTTCATCGTAGTAATGCAACAGATCGAGGGCCGCTAGCTGGGCACGCTTCTTGAACTCGGCTGCGTTCTCGGGGTCGTCGTCGCCGGCCAGCTTGGCGTATAAGAGCTGGAGGAAGTGGATGGCGAAGCTGGACGAGTAGTAGTCCATTTCTGCATTTTTTAGTCCTTCTCATCCATCTCAGGGGTAGGCAAATCCCAAAAGGAGAAAAGGGGAAACCCACGGTGGATGCCCTCGGGCCCGTCGTTGGACCATCCATCGCCGCGGTAAAACGTCTCGAGGTGCTTGATATCGGCATCCAAACGCTCCTGCGAGAACTGGCCGCCGTTCTTTTTGAGTCCCAGATTCGCAAACACGCGGAACCACAGCCAGTTGGTGTTGGGCATGCTAGTTCAGTTAGCGAACCATCTCCCCCTATCACAACAACCACCATAAATCACAAGTAAAGAAAAAAATAAAAAAGAACTCACTTCTTCTCATTAATACTATTCCCCAACCACCGCTCCACATTCCCCCTCCCCCTCTCCCCAAGCCCCTCCCAAATCCCCGGCACAACCGCCAACGCAAACCCCAAAGGACACATCTCCACCATCCTCTGATCATTATCCGCCGGATACCCCCAATACTCCCCCTCCTTTTCCGTCTCCGGATCCGTCCCATTTCTCAAACCCTCCACCCACCACTCCGAACCACGGTACTGCCCCCCGCCCGCGAGAAGAAAAGCCACGCCCCATAGTGGACGTGCGAAGCCTTCGACTTCGGAAGCGGTTTGGTCGAAGCGCACGGCTGTGCCGCCGGGGAGGCGCACGCGGGCGTGGCCGGGGGAGAAGAAGGGTTCGAGGGGGTCGAGGAGGGTGGTGAGGAGGGTTTGGACGGAGGCGCGGTCGGTGAGGGGGATTTGGGAGAAGGGGTGGGTGGTGGTGTAGCCGAGGGTGAGGCCGGGGCGGGTGTTGGTGTCGGTGGTCATGGTGTTAGCGGGGGATACCTATCCTAGGACTAATGTGTGGTGAACGGTATGCCAAAGGAAGGCTCTGGGTGAACAGAGGGTCCGGTCGGTCACTGCGCACTGCAAGTGGAAGAAAGAAGAAAAGAAAGAGGAAACAAGACTCGGTTGCAAAATAAATAGAAGACACCAAGACCAATATACCAAGATCAAGACCAAACCAGCCAGCGACCAAGCGATATGACGATATAATATCGTCCTCCCGCAACCGCAACTCAACACCCTCCCACCCCCGATTCCACTCACCCAGCCAATCCCCAATTTCTCCGTCTCGCACGGCGCCATCCCGAAATCCCCTGTCATGCGTGCCGTCCATACTTTACACTACCTAGTGTCCCCTTCGTTCACAGCTAGCTTCCCCACCATGGATGGACCCCGCGGTTCGGGGAATTTCTTTCTTTCGAGAGAGAACCAAGAACAGCGCTTCCCCTCATCCATCGAGAGTGGGGGAGAAAAGGAGGGGCAGAAGGAGGGACAAAAGGGGTAAAATGCAGGATGTTGCCGGTGTTCGGTTTCGCGGCTAATTACGGAAACGTGGAGAAGAGTGGAAGAGCTCAACCGGAGTGGGATCGCAGCACTTGGGTGCTACTGTGACCTGTGGATAAGACAAGACGAGGAGGAAAGAGCGAAACACCGCGGTCGGGCCGTGCACAATGTACATAAGGTGGGCTTGGTACATACGTGTAAGTGATTTGCTCAGAACGGTCTTGCCGTGTTGCGATGTTTCTAGCCAGTGTGGAGTCGATACTCACAGCGGGGACACACTGTAAGTGTACCGTACCCAAGTGTAGTTTGTTTTCAGAGTCAAAATCAGGGGTAGACCTCACGGAATGAATGGCTTCCACAACTCTCTCTCTCTCCTGAGCCTGGAATCCAAATACCATCTCCTAGCTCTCACATCTTTCTCATCAACACAGTCCTCAGTAGGTAGCACACAGCCGGTACCCATTCGGATAGGCCAAAGATAAAACGAACAGAGCTCAAGTAGACATTATGTATCTAATATGCTCATGGGTATTTTTCCATCCTCCCCCATCTCCTTCATGTCTCCTTCATCTCTGTATCTTCTTCCAACTCCTCCCTTCATCTCTCTTAGGTTATTCCATCCTCCCCTCCTCCCCAGCAGCAGCCACAGCAGCAGCCATCTCCTCCGGCCCCGGCGTCGGCGGAACCTCCTCATCCCCCTTCCCCGCATACCCATCGACAACCGACCCTTCCCTACTCAAACTCGTCGCATCCCCTCTCCCACCATCCCCTCTCCCACCATCCCCTCTCCCACCATCCCCTCTCCCACCATCCCCTCCACCACCAACACCCGCACTACTCCCATTACTAACACTCGACTGCGCCATCTCCCTCCGCCGCCGCCGCATCCTCCTCTCCTCATCAGCCGTCTGCCGCCGCGATTTCCGTAGCGTCTCCCGTTTTTCCGCATCTGCCGGGTCGTCGTCCCGCATTCCCTGGAGGAGCAGGGCTGCACGTTGGGCTACGTCGTCGTCTCCTCCAAGGGTAGATTCAGCCCCGTCGTTGTCTCCTCCTCCTCCTTGTTGTTGTTGTGTTGTTTGTTGTTGTGTGCCAGTAGTCGGGCTGGCAAGATCAGGGTTAGACGACCGATTGGGATCGTCATCACCCGCAGCACCGTCTGATCCAGGGCTCTGCACCCCAGGCTGGCCCGCCGCGTGGGCGGCATCCATCGCATCCAGCTGCGCAAGGTCGGGGATCTTTTGCCCCGACGCAATACGCACTTGATGGCGGTCCTTGAGGCGGGCACGCCGGCGTCGGTCGCGCTGATCGCGAGCCTGCGGGGCCGCGGCGCGCAGTTTCTCGAGCAGGCTGTCCATGGCGCCCGTGCTGGTGGGCGAGGCCGGGTTGGCGGAGTCGGCGGAGAGTTGGGCGGCTTTGAGCGCGGCGTTTTTGCGTTTCATGGAGGCTTCGTTCTTGCGGCGCTGTTCTTCGAGCTGGGAGTTCTTGTTGTAGGATTTCCGCCACTCGGAGATGAAGTAGGCGAGTTTGGCGAAGAAGTCGCGCCGCGCGTTCTCGTCGGCTGGGTCTTCGCCGTAGAAGGTCATGATGTCATTGTAGGTGCGGACCATCTCCTCTAGGTACACCTGCATCTGCTCGGCCTTGCGGCGGGCGTCCTTCATGCAGCGGCCGACGATTTGTGCTACGCGGTCCTGCGGGTGGAACTTCTTGGGGTCCGACAGGCTGCCGGCGTCGAGCGCCCTCTGCACGTTGGTGATGTTTTCGATGTACTTTTTCGCGTCCGCCTGCAGCTGCTCGATGTTGATCTTTTGCGCCGTGAGGACTCCAGAGATGTCGTCCGTAAAGTTCTCCCACTCCGGGTACTGGTTGCGTACAATGCGCTCGACCAAGTCCGCCAGCGTCGACTGGTTCTTGTCGTCCTTGACCATGGCCAGCCGCGCCAGCGACGACAGCTTGAACCCGCGCGCCTGCTTGTTCGCGTCGTTCATGTAGTTGCCGATATCCAGAATCAGCCCCAGCACGTTCATCAGCGACACCGAGTCCCGCAGCGACTCCGACACCGTCACGACCTGCCGCATCTTCTCCGTGATCTCGTCGTACTCGGGCTCGTAGCTGCGTGTCAGTGACAGGGCGCGCATCCGGCTCTTCCAGTAGTGGTGTAGCTCGAACGCCGTCTGCAAGAAGATCTGGTCCTGCCGCGTGAGTTCCGCCGGGTCCTGCTCGCGGTTCTCCTTGTTTGCCTCTGGGCCCGTCCAGTCCTTGCTATACGGCGCTAACTGCTTCGATGTGTTGTCGGGGATGTTGCACAGGTCGTCTTTTTGTAGGAAGTCCATGACTACCTGGTTGTCCAGCACTTCGCTGTCGCAGTGGATGATCATCTGCACCACCCTCTCCACCGAGAACTGCGAGAACTTGGCGAATGCGATTTCTACCCCCAGTTAGCACCTTTTCATCTTATCCCGAGGCCCATGTCGCTAATGGGCCCGTTTCGAGAAGAAACCGAAAAAAAAGAGAACAAAAAAGGAAAGAAAAGAAAAAACCCACCGTATGCTTTCCGCAAATCATTCGAAATAATCTGCTTCTTATCATCCTTCTTCGCCGCCCCCTGCCCAATCAACTTAATCTCCTTCGCCATAAACAACTTCTCCACCTCATCCAAAATCCCCTTCCGACTAAGCTCCATGTACTTCTCCTCCCGTTCCTCCGCCGACGGCGTATGCGCCGCCCAATGCGTCGTCAGCGGCGAATCCACCTTCTCCCAGTGCAGCGCCTTGAGCTTCTTCTTAGGCCGCGCAACCGACAACCCGAGCGAGGGCGCCGGCGTGAGGTGGTCCTGCCGCGACAGGTAGTGGCCCGACATGGCGCCCGGCCCGGGCATCGGCGGCGGAGGTGGTGGGGGCATGCCCTTGGCCCCGGGGAGAGGAGGAGGTGGTGGAGGAGGTGGTGGTCCGCCGGGGAGTCTCCCGGGCATTGGTGGTGGCGGAGGAGGGGGAGGAGGTGGAGGGCCAGCTCCCATAGGGGGTGGTGCTCCGGGAATCGTGCCAGGTAAAGGAGGTGGAGGTGGAGGAGGCGGTCCGGTAAACCCAGGCGCCGGAGGAGGTGCACCGGGCAGCTGACCCGGCAGAGGTGGTGGTGGAGGCGGGGGAGGTCCCCCGGTAAGTGGTGGAGGTACCGGCCGCGGCGTCGTGTCGGTGACTTCGATCTTGGGGGGCTCGTTGTCGCTGGGCGTAAGAGGCGACTGCGATTCCAAGCTCGGGTGCGATGGCCCAGTCGTAACACCATCACCATCCTCGGAGTCGCTCCCATCGAATTTCTTGACCTTGTCCTGCAACTCGTCGAACATGCCGGCAGCCGCCTTCTTGGGATCAACGACGGGCCGCTTGAGTTCGATGAGCCGCGGTGTCTCGTACACCACACCCTCCTCGTCTTCTTCCTCGGCAGCGTCCTCGGCCTCGGGCTCTTCCAGTACCCCTTCGATCGGCCCACCGCGCGTGCTGACGGGCTTCCTGGGGATGCGCGTCGACCGCTTGACACTCCCGAGCATGCTGTTGGTGAAGTCTCTCGGCGCCACCCCAGCGCCGGAATCCCCATACCCGTCCATCTCCTCGCGCAGCGCCCGCAGCTTGTCCGAGGGCCCCACGGCATCGCCCCAGACCTTGCCCTCCAGCTTGTACACCGTCTTCTGCCGCTCCAGCTGCATCTGCAGGCGCTCCATGAGCCGGTCCCGGTCGAGGATCCCCTGCATGCGGGACGACTCCTCGTCGCCGAGTTTCGACGTCCCCTTTGCGGCATTCGACGCGGCCACGTCCTGCGCATCGCGGAGCATGAGGTACAGCTCACGGGTCTCGAGCTCGTACCGTTGCGCTTCCTTGGCCCGGAGCGTCTGCAGGTTCTCTAGTTCCGACTTCAACCCTTCGGCCTGTCTCCTCTGCGCGTCAATGAACCTCGCCTGCTCGTCGATCTGCTTCTGGAGCTTGGCGACCAGTCCATCTGCGCCCAGAGCCAGCTTATCCCGCAGCTCGTCCCGTTCCGCCATGGCCGCCTCGGCGAACCGCCGCGTCTCCGTGGCCTCGTCAAAGGCCTGCCGCGCCTCCGAGTCGGTGTGCAGCTTGTCGAGCAGGCTCTGCACGGTGAAGTTGAGGCTTTGCTTGAGGTCCATGTCCGGCAGCCGCCGGTCCATGGCCACGTAGCTGAGCATCGAATCGACGAGCTGGAACATGCGCAGCCGCTCCTCGCTGTCGTTCTCTCGGATTAGCAGCAGGTGCTGTAGCGCCGAGATGAAGTAGTCTTGCGTCTTGGTGCCCTTCAACCGTTGCTGGATCGCGTCCACGATCTGGACCGGGTCGTTGAGGTCCCTAACCTCGCCCTCCACGCTGTCCTTGATGCTGCTGTTCTCCTTCTCCAGCATGTCCTCGTAGTCGATCGCCTCGTTCGTCCGGAACCGCTCGATCTGCTTGTCGATCAACTCGTACTGGAACGCCTCCATCTTGTGCAACATCCGCTTGATGCCACACGCGGTGAACTGCGCCCGGATGTGCACCCGCAGCTGGAGGTCCTTCTCGGCCGCATCGATCATCATGTTGATCAAGATGAGCGTCGCCACCACGTACTCCATCAGCAGGTTCTCCATGCCGATGCCTCCGCTGCGCACTTCCTCGCTGGCGCCCACCAGACTGCCCATCTTGCCCCGTCCATCGATCGTGACCTCCACGAGCCGCATCCACGCGTCGAACCGCCCGTTCTCCCCCTGCTGGTTCTTGGCAACGTCCATGGCCTCGATGACCTTGAGGTGGCCATGTCCGTCCGACCAGTGCGAGAGGAACGTCAGGACTTCGCTGACCAGCTTCCTCGTCGTGAGCCTCGGCGAGATGAGGGATGTCGCGAGCGCCACGAGGACCTGCTGGTGAGCGAGCGCATCGTCTGCGCCAAACTTGTTGTTCATCAACGCCTTGAGGCACTTGGCGATGTCGTACTCCCGGTCCAGGTGCTTGTCGCCCTTGACCGCATCCATCGTCGGTCCCGTCGTGGACTTGCGGTTGATCTTCATGAGCACGTTGGTCAGGGCGACCTGGCCCTGGCACTCGATGAACCGCCGTACCCAGCCGATCTGTTGCGTCCGTAGGTTGACCTCCAAGCTGCCGAACCCCTTGGTGTCGAGCGAGTTCTCCATCACCTTGCGGACGTACCACTCCGGGCTGCCCTCCTCGTCCGGCAGTTGCGTGAGGTCGACATTGCTGAACTGGCCGATCCTCGCGGTCTGCCGGCGCTTCTGTTCTCCCTGCCACTCGGTGAGTCGGTCTTGGTAGATAAGCGTCCACTTCTTGGCCGGGGGGTACGCATCCATCTGGCGCCTCGCCTGGTCCGGTAAGTTGTGCCACCCGCGCTTTTGCATGAGCTCCACAAACATATCATGGATCACGTTGTCATCGTCTGGCTTCGGGAAATAGAACCCATCGCTCGTCCCCACACCAGACGGGAACTTGGTGAGCCGGTTGTTCTCACGAGGCGAATGGGGCGACAGGTAGGACGACTGGGACGAAACACTAGGGAGTGCTGTTCTGGATGAGCGGGGATGATCTGCAACCTGGCCGAGGTAGGATACTGTATTACCTGACATGATGCTTGCTGTATCGGATGAACTGCGTCCTCCGGATGTGGTGTACGAGTTGTACCGGGAATTATGGGACCCTGCTATGCCACTGTCCCTCGGAGGCCCCCATTGTTGATACTGGGCCTGACGGCCCGTAGATGCCATCGTAACGTTGGATTCTCTGGGTGCGCTGGGCGCGGGGCGCGGTCCGGACGGGTACGGGCTCGTGGGACGCACTGTCGACGGATCAAAGGTAGGATACTGGTGGAAATCGCTTGTTGCCTTGTTCAGCTGGTGGGGGAGCGGATCTCTTCGTGTAGACATTTGATCGGCCATCCCGGCATGGTGCTCGGGTGGAATCGGCGAGAGCCGGTCCGTACCGAGCGAGTCGTATGGAATTGTGGTCATGATTCCGGCGGTCATGTTGATGCCGGACCCAGACGAGCCGGGGCGATCTAGGGATATCACAGACGAGTCTCGCTTGTGGCGTGAGTGACGTGAGTTCATGGAACTCGAGTCGAAGTCGACGGCGAGATGACGGCCTTCATCGGCCGTGGTGTTCCGTTTGTCGACCTTGTTCCGGGACCGGTGGAAAAAGGACGAGGCCTTCCCGCCGGAGGAGGCCCGTGACTTGTCGTAGGACGACATTGCGCCGGTGCTGCTGTGGCGGGAGCCCGTGAAACGGTCGCTTCTTTGTGGGGCGGGCGGGCAGCGAGCCGCCAAATGTTTGGTTTCTCGAAAACAGCCGTGTATTGCGTCGACGACCGTCAATCAATGCGTAGGAGGCGGCCGGGGCCGGGTCGTCAGGTGTGTGGTGGTCGTGGTCGTGGCTCGGGTGGTGCGGAATTTGTCGTCAATGGACTCTGTGTCTCAAACTCCAGGCGCATCGCATCATCTCCCGGGGTTGCGGCCGGGGTCTGGAAGCGTCTCGTCGCAGCACCGGGGGGGAAATGTGTGGTGCGTATGTATGTACTTCGTAGCGTGTCGTGCTTCTGCGCATGAATTCCAGAATAATTAGCATGAAGATTACGTTTAATAGTGACAACCGCTAGGGCGAGGCCGAGACACAACCCAGACTGTGACGGACGTCCAGACTGCGGATTCCGGCCTCTCTGTAACAACGGGATCGGCGACGGATGTTGGCCGGTTGAACTCGACAAGCAGCGCCGCCTTCGATCGCGTTCTCGGGCCGGGGGGCGTTCGAGCCAAAGGAATGGAGTTAACGGGGGATGGAAACAGGGACGGGGACCAACTGCGATTCCTGCCACAGCAGCGCGGGCTTGGCCCCTGCGGCGTTGTCACTCGCAAGGACAGCGCGGTTTGCGCTGTGGAACGAGGGTTTTCGGGGACCGAAAGGACCGGGCCGAATCTTTCCACTGTCGCAAACAAACAGGTCGATGGGCCAGCGTTCGGGCTAGCGTGGTGGTTGGGAGTTGGGTAGTTAGGTGGTTGTTGTCGTCGTCGTCAAGGACGGAATTATGAGGGCGATCCTGCAGTGGGAGACTCCCTGCGGGCAAGGTGCGGCCACAATTGCAGAATCGATAAGCGGGCGTCCAGGGCCGCACACACAACTCGACACTGGAACACGCCGACAGAGAACGGGAAGGTGGGAGGTTCGCAAAGGGGGTCCGCGGGCTGAAACAGGCCTAGCTCGGATCGACCCCTGGGTTGCTCGCAGACAGTGGACAGGAGACAGGGACCGTGCCGTATGGCCTGTGCGTCCGCCCCCCATGATCCATCCCACGCCTTCAACCCCGCAGCCATTAGGTCCGAGCAACGCCTGACAGGATGCTTCTTGAAACAATTTTCTGCCATTTGACAGTTCGTGTTCTACACTAGTGTACCACATGGCTGGTTTTCGCGATCTTTCTCTTACGACAACCAAGGGCCGTGCTCGTACGCGGTAACACTGGCAACGGTGGGCAAAAAAAAAAGTTAAGGACGTTCTTGAAGCACGTGAAGAAGCCCCTGTCGTCTTGGCAATTTCAAGGTGGCTCCTCGGCCAACCACTCGATGTTCTCCAATGAGTTATTCTTTCGGTCCATTTCGGCCGGCTTCCCAATGAACTGAGACTCCAGGTGCTCAGCTCTCTTCTTGCCGTTCGTCTTACCGAATGGGGAAATCGCCCTGATATTCTTGAAGCTGGAAGATCACGTATTCGGGAAAGGTTTTCGTTACTGATGCTGCCACGGTGTGCGCAGGAACGTGGGTTAGAGAAAAGAGTGACTAGAGTTGGTGCTTGACGAACTCTGTTCCGATGTACTCCATCTGTGAAGTTGTTTCGAAGCCCTGGAGAAATTCGATATTGAAGACATGGGAGTGCACAAAAGACGGGAGGATCCACCGGGAATGCGGGATGCCAAGATGACCCACAGCGCCAAGCCCAGCTTCCCGACAATTGCATATCTTCAAGAGCTGCCACGCGTTGCTCGTTCGCCTGCGCCCATGCATCCCACCTGCATGCATGCGCAAGCTTCCCGGTCTGTGGACCCTACATCCGACCCCCATCGTCAACACCCTTCCCGGTGTGCTGGCCTCTAGTATCTACTATCGCGGTCACCGGTGGCGCAGATGCCCAGGTATAACAACGACGACTGGGCCGTGTCAGCGCCCGGGTGAGGAGTTAGGTTGTCGCTTTGGGTGTGTTTCGCATACGACACGGGACAACACCAACAAACACCTGTCAAGAAGGGCCAATTTCATCGCCATTAAACCCGCCGGCGTGGGGCACCGGGTCGGACAAAATGGGGTCAACGTTCTCGGTCATCAAGGTACATTGCCGCCTATCGCGCGAGCCAAGCGTTGCTCTGAAGCGTCCCGCTAACAGCCACCATTCACAGACCTTGATCGTCCCTGCAGTCATCTCCCTCATACTCTTCCTCACAACGACCTTCGTCCTCTACCCGCTCTGGCAACGCTACCGCAATCGATATAGCCAATACCTTCCCCTCGAGACGATATCAAACCAAACGCTATCGCTCCGATCCAGGATACAAGAAGCATTAATTCGCTTCCTAGCGCCGTCAGCATGGCGAGCGCGAGTCGCAGACCGTATTGCGGTAGCTGAGCGAGGCTCTTTTGATTCAGAAGAAGGAGAGGAGCTCGGAGATGTGGATGAGCCTCTTTCAAGAAGAGTGTTGGATCGAGAAAGGGGCATACCCATCGATAATCAAAGAAGGCTTAGCAGAGAGTTGGTCCCCGTATTATAGGTTGCCGTTGCTGTGTGTCCGTGAAAGCTAACTCCTCGGCAGTCTCGAAGAAGGGTTTATGGACGACAGCGACGACGACACAGAAAGTAGTCGAACCCGATAGAGGCTTTCTTCTTTTTGCATGCAGCATGGTGTTGGATAATCAACTTTTTCATCTTTTAGAGCTTTGGGCAAGGCTGGTTTGCCTAGCATCCCTCATGCATAGCCTATTTCCTGCGACACCTTCCCCTACGTCTTTTTAATTTGCGAGCCTCAGGCCGACCATCTTGTCTTTCACCCCAATACCTCTGTCGGTTAAACATAGGACGCAACCCTTTAACCAATCAAGATGACCATGTCCTATTGGTTATATTACTGCGTAGTGCGCGGGCTCACAGTCAAAAAATCCTCTGTGACAAACATATTTCTAGTCTTATGCCCAAAAGAATCTCATCTGTGAAAAATACATGCGAATCCGTGCATTACGCGCGGTGACGATTTCCAAGATCCCTTCTGTTCACACTCGCACGGGTACAAGCATGCATCACATATGCCTTTATCAGGATTCAAGATGGTGAACCCATGCTCAATCAATGGGCGGCCGAGCCCAAGGTCTGGGCCCCCAAGGCCGCTGCAGAACTCGACCGGAGCCTTGAGCGAACCTCGCCTCCAAGAATTTGGTTGCGTTTCCCACGATCACACAAGTAGAAATCCTTCACGCTTGACCCGCATCTATACTGGTATCCTTAAACTGCATATAATCCCAGTAGGCCGCCGAGCCCACCCCAAGCTTTTTTTCTCTCCCTTCTTCTTTGTTCTTTGTCTCACAATCCCGTATGTCATTCCCCCACGCAAGGTAGCGAGCAGCTGCAGATCCCAAGAACAAGATCATCACCATGGCGACTCCCGAGGAACAGGCGACAGAACTCAAAAACAAGGGCAACAAGGCGTTTTCGGCCCACGACTGGCCAACTGCGATCGACTTTTACAGCAAGGCCATCGAGCTAAACGACAAGGACCCAGCATTTTGGTCCAACCGAGCCCAAGTGCGCATTTACCCCTCCAACGGCTCTTCATCCCTGGTCGCGTGACTGATCATGGAATTACCCATTCGCAATAGGCCTACTTGAAGACGGAAGCCTACGGCTTTGCGATTCGCGATGCGTCGAAAGCTATCGAGCTCAAGCCAAGTTTTGTCAAGGTGCGCCATGCCTTTCGTCTCGGGCCCTCGCCCGCGAGCGCGCCGGAGCTCCCCCACCAATCCCGAGTTATTCCCCGTTTTCGCCCGCAACGCTGACAGTCCCGATCCCGAATTCTGATAATATAGGCCTACTACCGACGAGCGACAGCATACGCCGCGATTCTTAAGCCAAAAGAAGCTGTGAAGGACTTCAAGTCGTGCGTCAAGATCGACCCAGGCAACAAGGATGCCAAGCTCAAGCTGGTCGAGTGCGAAAAGATCGTGCGACAGCTCGCCTTCTTCGCCGCCATCGAGGTTGGAGATGAGCCATCAGCTGCCGAGGGACTCGATGTGGACTCGATTGCCGTAGAGCCTGCGTACGATGGGCTGCGGTTAGATGAGAAGGGCATCACGCAAGAGTTTATCGACGACATGACCGAGCGCTTCAAGAACGGCAAGTTATTACATAAGAAATATGTGTACCAGATCATCCTGGCTGTCAAGAAGCTGGTGTACGAGGAGCCAACCATGGTCGAGGTTGAGGTCCCTGAGGACGTCCAGTTGACGGTCTGCGGTGATACTCACGGTGGGTCTCCGAAACTAAGGGGGTGGTTATATGGTGGAAAGAAATTCAAAAGGCTGACACAACACGCGGCAGGGCAATACTTCGATCTAATGGAGCTGTTTAGGTTAAACGGTACACCGGGTGACAAGCACTGGTACCTCTTCAACGGCGACTTCGTCGACCGAGGTTCTTGGTCGACCGAGATTGCGCTGCTTCTCTACGCTAACAAGTGGCTGCGGCCCAAGTCCTTCTTCATCAACCGCGGCAACCACGAAACAGACGACATGAACCGCGTCTACGGGTTCGAGGGCGAGTGCAAGGCCAAGTACAACGAGCGGTAAGTGACCTAGACCGCACCAGCCTAGGCTAAACATCAAAAACTCTAACAATTTCCCAGCATCTTCAAGCTTTTCTCCGAAAGCTTCTCAGCCTTGCCCCTCGCGACCCTAATCGGCGGGAAATTCTTCGTGCTGCACGGCGGCCTGTTCTCAGATGACAAAGTAACGTTGGACGACATTCGTGCGCTAGACCGGCACAAGCAGCGCCAGCCCGGCCAGGCCGGTCTCATGATGGAGATGCTGTGGGCTGACCCACAGACGGAGCCCGGCCGCGGGCCCAGCAAGCGCGGCGTTGGCATGCAGTTCGGTCCGGATGTTACCAAGCGCTTCTGTGAGCGGAACGGGCTGGAGGCGGTCATTCGCTCGCACGAGGTCCGCATGGCTGGGTACGAAGAGGAGCATGATGGGAAGTGCATTACGGGTATGTGTTGGTTCAGCGTTGTGCTTGTTATAGGCTGCGAACTAAATACTGATGCCACCGGTTCTAGTCTTCTCGGCTCCCAAGTACTGCGATATGACAGAGAACAGAGGCGCATACATCAACGTTGGCTCGGACTACAAGCTCAAGTTCTGCCAGTTCGACGCCGTCCCACATCCTAACATCCGGCCCATGGTAAGTGCAGCGAGAGCAAAAATAGGAGCGATTCAGGAGCTAACAGCAATCGCTAGGCATACGCCCAAAACTCGGTGATGTCGTCGCTGATGTAAACTGGACTGGTGGTTTGATGAGAAATCGAAGATATCCGCGGAACATTTACAGGTTGTCAAACATATGTGGTTCCGCGGGATATAATCATGTTGATGCTGGTGTTAGCCATAACGATGCTTATGGTCGTGGATTTCAAGTGATTCCCAGGCGACGCCCGACTTTTCGGGGGGCAAGGGTCGGGTCTGCCGAAACTCGAGTTTGTAGAAGGCTCTCGAAGGACTACCCGCTGTTGCATTACACTATGCTTTGTAAGACCAGAGGCGCGGGCAGCCGCAAACAAGCAGCAAGCTGCCGGTTGGGTTCATGTTGCCGTCAACAGACGGATAGGTCATATCTAGAGACCAGCCAGCCAGCCATTTGACTGGCCAGTTAGCCAGATATAAAACCAAGCAAACAAACAACTCCAATCTCGCTCTCAAGATCATCATTTCTCCCAGGTGCCCTCTTCAACAACCACTCGAACTAACCAGCCAAGCAACCTTGATCGCCCAAGCCCTCACTCAATCCGCCCATACCCCCTCCTCCCCATCCCTACCCACCAAACTCCCCAACCAATCCCCACATGCCTTCACCCCCAAAACCATCCTCTCCCCTCCTCCTGCTCCCGCTCCTACCCCCGAAAACGCCGTAACCCCCGCCACGAACCGTGCCAAATCCTCCCGCGGTACTCGTACCCACGCTTCCCCTCCTCCTCCTCCTGCCTTTCGCCTTGTTGGGCCATGGTCGTTGTCGGTATCATTCCCAACGGCTAGAATATCCACGGGAATGGCGGCGCCCGTGTCACCTAGGAATTGCCGGAGAGCAGCGGTTAGGTAGGCACGGAGTTGGAGGGCGTCGAGAGGTTGTTGTTCCTGGGGTTGTGATTGTGACTGTTCTGGGGGTGGTGGTGATGGCGGTTTGGTGACTGTGAGGTGGATGTAGGACCAAGGGGGGTGTCGGAGAGTGGCGGTGGTGAGGATGCGAGTTCGTGATGTGGCGGTTGGTGTTGAGGAGGGGGGTTCCGGGTTGGTTGTTGGGTTTGGGGGGTCGAGGTCCATTTCTGTGAACATGTTGTCTGACTGGAAGAGTTGCCGATTGTAAGGGGATGTGTGATTGATAGTGAGGTAGACTTTGCCTTAGTCCTTCAATCGGTATGGTTTTGGTGGGGGGGGTTAAAGGTTGTAACAGCCGAAAAAGATTAAACACCACGAGTTGTCAAAGAATCGAGGGAGGGTGAAATCCTCGGGCAATCCTACATGTAGGCTAAAAAAGAATCCAGTGAGACCGCAATATTAGTAGGCGGAGAGGATATCAGGCTTGCTTCGTGACAGCTACGAAAATTCACTTTGAAAGAGTTGTTGACATGAAAGTCAACCTTTCCTTAAAACGGGCTGAAAATCTGAAAGATTACATTCGTTACATTACCATCATGGGCAAGTGTTTAGGCTATCGTTGTATCGGGGTGTAATACTGATCCCTGCATGCAACGACGTCAGACGTCACAGCTCTTGGCTTCTTTCGTGACATGTGCTGCTCACTCGCGCTTTCTCCCAACCCACCTTGTCCATTGACAAATATCAGTTGCCCTTGGAAGGCGCCATCCGAGATGGCAAGGTTTACATGAACGGTTCCTAGTCAAACAGGTAGACCGCATTCGCCTCCCATTTAATTTGCGACCCGATCACAAAAGTCGAAACCATGAGATTCGCGCCTCGAGAGTTACAGTCCATGAACGCCAACGATACGTCCATCCCATCCTCCAATTGGAAAACTCGGCATCACGACCACGCCTAACCGTCCGCTTCATTCGCGCTGGGTGAGGAGCTATGAGCACCTGCCCAGCTCTGGAACCGACTTCGGTCGCATACTTGACGGGTGGCTTTTATCTAGCGAGTCGAAGCCAGAAGGAAGCAGACATTGCAGACACTTGTACCGCCGTTATACCACTCGGCCTCAAACACGACGTAGAACCGGTACTCGACTTGTTACGGGGAATTGGTGTGGTTCTCGGCGTCTTGTACGGCATCCTCTACTTCTTGTGGATGCGTGTAGACTTGAGAGGCGTTGCGCATTTCCTTGGTAAAGCTTTGGGGACCCTAACACCTGTGTTGAGAGTCATGTTTGGTCCAATACTTTGGGTTTTGAACGTCGTGTTTGGGGTCGTGAGCTTCTTTTACCTGTCGATTTTCTCCTTGATAAGTATAATAGTGGGGATTTTGATCTCGCCGTTGCTTATTCCATGGCGCCTGGCCCGCTGGACGTGGGGAGTGATGAACGAAATGTATGAGGAGTTCCAAGTAAGTTTGGCGTCTTTCCCATTCTTTTTCTTCGATTATACTAACACCCTTGACTAGCCGGTTTTTCAATATGTATGTGAACATTGGTTGATCCGGTCCTCGTGTTTTCGGCCATATTCTGCCCTTCTGTACCTGTCGTCTAACACGCTTAATTAGTTCAGCCTCGCTGTCATAATCGGCCTAGTCGCTGGAACAGCCATCGCCTTCCTAACCAGATTCCTCGTGCACCTGCTCCGCACCTGGGTCCCCTTTCTTAGACCACCACGTCAACGCAGACCCACACGAAACCGGCAACCTACGCGCCATCATCAACACCCGGATCACCACGGCACCACCACCACTAGAAGAGACTTGAAGAGCAGCAGCAAGGGCAAAGGAAAAGCCAAAGACCTCCACCCAGACTCGGCGATCTACTGGTCCTCGTCATCATCCGATGACCTTCGTGACTACCGGCGGGACAAATCGTCCGCAGCCACCACCACCGCCACCCCATCGTCTTCCCGCACCAATGCACGGTATCCTTCCACACATGTGGGCGCCTTGCCACCGCTGTCACCATCATCGTCGTCGTCGCTAGCTAAGAGCTCGCGGCGAACACCGCCTGCGGGAGTACGCGTGGCAGATACCATCCATGAGGAATCATCCGACTAGAGCCCGGTGACCTAGTGGATGGGATGCACGGAGTTATTTGTCAAACCTGGTGCTTGTTTGGAGTTTTATGGACTCGTTTGCTTTGCTATTATTTTATCGTCTTATACGTCCGGGACTAGAGCAGGGTGGCGTCATCGCCTGAAGGGGAGAGCTCTTAATCAATATTACCTGTGAAATAAGGAATTACTACACGTTCAAGTATACATGTGATGCTAAATTGTTGGAAACTTTCAAAACAAGTGACGATCGTGACGCATCCTAAAGAGAGACAGGTCACGACAGAGACAAACAACAGGCAGTTAGCCTTACGCTGTCAGCAAAATCATAATCATGATGATACACGCTGAATTTAGCCCACCCGCTTGCTTAGCCCGCCAAAGTACGGGCTCAGAGGGGCCCCGCTTGACAGTGATCAGGATGGGCTTCTTTCCCACCAGTCCATGATCCCAGGTATTAAGTAGATATGACATGCCAGGCCCCCATCCGTCCATCAAACCAACCCCATTAACCGGACACCCGAGCCACTCTCCTACCGCGGTTTTACCTCCGGTACAAGTCAGGATATCTGTCCCGATCTCTCTCGCGGTCCCTGTCCCTCTCCCTGTCTCTATCCCGATCGCGATCTCTTTCGCGGTCCTACCTCCGGTACAAGTCACGATCTCTGTCCCGATCTCTCTCACGGTCCCTATCCCTCTCCCTGTCTCTATCCCTATCCCGATCACGATCCCTCTCGCGGTCCCTGTCTCGGTCGCGGTCCCGGTCGCGAGGCATCGGTGACCGGCTTCTACTAATCGTCCGGCTATTCCGTACCCTCTCCCGGTCTCGATCCCGATCGCGGTCTCTGTCATCGTAGTCCCGTCTCCGGTCCCGCTGATCGTGTCGTCTGTCGTCTCGATCCTCGCGTCTCCGTCTGTCATCCCGCCGTGGTGCGTCTCGGTCGTAGCTGGGGATGTAGGTGTCGACGTCGTTCCGGCCACCACCACCACCACCGGCTCCTCCTCCTCCGCCTCCTCCAGTTCCGGGGCCTCCGCTGCCAGCGGGGGGAGGTGGGCGAGGCGGCAAGCCGCGGTCGCGATGCCACGCGGGGACACGTTCTTCTGGGCCGCGACTGTTGCGCGGGTATCGGCCGCTGTTGACGCCGTTGCGGAAGCCATCGCCGCTGAAGGAGGAGGCGTTGTTGGGCCCGTCGTGGGGGCCGCGGCCGACGGTTCCGCCCTTGGGGGCTGGTGGCAGCGCGGCACGTCGGTCGTGGAACTTGCGTCGGTCGAGCTCGTGGCTTTCCTCGAAGGAAGGGAGCTCGTGGGGTTTGGCGGGGTGGGGGGCTGTGCGGAAGTAAGGGTGTTGAAGGGCATCGTGCGCATTGGTGCGGCTGCGCCAGTCGAGTTTGAGGAGTTCTCGGAGGAGTGAGACGGCGGCGGAGCCGTATTCTCGGAATCGCTGGGCAAGGTTTCCTTGCCGTGGGTGAGGCTGTAGGGCTTCTGCGTTGGGGAGAGACCGCCATCCCGGCATGTTTTCGTCTGTCGGGGTGCCGCAGAGCTCAAAGATGATCTCGAGTTGGTGGCCATCGCTCTCTCCAGCTAGGATCGGTTTGCCAACAAGCATCTCGCCAAATACACACCTACAAAAGTTAGCCAAGAATTCATGGGCAGAATACAGGGGGCAATACATACCCAACGCCCCACATATCAATGGCTGTGGTGTAGCGTTTCAGGTGCATGAGCAGCTCGGGAGGCCGGTACCAACGAGTTACCACCAGGCTAGTATAGTCACGCCGTCCCTCGCCACCGCCCCGGCCCGGCTTCGGGACTTCTCCGTCATAATGCCTCGCGAGACCAAAATCGGCAATCTGGAGGATACCCTTGTTGTTGATCAAAAGGTTGGCCGCCTTCATATCTCGATGCAGAATGTGATTTTCATGGAGATACTTGAGACCTTCGAGAAGCTGCAGCATGTAGCACTTGATCTGAGGCTCCGTAAAGTGCACTGAGGGGTTGTCGAGAAGGCCAGACAGGTCGTGGTCCATGTAGGGCGTGACCATATACATAATAGGCTTCTTGCGCTTGTCGGCTGGAATGAAGGTTAGCGAAAGCTCATAGTCGCAGCTTGGTGTGCGTGGTGGACTTGCTGCTCCGGGTTGGGTGCTCAACCGCCATATCCTCCAGGCGCAAGACGTTGACATGAGACAGAAGCTTCAGAAGCTTGATTTCTCGGAGAGCCGTAATAGGGAACTAGGGGGCGTGTTAGAGAGATTAGTCCCAATAAGAGCGTTGACCGGCACAAACTCACCCCATCCTTCTCATTGTGCATGATGATCTTCTTCAGCGCAACTAGGGCATTTGTCTTCTTTGACCTCGCGCGATGAACCTCGCTGGCAATTGATGTTAACACGATGACTTTGGGAGTGTCGGGATAACAAACCGCAAAAATTTGATTTCTATGTACTCACCCAAAAGTACCCTCCCCCAGCTTGCCCAACACCTCATAATCGGTGATTCGAGAACATCCTGTGAAGCTGTTCTTGGGCCGTTGATGGGCTATTGCGAAACTGCGTGGGGAGGGCGCAGCGCCCGGTTCCTTAGACTCGAGGATGCTCATTGTTGCCAAGGGATGATGCTTTATTGGTTGTCGCTGTTTCCTTGACGAACTGAAAGGGTCGCGACTTAGGGGAAGCGCTTGGGTGAGATGAAGGAATGAAAAGTGTTTTGGTTTGGGAGACGGGGGAGGGGCTTCCGGCACCTCAACGGAAAAGTGCGAGTACCATGGCAGGGCGAGGTGTTATTATGTTCCCCCTCGGACGTCGGCACACAATAGAAAACTTGGGAGATGGGAACCTTTGAATAGGATGGGAGTTCGATTAAAGAAGACTGACGCGACGGGCATGGTGCATTCCAGGCTTGGCACACCCAATTTGAACCTTGCTGGACAAGGCCCACTGGGCCGGGTGCACGGACCTAAGCAGCCCGAGCGAACAAACCCTAACCCTGAGAGAGCTCAGGCTCAGCTGTGCCAAGCAGCTCCATCTCAGAATCTCGAACCACCACTCTGCCCGCATTCACGCCCACCGCGACGACAAACGAACCGACCGGCCCCTGCGTTCACCCAGACGCAGCCCCTCCCCCAATCCAATTCCGAAAGGGCAGCACTCGACTGCCCTGCGACTCTCCATCCATCCCCACACCACACACCGAGCCAGGCACAACAGCTGCCCCCTCCCAAAACAACGCAAGACACCATGCGCCCAGAAATGAATGGCCGGCCGCCGGTGCCTCGGATCTACCGCTTCTTTGGGACTGGTCTGGGAGCAGTGATGTGGTTCTGGGTATGTTTGACACTCAGGGAATGAAAGGGGAAAAGCCGTGAACTAGGATTTGGAAACTGACTTGTTTGTGTGCTCAGATTTTCTACCGGGCGAAGCAGGATGGTATGGCTCCCTAGCTACTCAACAAGTCACTCAATTGTCGAAATACAGTGCTGCGAAAGGCGCTGGGAACGACAGCTAACATGGTTTTACAGGGCCGGTTCTCCTCGGCTGGAAGCATCCTTGGGACCACTAGACGATGTTGGCGAGGTGGGCAGAGCGGGGAATTGGGAGGAAGGACGAATGTCTTTGAAAGCGAGCTCATGCTGAGTGCCTGGGGATGAAGCATTGTACATATTATTGGCGGTGCAGTGCGCTCTTGGATTCACCCACAAGGACGGGCCGGGCTGGGTTGTACCATGAGGTAGTCTTCATCGCACGCCCTGGTCCTTAGGGGGACCATGAGAGGTCTGTCTGGTGATGGACAGCGGGCCATTGGCGGGGTCGGAGGGAAATTCCAAAAGAAATGAACAGTCCAACGTCTTCCCAAGGAATTCGCTAGTGTTCTCTGCCGGTGTTCAACGCTTCTTAGTACATCTACAGCACCATCCCATTGAGTCCGTAAGAACCGAACCATGAACGCAAAATTGAAATCCAATGTATTCGGCGGCTAGTAACTAATTCCCGATGCTAGTCTATATTCTATCAACCCACAAAACACTAACGTCAAATGAATTGATTGCTAGACCGACCAGCATTTTCGAGCTCCAACACCCTTAACAGACTCTATTTTTGTCCTCACAACCCGGTCCACTATCGCTTCTTCGAAACGAGGGCCATTGGTTTTGGTAGGTTGAATTGAGGAGCCCCCATTCTAAAACCATTGTCTAACCACAACGACTTACTCGGTAACCGACTCTCGCGAACGCCCTCAATCTAGGGGAAGAGGACCCTAACGAACTGCTACCCGGGCCCGCACGACCAAGCACCCGCCTCATCTCTGTCGATAATGTACTACAATACTCTTCCGACATACCCTCGGGCTAGCCAAGGGGCCCACCCGTGTATCGTCCAACCTGTGGCATTACGCGACGTCGTACGAGCCAGGGCGGGCTACCGAGGCTCACCTCTACTTGTACCGGCTGGCAGATTGTCCCGCCTAGAACGACAAAAGTCAGTGAAAAGCTGGTTGTCGGCGCGTTCTAGGATCTTGAGGGGGGCCATGAGCGGGCATATCGTCCTGACCAAGAGGAGGTTAGGGAGTGGGTATCGAAGAAGCTGGGGAAACACAAAGCGCCGACGTACGTATTTGGCTTGGGGAGGATAGTATCACAAGAGGATACCCCTAACAAAGAGCGGGAAAGTGCGTAAATTTAAGATAGTGTAGTCAGGAATAAGCTGTTGGAGGTTAAATCTAGGCTTTAAGGCCCGAGAGGACAGGAATCCCTCTCTTCTTTTCTTCTTCTCTTGTATATTAACCGGGGCCGGGGCAAAGAAAATTAGATTGGAAAACAGTTCACTGCTAGTATCAAAATGGACTAGATATATTGTTCAAGTGAAAGACTGCGAAGTGAAGTTTATCATTATTTACTTCGTCGTTATCAGATCCTTCGTCTCCCGATCATGGAGGATAAGATTGTAGTCAGCTAGTATGACCCGCTGTATACCGTATTAAAATCGACGTTGAGCCCCTACTTATATAGGTTAGGCTAGGTTGCCTAGATAAAGTCGGTGCCCTATTACCAGCATTATCATTAGTAATTCTGTCACTGTATATGTGGCCGTTATATTAGGAGACATCGTCTCTCTAGTAGGCGTTTCTGATCCGATCTCTAATCTTGCAGCTCAGCGTACAACAGAAACGAGGTTCACATAAACCCCTACCCCCGACCGGCCAGCTGGTTGGAGAGGCTGTTTCTTACCGAACGAAAGGAAGATAAAATGAACGGGGCAGTAAACTACCACAAGGAGGCTGAAACCCAAACGAACGGAAGCATCAGGGACAGCAGTATAGAAGAGATTTTGAATCGGTAGCACATTATAATTCCTCTAGTCGAGGTCATCCGAGACGCAAAACAGTCCATATACTAGTATGCTCCTTGAATCCACCGCTTTATTAATACTATTGTTTTCTCCTAGTACTTGTATAGATAAGATTATATATCTTCTTGAAAAAGCGGCCACTCTCTATTGCCTGTAATTTCCCTCGACGGTTCAAGCTTATGCCTATGGGTACCTTAGGTATTTAAGTACGGCTTAACATCCGTTCTTGAATCACCTTGTACTGCTTTCTCGTCTTGGTATGTTTCAGCAGCGTTTGCCTTGCCTTCCCAAACAGCCGTGCGAGCGGTTGAAATACCCAGTGCTCCCCGCTCCACGCGAGTATGAAGTACACAACCCCAAGGCCGATGATGACCATCTTGAAGTCCCAGCTGAGATAGGTGAATTGCATCAATTTGTACAGCCAGCCAGGAGGGTAGAGGACCATGAGCAGCGAAATGCAGAGGGTGACGGTGATGGTCGCGACAAATGGCCCTGTTGCTCATGTTAGTTGGAACCATTCATCAACACAATTACTCAAGAACGGAGATACGCACAGTTATGTATCGCAGACCGCCGAAACGGCCGACCAGCGTTGAGGACCACACCGGCGAGGATGTACTCGAAGCAAGATGTCAAGAACAAGGCCGTGTTCTCCGAGTTCTCAATATTCGATTCATCGTGGTTGATGACGGGCGGGATAAACCACGGTTGCCGACGGACAGCCAAAAACGCCGCGGCCTGGATGCCAATGCAGATCAAGATCTGGCCCAGCAGCGGCGTCAGGACCTTGCGTGAGACCAGATCTGCCGTGGGCTTCTTCCGGCACAGCTCCGGGAACGGGCCCGCCCAGCTCATGAAGACAGCGATGGGCAGGATGAGCGCCAGATCAATGAACAGGAACTGGAAATCCCCTAGGTTGGACGCCGACGCGTACAGGAAGCTGACCGAGGTGAACTGGATCGCCGAGTACAAACTCATGTACTTGAAGCAGCTGAAGCTGGTCACCAGCGCGGCTCGACCCTCACGAATCACCTCGGGGACGCAGCGAATGTCAAAGACACGCGAGGTGAACGGCGCCGCGACGGACGCCTCAGCCTCGGAGAGCGAGATGCCCACATCGGCTGCCTTGAGCGCGCCGCAGTCGTTGGCGCCATCACCGCAGAAGCCGCACGAGTAATCAATGCTCTGCAGTTTCTCGACCAGCTCATGCTTCTCGTCGGGGGACATGCGCGCGAATACTTTGCCGGTCACGAGCATTCGGCGCATCACCTCGGGCGGGGCAAAGTCAACGACCCAGCGGAAGACGTCACCGCTGACGGCTAGGGAGTAGTTGCGCAGGTCGGAGATGTTGTAGGGAAGGGATGCGTCCTCGGATGGTGGCACCGGTAAGGGGAGGAGCGTGTTCGGGTCCAGCTGGTAAGCTTGGTTATCGATGCTTTCCCACTGCAGGCTGGCGTTGGGATCCCTGGCATGGCCGGTGAGAAACCGGGGGATGAAGCAATGGGCGGTTTTGTTAATCATGCCGCACTCCCTCGCCACGCTGACCGCCGTCAGGATATTGTCCCCCGTAATCATGACGGTGCCAATATTCGAATCGAGCAGTTCTTTGAGAACAGCCGCCGTGGTGGGTTTCAACTTGTTTTCAAAAATGATGAACCCGACAAAGTCGAGATCGGCCTCGGTTTGTTCTCGCTCCAGCTTCTGGGCCTTGACCCAACTCAGCTTTTTGATATGCTTCGTGGCACAGCCAATGACGCGGTATCCTTTGTGTGTGTAATAGGAAAGGAGCTCGTCGTAGTCGGCAGGGACTGTAAAGATATGTCAGTATCCGTAACCGGATTAACAATGGCCGCCTTGAATACGAGAATGCAACTTACATGTCTCTGGTCGGCATATCTCTCGCATGCACTCAGGCGCCCCTTTGACGTAGATATCCCCACTTGGGCTGCCAAATGTCCGAACAAGAACACTCGCACGGCGAAGCTGGGAGACAAACTCAAAGGACTTCAGAACACCAAGCTCAAACGGGACCTAAAGTCTATTAGCCAATTTCGAGGAGACACGAAGTTGCGGTATGGACGCCTTACCGATTGCTCCGAGGTTTGCCCTGTACCGTTGGCCTCTCGCTTGATGTCTGCTGGCGGCCGGGCAACTGAAGGGCGGAGGTTTCCTTGCTCTTCGTCGTCGGCATTGGCGCCGTCCAGATTGCCCTCTTCAAAAGACCACCCAGTGAACTCAAACATCTTGAGATCCAGCGGGTCGCCAACCGGTTCGCCATCCACCGTCCGCAGCGAGTGACAAGTTGCCATAGTGTAGAGCGCAGCGTTTCGTGCTTGGTTGTCCGCATCCAGCTCGCCGGTTCCTCTCCTGTGGCCTGACATCAAGTCATCGGGTTGGGTAAAGAGCTCGGTAAACCGGTTCGTAGTCCGGGACACAACGCGGACACCGAGGATGTCTAGCCCTTCCTCAGTCAACGTCCCCGTCTTGTCGAAGCACATGAGGTCCAGCTTGCCGCCTACGTTCACTCTTTGCGGGCTGATACAAAAGATTTGTTTTGCCTTCAGCCTCCTCAAGGCAAAACTGGTTCCGATAGTCAGGGTCGCAGGGAGCGCCGGTGGGACCACAATCGTGATGAGATCCAAGGCACGGATGACAATCAAATGCCATTCCAGGTCGAGTCGAATAAAGTTGACTAGCGATGCGGTAAATCCGACAAGTGCTACACAGGCCATGACGGAGATGTATCGGAACGAGTCTCGGTAAAATTTAAAGCCTGAGGGCTTAGGAAAGAGCATGGAGCGGACCAAGGCACCTTTCGTCGTGTTGAAGCCGGTTCTTACAACCATAGCAAGCGCCACGGCTTCTTCGTCTTGATTTTCCTGTGGTCGTCGGGCGCGGATGATCTTGGTGCCGCAGAATAAGAAGTTCTTTGCCACCTCGGGCAGCATAGTGGACGCCGCTAGGTCTAACCGTCGAAGGCTGTCGTCTGTGGCCGGAATTTTGGAGACGGGAACGGATTCGCCGGTGAGCATGCTTTCATTGACGATACAGTCGCCGCTGAGCAGCAGACTGTCTGCTGGAAACTGGCCAAGGCTCGGATCGCTGACTTCGTAGACATCGCCCGGCACGAGGTCACTCGATGGGATATTCCGCCCTTGAGACCGTTAGCTTTAGACCCGGCAACTTCAAAAGCCGAAAGTGTGGCCACATACAGAACCCATTTCGAAGAACGCGAACGTCACAAACAAATCGGGAAATCTCACGGAGCCGTTTCATGGTCTAGCATACACACAATCCCGATTAGCCACATACTCCAAGGCGTCACTAGAAGGTTGTCACTTACAGCTCTCGTCTCGATAAGCGTGGTTATGATACTGCCGACAGATATGACAAATATGGCAACGGCGTAGTAGTAATATTGGTCAAGCGACCAAAGAATCAAACTGGCAATTTGAAAAACGTAAAAGGGGTGGAAAACCTGTCTTTGATTAGAGCTCGTAAACAAACTAGCTTCCGGTTCGAAGTGAGAAACATACCTCATCCACAAGCAGCCGGAACACCGACTTTTGCTCGATATCAATGAGATTCTCTCCAAAGACCACATCCCGGTGCGTCTTCTCTTCGCTGTCGATTCCGGAACGGATCTCGCGGACGTTGGACCACAACGGGTCTTTCCATCCAGTGGATATCTGAAACTTGTCGGTTGTTGGGTTGAAAAAGAATCGGACGTAACGGTAATCCAGCATCCGCAGGTCCCGCAGGATGGGGTCTTGATCTTCATCCATGAGATAGGACGACATTTTCCCGGGAGCTCCAAACACCGTTGACAGCGACCTCCCGTACGGCCGCGACGAGACATCCAATATCGCCATTTCGTTCCACTGGTTTTCCACCACCACCCATTCGCAGTCACGAAGAGGTGAAGGTCTGCCAACTAGCTTGATATGCCATCGCGGGAGCCAGCGAAAAATAAGCCACCCAAGTCCAACCGTCAAGAGGCACAACAGTATGTATATCGCGAAGCCCACGCGGCTCGTCCGAAAACCCGCGATGGCGATGTACAGATCCTCGTTCACCATGTACACTTTCTGGCTGTGTCGATTCGCCCCGTACCCGCTACCCGCGGAGATACTGCTGTCGTGCCGCAGCAGCAGCCGGCTCCTAACGGACCCCCTCGACTGTGTCGACGTTCGGCGGAGAAAGACATGATCTCCATAGGCGGAATTGCGCTCCATATCGGTCGAGTCGTCCTGGTCCTCGAGAAGCCGGTCTTCTTGGTCGAAATCGTCTTCGAACGGTAGCTCGTCGAGATCGTCCACCGAAGGTCGTCCGTTGGGTGCGAACACCGATGCAATGAGGCTCGCGCGGTGACGGTCCTCTTCTTCGTCCTGCTCCTCCTGCTCCTGGTAGAAGGAGAAGCTGGCAGTCGAATCGGCACGGGAACGGCGGTGGCTAAAGGCAGAGACACTGGTGGGGAGAGACTCGGCGACTGGACCGGCAAAGAGCTACATTTATCATCCCGTTTAGTTGTGAGTAACGTTAGGTAACAGCACCAAGATGCACAATGCATATGCAGGTCAGGTGGCAGAGGGCCGTCTAAGGTTTGCTGTATGTCTTACCTCTTCGTGTGCCATCTCGACCCCCTCAAAGATGCTCGCGCTACTTTCGTTCTCTCCATGCCGATAAAACTCGCTGCCGTTGCCATTCTCACCTCCCCCCAGCGCCCCTCTATCGACGCTCTCACGCGCCGAACCATCGCGTGAATCCATCTCGGTTTTCTCAGCTTCCAACTCCTCAGGAAGCCGACGTATGGTACCGAAACCTTATCCAGAAACCTGTGCGCATTGTCGACAGTTTCGCAACAACAATTGATTTGATAACCACTAGGCAAAGGAAGAGCAAGGCCTTCCAATGCTCCTGCTCGCCTAGCCCCCCCAATCCCGAATTTCAGCGTGTGGGGTGCGTGGATCGCAGCGCAAAGGTGAGGGTCCGTGGAGTTGACAATCGACTTTTGTTGTTGGAGGAAACTAAAGCGAGGTGACGTCGCGTGGACACACCCGCTGCCGAGAAATGTACCCCGGTAGTTGCATCGCGGGGATCGTGGATTCCTTGGTTCCGGATCTGCTTGGCATTCCCGGGTTTCTGGGAGACGGCTGATTTCATCTCAAATACCCCCGGTTCGTGACGGCTTGGGCGCCGACGTCGTATAAGCCAGAAGGACGACGTTATTGAAAGTCACTCAGATCAATCTAGGTGCTTCATTCAATCAAAAGGGCAGAGCACACGTTACAGTGCGCGTCCGGCTGTGTTCCGACGTGACAGACCCACACAGACTGCACGCTAACTGTTGCCCTGGGCTGCTGGTCCGTAAGGAGTGCACAATATAATTACATCTAGTTGACAACGTGCTTGACGTTCAGATGGCCAATCGAGTGGTAGGAACCCATAATTTGTAAGAATGAGCGAAGAGACTGAAGACGGGTGTGGCTAGGTCACACCAAGAAGACTTCTACGTCTCGTGCAACGCTCAGGTAGCATGGCGCAGTGCGCATTGTTTGGGCATGTAAGTGTTTGTTTTGTTCCTCGGTTGTCTTTTCCCTAAAGACGAGAAATAGCGAACAGGGGGGAATTCCTCATACTCCGGGCCTGCATATCACGTTAGTGCCACGACCTTCTGAAAGAGGTGTTGGCAGTCTATCCGATTCCCACCAAACGCGTTTTTAGCAGTTGACTGCAAACGAAAAAAAAGAAAAGAGAAAAAAAAGAGGACGATAAGCCCAAGGTCCAAGCAGCCGGCCTAGCCGTGCTTTTTTGCTGGCTCGTTTCCCCATGTGGCTCAAAGCCCGTTTGCAAATGGCCCTTGCTGCACTTCAGCTGGAGTAAAGCCCGAAGTGGCCCAGTCTTTCTGCCAAGTCTGTGAAAGTGGACGGACAGCAAGTGTTCGAGGCCCAAGATACAACTCGTCTCCCTGGCATGTGGGACCAGTCGGGAGGCAAGGAACATTCGTGGGCCCCTGGAACCTTCACCGTTGGTGATGCCGAAAGTCGATGACATGTCGCCTTACCATAAGGAAGCAAGTTACTGAGCGGTGAAGGCTCGTTCTACCAGGCGCTTCCGTTTCAGGGAATCGACGTTAGAGGCGGGAAGCCGTGTGAATTGAGCTAATGTGCCACGTCAAGCAGCAAGCAGCGGTGTTTGGGGGTAAAGGCCCCAAACGCTCACCCAACAGCCACGTAAAACCCGAGGGAAAGGGGATTGGAGGCGGGACGTGAAGACGGAAAGACGGGAGAGTGACAGACTGGCAGTCTATCGTCTGCACTGTAATGCATCTCCATGTAATATCTGTTGAATTTATGGCTCTCAAGCACGTAACTGGGGCATGTTGGTAACGTTATGTAGCAAACGCCTGAGGCGGCGAAGTTGAGAAAAAGTTCGAGGAGGGGGACCCCCATGTTGCCTTGAGCACGCCCACACACCACACAAGCCACTGCCCCGCAAATTTTCTTAGAAGAATGCCCCAGCGGTGCAGCTTTTCCCCTCCCTCAACATTTCTCCAGCAGAAAGGAAGCCACAGACCTTCTTCGGCCGGTTTTTAAGTTTTTTGTCAACCGACAACTTTCTTTTCTCCTCCACCATCCCCGACCCGCTCCTACATTATCCAAATCTATCTTCCGACCACCTACCATCCCATCACTCAGTCAATCAAACAATCATCGCCATGGCTGAGCCGATCAAGAACAAGCGGCCCGACCCCGCGGCCCCGTATGTTTTCCCCGTCGCGATAAAGAAAAAGCCCCCAAACGCCGGCCACCCGCGCACAGCACGGAACGGTCACGGTCGCGACAGGAAGATTCACTAACACGCGTCCGGTTCAGTACCCCTCAGAACACCCCGGCGAACGCCGCCCCTATCTCGTCGCACGCCCAACAGCCAGGCGTCGACAGCATCAAGGAGGGTTAGTATTTGATATCTCCCGTCGTCGCCCCCCCTGCTGCCCAACGGAGCCCAGCATTCCAATTTTAATTTTCACCCGCTCACCACTGCATGCAAACAGAGGACCTCACAGCCGCCTCCATCTTTGCCAAGGACCCCCGCCTCGTGTCGCTTATCCAGGGTCGCCTCGGTTCCCTGATCGGTCGCTCGTCCGGCTATGTTGAGACCCTCCCCGCCGAAGTCAAGGCTCGCGTCTCGGGCCTGAAGGGCATCCAGAAGGAGCACTCCAAGCTCGAGGCCGAGTTCCAGGAGGAGGTGCTTCAACTCGAGAAGAAGTACTTTGAGAAGTTCACCCCTCTGTATGAGCAGCGCTCCGGTATCGTGAATGGCAAGAGCGAGCCTACCGAGGACCAAATTAAGGCCGGTAAGGAAGACGAGGAGGAGGAGGAAGAGGAGGACCAGGATGAGGAGGAGTCCGCCGAGAAGGGCAAGATCCAGGGTATTCCGGAGTTTTGGCTGTCCGCCATGAAGAACCACATCTCGCTCGCCGAGATGATTACCGACCGCGACGAGGAGGCTCTCAAGGAGCTCATCGACATTCGCATGGAATACCTCGACAAGCCCGGCTTCCGCCTCATCTTTGAGTTCAACGAGAACAACTTTTTCACCAACAAGACTGTTACCAAGACCTACTACTACCAGAACGAGAGCGGTTATGGCGGTGACTTTATCTACGACCATGCCGACGGTGACAAGATTGACTGGAAGAGCGGCCAGGACTTGACCGTACGCATTGAGCAGAAGAAGCAGCGCAACAAGAGTAAGTGAACTCCTCATAGATCTGGCCGACCATTCACACCATTCTTTTCCAACTAACAAAACAAATCACAGCTACCAAGCAGACCCGCATTGTTAAGAAGACCGTCCCCACTGAGTCCTTCTTTAACTTCTTCTCGCCCCCCAAGGCCCCTTCGGAGGAGGACGACGACGCTGCCTCCGACATTGAGGAGCGTCTGGAGCTCGACTACCAGCTCGGCGAGGACATTAAGGAGAAGCTCATTCCTCGTGCGATTGATTGGTTCACCGGCGAGGCCCTCGCTTACGAGGAGATCGACGAGGATGATTTGGGCGAGTTTGATGATGAGGATGATGAGGACGAGGATGCCAGTGAGGACCAAGACGACGAGGATGAGTCTGAGGAGGAAGAGGTAAGCTCCCTAGGGAACCGTTTACGGTTCTTTTTCTCCTCGTCGCCTAAACGCTTGCGCTAACACCGTCTAGGATGATGGCTCCTCGAAGCCGAAGCAGGAGCCTACTGAGTGCAAGCAGAGCTAAGCGACCACCTCTCTCTATGACAATCCGCCGGCGTTCTTAACAAGGATGCCAAGCCCGTCGGCCCGTCAGTTGGCTCCCACATTCCATAATCATCTCCTTACACACGGCGTTCAGATACGTTCCGCGGCTTAGGTGCGGGCGGCATGCCTTGTTGCTGTAGATGTAGCTTAGGGGGGCACCAAGTCCTAATACGAGGGGAACGTCTCTTGCAAGCACGTCCAAGTACACTGTGTTTTCTGGGTGTTTTTTCCGTACTGCTTTTCTTTTTCGGGGAAGGGTGGCTGGAGGATTGGTTTTTGCGGCTCACTAGGTGCTTTTCCCCAGTGGCGGCACAGAGCAAGGCGGTATAAAAAAAAGAAACCGACCAAATGTTTTGCTTTGCAGAACGGGAATTTCGGGAACACAGACAGCAGTGGGTGTCACACGTTAGGTCGCAAGATTCAAACTAGTACGTTGCAGATGTGATGCTTTTCCTTGAATTTTTTGGTGCTTGTGACATGGCCATTCAGAAAAATGGGGGTGAAAATAATGGTACCTCCGGGTTCGGTGGTTCGGCGTGGCGTTCCGATTCGGAGTCACGGAGGTATCGGCAAGGCTCTTTCCCCGAGGACGCCGACCGTCGAGCGTCTTCCCACATTTCCACATTTCCCACATGGCACGAAGGAGGCATTTCGGTCATTGATCAAAGATGACTGTGCTGGTAAACAAATACCCGAATCTCCTAGGTATCATGTAGGAAGAATATTGAAAGGTGATAAACCGGGTAATTGTTTTACTTCTCTCGGCGTTGCTGGACCTTAAGGTTTTACCCACGCACCCCTTGATGTCTTAGTGGCATGTTTTGGAGATTTCAGCTGCATGGACTCGACCTCATAGTGGGGTTGACGGCCCCAAGAAACCAGGTTAGTCAACAGAATGAGTCTTCAATCCTCAAACCAAAGCACCGCAGCGGGTAAAATGGAAAATTTGAACCACATAACGACCGTCGTAGCCAATGCAAGCTGTTGCCCAGGGTCTCGACCGAACCGAGGAGTCAGCGTCAGCGGCTGATATTTCGTCATGAAAGTCTTTTACGTTTCTGCAGTGAGTCAACCCCGCTATAAAACCTCCTGCCCCACCATAACGTTAAATAACATCCCACCTGAACCGTGGGGTTCTTTTGCTCGTGTCAATCCATCAAGTGCCAACCTTACCCAGCGCCCTTTAAAAGCTCCACGATTTCTCCTAGCCTCATCCATACCTGCAAGTGGATTCTGGTTAAGCCCAAAAAAATAAATCCACCGCGCCCGACTTCCGACCTCTTTCCTTCTTTTTACCATGACAAGCCCAAGAGACATCGCACGAGGCGCCCACGCCCACAGTTCGGTCTCATACAGCCTCAGCAATTCTCCCACGATGGCCTTCCATTCGCCGCCCGCCAGCGGTAGCTACCTGACGGGATCGTCATTCCCACACCGGGCCACTCCGGGGGGTGCTACTGGTGCGCCCTCGGGCAAGCAACTCAAGCCCTTCAACACCGAAGATATTAAGATCCTGCTCTTGGAGAACGTCAACCAGACTGGCCGGGACATCTTGACGGCGCAGGGCTATCAGGTCGAGTTTTTGAAGACTTCGCTGCCGGAGGATCAGCTCATTGAGAAGATTAGGTGAGTTTGGATGTTTGTGGATTTTACTTTGTTTCTTCTTCGGTGGTTGTGTTTTTCGGGGCTTCTCCGTATTCGGAGTTGCACCGCATCTTTTACCCCTGGACGAACCCACCCCCAAAACCCCGTGCAGAGAAGTTGTTACACATGGTTCAAAACTCAGCTATTGTATTGGGAATTTGAGGCTTGAATTTGCTTGCGAATTGGACGGAAGTGTGGGCTTGGGATTCTAATATCTCATTTTTGCCTGTTATAAGTCGGCCACGGGGGTGTACTGGGATAATTCCATAAAATAGCGACAGCTGACTCAGAATAGGGACGTACATGTCATTGGCATCCGCTCCAAGACAAAACTTACCGCGAAGGTGCTGCAAGAGGCCAAGAATCTGCTGGTGATCGGCTGCTTCTGCATTGGTACCAACCAAGTAGACCTGGACTACGCGGCCAAGCATGGTATCGCCGTCTTCAACTCGCCGTTCGCCAACTCGCGCAGTGTCGCTGAGTTGGTGATTGCCGAGATTATCACGTTGGCCCGGCAATTGGGCGATCGCTCCCTCGAAATGCACCGCGGCACCTGGAACAAGGTGAGCGCCAAGTGCTGGGAGATCCGCGGCAAGACGCTCGGCATTGTCGGGTACGGCCACATCGGCTCGCAGCTATCGGTCCTCGCTGAGGCTATGGGCATGTCGGTCATCTACTACGACGTCGTGACCCTAATGGCCATCGGTTCGGCGCGTCAGGTGCCCACGTTGGAGAAACTCCTGGAGGAGGCCGACTTTGTCACACTGCATGTGCCTGAGACGCCAGAGACCAAGAACCTCATCTCGGTCAAGCAATTTGAGCACATGAAGGAGGGCTCGTACCTCATCAATGCCAGCCGCGGCACCGTCGTCGACATCCCCGCCCTCATCAAGGCGATGCGTGCCGGCAAGGTCGCCGGCGCGGCCCTGGACGTGTACCCCAACGAACCGGCCGCGAACGGCGACTACTTCGTGAACGACCTCAACACCTGGGCCGAGGACCTGCGCGGCCTGAGCAACCTCATCCTCACCCCGCACATCGGTGGTAGCACGGAGGAAGCACAACGCGCGATCGGCGTCGAAGTGGCCGACTCGTTGGTGCGGTACATCAACCAGGGCATCACGGTGGCCAGCGTCAACCTGCCGGAGGTGACGATGCGTTCGCTAACGCTGGACGAGGAGAACACGGCGCGTGTTATTTACATCCATCGCAACGTGCCCGGTGTGCTGCGCATGGTTAACGATATCTTGCGCGAGCACAACGTCGACAAGCAAATCTCGGATTCTAAGGGCGATATTGCCTACCTCATGGCGGACATTAGTGATGTCAAGACCGAGGAGATCAAGCAGCTTCGTGACAGCCTCGATTCGCTCAAATCGCGGATTTTGACGCGTGTGCTATACTAGACGTGGGAATGGAGAAAGTGGCTGACAGAGGGAGACCGGACGGTGATGGTTGGGTATATATGTCAACAGCATTTGGAGTATGCCGGAGTTTGATATGATTCTAGGCATCAAGGTGTTTCAAGGGCATATGTTCAACATTGAAGGAGCTCATGATTTCCTTTTTTCTTGTCTTTCAACATACATGCGGTTCTAGGGAAAAGAGCAGGTCGGATCATGCGGGAGCCTGGAAGCAAGGATGGTCGGCATATTTTGCATATCTGGTTGAGTGGGGAAAGCAACCCACAGAGGAGCTGGCGTAGATCGAAACAGCCATCGAAACAAAATGAACCGAAGCATCTCGTTACCCGGTTTCCTGACTTGAATGTTGTCAATTGCCGATGCCTTTGGCCCTCGTTTCCAGGTTTGTGACTTGGGTGGGAGATCAAAAAAGGGGCCCATGCTGCAAACCTGAAACAGTTCCCGGATCTCTGGGAAAACGTGCGGGAGGGCTTGCAGAAACATTCATATTCGCGAGATGAAGGAGCATAGTTACGGTATAGTTACTCGGAAAGGGGGCTACTATAGGTACTAGTGTACTACATCAAAGGGGTCTTCTCCATGTTATAACGCTTCGTCCTCTCCTACACAATAATTACGCAGTATGGCTCGTTTTCTTCTTTCGCAACGTTCAAGGAGATGGAGGAATTGGAGAGCAATGTCTTGGCATTGCTGGGGAATGGCGTTTGGTGGGCGGTGAGCGAGAGTTCCACATGGTTGGGGATGCAAGAGGATGGATGATGGATGGCTGGCCCGCTGTTGAACCCCGACCCCCCTCGCTTCCTGAACTGCCCGCTGTTTGCCAATCGAGGTGCTGTATTTTTCGTGAGGTGGCTGGCTCGTTAAGGGGCTCCATCCGTCCTCCCATGATTACTGCAGAAATACAGCATGTGTGTTTTCTCGGAGCCTCCCGTTAACTAAAAGGATGATGTGTTGTGTAATGGTGTCCGACCGCTTGCTTGCATGAGCAGCCACATGGTATCTGTGGAGGGAGAGAGTGACCGAACAGTGAATTGCTCCACAGGGTAGACTCGTGCGGGGATTCGAAGATAGGAGAGAGGCTTCACTAAAGGCATCGTAGAACGCTTGTTTTCGATGTATGAATTGGTACTCTTGTCGTCCGTTTGGCTTAACAAAACATTTCCTTGACGTTACAGCACAGCGTCGAGTTGCGAGCCGAGTGCTTGGTTTTCCCGTTTTAACCCACGTTGGCCAGTGCTCTGTTCCTCAACCCCAGACTCCTGTCCCTTGGTTGAGGTCCCGCTTTACCGATTGTTACATACATCCTGGTTTCCTCTCACACCTCAACTTTGGGCACCCCCATGCATCTTTTTTTCAGCCCCCTGAACTCGAAGAAACGGCATTTCCGAGATTTTTGTGCCCGCCTTCGTTGCCGAAAGGAGCACGCCAGTTCTTGCACGCGTTCTCCGGTCCCCGATGAGGCACGCACCTTCTTAGATTATTTCCTTCTTCTTTCCGACCTTCTTGGCAACCCCATCGCCGAAGCCGTCGTCAAACGCTGAAAGCGGAGACTCTTTCGTGCCGAAACTTACATTCTTACGGTATTCTTTCACGAATGCCATCTCCAATCCACAGCGCATCCACCCTCCAAGCCCGCCTCTCCTGCATCCTGCACCGCTGTCCGCCTGACTGCGCGCAACATCGACAACCTCGACATTTTTTATCGTAGCCGCCGACCTTTTCTGCTGGCCAGCCCGCGACGACACCGGGCTCTTGAAGCCGCCAGCTCCTTAAAACCGTTCCTTATACCCCCCACCCACTTTTTCTTAGCTCCATTCGTTTGAACCCCCCCACAACCGGGTCCAATGTCGGAGAGCTATGATGTCGGCACGAGAGCGTGGCAGCCCGACGCGACGGACGGCTGGGTCGCGTCTGAGGTTATTAAGAAGACGATAGACGGGTCGAAAGTCACACTCGAGTTCCAGTTGGAAGATGGCGAGGTACGCGTTCTCTGGGCTTTGCGCGGGCTTCGAGCCCCTCTCCCGTTACAGTCCTATGGGTCGAGCTTCCCTAGTTGCTGACCTTTCGGTATGCTGTAGGTCAAAAAGTTGGAGGTCTCTCTAGAGGCGCTCCAGTCGGGGAACGACCCGTCGCTGCCACCATTAATGAACCCGACCATGCTCGAGGCCAGCGATGATTTGACGAACCTCTCGCATCTCAACGAACCTGCCGGTAAACCATCCCTGACTCTGTGGTACTGTGATGGGGGGCCCTATGCTGACACTCCTTGCGACCACCAGTCTTGCAAGCCATCCGTCTCAGATACCTTCAGAAGGAAATCTACACATACTCGGGTATTGTGTTGATCGCCACCAACCCCTTCGCACGAGTCGATTCTCTCTATGTCCCCGGCATGGTCCAGGTCTATGCCGGGAGGCAGAGGGCTACCCAAGCACCCCATCTTTTTGCCATTGCTGAGGAGGCTTTTATGTACGGTTCTACACCGGAAGGGGGGAGGCTTTGGTCCACCCGACGGAGAGTATGTTGCTGACGATTTCCTAGGGACATGTTGCGAGATGGGAAGAACCAGACCGTTGTTGTCTCCGGTGAATCCGGTGCCGGCAAGACTGTTAGCGCCAAGTACATTATGAGATACTTTGCGACAAGAGAGTCCCCCGACACCCCCGGCTCGCGGGTGAAAAAGGGCCCCGAGGCCATGAGCAAGACGGAAGAGGCCATTCTTGCGACAAACCCGATCATGGAAGCCTTCGGTAACGCCAAGACCACGAGAAACGACAACTCGTCACGGTTCGGTAAATACATCGAAATCATGTTCGACAAGGGGACCAACATCATTGGTGCCAAAATCAGGACGTATCTGCTGGAGCGGTCAAGACTGGTTTTCCAGCCTCTTAAGGAGAGGAATTACCACATCTTCTACCAGCTTGTGGCCGGTGTGACGGAGAAGGAACGCCAGGAGCTCGGTTTGCTCCCGATTGAGCAGTTTGAGTACCTCAACCAGGGCAACACCCCAACCATTGACGGTGTCGACGACAAGGCCGAGTTTCTTGCCACCAAACAGTCGCTCAAGACGATTGGTGTCAGTGACGCGGACCAGGCCTCGATCTTCAAGTTGCTTGCGGGTCTTTTGCATTTGGGTAACGTCAAGATCGGCGCGACGAGGAACGACAGCGTACTCGCGCCCACTGAGCCGGCGCTTGTCAAGGCTTGTGATATTCTTGGAATTGATGCTGCTGAATTCGCCAAGTGGGTTGTTAAGAAGCAACTCGTGACGCGTGGAGAAAAGATCACATCCAACCTCACTCAAGCACAGGCCATTGTTGTTCGGGATTCAGTTGCCAAGTTCATCTATTCGAGCCTCTTCGACTGGCTGGTGGAAATTATCAACCGGAGTCTGGCCACGGATGAGGTGCTCAGCAGGGTCAACTCCTTCATCGGTGTGCTTGATATCTACGGCTTCGAGCATTTCGCCAAGAACTCGTTCGAACAATTCTGCATCAACTATGCCAACGAGAAGCTACAACAAGAATTCAACCAGCACGTCTTCAAGCTCGAGCAGGAAGAGTACCTGAAGGAGCAAATCGACTGGACCTTTATCGATTTTGCCGACAACCAGCCTTGTATCGACTTGATCGAGGGCAAGCTCGGTATTCTTTCCCTGCTAGATGAAGAGTCCCGGTTGCCCATGGGTTCCGACGAGCAGTTTGTGAACAAGCTGCATCACAACTATGCGGCCGACAAGCACAAGTTCTACAAGAAGCCCAGGTTCGGAAAGTCGACCTTCACCGTGTGTCACTACGCCGTCGACGTCACGTACGAATCGGAGGGTTTCATCGAAAAGAACCGTGACACCGTTCCGGACGAGCACATGGCTGTTCTGCGCGCCTCGACGAACAAGTTCCTCGGTGCTGTGCTCGACGCGGCCTCTGCGGTGCGGGAGAAGGACGTTGCCTCGGCAAGCTCTAATGCAGTGAAGCCGGTAGCGGGCAGGAGGATCGGTGTCGCTGTTAACCGCAAGCCGACACTGGGTGGTATCTTCAAGTCGTCGCTGATCGAGCTCATGCACACCATCAACAACACCGATGTGCATTACATCCGCTGTATCAAGCCGAACGAGGCCAAGGAGGCGTGGAAATTCGAGGGCCCTATGGTGCTGAGCCAACTCCGTGCCTGTGGTGTGCTGGAAACAGTGCGCATAAGCTGCGCAGGTTATCCTACTAGGTGGACCTACGAGGAGTTCGCGCTGCGGTACTATATGTTGGTGCCATCGTCCGAATGGACGTCGGAGATCCGGGACATGGCCAATGCCATCTTGACTAAGGCTCTGGGCACTAGCACTGTTAAGGGCATGGACAAGTACCAGTTGGGTCTCACCAAGATTTTCTTCCGTGCCGGTATGCTGGCTTTCCTCGAGAACCTCCGTACCAGCCGGTTGAACGACTGCGCCATCATGATTCAGAAGAACCTCAAGGCCAAGTACTACCGCAAGAAGTACTTGGATGCCCGGGCCTCTATCATCGCCTTCCAAGCGACAACGAGGGGTTTCAAGGCGCGTGCGTCGGCGCAGGAGATGCGGACTATCAAGGCCGCCACGACGATCCAGAGAGTGTGGCGCGGTCAGAAGCAGAGGAAGCAGTTCCTCCGCATCAGAAACGATGTTATTCGTGCCCAGGCTGCCTTCAAGGGCTACCTGCGCCGCAAGGAGATCATGGAAACCCGCATGGGCAATGCTGCTCTCATCATCCAACGCAGCTGGCGGTCCAGGAGACAGCTCCGGTCTTGGAGGGACTACCGCAGGAAGGTGGTCATTGTCCAGAGCTTGTGGCGTGGGCGGTCTGCTCGCAAGGAATACAAGGTCATCCGCGCCGAGGCTCGCGATCTCAAACAGATTTCCTACAAGCTGGAGAACAAGGTGGTCGAACTGACGCAGTCTCTGGGCACCATGAAGGCACAGAACAAGGAGCTCAAGACGCAGGTGGAGAACTACGAAGGCCAGGTCACCATCTGGAGAAACCGTCACAACGCTCTGGAAGCGCGGACCAAGGAGCTGCAGACTGAGGCCAACCAGGCCGGTATCGCTGCGGCTCGTCTCGAGGCGATGGAGGCCGAGATGAAGAAGCTGCAGGTGAGCTTCGAGGAGTCGGTAGCGAGCGTCAAGCGGATGCAAGACGAGGAGAGGCAACTGCGCGAGTCTCTGCGGGCAACAGGCTCCGAGCTGGACGTGGCCCGCGAGGAGGGCCAGCGGCAAGAGGCCGAGAAGAACTCCCTGCGGCAACAATTGGCCGAGCTTCAGGAGGCGCTCGAGCAGGCCCGGCGGAATGTGCCCATCAACGGCGAGGTCCTCAATGGCAACGTTCCGCCCCCGGCTGCTCCCACCGGTCTTATCAATTTGGTGTCTGCTAAGAAGCCCAAGAGGCGGAGCGCTGGTCCCGAGGTCCGTGAGATGGATAGGTACAGCACGACCTACAACCCACGCCCAGTTTCCATGGCTGTGCCGGGCATGAACCGCCAAACCACCTTGTCTGGCTCCACGTACATTCCCGCTGCCGATAGCATCGAGCTAGAACTCGAGTCCCTACTAGCTGACGAGGAGGGTCTCAACGAGGAGGTTACGCTAGGTCTCATTCGCAACCTCAAGATCCCGTCCCCATCGGGCAACCAGCCGCCGTCCGACAAAGAGGTCCTCTTCCCCTCATTCCTCATCAACCTGGTCACATCCGAGATGTGGAACAACGGGTTTGTCAAGGAGTCGGAGCGCTTCCTCGCCAACGTCATGCAGTCCATCCAACAGGAGGTCATGCAACACGACGGCGACGACGCCATCAACCCCGGTGCTTTCTGGCTTTCGAACGTGCACGAGATGCTCTCCTTCGTGTTCCTGGCTGAGGACTGGTACGAGGCGCAAAAGTCGGACAACTACGAGTATGACCGCCTTCTCGAGATCGTCAAGCACGATCTGGAGAGCCTTGAGTTCAATATCTACCACACCTGGATGAAGGTGCTCAAGCGCAAGCTCCAGAAGATGGTCATTCCCGCCATCATCGAGTCGCAGTCGCTGCCCGGTTTCGTGACCAACGAGAACAACCGGTTCTTGGGCAAGCTGCTGCAGGGCAACAACCAGCCGGCGTACAGCATGGACAACCTGCTGTCGTTCCTCAACAGTGTCTTCCGTGCCATGAAGGGCTTCTACATTGAGAACTCGATCATCATGCAGACCACAACCGAGCTGCTCAAGCTGGTTGGCGTTACGGCCTTCAACGACCTGCTTATGCGCCGTAACTTCCTCTCATGGAAGCGCGGTCTGCAGATTAACTACAACATCACTCGTATTGAGGAGTGGTGCAAGAGCCACGAGATTCCGGAAGGCACGCTGCAGCTTGAACATCTGATGGTAAGTTTACATGTGGATGAGTGCGCAGTGGTACGGTAACGGCAGTGCTGACTTTTCAAACTAGCAAGCGACGAAGCTCCTTCAGCTCAAGAAGGCCACCCTGAACGACATTGAAATCATCCAGGATATCTGCTGGATGTGAGTATCATGCAAGTCTCCGTTGCCATAAGGATAGTGATTGACAGTTTCAACAGGCTCTCTCCCAACCAGATTCAAAAGCTCCTGAACCAATATCTCGTGGCCGACTACGAGCAGCCCATCAACGGCGAGATTATGAAAGCGGTCGCGTCGCGCGTGACTGAAAAGAGTGATGTCCTTCTCCTCCCAGCTGTTGATATGGACGACAGCGGGCCGTACGAGATCGCCGAGCCCAGAGTCATCACCGCTTTGGAGACCTACACTCCATCATGTACGTCCTTCCCTCGACTTTTAATTAACCCCTGCCTACCCCCTTTGAAACTTTAAAACTAACGCAATTCAACAGGGCTCCAAACCCCACGCCTCAAGCGCCTCGCAGAGATCGTCTCGCAGCAAGCCATCGCCCAGCAAGAAAAGCTCGACTACGGCTCGCAAGACGGTGAGGAAGACGATGAGGATGAGGAAGGGTACGGGGAAGGTCAGAGCGCCGGTGACCTGACCGAAGTCGAGCAAGATCAACGCACCGGTCGCCCGACCAGCCTGGTGGCTGGCGCCGCTTAGTCGCCGGCGTTTGCTGCCGATCTCGAACCCACCGATGCTTCCCCATCTCCTCCTCGGACCATGCCTGTCCCTATCATGCCCATGCCCATGTCTTTAACGCTACCGAGGCAGCGTCAGCGCCAGCGGCCTGCTTCGATGCTATTTAGTCCGTGGAAATCATCGAATGATGGGGGGATAAGTCAGGCGTGTGATGGCAACTGTAATGGTGGCAATGCGCTCGAGCCGCTCGTCCAAGGGTACAGGAAGCTGAGGAATCGGGGTGGGGGTAGATGATCTTTCGATTTCTCTTTTATTTTTGCTCATCAAGATGTGCTTCTGTTTTCCGCATGTTTTTTCTATTGGCTTGTTCTTGTTTTCATCTGGGGATATCTAACGACCAACCTGGGACGATGTGGAATGTGAAATGTACCTTCTTCCTACTTGTACCCACTCACTACAACTACAACGACTGGTACTGGCTTTGGGGTGAGAAAGGGGGAACTGGAAAGCTGGATATTAGAAATGCCCGTTGATGATGACGCTCTCTTGTGTCTTTGGTGGTTCCCTGCAGATCCTGTTTCGAGGTGCGCTTGATATTCAAAGGTTTATGCTTTTTATTTTCATGTCTCCCTGTTCGAGCTGAGGACTCGATACCTTAGCGCTGAATGGCCACTCCGCTTCCAGCTGAGGGGCCGGCGTGGATGATGAGCGTGTCCTACTATGTCAGAGGCAGCAGGGGGAGGTTGAGGGATGGGATGTTTAGACCGGATGGGAGGAAGGAGAGAAAGCAGTCGATAGGGGCGAAGGTTCATGTACCTATGCAATGAGTGATGGCGGACAGTGACTTTTACACAGGGATGACGGGAATGGGTCTACAACCGGTCTATATGCTACCTAAACCTGGAGGCTGTCAAAGGTAGAACTTGATTGGTTTTTCCTGCAAACCCTGAGAGGATTCCTTATTCAACATTATTCTTCATTCTCCTGCAGATGCTCGCGGTCTGTTTAGAGCCGAGTCTGCGAGCTTGTTGTGTTCGCAGTTTCTGTGTACAGTGCGGATTGGAGGGCCTTCGCACCCACCCCGAAATGCAACAGCAAAAAATATTTTTGACCAAAAACCCGTTACATATCTTAGCACACTACAGCTACAAACCCCACGACTTACACCCAAGGGCTTTTCCTAACCCATATTTTCCTCAACCTCTAAACCCAAAAGACCAAACATCTTTGTGCCAAACCATAAAAAAATCGAAAAAAAGATGTCACGCACCCTCCCTAACATCATCATCACGGGCACGCCCGGAACGGGCAAGACGACCCATAGTGAACTCCTCGCTGAGCGCACGGGGCTCAAGCACATTTCAGTCAACGATGTGGTCAAGGACAAAGAGTGCCATGAGGGTTGGGATGATGAGTACCAAAGTTGGATTGTAGATGAGGACAAGGTAGGTTTCTTTTTCTTTTTAGTTCTTTTATTTTCCGGCTTGACACTTTTGCTGTGTTTCATTCTACAGTGAAAATCCCGAAGCCAGATGTGCTAACAAGGTTAAACAGCTACTGGACGCCATCGAGGACCAGGTGAAGGAGGGCGGGTGCATAATAGACTGGCACGCATGCGACCTGTTCCCAAAAAGCTGGATTGATCTTGTGGTGGTGCTCCGAGTAGACACGACGACACTGTACGACCGGCTGACGGCGAGGTTAGTTAACCATGTCCTATTCCCTGTGTTCGTTTTCAAAATCGGGCATGAAATCAGGCACGGTGGGCAAGGATATCATCCATTGGGCTAACGGAAACTATAGGAAATACCCCGATGTCAAACTACAAGAGAACATCGACTCGGAGATCATGGAGGTCCTGCTGCAGGAAGCTAAGGAGTCGTATGACGAGGAGATTGTGGTGGAACTGCAGAGCGTAGAGGCGGATGAGATGGAGAGCAATGTGGATAGGATCGAGCAGTGGTTGGAGCAGTGGAAGAAGAACAATAAGCCATGAGTTTCGTGGTTCAAGCAGGAGGTGGTTTGGGGCAAAAGGACTATAATAAAAGCGGTTTTTTTTTTCTTTCCATGGGGCTTGATACGGCCGAGTTCACTCATTACGCCAACAGCCAACATCACGGCAATCGAGTCTCCTGAGCTTTTACAAACAGCTTTACACATCGGTTTACTTCAGGCATAGTCCTGAATATGCAACAACCGGGGCCGATAGGGGATGTAACTTGGTGGGGTGAAGGAGAACCCCTCCAAACTCCAGCCCCACCAACACCAAAAAAAGATCAGGTAAGCAGTCAGGAACAAACAGTGCCAAACAAACAACGAAGTATACCAACCGTCCCAACATTCAGAAGACAGAACAAACTCCCAAATCCTCCAAAATGGCGACCCCTATGGCGGCTCGCCACATTGTCAACTTCATAACTGGCAACGCCAACAAGTTGCGCGAGGTCAAGGCGATTCTGGAGCCGGCGATCCAAGTTGATAGCCAGACATTGGATTTGATTGAAGTTCAGGGGACGGTGGAAGAAGTGACACTTGATAAGTGCCGGAGGGCGGCTGACCTAGTACGTTGAGTTTATGTTTCACTCTTGACCTTGGGATGTTATCTTCTCCGTCATACCTTCTCTTTTATTTTACCCGTGTACAAGATTTCAACTAATAACAAAGCACAGATTGGAGGCCCCGTCCTGGTGGAAGACACATGCCTCTGCTTCAACGCTCTGAACGGGCTTCCAGGGCCGTACATGTACGTCTCTCACACCACCACGTCCATCCTCTCCCAACTCCCGCCTCTCCCACCTCCCAGCAGCACCTCTCACTTGCAATTTTCAAAAACTACCGAGCCAGCTTCTAACCACCCCTCAGCAAATGGTTCATGGCCAGCATCGGCCACGTCGGTCTCAACAATCTACTAGCCGCCTACGAAGACAAGTCGGCCAAGGCCATGTGCACATTCGCTTACTCCGCAGGGCCCGGGCATGAACCGATTCTATTCCAAGGCATCACTGATGGCAAAATTGTGCCGGCGAGGGGGCCGCCAGACTTCGGTATGCTTCCTTGCTTCCTTTGCATCTAGTGCCCCGAGGATTGTTGGTATAGGTTTTCTGAATATGCTGACTGAGGTGGTGAAATGTTCCAGGGTGGGATGCTGTGTTCGAGTACGAGGGCCAGACGTAAGTTTTCCTAGTTCTAACCCCTTTCCCTCCACTTGAGGCTTTCGCCTCCCATTCACCTCCCATGGGCCGCTTATTAACAGACCATAGATACGCTGAAATGGACAAGGTAGAAAAGAACAAAATTTCGCATCGCTACCGGGCTCTCGCCAAGCTTCAGGACTGGTTCGCAAAAGAACTCGCTCCTTAGATACCCGCCGGCCCAACGCCAAATACAATCATGAATGAACATTTTACAAAGCATGGGGTCCATCCCACCCTTCCGAAGTATGTTGAAGCCAGTATCGACTCCATAAACCGTAACGCCCGAAATCAAACAGCTTCGTCTCCCCTTCGTAGCCTGTAACTTGATGTGTTAGCGTCGGTTGTATTATTTTGAGGAAAGGAGGCGTGAAAAAATAGAGACCTTAGCAGCTCAAATTCCTTGTAAGCCTTGAGGTACCGACTCCCCCTCCGGTATGGCTTTAACGCAAGATCTGGCATGGGATGGGCGACACTTTGGCCCACCAAGCGCACGATATACGACGAGTCCCGGAAGGACGGGTCAAACACAATCAGTTGCTTGGCACCGTTCTGGAGTTTCTCAAACCCAATTATGGTGAGGGAGTGGCCTGTTTGAAGAATTTAGTCCTCCAAGTATCGAAGTACGGTCTGGGTCAGGGGGGTAGGTGGGCTTACCAGTGTGTTGAAAATAAAGGGGTGCTAGCTTGGTTTGGTGAATGCGTTGTGTCGGATCCTGGACGCCCGATTGGAAATAAGCCTCGACGTACTCCATGAGTTCCGCCTCGGACTTGCTGGCTTCCCTGTTTTTGATACCCTGAGCGCCGCATGGAATACTGAGTAGACGTAACACAGCGAGTGCCTGCAAATCAATATTAGTCCCGACTCAAGGTTGAACGGGGTGGGGCCGTGGTGAGGTACTTCTGGTGTGCCGATGTATTTTCGTGTTCCTCTGATGCCGCCTGTCTCAAGCCGGCCCTGAGGGTTAATTCCTTGATCCCAAGCCGTCTCGATCCACTCTTGTATTTGAAAAATGGATGGAACGCTATCTTTGAAATGTTCGTGGCCTTTGAACTTGGTCTCAACGATAAACGAAGAGAGCATTTGGATGTTCCGGTAACCACAGAAGCCCCCTAGATAGGATATCAGCTTGACCAAGAGCTAGGAACACAATATGCAATCCATACCTTCGCGCTTAAACTTTGAGATGTGTTGGACGCATGGGTCACAGACATAGGCATATTTTGTCGATGGGCTCTGTTCCAGTAACATCGCAATCACCGAAACAACACCTGTTGCTGCTGTCAGATTTTATGGCTTCAAATCGGCTTGTCAGACCCTAATAACTTACCCTGAGACACGACTGGGGGACTCTTCTTGAGCAACGCCACCAGCCAGTCTGGCATACGATCTTCGTGAGCGTACTTTCCAAGTTGCGCTTTCTGGCCTGGCAGTTAGCATAGGCGAAAGTAATTCACAAATCAGCAGACGTGCGCACCCCAAGTCGTTTTCCTCTTGTAAAAGCCCCACCTAGGGACTTCGACGAAGCGGCCTTCTCAGATGATGAAGATCCAGGCATCCTGAGCAGCCGCCTCCAAGTCGAGATGGCGTTCAACTGACGATCACTCTTGTCCGACTCGTGTACTGGGCGGCGGTGCCTCTCTGCTTCTCTTTGAGCCCTGAATGGCCCAGTGAATGAGGGCTCGGGTGTATGTGATAACTCAGGAGGAAAAGCCTCTCCTCCCTGCAGGTGATCACCCGATTCCTCTGAATGGAGTTCCAGGTGGTAGTCTAGCTCCTGGAGCATAACAACTTCGCCGCATCCGTCAATTGGACATTCAACGTATGAAGCTTCTTCGGCAGTCCCAGGATCGTCCGGTTTATTTTCGTCCTTCACGGTGAATGGTGAGTCTCCCTCTGCATGGAGGGTTTCTATATGCTAGGGTTATTTAGCGGCTTGGAACCGAGCGAAGGGCAGATATGTTAAAATAAGAAAATACAAAGACTTACCAGAAGCATCTGGTATTCGCCGGCATCATTTGTCCAGCCACAAAATGGGCAGACCATCGCCTTGTCTTCGGCCATTTTCTTTGAAAATCGTTGTTGCCCCTTTGTTTAGAGATGAGATGCTGACCGCCGGGGGTATACACACCAACAATAGCTGCGCGCCTTGTATCATCGGAGCGAAACCAAGATAATTTTGGTCGAGTTTATTCCATAAGAACAGCGAGAAAAAACTTCATAACTGGGTCGCATATGAGGCTCTGCAGTCGGGAGCCACCCACCGCAGTTGTTAGGCCAGTTGTTGCCTCTTGCAGGGCTTCAAACGAACTTCCGGCCCTCGGTAACCTCTTGGTGGTCAAGCGTTCCTGCCCCAACCCTGGAAGGCAGGCTTTATGCGGTTTAGGGTGAACCCCGCACAAGGGTTTGGGCCAGATGAAAGATTTCTGTTTTAGGTCTCTATTTCGAAACCAATACTCCATTTACGTCTTGGGATATCAAAAAGCTTGTTCACCACCCATAGTGACATATAATGCATTTGACATCGCCGACGCAACAACAGTGGACACGGCCGTGTAAGTCTCGCCGAGACGGAAAGCAACCCTATTTTGCGTGTCCCCTCCACCCCACAGCATGGCAAACCAGGGGTAAAAGTTATCGCAGCGTTGCCGGATTAGGTTAGACCCATCTCTCCTGGATCTCACCCACGGTTCCTTTGTTAACCGTGTTTCCTACTATGTATACCACGTCGACTTGGTGTAGCCAACTTTGAGATACAACAGCGGCAGAGCCTAGAGTATACGCATTGTATGGAGATGTTTTACGTTCAAGCCGGAAGTGCTATCAAAACGGCATTGTGGAGGAATGCCCCCCCCATCTTAGAGCTAAAAGGTTGAAGTGCGTTGGTTTTGTTCACGAGAGCACCAAACAATCATACGTATCGTGCACATAGCAATCAGTTTCGCCTTCAAGAAGAAGTTAAGAAATCAGAAGGCCAGGGGAGCTGAATGGTTTGGCTGAAGACAAGTATTTTGTAAATGCATAGGGAAGCCGTACTGTGACTATTTAAATGCATATTAACGAGTCACGATTTGACTCATCCCGGCAGCCCCCTGGTCTGATGAACCGCCCAGGCCACCCCACCTGCCCCTCCACCCCGCGAAATAATATTTTGCCCCGCTATCGACTATTCGCGACACCATCGCCAGTTTCGTGACTTGTGCAAATCGAGACAGTTCGTACCTACTGTCTAACAGCCGACATTTCCCCTGAATCTCCCCCAGCGTAGCCAAAATGCTTGACGTGAACGATTTCAGTACGGTGTCGCCTTTTCTACGCTTCCTCCTTTCGCCAATTGCACGCGATCACGGCTTGGCAGAGTTGGTACTTCCAAGCCCAGGTACTAACATGGAGTCTGAACAGTCACCGAACGGGGTGGTAACCCTGAGAAGATCAGGGAGAGCCAGCGGAAGCGCCATGCTCCTGTGGAGGCTGTCGACGAGGTGATTGCGATGTTCGAAGACCACCGCAAGAGTAAGCCGACCGCTAAGCCGTTGACAACCTTTTCTAATACTTATCTCGACTCTCCTTGCAGCCGCCTACGCCGCCTCCCAACTTAGCGCCAAAGCCAATGAAGTGCAGAAGCAAATTGGACCCAAGAAGAAGGCATGCGGCCCCGAGAGCCATGGAAACCGCTACACTCCGTTCTAACCATGACAACAGGCGAAGGAGGATGTTACGGATCTTCTAAAGCAAAAAGGTTGGAGAACCTAGGCCATCTTGGGACTGTAATATGGGATTCCTGACATTTGTTTAGCCGATATCGAGAAGGAGAAGAAGGATCTCCTGGCCTCGGCTGCGGAGAAGGAGAAGGCCTTGAAGATCAAGGTCAAGACAATTGGCAACCTTGTCCACGAGTCCGTCCCTGTTTCGAATACCGAGGTCCGTCCGAACCGATAACATGACTGGGGAACACTGCGGTCTAATCTCTATTATTAGGACGACAACACGGTCGAGCGCACCTGGGCACCAGAAGGCGTCACGTTCGAGAAGCGCGACGTTCTCTCGCGTAAGGATCGCGCCTCTCACAATCCTACCATGGCGTGAAGCTTACCCGGGGAATAGATCATGAGGTTCTCGACAGGTTGGATGGCTACGACCCAGAGAGGGGAGTGAAGGTTGTCGGCCACCGTGGGTACTTCCTGCGGCGGTGGGGCGTCTTCCTCAACCAGTACGACCCCCTTCCTAGGGCCACTTATACAGCTACGGACTAACTTTTCAGGGCCATCATCAACTACGGTCTCGAATTCTTGCATGAGAGGGATTATGTTCCTCTGCAGACTCCCCAACTCATGCTCAAAGACCAAATGGCGAAGACCGCTCAACTTTCCCAGTGAGTTCACTCTGGCCCTGCGCTCTCCCGGCTCGACTCGGCTGGACCCTCCACTAACTATGAACCTAGGTTCGACGAGGAACTCTACAAGGTCACTGGTGATCAAGTAGACAAGTACTTAATCGCAGTAAGTCTACTGTAAATGCTTACGACGCCTGTGTGTCTGACAAGATGGAACTAGACCTCAGAACAACCTATCTCCGCCTTCCACAGCGACGAGTGGCTCCAGCCCAAGGAACTGCCGTTGAAGTAAGAGTCTAAGGTATCCCCTGTAACGGGATGCCAACTAACAATGTATCAGGTATGCGGGCTACTCAACATGTTTCCGCAAGGAGGCTGGTGCTGTAAGTTTATAATATGCCGTTCTCATCCTACAGATATAATGTTAAACTTCGACTAGCACGGGAAAGATGTCTGGGGAATCTTCCGTGTCCACGAGTTCACCAAGGTGGAGCAATTTTGTGTCACAGATCCTGAGAAGTGAGTTGAGGCTTATGCCTGGCTTGTGGTGCTCTCGACTTACATTCAACAGGTCATGGGAGATGTTTGAGAACATGATCTCGACTTCCGAAGACTTTTACAAATCCCTGGGGATTCCCCACCGAGTTGTCGCCATTGTGTCGGGTGCTCTGAGTACGTAAACTTGGACTACCCTCATTAATCCCCATTGCTATTAAACAAGTGCCGCTAACACTAATCTCGTAGACAACGCCGGTATGTTGAATTGATACAGGTTGACTGGTTGTCTTACTAACTGCCGCGAAGCCGCCAAGAAGCTTGACCTTGAAGCCTGGTTTCCTCACCAAGGCGAGTTCAAGGAACTTGTCAGCTGCTCGTAAGTACCATCCTGTGTATCAAAGGAGCTTGGTTTACTGACCGTCTCGATAACAGGAACTGCACTGACTACCAGAGCCGTGACCTCGAGATCCGCTTCGGCATCAAGAAGCAGACCGATGTTAAGAAGACATATGTTCACTGCCTCAACTCGACCCTCACCGCAACGACAAGAACGATTTGCGCGATTCTCGAGAATTTCCAGACCGAAGAGGTAACTGCCCTACGCAGCGTTCGCGGCCTGAACCTGACTAACTTAATCCTTCACAGGGCGTCAACATCCCCGAGCCGTTACGGAAGGTGAGAAAACCGAATCCCAGTTTTGAGATATCCCCAGACTAACTGAGCGGTTACAGTATCTACCAGGTGCCCCTGAATTCATCCCCTTTTCGAAGGCACCAGCGGAGAAGAAAGAGGAGAAGGCGGGGAAGAAGGGAGGTGAGAAGAAAGAAATACCCGTCCGGTAAAGGGTCGGTATGAGTTGGGGGGAGACTTTTGGTGTTTCTACGCGTGGATGAAGCCTGTGTGTCTAGGCAGTTAAGCGCTAGATATCCGCCGCAATAGACTCCTGACAGATTCCACATGCTATATCACGATAGGCCAGAGCCGATGGTATATGCGAATGCTTTCTGCGCTCTGGCATTGCAGGCTAATTGTAAATAAACTAAACGTAAAGGTCGGGCTGCTTCTTGCCACCCGTCGTCGTGAACCCTCATCCCTCGTCAAACGTGATCCTAAGCTCAGCCTACCCCGACCACCTAAATACAAAACCACCCGCCCAAAGCTAAAACCGTAGTCCAACGACCCATCAGCGGAATACCGTTCCCTAGTGAACATGATGGCCATCCTCCAGCCGTCTAGACACCCCTCGAAAGATGGTGCAAGATGATACCACAAAGTCTATTCTCCTCGAAGCGTAAGCAACACTGCGTAAAACCATAGGGAGAAAACAATAACGTTAGCCACCTCTGACAATACCAAGGGGGCCAAGCCCCTTTTCGATCGTGACGAAGCTTGAAGAAACCGTGAACTCTGCCCTCGAGAATCAGGATCCCCAAAACGAAAACGTAATGTAGGCCATCCGGCCAGACGAGAATAACCCTATCCACATCCCAGGTAGAGAGGCAGGGTTGTCCTCCCCACCCATCTTCACGCCCCCCTTTCACTGCTTCATATCCCATCCGCCCTCCCAACTCTCTTTATCCCAAAACAAAGCAAGGCCACATAGCCAAATCAAACCCGACGACGACCAGACAAAAGAACGAAAACCAACGAGGCAAAAATCCAAAACAAAACAGCCATAGGCCGTCAAAGCCACGAGCGCAGCGCGTAAGCTCACTCACACAACCCCATCCCACTCAGATATCCCCGGCATCATCAGGCCGTTCAACCCTCACACCTCACATAACCACACACTTCCCCCCGCCAGATGGCTCCCCAGGGTTCTGTGATTTCTCCACCTCGCCAATCAGCAGCTCAAACGAGCGAGCCACATTCTCGTTGTACCGCGCGCTCGCCTCGGTCCAGGCACACCCGTACTCTTCGGCTAGGGCCTTGCCCTGCTCGGCGGTTACTTGGCGCTGTTCGGGCCGTAGGTCGCTCTTGTTGCCGACGATGCAGATTGGGACGGTTGCGGTGCCCTGTTAGGTTTGGTGTTAGCGGCAAGGGGGTGAGAAAGGATGGGGCGTGTGTGGTGAGGGGGTTCGGGGAAAAGGGGGAGGGGGTTAGTATGCGACAAAGAACGCAGGGTAAACTAACAAGGTGGTTCAAGATCTTGTCGCGAATCACCTGCACCATCTCAAAGGATTGCAGAGACGAGACGCTATAGACGAGCATGTAACCATGGATGCCGATGAAGTGCTTCGAGTTGAGGATGCTGTACTCGTCCTGCCCCGCCGTGTCCACGATCTCGGTCGCAAACTCTTGGCCCTTGTACCGGATCTCCTTGCTAAAGGTGTTCTCGATGGTCGGGTAGTAGCTCTCAACAAAGTGCCCGTCGACGTAGCGGACCGCGAGCGAGGATTTGCCTGGTATGCCCTTGTTAGCGAAGTCTGGGTACTGCTGGTTGGTACGGTGTTGTGCAATAGGGGTACGACGAACCGACGGAGCGGCTGCCGACAATGGCAAGCTTCCGCTGTTTGGCAAGGGTGGCTGGCATTGTTTATACTGGTTGGTGCCGTAACGATACTTTCGGTGGGTAATTGAGTGGTAACTGAACAACTGTTGGTGGTGCGAGATTCGTAAACAACGATTGCGCCGATAAGCTGCCTGACCCTATGTAGTGGGAGAAGTGGTGTTGCGATCCAATGTTATCCAACTATTCGTATGCGCGGGGATCCGGATTAAAACCCAATTGGGTTTGTTGGGAGCGAATCGATGATGCCGAACACGCTGCAAGTGTTGGTCGCTCGTGCAGGAGGAGGGGAAAGAAAGGAGCTGCGGAAAGACTGCTGTCTGTGGTGATGGACCGTTCAGCGCACACAGTCTGCCTGCGTGCGTTTCGAGAATTCAGCCTTGAGCGTCTCCCTTGCACAGGCACAATGTAGCACACACGATGAGTGGTTTAGACTTGAGAACAATGGAAGTACATGAATCTAAAATAGAAGACGATAGTGGGCGGGAAGTGTAGCACAGCAGTTTGTGCACACATCAGAAACGAACAAACGAAGGAGCATGGAAGGAGTTCCGGCATGGAAGACGGCAACGCACGGCGAGCCCGTGGTTCCAGACCCGAACAGGGAATGGCTGGGCGGGGCTCGCTACCTTTTCGCAGCGGGCCGGTTGCGCAGCTTGGCAGGGTTCCATGGAGGGGAAAATCGCCTGAAGGCCCACGGGCCCTGAGGGGCAACGGCAACCCCGCTAGGTACGATGGGTACATAGGCGGGGTCACTGTGAATTCATCCAACCTGCCCAGAAGCTGGCTGCCCGCGGCCAAAAAAGCGGCAGACCAAGTCCCTGGATAACTGACTTTTCTACAAAAGTGAAAAAAGACTAAAAAGAATAAATCGAAAAAGTGAAAGAAGACAAAAAGAATAGATCAAGAAAGTAAGAAAAGGTGAAAAAGAGTAAATCAATCGGAATCTCTTCAGATTTGATCGATTGTTAATGGATTGGACTTGAGCTATCTGTTTTAACCTGCCGCTTTTTTTGGCCACAGCGAGCCAAGCAAAAACGCCACTGACTGGTGGGCATTGACTGTGACATTTGACTCGAATGGGGCATGTGACAGAGAAGGCCACGCTACGAGTACCGTGCCGCACTCGCAACGAACGGCATTTACCGATGTGCTCCTGTCACAGATATGTCTCGAATGCACGGCAATGTCACTAGCAGCTTGGGAATACATGGCAAGCTGAAATAAAGCTTGCAGGTGGTAGCTCTTTGAATGCAAATGTATCTATGGCTAAATAAATGAAGCAGCTAGCAGCAGGTCGCCATTTGCGGCTCCAGAATAAGCAGCGCCCGGTAATGATGTCTAATATGTTTTGTGGCGAGTTCGTTCCCTTCGTAGCCAGTGTCGTGTCCCATGATCCATCCCATCCCATCCGTCCCATCCTATCCCACCCAATTCCTCATTGTTTCCCCAAAACTGCCAACGGGAATATCGAAACCGTATGTTATCGTAAAAGGGTCCGCCGCTCTTATGCAAGGCGTGTCGTGCAAGCCGTGTTAACCCCCCTTAAATTCCTTCCCATAGAGTCGGCCATCCATCCACCCATTCCTCCACAACGCCGTTAATTATTAACACAAACAGAACAAGTTTTGCGTAGGCTCAGGGGCCGCATCTAATTAACGCAGCGTCGCCAGCTGGTCAGCCAAGTTTTGGAGACGAGTCAAGGAGCCCGACTCGTGCTTCCCCGCCTCGTCGCCCTGAGCCTCTGCAACCTTGCGATGGAAGGTAATGAACTCGTTGAGCGAATCGAGCAACGGTTGGATGTTCTTCTTGGGATGGACGAGAATGAACCTGTCTCGGATCGAGTCGGTCAGGCAGAGATATCCCAGGAGGACAGAGAGGTAGCCCAGAGCAACGTTCAGTTGCGTCTTCTCCATCGAGTCGGCCTGTCATGAGTTAGCCCTGAAGAATAGTTAAACAGAAGGTATAGTTGTGACTTACATCAGCCGTCTTCGTGTGGTTATCTGCAAACACACGGATGAGCCGGTTTAGTGATGACCCGGCACCGTCCCCCCGCTCTTCTAAACTCCGAGACCCTCGCGGATAATACACACAGAAATTGATCATAGCACCCAACATCATGATGAGGGTTTCCAATACTTTGGACATAAACGAATCGGTCTTCATCGAGCTCAAGACCATCTCAAACGCGCCGCAAGTGGAGTCCGCCAATCGCCGGAGCAGACCCTTCTCGACAAACAATCGAGATGCTTCCTCGTTGTGGTTCGTGATGTTCAAAGAGATTCTCAGAGTGAGACTCCCAAGATCACCTAGTTGATCGGCTGGACGCTGCAGCGCAGTTTCTAAGATATCCGCGACGATGGGCGCATATTGCTTGGTCCAAACCGGACTAAGCGGGGACTGCATAGCGCTAATCGAGTGGCCCTCCAAAACATAGAGGGCGAGGTAAAAGTCGCAGGGTTCTTTTTGGTTTTCCAAGTCCCAACAAGCTTCGTTGGAAACGCCCTCGTACAGGATTGAAAACAGGCGGTCCGTAACTGCCTGAGAAAGCACCTCATCCTCAGCCGCTGCATGGGTAGGCTGTCGCATGAGGAGATCCAGACACTTCAGGGCTAACGTGCGCGGGGACAGACCTGTTGGGGCAAAGGGTTCCCATACCGGGAGCTCGAGAAGCGAGGCCTTGACGGATGTGACAGTGGTTTGGCCATTTTTTGTGAGATTCTGCTTTCGGTCCTTGATGAGGACCCCGATATCGGTTGAATTGGTAACGAGTCGGCTGATGAGGGCACCAAGGCCGTGCGAGCGCAGTTGTTGGAGTAAATGAGCCGACGTAGTAGCGGCAAGAAGAGTCGTGATTATGGCCAGAATCGCGTATCCCGAGATCAGATCCGTTTCGTCTGCAAGAGACCTGAACAAACTGCCCCCGTCACTATGGTTCCGAAACTGCTGACGAAACTCTTTATCCTTCATCTTTTGAGCAAGCTCAAGCAACGCACCACGTCGCAAGGAGTTGGGTTTTGCTGAAGGTAACCCGACCCTGTCCAGAATGTCGTCCATCTCGTCAGCAAAACGGCTGTTGGCTCCCGCCTGCCTCAACTCATGGATGCTCCGGACGGCACCCGTATTCATCGTCTCGTCATCCTCATCCAGGTACGAAATTGTGTTCACCGTGGCGCTCTTCGTGAGACGCCCAAGGTTAAACAATGCGCTCCCCGTAGGACCGTCATCCAAGCCGCCTAGCCCGCCACCTCCCAGGAAGGGTTCATCATCAGCCAACATCGACCTCTGCTGGCTGTAGGTAAACTTTGGGCCAGTCTTCTTCGCGGTAAGAACCGGACGTGCAATCGGCTTTGGTTGGCTTGTGGCTGGCGGGGGCGAGTACTGGAATTCGGCAAGCGGGGACTGGGCGACCTGACTTTTCGATCCTTGAAATGGCGCTTCATCATCGTCGGAAGAGCTGGTCCCATCCTCCTCTTGGGCGGCCAAGGCATCAATCAGGCGCCTCTTCCGCGCGGGCTTGGTCGGCTTTGGAGCTAATGGAGTTGTGGGAGCCGCCGGTGCACCAAGGCGGATAGGAATCTGCTGCTTTTCTGCCTTTGTGATCTTTGAACCAACACTGAGGTTCTTCAATCTTCGAGATGTCTTCGCAGAAAACGGCATCTGCGTCCGCGAATCTCCGTCCATATCCATCTTCCGCTCGGGAGTCGTCTTCCTCGAAACAGGGGAGATACTCGCGTCCGGCGCTGACCTAAGCCTGCCATCTTCACTCGACAACACAGGCGACCGTGCGCCCGGTGGCGATGAATCCGGTGTCGAGTACGGTCCAGTAAACTTGCCCTTGTCGGACGATTCCGGCGCAACCCGTCTCTTTTTTGTCCGCGTCGTCTCATCCGCTAACAAATCAATGTCGTAAGGGTCGGGAAGTGGTTGGCTGTATGATTCGACAGCCAGCTTTTGGCGCGCTCCACCGCTGGGCTTACGGACATCCGGCCGCTTCGCTTTGGTGGCTGGAATCGCGCGTGTTGTGAGGCGAGGGGCCGCTAACAATTGGGGTTCGGGCTCGTCGAAGGATGACGGCATGACCGGGGCCGATTCCGCGTGTCGAAGAGTCGCCGGTCGCGTTGTTTCAGTGGTCCGCCTCTTGCCTCCTCTCCCGTAGGTAGCGACTTTCTTTTTCGGCTCATAGCCGAAGTCGTAGATCGAATCAGCGTTGCTGGCGGCCATCATCGAAGGTGTTTCGGGGAGCGCGCGGAAACAAAGTTGGTTGGAGCCGTATAATCCTCAAGTCCGAAAAGGAGTCAGCGCAGCATTCCCCTTCGAACGCGCTAAGCGTAGCGAGCCTGTGAAGCGTCTCGTCCCGGTGAATTGGCGATGTTCTTTGCGGCGGCCTCCAACAGCGCCCGCGTGAAATTTGGGGAAACGGCCGAAAGTCTTTGAGTTTAGCAGGAACCAATGTCCACTGTGTATTCAATGTTAAAATGCGCGCGCTCGATAGGCAGTTTGAGAAAGCGGAGGGCGGTTCGTTCCAGAGGCGCTGTTGTGTGGTAGAATTGGAAGTTGCCTGTTGCGATTCGCGGAGCGATGGCGACCGTTGTTGTTTGGAAACAAGCCCCCCGGCAGGGTACCCCACAACCTTGCCTTCTTGCCGATGGTCCGTGCCAGGGGTTGCAGCAGGGGTTCAAGGCACGTGCAAAGGTTCTCGGGTGCAAAGAATTGTTGTGGGGCTGCCTTGAGGCACTCTTCCGTATGCCCCGCGTGATGGATGAAAGAGACGGCCATGAACAAGAAGGGATTCAGAGCCTTGGATTTGAAAGGACGAGGACTAACTTCCTTTCTCATCTCTAAGTCTTTGTGTTACTGGCCCTGCATTTTGCGGGACATTACTTTTAGCCCGAGACAAAAAGAAAACAACAGCGACGCTTGGGAAATCCACTCAGATTGGGGAATTTGCCCAACAGCGCCTGCAAGAAAGACTTAGCATCGAAAGACGCAATGCTTTCAGTGCGTGGCAACGTAACCCCATTGATCATTGCTCTTCCTCAACAAAACCTGCCCAAGTATGGAAGTCCACAATCTTCACGTTATCAATCATTCAGGGTTCTTTGGTCTCAACCCGACGCATCAAGGTTCAGCTGTGGGGTCGTGCGAGATCAGATGAGCGACGGTCGGCGCCGCCCAGTGGGGTTGGCCCGCATCAGATTGTCGTCGTCCGCATGAGGGTCAAGAGAGGGGCCAGTGATTTCTCGTTCGTGATCCCTGAAACTGAATCTCTGAGAGGAGCCCAACTTCGTACCTGAAGCAACGTTTTTCAACACTATTTATTGGGGCAGACCTATCTTGATTCTCGGTGCCTCATCTTCCAACGCACTCAAGGTAGAAATCAACTTTCTTCCCCAAGTGCGTTTCTTTGTCCTGCAACGGGCCGATCCCTTTTGTTTCTTTCCGCAGATTGGTCCGTCTCCTCGAGGTTCCCCAGCCGCCATCAGTTTCCACAATGTCCGATCTCAAGCCCGTGCCGACGCAATGCGTCGGGCCGACGTATCGCTCTGAGAGTCAAAAACCGACGGCAGTGGTATCAACGGGGGTGGAATTTGAGACTGTCACCATCCTCCCGCAAACTCCTCAGCTGATTGCGCTGCTCTCGTGAGTAGTTTCCTTTCTCGGACGGCCGTGTGGTGTCAGGTGAGGTGAGAGCTTGGTTTTGATTGATACGTCTCGTGGGCAGAATTATCCGCAACAAGGACACCCAACGAGGGGATTTCATCTTTTACTCCAATCGCATCATCCGGCTCCTCGTTGAGGAAGGACTCAACCACCTGCCAACAGTTGAACACACCGTCACCACTCCCGTCGGGCGCCCCTACGATGGACTCTCCTTTCAGGGGAAAATCTGCGGCGTATCCATCATGCGAGCCGGCGAGGCCATGGAGCAGGGTCTACGGGAGTGCTGCCGGTCTGTGAGAATCGGCAAAATTCTCATTCAGAGAGACGAGGAATCGTCCCAGCCCAAACTATTCTACGACAAGCTCCCAGAAGACATCGCCGATCGATGGGTTCTGCTGCTTGATCCCATGCTTGCGACAGGTATGATACAGTGCGATCAGGTCAAGGCAAACGCCTTTATCACTGACACGCTCGACAGGCGGCTCCGCTAGCATGGCCGTTGATGTCCTTAAATCTCGTGGCGTGCCCGAGGAGCGCATATTGTTCCTCAATGTGCTCGCGAGCCCTAAGGGGGTCCAGAACTTTGCAACCAAGTACCCCCATCTCCGTGTCGTGACGGCATTTGTGGACCAGGGGCTTGACGATAAGAAGTAAGTATCGATTGCTCCCCATCGTTAAATGACAGACTCACCAACCCGCCATCTTAGTTACATCATACCTGGCCTTGGGGATTTCGGCGACCGATATTATACCGTCTAATCTTAAACGCAATCCATTCATCCACAAGTAGGAAAGTAGGACCAAACTCAAAAGATAGTGCGGTATCTTAATTTCGCATTTCTCGGGCAAACTACTCTCCATCTCTATGATATCGGATCCGTAGACTGGCATCGCTTGTGGTATTCGTAAGATATATGCAAAGCCATTCCTCAAGTACAAAGAAGCCCCTCTCCCAATGGTAGATCAGTCGTACTCATCATCATCGGCAACGATATCGTCCCCTTCGTAACCGCCTTCTTCTTCCTCTTCTATCCTCCGGCTCGACAGACCAGCTCCCCGGTCAGCCGATTTGCCAGAGTTCCGAGCTTTCTCGTTCGCGCGCCCTTCTTCTGCGACAGCATCTAGGAGAAGGTTAGTCTCGTGTCATCAAACCTAGCCAAGCAAAGGTGCATGTCATACCTGCTGCGTCGACCCACTCGCTGTAGACATCTATTGGGGACGACAAATCTAAATCAACACCAGTCAGCATCGGGGCACTGGGTAATAGTGTCCGAGCGCGTCCGTGACACATTATGGGGGAGCCATGGTCAAAACGCACAGTTGATGCCGCATTGAAACTTTTGTCCGCAGACTTTGCAATCAAGCCACCCGCAACCAGCCTTCTTGTCGAGCTTGACTTCGACCGATTTTTCGTGGTTGCAGAAGAGGCATGTGAAGACTGTCGGGAGAGGGTCGCGCTGTTGTTGCGAAACGGAGATGAAGGGTCAGCCATGGGGTGTCAAATAGACTTGGGGATCCATCGGGGGTAAGCTAGGGGGAATGGAGGTCGCGACGAACATACCCTCTTAGGCCCTTGGGGCTTGCTTGAGCTCTTGCGCTTGCCCATTTTGTTTGTTTAGATAAAGTAAATTGTTGTGGATTGTTTTGTGAGACGAAGCCAAAATGGTCTTCGACGGTGGCGGGAGGGTGACGTTAAAGGTCTTGAGGATCAGATCGGTCTGTGGAGAGCAAGATCTGGGAGGAAATATGGAGATTGCGATGGAGAGAATCAAGGGCGGCAATTGGGGGGAATGGGCGCCCTTTTATATTGTGAAAAATGGCAAACGGTCCAGCCCCCGCCAAATGTCGAAGAACTTTAAAGAAGTGGTGAAGTTTCTCGAAGAACCTTAAGGGAGCGATGTAGTTTCTTTGAGCGGTTCTGACAGGAAGCCTTGCAGGGCGTTGCCGCAGCCTTGGCCACAGGCGCGCGTTTGCGCCAGGTCCGTCGCGAGAATGGTATGGTCCGTGCGCATTATCAGTTCCCTGGGCCCTCGGCCCCGCAATTCGAACTCCCGCTGGAACCTGTCCACACCTCAAGCCCACACTATCTCATCGCCGGCTCCTTATATCGAGGTCCCGGTGCTTCGTTTACCTCTTTAGTTCATTTCTCCCTCCGGTGGATCTTCGAAAACTCATTCACTTATGTCAGCATCGTTATTATTTTTTCCGGCTTTCTTGTTTGCCTCTTCCTCAAAGCCGAGATCCCTTGGCACGCAGCCGGCAGCCGATCCGATTGTGGTTCCCCGCCGTTGGGCTTGTTAGTGGGGCCAGCGGAGCATGGTAAGGCAGGGGTGCTGGCATCAGCACCAGAGGCCCAACCCTGCACCTCGATCACCTGCACACCTGCTTTGCCAGCAGCGTCCGGCCCGCCTGCTGGCGATACCGTAATGGAGCCGGAAAGCTGATCCCCCTTATCACGGGGTCTCACCTGGGCCCGGAGTTGGGCGCATTCCGCCTTCCTATTTGCAACAACGTTGTCTCGTTCGGTCGGCCTCTTTCTCATCGGGAACTTGCTGTGAACAACTTGGAATCTCGGTCTCTTTTTTGTTGTTATCTCACCGCTTTTGAGGTTCTTCGATTTGGTCTCATTACCATTCCTTAAATACCTGTCTCCCTACCCTATTACCTACACTAGTGTCTATCTCAGCAGCCGTTTGTTCTCGACAAGTGCATTGTTCTGCGTACTTTGACTACCTACCGAACTCATAATTCTATCCCCCGCATCAACCCACACCCACCTAGTCTCCGGTATACGTACTGCTCTAGATCGACACTATGGCTTCCGGCTTAGAGGATGTCAAGGAAGCGCTGAAGGTTATCACGCTGGGCCAGAGCAAGCTCCTATCCGCGGTTGAGACGGTTTCGCAGCGGGTTGCCGAGTTGGAAAAGACTCAGGAAGAAAACCGCAAACGACCCAATAACGCTAGTACCGATGATGTCAAGCGAACTCTGACGCCCCTGGCCGGCGGTTACACTCCGTCCCCCGCGTCCGTTCTGCCGGCTGAAGCAGGCACCCAGTCCCCTCCCGTGCCATCAACAGCCTCCCCGGAGCTCAAGTCCAGCTTCTCATCCCGTGTGGTCCTCACGACATACCCCAAGCAGATCGGCATCAACCCGCTGCCGCTGGAGTGGGGCGCGGCTGATCCGCTGCAGCGTGGCCCTGTGGCTGTCTCCCGGGCGCCGTCCACAATCGGGAAGCGGAATGCCATCGGTGCTCACGGCGGCTCGTATTCCATTTACTACGCCTTAGCTCTGGCCAGCAGGGAGCTCAAGGCCGACCACAAGCCGGACTTCACCAATACCGAGCCCGCCGTCAACATTGGCCCGTTCCCTCAATGGGGTGACAAGAAGAAGATTGTGGCCATGGATCCGTGGGGCCACATGGTGCCTTGGCTTTTCAAGGACACGATCGAGAAGGAAAACGGCATGTATTTACCCGCTGGGGTTTGTGGGATGCTAGATTTTGTTACTAACCCCCAACAACAGCTGATCTTCGGCCGACCATTGCTATCACCAGGGCTCACATGAAGCTACCCGAACTCGAGGAGAGTGTAAAGAGTGGCCGGTTAGTGCCCGACGGCAAAGTTTGTCTCAACAACCTTGGCGAGCTGGCCGTGACCAAGTTTGCTGTCGAGCCGGTCTGGTATCTCCCAGGCGTTGCGGAGCGCTTCGGCATCGATGAGGGTACCCTCCGGAGGTCGCTCTTTGAGCACACAGGCGGCATGTATCCAGAGGTAACAATTCCGGAACGGGGCAGAAGTACTTCGAGAAGAGTAATGAAAACTGACATGATACGTGCAGTTGATAACACGATCTGATATCAAAGTGTTTCTGCCGCCAATCGGCGGTCTCACTGTGTATTGTTTCGGAGATCCGGCAGCCATGTCCGATCCCTCCAAGAAACTGGCGTTGCGCATTCATGACGAGGTGGGTTTTTGATGCGGTCCGTTTCGGTAGCCACTGTATAGCTCTCCGCTCACAACTTGGTAGTGCAACGGGAGCGACGTCTTCTGCTCAGATATCTGCACGTGCAGGCCGTATCTGATCTTCGGTATCGAGGAGGCCGTCAAAGAGGCCCAGAACGGCGGCAGTGGTGTCGTCATTTACTTCCGAAAGGAAGGGAGGGCTCTGGGTGAAGTCACCAAGGTAAGTTCCAGGTTTTCTTTTCATGCTCAGGTCCTCGTTGCCCCCTCTCATTAGCTGACGTGAATCTAGTACCGTATGTCGAACCCCTCGGTCCTACCCGATTGTACTTTACAAACTAGTGCGCCATTGGCCGTCTAACATCAGAGATCTGCAGTCGTGTACAACGCCCGCAAGCGCGGGGAAGATCGAGCCTCGGACTACTTCAAGCGGACGGAGAATATTGCGGGGGTCAAAGATATGCGGTTCCAGGCCCTGATGCCCGACATCCTGCACTGGCTGGGCATCACCAAGATTGATCGGATGTTGAGCATGAGCAAGTGAGTGCGGCACGCAATGTTGAGCGAAGTTACGCTTTCGTCGTTCAAAGCTGACGCATCTCCTTTCTTCTAGCATGAAGCACGATGCAATCGTTGGGCAAGGGTGAGTCAAACTGCCGGTTTCCCCCGCGTGTTGCCCCTTCTCCGAGACTTGCTGATAGATGCTGACGGGCGTGCCCCCAAAATACAGCATCCCGATCCACGAGCGAGTCGAGCTCCCCGAGTCATGGATCCCCGCCGATTCTAGAGTCGAGATTGATGCCAAGATCAACGCCGGTAGGTGTTGCGGATGCTGTCGGCCTCTTGTTTTCGGACCCAACTCTGACTCGAACATTTCCCCTCCCCCACAGGATATTTCACCACCGGCCACCGAATGACAGAGGACGAGCTCAAGAGCGTGCAGGGCCGGATATGGGAAGAGTAAGCACCGAAACGGACAAAAAGCCTTTGCTGGCGAATCGGGGTTGTACAGGGCTGACCAGAGACAACAGTATCGACCACTAGACGGCCATTCCTCGACGCCGGTCCTCCTGCAGCTCCGGACTTTGTTCGCTGCAGCTCGTTTGGGGGGCAGAGACGAAGGGGGGGTACGTCTTTTTATCAATCCACTCGTGCCGGTGCGGGCCGCGGGGTTGACTCGAAAGGCGAGCGGGAGAGCGGGAGAACCAATGCCGTTTCAATCCTGTGCCACGAGGCCCCCTTCCTATGCAGGCAGAAAGCTCGGGCACATCGGTCGCTCCTGCTTTTGTTGTTTCCTTGCCTTCGACGATGTCTTCCCAAAACGGGTTTGGATTTTCCTGTTCCTACCGATAAGAGACATTTTCCCCTCCCTAACGGCAAGCGCCAACGAACATACCTAACCCCCACGGGGAATAAGAGACGGGAGCTGAGAAAAACCGGGGGATGGACCATAGAGAATCGAGAAAATACGCCTTGCCGGGCCACGCGCCCATCCCAGCTTCTCTTCTGACCACAGCATCAGCTACCTATGTGTGGGTGTTGCATCGCGAGCCTTTTTCTGCTTGATCATCATCTGAGTTGTCGTGAGTTTGCATTGCCTGTCATGCCGAGATTTGCAATCCAGGAGCCCAAGCCGCAGCCTTTCACTCACCATCCGGTTCCTCCCATTCATACCCCCATTCCTCATGCCGGCAATGAGTGGCTTTTTTCTTTGACCAATTCCAGTCCGGGATCTCATTTCGGAGGGAGTTAGGCCTGGGGAAAACCACAAGGAACGACACCAAAATAACGCAGTACAAAGGAGAACGACGGGAAGGAGATCAAGTCAAGGGGCAGATCTCCAGTCCGGATAGTGATCCCGTCCTAGCTTCCATGTCGCGTGCATACTCCCCTCTCCCCTCTTACCCCCAACACCCACTTACGCAATAGCTTAGTAGATTCAGCCCAACTCACTCAATCTTCCCTTCCGATGCAGCCGAAGAGGTTCCCATTGATCTCAGACATCAAACACGGCGGGTTATGCTTACTGTACTGTGCGCCTTTTCCTGTGTTGTTCCTGGATAGGTAGGTTGGGAGGTGACTGGTGCCTGACGACGATTGTGTGCCGTGCCGAAGGGAGAAGGACCCGATGGGAGCCGTTGGTGTGTGTGTGTGTGTGTGTGCGTGCGTGCGTGTGTCGCTGTATGTTCATGTATGTATGTGGGTGTGCAGGCGTGGCGACGCAGATGTAGGTACCTATTGTGGGTATGCATGTGTTGTCTGGGGGTAGCTGCGAGGTTTTTTTTTGTCTCGTTGCTTCTCCCCTGTTTTTTTTCTCCCCAGGTGGGTGCCCCCCGCCTATGAAGCTTGAAGCTCAGAGGAATTTGAGCTACGAATACAAGGGATGGATGAGATGGGCGTGGCGAAAGGGAAGGCCAATGGATATTGGAGGGGGGAACACCACCACTACACTACAGAGTACACATCCTCGCATCACATACCAATCTTGATGAACGAGGAATGCCCAGGCGTTAGGGTGCGCCTCAGAGGCTCAGACGGCAAGTTTGGTCCGAGGCAAGTCAATACGCAATGTCTGGGAGTGAGTGTTGTTTGAGGCGACCTCTGCGGGAAAAGTAACGTTAAGTGTGTAAGCAAAAGAGGGGCCACGGCTTCGAGGCTTCGAGGGGAGAAAAGAATTGTGATGGCGAGCTTCGCTTGAATTCCTTGCCTTCTGGAACTCCCGTCTCATTGTCGTTAAGTGATGACGTGATCTTGCGCCCGCAAAACTCTGCTTCCCTTGTTTTTTTGGTTAAAGATTCCTGAAGCAACGCCGTTACACGGCTTCCCCGAACCATGCGAGGGCAAGGGTCATTTCCTTGATTGGATTTTTATGATTTATGATACTTACTTTTTTCTCTTGGTTTCGCTACTAATGCTGAAGCAGAGTGTCTTTGCCCCTCTCATACCCTGTCAAGCTGTCTCTGTTCTGAACACTTTCCGTTACGATCTCAACGCATACATTGCCCCTGTCTCTTTGGTTCCAGACGTTCTGCGCCGTTGCAGAGCTTGTGCAGCGCTTGCAGTGGCGGTGGTGGATGGTGTGGATTAGTTACAGTTCTGCCCGCTACGCAGTTGCAAAAAAGAGCGGGCTCTTCCCCGAGCTTTTGCCAGCGATCGGAAACTTGCGTGTGACATCGGACGGAACGGCGCTTGGTTCATCGGAGCTTTGCAACTCCTCATCGGTTATTCCCATCAATGATCAGACCGGAACGAAAAAACGTTAACGTTTAACATCCCAAGCGGTTTCGTCTGGGGTCAGCAACTGGGGTATCCCGCTGAGACGTGTTTTGTTTGCCCCGACCGCCGTTCATTCGTTCATGTGCTCATCATTCGTATCCCAAAAATTTTCACATTCTCTCCCTTCGTTGGTTCGCAGCTCTAAGCTAAACTGCTTGGTCCCTTGTTTTGGGGTAAGCCGCTGCATTGGGCTAGTCTACGTTCGTTCTTCGTCGTGACACGGTTCCGGACCCGGGAAACCTGTCTCGTTTGGGACTCTTCTCACTGGTCTTGGAGAAAGCGGTGCGTGTTTTTGTCTGGGGAAGACAGTTCGTCATTCGTGGTCCCAAAGTTCAAGGTTTGGGGGTCCCATGGGGAAAATCCCGCAGGCCCGCCGCTGCTCATTGTCCGTCGAGAACCGATGACCCCGTACGCTACAGACCGCGAGATTCAAGACAGCGGTGTTGAGTTGTTCTGGTCCGGGGAACGATTTCCCCACGCGGAGCGTGGGAGCAGGGAGCGGATGTGGGCGGTGGGTGCGCGCTCGGCTCCGGTCGAATCCGGCAGTAAGTCGTCCGCGGGGTTGTTCCCCCTACCTGTTTCTAGTTGTTTTGTCGTGAGACGAGTGCTCGCAACAACCTGTTTTGGCCAACTCGCGCCAATGCGGGGTGAGGGAAAATAGAGCAAAAGAAAGAGGGAAACGATAGACGTCCTTGAGAAATCTAGGCCAGGGAAAGCCGAGATATGTGGTTGCAGTTGGGAGCACCGGTGAAGCGATCATCGCAGCTCGAGGTGGTGGGAAGACAATCAAAACGATATTGGACTCAGATCTGGACGTTGTCACGGGGTCAGGGGCGGACCGCGATGGAGAGCAGCGAGGAAACGTTTTTGCTAATCGGTCTCCTCAATTGCGTCCCAAAGAGCTTAGCTGCGTCGTCGTTTAGGAGTTGCAGACACACGTGGTACATCTGTTCGCAGCCAAGCAGTACGACGATGTATGTACCCTGCCGATGTACATACATACACTACACTACACGGCTCCGTACGCTACACCCAAAAATGGCCGACGAACGGTGATGGTGGACTGACAATCACCGTCTTTGGGTGCAATGGTGCCTGGGATTTGCACCCGTTGTGCCCTTGACAGGTACCTGGCACTCCCTGACAACCTGAAGTGGTATGTACCCCCCGGGCCCCACAACCGCCCGCCTTGGCCGGAGTCTGGAAGACCTGAGAGCCAGCGATCCAGGAGTCCAGGTCGCCAATCGCCGCCAGACACTCATGCGAGGCCTGCAGCATGCAGCTTCGGAGCTCTTGAGGTGTCGCGACTTGAGTGGCCAACGGTGCCTTTCCCGTTCCCACCCCTGTCTTGTCTGGAAGCCTGACGAGGGGGGCCAGCCAACCCCTTGGTGTTTCCTCCCCGCCCTGCGGGACAGTTGGACACCACCGGTCGGTCTGCAGGTGTTCACTTGACGGGCTTGTGCGCGTGCGTGTGCGTGTCCTGTACATGTGCGCGGGTACGGATGCGGGTGTGTGTGGGAGTGAGTCTCTGCCTGCCTGGCTGGATGCCCAAGCGGGATCTAGAAGTTGGGACGACCTACGGCGGCGGGGGCGGCGGCGGCGCGCGGGCGGGCTCGCGGGTTCGGCGGGCAGTTGGGGAAGAAGTGTGGTGAGATCTCGTTTGTGTGGCCACGGCCCGCAGGAAGGCGGGAGAAACCAGCACATACAGAGTACACACTACACACCCACAACACCACCACTACACACCACCGTAACCACCAGTAACCACGGACCACACACCCCCATCCCATCAAGCGGCCAATATGAATGCTGCGTCTGGCTTGGTCTGACTGGCGTGTGTCTCCAGCGCCCCGTCGCCCGAGCAGGGTTTGTGGCTGCGGATGTGCCAGGTCGCAAAGGCCTAGCCCGGGCAGCCAGGGGAGCCAGCCCAGAGCAGGGCCAGGCAGCGCCGTCCCACCCGCGCGTTTTGGTGCTTTGCTTCGGTGCTTGGTGCTTTCGTGCTTTGCCTTGGCCCTGGATGGGCAGGAGACGATGGGAATGGCTAAGCCTCCCCTCCCTTGTCCATCCTTGTTGCCATACGGCTCGTACCATGGACTGACAAGTGGCAAGGCAATGGCGCGAATGTTGCCGTCACTGAAACCGTCATTGTCATCCTCCGGCATTGAGCGGGAATCGCATTGCAGCCCAAGTGGACTACTTCCTGCTTCTTAAGCTTCCCCCCGGCCAGCCTTCCCACATCAGACGCCTTTTTCTTGTTCCCTTACTTTCCCACCGTCAGCAATCCGTATTAGTTCTCGACTAAACCAGGCCGACCTTTTTTTCGGCCACAAGAGTTGATCTCTGCAATTGTCAACGCGCCCATCAACCAACCGACCTACCCACACTTGGAAGATACACAACCCACCTTGTAACAAAACTACAATCCACCCCGCGAAATTGCCCGATCAACTTACAACACCCACCACAACAACCAAAACCAACCCATACATCACCACAATGGGTTCCGTCACTTCAGAGTCTGGCCGCATGCAGAGGAGGGATTCAGCAGAGCGATGCCCGAGCAGGAGACCGAGGCTGTTGAGGGCAACGGCCACCGAACCATCCATCACCACATCCACTGCCACCCCGAATGCCCATGCGACGCAATCCGGCCGGCGGGCCACGGAACTCCTCAGCAGAGTGGCCTACGTTTCTGGCTCGTCATCGGATTCTGTCCCCCGATCCGCCTCGATTATCTCGACTCGGACCCCCCTGTATGACAGCGTGGACCGGCACGACGAGCTGTCGTCTTCTCCCGACAGCACAGCGGACAGCTTTGACGATCTGCATCCCCATCCATGTATGTCTCAGTCCTTGTTGTCTTTTGTTGATCACGGGGACGATTTGCTAACGGTGGAACACAGTTTCTGGTCGCTACTTCAGCTTCCCGAGCTTTGACTTGTACGAGGCAAATCAGCAAGACGACGACAAGGCGGAGGCCAAGTCGCCATGAAAGCCCTGGGCTTGACTTGAGGTCGTGTCACCAATTTTGGACGGCGTCGACGTGTAACGCCAATCGTTTTTTTTGGAACGACTCGATCGTGGATTGCAGACGAACGGAAAGCCCACGCCCACCCCTAGCTTCCATGTTGGCCCTGAGAGGCAGGAGCGCACACCGTGAAACGAACGCGTGATGCGCACCATGCCCCGGGCACCGAAACCTTCAGCATCACGGAAACGTGGCTCACTGTCCACAAACGCGATGCAAAGGAATTTTTTTGGTTGGGAGCTTAGGGTGGGGTGGCAAAACTGCCTTTACGGAGGCAACGCTTGGTTGGGCCGCTGGTGGATTAGCAATCGGAATGAGCGAGCTGTCTCAAACATCCCATTGAGTCCTCTGCGCTCCGAGGATGTAACTACCGAAAGGCAGGATCCCCCAAGCGATGGAAGCAGGTTGGAATGGAGGCAAAAAAAAGCTCAAGCCGTGACACGTCTCGGACGTTCCAGAAGGCTTTTGCAAACTTTTGTCATTGTGGCACACGTGGACTGAGACGAGAGGAGTGAGACGGAAAAGGTCGTGGGGATTGGTCGAGGATGACGAGGTTGACCAATGGAATTGGTGTCGCAGGAAACGCGGCACCTTTGCACTCACTTGATACCGTTTCTTGTGTTTGTGGGCTGGCTGGTTCGTTCTGCTAGAAAACACGGGCGATTTACGATCGTCGGGTCGGAGGCAAATAAACTAAGTAGCCCAAGTTTCGCAGCCGAATAAGAACCGCATTTGAGTTGTAATCAGATTACTGAGCTGGCCATTGAATTGAATTCATCTGTGTGATCCGCAAATGTAGAATGAGTCATTTCTTCAGATGCCGTACTGCGTATGGTTGTGACGGCGCTCTGGGCGGTCGAAGCTGGGAACACGAAGAATCCGTCAGCATGAATGAGCAGGTGTTGATCAACACTCTCACGACTCGCGGGGTGATGTCGCTGATGGACGGAACCTGGTCTGAGGCCACGCACGGGCCCTCCGAGCCCTAAGCTCTCAGCAGCCAATCAAAACGGGTGGAAAAGTGCCCCACAATTCTAGTTTTTCCGCTGGTGGGCTGCGCCCACACAACGAAATCACAATTTCGACTTCAGCGAAGAAACCCCCAAATTTCGTGACCTCGATTCCACGGTCTCCATCACTAACCAAGCAGCACATTTGTCCCGCCGTTGACATCGCTGCTCGTCAAGATGGCTGTTGGCAAGTACGTTCAGCCCCAATTATTCGACTTTTGCACCGATTGCACGACTTCGACCGGTCGCTGGATATTTGAAGGACATCCGATTGCTGATACCCGGCCGCAGGAACAAGAGACTGTCCAAGGGCAAGAAGGGCCTCAAGAAGAAGGCCCAGGACCCCTTTGCCCGCAAGGACTGGTACGGCATCAAGGTAAGCACAACTCTCTCGAGCACAACAATCATTCTTGGGAATTTCGGCTGACGGTTTTGTGTTAATTAGGCCCCAGCGCCGTTCAACATCAGAGAGTAAGAAACACTAATCCCCCGCCTACCACCTACCCGCAAACGAGACGCACGCGACACGACAGAAAGATGGACGGCCACAACTTGTTTGGGAAACGGAATCTAACGTGATGATCAGTGTCGGCAAGACCCTGGTTAACCGGACGACCGGTCTGAAGAACGCCAACGACGCCCTCAAGGGCCGCATCGTCGAGGTTTCGCTCGCCGATCTCCAGAAGGACGAGGACCACTCTTTCCGCAAGGTCAAGCTCCGCGTCGATGAGGTCCAGGGCAAGAACTGCCTGACCAACTTCCACGGACTCGACTTCACGTCGGACAAGCTCCGCTCGCTCGTCCGCAAGTGGCAATCGCTCATCGAGGCGAACGTCACCGTCATGACAACCGACCACTACCTCCTCCGCCTCTTCGCCATCGCCTTCACCAAGCGCCGCCCCAACCAGATCAAGAAGACCACCTATGCGGCTACTTCACAAATCCGTGCCATCCGCAAGAAGATGACCGAGATCATCCAACGCGAGGCGTCGAGCTGCACCCTGACCCAACTCACCTCCAAGCTCATCCCTGAGGTTATCGGCCGCGAGATCGAGAAGGCCACCCAGGGCATCTACCCTCTCCAGAACGTACGTGGACCCGACACACCAACAATACTAGGAGGTGTTAGGTATGCATAGTGGGAATGATTCGCTAACATAGGTGACTCAAACAGGTCCACATCCGTAAGGTCAAGCTCCTCAAGCAGCCCAAGTTCGACCTTGGCGCCCTCATGACCCTCCACGGCGAGTCGAGCACGGACGAGCAGGGCCAGAAGGTTGAGCGGGAGTTCCGTGAGCAGGTCCTTGAGTCGGTATAAGGGGTGTTGTCTTTGGGAACGCACTGGGGCAGGGTTTTCATCAACAATACCTCACGGGGGGCTTTGGGCATGCTTTCGTTGCATTTGGCGTGGTAACATGGTACAATAGTCAAGGTATCGTCCACGACGGGCGGGAGCACACGGAATTCAAAAAGGATGACCAAAAACACAAGCGAAGACCGTGATACGACCTACTTCAGCATGCCGCAATGGGGCGCCAGTTCTGCTTGGACGGGATAGGTTTCTGTGGTATCGGATGGGAAGCCGTCCGGCGGTTGTGCATGGAGGTCAGGGGCGGGGCAGTCGGGTGAAGATGGCGTGGATTGTTGAATGCATCCGGCTGGAGTTTCAACGAATGTCACATCGGCCAACCCTTTGTGCTGTCCAACCGTTGTGGGTGTATTTGCTGTCCTCCCGCTATATCCAGGTAGCCAGTCTGATGTGTTGCTACCGGTATGGATCCGTCCGCCCTCTTCGACGTAGTAATTTGTTGGAATCAACCCCCACCGTTTCTCAAGTACCGCCGTCACTGCGTAACCGTACCAGCTTCGTCATTGTTACCTGGCTTGCTTAACTATCACCCATCCAGCGTCACGCTAGGGCAGCTCGTGTACTATCAAGCGGAGATCGGGGATGCTTCGCTGCCTTCAGACGGTCCCCCACCAGAACCTGTCGTTCCATCCGGGACCATCCCAACTCACTAGTATTCGTTAGTCTCTCAGGCCACAGCTTCTTGACTTCTCCGGAACCATGTACATCGACGCAATGTCTGGCGAGGCTAGTTCAACGGGACCCTGCGGCATCCGTTCCGCCCCTCGCATATCCTTCTCCAATGCCAAACCAAAATAGGGGTCATGCTTCGTCTATCAGAAGTAGTCTAGAGGGGTATGAGTACAAGTCACAGCTAAACCACGGCATCGACACACATCGGATCTGTCCCCTTCTGCGCCGGTCACTCCTTTGGTTCTAAAAAGTTCACCACCGCTGTTTATGATCACACATTAGCAACATGGCACTTGAAAACGCCGAGCGTAACAACCCGTAGACAATTCATAGAAAATAAAGTAAAAAGGTACTCACTCTCCCGAAAAGCCTCCGGCTTCTCCGAAATCACCCAGTGCCCCGAATCCACATCCACCATCTCAAACCTCGGAAAGAACTCCCCAATAGCCGGTATCACCTCATCCGGCACATACAGACTCTTCGTCCCACGCACAAACAACGCCGGTTTCACAAACCTCCTCTCGCTCGGATTCCGGAACGGGAAATCCCCCAAGTACCCCAGCGCACCCCCCAGCACGCCCAGCGGCAGCCGGTACTTGAGCGTCTGGTCGTTCTTGGGGTCCGGCCGGTACAGGCTGCCGAGAAGGAACTGGCGGATGGTGAAGGAGGATTCATAAGGGGTTAGGATCTTGTCGGCTTCGGCTTGGCGGGTGACGTTGGCTGCGTCAATTGCTTTCATGCCTTGGATGTAGCGGGGGAAATCGGAGGTTAGAGGGACGTCGATGGGGGCGTTGTCGACGGCGACGAGGTTGGTGATGAGGGAGGGGTCTTGGAGGGCGAGGGTGAGGGCTGTTTTGGCGCCCCTGTTGTTGACCGGAGGGGGATGGTGAGTACGGGGAAAGGGTAGTGAGATAAGGTGGTGAGAATGGGTAAAGGGGCCTAACTTACATCGAGTGGCCGATGAGAGTAGGCTCCTTCAGATTGTGCTGCCGGATGAACTCGGCCACATCGGCGGCCATGGCGAGGTAGTCGTGCCGTTGGTCATGGGGCGAGTCGCCGTGATTCCGAAGGTCCTGCCAAACAGTTTGTTAAAGATATTGCTCAAAGGGGTGATTCGAGTGGTAAATACTCACCAAAGCATAAATATGTCTCCCCAGGTCTCGTGCTAAGACTCTGTCGGTGTACAATCCCAATTAGACACCCGTTTATTCAAGCTCACACTCATCCCCAACATTTACAAATCGAACCATCTCAAAGCAAAAATTCAAGAAAAAATAGAGCCATAACCAAGAATTTTTTTTTAAAAAAAGGAATACATTACTCACTTACTCATAGTCCGATTATTCTTCTTGGACCCAAACAACCCATGCATAAAAATAATCGGCGACGTCTTCGCATCCGCAACCGGTTTGGCCGGCTCATGCAAGTCATACGCAAGGGTTACCGTTGGGATGTCCGAAAACGACGAGGCTGACGAGAAAAATGCCCTTCCGGATATTGTCAGGGCCGGAGCCGAGACGGAGACGGAAGCCGAGACCGGGGCCCGGAGCCGGGCCACCGCGTGGCGCACGAAGCGAGGGGTTGGTGCTATGATCATCATCTTTTGTTGCTGCGAGTCACAGTGGGGATTTAGGTATGGTGATATGTATGTCGGTGGAGGTATATGTATGCCGCCTTGTGTTGAGCGGGAGAGAGTGGATAATATAGGTATAAAGGAACGAACGAAAGCCCCCGACTCCGAGGTTTCCTTGAGAACTTCCAAGAGAATGCAAAGCGAAATACGATGAATGAGTCGCCTGCCGAGAAACGGCACACATTCAAAGGGCGCCAAAAATACCTTGCAGGTATCAAGAAAATCCGGAAATACCGGGAGATAAACGGATGCCGGGGGAAAATTCGGCGTCAACGCACGGGCCAGGCTCGGCACTCGAGCAGGTTGTTTACATGGTAACCGTATTGGGATTCAAAAATTCAGGGGGAACGCTGTTGTCGTGCTGACAACGTCCGAGATACCTGATACCTTCACGCAAGTCAGTGTGTTGGACCAAGTGGTTGTGTTAGTTAATACGGGCCGAGGGGCTTCATGAAATTCCACTCGACGCCCTCCTAACGCTAAAGGTACCTAGGCAGCGGGAGAGATGGGTCGGCGGAGGCGTAAAAGAGGTCGATTAGCCCGGGGCCGCACCGAGCCGTTATCAGGTTGTCTTGGAAAGGACCATTCTCGGAGTTTCGACTGTAGTAGTGTATATAAGAAGCCGAACGATAAATTACCAGATTCTCGAACTTCAGGAGTTTCCCTTGGTGGTATCAGACACTCCACTCTCACGCGACTCCTTTTGGGCTGAACCCCACAAAATTTATCGAAAATTGCCCTGGACAATGCCCCGCATTTCGACGTCCAGTGAACCGCAACGCAGCGACAGCACACAGTGACCGGAGCCCAGCCCGCACTAAACGCAAGCAACCCCATCCCTGGCACACCACCCAAAGCTCCAAAGAAACTTGCCGGCCTGAGGTTCTCCCGACCCCACGCGGAGAACCCCCGATCCGATCGATTGACGGGAATGCGCAAATCCAGCACGACCAAGTCGTCCAACCCCACCGCCCTTTCGTCCAAACGGTCCTCCTACCCGCTGTCATCATGGGAGACACCGCCGTCGTGGCTCTCAACTCCCTCCTCCGAGGCGCGTCCATCGATGACCACGCTGAGACACTCGACCTCGCAAGTGCCGCCCTGCGCGCTGCAAAAGGCCATCCTGCCCAGCTTTCACACGCCCAACACGCGCGGGTGGTGGCGCTCCTGAATCTCGACCGCTTCGACGACGCCCTGCGGGCCATTGCCGAGGGTGGTGATGCCCTGGCCCGGACCTGCGCCTTCGAGAAAGCCTATGCGTTGTACAAGACTGGAGACCTCGAGGCGGCCCAGACCGTGCTGCGAGAAGCTGGAGCTGGAGCAAGTGCTACCTCGGAACGGGCCCAGAGGGGCTTGAAGCACATCGCGGCCCAGGTTGCGTACCGCACGGAACAGTTCGACCAGGCTGCGGCCACTTACCGGGAGCTCGGGGTGGACGACAACGGAGCGAATTATGGGGAGGAGAACGACTTGCGGATCAACTTGTCCGCAGCTGACGCGCAGCTAGAGTGGCAGGGTAAGGGCTGGGCCGTGCCGGAGCAAGAGAAGCAGCCGGCCCGGGAGGACCTGGAGGCTTTCGAGACGGCATACAACGCTGCGTGCGGCTGCATCTCCCGCGGGGATTTCGGCAAGGCCGTCGTGTTTCTTAAACGCTCGCGGGACCTGTGCGAGGCGACCGACGAGCTGGATGAGGCGGAGAAGAAGGCCGAGCTTGTGCCCATCATCGTACAGCAGGCCTACGTCTATGCAAAATTGGGCAAGTTGGAAGAAGCTGCTGCCCTTCAAAAGTCGCTGTCGCTTGAGGATACTGCGGACTCTTCCGCCCAGTCCGTGGCCCGCACCAACATTCTCGTCCTACAGGCCGAAAGTAACCCCTATCTGGCCCAACGCCTGATCGAGTCCATCACGGAAGGCAAAGGAAATGACCGGTTATTCGAGTACCAGAGTTCGGTTCTGAGACGTAACCGTTATGTCCTGAGCCTCCAGACCCAGAAATTCGCCGGTGTTCAAAAATCTACGTCCAAGATCCTCTCCCAGGAGACCGTCCCGGCCATTTCTAGCGCCAAGTGCGACCTCGGCATTCTCGGCGCTGCTGCGGCTTCCCAACTCCGTGCCGGCCAGGAAGCACTGCGCCAGGTCCTCCCGCTTCTCGAGAGTCACCCGGACGATGTCGGGCTCCTGCTTACCGTGATCCAACTATACATCCAACTCCATAACCCCAACCCTGCCATTGCTCTCCTAGAAGCCTTCTTCAAGCGCCTTGAAACCGCCACAACCCCCGACCACGCCGACGTGCGCTTCGCTCCCGGTCTCGTCGCGCTCGCCGTCGCCCTCTATCGCACTCAAGGCCGGCACTCAGCCATCCGCACCGAACTCGCCAAGGCCGCAGCCCACTGGCAACAAAAGACTGGCACAGACGCTTCCGGCCCGGGTGTCTCCCTCCTCCGCGAAGCCGGCATCGAGCTACTCCGCTCCTCCCACCCGTCCGATCTCGCCGCAGCCGGTGAAGCCTTCTCCCACCTCGTTGACGCCCAACCCAACGACCGCATCGCCAAAGCCGGCCTCGTCGCCAGCTTTGCCACCTCCGATTTCTCCAAAGCCCAGCCCTACCTTGACGCCCTCCCCACCGTCGAAGACCTGACTCGCGGCGTGGACGTCGCAGCCCTGCTCGACGCCGGTGTTGCCACCGCGCCCGTGCCCACGGCTACACAACCAGCCCGCGGCAAGAAACGCGCCCATGAAGATGACGGCGAACAACAACAGCAGCAACAACAACAACAACAGACGCAGCCGGCGAAGAAACGCAGAACGAGGAAACTCCCCAAGTTATACGACCCCAACAAGAAGCCCGACCCAGAACGTTGGCTGCCGCTGCGTGATCGGAGCAGCTACCGGCCCAAGGGCAAGAAGGGGAAGAAGCGGGCCGCCGAAACCACCCAGGGTGGTGTCGTTCGAGATGACGAGATCCTCGAGTTAACAGGCGGCGCGGGCTCTGTCAAGGTAGAGAAGGCGGGTGCTTCGGGAGGTGGCGGTGGAGGTGGTGGCGGTGGAAAGAAGAAGAAGAAGGGGAAGAAATAAATGTGGATAGATGCTCCAACCTCGCGTTCTGTGGTTGGTTGAGTATATAAAATGCATGGCTATCACCAGCCACACTGCGAATTTCGAAGCATTTTCGGATCCAATTTACCTCGATAACTCTTTCTTGGACGACATACATCACACGTAATGGGATAAAAGGCTTAACATGATACTCTTGTCAGGTTAGATCACCATAAAGGATTTGAGAAAAAGACTGCTCAATAAAACTCAACCAATAACATAATACACCCCCCAAGCGTAATCCTTCCTACCTTATCTACCAGAGCACTAGAAGCCACGTGTGTGAGTAATATAACTAACATATTCTCAAAGTCCGCCCTTTCTTTACATGCGCCGCACCGATCCCCCGTCTCCTTCCTGCTTCCTCTTGGAACAATGTTATAAAATAAACAACTAAAAACAAACCATAGGTAGTCAACGAAACAAAAGAGCCAGCCCCGTTAGCTAAATGACACAAACAAGAACCCAAACAAAAGGAAAAGAGACCAGAGCTCGGGCGTGAGGTGGTGGGTGATTGAAGCGAGGTAACACATTACAAAAGCAACAACCCAAATAGTAGAGTCAGAGAGATAGAGCAAGCCAGAGAACAACACCGAGACGAGAAACACGAACAAATACAACCACGAAAAAACAAAAAACAAAATTTCCCAGTTAGCCAGTCGGTGACCCGCTCGCCACACACACATAAACTACTACAATGGTGAGTGACATCGCTAACCGAGACAACCACCTCCCCCCACATTCCTTCCCCTTTTCTCCTTTCTCAACTCAAAACGTTTTTGTGTGGTTCATTCCCATCTAACCATCTAACCATCTTGTCCCTCTCGCTTCCGATCTCCCATCCTTTCTTCCCACATCGCTTATAGTTGGCCCACCACCAACAACAACAACTGACCCACTCTCATCGCTGACCCCCTTCATCCCACCCGCCCAAATCGCTGTTTATCCTACCCAGACCAGACCCGACCCAACCAACCCGTATAAAAAGCAAGAATCAAGGAATCTGACGGGCAAACAGGAAAAGAAAAAAAGAAGAAGGAAAAAAAGGAGTGTGTGTGTCACATATTAAAAAGAGTGATAATAAGTCGTGCAGTATAGTGTTGTGGCGTGGTAATGCGGATGCGCACTACATACAGTCAGAGAGAGAGGAGGGGAAAATATACCATATCTTTGTCTCTCTTCCCACATTCCCATAGTCCATTCCATTACCTCTTGCTGACCCAGAACAACAGAGAAAAAAGAGAGCGGAATGACAAAGGGAGAGAGAGTGTGTGTCTTGCTCGTGCGTGGTGTCCATAAAGACGCGGAGATATGATAGATGAAAGGGACATGGAAGAGCGAGGCCGAAAATGAAGAGAAAAAAAAAGTCTATAACGGGGGATGGAGGGGATGGTAGCTCCCATTCAGTCGGTCCGCCTCGTCCATATTTTCGGTCATTAATTTCCTCCATCTTTTCTCCCCGAAACTGTTCCTCGGGTCTACCCTGACATTGGTGGCGAGCCGTTTTCCGCGTTACAGTCGATTAGTATGGTGGTATATGGAAAAGGAGAGTTGGTGTTGATCGTGAAATGAAAAAGAAAAACAGTCAATGCACGCGTGGTTGGCACGTGGGCTGGTCCACTGTCATCGTTGTTGATGTCCGGCTTTCAAACAAGTCATTCCTGCGCGCAACGAGACTACTAAGCACCGACCGCCTGTAGCGGTGGACTCGGGAGTCGGTCGCTGCTCTCCGCCGCCTCGACATGTGTGGACTCCCCGTCATTCGCCGTTTCCGCGACAGGTGACGAAGGCGGCTCGGGGGTGAAGAACATGGTCCCTCGGCCCTCACGGCTGGGCGGGGGGCTAAGCTCCAAGTATTCGACCCCGTCCAAGTCGCCGTTGGTGTTGTTTCCCTCTAGCTGTGCCTGTTCTAATTCCGGCTGAGGCCCTGGGCCTTCCTCACCCTCAATAGGCGGCAAAGGGGTGCGGCGGCCGTCGGAGAAGCTGATCGCAGCATCGCTGTCCTCGTCAGATGGCAGGGCAAGGTTGCCTCCAAAGTGTCGGTTCGCTGCCTGAGCGGAGGAGTACTTCCTGTGCAAGTCCCTGAAGCTCCTTGCCGTGGCAGTGCTAGCGCTGGCGGCCGAGCTGCGGCGTTCGCGGCCTTGAGTAGCCGATTGGGCAGACAGAATGGAGTGGAAATCATTGTTTTCGGCAGACCCAGCACCGGTGCGGATGCTAGTTGAGTCTTCCCGCTGCAGCCGCTGACGCAGACGTTCATCCGACGCAAGACTCTGCATCTGCAGCTCATTCCCAAACGTGATCACCGAAGCTTTCTTGCCGTGTACTACAAACGAGCCGGTGCCCCGCGGGAGGACATCGGCAGCCTCACGATTGCCGTCATCCGACAGGGTAGCGTTCGACGTCGAGTCTTTAGCTCTGCGGTGCCGATGGCTACCGATGTGCCCCGCGCCCTCCCTAAGAGTGCGCTGTAGGCTGCGGCGAATCTTACTCCGTTCACTGCGGTCTCCTGGGGTACCGCTGGAGGAACGGTCGCGGTGGTCGGGGCTCTCCTCTGCGTCCACGAAGCCGTGGGCGCTCCTAGGATCCGACGAACGAGATATCTCGGGTTCGAGCAACCCAGCTTGTTCCAGCAACTCCCGCTCATCAGCATCATCCATTTCGTCAGATTGCCCGTATTCACGCTTCCTGGGAGAAGCGGGTGATGCAGTCTCGCCCTTTTGTGGAGTTGCGGGCGCAGCTGCGGGCGTGGGTGTTGACACCTCGGCGAGATCCGTCGCCGAAGCCGATGGCTTCTTCGCTTCAGCTTGGCCGGCCCCCTCGCTGGGAACACCCCATAGCTCTTCCCTGCTCGCAGCCGCGGTCGTCGGGGGTGTTTGGAACACCTCTGTTACTGGTGAAGCATTGTCATCTGACCTGGCAGTCATGGTGGACGGCCGCCTCAGCGGGAGCTGCGCTGGAGGTGAGCCCGTGTGGGAGCCAGCCGTGTGGCTGACCTTCGACGGTTCCCTGGTGAGCGTTTTGGCCACGGACTCCCCGTCAGCATCTGGAGGAAGGCCGAGGAGCTGACGCTCTTCCTCCATGTCTAGCTGTAGAACATCGCGATGGCACTTGAGCTTCCAGATTTCCATCCGTGTCCACTTGAGCTGGGCTGCCATCCGCGCCGCGGCCAGCAGCATGTGCTCTCGTGTTTTGGGCGATATTGGCGCGAGTATTTGCAGATGCCTCGAATTGCGAAGTTGCGATTCCAATGTCAATTCGACTTCCTTCAGCTTCTCGTCGGCGTCGATGATCTTTTGGCGCATAAAATCCCGCCGTGCTGACAAGATGTCTTGCGCCATCTGGTGATCGATGCGGCTCCGCGTCACTGTCACCTCACCCGTCGGGGTTTGAATTACCTGAACATCACTGCCGGATCCCCGGATCGCGCGCCGATTTTGCCCGTCATAATTGCCCCCGATTACGCCCCGCATCCGGACCCCTGATGTCCTGAAGGCGGCAGCGTAGTTGAGCTTAGCGATCCAATCATTCATGTCCTCGTCGTCTTCGGCGAGAAGCACCTCCTCCAACCCGCCATGCCTGACGTAAACAAAAGCATTTTTGTGCTTGTTATAGGACGAATCCAACAACGCAACTGCGCCTTCTGTTGACATTAAGGCATCAGGCTTGAAGTGTTCCAGGGGCGGTTTGAAAATACACGGATCACCATCATGACCCTTCTTAAGGTGGTCTTTTTGCTGGTGCATTAACTGCTTGATCCATGTCGTGTTGCGGAAGAAATAGAGCTGAGCACCCGTTAGGATAGCCCCCCATTCCTGCCATGGTGATCTCGTCTTCTTCTTCTTCGCATCCTTCCGCCACAACAAGCCGACCTTGGTGATTTTGATGTCCACAATGCCGGGGTGCGCTTCTTCCGGATTCGTGACGGTCTTTTCCGTCATGAAGGCATCCGGACGAGATCTAGCTGACACTATTTGCAAAACACCCGTCTTGAAAAACGTTCTTTGCAACTCCTTCATGTTCAGGCATTTCGCGGTCCCGAGGTAGCCGTATGGATCCTCCGTCTGCATCACCTCTTTGAGGTTGGGCCGTAGCAGGTCTAACCGACTGTCGATGATTAACGTATAGGGGTCGACGGGTTCCTTGGAAACTCGCTTCGCAGGGTCCGGGGCGGCGCCAGGGAATATCGACTTTTTGTGAGCCTTTTGGGACAGGATGCGGTCGCCGTTGATGTCCAAATCGTCTTCCACGTGGATGAAGGGGGTGTAGGTGATATTGTCGTAGAACACTTCGAGAATCTCGTCAAAGATCCCCTCGCCGTTTGTGTTCTTGAGATAGTCGGCCTTCTGCATCTTGTGCTTGTTATTTTTGTTGAACACATCGGTATGCAGAATAAGGAGGGAAAATGCGATGAAGTAGGCCTGGTCTGGGGAGGAGTAGATGCCCGGGTTGCATTCGTGATATCGGTTGGCAAACGCTTGCAAGAAACGGTCAATCTGTTGTGTCTCCTTCGGCAACTCGGCCTCCATCAACAATTTCCGCAGCGCCATATCCATGGGGTCCCCAAAGAAGCGGAACCCACGCATGTAACTCCGCAACACTGACAAGGAAAAAGGGTCCGTCTTCTTGGAGAGTGCTGCAGCTACTACACTCCGACTGACAACTTCCAGAAGACGTTCGAGGTACCTTGCCGGCGTGTCGTCATCCTGGCGTTCCGGTAGGGTGACAGACCCACGGGGTAGCTGGAAGGAATTGTTTTTCGAGGCGCTAGAGCCGGGAGTCATGGGTGTCAACGTTCCCTGTCGTGACGGCGCCATGTCCTGGTTCTGCCTCAACCGACCAAGACCGAGGAGGTCGCCAAAGCTCTTGCGACCGGTCGAGATGGATGTCCTCGAGGTTGGAGGGGCCAAGTGGTCATCTACAGAGTCCCGCGGAGAGTTTCTGCCAAGAGAGCTCATAGTCGAGGACCTACCCCGCCTATGAATGTAGCTCCGAGTTGGAGAGGACTGCCCTGATTGCCTCGAACTTGGACGGAAAAGCGCGGTTGCCGGGGACGCAGAGGGTCGCGATAAGGCTGCAACGGCTTGATTTGGTGGTGGCGGCGTAGCCATACCGTTTCTCGATGGGGCCCTTGATGGTGTTGGGGTGAACTGGCTACCGCGGGAGGCATTGGAGTTGGAGCGGCCGGGTGACCCAGCAATTGAGGTGATTGCGGAGGAGCTCGATAGATTCGAGTCTTCCGCGGACGGCCCTTTGGACTTCGGTTTAAGGTGAGCAATAGGAAACAGGGGTTCCGGTTGTTTGGGTTTCCTCCGCGGAAGTCTAAAAAACGTTGTTGTTGTCTGGACTGTGTGGGTAGTTGTCGTCGTACTCCCATAAACCCTATCCCCAGAGCTAGCATCCGACCTGGAAGATTCGGACAATCTATTGTGGGGGAGCGCTAACGATGAGGAACTTTCATCCCCGTAAGCCGGCGGGCCATGGGTATTCGACGACATGGGCCGCTTCGTTTCTTCAAATGATACGCTGTGCTCGGGGACTCTGGGGAATCGATCGTAACTCTGAGTGCTCGCTTCGTTCACCTCGTCTGTCCTGGAGAGCTCGCCTGAGCGACGCAGTCGACCAAAGTTAAGACGAGAAGTCTTTTTTCGGGGGACATTGGGCTGGAATGTTGGGGCGGTCGTGATAATTTCCGGGGCTAGAATTAGAATGTGGTGTCAATGTTATTTTCTTAGACATGGGCCTTCAATGCAGCCCAGAGACTACCATACGGCCAATGCGATAGAATGGGAGGGGCACGTACGGCGTGGTACCGGCGGAGGTTTCTCTGCCGCGGCGTGAAGTTTGGCCTTTGCTGCCAGCTGAGAGTCAGACGCATTACGAAACCTCAGCATAGAGAAGCGGCGGTGCTTGTGTGAGTAGTCGGAGCCGGTTAGAGAGGCTGGGCCGGGGGCACCGGAGGGCTCAACGATCGAGGGAACATCGTGGGTCGATGCCACCGAGATGCTATCCCGGGGCAGGCCGGCCGACGACGACGGGGGTGCGCTCGGAGAGGTCGCGTCCTCGGCGACTGACGAGAGGGCGGGTGGCTCGGCGGCGGACCCGGTCGAGAAGGGCGGCGGCTTGGGGGCAGGTGTAGCGAGAGAATCAAGCAACGAGTGGCGTCGCATGTCGCTCTCGCTGCCCATGTTGCCGCGACGTCGCAGGAACGGCATGGTTATAGCTGGGCGCGATCGTCATAATCCATCGGGACGAGGGAAACAGTGGGATGGTTTCGGCTTTTGAGACCAAACGTGCGACGCAAGAGCGTCAGCCGGAGATAAAGCGTAATACGGGTTTCCCAGTCCGTTAGGTAGTTGGGGGGTGTTGCGGCCGTCGCGGGAAATCCTTAGATTGCTGATGCCCCTTCGACGGAAACACGCTCGCAAATTGACGGCGCGAGACGATGGCGACGGGTGCAAAAGCTGGGGAGTTAGTCGGAAGTAATGGGCCGGTCGTTGGGTTTGTCGCCGTGCGGAGTGCCGGGTGCCGGTTACGGGTTGTAAAATTCCAGATTCCGGATTCCGGAGCCTAGATTGTCGATTGACGGGTTTGGGGACGAACCTTCGCAACCTCCAAAGGGGCGTGTGCAACTGCCCGAACGACCGCCGCCAGACCCAGGAGGTGGGCTGCAGCAGTGGACCCACCAGCTCAGGCTGGCTTGGCTGGGCCAGCTCCTTCCAAGCTGAGCGCGCTGGGCTGGCCCCACCTTTCCCAGCTAAACCTCTTTGGGTTCTATCAGGTCATCTTGCCCCACCTGGCTGCAGCCCGCATTTGCTCCTTTCTCTCCGACCAGCTCCAACAGGCATGATTGCTTCAACCGAGTAGGAGTGCTTGCAAAGAAGAAAAGGGGCTGGAAAAGGAAAACAGTGAAAAAAAAATGAAGAACAAAAAACTTATAAGTCTTCGGGTTAGGAATTGAAGTTTCTACCTTGTGTTAACTTCTCTTTGCACAACCATTTCATGGAAGATAACTAGCCTGTTGGGCAGAATATTCATCCCACCTCACGATGCCGAAATGGGCCTGCCTCTGAGACCCATGCTCGTGCCATGCCATGACCGGCATGATGCAAGGTACCCAACGGTCCCAAGGCTAAGCAAGATGGGTGTCCACCAGACGACAAGTCAATCAGTTTCGGTCGACCCCGGGATGGAGCCTAGAACGCGTTGTCATTCATCGTTTTTTCAGTCCACTATTCGCGACCGTAGTCGAAAATAGTGTACGTCAAGCTACTACTATGTAATATACTCCAGTCAGTGCCGATCGGCTTGATGCGCACCGTTCAAAATGCAAACCTCCCCCTGACCCCTTACCATCCCTTCGCCAGAGCCAACGCCTTGCGCCTTAAGATTCAAAGGTACCGTATGTATGCCCCATTCTAACTATTCCAACCAGACCCTGCTTGCAGAAGAAAAGAAGGAAAAGAAAACCCGAAATCATTCGCATTAACGTCGGCGCCGTTTTAGATCCCCCCATTGGTCGGAGCTCTCTTGCAAAAGAGACTCTATGCCGTTGTTTCCAAGCAGGTAGTCGCCAAGATATTTCAGCGCGTTCAACATCTCCTCGCCCGTAGGAACGATGTTGTCGTTAGGCACTAAAAATCCGTAGCTCCCGGTGTCTCGCAGCTTGATCTGGTAACTGTATTTGGCATGGAGCTCGTCTATAGGCATTAAGTCAGCCTCAAACTCGTCACCAATAATTGCAAGCAACCACTATGCGACTTACGGTAAAACCAATCAATCGCGGCCCCGCCTCCAAGCTCGATACGCGGAAGCGAGTCGGTGGCGCTGTATGTCCGCGCAACAGCTCCCTCGCAGGCGGACGCGACCGTGTACGGTTCTCCACTCGAGATCCGGATAGCCTTTGCCAAGCCCACGCCCAGCTCCTCTAAGTTCTCGCGGTTTGGCGGGTCGATGGAGCATGTGTACGCGTATGGGAAGAGCACTTGCTGAGAGTACGAGTGCAAGTCGAGATACGACACGAACTTGGTCCCGTGTTCTGTCTCGTTGCGAGCCCACTTCGCCAACTCGGAGGCCTCGACAGCTTGGAATGGTTGATCACCACCGTAACTCTCTGAACAAGGGTCGGTTTGATGTCTGGCGGCATCCCAAGCATGGCTGAATGCATGATCGAGGTCGAGACCGCGGCAGAAACGCATCTTGGTCTGCTGTCTCGACTTGCGCCAAAGACGGTCTGTTTGCCAGGTATATTCGTAGCCGTCGGGGTTGAGGACGGGGACGAAAACGATGTCGAAATGGCGGAGCAACTTGGTGATCATAGGCTCGTTATCGTATGAGGTGATCACAGACCACAGCAAATAGGTGACCGAGCTCGTCGAGATCCACTCCCTTCCATGGAGACCGCCCGTGATAAGGATGGTTTTCCTTGGCTCCTCCGTGTTGCCGTCGTCATCACGAGCTCCCACGCGTAAGGCATAAATATCCCGTCCTTCGTACGACTGGCCAATACTGACCATCCTCGCAATAGATGGGAACATGGCCTCGAGCAAGCGCATCCAACTCGTGATGACCGCCAATGTCTGGTAGTCTCGGAAGAATATATTACCCACTCCTTCCAGGGAAGCCTTGAACTTGGAAGCACTCGCGCCCTTCGGGTCAAACGGGGACTTGTCGGCCGACGTCGAGGGATAGGTCGCCCACACGGCCGCGGCAACATCGGGAATCAAGACCGACGGCTCCAACGAGTTGGGGAGCAGGGTAAGAAGTCCCGATAGGTCATCCTTCGCCAACCTCACATCCACGAAAGCCGGCGTAAAGGCCCAGATGTCGAGAAACATTTGCTCCGCCGCCTGGGCGAGCGCGCCCTCCTCCTCCGAGTTGGTCACATTGAACCGGACCACGACGTCATTTCGATACCTCGATTGCAGCTGGGCGCCATACTCCTGTCGGCTGGTCCGGGTTGGCTTCCCAAAAATCACCTCCACGGTGCTATCGCGTAGCCATTTCAGAAACGGGAAGACGTGACTGCCACCGGTTTCGCTGCGCCCTTCTGGGTTGTATCGGGTCGGTTGGATTCGAGCACAGTGGGCAGTGGGTACCACGAGGGGCAGAACGAGCGCGAAGGCGACGAGTAACACGGAGAATGTCCGTGATATTAGTCGCATCATGATGGTCGCGGTCAATCGGCGTCGAATTCCATTTGGATGCAGGTGGTGGACGGTAAAAAGAGCCCAAGCCCGAAGGGATTGAACGTGAGATAACTATCGAAGAGAGGCGAAACGGTTCTGGGCTGCGGGACCGACCAAGAATCCGGGAGCCTGAGAGCGAGCTTGGCACAGCTGGTTGCCTCGCAATCACTGTGGGGCACAAGCAGGAGCGGCAACCAGCTGCCGGCAGCTGTCAAATTCGGACCCCACATCAGCACGACCGGGGCCGCTTTCTAATCGAACTCTTTCCTGTGCAAGCCAACCACAGCACAGAGCGTCCTGGCTTTCTTCAGCGAACAACGATGTGGGATTTGTTGCGCGATTGGCTATATTGACCGCCCTGGGCATGCAGGCGGCAAAGAGACGGCGCTTCCGAGCCCGTCCCTTGCTCAGAGTATGAAGGTCAGGCGAAGGGGGCCAGTGTAACCCCGCAGCTTGAACGCCGTCTCAATACGTGGACGTGAAAACTGTTAGGTATCAATCAAGAGCTTCCTCACATTGCTAACTTTCATCTTATTTTTCTTATGCATTAACCTTTTCACTTGATTTAAACCTCAAAGCCAGGCAACTTCTGCTCACTCTGCCTCATGAAGTCATAACCTTAATCAAGATGTCGTTCGGCGACGGGATCAAAGCCTTGCTCGACACTTACGCGAACTGCATCTCGCTTCTCAAAGCATTCGGGCATAGCCGAGAGGAGGACGGCGCGCCCGACGCCCAGCATCGACGTTCGCGTCTTCGCAGGTCTCTCCGATCCGACCGCTCTCTGGTAGAGCGGGCCTATTCTTCCAGATTATCCGAATCAGGAAGCCGTTTTCGGAAAGGCGATGGTGAGTGTAGTTGGCTCATCCACACACCATCGGTTGTTGTCACTAGAATGCTAACAGAAAGACAGTCCGCGCCGTCACAGCTCTAGACAGGGTTCTCAAGAAATTGAAAAGTGCAATCAGGAACTTGCTCCGCCTTTCGAACAAGAATGATGGTCTGGACTTAGACTACCAATCCTTGTTGTCTCTTTCGAACGGCTCTAGGGCGGAGGCAATCAAGGCCATCGACAGCCTCTCTCGCCGGATCGGGGGCTCATCGCGGTCTTCGGTGGTCTCCTCGTCTCACTCTAAAGCGTCTTCCTCAACCAAGGCGCTGTCGTCCAAGCACAAGCGGAAGCCGTCGCCGGATCCTCGGCACAGTACCACCAAATCATCTAAGGGGACCGGGCATGAACATCGGTCCCCAAAGCGAAAGTCCTCCGGGTCTTCAAAGGAAGGAAAAGGGAAGAGCAAGGAGACCAAATCGGAATCAGAGAAGCCACGGAAAGCCTCACAGCCAGCGACAGCACCGGCCTCACCGCCACCACCAGCGCCGAAATCGCCAGAGATAAAATCAGACTTAGAGAAGCCACGGAGAGCTTCACAGCCAACGACAACACCAGCCTCACCACCATTACCGCCCCCGAAGGCGCCAGAAATAAAGCCAGACTTAAAGAAGCCGCGGAGAGCTTCACAGCCAGCGACAGCACCACCTCCACCGCCCCCCAAGGAACCAGAAATAGGACTACCAACACCAACTCCACGAATCCGGAACCCAAACCCGGAGCCGAATAAGGGTGGTCCATCAAAGGATCTCAAGGTAGTCGAGAACAACCGAATCTCCATTATCTCATTCGCCTCGGACAGCACAAAGCTGGGCGAAATTCCCCAGAGGAAATGGGAGCCCATGGCACGACATTTAGAAGTTGAGCCGGACGGTGATGAGTACAACGTCCGTCCTATGTTTCCGCTAAAACCGTACACGGTAGAAGTGAAGGAAAAGCGTTTCTTAGGACTGTTTCGCCGAAAACGGGACCCGTGAAACCGCCGAAAGGGGAAGAAAATAAATTGACAACGAGACCTTGAAAAAAAGAAATACACAGAAAAAAATAAGAAAAATAAGGAAAAGGAAGATCCCGCGAGGTCTGACACGTCACCAAGCGATCTTTCGTGTACAACCCACGGACCCCGAGATCAACTCACACGCCAATATGGTTAGTTATGCATCGACACATTCGGGTATTGGCCCCGGAGATAAAACCGTCATCGAGAAGCAAAGCGTCGACGGCGACCCTTCACCCGCGTTGGACAGCAAACGGCAGGACAACAAAATCCAGGAAGCCGAGCTTCATGCGCCATGCCCTTGGAGGCTTCCTGCGCCCGGAAGAAACCGAAAATCGTGGGAAATCGAAAGCTCAGACCTCCCATATTCTGTCATCAATCACAACATGGTGGCTAGGGGTGAGAGATAGAAAGTTTTAGCAATAGTCAGGCTAACCTTCCTTGGCATCGTGGATTTAACACAGGGTGGCAGGTTCAGATTTGTTTTATCCATATTTCGCTTGTTGATGTCGTTGAACGGAGTGCCTTCTATCAACAATGATAAATAGCCGCTGGTGGATTGGGGGTACCCAAACACCGGTTAAAGCCCCCTATTTTGGCTTACATCTTCAATCAAGAAAAACCTCCTACCGGACACCCATTTGACCGCACCGATTCAAATACCTTTCGGGATTTTGCGCGGCAGCGCATAAAAACAAGGTTGAAGTGCAACATCTCAGGCAGATGGGACAAACATGAGAACCCGTCCCACATACCACCCCAACTATCAAGAGAGTTGGAGTTCTCGAAGAGCTGGCTGCTACGCCGGCTTTCTCCTGCATTTGTGATACATTTAAATTCTCCGGTAGATCATTCTGGCTGGCGAAACCCGTTCGAGCGAGCCGCGTGGCTTTTGTAAACAGGCATCGCGTGTCAGAGCCGCGGAAACTGGTTTCATCTTTGTTCGACGTCCCAGCGACAGCTTAATAGACCCCACAGGCAAGGTTTGGTTGCGAATATGCCGTTTCGGAGCGGCTTGTTTGATGACGACAGCAAATTCTTGTTGAAGATGCTCAAATCGCATTTATACCATTTAATTGGGAGTCTAGTCCCTGCCAAGTTGACCATCTCGGTTTGTGTTCATATCTAGCCTTTGCATCTCACTACATTGACCTCCGGTTTTAGGTCCAGGACTTACTCATTGTGCCAACTTGATAAACACGCCACTCACGGCCTCCACTCATCATGTTCTCCCAGTGCATTATTGTCCTACTCGCAGCTACCACGGCAGTCGCCAAAACACCAGATGGATTCAGCCCATCCTCTAATAAAGACCTCGTGGTTGAGTACAACGGCGTTGCGCCACTTAACGGCGTGTCCGTGAGCAAGCGTGGTATGTTCAAGCATCATATCCCCTTCCTCGGGAATTCAAGTCAAAATAAGGAAAGAAAAAAAAGAGAAGAGCTAGCAAAAACATGTACTCACTCACCCTACCAACCGCAGTAACCGCCACCCAACCACGCATCGGCACCCTCGAACCCCTCAACGGCACCTCCTACGCCGTCATAATGATCGACCTCGACATCCCCACCAACAACCCCCCCGAGACCAGCACCCTCCTACACTGGCTGCAAACCGACCTCGTCCCGGCCCCGTCCGCGACCCTCCTCAACACCACCTCGGGCACCGCCATCCGCGCATTCCTCCTTCAAAACCGCACCGACGCCAACACGGGCGCCGAAACCGCCCGCGCCGTGCTGGCACCGTATATTGGGCCCAGTCCGCCGGCGCGCGTGCCGTTGAGTCATAGGTACACCCAGATTCTTGTTGATACGAGTGATCTCACGGCGGGGGGGAGTGAGGCGCTGCGCGCGGCTGTGTTGGGGACTGGTGCGGGTGCTACGGGCGCGGCTAGAGGCAACGGGAATATGAATCGTAACGGTAACGGCAATAGCAACAGCACCGGCACGGCACAGCGTCGCGGGTTCGACGCGCCGGCGGTGTTGAAGGCGGCCGGGCTGGAGAACAAGGTGGTCGCGGGCAACTCGTTTAATGTGACGAATGCTGGGCCGGCGTCCGGGGGGGCCAACAGGACAGCGCCGGGTGGCACGAACGGGGCGGGCCCCACGCAGGTGGTGGTTCCTGGGGCTGGGTCCCGGGTCTGGCCGGGTAGTGTGGTGATGGCTGGGTTGGTGGGAGTTGGGATGGTGGCGTTGGGGTTGTGAGAGGGGTAGATATGGGGGTGATAGTTGTGATGGTGTTGAGGATGGAGGGAGATGTTTGGAGCTCATACTATGGATGTACATACACGTAAATTGCTATCTTGGCTTTCATTTGATCTCTTTATTTTTTTTAAAAAAAAGCAGCGACATTCGGTAGTTATGGAGTAATGACGAATTAATATCAATATCAAATGGAGAAGTACCTACCTTATGTGGGGCATTTTGATATCGCAGGAACTGGATGAAAGTGAGAAAAACGAAGAGAGGACGGGACAACAGTGAAAAAAGTGAGGGAGCACAAAAAGACCCTCTCCAGCCTCCAATACTCGAAATGAAACACCAACAAGCTTAGAAATTGATGTTTGGCGAGACAACCTACCTAGGCACGCCATTTATTGTGCCGCCGATTCGATCGGCTCGTGCCCTAATTGGTGTTGCTCCATGCCAAGCTGTTTCTCGCACTTACACAGGCCGCGCGCATGTCCCGATTGGGAAGCCGCGCGGGACGGCCCTGGGCCCTGGCTGCCCGCGCGCGCGCAACGAAGCACTGCATATCGGGTCTTGCTTGTCTGGGAATACGACTACAAACATAGCCGGGGACTTTTTCCTCTCTAACGAGTCGTGTGCTGTTTGTTCGTGGAAATGACTAATTAGAATGGCGCTGGAGAGACGGCATCGGCATGAATATTGGGCATTTGTCTCCGGATGGTATGGTCAGGGAGCTGAGGGAGGTATCATGGCCAAAAAAAGGGACGATTGCGTGACGGAAACCAGACGAAAAGCTTGGTCAGTAAGGGCTATCAGAGCGTAGAAGGCCAAAAGCTATGCGAGAGCTGGTAGTTATATACCGCACCTTGGCCCGTGGTGTCTCTTGAGGGTTTCCAGACACACAAGCTCTTTCTCACACACCAGACAGACTCTTGGACTCGAACAACCTACCAAAACTTGAGCATCTAGCCCTCTCAGAGCCTTATCTCCCAGCACCGCTTTTACCCAACCTTACTACATCCATACCTATAAGCGCTCAAGCCGCCCACCCTCACACCATGGCGAGAACAGTCGTGATCCTCGGCGCCAGCTACGCCGGCATTCCCATCGCCCACTACCTCCTCAAGCACACCGTGGCCAAGGTCAAGGGCCTCAAGGTCATCCTGGTTGCCCCCAACACGGACTTTTACTGGAACGTGGCCTCCGTCCGCGCCATCCTCCCCGGTATGATGGGCGACGAAAAGATCTTTTACCCCATCGCCCCGACTTTCGCCAAGTACCCGTCGGATTCGTACGAGCTTGTGCACGGTGTGGCCGACAAGGTCGACCCAGACACGAGTATTGTCGAGGTGCGCGGGAACGATGGTTCGGCGAGGACAATTCAGTATGATGAGCTGTAAGTTGTCTCCTTGGCGAGAGGTTCGGTTCGATGTAGTTGGTCCAAAACACCACAGCGCACTAACAACCCACCCACCCACACACAGAGTCATCGCCACAGGCACCAGCTTCAAAGCCGACATGCCCTTCAAAGGCCTTTCCACCACCGAAGAGACCAAGGCCGTACTACACGACTGGTCCAAGCGCATCGCAGCCGCCCAGTCCATCGTCGTCGCCGGCGCGGGGGCAACAGGCATCGAAATCGCCGGCGAGCTCGGCCAAGAGTACGGCGTCACAGGCAAAAAACAAATAACCCTCATCAGCGCCGAGGAACTCCCCTTCGACTCTGAATTCCGCCGCGAGGTGCGCGAAGCAGCCAAATGGGAACTCGAACGGCTCAAGGTCCGCGTCATCCCCAACGCCAAAGTAACCTCCCCCCCGACCTCCACCACCCTCACCCTAGCTTCCACTTCCTCCTCCACCTCCACCAAAACTGCCAACCCCCCCGCCACCCTCAAAGCCGACCTCCTCATCCCCACCTACGGCATCACCCCCAACACCGCCTTCCTCCCGGCCTCAATGCTCGACGCCCGCGGCTACATCAAACAAACCACGCGTCTCCGCGCCGAGGGCCACGCCAACATCTTCGTGGTCGGCGACGTCGGCAACCTGCAGCGCCCCCAGGGCGTCCACGGCGACGCGCAGGTGGTGCATCTCGCGCGGTCGCTGCTGGAGAAGCGGTTGTTGGGAGAGGAGGAAGGGGCGGACTACAAGCCGATGGAGAAGATCATGTTGGCGACTTCGATTGGGCGGAATCGGGGGACGGGTCAGTTGGGGAATTGGAGGGTGTGGAGTTTGCTGGTGTGGTGGTTGAAGGGACGGCATTTGGGGACGAATGTGGCGGCGGAGTTTGTTCGGGGGGATCGGACGATGACTGCTAAGTCGTGGTAGGCCTAGGCCTAGGGGGGTACTTCGTACTGTACTGCTCGTGAGGTTATGGTCACTCCACCACCCACCTCGATGGACTGCGCTGGGGATCTTGGGATGGTAATGGGTGCTCGGATGTGTTTCCTTTGTCTTTGCTTTGGTTTATTGGTTTTGCTGGTTTGTGTTTCGCTTTGAAGGGTGCTTCAGTTGATGGGAGATACCTTTTTGCTGGACTATGCTGTGTTCGTTTTATAGAAATGGGAATTGCTTCACTGAACGACCCGAGCCTTAACGTGGTCTTTACTCACCCTAACAAACAACCCTTGACTTCACCGCTGCGTCTTTGGGACTTGCAGTGCAACAACTTGCATCTAAAAGATGCAATTAATCAAATGATAAAATAGTCAAGGTTAAATGATGATGAAATTGATGGAAGAAAATAAAAAAGATGAAGTGTTTGATGCATGCGATGAAATGCTGCATGGGGCATAGCTAAGCCGGTGTCGGTTGTCTAGTCGATGTCCAGTCGATGTGTTTTGTTTTCTCCAATGAGGTGTGGTTGAGAAAGGGGCTCAAGGGTCGTCTCCAAAAGGGGGCACAATGCGACCGGAGAGGGTTGGGGTCCGCAGGTGTTGGGAGTGCAACCTCCAAACCACCAATAGGTTAACATTTTCTTTGCTTCGAGATTGTGCATCAAGAGGCATGTTGGCATGGAAAAAGAGCGGTCCTGGGAAGCATCGGTGAAAGGTGGGGCAGGGGGTTGTTGCCTACTCAGTACGCAGCCCGGGGCTCGGAAGGACGGTTTCTGCGGGGTATATAAAGGGTCCCGGGGCTCCCCGCGACGCAACAAACTCGATTTCTCCCGCAAAACTTTGTCCCAAACTTGTCAATTTTTGGGGCATTTTTTGGGACGCCCTTGGACTCAAGAAAGTCGGCCCCAGTTTGTGTGGCACTCGGGCCAGCAAAAGGGAAGCTGTTTCCGGGGTGGCCCGTGCTCGCGCCTCGGCGCGTGTGCGACGGCGCTCTCGCCTGGCCAGGGCCAGCTCAGCAGCAAGGGGGAGCTTCGGCCCCACCCCACTTCGCGTCATCCACCCGCCTGTTTGGCGCCTTTGCCAAGACCCCCAATTCTGCCCGCGGTTCAACGCCGGCGCGCAATTGAGCGTATCACGATCTCCAACAAAACAGCGGCCGGGCGGTTTTGCCGCGGGGTGTTTTCTTGGGCGTGGTATTAGTTGTAAGTAAAAGCGTAATTGAAGTTTTGCACCATAACAATCGATCATCTCCCGTCAAGCTTTTCTTCTTGCTCCCCATCTCCTTTCTTCATTCCTCACGATTTCTTTCCCTGTTGCTACCCCTGCTCTTTTTGGCGCGGTCGGCAAGCGAGATCCTCAATTGCCTGCATGAGCGTGGCTGACCCACCTACCGACGCGCCTTTCCAGACGCGCTTCGAGAACCAGCCTCTCTTTCAAAAGCGGCCCACCCAACGTCAGATTATCTCGACTTCCGCTCCGAACAACCTCGTCCCGTCCCACCACCATTCTTCTCTCAACACTACCACCAACCAAAATCGATACCCCCAATATCCCTCTACCGCCGCAGCCGACCACCGCGTCCTTGCCTACAACTTTAACGCCTTCTATTTTACTCTTAGTTTTGGCCAGTTGTTCGCAAAGAAAAGGTAACATTTATTTGTGAAACCGCGCGTGTGGACGTGTTTGAAACGAAAATGGCGACACCAACAAACCCATGGGGTGCACCCTCCCCCCAGATGGTTCCTTCTCAACCAGTACCAGCAGACGAGATGGCCCTGCAGGCAAGGCCCATGGGACGTAAGTTTTTTCTTTCTTTTCTTTTAACATCTTGCTCACCGCCTTGGGCCGGGCCGTTGTTGACCTAGTTTCAATTGCTAGTCAAGGTCCATTATTCTTTTGACCGGGACAACCAAGTCCACTGCCTAGCGCGGTGGCACCAGATCTTACAGATTCAGACAATACCACTGGACGAAAAGACGACGATTGGCGTGGTCGACCTGCGAACATGTCTACAGGCCGTTTCCCAGAGCAGTCCCGAGATTTTGAACCAGCCAGAAGGCGACTACAGCGTTTATGCGTACGATTATTCCGAGCCAGAAGTGCCCCTCGTGGGGCAAGGTCTGCTGTCATGGAACATGGACCCCCTCCGTGGGCCACAGCAACAACTTGTTACCGGGCGAGTCACTAGGAACCTCCTTGCGCTCCTCAACAGCGGCAGCCGGGACATGTTGGAGGTGAAGCTCAAGTTTGCCACCGTAGCTAGGATCGCGCCACCCACCGACTACCCCAGCGCAGAGGCCATGAACGGGAGCCGGTCCGGGTCGATACCCGCCGACACGGCGTCGGAGTGGAACTCGTTCATCCAGTCCAACACGATCCTCGGACACCCGCCCAATGCCAGCACCGTTTCTTCTCCGGCGCTCCCACCCGCCCAACCGGTTCAATACAGCCAGCCCACACAGTACCACTCCCCCATGCCTGAGAGCCAGCCAATGGATATGCGCAGTGGTAGCCAACCACCACCACAGCCCATTCTACCGGCTCCCCGGCCAGCAAATTCGATGCCCTCTAGCAGACCGTCCACCGCCGTGCCCATTCCCCCACGGCCGCAAGGCTCAGCCGACAATGCACCCTCGCCGGCACCCTCACAGCCACCCGAGCCCGTGGCGAAGCCCGCGTCCAGGTCAAGGAGCAAACGGCCAACTGGGAGGCCACGTGGTCGGCCGAGGAAGAGGCCCCGGGAGACGGACAACACATCGGCAGTTGAGGACGGTACAGATGGGGATGATGGGCCACAGAAGAGGAGGGCCCAGGTCACCCAGACCGAGTACAGTGCCATTGCTCCGTTTGGCGCAGCCCCCGACTCGCTTAGGGTCGCAGCCAGCACCTCGGGTTCCCTTCGTTCTCTGCGGCCGGTCGGCGCAGGGTTGGAAGGCCCTGGTGCCAACCATCTCCAGGACGTTCCACGAGCCCCCACCCCGGTTCCAGATGGCCAGATGTTTCAGCAGCAACCGAGGAGATTAGCGTTAGAGAACCACACCAGGGCAGAGCATCCGACACACGTGGACCAGTCAGGGCCCAACCGACCCATTTCACAAGCCGGGAGCCAGGACGGGAGGTCGCCTGCCGGGTCGGTTGCGCATTCGCCCGATCATGGTTATTCGCCAGAAGACAGCACTGGCGACCTGAACTCATCACCTCCCGTCCCACGGGCAGTCCCGTACATGCAGTCTAGTCCACCCCCGACGAGTCCCGTCCTGCCGACCATCCCGATGCCAAACATGGACTCAGGGTTCATGAGCGGCGGTTTGGACGATATGTTTGATGACGACGACATGATGCAGGGTCTTTCGGGTGGGCAAATGCAGGACCAAATGCTCCCAATCCCGTCCCTCCCGGTCGCGAAAAAGCCAGCCCCTCGAAAGAACGGTCGCGCTGGTCAACAACAACGTCCCAAGTTTCCCTTTCAAGAAGTGAACCCCGGGCCGCCTGAGCTGTTGCCAACAAAGAGCATCTTTAACCCGGCCGGTAAAGCCAAAACTCTCAACAGACATGTTGCCTCAACACAGCCAGCACAGCCAGCACCCACAATACCAGCAAGCCGCTCGCTCAAACGGTCGAATACCGCCCCGAACCCCCTTCCATCCGAACAAGAGCCACCCTCGCAGGATCCCTCGATGTATGAGCAGAACGGCAACGGGGTTTCACAGGATACTACCCAGCCGTACTCCTTCCCAGATCCGATGGCCTTCCCGGACGATGTCATGCAACTAGCACAAGCGGTCAATCAAGAAACGGAGAATGGGTTCCCCCCAACGTTCCCCCCCGAGCCCGCCCCGACCGATGCGGTTTCAACGCCAATGCCGATTCCCGACCGTCCCGAGTCGGAGCCGGCGCTGCCCATTGCGCCTCAGCCAGAATCGATATCAATGTCGAGACCGAGTTCGAGACCTGCGTCGAGACCTGTGTCGAGAGAGGCTGTCAAGACAGAAATTCCACTCACAGAGGTGCCACTCCCAGAGGTCCCGGCCAGCGAGCCCGTCCGGGAACCGATGCTCACCTTTCCCACCGTGGCTGCTTCCGAACCTCCGTGCCCTCCGAGCGACTTTGACCCCCCGCGGTACAGCAAGAACCTTGTCAAGAAGCAGTCCATCAAGGAGAAGCTAGAAGACGCCATTGCCAGAGGAGAGTCGCCTCCGTTCTGCCGTAACTGTGGAGCTATCGAGACGCCAACGTGGCGCAAGATTTGGACGCAGGACCGCGAGGGAAAACCGGAGTTCCACGAGTTTTCCGACAAGCCCGGATGCGTGACCATGATCGAGGTTTTGGAGAGGGACGAGAACGAGGATCCGTCCAAGTATCGGATCGTGAAGAAGAACCTAGGCCCCAAGGACGAAAGGGCCAAGTGGCTGGAGACTATGCTGTGCAACCCCTGCGGCATCTGGCTGGGGAAGTTCAAGGGGCATCGTCCTCCTGACAGGTGGGACAAGGATGCGGCTCGTCTCAACCAACAACCTCGGCGCAAGAAGGATCCGAAGGGCTCCAAATCGAAGAAGACCCGGACGAAGAGCGACGCGCGGACCAACCCGACGTCGGAGGCCTACTTCACTACCGATCCGATTGGCCCGCTGGACCACGACTTCCTGACGGAGAATTACGAGAGTGGGACGCAAACACGGCATCAGAGCGTCGCTATGACCGATGACCAGCATTTAAACTTACAGAGCTCCCCGAGACAGCGCTTCTTGGGCTCAACTCACTCGCGGGGCAGTGGGACGGCAGAGAGTCCTATTGCAGTTGAGGATGAACTGGGCAGCACTAGGCGGCTGCTCTTCCCGTCCCCACGTAGGGACGGGACACCCAAGGTTCTTGGGGAGCTTTCATTAAACACGGCGCAACAAACCGCGAACCACGCCACGGACGCGGCCAAATTGGGAGGGCCTGCGGCGACGGGCAAAGAGAACAACACCACGACCGCCATCAGCAGCAATGTCACGCCCCGGCGTCCGGGAACCCCGACTCCTGAAGACGAACTGGAACAGGAACTCTTCGGGACCCCTCCTGCCCGACCATCGACCCCCCCACCCAGGGCCGCAGCAGGCCCTTTCAAGACGCCTACCCGACCAACCCCTAGCCACCGTCCGATCACGCGCAGCATCTCCCGTTCCATCCGTTCCAGCAGAAACATCGCCGGCTCGCCGAGCCAGGTCTTCGCCCACCCTTTCGAGCGAACCCCCACCAAAACCCCTCGTTCCGGCAATGGCGGCGGTGGTGAGATAAACTTCCTGCATCCCAGCAGCGCCAGCAAGCGCCGTTCTCCGCGTCACGGCGACCAACAACTCCTGCACGCAGACTTCGGCTCCCTAGACGAGGGCGACGAGAACCACCACCGCGACATCAACATGGCTGCTGCCCTGCAGATGCCCGTCCCCTTCGACTCGCCTTTCACTGCCACACTGCACCAGCTGCTGAGCGAGGCTAATGACTTCATCTCCAGCGGGTCGCCGTCGGCTTCGCGGCATGCTTCAGGGGTACATCATAACCACCATGGCCAGCGGGACAGTGATCCTGAGGTCGACCTTGTCCGGCACCTGGGCGATTTGGAAGGTGCTGGTGATGGTGGTGCTGGTGCTGGTGGCAGCGATGTGGATGGGGGGGATGCTGACTTTCGGAGTTTTCTGGGGACGGACCTCATCATGCCTAGTAGCCCGCCATTGTTGAGGAGTGGGAGGGTTGTGGGAAGCAGCGCGGGTGGTGAGCAGTTTGGCGGGGCTTTGCAGTGAGGAGGCAGAGGGAGAGTGACTGACTGAGTTCTTGTCGTTGATGTTTGCTGGCTCGACGGTCTGTCTGGCTTGTCTGTCTTGGTGGTGGTGCGTGTGTAAAAGGCAAACAGAGAGTTTTGCCATGTCGTCTGTCTACCTATTGCATTAATTAGCGATGTACATACCTGTCGCTAGCGGACCCCCGGGGTTGTCTTGTCTTGCTCTGCAAGCTATGCATTACCTACATACTGGCACTGGGCCATGTTTTTTTTTTTTGTTGAGAAATCCCCAGAGGGCTTTTGCCTTGGGAGACTCTTCCGAGATAGCCGCTCACAAAAGAAGCTGAAATCAACTTTACCTATTACTTAATTACGTCGTTCTGTGTATGGTCTTGGTGCTTGCGTAAGTGTGTGTGGTCTTGGTGCCTGCGTAAGTGTGTTGTGAGGTGTTTGGTCACTTCTATCTAAGCCTCACGGGCTCGCAGAAATGTTGGGGAGTGACCGGCCGCGTAAGACTCGGGGCTGTTGCAAGAACCCGGTCGGAGCGATGGCGGAATTACCAGAGCGGCCGGAGCGGCCGGACTTATGTGGACATAGAACAAGCCCGATCGCTTGGACCTTTATCGGTGCTTAGATGTCCGTCCATCCCGTAGAGTCATCCGGGGACCATTGACTCATCTCTCACCTTTTTTTTTACGCTTTACGCTCGAAGGCCTTTTGATGAGTCTTTACGGAACCGTGCAATGCGGGTTGGTTTGACTCACTAGCTGCTTCGACACACACACACACACACACACCGGTCTGATTCTTTATGGCCCCAACGGAAATTAGGACCGGGATGGCCTATCTGATAGACAAATGAGCCAGACTCGGATTTTTGATGAATGGGACTCAAGCGAGAGTAAAGCCATGGCCCGATGCAGCTGCAAAAAGGCCTGTTTGACTGCTGTGAGTTTGCATTCTCTACCAGGGGTGCGCGACGCGCAGGATCGTTCTACAGCTCAGGTATTGTGTATGTGATTTGGGTCGGAGGTTGGGACCGTTTCGGCTAGGTTCGAAGAGATATCCAGATGGTGGTCTGCTATACCTGTCTCTCCGTCTCTCTCGCGATTGCTTTGACGGGTAGGAATGGCCTAGGTGTTCAAGACATAACGCTCATAGTCTCGTCTTGTTTCCCCATTGGCGAGTTTTTGGAGCAGTCGTGGTCGCGAATCTAAATGGTTAAGTCCTGGGCTTGCTTCCCTTATATAGCACGGGTAGACCAAAAGCTTTACTCGAGGCACTCTACCACAGTTAATACAAGGCAAGGCTGTTGCAAATGTCCACGGGTTATCCGGGGTATGTGTCGTTGGTTAAGAGACAGCGCTGAATTAGATGCTCATGGCTCAACGGTCCGTTCTTCCCCCACTCCGCTGCTCAGCCCACACACTCTCTATCCCAACCCTTTGTCCGCCGCCCCCTCGCCGTTGCCGTTGCGATTGTACACAAGTGGTTCCCGGCGCCGCCCCCGCTTCGCCGGCGCTCGATTCTGGTACCGGTGCTCGTTGTGGCATGCGGCCGTCCCTTCCGCTGCCTTTCCCGTTTCCTTCCAGAGAAGGTCTCAATGCACTACCACGGGTCCACCTGCGCGAAAGCGGCAAGAGGAAGCCAATAGGCAAGGATTTAGTTAAAAAGGGGAGGGCGCCCGGCAACTTGAGATCTCCACGGTTTCTTGGCTGTTTCCGTACGGCAGCGTCGATCTCCCGGCTTTGACGTACTGTCAGCCGGCTTAATTGTAGATAAACAAGTCCCGATGTTGGTGGGACACCTCGACGACGGTGTTGGCGAGGGCGTAATCTGGTTCGAACACATAAGGAGACGTTAGGGCTCTACTTCATCCATTGTATCGAATTTTCCTCCCTTTCTTTGGTCCTGGAAGAGTGACCCGCTAAGCAGAATAGGCGGGAGGTAGGATCCCAGTCCTGCCATTATCTTCCTCGGAACCCCGAGCACAGACAAGGCGCGGTTTTACGGTAGGGAAAGAACAGGATGATGATGGGAGAGGGAAACGAGAGGCTTTTCACTCACCTACGCCTGTGCCTAGATCAAGGGCACTGAGTACCCTGACGGAGAGATCAGGATTGACTTTGCCGATAAGCTGGGCGCCATTCCCAGCGAGGAGATGTGCCTCCTATCACTAAAGTTAGTAAAAAAAACTTTGTTTTTTTTCATATTCCCTTTCCATCTCCTGGCCAGCTCGGCCGGTGGGTACTTTCGCCCGAGCCGCCATCATCCCATCTTGCTCACCCGTCGTCTTAATCGCCCCTTGCCGTATTTGGGGCTAACGACCAGACTAACACGATGGGAAGAAGAGGTAGGCAAGGGAACAAACGGCAAAAGGAGAGGAGGGCTGCTTACGCGATTCAGGTGCGCCGTGATATTGCCGTCCGCATCGATGAGGGCCTCTTCTCCCCGCAACTGGATGACCTTTCCGACAATTATCACATTCTTGCCCACGTAAGAATTGAGGTAGGCGCAGGTGATGCGCGGGGTTGCAACTGCCTCCATGGTTGTGGCTTGGAGTCTCTTTTGTCACGGTCGGGTATCACTGGGTTCCTTTGGATTTTTCTCCCCTTGGGCGTGTTCCTTAAGGCTGGTGAAGTACTGGTGTTGAGCCGTTATTTCTCGAGAATCCTTTCCGCAGTCCAGGAGGCCGGTTTCAGTGCTTGACGCGTGCTTGTGGGGGAGGGGCAGTCGCCCGACGCGTGTCCCCAAAAAGGCGAAGCCCAAGAACGTTAAAGTAGGGTCCGTGCGTCCATGCCTTGCTTGGCATTAGCCTTGGTGTGCTTGGCGTGTTCAACCACACTTCGCACTGATTCGCACGCTGGAGGGCCAGGCTAAACCAAAAATGGCCGAGAGATCGATCGGACCTCGGACTTGGCATGCGGAGAAAACGCAGGTCCACCCACCCAGCCTCAAGCCCACCAATCATTTGGCCTCGCCTCAAGCCGTTGAGAATCGCTGCAGTTCTCGATCTTCCAGAAGCACGATGAGCTTGACTCCTCCACTGGTACACGTGAACACTTTTCAACGGGACAAGAACAATTGTTTTATTTCAATCATTCTATTTTTCATTGAAACAAATCCAGCATATTTCCATCCAAAGGTCCATGTTCTTTTTCTTGCGTTGCTTCCTTTTTTCGGCTCTTGCTCCCGGATCAGCTGGTCCCCTGCCAGTTCGACTGCCGAGGTGGGCTGTGATTGACAGTTGTCCAGGTCCGGGTATGCCCATGTAGCATTCCTCCGATTTGCTCTCTGTGTCAGTGTCGAGCAGCAGCAGTCAGCGTCGCCTAATATTGACCATCGGGATCGATATTCGGAGCTTTACATGTAGGTAGTACGCTGGTTTCCCGTCCTCTATGCGATATTGGACTTGAAAGTCTTTGGAAACCGTGGTTTGCACCCAGGTACTTTTGGCAAAATGGTCACATGTCCATATTTACGGCAGGAAAAAAAAAAGGCCTGGTAACTGGTTATGGCGAGACTCCCGAGGAAACTTGTTAGTAAATTCGTACCTCGATCAGTTCCATGCAGCATCGGCTGCATCGCCCTCCCCATGTCTCAGTCCTGTCGTGTTGCTTTCGCTTCACCCACAGACGACACCTGGGCTCGCCTTGAAGCTTCACAGCCACCACAAACCACCACCCAAAGAGGCCAGTTCATGCCCGTTTCCTCTCGCGATTCGATGAGACCGGAGCTGGGACATCCTAACGGCGGTGCGGGGCTTAAGCCGGGCGTCAAAGCTCCTCTGCCAGGGAGTGCCCGGACCTGGGAAGGATCCCGAGGGTTCCACTACGCCGGGGCTTGCGGGGTTGCCATCTTCCACTCTCGACGCTCCTGCGAGGTTGACTGATACCTGCTCGGCTTCTTTCTACAGGTAAGCTTATCTTGAATAAACCGTTGTTCCTGCATCCCAGCCCTTCGAACCCTTTTTCGATGCTACGTAGTCTCCAGAACCGCGGGTCCCATCGCCTGACAGACAACGCACGATTCCCAAATCGCCACACTTCCCACCTGGAGTCCAGGACCGCATCGTTTCCAAGGCAACTTCCCAACCCGCCTAACCCGTCTTTAGCCACCCTCGCCATCCCACACCACCACCAACGCTGACCGAGAAGCAGCCGACCACTCGTACTGTTGTACAGACTAGATGGAAGTTGGGAGCTTCTCGTTTCGGCCTCCCGGCTCTCCGATTGCTCGAAGCACGGAAAGTGCTCGGCCCAGAACCCGACCGGCGGGGGTCGATTTAGGGCCCGTGGCGTGAAATGGAAAGTGGGGGTGTGTGGTGTCGTGCTCTCGATGCATCGATTGGGGACTCGCTAATCGAGATAGCAGGCTCGGGCAGCTAGCTACCTGCACTCTTTGCTATGGCCAAAACAATCGGGCAAGCGGCAGACCAAGCCTCTGGATGCCCCCCATTTTTATACAAGATGAAAAAGAATAGGGAATTGAATCAAAACAGATAAAAACGACAAAAAAGAGTAAATTAAGCATGGGTAGTCACAAGAAGTTCTTAAACAACAATACTATAACGATTTACGTATTAGTCTTCCAGGTAGCTATTCCAGTTATAATCGCCAAAATCTGTCAAGATTTAAAGGCAACGGTGAGAGCTGGGGGAACAGGTGTGCGCACTGTGGAACTAGGTGCCAGGGTAGGTAGCTTCTGGGTCCTATCCATTCGACCGTGGAAGCTCTCGGTGGCAATGGGCAGGAAAATTTGGCCGCGAGGGATGTGTCTGTGGGCGTGTCGGACGCGAGGGGAGCGGGAGTGAGGGAGAGTTAGCAGGAACCTTACGCTCGGTGCTCTAAGCTCAGGATGGTGCTCAACTTCCCCAATGGAGGCGGGGTGTGCGGCTAAGCTCCCCGAGCATGCGTTTGCCATTAGCTAGAGCAGAAGTGTCATTGAAGACATGATCTCCTGTGTTCAGAATGAGGGAGCTATTCGATTGGCACTGGGAAGAAACCCAGTAGCCTCTCTCTTCGCTTGCCCCTTACGCGGCGACACTGTCCACGGAACCTTGTCCCGAGTGATTTCGTTCCCGTGCCAAACTAACAGACCGGGACCTGTGTCTTTGTGTGCTCTTTCTCTCGACGCCCGCTCCCGCTAGATCTGGCACTGTTTCTAAGTTCCAGGCCACCTTATCCCCGCTCGAGGCTCGGACCTAAAGCCATGTCCCCCCTAGACGCCCAACCTACATTCCCATCGGGCATGTGCCGACCGGCACCTTGAGATATCTTTGGTGCCCAGAGCAACTACTCGTTGGGGCGACTTAAATATAAATATAAGTACACTCGCTCCGCCAGCGGTTTCTATCTGTCGGCCACTTTTGTGTTACCACGCCACCACGCGCTCTTCCCAAAGAGTTCACAAAACTCAACCAGTAAGTTGACCATATTCTTAAGCCTGGTCTAAGACGTAGGCAACTAATCATTGCTTGCTAGACAACACCCGGATCGAAAAGTACGGTGTCGTGCCTATCTTCTTATTGTAACCAGCCACTCCCCTACTCCAGACCACCGTCTGTGAAACACGGTTTCCACCATGGAGTCAGGTCAGACTGGTAGTTACTTTGACTTTCTCAACCTCGACAACGCCTCGAACCTCGACAACGGCGGGGCGTTTTCGAGCCCCGACGTGGAGCAGAATCTCAGCACATTCACCCTGGGGAATGGCGAGCCGTTTCTGAGGCCGGACGTGGGGCAGAATGCCAGCACATTCAACACCCCTACGAATGATTTCTACCAATTGTGCTCCAACGGAAATTTCCCCCCGGAGCAGCCTATGTCAGCGATCCCCCGACGCAGCTCTTGGACCAGCATCCTCGAGCCGGCCCAAGGAATGGCCCCGATCCCTCAGAGCAATGCTCCCACTTTTCAGGTCGGGAGCACCCCCCAGGAGTCCCAGTTCCCGGCTCCGACCCCTCAGAGCAAGGCTCCTACTGTTCAGGTCGGGAGCAACCCCCCGGAGTCTGCCTCGCCGGAGACTGCACCCCCCCCGGCCAAGCGCAAATTCCGGATTTCCAAAAAGAAGGATGCCGAGACCCCCGAGGACCCCGAGAAACGGCTCAAGTTTCTTGAGCGGAACCGGATCGCTGCCAGCAAATGCCGCGAGAAGAAAAAGATTCAACAACGTCTCATGGAGGAGCGAAGTGCTGCTCTAGAGAAGGAGAACGCGGAGCTGAAGGCAAGGATCGATGCCTTGACGGCGGATGTGAATCGGACCCAAAACCTTCTGATCACACACGCCAAGTGCAACGATCCCAACATCGATTGTTGGTTCCGCCGAAAGGCGGAGCAGCTCGCGAACGGGAATATGCAAGTGTAAGACTTGTTGAATTCTCGGCTGCGATCTGCCTGGGTGGACGGTGTAAAACTCAATATAGCTAACTAGAGCTAGGTAGATCGCCTCCACACCCTGTCTTGGCTGCAATTGAATCAAGTTCCTCTTCTTCTCCTGACCATGTACTGTACCTCTCCAACATCAGTCGTGATACATAACGGAAGTGCCTTGAATCACGTGGCTCCCAACGTCGCGCGCGTGAGTGCAATACATCGCCCAAAAACACAATGTAATTTGATTACTATCATGGGTTAAACCAACAGGCACTATACACAGGCTACAGCGGGTATAGGACCGCTCGACTTATCTTTAGATCACAGTCGCATTTCCCGAGGGTCATGGATGGCTACGCAACTACGCCACAAGGTGGCGTCACCGCCGCCTGCTGGTCGGAGCTCCTGAGATAAAAATTTCGCCGAATAGCCTCAAATGCTGTGGCTGAGATGCTGAGATAAAACTGGAGTAGCCTACTTTCTAGGCGTGCTGGTGTGAGGAACTGGCCCTATGGCGGAATGCAGATAGGCGTTTTATTGTGGTATTGAGAAAGCTTGCAGAAAGAGAACTATCTAAGGGAGTGCCTCGGGCTGGGCTCCTTATATCCTAATGATCCCCCTCCACTTGGTGCACACATCGGGGGCCGGCGCCCAACGGGCTCCACTCCCGGCTCAGGCCCGGCTCGGGGATCGACCAGAAGCGGGCCGCCCCACTTGGGTAGGCTGTCTCGGAAGAGGACTGCCCGGCCACGTATCTTCCAGGCCATCGGCCACAATCAACATTTACCAAGATTTGATCGAATGTTAATGGTTTGGATTTGAGCTATCTGTTTGAGTGTGCCGCTCTTTCCGAGGTGTGGAGTTATCTGTGATCGCAAAAACAGCAAGATCTACCTCTCCCAGGCCTCCTACTTCGAGAAGATCTAGTGTATACCTTAGCCACGAAGAGGAAACGACCAACCTCCCCAATAGGGAATGAAGAACTGGTCCTATACGAAGGGACGGCAACCGTAGCCGAGATCACGCTATGTCAACGCAAGGTTGGGTCAATATTATTTAGTCCGATCGTCACCCGACCTAACGTAGCCTTTACCGTTTCACGACTTTCGAGGCACCTCAACAATCCAAGCCCGGAACACCACCAGGCCGCCGCCGACCGCGTGGTATATTAGCCCAACGAAACCAGACACTTCGCTCTTCAACTTGGTGGCGGAGCGGGCATGGAGGTCGCCTACGATACATCATTTACAGATAACACCATCGACCGGAAAAGTAGGTAGCCAAGCCTTCATCATCAAGCTGTTCAGCAGCACCATCGCCTAGCGTACTAACAAACAAGACACAGTTACCACATCGACCACCGAAGCCGAGCTCCTTTCCCTCGCTCAAGGTACCAAAGAAGCCATTCAAGGACCTAGGCGTTCAACTACAGAACGAAACCCTCGCCTTCCAGTACAACAACAAACAAACAATTCGCCTAATAACCAACGAGGTTGCGACCCTCCGTCCCTACTTCGGCCCCAAGTCACCCGCCGCGCCATCTGTACGTCGTACATGACAACCGAGTCATGTACACAGGTCACCAAGCCGCCGCAGCCGGGTTCTCCAAGTCGGCCGCCGCGCCATCGTGCGTCGTAGCCGGCGGAGCATAGGAGAATCCGGCTACGGAATCGGCGCTACCAACACTGACGACACCATCGACAACCGGATCGTGCCGCCAGACCGCCGCCGAGGCCGCCCGCATCCTGTACGGCGAAGATCGACGCCTTGTCGGCGGAGGTCAACCGTGCCCAAAATATACTCATTACACATGCCAAGTGTAATGATCCCCTTGTGGATTGCTGGTTCCGCAACAAGGCGGAACAGCTTGCCAACGGGAAGGTGTAAGTGATCAAACACATTTCCCAATTAGGGAAGTCGTAGTGGGTGTCAACACCACCATACCACCACGACTCAAATAACCCTTGTCCGGTTCAAGAATATCTTGAAATTCAGGGCAAGGTATTGCTAGATTAAATAAATTCATTTCTTTGAAGAATTGCGAGTAAAAACGGGCATAAACTCACCTCTTTGGTGGTGATTTGTAGTGGTTGGCATACTTTGCTGTCTGACTTGTTCTGTCCCTCACCTGGGTGTCTCAGGGCTCTGGGTTCGGGTTCATTGAGATGCTGAACCGGGGTGGACATTTCACCTCAGACCAGAGGTAGAATCGTTCTTTTTCTTTTCTTTTTCGTTGGTTCGTTGAGTTACCGAGATTCTGGACAAGGGTCCAAGTTTTAATATTAGCTAGCGGACGGGAGTGAAGCCCCCCTCCTTCTTTCCTCAAGTAATCAATCACGTTTCTTTCTCTCAGTACCTTTGACCGGAGGGTCATCTGCCTAGAGGGGCATCGCTGTTCTTGTGACTGTTGTAGTCCAGTTGTGGTTGTCAGCGCCGTCTCGATGTTCATTGAGCCAGTTCTTCCCCCTATTTCCAAGTCACGTGACCACTGTAGTGTAAGGTGTGTGTGTGCTGTGGTTGGTGTGTATGTGGGTTAGCACAGATTCAATGCCCGAGGTGATTCCATATCCTCTTCATGTTGGGGAGTCTTAGGATTCTCCCGAATGTTTGGTTAGTTCAAAGAGCTGAATCCTTTTCGGGGAATCTAAAAGTGGGTTCTTATGATGTCTTCCTCGCACTTTCGTTTGCGTTGAGGTCGTTGGATCCATGGTTCTCTTGGCGTGGGGGTCCGAGCAGGACTCCAACCCCATGAGGTTTGTGGTGGACAGCCAAAATTGATTCCACCCCTCACCTCAAGCTCTAGAGAAAGTGCAATCACCTAACTAATGGCGCCGGAATAAATTTTGGACTCCCCTCTTCAGTGCTTTGTACGGATGTAGCTTCGGGTTCGCCGACTGCAAGCAAAAAGCTGGCTCGGTTTCGAGAGGTATCGGTGAAAAAGAAAAGTAAAGATTGCGGTTTATGTGGATCGAACACATGACCTTCAGATAGAGTTCCCGAAGTTTTGGCTTCAGTCTGACGCTCTCCCAACTGAGCTAAACCCGCTTATTGAAATGCATTTTACCATCTTCTCGCATAATAAGGGCGGCGCTCAACACATACTCCGGGCGGTTGATAACGTGAGCTTTTTTCCACACACCCACGCTACAAACATTGAGTCTGTATTTTCTTAATTCCGGGTAACCTGAAGGCATGGTCACATGCAAAAGTCTGCTGCTGTTGTAAGACTTTGATTTAGGTAAATGGAAGCCGTTGGGTCGACTGGAAATATCAGCTGAGGGGTGCGAGGATAAACTACGGGAGACCCATCATGAAACACCCCAAGCGCTCTATTGCGTGCCTATCGACAGTTTCAGATAAAGCTCTGTTTAATATATTTCCTCAGAATCTCCATTTTTTGCTTTAATATACCTCACGAACGTTGTGGCTTCCCCTCGAAGGTGGGAAACTGCGCGACCCATGGTCGCGGCCCTTTGCCGCGCAAGTAACCCAACGGTTCACAGCTTTCCACCCTGCGAGTGTGTATTCTGGCTTGCGCTACGCCCAATGTTAGACCGCATGGGACACCTGTCCATCCCTTTAAAGCTGCTTGGTCTCCTAATGTCAACCATCCTGGATGTCCCCCCTCCCCCCCGGTCCTCATCTGAGTAGCCGGGATTGCTCGTGGAAGTTTTATCTACCTGATCAACAGCAGGCCTATGGAGCGACACGAGAATGCGTTCCCTTGCAAACACTGTCGTTTGTAGTTGCCGCAGAACTCGTCTTTGGCAGAATCCTTTCATCTAGCTTAGCACCGTGGCCCAGCCTCACAAAATTTCCTCTTCCTGTTCAGCTGCCGAAACCGGGCCAGCGACAGGCGCCGCCTCCAAAACGCTAACGACCTCCCCAACCTCCTCTGCCCCGGCCATTTCCTCGTCGCCATCATCCGCGTAAAACGCCTCGACCATGGCATCCTCGTCCATCTTGGCCTGGGCCTTCTTGCTGATTTTGACGGGTTCCTCGTGGTCAAAGGCGTCTTTGTTGATCTCGTCCCAGGTCTTCTTACGCGAGTGAATGACTCGGGCGTGGCCCTTGCTCTTTTGTACCTTAACCGCTGTGCGATCCATAATAGCCTCGGCGCGGTCCATGTTCTTCTCCTGTCGCCGCCGCGCTTTGCTACTTAGCATTGCTTTACGGCCCGACTTGGCCTTCTTGGTGATGCCGCTGGCATGATGGGTCGCGAGCACGGTCGGACGCCGGTCGACAGATTCTTGTGGTAGCTGGGCATTTTTGAGGGACTTGTCGGTGTTAATACTAGGGGAAGTCGCCCGGCGGGCGGCGCGGGAATGTATTGATGGCCCTGGGGCGAACAAGAGCGAGAGGCCGTGTGTTAGTTACGAGAAACAGCTAAAAAAAGAAGAAAGCAAAGGGGAAAGAATGGCCCTTGAAAAGCCCCGCTGTTCTGCATTGTTCCATACCTCTCCTGCCCTTTTGAATAACGCCTTTTGCCATGTCGCGTCTGGCAGCCTCGAACTCTTTTTTGTTATCAGGATGTTGGCTTTTGCTGGCTTTCTTATCGCGGGGAAAATTTCCTTGGAGAGCCGTTGCTTGGTGGGGTCCGCGCCCTGTCGCCCTGCAGGGGAAACTCCAGCAACAACCTGACCCATGTGCGCATGACCCCACCTAGAGTTCAGGCGGCCAATGAGTGCGTCAGCTGAAGAGAAGCCAGCTTGTTGGAGGCGTGAGAGCTAAGGTTCCATTGTTTCCTTGTGACAGGAACCTTAAAGGAAGCACATGCGCCCTCGCAATTTCATCCTCTGCTTCTTATATCCTGGGAGACAGTTGCAACGCCGGCTCCTCATTTGCCCATTTTTTGATGAGTAGAATCACTCTTTGGACGGCATGGCCTTTTTGTACCCTTCACTGTTTTAATTTCGGTTGGCTGCTTGATTGAACCAGCTCTCCAGGCTATTCTCATCCATTTGCGAGGCCTCTCTCCCCGCGAGACACAGCTCCTTCCGTCCATTCAGGGCCCTATCCCCACCACAGAAATGCATTCCAATACGAAACGCACCCTCGTCAGCAATTTCAACGCCTACGGCAATTTTGATTTTTACCAACAACACGTCAATGGAGGACTGCGGGCCCGGCTTTCCAGCCCAAGCGTGATCGTCACAGTTGCTCTCGTTGCCGTCACGATAGCATACCAGACGGCACGCCAGCGGCGCCAGCTCCCCTCGGTTCTTCAGATTCTATGGGACATTGTGATTACTCTGGTTCCGGCTCGCCTCCTCTTTGCCATTGATCAGTTTTTAAACCCTTCACCCGCCCACATGCTCCGCACGCAGCAGCCGCGGACTCGTGCGGCGAAAAGTGAAGCGCTACAGAGGATTCTGGGACTTAATGATGGCGGTGGGATTATCGGTTCCGTGTCGGAGGCTGGGCGCAAGGGATTGAGCAGTCTGTCTAGCGCTGCCATGGGAAATAACGCGTCCTTTGATACCCCGCCGGGCCTTGGAAACTACGACAACTCCTGCTATCAGAACAGTATTCTCCAGGGTCTAGCATCCCTCAAACCCTTCACGCCTTACCTGTCCGCCGTTTCTCTCGAGCGACGACCTGACCTATCGCCAACGCGAACTACCGACGCGCTCCGTGAGCTGTTGGCGAAACTCACCAGCCCTTCGAGTAATGGGAGGACCATTTGGACGCCTAAGGTGCTCAAGAATATGAGTACCTTTCAGCAGCAGGATGCTCAGGAATATTACTCGAAACTGCTGGACCAGATCGATAACGAAATCGCCAAAACCGCCCGTATTCTCGCAGATCCACCGGTTTTTGAGTCCTCCCGCCTTAGTTTTGATTCCGTGGGGACCAACCAGAGCGACGATAGCGGATATGAGAGCTTCCACGCACATCCCAAGCAAGGGTCAAACACCCGATTTTCTCGGAATCCCCTCGAGGGGTTGATGGCTCAACGGGTGGTTTGTGTGAATTGCGGCCACTGCGAAGGGTTGACTATGATCCCCTTCAACTGTCTCACATTAACGCTCGGCAACCTCCCCGAACACGATCTTTACGAGCGATTGGACCAATACACCAAGGTCGAACCGATCGAGGGCGTCGAGTGCCTCAAATGTTCGTTGGTGATGTGTCGGGATGTGATCAAGGCGCTGATTGAGCGCGCCGGAGAGTCCGCAATGCTCCGGGAGCGGTTGCAGGTGCTCGAAGAAGCTCTTGAGGAAGAGGCGTTCGATGAGGAGACGCTAACCAAGAAGTGCAAAATCACGTCAAAGTCAAGGACAAGTTCGACCAAAACGAAACAAGTGGTCCTTGCCCGACCGCCGTCCAGCTTGGTGTTCCATGTGAACCGGTCGGGGTTCAATGAACAGACAGGTTACATGTACAAGAACTCGGCCGACGTCCGTTTCCCTATGGTACTTGATCTAGGTCCTTGGTGCCTCGGTAGCAAACATGGCCCCTTGGACTTGGAAAACAACTCAATTGTCCAGGACATGGAGCAGTGGATACTAGATCCCAAGGCGTCGATGGTATCAGGGGACCGGGAGCCGTCCAGGATTGCCGGCCCGATTTACGAACTGCGCGCTGTTGTGACACATCACGGGAGCCACCAAAACGGACACTATATTTGCTACCGCAAACACCCCTTCTCTTCACCACCGGGGATGGGCAAGCGTGCGGAGGCACACGGACTTAGCGAGGCGAATGATACGGACTTGGACGGGGACATCGACCTGGAGGAATCAACGCCGGGCCACGACGTGCAACAGACCCAATGGTGGCGCTTGAGCGATGAGACTGTTTCGATTGTGGACGAACGGACGGTCCTGTCGCAAGGTGGTGTGTTCATGCTGTTTTACGACTGTGTGGACCCTAACCAAGACTTGGTTCCGGACGTGGACCCAGTCTCGAACGGCATTGCAGCTAGCGCTGCCGAAATCGAGGCCCTCGCTGCGAGCGTTTCGGAGAACGACGTATGTCTCACGGGGGAGCTGGAGGTGCCAATGCAGCATGACAACATCTCACCAGCGCCACCAAGCTCGGCCATGCCCATCACAACGGATACGCTCTCATCGGGGTCGCGGATAGGGGAGACGATTGTTGAACGATCCCCTTCTCCAACACACACCCATCTCCTCGTCCGGGACTCGGACATGGTGGAAGAAGCAGAGATGCTAGAGACGAACGGTCAGGCACTAGGGCCAATATTCAAGCCTGAGAACGTTCCCATCCCGGATTCCCCTCCACAGGTTCCCATAGCCGACGCTCTCGAAGCCGCGGGGGCATAACCCCGGCAAGGGCGCGACGAAGTTTCTGTGGGTTGCAATTTATGAATCTTATGCATAGCGAACGGCGTTTTTTTATTTGGGAGAGGGGGGGATACCATTGTCTTCCTCTGCTATTTCAACCCGGACTGAGGGGTGGATTAGTAGAGAAAGAGAGGGCTGCGTTCATTTCCTTATTTACATACATTCACAGAATTGGGCTGGTTTACATGGTTGTGTTCATGATTTCATTAGAATTGGGGTACGCCACGAGCGAAGGGATACTGCTGGGAGGACTGGGCTTGCCGTTGGGGTTTGGCTGGAGAGTAGTAGATTCTGAGGCACCTTTTTGAGGGGCGACGGAAACTAGGACTTAGCGTCATAAACCGTTATGAGCTTAGGATACATGCCAAGATGGCCTCCTGATAAAAAAAGGCAAACTAAGTTTGGTCCCCTTCGTGCCCCCTGCTGCGTTCTCTTTGGAATTCATGGTGAGAACATTGTCTGTTGCTGTTCTGGACGGACAGTGTTGAAGAAGGAACGCTTCCTTCTTTCCGCAGCAACGGCGGTAGGGTCACATCGAGGACCCTGACAAAGTTGCCGAGTTGCCGTCTCCACCCCAGAATGTCGGGGTTGACTCTCGCATATGGTATTGGGCTGCCGCTGTCTCGGAACTTCACTGCTTGCTGCGAAGTCTATCGCCATCAAACTCGTGGTCATGTGAGAGACCACCCCGGAACTGTCGTTGTACGCGTATCACCGGGCCTTCTCAAGACAGATTTGTTTCTCGCTCGGACAGACATCGAGAGACACAACGGCCCCCTTTCATCGTCAGTTCAATTCAATCCAATCTTCTCCACAACCGCCCAGCGCTGTGCCATCCTTCTGAAGGCATCGACGAGTGGACTGAAACACGTTCGTCCGATCCTTGCCGCGCCGATGCATGGACCTTGGCGTGCTTGGGTATTCGGAATGGCGAAGCTCTTTGCGAGAGGTCGTATTTGAGTGAGAGCCAAGGAGGAGAGGAGCCCAGAGCCGGGTCGAGTCAGCAAAACACGAACAGGGGTCCCCCTTTTTGGAGCGGATTTCCCACAGCTTGTTCCCCCGCAAACCAATGGGAGAAGACAATGCGTCCGGAGTTCTGGTTCACTGGTTGGCTGCCCCGCGCTTGGTGGGCCTTCTGGGCAGGCACCTTGCCAGCGCCCTGAGAGCGGCCTGCCCTGCGCGATCCTATTTTGGGACGATGCCTGCGCTGCAACGAGAGGCCGGGCCCAGCCCAAGAAGCAGCTGATGCCCCCAGTCCGTCTTTTGCGATGGTTCTCCATTGGGGATGAGATCAAGTCAGCTTCGCGACTTCTTCCATTCAAATTCGACCTACAGCGCCCACTCGCCCATTTTTACGCGCGCCGATTCCTTTTTCTTTTGCTGTCTGTATTTTTTGCTGAGAAATTGGTCTCTCGTCCTGTCTCGTTTCCGCAAAGCCTCCCTCCGCCAGTTTTGTTTCGCGCGTTTCGGACCGTCGACCCCCGACCCGGCGGACTCACGATACTACTCCATCGGCATCAGACCTTGCCTCTTTCCGTCGTTCGGGCCTGGCCTCCCTATCGCCGAAGCCTTCGCACAACGATACGATACGACGCACCACGAACGAAGCGAGACGGACCAGTGAGCGGACTCTGCTGTAGGAGTGCTCGTGGCGCAAAACTCAAAAGCGCTGCTGCGGCGAACAAAAAGAGGAGGGGAAAAGGTCTTGGTAATAAATCAGCGGCTGTCGTTTCTCTGCTTCTAGGGCTCGCGCCCTCATACGCCCAACGATTTACGGAACGAGAACAAAGGGAAGCGGAACCATAAGAAGACTGGGGAGAGGTTCGAATAATCACGGAGGGGTCTCAACTCAATTTCGTGGGCAACGTCAGCTTGGCCGAAATTTAAGGCTTACGGCCAGTCACGAACTACGCAAGAAGATGGTCGAGGACGACGTTGAGCGCCAGGTTGAAAAACCTCGGCCGGCAGATCGGGGGATACACGCGGTGTTCTATGTTGCGTATGTCCAGATATATTAATTTCTGCATAGGCCCGGGAACGGATTACCCCTACGTTGCCGAACTCACCTGCGGCTTTGATTGAGACTGCATACTAACTAGGAGGTTTGTGTAGGAGTTGGATTTTCTTTTCCAACTTGACAATTCTCTTCAACAAATGGATCATTGATAGTCGGGGATTCCGTAAGTTTAGACTGCATTCTCATGCAAATTGGTAACCTGAAAGACTAACCGCCTCATGATAGGATACCGTATGTCCACCCCTCACAGATGCCTTTGTGTATCAAAGCCAATTGCCCCTACTTTTGGTATGGAATTGTGACTAACACCGCGGCAGCCGTAATTCTCACATGCTGGCATCTTATCTTTGCGACCATCGCGACCCAAGTCCTGGCGCGAACAACCACGCTGCTGGACGGGCGTAAGAATGTCAAGATGACGGGGCGCCTCTACCTGCGCGCCATCGTGCCCATTGGTCTGCTGTACAGCGCCAGCCTGGTCTGCAGCAACATGGTCTACCTGTACCTCAGCGTGGCCTTCATCCAAATGCTCAAGGCCGCCGCCCCCGTGGCCGTGCTGCTGACCTCGTGGGCATGGGGCGTTGAGGACCCTTCGCTCAAGCGCTTCATCAACGTCCTGCTCATCGTCGCCGGCGTCGCTCTCGCCAGCTTCGGCGAGATCGACTTTAGCGTCGCCGGTTTCCTGTTCCAGGTCGGCGGCATTGTGTTTGAGGCTGTCCGGCTTGTCATGATCCAGGTCTTGCTCTCGGGCGACACGCAGAAGATGGACCCCCTCGTCAGCCTGTACTACTACGCGCCCATCTGCGCCGTCATGAACGTCATTATCGCCATTGGCTCTGAGGCGAATAAATTCGACCCGGCCGACCTTGCTAAGGCTGGCTACGGTCTGCTCCTGCTCAACGCCGCTATTGCCTTTCTGCTTAACGTCAGCAGCGTTTTCCTGGTAAGTTCCTCTTCTCCCCCCTTTTCCCCCTTGCTGCCTCTCGCTTCCGAACCAAGCAAAACTCAAATTAACTGACCGTTTCATAGATCGGCAAAACCTCCGGCCTCGTCATGACCCTCACCGGTATCCTCAAAAACATCCTCCTCGTCATCATCTCCGTCATGATCTGGCACACCAACATCACCTGGCTCCAGTGCCTCGGCTACACCATCGCCCTAGCCGGCCTGCTCTACTACTCCCTCGGCTGGGACCAAATCGTGCTGCTTTCCCAGGCCGCCTGGGTCTTCGTTGCCAAGGCCGGCGGGGACTTCACCGGCAGCGGAGCGGAGCAGCAGCAAGGGGGGTTGCCGGCCGCCGTGCGGAGAACGCTGGTTATGGGTGTTGCGGCGTTTTTGGTGCTGTTTTTGGTCGGCGCGTTCTTTTACGGGGGCGGCGTGGCGGGTGCTGTTGGGGAACAGCTTGGCGTCGCATAGAGGACGGGAAGGGTTAAAAAAGGAAGTGAAAAGGACATAAACAAAGGGGTGTGGCTGTCTGGATGTGACACGATTGATATGGCATGGCATGGCGTTTAATAGGGGTTTTGGATTGTGGGACCGTTTTGGATTTTTGATGTTTTCTTGGATTGGCATCAACATAACTAATTAATGACTCGAGGTCGAGAGCGACTCAGGTTTTGCAATGCCTGTGTTTTTTTTTTTGTTGGCTTGCAAGTGATGACTGAGGGTACAGCCGGTAAGTTTTGGTTGTTGAATGCTCTTGACAAACCACCCAGCACAGGCACATGTGATCATCTATTCAAACATTGCACATCTGAACTAGCAAAGATGTTGGGAATAATATCTCGAGGTGGTTGTCAGGTGGAACAGAAGATTTGGGTTCATATCACTGAGCATCACATCATAACATCACTTAACCATAACCGCTGAGACGGTCGTCTAAGCAGACACGGACTCGTTCCCTCTCGGAACGTATGAATGATATTTCGCTGTCCAATTCCCAAACTCCTTGGTTCTCTGAAATCGCGATGGCCTCCCAATCCGCTCTTGATATTCCGTACACACTGCTGATTACAAGTTACATCAATAAGGAAGGACGAGTAGGCCAGTCGACTGGCTGGGAAGCTTTTGTTTTCCTTGTTACTCTTCCTGTCTTGATTCCCTCTTTCTCGTTTGCCGAATTGGCGGGAGCAGCCGGAAAAGCCTTCGATGTTCTGAGAGCTAGCTTGAGTTTAGGCTGCTAGCCGCGACTTCTGCTTCTTCTACGGCTGGTCCGTCGGCTGTGGTCCCGATGGCGGTCGCGGTCCCGATCTCGGTCCCTGTCTCGGTCCCTGTCCCTATCCCGATCGCGGTCTCTGTCTTGCCGAGTTGACTCGCTCCGCTCACGGCGGCTCCGGCGGTAGTCTCTATCCCGATCCCTGTCGCGGTCCCTGTCTCGGGATCGATCCCTGTCCCGATCACGGCTTCGCGACCGGCTACGACGCCGCGTTTCTCGGCGGTCATCCCTCGGTCGATCACGATCGCGGGACCGGTCACGCCTATCTCGGTCTCGGTCCCGGTCTCTGTCTCTATCCCGATCCCGATCTCGATCTCTTGGCCTGTCGCGGTCCCCGTCATAGCGGTCGCCGCCTCGGTAGTCCATTCGATCGCGGTCTCGGTCTCTATCTCTGTCCCTATCTCTATCCCTATCGCGGTCGCGGTCGCGGTCGCGTTCACGATCCCTATCACGATCCCTGTCTCGGTCTCTATCGCGATCCCTATCCCGGGTACGATCGCGGTCCCGGTCGCGGTCGCCAGGCATGTAGCGGTCGTGCTCATCGGGTTCGCGGCGTCGCTTAAGATCGGGTGACCTGTCTCCCGCGCGGCGGTCGTCGATACCCGGTACCGGCATGCCCTTTTCCCTAGCTTCTTTCTGAGCAGCCAAGTACGCCTTCGCTTCCTGCTCGCGTTTCTTAACCTCAGCCTGCTTCCACGCTTCTTTCTCATTGTGATTCAAACGGGAAGGAGGCCGTGCTGCAGGTGAGCGAGAGCGGCTTCGCGGCCGTCGCTCCTTATCTTCATCCTGGGCGGCCTTGTCCTTATCACGGTCCTTCTCCCGCCCGCGGTCACGGCTGCGGTCACGCCGGTCGTTATGCGCCCGAGAATGACTGCGATCCCGTCTGTCACGGCGGTCGCGATCACGGGAGCGAGAGCGACTCCGGTCCCGGCGGCTAAACCGTAGGCGGGAACGAGACCGGTCGCGCCGTTCTGCCCTAGGACGTGGCGAACGACTGCGGTCTCGAGTGTCCCGACGATGAGAACGGCTTCTATCCCTTCTATCGTCGCTTTTCGCCGTCCGAGGCCGAGAACGGCTCCGTTCCTGCCGGTCCGTCTTGGTACGGGAGCTGCTGCGGTCTCTGTGGTCGTCCTTTCGGTCGTCTTTGCGGTCCTCCCTTTTCTCACGCATCCTTGATCTGCTCCTCCGGCGGGAGCGGCTGCGCTCACGAGTCCGTGGGGTACGTGAGCGAGCCTCCCTTCGCTTGCGACCGTCGTCCCTGGATCGGCTCCTATCCCTGGTGCGGTGGGCCCGAGAAGACCGCGAAGGGCTTCTGGTCTTCCTTCTCTCAAGCTTCGCTTCGAGGTCTTTGGCATCGCCTGAAGGGTTGGTTTCATCTTCCTTTTTGGGTTCTTTGTTTTCGACCGGCTTCTTCGACTCTGCAGTCAGCTTTTTGAGTTCCACCAGCTTGGGCTCGACGGCCTTCGTGGTTGAACGTTGAATTGGGTCAATGGCAGATGCAGGCTTCGTCCTCTTCGGGGGAGGGACCAGAGTTTCGTCGATTTCGAGTTCGGGTTGCTTCTTCAAGACACGCTTGCTTTCCCTAAGGAGGTCCGCTAATGCCTCTTGCTCAAGGCGTTCGAGATCATCTTTGCTGAGCGCCTTTTCACCTTCGTCTGTGCCATCATCGGCAGAAGACTTAAGCCTGCTGTCGCGGCTGTCTCGACGGGTACGGTCCCGGTCCCTATCCCTCGAGCGGTCTCTTGGAGTACCTCGATAGCTATCGTAACCCCGCTCGCGATATCGATCCCGATCGTGATCCCGGTCCCTGTCGCGGCGGTCGTGGCTCCGGTCCCTGTCTCTCCGGCTTTCGCGTTCCCTATCACGCTCTCTTTCTTGTTCCCTCTCTTTTTCACGCCGTTCCCGGCGCTCCTTGTCTCTCCGCTCGTCCTCCTCCCGCTCTTTCTTTCTGCGCTCCTCGCGGGCGGCTCGCTCAACTTCCCGCCTCTTCGCTTCCTCCTTAGCCTTGATCTCCCGTTCAAGCTGCCGTTTCTTCTCCTCCACGGCCCTCAACTCTTCCCGTACACGCTCCCTCTCGGCTCGGCGAGCAGCCGTTTCGGCTGCGTATTCTTCATCTGTCTTGGAGCCGCGTAGTCGTTCTTCTTCAGCAACTTCCTCACCTACTTCCGCGATACGTAGCTGGCGGATGTGTGCTTCAATAGCTTCGGCATCGATCAACGCTCCGATGACCTCCTCGGCCTTCTGGTAAACACCGCCACGGTCGAGGGCACCATCGATGAGAGCTGCGGCTTTTCGGCGGTCGAGAGTCAAGAGCTGATTCGGGTTGCGCTCGACCTCCTGCTCGGCGACTTCAAGGATGGCTTTGGTAACCTGAGCCTCATAGTCCTGTTGTCACATTCGTATTAATGCATTTTGGTGATTGTAGGGCTAAGGGTGCATACGCTAGCCTCGAACTTCTCCCACACTTGTTTCCGAATCGCATCGTAGCCGCCCTTCTTCTTAAACGAATGCGCTAGGCCCTCGATAGCCGTTCGTGTCGCCGATGGGAGCGGTAAATCGGAGGCCTTGAACTTTCTCGGGGCGGGAAGCGCAGCCCCAACCTCCACCACGGAAGGCATGGCGACGGCGGGTCAACGCCCTGGAAGGCCGTCGTTCCACGCAAGAAGCACAAGAGTGGACGAAGACTCCGAGCGCATCAGATGCGCCGAAGGGAATCCAAATGGCGTGGCAGATCCTGTCGGCTCATCTCCAACGGCGCCTGCGGTCCGTAACGTGCGTTTGGCTGCTGGTTCTCGAGGAGTGAAAGTGCGGAAACAGGCCAAAGAAGATTGAAACGTCCCAATTGCGACACGCGATCGGCTGCACGCCGCGTTCAAGGACCCGCTGGAAAGATTTGGGTGGGGCGCTTGGAAAGCTTGGGTGAACGGAAGATCAACTGACACAGCCACAGTGTGGCGCCTCACCCCTCTCCCCAAGCACAGACCAGAACTGTGGCTGATCAATTCGAGACCATCAATTGCCCGCAAACCAATCCCAACCCCAGACCACCACGAAGCTCCGAGTCGCCGTCGACAAGCTCATCGCGGGCGCCCACTCCACTCTCACCAACCAACCTTGGCTCGACCGCCGTAGGAAGAATTTAATTTCATTCCCTACGCGCAGCAGCAGTCGCCGACGAACGGGACCCGTCGCAACGTCAAACCTTCCAACCCAACCCGAGTATCCGATCCGAGTCACACTACGAACGAACCTCTTTCTTTACACACCCCTCCCCCCCACCAAAAACATGGTCGGCAGAGTCGTCTTCTGGACAGGCTTCGGTACATACCCCCCTCCCCCGACAAACGATTTGAGCCCCCCGTAAACACAGCTAACTCCTCCCCCCCACCTACCCTAGGCCTCGTCGTCCGCTTCTGGCAACTCGGCATCGAGATGCGGCCCTTCTTCAACAAGGGCTCGCTGTGGGCGTACCCTCTATTTGGTGCTGTGGGCGGTAGCTTTGGATACTGGCTTCAGGGCGTGGACGAGCGCCAGGCGAAAACGCTGGCGGATCGCAAGCAGACGATTTTGGAGAAGCGCGCGCGGCGCGCTGAGCGCCAGGCTAGTGCGGCGGCGGCGGCGCCGACGGAGGTTGTTGCGTGAGAAGGAGGGAATGAGAAATTACGAATGAGGGGGTTGTGATGAAGGGGGTTTGGCTGGGCTGGGCCGGGGAGGGGTGGTTTACGGCTCAGTGAGGATGGGCGCAATGAATATGGATATCTCGGCGGGGACTGGGAGGAGGGTCAAGAAAGAACGGTGGTAGGACAGAAAGCCTAGGAGAGATTACGGGTTTAGCTTGTTGCTGTACGAATCTAGGACAGTGAACGAGCCACCATAGCTAACGAGCTGGATTTCGGTGTATAAAATTATTTTGTCATTGCCCAAATGGCCACTCTGCTAGATGGATTCCCCGAGCCGCAAATAAACCTCCGCGTCCCGTCCAATCCTCGAGGTCATAATTCTCGATCTGGTGTCAACCAACCAGCTAGCTACTGTGCCAAGTTCCCATAAATCTCAACCCAGATACCCATTGCTGCCGAGCCCTGCTATTCTCGCTCTACCCACTCTTGTCACCCTCTTCTCTGCACCTAGTCGATCAGGGGATCTTCTTGTTTCCTGAGCAGAGCGAGAATAGCCTGGGCCGGCGAGTTGCCGCCGCCGCTCTCGAACTCAGTGACCACGCCAGTGATGTACTTGTCGTGGGTGTTATCAAACAGTAACCGGAAAGATTCGGCCGAATTCCTCTCGGGGTCGATCTCGTTGTACGTGAGCGAATCGACCGAGACTCGGTCGCGGTCAAAGTTGATGGTCTCGCACAGCACAATTACCTTCACGCCAGCGTTTGCCGCCGACATGGCGACGTCGGCAGTTCCCGAGGGAGCGTGGAGTGAGCCATTGGCAAAGATGGCCTCCCCGCCGAGGAACACGTTGGTTGCCGCCGCAACTTTGGGCCGCAGGCCGCCTAGGTTGGGGGAGTACAGCACGGGGATACCTGCTTGCCGCAAAACCTTGGCGAGGTCCTGGCCGCTACGCTCAAACGGGTCATCGATCACCGTGACCTCGAAGGACTTGCCGTCTTTCTTAGCCTCGAGAAAGGTCTTCTCCACGAGCCGGTGCCGGCCGTAGGTGAGGAGTGTGTCACCCTCGTTGATCAGTAGGGCCGCATTCCTGGCGATGGCATACTCCGCTAGGTTGATGCGCTCATTGATCAAAAAGTCGATCCACTCTAAAAGCCCTTCTTTTGCCTCCTCGTCGCCCGTGTTGATGTCAAACTTGTTGATTTTCCCCTTTAGCAATCTGATGGCGTTGCCCATAGCAAAGCACATGGGCCGACATTCGGTAAGGTACTCGATCTGTGGGTTGAGGACGTGGGGAACAAAGTGCCGCGAGAGCGAGTTTCCTTTAGGTGTCTCGTACGACTCGATTACCTGGAGAGTGTCAGTAAGGAATGGTCTGACCAGGCGAGTGTCTCCGACAAAACAAACCTTCCGGAACGCCAAGAGAGTAGCTTGAAGACGGGATATGCTGTCGCTGAGCGCAAATGTAGCCATCTGCTGCCCGACCGCCAGCACCACAGGGTGCACATCTTTGTGCGCCTGGGACGTCGGTATCCGCTTTGCCATTGGGATGTGACTGAATGCATCGGGGATGGTACTCCTGACGTCCTTCTCGATTGGAGCACCAGATGGCCGCCTCCCACTAAATGATGGCCGGCGACCCTGTGAATGCCCACCTTTGCCTTGCGTTTGCTGTCCGTCCGGCTTCCCTTTTCCTTTGCCTCCTTTCCCATCCGCCACGGCGCCCTTCTCTAGGACGGGGGATGGCGCCGGAGCAGCAGCTCTCGCTTCTTTCACCTGCGCGCGCCTCGCAGCCTTTTCGGCCTTAGCCTTGGCCTTGAGCTGGGCGGGCGTGAGCTTCTCTCCCTCCGCCTTGGGGGCCGTTGAGTTGGCAGGAGGTGGTGCGGTCTTTGATCCATCTTGCGCGGGGGCCGCTGTATTGACGGGAGCCCCGGTATTCGGAGCCCCGGTCGTCTCGGCGGCCATTATTTCACGACCGGCGGCAAATAAAGTTATGCGATGAGGTTGGCGGGGAAATGGTTCCGGAACGTCTTGGATGGAATGCGCGGGGTTAAGGTCGCCGTGGGAACTTTTTCCAAAGTTGAGGAACTTCTGTTCAAAAGTTTCCCAAGTCGAAAATCCAATTAGGATTGCGGTGGTCTTCTCTCCCCGAAAACACAATCGATAACAATCTGGTTCCTGGCGGCACGCAGGTTTTCAAGACTTCTTGTGTTTTGGTAGTCGGAATTTCATCATCTCCAGAATTGGAATTTGGGGAATTGAGTCACAGCCCCGTCAGACCCAGCCTTGCCCCGCGCCCCGCACGGCTTCCAATCAGAGGTTGTTACACCCCTGTAATTGCTCCCAATGCACAAAGCTAATCCTTGTATTTGGATTGCGGAAGAGGACAATTGCTCGTCGGATCGGACTATGAACTGTGAATGGCATTTTAGTAACACAATGTTTTGGTGTCACATCACCAAAAAAATACCCCCTGAGATGAAGGCTGCATTTCACCATATTAGAACCAGAATTTGAAACTTGGAATGTTGTGCCACTCAAGCATCGGTCTCTTGGGGGTTTGGTATTCACTGGCGGGGATGTTTGATACATCTCATAACAGCCAAGTATCGTACATAATTACAGAATACATACAATCAAATTGCCATGGTAACCTTTCGCCGCTCACTATTCGTTCGGATCCGCCTTTACAGCTTCCGCCTCGGTTCTCCTTGGAGTATCGAGCGCACCCTCCGTCGACGGAGTGCTCCCCTCCTCTGTCGATGAGGCACTTGCCTGCTCCGCCGACTCCTTCGCCCATTCGGCCGAATATTTTACATATAATATGAGACTCTTCCCTAGATCTCCGTCCCGCTTCTTTAATTCCCTTATTCCAGGTACTTCCGCAATCGCTGCCATGACTGCATCATACGTCGCCTGGACTTCCTCATCCGATGCCCTCCTCTTAGACTTCATCTTGGGCATGGTCAAAATAACCTGCACGAGATACCCCTTCTTCGCGAGCTCTTGCATCCGTGTCAATTTCCTTCGCAGGTCGTGGGCCCCGATGGCCCAGTTCAATTCCAGCATTTTGACCTTCGCCGGAGGTTCCTTGACTGCCGGTTTCTGTTGCGCCGGCGCGCGGGTCCGAACAGCGCAAACAGCGAACTCGGGCCCCTTGTCTTCCTCGCTCGCTCTTGGGGCAGCAAGAAGAACCAGAGTGTCCCACTCTAAGTCGATCGTCTGCAGCACATCGGCGGTTCTTCGTGGGGCGTCTAGGGTACCATCTTCGCGTCGGAGTTGGATCCATTGGTATGTGATGCCATAGTCGGACATCCTTTCGACGGCTTTTGGTTGTTGTTGTTCAAGCTCTTCTTCGGGATTATATCGTTTAAAGTGTCCTCGGAGGATAGGATGTGTCGAGAATGGTCGCTGCGCGGGCGATACGAAGCGGGCTGGAACAGGTTGTATGCCGGGCAATAATAAGCGCTGCAAGTGCCCCGGGGTTTCTGATACGGCCGCATTGCCGAGGAATACGGTCCGCAATGCGGCGGCCGAGTTGAAAATACATGGGGACCGTCTCATGGTGGGGGAAAGCGACCATAGAGGTGTTTAAGTCGCAGCTGCAGAACGTGAAAAACACTTTTTTTGGTCGGGAGAACTTGGAGCGAGTCAACCCTGGATTCTTCGGTCCCCGGAATGAAGCGCCCCACTAATCGATACCGGACCAGTGAGACGCTTCATCGAGCAAGCTCCCGTCTTGGCATTATCTGCATTTATCTGCTCTTGGCAGTGGGCATTATGTTCGAGGTGGGGAGCCACTTCAACTCATCATCAAGTTCTTCAACCTTAATCCATAATCCGCCATAATGCCATGATAAGAAATTCGGCCCCGGATATTTATTCAACACCATGGGCTTCATAACCCCAGTCCTGCGAGGCTTCCTTCGGCCCACCAGACCCCGATTCTCCACCAAGTCAATCCCCCTTCACCAAACACCACAACCGACTACACCCTCACCACCCACGGCGCTCCCAAACAAGGCCACCAAAATAAACTCTCACAACGCCAAACCCCACAGCAACCATGGCGATTCCCATGAACCACCACCACCTCCGCCCCCTTCCTGGTTCGGCCACCCCTTCCGTGTGATCCTCACCACCGTCAAATTCGTCGCCTTCACCCACCTTCTCTGGGAATACGTCATCTCCATGGCCCCGGCCTCGGGCCCCTCCATGCTCCCGACGTTCGAAGTTCTCGGCGAGTGGTTGCTGGTATCCAAACTACACCGTTTCGGCCGCGGCGTGACAGTCGGCGACGTGGTTGCGTACAACATCCCTATCAATGACGAGGTCGGAGTGAAGAGGGTGTTGGGGCTGCCGGGGGATTATGTGTTGATGGATACGCCGGGGGATGGGGTTGGTCCGGGGGAAGGGAATATGATTCAGGTTTGTGAACCGTGGTCTCTCTGTTCTCTTGTATGGATGGAGGCGGAGTGATGGAGTACTGACTGACTTGAGGCGTAGGTTCCAAAGGGTCACTGCTGGATTGTGGGTGATAATTTAGTAGCTTCGCGGGACTCGAGGTATTTTGGGCCGGTACCGCTCGCTTTGATACGGGGCAAAGTCATCGCGACGATGAGGCCCTTTTCAGAGTTCAGGTGGATCACGAATACCTCGCAGAAAGTTAGCAATCCGTCCGGGGATTAAATGCGTATTTGGCCCATGACTTGATTCTTCCCCAGATTGCCGTGAAGTTGGTGATGCCCTCGAATACTCAATGTCCTAGGAAGCACCTAAAAAGTATGTAAAAGGTATATGGATTGTGTATTCTGATTACATCAACACGGGCTAAACCCACCGATGCGAGTACGCAGTGTCGGTAATGAAGTACAAGGTAAACTGGCATCGCGAGACACCGCCGAAGTGCTTATGGGTATGGGAGGACCCAATTGTCCAGTGTTGTCCGCAAACAATCTTCCGCGCCATGATACAAAGGAAAATAAGAAGCCATCGCAAAGGTTCGAAGATTAGAACCCAACAGCACCAAGTCATCCCTACCAAGTCAACCGTACAACTTACTAACCACCACCAACCCCCTGGTGCCCACCCGGTGCCCACCCACCACCTTCCTAGCCTGCCCAAATGCTCGCCTGCAGTATACACGTCCTCCAGAACCCTCCCAGCTCCCATCCGTTCCTGTGTGTAGACAATACTGACGCCACCAACTCCGTGCCGCTCCGATGCGCAATAAACAAGAGAAAGGAAAAAAGAAAAAAAAAAAAGAGGGGACAGAAGAGAGAGAAAAGGCAAATGGGTAATGGGGGAAAGTGTGAGAATCTTTCTATCCTTCTCGACTTGGTTTGACAGCAAAGCATTATTAGCCTTCGATGTGGCTCTTCGATGCGCCCTGGCCAAGGAGTTCGAGGCAGCGCTGAGCCAGGTTGACCACCTCCCCTTCGTCGTCATCCTCGACCTCGGTTTCAGACTCCATCTGGCGGTTGGCAATCTGCTTGATCATATCGACCACACTATCGGACTTCCCAATAAGACCGATGAGCTTCTTATCCTCCGATTCAAGCAGTTGGAGCAACGTCCAGATCGCTATATGCTGGAAAGTGGCGTCCCCACTAGCGAGGAACCTGCTGAGGTAGCCGTGGATACCGTCACTGGGCTCGGCCCAGTTTTGGACAAAGATGCTGTAGTCGCCCACTAGCACACTGTTAGTATGAATCGTTGGAGTGTCAATATAAGAGGCAAACAAACCTTTCGAAGAGAGGTTACCCAACGCAGCAGCACTGTTGCCCTGGACCTCTACGCTGGGAGACTTGGTCAAGGGGATCAAGACTTCAAAGACACCAAGTTCCAAAAGGTGAGTTTTGAGCTCGTCACTCAAGGCAAGAACCGCAATAGCAGCCGTCATCTCGGATTGGACTGTAACAGGAACCTCGAGCACAAGCTGCTTGCATTTTTGGACGGCGCCCGCCTCGAGAACAAGAGATTTGTTGCGGTCAGAGCTTGCGGCCAAATTGCGGAGCGTCGAGATGGCGTGGCACTGAATCTCCTCATTGTCTGTGGAACCAAGCAGATCGACGAGAGGCTTGAGAAACCCGGCTTCGATGATCGGAGACTCATTCTGCGGATGAATAGAAATGTTGCGGATGCAGGCGACCGCGGAGAGAATCAGCGGGAGGTACGAGGAGCGAAGAAGGCGGAGGAGCGGCGGGAGGCCATGGGCATGAACGATTTCAAGCTGGTATTTCTCGTCCGACGCCAGATTCCGGAGCGCCAGCGCAGCTTGGCACTGAACCTTCGGTGAGGATGAATCGGTCAAGTTGACGAGATACTGGACAAGCCGAGGCTCGGACTCGGCCAATCGCCGCCTGTTGTTGGCATCGACGGCAATATTGCTCAGGGCAGTCGTGCAGTAGTATTGCACATCGACATCTGCGGAGGATAGGAGTTGAACTAGGACGGGAATGGCGCCAGCGTTTACAAGCTGTTGGCGGTTCTCATCTGTACAGAAAGTTAGGCGCAACCCGGAGCGAGAATGCTCAAAATGACGTACCAGAGTGTGTCATGTTGAGAAGCGCGCCGGTCGCATTTCTCTGCACTCTCATGTCCTTAGACTTGGCCAGCCGTGTCAAAGGACCCAGAGCGCCCGACCTCGCGATCTTCGCCTTGTTATCCTCATGCGTGGCCAAGTTGGTGATGCAGCCGACAGCATTGCACTGAACCTCGACATTTGGCGACATCATTTGCTTGATGAGCGGTTGCAACCCGCCGAGCTGGACGATTAAGACCTTGTTGTCGGCTACACTGTGTGTTAGCTAGCTGCCACCCAACTTGACCGTGCTTGACTCATGGAGGGCATCGTACTGTTAACGGCAAGGTTCCCCAGTGCGGCACTGGCTGCCCGTTGTACTTCGATGTCGGAGTTCTCGAGCAGAAAAAGAATGGGGCTAAGCGTATCCGGGTCAACGGCGCGAACATCTCGCTCCGTGATTTCGGCAAACGTCAAACTCGCGCTGCGTTGAAGGTCAATGTTGTCCGAGTAAACAAGTGTGCTCAAGGCCCGGAGGGGTTCGCCCGAAAAGAAATTTGTGTCGGCGCGCTACAGCAAAATCAATGTCAATCAGTGGGTGGATTTCGAGGCGAGCGGGTAAGTTGCCAAATGTAAAGTGATGCTGACATTTTCGAGGTACCCCAGGAGGTCGGCGACAGCCTCCCGCTCATTCTCGGCGAGGACATTCTCGTAGAGGGCATCGCGGGATTTGCCTGTAATAGATGGCTCCTGTTAGCGAATTACGGGAAGATTGATGAGATAGCTCGCAGCTCAGGCGCAATCATACCTCCGCAGCACGAGGAGCTGCAGATGCCCATGGCAACCGATGAGAGACGGCGGCAAGCCCAGTAATGACGTCGATCTCGTTAATCGGTATGTCGAATTTGGTGTCTGACCACTGCTTTGACTCCAGGAACGGTCCGCAACTGATGGATTGAGCGCTACCGAGCGAGGGAGCCAACCGCGACAAAGACGGATGGGCCTCTTTAAAAACTGCAATTCAACGTTGCAGAGATCGAGGGAGGATGGCTGGATTGCATATGTCGCCTTGGTTGCCCGGTCGCGATGGCGTCTCTGTGCAGACCGCTGGCAGACTAGAGGCGGTCGGCCGGTCGAGGTGCGTGGATGTTCGAGGGCGGTGGTTGTTTTGGCGGGTCAGCTGCAGCGAGGGAGACGGAACGGGCAGGATGACAAGCCTCCATCCAGCAATGATCGAAGCTGCCTTGTTCACAGCGGTTCCGGGGTCCAGTTGCCCCGTGCGTTCTCCAAGTTGGTGGCTGGCTCGGCTGTTTAGGTGGGCCCACGGGTGCTGACAAAGATAAAAATTACCGACCCCAAGCGCCGTTGAGGATAAGCACCTTTTCCCAAAAACCAGGCAGGCACCAAATACAACGGAAGGTGATCCTCGAACGGCGGCCACTCTCGCAAACTTCGAGTTGACGGAGTGTTATGGCGCAATGGCGATCAGGCTGAACATGCAACACCCGATTCAGCAACATCTTCACACTAGTCATTTCCCCCTAACAGTACTGCGTAGCTCCCCGACCACGTCACTCCCGGGCACCGGTCCCGCTCCTCAGGCTGAGATGGTCTCAGATAGATCGCGGGAGCTACATAGTACATACACTGCTGTTGTGTGCGTGGGAAGAAATGGAATGGGCCTTGTCCCCTGGCACAAAAAAAGAGGTCCATGGTCTGGGAATGGATATCACGGTAATATGTCGATTAAATTCTCCCTAGTGTGGCCTACCTATTGCGTCAAGCTACATTGTTTCGGCGGCTGTACTTCGTACATCTATCTGTACTTGGATCATCGAAGCTTTCCAAAGACGGACTACACAACAACTCCGCTCCTTCCCGGCACCCGTGTCTTGCATTCCTTGTCTCTATATCAGAAAGAACTATATCCTGCATTCCTTAGAATTCCGCCTTCACAATAAGGGTAGCTGTGTATCAGTCCTCTCGCCTGGAGCCTGAACCCCTAGTTTAACGTTACTCGCCCCCCGGGTTTCTGTGAACAATGGTTCCAGAAACCGCTTCTACTGTGTAAGTGGCGGATCGGGCAGTTCCAAGGTGGCGCCTCTGATGCTGCGAGATGGTGCAAGGCATTGGGTTGTAACTCCCCGCATCGCATAAATTGCAAGCTTAGCTGCTGTAACGTTCGGATTTCTATTCACTTCATTGGTTATAAGGTATCTCAACGAATTGAACAAGCATAAATTACACGCAGTGAAAGAGCGCAAGTTAAAGGGGCCTCAAGGGGGACTAGGTATCGTTGACCTTAGAAGGTGGGTTAGGATAATTTTGACGAAAACAGGGTAAATTTTAATTATTAAAAAAACTTTTCCCTTGTGATATAAAAACGTAAAGTACTTCTAATTGACAAACACATCGCAGCGTAACAAACACTTCGCGACATTCACGAAAAATGTTCATAGGATTTGATTCCTATATTGAAGTAGGCACAAACTGGAGGGGGATCGACGCTCAATGTCCACTCACGGAACTCACGGACACAGGCCGGTTGCACTGTCTCCATGCTGTAACCGACGTTCTGCAGCACAGTGCTGTTTCCATCCTTATCAGAAAAGCGGAGATTCTACGAAGTACAGCACGTCCGGGGCCCGACTTTCGGTTGCTTCACTCCAGGTTTTCTCATCTGTTCCTCATGTTCATTCTTCCATATTCAAGTTTCTTGAGGCGGGGCTGGGCCGGAGCTTAGAAAGAAAACGACACTCAATTGCTCTCGCAACACTTCTTAGCAACCATTGCGAAAAACAGGGGGGCTTTTGTCCTTTTTCATCCCACTTTACTTGCCCTGTTCCAGTCTTCTGTCCTAGGGACAAGCGATACGAAGCTCGCTTAAGTTGCCGCTTCATCGGTGCCCGCCAAAAAAAAGAAGAGACGGGGCCAGGAAAGAAAAAAAGGCCCCAACGCTCTGGACGGGAGCGTCGCCCGATGTTTGTTCCACCATCCCGATAATGATGGATGACCCTCGTGCTCCCCCCGGAGCGGCGCATCCTAGCTCCCGCAGCGCTCCGCCCACCGTCGCCCCCGCCACTGCGGCCAACAGCGGAGAAAATGGCAATGGACAGGAGCAGCATCAGCTGCCCCTGCGCCCGAGTCACGAGCTCCCCTTCGTCGCGCCCTCGTCGTACCTCCGCCCGAAGCCTCCCAGTCGCACAATGTCGGAGAGGACTCCAAACGCCCTGGATAAGGAGCAGATGCAGGGTCTGGTGAGCATGGCCCTTGAATCCGACCGAGACAAGCCCGCGGTGTCCCGCACTCGAAGACGCGATGCGGGGTTGTAGTTCCTCGGCCGTCGCGGGACTCGCTCGGCTTGACGACGAGGGAGACAGGACAGACTAACGACCAATGTTCAACAGCGAGGCATCCGCGAGTTTCTCAAAGTCCGCACCAGTTACGACGTGCTTCCCTTGTCCTTTCGCCTCATCGTACTCGACAACGAGCTCCTCATCAGGAAGAGCTTGAACATCCTGATTCAAAATGGTGCGCCGCCGCTTCACAGTCCTGCGATTATTGCCGAGCCGGACGCAGGTAGAGCAATGCTGACGGTAGAACTATGTACAGGCATCGTTTCGGCACCCCTCTGGGATTCAAAGAACTCGACCTTTGCGGGCCTCCTGACGAGCACCGACTTCATCAACCTCATCCAGTACTACTGCCAGTTCCCAGACGAGATCGATGAGGTCGACAACTTCCGTCTCAGCAGTCTCCGAGGTAGGTATTTTAAACACATTGCCGCCGCCACGCGCGACAAGAATTGGACGGAAACTAAGAATGCGCCATCTCATCGTAGACATCGAGCGTGCGATTGGCGCCCTCCCTCTCGAGACCGTGTCGGTCCACCCGATGCGCCCACTTTACGAGGCGTGCCGTCGCATGCTCAAGACGCGGGCTAGGCGGATCCCACTGGTGGATGTCGACGACGAAACGGGCCGCGAGATGGTTGTCAGTGTCATCACACAATACCGCATACTCAAGTTCATCGCCGTCAACAACGAGAAACACACCATTCTACTCAAAAGGTCGGTGCGGGAGATGAACCTCGGCACCTACAGCCACCTCGCGACGGCCGACATGAACAGCTCGGTCCTGGATGTGATCCATTTGATGGTCAAACATAACATCTCGGCTGTGCCGATCCTCGACAAGGATAATAAGGTTCTCAACGTCTTCGAGGCCGTCGATGTGATCCCCTGTATTAAGGGCGGGGCGTACGATGAGCTAGCCTCCACAGTCGGCGATGCGCTTGAGAAGCGCGCGGACGACTTTGCTGGTATATATACCTGTAATGAGGACGACCGTCTTGACGCCATATTCGAAACAATTCGCAAGTCACGGGTTCACCGGCTAATCGTAGTGGACGACGACTACCGACTTAAGGGTATTATTTCACTCTCCGACATCCTCAAGTACGTTTTGCTTTTCGGCGAAGAGGAAGACGATATCCGCGGTTCTTAGACCAGTGCCCGCCCCTAATGACACATGTGTTATACCAACGAGCGGTTAGGTAGCTCGCTGTCTTAAGGGTTCGGCGAACCATGTTCTTCCCCGGGCCTTGTGTTCTTTTTCTATCCTTTTTTTTTCTAAACTATTCTTGCATTCCATGGCGTCCGGGGAAAGGAAGGAGGGCGTCGGGGGTTGCGGATAACGAATACCATGGCTGCATGTGTCTCCTCAACCCGTGGGATTAGATTTGCTTTTCTTGTCTTGTTCTCTCAGATATGGGACACAAACTTTCTTGAAACAGACTGCTGCCCTATCACTGTGAAGGTTGGGTGTACCAACGACGCAGCCGACACGCGGCAAACGGTGACCCCAAATGTTGCACAGGTCCCAAACTCCAAATCCGCCTAAATTTGTCTCTGTTTTTGCTTACGGCGAGTAGAGACCGACCCTAGAAGGCAGTTTTACCCCAATGCGATCGGATCTTTCCCTTCCTGCTTCTATGCCTCCCTCCTGCCCGATTCTCATTCGGGGCGGATGAAAGGGGAAAGAGCCAACCAGGGCATGGCCCTTACAAGACACCAGCCGTCTTGTCTATCTTGCCTGCAAGACGGGAAGCAACATCCAGGGCAGCACCTTAACGCAGCCTCCCGATCTGAGACCATCGCCGCCCGTTTGGCCCCCCTACCTTCTGCGGGTCGCCATCCGGGACGGACGAGTTTAAGGTACCTTGCTTTAGCTTAGATTGCTTGGATGTGGTAGCATCATCATCATCTGTATTTGGTTTCGCCGTGTTTACAACCGATACTCGATTACTACGGATACGACAACACAACTTTAACTACCTAGTTCCTCCAACTGCACTTCGGCCGCATGCGATTCTGTCCCAACTCGGCTCAGCTTGGACTCAGCTAGAGGAAGGCGGCTCGAGTCCTTACGCCCCCTCTCTTTGTTGTTGTTACCCGAGTACCCCGCGGCAACCTACAGCTGCTAGACGGAACATACGGCACGGAAGATGAGCGCAGAAGCATCGGAGCACTCCTCACTCGAGACACCCGGGGGGAATGTCCAAACAGGCGGCAGCGGCAACGGTAGCAACGCATTGCCCGAGGACTACATTGAGCATCCATTCCGCGACTCGGTTCCAGCTCCTGCCACACAGCCTACCCCCGGGCTTGCTGGTCCCGCTGCTTCTGCGCAAGCCGCCTCTTCCCTCACGGCTGGCCCTACCAACATCTTCAACTTTGGAGCCGAGCACGGAGTTTCCGCGTTGGGGAAACGAGGGAACGTGGTCAGCGGGACTTGGACGTTGTCGAGTGGGGACTATGCGGATCTTTCGGAGGCCGATGATGCAGAGACGAGGGATGAGTATGTGAGGGAATATAATTACTTGGCGAAGAAGGTTGGTGGTGGTTATTCCCCCTCCTTCCTTCCCGGTATCCGTGTTTTCTTGTGGTGGCTTTCTTGGGTTACTTGGAGTGAATTTGGGGTTGGCTGATTGATAATTTTAGTATGGCATTCGCCATTTAGTCCCGGACCATTACACCCCACCGATACCGACGATAGTGAGTTCCTTGTTGCACCTGTTTGAAAATCCCATCCGGTCACTCTTCTTTGTTGATTTGTCGCTGGTATCCTAACCCCCCTGAGTAGCCAGGCGAAAACCCCGTGCAGCAACGACGGAGTTGGTTCTCACGAACTTTTTTGCGCCAGGCATCCGGGGCTAGCGAAGCCAGCTCGACTAAATCAGACAAGAAGCTTAAGTCGAGACGAAGCGTCGGTGACCTGGCCATGCAGTTTATGAGCAGCGGGCCCGCTAAAAGGGATAGCCTCAAGGACGAGGACCTCGACTCCCTCGTCCGACTTTGTGGCAAGAGCAAGCTTACCCTACCGTCAGAGTACTCGCCCGGACCTCTGACGCTTCCGACGTGTATTCGGGCTACGGCGCAGTATTTGACTCAGAATGGTGGGTGTGGTCCTCCTTTATCTAGCGTAGGAGGAGAGCGAAGGGAGGTTGAAACATAATTCGAACGGTACGAGCTAACACTACGGTGTTGGTATAGGAACGGAGATACGAGGTGTGTTCCGAGTCCCGGGCTCTGTCCGCGTCGTCAATGAGCTTTACGCCCACTACTGTACCGATGGCAATGCAGATGAAATTTCTAGCACGACACACGCCCCAAACCTGCCGTCGCACATCAAAGCCGGGGCGCATGACGTTGCGTCCACCTTTAAACGCCTGATATCTGGCCTCCCTGGTGGCATCCTAGGCTCTGTATCGCTCTTTGATGCCTTGGTCAGCATTTACGAGTACCAAAATAAGGAGCCAGAGACATTGCAACCACAAGATCCCAGAGTCAGCGCGAAGCTCATTGCTTTAGCCATCAACACCGTGAAGTCTGAGCTCCGCCGTGACCTCATATGCGCCGTGTTTGGCTTGCTGTGTCTCATTGGTCATGCGGCCGAAAAAGCGTCGTTGAAAACTCCGAGTGAGGGCGAGGAGGGGCAGCCAGTCCCAGGGTCCGACTACATGGGCTACAATGCACTGGGCATTGTTTTTGGGCCAATTCTCCTTGGGGATCTTCTTGGATTGTACAACGCACCATCGTCAGCTACTGCCACAGCTGCCGGGTCGGCACAATTTCCGGAAATGCTACCTGAAGGGCAGCCGGGACAAAACAAAGGCAAGGCCCCGGATGATGGGACTCAGCAACTGACCTTAGGGGTTGATAATATCCACCTGGCCAACAGCGTCACTGAGATGGTCCTTAGTCACTGGAGACTGGTTGTAGGCCAAATGAAACGTATGGACGCGATAAAGGCAGGAGTGTGGCCAGCTTCCTCCGAGGAGTATGCCTTGCGAGCGCCACGCGTTCAGACGAGTGGGTTAGGTGGTGGAGAGCTATCGGCGCCGTCGAGCCCGACACGAGGTTCTAGTGAGTTGATGAGCTGATAACTATGGGAGTAGGGGAAGCCGATACTGATTCCTTTTTCTAGGGAAAGATGCGCGCGAGAATCTACGGTCCTCGCTCGTTCTTCCACGCCGGCGACCCAAATCGAGCCGGCCGTTGTCTAGCGGTCTTGCTGAATTTTTATCACCTCCGGAAGAGGAGGCGTCCCCGTCTGGATCTATGGTATCCGAAGGTCTCGGAGATGTAGCGAACAAACCTCAGAACCGCTCATTTATGGGACCCGTGGCGTTAGCAAAGGAACGGTCACAGGGGGAGCCTGGCTCGCTGTCTTCACCTAAAACTCCAACTCACGGTTATACCCATCCGCCAGGGCTTTACCCAGACTCAGACGACGCAGGACCCGAACACCCTTCATTCTTGAAAACCCCCACGCGCTTCCGCCATGTAGCGGGGCAAGGAACCTCGAGCGTTACTGGCGCCCCGAATTTGTGGCACAATGTTGGAAATCGCTTCAGAACCGCGTCGAAAGGGTCGAACCCGTTCAAAAGAAAGCACCACAAGGAAGAATCGGCTTCGGACTCGGCGTCTCACAGCGGACCGTCAAAACTACAGAAGACTCCTGTTACCAAAGGCCTGCATGATACGCCAACATCTGCGGGGAAGTCGTTGATTCAAGACAAGACACCTGGTGATGGCAAGAATAAACTGGATATGTTTAGCCTCGGCCGATCACGTCTGACGGCCTGGCGAGCCAAACACCGGTCGGCTGGAGTAGGGGACACCGACAGTCCCGTGTTTACCCCTGACGAGACGACAGAGTCTGGCGGTGAAAAGAAAGAGTCGGGCAGTTCCTCGGGATCCCCGTCGAAGGGGAAAAAACCCGCAGTTAAGCCATCCTTGGCCGGAAATTCCCAATCTAATCTAGGCCAGGACGATGCTGGCCTTTTGCAAGGCCTCGGTGCAAACACCTCGTCACCAAAGGGCAGCCCGTCTCGGGCGAAGAGCAGAAACTCTGGCCAAAGGGCTTCAGCCCCCGGTTATGGTGGAACGTCTACCCAGGGCCTGTCGTCTCACCGCCAGGCATTCTCTGAAAACACAGGCTCTCCAAGTCGGACCCAGGATAACGCAGACTCAGCAGAGGATCAGGACACCCAGGCGGGGGAAATGTCGGTAAGCGGGAGGAAGAAACCGCTGTTTTCCCAGCAGAGACTACAGCAGTTCCACCACCAAGCCTCGCCTCGGATCCAACCTCTCGGGCCTCGACCTGAGCCTTCACGGTCTCAGCAGCAGCAGAGCCAGACGGACAGCCCGGCGGGGCCATCTTCGTCTCGGCCACGACCGGTGAGAGTAGGGGGGAGCGGCGCGGTGCGGGCTATGGCGGCCATGTTTGAGAGTGCGTCGTCGCAGGACTCGCAGTCGAAGTCGCGGTCCCGGTCCCGGTCGCGGGCTTCTTCACCCGATCTGCTGCCCCTAGGGAGGAGTAAGGGGAGCGATGGAGACGGGGATAAAAGGGCTAGTAAAAGTAAAAGTGGCGCGAGTGGAAGCCAGGCGGCTGGGTTCAGGTCGAGTGGCGTGCTATCTTCATACACGGTAAATTACCTGGTCCCGTCGGACAATATTGGCAACTCTTCGGATCTAGGCGATCAGGGGGCTGGTCCACCAAGCTCCGGCGGAGTGGGTAGAGCCCTAATTCCACCACGATCATCACCGGGGAGGACGGGGGATGGTAATGTCTTGGGGCAGACTGAGACCCTGCACCTGAGCCCGGTTCATCCAGGGACATCGGCGTCGGCGGCCTCGTCTTCGTCATCGGTTGTGGTGAGTGGGCATCGGGCTCCCAGGACACCGGGCACTCCTGCTACCCAGGTTGGGACGCAGTATCGACAAGCGCCGCAGACTACAACCGGCTCGCCGTCAACATCCACGAGACAGCGGTTGGCCCTTCATTTACCCTCGTCTTCCCTATTGATGGACGACCTGGATAACACGGACGCCACACCCATCGCTTCCACCTCTGAGCCCGTTGCTAGAGATATCCGGGCGTTCTTCGGGTCAGAGCGGCGGCGTGAAGAAGAGGAAGACGCTCAACAACGGCAGCAGACTCCTTTGGAGCTGGAACGGCAGCGCGTAGAAGAGCTGAGGTCGCAGCTAAGGTCAGCCGAGTGGGAAGTTCAAAAATGGCGGAGAAGGGCGGAGAGGGCGGAGGCCAGTGTGAGGGAGATGACTTTCGGGAAGAAGGGGGGCGGTGGTGCTGGTGAATGATGAATAGGTTTGTTGGATTCACAGGGGTCGGGTGTTCGAATGGCTTATGCAAGACGTTTGAAAGTGTTTGAGCAAAGCATACAGACGGGGTAAATATATGTATAGACAGTGTATGCGCTGCGATAGCCGTAATAAGAGGAACTATTCTGTTACCTTATTTTTTTCCCCTTCTTTTACCAGGCTCAGGACGTTTTAATTGTAGGAAGTTTAGGTGGTTGGGCGTTCAGCCAATGGGATGAAGCAAGGCGAATCGAGACGAACGACGATGTTCTCTAAACGTAACTTGGCATGCAACATTTTTATACGTATCTGGTACATTGGCAGTATAATACAAGTCCACCACATCCCTTTGAATCTTTTCCTCCCAATACCCAACTGGCCGTAACACCGCAGACCATACCAATCCCCCCAACAATAAACACGCAAGTCTAGTACTTGATACCCTTGATCCGCTTCGTGTACTTCCAAAGATGACGGAACTTGGGCTTCTGGCGACGCGCTTCCCAACCGCGGGCCCGACGAGGCGGCTTGAGCGAGTACACCCGCTGGGGCTTGAACTCGACCTCGGCGCCGGGGATGTTGTGCCGCGCCATGAGATCGGCCGTGTTCTCGTCCCAGACCGTGCGGAACATGGTGAACCCGACTGGGTCCAGGTCGAACTTGTCGCGGAAGCTTTTGAGACTGAAGCCCTCGCGCCCTTGGCCATCGTAGAGTTTTTGGAGTTGGGTCGGGTCGCGCGGGAGGTTGTCGATGTGTTGGAGGACGAAGAGGGTTAGGCGGTGGTAGGGGGCGCCTTTTTGGGAGAAGGCCGGGAGCCAGGGGACGGCGAGCGTGCCTGGGGTTGGGGAGCGGGAGGAAGATGGAGAGGGAGGGGGTGTGGGTGAGGAGGAAGAGTCGGGGGTGGTTGATGGAGTGCTATTGTTGTTGGGGCCGGTCAGCCGGGTCAGAGGGAGGAGTTCCTTGGTTGGGTCCCAAGGGATGTTGGTCGCCATGTAGTGGAGGCGCTTCTCGAACGAATCGGTCTTGGCATTGGGAACGTCGGCGTCAAGGACCACGATGGAGAACAGGCGCTCGCCCTCGTCAAAGACCTGCATGCGTAATGTTGGGGGGGTTTCGGTGTACCGACTGTTGAGGATGGCTCCAGGGTTGGCCTTGTAACCGCGGAATGTCATCTTGACGGCCATGGAGGGCTCAAACTTGGGGAGGAGGTCGGGCACGATGTGGAATTGCTCGATACGCTGCATGATAATCTTGCGCTCCATGGACTGCCACTTGCGGCGCGCGAGATACCGGTAAATCGGCTTGGACATGTCGCCTGTAAGCGGGGTTAATTTGGTTTGTGACTCTCTCTTGCTCTAAAAGGCGGATAAAAGCTCACCATTGCCGTCTTCAAACCGCCTCTTCACGAGCGGGTCATTGATATCCGCTAGAATCTTGAGCTCCTCGATGTAGTCTTTGAAACTCTTAATCCTTTTTTCCAAGTATGGCTTGCCCCCGCGGTTGGTGCTTGGGTCGGTCTTCTCCAACCGCTTGATCGAGGCCATCGCCTCGAGAATCTTGGCCACTTTCTCCTCACGATCTTGGGCGAGAATCTTACGCGCCTCCTGAAAGCATTGGTACGGTAATTGCTCGAAGGGAACGGAGCCAGTCGTGGCTAGGGCAGCCCGTCTCCGCCGGGAACCGAGCTGCTCGGACAGGAATCGTGATAAATCCTCCTCATTGCCCTGCTTGATGGTAGACTTTGCCCATGGGGTTTTCTCTTGGCTGGCGACCGGGTTGAGGGCCTGCGGTATAGGCTCTGCTGGAGCGCCCGTCGTCGTCGTTGTTGTCGGCGGCTTCGTCTCATCTTTTCGGCTCGGCGTCGAAGAAAACGACCTGATGGCGAGCGCACGGGAGGAACATGTTGTCGTGGTGCCCGTAGCTTGCCGCAAGGTCTGTACTAGCGGCCGAGTGACCTGCTGTGGCCGTGACATGGCGAAGGTGGGGGTGACGGCGACCGTCGTCAAGTTCGCTGAAGGTGGGATGTTCGTCTCTTTTGCTACGAACAAATTTCGAGGACCCGTGGGCCGGGGCCGGCAAGCTTTGTGATTCGCCATGCGCAATTGAATGTGGATAGGTGGGGCAGCGGCGTCTGTGCGCCGCAACTCCAGATCCAATCTTTTTTTGCGGGATGTCTGCAGCAGCGACATCGAAAGTGGTAGGCGGGGAATTGTTAATTTTATAAAAAGGGGGACAACAAGAAACACGCCAACGGCCGACGTACGCGATACCTACGATACATCTCTGTGGCGGGCTACTACTCATACCTGCCGCACGACACAACCGCCGCCATGGCCGGGAAGGGGATGAAGGCCCTGGGCGAGGCGATGAGGAGCCTCAGTCTGGCAGCACAACCATGCAGGACCGTTCCGGTTGGTCTCCCGTCTAATTGGGAATTATGCTTTTATTTTTCTGACAATATGGGGTGATGGGCCCATTACAGATCCGGCAAGCTCCCCTAGCGTGTCGGAGGACAATGGCTACCGCAGTCGAATCAAAGCCGGCGAATATTACAAGATCCGTGACCGATACATGGAGTCCGAGTATGGGACCCAAGCCGCCGACCTTCTCAGGGAGGGCTAGCATCTACAGTATGAGCCACTTGCTAACCGCTATCACTTCCAGTAACAACCGTCCCCCTCACGATCTACTCCTTCCCAGACCTCGAGCCACGCTCGCTGGAATCCTGGTCCTCAAAGCACCTTCACCTCCCACTCCGCCGCGATATCCTCCACCTAGCAGTTGTCTACGAAGGCGATAAAACACGACAAGGCACGGCGTCATCATTAACTCGCTGGGAAGTCCACGGCTCGCATCGCAAGTTATGGCGGCAAAAAGGCACCGGTCGTGCCCGTGTTGGCAGCAAACAATCACCGCTGCGCAAGGGTGGTGGCAAATCGTTCGGCCCCAAGCCGCGCGACTTCAGCACAAAGCTCAACCGCAAGGTGTACGACCTCGCATGGCGCACAGCGCTTTCATACCGGTACCGCCGTGGCGAGCTGATTGTGACCGAGGACGGGCTAGAGCTGCCGCTACCCGAAGACTTTCTCCAGCTAGCCGAAGCTCAGGTCATGGACCGCGAGCTTGAGGACAGCTTCGTCCGCAAATATGTCCACGAGCTCATGACCTCGATGCAGTGGGACCGAACATTCGGCCGGACGACGTTTATCACTGGCGACAGGCGGCCAAATCTCTTTACGGGCATGGAAGTCGCCGGTGAAAACGGCCGCGCACTCGAGCTGGAGGACGTCGATGTCAAGGATCTGTTGGAGACGGGGCGCATCGTTATCGAGCGGTCGGCGCTTAGGGAGATGATCAAGGAGCACTCAAGCGACCTTACCTCGCGCATCGTCATCAACGGGCTAAAGGCTTCCAAGCCACCCGTGGGAGAAGTTCTTTACCCATAAATAAGATGGCTGTCTATCTGAGCCAGAAGGCTCGGCAGGTTGGATTTGCACTGTACTATAACGTTACCCCTAGGTCAGGTCATCTTGTGGTCACATGGCCCCTGACGGGGAATGATTGCTCTGCCTTATTCGGTACAGCAGGTGTAAAAATTTACTCCTTTTCCTCCAAAGATTACGTCCTGTCAAATCGCAATGTGCCTTGTGACTCAAATTGGAGGCACCGGCCGACTTGGTCCTCATTCGAAGCGCAGTTGTGTCGGCCTGTTTCACGTTGGCCGTCTTTGATTGATCGGCAACCTTGGGGTTGGCCGCCACTGCCATGACCGTGTGAGGTGTGACTCCCGGACTGCAGGCAGCAGGCAGGGCCCGTGGCAGTCATGGCAAGCCCCACTTTCCAGCCCTGACCAGCCTCTCTCGCACAGACCACCCACATAGTCTATAAATTCGCGTCACTGCCCCCCCAATCTTCCTCTTCTTCTCTTTTTCCTTTTCCCATCCAAGTGCAGGGGTTTTACGCATATCAGTGAGGATTCGTCCGAGATTGCGTTTTTGCTAGTTGAAAACTACAACCTGACCGCTCTCAGTTGGCTTCGGCTGGCTGGGGAATTTTTGGAAAAAATAAAGAAGCGATTTTCCTTCGCCAAGATTTCTTGTCTTTCTTTCATTGCCAACGTTTGCTTGACGAGCGTGGCAAGGAAGGATATGAATCAAGAGGAGGGGAGAACGAAGCAGGAGGAGGACCTGAGTTATCGAATGGGGGTTCAAGGAGCTGGATTCATGACTTGGTGCATGATGCAAAGAGGTGGGAAGTGCTCAACACTTTTGCCCCGAGAAGGAGCGAGCTTGTTCGACCTACGCACACCAATCAATCAAGCGCGTCGCTGGAGCTGATACTCACAGATCACACTTGTTGGGCCTCTCTCCACGGAGGTTGCCCGATGAGTCAGGCAGAAGAGGTCAGCCGGTCGTACAACGTGTCAGCTCTAGTCGAAAGATGGTCAGATCTAGCATGTTCCCAGATATTCTGCTTGGTGTTGCGATCAGTTGTGGTTATACCATGTCACCAATTTTACCGTGGTCCCGATTGAGGCAGAGTATATTGCCTTGTCCGGTATTTGCGCCGCGTCAGTAGTATTATAGAGTGTCTTGTACTCTGTAGATTACTCGCTCCCGTGAAAAATCGCTCGCCTTTATTCCTCAAATACCTGACTCGACTCGGCGTGAATTTGACAATGGCCCCTTGAGCCGATCAAAGGCCCAGGAGTCCGGGACAATTGGAACATTGCCAGCTCCACAAGGCCCGTTGTCTGGGTTGGGACTGGCTCAAAGAATTGAAGAGTTTGAGCGCCTCTGACTGGAGGTTGGTTGATATGCAGGGTAACGCGGCCCGTTGCGGAAGAATGAGGGGGGACTTGTAGCCCAGACTCGTCATCTTCATGGACAGGATGCATCGATAATCGAAGGGAATAGAAATGCTGTTCAAACTGATCTTTGGGTCCTAAATATGGTTTCCAACAACAGGCCAAAACCATGGCCGTCTCGACCCTTCGAGACAAGAAACCTATTCTCGGAGGGCGCCGGCCCGCAAAACATGAGCAAAAAGAGGGAGGAAGGGGTTCCTAAACCCGATTGGCTGCAACGCGAAGAAAGTTCATTTAAGTGGGTCCATACAAAGTCCAAATTCCGCACTGTGCCTGCCCCCCAAAGGTACGGGGAAGACGAGAGGCCGGCCCACCCCGAGGTTCCATACCTGCAATGCACAGCGCCTCCTCTCTTGCCCGTTCACCTCACCTCATCATCACCGACAAACCTCTCTCCGCTCAACCGATTTCAATCGCCCAGCGCCCCGACGAGGCCTGCGATCCGTGGCGACATCGATTCCTCGATACCTAAACCGAGCCGTCGAACCCTAGAAACCGCTGGATCCGATTTTTTGTCGCCCGCCGACTGCAGGAGGAGCGTTGGTGGACTGGAGGTCCGTTGATTGCCGCCGTCGCCGCCTTTCGCGCGATCCGTCACGACCACCTCTTCACCCCTCCTACCGCCCGCATCGCTCATTCGAGCCTCGCAAACCGAGTCGATCGATTTTTTCCTTTTCCTAGGACGACTGACGACTTTTTTTGTACGCGCTGAGTCGCCGCGATCATCTCGGGCGGATTTTTATTGCCCGAGGCTGCCACGCCAAATCGACCCTCGCGCCAGGATTTTCGCACCTGCCAACGTGAACATCATCGCATCTGCGCGCCTTCAATCCATCATGTCCCGTCACCCTCAAACTCCGCAAAGCCCGTCCCAATTTTCTCCTACCACGGGCGACTCGGTTATGAGCATGCCCGGCTCCGTCGCTTCGACCACCGCCACGTTGCCGACTCCCGCCCACAGCGTTAACGGAAGCTCAATTCCCTCGGAAATGACACAGGACACCAGCATAGGCGGGGACTCCCCGCACAAGCGCAAGCGCGAAGCCGACGATATGGGCGGCAGGGCGCAGAAGAAAGTTCATGTCGAGTCCGGCAATCTTGGTATCGGCGACCTTCATTTGGATGTCGGCGAGAAATACCTTCTTTGCAGAACTCGTAAGACTCCCTTCTACCTATCCGACACAATCTCATTCGCATTTCCACGCACTGCAATTGAAGCAGGCCTCTCCACTTCGCTCATTCAATGGCGTCTGTGGCGGTCGGCTGCGCTGTGCCGATAGAAATGTGTTGAAGCCGTGAAGAAGAAAGAAACCCACCCCAAAACGGTTCATTCTTTTTTCTTTGATTACAGAGACATGGTTAACATTTTTTGACCCTGCAGCGCACCCGAAGCCCCGTCCTGACGTGTCGGAAGATCTCTTCGAGATGTATGGCTTGACTGCGCTCGCGAATGAAGTCGCACGTGTACTTCCCAACGGCGAAAAGAATGCGCTGAGGAAGACATACAAAGGCCATATCAAGAAGCTCGGCGTCGCGGGCCACTTTGATGAAGACAAGCAGGATGCAAACCGTGAATATGGTTTGCTCCACCTCTGCAAGCTTCCACAAGATGTGTGGGACTTTCAACATGTCCGTGGTCAGGATATTCAGGATGGGTTTAGCTCCGAGGTACAGCAAAAGCTGCCGAGGGCCATGACCATGGGCAAGGGGCTTGTTCCCAAGTCCCAGTGGGATACCTCAGTATTGGGAGAACTCAACCTTGGAAAGGGCGAGAAACCAGTCCTTTCGGCCAGGCCCACTGCGCCCAACACACCGCTTCCTTCAGCCGGCCTACAAGGCTTGCCTCGCCCCAAAGTTGGCACGCCTCTCCAGCATGACGCGGCCAGGTCGATGCGCAACTTGAAGAAGCGGAGCTACGGTGACAGCAGCTTCGAGGGCTACGGCGAGGGCTTTCCCGACGATGATACTGGCGCCGATACCGGTTACTCGACTGGAGAGGGTGATGGTGTGACGGGGCAGAAGCGGAGGAAAAAGGTGCTCATCAACGACTAGTCTTGATCCAGTCTGATGAGAACAACCTTTGCTGACTCCACATAACATTAGGTTCATTCAGGCGGCCAGCCGTACATGAATCAAACCCGGCAGCCGGCATACAGCGCTGGCATCACCGGTGCTTAGAAGGACACCGGTGTTCAGCCCAGCAGCGAACCGGCTCAGCCGCGCCGCAAGAAAGGCAAACCCGCTCCGTCGCACGCTTAAAGCAGAGCCAGCGTCCCACCCGATCATTGTTCGGGGTGATACCTGTCGGCCCGGTTGACATTCCCATTTCTCGCAGAGCCCGCAGAACAGCAACAGGTCACACCCTGTCCTGCGTGCATCATTGATGCCTCGAGAAACAAAGCGATAACCGAGACCAAAACAAAGACGGTTGGGAGAATCCTGGTATGCTTGTTAGTGCCCAGCGGGATGCAGGATGCGGGATGCGGGATGTGGGATGAGAGGGAAGAAACAAACGAAAAGCAGAGCGAAGGGTTATGAATCGGGACTTGGCAGTCGCATGGAGAGCTTGCTCCCTCCACAGCAGCACACAACCGAACACGACCCTCAGCACCGCCCGCCGCCTAGGTTGGTTTCACACCGCAGGCCGCCGGCGGATATTTGCATTATTGAGAACTACAGCATGGCGTTGGGAGTCTTTTTTTTTTCATCGTTTTCTTTTCGGTCCCAAGAATGAGAGGGCCCTGCTATATTGCCCAAGGAGGTCTTTGAGCGAGGCGAGTTTTTTTTTTTTTCTTCTTTTGATTCCCAAAGGGGATTTTTCTCGTCCTTTTTTACAACGTCGTCTCAGGATGGGTTTGGCTTTGACGACTGGGCAACGGGCAGACGAAAACAGGTTTTGACGCGGGCTTCCTCTTTTACTTTTTGACACCTGCAAGCCGGGGGCACTGACGATGGATGATCGATCATGCGGGAGGACCGGACCGGACCGACTGGGGGCATTTTGCGGGATAGATGACGGGAGGTCGGTAGCGAGGAGCATCGCGGTTTCTTTCGCGCTGCTGCTACCTGACTCAGCATCTTATCATATGGTTTTATGCCTGCAACGCCCTGTCTTTTGATTCTCGTTTATTATCAAAACTCCCAAATTAGGGGCCTAAGACAGGCTGTAAATATATGCCATAATGATGCAATATGATCGCGTCCCCAAATTGCGTGAACGTTAGCTTTCTCAGTCACAATGCCGGAATGTAGTTTGTCGCATCATATCAATCTACTTCAGTTCGGCATGTGTGATCATGTTGTTTGCTGTTTACCTCCCCAGATTTATCAACTCGGGTCCTTGCATGCCAATGAATGGCTGGGGCAATAAACAGCGCTCTCCATTACGCAGTCCTGGACGCGTCGGGCATCAAGAAAACTGTGCCACAAAAGCACGCATATTTGCGCTCGCGTCATGCGAACTAAGCTTATCGTTGTCCCCTGCGTCTGTCTCGCTTCCGGATATGCAAAGTTGCGGCGTTCACCCCCCTTCCCCCCTTCGTCCTCTTTGCCCACCCCGGCGCCGTCCCATCATCAGATACAGCGCCGCGGGGTTCTACATGGCAGCACAGCTTACCAGAGACAGAGAAGGTTAACAAGGCTGGAAATTCCCGAGGGTGATAAGCGGGGATATGAGTATACATTATGTTGTCCCTTATCTCACCCTATATTACAATGCCTCTTTCTTCTCTACGAGGCATGGTTATCTATCATTCCACGCCTAAACGCAGCGCATACTTGGATACACAAAAGGCCAAATAAAACCCAACACAGAGCCAGAAATTGCACCCGCACATCAAACCCCTCCATCACCACCCCCCAACCACCAGCAACTTCCCCCCTCAAACACCCCCCGCCTCTTTCTCCTCCAAAAGCACCCTCCTCGTCGCGTCCTCCCACACCCACCCAGCAATCCTATCCCCAACATCCCCCACCAACCGCTCATAATGAGGACCGGGAAAAAACAGGCCGCAGTGCGCGCCAACCTCGTCGACACCTTCCATGTAGACTTCCACCCAGGTGGGGTCTACGACGGAGTTGGATTTCGGGGGGAGCATGCAGAATTTACGGCGGCGGGGCGGTTTTTCTTTGCGAAGGGGGTTGGGTTTGTGGGGAGTTTTGGCTTCTGTGGTACTGTCCTCTTCTTCTTGGGGGGAGTCGTTGGTAAGGGTGTTGTTGGAAGTGCTGTTGGCGGTTTCGCCTGACTTGGCGAGGAGTTTGGCTTGTTTCTTTTCTAGCTTCAGCGCCTTGCGCTGCTGTTTCTCGAGGGCCTTTTGGCGGTCTTTGATGGCCTTGTCTCGGGCTTTGATGGCTTGTGAGTACGCTTTTTGGGCGGCTTTGTGGGTCTTCTCGGCTTGTTTGCGGCTCTCTTTATCGGGGTATGCATCGAAATCGGGAGTCTCTAGGGGGGTAGGGGCGTCGGGGATTGGGGGCAGCTCTGGGTTGTCGTTGATTATGGGGCCTTCTTGGGTGGGATGGTCTTCGGGGGTGTCGTGTTTTGTGTCGGGTTCGGATGCCGGGTCCTGTAGAAGGCCCTCGGGCGGTGGCTCCGACTTCTCATCCGGGACCTTAGACACAGGCTCCGTGTCTGGGTCAGGTTGGGGGCCTGATCCCGACTTTAACTCGGGTACATCTTGGGCAGGCTTTAGCGTCGGGTCAAGCTCCAAGTCCGCGCCGGGTTCCGGCTCTGGTTCCGGCATGGGTTCGAGTATTTGAAGACTGTCCGTCTCTGAACCATCGTCGTACTCCTCCTCGGATATTCTGGGGGTATCTCCATCTGTCTCCGAGGGGGGTTCCCTCGGTGTTAACTCAAGCGAACTCAGGTCCTGTGATAATCCCTTGACGCCCCCAGCTGGTTCTGGAGGTTCCGACGGCGGTCCATGAGGCGAAGGTGGCTTTGGCGGTTTGATGAAACCAGTGGATATGGTGTAATAGTTGACGAACCGAACGCGCGGGCGTCCGGATTGTTCCAAGTCCTCAACATCCTCCAACTTTCTGAGCTTGTTATATCGAATGTTGAGCTGCGGGTAGTCGGCTAGGCACGCGCCGAATTCGAGATGTGAAACGATGTGGCTTGCGGCGGCATTGACAAGATTCTCTCGCCGATGCTTATTCGCAAAATGAAGAACGTTTTTGAACCAGCCGCGGTCTACAAATGCGACATCGTTGGCGAACGGAGGGTTGAAGAGGGGGTCTGGGTAATCTGGCGAGGAGGAGTTCACGGTTGAGGTTGACTGATATGAGGCGAGGCTAGGTGAGGCCGTCCCGGGAGGGGGCGAGACCTCAGAATAGATGGATGGGTCCGGCGAGAGATCCTGAGACGGTCTAGGGGATAAATGGCCGGTTTGCGAGCCCTGGTTATCTAGTGTTGGGGGGCCCGGTGCGGGTCTGAAGAGACTCGCGATGCCCGAGACGACGATACCCGGGTGAAGGCCGAGTAAGGGAGCATCGAGTGAGATAGTGCCAAGAATTCGGTGCCGGAAAGGGGAGGTGCCGCCGTAAGGGCTTTGGTTGGGCTAGAGGATCATGTTAGTCCACCTAGATACGCTCGATAAATAACACCCCAAATGGGCTTCTTCAAAACAACAAGTATAGCATACTAGTAGAACCACATCTGCAGCTAGCAACCCACCCATGGAGTGCCCGACTAAAATCACATCAGTAGTTGGCGATTCATGAGGCGCCAGCCACTGAGAGAAGTTGTCCCGGGCTACCCCAATAGACTTGTAGGTCTTATACCGGGGGTAGATTTTGGAGTGTATAACATGGGTCTCAGCGAGGAGGGTTTTGAGAAAAGCATGTACGTGGGCGGGAAACGAGCGAAAGGAAGAATTGTCTCCCATAAACCCGTGGATGTAAACCACGAGGAGCTTCCTCTTTCGGCCTTCGCCATGGTCGTTGCCGTCTTGGGTTGAAGGCACGAGCGACTGAGTGGACGATGTCCGGGGGTCTCGGGCGCCCCATTGCGGGCCGGCGGCCACGGTGTGCCGGCCGGGGTCGTCCGGGATACCGAGTGTTGAAGTCGAAGCCTGTGAGGCTGGGGTCGGTGCCCACTCCATGACGTCAACAGAATTGGCAACGCGTGGTCGGCAAACGCTTTTTGGGGGCCGTTTGTTATTCCATGGTGCGGCACAGAGGCAACTGCGAGCAGGATTTTGTGTGTGCCTTTCAAGGATTCTAGGCTCGATCGTTCTTTGTTTCTCACGTTATAATGAAGTGCGCAGAGAGTGCGAGGGGGGGCGTCGTCAGCAAGAAGCTGAGCCACAAGGTGGGTAGCTGGAAAGTTGATGGGACAAAGCCAAAACCGTGGCCCACTTCGCTGTAATTTTTGAACCGTTGAATGAAAAGAACGGTAATATCCCTTGTACATACCACAGCGGGGTCTGCAGGCTGCACCTCTTTTCAACGACGAACACACAAAGGAGTGCAGCCTTGAATGGATGTTTACACTGCATGAGAGAATTGGAAGACCAATAGTTACCGGGTTCTGGACTTGTGGGTGAGGTCGCACTGCGTGCCTGCCTGCAAAGCACATAGTAATATCAAACACCCTCTTGCGCTTGTTTGTTGAGGCTGCCCACGGCCCGTTCGAAGTCCCCCTGCATGTTGGGCTTCCGCCAGCAAAAGCACTTGCCGAGGTCACGATATTTGTACGAGTTAACTTTATGGCTTGGCTTTTCTTCCGCCTCATGACTTCCTCTGTCAGTTCCATGCCAACGCGCCCAGCGCCGATTATCCGGCTCGATCTCACGCAACTCAATCCTACCGACCCCACCCGGCTCTAGCCTGGCATGCCTGGCTTCTGGGCCTGGATATCCCGTATTTCCATTCCTCGTGTCGGGTCAAGACCGCGCAGGCTGCTTGACCGTTACGGAAGTGGGGGCCAGTTGAGAGGTTTGCGTTTTCCAACCTCGTGTTTCGTGCTCGCAAACAGCCAATCCACTCGGCGGGGACGGCAAACGGGTGGAGGCGTTTGAGGGGAGAGAATTGTGAGGAGGTCTGTCTCCAGCTTTGAACGTGCTCCTCCCCCTGTCCTCGTCAGAAAACCGCATCTTCAGGGCTGCAGCCAATAGGCGCAGCGGGTGTCTGCATTCCCGTCCCCCCAGCAATAACACCATTGGCCAACCGTGGTCCGCCCGTGCCTGAGTGGGCGAGGGACAGCCCAGCGTGCCCAGGAAGCGAAATTGGCACATTGGCAACAGCCGTTCAGGCCCGATTGCCTCCAGCGTGGATGTGCCCGCAGGCGTCGTTGTCTGGGCTCTCTTGGAACCCCTGGGAACGGCAATTTAAATTAAAATAGAAGATCGCTGGGGACTGGGAAGAAGAAGTGTGTGTGCGGTGCAGGATATCCACGCGACGTTTCCCATTCCCGCGGACGGCCATTCTTTCTCTTCTCTTCCTTCTCTTTGTCGACCGTGTGCTGGTGCGAGTTTGACCGTCAACATCGCAGACAATGCGGAGCGGGTGAGTCAACGGCAATTCCGTTGCCTTCTGCCGTCCGCAATACACGAGCGATCGACTCCCCCCTTCCTACCAAAAGGGACGGTTAAAAGCGAAATTCCTGTTTTTTCTACTGGTCTTTCGGTGAAAGAGGGGACGAAATGCTCGGTTTCCTGCGACCATGACGAGCCGCCTGCCACGGATCACGCGCATATCGACCCTCGACTTTACGAGCTTCCATCCATCCAATTCATCCAAGGGGCGACCGAATACGGGGTTGGGCTGCTAGCCTGCCATTCGTGCCCACTGCCGACACTCTTTTTCGCCTTTCGCTTTTTTTTTTGGCAGCTCTTGCCCACATTCGTTCTCTTCACAGCCACCCAAGGAACGCCATGGCCAGCCAGGGCGGTGCCGAGGATGCCAGCGGGCCTTCACTCTTTCAGGCCCGCAGCACCCGCCACAATCACAATCACTTCCAACACGACGATCTCGTCCACACCCACAACCACAACCATCAGATTCGGCACCATCGCCAACACCATCGTTTGCATCCCACTGAGGTCGACGCTGCCGCCTCGCAACACATTCGTTCACCCCCAAAACGAGAAGGAGATTCGGAAGGTCCCCCGGTCGTTGTTTTTCAAACCGTATCTGTCGTCCATTACCTCGATGCGAGGGGCGCTGTTACAAGCGTCGGAACCCTGACTTTGACCCCTACGCCCGGTACCCCCGTGGGCCCTCCCGACGTCCTCCCCGACCCCGTCGCACCGATCTTGTCAGCGCTGCCGGCAGCTGTTTCGGCCGTCCTGACCGGCATCGGTGCCGTGTTGCCCAGCGTGTCTTTCTCTGGATTACTTCCCGATCCGACTGATGGCGCGCCATCGTCGACCACCTCCACCGAGACGGAGACCACCGTGTCTACGTCCTCCTCGGAGACCTCGACGTCCACTCATTCAACTACCACCACCACCGCCTCTTTCCCGAGTTTGACCGGCGCCAAAAACTCTTCTTCCAGTACGTGTAACCCGACACAGACGTCCCAATCAATCCGATGCGATTTTTCTTATTCAAGATAAAAGCACGCGCTAACCCCTGAGCAGCACATCACCCGACACTCTTTGGCAACCATACAGCTGGCATTTTCTCGAACCACACACGAGCCAAATCATTCGCTTCGTCCAGAAGCACCACGCTCTGGACTACACCTACTACGATCACTAACACCCCCGCGATTGCGACTGCACCCGGCGGTCCCGCCACTATCGATGCCGTACCCTCTACTACTGTAGCGCCAGCGCCAGTGCCCGATCCACAGCACTCATCCACCCTCCCTCCCGAGACCCGAAATGCCGTTGTCGGCGGAGTTGTCGGCAGCGTTGCTGCCATATCGCTCATCGTCCTTGCTTTGCTGTACCTACTGAAATGGAAGAAGCAGCGCGGCGGAGGTATTATGCTACTTGGCGACAACGATGCTCGATCGCGAGGCCGGGGCCTCGGGTCTCCGGACCCATCAAGCCTTGGGGGTGGTGGTATGACGATGGCAGAGCGGACCACGGGGGCCTTCATCATCCCCGCTGCATTGGCGAGATTGAGCGGGAAACGGGCGATCGGGGCTGCACCCCCCGAGCCGGAGCCCCAAGAGAGAGGGTTTTACAGGGTGTCTGGAAGGAAGCTAGTTTCGGTCCTCGAATCCGGTGGTGACGGTTACACCGAGCCGCAACCGCGCGAGCACCGCCCACACGACAGTGTTGGTAGCGGGAGTCCGTCGCGATACCGTGACTCGAACCCTTTCTCGGACAGCGCCAGTATCGGCACCGACAACAACGACACCCACTTGCAGCTGGGAACCCCGATGCGGCCGGTCAGCGGCGTTCCGATATACCGAGACGGCGCCCACCGGACACCGGTCCAGCAGCATGGGCCGTATTCAGCTGACATTCGGTCTTCGGTGTTCCCTATGACTTCACCCTTTGCGGACGATGCCGACCACAGTATCACCTCAATCGCGTCGAGAGGGTCAGGATCGAGATTCTTGGAGGAGGATACTTTATGAGCGTGATTGTTGGTTTCCTTCAATCACATCAGGGGAGGATGTCCATTTTACATTTGTGTGGCTTCTCCTGTTCTTTTTTACTTAGTCATTAATGTCTGGAATAAAGGCGTCTGGGGTTGCAAATGGGGTGTGAGCAATAGGGAGCGGTGGGCCTGCTTTGCAATTTGCTTCGCAAGCATGGCTGATATTTGGCCAGACGAATGGCCGTCGAGATGGAATCAGGGCACGCATACACAGCCACATACGCATACACACACAGACCTCGTCCGATACATATTCACTCTCTTACACACTATCTCCTCTATTTCCCTTTCACTCTGTGTCTCTCTCTTTAGAGAAATTTTTGACAGAGTAGGAAACACTCCTTGGCATCCCGCAATCTCCTGCGGTTAGGGATAGGATATTGGCAACAACCAGTCCCACCTCGCTGAGAACCGTTTATTTTCTGGTATCATGGATGGGGCGTGGTCTCGGTCTTGTGGTCATCATAACCGGGGCGTCTGAATCAAAGGGATAAAGTTCTTGTACATACTTTAAGGAGGCGAGAGAAAAAGAGAAAGCTGCCGAGTTGCTGGCGCCATCCAAATATATGTCTCCCGTTGAATCGGAGCCTCCGGGTTGTCCATTTGTCCGTCTGCATCTCGGGCACTGTTTGATAGACGTGGATACCGGTTAGATCTACTACATTTACCTACCATGTTCCGGTATCAGATGTCCGAATAGTTAGGTTTCTTGTCATCACTCTGTTTGGCACGCACTTGATGATCTTCTCACCGCGTCCGCCGCGTCATCGTGAGCTTTTGATACTGGACTTTAACTCTGTCGACGTTCATCTAGCACAGGATAATTCCTGCGGGTTTCCTTTTAGCCGTCGTGTCAGTCCGTGCCGTCTGAGTTGATTCGCAATTTAAGAGATGCTAAGGTGGTGGTGGGTGTCGGTTAGGCAGCGTGTAATCCACCTAAGCCCGTCGTCTCGTATCAAGACCTCGAAGGCGATAACACGGGTTGCACTTGAAGTCTCCAATTTTATCTTATTTTTCAAATTGTTTCCTTCTTTTCAATTTCTTTCTCCCTTTTTCTCTTTTTTCCCGAATAGCCGTATAATCATAAAGTCCTCCACCAACGGCAGGTGAAGAAGGCCTTCCTCTCAGAAGTAGGTGACGGTGCACGCAGCAACGAGAATGATACTCACATCCACATCGTTGTCCCCTACGTTTTAAACTCGCATCATAATTCCAGACTCCTAAAGTGCCGAAACGGCGGCGATCAAGAACCTTCGACAGTATTCCGGGATAAAAAAAGAAATATTCGAGGCCGCCCTTCACAACAAAACGCCCAAGGGGATGACGAATGCCAAGATTTGAAACTGAACTTCCGAGCGCGGAAACAAATTCGGGGTTATGGTTCGAACGGGAATTTGTCATTCTAATCCCTTCGGCGATATTAGCGTCAAAGCGGTAGAGGCCTCCATATATGGGAATCATAGGTAATAGTGAGCTGTGACTGGTGAACGTTGCTCGATGCTGGTGTTGATGGTGATGAGGTGGGTCATGGTTGTTCCCGCCCGGACCCTTGTCCCCGTTTCAAGACTGTCTCATGAACTGACCCTGCGCATGGAACGGACAGCCCTTTGAGTGGCAATGGCGGGAGAGAGTGACCGTACACTATGGTTCTGATGCAATGAATTGTATGATATGGGATGAAATTGGATCCTTCACGTTGCGATGTGATCGATTAGCGCTGTTCGGGAGGGCCGCTTGTATGTTGGCGAGTAACGGTTCTGAAAGCCAAGAACAAGAGAAACTAATGGGTCCACACCTCGAGAGGTGTGGGTTTGAACCAAGTAAACAACAGGAGATTTTATCTTTCAAGGCCAAGAAGGACGCGTGCCAAACGACCTTCAGCCAAGCTGGAAGCTCACATCCGATACTGGCACGAACCCATGCTGGGATCCTTGAGACGAGAATTTGAGATGATGGCGACAAGACCTGGAATTGGGCATATCTTATGTGTCTGACGATGCGCGCGCCTTAGATCCAGAAAAGGGCTGGAAACAGAACATCCCTGCGCGGCTCTTGCGTAGGGACACAATGATTCCCAAACGCCGGACTCCGGGTCAAGCACGCGCTCGAGGGGGCATACCCCGACACCTCGATTAGGTTGCTGTTCTCCCCCTGCCCGGGTTGGGCCACCACACATCAGGTTCAGGTGTCACTGCGTGTTTTTCGGCTTCGGGGTTCGTGGGGTGCGAGGCCCATGATGGAGGGTCGTGCATACCCCTAGTGGCGTCAGACGTTAGGTATATGTCCGAAGGGGGGGCAACCGGCGGGTAGGAAGAGGTTATGGGAAAGCAGAGGGTTGATGTCAATGCATTGCTGTGTGGGTGAGTAACTCTGAAGGTTAGTGTTGTTGGTATGCTGTGCTTTCTCGCTTCGTTGCTAGTTTAGTCTAGGATGAAGAGAGAGAATCATCAGACAACGTCGATCCAAGATCTTGAGCTGCAGGGCTTGAAAAGCCTGGGGTCATGAACAAGTGCTGACCAAGCTGTGGAAGGGAACACCCTGAATTTGGTCTTTGCCGTCCGTGCACAAGCGCTGTTCCGTCCCCCCACAGCCACCAAATGCGGCCGGGAGTTACTGGATCGGGGGGCGGCCCCGCTCTGACGGGACTTTCTGGGGTGCGCGCCCGTTAAGCATCTCCCGCTCGACCGCCCGCCATCTTGCGACTCTCTCTCTCGTCCGCCACAACCCTAACAACTTAAACCTCCCGTCTCCATCCGGTCTTTCCCTCTTTGTATAGCTTCTTGTTAATACCAATTCCAGGAGGGAAACAAAATCAGATCCTCAGCTTCGCGTCTAGCAGGAAGCCCCTCCTCAAGACTCGGCAGTTCGCCCGCCTTTTCCGTCACCTGTGACGCTGCTCACGTCCCTTGCCACAACACCACACCCATCCATTTTGGGGAACTTTTCTCGCTTCCGCTGCTTACACGGCCTCCTAAAGACGGGATTTGGAAACCAGCGGGCGCGCCTCTTGATTTGCTCTTCTACCCGCCGCAAGTCCGCAGTAAACCACCACCTGAACAGCCACGATCACCAGTATGCTATCACGATAGCTACCATCTTTCCGTTATACTCGAATCTGTACCACTCTAAACTGGACTACTGCGCCTCTAAGTTCCGGCTGTTCCGGTGCATCCCGTCCTAAGACTGGACGGTAATAATAGCAGCCTCCCGTCGGCGGCTACCACCGCTTTGCGCAACCCCTCACTGTACCATATCGGACAGCTTCAGCTTGGACATCGGATTAATAGGGTTCCCAATCCTTTACGACCTTCCGTCCATCTCAACCGCCATCAAACAACTGCGTTTCCTGCACCCCGGAATTCGACATAGCGTCGACGCGGACTAGCAATGGATCACAACATGCATTCGGGCTTTCAGATGCCCATCCAGCCGCCACCACTGTTGAACCCGCCTCCTCAGATATTCGGCGGCTACAATGAACATGGATTACCGATACCGCAGCTGCCCCCCGACCTACTCGCGGCGCAGATGTTTGGAGATCATGGCCTGCTGGAGGACACAAACGAGGCGAAGAGGAGACGGATCGCAAGGGTGAGTTGACGTCACAGAGCCGCAGTTAGACTGGGTAAAAAGGGGGGTGATGAAACTAGTGGGCGGTCGTACTGACTAACGTTTATCCCTAGGCATGTGATATGTGTAGGAAGAAGAAGATCAAGTGCGACGGCAAGCTGCCCGCCTGCACGCATTGTACCAACTACAAGACGGAGTGTGTCTTCACGCAGGTGGAGAAGAAGCGGAATCCCCCCAAGGGGTGAGTTCCTGGAAACATAACCTCTGTCGTAGCATGCGAGCTTGCTAACTAGGATAGGGCCAAATATATCGAGGGTCTTGAGAACCGTCTCGGGCGTATGGAGCACCTACTGCGTCTATCGGGTACGCCTTGCAAACTATTACTTATGCTTGGCCCCTTGTGGCTAGAGAATTCAGTTGGGTGATCCGCTGACATCATTGATATAGGCTTGCTCGGCGAGGACGATAACGGCGCTACTGACCTTGGGACGTTGGAAAAGAAGTTGGTCGAGAAGCATCAGCAGTCGAGGCAAAATTCACAGGCAGTTTCCGACCCAACCTCACCACAGGTCACCACGGCCCCGAACGGGAGTACATCGACTCCCCGTAGTGCGATAGCCTCGCCGGAACCTTCAAAGGATGGAGAGAAACAGAGATCATCCACACCCGACAAAGACAGTCAAGACGACGATCGAGAGGAGGTTGCTGAGCTGTCCGAGATGATGTGCTCGCTTGTGACAAATACCAACGGCGAGACGCGGTATATTGGTATGAACACTCTTCTGTTAACTGTGATGCTGTCCTTTTGGTACTCTGTGGCTAATGTTAGTGCAGGCTCATCCTCTGGGTTCTCAATTTTCTCGCCCAAGGGCGTGCAGTGGGTGAATGAGAAAATGGGAGACTCGTCCTTCCAACAGATGATCTCCGACGTTTCCATCGACGATCACAAGTGGACTGCGTGGAAACCCGATGTCTTTGGGGATCTCTTCCGCCGCACCGTCTTCAGGGACCTGCCTCCGAAGCCGGAGGCGCTGTCGCTGCTGAAGGACTTTTTCGAGAACTTCAACTGCATATTCCCGCTCTTCCATCAGCCGACGTTTATGCACCTGGTGGAGAGACAGTACTCCAACGACCCTTATACCGGATCTGGCTGGTGGGCTAGTTTGAACGTGGCTTTGGCCATTGCACATCGTTTGCGGGTTATGAGTAACCTTGTCCCACAAGAGGAGGATGAAAAGGCTTGGGCTTACATGAAGAACGCCATGGCCACGTTTTCCGAACTGATCATGCGCAACACCGACCTTCTTAGCGTCCAAGCCCTTTTGGGCATGTCTCTTTTCATGCAAGGGACTCCAAACCCGCAGCCGTCGACCCTCCTCATCGCCACTGCGATCCGGCTTTCGCACACGATTGGTCTACACAAGCGTGGTACGGGGTTTAATCTCAACCCGATCGAGATCGAGCAACGGAAGCGGGTATTTTGGATCGCCTACATGCTGGACAAGGACTCGTGCCTTCGGTCTGGTCGGCCACCGGCACAGGATGATGCTGACATGAACGTGGAGCTGCCTGATGCTGATCCCGCAGATGGAATCGGTAACATCCCGTTGGCGGACGGCAAGGGGAAGATGAATTTGTTCCGCGTGATGTGCGAGCTCGCCATCGTTGAGAGCAGGGTGTACACGAAACTTTACTCGACCAAGGCGACGAAGCAGACCGATGGCGAGTTGCTCAACACCATTGGCGAACTCGATAAGGAGTTGGAGGACTGGAAAGACCGCATCCCTATCGACTTCCGTCCGGAGCATGAGATCAAGGCGTCGCACACGCCCCTTATCCTTCACATTGTCATGCTGCACTTCAACTACTACAATTGCCTCACGACGATCCATCGCATGTCGATCCACCACGGTTACTGGACCAGCCGATTGTCCGACTTTGCGATTCAGGGGCTCAACGCGCGGCCTCTGAACCCACGCATCTTCTCTTCGGCGGCTCTATGCACCTCAGCTGCCAGGGCGTCGATCTCACTGCTGAAATACATCCCACAGGGTGACTTTTCGTGTGTCTGGTGCGTATAACATGATTTAGTTTTTGATGTTGTCTATGTGTTTTCTGACTTGTTATAGGATGGTGTTGTATTTCCCAGTATCAGCCCTTGTCACGCTATTCGGGCATATTCTTCAGAACCCCCTCGACCCCCGGGCGAAGTCCGACACCAAGTTAATGAACGTTGTCGTCAACTTCTTGTCTATGCTTGGCCACGAAGCTGAGACAGGTGGGGTGCACAGGATGCTGGGTGTGTGCTCCGAGTTTGACCGAATCGCCAAGGTTGTGATAGAGAAGGCCGAGAAGGATCACGCCTCACGACGGAAGCGGAAGAACAACCAGGATCAGTCGGCGACAAAACCAGCTACTGATGCGGCTAATTCTCCATCTTTCAACCCGAACCCGGTCCCACCGACGTCCCGACCAGCAACATCGAGCTCCGCCACGCCTCAACCCAGTGGATCATACGCTACAAACAACCAGAGCCACCTATCCCCACCTACGAACGACCACCGGTCCCCGCAGAACCAGAATGGCAACGGCAGTCCCATGACAGGCACCATGAACCAGTCCCCATCTCCTGGCCTCGCACCAACAGGCTGGCACAGCGAGTTCACGCCTGACAGCTCTGAGTACAATTCCTACGCAGACATGACATCGTTCGGTGCCATGGACGCCATGGCCGCCGCTGCGGGGCTCGGTCCCGGCGGGGGAATCGCCAGCCCACCACTAACGGGACCCGGAGGCGGCGCCGGTACTGGCAGTGTCTTCTATCAGCAACCGATGCTTCCGCAGGATTTGTTCAGTTTGCCTATGACGCTAGACTGGAACTGGGCTGAGATGAGTGGTGGGGCGTATCCGAGTGTCGAGAACGGTGCGTTTGGGGGCGGCGGCGGGATGGACCAGATGGATCAGGGAGGGGATGGCGGGCAGGGACAGCATCACCAGCACCAGGGACATGGGCAAGTGCCACATCAGGGCCCGGGGCCGCATGTTAGGTGATGTGATGATGGTGGTTGAAGTAATGAGCCTAGGGAAATGAGGCGGCAAGCACAGGGGAGACTGGGAAACGATTTGGGATACAGCGGGCACGGGTTTATTTTCTACGGGATGTTTTATCACACTTGCTATATACTTTCCTATTTATTTTGGGGTACTGCATTCAATCCTGGGAATTCGGTCAAGGTCAAAAAGGTAGCTAGTTTATATATTCTGCGTACATTCGAAACGCTTCCCTACTTACCGAGACTTGTTTCTGAATCAGCTTTACCTGCCTAATGTGAAGAGGAGCAGAAGGGGGGTCAATTCCGCGCTGCTATCAATTCGACTGCTTGTGGCACAAGGAACACGGCAACTTTAGAACCACTTGTCGGTGGAGAGGTCCAGCCCGATGTAGACGCGAGATGTGGGCTAGGCGGGAGAGTTTTTCAGTTGGATACAGTAGTTCCTTAAATCTCGGAGTTAGCCCTCAAACTTCCCGTACCTCCATGTTTTCCCTCCTGGGTTGACATTCAAGACACAAGAGCTCCGGCGGTCGCGGTGCAACCCGTTGCGCGAATCGGAGCTTAGTCAGCTGGTAGTCGTCTGTCGAAGGTCACACGTGATCCCAGACTAGCCGTTTCAGGTTTAGACGCCTGGTGGGCAAAGTGTCCCGCGGCACGCAAGCGGGCGTCATCCGTCGGGAACCTGGGGCTTTGGATTTTTTGACTTCGGCCGCGCCGGACTTAACCCGCACACACACATCACGACGACCCGCCAACCCCCCCAGTGGAAATCCGCAGTTCCGGCGGCGACGAAGCGATCGGTTCCGAGGAGTGCGGTGTAGTAGTAGAGTAGGGTGACGAGCCTACTAAACACAGATTAGTTAGGGCAGGCGAAGCGTTGACGGGGGGCGGTTCCTCGCACTTTTTAAAGACAAGGCGTTGCTGGAAGGTGTTAGAAGAGACCCACCCACAATCCATCCCCGGCAAACGCAACCTGACCTCCATCCCACTTCTCTTCAAAAGAAACCTTGGCACAAGACATCGCAAAGATATTTCACGACAACACACGCACGCCCCCTCGACCCCCCTCTCCCCGCGCGGGGCTTTCCACCACCACCTTCGCGACCATGTTTCGCACCTCAGCCCGCCAACTGGCGCGCTGCTCACGATTATCACTCCAGCCATTAGCACGACCCGCATTGCGAGCTGCCCGCTTCCCACGTCCTGCGCCCGCGAGCACAACCCTCCTCACGACCCGGCTCAACTCGACCAACAACTCGCCGAAACCAAACGGGCCAAGCGGCGGAGAACCCGGCGGCCAGAATGGTGGCACCCCCAATCAGCCACCGAAGCCGGACGACGACGGGCATGCGACCCAGCAGGAAGCTCCCCCGCCCCCGCTCCCGCCGGGGTTTGTTCGCTTGACTGCTGAGGAGATCGAAGAGGTCAAGAAGTTTTTCGTCACCTTCCCCGCGTGGCATAGGAAGGAGGAGGTAGACAAGATCATAGAGGCGATGGAGACGATCGGTGTGCCAGTGGAGCTTCGGGATATTATGCAGCGTCAAAGGAACGGGACGCTCGGCATGATGGACGCTGTCAAGGTTCCTGGGATAGTGATGAAGTTTGATGCGGCCATAAAGAATTTACCACGGGGGAATGCATCAAATGTGGCCTCGCAAAAGCAGGAACAAGACAAGCAGCAAGAGGAGGGTAGCCCAAGGACACCGGAAGAGCAGGAGATATTCAATAACTTGGACCGGGAGGTGGATCGGCGGGTGCAGGGGAAAAAGAAGAAGGGTGAGGAACAGAATAAGGGGCGGCAGCAACCGGGGAAGCAGCAGAAGGGGCCGCAGCAGCAGCAACAACAACAACAACAGGGGGGGCCTCAGAAGCAGCAACAGCAGCAGGGGCGGAATAATAAGAAGGGCGAGGACCAGCCGCAGGTTTTTGGGATGGGGCTCACGGAGGCCGCAGCGTGGATCATTGGCTCCATGATCTTTTTCACGGCATACGACTGGGTCTTCCCCATCACCCAGTCTAGGGAAATCACCTGGCAGGAGCTGCGCAAGAACTTCCTCGACAAGGGCTTGGTGGAAAAGCTTGTGGTCGAGAACAAGCAAGTGCGCGTTGAGTTGAACCGGGAAGCGGTCGAAAACGTATATCCCGACTCCCAGGCGGCGAAGGCGAACTTCAGCTACTACTTCTCCATCGGCTCGGTCGACGCTTTTGAGAGGAGACTAGACGAGGCCCAGGCCGAGCTCGGAGTCCCCCCCAACGAGAGGATACCGGTGAGCTACGCCCGCGAGGGCGCGGCTATGGGCTTCCTGATGGCGTTTGGGCCGACGCTGTTGGTGATTGGCTTGCTGGTCTGGCTGTCGCGGCGCGCGGGCAACATGAGCGGGGGTGCGGGTGGCGGCATGTTTGGCTTTGGCAAGAGCAAGGCCAAGATGTTCAACCACGACTCGGCCGTCAAAGTCAAGTTCCAGGATGTGGCCGGTATGGACGAGGCCAAGACCGAGATCATGGAGTTTGTCAGCTTCCTGCGGACCCCGGAGCGCTTCCAGAAGCTGGGCGCCAAAATCCCCCGTGGCGCTATCCTCTCGGGCCCGCCTGGTACTGGTAAAACACTGCTCGCCAAGGCCACAGCCGGCGAGTCGCAGGTGCCGTTCTTCAGCGTGAGCGGTTCCGAGTTCGTCGAGATGTTCGTCGGTGTCGGCGCGTCCCGCGTCCGCGATCTCTTCTCCAAGGCCCGCCAGAACGCGCCCTGTATCATCTTCATCGACGAGATCGACGCCATCGGCAAGTCTCGGTCGGACGGCGGCGTCCGTGGTGGTGGAAACGACGAGCGGGAGGCCACCCTGAACCAGATTCTTACGGAGATGGACGGGTTCAACACCTCGGAGCAGGTCGTTGTGCTAGCGGGCACGAATAGGCCCGACATTCTGGACAAGGCGCTGATGCGGCCGGGTCGGTTTGACCGTCATATCCACATTGACAGACCGACGATGAAGGGCCGCCAGTCGATCTTCAAGGTGCATCTGGCCAAGATTCTGACTCACGAGGATATGGATTATCTGACGGGACGTTTGGCTGCGCTGACTCCGGGCTTTGCGGGTGCTGACATTGCCAACGCGTGTAATGAGGCTGCCCTCATTGGTATGCACCCCCTCCCTTTCCCCCTTCTTCTCCCCCTTTTAACGATTATGTCTTGTCTTCTCAACGGAAGCTAACTACTGTTGAACGTCTCTAGCTGCCAGGGCCGGTGCCGAGTCCGTTTCGATGATCCACTTTGAGCAGGCCATTGAGCGTGTGATCGGCGGCCTCGAGCGCAAGTCGCTGGTGCTCAGCCCGGAGGAGAAGCGGACGGTCGCGTACCACGAGGCCGGCCACGCCATCTGCGGGTGGTTCTTCCGGTGGGCCGACCCGCTGCTGAAGGTATCCATCATCCCGCGCGGCCAAGGCGCGCTGGGGTACGCGCAGTACCTGCCCTCAGGCGACGCCTACCTGATGAATACCAACCAACTAATGGACCGCATGGCCATGACGCTGGGCGGCCGCGTGTCGGAGGAGCTGCACTTCCCCACCGTCACCACGGGCGCGAGCGACGACTTCAAAAAGGTCACGCGCATGGCTACCACCATGGTCACGCAGTGGGGCATGTCGGAGAAGCTGGGCCCGCTGCACTTTGAGAACGACCAGAACCAGCTGCACAAGCCGTTCGCCGAGGCCACCGCCCAGGCCATCGACGCCGAGGTCCGCCGCATCGTCGACCAGGCCTACAAGCAGTGCAAGGAGCTGCTGGTCGCGCGCAAGAAGGAGATCGAGATTGTCGCCGAGGAGCTGCTGCGCAAGGAGATGCTCACGCGTGACGACCTGGTGCGTCTGCTTGGCCCCCGCGAGTGGCCCGAGAAGGAGGAGTTCGCCAAGTTCTTTGATAACCGCCAGGGCGAGAAGAGTGCGCCGCCGCCGTTCCCAGTGGAGAATACTGATACGCCGGAGGAGGAAGGGCCAACTCCTAATGCGCCAGCGCCTGTATCGTTTCGGGAACAGGGGTCGTCGGTTGATGGGACGAGGTGAAGAAGGAAAGGAAGAAGGAGCTGAGTTGACAATGTAAAGATTACAGATGGCTGGGGGGCTTTTCTTCTTTCTTGGCTGGTTGGCTGGTTGGTTAGTTGGAGTCATGTACGAGGAAAAGAACGTGGTGGGAGAAGGAAACGGAAAGGAGGAAAGGGGACAAGGTCTGATCCTCCAACACACATACCTCTTCTCGGTTGTTGATGTTGGCTTATTTGCCAGCGGATGCCGCTCAACCACTTATCCACCCATCCCCCATGAAAACGACATGACGAAAGGATGTTAAGGGGAAATGGGGGGAAGGGGGAGACTTCTCTACTCGTATATGTTTGTATCAATAATCTGTCTATAAGTAAATATGGCGAGGCGTGTGCATTGCGCCCGAAAGAAGAGGGCAAAGGGGGGAGCAAGCTAGAAGACAAGAAAAAAAAATTGACAGTAACCAAGATGTCCCACTTGCATCCTCGTTTGTGAGTGCTCAACATATAAATCATCCAGCTATTCGGATGAGTTTGCGTTTGGGTGCAAAACACAGCATTTTCATCACTATAGCATTGTGAGATCCTAAGTGATCGTCTGAAGGCCGGTGAGCCGGATTGCAACTGTTTGTATCGAAGAGCTATTTAGACCGGAAATACGGCATCTCGATCGGCACATTGGCGCCAATTCCATCCCGCTTCTTTTCTGCAGTTTTGTTGTGGGGCCGCTCTTCGACGCCCCTGCACGCCATGCAGATGATTTTTGATGTCTTGTCTTGACTCTTAACTTTTTTTTTTCTTTCCATCCTTCAACTAAAGGTTTGAGAGCCGTCAGAGTACGCCGCGCCATCATCTATTTCCCTCGTGTTTTAAGATTGGGAGAAAATGGATGATACCATCATTCTGCTTTGATTTAACCCCGAGATGGTTCTGACGGTGTGGAAATTGTAATTTTGGTTGACCGTCTCACCGAACTTATATCCTTCTTTTTTTGTTCCCTTTCGCCTCTAGAGCATATATCTATTTCGGTTTATTTCCCAGGGTCTCCCTAGCCAGCCATGGCTTCCAAACCCAACAAACTCACCGCCAATTCCTCCTCCGGAGATGACGGTCTCACGCTCCCCATCACGAATCATCCGCACCAGCACCAAAGCGGAGCCGGAGCCGGAGCCGGGGCCGAATCTCGGCGCACGACGGGCGGTCTCCGGATCCGGGATTGGGTCCGCCCATCCGGGTCTGAGTCCAAGGGGTCTTCGTCCGATGAGGCACAGCACCGCGCTTTAGGAGAACAACAACAGCGGCAACCATATACTGACCCGAATTCGTCCACATCGTATGAGGGGGACCACCAGCGGCGATCAAGACCAAAACATGATCCGTGGTGGAGGATTCACCTATTCCGGGGGATGGTCAACGATATTCGGAAGCGGGCGCCGTTTTATCTTAGTGATTGGACGGATGCGTGGAATTATCGGGTTGTGCCGGCGACGGTGTACATGTTTTTTGCTAAGTGGGTTTTCTTTTCTTGATGCTCATCGCTGTCATGTCCCTTTCCTTTTGGATAACTAAATTGATATGGGTTTATGCTCACCTGCGTCTAGCATCCTGCCCGCCCTGGCTTTCTCGTTGGATATGTTCAACAAGACGGGGATGCAATACGGCGTTAACGAGGTGCTGCTCTCGTCTGTGTTGGGCGCTGTGGTCTTCTCGGTCCTGGCGTGTCAGCCGTTGGTGATTGTTGGCGTCACAGGGCCGATTACCGTGTTCAACTAGTAGGTTTTTCTACCTTGATTTACGGAGTGCCTTCATGAAATGGGGGGGCATGGACTGACACGATTACCCGATAGTACTGTCTACGACATCATGATGCCGAGCGGGACCAACTACCTAGCCTTTATGTGCTGGATCGGGATGTAAGTCAAGCAGACACAACATGTCTCCTAGGTAACACCGCGTTAACCACCCGGCCACAGATGGTCCCTCATTTTCCACTGGATCCTAGCCGTCACCAACTCGTGTAACTGGCTGCGTTACGTGACCCGTTTCCCTTGCGACATCTTCGGCTTCTACGTCGCCTTCATCTACCTCCAAAAGGGCATCCAAATCCTCGAGACCCTCGGCGACGGCGAGCCCTTCTATCTTTCCGTCGTCGTGGCCCTGCTCGTCTTCGCCATCGCCTATATCTGCGGCGAACTCGGCCAGAGCAGCCTGTTCAAGCACCCCGTGCGCGTGTTCCTCAAGGACTACGGAACGCCCCTGACTGTGGTGTTTTTCACTGGGTTTGTGCACATGGGGCAAATGAGGAATATTCCGCTTGAGACATTGCCGACGGGGATTGCTTTTATGCCAACTGTGTCGGAGAGGAGCTGGTTCGTGCATTTTTGGGATATCCCCGTGGGTGATATCTTTGTGGCGATTCCCTTTGCTCTGCTCTTGACTATCCTCTTTTGGTTTGATCACAACGGTATGCCAACCTTCTTCTCTCCCTTTTTCTGTACTTTTTCCTCAAGCTGACATGGCAATAGTATCATCCCTCATCGCCCAAGGCACCGAGTTCCCCCTCAAAAAGCCCGCCGGCTTCCACTGGGATTTCTTCCTCCTCGGCCTAACCACCGGCGTCGCCGGCCTCCTCGGTCTGCCCTTCCCCAACGGCCTGATCCCCCAAGCCCCCTTCCACACCGAGTCCCTCTGCGTGACCGAAGCCGTGCCCACCAGCTCCTCTTCCTCCTCCTCCGACACCAGCGCCGACACCGACCGAGGCTTCACATTCCGCGCCGTCTACGTCGTCGAGCAGCGCCTCTCCAACCTCGCACAGGGTCTGCTTACCCTCGTGGCCATGACCGGCCCCTTGCTGACGGTGTTGCATCTTATTCCGCAGGGTGTGTTGGCGGGGCTGTTCTTTATCATGGGGTTTCAAGCGCTGGAGGCTAACGGGATCACGGCGAAGATCTTGTTCTTGGCTCGTGATGCGGCGTTGACGCCTGCTGGGCATCCTTTGCGTCGTTGTACTCCTGGTCCTCGTGGTGGTGATCAACAGGGCCAGAGGGAGAAACAGCAGCTCGAAGCAGGAGAAAACGCCAAAGAAAAAGGAAAAGGAATCCGCCGCCGCGCCCTGTACACCTTCGTCCTGATCGAACTCCTCGGTTTCGGCGCGACCTTCGCCATAACCCAGACCGTAGCAGCCGTCGGTTTCCCCGTATTCATTTTCCTGCTCATCCCCTTACGCGCCATGGTCTTGCCACGCTGGTTATCTCCCGACGAGCTTGCCGTCTTGGACGCGCCGACGGCTAGCCCGTTTACGATGGAGAGTGTTGGGGGTTCGATCGGTGGTACTGTCGAAGCGGGAGCGGAAGTCGGCGTTGGGGAGGATGGGGAAGATGGGACTGGAGATTCGACGGGGCGAGCGACGGGGAAGGAGGTAGATGTGATGGTTGGTGGTGGAAGTGGGAGTGGGAGTGGGAGTGGAAGCGGGAGTGGTCGTGATGAGGGTCGGCGTCGGGTGGCTGGCGGGGATGGGGATGATGAGGAGGATGAGGCAGAGCTTGCGGAGCGTGGGGAGAGTCGGATGGGGGCTGTGAGGAGACGGTTGAGTACGATACGTCGAGAGGATAGTTAGCGCGCGTAGACGGCGGGATCGAAGCGAGCCGATAATATTCTTGAAAGGAAGGTTGGTTTCTGTCTTCGTCGTCGTTATCATCGTCATCGTGAGAATGGGACCTTGGTGTTAGAGAAATCTGATTCCCCGTTGACGGCCATGAGGGGATGTCGACAACGATCTGCCTGTTTGAACCCTTCTTTTGGCATCTGCTGTCTTTATATGTCTTCCATTGTGACTCTTCGATACTCGACCATAATCGACGGCTCTTTGTTGCGTCTGTACTGTCCCCGAAGTCTTCTCCCTGCTGTAAGAGAGGATTGAGCTCGTCATCTAGCAACCTGCGCTTGATCTGAGACCGGTAACGATCTTTAGCGTCGAGTGGGAGAAACAAAAGGGATCAGCCGCGCCGTATCTTTGAAAGATACTTCGAAGAGTCGAGTTGGGCAGTCTAAAGAGACCTAGATGGAACGAGTAATCATGGCTCACGTCCGGCCAAAATCTTCTATTGTATCCGATTTAAACACCAAGGGTGCCGGAGTTGGGCTTTGGGATCAAACTTCAATAACTAGAGCCTGGGCAAATAGCGGCAGGGAAATGCTTTCACACCCATTGCGAGTTGGAAGATACAGCGATCTTCGTAAACCGATCATTCTCTTAACTGTAAAGATTGGTTCATCTTCGCTGTCGACCGCGAGGGCATACGACTGGCAAGAGGCGGCACGGCTGACCAGGGACGTGAATATGGTATTAATTTGCGCCAGCAATCAAAGTCTATATGCATTTGAATGGTTCTACCAGGTACATGAGCATCATCGGGAACCAAAAGACCGCGTTGTATGGTTTCGTTAGCAATTTGCTGAACTCCTGGACATCGGTTTGACAACCCCATCGACTTTCATCGCTACGCAGGGCGGGCTTGGTTATTTCCCTATGCCAAATCGAATGGTTGTAAGAGGAAACTTTCGTTGATGCGGTCGAGATGGTGACTACTCTCTCATCTGACCCCGCCCAGATGGTAGGGGGTATCTGGAGGTCTGCTAAGTTCCTGGTACTTCTACTCACTTTCAACATTTCATCGGCCGATCCCTAGCCGGGCGGAATGCAACCCCTCAAACAGACAGGCGATTTCACGCCTTTGCTCGCCCACCCACAGCGCCTAAGCCTAATCGAACCAGGCCACTTGTGTGGCATGACTTCTCCTCACTCGCGGGCTTGCCGGCTCTCGATCCCGATGTGATCACCCCAGCCGCGGTGATAGGTTGACGAATGATAGGATGTTAATGTCTTGTCATTCGTCTCCCTAGCCGTCATTCGGGCCTAGCGATGGGGAAGGGCGCGATGTTGAAGGTTGCTAGGATGTCGTCGTCCTCCAAGACCGGCGAGCTTGGCCGGCGCTTGGGCTGCGGCTAGAAACATCTTCCTGGCGCCCCCTTTCCTCCATTGCAAGGAGTAGAAGAGAGGGCCCGAAGCTCGATGAGACCGGACTGTGGCCTGGCGTAATCCGCTACACGGCATTTCTATGGATCCTTGGAAGGTAAGAAAGGAGCAAGAAAACCGGCTGCACTTCAGAATATCGTCATTCACGATGAGGCTCGGATCACCGTTGCGAAAGGAGATGGCCATGATCATGGATGGGATATTGTTGTCAACGGCTGAACGGAAGCCAGGTATGTTCGGCGGAGCAGTCTTGATGAGCCGAGCCCTGGAGATACACCTTCTTAGTTCTCAAGAAGGCAGGTGGTTAGAACAGGCAAGGAATTCCATGACTTGCGGTTGGGACGCTGCCGTGATCCATCGCCTTCGAAGTGCAGCGTGCGACGCAGTACGTGATCTGCCGCAACGGAGAAGTGGCGCCTATTTGCATGCGGCCACACCATGGTGGATTAAACCGTTCACTACAGTTGTAGACGAGGCCTTCTGTCGTGAATGGGCGTGGACCGATTCTCTTTGTGGCCTGCAGCTGCTTCACCTCTGACGCCCTCGGTGGCCTGGGACGACTGCCCGGGTCCCGGGGCAATGGCCCCGACTCGAACACGCTTGCTATGCACTCATCAATGACCACTTGTGGTGGGCGGGTCCCTTGCTGACCACCATAGATCCAGACCCAACCGCAGAGTTGGGTATCGCGGGCGGGCGGCACAAGAGGAGAGGAACTAGCGGGGGGAACCGCAATGCTTTGCAAGCCCGGGGTTCCTGTTGACAGGCCAAGGAAATCGAAGCTGTCGGTGCTGGGCTGGGGACCGGTCGCCTCCAATCCAACAAGGAAGAATGTCATTTAGCCGAATGAAGCGTATATTGAACCCGAGCCACTAGGTCGCTCAACCTGGTCATGGGCTGACGGGTGCGGGCGAGGAATTGGAGCAGTCTTGAAGATAGTCTGAACGAAAAAACGAAGAGGAAAGCGAATTGCCACTGCAGTGTGTGTAGAAGGGTAGTCGCGGCGGTCGGTGGTAATGTCGAATACTACTCTGCCTGTCCCATCGCGGTACTTCACACTTGTTTCCTTCGTTGTTTTGTTCGGCGAGTCCTGTCAAGCAGCCGGGGGCTTCGGCTCGTAAATAATGATACCGAATGGCGGGCATCGGTACCGGTGTTGGGGCGTTGTGCAGCGAGGGTGTTTGGTGTTCGGCTGTGATCGCGAAGGTCCCACCGGCAAGGTTGAAAGATCGTATCCGGATCGCAGCCGGATCACCGGAGCAAGTTCTTCATTAAGCTCGGAAAATTTAGGGGTTCGACGGTCCTCGGATTTGGTGTGGTGTTCTTGGGGTTTTGGGTCCCGGTAGGGCTCAAGCTCATGCCCGTGGAACCAGCCCTTCCTTTTGGGGACACGATAGGAGGCCGTGAACAGCAACTCGGCGCACTTTCCTCCTTTTTGATTTGTTTTTTACATCCAAGGAAGGAGCAGGAGCAGGACAAGAAAATGGCGTGGTTCCACTGTGCGTCGCTCAGCGCACCTGCCTCAACCGCAGTGCCGCCCTCATGTCGAGGGAAGGAGGTGGTTGAGATGTGTCTTGCGGCCATGAAGTTGTCTTGGCTTTCATCAAGCTTTGCTCTTACCGCATTTGGCAACGGCTCTGGGGGCGGCATTGTCGCTCCGGGTGGTCTGTGCGTCCGGCAGGCGCGCTCGGCGCGCCAGGGGTAAAATGGCAGGGATCAGTCTGATCGAGCGGCCTGGCCAAGCGAGATCACTCATCTTTGTTGCAGGTTCGAACTCCACCAGATCCTTTTCGCGCCTTCTCACCTCGCGTCTCTCGGTACCATGGCGCGGCATCGGCTGTTTTCACCAATACCGTTTGCAGGAGCTTCCCCCGCGCTTTTTTGTTTTCTTCCGAGACTTGTAACCGGACTTGGAACCAAGGTTGGGAAAACGGCATATCCCATCCATACCGGACACCAGAACATTTGGGTCCATCAGCCCGCTTTGGGAACCCCCCGGTTTTTCCCTCTGCCCGTTTTGATCTTCCCGATGGCCGCGCGACCTATTATCAGTCATCACAGTTCACGGCAGACACGGCCGGCGGTTCCGTCACTACGGAGTACTATGTAGATGGAGAGAGTCGCTTTTCCGGCATAATTCATTCGTCGAGCATGGCTGTCGGGCTTCCATTTTGCGCCGGAGTTCACTTGTAGGCATGTTTTTTTCAAACTTCCCGCTTCTTTCTCCCGACCTAACTGATCTACCATACATACGTATTAAGTGCAGGATTCGGCGCCACAGCCGCTGAGATCGCCACGAGTTTGACGTCAACGGTTTATTCCGACGTATGCGTCATTCCCGCTTTGGCGTGGAAGACTGGTGAGACTTGACGCTCTGCTCCTAACATTTCCCCAAGCTTTATCAGGTGGCGCGGCAGACTGTGCCGAGAGACCTCATTTCCACGGATAGGCCTCCTCGCCAGCCGGGTCGCTGCGGTGAGTGACCCGCCAAAAGCGTGACCAGGTTGTGCTAGCCGTTGAGAAGGACGTCGTCGAGAGGGTTAAACACTCGACGAATTGGGGCTCTGGGATGGTTGATTCCGAGGAGCTTGCCCCAAGATGTCCCGCCCCACGATGATCACTTCTATTGTGCAGACAGAATTCCTGGTTGTTACGACGTCGCCGGAGAGTTTATGTCGTTGGCTTCCGCTGGCGGGGACACGATCAACCGGCAATTGCACGAACGATCTGGGGAATGTCAGAACACCTTCTCCGTATCCCCGGCTCTTGGTGAAAGCCTTGTGAATTTGGCTCTTGGACCCCTTGAACTCCCGTCGAAGGGATAGCAAAGCAGGCTGATCAGTGAACAGGCTGTATTCAAGGTCGTAACATCACGACGTCGTGGTCGTTGACCAGGGATCCCGAAAACGACTTTCTTGTGGATCGCCAATCAAAGGCGGCAGCGGCGTTCCATCCCCCAACGAACGACGACGCACGTTTTTTTAATCAGACTTATTTTCCGACGACGGCTTTCCCCGGACTCTCCAATGGGAACAGAAAGCAAGCCGATCGTTTCCCTGCGCCTTTCAGGGAAAGTCGACGATCTCGCCGTGCGCGTCCCCTGTCTTCGGGAAAGCGAAGGGAATTCGCAGCCTCTAGACGGGACGGCCAATGAACTGCAACAGCAACCGTCGTGATGGACCACCATTGATCAACACAAAAACCTTCGAGATGCACGGTCGAAGCCCACCCCCATGCACGCCCAAGACATCGGTGCCAGTTGTCGTTGGCTAGTTTCGACCACCGCCAGTCCTTCAGACGCCACGTCCCCAACGTCAACTCACGGTTGCCCATTCACATCGAGGGCGGGGTGAATGCCGATCTTGCACCCCTTGCGCGCATCGCATTGAGGGGCACGCAATGGCGCTTCCGGCCCACGGCCGAAAGCGAAGGTGTGGCTGAACGGTTTGCTGCATAACGTCTAATTACCCCTCCCCTTCAAACAATTGCATATCGTGTCCGTTTCGTAGTCCGGGGTTGTGCAACCGCAATTGACTCATTTCACTCACGGAACGGCCAAAAGAACCTTGACCGAAATGAGGCCGTTGCCAACGACAGCCAACGACAGCCAACCATACCCGGTACAAGCCGCAGCCGACCTGCCCCTTCGGCAACCCTTTCCGATAATTGAATGTTTATGAACGCGCATTCAGGAACGGACGGCGCAGACCTCTCGAGCTATGGCCTTCATTCCGCTTGACGGCTGTCTGTCGACGTCTCCCCGTGTCCGAGTATTCGACCGAGACTAACGGAGACGGGTTTTGGTTCTCTTGGAGCCGGCTCTCCGGAGAAACTCAGAAATGAGCACGCTACTTTTGTCCACTTGCTGCGTAACTTGGTGAAAGAGGAAACGAAGGCGGGTGTGGCTCCGTTTCAGAGGCGATCCTAACCGTGCCTGGGACGCAGCCAAGGCGCCATGTACCTGTCTGTTGTTCTCCAATGCTGCACGGCAATGAAACGCCCGTAGCAAATGGGCGATGGCTTTGCCCCAACCTAGTTGCTGCGACTTCTCAGCGAGATGCAGGCCCAGGTGCCATGCTTATGCTCATGCAGCCCACAACCAGCAGAGACACTTTTTGGGGATGGAGAGAGAAAAGAGAGGGAGTGCGAGGGAGGGACGCTGCAATGCGAGGCCCGATGTGCCTTTGTGGCAGCCACCGCATCTCGCGTCTCTCGAATCGTCTCCCATCGTTCCTTCGCCCCCTACTAATACTCCTCTGACTGGCTGAGGCACGCAACCCTGAATCCAAGAATCCAAAGCCCGGCAGCTCCCGCCCAAAAAAAGACACGCGGATCCCGGATAGAGACAGACGCAGATGCAGACCACGGAAGCGGAATACACAATACCCCTCCCACCTTCACCACAGCTCTTCCCTCAGAACACACTCCTTCATCTCACCCAACACCCCCTCGCCCGCTGCCTCTCTAGTCTGCAGCAAGTCAACAGCAGCATCAGGAACACAGCGAAGTGCAGATGGTGTAGATACAAGTGCCAAGCGCAGATGCAGTGCATCGTCTTGGGGTTCGCGGTGCCGGTGTCAAAGGCTCCTCCTTCCAAGCGGTTGTAACCCAACATCGGCCAGCCGACCATCGGCAGTTCTTCTTTTACTTTTCCATTTTTCTCTATTTTGATTCGCTACCCCGCCTTCCCGCCCCCCTTCCTAGCCCCCCGCCTACCCCCCTGCTTACCCCGGACGGACCCTTACTTGAGAGTAGTAAGAAAAGAAACAAGAATGGAGAATGAAACGGAGGGCGGGAGAGAGAGAAAAGGCCGCTGAGGGAGCCGGTGGGTTGGTGAGCGAAGAGAGAAGGGGGGGGGGGGGTGTATGCGTCCACCGGAACAGTGGGCCTGACAGCCGGGCCGGCGATGGAGAGAGAGTCTGTGAGTGAGGTGGGTTTGTGCAACGACACCTCGACGGATTTTTGATTACTCGGGGCAGGCAAGGGGAGGTTTGGAACCGATTTGGTGGAAAGTGAGGGAGGCTGGGAGGAGTGCGATAGGAAGGAGCATACAGTAACAAAGTGAGTACCGTAATCCATCAGAGAGGGCTAAGGCCTAAAAAAGAAGGCAAAAAGGGGGGAACGGTTGAATCGATCTTGCTCATCGTAAATTTGATTTGTTCTTCTATCTATGTACACAACCTAGTCAGTCCGTCGCTGGTGCGAGGGATAGACTGGCGTAGGTGATAGGTGGCTGGCGAAGTAACCACCACCCCTTTATCCCCTTCCCCTTCTTGCTACTAGGGACCAACATCACCATCAACACACGCACACAGACTCGCACAGCTAAACACCAACCCCCACCTCTCCAACCCAATGCAAAAATGAACAGAGCAAAAAAAAAGACCTCCGCCGCCGACACCAAAACAAAAAGGAGTATGATTTTCTTTTGCCTTTCCTCCGCCACCTGAAGGCCATAATAATAAATCGCCTACCGAACTCCCCCTTCACTGTACCACCTTGATCCTACCGTTTCGCCAGTCGTTACAAAGAAAAACAAAACGTAACAATAAAATGTTATTGATTTCAAGGTCATCATGTCCATCACCACCCACGCACACACACATACAGGGAAAAAAAGACCAAAAAAACGTAAACAAAGGGGATCAGAACTGGAACAGCCCTGATCGAGCCGAAGTATCTGCCCCTTTTCCATAGCCATACACCGACAGGAGAATAGCGAGGCGAATCGAAGTAGATGTAAATGCCAGATCATCGGTAGATCCAGAAAACGGGTTGCTCAAAAAGAAGCCGGTCCAAAGTCGAGAATAGAATACGCCAAAGGGGTATCTGCTGCGAAGCCCGTAGCAACGGGTGAAGATCGCGCAAAATTCGAATCGAAGTTAGGGACGAGAAAGATATCGCTTAAACCAGAACGTAAGCCGTAGGTATAGGAGAGGTCGGGGGGTTTCTGGTGGACGACCGTGAGAATCGAAGATAAAGCAGAGGGGAGTTTTCGCCGGGTGTTGTGGGCTGGGTAATAGTCGTCGTCCGTCCGGCGTGTGTTGCGTGTGTGTAACGGTTGTGCGTATTGCGCGTTGATCTAGTTGCAAAAACCCCAGAATCATAGCCCACAGCCATGGAGTCCATATCACGCAGCACTGCCATAAGCCCCAGCACTCGTCGTGGCCGGAACAGGGTTCGTAAAGCTGCGCTTCCGCTTCATGCCCAGCGGGTCCGAATACTCGTCGCTGCGGTCCGGTCCCGGGCCCTGTCCCAATCCAAGCGGGCCACCGCCGCCGCTACCGGGAGCACCGAAGGAATCCCTCATCGGCGTCCTGGTGCTGGAAGAACCCGACAGGCTGGCCTGGAAAGCCTGGGAGAAATCGTTGGGCGGCGCGATCGGCGCGCTCATTTGCGGTATCGAGTAGTCGGTCGTCGGGGCCCGGTGGTGGTAGGCTGAAGTCCGTGGGAGGGAGAAATCGACGGGCGCGGTGAGGGGCGCTGATGGAAAGCTCCCGGTGTAACTCGATGAGACACCTCCTCCGAGTTGGGGTGTCGACGCTGTTCGCGACGCCGGAGAGTGGGGTGAAGTCGGGAGGCCCCCTGACCCGATCGCGGGTCGGAATTGAGTTCGTAGGTCGAGGCCTAAGGGGAGAGAGGCTGACGCGGCTCGGAGGCGTGAATTCCGTTGCTGGTTGGCCTGGAGGCTAGATGATTGGAAGTTGGAGTAGTGATTTGGCGACTGGACGGTGGAGCCTATTAGAAAATATGGTCAGTCTCAAGCAGCCCCCTTTTTTTAGGGCTGAAAAGAAACAAATCAAAAACACCTAGAGGGAAAGAAAAACTTCAGACGCACCGGAATAGCTGCTTGAGTCATACCCGCCCAAGCCTCCTGCCGAGCTACCGCCCACTTGATCTTGGTGGTAAAGCCCATGCTGCCGGTTCCCCAAGTGTGCCGAGGGGTTGCTCCCATGATACGTAGTGTAGTCGATAGCATCGCCCTTCCATGACATGCTAGATCGCAGGGGCGACTGTAAGCTATCCGATCGGGACCTCGTCATAGTATCGCGGAGCTGGAGAGGCTGCAATGGGCGGATCTGTTGCCGAGAGTGGTGGTTGTGCATTTGCATTCCTGAATCAAGGCTGGTCTGCCGCGTGAAGGGGTTGGATGTCCTCGGTCCAGCGCTCAATGGCCCTGTCGAAAGATGGTTCGGGTAGCCGTAACGGTCGGTAGAAGTAGGGGAGATAGGGGAGAGAATGTCGGACGCGCTGAGCCCCGTCGAGTGGTTGAAGCCGATGCCCCCGAAAGCCGGACTGAGCCCAGTCGGAGAAAGATGCTCGTCACCCTCGTGCCTTCTTACGTCCACCATTAGAGGCCGCATCATGTGGTCAGCGTACGAGGGGCTCCCGAGGTCTACGGGCGAGGTAATGGGTGCGCCCAGGCCGTGGACTGCGCCATATGGGGAGTGAAGTGCGCCCAAGCTGTCAAAGTCTTCTGGGACTGCCCTCATCTTCATCATCCGCTCGCGGTCGTCCGCTGTCAAACGCTTGATCTTAGCACGACTGGTTGGTTTTGGTCAGCGAAACACCGTGAAAACTTGCATCGCCCTTTCTACCTACCGGTTCTGGAACCACACTTGAACTTGGCGGGGGCTTAAGCCCGGAATCTCCCTCGACAATCGTTCGCGGTGAGCGGCATCGGGGTGTGGCTGCTTTGCAAATTCGCTCATAAGAAACCTCGTTTGTTGATGGGTGAGCCTGAAAATCGTTAGCCACTGTTTGTCAGTCTTCCTAGCGGGACACAACCTCCTCCTAGACTACAACATACCGAAATCGCTTCATCTTTCGCCGCTGCGCTGTCCTCTCGGCTGCAGTCTGTGGTTGGGTCTGTGCGTCGCTTTCGAGTTCTCCTTCAATCATCTCCTCATCCTCCACCACTTCCTCTTCCTCTTCTTTCATGGCTGCTTGCCCATCATTCACCGACTGACTGGGAGCCGGCTCAGAGCTCTGACCAACCGAAGATACAGAGCTTAACGGATTGGATGCCAGAGACATGCCCCGAGTCTCGGTTGAGGTTGATGACTCGTCGGTCGCCAGTTCGGGTACCTTGGGTGGGTACTGTTCCCCCTGAGTTTCCGGCTGCTCGGGGATCGGAGACGGCTGCTTTGGTTGGCGAAGACCAAGAGGATCGAGGCGATGGGCTAATGGAGAGGTTTCCGGTTTGGGTGCTTCGCTCGGGGGGACCACCGTCCGCGGCTGGGCCTGTGACGGCTCCGTGTTTCCCGCGGAACCCGTCACATGTTCGTATGACTGCGGAAATATGGTGCTGTCGCTCGGAGGGAGGAACGAGTACTGGCCCTGCCAGTCCGACTGCGCCGCCGTGTCGAAGTTGTTCGACATGCGTAGTTTGTCCGCAGGCTTGCGAAAGGGGGTTTCGAACTTGCCAAGGGACCAAGAACTCTGCTCCGTAGAGTTGTGCCTAGTAACAATCATTTGGAATCGCCCGTTGGATGTCGACGAGAGGAAGGAGTGGTTGTTTGGTGGATATTGAGAGTGTGAACCTCAAGCCCTGGAAGGTGGAGATGGTGTTGTAGGAAGTGCTTGGGTTGTAGAAACCGGTTGGAAGAAGCGAACGAAAATAGAGAGGCCAAAGCGAGCAAGCGAGTGTCGTGCTGGTAAGCGAATGGCTAAGAAGCGCGGATGCACATCACCGCAGGGTGTACCGGGTCGGCAGACTTGCTGCCTCCAACAACACAAGTTTGGTTCCCGGCGATCTTTGTTAGCAGATCCCAAGCCCAGCCGGTGTTAGGATGGCCAGCTCCAAACAAGTGAGCGATCAAGGTCGATGAAAGTAGGTTCCTGAGGGGCTCCTTGTCGACAAATGCTAGACAGTATGGTCAAGATCCGGAACGAGAAACGATCCGAGGCAAGAAACGAAGGTTGAATCGGGGCGATCTGTTCGGGATGATATGCCGGCTTGCCGTACTAGAAGAACGGATGCCTGCCAGTCGACACGAAGATCAGGCGAGGCTGTGGTGGGTTTCCGGAAGAAAGTAGGGAGCTAGTTCTGTCGTCTCCTAGTATGATGTCTTCTTAAACAACTCACTGCCCGAGAACTGCTGTGGGGGTTTGATTGGTGTTGAAAGAAAGCTGAAAGGTCGAGAGAGGAGGAGGGGCAGCCGGCCTTGGCCTGAGCAGTCCGAGAGGAGGAAGATATCTTGTGTGTCTGGGTGTGAGCCTGGGGTATGCTCAACAATGCACAGCGGGGCCGGTCTGCTGGTGGATATACTCGAGAAGGGAATAGATTCGGGAGTTATGGTGCTGGTGGGAGCTGGGTCTTGGTAGTATTAAGGCCCGTTCCCTCGGTCCCCTGCTCTTAAAGGTGGGCTAGAGGGAGGGATCACTACCGGTGGACGAGGCAGTCCACCACGGAGGAGCACCGCGGCCGCATTCGAAGGCAGGACAGGGTGTGCACGGGCAACCACGACAATGGATGGGGCCGGCCCGGGGTGCTGGGGTACCTGGTACCTGACAGAAGACGGCTCTAACGGGCGGCTTCGTCAAGGGTGGGTGTCTGGGGGGCCGCGAGCACCTCGATTAGACAAAACCCGCGACTTATGACTCCGCTATAATAATATCGGGTTCCTGGACAAACTGGACGGACTGGCTGAGCCACATTCTTCTCGTCTTGCAACTGCTGGGCCACACGCAGGACAAGGTCTCGGCTGAACGGCTAATGCCGTGTCAGGGCAGAACTGGAACTAAAACTGTACGAGTAATGACCCTCACTCCCCCGGAGAGCCCATGTTAGGGAATGTATGAGAAAGCTTTCCCTCGTCAACGCCGTGGCTCACACGCCGGCGGAAAGAGGTGGCTGAGAAAAAGTACGAGGAGGAAAAAGGCCCCCTTGCCCTTGGAAGACGGGCTGGGTTTGTGCCAGGCTGCCGAGGGGAGAAAGTCGTGAGAAACGGACCAACGACAGCGGAACTACGTGTGCATGAAAGCCGGCGAGATGGACGAGTGGGCGTCCAGTCGAGCCCGTTGCATCCACGCAGACACCCGACACCAGCAGTTAGGTAGGCGGGGACAGACACAGAGGGGCGGTTGGATCTCATGTTTGTCCTGACAGCCGCACTGAGAGCCAGGAAAGCTCCCAGGCGAGGAGGCCAAACGACAATGGCTTGCGGATGCACAGAGAGGGAGTCTGGACAGCTCGTCTCCGGTTTCCAGGGGTCATTGATTGGTCCTTGGTTCACATCACCTCTGCGTGTGCTCCACGGAGGAAGGCATGACCGTTGTTGAGTTCGAAGTGAGTGTGAGCCAATCGCGGACCTTGCTCTTCCAGAGCAGGGGGGTGGAGTCGCGGCCTGGCGGAGGGGGAGTGAGAGCAACGCTGGAAACGAGAAGAGGGTGGATGCAGATCGCACAGCGAAGCGACAGGGGATCTCGCGTCGAGGACGCTGACACTGCCGGAGGCTCCCAACAGCTACTTCGTATGGGCAGGTTCGACGAATTGGTGAGTGCTATGGCTGGCACTGGACCAAACTTTGGACGAAAGATTGGGCGCGAGGTGCTCTAAACGGTGACCCCGGCGAAAGAACGGTCGTGTTGAGAGTGGGGAGCGAGTACCTGGCGCTGCTTGACCAGAACGGGACAATGGAAGAGGGCCCGGGATGGGAAGATCGCTGAGAGTAGATCTCTTCTGTCTTTGCCGGCATCTGAGAACCAAGGAAGCGGCTTGACGCTTGACGCTTGACGAGAGAGGCCTGGCAAGGCCTGGGCATGGTTGTGCTTGGTTGTGCCGCAGCAGCGATGGTGACGGTGGGATGCAGCCGTGTGCTGTGCCGATTAGGAAGGAGGTTAACGGCGACGTGGTGCTCAGCTCCGAACAACGGTAGCGCCCAATGCCTGGTGATTTAGCCTGGAGAAACATCGCTGTGCACCGAGCGATTTTTCGTGTATGAGAGACGCTCTGGACGCCGCCTCGGCCGCCTGTCATCGGGGAGAAGAGTAGAAAGGAAGCCGAACACGGAATCGGGCAAGCGACATCCTGCCGCAGCAGCTCTGCATTTCCGAGGCCGCAGCGTACAAAAAAAGGAGCTCCATCATCCTTCTCGTAGAGCTGGGCTGGTGGGCGAGTGAACTCCATTGTAGAAAACAGATACCTCGTAGTTTTTCTCCTCCCGGCATCGACCCCATGAGCGCGGAAGATTCGCGGCAGTCACAGATGGGCTTGACACAAGCGCGGCATTTGGTCGGGCGATGCTGTCGCACCATTCCCCGTCTGTCTGAGTGTGCTTTCCTGCCGAGAGCAATGCCGGCGCACCAAGGGAACGAGGCGTCTGGGGAAAAGCTGCGATGCCATCGCATTTCGTCAGAGACCAGGGCCGTCGGAGAGGTGGGAAGCAACGCCGAAAAGCAGGCTGTTCAGCCACCAAGATCGCCAAACAAGGTTAGGCATTGCTGGGGTGTGGGACGGCCGCCTGCGGCGCCTGGAAAGACAGGCAGCGCACGATGCGGTGGTCAGCGGGCGCTGGGCAAGGTGTCGTGCATCGAGAGGGTCACATTGGAAGACGGTGGTGGGCGCGAGGTGCGCGAAGTTCGAGAGCCTAGCGTGCTGACCCGGGACGACGTCCCACACGGAAGTGTGGCTCTCAACGGCGGAAGAAGCTTCCTCAGATTCGATTCGGAGTCTACGCCCGGGGGTGCAGCTAACTCCATCTTCTTGCGCAGCCGAAAGATCGGAGTCCGTGCATTGTCTGAGCAAGCCAGCAGGGGTGGCGCCCACAACAGTTTCATCAGGGGGTTGAATTGTTTTCGCGCAATGGGAACCGTTAACGGGCACGAAGAGGCAACTTGCTTGCTTGTTTGTTTGCTCGTCGGCTCTTTCTCCTCCAACAGCCTCGGGAGCGGGCAGGATTCTCGACCGCGCCCCTCGTCGTCTTGCCACATTCGATCTTCAGGCGGAAAGAGATTGTTTGCTTTCGCTTGTTGACGACACTGCTTCCCGCACCGGGCCGCGTTGTGGGTATGGTAGGCGTCGCACCGAAAAGTCTAACGGGGTGGTGGGCGTCGGGGTCTTCGAGCGTTGTTAGTGGTCGGCCCTTTTGGCCGGTCGTCGTTTCGAGCCCCCAACCCCGGCTCCCGTTCGTTGGGTGGTCTTGCGACAGGTTCCGCGAGACCGTCTTGACTGTGTAGTATGTGAGCAGAAGCTCGAGGTAATTTGGAACCGACCTTGTGGGATGGTTAGTTGGGGGCCGCTCGTTCCCACCTGATAAGATAGTTCGGTGCAAGAGACGGCAGAACCAAAGCAAGCTCATCAATCACCTTAGGCCCTCACTCAGTGTGTCGGATGGAGCCTATCGTAACCGCATATTGGGTGGGAAGGACAAGCTCTTGGTTTGTGGTTCCTGTCAGGGGCTTGAATCAATACCCACGTCTCAAAAGACCGATTCGAGGATCAGGCAAGCCGCGGTGGGCCGTGTCGATATTTGGGCCACGAGAGTGTCCATGTCCATATTGAACTCGGAGGTTGTGTTCAAAGTTCCTCAAGAGAAACCCGGAATACAGGCCCCAGCATCAGAAGGAAGGCACACCTCACTCAGTGTGAGAATTTTTCAAGCATGTTGGGCTACCTGGATGGACACTGGTGTGGAAGGCGCATTCCACTCACACCCCGCCTTCCATGGACGTTGTTGGCGAGCCCGGGCATGGGACCCAGAACCTTGACAGTTTGAGAAACACTTCGTCCAAGCCCAACGCAATCTCCCGGGCGTGGTGGTTTCATTTTACGCTTCCAGAACAATATTTTTATGGTTAACGTCAATTGATACGTTACCATCGGGCTCAAACCCGGACGCGCCGTCGCACACTCCGTGGGCTTGAGAATGAGACAGGGGCAGCTGAAGCTCGCCACGAAAGCCAATTTGCATAGGGTTGAAGTGGATGACTACGGAGTAACCTGTGGATGGTTTCGAGTGAGTGAGTGAACCTGGAAGCCCTGCTCCGAAAACTGCGACGATGCCCTCCTCGTTTTCGCAGCTAACCGCCGCGAGATTAGGGATTGCATGACTTGCATCGCACTGTGTCACAAACACTCCATCAACCGTGTTTGTTTGCTTGCTTGCTCTGCACGCCATGCTTTTGACTTCGCCCGACGGATCGGGTCTTGGTTTTTGACGACTAACCGGGACATCGGGATTCGGCCAACCATGGGCTGCCCCTGGTTTGGGGATTTTCCTTTTGGACCTTGCTTCCCTCACTTCTTGCTCGAGTGGATGATTCCCGGCTTGTTGAAGTTTCTCGGACGTCAAACCGCAACCATGCTCGGCATGAGTTGCCTTGGGTTAGCCAGCAAGAATCGAGATGGATTGTAACCTTTGCCGATTGGCTTTGCTAAAAGATTCTGGAAGCACGGACAGATGCGGCCTAGCGTGACGGGAAGACGGATGGCTGGCGGCCGAAACGACGCCATTCGTCTGCGGAGGAGCCACTGAGATCTGACCCTGCGTCAGGGAAAGGCCCCTGGCCTATTCCCAAAGCCGCCATGATCGTGATGATCATGGCTTCGGGCCCGGAGCTGAGGATGCGTGTTCCGTTTTGAGCTCGATCTTCCGCCTGGTTCCTGCGACGAACATTCTTCAACAGCAGAAACGCCGGGATGTCGACGCGCAATGGCGGGACTTCCAATGGTTTGGAACTTCAAGGCGGAGGTGCCAAGAACGGGGCCTTCCCTCCTTCATTCTGAGCCGAATCCCGGCTCTCGTCCTTCGACACCCTCAACGTCTTTCTCTGGATGAATTCTTCTCGGCCAGGCGAAACCGGTTGCTCTTGGCATGCGAAGCAACCCTCGACCTCGAGGCAGGAACGCAACTGTCGAAGCGCCTCCCCCAGATTGCACGACCCGTCCCCAGATTCCGTCCATCTCAACCCGCTGACGCGATCAAGCTGGAAGCACACGCGACACACGGCTTACACCGAAGGCTCAACTTGCCTTCCTCGCACGTCAACAAAGGTGTTGAAAGAAGCTTTGGAAGCTGGTTCTGGGGCTCTCATAACAGGCAGAGCGCCTCCAAGCAGGAACGACTGTTATATTAATGGACCAACTGCCATCTCATCACTCTGAACAAGGAGCAACTAGCATCGGCCGGTTTCGTGAACGCTCGAAACCCTTGATATTAGAAACGAGGTGTCCAGCTCATCAGATAATCACCACCTATACGAACAGGCTTTGACGCCTCGTGTTCTTAGCCGTTGACACTGGATCATTCGCTTTGACGACACTACTCTCTTAACTTGATTCATGATGGTCGAATCCACGCGCGAGCAAACCAGAAAAGGTTTCCCTCATCGCAGCTGAAAACCGGCCAACTCTTGCCGTTACCTGAGCCTTCTAACCCACGTCATCAACTCATTGTGGCGCTAGGGTGGTCGGACGCATCCCCGGACACCAAATACGAACGTCGCACCGCCGGTGTGGTTTCTGGGCGCTGCAGATGGGAACACCGCATCGGGGTTTGCCTGCGGAGTAGATCTTTGGGCTCTCATACCGGACCCTTTGACCATGTGCTCCCTCACCAGGCTTGCATCTTTCAACCCTTAGGATGTTTCGGAGAGCCCCTTCTAACTCATTTTAACTCCTGGGGAAAGAGTCGACTCCTGGTTATTAACTTCGCTCAAGGTAGAGGAGGCGTAGGCGATGCGGGAGATATGGATATCACTCATGCAGAAGGGCGTGTTCCCAACTCTATGCAGTGCCACACCATCTCAACGTCCGGCCCGGCCGGCTCCTCTCTTCGACGAAGACCCGTCGATGCAGTAAAATGTTTTAGCTGTTCGCTCTTACAAGCCCGAGGCACTTTGTTTCGGCGGCCCCGAGTGATTTGTGCTATGGGCTTATCCTAAGACCCGTGGGTTTACCGATTCTGCCTTCTCCAGCAGGGTCCACGATGAGCTTCCGGTAGTTCTCTAGAACTCCTCCGCCGATATTTGAACGGCTAAAAGAACCCCTCTACCTAGGTAGCCCTGAGATCCTCCGTCGTTGGTGAGTTTCATCTTGTTCACTGCTAGGTGAATGATCTCACTGAAATGCATAGTAGTCCAAGTTCCATCAGCCACCCCCAGCCACGAGACTCGCCCCTTGGTATGTGCAGGAAGCGCATATTAATATCAGCCCGCCGTGAGCTGCATTGTGGTGACTCGGACCGGAGTCAGCTACCATAGGCTCGCCAATTCGACGATCGTCAGGGCCACAGTTCATCCTGTGCATACCCGCTGACATTCGGTTGCTGAAAGTTTGTTGGGGGCCACACGGAAGTCGACGATTCTGATCATGCTAAGAAGGGATATCTGGTCCGGATTTACCCTTCAGTGAACGTCATAGGTCAATATGCTAACACTTCACCGGCCTGCTTACTCCGAGGAATTGACCCGAGGATGGGTAGCTTGGCCAAAACGCGCCTCGTTGTCTGGTGGACCAGCGCACCCATGCGCCGAAACCATAGACTAAGGATCTGGCAGTCTTAAATCTAGCCATCACATCAGGTGACAACAAACCCTCGAAATGATTCCTAACGCTTTTCTCCCGGTCCAGCGGCTCACCTCTAGGTGTTTGTAGCCGCACGTGCCGTCTGGGTTCTCGGCTGTATAGTGTTACAGGCAGGAACGGGCGGGTCGAGTCCTGACACAAATGCAGAAAACCTCTCACATCGGCTTTGGATCAGCCTAGGAATTTGGAGGAGGGCAGGCCGATCACGGGCACAATCGTGTGCGCGAAGTGAACGACAGCAGTACGAGTACTGTAAAGAGCGAGAAGGACCCCCCTCAGGTGTCGCGGGACGAGAGTCGCTGATAGCTTAAAGACCTTCCGCTAGTGATACCATCTCAACAGCGGCGAGCGGGACTTTCCTGTGATTGACCCCCGACGCATCTCGGCCTTCCGTCCGTTCACCGGGCCGCAAAATTCCTTCCTTTTTCTTTATAACGGGCTCTCAAACCCTCTATTCTTGGAGGCTTTCGGTATTGACGAGTCCTCCATGCCGCCGGCCACCCTCCCGATTCTGGAACATCCCGGCGGGTAAAATGAGGGGCGAGACACCTATAAGCGCCCCCGATTCGCGGCTTTCGGATGTTTACCGCGGTCCATGAGCATGAAAAAAACGCTGGTTTGGGGAGCTTGGTCTGGCTATTTGGACCACGCCTATCGGTGACCTGACGACCTACACTGGCTTGGGAATACCACCTATGAGCTTGGGGGACACTCGATCGTCACGTTAAAGGACGTTTGACACCACCCCTCCACCGCGCTCTTCTCTCCTACATGGCGTTCCACACCACGTTGCTCGTTGGCTTTGCTGGCGGAGGTAGACATGCTGGACTCAAACTCGGTTGGGGCGACAGACCTTGTCGCGTTATCGAGACAGAGCGGGATGATGCGGAGGGCTGGGCCGGTAACGGCTTCTTCAAATGAAGCGCTTGCATTCTCTGTGGACGGAACTGCCTTCCACGCGCTGGAGGAACGTGCAGCTCTGCCTTCCCCAGACAGGTTACTAGGCACAATATAGGTAGGTATATGTCAGATCGCGTTCGTCCCCTCTTCAACCTCCCGGTTCAGGAAACGAGCTCCCAGTTCCGTATGCAGGTTAAACAAGTCACGGATCTGCATCCGAGCCGTCATGACCTGCCAGATTTGTGGGTACGCTGATGGACAGCAGACTGGTGCAATGTTATGTTCCGGACACCTCCGGGCAGGCGGGCGTTTCCCCTGATGCCAACGGCAGATATACCCCCTATATCACATCACAACTGGGCTTGACCCCACTCGATCATCTCGTCACGGGGCCATAGAAAGACGAAAAGCTTCCCAAACAGCATTTGGCCGTTGTTGTTGGCCGGGGTCTTCCGGGACGGTACTAGTCCGATCGAGTCTCCTGGACCCCGTACCTTCGAAGGCCGTCAAAAAGCGTCTGGAGCAATCAATTTTATATTGCCGGCCTTAGAGCGCCCACCCCCCACCCCCCTCATAGCGGGTGGCACACGCACAGCTTGACTGCAGAACGCGGAGAACCTTTTCACCTTACCAATCCTCAGTCAACGCACTTTATGTATCCATCCAACCAGGCCTCTTCGTTGCCCTTTGTTGCCCTCCCTCAGAAGACCCCAGTCACTCATCCCCGCCCCCCGCGTGGCCTAGCGAGCCTATAGTTATGAGCAACGGTAGGAAGTGGCGGCAAGTCGGGGAAGCATAGTTAACAGGGGGGGTTCTCCTCACACGCAACATCGCACGAGCGAAACTAGCCCGGCCATCCGGCCGAGCCGCTCAAGGCCATGATGGTCTGGGTGAACCATGCTCACTATTTGCTTTGTGTTGGGCGCCGGGGGTCTCAGTCGGCCCGGGATGGTCGCGCGGGCGTTCTAATGGGGCAAGAACTAGAGGAAGAAGAGGGGAAGAGAGACAGCCGTCGCAGTGCACTTGTCTACTCACCCACACACACACCCACACACACACACCCATACTAATGCGGACCAGTAAACAGCTCTTTCGGAGGATTTCGCTCCTCGTCTACCATACCCCGGCCTCCGACGTTGATGCGGGCCTGTGGTTGACCGATTTGCCACGATGGACGTCTAGAACGAGTCTGTTGTCTCTGTGACTAGCAAGAGATTTTGGTTCGCCTTCGGGTTTCCTCTTTGGTGATTTGGCTCGGATACTGGGAATTAGCAACCGGTTTGAGCTTCTTCCGGCACTCACTCCTCGTCGTCGTTGGAGACTCCTCTCTAGCCGGTCCGGCGTGGGGTTGCCGAGGACAAGGTAGAACAGGAACGGGCTGGCTATGTCCCAGTTATCGAGTCTAGCGCCTGTCGATGCTCTTGTTCTTTCCGCGCGCGGTCCATGGCTCTTAGCCGTTGGAGACATGTAGAGTTCAGGGCAAAATAGGTCGTAGGAACTCCACCTTTGTCGTCACAGTCCCGGTTCTGACCTTCGTTCTCCCAAACAGAGGAGGTTCCCCGTGTTTGTGACATCATCAGACGGACCCCTAATAATAAGTCGTAGTCACGTTAAAATATCTCGCTCAATTTTCTTGACTACCGAGGATTGATTAATGAGCGTTTGTAGGGATGAGATGGAATATGGGGAACCGGGTGAATTACGCGGGAGAGGTAATATGGGTGAAATGGATGTGGTTTTCTTGGTTTTGAGGTCTTATTTTTTTTTTCCCTGTTCTTAATTTCTATTATGCTTCTTTTGGTTCTCATTCTTGGTTCCCGTATTGCCGGTTTATCTGTCTTCGGTATTTGCGCGGGCGACAAGGAGTGTGGGGTGTGATGATGGAGGGATATCTTGCGGTCTTTTGGTTACAAAGTGAACAACATATAGGATTTGCACGGATTAGTTTAATGAGGATCCGTGGTATTGTACAATCCATTTCAAGTTTGTGTTTGTCTTATCTACATGTGAACTAGAACCATGGCACTTGAAGAAGCGGGATATCACAGCGTAACGGTCGGGTCTGGTCCGCCAGCCCGTTGTTCTACCCCTGCCGATCTGCCTTGGAAGGCGCTGAGATCCACGCGATCTAGAGGGGTTGAGGTTACATTTTGATACCGTTGCCGTTGCCGTGTTATGCCGTGTTTATTTTTATTTATTTTTATTTTATTGTTCTTTTAGGCCGGTTGATGGGCCGTGAATCCCCCGTGCTGCTTAGCGCAGAGACAGAGGAGAGGATAGAGGTATCAGAAATGATGCATCTTCTAAACTTCGCCTCGATACCCTCAAGCTTCAGCCCCAACTCCAGTGGCTGTTCTAATAGTCGTAAAACCCCTTGCCGCTCTTCTTGCCCAACCACCCGGCATCGACCATATTCCGCAGGAGCACACTAGGGCGGTACTTGGAGTCCCCAGTCTCGGTGTGCAGAACCTTCATGATAGAAAGACAAGTGTCGAGACCAATAAAGTCGGCGAGCTGCAGGGGGCCCATGGGCACGTTGGTACCATTCTTCATGATGGCGTCGATGGAGTCGCGGTCGCCGACGCCCGTCTCGAGGCAGATGATGGCTTCGTTGATGTACGGCATCAGGATGCGGTTGGCGAGGAAGCCCGGCGAATCGGCCGAGACGGAGGTCACCTTGCCCAGGCGCTTGCAGAAGGCCACGGCCGTCTCGAGGGTCTCGGCGGACGTCTGCAGGCCTGAGATGATTTCTACGCCCTTTTGGACCGGGACGGGGTTCATGAAGTGCGTGGAGACGACGCGGGAGCTGTTGGTGGTGTCGGTTGGGTTGCCGCCGGTGGTGGAGGCGGCGATGCGGGTGATGGAGATGGAGGAGGTGTTGGTGGCTAGGATGGCGTGCTTGGGGCAGATCTGGGCGAGTTTGCCGAAGATGTCGAACTTGAGCTCGGGGATTTCGGGGACGGCCTCGATGACGAAGTCGGCGGATGCTAGGTCCTCGATTTTGGTGGTGGGTGTGAGCAGGGTGCGAGCGGCGTCGGCTTGGTCTTGGGTGATGCGCTGCTTGGAGACATCTTTGGCCAAGAGTTTCTCTACATGTGAGGTGTGGTGTTTAGCTGGCCAGTTTCGTTGTGGGTGACGGTCTTGGGTTAAACCAACCTGCAAAGGCCAACCCCTTTTCAAGAGATGCTGACGATGAGTCGACCAGGGTTACTGGAACTTGGGCTTTCTGAGCTGCTACCAACGCAATCCCGAGACCCTGTCAAAGAGTATACTGTGAGCGACCAAACGAGAGAATTGACAATATGACGAGGAAGAAAAAAGAAAGAAAAAAGAAAAGAAGGAGGAAAATAAAAAAGAAAAAAGAGGAAAAGAAAGGAAAAAAGACAAAATGTTTTGTCCGTACCATTTGCCCCGCGCCAATCACTCCCAACCGCTTCACTTCAGCAGCGGGCCGAGCAGCCGTTGAGCTGAAGCATCTCACACGGCTGGAGAGCCGGAACACCTGTCTTGCTGACATCATTGAAGCAGCCATTGTTGCTGCGATGGGAAGCCGCAATTATGAACGTGAGAAAGAGGTAGTTGAGTAAACCGGAGCTCTCGGGGTCGGTCAAGAATGAGACTCGGAAGCGGCTAACCTCGGCCATGGACCACTGACGTAGTGGGGCCGCAACGGCGCCAGCTCACATGCACGCCGAACCAGAAATACAGTGTTAACACAGTACGAGCATGCCAATTTGCGCCATCTATGCACTGTGATTAACACTGTGAGATTAAGTGCAATGGACGCGTCGCGCTGCGTTTGTTTAATTGATTTCGACGCGTTTGTCCACGCCGTACATACATACCAAGCGGGAGAGGCTCGAAGTTCAAACCACCACACACCACGCCCAAAGTCAACACTGCGAATTGTCGACACAAGATTTCGATTTTCGACACCTAGCACACATGTCGAGATAATTTCAGCTTCTGCAGGATTTACGGCCTTTGTGCTCACCCTCACGATGGAGGACGCCGAGATCAGCAACGACACAGTGCACCCGCAGGTTCGGGCACACATCAACAGCTTGGTGTCGGCCGTAGGTTGCCCATGGTCTTTGAGCCCAACGATACCCTCGGTTGCATGCTGACAATACGGCATAGCTCGGTGGCTTCGGTATCGACGACGATGAGGGTTACAAGCTCGGCGACGACGCTCTCGAGGTGCTCCGCGATCTCAAGAAATGGATCCGCTTCTACGACGAAAAGACGAACCGCATGGACGTGGCCCGCTGCCTCGCCGAAGCCAACATTGTCGGCTCCGATCTCCTGCACATCCTGGCGACATGGACCCCGAACGACGCGAACAGCAAGTACAAGGCCCGGATCGCGCTGGCTTGCTTCGAACTGATGGTGCCCCTCACCTGGCCGATCGAGAAAGACCGCGAGACCATGACCGTCAACCACTACCGTCACCTGCCCGCGCTGCAGCTTTCCCAGCTGGGCTACAAACGCGCTGTGATCAACTTTGATGCGGCACCAATTCTTAGCACCGCCGTGAGGGTAGCGTTGCCGTCAATGGCTATGCCGAACGGCGATCGGTCAGCCCGCGATCAGGGCATCATCAAGCTGGTTCTGTATTTTCTGAGGAACATTGCCGTAATCACCCCGCCGCCGGGCGTCAAATATGAAGGCGACGAGACGCAAATCTCTCGGTCAGCCCTTATCGACGCGTTCTCGTTCCAGGACATCTTCTTGACTCTTCTGACCATTGCGTCCAACATGGGCGAGGACTTTCGGACGGAAGACGTGATCGTCATGGAGATCTTGTTCCACCTGGTCAAACGGGTGGACTCGAGCAAGCTGTTCGTCAGCGAGAAACGGTTGCACAAGATCAAGGAGGATGAGCTTACGGCGGCGATGAAGAAAGAGGCGGCCATGTTGAAGTCGTACAGCAAAAACGCGCCGACTCGCCACAGCCGGTTTGGGACGATGATCTGGGTCAAGCGAGAGAGCGGGAAACTTGCGACGGTCTCGGGTCAAGATGCGCTACTTGATGCGGCGACTCGTGAGAGGAAGATGGACAGCACAAAGAAGTTCAGAGCACCAAGGCGTGCCCGGAAGGAAGAAATGGAACCTCAAGACCTGGGGCCGCCGGTGTCACTCGATGAGCGGGCTCGCCAACAGCTACAGTCCTTCGTCTCTGAGTTTTTGGATTCCGGTTTCAACCCCCTCTTCGCGCACGTGCGAAAGTCGCTCGACCGCGAAGCGCCTCACGTTCTGCAGGCGCACCACGGCCAGTTTTTCTATCTGATCTCGTGGTTTTTAGAGGCGGAACGGATGCGTAGGAAGGCGAAGGCGAGCGACTCAAAGAGGTCTAGAGCAGCAGCAGCGGTAGACGACGTGGGGAGCTTCAACCTGGTGGCTGAGGTGCTCAACCAGGAGATGTTCATCGCCTTGAACCGCACCTTGGACCGGGCGCACGGCGACAAAGACTGGCGGCTCCTGACTACCGTTATGCGCTGCTTCACTCAGATTCTGTTGACGGTCCAAGAGATGTACAGCTCCGGTAACGAGGAGAACGAGGAGATTGCCGACAATATTCTCAGCCGCCTGTTTTACGAGGAAACGACCCATGACGCCATCGCCAACATTGTTCGCTCATACAAGGACCAAGGATTTGAGTATTTGGATGCCTGCACCGAGCTAACCTATACCTTTGTGCGAATCCTCGAGGCGTACTCCAAACAAAACGTCGACCTGCAAGTCCGCTCTCGCAAGAGGGTGCGGAAGAAGAAGAAGGCGGCCAAGGCTGCCGGTACCGAGGGTGATGCGGCAGACGACGACCAAAACGATGCTGAGGATGACTCGGCGGATGACGAGAGGCAAGCGGAGAAGACAAGCCAGGAGAGGAAGTTTGATTTCAAGCGGTTTGCCGTGCGGTTTATCCCCCAGGGTGCAGTTGACACATTTGTCACCTTCACCAGGTACTACCGGGACCTCGACGACGACCAGTTGAAGCGGGCCCATCGGTACTTCTTCCGGCTCGCGTTCAAACAAGACATGAGTGTCATGTTGTTTCGTCTGGACATCATCCACCTCTTCTACAACATGATTAAAGGCCCTGAGCCTTTGGACAAGAACTCGTCGATGTACAAGGAGTGGGAAGAGCTCGCCAAACAGGTCATCCGGAAATGCATGAAGAAGCTCGAGGAACGGCCCGCCCTGTTTACCGAGCTGCTGTTCTCCAAGATCAACAGCACGGCTCACTACCTCGAGTACGGACACGAGAAGCAGACGGTATCGAATCCCAGGCCGGCCGCCGAGCTCGAGTTCAAACGTGAGGAGGAACGGGATAAGCAGATTGCCATCGTCGTCGGTGTTCTGATCGACAGGAACCAAACAGATCACTTGGAGTGGATCAAGAAGCAGCTTTCCGGTGCCGAAAGCGAACGACGCGCCTGGGAGAACGCGGAGAAAGCGCTGGCTGCCGAACGACCTGAGGGTGAAGCCGCAGATGCATCAGCCGAAGGGTCAGCTCCCAAAGATGCGCCTCACGCGACCCTCCGCCCAGACAACGACGCACGACGTACAGCCCTGTTCAAGAACCCCCATCTCCGACTACTCATGAAACTCGCCGGGCTCGAACGGCTTGCCCCAACCCTCGACGAGAGCCCCGATTCGATCTGGGTCATCCCCGGTACCCTCACCGCCGACGCTCTAAAAGAAACCCTCTCTCTCATCAGCCAAGCCGAGTTCAGCCCACCCACCTTCGAAGACGGCGGCTCAGCCGAAGACCAACTCCGTCGCAAGGTCGCGCCCCGGAAGCGCGTCGCATACGACGACGACGCCGACGCCGACGCCAACGGCATCAACGATCTGATCAACGACGGTTCCGACGACGACGACGGAACCGGCATCCTCTTCCCCGCGGGCGGACCCACCGCCCGCAAACGCACCGCCGAAGACGGCCAACCCAAAAAGCGACTCCAACGACGCCGTCGTCGTGGAGCTGACGACGAAGATGGAGCTGAAGACCCCGAAGCTGAAGCCAAACGCGAAGCCAAAGCGCGCGCACGCCGCAAGAAGGAACTGGAAAAGGCCCGCAAGATCAAGAGCGAGATGTATGTCGACCTGCGGGAGGACGATTCGGACTGGGAAGGGAATAAAGAGCAGGACCGGGCGTTTTTTGCGCGGGAGCAGGAGCGTCAGGCTGCGAAGGATGCTACGTTTGGGTTGAGCAGTAAACCTTCGGGTGTTGAGGCCGAGGCGTGGGAGGAGTTGGTCGGGGCGGGTGTGGGCGAGGATGTTGCTGGTGCAGTGGTGGGTAAAAACAAGACCTCTGGAGGGAAGAGGAAATCGTTGTCTGATGACAGCGAGGAGGATGAAGACGAAGACGAAGACCAAGCTAGCACCGGCTCAGATAATAGTGACGATGACGCCTCATCGGATGCTGAGTCGGCACCTGCTCCCAAACGCCCCGCGAAACGGAGGAAACCCTCACCACCAAAGACAAAACAGAAGAAGAAGCGGGCGGTTGCCTTCAGCAGCGACGACGACGAGGACTCGGATGAGGCCGAGGCTGATGCGATGGATATAGACGAGCCCTTGCACTCGTTCACATCTGTGTCTGCGTCTACAACACAAACCGCCACTGGCAAGGACGGCGTAGGTACGAATGACACGTCATTGTCGGGAAGTCCGGGGCAGGTGGTCAAGCCGCCTGCGAATGATGCTGCCGCAGGAGGAGGCGCGGGTATGGGTATTGGCGGAGGAGATGATGAGGATGATGATGATGATATACCGGCTGCGAAGACGGCGGTGAGGGCGCGGCCGCGGGCGAGAGCGGGGTTTATTGTTGATAGTAGTGATGAAGAGTGAGGAGTGGGGAGTTAGGAGAGGGGAGTTAGGAGAGGGGTTGGTGTGTTGAATTAATGATGTGAATGAATGTAAACTTGACTAGATTTCTTCTCAGCGGCTGCTTTGCAAGTTATGTGTTGACAGGAGTAGTGGTGATATGTTTGGGCAGTCTTATGAACCGTTGATTTCCACTGTCTTTAAATATCTTTTCAGATACAGTAGAGACGTAAAGACTCGCTTTAAAGTTCGGGCCCGGGGTTGTAGTTCACATTTAGTGACTGTTTCTTGAACTTATCTCCTCAGCCCCCTCGGCTAAAGAACGAGCTCCTTTTTGTAACATTCTTTTCTGCTTTCAAATGCTTTGGTATTTAGTATATTTGAACTTTCTAGCGTTGAGGCTTTGGTCTAACTATTTACAGAAGCTTTGTATCGAGGTCATAACATCGTGGTGGGTTGGGCGAGTGAGGGGAAAGGGGTAATGCAAACAGGTCTTAAGTGGGAGCTCGAGACAAATTGGGCAACGGCATCAGAACAAATGAACCGAGGGATAGGTAAGTCATGGTGAGATTGATGCGATATATCAGTAAGATTTAGTCGTTCAGTTAGAACTAGATTTGTATCCATGTTCTATACAAGTAGCCCTTGCATGCCGTGGAACGGTCCTGCGCCGTCGCTGCCTAGTGTTCAGGATAGAAACCTCATCTATCATTGCTTTGGCAACAGAAACCTACTCCTCCCGCCTCGCCAAATTGGCATGCAACTTATGCTGCTTCATCAACGAGATACTCACCAACGAAATCACAGTCAACACCAACCCCATAACCCACACGCCGCGGAACGCCTCCATAAACGACGCAATCACACCCTCATACCACCCTTCCGGCAGCCGCTTAATCTCCCCCAAATCATCCCGAATTCGCTCAATCTCATCCGCAGCGCCCGGCAGTTCCCCAAACCGCGCCCACAGCGCAGTCCGCAGAATATTCTGATATACAGCCGATGCGGCAGTGATACCCAAAGTAGCGCCGACGGAGCGGAAGAGGTAGGTAGCCGAGGTGATGACGGCCTGGTGGGTGTGGTCGACGGCGGCGATGCAAGCGAGCAGAGTGACGGTTAGCATGCCGCCGTAGCCGACGCCGTGGAGGGCCATGGCCACGAAGGGGACCCAGACGGGGGAGTGCTGGTCGAGGGTGACGGTGAAGGAGAGGGAGGCGGTGTAGATCAGGAGCGTGGCTATCCCGAGGCGGACGTATTTGCCGGTGCGTTTCATGATGAGGCCGCAGCCGATGGAGGAGATGGAGACGCCGAAGGAGGAGGCGAGGATGCGTAGGCCTGCTTGGGTCGCGGAGTGGCCTAGGACTTGGAGGTAGAGGGGGAGGTAGTAAATGGTCATCATCATGACCATGGTTCTGTTCGGTTAGCATGTTAGGCGGGGATGTTACTACAAGATAATAGGAGAAAAAAAAGAAAACCTACGCAAGGAAGCTGGTAAGACACGCGTTGAGGACCGTCCGATCAAGCAGCAACCGCACTGGAATGATGGGTTGCTTAGCCCGGCTCTCCCACCAGATCAAAGCCGCCAGCATGACGCCCCCAAGAGGGAGGGTAGCCAACACAAGGGGGTCGGTCCACGGCACGATGTTCCCGCCAGCGTTGAGGCCGAGCAACACCAGCACCAAGAAGCCGACGGTCAGCAGCGAGCCGCCAAAGTCGATGCGTGCTAGGAGTGACTTGTTGGACACCTTGGGCGGGACGTCGACGAGATACCACACCAGGAACCCAGACACGACGATGATGGGGACCTGCAGCAGGAAGGCCAACCGCCAGCCCCAGGACGAGGTGTCGTTGATGAAGCCGCCGAGGACACCGCCTAGCATAGCGCCGGACCTGCACACGTTAGCATTCTAGTTTCCCAGAAATAAAAGAACGAACTCACCCATAGGCAATATTCCCCACCCCCTGCACAACCCCCCTCTTCTTCAACGGCACCAAATCCGACGCCAAAAACGTACTAATACTCATCAACCCCCCTCCCCCAACGCCCGCCACCACCCTCCCCAAAATCATGCCCCCCTCATCCCTCGCCAACCCACACAACAAATTCCCCAGTGCAAACATCACATTACTAAACACCAACCCGGGGCCTCGTCCAAAAATATCTGTCAGCCGGCCCGACAGCGGTTGACAGGTCGCGTTGGCGATCAGGTAGGCGGTGGCTAGCCAGGAGAGGAGGGATAGGGAATGGAATTCGCTGGCGATGGGGGCCGAGAGGGTCGCCATGATGGAGGCGTCGATGGCGCCGAGGAAGACGCCGACGTAGGCGGAGGAGAGGGTTAGCCAGAGGCGGGTAGGGGTTAGGGGGGTTGTGGGGAGGACCGTGGTTTCGGTTTCGGGGTCTTGAGGTGTTGGTTCTGGTGATGCGGGTGAGATGGGCGATTCTTCATCGTGTTGATGTTGTTGTTCTTGGAGAAGTGGCGTTGTCTCGTGGGGATTTGAGACGTCGGTGGACGCCATGGTGTATTTCTTTTGCTGGGCGGATTGTGCGGGGAGATGGCTTGAGCGGTCGATTGGTGGAAATGGCGGTGGACTGCTTGTGTCTTATGTTGACACTCCTTGATAAAAAAAGTTGTGAGGTGAGATTGATGCAGCAACTAAGTTGACCCGAGGTTACTCATATATACTGTGACTAATAAAACAGTTCGCCCAAAAACGTCCGAACTCCAGGCCCACTCCAGGGATCTCTGTGAAAACCATTGACCTTGGCCAACGCTTGAAAGCACTGCACTTCTCTAATTTGACGGGCTAGGACTCAGATAACCCTTAAGTAGATGATGTAGCAGTTTATTTCCATGATCTCTCTCAATTGACCGAGAAACTTAAGTTGTCTCGCCTCGGGTCAACGGTTTATATCCGAGATACAGGGATGCTTGCGTGCTCAGCCGCTGTATTCCGGACTTTAGCGGGGCTCGTTCCCGGCAGCCAGGGACGCGTAACATCTCTCCCCTTTTGATACTACGATTCTTCTTATCTGATCGAATGCGATGATGTGCAGCGTTTCTGCATCATCTCTGCAGAGAGGCGTAATCGAAGGACCTCAAATTCTGAGAACTAACGATCCTGCCGCGTCAGCATGCCATATCGGGAGAGAGGGTGAGGTATTCGTAACCCTAACCCTGCCCTTTGAGAGACGCCCTCGAATTTGAGTTGAGTTTCTGAGATGTACACAAAGTGTAACTACATTGAAGAAGCAAAGAGGGAACGTTTCGTCTCATTTATGAGGGTAATCCTTCGAAGTTCTAAGAGGAGCGATTGGATGCTACTGTCGGCGTGTATAATCGTGTATAGCCTGCTTGTGTACATAGTGGGCACCGTTATCACCAGTGTTCCTTTCGTTTTTGGTTAATGGTTCCTTCTTTCTTTGTCGGATGGTCCCTTCCTTTTTTCGCCAACCCAAGTGCCTCTCGCCCACGCATATCTGCCTACTTATCAACTTATTCTTCCCGGACCTTCTTCTTCCTACCTACATTCAATCAAAGATTGGACAATAGTGTTTCAATCGGTCGCATTTACATTGTCCGTTTGTCGTTAGCCAAGATCGTGTAAGTCGTTGTTTATTTAGCCCCTTTTTCACTGGACTAGCCCAATACTTATAACGTTGTAATAGCTCCCATCGTGAGGGGCGATGTAAGGCGGCTGCCATGCAGTGGACGCTCCTGATCAACAGTCAAATCCTCGGATTGACTGTCCCCCGGGTATATAGGGAGCTGTACCACGATCCACCGCCGCCACTAAATCGGGGACATGCCGAGCACAAATCTCCTCCCAATCAGTCATCCCCCAGCGGCCCCACGTCTTTCGACCTGAACCCGAGCACCCTCTTAGTAATCTCCCACGGCATCACCGACGGCTTCATATCCCCAAACGCAATCCCCTCATCCTCCTCCTCCTCGCCATCCCCCTTTCCCTCCTTAATCCGTATCTCTACCTTCAGCTCCTCCATCTTCTCCAAGTTAAACCCCTTCCGCCGCGCAATATCCACCGGCGGCTCGGCCTTCCCGCGGTGAATATCAGCGCCGTGATCCACCAGCAGCTGCAGAACACTGCGTGGTTCAATCCCCTCGTCAAGAAACGCCTCGAGCGGGGTGCGGAGAAGACCCAGGTTGGGGTCGGCACCATGCTCCAGCAGCAGCGTAACGATGCCGGCCGCGCGTTTCACAGCGGCCGCCTCCAGTGGTGTCTCTTGTTTGCCCAGGTTCGGGTCCGCCTTGTTCGTCTCATGCTCAAGAAGCACGCGCACGCTGTCAATGTCACCGTTAGCCGCTGCTTGTTCCAGCGGCGTGGTCACAACCCCCGCGTTGGGCTCCGCGCCGCGATCAAGAAGCAACTTGAGGATGCCGTCTGACTGCCGGCTCATCGCGGCCTCGGCCGGGGTGTAGGTGGGCCCGGGGACGTTGACCTCGGCGCCGCGGTCGAGGAGGATTTCGACTACGGGCTGGTTATTGTTGGTGATGGCCCGCTGGAGCGCCGCGGGCATGCCGCCCACCCGCTTGATATTGGCGCCGTGGTCGAGCAGAAGGGCCACCACGTCGGCCGTGCCCGCTTCCAGGGCGGCGTGTAGCGGGGGTACGGGCCCATCGCGGGTCGCGTCTGCGCCGCGGTCGAGGAGGATCTGGACGACTTTGACGTGTTCGCGGGCGGCTTCCAGCGGGATTCGGTATCGGCCCTTGTTGGGGTCAGCGCCGTGGTCGAGGAGCATTGCGACAATCTTGTCGCGGCCGGACGACGCGGCACATTCTAGGGGAGTATCGTAGGCGCCGAGGGGCGTGTGTTGGGCGCCGCGGTCAAGGAGAAACTGCACGATTTCCTCTTTACCCCAGGCCGCGGAGTCGTAGAGGGCTGTCTTGCCACGGTAGTCCTGCGCTTCGATGTCCGCGCCGCGGTCGAGCAAGGCCTGCGTGGCGGCGAGGTGACCGTGGCGCGAGGCGAGGTGCAGCGCGGTGCCTTCGAAGCCCTGGAAGTCGACGTCCGCTCCGTGGTCGATGAGGGCGTGTACCGTGCTGGCGTGACCGTGGGTTGCGGCTGCGATCAGGGCTTGTTCGAAGGCGTTTCGAAGGGGGCGTCTGAGGGTTGTTGGCTTGGAAGAAGGGGAAGAGGCAGTAGAAGGAGAAGAAGATGACGAAGGACAAGAAGAAGAGGAAGATTTGAGCTCTGTGGCGAGCACGCTCACGATTTGATCCAGGCCAAGACGGGCAGCGAGGTAGAGCGGCGATAAGATGCGGTCGCCGAGCCCATCACGCTTGTAACCCCCCCATTTAAAGATGTTGGCCCAGCTGACGAGTGACAGCTGATCGTCGTGGAACAGCCCAAGGGCTAGCTCGTGTAGGCCGCCGTCGTCGCCGTGGCCCTCGCGGTAGTGCTCAGGCCAGTTGGTGGCCGCATAGTTGGCCAGCGGGTACATGCGCGCGAACTTCCAGGCGCTCAGGTTCTGGCGCAGACAGGCATCGCACAGCTCCCGGTTGCGCAGGTACGCCAGGCAGATGGCCGCCACCTCGGTGTTAGCCTGTTCGCGCTGCACGGCGTACCGCGCCATGCTGCTGCCCGAGGCTAGGATGCGCGTCGACTCGAGATATTCTTGCACCGAGTAGTGGGCGATGCGTACCGTGGCCTCGCTGCCGCTGTTGTCGTCTACGTTGGCGTCCACCTCGATGAAGCCTGGGCAGATGTGGCGGATGTCGTCCTCGCCCATCAGCCGGCTGTCCTCGTTGAAGCGCGGGTCGTCCCCCAGCTCGACCGCGATGCCGTCAATGAGCTCCTCGACCGCCAGCGGCCGCTTAGCCGTGCAGAGCAGCGTCAGGATCCGCTTGGCCTCTTCCGCCGACTCCTCTTCGATGTTGGCCAACATGCGCTCGTAAGTCTTGTCCAGGTTGCGCGGCAGCGAGTTGAGCAGCGCATCCAGTCGGGTCTTGCTCCCGGGACAGGCTTCGAGGGCCGCGAACTGGCACTCAACCCAACGGAATCTAGAGAGAGGTAACGTACGTAAGTAAACAACCGAAGTTAAACAGTGCTAAAATACGGGGGTAAACAAAGTCTGCACTTACACGCCCTTGGCCCCCTTGGTGAGCGCCTGCTCAATTTCTTCCCGGTACTTATCCCACTTCCTCAGCCGCCGATTGTCCTTCAGATGCCCCGATACAAACGACGCAATATCGCCGTCAATCGACTCATTCTTCAACGACACAATGCGCTCGTCCGTCGCGGCGGTCACATCCAGACCCATCAAAAACCCCAACCCTTCCCGGATATCCTGCTCGTCCCGGCTCGTCACCAGCAAATGCAGCTCCGGGCCGGGCCACTTCCGCATCTCCCCGAGAGCCTCCAGCACCTCCTCCCGATGCTTGTGCCGCGGGCTCTCGTCCAGAGCGTCCACCACGATGTACACATCCTCAAACTTCTGCACCAGCTGGTGCAGGCTGTCCAACAGCGCGTGGTCGGTCGGCCGGCTGCCGCGGTAGCTCTGGTGCAGCCGTGACAGCGTGCCGTCTTGCGTTTGTTGGTCGTTCCCCCCCCGTGCACCAACCTGCGACGCAAGCTGGGCGATCAACCCCCGCAGCATGGCCGAGGTGTCCTGCTTGGCGTCGTCGTTGAAGGTGAAATAGAAGAACGCGATGCCCACGGCCGGGTTCGACCGCCGATGGCGCATGGTATGTTGGATAATAGTCGACGACAACACCGATTTCCCACACCCCGCGAAACCATTCAGCCACAGGAACGAGTTGGCCGTCCGCAGCCAGGTGGTGAACGCGCCACTACGGATGAACCACAGACCCGTGCCCGGGTGCTTCTTCTTGCACGCATCGTTGTAGTTGATCGATGCGTCCGGCGCCGCCAGCCAGGTCTGCAGCTCCGCCGATATCTGGCCTGCCCGTACTAGCTCCAACAGCGCTTTGGTGTCCCGGATGTCGTCCTGCACGCTGCCCAGGTCCTGCTGCTGCAGCACTTGCAGCGCGAGGGTCAAGCTCGCGCTGATCTCGTCGATGTCCTCGTCTAGTTTCTGGAGGGTACTCTGGCGGAAAGGGTAGGCTAACCGCCGGCCCGTCGCGCGGACAGCCGACGTCACACGATTACTCCCCGGCTCAGGGGCTGATGTGGTGAATTTGGCGTTTTCCTCCTGCAGTTCGTGAATGAGGTCCTCGCAGTCGCCAATCGACCGCTGCATCACCCCGAGCAGCTTCTTATCGGCGTCATCGTCTGGGTCGAACTCACGCTCGTCGAGGTTTTTGCGCAGGATTTCTAGGATTCCGAGGAGGTGTGAGAGCCGCTTGACTGTGTGTGTTGTCTCGGACTCGCGGTCTTTGTAGGAGGTGTAGTATTTGATTAGGCCTTCGGATACTTGGATGCCGAGAGAGATGACGCCTACGATTGTGCCGAGTTCGGCCATAGTGGGGGTTTTTAGAGGACAGGATCGCTAGGGTGGAGGGGGTATCATGTGGGTATCAAATGAGGTAAATAAATAACTGCGAAATGTATGTGAACCTTGTGATGTTCATGTCGCGATGAGAAACGAGGGGTAAAAGAAAACCAGCCAGAATCAGATCCGACAAAAAGCCACGAGACCTTCAATCCAAGCCCTAGATCATCGGTCGTCTCATCAATTTACTAGTTCATACCGTTCAGTTTGGGTGCTGCCTCGGGCGGCGAGGTAATGCAGAGTCCTGCAGCATGCGGGGTGGCACAGCGCACACACAGCCATGAGAAGTTAGGTGGCTAGAAAAGGGGGGTTGCTCATTGGCAAGGCTGTGCAGATCGGGCTGCATCCTGCTAGGCCACACATCATCACAGCCTTCTTTGCCACTGCGATTATGCGGTGTTTCGGGGATTTCGAGCAGAGGTGGGTGGAAATCGTAGAAATTGAAGAAATCGCAGAAGTCACGGTCTCTTTCAGGAGTAGAAACATCACCGGTAGAGTCAATCAACAAATAGCCTGGGAGAAGAAGAGAAGAGCAGCCAGAAAAAAAAAAGAAAGAAATTAAACAAGAACCAAATAGTTGCTCAATTGAATGAAACCAAAAAGCTCACCACCGAACCCTATCCCCATCCGGAAGGATAGCGGTCGGTGGTTACGAAAATCTTTCTGGGGAAAGATTTTTCTTCGCTGGCCTGGGATTCGAACCCAGGCCACTTCGATTTACGACGGCACCGGCGATGCTCCTCCCAATACCGCTGGGCCAAACACGCTGTTTGGCACATTGGGAGGAGCTGGTGACTGGAGCAGTGGGAAACGGGGTTATATAGGGGTTTGTACGATGGGAGGGAAGGCACGGTTTCTTTGGGGAGGGGGGGGTAGAATTGAGGCTGGCCGTCACTTCTGTGGGTAATTAGGAGAGATTCCAGAGCAGAGCAGAACAGAGTAGACAGTCAATATTAGACTCAACGTAAAGTCAACTCAAACCAGCTTCCACACCCCATCCTTACTCTCAATCCGCACTTCCCGCCCCTCGTCAATACTCCGCCGCCCGGCCTCCAAAATCGCCGTCGTCGCAATCGTGTTCCTCAACGTCGGCAACCCCTTCGCGTCCAAATCCGCCGGCTTCAGCTCCCCGGCATTCACCGCCCGACACCCATCCACAAATTTCTCAAACGAGACATACCCGTACCCGCTCTGCCCATTGAAGTTGCCGTCCTCGTCCGGCGCGTACCGCATGTAGAACGGGTTGTACCACACCAGCTGGCCCGCCTCGTCCTCTGCCACGTCGTACCCGCGTTTTGCCTGGTTGATCGTGATCTCCCCGCCTTGGGCGAGGTAGTGGAAGTATTGGTTGGAGTGCACACCCGCCCGCTGGGGGGCTGTCCATGATGCGGTGTAGACGCCCGTCGCTTGCTTGGTTGGGTCGTCCCGCTTAGCCCAGTGCACTAGGAGTGAGATGGTGTCTTCGGTCGACTCATGGCAGCCCAGTTCGACTGCGGTACCCTTGGAAGCCGAGGCGGATACTTTGACGGGGACATACCCCAGCTGGGAGACCATGGAGTCGCAGATGTCGACGTGGTGGCTGTTGAGGTAGTACGAGATGTCGGAGTCGATGCCTGCCCAGGCTTTAAAGGTTTCGAGCTGGAACTTGGGCTGCGACATGTAGCTGTAGAAGTAGTTGAAGTCGCCGAGTTTGAGAGCGCGGGCCTTGGCGTCCCAGTAGGCTGGGTCGAACCGCTTGTGGTGCTCGATGTAGACGTACACGCCGTGCTTGGCCGCGGCGTCCAGGAGTGCCAGGTGGTGCTCTAGGAGTTTTACGGCTGGCTTGGTGATCATCACGTGGATGCCCCGTTCGATTGCGTACAGCGCGATTGGGTAGTGTGTCGTGTCTGGCGTGAAGATGGTGATGGCGTCGCCTGGTGAGAGGGCGTCGATCGCTGTCTTGTAGGCATTGGGGTCTTTGGCGTCGTCGGCTGGGAAGGAGGTGAAGGATGTGTCCAGGTTGTTGTATGCGAGCGTGATGTTCTTGTGCAGATGATCCCCTAGAGATTTTCAGTGTTAGCTTGCGGTAGCTTGTGGCTGCGTCCCCCTGAAGATGCGGAAGAAGGGTAGAACAAAAGAGTGGCCGCTCACGAATTGCCGGGTATTTTGTCCCATTGACACCCGCCATCGACAGATTGCCCACCTTGCCTCGCCTCCGGAGGTCGAATAGAGTCAGCCCGACCACGCCAACCTTCTTGTCTGATCCCGAGGCACCACCACCGACGAACCCGGTGGTGTACTCCCCTGTGCCGACCTTTCCGTGTTAGTTATTGGACATGATGAGATTTTTCAGCCTTTGGGTCTCACCATCAACACATTGAGCGGCGCCGCCATTGTGACGATATCGTGGGCTTGATGTTGATTTGCTGCTGTTGGTTGGGAGAGACGAGACGGAGCCGGGGGAAGCTAATGGAGGGATACGATGGTTCAATTATCTCTCTGTGGTAATAGCCAACGTCTTGGCTTGATGGGTGTTCAGATGAAACAACCTCAGACCAAGGTACATAGTATCACCAGGCTCAGAACAGCCCCTCGTGCCACGCCGGAAGAATTCATGATGAGGGGTCGGGATGAGAGAGAAAAGAGGGGCACATTGGAGCAACGAGAGACGAGCTCCATTCGAGTTCGGCCCGGAAAACGCAGAGCCGCAGGCTTTTCCCGAGCGAAAATAATCCCCTCGCGCTGTCATTTGTGGAATGTTTGACCCATTGGAATGCCACTGCGATCCTTGATCGCCTGTTCCTCCTCCTCCTCCATTCTTCCTGGAATAGAGATTTGAATTGGAGCGTGAATTCCAGCCGTTGATGTTCCAATTCAGGGGGGAAAAGCCAAAAATTCCCGGCCGAGCTGCCACTGGTGGGATTGTGGAGTTTGGGGAAGCCAAGACGGGACCCACCTTTTTCCAGACCCGCCCCCACGTTGCTTTCCCGCATCATGTCTCACTCGGCCAAGCATCGTTGCACAAACGTCGACTTCGAGCCTGGCTTCGGCTTCTGCTGGCCCGAGTGGTTGAGGACACTGCAGGACCGCGCGTTTCACGTGTCGAGATCGCATACTGCTATCAACTCTACATCTGAATTCAGCATTCTGTACGAACAGCTCCCGGGCGTACCATGGTCTGTGAATCCCATACGCTCCTTCCCCCAGTACCAGTTTGCCGTCTTTCGAGGAAGGAACGTTGGGACAAGCTCCATCCGGTGATTGCTAGTGCTCAACATGATTGGAGGAAAATAAATCTTCCGTTTCTCACCGAAACTCACACGATCTCCCCCGTCTCGCTTTCCGACTTCATGCCCTCCACGGTCGTGTTGAAGGCCCGTTTTCTGGCAAATCCAACGCGGGGTAATGGCGGGCTGAAGATGGAAATTATCCATCCCCCCTCCCATTCATCCTCTCGTCGGGTAGTGGACAGCCTCTTGTTCACTGTGAAAGTTGGCCTCGCCCCAACCAACCCGAGCCGAAGAAAGAAGCTTCTCGGCGTTCTCCTCGGGCACTCCCTGCAACCTCCTCGTTCCAGGCGGCGCTGACACACAATTATTCGATCATCATCCGGGCTGTAGGTCCCGTGGGGTACGCTATCCTCTTCGCTGCCCCGCGATTCTACCGGCATCCTGCATTTCCTTGCTGATTTTCACAACTCTTTGTCCATGGCCGAATCTTTTTTCCAGGTTTTCCCACAGCCAACCTTTAACCGGGCCTAACGGGGCGAAGTTTCGTCCAACGCCTTGGTCCTTCTTCCCATTCAAACGGCCATCGATCATCCGTCCCTCCTTGACGATTCAATATCTCGGTGCTGCTGACCATGGGCTGGACTCCCGTCTGATGGGCTGATGGGTGGTTCCAACAAAAAGGCGGGGGCCAAAAATGCGCACTTACACACCTTCTCGGCTTCAAATGTGGGCCAATCAGGTACCGGTTTTGCCGATCACTTCATCCGGCACCTAAACCCCGGCTTCTACCCCCTCTGATCGAGCGGTCCGCTTCCGGTGATCAAGGGGGTTTGGCCTGTTCCACGGCTCTGGGTTCTCTTTTCCTGGGTTCCTTTTTCCTGGGTCCCGTCTGCCGGGGAGTGCTGGGATGAAAGCAGCGAACTTCAACAGTCAAGACCAGGAACTGCTTGGCCGCAACCCGCGTGCTAGAATAGCCTTGGGGAGGGCTGTCAGACTTGAACGGGCCCTTGCCAGCGCTCTCCCGTGCTGTAAAACCCCGACGTCCCGTCTCTCTATCCCGGGCTGTTGTCAGTCTTAACCCCGTTGCGCCAGTGCGTGATTTCTGCTTTGGAACAGGTATACATTACCCCGATATAGCAACCTCCATAGAAGCAAGCCCGGCTGCCGAACCGAGCCCACCATGTTCTCCAGTGGAGTAGTACTTCCCAATCCCTCGCCTTGGACCCACGAGCCATGTATTCCCGCATCGTCCCCAGAGTTTCAGCCCCATTCCCGTCCGTGAAAAGCTTCTAAGTGGGCAGTCGGCCGACGGGAGTCTCGCCCAAGGAGATCCGCAAACCGGACTTTTGAAGACGATACCCCTGCCCTGTCTGCTCCAATGCCTGATTCGAGCTCCTCGCAGGCCACAGGTGGGACAAGATGTCCACCGGAACCCAGAACGCGAGCCCCACGCCGCCCTGGTTGAGCTTAGGTCATGGCGCGTTTCTTGACCTCCAGACCCCCAATTTTCCTTCATAAGCAGAGAACTTTCCTCTTTTGACAGCCCCTTCTGTTTTGTCTCTCAGCGTCACCATCTCTGCTACCCACGTGCCCTTTCTCCTTTCCTTCTCACCGTCTCTTCGCTTCCCACTTTGCTCCTCAAGCCCAGCAACACACCCGCCTCACTTATTCACTCCCTTCCCCTGTTAACCAACTCAACCACCACATCCGAACCATCATGACGGCAACCAACGGTGCCACTAATGGCCACAGCGCGCCGGCACGCCGGCCGCTCCCATGCGGTATCTACGCCCCAACCATGACCTTCTTCGACCCCGAGACCGAGGACCTCGACATCCCCGTCATCAAGAAGCACGCCGAGCGTCTCGTACGAGACGGTCTGGTGGGCCTTGTCACCATGGGCTCCAACGGCGAGGCCATCCACTGCACAAGGGAGGAGAAGCTCGCAGTGACACAAGCAACGAGGGAGGCCCTCGACGCCGCTGGCTTCACCAACACCCCCATCATCATCGGGGCTACCGAGGGCAGCGTACGAGGCACCGTCGAGCTGTGTAAGCAAGCCCAAGGGGTAGGCGCCGACTACGCGCTGATCCTCCCGCCGTCCTACTTCCGGCTGCTCATGGACGAGCAAGCGGTGCACGACTACTTCATCGCCGTGGCCGACGCCAGCCCGATCCCCCTCATCCTGTACAACTACCCGGGCGCCGTAGCTGGCATCGACCTTGACTCCGACCTCCTCATCCGCCTAGCCGAGCATCCCAACATTGTCGGCACCAAGTTCACCTGCGGCAACACCGGCAAGCTGACGCGCGTGGCCCTGGCCACCGACGCCAAGACCCCTGCGTCCGAAGGCTCTGGGTACATGGCCTTTGGCGGTGTGTGCGACTTCACCGTGCAGACGCTGGCCAGCGGCGGCAGCGGCATCATCGCGGGCGGTGCCAACGTCATGCCCAAGCTGTGCGTGCGTGTCTGGGACCTGTACGCTCAGGGCAAGCAGGCCGAGGCCATCGAGCTGCAGAAGAAGCTGTCGCGCGGCGACTGGGTGCTGACCAAGGCCGCTATTGCGGGTACCAAGCAGGCTATCCAGAGCTATTTTGGGTATGGTGGTTACCCGCGGCGGCCGCTGAAGCGGTTGGATAAGGCGAAGGTGGCGGCTATTGAGGAGGGGGTTAGGGAGGTGATGGAGTTGGAGAAGGCGTTATAAGTTGGGGGGAGACATTTCATTCCATCGGGGTACATACACCCCCAAGGGGTTGGCGCATTAGGCGTACGAACTGATTATTTAATGAATATATTGCACTTAATGACATCAGGGTTCCGCAGCATGCACAGAGTTTCCAATGGTTTCCTAAGGGTAAGCTGCGGATTACACACGAGTCCATTTCTTGGAGTTAGGCTTCCAGTATCATATGGTTCATTCATATAGCCAGCGAAGTCATTGCAAATGCGCAGCTAATATGTCTTTCGCTAATTCCCAACCCCATGCCATGCCATCATCATCCCAGAAAGGCAAAAAATATAATAAAAAAAAAAACCCCAAATAACGACCCCAACCCTCCTTATACCCCCCTTCCCCATCAAACCTTAAACTTCCTCGGATCCAACTTCCCCACCCCCTCATCCACCTCCTCCCCAAACACCATCCCAGCCATCAAATACCCGGTCCCCGGTCCATTCTGAATCCCCCAGCACGTATGCCCCGCCGCGACCCACAATCCAGGAACGGACGTAGGCCCGATCAGTGGGCCGCGCTGCTCGCCGAAACGGATATGTTGCGGCAAGTAGCAGGCCTGGCGGGCTTTGATGGGTGCCGCGCCGAGGGTGGGCGAGATGGTGCTGATGTAGGCGATGAGGTCGTCGCATTGGGCTGTGTCGACTTCGACTTGGTCTGCGGTTGCGGGGAGGGGGGTTGTTTTGTCGGGTTCCCCTGGTGGGTGTTAACTTGCTGGCATGTCTAAGGTAGACAGACTACAAAGGAATAAAGAAAAACGGGTTGCTAGGCAGGGCAGACTTACCACAAGCATACACCTCCCCAAAAGGCCTCGCATAAATCTCCGGGTCCACATTCCCCCTATGCCGTCTCTTCTGCCCCTCCCGCGCCCTATGCTCCGGCACATACTCCGCCGGCAACTGAACATCCGTAAACACCGCATACGGACTCACCTCCGCCTCAAACACCACACTATGCGCCCGCAGTCCTTCCACCCTCGTCCGCGGCACCAACTTCCCTGTCCACGGCCCCGCCGCCACAATCACATCTGTCACGCCGTCGATGTTCTCGATAAGCCCCGTGTCGCGGTCTTCGAAGGCGACGCTGTGCACGGAATTGGTGCCCGTGTTGAAAATGCGGGTTACGCGTGCGCGGAGGCGGATGGTGACGCCGGTGGCGCGGGCGAGGTCGGCTATGGCGTTGGTGAAGTGGAAGGGGTGGACCTGGGCGGTTTCGGTGGTTGCGCCGGGGGTGCCCATTTCTTCGTAGTGGGTGATTAGGTTGCTGTCGAGCCAGTCGAGGTCGCGGGGGAGCGGGGAGTCGTGGAGGAGGTTGGCGGCTGTGGTGTCTTGTTTGGGGAGTTTTTCCCAGGCTTTGTCTTGGGTTTTGTCATCTTCGAGGGCGATGGTGCTTTGAATGGGTAGCTCGCCGTTGTTGTTGTCACTGTTGCCGTTGTGACCGTTGCCGCTAGTGTCTGTCGGTGGTAATGGCGGTTTCAAGGCTCTCTTCTTCAGGTCAGCAGATTTGACGGTCGCGGACAGACTCCCGCATCCCACGCGCCGGTAGCCCCATCGTTCGGCGCCATTGTGCTCGGCGGCGAGTTCTCGGTGTAAGCGGTAGGATAGAGGCACGAGGCAGGTCGGGTAAGCCCATAGCGCCAGCAGACCGCCGGCCTTGCCCGATGCGCCGGAGGCAATGGCTGTGGCTTCGAGAAGCGTGATGGTATGCAGGGCCGGGTTGAACTTGGGATGACGGGTGAGATAGTAGGCCGTTGTGCATCCGATGATACCACCGCCTGGAAAGTTAGAGTGGAGTCAGTATTCCAAATTCGCTTTCCCTGTGTAGAACTATTTCCTGTTTCGGTCTTGGACGCACCAACAATGACGATATTTTTCTTCTGCTGCGAGTCCATTTTTGGTTCTGCGCTCGCAGCCTGCGACAAGAGTTGCGCCTCAACCCGTGAGGGTTATATTCGTGTCAGGGGTGAGATACGGTGTCCTCTCTAATCCATTAAGCTCTAGGAAACGAAGAGGTCGTCATCGAAGCGCAGCGCCGATGTATTTCGTTAGGGGTTCAATCCGCCGAACGCAGCGGTCGTTGGTGAGGCATTGGCGGTTGGTTGCCAGTTGCAAGTCCCCGAAACAGCCCGCAGCTGGTGCCGTCATCCCGCTGTGGCCCAAGCTCCCGATGGCGGGGTGCCCACGTGGTGGGGTCGAGTATTTCAAATTCCATCGCAGCCCATTTCCGAGCGGGTTTTCCTGGCCGTACTCAAAGAAAAATCAAAGTAGCCAGTTTGTGAAGATAAGCTGGATTTAATGCCGTCAACGCTTCTCTATACACCTTAAAATGCATTTCGCAAAGTCATCTCTCTCGTCTTCACAAGATCGAAACTCGGGATTCAGTGGGGCAGCGGTAGTGGGGCTTCGCCAAAGATCCCCTGCAGGGGCTTCGGCGATGGCTTGGCAACGGAACCCTGAGTTCCCGAATCACAGAATCCCGAGTGAAAGCTCAGACGGGCTAGATAGGCGGTCGTGTGCTCGGGAAAAGCGGGAATTCACTTGAGGTCTAGATGACTCGAAAGGCCTCGAGACCTGACTAATGCCGTGCAAGGCCACGCCAGCCGAGGCAAATGTGAAGGGCGAAGGTGAATCACCAGTATTCGCCGCATACGCATTGCCGTCATTTGTCGTCGCAAGGCGCAAGAGCGAAACGCTTGTGAACCCTCTTTTGCGGCTGTCCCACTCGTTTGAGCACAAACGGAGCGGCCGAGTAGCCAATAGGGTAGGTCGATTGTTGCGTTGAAATCAGGTCGGAGTCCGGAGCTCGGAAGGCTGGACCCTGCCCGCCTCAGTCGTTCTTTCCAGTTCTTTTTAAAACAGTCACCTCGAATCTTTGCATTCACCGAGGTTGCCTCTACTTCCCGCTCATGCATCAAAATCAAGTCCCCCGCCGCCTTGTAGCCCGCATCTTGCACATCCCCATCCCAAAACCAGCAACATCCGCCCGCCGATACAATTCTCTTTCGTCTTCTCGGCGACATAGCTTCAACTGGATTTCACCTTCCACACCCCACTTGAGACAACACCTCGTCTCTCAAAGACTTCTCGCAACCATGGCTTCCGCAACAACATTCTATGACTTCAAGGTTCTTGACAGTGCGTTTTTTCCAAAGCTGATATGACACCCGTCACAGTATAAAAGGGTACCATGTGCCCTTTCATACTGCGACGACACCCTTTTTCATTTCCCCGTTTCCGACTAACTAGCCCCCAGAGACCGAAAAGGAATTGCCGCTCTCCCAGTTCGAGAACAAGGTCGTTCTCGTCGTCAACACCGCCTCCAAGTGCGGCTTCACGCCACAGTACGCCGGCCTGGAAAAGCTATGGAAGTCGGTGAGCGAGAAGCACCCAGATGACTTCGCCATTCTCGGCTTCCCCTGCAACCAGTTCGGCGGCCAAGAGCCCGGCTCCAACGAGGAGATCCAGGGCTTCTGCCAGCTCAACTATGGCGTGACCTTCCCCATTCTGGCCAAGATCGATGTCAACGGCGGGAATGCTAGCCCACTGTATGAGTGGCTCAAGAGCGAAAAGCCTGGACTGCTCGGGCTGAAGCGGATTAAGTGGAACTTTGAGAAGTTTTTGATTGGTAAGGATGGGCAGGTCAAGGAACGGTGGGCGTCAACGACGAAGCCGGAGTCGCTGGAGCAGACGATTTTGCAGGAGCTGGCGAAGGGGGCGCCTGCGAAGAAGAGCGACGGCGCAGAGGAGTGAGGGCGAGAGTGGTATGATTATGTATTTGATATCTGGGCTGGCAGTGGGCGTGAAGGATGTGGTTATACCCATTAGGGGAGATCGTTTAACAGATTGTGTAGGAAACAAGGGACTGTTTCAACAGCAGTTGAGTCGGACAAGCAAACCCTATTAATTACATTGACGGTCAGATTCGAACACTAGTTTTAGACGGGATAGGGAAGCATTATGCGAGCAGTGAGAGAGGCTCAAGACGCACTGTGATACGTAAAGCTCATTGCTTTTTCGTTGCCCGAATCATCCTCGCAACTAGCATTTTCACCCGTTCTATCATGTTGATTCTCCTTCAACCGTCTTGAGTTTCAAACAGCACCTAACCGTATCCCACCAGCCAGGGCTTCGCGAAGGGGTTGGCTATTGGACACCCAATGCAGGTAATTACACAGCCAGGGGATCAAGGCTATTGTAATATGTAATTACTTGGGCTGGAACCTTTCATCTCTTCTCTCATGTCTGTCAAGATGCCGAATGAACTCTGTGTTCTCCCCCGTTTAGCTTCTCCCTTCTTATAACTAGGAAATGGAAAATGGGAGGGCAAAAAGGGATATGACAAGTGGTGAAGTAAGCAAGGAAAGGGAAGAAAATCCAAAACTAAAGTTCTCATTATAATAATAGTCTTTCATTTCTACAGTGATTGTGTCAACGTCGCCGGAATGTTCCAGGTCCTTGATGTTGTTATATCATATTAAGGGCAGTCAGCTCACCCCTGAGGCCAAGGCCGGAAGTAAACAATGATGACAACAGTGTCGCTACCTTAGAAAGAAACTTACCCTAGTGAGAAGGCAAAATCAAAAATGGGGGAGAGGGCAATGAGTTGGAATAAAACCCAAGGGCTACTTTGCACTTTACTAAAGCTCGATAAATTAGTTGGGGAATCAATCAAGGGGGCTTCAGCAATGTTCATCACACCAGGCAACATAAAACCAGTACATTTGAAATTATTATCACTTACATGCCTGTGAATTAATCACCACCCCGAGGTGGATAACTTTTGAAACATGTAATTAGCATCTATGGGACAAGAACTAAGCGTGATTCAATGAGAGGGATACGTGTGAGTAAAGTGAATGAGATAGAATTATTTACATGTTGAAGCATATGAATAACGGCAAGTCCATCAGCCATCCTAAGCTAGCAAAAGTTCAAATCGTAGTTTCAATCCCCCTCATCGCTCTCTTGCTCTCGAATATCGAATATTTGATAACTCGCTAGTAACCTTCTAGGACTAGCACACATATATTATAACAACTTCAACCGGGCTACTACCTCGCTCCCTTCCCCGTATGATATGTGGTGTGTCAGTTCTACACCCGGTCATGAGGATTGTCCCCCGGGGCGTGCGACTCATATGGATACCTACGGTCTACATGTCTACGGCGACGCAACACAGCCAACCTACGGGCGTTATAGGGGATGAGACAACATCTCGATACCATTCCCGGTACATTGGGGTCATAGTTGACCATGGTGCTTTGCGCCCTTTCTGCGACCTGTATCACGAGGCATAAGGAAAGGCAAAGAGAAACCCCACCCAAGACCTTCTGCTCGAGAACTGGTCGAGGACGGAGTATCCATCTGGGAGACGTCGCCATGTCCCAACAAACTAAAGACATCACCCTACCCGAACCCGAGCATTCTCGCCCGATAACGGACCCTCGATCGAAACCATGTTTCTTGTTCGTCCCTGGGGTAGTGTCTCACCATGATTATTGATCCTAGGGGAAATGTAGGACCTACGGCGAGGCCGTGGCAGTTTAGAAACCCGATCTTGGTAGCAGAGAGGATCTCCATCCCGCGACTGGGGTCATCTCACTCTTCTGGCCCTCCCACGTCGTGATCCCAAAGCACCCAGACCAAGAAGTACTCGCCTCTTGTCCCTGTGTACATGTATGTATCGACAGAACTAGAAGGTCAACCCCCTTCCAGGTTCTCACCCAAGCCGGTAGTTCCGTATCCGTTCTACTCAGTGATTAGCTCTGTCTCTATGAAACACCTGCCCCCCATTCACATTCCAATTTCTTTCCCAATGCAGACAGACATATACCCACTCTTGACTCGCCACACTGGCTCAAACACGATCGGAGCAAGCCCCGAAAATCAAAACCACAAATCCACCTACCTTATCCTCTCAACTAACTACCCACATACATCCACACTCACATCCGCATCCACACACACCATCGGCATTCACCCGTCCATGAATGACAGCGGGCAGGCGGGATCTCAAGGATCCTCGATCTGACCCCCGCCCGACCTCATCACGATATCACTCTGCATCTCAACACTTTTCTTTACTGCTCAGCAGTCCCACACCCACCCATCCACATCCCGAGACCCCATCCAGAACATCCCATCCCACACCTAAACATTCCGTCCCACATCAAACATCCCACATCTTCCCACCTACGTGATTACTGGTACTAGTACTGGTGTACTAGCAGTAAGCCCAACCTCCCAGGCTTCCAGCCAGCCAACTTCCCACTGGTGCCTTGCAGCGCGGCGGCCCCCTTGCAGGATAGAGTCACAGTTCCTGATAACGCCATGCCGCGGGTCCCGCGCCCCGGGACTGGGGAAGGTATGTAGGTACATACGAGCCACGCGGTATGGAATACGGGTACGGGATACGGGATACGGGATATTTTACTTGGAGAGATTTACTTGGAGAGTGATTCAAGAAGATGATGATGATGAAGAATAAGGAAGGATGTTGGATGGGAGAATGTGGTCTTGTAGCTGGCTTGTCGTGGTATGAAAGCGTGTCTGTCAATGGTCTGTGATGAAGATGATTGTCCTTTGATGTATCTACGTAAGCTTGTCTACAAGTGAGCACCCGGACACTAGGCTTCGCTTGGCCTGGTCTGAGAGGCCGGTGATGAACTGCACAAGACACATAAGATTAAGATTTTATAGCAGAGGAGTGCGATAAAGCTGGTCAAGCTTGCGAGGTGGCGGTATGCAGCCATGCCATGACAACCAGGAGCGAAGGGCAGGCATGGAATGCTAGGGGGAGGGGGGGTGTGGCTGTTGTTCTCGAAGCTTTCCCCTTGGAGATGTAGCCCAGCCAGCTTAGACACCTACCTACCTGGCTTACTGCGCTCCTTCACATTGAACGGGGATTATCACGAAGGGTATGCGAGCCGCGCCATATCGTGGCGTGTCATATCGCCAAGGAAGGGAAGAAGGGAAGAGAAGAAAAAAAGAAGAAAACGAGGATGATGCAAGATACACATTCGGGAACACAGGATGGAAAACGTGGGGGTTGTTGGTTCTGTGTGCTTTTCGTTCAGACGGGAAGTTCACGATATCGGTACGGTACTTGGTTCCGGGTCGACGACACGCGGACCATCCCGCTTTCCTCGGTATCCCCTGCCCGACGCTGACACATGTAGTGTACTGTACTTGGCTTGCGTGCTGAGGATCGATGCAAGAATCCCTTCATCTTCTGGCGGTGGAGACGAAGTGGGTTGACGTTGGAGGTTGACAAGATGGCTTGGGGAAAGGGTGGGGTTGGGGGGGCGTGTGAGATGTGATGTTGAGGGGTGAGGTTGTTGATGTTGAAGTTTTCCAAGCGAAGCATACACTCAGAGTAGAAAAGAGTTCTGACGGACGATGCAGGGAAGCGGGGTGCATTACAGCTTAACAAAGTCAAAAAAACAGTTGCTCATGAGCTATAATCCGCGCGAAGGGCAGACTGCACAAGCGCTGGCGTTAGAGCTTGTCCTGCTTCGTTATGATCTTCCCAATTGGGATAGGTAGCTCTCTTCAATAGGCAAGTGTTTAACTGGACCCTTCACGGGAACCCGGATCACCACGCATCACCTATGAAGAAGCGACGAGGTCCCCACGCGAGCACGCCCAAACAAGAAGCTGTTAGAAGGACGTCGGGAAAGAATTCTTGATCAATGACGTGATTTCTCCCGCTGTCTTATCCCCCCGCTTGGCGGTTGAGTTTTCAGGACGTTGATGGGGGTTGAAGAGGCTCGTGAGAGGTTTTTGTGTCTTTTTGCTTTACCCCCGGCCGTCAGATGTAAATGCAAGGGACAGGATCGGGGGTGGCTGTGCTGAGGAAGCGGTATCGTGTCTATCGTTGTGTAGTCATAGAATCTCAAAGTGACATCTCCAACCCCCAAGACCCGAAACCTCTTCTTCCGAAGCGCGCGTGCCTCTCAATGAGCACCAGCAGAGACCCGACGCCAAGCACTCGCCGCGGCCCGCCTTGGTATCTTTCGCTACCATTTCCCACGTGAGAGGTACAGACAGTACCGTGTCCGACACACACACGAGACAATAAGGGGAAGTTCGTTGTACGAGATGCAGCAGTGCGAGCACGACGGCGTGGGCTCACATGCATGCTATGCCCTTTGGTGCCTTGGTTCCCTCGACCTTGGCAGGCCGCGTGGTGGTTGAGGATGGGGTCGAACTAATAAGTACTCATAGAAAGAGACAGAGACATAGACAGAGACCAGACAGAGACCGGCTCGGCAATGCAGAGTGCTAGAGACACGGCTTGAAATTAATCACAGCACAGCCCGTCATCCTTGTGTGACGGAGACGCTGACGGCCACGGGTTGTGCAGGCCGGCGGTCTGTCAAGAGTTAGATACGAGGGGTTCGTGTTGGTTCATCACTGACGGGAGAGGCCGCTCTTCTCAACTTCGAAGGGTAAAACAGGTGTTATTCTTCGGTAGCGTTATGAGGTTGTCAGAAGAGGGGGAGTTTTACCAAGTTAGGTGAGTGGCAGACTGGTAGTGGCGTGTTCGTCTCTGGATCACTGGGCCACGCGCGTGAGACCTCCCGCTGCGGTTCATGCCGAGGTTCATCAGCTTGGTGCCACCGTTGTGCAGTCCTGGATTTCGCGCCGTGTTTGAGGTACAATGCAAGCCGGGTCATCGGCGCCCCGAGTCGGTCGGTACCTCTGGCATTCGATTCGAAGAAGTATCAGACAAAACCCACCAGACAGACGTCCACAAAGCCACCGAAAAATGCGGTTCCGTCCATGGATGAGCGAGACATTGAGATTCACCTCAAACGGCCGCGATGAACTATTCGGCCTCGGTCTCCGCCCACCCTCGTTTTTCTGCTACATAGTACTCAGTAATACATCCGAGTCTCTCTCCGTCCCAGTGAAAAGTCCTGATCGTCCCGGCGACTTGATGTTTGAGGTGTGGTGATGTCGGTGGCTCGGTGGTGACCTTTGGGTCGACTTCGGTTGCCTACTCGGGGATCGCCCCTATTCGTGGCAAGGGATCGACAAGATCTGCTGCATTATGGGGGATCAAGGCATCAACAATTGACTTCTCGGGCGAATTAACGGGTCAGAGAGGAGAAAAAGAGATCGAAAAGTCCAACTTTGGTCCTTTTTCTCCCCTTTGCCGGGTTTGAGGCACACAACCGTTCGAACCCCTTTCCCATGAGCCCATCTCCCATCCGTCCCTTCTTTTGACCCCCATCTGTCAGAACTTGATGCGTGAAAGTGGCCGTGGAAAGCGCCGACTGGCCGGTGCATTTGAGGATCGGGTGTTGCGTAAGAGGAACTTGTTAACGGGCAACGGAAGTGTCAAAAGTGTCAAAAGTGCTTGTCAAGTGGACTTTGTGAAGTGGAACTCGTCAACGTCCGACGACCGACTGCCGGAAGCAATGACACCCTGACCATGACACTGTTAATTGAACCGTCAACTGTCAACCCGTCAACTTGTCACGAGAGCCTCAACTCAAGGACATAGCGGGAAAACACAGTTGACAAGCGGCACAAGAACTCCACAAGTCCCCTAAAGTCATCGCCAATACCGCCCCCAAAAGCAGACACATGTGTGTTCCCCCACCGTCGGGTCAAGTTGGGGGGAACAAACTGACAGCACGCGCGGCGCTGGGCAAAGCATGATTGTGGTTTGTGCTGATGGATGAACCGCGCCGCAACCCAACACCAGAGCTGCAAGCAAATCCCTTTGTTGTCGAACTTGGCTCTCGGTGACAGAAGCGGGTTAGAGAGAAAACGCACGCCAAGACGCGGGGAGACCGTGCATCTCAGACACAAGCGCGAAGGAAGAAAGAGCTCGCTGTCAGATGTGTGTGTGTGTGTGTGTGTGTGTGTGTGTGAGAGAGAGAGAGAGAGAGAGAGTGAGAGAGAAGAGGGAGAAAGCGTGTGAGCCAGGAATCGAAACCTTGCCCGAGACGGAAAGGCGCCTCTTGCTGCGGGCGATTGCAACGTTCCATTTTTGACCACCTCCAATGACCCCAACTGACGGAGAGTGCCGTCGGCGAACAAGCAACCGCAGTTGGCAGTGAGAAGCGAGCTTTGGGGGTTTGCTGGGGAAACGGAGGAATTATCAAGCTGATAAACTCATCAATGATAAGATAGTGCACTTCAATAGTTCCTCATTGACAAGCTTTGTGAATGTTTCCATTCCGTTGACCAGTGTCGTGGATGAACATATTAGTTGCCCACCTTCACAAGGCCGGGTGACTGACGAGTGGGAGGGCCTCGTGGGCGTCGAATTAATTAGTGCATTCCCCCTAAAACCGGTTAGCAAACGAGTGAGCTGAATGACAGGCTAGTGCTTGAGATGGCGTAAAGCTTGGTACGCGGGAGGGACAGAGGAGCGCAGTGCATGCATACACGACTCCCGCTTCTCACTCAAAACCCGGCCTGCGGCTGGGTCGGCCTCCCTTCCTCGGGAGTGGGAGTGAAACCGGTTATCATGAACGAGGTTCATGGGTCGAAATGTTAGTTATCGGGAGAGAAGAGCTGCACTAACTAGATGATAACTAGCCTGGCTCGGCTTGTTTTCGTGTGCGCGTGTTGGTTCTCGACATAACTAGCGAAGTCCCGTCGCGTACTATGTGTGTAACTAGCGTAATGTTGCCGAGGTTGGACATTCTCTCAATTGTTTGCTGCGCAACAATGGCGCGGGCACCCACGACGAATTAACGTTGATGTTGGCATAAGCTTAGCCGTTTTTTTTTCTGCCACATCTCTGGGCTTTGCTTGGGGTTGCTTGGGCCTGTTTAGGCCTGTTTAGGCCCTCGGCATTGTTCAATGGGTGTTTGTCGCGTGCGGCCAATGACAAGCGAAACCGTCCCTCGGGTCAACCCCCCGAACGGGTGAAGCGTTCGCTTGCGATTGCAGGGTTTCCGTTGTCCAGCCAAGCAGCGTGCAAAGGCGGTCAGTGGCTTGCTTCATACCCTGAGCCAAAATCTCCAACAAAACAGAAAAGCCTCCTATGTAATGTCTCTGTTTCGGTCTCTGTTGGTGTTGTTGCTGGTGATGGCTGTTCCGGCGATTCTGGGAGGCTGAAGAACGAGCAGTGCCCCCGCAAGCTCATCGTCTGAAAAGACCTTGTCTGTCTCACAAAAACGTCGATCGTTCAGCGCGGTCCGTGACAGCCATGCAACGGTGCTGGTGATTCGCCGCCTGGATCTCAGGGATCAACACCACAACCACCAGCTGAGGGCGCTTACGGTTGGATCGCCCAGCCTGTGGAAACACCCGATCCAACATCGAGCAGGCAGCAGATGTCACACATGATCTCAGGACCTCGAACGGTTGGAGCTCTGTTGATGGTGGTTGATGAGGAGCTTCGTTTGATGCCCCCTTTTGCTACCGAGATTTGAGAAGTCGTTGGCTGTTGCGAGTTGAACAAACATAAGTGACACCGTCCCCGAATCTCGGAGGAAGTGCCCGGGTCAACGATACCCGACCGGGGGTCTGACCCCCATGTTGTAAAAAAGCGACCCCCACTACGAAGTCCCCGAAGACGTTGAGGGAGTTCGCGGTGATCAAAACGGCGATATGTACGGCCGAGGAGTTGATTTTGTGTGGTTGAATTCCACGATGCTCACAATGCATGACATAATTCTTGAAACAAACGTTTTGCCTATGGCAGTACAATGCCGTGTTTCGGTGTTTCAATGTCTCGGTGTCGCTCAAACCCACAAGGTCGGAGTTTTTAGTGTGAGGCGGTTCCTTGTGATTTTTTGATACCAAGACGGAGCAACTGCTCAAATCTCCGTCCAGCGGCCAATGTGTCCTGGGCGAGTTCAGGCGGAAGACGACGGACTGCTTTACAATATATGCCAAATCGAAGCTAATGGGGGCCCAAACGTGGCGAAGATAACGAAGCGCCCTGATGAACACAAGGGACCCCTTGTATTTTTTTTTTCAGGCACATGTGTCGATTTGAGATTCTAGATTTGAGCCATGTGTCGCTGTTGAAAGGGGAACATGCTTGAATGGGTCTCCCGGCGTCGGCGCACAGCGAATATCCACTTCTGGATTCCGGTTCTCGGCTCACACCCCGAACTGCCGGCTGTTGCCCGAGAGTACAACGTTCGTTGGAGACGCGAGGAATTCAATATCGAAACTGTTGATTGAAGGCAATTTTGAATGGCTTCCCGCCCTCGGCGTGTATTCTCTTGAAGCGTTAGAGACCCTCTTTTCGGTGGTATAAAAATATCGAGACTTGATCGCTCCGGGGGACACCGGGATCCTCGGTCAGATCGGCCATGACCGCAGTGATTTTCGCCCCTGGGCCGATTCCAAAGTTTTGGGGGGCTGATAAGCAATCACGAAATCACTCTATCGTCGAAGCTTTTGTGGAAACCTTCATCGAAGCATTGGGTGGAGTCCGATTGGGCCCCTGCATCGCCGGCAACGGCAGTGGCTTCTGATGAACGGCAGCCTGTTGAGAGACGACGGTGGGTTTCGTTTGACGGAGATTGCGCTCTTGTCGAGGGGTTCGTCGCTCGTACGAGATCCCGACTCCATTCTGCCGCCATGGCGGTTGCGCTGTCAGCCAAGCTCCCGGCAGGCTCCGAGAGACCCCCGAGGAGAAGCAGCGTGTCAAGCTCGTTCTTCCCGTCGCTTCTCGGGTCCCGCGGGCGATGGGGGATTCCAGGATTACCGGACCATCTTGCACTTGAAAGATTGCGACACTGATTGCTGATTGCCGGCATAGCGAAGCATCCAGGGCCGCACCAGTTCGTGACAAGGAGGTGAGGCCAGGCCGCCAGAGTCGATCAAGGGCGATGCGTCAAAATGAAGTGCGCTCCCGAGCCTCATGAGGCAAGTCGTGGAAAACGCTTCGGTGATGGTTACCCTCTTTTGCTGGCCCTGCATCTTGTCGATGCGGGCGTGTCCGAAGCCTTGGCCCTTCGTTGCAAGGGACGTGTAAAAGCTACACCCCCAAAAATACATCCCCCATGACACCCGAGATACAGAAACGTCGGTGTATGATTTGGAAGCGTGGACCCCCACCTTACGCACATCCAACGACCATGGCGTTGTTTCGCGTGCTTCCCATGCCGTCTATTCACCCCCGAAGTGTCGAACTTGGAGCATTCTTTCGATTTTTTAGCAGGCTGCTGTTTCCCGCGCTCCGCGGGCGACGAAATGAGAAAGGAGTTTTGCATCTAGAAGAGTAGGGGAAGAGGGGCTAGGACACGCGGGCTGGTGCGGAGAGGGCAAGTCGTTGCAAAGATCGCCATCTTCAAATCCCCTAACTGTGTTCTGGGTAAGGTCACGCTCGTCCGATAACTGTGAGGGGCCGCTGGTCGCTGAAGCGAAGACCCTTGTGGGCTCTTCATACCCCATCGGGTGGGGCGCATTTCTGACCTAAACTGAGAATGCCGATACGATACCGAGGTTACGCAAACGATTTTGATACGATATGATGTACTAGTAAGGCGTAGAAAGTCAGGAAACCATGGGAGTGAGTTTGGGCCTGCTCGTCTATCGGAATGAGACCGGAAACAATCAACACTGAAAAGCAATGCTCGAGCCGAAGAGCAAAAACGGCGTTTCTCCGAGTGTTCGTTCGACTCGAGGAGGGGAACAAGATTCGTCGATGGGTTTGATGAAGGAAGGGAGAGGGGCAAAGCCGCTAAATGATCCACAGCCAGGACTCGTCCAATGAGAAGGGTTGCACTTTCTTTCCCCAGGTTCCACGGAGCCACGCTGAGGCAAGATCCCGGCTGAGCCCGGGCATCGAGCCTGCCCATCAGCTTTTCCTCTCAGTGTGCTTCGAAGTCGTGGGTCCCCACCTTTGTGAACTCCACTTTTCCTCTGCGGCGGAGGAATCGCTTCGGATGATGGAATCCGCTGCAAAATCTCGTGCTGCCTTTCCTCTTCGCGCAGCACTCCAGCAATTCCCTGCAATCGGCCACAGTCTCAATTTTTTTCTTGTCCCTGGTGTGCGCAAGGATACCGATGTTCTGGCGTCGTTACAGGGGCAGTTTTTAACTCTCTTCAAGCAGACCCGCGAAATTTTCGGCGCCTCTCTTTTCGTCTCAAGCGAAGCCCAGCGTTTATGGCATGGCTTCACCCGAAATCGCTTCCTATCGTGCAGGTCCATAGAATCCACCCGGTATCAAGGACAAGAATTGAATCGCTCCGGGCTTTCCTGCCCTCGCCTTATGGCTCCTGCTCTCCGCGAATGTTCCTGGGCCTCGGTGCGGCATTTCAGAAAGCTCTTAACATACGGATACACAGTCCTGCTGGGTGAAACTTTGGCTGCAGTGCTGACAAGCCTGGAGTCCGTCAGCCTGTCGCTCTGTTCCCCGAAGTCGAGTCGAACGGTCAAGAGAAATCGCATCTCATCAGCAATCCCGTCCCGCGCCTCCCACGGCGGCCCCGGTCGAGTGGGAGGTGGCCAGGGTTTGCGCCGATGGAGGGTGTGGTGTGTGGGCCGATTGAACCTGGAAAACCCCCCATCCCCTGCCCTGTAACCCTCCCATCACCTGTCGCCCGCTCAAATTCCCGATTCCCAGCCGTTGCACCAGTCAAGGGCCGCCTCCGCCCCCGCGAGCCAGTGGGCGAGAGGGGTACCGAGGGAATGTACTTGTGGTACCTCGTTGTACTGCGGTACTGCGGTACCAGCCCGTCCCTTGCCCACTAAAAAGGGGGGGCCTTGCTGGGGGACTGGGGGACATGGGCCGAAGACGCTCGCGCACACTGCGCTAACTTGGTAGCGTCCAGAAACGCCCCATTTCAAAACACAAGCCCTTCCCACCCACATAGCCTTGCCGAAGCCCATGTTCCAAGCTTCTCTTTACCTTCCCTTTTCTCTCCCCCCTACGAACTATCGTGACTCGTGCCCATTGTTTTGGGACCGGAGTCCTTACATATTGACTTACAACTCGCACACAGCACTCCACTGTTGTCCATTGGAGGTCGGGTCTTGCTTGGAACAGCATATTACTCACTTTTCGCCCACCTCGTCTGGATTCCTAAGTATCGGATCCACTCTCACGCGACGAGACACCGGCTTTCGAACGACGAATAGCCTCCCTGTACTCGGCCAACTCGACGACGATACAGCAGGACCGAACGTGGCACAGACGGAGGACTAGATCTCACCGCCAACTTTTATTTCCAGTCTTTCGCTTGAGCGGTCTCCAAGATGACTGCTCCCATGAACACCCCGGCGCCGGCCGTGGCCAAGGACGCCGCATCGGCGAGGAAGCGCCGGAGAAGGGCCCCCGCCGGCGGGGCCGCGGATGACTGCTTCACTTGCGCCAAGCGGAATGTCAAATGCGACAGGAGGAGGCCGTACTGCTCACAGTGCTTGGAAATTGGCAACGAGTGCTCCGGCTACAAGACCCAACTGACATGGGGCGTCGGTGTGGCCAGCCGTGGCAAACTACGCGGCTTGTCGCTGCCCATCGCGAAAGCACCCCCCGTCAGCTCCGCCAAGACGGTCAAGTCACCATCGACAGTGCGTGCCCGAACGGGCTCTGTGAACTCGACAGGGCAATGGCCAGCAGAGCAGGATGAGCGGGCGGTCCGGGAAGAGACGGAAGTCAAGATGGAGCTGGATCACAGGAGGAATCCTTCGGTACCGATGACGACGACTCACTTCCCCCCTCCCTACGACATGTCGCAACACCTCTCTCCAACCGACGCAGCGCCACCACCCGGCTGGACTCACATCCCTTTCTCGTCGAGCATGTCCCCGACTGACGCATCGAGATTCCAACCACGGCCGCTGCACATTCCTGTGTCCCCAGTCGGGGATATGATGCAGCGGGATATGATCCAAACGCCCATGGATTCGATCAGCGAGGTGGATTACATGTCGCCCATTGCTCACTCTTATCCGCGGGAGGACGTCCCTGGCTTTATCCACAGCCCAATGGGCTATGAAGGGTTTCCTACGCATGCTTCGCCGGGAGCCCAAAGCCCTGTGGCCGTGGCCGCCATGATGATTGAGCAAACACGGGCACCCGCGCCATGTCCCAGCTTGGTCTATGCCCCTTCCGAACCGGCCTCGAGTCTTCACTCCCACCTTTCCCACATGGACAACATGGAAATGCAGCTGAGCCGCAAGATGCCCCACGAATGTGAGGTTTTGGGTGAGTTATACATACGCACGCACGCCCACTATAACGGTCAACATGGTGTTGTATCCTCCGTGAAATAAGCTTGCTAACCTGGAACTGTGAATAGTGCCTGGCACTCCCGACTTGGACACATATAGCTCGAGCGCCCAGTCGCATGGTCCGTTTTGGGCCTCTTCGTGCGGGGATGATGAATCCGTCTCACAAAGCGTCCCCGATCGGCACTCTGCGCCGTGGCCCGCCTCGTTCCCGTCACAGTCCCCGTCGCCTGTGTTGCAGGTCAGCCCGGACCTCATCACCAAAATGCCCTTCTTCATGGACTACTACGAAAAGACCATCTGTCCCAACATGGTCTTCATCGACGGACCCAACAACCCGTTCCGGGAACAGATCCTCCGCCTCGGTACCAGCAGCAGGAGCTTGCAACACGCCATCTGCGCTCTCGCCGCGTGCAATCTGAGGATGAAGAGGAGGCTGAGCCGTGGCCACCACGGCCGGGATGCTGGTGAGAGGCAACTAGATATGAGCCCGATCGACAGCGGATCCGACGTGCAGCCCACCGACCAATCCCTCGCTGAGGAGTACCAGCACCGCAATCTCGCTGTCCGCCTGCTGAACGAGCAACTCAACGACGCCGACAAGTCGACGCATGATTCCGTTCTGGCCACAATCCTGTTGCTATGCCACTACCGCATGGCCGAGTCTGGTGTAGCCAAGTTTCAGACGCAGTTTGCGGGCGTGAAGAAGATCCTGGGCTTGCGGCGGATGTCGCCTTACCCGCCATCGCGGGATTCCGCGTGGATGGAGGCGCTGTTTATGTACTTTGACTCTGTGGCTGCGAGCATCAACGACAGGGAACCACAACTCAACACGACGTTTTACGGGGTCTCGCCAGATACGCAATTATTGCCCGCGGGCTCTGAGAATCTTGTCGGCTGTGACCGCGAGCTTTTCAAGACGATCAGCAAGCTCGGCCGGCTCAACCTCCTTTCCCAGCACCGCCCCGTACAACAACTTATCACATCCCCTTCGCTACCTCGGATCACCGCTTCCGCCCGACCAACATCCCCTCCCGGCTCACAATTCAAGCCTCCATCTCTCCTCAACGGACAGGACCACCATCACCAACACCACCACCATCAAAGCATCTTCGGCGGACTCCCCCACCCCATCAACAGCAGCGTACGATTCGACGGCAACGGCTACCCCGCGCCCACCCTCGAAGACGACGACGTGCTGGGCTCCGGCTCAGTCCCACAGCAGCAGCAGCAGCAAGTCCAGTCCCCAACCGCCTACGACGACCCACGCAGCGTCTTCTGGCGCGAATGGAAAGAAGCCCGCCAAGCACTCCAAACTTACGAATTCGACAACGCCCGCGTACGCGCCTCTCTTACCACCCCACCACAACCCTCCGCTTCCTCCGCAACTTCCCCCGTAGGCTCCATGTCCTCCTCCCTCCCACCCGTGCAACCCACCGGCAGCCAAATCCGCGACCTCGGCTCCCTCAGCGAAGCCTTCCGCTACGCGGCCCTGCTCTACACCGAACGCCTCGCCAGTCCCAACGTCCCGTCCAACCACAACAACTTCCGCAACCTTGTCAGCCAGGTCGTCTACTACGCCACCAGTCTTGAGGCCGGCAGCGCCGCGGAGAAATTCTTGCTCTGGCCGTTGTTTGTCGCTGGCAGCGAGTGTGTCAATGAGCTGCAGCAGGGGATCGTCCGGTCCAAGTGCCGCGAGATTATGGCGCGTAGCGGGTACATGAATAACTTGGCTGCGCTGGAGGTGTTGGAACGGTTGTGGGCTGGGAAAGGGGGTGTGCAGCAGCAGGGGGCGGGTAGTCATCATCATCCTCAGAATAGGATGGGAGGGAATGGACGGGGTGGGCCGTTCAATTGGGCTCAGTGTATCGGCGGGCCGGGAGTGGAAGTGGAGTGGATCATATTTTGAGTTTATTTCGTCTTCTATTTTCTTTCTTCTCTTATAAATTTCCCTTTTTTTTCTTGGTGTGTTTACGGGGTGACACATATACAAACGACATGACGAGTGTACAAGCAAAGCAGGCGGGTGGGTGGTTGTTTCTTTACGGTGTCTGTTTATCTCTCTACCACGCTTTTCCGGTTTTTGGTTGTTACGTTGCGACTTGGAGCGGGCTTTCTCCGTATCTCGATTTTATTTTTACGTTTTTCTTTGGGATCAGCAGCGGCCGACGACTTTCCTTCTATTTCTATATTTCCCCCAACCCACTTGTATATTATATCATCAACACACACACACAAGCGCGCGCATACCCTGGACGGTTCGGCTTCTATCTATCTATCTTCCTTCAACAACTGGAATGAATGCATGTATCTTGGGCGCTGAGGCTCTTGTGTCTATCCAATTTCCTTTACTACACTATGTGCGCGACATAACACAAGGAAGGACAGGACTGAACGGAAAAATAAAACAGCAGGCAAACAAGCAAGCCCTTGATTCCACCCAAACGTTCCAGTTGACATTGCATTGCCTGTGACCCCATCCCCGTCCCCATCGTCCCCCCTGTAGTCCGGTGAGTGAAGCGAAAGTGGAAGGGGAAGCACGAACTCAAAAAAGTTACAAGGCTTGCTACCATGCATCGCTTCCCCGGGTTTTGCAAATTAGCTTAATTTTTTTAGCAACACCCGATTACTTTGACGCCCCTGTGTGGGGTTAACCCGTTCCCAGCCGAGCTGGGGTATCTGGTGGAGGTTTGGTGAGGTGGTCTGTGTGATTTCTCTCCAACAACCCAACGTGCCAACTCAATTCCCATCTGAGATCTGAGCGGCCTGTTCATTGATGACCATATTGCCTTAGTAGTGTACATCAGAGTTCTTCATTGAAAGTACAGAGTAATCACCATCCCTGGCCCTTGGCTGACCCGCGAGATCCCGGCTTACCAGTACCATGGCCTTCGCTGGCCCCCTGGTTGATACTCGGCCGGGGTTGGGTTTAGGGTAGTGAGCTCGAGTTCGGTTTTGTCTAGGCTGGTCGTGGAACACGGAAAGCCCATACTAGAACGGTGTTTCTGATCTAACACAACATTAACAAGACAGACAGCCATGTGCCGGATCTCAGTTCACGTTGGTTAGTTTCTAATCACGTCTCGGAGGAAAGGGGGAGAAACTGAAAGCGGGCACGGACACGGCACGGGCAGTAATCGCTGTTATCGGCTTTCTCCGTCCAGCGGTGCATATCAAGCATCCTGGGGGGGTTGATGAGGCTTTGGCGATGGGTTTCTCAACACTACACGGGATGTACATGGCCGATGTACACGGCTGTACCTCCCCAGCATGCTCACGACCAACACACACATCCATGACTTACTTACCAAGCAGGCCGACATATCCCCAGGGGCGGACAAGATATCAAGGAACATTGCATGCATGTTCCGTACGTCCAACACGCCCTCCCGCACGCACGCCCGCCCGCAACTCGCTTCAAACGCAGTTATAGCAGCAGGGGGTTTCCCGACATATGCGGAGAAGCGAAGAACTCCTTTTCTTCCCTGCTGACCCTGACTTACCCGACACGACCCGACCCTCTCTCGCTCGAGCGTTGATTACCGGGTTGAAGTTTTCGGGAGGTGGGGAACTCTTGGCCAGGGAAGGGAAGCCGTTTGTGTCTGGTCGTCTTGGATCTTCTCCTCACTTGGAGACAAATGGAGACAACCCTCCCCCAAGTACTGTACATCCGTGACTTGACTTAGGTACATACAGGGTGGACAAGGTGCGGTCAAGATCGGACAGCCGTTGGCTTGCTGAGGGACCTTACCCCTGGTTGGCGTTGCTTTGCAGAATGGTTCTGTGCACATCTTGCATTGCGTGCAGGAGATGACTGAGGATTGATACACCGAAAAGACAACACTCTTTTTGTGAGCTTCCCGAAACGCACTGCTGAACCCGAGTCCACGGCTGGGCCGGTTGAGACGGCAGTTATCTCTCTCCCTTCGCTTCCCCTTTCTCTTGTCTTTCTTTCCCGGTCCTGGAAATGGAGGCGAACGGTGGAGAAGAAGAAGAAGAAGACGATCCATGCTCGCCACACGGAGAGCCTCTCCACCAAGCGATGTGTGATCGCCTCTTGTTTGAAGAAAACGTTGAGGGTGGAGAGACCAGACCAGCCATGCCGTGGCCCGTGGTCTCATCAAACGACACGAACTCGATAGATAATTCTCCACCTTGGTTCTTCAAGTGCCGATGAAACTGGGGCGGCCTGCGACGTTGGTCCACGGGGCTGGCGGCAAGCGAGGTTTGCAGGACCATGTGGTGGATGTCAACAGCAAGCGAAGCGTTTTTTTCGTTTCCCTTCATCTCTTGCCCCTCTTTCCCTTCATGATTGCGGTCCAGACTGATGGACGTATCATCAAATCATATGGTGTCTAGGAAGAACGTGACAGTGAACAACAACAGTAAGGAAGTTTGTGGGAAGGGACATGGCAACCCCAACGGCAACGCTCGACAAGGCAGTTCCGTCATGACACCACCCCCAACGACACCGAGATAAGACACCATTGTCAACCCTTTCGACCATGCGGCGTTCATCTTGGCGACTAGCCCTTGACCCCAAGGTGGACTGGCACGGATAGCGAAAAGATCACCTTCTTGAAGACTTCTAGAAGGTGAAGCTCATTGCGAGTGAGGCTGTGCAACAGGATGTCACACACCCTGTTCTTTCTTAATGTCATTCTCCTGCCCCCTCTTCTCGCCGTCCTTGCAGGAAGAAAAATTTGTCGTTCGCTTGACTTTCCCCTTCCCCTGCTGCTGCCGCCGTCTCCCACCCCTGTCAAGATCGGAGCGGGATGTCGCTCGACTAGGCAAGTCGTTACCAGTCGGGCGGTGAAGGGGGGATGGTGGCGGGTGGAGGAATCAGGCACGCGCATCAATGAGATAGTTGGAGATATGGGAGATGAGGGGAGATGAGTGATGAGAAGAGAGGGGGCAGGATTTGAGAGAAGCTAACGCATCTCGCATGCCCCCCAAGAGAGATATGCAATGCATCCAAAGTCAAGTTCGGCTTGGGCTGGCTGGCCGTTGCCCAGGGTGGAGAGACAACACGCTGCTGCTGCTCGGACATGAGCCGATTCTGACGAGGGGACGACGGGCCGCGCTAGGCTCGAGAAGGAAGGAAATCGGGTGTTGGGGAAGTTTTTGGCTGTCAAACCGGGATGGGAGACGAAGAAAAAGAGGCACGAGAGACGGAAAGCAGAAACACGAAAACGCGGGGTTGACATCGCTTGGCTGCGGACCGCGATGCGTGGCTTGCGTCGTGGAAGTTGGGGGCGTGTGGTTTGTGTCGGCTTCGGGCTCCGCGGGATTATGGCCGCACTGGGGCGCCCCCTTGGCCAATAGCAAGCTCGGGAAATCAACACAAAGTGCTGCAATCACGACAAACCTCGCCCAGCTAGAGCAACCTGACAGGATGGAGGTTGCGTGGAACTGATGATATCCGTGCGATATGAGAATGTCTCGGAGGTAAACTCGAACCAAGGAATAAGTCATATGGCAATGCAAGAAATACAGGGGTAGGGTTAGGGTCTGTTGGGGGTTGAGGGTTGCGGAGGGTTAGGGTTAATGAGAAGATTCAGGGGCGAGGTTCACTATATCACAACAAAAATCACAAAGAAAAACCACAGTAAATAGCAGCTAGTTGTTCCAGAGCCCCTTCACCGCCGTGGGCATTTCATTGTACCCATGCGCTCCGGTCTCATCTCATGTTGAAAACCTGCAAACCAGCCCTCCCCCTCTCCCATAGCTCCTGTAGCCAGGCAAGGGCGGACTACGAAGCGGTAAATGAACACGTATGCGAGTTATATCCTACTCATAAAGTAGCCGTGGATTAGAAATTATGTTCTACGACGGCAGGGCATCACAGAACATGATAGCGACGGCACCGTAGAGTCATCGTCGGCACTGTGGGAGCCTTCAACCAAAAATGGCAAAGACGAAGGACAAGGAAAATTCAAGTTCTCGCCTGTCACTGCCCTCGAACTATTTTGCTTTAGCATTACCCCATAGGCAGTGCAACAACATCTAGAATTCACCGAGTGCAAAGCAAAGTCGCCTGAACGGCGAGTAAGCCTCTCAATGGTCTGGGGTAAGCAGTATCGGAGCGCCGTTTGGACAATCGGCTAGCACAGGCAGTGGCGAGCCTATGATATTGACCGAGGAAACGTTGTAGACTTCAATACGAGTTTCTTTCCCTGGTTAAAATAGTTGTGAATCAATTCCCGAACCTGGTAGACCGTATTCTCCTCTCTTCAACTGTATGAACTGAGACAACGTTCTCGGGCCGTAAACATCGACCTAATGTAAGATAACTCCAGTCCTGCCCTTATTGATGTTTGGCTTATGAACACCAGTTGTTTACGATTCAGAATTAGGTTTTCTTGTCCACAAGTTTTTGGTTAGTAACGCCGTATTTAGCGGTAGCCCCTTGATAAGTAATTGCAAGTAGGAAAGCATATTGCGAGGTATTATCAACTGTGTGAACTGTGTTTGAGCTAATTACGTGTATTATGACTGGATTATCAATCGGAGTGTTAATTACTGTCAATTACATCTCTAATCGCGCTGTCGATCGACCATAGTTTCAATCCTACGTTATCAAATAATCTGGCTGGTGCGAGTGCCGGCGGCAAACTCAACGATTGCCAGGGCTCAAGAGTTCTCGTTGATATTAAGTCTTGTATTTTCTCTGCTCCCGGCTGAAAAGGAAGCTATCTTAAAGGATAGGAACAGGTGCTCCTCTCTGGAACTGGGTGATGACACCCCCAGCCCTATACCCAGACACATCTGAGTATAGGGACATTGGGATCTTGTACTAGTGCCTGTACACCTCAACAGTAGTTGTGTAAAGACGCCTTAGCCGTGTGAATGACAAGGATTCCACGCTCCCCCAACGCCAGGGGACAGTCCCTGTGAGCCTGGTAAGGGGTCTGGACAGTTCCGCTTAGTCGGGTAGCCATCTACGGTAGGGTCCTGCCGCGCCCAGAAAGACCTCACGCCTCGTTGATCAACCGGGGATCTTGCCTATCCATGAGCCCGGGAGAACCAATTCCCTCGTAAGACCGGGCAGATTTTCGGTTCTCCCCATACGCCTGCCAGGTGGAAAAAACGAGTCCCGCCGGGGGATAATTAATCGGGAACTTGAAAGTACGGCGATGAGTGAGCTCTCGTCTAGCTTCATCATCTCCGCCAGGTTGTAACGCCGGGGAACTCAGGCTGTAGCAAATAAAGACCATTTTATCCCGAGACACTCCACGTCACCGTCCTCGGTGATGGAGCTGATCGGCGATATAGCGGCTGAGACAGCTCTGTGGTTCTAGTTAGCGTTTTTTAAGACTTCGACCTGACGTAGGAAAACTAGGATGAGGTCAAGGCATAGCTGTAAACTTTGAGACCCGGAAAAGAGAAGAACCACAGCGGCAGTATTACATCCTACTAGTACCTACTTTTGCCCGTCAAGGGGTAATTAGTTATTGTTCTATAATCTACACATCACTTTCCAGGCTCAACAACAATTGCGGCTGAAAATGTTCATGTTGACGAGGGGCTAAGAATGAAATGGAACCAATGACAGAGTCTGTCATTCGAGGCAACAGGATTCTTATTGAAATTGAAGGTATGAGTGATCAAAAATGAGCAGAGGTGGTTGTAAGTTACAACTGTGAGGCGGGCAGCTGTCAGCAGCACTTACAGCTGAACGCCAAGTGCCAGCGTTGCTTCGATAAGCACCCACCCCACTACAAATCTCATATCTTATCGGCCAATTGCTGGGAAATTTTGGAACCACGTTCAGCAAGTCAACAAAGTACTGCTAAGGTACTGCCATCGACACCAACACCTCCCACCACACCCCCCTGACCCATACCATACACATACGATGGGTCGCGAACTTCAAAAGCGCAAGCGGCGCTCGTCGCGCGCCAAGGTCACCATGCCCAACCGGCGTAAGAAGGCCCTTAACCCACGAGGCAACGACATCATCGCAAAGAACTGGTAAAGACCCATCCAACCCTCCCCCTTTCCTCAAGCGCAATGATATCATATCAGTCCATATACTAACCCCCCTCCCCCCACAGGAACAAAAAAGAAACCCTCTCCCAAAACTACACCCGTTTCGGCCTCGTCGCCAAACTCGGCAAAACCACCGGCGGCACCGCGCCCTCCAACAAATCCAACCTCCAAGTCGGCACCGACCCTCTCGCCGCCCAATCCGCCAGCCACGGCCTCCTGCAAGTCGGCGAGGTCAAAGTCGAGCGCGACCCAACGACCGGCCGCATCACCCGTGTCTTGCGCGACGCCAACCCGCTGCACGACCCGCTGAACGATCTGGACTCTGACTCCGACGACGAAGGCGCGGCGGAAGCACGACGGGAAAAGGAGAGGCGGTATGAGGAGTGGTCTGGGTTTCAGGAAGAAGGGGGGGAAAGGCCGGAGGTGGTGAGCGCGCTGGAGCGGGAGGCGAATCGGCCGACGGAGAAGACGGTGCGGCACGCGAGTGGACGGGAGGTGGAGTGGTTGGAGAGGTTGAAGGCAAGACATGGGGATGATACGGCGGCGATGGCGAGGGATGTCAAGCTTAATCCGATGCAGCAGACGGCGGCGGATATCCGGAGAAGGTTGAAGAAAGCCGGGTTGTTGGAGGCGTGAAGTGGATGATGGGATGGGGGTGTTATGGGGGAGTTAATGGGTGTGTGGGAGCGTGGATTTTAGTGTGTTCCAACGGGGGACTTGCGCTGGTAAAAGTTGAAGAGGTGCTGTTCATAAGAGGTCTCAATTGGGGCGCATCATATCTCATACAGAGGGTACTCGGCGTTTGGCGTTGCTTGAAAGCTAGAAATAAGCAGCAAAATGTACACGGACAGATTACACAGACCAATATCAGAGGAGCTTAACAAAATGTACATGTTCATGGTATCATTTTCTGTGATCTACCCTCTAAGACGCCGGCAACACCAAATATGTAGCAAAAGAAAGAAAGGGCAAGCCAGCGTCTCGCTAAATACCCATCCCGAACCAGGCGAAGAAGCCAAAAAAATGCTAGACGATCAAACCACCGTCCCAGACAGTTCCATAGCCATACAACGAAATGTGAGAAATCCCCCCAACCTCCCCCGCTTACACTGACTGTACTTCTACCCTCCGCCTATACAATTCTTCGCCCCAAAACAATTATCGCGTGATATCATGCACATCATTGTCTCCCAATCCGGTCATAATCCGCATGCGGGAACCTCGCATCCTCAAAACCATCCGCCGCCGAAGGCGTCGCGTACCGCCCCACCGACGACATGCTACCCGAGTGGTATTCAGTCTCATGGTTATCGAACGGGTCCCCGCCCAGCCCAGACCCAAGCTGCGGTTGCCGGAACGGGTTGTCCTGGTAGCTGCTGCCGACCGTGCTGCCGCCGGCAGGGCCCCCGACCTGGCTGGCGGCCGGGTTAAGTCCCGAGCCGCCGTACGGGTCGGAGTAGTCGGACCGGCCGCCGCCGTAGTGGGAGGTGTCGTCGTGGTGATCGTTGTCGTGGTCGTGGTCGTGGTCGTGATCGTTGATGTTGACGGGGGCGTAGGATTCTTCGTCGTGCGGGGCGAGTGAGAAGGCGGCCTTGTCCGGGTCGATGTTTTGGCTGCCGATCTGGGCGCGGTCGTAGCCGGGCAGGCGGTTATTCCACTGGTAGTATTTGAGGGTCCAGATGCTGAGGAAGGTGGTGGCGCAGAAGAACAGGCTATCGAGGATGAAATGTTAGTTGGGGTTCTGTGGACACACGAATACCAAAAACAGGCTCAGGGATGGGGGTTGAAAGGGCATCGCAACGTACAAGACAAACACGGCCAACCCGACGATGGCCTTGCTCAGGTTGCAGGCGTTGCCGCAGAGATTAGCGGTGTTGTATGAGGCCTGGGTAGCAAAGGCGGAAAGCCACACGACGGTAAAGACAGCGTCTACCACAACCATGGCATGTGGCTCGGCGAGCTTGCGCGTCCGTGGGAAACGTGGGGACATGATCAGGTAAATCCAAGCGGGAACCGAGAGCAAGAACTAGGAAGCCGGGCTCATGTTAGCAAACGTAAAATGAGGCAAGAGGTCGGGGAATATGGAATATCGTATCGTACCACTCCGAAGGTCCAGCCATTGTTACCCACGATCCTGGACTTGTCGTCCCGGAAAACGGCAATGGCAAGGGCCCATGACACAAAGCCGAAGAGGATCTGAAGGGCGTGGAAGATCAACTTGTACGTTGGGATCTTTTCCGCATCAAACTCAAGGTCCTCCCACATCGTGCCTGGTTGGTGTTGCTCGCGGGGCTAATATCTATCTTCGGTGGTACAGGCTGTTCTGTTTTGCGACCCTTGGGTGTCGGTTTTCGTTATGACGGGCGCTCGAGCGTTTTGGGTTAGGTCGTTTGATTTGTTGTCGTCGTTGTGTAGTTCGAAAAACCAAGACTCGATGCTGTGTTCAAGAAACGCAAAGCAAGCGAAGACCGTAAAACACAAAGCAAAAAGAGCCGCAGCCGTTCGGTCCGCAGTTTCTTTGTTGTTGGTAGAAAAAAAGACGAAGTTGAGCCGCGCGGTTTGCATGCCAAAACAGGGTCAGCTCCCACAAGAAAATGGACCCCCCATCCCTCATTCCCCCCCAAAACACAGCCCACTGCGGTTTGCCCAGGCGACGGGGCGACCCTGGTGCGGAAAGGTCAAAAAGCCAGGGCTTGGCAGTGGGTTGCACTGTGCGAAGCCACATCAATGACGCTGGCCCAAGCCACCGAAAGCATGTGGGAAGGCATGAGAGCCAATCATTTGAGCCACCTCAGCCCATGTGGGTCGCTGCATGGAATCTTGCATGCAATCAGACACTCAGAGTTCCACAGTGTTCATCCCAAAATCATAGCGGGCGGTTCATCTCAAAGTCGAAACTTGAAAGTTCAGGACTCGAGACTAACAAAGGCAGCCAAATCTTACTCAACATTTATCAACTTCTCTGCGCCTTGCGGCCAGGAGCCCACTTCCCACCCAACTACCCCCCGAGAAGCCCAGGACCTAATGTTATATCCCAGACCCATGGAGTCAAGATTGGAGGACCGCAGCCCATTTTAGAGTTGCCACAGTGATCTCGGCCATCGGAAGGCGGCATAGCAACTGCCGGCCGGCATCCTACCCTCCATTTTCTTCTTCTCTGATCTCTCCGAGGCAGGAAAACTTTCCAATACTGCGTCAGGTCGAGTTCAGGCATCAAAGCATTCAATTATCAGGAAACATGCAGCGAATTACAGTATGGTTCCGCGGGGCTCCAATCCCAGTCAACAGCCGAGGCAGATCGGTGGTGCTGGCCCAGCAACGGCTGACCACGGAGCGCTGACGACGCTTTGGAAACATGTTGCCAAAAATAACAACAACTCAAATAATTCCCGTTTGGGATATCAGGTTCACGTTAACGTCAACTTAAACACACGACAGATATTCAAATGGTTTTTCTTGCTGTGTAAGATATACCTCTTAATGTGATTTTTTTCAATGAACTTCCAAATCTACAACGCATCTTTGAATTGTTCCCATAACAGTTCCTGTCGTTCGATACCTCCTAACAGGATGCCCACAGACCCACCATTGCCACCGGAGAACCACCAAAAATTTACCAGAATAGACAAAAACATACAACACCGGGGATTCCCCAGTCGTCACCGACCTGAGTACTGATCCGGCGGTCAGTAGTTTATCTAGGGGAGAGCGGACGGGATCCCGAGCTTTCTACTGCCTATGGTCGTATGTGATAGACAAGAGTCTGGGTAGGATCTTATGTACTGCACGGCAAGAAGGTTGAGAAAGGGCCCGCGCGGGAGGACGACATCCCTGTGGCGTCACGCGTGTTGGCCTCTTTCTTAGAATCCGGGGACGATGCCGGCTTCTCAACGGTAAATATACAACGGACATCGCGGCACTGCTCGGTCTTGGTTCTATACTTGACTTTGCCAGTGTAGCGTGGATGTCTAATAAGGTAATACATCTCAGAATCGCATCACTTTAAACCCTCCAATTGCATAACACCAGGCCACGCCGATGAGCGCCCCCGTGCAAGGCACGTACAGCCACAACCACCTCATTCCTCCAAGAAAGAGAAACGAATACGCTCCGAAACAGGCCAACCAGGAGATGGCGATCAGGGGCCACACGGGGAAGAGAATCGTTGAGAAAAGTAACTGATAGAAAATGGCGCTAAAGACGTTCGTAGAGTAGAGAAAGAAGACGGCGGCCCACCACTTGATCTTCTTTATCCTGCTCCAAAGATATCCGGCCAGGGACACGCCTGGTTTGGTCCGAGATGAACGGTTGGAAGTGAAGGAGGGGTAAAAGGAGAGCTTGGGCTGTAACGAGACGAAGACTCGTGCCCCGCGTGCGTGGGCCTGCATTTGGGCTCGGGCCTCGCCGGGTGTCAGTTCTGCAGGGTCAGCACCCAGCGAGTCAGCGTCGTCTTGTATGGCCGCTGCCAACTGCAACACGCCGTTATAGCCCCGCGGGGCTTGGAGTGTCTCCTTTGGGACAAGAAAGTCGCCAGTCTGCTCGTCATTTCGGGGCGGGAGGTTGATATGGGCCTGGAGCCAGACCAACCAAGTGCCGAGGGTCCAGAGAATTAGAACCAAGGTCATAATGAAGACCTGGATATACGAGAATCCCCATTGGTACACCTTATCCTGTCGTCAGCAAGCTGGTTATCCGCCGTCATCGTTCCCCGCATTGTTTTCATCTCTTTTATTTTTCCTTTCCATGAAATAAAAATTAAAAACAATACACGAAAGGGTGGACTTACATCGGCTTTGGACTGACACCTGCCGTTCGCATTGACGTAGGCTAAATCATACGTCCGGTTCGCCTGCATGTACATGATCTGAGATGTGTTTTGGGGCAACAACCTATCCGAAATCTGTAATTCCTGGAGGTTCCCGCTGAAAAGGTAATATGCAGTGATGTTCAACGCCGGGGCCGGGAGCTTGACTTGTGCTTCCGCGTCGGGCCAGACGGATGGGGCGTTGTGAGTACCGTGAAGTCCATATTCTAGGACATCTGGACGCGTGTAGAGCCGGTAGTATGCAATCAGCAAGTGGTATGGGAATAAATGAATGAATAAAAAACAGAAGGAGAGAGAGAGAGACAAAACAGTGATTCGGGGACAAGACAACCTACAGTGCGTTGCCGTTGCCAACAGAGACTGGGTGTCGATGGAGCCGTCGTAACTCGACATCTGGGTTGGCTTACTGTTCTCTATCGCAAAGATTGGGGTTGTACGACCGAGATCTATTATAAACGGCCGAATGTCATCAATACTAGAAACATATTGTAATATGTGTATGCTTTTAACCGTGAGCGGGTTCGGTGACAACATGTAGAATGCTAACAACTCACTAGCATAGCCGGGGAAGCTCCCCGCGGGCTGAGGAATTAACCAGTCTCCGGTTTTCCCAATCCTCCAAGCATCGTGAACCACGTACGCGACAAAGTCAAACTCATCAAATCGGATGTAATTCCCATCCTCACCCGGCGCGTCTTTGACATACGGATCCGTCTTCATCACGTAGCCCGTCATGGCGCCCGCAAGCGTGGGAAACACGAGGACGAAGATGAGCGAAAGAAGGGCAAAAATGGCGGCCGTTTTATGTCGCACGGCACGATAGACGGTCGGGTCTGTGCCGACGCGGTAAATGCTCCGGACGGAGGCCTCTTGGTGGAGGAAAATAATCCAGAACGCATCGTAGGTTAGCGGCTGTGCGGTTTTGTCTATAGACATAGCGAGATAGGCGGAAAAGGCGCGCCATGAGCAGTAGGCCAGCGCTGCCTGGACACCTCGTCCGATGATCTAGACGAATGCAATAATTGTAGATGCAGGGTCAGCAGCAGCATCAAACAGAACTAGGAAGAGGGAAGAATGATTACCAAATCCCAGACAATGTCCACCACCTTGGCCTGTGTAAACGACAGCTCACCAAACGCCATCGTAATTTGAAAGACCCCGTCCCATGACCACCAAGCATAGCTGCCCACCACTGGGCTGAACTGGCCGTCGGGCTGGCACGCCTCTGGTGACCTGTTGAATCCGAAAGCCGTCCAGACACTGAGAAAGATCAAGACAAATACCAGCGCCGGGAACCAGATAAAGGGTGGCGTCCAACGCACAAGTCGTTTCCATCGGGCCTTGCGTTGAGCTCGGAGTAGGCTTCGGGGGGTTGGAGTCGGCTTGGTTGGGTGGTGGCTTGGGTCTTGCTCTGGGTTTGGAGGTACGATGCTGGTGGTGCTCGTATGATTGCTAATATTAGAAGACGTAATTGTAATTGTTGGAGGACAGTCGCGATGGTGGGAGGTGGGGACTGGGCCCTTGTCGTGGCAGTCGCAGCTCCTAGATTTGCTGGGACTCACCGGTTCAAGAGGGAACGACATTGTTCAGATCTGTTCTCGGTTGAGGTCCATGTGCACCAAGAAACCGGAATCAGAAATAACAGGTAACAGGCAGTCAAGTGAATGGGCTCCTGTTTTTCATTTAATTAAAGGGATCTCGCTCAACCCACCAGTCGCAATGGTGTGTGTTGTGCAACTTGGATGATCACTTGCTGCGCCGCGTTAAGGCGACAGGCGAAAGGCTGTGCCATGCAGGACGACGGCAGGAGCCATGATTCTAGCAGAGCCTGGTCTGGCCCCCAATCCCAATCCCTAATAATTATTGATTAGAACTTCATACTCGAGAACCCGCGGAAGCTACGATAGTTTCCATTTGAAATTGTGTTTTGATCCTCGTGCAGTGAGGGCAAAGAATGCAACCTTAATTAGACTTTAGTTATTCTATTTCAGCCAATTCGGGGTGGGAATAACTAACACCAAGAAACAACTCGGCAGAGAACTCAATTTCTTTTTTTTTCTTTTCCGCTAGAAAGGAAATAAGCCCGATACCTCACAAAACAAGCACAATGTGGCAACATATGCCAGGCCAGGCCAGTCCCTAGGACGATTTGCAGGGTTTGATGAGAAACTGGACTGTGAGGAGCGGGTTGTGTACCCGAACTTCAAAATGAACCGGTTCCCGCTTACCAAGCACTAACCAGATGAAAAGTTGATTCCGAAGTGCTCTTGAGTCGAATTTCGGACGGTCAAGGATGGCTTGTTGGCTCTTGATTCATCGTTCTCGGCGAGGCAGCTTTTCTCCTTGCAAGGGGAATTAATAACCGTAAACCTGGGTGGTGTGAGTAAACGTTGTTTACAATGAAGATGTTGGGAATACTTCGTACACACGGGTGATATTAAATCAAGGAGATATAATTATAGGCTAGGATTATTTACCATCATTACTTGATTAGTTCACACGGCGTGTTTGAATTGAAATATTCTGCCGATATCCTTGATAGGGAACACGGCGGGTTGTTATACCGGCTTAGCTTTCGGCGACCGATGATCACTGACTAATTAACGAACAATTAGAAAGTCCCAAGTTGAAAAAAAAAAAACAGTGATAATCAGAGCGTTTGAGTTTTGTAAAAGTCGAACAATTATCTAAAACCCAGCCTTGACATGACGGTCGACAGAATAGCTGCAACTTTGTATCGCTCACAGATCGGAACTGATTAAAATACTATATAGGTTCCTTCAACATGCAGTCAAAAATCCAAGCTGAAGTGGTGTGTTTAACACCCCCCGTCACTAGACGAGGCCAAGCATTCTACCGAGGAATACGAATGTATGTCCATCCTTGATTTCCGCCTAATCAGGAAATCGCTAGGCTAGAGCGGTCCTCAGCGGGATGCCTCAACACCCTGGTTTTGTCCGGTCTGCGATAACTATCATGGTTTGAAGCAAAGATTGGGACAAACCCCTGAAGGTTCGGCGTTTGTTTACCCTCTCTCTCCTTGATTTCATTTTTTTCCTTAGTTTCTCACAACCACTGGGCTGATTGTCTCAGCATTATCTAAAGCGATCTAATACTTCCACCAGGACAAAAACACATACAATCTTACACAACACCATGGCATCTTCAACCCCGCCTGTCATGGCCGACCACGACGATGACCAACCCCAACTGCGACACGACGCCAGCCCCAACACCCAGGAAGACACCCACGACGACACCCAAAACGACACCCAAAACGACACCAAACCCTTCCTCCCAGCCAACCCCCAACTCCAATCCCCCCTCTTCACCCTCCTCCCCCCCGAACTCCGCACCCAAATCTACACCCTCCACCTCCGCAACACCCGCCTCACAACCGGTGCCCGCCTCTCCCCCCACGGCTGCCGCAGCCCCCGCCAGCTCCTCACGCCCGCCCCGCACACCCTCGCCCTCCTCTACGTCTGCCGCGCCATCTACGACGAACTGGCTACTTCCTGGTCTTCACCCTCGCACTGGCTTCGACATGTGTTATTTGATTTTGCGGAGCCGTATACGATGCTTGATACGTTTTTCTGGATGCCGAGGGGGATGTTACAGGCTGTTAAAAGGGTGAGGGTGGGTGGAGAGGGGTTGGTGTTTACTATTTTTGATGAGTCGACGTATTATTCGTTTGCGGGGGCGTTTAAGTTGCTTCCGGGGTTGAGGTTGGATGAGTTGACTGTGTTGGGGTGTCCAGTGGATGAAGGGAATTCGGAGATTATTCGGGATTTGGTGTGTTTTGGGGGCGGGTGGAGGAGGTTGAGGTTTGTGGCGCATGGAGCGGAGATGTTGTTGGGATTGGGGGGTTCTGAGGAGGAGGAGGAGGAGGAGGAGGGGGTTCAGGGGTTGGGGAAGGAGGAGAGCAGGGCGTGGGAGGAGAGCAGGGCGCGGGACTGTTGGAGGCAGTTGGCGGAGTGGGAGAGCATTTTGCGGGAAAGGGATGGGAAGGAGTCCGGGAGCTCGGTGGTTGGGTATGTGGCACGGGAACGGAAGACGTATGGGGTTGTGTTGGATCCGGAGAGGCGGGTGGAGTTTTACCCGTCGAAGGCGGTTGAAGAAGGGGGAGAAGAAGAGAAAGAAGAAGAAGACGAAGACGGCGAAAAGGCAGCCTGGAGAGATTTCCCCGTGGATGATGTTGGTGGAACAGCCCAGGGAAACACGGACAATATGGAGCGTGAGTTCTTGATTGTTCTCACGCGAGGTGCCGAGGTGGATATTGAGGACAAAGAGGACTCCCCGTTCATCGAGGGGGATCCCCGTGAACACGAGTTTGGGTCGACCTGGGGCGAGATTAGCGCTGCGTATTGCTGGGGTCACCACAGACACCCACTGGACCCGGCCAAACACGGCCCCCCGAGGGTGGATGTGTACAGAGACCCGGAAGAGTACTCCTGGTCGAAGCAACACTTGTGCAAGGACGAACCTTATCATTGGGATTGCTCTTCGGACAAGGACGCTGAGTTGGGTTCGGAGCCAGATTCGGACGAGATAGTAGGCTCAGAAGCAGAGTAGACGAAAGGTTCCAGAAATTAGTAGATAATATGATTGAGCGGGTGATAACCTCTATCCAAAAATAGCCTGCCTGGGTGGAGAGTTTCCTGCTACACACAACACACTCAACACACCTAACTGCCCAAGATCACTTACTTGACCGACCCACTTACACCCGTCCAAGACCACTGCTCAACACCACCTCTTATATCCCGAACTGGGCACTACATCTGCCACTACACCTGCCATTGGAACCGGCTCTCCCGCACCATACTCATCAACCCAGTCGGCAACAACCCCGCATCCACCACATCCAACCCCCCGAACCGCGCCAGCATGTCCTTGTGGAACAGCTGCACCACCCACCTCTCATAGTTGTCTAATCTCTTCCACGCGTCATCCCCCTCCTCTGTTGCCCGCACCTCCTTGCTCGTATGCACGCTCCCCCCATGGGGCTCCTCGGTGAGTTCCTCGTACGCGCGGCCCAGCTTTGGGTCGGTGCGCTCACGGTACCGCGAGAACTCGGCCATCGACATGAAAGGCTCTCCGCGCAGGTCCAAAAACTCGGGCGAGTCCCGCCACTCCTGCCGCGTGCCCCCCGGGAGGGCCAACCCGTTGTTCTCGGCGGCCGAAGAGTACGACGATGCCTCCGAGTTGACCGAGGATCCGTCCGAGTTGTACCCGGAGCTTTCGTTGAACCGGTTTCGGGCAAGCGAGTACGCCAACTCCTCCCCCTCGAGATATTCGTCCACAACCTTCTCCGGCGTTTCCGGAGCGTCGCGGCGCGGGAGAAGGACCGAGACGAACGGGTTCATGAGGCCCAGGCCGCCCAGGGAAGAGGGCCAGTAGAGGTAGCCGTCGGGGATGGACGAGGCCGGGATGTCGAACTGGGCGGCAATCTTTTGCTTGAGATACTCCCCGACGCCGCCAGATTGACCCGGGAAGAGCTTGTCCTGGATGTGCCGGAAGGTCGACAGCATGCTGTCGATGTGGGCACGCCCGTAGCAGTTGGCCGGCTTGCCAAAGTTGTTGACGAAGAACCGGTGGCCGTAAATGTTCCACGCCTGGATGTAGTCCAAAATGCTGCGGCACGCCGACAGTTGAAGACGCAGCTCGTTGATGTGCTTGTCCACCTCGTCCTGGTCGATGCGGAAGCGGCCCGTGGCGCGATCTAGCTTAAGGAATCCCCACTTCACGTCGCCCTCCGGCAGTGTCCCCTCAGCAATCGTCGTTAATGCCTTGCCGTTGAGAGGGCCAATTCGCACCGAGCCAGTCTTGTCCGTGTTGAGCTCCAGCCCCATGGTGTCCGTGAACTTGGTGACCACATCCCACGCTTGGGCGCAAGTGGTCGAGTTCCCCCAGAGCCACATGTCGTCGTGAAGCCGGTACAGGCGCAGCCCGGATGCTTGCTGGTTGACTGCGTAATCCAAGGCAAACAGAATTGACTCTCCAAACAAATCCGCAACAGGCGTCGAGACCAGCGTGCCACGTTTCCGCGTCCGCGCAGGAGCATCCGGCGAATCCTGCTTGAACCTCAACTCGGCCTCCAACACCCGCTTGAAGAAGTCAATCCACCCAGGCTGGACCCCAAAGAACTCGAGGACCGCAAAGATGGTCGAATGGGGGAGCGAAGGCCCAAACCACTTGAAGTCGGACCGGATCACCGTGATCTCGTTCCCTAGCTTCGTCTGCATGATGATCTCGGTTTGGAGACGGTGCAAAAGGTCTTGGACCACAGCGACATGGCCCGGCTTGCTGTCGCCAGGCTTGACCTCCTGGTCGTCGTACGAGCCTCTCAAGGCCTCGAAGGACTCAGGTAACTGGTCGAAGAGGATCGAGCGAAAATGCTCATCGCGCAACTTTTGTACCGAGTGAGAGTGGAGAACAGTCTGGTTGTTCAGGAAATACCGGCGGCGCCGGGCCTCAGCCTTGGACATAGGCTTGGTGTCCGGTTTCCAGACCCCTTCGGCGTCGACAAAGGCGGTGAGGGCCGTGCGGAACTCGCTCGCCCATTTGAGGCCGACGTAGAAGACGAGGATCGAATGCAGCAAGTCCTCGTCCGTGTAGAACCGGTACCGGCCGTTGAGGTTCCGGCGCTGTTCGACAATGAGTGGCGAACCCCATGTCCAGTCGGCAATGGTGGACATGCGCATGTTGAGCACGTCAGCAATCTCCGAGAGGACGACTTTATTCGATTGGAAGTCGCGCAGTGTGGCGCGCTTCTCCTCCGTCAGAATGTCGCTTCGGAGCATCGACCGGATGACGGTTTCGAGAGACTCCTCGTCGAAATGGGTGGAGGATGTCCAGTCCTTCTGAAACTTCTCTAGCCTCTCCCTCAGGCCCGTCAATGCTCGCTTAGCCTCCTTCGATGAGAACACCTCATCCATGTACGCCTTGATGGCGGTACCATCCGTCTCCTTGGGCTGGAAAACGAGCTCTTCCCAGGTCGCCCGCTGCTGGTGCATCTCTTCGCGGCCGGCCGCAGCAGATTCGGCACCGCCATCAGCCGAGGGGGTGGCCGAGGCGTTGCCGGACGCGATCCACTCTTCCACCAGCTTTCCGTAGAGCGAGGCAAACTCGTACTTGTTCGTCTGAGCATCCATGTGGGCGTGGATCTCGTCCTCGTACTTCTTCAACAGAGGCTCCGTGATGGACGGGTCGTACTCAGCCTGGTCGAGGAACTCGTCCAGACTCAAAAACGCATAAACCTTCTGCAAACCAACCGATTCGAGGTCGTCGCAGCCCTTGAGCAACGCTCTCGCTCGGGCCACGATGTCGGGATTGGAAGCTACATTCTGACGCAACGCAGCCTTCTTGGTCTCATACCCATCTCGTTGCTGTCTCAGCTGCTCGAGCTTAATGGCCGTGATGGACGCAAGGGTCTCGGAAAGGACGCCCTTGGAAGCCATGGTGCGGCCGGTCTTGTTCTGGCGAGTGGAGGTGGTGTGGAAAAGAGAACGGCGACTGTGCTGAGGAGGTCGGTAATGTATTGTGAAATGGTCGATTGAGTGTCTGAGCGAGGGTATCCTGGAGCGGGCTGCGTGTGGTATTACTGCAAGTTTTCTCAGCTCACATGGCTGGAGATGTCGTCCCATTTTATCAACCCGACCCAACGGCCGGGGCGGGAGTGGAGAAGTCCTGATTCGCTGAAGAATTGAGGACGGCGTGCGTCATGATCAACAAAGAAGGGAGAAAACAACCATTGAGGACGGGGGGGATGGAGATTGTGAGGACGGGCAAGCGAAACGGCCTGACTCAAAAACTCGGCCCGCGCATGGCCGGTTGGTTAGTGATCAAACCCCTCGGACACAAAGCCCGGACCTCGAGACGAAGCAAGGAACATTTTGCCTGGCGAAAGAGTGAGATGACCTGCCGAGAAAGAACCGGAAACACGATGGAGCGACATATGAAGGTTGCAGAAGGGAACACGATCCACTAGTTGTCAATCCACTTCGAAGGATGTCGTTTTACTTGGGGTCAGGGGCTTCCTCAGGTTTGTATGAGAAAAGAAGCGAAGGACAACTGCCGAAAACCGCATTCTCGGCAAGTCACAGATCAAACAGGAATGAGAAGAACTATGTACTGTCGAACATGGAAAGAACGAACCATAGTCATGTGTATCAATCATTTCACCCCACCTTCCTGTCCAACCCTAAGTTCAAACCATCCGCGCCTGCCTTTTTGCACTCCCGTCATCACCGAAGAGACTCACCAAACAGGGAATGAACCTCCAGCACAGACCCTGACAGCCCCCCTCCCGTCCCCCTTGCAAGTTAAAGAGGGTTAGTTGTACGTCAAGCAAAGGGAAGCATCAACGGAAAAAATAGAGCAGCCACCTCCTTAAACCTAGAATGGTACAAAGTGTAGCGTAGCACCACAAAAATACATCAAACCCGAAAAAAGAGGGACAGAAAGCGAGAAAAGAGGACAAATAATAAAAAGTTAACCAAACTCACTCGCTCCCGCCAACCAACCAACAAACCCCGTCGTCATGAAATCATGTCCTTTTCTGCTTACTTCCTCCGTCCTCACCTCAACCCCCTTTCTCCACATCACACCGAACCAAACCAAACCAAACCCCGCGTGTAAGCGATCAAGCAGTACATAGTAAAGCAAGCAACAAACAAAGCGTCCACCGACCATCCGCCCTGCCCTGCCTTGAACCGCCCATACCCGCAAGGAAGACGAAGACGAGACAAGCCGAGAAAAGACCATCACTAATAGTCCATCGGCCGATCCACCAGCGTCACACTATGCTGCTGGGCATGTCCCGCCCCCCCCGACGGCCGCACATTCTCCTGTCCATGCTCAGAGGCTGACCCCGCGCTGCCCGAGTGACGGTGCTGCTGAGCTGATGATGGGGGCGGTGTGGCCGTACCCGCACGGGCAGCAGCTGCCGCAGCAGCCGCCGCGGGAGTCACACGCCGGCCGGACGAGAAACGGGCGCCGCTGCGGCCTAGGCTGTTGCGCTTTTCTACGGTGTGGCCTTGCTCGCTGACGATTTTGGCTACCTGCGGGTCGGTGGGGGTGCCGGAGGTGGCTGCTGTTGTTGTGGGGGACGAGGTCATGGTGTTGTTGGACGTGATGATGGAGCTGATGCCGTTTTGGATGAAGTTGCCGTCGGCTGGGTGGTTCAGGGAGTTGTTGTTGTTGTTGTTGTTGTTGTTGTTGTTGTTGCTGCTGGCCTTGTCGGACTCGTCTGGAACCTCGAGGCTTGTTCGCTTGGGGAGGACGGGGCCGAAGCTGGTTCGCTTCCTTTCTCCGCTGGCAGGGGGGCTCTGAAGGTTCGTGGAGATCGGGAAGCGGGTTTCGGGACCGCCAACGCTCCTGTCCCGACGGTGAGAGGCAGCGCGCGGGCTGGGTGCGGGTGAGGTAGCTCGGCTCCGGCTGCCGGTTGCCTTCTCGAGGAGCAAGCGGTTGCGTTCCTCCATGTGCGCCTTGCGGTTGCTCTCGTCCGTGGAGATCGCCCGTGGCCGGTTCTGGGCTCCCTTAATGGTCCCAGCCGAGTTCATGGTCGACAGCCGCTTAAGCTCGTTGAAGATGGAGTCCTTGTGCGTGAAGAGGTCGCGGACGAGGCGGTAGGCGTGTTTCTCCTCCATCGTGAGCGACGTCTCGCTTCGTGGACGTAGGACGCAAGGGGCGAGGATTGTCGCAAGCTTCGCGATGTACTCCTCATCGGCCGACGTGAGATCGATCAGGCGCGTGAAGTGGTTCATGCAGGCGTCAAGCGACGCAATGTTAGTGAGCCGCAGTTGCGAGAGTGTCTGCTGCAGAACGGGAACGCGGGCCGCATCGTCGCCTTCTCCCGTTGGAGTGGTGTAGATGGTCCGGATGATTTCGTAGACGTGCGAGGAGACCAGGGAGTCTGCCCACGGTTAGCATGTTTGTCCATTTCGGGTCGGGGGTTGAACGTACCTGGCAGTTCAAGGAGGTAGAGCTTCAAAAGACTCGCAACGGTAGGGATATCAAACTCAGCAAAGGTTTCGAGCGCGGGGGCTTTCCCATTGTTGACCCTAGCCCTAAGCTTATGCGTCTGAGCGAGTGGGACCTCGTGCAGCCAGACACCCCTCCGAGCCTCGTCACCCTCGAGATCCGGGTAGTGGTGGTCGAGGTAGGTGAGCAGCGTCGTGATGATAACGGGCACGCGCTTTCGGTCAGCCCGGGCGCGCGCCTCGAGATCGACACCAAAGGTCTGCTCGTCAACCTTGTTGTAGTAGTTCTCGTACACCACCACTTTTGGTGTAAAGCTACCGGTACGGTAGTTCTCGAGGAGGTACCGCAAGTCGCCCAGCGGCTGCACCGTCTCCTGATAAAGCATCATGTTGTCGACAGTGGCCTGCAGACTAGGGATCACGTTGCTGATGGTCCCGGAGAAGTCCAGGATCACCGTCTTGATGGCCTTGAGCCGATCCAGCTCGCAGCGCTCGAGGAACTTGAGGTGCAGGTAGATGGCCTCCTCCAGCTCGCACCGCATCTCGTCCAGCTTCTGGACGCTGGCCTTGTACTTCTCATCGGACTCGCGCGCTTCCCGGCGCATGCGTTCTGCGGGCGTTTCGTTCGGCCGCGACGTGTTCAGGACATCCCACTTGGCGAGATAATCGGTAACGGCACCAACTACCGGCGAGTTGTCACCGTCAGACCCACCCACGGGGATGGAGAAGGTCCTCGCAACGGCCTTCTTCTCTGGCACGCCGGCCGTCTCGAACGCCTTTGGCCGCCACTGGTACGACATTTTGGAGCTGTTGGCAAAGGTGTTGCCCACATTGCCGACTAAGCGCAGGAAGCCGTGAGTGACCAAGTCCTGGCCGATCCTCTCGGCATAGCTCACACTGGTACTACCCATATGCTGCTGGATGTATTCCACGATATCCGAACCGGCGGAGGTGTTTTGGTAGGTTCCGAGAATGGGGACCTTGGTCTCGCCCATCTTGATGATCCCGATCATGTGTGAGAGAATCTTCTTGACCTGGTCGGGGCTGTATATCTGGTCGCCAATCTCGAGTGGCTCCTCCTCTTCCGCGGGCTCCTGCTCCACCTTGATCTCGGGAATATTCTGCAGCTGCTTTGGGCTCTCGTGGTCCTGGAACGCAAGCTTGTTCTCCTCCTCGATATCCTCGACAAGCCGGCACTTGTTGAAGTAGTTGCTCCTGAGCTTCTTGACCGCCTCGGATTGCTTGTCGTGGGCCTTGATGCGCCCCTGCAGCTCGTCGTACGAGTCCTGTATCCGAGTGTCGTGGGCGTCGCACCACCGGGAGAAGGGGTTGACGACCAGGTCGCGGATGTTTTGCGCAATCTTCTTGTGGTTCTTGGACGCATCCTCCATCTCGGTCCGCACGCCCTCATAAGCCTTGCGCACGCTGGCACCATCGTCACGGACAAATCCACCCTGCACCTTGTCTACCGCGGGGGCGATCTCGGAAAGGCGTTGACCGTAGATCTCTTCGGCTTCGGCGCGCATTCGCGCGATGGTCAGGATTTGCCGGTTCTCGACGACACCTTGCTGGAGCTTGCCGAACAGGACGCCGAGTCCTTGACTACAGTTAGCAACATCGGAGATTTATATTCCGCCGGCGGCGAAAGGGGTAGCTCACCTGCGGCGTAGTCGCTCGACCAGAACGATTCTGCGAAGCCTGGCATCTTCGCTGTGTGTCGATGACGTCGTCAGGTCGTCGTGGGGCACGGTCTCGTCGATTGGAGTGGTGGAAGTTCTATTCAGGGAGGCAGTACGTCGATGGTTTCGCTAGCTAGTCCTCGCGCAGCTTTCGTTTTGACGACCACCCGAAAGTATCCTGTGTAAAGTTTGCGCGCAGAGGCAGTCGATTGAGGCTGAGTGAGCCTGGCAACTGGGGAAGCTGGGGGGTAAGTTGAAATCTTGGCCTTTTCGTACAGGCCGGGAATACGAAAGCAAGGATGTTTGTGGAAAGCGTTAGGGTCGGAGTTTCCGAGACGTAAATGGCGGAATGATCTCGCGGACAAACATGCGGTCTAGGAGTTGACCCGAAAGGAGAGGCTGTCACAAAAAAAGGGGATTTGGATTCTGTCTACAAGTTGGCGAGAACATCCATCCGTCCCAAGCATAAGCAGCACCTGACGGCCCAAGAATACAGATGCCCAGCCAAAAGAACCCCACGTTTCATTGGATGGGCGCACCCAGCGACGGGTTGAGGCCACTGGTTCACTGGCCCGGTGCGATTCTCAGCCCCTGCAGGACCGGCCAGGGTTGGACACAGTGTGCATTCAGGGTCTTCAAGGCACACCAACGTGCAGACACAATTCAAAATGCAGAGCCAACTGCATCTGCTTGCTATCTTCTAAGATTTGACGGAGAAAACGGCAACTGAACGCTTCTCCAAAACCGAGGGCAGGAATCACAGAAATGCGCTCGGCCATCCTCACTTGGGTAACAAATTTCATTCAATTGTCTGTTTCAGGATTCCAGCTGGATGCCGAAAGCGGGAGGGGCGCTCCTGCAACAGGGACGGTATTTTATTCTGAAACATGACGTCGGACAGCGTAACGGCGGACCCACTTTAATTCGTACCTTACGCTCACGCTTCTCGCCGAGGCGAGCCAAGAGCGACTGACACCGAAAAAGACGGGAAGAAATTCGACAGACTGATCTCAAGCCATGCATTCTTGAGTGTTTCCAGGTTACTCGGGCATTTCCGACCTGGGTCGTGGACAATGAATCTCGCCAAACGAGGTTTTTGGATACCACGAAGGGCCGCTGAAGAGGGCAAGCGTTGCGGAAATTGCTTGGCAACGAAGAGCAAGGGTGAGGGGAAAAGACAGCAAAAATGAAGAAGGGGAAAGAAAAGGACGATGGTGAGTGAGCACAACGTACCAGCTCTCTGTACATACCTAGTAGAGTAAGTTACTATGTACTATGGCACACGATATGAAGGACGAATCCTATGTTTCGGCATCGAGGGAAGAAAAGGGCCGTCCCGTGAAAAGGGGCCAGTCCGAGGTGAGAAGAGCGACAGTCCCTCAATTCCCCTTTCGGCCCGCCGTATTCGTCATCCGAACGATAAGCGTTTCGATTGACAGCCACTTGGATAGTGACTCTACCTTCACCACAACAACGCGCGGGGCCGTGTCTTGGGTTCAAGACAGCGGCGCGTCACCGGTTTTCTCGTCCCTTGACGGATCTACGGAATACTTATTGCTGCGTACCCCACAGCGACGGCCCCGTCCCGTATTCCTTAAATCATCACAATCTCATCCGAGCCGATGAAGACCGACCAAGGATTTACCGGGCGCGAAGCCCAGGTCGAGGAAGCCCCGGTCGAGCAAGCGCTCCAAAACGGTTGGGCTAATCCGCATCGGAAGAGGACGACGTCTCGTACCGTGAGGGTGACTTCATATGTGATCATGTCCCTGTTGTTGTTTGTCTTTTTCGTCCCGTTGCCGGTTCACTTCGACTGCCTTCACCACAAGTTTGTCCCGACCAGGCTCCGAAGCTTTGAGGACCGTGCCAAACATATCTTGCGGCACAACCCCCTGATCGGTATTCTTCCCTTACTCCCGCCGGGTTTGATAAGAGTGATCATCCGCTAATCAGGCCGACAGACGGGCACAACGACTTGGCGATCTGGATCCGGGCGAATCATGGCAACCACATCAACAACGAGTCGTTCAGCAAGCCGTTCGCGGAAGGCGGCCTGGACGGCCATGTCGATATCCCCCGGCTTCAAAACGGGTTGAATGGCGGCGCCTTTTGGAGCGTCTTTTGGCCTTGCCCGGCCAATGGAACTGACTACTCGGACGAGAACTACCATTCTGGTGAGTCACCTTACCTATCCGGTTCCATCAACACAAGCACGGTTTAGCTAACACATAACCACCCCCCACAGCCATCCAAGGCACGTTTCAACAAATCGACGTGCTCGCTCGGCTCCAGGCGGCGCATCCTTCCGTTTTCTCCCCACCAACTCTGACCAGCCGCGAAGCCCTACACCGCTTCCGCTGGCATCACCAATTCGAGCATCCTCTTCACGACCACCTCGACGACGAAGAGGACCACGACTTCGAAGACGACGATAACGACCACGATGACGATGCCCGCCCTCACCACCGCCACCCTCAACATCCCCATCACCCCCGGCATCGGCACAGCCTCCACGCCCTCGGCCCCCTCATCTCCCCCCTAGGGGTCGAAGGCCTCCACCAAATCGGCAACAGCCCCTCCATCCTGCGCCAATACCACGCCCTCGGCGTCCGCTACGCCACCCTCACGCACAACTGCGGCAACCGCTTCGCCGACGCCGCACTCTGGGAGCATCCCTTCCGCGTAGCCGAACCGGTCTGGCACGGCGTCAGCCCCGAAGGCCGCCGACTGATCCGCGAGATGAACCGCATCGGCATGATTGTCGATTTGGCGCATACCAGCCAGGATACGATGCGGGATGTGCTGGGGGGCAGTGTGGAGGAAAAGGGGTGGGAGGGGAGTGCGGCGCCGGTGATTTTTAGTCATTCGAGTGCGTATGCGGTGTGTCCGCACCCGAGGAATGTGCCGGATGATGTGTTGGATTTGGTGGGGAAACGAGGTGGGGTGGTGATGGTGAATTTCAATGGGGGGTTTATTTCGTGTGTGGAAGCGGCTGAGGGGGGCAGTGGGATTCCGGAGTTTGAGCCGAAGAATTCGACGTTGGCGCAGGTGGTGAAGCATGTGTTGTATATTGGGGAGCGGATTGGGTTTGATCATGTTGGGTTGGGCAGTGATTTTGATGGGATTCAGGACGTGCCTGAGGGGTTGGAGGACGTGTCCAAGTTTCCGGATCTGGTAGTTGAGCTGCTGAAGCACGGCGTGCGTGATGAGGATGTCGCCAAGATCGTTGGTGGGAATGTGCTGCGGGTTTGGGGGGAGGTTGAGGCTGTGGCGAAGAAGCTACAGAAGGCTGGCGAGCCGGCGATGGAGGATACGCTATCAGGGCGGCTCTGGGGAAACCTCCTGGACGACGTGGAAGAGCTCTGAGCAGAGGCTGGCTCAAGATTACTCCTAACGAGTGAATGAGATGTAAGGCTGGATTTGCCTCGGTTATATTGTATCGTACATACATACATAAAACACATAACCCGTACGCCGTAGCTGCACCGGGGTTCTTCCTGCTCTTAATTTCTCTATCCCCCTTGACGTGCCCGTCCTGCGGTTGATCCCCAGTTCCCTGCTTTAATCACACTGGACTGCCGCAATAGCCAAAGAACCCATTTCCACGCGAACCAAACCCCCTAACAAGCCGCGAACAGCCCACCGCCAGCCATAAACCTTCATCCCCCCTACTACACCCATCCAACCATCCCCTCACCCAGCACGCTCAACCCTGTTAAGCTTCCTAGCATTCTCGATCTGGTTCCTTGTATTCTGCCCACGCACCGGCAAATTCATCGCGTGCCGCCTACCGCGGTACGAATTCATATCACGCAACCGCTTGATATTGTCCACCACCAGTTTCCTCGCGTCGCTTTCCAGTACCATGGTCGATAATTCGGCTGTCAGGGCTGTGACTGTCTTCGGCTGGAGGCTGCCCACCTTGGCGCGCGGGTGGATGTAGTGGCGTGCGAGGATGCGGGCGGACTTTTGGGGGCCGAGGGAGTAGAATCGTTCGAGGGCTTTCTAGGGAGGGGGTGAGTCTCTGTGTGTGTTTGTCTTCAGGGGGGGGAGATCGAGAGTGGAGGGTGAGGGTGGAGGGGTTGTTTCGTACCTTGACGAGCTTGTGCTCGCCGAAGTTGACGCCGAAGATGAACACCTAGAAGGAAGAATTAGTCTGAGTGGTGCCGGCGCCGGGACATTAGGGGCGTCATACCATCTTGTCTGTTGCAGCCAATCCCCCTCAGCCTGTCGCGAGTAACAGCGCAAGTTCAAGTGTCGAATCTCGAATTGTCGCGAGAGCGGGTCGAACTTCGAAGATTCGATGCTGCAATGCCAAGCCGGGGTGAGGGCCAAAAATCGCATTGCGCTACCAGGCGGCGGCACCTGGCAGCAGCCGCATGGTCATTCTCGCACGGCTTGTCGTACGTCGTACCGTACGTAATACACAATCGTGTACGTACAATACGCAAAGCACCCACAGACAAGAGCACCCCCTTCAAGTGAATTTTCACTCAGACTTTCAAGTTGACTCAATATCAACCACCATGCGGCCATAGCCTACGGCACAAATAACATAACATGTCTCTCTTTGAGACCCGGCCATCACGGCCCCTCCCGCACTCCCCCGAGTTCTCTTCCACAGAAGAGTACGTCGAAAATCTCCTCCACTTTGCGACGACCTCGGACCTATTCCGGTTTCTATGCGGCGGCGTTCACATCCTCGACTTCTTCACCACCGAGCCCGGCCTGTTTGCAGCCGCCGTGCCCAGAGAATGGCAGGACTACTTAGTGAGCACCAGTCCAATGGACCTCCTGGATTTCCTCATGCGGAACGACCTCTCCTCAAACTCCCCATCTGCGGGGCCTGTCCAACCACCAGATTCTCTCGTGCAGTATGTCAAGGACATTAGGAAATTCTCACTGGACCGAACATTTCAGCCCAGCAGGCCAAAGTTACCCGTCCTCCCCCGGCCAGTGGCCCTGGGGATGAAGACGAAAAAGGTTCATGAAGTCACGCATTTCGCGGGGTACATCGACCGGCTAGCCGAGGACGCGGCGTGCACGACGGGGAGTGAGTTCACACACTTTGTAGATTTTGGGAGTGGCCAAAACTACCTCGGGCGAACGCTCGCGAGCCCGCCATACAACAAGCACATTGTGGCCGTGGAGAGCAAAGAAGCCAACATGGCCGGGGCCAAGGACCTGGACATCCTGTCAGGCCTGGCCGAGCGAGAGAAGCGGGTACGGAACAAGAAGTTGTATTACCGAGTCCGTGACGCGGTCGATCCGTCGCTGCAAAACGACGAAGAAGCTCTCAAGCGCGCAGCCAAGGAACTGGGCATTTCCGAGGAGGATATCGCCACTATCGATCTCACTTCCAGAAAGGAGATGGAAGCCACGTACACCGTCGAAGAAGGCAAAGGCACCATCGAGTATGTAGTCGGTCGACTAGAGCACGCCGACCTAACAGACGTCCTCTCTCAACTCCGCGGCCAGGAAACCGGGGTCCGACAAGACGACCTCCGAATGATGGCCATCTCCATCCACTCCTGCGGCAACCTCTCCCACTACGGCATCCGCTCCATGATCATGAACCCCTGCATCCGGGGCGTGGCCATCGTCGGATGCTGCTACAACCTCCTGACCGAAAAACTCGGACCACCCACCTACAAACCCCCTTTCAGCCGCCCCAGCCTCCAACCCATCAACGCGCGCGTAGCCCGCGAGTCGGAGAAGCGCGACCCGCAGGGCTTTCCCCTCAGCCAGCGCGTATCCACCCACGGCGGCGACGGCATCCGGCTCAACATCACAGCGCGCATGATGGCCTGCCAGGCGCCGTCCAACTGGACGGAATCAGAGAGCGACGGCTTCTTCACGCGGCATTTCTACCGCGCCGTGCTGCAAAAGATCTTCCTCGACCGCGGCGTCATCTCGCGCGTCTACCACGGCGCGGAGACGGATGAGGAAAGCCCGTTTAATTCCAGCACGAACCCTGTCATCATCGGCTCGCTGCGCAAGCAGTGCTACACTTCCTTCCGCGCGTATGTGCGCGGGGCGATTGCTAAGTTGACGACGAACGATGAGTTTGCTCAGTACAGCGAGACGATGCGGGAGAAGATGGGGGATATTACCGACGAGGAGATTGCGCGGTATGAGGAGATGTTTCGGCCGCGGAAGCGGGAGCTGAGCGCGGTTTGGAGTTTGATGGCGTTTAGTGCCTGTGTGGTGGAGTCGCTGATTGTGACGGATCGATGGTTGTTTTTGCGGGAGCACCCGGATCTTGTTAGGGACTGTTGGGTGGAAACGGTGTTTGACTATCGTCAGAGTCCGCGGAATTTGGTGGTTGTTGGTATCAAAAAGTGAGGGCAGAGGAGGACCATGGAAATATAACGAAGAAGTCATGGCCCCATTTAGGGGTTGCGTTCTCAGGGGCAGAGCCACGGCGCTCGGGGATATTCGCATGACGTGCATCTTGCTGGAGTATATTTCTCGCCATTTGTACCATCTTCTGTGATAACTACGGGAGTCCGAGATGCAAAATGTGGAAGACAAAACGGCGGCTTCGAGGACAGTCGGGGTTCTCAAACGATATATACTATGACGAGGCTCCCCGAATTTAGTTGCCGTTTGTCAAGTCGGTTTATCAACAAGAGAGACAGAGGTTTTAACCAACCAAACACCCGTTCATTCGGCTATCAATATACCATATTCGCCAATCATACTGATGGGACCTTCTGCCACGAGCATAGCGTCAAGTTTGACATATGCCGTGTTCCCATAGCGTACCTGTCGTCTTCGTGTCCCACCCACCATCTATGTCTTCTGTTCCCATTCCTGTCCTTGTTTCCTCCTAACTCCTGAGTACTTGAGATAACCTCTTAAGGTCGGGGAATATTTCCCCGTCCTCGCTTTCCAGCGGTTTTATTCTCTTCCCCCATTTTCTCTGCCGTGTTAGAGACGCCGTGACATCCCACGCTCCCCCACCTGACCTACGGCCCACTAACCCACTCACGACGGGTTAAACTTAGCGCAACCGAACTGTCGAAGCGAGCTCGCCCAGAATCTCGGAACTGCTGCTTTGTTCGCTTTGCATATGCATTCATGGGAAAGCTAACAAGGAAAAGCCCCTGCCCCCTTCTCCAGCGGGCAACCGTCACACTTGAACTCAGTTTCCCATAACCAAAAAGTCTCCCTCATAAAACGACATCACAAAACCAAAGGTGGAGCTCCAGTATTTAAGGTTTTTGTCGATCGGATTGCTCGCTGCAAGGACCACTTACATACCCACCCACCCACCTTGCCATCTCCTATCTACGGAGCTCTCGACCCCAACGTGGGATCCATCTATGACCGAGCTTCTTATCTCTGCCCACCTTCTCAACTCTCAACTCTTAAGTGCCCTCCGTTACCTTTCCCCTTTACCTCACGAAACTATGGAAGAAAACATGCCCCACGAGATAGAGGGGCACTAATGAACCCGACTTTTGTCTTACCCCTCCTCCCCTCCATAACTGCGGTGGCGGACATTTTCCAGGGGCGCACACCATCTCGTTCGTTAACACCTGCATGAACCACAGAAACACGACTTCCGGATCGGGCTGCAGGTGCATGTTAAACACTGATTATTTTTACTTTTACCTTTCTTTTTTTTCACCTTTTAGGTTGCCGATGGAAGCCTCTTTATGTTAGGCACATCCCGTCTTCGCTGCACACCTGTTGAAGCTCAACAGTGAGAAAGCAGCACAAAACAAGACAAGACCAAAGACCTTCCACACCGCAAGTAAGCGAGTCATCGTCTATCCATCATCACCCCTGACTTTGTTGAAGCTTGGCGTGAATTGGGACATTTGTCGTCATTTTTAGTTTTTACGAAAGAGGAAAAAGAAAAGAAAGAAAAAAGTATTACAAGAGTGAAAAAAGGACCTTATTTTGCAAGCTTCATTGGTCTTTTGACTTTTTGATGCTCGAGTCCTCTTGACAACCATAATTGCCGTTTTCGTCCTTTTGTACTAAACATCTTCACCTGACTCGTTCTCTTAATTCATGGATCAATTTCTCACATCCTAATTCCCCAGATAGCAACACCTGTGGATAACAACAACCCGACATCGTCATATCATCAGGGTTGTCGCCGAGGAAGAGCGGGTCTCCGGCAGTTGATAAGCCAAACAAGCTCCGCTCACGATATCTACATCCACGCAAGTCTGTTTTGACCGAAGGCGGGGGTTGTTGTGTATTCTTTCCCTTCTCCATCAAACTTTGGGGTTATTGGGACCACACAAGAAAAGCGATCGGGGATCGTTTTCGTGACTCATTCCTTCACTCTTTGTTCATCAAACACATCATTTCATCGCATCCGTCGCTGGACTTCACACGCAGGTCCTGGAACGAGCGGTTGGGTTCACCGAACAATTCGTCGCGACGACGACGACTTTCTCACCATGGCCGCTCAGGTATCGTTCATGGTATGCCCTCCCCATTCCCACACACATTCCCCTCCTAGAAAGCCACTACTTCTTCAACCCCATACACACATCACTAACACCCCCCCAGGAAGGCACCCTCAGCCTAATCCACATCCCCCTCGACCTCTACCCGACCCTCCTCCAACCCATCCTCCAAGTCCTCCTCCCACCCAGCCAACTCCCACTCACCCCCGAAAACGTCGCCCTCACCACCACCCAACACCATGGCAGCCAAACCCACAGCACCTTCCTCAACATCAGCATCACACCCATTGAGTGCTCGATAGTCTGCCACTCCGCCTGGGCCGAATCGGTCTTTGCACCCGCCATTCGGCGACTGTCATCCCAGCAAGCCAAGAGTGTGGCCATCTCGGGGGATGCGTATATTGCGTTGAGTGTGTATGGGACGGGGATGGATGCTGGGTCGAGGGTGGTGGAGTTGACGTCGCCGTTGGCGTTGGCGGGGATTCCGATTTTTTTTATTACGACTTATTGTGAGTGTTTCTTTTTAACTTCGTTTACCCTTTTGCTAGGGTATATGCCCTTGCAGGTTGAGGGATGGTAGATGCTGACTGGGGTTCAGACTCCGATTTCATCCTAGTCCCGACCAAAGACCGACAAGCCGTGGTCAAGACGCTCCTAGCGCGCAACTTTGTCTTTTCCGACGACGACCACTCCCAGCTAGTCTCCGCCAACCCGTCACCAACCTCATCAGCCACCGCCCACCGCCACGGCGGCTTCGGCTTCGGCGGGGTTGCCTCTGGATCAGTCTACCCGGCTTCCCACAGCCGTGTCCCAAGCCAGCCAACCACTCTAACCACCAACGACCTCTCCACCTCCCCGACATCTCCCCCTCCGGTGGGGCTATCATCGGCAGTGAAGGAAGCAGCCGCAGCAGACGACGTAGACGCCCTCCACCAACGCACCTTCGACCTCCTCCGCAAACGCCACGTCACGCCGTACATCGAGCCCGGCCTGACACTCGTGCAATGTAGCGGCCTCCGCAGCAGCAGTAGCGGCGGCGGCGTCATCTCCCTGCGCAACCCGCCCACTCCCGGTGGCTCCACCTCCCACACAGACACGACGACGACGAGCAGCGGGGACACCCCAATCTCCTCCCGCCGCGGTTCAGCCCGCCCAGTCCCCTCCAAACCAGCCTGGGTCAACACAATCGACACGAAGCTCTACACAAGCACCATCACTGCGCTGGTTTCCCAGCCACGCTTCCTCAGTCTGACGCTTGCCCCAGACGACCCGCCGTCTTTACTCCTCGACCGGGCGCTGGTGCCCCTTTTCGGTGATGCGTTGGTGGGGCCGGTGGACGACGACGAGGCGGCGCTGGTGCCGATTTTCTTGGATTTGGCGGACCTGCCGTTTGAGGCGACCGGGATAGTGTCGGGTGTGGCCGGGCGGTTGGTGCGGCAGATGGGGGGTTCGAGCGGAAGTAAAAAAGGACGGGGGGGGGAGGCGGAGTTGTCGTATTTGTCGACGGCGAGGGCGGGGGCGGTGATGTTGGGGAGGGATTTAGTAGAGGGGGCGTTGGGGGTGTTGAGGCCGTTGTTGGAGGGGGAGGAGTAGGTGGTTGTATGCATACGTTGGATGGTGGTGTCGAAAGGAGGTTTGTGTGTTTCCATATCGGGGGGTCGGAGGGGATATTGATGTATACCATGGAGTTCAAAACAGTCGATGTAGATCGTGTAGTGTAGTGTAGTGTAGTTGATCCAGAACAAACCTCCCACTCTCTCACTTCCCCCCCTTCTTCTTCCCACTCCCACTCCCACCAGTCGTCGTCCCCCCCTCCTCCCTCACCCACCCCGCCCTAACAAACGCATCCCTCGCAGTCTGATTAATCAACGCAAACCTCCTCGGCCCCAACTTCTGCCCACCATACCAGCGCGTAACCACCACCATAGCATCCCACAGATCCATAAGCTGCATCAGATGCAACAAACGCCCACCAGCCGCCGTCTCGCCGTCGTCGTCGCAGTCCTGGAAACTGGTGCCGCCGTCCCCGCGGATGCGCCAGGCGGTGATGTTGTGGGTGGCTGTGCGCACCCGCTTGTCGGAGGCGAGGAGGTGCGCGAGGAAAGAGGTTGCTTGGGTGGGGGAGGTTACGGGTGCGCAGCGGGCGAGGAAGGTGGATTTGTTTTCGGTGAAGAGGGCGGATAGCGTCCAGGGGGGTGGGGGGACTACTGTATTGGATATGGAGTCGAGGTCGGGGTTATTGGTGGTTTGGTCTTTGTCTGCTTCTTTTGCTTCTTTTTCTTCTTCCTCTGGGGGTTCCGCGGTCTCTTCCGTTTGACTCCCCTCCTTTGTCCCAGCAGCAGACAACAACTCCTGCACCTTCTCTATAGCATCGAACAAACAAACCACCCCCGGCTCATACATCTCACCCACTGCCTCCCGGAACAACGCCAGGTCATGCGCTGCAGCCCCATGTTTCCCGGCCGCACCGAGACTGTGCGTTCCAAGTACTACAGGCGGCACATCGGGATATTCGGCGGGAAACTGCAGCCGCAGCGATGCGGTGTTGTCGCCCGGGAGGGTGAGGATGAAGATGGAGGGGTCTGGGTCTTGGGTGGACTGGACGAGGGTGTTGTCTCCGTAGATGGAGTTGATGGCTTCGATCTCGTCGTTTAGGGCTTCTGACATGGTGGGTAGAGTTTGGGAAGGGCGTTGGGGGTGAGCGAAAAATCTGCATCGGACCGATGTTGAGTGAGTGTATGGAAGGTGCGTTTGCCCTTTTGGGTTGATGTGTGAAGTGGAGCCGTGATGCATCTCAGTATCAAGTACACGTAACAAAGTCCTAATTAACATGCAAGAGAGGTTCTCTTAATTGTGGAGGACATCCAAGTGTCAAACCTACGAAGTCTGTCTAGGTTTACATTTAACATGTTATTGAAACTTTGTTAGTCTCTGGAATTATCTTGATTCAAGGGTTGTCAGACTTTCTATGAGTTCAGTGACAATGCGCTGATAGGCAATTGGTAGGGTTGATGTCTTCATCTCAACACTCCCGTCTCAACAACCTCAACTTTACTCTCATATTAATTTCCCAAGTCACGAAACAAGGACTCTAGTTTGCCTAAAATATACGGATACGCCACCACATAGAGCCGCAGGAATAGACTCAGTTTCTCCAATGTTTCATGTTTACCCCAGCGGCCGGGCTCGCCCACTGTGCCTCTCTGTAATGCCCCCACAGCGCTTTGTTTGCGCTTTGCAGCGGGCGCCGTGCTTGGCATTGGGCCAACACACGACGGCCGCATCCTGCTTATCACCAACAACCGGTCTTGGGACAACTCTTGATGCCTGAGCTGGGAAACAAAGAACTCTTAAAACGATAACCGCTACCCTTCCACTCACACGGTGCAAACTACCGTCCTGACCTTTGTCCGCTTGACTCAGCCCAGCCGACGCCGACTTGTTTGATCATTCACCGGGTTTAGTTAGTCATTCCGGCGTGGATACGAATAGAAGGGAAACCTCACAAACAAGCTAGGCTGCCATTGTATCAACCTTGCGCCAGTTTGTTTGCCATTTCTATTTGTACTCTCAAGACTTTCTCACCTCCCTTCCGGGATTTCTATTTCTTCTCTTCTCTTCTGTCGTTATCCGACAACCTTATCACAACACTAATGCCATTCTTCCAGCGACTCAGGATGGCAGCTAAGAACTCCGTCCCAAGCGACGATGGCACCTACACAGCCTTTTTCTACGGCACTCTGGTATGTACGCCCCATGTCACCATAAGGATTCAAACAGCACACAAGACATACCAAAAGGGACCCCCTAAATACTAACAAGAGTCCAGATGGCCCCCGAAGTCTTCTACTCCGTCTGCTACGGCCGCAAAGAAGTCCCCCCCTCCATCGCGGCTCAGCACACCTTCCAACCCGCCCTCCTGCACAACTACTGCCGGCGCCGCGTGCGGTATGCCGACTACCCGGGCATCATCGAGGACCCGCGGCACGACGTGTTCGGCATCCTGGCCACGGGGCTCACGCGGGCTAATATGCAGAAACTCGATTATTTTGAGGGCAGCCAGTATGAGCGCCGGAAGGTGAAGGTTTCGTTGTTGGAGAAGGTTGGGGATGCGCATGGGGAGGGGAATGTGGAGGGGGAGGAGAGGGAGACGGAGGTGTATGTGTTTTTGGAGGAGAGGGATTTGGAGTCGAAGGAGTGGTGAGTTTGTTTGATTTCTTTTTTCTGTTCCTTTGGAGAGGTGTGACTTTTTGGTATCAGTGATGGATCAACTAACACAAGTACTAGGGACCTGGAGGAGTTCCGCCGCGACAAGATGAAGTACTGGACCCGGGCGGGGCACACGTTTGATGGTTAGTAGTAGCGTTGATTTCTTTGATGTCTAACTACTACTGCGGTTCGATTTGAGAAGCGAGGTGTGCGTAGATGCTAACCTGCCGGAGACTGCGACCCCGACAACCCGGCGAAGGTGGAGGGTAGCACTTGAGTTGGGTGTTTTAGGAATCATAGAATCAATCACAGTTGCACTGCTGTGCCAGAGGATACTGTGCCAAAGGAATGCAGACTATGATTATCTCTGTCTCATTATGATTCTACGTGATACTAGTATGCATGGACTTTGATTTCCGTTTTCGACCAAGTATGCCGGTTCTCCTTGGCAACAAACCATAGAATATGGTAGGTCGGATATCAAATCTCAGGATATCACTTTGCCAAGTGCGGCAGTCCCATAGTCCGAGGCGTCTGCCTGATAAGACGTTGTACAGCAGTCCGAAGGATCATCGCCACCTCATCTCACATAATGTGAACCCTTGGGTTGGTTTGTCTCATCCTTTGCGGCGTGTGTACCACAATTCACAACAGTATGTTACCACCGTACCACACCGAGGAATATAGGGGCCCTGATATCGCACCACCTGGGCACTTATCGGGCCGTGCAATCTATTCCCCTCAGCTTGGCCGTGGTACACAAATCGACGATCCCCGACGCTCCGCACTCTCACACCGAATCCGTCGAACGGTACGCCCCAGAGACAAGGCTGATCTTCCAATGCGGCATATCGCGATGGCTCCCTCTTGCCTCTGAGCCTCCCTCGGCTACAACACTAACACAGTTAAAGCTACACTAGGACCATGGTAAACCCCCCGCAAGAAACTCGCAAACCATCCCGAGCCAGGCAGAGTTCGCCGGAGCCAGCTCCGGTCGGCCGACAACCCCCCTAGGCCTCCCCCCAGCTTACAACGCCGTGGAGGTGCATGTAGCGGCTGGTCGGGAGGAAGGGGGTCCGTCCGGGGGAGATTCAGGGGGGAGGTTCAAGGGAGGGGGGGGGGATGGCATCAGCCAACTCTTATCCCGACATCACACGCCGCAAGGTTATTCCGGCTTTCTCATCTTTCTGTCATCAGCTCATCGGTTCGTCACGCACCTTGTTCTCGGCAGATCGCACAGTACTGTGGACATGGAGGGGAGCGCAACACGACATTTTGCATGCACCCCTGCGGCTCATGAGAGAAAATGAGTCCGAGTGCGGGTGCGAAATATAAGTCCCGAACTGAGTGAACCAAGAAAGTGAGATTTGTGTCCAGAAAGAGAGGGATGGGTGTCGAACAAAAACGGAAGGAAGCTGGGGTGGTATTTTAGGTCGTGCCTCAAAACGGAGCATAGGACCCACCGCACACTAACCTGGAATCACCACCGTTTTCCAACCATTGCACTGCGAACACGAGTGTAGTACAGCCGAGGTTCACCCCCATCAACCCCCCCCATCAATTGCCCTTTCAGTGCTTCAGTGCCTTCATCAACCCCTCTATTCCTCAGATCGACAATCGCAAGGTCGCTTCCCGCAACCAATGGCCGCGCCGAGCACACCCTGCGGCGCCGCAGTCCGTGATCCTAGCGCGCGGCGCAGACCAAGGGCGCAGTTGGCTTTCTTTCAACCGCCCCGTTCGAGACTTTAGCTTTGCAACACAACGCGCTGCAAGTCGGGAGATTGGGAGATTGGATGGAAGTTTGGACGGGAATAACCTTTTTCTTGTGTTTTTCTGTTTTTTTAGTGCAGTGGGAACGACCCGATTGAGGATGGGCCCGGGATTCGGGAATGGAATCGAATCGTCGATAGCAGCCCCCTGAACGCTGCGTCTGCGTCTGCTGCAACTGCTTCTGCACTCCTACGATACTACACAGTAGTACGCGGAAGACACAACGAATGAGGAAAATACGGTAACATGGCGGCAAAGGAAGAAGACGAGACGAGATGAGATGAACGGGAGTGCGACCCGAAAGTGGCCAACGTCGCAGTGCAGACTGCGCAAGTCGCTGCGCAGTATGCTCGTCTGGGGACTTTTTGTCCCTGAACGATCCCACCGAACACCGACCGGTCGGAGAAGTCGGGGCGCCGCTTCTTCCGATGGGCGGTGGTATCATGGTATGGGATGCCGCGGTGATAACCATCTCCCTCCGAGATGGGGTTGTCTGTTTGGAGTTCTTCCGGGGATCCCTTCTCGTTGGTGCCTTGCTTGGTAATTAACTACCAGTTTACCAGAGCCGACCTGAGCCAGGCTTGCCAACCTGCCAGGGCCCGGGAGTCCACTCCCTGCCCACGATCGCGCCTCGTGGCAGACCCTAGCGTGGGATCGCGCACCTTGCCGGCGGGTTCCCAGGCCTTGCTAGGACATACCGTACATACAGTCCCCAGCAAGTTGTAACCCTCGGCGATAGACGGGGGATGTAATCGCCGTGTCACCGTCTCGGGTCCGGATTTTGGGGAGAGAGTCCTTGGCTTTCTGCTTGGGCCCAGGTTGCCTTCGGTAGTCACGGTCCTGCGGTAGGAATCCCGCAGTCCCTAGTGCAGCTGTGTGTCCCTTGCTGGGTTGCTGGGTTGCTGCCCACTTATTGCCTGTTCCTCGTTGTGTCTGTGCCCTTTGGGAATCCTTCGAGGGGCCGATGATCTGGTGGTGGTTGCCCGGTTCGAGCTAGTGCCCGCGATACCTCGGGCCGGCGCATTATTCCCAGTCTTCACATAGCACAGCCCGCCATACCTACCAACCCTATGTTTCACCATTGCACATCAACGCCTATCGATCAACAACCCATCCAACCCTCAAACACACGCTACCGACCCTCTCCTCTTCTAACCTCGCTGCCTATTATCCGTACCATTACCCGCCACATCCGGGAACCCGCTCCTGTCGACCTCCACGCAAACTTCCCAAAACGGATATCCCGCTTTATCCCACTTCACCTGAGTTCATCCCATATCCCAGTTCTACACTACGCTATCCGTACACCACACTAGTTCCATCATGGCCCCCACCGGCACCCGCCTCGCCCGCAAAATCGCCATCGTCACCGGCGCCTCATCCGGCATCGGCCGGGCCATCGCCCTGTCCTTTGCCGGCGAGGGCGCCACGTTTGTGTTGTGCGCTGATCTCGTTCCTCTTGGCCGTGGTGCCGAGGGGCCGCCTAAGGATGGAGATGATGATGATGATGATGGGAAACTCTCCACTGACGCGCTGATCACGAAGCGGTATGGCGAGGGTAAGGCGGCGTTTCGGAAGGTGGATGTTACTGTGGAGGAGGAGGTGAAGGGGATGGTGGAGGGGGTTGTGGATGCTTTTGGGAGGGTTGATGTGTGAGTTTTGCTGTAGCTCGCTGTTGTTTCTCATGATGGCCATGATATATGTGATGCTGAGACTAACAAAATAGTATCGTCAACAACGCCGGCGTGGGTCCGGCATTCACCCCGCTGCATGAGACGCCTGATGAAATCTGGAGTGGCACGCTGTAGGTCTCTCACTCCCTATGTAGAGGTTTAGAGGGTCAGGGAAGAGAGACTGATAAAACAGAAACATCAACCTCCGCGCCCCCTTCCTCTGCTCCAAGTATGCAATCCGCCAGTTCCTCACCCAGGACTCGGCCTCCGAGCGCGACAAGCGCGGGTCCATTATCAATATCGCGAGTGCCGCCGGTCTGCGGGAGGTCAAGCTGTCTGGTAACTCTCTCTCTCTCTCTCTCTCCATCTCTCTCTTTCTCTCTCACTTTCGCTCTCTGCTTCAAGTTTTGTGCTACAGTGACATGCTGATACACGACCAAAGGAGCCTACTGCGCCTCCAAAGCAGCCGTCATCAGCCTGACCAAGTCCACGGCCCTCGAATACGGCGCCGCTCGGATCCAATGCAATGCCATTTGCCCCGGCAGTAAGTCCTCTTTTCTCCTTTTCTTCTTCTTTTTTTTTCTTTTTTACCAAAAGCCAGCGGGAGATACACGAGCTAACAAACACAGCCATAATAACCCCCATGACAGCCCCCGTGCTAGCCCACGACGAAGCGCTCGCCTTCTTCAAGACGGCGGTGCCCTGGGGCGATGGCGGGGTGAGCCGAGGGCCGGAGGAGATTGCGAATGCGGCGGTGTGGCTGGCGAGTGACGAGACGAGCTGGGTTACGGGTGTGGCGTTGCCGGTTGATGGGGGGTATTCTGTGCATGCTTAGTTCTTTGCATAGTACTATGGACTGTGTATGTAGTTAGCTATCCTAGGGTGGTGTGTTGGAATAGGGACAATTTGGACTTCATTACTGTTATTTTGTTGTTGCTCTGTTAGGACAAACTGTGATTACTCATAACCGCCCCCAACCTTAACTTTAAGCTTAAACTAGCATCGAAGAGACTCCGAAGAAATTAAACACCCCCTTACTCATCCAAAAACCTCACCCCATCCCCCGCCGCCTCTCCAACCTCCTCCTTCAACCCCAAACCCTCCGCCGCCATAAACACATCATGCGGCGCCACCGGAATCTCATACGCCTTCACCTTCCCACCCCCTTGCTTCTGCACCTCCACCCACCGCACAATATCCTCCCTTAACACCTCCCTCCCACCAAACTGCACCCACACCGGCACATCCGTCACAATGGCCTTTTTCACGGGGGAAATGTACGGGTTCTCCGCTACTCCCTCCTTAGCCACTTCTTGGTTGGCGCTGGTGGTGGTGGTGGACAGTGCCTCCGGCAAAAACACCCTCAAAGCCCACTTCACCATCACAGGCGGGACCAAATCCGACTTATCCTCCTTGCGCTTCTCCAGTTCCGCAGCCGTCACACTCAAATCCGTCCACGGACTCCACAGCATCACGCCGCGCGGCAGCGGTAAACCGTGAGTCGCCTTCTCGTCTTCGAGATACCGGAGCAGTGCCAGGGCGAGGTTACCACCCGCTGAGTCGCCTGAGATGATGATTTTTGAGCCGGGGACGCCGAGCCGGTGAATGAGGTGTGCGTAGGAGGTGATGGCGTCCTGCAGGGCTGCGGGGAAGTGCCCGCCGCCTCCGTTGCTGTTTTGGGCGTGTAGGTGGTGGTGAGAGGCGAGACGGTATTGGGGGCAGAGGACGGCTGCAGTGGCGTTTTTGTTGCCGGCAGTAGCTGCGGATAGGAGAAGGGATGCGCCAACGGCCATTTCACGGTCGCGGCAGTCGAACACGACGTAGGCGCCGCCGTGGAAGTGGAGGAATACCCGCCCGGCTGTTGCCAGGCTGCTCACGCCATCTTTTGTTGACGGCGGGGCTGGGTGCCAGACGGCGCCAATCTTGGTCGGTCGGATGCCGTTGGGTTGGGGCGTCGCGATGCCGGTGTAGATTGGGATTGTTGCCTGCTGCTGGCCTTCTCCTTCTTGGGCGGGTTCGACAAACGGATCGATAGTGACAAACCGGTCCTTTTCCTGGCCCGGGTCGAGCGTCTGCGCCGGCGAAAATTCGACGGTGGTGGAATACTCAAAAAAGAAACGCGTCAAGGCGACTACAAACGCCTGCTTATGCGTCCATTCGCGGACGGGGCGGAATTGCGCGATGGTGTAGAGCAGCATCAGCGATGGCAGCTTGACGACGGCCTTGGCGATCGTGTAAGTCGTGTACACGAAAAAGCCCGGTTGCCGGGTCCAGGCCGACGTGTTAGCCATGTTGTGTAACCGGGAGCAAAAGAATGAGGAATCCTGCGCACCGGTGATGAACGAAAATAAAGAAGAGGAAACAAAAAGTCGAGGTGGGTGGTAAATAAACGTCTAGGCGAACGGGAGATCCCGCGGCTTCAAGTGGAAGGTGTTGGAGCTCGGCTGCTCAGCCGTGCTGCTCCCTTGGGTCGCTCCCGTGGTGCGTGGTCCAGATCGCCTTTCCAACAGGAGCAGACCCCGGTGCAATTAAACGCCAGTGTACGGCGCGGAAATCGTGCGACACTACTACTGCGTATAGACGGACATCTCCGGCCCTGCAGAAGGAACGCATTATGTGTGTCCAAAAAGTCATCTTGTATGTGTATCTTTGTTCATATTCCAAAAGTGCGCGGGCGCCTCGATGGGTCGCCTGGGCGCTATATACGGTGAATCGAAGACAGTAGAAAACTCAAAAAAATTGGTATCCGCAAGACAAAGAAACAACCGCCCAATCCAGATAGCCTCCGTTTATCTTGCCAGATCCAGATCCAGACCCCGAACTCCGTCATTGCAAACATTACGTATCCAAAAGAGAAACATCACAGTAGCCGTACAGCATCATACACAAGTCTTAAATCATCACGCCTCCCATCCCTAGTACATGCTGTCGTGCTGCGGTGTACCATGCTCCACGTCTGGCCGCTTGACATGGAACTGGTGCGTGACCTGGATGTAGCCCTGCCCGGCCTTGAGGAAGTTGGGGTCCCCGTGGCTGGTGTATGTGTTCAGCTGCCGCGTGCTGTCCGTCTCCGGGTTGGTCTGCGAGTTCATCGGCCACGTGTCGTGGACGAACGACGGCTTGGAGTTCTTCTCGCTGCTGTAGCTCGAGTGGAGCGACTTGAACCACCGGCTGAGCGTCGGCAAGATGCCGTTGTTGGGGAGCAGGCGGCCCAGCGTCGGCAGGCAGCTGCAGAGAATGGCGACCCCCATCTCGATGCTGGACCAGAGCATTCCCTTGTACAAGTCGACTATTTATTGTTAGCTGTGGATTCCCCGAGTAGCTGTCCATTCAAACGTACCCAGTTGCGGCGAAGCCGGGTTGTACATGTAGACGATGCGGATAATGCAGGTGATGCACACACTGGAGAGTCGTGTTAGTCATGCCCCTTTTCCAGACGACGATGCCGTTACTCACAAAGCACCGAGCACAAAGATGCTCGCCACGGTAATCTTCTTGGAGAGATTGAGTTTAAGCCGGAAGACAGCGCGCAGAGGCAGGATCAGGATGGCCACGTCTAGCAGCATGTTGGTGATCTCGTAGCCCAGGATCAGGTTTCCGAACGCAATGCACCGGCTGCCCGGCGAGTTGGCCGCGAGGAGATCCCATGCCGCGCTGACCGGGATGCACTGGAAGATGACTAGTAAAAGAGCCGCCAGGCCCCACGCAACCGAAAGGGCGCCGATGATGATCATGGGGATCTTGATGTCGCTGTTGTTGACGGCAAAGATGTTCCAGTACCAGCAGACGACCGAAGTTTTGACAAAGGTCAAGATGATGGTCATCAGGATCTCGGATACCCAGATCCAGCGGAGCACCGCGTTGACCTGATCCAGACCCGTCATCTGGGTGATGTCGAGTGTGCCGCCAGAGTCATAGAGACCTGTTCAAGTCAGCCCCAACTCTCTTTCTTCTCTCCTATCTTCTTCACCCATCGTCGGGCCCGCAGTGGTCACCTACCATACATGAAGACCGCCGTGTATGCGTAGAATAGAGATAGGCCGGCTAGGGTTAGGAAGTCGTCGGCCGCGAATTTATTTTGCGTGCGAGACTTGCTGACAAACCGCAACACCACCGCCACCGTGGCCACGAAGGCCATGATGGGGTAGGCGATGAAGATGCCTTTGCCGCTTTCCGTCAACACGGTCATTGTTTCTTTGGTGTAGAAGACAGGATACACGACTGGTAGGGGTCAAAGTAAGCTTAGATACCTAGTGTAGGTACCAAGTAGTCGTCCAACGATACTGTCCGTGCGGGAAGGCGTCGACTAAGAACTGGGCAAAAAGCACCTCGAGACTGGGGGGTGGTGAAAGAGGTAAGGGCGAAGCCACATAATTATGAGTTTGCAACTGGACCCGTTAAAGATCGGATGCCGGGGAGGAGGCGCGTGGCGCGTATCATGTAATATGGAAGAGAACAAGTCCAGTATTTCCGAAACGAAGGACACGCTGTGCCTCAAGATGCGCCCCCCCCAGAAAGAGGGAAGAGTGGGGGAAAAGGAAGTGGGAAAGGCGATGTTCCCAGTTCCCCAGCAAAATGGAAGCAAGAGTGCAACAGCAACCGCAAGTCAGTTGCAACACACCACGATCGCGCCTGCCCCCGGATGCCCGAAGGGACCGAGGAATGCCGCAGAGGTGCGTTTCCACCCAAACCTCACGTCTAGGCTCCCACTTCTCCCACCCGACTGACCTCGACCTCACCCACATCCCGTCTTGGACAAGAGTCGCTCCTCCCCCCTCTCACTCTCACCTATCTTTGGCCCGGCCGCTTCGGGCTTGCAGCGGCTGAGCCTTCAACGGACTCCTCGTATGGTAACACCGATACCCCCCCACGGGTTGCAACGGAGGGGTGCAACACGCTGCAACTGACTGCAGCAAATGGGAAGGTGGGGCATCGGACCGACCTGGCTTCTTCTTGTCTGTCTTTGCCTGTCTTTGCCTTTGCATCCAATGATCCATCGCTTGGGAACTGAACCCCTGTCCATGTTGTCGTTGTCACAGTCGTCCAGTGCTCTTTCCCTCTATTTATTGTCGGCTGGAACCTAGAACTGCGAAGGAGGCTGTGACCGCTGATCGCAGGGCGCTGGACGGGGTCTAGGTCCAGGTCTGATCCGATGTGAGGATTGCATTGTCTGCGGGAGTGGCTTCAATGGGGGGATCCCATTTGCTGGTCGTTTGTTGGTGGACAGGTATTTTTGCTGGCCGGTGGTTTTTTCTGCGCCGCATGCAGCGACACCCACCCCTCCTACCTAGCCCCTCTGCTCCTTCCCCGATGGTGTCAGCGGCACTCCATTTCTGGCCGGCGACTTCCCTCACTCTCTGAGTCTCCACTGCACAACGCCGAAAACTGTTGCGGTTTTCTTTTCTTCCTTGATTATTCCCCCCGAAACCTCAATGGCACGACGAGCAATTCCCGCCGATTGTGGGCTGCAACGGGTGCAATCACGCCCTTCCCCCATGCGATCGGTTCGAACCGCTCAAGTCTGAGACAAATCCCCCAGATTTCTCCCGGCTCCTTTCTTTCAACTCCCTGCTCTCAACGTGGCATTGGTCATGTCTCCCCAGTGAATGCTATCAACTCTCAATTCCGCGAAGCCCCGGTCTCTTTCCCCCATGGCGATACCACTATAGCCGCGTGGGTTATGGTGTGCATCTCAGCGCAGGCCTTCGGCACGGCGGACGGAGCGCCCTCCGGCAACGCCGCAACGGTTTTCTGGGCATTTGGTCCTCGCAGATTGCCTGCCCGATAAGTTGAAGGGGGTAATAATCGGCTGGCCGTGGCCGGTATAGCTTCCCAGGTCTGGCCACACTATTTTTATAGTTGTCCCCTCAAGGTGCGCGTCCTGGTGTCCGAATGAAGGCATGTCAGCCCTGTACCACCCATCGCGGCAGCCCGCGGGTAAGCTTAATCTCTTCCCGTCCGCCACAGCCTCTGTGGGGACCAGGTAAACCCGACTTCCAGCAGTCATTCAGAGAAGAGCCGAACCCACTCACCAGAGTCACCACAACAAGTCCACACCCTCAACACCCTCAATTCCAAAGGTCTGCCGGCTGTCTTACCCCACAACCAACCATAATCCGATCACCGACTTGCCTGTTCTCAGCAGCATCGTATTTAGCGCCAAACATGCGACTTGGTCGGGTTGGATTCGATGGGGGCTTCGCCTCAGAGGGCCGCGCTCGCGGTTGGTGGTTGCGCATGGCTCTCCACCGGCGACGTGATTCGTCCAAGCGAATGCTACGATCAACGGGGCGGTAAAGTCGGCGTGCGGCGCGGCTCGGGAATGGCTTGCGTCTCCCGATGGCGCTGGTGCAAACGCCCTGAATGCGACAAAACGGTATCGCAAAACGGAGACTAACGGACCGTATTGGACCATCAACAGGCTCACTTCCAGTTACATACGCTAGTAATAGGCTCGACAGGGTAGGATGGGTGAAGGGCCCCCCAAGATGACCAAGATACTGGTGAGCACACCGGCCGCTGGCTGTCCTTTTCCGTTCGGCGCCGGAATCCTTCTGGGCGCTCCCAATCCCAATGCGGTGGTTCGGTCGAAGACCCATTTCCTTGTCGCCGAGCGGCCGAGATCACCGCGTCACTGGTGCATTGGCTGCTACTGTGTCGTGTCCTGTTTGCACAGAGGTACACCGTCGCCCGTGGGGGAAGGAGACTGTGTTGGAGGCGTGTGTGTGATGCTGGGAAGGTTGCCCCTATCACAGGGTGATAGGAACCGGTTTGTGTTTGGAATTTATGGATGCCTTGAGTGACGGGTAGGTTCTAAACGAGTTGTCTTTGAGTTCAAAAACACGGCTTCTGTCCTGGGATGTCCTGAGAGACGATGCAGGGGAGTCAATGGTTATTCGCCGAGGCTTTGCGCACGAGTGATACCCACAACTGATACTACTACTGATACTACTCTTGATACCCACAACAACATCACAACATGCCGTCAGCACTACCGACGGGAACTCCGAACGAAGCAGCCATGGACACTTATTCTACCAATGGTGTTAATGGTGTGAACGGCGTCAACGGCAACGGCGTCAACGGAACACACAATGGCTCGGTCAACGGCGGAACCAATGGCCACAGTAGCCACAACCACAGTAACGGCCATAGCAACGGCCACACCAACGGTCACAACAATGATCACACCAATGGCCACAGCAATGGTCCCCTCAACGGCCATAGCAATGGCCACAGTGACTCCCTCCCAGCCCCGGGCTCACCGTCCCCGGCCGAACCCGTGGCGGTCATCGGCATGTCCATACGGTTCCCAGGGGACGCGACCTCACCAGAGGCGTTCTGGGACATGCTGGTGGAAGGGCGGTCTGCATGGAGCGAGATTCCCTCAAGCCGCTTCAATGTGGATGCGTGGTACCACCCGAATCCAGACCGGATAGATGCTGTATGTATATGACTTTCTGAGAAACACATACGAGTGGCAGGAGGCATACTGACAATGACAGATGAACGTGAGGAGCGGACACTTCATCAAGCAAGACCCAGGCGTGTTTGACGCCCCCTTCTTTTCCATCTCGCAGTCCGAGGCCAACAGCCTAGACCCGGACCAGCGGATCATCCTGGAGACAAGCTACCACGCGCTGGAGTCGGCCGGCTTGCCAATGGAGTCGCTGGCGGGCACCAACACATCAGTGTACATGGGCACCTTCACGCGCGAGTACGGCACCTTCTGGGCACGCGACCCGATGCAACTGCCCAAGTACGCGGGCACAGGGACAGGCCCAGCACTGCTGGCGAACCGGGTGTCGTGGTTTTATGATCTCCGCGGCACCAGCATCACTCTGGACACGGCGTGCAGCAGCAGCATGAACGCGCTGCACCTCGCCTGCGAGTCACTCCGGGCGGGCACGACACACACCGCCCTCGTCGGCGGCACCAACCTGATCCTCAACCCGGACTCGGCCATCATCCCGCTGACCAACCTCGGGTTTCTCTCCCCCGACGGCCGGTGCTACGCCTTCGACCACCGCGCCAACGGGTATGCGCGCGGCGAAGGGTACGCGATGCTGGTGTTGAAGCGGCTGGCCGACGCGGTGCGCGACGGCGATACCATCCGCGCGGTGGTGCGGGCCACGGGTGCCAACCAGGACGGCCGCACGCCGGGCATCTCGCAGCCGCGGGCCGAGGCACAGGCCACGCTGATCCGGGAGACGTATGCCAAAGCCGGGTTGTCGTTGAGCGAGACGCGGTTCTTTGAGGCGCACGGCACGGGCACGGCGGTCGGGGATCCGATCGAGGCGTCGGCGATTGCAAAGGTGTTTGGCCCGTCGCGGACGGTGGAGAGTCCGTTGTATGTTGGGGCTGTCAAGTCGAATATTGGGCATTTGGAGGGGGCGAGTGCGATGGCGGGGTTGGTGAAGGCGATCTTGGCGCTGGAGCACGGAGTGATTCCGCCGAATATTAATTTGGAGCGGGTGAATCCTAAGATTCCGGTGGATGAGTGGCATATTGCGTTTCCGACGGAGCCGATTCCGTGGCCAAAGGCCGGGGACTCGGCGGATAGCAATGGGATTGCGGTGCGTCGGGCGTCGGTCAGCTCGTTTGGCTACGGCGGTGCGAATGCGCATGTGATTCTGGATGATGCTGCTAGTTATCTTGCGGCGCGGGGACTCAAGGGGAAGCACAGGACCTTGGTTACTAGGAGAGTCCAAGAAGTCCAGGAAGACCAAACATCAACCAACGGATCTGACACCGATGAAACTCACAACCGACTCCTAGTCTTCTCAGCAGCCGACGAAGACGGCATCCGCCGCCTCAGCGAGACCTACACCTCCTACCTCGCCACCTACCTGTCCAAACCCTCAGCCACCTCCCCCCTCACCCTCTCCGAACTCGCCCACACCCTCTGCACCAAACGCTCCCTCCTCCCCTGGAAAGCCTACGTGCTCGCCCCATCCCTAACACACCTCCACAACACCCTCCAAACCACGGGTCTCCCCAAACCCGTCCGCTCCTCCACCGCAGCCGCCAGCCTCTCGGGCACGCCGGGTTTGGCGTTTGTGTTTACCGGCCAGGGTGCGCAGTGGGCTGCCATGGGCCGGGAACTGAGAGCGTACCGCGTGTTTGGGGATAGTCTGCTGCAGGCGGAGGAGTATCTCAAGCGTGAACTGGGGTGTGAGTGGTCTGTTGCTGAGGAACTCTACCCTGAGGAGAACTCTGGGGAGGACTCTTCATCCTCCGATTCAAAGACGAGGATTGACCGCCCGGCTCTCGCACAGTGCCTGACGACAGTGGTGCAGGTAGCCTTAGTCGAGTTGCTGCGCACATGGGGGATCGTCCCCGCCGCTGTGGTGGGACATTCGTCTGGGGAGATTGCAGCTGCGTATGCGGCGGGCGGGTTGTCGCGGGAGTCGGCGTGGAAGGCGGCGTATTATCGGGGTGTGTTGGCTGGTAAACTTGAAACCACTCTCCAAGCAGAAAAGGGTGAAGGGGGGAGTGGCAGCGGCTGGGGCATGATGGCTGTGGGGATGAGCGAAGCCGGCGTTCAAGAATATCTGGAGAAGCTAGACAAGACCAAGGGCGAAGTGACAGTCGGGTGTGTCAACGCGCCGGAGAATGTCACCGTCACGGGCGCGGCCAAAGGGCTGGCGGCGTTGCAGGTGGCGCTGGAAGAGGACGGGGTGTTTTGTCGCCGGCTAAGGGTCACGCTGCCGTATCACTCGCGGCAGATGGAGGCTGTCGCGGAAGAGTATACCGCTGCGCTGCAGGGGATTGTCTCGGGCCTCGCTGCCACATCTAACAGCGAACCCGGCCGTGAGCAGGAGAAACAACCCACGATGTACTCCTCGGTAACGGGCACGGCAGTATCAGACCTGTCCTCGCTCAGCGAACCGCAGTACTGGGTGGCCAACCTCGTCTCGACGGTGCGGTTCGCCGAAGCGGCCGGAGCGTTGGTTGCTGCCACGGGGATTGAACGGTTTGTTGAGGCTGGGCCTACGGCTGCTCTCAAACGGCCGGTTCAGGATGTTGTCAAGGCCACTGGCCGTAGCGGCGCAACAGTTCCTGGAAAGGGGGCCGTGGCATACCACTCGGTGCTCTACCGCGACCAGGACGCGTCTGTGTCGGCGCTGGAGATGGTCGGGCAGTTGTTCTGCAGTGGGTATCCGGTTGATTTGGCGGCTGTTAACTCTGTTTCTTCTTCTCCTTCTTCTCTGGGGGGAACTGGAGAAGGGAGTGAGAAGGAGATTGGCATGGCCGTGGGCCTGCCTGCGTACCCATTCAACCATGCGAAGCGGTACTGGGAGGAGAGCCGGATTAGTAGGAATCTGCGGTTTAGAAAGTTTCCGCGGCATGAGCTGTTGGGCACGCGCGAGGCGGACTGGAACCCGCTGGAGCCAAGGTGGCGTAACTTTTTGAGGGTGTCGGAGAGTTCGTGGATTGTTGAGCATGAGGTATTTCTCCTTTTCCCTTCCCTTCTTTCTGTTTTTTTATACGTTTTTTTTTCTTTTTTGTCTGCGTTCTTTTGCTAACAAGAGTAGTTCAACGGCTCTCCCATCTACCCCGCCAGCGGCATGATCGTCATGGCCATCGAGGCCGCCCGACAAATCGCCAGCCCGCCTCCCGACACGGCCATCAGCGGGTTCCGCATCCGGGACATGACCCTCAAGAAAGCCCTGATGGTGTCGACCAGTGCCGAGGGCGTCGAAACGCAGCTGACCCTGCGCCCGAAGAAGACCACGGGCACGGCTTCCCACGATGTCAGCGTCTTTACTCTGTACCAACTGACCGGGCCCGGCGATGAGTGGACCGAGCTGTGCAATGGGACAGTCATCACGGAGTATTCCCAACCCCAGAGCCAGCAGCAGCAGGCTGAGGTAGAACAGCCCGAGACAGCCCTCGCCCACAAAGCCCAGGAACTCGCCTTCCAAACGGGCGCTGCGCGATGTCAGAAACGCGTCGACACGCGGCAGCTGTACGAGAGTCTAGGCGGGATGGGCTTCAAGTTCGGCCCGGCCTTCCAGACGCTGCACGATGTGCGGTTCAGCGACGAGGGTGAGGCGCTCGCGACCATCCGGCTGCGCGAGTGGGAAGGGAAAGTCAAGGACAACCGCGTGCAGCCGCATGTGATTCACCCGGCGCCGCTGGACGGGGTGTTCCATCTGGCTATTGTCGCGTCGACTAAAGGGGGGTGGAATGCCGTGCCGACTAGTGTGCCAACGGCGCTGGAGGATCTGTGGATTTCGAATGACTTGTTCTCTTCTTCCCCTGACACCGCCATGGGGGTCTACACCCAGCGGCAGTTCGCCGGTCTGCGTGACGAGGAATACAAGATGGTAGCCGTCGACTCTTTGTCCGGCCAGCCGCGGATCGTAGTCAACGGCTACCGCGGGACAACCATCAGCTCCTCACGCGAGGGTGCAGCCGCGGGGGGAGACGAAGTACCCGACGGCGAAGACCCTTTCCGGCGGATCTGCTACGAGATGCACTGGCAACCAGACGTGGCCTTACTCTCACCGGCGGAAATCCGCGACCTGTGCATCCACCGTGAAATGCAGAAGAACACGCCCGAGTACCAGCGGGCGGTGCACTACGCTGAGATCCTGTGTCTGCACCACATGCGGGAAGCCCTTACCAACAATCCCGACCTGACCGCGCCCCCGGACCGGCCGCATCTCGCGCGGTATATCGCTTGGATGCGACACAACCTCGCCCTGCCGTCGTCCCAGGCCCGGTTGGCGTCGCCGGAAGCTGTGGAGTTCATCGCCGCTACCCCGGAACAGCGCACGGCGTTGCTCACTGCAGTCACCACCGCCCAGTCATCTCCCGACGGGGAAAACAACGAAAAGCCCACAGAAACAGGCTACGACCTCTACGCAACGGTATCCGCCCACTTCCCGGGCATCCTCTCCGGCACCGTCGACCCACTATCCCTGCTCTTCGACGCCGACACCCAGCTGGTAGCACGCTTCTACCAAGCCGATTTCCTCGCAGCCAACTATGCGCAGATGGCGGCGTACATGGACCTGCTAGCGCACAAGGACGCCAATATGCGGGTGCTGGAGGTCGGTGCTGGCACGGGGGGTGCGACGGTGGGGATTTTGGAGACCTTGGCCCGTCATGGGGGGGACTCTCAGGAGAGAGAGAAAGGGGAAGGGGAGAAGGGCGCGCCGAGATTGGCCGAGTATGTGTATACCGACGTGTCGGCGGCGTTTTTTGAGAGTGCGCGGGAACGGTTTGCGCCGCTGGTTGGCGGGGAGAGGTTGACGTTTAAGACGCTTGATATTGAGGGGGATTTGGCTGCTCAGGGGTTCCTTGAGAGTGAAGACGACCAGAGTCAGAAATACGACGTCGTAGCAGCCGCCAACGTCCTCCACGCCACCAAAGACCTGGGCGTCACCGTCCGGAATGTCCGTCGGCTCCTACGCGACGGGGGCAAGTTGGTGTTGTTCGAGGTGACGGATCTTGAGAGCGCGCGGATAACGTTTGCGTTTGGCACGTTGCCGGGTTGGTGGCTTGGTAGTGGGGGAGATGGGGATGGACGGCAGTGGGGGCCGTTGTTGTCGGTGGAGGGGTGGGATCGGTTGTTGAGGGAGTGTGGGTTTTCTGGGGCTGAGGTGGTTATGGGGGATGCGGAACGGGGGGCGTCGTTTAGTGTTATTGTTGCTGAGGCTGTTCCGTTGGGCACTGAAGAAATTCCGCGGGGAATTCAAGAACAAGAGAGGGAAAAGGCAGTGGGAGAGAGCGAGAAAGAGAAGCTGGTCATCGTTGTGGACGAAGACCAGCCGCTCCAACTCGCCGTGGCCAACTCTCTCGCCCAGACTCTGGAAACAGTCACAGTCCCCCTCTCGTCCCTCGCCAACCACCCCCTCGACCGCGCATCCTGCATCTTCCTCCCCGAACTCACCCGCTCTCTCCTCGCCGACGTCACCCCCTCTGAGTTCGAGACCCTCCGCCAGCTAGTCTGCCGCGCCTCGCGCATTCTCTGGGTCACCCTCGGCGGTGCAGAGTCCTCTGACAACCCGCTTTCGGACCTTGTGGTTGGGTTCGGCCGGTCCATGTGCTCGGAGCGGCCGCTTGAGTTGCAGTTTTGCACCCTGGCTCTCGAGGGAACCCACGAAAATAACAACGCGGCGGACACCATCACCAAGGTCTTTGGGAAGCTATCCGCGCAGCCTGTGTCGGCGCCGTTTGAGACGTATTACCTCCAGCGTCGCGGGCATGTGTGTGTTGGTCGGCTGGTCGAGGCGGGGTATTTGAATGAGCATGTGCGCGATCAGACGACGGCGCAGTCGCCGCGGCCGGAGCCGTTTTCGGGTGTGACGGATGCCGTGGCGGATACTGTTACGAGTACCGTTACGGATATAGACAAACCCACAGAGAAAGAGACCAAGAAACAGACAGACCGCGCCCTCGGCCTGAAAATTGGCTCGCCCGGCCTACTCGACACCTTCTACTTCGCCCACGACTCCATCCACGACACCCCCCTAGCCCCCGGCGAAGTCGAGGTCCGCGTGCACGCCTCCGGTCTCAACTTCAAAGACGTCATGGTCGCCATGGGCCAACTCCCCTTCCCAACCATGGGTCTCGAGTGTGCCGGTGTCATTACCCGGTTAGGACCTCCCCCTGAATCCACCGGCAACCCTAACCCTACCCCCATCGACACAACCGGCCGGTACAGCACCGGCTTCGCCAACGGCTACTCCGACCTCCGCATCGGCGCCCGCGTCGCCTGCTTCGTACACAACGGCTCCTTCAAGACCTACGCCCGCGCCACTGCCGCCCTGGTCGCGCCTATCCCGGACTCGCTGTCCTTTGCCGAGGCCGCGACCTTGCCCATAGCTTTCCTCACTGCTTACCATGCCCTCGTTGAGAACGCCCGGCTTGAACCGGGGGAATCGGTTCTTATCCATGCTGGTGCGGGCGGTGTGGGCCAGGCGGCGGTGCAGTTGGCGTTTATGCTGGGCGCCGGGGAGGTGTTCGTCACGGTGAGTACCGAGGCGAAGAAGAAGTTGTTGGTGGATGAATACGGCGTAAACCCAGACAACGTATTCTCCAGCCGCAAACTCAGTTTCGCCCAAGGCATCCTGCGCCGCACCTCCGGCCGCGGCGTGGACGTAGTCCTAAACTCCCTGGCCGGCGATGTCCTGCGGGAATCGTGGGCGTGTGTGGCCACCATGGGCCGGTTTGTGGAGATTGGGAAACGAGATATCATTGCTAATGAGGCGCTGGCGATGGGGAAGTTTGGGAAGAGCACGACGTTTGCGGCGTTGGATTTGGATCTGGCGGCGAGGTTTAGGAGTGGGAGGGTCGGGGGGATGTTGAGGGAGATTGTGAGGTGGGTTGGGGAGGGGAAACTCAGGGCCCAGGTGCCGTTGCATGTGTATTCGGTTGGGGAGGTGGAGAATGCGTTTAGGGGGCTGCAGAGTGGGAAGTTGGCGGGGAAGGTGGTGGTGGAGATGGATAATACCATCGTCCCAGTAAGTCTCCTTTTTTCTCTTTTTTTTCTTTTTCTTTCTTTTACCACTCCTGGCCTTCCCGCCTTCCCCCTTAAACTTGGCATTGACTTACACGTACAAAAGGTCGTCCCCCGCCCCAAACTCCCCTACCAGTTCGACCCCCACGCCAGCTACCTCCTCTCCGGCGGCCTCGGCGGTCTCGGCCGCAGCATCGCCCGCTGGATGGCCTCCCGCGGCGCCCGCTTCCTCATCCTCCTCTCCCGCTCCGGCCTCGCCTCCCCCGCCGCCCAGTCCCTCGCGTCCGAACTCTCCCAGCTCGGCGTCCGCGTGGCCGCACCCGCCTGCGACGTCTCCGACCCATCCGCCCTCGCCTCCGCCCTGGCCTATTGCTCCGAGACCGAGAAATTCCCCCCCATCCGCGGCTGCATCCAAGGCGCCATGGTCCTGCGCGACAGCATCATCGAAAACATGACCCACGCCGACTACCACGCCGCGCTCCGGCCCAAAGTCGCCGCCTCCTGGAACCTGCACGCCCAACTTCCCCAAACCCCGGGATCCCTCGACTTCTTTGTCCTCCTCTCCTCCCTCGGCGGCGTCATCGGCAACAGCGGCCAGAGCAACTACGCCGCGGGTAACACCTACCAAGACGCCCTCGCCCGCCACCGCCACGCCCGCGGCCTGCCCGCGTCGGCCCTGGATGTGGGCATGATGATGCAGGTCGGGTTTGTAGCGGAAAAAGCCAAGATTGCGGAGAGCTTGATCATGGCGGGGTATACGGCCATGTACGAAGCGGAATTACTCGCTATCCTTGGATTCCTATGCGACCCCCACCAGCAGCAGAACTCTGGTCTCACAACCAGCAGCCCCCTGCGCAGCCAAATCCTCACAGGCGTCACCACCCAAGGTGTATTCCGCCGCAAAGGCTTCGAAGAAAAAAACTGGATGGCCCGTCCCGAATTCAACTACCTCCGCCAACTCGACTCTTCCACCTCCTCCCCTTCCAATTCCTCCTCCTCAAATGGAGACACCCAGTCAATAAACTACGCCACCGCCCTCCCCTCCCTCTCTTCTTTATCTGAAGCCACCGCCCTAGTAGAAACAGGCCTCATCCGCAAAATGTCCAAAGCCCTGTTCATCGCCGAACAGGATATCGATCCCGCGTTGCCGGTGTATGCGGCGGGCGTGGATAGTCTAGTGGCGGTGGAGTTGAAGTATTGGTTTTTGAAGGAGTTGCATGCGGAGGTGGCGGTGTTTAATATTTTGGGAGGGGGGACGTTGAGGGGGTTGTGTGGGTTTGCGGTGGGGAGGAGTGTTTATTGGAGGGGGGAGGGGGGACAGCTGGAGGGGGACCAGGGGGGGGTGGTTGTTGAGGTTAAGTAAGGGATGTTACAGGATCAAGGTGCTGATTTGGGGGGGTAAGAGATGACTGTGTTTTGTCATGGGGGATGAATAAGGGTACTGGGGTTGTGAGTTTCTACGGTTTGTTTCGGTGGATCTTGTTTCTGTCATTGTAGTTTTATATTGTGAAGTATCCTTTTCTGTTCTCTCTCGTGAAGGGGGAGGTGGTTGTTGTTGAGGTTCAAGAGGGGAGAGAATCTTAGAATTGTTATGATGGGATGCTGGGGGTTTTTGAGGATTTTTATCGGTTTTCGGTCCCTTGGTAGTGTTCCTTGGAAGGGGTGTGTTTCGGTTTTCTGAGGGTGGATTATTTCTGTACGTTTTGGGTCTGCTTCTTCTCCCGCAGTGTCTTTCCTAGCTCCTACCGCTTATCTCGTGGCTTAATCTCAAGTTCTTGAACTCTCCTCTTCTCCTTACGGGGGTTGGTCACTCCTTCATTCCTCTCCTATTCGTCTCGGTGTGCTCTGAGTGACAGAAGCGCCCGGAATAGTTGGCTGTGTTGGCTGAGTCTACATACACAGTACCTAGTTTTATCTCCAATCCACGGTTGTATCTCGAATGTTTGATCTTCATGCAAGGCAATATCATAATGTAGAGATCTCAACCGCCTTGTCTTCCTCGCCAGCCTCCTGGTGCTTGTGGAATTTACCACCTTAAAGTCTTTAAACTGACTGACTATTAATTACCACAAATAGAATGACACCTTGGTCGTATCAGGGGGGCGATACACTTTATCAGGGCTTCCTTTTACATGTCTAGCGAAGTGTAGCACAACGCATGAGAAATGGCCGTCACTGGCCGTCATGAGAATGTCGATTGAGCAATTATATACAGAGATCTCATTATACATGTCGCGCGACTGGTGTTTTCCAGGCCCTTCAACCGTTTTGCCTGGGTTATAGAGCCTCCCCAGCCCATCAAGGAACTTCTCCACGGAACGGTTCCAAACGCCTAGGCCAGTTCTACTCAGGCTTGGTGAGCCTGATGATGTCTGAGCCGTGAAACAATACCCCTGGAAGCCGCTCAACCTTACTAACCAGGAAGTGGCTGGGAAGTGGAAGAAGTTCTGCGAAGAACGGTTCAATTACTCGGCCCGATGTTCCTAGAGATGTGCTACAGCTACAATCCGCCGGGTGGACGATGAGGGCCGCGAGATGGACGAGCCTAAGGATGTGGAATGGGCGCTGATATAGAACATCATATTCGACCTCCTTTTTTGTCTCTCTTTGTTTTTTTTTTTGTGTTTTTGTCTCTCTTTTTTTTGTCTTCTTTTTTTTTTTCTTCTTCTTTTTTTCTTCGTGGAGCAGTGGGAGCAGTTTTAGTAACAGTTTCGAGAGTACTTAACGGAGCTCGGGTTGGGTGTTTGGAGGGGCGTTTGTGTAGATAGCTAACCTTGTCGGCACAAATCCCAAGCTGGCTGGTTGTAAACAACACTTGAAATGTACGTTGGACAGGGCCGATTGCGGTGACCCATTTTAGCTTGCTTCGTATAAAGAGATTTTTCCATCGTAGCAGCTTTTATCTGCTCGACGAGGTGACGCGCTTCGTTCGTCCTCCAAAATGCTGCCGCGGGTTCTTCTCCCTTGTCCACCCAATCTTGGATAGCCAGTTTGGTCTCAACCTCGAGCTGCTTGGTTGATGTATCACATACGGCGGCAGCCGAGGTCCAGTACTTCGCGTCAAAGCTGTTCGACGGTTTGACTCGTTTCCTCGCTTCTTCGGCTTTGCCGTTCAGAAATGTGAGTTGATTCAAGAGATCCGCTCGCCCTCGTTTGCTCGATGTTCGTTCCGGAATCGTTGGCAGGCCGATTGGCGGGCCGGTTGGCCTTGCTTCTGACAACGGCATTGTAATGGGGCGGGCGTTCCTTGCTTTCGTAGGTTGGGTGGGCTTTTGTGGATAGGTGAGGAAGGAATTCCGATGATTTAAGAACTGAGTTGTAGGAAGCAGGAGTATTTAAAACAAGAATTTCTAGTTCATACAGGCCCAAGCACTTAAACCTTAGATAAAGTATTGTGGGAGGTTCGCAGGGGTCTGGCTATAGTCTTGAAGGAGCGAATGTAAGCTGTAGCCAAGTGGGGCAAGCCCGAGAGTTGTTTCCCTCTGTTCTAGAAAAATAACTTGGGGAAGGTACTTTAGAATCGTTTCAGTTACGATCTCTGACTTGGAAAATTCGTTCGGCAAACTCAGCTATTTCCCCGTCACCCATGAAACATGATGCGTAGTCTGGAGAGGTGTTTCGTGCAGCACCTGGCTCCTTGAGACCAATGTCTTCACCTCCTGATAATTGTTATGTGCATACCTTGGTCTAATGCGGTGGATTAATGATGCTCTCAACCTGCGATAGGGTCGAGGAGGGGCACGGATATAGTATCCCAGCGGGTCAGACCCAGCCACTATTCCCACAGAAACCGCCGATGGACTCCCTACGCGAGTTTCGTCGAATGCTTCAGAGGCTATTACATAACAACGTTACCCAAGAGCTTTGCAAACGGCAGCCCCCATGGCACTGAATCAAGTAACCCGATCAAATAAACCCACCGTCCACTTTCTACCGAGTTTTACTCTCCTGAAATAAAAAGCAAATATCCCAAAAAGCTCACCACCAAGCCCTATCCCCATCCGGAAGGATAGCGGTTGGTAGCTACGAAAACTCTTTCCGGTGAAAGAACTTTTCTTCGCTGGCCCCGGGAATCGAACCCAGGGTCACTTCGATTTACGACGGCGATGCTCCCCCCAACGCCGCTGCGCCAAACACGGTTGTTTGGCGTGTTGGGAGGAGCTGGTGACTGTTTCGGTGCGGGATCTAATATAGATATATAGTGGGGGGGGGAAGGAGGGTATGGAAGGAGGGTGTTTGGGTTCTTTGTAGAGCAGCCGGAGCAGTTTCAAGTAACAGTTTCGAGAGTATTTGACGGAGCTTGGGTTGGGTGTCTGGAGGGGGGTTTATGTGGATAGCGGCCATGTTTGTTCTGCTGAGCTCTCAACTAGGATAATCTAAGTGATGTGGAAGACAACGATGTTTAGTTCTCTACTGCTTGATCAGGTCACTTTCTACCCACGGTAGGGTACTGCGTAAGTCTTCCTCGTAGTCACCTTGGCCGTCTCGGCTCATACCCTAGTAGATTAAAAGGGCTGTTGTGCATGGAGGAGCATTGCAATCGACCGACCGTCTTACTTCCACTTACGTTAATTTTCTCCGGCTCAACCCTCTCGGAACGCCGTATTCCTTGCTGGAGCGGCCGAAGCTCGACCGAACCGTCCGGTTCTAGTCTGGGATTATCTTGCTGTAAGGCTCAGTTCATACGAGTAAAGCCACTACACCCCCGACGTAGCCCCCAAAATCCGCTCCAGCACCCGATCCCTCGCCCCTTCCACATCCCCCATCGAGTCAACCTCAACCACATTCCCCCCCGACGGCCGGCACGGCGCCTCAAACCGCCTCCTAAAAAGCGCCCGCGAATCCTCACCTTGCCTCTCAACCCTCGCAGCCTCCGGCGGCCTCTCCACACCAGTCCGCTGACTCCTCATCGGTGTCCGCGCGCGCATCCGCTGGTCTAACACGTCCAGGTCTGCGACTCGACACTCAACGTACCAGTACACCATGCCGTGTTCCTCGGCGATGGCGGAGCCCTGGTCGAGGCCTTCTTGGAAATTGCAGGGGCTGTCGATGATTATGTTGCAGCCTTGGGAGGCGATATCGCGGGCGAGGGCCCATTGGAGGTTGTAGGCTTGTTTGGCGATGGTGTCGAAGGTGAGGTTGGTGTCTTCGAGGAGGGACGATCGGAGGACATCGTGGTCGAGGACGACGCCGCCGAGGGACTGGCGGAGGAGTCGGGCCAACGTACTTTTGCCGGAACCGGGGGCGCCGGACATTTGGATGAAGACGCGGGGCTGCGATGGGGGGTTATCGGATGCGGGGTCCTTTACGGTGCCCATCTTTTCTCGAGATCTCGAGATCGGGGTGCACACTTTTAGGGTGCACACTTGTGTACTGACCTTGGAGACTTTGTCCAGACCGCGCGGGAATGAGAAGAACGGGTGAAAGGAGCGTTGCCAGAAGGTGTTCGCAGCTCAAAGTCCCCCTCGCCCCCGGTTCGTAACTCCCACGATGCCGACCGTTCCGTGAACGAATGTGTCGATATTTAGCGAGCGGCGAATGCTTCCACAAGCCGGCCAGGCTCGGCTCCTCCTAGTATTGTTGCGCGTCCCTCTTGTGCCGTCTCTCCGACCCACAGTTCAACCCACAGCTTAATCCGGCCCCATTCGTTATGCAAAGCCTTTTTACGCAGGTGCGCCTGCCGGCCAGGGGGACGGGTCTGACTGAGTCTCTAACAAGTCGGAAAAGTCGGTGGGTGGCGGAGGTGGCAGGTTTGGGGCCGTTTTATGTCTCGTCTGATTTGGAAGAGAAGGAGGGGGGGTCTTGGCTGGTTCAGCTCGGGTTGATGACAAGTAAGTACTAGTAAGGCGGAGGTTCAGCTTGGCGGGGCACTGAGACTGAGGCTTGCTGACAAGGCGGCGGCGTGGGACGGTCGAGGTGGGTCGGTTGGAAGAAGGCGGAATTTTGTCCGTTTATTTTACGAATGGATGGAAGGGGGATTGGGACGGGCGGGAGGCAGGCAATGGCCTGAAACTGGGAGACAGTGGGAGTGAAAGATGGAGGTTGGGAGGTAGTTACACCAAGACAGTGGAAGGTCGTACGATGTCTCGAACTGATACCGATATGGGAGGACTGTAGATGGGTACCCCACAATTGGTTGAGCTCTTGGCATCGGCACTTGTGCTTGGCACGGGCTTGGCGAAGAGATTCCTCAGCGCTACACCCAATCAGGAATGGCGCAACCCTGAGGGTCCACAAATGTTGGTAATCTTCAAACCCCCGAACTCCATTCCTCAGCCCTGTAGATCTCCCGACTGTTCTCGGCCCGGAACTTTCATCAGGCAACCTCAAATATCCGCCGAATAGGTACTTCCTTCAAAAGAGGTCCCTGTCTTGAATTGAATTGAGCAGAGGACTGCTCACGGGAATACGCAATGGCCAAGAACATCCACCCAGCTTCATCTATCCCCGTGCCAATCCCGATCCAGGCTGGACTTGTGACCAACGAAAGTCCAGTGTCACCGCGCAACTTGTGGACTGTTTGGTGCGTGTCGCGGCTTTGGGTCTTGACCACGGCCGTGTGCCTCAGATTCTAGGTTTGGCGCAATCCAACGTAGTCCTTCTGGTGGTGCTGATGGGGGTGGCATTGGCTAGGAAATTCGGATGATTACTCCTCCGTACCGCAGTTTCGCGGTCGCCCGAACAGTGCAGCAAATCCATCGGGCCCCGCCGCAGCCCACTGCTACCCACTTACCTGCAGAAACCTAGGTTACCCCCAACTCGATGCGCTTACCTCAAGTACCATTTGCTAAAGGAGCATAGCTGGCCGTCGACTTGCGTCTCCGACTCCTCTATTATGAAGGGTGGCTTGGCAGCTTCCCCCCTTACCTTCGTCATATGCCCCCGTATACGGTGCCTGTGCCGCGCCTGGTGTAAGCCTTTTCTAGTTTCCGTCACGTTCGCCGTGGAAACATCGGTTGGCCGGCCTGGAACGGACGGAACTCGACTAGTTGGCTACGGATGAGGCATGGGGGGGCGGCCCGGAGCTGCTTGCAGGCAAACATACCAAGCAGGGGAAGGGGGGAGGGGAATGTGGGATAGGGGAGAAGAGCAGAAGCAGGCATCCGGGTTGGGTTAGTGGCGTTCGGCCGTTTCGAAGTCAAGCCCTCTTTCTCCCAGCCAGCCTGCCCCTGTCCGCCCAATCCGGCCCCGTCCCCGTCGTTGAGACTAAGGAAGAAAGTTCCGATCTGGTTCGGTCGATCAGAGATGATGACGTGCTGTTCAGACCTGGGTCCTGATCAGGTCGAGGCCTGAACATCCAACGTTCAACACCCAACGTCCAACATCCAAGCCAAGCCAAGCCATCGATGGACCCGCGGCATCCCCCGTGGATCTGTGGATCTTTGTTTTGCGTTTGCCCAGCCCAGAGGCGCCTGTGTCTGAAGAACAGTTCCTCGAACAGGCCCCCGACCGGGCCCACGCCGCGTCTGCTTGCCTCTGGATGGTGGACATGATGGGATAGTGGGACGACGGACGGCCCAGGGACCACGCCGCCCCAGAGTTGGGTGCCCGCGGACGATGGCCGTCTGGAGCTCTGGACTCTTCGAGAGGGAGAGGCAGAGACAGGGAGAGAGGACCAGGGATATAAGGATGGTGTTGAGTCCCCCTCAACCGTCTTGAAATTCCTCATCCTCACACTCTCTCACCAACCACTCCAGTCCTTCCTTAGGCTTCAGCTTCTTCATTGCCTGGTGCAATATCCTTTCCTTCCACACTCCTTCACAGCAGTTCTCGTTGATCGGGCCTGCACGACATTCCTTTTCAGGACAAGACACAGTTTCTAGTATCGCACTAGCTCTCTCACTCTCCTTCCTTTTACGGTCTTTTATTTTTTGAAATAATACCCCCTATTCCAAACCCATCCTTCAACATGTTCACGCTCAAGTCCTTCGTCATGGCCTATGGCCTCGCGGCTCTCGCCGACGCCCACATGCTGCTGCGCATGCCCGCCCCTTACACCAGCCCCGAGATCAATAACAGCCCGCTCGCCGCCGATGGCAGCAACTTCCCGTGCCAGAGCACTGGCGGCCCGTTCCAGGGTACTCCGACCAAGATGGCTAAGGGCTCCAAGCAGCAGCTCGGCTTCACCGGCTCGGCCGTCCACGGCGGTGGCTCGTGCCAGGTCTCCATCACCTACGACAAGAACCCCACCAAGGACAGCTCCTTCAAGGTAATCCACTCCATCATCGGCGGCTGCCCCGCCCGCAACACTCCCGGCCTCCTCCCCGACAACCCCGACGGTCCCGCCCCGGACACCTACGACTTCACCATCCCCGACGACATCCCCAGCGGTGAGGCCACCCTCGCCTGGTCGTGGGTCAACAAGATCGGCAACCGCGAATTCTACATGAACTGCGCCCCTGTCACCATCGATGGCGAGGGTGGCTCCGAGTCTGCTCTCGCTGCCCTCCCGGACATGTTTGTCGCCAACCTCGCTTCCCAGGGTACCTGCGCTACCAAGGAGGGTGTCGACACCGAGTACCCCAACCCGGGCAAGTCGGTCGAGAAAGCGCCCGGCGCTGCTCTCGGGCCCCCGGTTGGCGAGTGCGGTGCTTCCAGCGGCGGCGGCTCCGGTGGCTCGGCCACTGCCAGCGCTTCGCCCGCCGGTACCCCCGCTGCCCGCTTCCGTCGCGCTCCCCTCGTTGTGTAAATCGACTATTTGTACGAAACGAACACAATACTTTCCGCTTTTGGCTCTCTTTGGCCTTTGAGTAAGATCTGAGTGATTGGATATTTACTCGGGGCTGGGGCTCACGTTCGCTTTTTTGCACATTCGTTCTTTTGCACACTGGGGACTGGGCTCTTTCTTTTGAGAGACGCTGCGGTCTTGGTCACTCGCTTACAACGACGATTCGCCGGGGAAGTCGGCACACAAACACACTCGCTTAGACAATTTTCGGGGCACTCGCTACAGATGACAATTGGGGACATTCGCTTGATGATGAAGACACTCGCTTGGGCAACACACTCGCTTGAGAGACAGAACAGAACAGACAATCAAAGGCACACTCGCTTGTTGGTCATTCGCTTGGACAATAACAGCTGGAACACACACTCGTTTGGAATAGGATTTTCAGAAAAGAGAGATGGGTAGACGGAACTGGAAGATGGAGAACGGAGGAGTAGCTTTCGAGCTGGAAACATTCTTTCCCGCGCCTGGGCAAAGGCTAGAGTGGATGGTGGTTGAGGACAGTCATTCCTTCAGATTTAGATCTCAATTGCATTCCTTTATGATTGATGATGATGAAAATTATTTACCAGCTTGATTATTTGGTGATTACTGGGTTGAATTGTGGTACAATCAGAATTCTTTTCAATTCCCGCTTGAGGGCGCAGTCTCTCAAGTCCTCTAATTATTCATCCACTTTTCAGTCGCTCCTTGGATTGTTTTCCACAGGTATGACATTGGCAGAGCAGCCACAGACACCTTCACGTGTAAATCGGGGAGGGGCGATAAGATAAGCTCCTCAAGGTACGTACCGCTCCGCATAGTCCGGATAATCGGGCGCAGTGCCAAGACAAATCAAACCACCAATCACACGCAAGTAGTGGAGAACACTAGCCCCGGAGAAACGTTCTTGCACGCCTAGCGCACTTTGATTTCGCGGCAGCATCCCCCAGCTTCGCGTACCCTCTGGGGTTTTTTTGATCAACGCGCATCGAGAAGCAGAGCATTGGCCTTGCTTGCTGGGAGCTACCCTTAAACCCGTCCGACGAGATACCCCTTCCACACTCTTTCTCTTCACAACTCATCGCCAAACTAATGAAAGTACATTTGACCATTCGACATAATTCATTCGATTTGTGATATACCGCGCCACAGTCGACCGTACATTTAAAGGTTCTTTCGACTCTCGGCTGCTAATTAGCATCATCCGACCACTTTCACCTTCAAGAAGCTTCGCATGCGCGAGTCCAGCTTTCAACCGCAACGATCACAGCCGAATGCTCCCGCAACCGACGCTGCACAATTGGAATAACCCCGCGATTTGACTTGGTAGAGGGCGATCCCCGTTATCGCCGTGCCGCCCGGAAGGGTGCATGTCGCAACCATGGCGAGCAGTCTCATCGAGGATGTGGTGAGGAAGTTGAGCGTCGCAGAGATCGGTGAGGCATTGCCCCCTTATGCGCCCGCCATTCCCATTCCCACGGCTCATTGCACGGGGAGTCATGGCAGAGAACTAACTACTGATTACTACCACAGAGCCCCGTATCAAGGTCGAGGCCGCATCGGCGCTGCGCGACAGTCTTGACCATTACACCAGCGGCCCCGCATACCCGATCTTCCTGAAGCGATTGATGCCGATATTCGTCAACATCCTCCGCCAACCATGCATCCTCTACACCTCCACCCCCGAACAGATCAACACGCAAAAGCTGCGCAACTGCTTGCTCGAGATCTTCCACCGACTGCCCACCTCGCCGTCCCCGACCGAACCGTTCGAGCCGTACGCCGAGGAAGTGGTGGATTTGCTGATGCAGCTGGTCCGGAACGACAACGAGGACAATGCCGTGCTCTCCGTGAAGATTATCTCCGACATCATGCGCCACCAGCACAAGCTGATGGCCAACAAGGTCCAGGGGTTCCTGTCCCTGATCCAAGAGCTGTTCCAGCAGCTGAGCCGCGTCGTCCGGGAGCAGCTCGACAACACCCCCTCAGCCGCCGCCCCGACAGTACCGCCGTCTACGCCGGGGAGTACACATACCAGCCTGCTTCCACATCAGCAGTCGCCGAGGGCGGGCTCACCAGCGGCCGTGGGGGCCGATTTCAACGTCGATGCAGGCCAGCAGTCGAACCGCAACTTGCTGAAGGGGATGCAGTCATTTAAGGTCTTGGCTGAGTGCCCGATCATCGTCGTTTCGATTTTCCAGGTGTACCGCGGGAGCGTCGCGCAGAATGTTAAGGCCTTCGTGCCCCTGATTAAGGAAGCCCTGCAGTGCCAGGCCATGGCGCAGGAGCAGGCACACGCCGACGCGGCCGCGAAAGGCACCATCCATACGGGCGTCAGTCCCAATATCAAGAACCGCGCGGCATTTGGGGAGTTCATTACGGCCCAGGTCAAGACGATGAGCTTTTTGGCCTACCTGCTCCGGCAGTATGCTAATTTGCTGTCCGACTTTTTGCCGAGTCTCCCTGACATCACTGTTCGTCTGTTGAAGGATTGCCCGAGGGAGAAGTCAGGGGCACGTAAGGAGTTGCTCGTGGCGATACGGCACATTATCAACTTTAATTTTAGGAAAATCTTTCTACCCAAAATTGACGACTTGCTGGACGAGCGAACGCTTATCGGCGACGGCCTGACCGTCCACGAAACGATGCGGCCCCTGGCGTTCAGCATGCTCGCAGACCTCATACACCACGTCCGGGAGAGCCTGTCGCACGAGCAGATCCGGAAGACGGTTGAGGTCTACACGCGGAACCTGCAGGACAACTTCCCGGGCACCAGCTTCCAGACGATGAGCGCCAAGCTCCTCCTTAATATGGCCGAGTTCATCGCCCGTCTGCCGAACAAGGTCGATGCGCGACACTACCTCATTATGATCCTCAACGCCATCGGCGACAAGTTTGCTGCCATGAACAGGCAATATTTGAACGCTGTGAAACTCTCTAAGCAGTACGATCAGTTGGCCATTGATAACACACCCGAGACCTATCTTCCCGATAAGGAGACCCCGCCGGACTGGGACGAGGTCGATATCTTCAACGCCATGCCGATCAAGGCGTCGAACCCGCGGGACCGCGCGGCCAACCCGGTCGTTGACAACAAGTTTCTCTTTCGGAATCTGATGAACGGGCTCAAAAACACCTTCTACCAGCTCAAAAGCTGCAATCAGCCGGGGGCCGTCGACCTTACTGGGGCGCCTGCACACTGGACTGACGCCGCGTACGGGTTCACCGCCGAGGAAGTCAACGTGATCGTCAAGCTCTTCCGCGAGGGCGCTTATGTGTTCCGGTACTACGAGATAGAAAAGCCGGCGGCCGAGTCACCCTACAGCTCGCCCGTGGAGTACATGGCCAACTTCTACATGATTTCTAGTAGCAAGGAGGAGAAGGACCTACTCGAGACGTTCGCCACGGTCTTCCATGCCATCGACCCGGCCACGTTCCACGAGGTATTCCAGCAAGAGATCCCACGACTTTACGACATGATTCACGAACATACTGCTCTACTTCATATCCCCCAATTCTTCCTCGCCAGCGAGGCCACTTCGCCCAGTTTTTGTGGTATGCTCCTGCGCTTCTTGATGGAGCGCATTGAGGACGTGGGCTCGGCCGACATCAAGAAGTCGTCGATTCTGCTTCGTCTGTTTAAGCTTGCGTTTATGGCGGTCACTCTGTTCGCCTCGCAGAACGAGCAGGTACTGCTCCCCCACGTTGTCGACATTGTCACCAAGTCGATTGAGTTATCGACCAAGGCCGAGGAGCCGATGAACTATTTCCTCTTGCTGCGATCTCTGTTCAGGAGCATCGGCGGCGGCAAGTTCGAGCACCTCTACAAGCAGATTCTTCCACTGCTGGAGATGTTGCTCGACGTGTTGAACAACCTCCTCCTGGCGGCCCGCAAACCCGCCGAGCGGGATCTCTACGTCGAGCTCTGTCTGACGGTGCCGGCTCGTTTGAGCAACCTGCTACCGCATCTCAGCTTCCTCATGCGCCCGTTGGTGGTCGCCCTGCGTGCAGGCACGGATCTGGTCGGCCAAGGACTGCGTACGCTCGAGCTCTGCGTTGACAATCTCACGGCTGACTACCTGGATCCCATCATGGCGCCCGTGATCGATGACCTTATGACCGCCCTCTTTGATCACCTGAAGCCTCACCCTTACAGCCATTTTCATGCTCACACAACCTTGAGGATCCTGGGCAAGCTGGGCGGGCGGAACCGGAAATTCATGACGGACGCGCTGCCTGTGACGTTCCAGGAGTACGTCGATGACCGGACGAGCTTCGATGTCCGTTTGATTGGGTCCAAGCGGGACAGGGCGTTCCCGGCGCACCTTGGCGTGGAGCTTGCTATCCAAAAGCTGATGGAAGTCCCCCGGCCGGCCAAGGGACCACAGCCGTCGGCGTCGAAGCAGTACGATCCTTACTACAAGCGGCAGGCGCTGAGCTTGATCATTGCGCAGGTCAAGTTGCGCGTGGGATTTGACAACTTGCCGGACGACCTCCCCCGGATTCTCCGGCTCCAGGTGCAGGATCTCATCGGACGCAACAAGTCGGTCGACATTTCGCCGTTTGAGACGTCAGACCGGGAGCGCTCGACGGCGAAGAAGGACGACGAGGAACAACTCCTCAAGCGGCTCATCAAGGCGCTCATGTACGCGCAATCCATGCCTGAGTTCAAGGCGGAGGTGGATGCACTGCTGCTCAACCTAGCACGCCACTTTACCATTCTCGAGGTCGGCCGGGCGCTGGTCGACATGAAGCGGGCGTACAGTCCCTTCGACACCAAGTCGGGTGATGGCCCGCTGTTCCTCGACAGCCGGGTCCTGTCGGACGCCATCTTGGAGTCGTTGGCCTCGGAGAACGTGGACATTCGCGACGCGGCGGAGCGTCTGATCAAGGAGATGCACAGCTCGGCCGTCATTATCTTTGGGTCGCCTGCGCATGTGGCTCGTCTGACACTGTTCAACAGCCTGGCATCCACGTTCTGCCATGGGTGTTACCAAGAAGAGTGGTTCACCAAGACGGGCGGGACGCTCGGCATCAAGGCGCTCCTGACGGATGTCGAGCTCGGCGATCTCTGGGTCGCGGCCAAGCAGATCGATTTCGTCCGTGCGCTCATGTATGTCATCAAGGACATGCCGCAGGATCTGCCGCAGAAAACAAGGCGGTCGGCACAGGTCACGCTGGAGGCTCTCTTGACTAGGCTCACCAAGAATATCAAGAAGGCGGACTGTCTTCCTGCGCCCCCAGCATCCGCTGCCACGGCTGGGGGTGCGGCCCAGCCGCTGCCGCAACCGCAACCGCATCCCAAACACTCGCGCATGGCCCAGATCGTCATGATGCTCAACGGGGAGCTGTCGCATATGAACCGACACGTCCGGGATACGGCAAGGCGGTCGCTGGAGTTGATTGCCAAGGCTTCGGGGGCCGAGGTCTGGGAACTGGTCGAGCCGCATCGCAAGCAGCTGCTGCAACCTATCTACGCCAAGCCGCTGCGGGCACTACCCTTCGCCATTCAGATCGGCTTTATCGACGCCGTGACCTACTACATGTCGCTGAAACGCGACTTTGTGGCCTTTGACGAGAACCTGAACCGGCTGCTGATGGAGTCGCTGGCTTTAGCGGACGCTACCGACGAGTCGCTGGCCGGCAAAACGCTCGAGTTCCGCACGCACGACTTCATTGTGAACCTGCGGGTGTCGTGCATCAAGATCCTCAGCAGCGCCATGTGCTTTGACGAGTTCGGCAGCGGCACTAACAACCCGACCCGGCTCAAGGTCGTCTCGGTGTTCTTCAAGTGTTTGTACTCGGACTCCACGCCGACCATTGAGGCTGCCAACGACGCGCTCAAGCTGGTCCTGCAGCATACGAATAAGCTTCCTAAGGACCTGCTGCAGTCCGGCCTTCGGCCTGTGCTGGCTAGTCTCCAGGATGCTAAGCGCTTGACTGTTCATAGTTTGGACAATCTTGGTCGGTTGCTGCGGCTGTTGACGACGTACTTCAAAGTTGAGATTGGGGCGCGGTTACTGGAGCACGCTAGGCAGATAGCAGAGCCTGCGTTCTTGCAACAGATCTCGTTCACGTTTTTCGAGCAGCACAACTCGCTGAAGGTGATTGCGGCGATCTTCAACATCTTCCACCTGCTTCCGGACGCGGCCAAGCAGTTCAAGGAGCGGGTCATCGACAACGTGCTGGACCTCGAGGAGAAGCTGCGCCGCACGCACCACAGCCCGTTCCGGCTGCCGGTGTACAAGTACCTCAACAAGTACCCGTCGGATGTGTGGGCGTTCAGCCTGGCCAAGCTGGAGGAGCTCAAGTACGGCCGGTTCCTGTCGCAGGTGTTGCGCCACGCAGACAGCGGCGTGTTGCGAGATTGGGGGGCGGCTAATGTTGAGTTCATCATCAAGACGTGCAACAACAGTATCTCGCAGGGCCGGGACAGCCGGTTCACGGCTATTATTAACACCATCAATATGCTGGACGCGCTGTGTCAGTTCCCCAACACGCTGTCGTGGCTGGACAACAAGGAGCATATCGACTGGCTGAAGACGGTTGGTAAGGAGCTGGAGCGGAATCTCAAGGCGAACTCGCTGCCACCGAACTTGCGTCTGCCGGCTGACCAGGCCTCGGAGCAGCTCATGGCGATACTGACGAAGGCGCTTGCAAGGAACCCCAAGGAGCTGGATCCGCTGTTTGGGCTGATTGAGTCCATCACGGCCGATGACTTCCGCGAGTCGCCGGCCTTGCTGTCGCACATCTACAAGCATGTTGTGTGCAACGAGTCGATTGATTTCTGGAGGACGACAGTCCTGCGTTGTCTGGAGGTGTACGCTGGGAAGACGGCGTCGCAGCGGACAAAGTGGTATCTCCTGCACAATATTGTGAATCCCATCGTTGCGATGGACGTGATGCGGCACTGGAACAATGGTGAATCGACGACAACGGTCAACAATAAGAGTCCTCGATTCCTGGACAAGTCGGTCATCGACTCGATCAACACCAAGATCTGGAAGGTCAACCTGCCAGATCCGCAAGACGATCTCGTGCAGCCACGCATCGACCACACGCGCATGGAGGTTCTCCAGCTCTCGGCCATGATTGTCAAGTACCACCACTCGATCCTACAGGACGCGCGGAAAGACTTCATCAAGTTTGGGTGGACCTACATCCGACTGGACGATGTCATCAACAAGCACGCGGCGTACGTGGTCATCGGGTACTTTATCGCGCACTACGAGACTCCAGCCAAGATTGTCACGCAGATCTACTTCTCGTTGCTCAAGACGAACCAGAACGAAGGGCGGGCGCTTGTGACGCAAGCGCTCGAGTTGATGGCGCCGGTCATGCCGAAGCGCTGCAACACGGCGTTGACGGACCGTAACCCGGTGTGGGCGGTCGCGCCGCGGCGGATCTTGGCCGAGGAGAGCCAGAACGTGCAGCAGATGACGTGCATTTTCCACTTCCTGGTGCGACATCCGGACCTGTTCTACCACACGCGCGACAAGTTTGCCATGTTGATCATCCAGTGCCTGCGCAAGGTCGCGTCGCCGCCGAACCCGTCCAACGAGAGCCGGAAGCTGGCACTTAACATGATGTGGCTAATCTGGCAGTGGGAAGAGCGGCGGGTCGAGGGGAAACTGAGCGAGCCCCTGCGCGCGGTGTCGGAGTCGCCCAACACCAAGAAGAGGAAGTTGGGGGGTGAGTTGGTGACAGCTTCGTCGCCTTCCACTGCAAGGCAGCAGCCGGAGAAAGCCGAGTTCCAGATCCCGCCGATGGGCCGACAGAAGATGGTTAAGTACCTGGTCGAGTTCATCGCGCAGCTTAATGAGCGGTACCAGCTTCCCTCGGCCAAACCGCGCGACCCGACATTGCCCGTGCTCCCCTCGCCAACGACGGAGCTGTGCAAGAAGGCCATGACGCTGCTGTACAACCTGCTGCAGCCGCAGTACTGGGGTGACCTGGACGTGGACCTGTTCCCCAACGTCACGGATGTGGTGCTGGCCAGCGAGAAGTCGGCCGGGTTGCTCGCGGGGGATCCTTCGGAGACGGAAAAGGGCGACGAGAAGTTTATTACGAACATCATCAACACGCTGCAGGTGGTGCGCATCATCCTCAACTTCAAGACGGACGAGTGGATCCTCAAGAACATGACGCACGCGCAAAAGATCCTGGAGAAGTGCCTCAAGTCGGAGAACCCGGAGGTCCAGGACTGTCTGCACGTGGCCGACAAAAAGTATGATGGCGGGCGGGACATCAAGCCGATCGTGCGGCGGATTCTGGATGCGGTGCCTGAGGACGTGCCGATGGAGGATGCCGATGCGGACGGGGAGTCGGAGGCGCAGACCTCGGAAATCATCGCCTTCTTCTCCGGGATCGCGACGGAGAGCATGGCCGCGTCGAACTACGTGTCGGGCATCAACGTGCTGTGGTCGCTGGGCAACCGCAAGCCGTCGACGATCGACCAGCACATCACCGCCATCATGAAGTCCCTACAGACAAAGCTCGCGCGGGATCATGTCTCGCACTACGCCGCGCTGGCGCACCAGGCCAGTGGGATCCGCCCCCCGCAGCAGGATCCCAACGCGCCGACCGAGATGAACGCGTACGACCTCGAGATCCAGACGGGGCTGATCCTCAAGGCTGTCGAGGTCACGTCGATGCGCATGGAGATTCTGGGGGATAACCGCCGGCCGTTTCTCAGCGTGTTGGCGACCATTGTGGAGAAGTCGCTGCATGTGGCGCTGTGCGAGAAGATCCTGGAGATGGTGGAGGGCTGGGTGTTCCGGTCCGAGGGGACGTGGCCGACGCTTAAGGAAAAGACGGCTGTGCTGCATAAGATGATCTCGTTTGAGCACCGCCAGGACCCGACGATGCTGATGCGGTTTTTGGATCTCGTGCTGCGCATCTACGAGGACCCCAAGATCACGCGGACGGAGCTGACGGTGCGTATGGAGCATGCGTTTTTGATCGGCACGCGGGCGCAGGATGTCGAGACGCGCAACAAGTTCTTGTCTATCTTTGACAAGTCGCTGTCCAAGACGGCCAGCGCGCGGCTGAGTTATATTATCTTGTCGCAGAACTGGGACACGCTTGCGGACTCGTACTGGCTCGCGCAGGCCACGCAGTTGTTGCTAGGTGGCGTGGATACAAACCCGACCGTTCAGCTGCACGCTGAGGACTTCCGCACACTGCAGCTGTCACAGCTGGCCAACACGTACGCCCGCGATAGCCGCGAACCAAGCAGCATGAGCGATGACAAGTACGAGGCGTTTATGGCTGGCCACCGACGGTTTGTGGCCGAGTTGGGCGAGGTGCGGGTGCGTGATATTCTGGATCCCATCACGCAGCTGCAGCATGTTGATTCCAGCTTTGCGCACGAACTCTGGGTCGCGCTGTTCCCGATGTTCTGGTCGGCCACGGCCAAGGAAGACCGGCCCGATCTCGAGCGCGGGCTTGTCGCGCTGCTGACCAAGGACTACCACTCGCGGCAGATGGACAAGCGGCCGAACGTCGTGCAGTCGTTACTCGCGGGCGCCGTTAAGACGTGGCCGCTGTGCAAAATCCCCCCCCACGTGCTCAAGTTCGAGGCTAAGACCTACGACGCTTGGTACACGGCGCTGTATCAACTGGAGAACTCGGCGCTGCAACCCGAGATCGACTCGGCCACCGTGCGCGAGAGCAATCTGGACGCGCTGGTGGACCTGTACGCGTCGCTTGGGGAGGATGATTTGTTCTACGGCACGTGGCGCCGGCGCTGCCAGTTCGTCGAGACCAACGCGGCGCTGTCGTATGAGCAGCACGGCATGTGGGAGAAGGCGCAGCGCATGTATGAGACGGCGCAGATCAAGGCGCGCACGGGGGTGATTCCGTTCTCCGAGTCGGAGTACATGCTGTGGGAGGACCACTGGGTGCTGTGCGCGCAGAAGCTGCAGCAGTGGGAGGTGCTGCAGGATTTTGCTAAGCATGAGAACTTTCAGGATCTGTTGCTGGAGTGTGCGTGGCGGAACCCGGAGTACTGGCAAAATCAGGAGAACCGCGACCAGCTGGACACGCTCATCAAGGGGGTCATGGATGCGCCCACGCCGCGCCGGTCTTTCTTCCAGGCCTTCATGTCGCTGCTGAAGCTGCACAACAAGCAGGAGACCATGCCGGACTTTAGTCGGGTGGTTGATGAGGCGATTCAGTTGTCAATTCGCAAATGGCACCAGCTGCCAAAGCGGTTGACGTCGGCTCATATCCCGGTGCTCCAGAACTTCCAGCAGCTGGTAGAGCTGCACGATGCTAGCGTCATCTCGCAGAGCCTCAACAGCACCATCGCCAGTAATCTTGATGTCAAGTCTGGCGAGCTGAAGTTGCTGCTGGGCTCATGGCGCGATCGCCTGCCCAACCCGTGGGACGACATCGTGGCCTGGCAAGATCTGGTTACATGGCGCCAGCACATCTTTGGGTTGATCAACGGGACGTACTTGGGGTTGGTGCCGCAGCAGCCGCAGAATCCCGGGGGGGTGTCGTTTGCGTATCGGGGTTATCACGAGACGGCGTGGATCATCAACCGGTTCGCGCACGTCGCGCGCAAGCACGCACTCCCCGAGGTGTGCATCAACCAGCTCAGCCGCATCTACACGCTGCCCAACATCGAGATCCAAGAGGCGTTCCTCAAGCTGCGCGAGCAGGCCAAGTGCCACTACCAGAACCCGGACGAACTCACCAGCGGCCTGGACGTCATCAACAACACCAACCTCAACTACTTCAGCGCCCCGCAAAAGGCCGAGTTCTACACCCTCAAGGGCATGTTCCTCGAGAAGCTCAACCAAAAGGAAGAAGCCGACAGCGCCTACGGCACCGCCCTCTACTTCGACATCACCGCCGCCAAAGCCTGGGCCGAGTGGGGGTACTTCAACGACCGCAAGTTCAAGGAGAACCCGACCGACCTGGCCGCCGCCAAACAGGCCCTCACCAGCTACCTGCAGGCCGCGTCTAGCTACAAGGACCACAAGTCGCGCAAGCTGATCGCCCGCATCCTGTGGCTGCTGAGTCTGGACGACGCCAACGGCACGATCGCGTCTGGGTTTGACGATTTCAAGGGCGAGGTGCTGGTGTGGTGGTGGATTACTTTTATTCCGCAGCTGCTGGTCGGGCTGGGGCATAAGGAAGCGCCTCGCGTGCAGAACATTTTGCTGAAGATTGCCAAGACGTATCCGCAGGCGCTGTACTTCCAGCTGCGCACCAACAGGGAGGATATGTTGGCTATCAAGAAAAACCAGGATGCGAAAGAGCGGGCGAAGCGGGTGCAGCAGCAGCAGGCTGCTGGCAAGGCGAATGGGTCGGCCTCGGCGTCGGCGTCGGCTTCGGTGTCGCCGCAGTTGGCGAAGAAAGAGCCGGGTTCCGCCGGTGGTGCTGAGTCGACGAGCAGGCCGGCTACGGCTAATGGTGCAGAAGGCAAGACGGAAACCAAGGCTGAGGGCGAGGCTGCTGCTGCTGTCAGCACACCTGTGACGGCTACCGCTCAGACGCCGTCATCTGCTGGTCCTGCCGGTAATCCTAATGCTGGGAATGCTGGTGATAATTCCGGTGCCGCTGGCCAAAAGAAACCCCCCTGGGAACTGACGGAGGAAATTATGAGCGTTCTCAAGACGGCGTTCCCGCTGCTCGCGCTATCGATGGAGACCATGGTCGACCAGATCCAGAAGCACTTCAAGTGTCCGCCCGATGAGGACGCTTACAGGCTCATCGTCGCTCTCCTCAACGACGGCCTAGCCTACGTCAGCCGCATGCCGACCTCGTACGCCCGCGACGTGAAGCTGCCCCAGGCGACGGAGAATAACATCACCCGCTTCGCCGAAACCATCCTCCCCAGCCACATCCGCGGCACCTTCGAGGCCGACTTCGTCAAGGTCAAGCCCACCATGTACGAGTACATCCACAACCTGCGCAAATGGCGCGACAAATTCGAAGAGAAACTCGACCGCCGCACCACGCCCGTCCCCCTCGAAAGCTTCGCCCACTACTCCCCACACCTCAGCGAGTTCCGCTACCAGAAATTCGACGACGTCGAGGTCCCCGGTCAATACCTACAACACAAGGATAAGAACCAAGACTTTGTCCGCATCGACCGGTTCCTGCCCGACGTCGACCTCGTGCGCACCATCGGCGCGTCCCACCGCCGTCTGCAGATCCGCGGGCACGACGGCAGCGTACACGCGTTTGCGGTCCAACACCCCGCGGCGCGTCACTGTCGCCGCGAGGAACGCATCCTGCAGCTGTTCCGCCAACTCAACCAGACGCTGGCGGGGAAGAAGGAAAGTCGGCGGCGGGATCTGCAGTTTACCCTCCCGCTGATGGTACCGCTGGCGCCGCATATTCGGCTCGTACAGGAGGATGTGTCGTATATTACGCTGCAGGGGGTGTATGAGGACCATTGTCGACGGCATGGGATTCAGAAGGATGAGCCGGTGTTGTATACGATGGAGAAGCTTAGGGGGTTGGTGGATGCTAAGGGACCGGTATGTTCTTTTCTCCTCTCTTCCCTCTTTTCTTCTAAGCAAAGATTCTAACTGTGTGAAAAACAGAAACCAGCCGAGCACACCGTAACAGCCCGCCTCGAAGTAATGCGCGCGATCCAAGAAAAGTTCGTCGACACCACCCTCGCCCTCGAATACTTCCAAGCCGCCTTCCCCGACTTCGCCGAATTCTGGCTCTTCCGCCGCCGCTTCTCCTACCAAATGGCCGCCCTCACCTTCATGACCTACATCCTGCACATCGACAAACGCTACCCGCACAAAATCAACATCGCCCGCGGCTCCGGCAACATCTGGGGGTCCGAACTCATCTCCTTCATGGCTACCAACAGACCGTATTTCCATAACCAGGAGCCTGTGCCGTTTAGGCTGACGCCGAATCTGCAGACGCTTATGGGCCCGTTGGCGACGGAGGGGATTTTTGCCAGTGCGATTATGGCTATTGCGCGGTGCTTGACGGAACCGGAGTTTCAGTTGGAGCATGCGCTGACGCTGTTTGTGAGGGATGAGATGATGTTTTGGTTTACTAGTGCGCACCATCATCATCGACCTGGCGCCGGTGCCGGTACCTCCGGCGCCGGAGGAAGTGGAGCTAGCGGAAGTGGCAGTGGTGGTGCAGGTGGTCTTGGAGCGGGTGGATTGACGGAAGCCCAGCTGAGGGACACGGTGCAAGGGAACAGCGAGATGATTGTCAAGAAGGCGGTGTCGCTTGCACAGGCGCCTGCGGGGAACTTGCCGGCGCATCAGACGGTCATTGATTTGATTGCGAAGGCGGTTAATCCGATGAATTTGGCTATGTGTGATGCGTTGTGGATGCCGTATTTGTAGGGGGCATCCTGGGGAGAGGATATGGGAGGAGAATGGGAAGCAAGGGAATGGAGGTAAATGGGAATGGAAATGGGAAGGGAAGATTTCACGATAGGAGTGGATTTGACTACTCGGGGCATCGGGGGTCTATCTGGTTTTTTACCTAGATTTCAGAGTTTTTACCGGATAACGGGAACGACGGGAATTCCTTTCATCTCTGTATTCAGTTATGTATTTTTCTCTCTGATTTTACTTCCCCGTTTAGGGTCGGTGATGATGGGCGGGTAAAACAGGAGTTAGGGGCTGTATCGTGGGGTTGATAGGTTGATGTTGAGGTTTAGGGTTAGGTCGTTACGGACTTGCTTGCGTGTCTTGTCTTTTGAAATTCTATTTATTTACTCGCCTGGGTATCATCTCAGAACTACATTCCAATCAAAGCTTCACTTCAACAAGCCCCGTTTCCCAAGAATCCCAGTGCTTATCACTCACATACCACGAACCCTTCATCCCATCTTGCACCCTCCCATCGCCCCCCACCCAAAACCCAAAACCCGCTCCTTCCCTACGTACCTACCTATATAACCCCCCCTCCCACTCTCCCTGCTACCGACGTCCCAAGGGCCACACACCGCCGCGTGGCCCAGGCAGCATTGGGACGGCCTCCCGAATCGAAAGGCTGAGGGTTCGATCCCCAGCCTGCAAAATGCAAAAGCCCAACCGAGGGGCTTTTCGTAGCCATTCGGGCCTTGTCATTGAGATGAGGCCTAGTGGTGAGCTTTTGCTTTTTGCCTTTTTCTCTCTCCTGTCACTCACTCACGTCACAGCAATTAGTGGCGTTCATCAATCAATGACATAGATTTCGTTCAACTTATAGTGTTGTGCTCTGTCATCGTCAAGTTTCATTTTCAGGTTGGACCTTGATTGACTGCTAGCCTTATATTCACTCAAAGAGAGACCGAAAGAAAGTATGTTATCCGGAAGTGTTGAGAGACAGCTTATTAGCCCGGCCCGAAAAAAGACCCGCAGCGATCCGGGGGTGCTTTTCCCGATTACCGAGAACTCCGACCCCGATCCACAAGCCCCAGCGACCCCGGAATCGGAAATGCAGCGGGCAGATGCGGGGTTAACTGGGGAGTCCCTTGGCTAACCGGAAAGAGCGAGGGCAGGGGTGTTATCTTTTATGTTAAGTAGTGTAGGCCAACAGGCGGTTGTTGTGTTCCGCGGGCGGTCGGAGTCCGGAGTTGGAGGTTGCGGAGCCGAGGCTGGGGTTGAGCGTTGATCTTTTGGGCTTGAGTTCGTTTGCTTTCCTCCGTCTTTTTGCTCCTTTCTTAGTTTCTGGTTCGGTTTTGAGTTTGAGTTGATGAATTCGACCATTTGAATTGCCATTGACTTGATTTGGCTCTTGCGTTGTTGTACTGCGTGAGTGGCAGGGCAACTGCTGTGGTGCAACTGAGACAGGACCGCTGTTTGTCAACTCCGACTTTTGACTTTCAACCTCCGATCTCGACCTCCGATCTCGACTCTACTTCGGCGCAACACATTTGACACCTCAAGATGGCGGAGAACGGGCAGCAGGCGGTCGCCGTGCCGCGGAAGCTTTGGTATGTTCAATTGATCTCTTTTGCTCGTTTTATAGCTTCCGCGCTTGGTCTCGAGCATGTGGAGTTGAGTCGGTGAGATGAGAGGACTGACCGGACAGGCAACATCCCGATCCGCAGAGCACGCAGATGTACCGGTTCATGCAGGACGTCAACCGTCAGCACGGCCAGCAGATCAAGGTACTTCTCTCCTCTTCTGCTTCATAAAAAAGTAAAGGATGAAGACAGATGCTAAGTAAATGACAGACCTTCGCCGAACTCCACGCCTGGGCACTCACCCACCGCTCGGCCTTTTGGGCGCACCTCTTCCACGACGCCCACCTCATCCACTCCGGCACCTACACCACCGTGGTCGACGAATCCCTACCCATCGACGCTATCCCGCGCTGGTTTGAGGGCGTGCACCTCAACTTTGCCGAGAATCTCCTGTACACAGCCGCCGACAACGACACCGCGGCACGCAGTACGCGGCACAAAGAAGACGACAAGGTCGCGATCACCGAAGTCCGCGAGGGCGGGAGCAGTACCCGGAAGGTGACGTATGGCGAGCTGAGGCGGTTGGCCGGGGAGATGGCCAAGGCGATGAAGGCGCGCGGGGTGGAAAAGGGGGATCGCGTGGTGATTGTGGGGTCGAATAGTGTTGAGACACTGGTAGTGTGGTTGGCGACCGCGTGGTTGGGGGCTGTGTTTAGCAGTAGCTCGACGGATATGGGCGTTAAGGGGATTTTGCAGCGGGCGGTGCAGGTTAATCCCAAGGTTTGTCTCGCTCGTCTCTGTTTCGTCTGCTGACAGTTTGGAGTCTTCGTACTGACCGGGCAGCTCCTCTTCATGGACGACGCGGCGCTGTACAACGGCAAGGTGGTGGACCTGCGCGACAAGATGGCCGAGGTGGTCGACGGACTCAAAGACTGCTCCAACTTTGCGGCCGTCGTGTCGATCCGCCGCTTCGACGAGGCCCGCGACATCACGCACGTCCCCAAAGCCGAGACCTACACGGCCTTCCTCTCCTCAGCCAACCCCAACACCCCTCCGCCTCAGTTCGTCCGCGTGCCGTACCACGAGCCGTTCCTGATCTGCTACTCGTCCGGCACGACGGGTATCCCCAAGGCCATCGTGCACTCGGTCGGCGGGATTCTCACCAACAGCTACAAAGAAGCCGTCCTGCACGAGGGGCTCGGCCCGGACAGCGTCACCCTACAATACACCACCACAGGCTGGATCATGTACCTCTCCAACTGCGGCGCCCTCCTCTTCGGCGGCCACGCCATCTTCTATGACGGCTCCCCCTTCCAGCCCGACGCCACCATCCTCATCCGCCTCGCCGGCGAGCACCGCATTACCAAACTCGGCATCAGCCCCCGCTGGATGTTCGAAGTCAGCAAAGCCGGCCTACGCCCGCGCGACATGGTCGACCTCTCCGCCCTCCGCACCGTCACCTCCACCGGCATGGTCCTCTCCGACCAACTCTTCGAATGGTTCTACGACGTCGGTTTCCCCGCCCACACCCACCTCGCCAACATCTCCGGCGGCACCGACATCGCCGGCTGTTTCGGCGCCATGAACCCCCTCGAACCCGTCTACGTCGGTGGCACCCAGGGTCCCAGCCTCGGCGTCCACGTCGCCCTCTACGACTCCCTCTTACCGGAGGGGACCCCCGGCAAAGAAGTGCCCCCCGGGACTCCCGGCGAACTCGTCGCTGTCACCGCCTTCCCCAACATCCCCTGCTTTCTCTGGGGCGACGACCTCACCCACGGCGCCGCAGCCCCCGGCACCAAATTCCACTCGGCCTACTTCGCCCGGTTCCCGCACGTCTGGGCCCACGGCGACTTTTGCGTTATCCACCCCACAACAGGCAACATCTCCTTCCTAGGCCGGGCCGACGGCGTTCTCAACCCATCGGGTGTGCGGTTCGGCTCGGCGGAGGTGTATTCGGTGATTGAGCGGCGGTTTACGGACCGTGTGCAGGATTCGTTGTGTGTGGGGCAGAGGAGGCCGCAGGATAGTGATGAGTCGGTGATGCTGTTTTTGCTGATGCGGCCGGGGAAGCGGTTTGAGAGGGGGCTGGTGGAGGAGATTAGGGAGGCGATTAAGGGGGATTTGAGTAAGAGGCATGTGCCGAGGTATATTTTTCCCACGCCTGAGATTCCGGTATGTTTGTCTCTCTTTTTGCCTTTGTTTTGTCTCCTTTGATTACCCCCTTCATCATGGCCCCGCTTTTCCTATTTACTGTTTACTTCCCCTGAAATCCCCTGAATCCACCACACACAACACACCCAAGATGAGAGACACACGCAAGATACGTACTAACGAGAAACGAAAACAGACCACAATCAACCTCAAAAAAGTCGAACTCCCCGTCAAGCAGATCGTCTCAGGCCACACCATCAAACCCAGCGGCACCCTGGCCAACCCGCAGAGCCTGCAGTACTACTACCAGTTTGCCAGGGTTGAGGAGCTGCTGGCCCGGGCGCCTAAGGGGAAGTTGTAGGGATTCTACATAGTTGGATGGTTTCAAGTTAATAATTTGACTGCCAATGAGTCATTATGAAACTGTTAATTTATTAGTTGGTGTTGCCTCACTGAGAACGTAGGAACGTAAGAGCATAAGAAGGCGCGTAATTCTCAACTGGGTATTATTACCGTGCCGTGTAATGCATGTATGCATCGTGCCATATTACCTGCTAACGTTATACAAATACCCAGCGCCAACGCTATGATATGCCCGCCATGCTACCGATGCCATAATAATCCCCCGTAAATGCATACCTCCTCTTCCTCTCACCATGGATCTCCCGTCTCTCTGCAAACACCACCACCTAAAGATCATCACTCATATCCATCATGACATCCCCCCCCGCATCATCCCCTTCTATCCCTCCATCCCCACCCAGTCCTCCTCCTCTTCTCCCAGGTCCAGGTGTAGTAGTCCCACCGCCACTCCTTCCATTATTCCCCCTCACCACCCCCTTCCCTTTCCCCTTCCCTTTGCCTCTAGTCCCCTTTTCCTCACTCTCCCCCGCAGCAGCAGCAAACCGACCCCTCCGTCCCCCCCCTCCAGTCTCCATCATCCTCGCTCTCGCAGCCATCTTCCTCCCTTCCAACTCTGCCTCGAACCGGTCCATAGCAGCCAGTTCCGGATTCCCTTCCCCTTCTCCCCCTTCTTCCCCTCCGTTCCCGTCTTCTTCTTCTTCTTCAAGATCCAACCCCCCCGCATTCAACCTCCCCACCAAACTCCCCGCCTCAACAACCACATCCCCCACCCCCGCCTCCTCCAACGCTTTATTCAACAACTCCGTCGCCACCGGATCCTGCGGGTTCACAGCCAGCGCCTCGTGCAATACCCTTGCCGCGTCATCCGCGCGTCCGGAATCGAGCAAGATCAACGCTTTCGCACATAACACCGCGGCGTTTTTCCCCCCTCCGTCTCGCAGCACCGCGTCGAATTCTTCCAGCGCAGCATCTAAGTACCGCATGCGGCGGTAGGCGTGAGCGAGGTTAGTCCGAGCGCCGAGCCAAGCGCGGGGATCAGCGCCGGTGTCAGTGGCTACGAGGAGGGCCTGACGGAAGAATTTGGCGGAGTCCTTCAAACGGCCCTGATGGTAGAGGACGACGCCCATTTCGTTGAGGAGGAGGGGATCGGTGCGACAGAGCTGGTAAGCTGATTTGAGGTATTCTTCTGCGGCGGTCATGTTGTTCATGGCGTGGTTTTGCATTCCCAGGAACACGGGCGGGAGGTGGGTGCCGGTGAAGAGGCGGGCGGCGGTGGAGTAGGCGGTGATGGCTTGGTCGTGTTCGCCTTCGGCGGCAAAGGTGTGCGCGAAGCCGATCCAGGCCGGGCCGAAGGTGGCGTCCATCATGGAGGATTTGGAGAAGTAGCGGCGGGCGTCGGCGATTTTGCCGGTGGCGAGGTAGTAGGTGCCGACGGCGAGCCAGGTGCAGGCGTGGTCCGGGTGGTGGTCGGCGAGGTCGTGGGCCACGAGGAAGAGTTCGTTGGTTTGGCGGAGTTCGTAGAGGCAGGCGAGGTGGATGGGGTAGGCGGGGAAGTCGGTTTTGTCGTCTTGGAGGATGGATGAGGTGATGGCGAGCGCGTCTTTGAACCGGCATTGCGTGTAGAGCAGGTCGGCGCGGGCTAGGAGGAGGTCGGCGTTCTCGGCGAGGCCGTAGTGGGTTGACAGCGACTCGACGGCGGTGTTGAACGCCCCCGGGTTGCCGTACTTGGACAGCTGCGTCTGGTACAGCATCTGCACGTAGTCCCCCGGTTCCGTTTGCAGGTCTGAACCCTCCCCGTTCCCATCCCCGTCACCGCCAGGACCCACGGCCCGTACGCCGTTGAAATCCAGCGACTGCATAAACTCGGCCTCTTCATCCGCCGACATCAGCGCGTTGCGCACCAGCTGCGTGAACGCCTCGTAGCACTGCACGTCGATGCGCAGCGCGTCCTTGTACGCCTCCTTGGCCCGGTCGAACGCGTTCTCCTTGGCGTAGCAGAGCCCTCGCAGGTAACACATGCCCGCCTCGTACCGCCGCGTCGACCATTCCTCCTCGTTCTTCGCCTCCTCCTGTACTTGTTGGTTGTGTTGAATCTGATTCTTATTCTGTGACTGGCCCCGATCATGTCCCTGTCTCGACCTCGATCCCGCTCTTCCCCCGCGGCCCGTCGTCGCCGTCGTAACCCCCGTAGCTGTCCCAGCCCCAGTACCTATCCCCGCAATCGTAGCCGTAGCCCCCTTACCCACCCCCCCACCAGCAACAATCTTCCTCTTCGCCCTCCTCCCCGCCACCAACAAATGCGCAGGCGTAACCTCCCCCAACAACCCCAACGCCTCGGCAAAACACCCCTGCTTAATCAAGCAATGCGCGGCCAGGTACCGACACGACGGGTTCGACCCAATCAAGCTGTGTTTGCGCAGCAGGTCGTGGGCGCGCGCGTGGTGGCCGGCGGCGAAATGCACCTGGGCCAGCCAGAAGGCGTCGTTGTCGTCGCGGGTGAGGGCGAGCAGCTTGTCGCCGATGAAGATGGCGGATTCGTATTGCGCTTTGTTGAGGGCGTCTTGGCGCCAGTCGCGGAGGAAGCGCTCCATGTTGGGTTGGGAGGTCATGGTTAGGTCGGGTCTGGGTATAACCCAGTGGGAAGGGTGAAGCAAAGCAAAGTGAGGAGAGGCGAAGTGAAGCAATCGAGGTTTGGTATCGAGGTTCGGTTATCGGGTGGGTTAGTCAATCGCTCGGTTTCTTCGCCTTGTCAGGTTCGTCGTGAGGTTCGTCGTCGACTAATACGGTCAACCCACCCGCCAGCGGCCAGCCGTGTCAATTCGATTCCGGCTTGCGGGTTGAACACAAAGATTCGCAGATGCTGAGGTCAATTAGTCCACAACGCGTTGATGTTTGGAAGAATCGCTACTATGTAGACGCGCTAATGGCGGGGCAAGCTGGGCGAGCTCACTGCCAAAATAGGCTTAGCCTGGGGTCCAGCGCTGGAAAGTGCTGTCGGACAGGGGTCCACTGTGCTATTCACTGAAGCCCGCAAGTTCTACTGCACCTAGGTAACCGGTAGGTCAGGTAGGTATGAATACCTAGCTATGTAAACGGTAAACACCATAACGTTCAATAGTGTATCAAGTTTTTCATTTAGAAATTACTCATTCATCAGCCAGAATCATTGCCGACACCAAAATAGATATTTCCCTCCCCATTACCCCAACATATCATGTCATCCCAGTCTACAACTTAACAGGCCCCTTGCCCTTCCCCTTCCCCTTACCATGCCCGTCCCCCGGATGCCCGGGGTGCTCCACCGTCTTGTTGTGCGGGTGCCCCAAGCCCAGGCAGCTAGCAATCTTGTAAAACACATCAATATTGCTGTAGGTACCACCAAAAGTCTCCTGGCACGGCCCACGCGCAAAGATAGGCACGTCCGTCAGGGAGTGCACGCCCTGCGCCTCGTCGGTCGGCAGCGTGCCGTTGACGACGAAGCCGCCGGGCCGGTCCGTGTTCTCGACGTACACCTCGCCGTTGGCGCCCACGGCCGCGGGCACGCGGGGCTTGTGGCCGAGACCATAGTCCTCGCGGTGGTCCGGGTTGGCGCCCAGGCCGGCTGCGATCGCATACCGCGGGTCCCAGTTGAGCGGGAAGTTGGCGCCTGTGCCGTATTGCACGCCCTCCTTGGGCTGCGTGTACTGCGACAGACCGGACCGCTCGTACACGCCGACGGCGCTGCGCTTGGACCGGTCGTCCTCCTGGGCCCGCAAGTACTTGGTGTCGGCGCTGCCAAAGACATCTGCGTGATTGTTAGGACTCGGGATTCGGGGCTGGCAGCATAGCAACGTATGTAATAGGAACTCACCAAAGCCGTGGCCGTGGTCGGCAGTGACCACAATCAGGGTCTCCTCGAGAATGCCAAGGTCCTCCAGCTTCTTAATCGTCGCCCGCACCGTGTCGTCCAGCTCGAGGAGATCACCCAGCGCACGCTCGTAGTCGAGGGTGTGCATCTGCTTGTCGATCGACGCAGCCTCCGACATGAGGAAGAAGCCCTTGTCGCCACCGCGCTTGTTCAGAATCTCGATCGCCTTGAGCGTCATGTCCTTCTGCCCGGGCAGGTCAGTAGCCGGGCCCGCAGCACCGGACGGGTTGTTCTGGAGCGACGCCAGGTTATCGGTGTAGATGTTCCGGTCCAGCCACACAGGTAAGTTAGACCTGCAGAAGATGCCCAGAGCCTTCTGGTCATTCGGCGCCGCAAGGAGCGCCGTCTTGTTCCAGCTAACCGAGTACCCCTCGTTCGCAAACTCAGCGTAGTAATCCTTGCCCTGGTAAGAGCCCGAGCCGGGGATGAACTGCTCGGCACCACCGCCAAAGTAGGCGTCGGGGCCGGCCGTCCTGGTCCACGAGTAGTTGCTCACGCCGTGCAGCGCCTGGTCGATCAGGACGCCATACTCGGACCGGCGGCGGGTGTGGCCGGTCAGCGCGATCGGAGTGGCGTCGGCGATGAACGCAGTCGAGACCGCGCCCCAAGCAGAGCCCTGAGCACAATCTCGTCAATTGATGTCCTCTCCGCATAGGAAGTCAGATGGTAGTTCACTCACCCAAACACGGTACAGAAGCTCAACAATGGTCTCGACCTTGGGGTCGTCGTGCGTGTCAGGGGAAGAGTCGACGTAAACACTGGAAGGGATACCGTCAGCTTGCGAAAGTTCCCATTTCTCCCCTCAATGCCCACCCACTTACCCCATGGCGTTCACCGAGCTCTTGTGTCCGCTGTACAGAGCGGAAGCCGAGTTGGCACTGTCCGTGATGAAGGTGTCGATCGAGTGCGACTATTGCAAATGTCAATGTCAGCTCAATTCCCCGCCATTGGCCTTTCTTGGATCCAAACCCACCATCTGATGACCCAGGACCGGGAACTCATCGAGCGCGAGCAGGCTCTGGTACCGACCGTTGACGGTCTTGTGTCCCAACAGGCGGGCAGCCGTGATCATGTTGGTGGTCATGCCATCACCTAGTCAATGTGTTAGGCTCCATCACCTCTCCCGCTGATCAAAGCATTGGCCGACATACCAATAAAGAAGACGACGTTCTTGGCCTTCTTCTTGGTGGCCAGCGGGCGGACGGTCCAGTGGGCCTTGGTGGTCTGCCCGTCGTAGTACTTGAGTGTAACCGTGTACTCGCCGGGCTCGTACAGCGCCACGCGGCGGAAGGCCTTGGACGCGACATTGACCACCGACGGCTTGTTGGCGTCCTCGGCGAACAGGTCCTCGAACCACGAGAAGGTCCATTTCTCCAGCGCCGGCTCGCTGTGCTTGAAGAACTCGGCGATGCTCTTGGGCTTCTGGCCGTCCTTGGCGATGGTGGCCGTGAACTTCTCGTCCGGCACACCGTTGTTGAACGCCTCGGAGCCGTTCTTGGGCGCGTGGATCTCGAAGCGGATGTCGAACTCCTGGCCGGGGAGGAAGTCCTGCTGGTCCGGGGGAAGCACACAGCCGAGATCGGGGCAGGTACCCAGCCGCTGGAAGGTCTGTGCCGACGCCGCAGACAGCGACGCCGCGAGGCAGAGCGCGACGGAGTTAGCTTTCACCATCTTGGCGGTCAACCGAAGAGAGTGAAGGAGAAAACAAAAAAACGGCTTGGCTGAGCGGCGATCACAAAGACTCGAAGCTGCTCACGAGAGCTTGGGGCAACGCGGATCGGCCAGCCCCGCGCCAACTTATATAGTTACTCTCCCGCGCGATAGATTTTCCGCCTGCAGTGTACCTAAACAACGTGCGTCCCCATCGGTGAACCATGTCTTACCAAACCCTCGCAGGACCTTGGCCCGAGCTGCCGAGCCACGGGGGGATGTGCGATCTCACGACTGGGCTTGCGACCTGGAAAGCGAGAACCGGGGCAACACAAAGTTGACAAGAAGGGAAGGCCAAGAAACCGAGTAACACGGCCAAGCAATGGCCTTGCCCGATTGAAAACCGAGCCCTTCCTGTGACTTTCTTCAAATCTCATGGCGAGCCTCTCAGACACGTGGGCGCGGTTGACATCCAGCCGAGCTAGAGGCCAATTCGAGAGCCCAACGTCCGGAGCCTTCCTCCACGACCGGGGGTGACGACCATGAAGCCTCAACGCCAAGATCTCCGTCCCGTCCGTCGTCTGAACGTGCTCCGGCCCGGCTGTCTAATTGGCGCCCGCCACATCCGTGATGCCAAGAACTGCCATTTTCTCCGCCGGGCCTGCAGGAACGCAGACTTGGGTTCCCTCGGTTGAGCTTTTCAATGGAGAGCTGAGGATGGAGTGGTGGGTTGCATGCAGAGATTCAATTGATAAGATTACTTTGAGATCTGCAGCCGTTGGCTCGTGTCAAATTTTTGAGGTCAGCATGTTGAAGTTTCTAGTGGAAAGACGTTTTGTCGACTTGAACGGGTGAGGTAAGAATCAGAGAGGGTAAAAGTGTGAACGAGGTTGAGGAAAGGAGTTCATCAAAAAGCCCAATGGCAGGTTGAACCCTATCCGAGAAAAGCCCGAGCATGAGGAAACCACGAAGGAACAAGACATCAACCGCCAAGAAATAAGCCGGGGGGATCCTTCTCGAAAAGGAAGTCGCGAAGAAGCGAGGCGGTTTTGCAGAAAAGCTTCACCGGGGACGGTTCTTTCCCCGAGAAGTCTCAGATCCCCACATTCGCCAACCACTAGTTAGTTATACATAGAACATGTCTAGGATGGTCTCGAAGAATGTCGACCCCCACGGATACCACTAGTGGATGTACGCCGCCACGCCAGCCAACCGTCCGGGACATATCGCACACCACTACCACGTTGTTATGAGTATCGATGTCAACCTCGTGCGCCTTTGCTGAGAGCTGGAGGAGTCGATACCTCCTCCTGATTCGTGGGCAGCCGGGCCGAGGATAATTCCCGCCTTCTCCTCCAGCAGCTTTCGGCTAACACAACCGACCTTGCCAGGAAAGACAGGCGTAAAACGGAATAGGGGGCTTGAAGCCAAAAGATACTCACATGTTTGATTCGTGTCTTTAGGCCCTGGAATGGCTTCTCACTCATCCTATGCTTTTGACCGTCATCCCTTCCTAATGGAGATGCCTTGGACATTGCACCTGCTTTCATACTTCAAGGAAACCGTAATTCACGTTTGTGCCATTGACCTTCTAGCGACTGTAGTGTACTGTACAATCAGCTACATCTTCACCATGTCACGCCGTCTGTTATACAACATCAACAAGTATCGTGTATCCAAGTCTAGATTTAAACAACCACAACATCCCACTCGACTAAGCAAGCCGAATCATCACTTGGCCCCGAGCATCTTACGGTCCTGAAGCATATCACGAAAAGCGTCCCGAACCGGCCACCGTTTCCCCCTTCCGCGCTCCGTCTCACCCAGCCTTTCGTCCACCGACGCCGGGAAAGCAGCCGCCTCCCACAGGCGCACGAATCCAAGCACCACCCACGCTAAAACCAAGATTCCAAACGGCGACAACATGCCCGACATAGACTCGGAGGACGAATTCTTGATGCCTGATCGTTGGCTTTCGCCCAGGTCGAGAGTTGAACGCAGGATTCAGAGAGGCGATCTCATTGTCCTGACGCCACCGTTAGCAGTCGACACTGTACCCAAAAGACGGACGAGGCGCATGTTAGCCGGGCTCACGACACCAAATCCAGATCATGGCCTGAACCGGAGCCCGACGGGGAGAGTTCGCAGTTGTCGGATTGCGGCCCAGAAAAAGGCTGCACCCGCAGCCGTGTCGTCTAAGGGGAAGAAAAAGGGGCCGAAAGAAAAAGGCAGTGAGAAGAAAACCAAGAAGACGACGAAAGCTCAAGGCAAAAAGTCGAAAGGCACGTAGACGTTTTAGGATGTTTTCACCAACATAATGACAATCCGTCTGCAATCGAGTCACCCGATGTGACAACCCTCAGGAGGAGTATGCCGGCAAGATGGGAAATGGTATATCGAGAGCACGCCGATGTGGTGTATCTCGGGGCACCCTTTTGCCCGCCACTTCCGGCGACGACTTCCCAGGATAGGTCCCCTGATCACGGTTGAAGGAAAGATGACGAGGAGGGTCGAGGTGCTGAGGGATTCAGAAGCAGTATCGAAGTTGAAGGCCCGCAAGGGTGGAGAAAGGATTAAGACATACTTATACACGTAGTAGTCGAGTACTAAATCAGTAGCTAACATCCATATGAGATACCCAAGGTCGGGCCTTAGCTTTGAGGGCGACAGTAATTATACCAAGGTTCCGTGCCTTATACAATACCTGCCTAGTTTCCCCCTTTCCGTCACGCCCACAAAGGTCCTGTAACATCCGTTTCTAGTCGTAAACTAAGCACGAAGCCTCAACAACCCCCGTCTCCCAGTCGCATGGACCACGCCGGCACCGTTCAGCCCCCCCTCAGCACATCCACCAAACCTTTCACCTCCTCCTCATCAAACTCCTCCCCTTTCAAACAAGAAGAGTGAAACCAAACCCCCCCTCCTGCTCTAAGCCCACCACCGCCAATCCCTAAACCACCACCACCACCACCCAACAACAACCCCAAATTCTCCTTCCTCACCCCACCCCCCACAATAACGTCCACCCCCTTCTCCCTCCCAACCTCCACAACCACCCTCAACCTCTCCACATTCCCCACCGCATCCCCCTTCCCCCCCGACGTCAACATCCCATCAAACCCACACATCCTCACCTCCTCTATCACCCTTTCCAGCCCCTCACGATCATCCGCCGGGATGTCATCGAATAGATCGTCTACTGCTCGGTGGAGTACACATTTTAGGCTTCTCTCCTCGGAAGAGGCGGACTTGATGAGCTTGGTCAAGGCTGAGTTTTGGTCTCGGTCGAGGGCGAGTTTGTTCGTGTGGGGGTTGTGGTGGAGGATGCCGAAGACGAAGCCGTCGTTGTGGGCGGGGGAGAGGAGGTTGGGGGAGAGGAATTTGGGGATGGAGGTGGTCATGGTGGAGAGTTCGGTTGGGGTGTAGATGAAGTCTTGGGTTTGGTCTTGGGGTTGGTCTTGTTGGTCCTGGTCCTCGTGAGGTTGTTGTTGTTGTTGTTGTTGTTGGGGCTGGGATAGGGAAGGGGGTCCGCGGGGACGGATCATTATGCGGATTGTTGGGCGTGGAGGGGTGGTGGTTGGTGAGGAAAGGGGGAAAGAGGCGAGGAGGGAGCTGAGTTCGGCGATGGTGGGTGTCGTACCGCCGAGGGCTGGTTGTGGGGTTGTCAGGGGGTTGTTATTTCAAGAGGTAAGATATTTCAGAAGAGGTAAAATAAATAAGAGAAAATGAGCGAGTCGGAGAAGAGGAAGTCAGTGGGGAAGATGTAGAACAGGGGAACGACTTACAGTATGACCCGGCCCGGTTCAACTCCAGCCGACGAGCGCCGAGAGACACGGCTAGTACGCCATGATCAGGGCCGAAGATGGGCACTTCTAAGTCCGGATGTGTGCTGGAAGTCATGTTAAAGTTAGACTCGCTGCTGACAGTTAGTGGGTCGATTGTTGTGAAGGAAGACGCAAAGGGCTAGGAATTATAACGGGGTGAGTGAAATCGAAATGTAAGGTGTCGAGCGAGTGCTCCACAATTAAGTCCCCAATGAACCCCAACCAGACCTAAACAATTCCTTTCTTAACCTCAATCCTAGATACAACCCCATCACGCCCATTTTTACGACCCTTCTCTCTACTAGCACTCGGGGTTTATATTTTTCTCCAGTGTAATATTTTGTGGGTTGTGGTAAGGAAGAAATTCCCCGCATTGTAGCTAATTACGCCACGATACAGTATATTCTATCAACCCCGGATCCGAGGCTCACAATCCACAGCATCGTATTTCTGTTTCATCCGCTCCATAACTACCAACGGCCAACACGCCATTCGTTCTCTTGTAAACCACAACATTACTTCAAAATAATATCTGTTTAAACTTGATTTATGCTAGAAAGTGAGCCCCGTATGGCATGTCTCTCAGAAACAGACTCCCACTGGTTTGTCTTGACCCCCTGTCTCCTCGGGCTTGGGAAATAAGTAACTTGCAGAGACCGACTCGTAACTCCTAACTGCAAACAACCAATATACGACTTTACCAACCATTAGTAACCTTTCATGGCTCCTAGAAGACTCACACAGACAACGGCACCCTACATTCTAGTGCCTAGGAACAAGTCCCTCCCTATCAACTTCACTTCCAATAAGCTGCTAATCGATCCCCTCAGCTCACACAAAACAAACCTTAACCAGACGACACCTGCCCCGTTAAATTTAGGAAGCCGTAGATTGAGGCCATCACATTTTTCTACCCCCCAAAGCATGAACGCTCACTCATTATGCCCCCGACTCCGAACAGACATAGACCCCGATTTTAAAGACGAGGTGTATTTCTGTCCCAGCGGCTCGTGTCTCACCTAAAAAGACCTTCAGCTACACTGAATGGCGCTCGTCTTTAAGGAATACAGAAAGTCACAGGGTTCTTCTGTTCAGACGTGTTCTGAGCCTAGGCATTAACCCCCTTGGTCCCGCGGGCCGGTAATGACAGAGTTCGTTGACTTAAAAACAGCATATTTCTATTCTAACTATGTACCCACACAAAGACAAAGATAGCCTTAACCGCATGACACATATGTTCTAGCCCCCACATTCCCATAACGAACAGTGACCAAGGCAGACCCGGTTCACCGGCACAGAGATGTGTGCCTGTGAAACAGACTAAGAACTCTGTATGCGCTTGCTTGCTCGTGATACACACATGCACACCACAACCTCCAGGGACGCACAGTAAGGTAGGGGACGAGGGCGGACAAAGAAAAAAGAAAGTGCCTGTTAAGAAACGCACACGATAGTATTTCGGGCTGAAATAAGGGAGGCAGCAATCAAAACAGGAGTCACAGCACAGCACAGCACAGAATTTGATGTGTCCTGTGATCTTGACGATGCCATCTATGCTCTATTGCCAGAAGAAGTATCGCCATGCTAAGTAATGTCACTAACGCCCAACGCCGAACTCCCAAACTATGCTGTGTCGCTTGAATAATGTGGGCAAAGCTCCAGACGCCACCGATGCATTTCCCCCCAACCAGTTCCAAAGCATGTCTATTGCCCCCACTCCCACGCTACCAGGGTATCATAAAAAATGCAGATTGTAAAGAATTCGTACCGTGGCCGGCCGTCCCAGCCATAGACGAGAAACACCGGTGTTTCTTAGCGAAGCACCGACGTACCCCGCTGTGCGATGGACGACCTTGAGTGTGCCTTGTCCTTCTATAAGATTTCATCTGGTCAGCTCTGGTCGCCGGAAATGGCCGGGCCACGCAGCCACTTTACAGCCAAGGGGCGTGGGGCGTGGGGAAGGATACTAACAATCGATGACGATGGGGTGATCCGCCTGGCCGTTCTGGCTGGCGATCTCGGCTGCGGCGTTGTCCACCAAGGCCCTCACACCCTGTGGCTCGTTGGGCGATTCGGCGGCCACAGCAGGGCTGGCAGATCCGCCAGCAGAAGCAGCAGCAGTGCTGGCCTCTCCGTTGCCAGCTTGGTCGGCTGGCTCCGGCTGGTTGCCTTGCTTGCGCTTCTGGGCCGAGAGCTCTGCCTTGGCTTTCTTGGCCTCTTTCTCTAGGTGTGTGTTAATAAAGCGCTTTGATGTAGAGGTTGAGACTGGGGCCGGGTGTTCAAAGGGGGCTTCGTACCAGCCTTCCAGTACTTGTAGTGCATGGTGCCGATATTCGGCGAGAACCTGCACTGGTGGACGTTGAGGAAGAAGTGCTCAACTGCACGCAGCGGTTAGCCGTCAGTGGCTGGTTACAGCCAAGGGGAAAGTGTTGTGGCGTTGCAAATACTTACAGGCACCCAATCCGGTGTATTTACGGCGGACGTTATCGCCCATCTTCGCCGTCATCTGCTTCGCGACCCATTCCCAGCTTTGTTCCTCATTCTGGAGGTCGGCACCGAGACGCCGAGGGGAATGGGGCACCAGTTGGAGCCAGAAGATTCTCTCTTCGGCCCGAGACCAGATTCGGCCACCCATGTTGGATGGCGATAGAGGGTGATGAAGGTGGTAGTGTATCGATGATTAGCCGTGAGAGATGGAAGACCACGACGGGGGTAAACCGCTGGCTGGCAATTGATGGAAGTGGGTTGTGTGGTGCAGAAGAAGGGGAGGAAAAGAACTGGAGGGTGGGAGAGCACGGGGACCGTTATATAGGCCAAGGGGGTGGAACTGTGTGCTCTGCCGTCCGAACCCTCCTCCACTGTGAACATTGAAGCTGTGCTTCTCGAGTAAACAGTCATGACCAAGGTCACGCAGCCGTCCGCCCCAACCCTCACTTCCACAGCGAACAATGAGGCCAGTGAGTCAGTGACCAAGCACACGAGGCCAAGGAGCCTTCCATCCCAACTATTTGCCGCCGTAAACAATGAAACCGCCCTTCCGAGGTGAACATTCATGGTCAAGTTCAAGTAGCTGTCTTGCCCAAACCTGCCCCTTCCAGTAGACAATAAGGCCTGTGACCAGGCATAGCCAATCCTGGGCAACCTCCTGTACGAAATATCCACCTTGGCAGACAAAGAAGTAGTTTTTCCGGGGATAAGAGTCATAACCAAGGCCGAGTAGCTGTCCCGCCCTACCTTTCCCTCTCCAGGAACAATGGGGCCGATACTGAGAGCAACCAGTCATGGTCGAGGATAATAGCTGCCCCGTCCGAATCTCCCCTCTTCACAAACAATGAAGCTGGCTTTCAGGGAGAGCATCCACAGCCAAAGCCAGGTAGCGTAGCCTTCCGAGTTACCATTACCCCGCCATGAGCAGCCAAGCTGTTCCGAAGCGTGATAAACCATAACCATGTGGCCTAGGCTATACAGAGCCTCGGCCGTATATGGCCACCACCAACGAGGCCCATGGTGTCGTCCTCAGAAAGGCGGCAACACAAATAATGGCATATCCGGAGCGATAATCCACGGCGAGGTCACTGCTTCAAAACGCTGACGCTGAAGAGTTCGGGTTACTTCAATGGTGTTCAAGACACATTTTGTTCACGGCTGCTGACGAGTCGTCCGATTGTCTCTTTATTCAAAGGGACTCGAAGGCTCAGGAGCCAGGTATCCACGAGCAAGTAAGTAAGGCCCAAGTCGTCTTTCAACCCTCGAGAACTAACAACCGTGGTCAGTAAAAGCAAAGACTCCAACACCCAACCACCCCCCACTCTACTCTCAAGGACATACAATACTCTTCTTCTGCAGAGGCACAACCCCATCCCGGATCCAAATCCCCCAGCTGCCCATCATATTGGCGAGCATCATATCGGTAGCCAGGCGGTCGCCCACAACAGCAATCTGGTGAGGGCTTGTCACGCCCGTTTCTGGGTGCTGGCGGAAGTAGGACATGATCTCCTCGCCACAGCCGGGCTTTTTCACAGCATGTGCCAGGACATGAACGCCGGTGGACGTCCCAGTTGCTTCGGCTAGCTTTCCGTCTACGTCGTAGCTTGTTGCGCCCGCCGTGTTGGACACGATTAGGAGTCGTCGTCCGGGGTAGGCGGCTCTTAAGGCTTGAAACCGGCGCTTCACAGTCTTAGTATGGGGTCGAGAAGCAAGGCAGAACAAAACCAGAATACAATCCAGGAGGGGGAGGGGGGGGGAGGGGGGGGGGGGGGCAAGATCAAAACACAGTGGCAACATCGAGAAGCAAAGCAATACGAGAGCAATATCAAATAAAGTACCTGGTACGGTTCATAAACCTCACTGTGGTCGGGGATAGCAAAACAGTCGTCCTTATCCAACACCACAGCTCTGATATCGGCCTCCTTTCCACTCTTCGGGGAAAGTGCCTTGTTCAGTGGAACGGGTAGGTCATCGAATGTCTTGACCGTTGCATGTGGAAGACAAAGGGACGGTTTTGCCAAGAGCTTGAAAATGTTGAGGGAGGCCGACAAGTTTAGGTTCATGATGTGTGGTCGTTGTCCGTCAGAAAAACGAGAAAAAATTAAGGGTGTGTTAAGACAGCAAAGTTCTTTTACTGACGGGCGCAGGGCAATATTTGGCGACGTAAAAGATTGAGAAATCTACTTTTGCTTACACAAGGTCGCTCACCCAAAAAGGAGTTGAAGTTAAAAAGGCGCTTGGGCCACCAGAGAAAGTTAACTTACAGGGAAGTCGCGTTGAGGAAATAATACGGAAGCTAAAAGTAGCATGTGGGAATGAACTTTCGCAGCTCATTGTGGGCAAAAGAAGCGGCAGATCAAGACCCTGGATAACTTACTTTTCTACAAAGTGAAAAAAAGATTAAAAAGGATAAATAAAAAAACGAAAGAAGACAAAAAGAGTCCATTAATCAAAATCTGTTAAAATTTGATCGAATGTTAATGTAGTTATTAGACTGCAGGTATCTGTTTTAGCCTGCCGCTTTTTTTGGCCACAGCGAGGCGGGTTCAATGGCAACCAGCAGGTCGGCAGCGGTACGAAGTTGGCGATGTGTTTTGCGAACTGCAGTTCTCAACATAGATAAATATGGATACTGTTAACACTTTAATTATTGACCGCTGCGGGCGGAAGGAATCTCGTTGCTAGGCGTGAGATAACCAGCTGTGGTGTGGGGCTAACCATGTAACTACGTTTTTGGTGACAAAAGCGCCAATCTGCTCGCTTGGTCTTCTCGGCTTCCATACAAAGTCGCGTCTCACGAACTTCATCCCATCAGCCGTTCCCAAACGCATCGAAGCCAGCGGTAAATCGTCGGCCAACTCCGCCGCAATTCGATACTCCCGAAGCTAAGAAAATGGCTCGTAAAAAGTCCGCAACCGAAGCGCCAGCACTACGCGCCTCTCGAAAACGCGACCTCTCACCAGACCCCTACGACATCCCCGAAGAGGGTGAGACCCCGAAACGACGAAAGCGCTCGGAAGCCACAGTCGCCGTCGCGGCAGACGGGAGCGATGGGGATGAGAATGGCACCATTGAGGCGTCAAACCCCACGATTCAGCTGACACCCGCGAAACGACGAGGCCGCCCTCCAAAATCCGCGACCGCAGGAACGCCAAAGGCCCAAGCAACAACACCGAAGAGACGCGCACAGAAACCGCTTGCCGAGACCCCAATACGGCTCAATGGCACCGATACGCCTAGCAGACGGAACATCGCCGACAGATCGGCAAGGAGGAAAAGCGCCAGGGCCCTCATCGACCGAGTGATTGGAGGCGAGGTCAGCGACGATGAGGTAGAAGGAGGAGACATTGCTCGGGAGATCTACGAGTCGAGTGAGGAAGAGGATGAAGAAGTACAAGAGGAAGTGGCAGTGGGCGAGGGAGAAGGCGAGGAGGAAGAAGACGCACAGGAGCCAGAAACCCCCTCAAAAACACCAGGGCGAAAGCGGAGGACCACCACCCGCAAGCGATCACCAACTCCTCCACGCGACCTGCCACCGCACGAGCAATACTTCTACCAAAACAAACCCGGCCTAGCACGAACCTCCAACAACACGCTCTCCTCCCTCAACCTCCTCACCCACGACGAATACTTCACCCTCATCCGCCAACTCAAAGACCCCCACGCGGCCAACGTCACATCCCTCGAGTCCTTCCACGCCGAGTCCTTCCCCCAATGGGCCTTCGAGCTCTCCCAGGGTTTCAGCACCTGCTTCTACGGCTACGGCTCCAAACGCCGTCTCCTCCACAACTTTGCAACCTACCTCGCCTCCCAGGACCCCCCCACCCAAAAAATCGTCATCATCAACGGCTACGTCCGAACACTCACCCAGCGGGACATCATCTCCACCCTGGCCTCTGCCCTCCCATCCTCCTCCTCCTCCTCCTCCGCACCCCCCCCAACAACCCTCCAATCCCTCCTCACCACCCTCTCCTCCCTCTCCCCCCCAACAACCACCCTAACAATCCTAATAAACTCCATCGACGCCCCCCCCCTCCGGCGCCCCGCCCTCCAATCCCTCCTCACCCACCTCGCCTCCCACCCTGCCATCCACCTCGCCTGCACAGCCGACACCCCCGATTTCCCCTTCCTCTGGGACGCCGCCCAACGCGCCTCCTTCAACCTTCTCTTCCACGACTGCACGACTTTCGCCACTCCAGCGCCCTGCGAACTAGATGTCGTGGATGAAGTGCACGAGTTGCTGGGTCGGAAAGCGAGACGGGTGGGCGGGAAGGAGGGCGTGGCGTTTGTGTTGAGGAGTTTGCCGGAGAATGCGAGGGCGCTGTTTCGGTTGTTGGTGGGGGAGGTTTTGGTTGCTGCTGAGGAGGGCGGCCAGGGGGGAGGGGGAGGGGGGAATAATGGAGGGGGGGATGAGGAGATGGCGGTGGAGTATCGGATGGTGTATAATAAGGCGGTGGAGGAGTTTATTTGCAGTTCGGAGATGGCGTTTCGGACTTTGTTGAAGGAGTATGTTTTTCCTTTTTTCCTTTTTTCCTTTTTTCCCCACCCTCCCACCTGCTCGCCCTTCGTAATGTTTTGTTTGCTCTGAGCACGAATACTAACGCAAGAAACACAGATTCCACGACCACCAAATCATCACCAGCCACAAGGACTCGATCGGCACGGAACTGCTGAGCCTGCCGTTCCGTAGAGAGGAGTTGGAGTCTATTTTGGAGGAGTTGACAACATGATAGACGGCATTTCAGTATCTATAACCTATTGTTTCGGTGAATAGCATGCATGGCTAGCGGGGTTCTCAAGAATAAAGAAATAAACTGGTAAATAATGACAAGATAGATTATGTGGACTCTATTTTTGATCTGCTGAAATCCAATTGCCACACCGTTCGAAGGATCTAGTATTTGTTCATGTTCCCGACATTAATCAAGGCCCAGGCAGGAGCACGAATCTGGATTGGTGTTCGGCGTATAATGATATTGTTAGTCGGAAACGGTAGTCAGTTGAATCTTGGGCGACACATCACATGACAACATCACAATGCAGCAAATATAAAACAGTAAGTGGTTTTTTTCGGACTCCTCAGTAAGACTATGGTCTCGAGCCACGAAGAACCGAAGCCACTGCCCGAGATGTCGCTCGGTTCGATAAACCGAGGCCCTGCAAAAGCCTTGACCCATTGCGCACCCAATGTTTCCCTGTGCGCGTTTTGCCCGTCCTTCGCAGATCGCCGGCCGTTATGTTCCCAGTGTGCCAACGATGAGAGCCCAGAAGCAATTTTCCCCTCTTCCGGCCGTAATCATCAAAGGGGTATCATGCTCCATCAACCGCGCTCCCAGTCCTCAACTGCCGAAAAGATTACCAGCCCATCTCTCTCAAGCTCCTTCAGGAGTGCCTCCCGAAATCCTCCCTGGACCTGAGACCTCTTGGTCGAAGTCGAATCGCCGAATCGCCGAGTCGCCGGCTCGACCAGAGATGAAAGAACCGAGAAATCCACTTTTGTCTATGAGATGTGTCGTCAAAAGGAAAAAAAAAAACATGAGATGAAAGCTCAGAAAAGAGAAAAAAATAAAAAAACAATGGAAAGAGCCTGCGGCGTGCCATGACCCCCCATTTCTATGTGAACGCATCGTGAGAGGCCCCCTCCGAAAAGCAGGCCGAGGGCAAGGAAACGTGACGATCGTGAGGGTTGATGAGATCTAGTGTCCAGATCAGGTCAACCAGGCCTGCAATCCATGCCGGATCGCGGCATGCGCGGACAGCAGCAGAGGCGTCGTTGTTGACGTCCCGCAATTCTCTGGTCTAAGGGTATCAAGTCGTCGAATAGAGTCGTCCCGTCCCGGTGAACAGGAAAAAACCCTGGTCTATCGTCAAAGCCGTGGAGGCAAAGCTTTGGCATCAAAACCTGCCGTGGCCCCGTCGGAGATGTAAAAGCCGTAGTCGCCGCATTAGATATTCCGAAAGGTCCCAGGTCCGAGAGCTAGAGCCCCGGACGTAAAACCGAAAACAACGCGCGGCGTGTGTACGTAAAAACGATGCAGTACCATGAAGAAAGAAAGAACAAGGCGACGCGGAGGCCGAGTGCGGCATTGCGGCACTATCCTGGTGTATATTTTTACCACCAGGACTGGCCACCACCACCGCCGGGGTTGCCGTAACCGCCGCCGCCATAGCCACCATAACCACCGCCGCCGTAGCCGCCGCTGGGGGGAGGAGCACCACCGCCGTAGCCACCACCACCACCACCGCTGCCGAAGCCGCCACCGCCGCCGCCGCCGTGCTGGTTGCCGCCGAAGCCTCCGCCGAAGCCACCGCCGCCTCCACCACCGCCGTACTTGCGGAAATCGGTGTTACCGCCACGGCCACGACCGCGACCACCACCACCACGGCCACGGCCGCCGCCGCCGAAGGACGACTCACGAGCGATGGTCTCGAGGAACGAGGGAACCTCCTGGTTGGCCTCCTTGAGAAGGTCGACAAGCTCGCGGACAATACCGCGGTTGCCACGGTTGAAGAAGGCAGTAGCGATACCCGTGTTACCAGCACGACCGGTACGACCGATACGGTGGACATAGTCGTCCACATCGGTGGGGAGATCGTAGTTGATGACGTGAGTGACGTTGGGGATATCGAGACCACGAGCAGCGACAGCAGTGGCCACCAGAATGGGGCATTTGCCGCCACGGAAGAGCTCAAGCGCGCGCTCACGCTCACGCTGGGTGCGGTCACCGTGAATCGAGGTGGCCGGGAAGGTCTGGTTAATGAGGAAGTCCGACAGGGAGTCGGCCATGCGCTTGGTCTCCACGAAGATAAGGGTCAGACCACCAGCGTGGGTGTGGAGGATGTCCAGAAGCACGGAGCGCTTGTCGATGTCCTCGACGTACTCGATCTTCTGGGTGATGTTCTCCGAGGTGGAACCCACACGGCCGACGGAAAGGAAGACGTAGTCGCTGAGGAAGTCCTGGGCGAGCATCTGGATGTCACGGGGGAAAGTGGCCGAAAACATGAGCGTCTGGCGCGAGCCGGCGGGGGGCATGTCCTCGCCCTGCACGATGCGGCGAATCTGGGGCTCGAAACCCATGTCCAACATGCGATCAGCCTCGTCGAGGACGAGATACTTGATGTTGCACAGCGAGATGCGACCACGCTCTATGAGGTCAACCAATCTGCCCGGAGTGGCAACAAGAAGATCACAGCCCCGCTCGATCTGGCGGAGCTGCGAGCCGATGTCGGCACCACCATAGACGACGCAGGGGCGCACCCACGAACGGTAGGCGAACTTGCGGGCCTCATCGTAGATCTGAGACACCAGCTCACGAGTGGGAGCCAGGATCAAGGCAGTCGGGTACGCCTTGCGCTGACGGCCGTAGCCACCGCCGCCCTGGACGGGAGCAGGGGACGGGCCCTGGGTGAACGACTGGTGCATAATAGGGAACAAGAAACCGCCAGTCTTGCCGGAACCTGTTTGGGCGCAGGCCATGAGATCGCGGCCGTTGATGACAATGGGAATCGAGTACTTCTGGACCGGGGTGGGGATCTTGTAGCGAGCCAGCTCGATGTTGGACAGCAGGTGCTCGTCCAGCGGGGGGTTGCTGAAGGTCAGCACCGGCTCAGGCACATCGCGGCCAGAGGGCGTGACCGGAATGTCGTCGTACTTCTCGAAGTTGATACCGGTGTGCTGCTTGCTCGGGTCGTCGGGGGTGCCGAAGAGATCACGCTCCATGCGAGGGTCGCTGGGGCCAACGACGTGCTTGCCGTCGACCCAGCGGCCTTCGCCGCGACCAACAGGGCCACCACCACCACCGCCCATGCCACCACCGCCGCCCTGAGGGCCACGGTAAGCGCCGCGGTTAAAGCCGCCCTGGCGACCGCCGCCACCGCCCCAAGACTGGTTCGGGCCGTCGTAGCCGCCGCCGCCGCCTCCAGCGCCCCAGTTACCACCACCACCGGCGCGGGCGTCGAAGTTGTTGTTGCTAGTTACGAGTTAGAACCAAGCTGACGATACAGGGCACTTAAATATGCCCAATATGAGGAACGAGGAATGAGGAACGCATGTGTAACTTACCCAGCCCAAGCGCTGCTGTTGAGACCACCCATGGGGCTGCCGGGACCACCGGGACCACCAGGACCACCAGGACCACCAGGACCACCGGGGCCGCCGGAGCCGGGAGGAGAGCTCAACGGAGGAGAGTTGACCGGGCTGTTACCGGCCCCCATCTTGTTACGCATGTGGGGCGGGATGTAAGAGCGGGCAGGAGGCTGCTGGTTGCCCTGCGGGGCCGAGTCGAGGGACAAATTGCCCATGGTACCGTTGAGTTGGTCCGCCATGATTGTTGTTGATGAACGATCGGTGGAAAACGGCGTTGGTTGGTTCTTGTCTTCGTTTTTGTTTTGTCGGCTCGAAATCAATCGAAATCGGTCGAAATTTCTTCTCAACTCTCGAAAAGAACGCGGGGTTCAAATGAGAGTGGGTCGGGAAAAAAGTCGGGAGACTTGGGAAGGAAAGAACGGAGAAAGAACTGATGGGGACGCGAGGAGAATTTCAGAAATTTCGTCTCGCACACGCGTTCCACGGTTGGAATGGCCGAAAACTCGGGTTTCGGAGCTGGCCTCGGATAACGTAAATCAGGGAGCGTGTTTCCTGCGATCCTTCAAAGAACCCGAAATGCAGATTCTCAAAAGGAAAAAGGAAAGACGAGTGATGAAAAAGGGAAATGCGGTTCGGATGTGGGTTGGATTCAAGAATCCTGGGATGTGTGGGAAGAAGAGGAAGATTTTTTGGGAGGGAGAATCGAGGCGGGAGGACCAGAAAAAGAGTTTTGGATCGGGTGTCGGGTCCCCACTTTTACTGACAGTTTTGGCAAGGCGAAGTTGAAGAGGCCAAGAACAACAGTGCAAGGATCCAGGTGGCACACTGGGAGACTGGGTCTGGGGCATTGGCCACCCACGCTTTCTTTCCTTGCCTGATGCTGGTCAAGCCCCCAAGCACCCGAAACTTTTTGGTGGGGCAACGACGATGTGATGGCGAAAAAGAGATGTTGCTGTTGCGTGCCACGGGTTTCCATCGAATTCAGCGGGAGTATTTATCATTAGTTTCTAATTCTCGAGTCTTTAACTAACCATGGTGACGAGTCAAAATTCGGGTGGAAATTCCAAAAACCGTTCTTCTATCCCACCTACGAATACTACCTAGCAAGAACCATAGACTCAGCAAGTGAAAATAACTCGCACAGTACGGTATCCGTCTCAGACCGTCGGAGGCGAGATCCAGGATTTTGATCTCAGTGCATCTACCCGGCTACCAGGATCGAAAGAACAAGCAAGTGAGGCAAATCTGATCTCACACGTGGCGCCTGACGATTCTTTGAAACAGAACCTCCCTAGTCGACCATGAGAGACTTTTCTGAATCGAAAGCTGGGTAGGTTGCCTCACCGCGCCGGCTGCCCCGCTGTTTCCTTCCTCTTGGACTTTCATTCATCCACGTGCCAATTCTGCCAGTATAAACGTTTTTTTCTCTCATCGTACGCTCCATGCTATCAACCGTAAGACGAATAATGAGCTGAAAACATTCCCTTCTTTTCCTCCCATAGTCAACAGCCATCATAAGATAGCCTGATTGCTCCGGTGGTCCCGACAAGCACATGCACCTCATGCATGGGAAAACAAGACGGATACATGGCAACAAAGGGGCTGTCAGCTCACCGCCTCACAAGGCTTCCGTTCCCGCATTTGATGGATGGGGGAAAGGGGGGGCCGCAACAACGCAGACAGCCAACCCAAGCTCGTGTCTTGATAGTTAGACGCCAACCCGGCACCAACCGACAGACAGTTCTCAATTTTGGAACCAACGGTTGGATTGATAGTTGGCCCCCATCGGAAGTGCCAACAACAAAGAAAGCACACACAAAAGGTGGCAAAGAACTGCTGTTGGAAAACTGTTTGCGGCTCCAAGCCCTTCTACTGTGTACCGCTGCCCGTCCGTTGCATCTTCGGTAGTGCTCCTGCGGGATGGATCGCTGGGTGGTCAGAACTCCCCCGCCCCCCTGTCGAAGAAATTCCTCAACGGAGGGGCTGAACAGAAGAGGTCCCCCATGCCGCATGCGGTTAGAACCCCCGCAACATGTCGTTCGATCCGACAGGTTTCCGCCCGCGTCATGAACGAAATGACGGTGACGGGAGTGCTGTGAGGTAGGGTTAGGAGTGTATGTTTACGAGTCTCCAACGTCATGTCAGAGACGCACATCGAAACGGCGCACGTGAGCGCTTTTCATTGCTGATTACCCTGCTAGTTACACCTGGTATGGCTCTTTAGAACCGCCAAGCCAGATACCAGGTTCCGTGCTCAGCCTTCCAGGGGGTTGAATTTGGGGCCGGCCGAGTAGGGATGTCTTCCATCGTGGATTTAAAGAATGTTGGAAATCACGAGCGTGTGGTTTTTTATTCTGTCTTTTTACCCTATTTGTGAGCAGTCCGGGGTAATACAGTGCTGCGAAGCAAGTATGATCGGCTATTGGTGCAACCGGTGGGTGTCACCGATCAGGAGTTGAAACCGGGACAATAGGCCTCAACGGACGTATCACGGTCCAAACCGAGGGCGCAATGGGAAAAACCATCAGTCGTCGAGCAAGCGCCTTGTAACCGGGTATTATACACAACTTTATTTAGCCCCACTCTCCACTGCTGCTCAGACGCTCAAGGGGTCTTGACTACCCTGTTATCATCAAATGGGACGTTCTTGATCCCCTCCTTAGTCACCACCTTCACTACTAGCCCCTTGAAATCTATCGGTAACCTCCTCTTCAATTCGTCGGCGCAAAGGGTGAGAAGCTCCAAGCCTCGCTCGAAGGGGATGTCGGGGTGATGGTGTTTGTCCAGGAGGGAAAGGCAGTAGTACCTGCAGCAAGCATTAGGGATCATCATCTTCTGTGTGTTGGGAGGTCTGAGTCTGCAGAAACATACTGAGCATAACCATGCGCCGCATATGGAACGGCAGCCAGCGACGCGAGGTAGTCCAGCCAGTACAGGCTGGGCTTGTCTGTGATGGGGTCAACACCCCCAAGGAGGAGGTTAACGTTGTAAGGCTTCCGGGACCGGAGGCTAGATGCTAGCTCGCCGCGCACAAAGTGTGCCAGAGCTGAGGGTGACAAATCGGTCTCATTGCGCATCGAGTAGAGCTGGGCGTTGGCCTGGATGTATTCCGCAAACTGGACTGTCAAAGAGGGGAAAGATATTAGCGAGGGTCGGCGAGTGCGTTGCTGCTTCTCCATAGCCACCAACCTGTGTCGCCGGCCTCCCCAGAGTATGCCATCAACGTGTGCTCATTTAGCCGGCTCGTCTTGTCGTCGGATGCCTTCAAGATGGTCGGCCCGCGCATCGCGGCCTTGGACGCCGCAATTATGACAAAGTCCTTGCCACTGATACCGAGAAGAACCTCCCTGACAGACTAGTTAGCTAGAAGCTTCAGAGCCGCAAATTAACTGGGTGTCTTACATGTTGGCGTAGTGTTAGTTCCGAAAAGTGGTTGTTGTTGCTGTTGTGATTTCGGTAGGTAGCTTCCCTCGACTCGGCTTTCCAACACGATGGAGCTCGGGCAGGCAGGAGGGAACGCGCACTTGGAGCTTCAGCCTGAGTGCACGGACACCACCCCGCCAAAGGGCCAGGCTTCGAAAGCCCCACCTTTTGGCTACTTCAGCCTCAGCCCACCTTGACCGTTTGGGGCTGAATGTGGCTCTGTGGCTTCAGGTCGAGAGGTCCACTCACGGGCGTCGGTCGCATCGGGGTCTTGCTCCACCGATGCAAGGCAACTTTTTTTTCTAAGAGACCCGCTAAGAAATTTTGAGAGCAGGACCAGGCGAAAGGCGATCCCAAAAAAAAGTTGCACACGACGGCTTCGACAGCCAGCACTACGGGCTGCAACCGCCATCATGTCATCTTTTTTTACAGCCCCGAGCGCCCAAAAGAAGAGGAAACGTACTGTGGCAACAGAAGCACCAAAAAAGAGATTGGCAACGTCGAAAGCCTCATCGAAACCACCAAGTCGCGGCCCCGCCAAACCTCCGGCCGCGCCCAAGAAGAAAGCAATTGAACGCGACGAATCGATATCAGGCAGCGACATCGACAGCGACGAGAGCGACGATGACGTCCGGAACGGGACCGACTCCGAGGGAGGCTCAGACGAGTCTGGGGACGAAGGAGAGACTGCCGCGGAGAAGCGATTGAGGTTAGCACAGCGCTACCTCGAGAAGACCAAGAAGGAGGTGGAATTGGAGGACGAATATGCCTTCGACGCGGAGGAAATCGACCGAGATCTCCTCGCGGAGCGATTACAAGAGGACGTAGCCGAATCTAAAGGCAAAGTTTACCGGCGGCTGGCGGCCGAACTGAATTTTGAAGGGGCATCTCACACTCAATTCCGGTGGAACTCCGGGTCGGTAACCTCAGTGGCCGTGTGTGCTCCATACGCCTACACCACGACAAAGGACGGTTATCTCACAAAATGGAGGTTGCAAGACCTACCAAAGGATCAATGGCCACAGACAACACGGAAGAAGCCCAAGAAGCCTCCTGCGCCGCCCAAGCGGAGACCGGAACGGATATGCTTTGCCAAAGCCAACCCAAACAAAAGCAAAGACAAGACCTATCAAGGCCACACCGGGGCTCCCATCACCGTCAAGGCGTCCCAAGACGGCAAGTTCGTCGTCACAGGCGGCGTCGACCGCCGTATGGTGGTCTACAACGCAGACGACCTCAAGCCCATCCGCGCCTTCACCCAACACCGCGACGCCGTGACAGGCCTCGCCTTCCGCCGAGGCACCAACCAAATCTTCTCCTGCTCCAAAGACCGCACCATCAAGGTGTGGTCACTCGACGAACTCGCTTACGTCGAGACCCTCTTCGGCCACCAAGATGAGATCCTCGACGTCGACGCCCTCGCCCAGGAACGCTGCGTCAGCGTCGGCGCGCGCGACCGCACCGCGCGTTACTGGAAAGTACCCGAGGAGTCCCAGCTCGTCTTCCGCGGCGGCGCAGGTGAAGGCAAAAAGACCAGGGTCCCCGCCGGCCTCGATCCGGCCTCGGCCGCCCATGAGGGCAGCATGGACCGCGTGGCCATGCTCGACGACGAGATTTTTGTCACCGGCAGCGACAACGGCGATCTCGCGCTGTGGAGTATCCAGCGCAAGAAAGCCCTGCACGTGGTCCCGCGTGCCCACGGCATCGAGCCCCCCTTGCGGCCGTCCCAGTCCTCCGCCGACGAGACCCCCGACCCGAGCGTCGTGCCTGCGCCACAGCCGCGCGGCATCACTGCCCTGCGGACGATCCCGTACTCCGACGTTATTCTCAGCGGGAGCTGGGATGGGTGCGTACGGGTGTGGCGGCTGAGCGAGGACAAACGGAAGATTGAGGTTGTTGGCGTGTTGGGCGGACCATCCCCCTCGACACCACCACCGGCCTCGAGCTCGAAACCCAACGGGATACTAAAACCCACAGCAAACGACCATGGCGACGACGCACAGGGGGCGAACCAGGATATCGTCCGCGGCATCGTCAACGACATCGCCATGTTCGAGCGGGGCGAGCGTGGTCGGGATGGGCTTTGCGTGGTGGCGGTGACAGGCAAGGAGATGCGGCTAGGGCGGTGGAAGAGCGTGAAGGAAGGGCGGTGTGGTGCGGTCATCTTTGAGGTGCCCAAGGTACTGCTGTCGAAGAAGCAGGGCAATGATGAGGAGGAGGGGGATGAGGAAGAGGAGTCAAGTTAGACAGGGAAGGGGTATGCATAATTGAAGCGTTGTGATGAAAACCGTACGATGTGGAAGGTTTATGTTATTGCTATTGTAGTCAATACCCGAGGGCGGATGGGCAAGATAGAGGACAGCACCTATCAGTTCTCATGAAAAGAAGGTTGTCAAATCAAAATATCTCCTGCGAAAGCTGGTGGGAGTGTTCTTTCACCATAGATTCCCAATAACCATTACCACCCCATTATCACTTCATATGCACGCACACCAACCCGCCCTTGTTCTCTCCCTCCTTCCCTCACACACAAATGAATAGCCACAAAACACTGTCTTACAACCTTTAATCAGATTCTATTCTTCTTCCCCCTTGAAAATACACGCTTGACGCCGATGCTAAAAAGGCTACAGTCTACCCGCAATCCATGCATGCATAAAATGCATACTAACTAACGTTACTCACGAATAACGTTAACCACCCGCAAACTTAGCAATGCTCCGTCAACAAGAACACCTTTGCCTTCTCCTTAGACAGGTCATCACACTTCATTTCATCCATGCATCCACGCACCCTTCTTGTCTTGTCAAGTTGCCGAGTCTAGAAACTTCACCCATTGCGCCAGGCATGACTCGCGTAAAAGAATAGGAGAAAATCAAAAGCCAGCTTTAGCAAAGCGCAAGTGCAAGTTGCAAAGTGAGAAAATCATCGAAATTTGTATGTGCCTGGTTCGTGTGAATGGGGGCTCGCTAGGCTGGGCCCAACTCGAGAAAAAAGGAAAACAGAATGAAAGAAAAGTAATGCAGCTAGAAAGGGGGAAAGGGGAAGGGGGCAGAAAATGACCCGTCCAAGTATCCCACCGGCAGAAGGTAGGGAGCAAGCAAAACCGCCTGTGACCACCGGACCTAGCCAGACCAGACTAGACCAGATCAGACTTGTCCGGCTGTCCTAGGTCTCGGAAACGTCAACCTCCCTTTCAAGCATCAAAACCGCTTGTATGTTTTCCATCCGCCCATTGTCACGCACTCCATGACTCCATGAATAAACGTCTCAACCGGCCCATCCGAAAAAAGAAATTAGCCATTTCTTGAACCCGTTCGAGCAAAAAGCAGCCCGAAAATGAACCCCATGCATGTAACACCGAAACAAACTCCCCGACCACCCACCAGTGAGTCAATCGACCAACTGTCCTGTCATTCACCATCGGCCTCAATCGGGGAGTCATCCCTCAAAACCTCAGCCCTCACGACCTCAGCCGTCTCCACCACCGCATCCAAATCATCCTCCGTAGCAGCAGCACGACGATCGGGCGGACTCGGAGTGGGAGTAAAAGTAATCTTCTGATAAACGACGGTCCCATCGTCATTGTCGTCGTAAAGAAGGCCATCACTAAGCTCCTCATCATCATCAATATCATCGACGACAAACCGGCCCGTGGTGTGCTGCTGTTGATGACTCTGCGGCTCTTGTCCCCGCGGTGTCTGTGCTTGTGCCTGCGTCTGTCCCAACCCACGCTTCCCATGGCTCGAAGAAGATTTCTTCGCACTCAGCCTCTCCCGCGCCCGCGCCCTGACTTCATCCTGCATCTGGGCATGCTTCTGCGCTGGCGTCTGCTGGACAGGGTGATTCTGATTCTGCTTCTGCTGCTGCGCATACGTCGACGGAGTTTTGATCAGGCTCTCGGCGTAACTGCGATTCTTAGTCCGAACCGGACCGGGTGTCCGCGACGGGGGTTGTTGTTGCGGCCGGGAATGTGACTGCGGCTGGGCCTGCTGGTGGGCTCGGCGAGTGGCTGCGGAGGGCGTGTTCGTCGCTGCGACGGGTGGGGAGTAGTCGTTGTGCTTGGACCGGAACGACGACGATGACTTTGGACGGGCGGAGGGTCCAGCGGTGCGGGAAGCTGCGTAGAACGAGCTTGGCTGCACGCCGATGCCAGGCTTCATTTTGCCGGGGTCATAGGCAGCAGAGGCCCGCTCCAAAGGTGACGGTGATGACGAGACGGGGAGCTGGCCGATGAACTGGGGTGTGTCATCGTCATCATCATCATCATCGTGGTCATGGCCATTCCTGTTCTTGTCCTTCAGCGACAGGTAGCCCTTGGTGTAGTCCATATCCTGCGAGATATAGACAGTTTGAGGGCGCTTGGATATCGATCGAAGCTCAACGATCTCAGGAGACTCTGCAGAGGGGAGGGCGGCCTTTGAAGCGGCCAAGGGCCGGGAATTTTCAACCTCCTTAGAGGGGAGTGGGGTCTCTGGATCGGGAAGTTCACCCCTGTGCCGGGGCCGTGGAGAATTCGGCGACGGGTGGGCAGAGACCGAGGCCGGCACGGAAGGCAGTGATTTCCCCTTACCATCCTGTGGCATGCCCGGCTGTGCCGATGTGGAATCAGGCCCATTCATGCCAACGCCATTTGAGCCCTTGGAAGGGCCAACAGCTGGCTGTGGCTGGCTCGGTCCTGTCTCCGGCTTTGGCGTTTGGCTCACTTCTGTGGTTCGTGGCCTCTTTTTCTTTGCCCTCAGCCGGAGCTGCTCTTTCTGGTACTCCTGCTGCTCCCGGAGAATAATGTCACGCCATGTAATGCGTAACCCGGAGGGGTTGAAATCCCATTCGAGCTTCTCCCGCTTGAGAAGCTCCCGGACAAAGCCGTCCGGATTCCTAAGAAACTCGTGGATATATCCGAGAAGATAAACGCCACAGTCACACAAGTTGTTCTGGACTGGGATGTTCACGGCCTTCATCCCGATCTGTTGTGGTATGTCGGTGATCACCTTGTTGCGCTTGTCTTCAAACTCGGCAAGAAGGTACTTCTTAAGGTGACCCACAGCGAGAGGATGGGCTGATCCCAAGGAGTCAAGGGTAATGATCCTGGGGTCTTTGGGATCATAGATCCTCGGTGGCGGCCCTTTGCTCTTCCTCGACTTCCTAGATCGAGCTCGTGAAGGGGAGCTGCCGACGTTGTTGCCGACGTTGTTGCCGACATCGTTGGTGTCAGCAACTAAATCAATAAGATCCGACTTGACCATAGGCGGGAGGTCATCGGGTCCGGGAGACTGCCGCGATTGGGAGGACCGGGGCTCCGGAGCGTCGGGCATTTCCACATCGTCAGAGGCCGGCAGTCCTTTGGGATCCTTGGTGGCTGTGGGGGACCCGTCGCTCTTGTCGGCGTCCTTTCTAACATCCGGGTCTAGCCTTCCCGGGTTGCAGATGATGGCCACCCACCAGTGGTAGTTCTCATTGACCGGGACGACAATGAAATCGTAGGATAGCAAATCCACCTTTGCCGTCCAGTTCTTCACACCATCATAGTTGATCTCACCCCTTGGTGCCTTGAGTTTCTCGTAAAAGAACGAGTTGTGCATGTAGACACGCTTGGGCAGATCGGCATCGTCCTGAGACAAAGCCTCGATGGTGTATCGTAGGCCATATCCGATGATGTTGTCGTTCAGGCACTCCCCTTCATCCAGTCTGGGAATGTCGTCCTTATCCACAGTCGTGCGGCGCACCATCAGCGGCATCTTCCAGTCGGTCGCCCAATCACGGTTTGCGTACGACCAGCGGTGGTGCGGCCGGGAATGTGAAGCGGATTCCTCAACATCCGCATTTCCAGCGGCGCGCTGGGTCGACCTCAAAGACCGTGAACCCCGGGCGGGCTCTTGCACAGGGCCGCCCTTGACATCATTGCCTTGGGCAAGGGGGTCCGTTGAATTGTTGGGTGAAACCTGCATCTGCTGCCATATGGGGGTTCGAGAGACTGTTGCCACAGCGCCTTGCAGATTCTCCCTTTCTTCAGTGACCTCGCTCTCGGACTGGAGGTTTCTCCTTTGGTTGGTACTTATAGTCTCGGGTGAATTGTGCGCCCGTTGTTCCAACGCCGCGCTGAGCTCGGGATACCTGTCAGTAACGGTCTTAAGCGCCCTCGACCAGATATCGCATAATTTTTCCCTAGATCATGTTAACACGGAAGTCACAACGCCTTGATATGGACAGGGAGTCGTTAGTACCTTGACAACTCAACAACTTTGGTCAATGGGAGATGTTCCTGTGCCCAATTGGCAACCATCATGGCCCCCGAGGTCTCGGTGAATTTGATAACCATGCCACCTCTAATCATTCCCCCGTTCTCCGCTGCTGAAAAGACCTTCACAATGTCACACTGTGGGTTGTACGCCAAACTTTTTGCCTTTTCCGTGATCTTAAGCCAACCGTACCTCTCGGTCGGTTCGCCAGAGATCTCGCGAACCCTGAGCTCCCCAGCCCTGGTTTTGTAAAGACGATATTGTTTGCTGTCACTGGGGAGTGGGCAATGGTAGTATGGTTCACACACAGCGCCATAGATCACAGCGCCAGTACTATCAGCCACGGTGACCTTCTTTGCGCTTGATGGCTTCTGTTTCGGGTCCTCGGTAACAGATCCACCAGTAGGATCACTTGCGGCACGACCATCACCCTCATCACCGTCATCACCGTCGACCTCGATCAACTCATCCCTCTGATCGTTGGCACTGATCGCTGACCGTTTGTTGGCGTGGTTGGTAGAGTTCCGGAAACGATTGGCAGATGGTCGGGAGGTAGCTCCCCGAAGGATGTGGGCATCGGCTGGGTCAGAGATCGATATGTCCAATGTTGTTCTGCCTGTGGCAATCAAACGAGCGGTCCGCTGCCGATCTTTAGAGGGCCTCGGTGCCGGTGCCAACTCATCAAAGCTCTCAATATCCTCCTCCAGTTGACGAGATGGTCCTGGTCCAGTTTCAGAGCCGGTCGTCGCTAAAGAAGTGGCTGGTTTCGGGCGGCGGCTGCGGCGGTTAGAACGGCCAGCACCCTTTCCGGCTGCCTCAACGGTCTGGTACTCGGGAATTCCAGGAGACACAGAGTGCGCCAGGCTTGCCTGGCTGCCTTGAGGCTCCCTCCATGATACCTGGTCGTGCTCGATCTCGGATATTTCTTCATTTGGGCCCCGGGTTGAATGGTCGGTGAGAGTTTTTCGGCGTTTCGAAGGGGAAGGGCCGTCAAGAGGTCGAGAGTCATTCGTTTGAAGCGCGATGGGAGGACACCCTCGATTGGAGTCGAGGGTGTTCACGTGCGTCTGGGGCCTGAGCCGATTCTACTAAATGTCAGCAACGCGACTCGACTCTACCGGTTCGCAGGGGGAAACTCACAAGAATACTGGAAACCCCTTTTATTGCGCCCATGGCTTTTGACGCTGCGCCAGGGGACTAAGTCCTCAGTCCCCGCGACGCCGTGAGAATTGTGCCGGGGTGCGCTGGTGTTGCGCCGAGACGTGGTCAGAGGAGAGTTGGGGTTGGTCGCTCAAAAATCGCACGCTTTCGGGTTCTGCACATTCTGAGGATTTGGCGGCGGAGCGGGGTTCGGTTTTTGTTTGGAGCGGAAGGAGAAGGTGCGCGTTGACTCGAAAGAAGTTTTGTTCAGTTCGGATCTTTGAATGAGGGTGCCGGTGGGTCTGGGGAAGGCATCTCAGTTTTTTGGTGGAGCCTCCGATGGGAAAGTGATGGGATAAAAGCGGGTGTCCGCATACTAGACACAGTTCACAAAGAGTGTCGGCCTAGTGATTTGCGGAGACTCTGTTGTTCTCTGTTTGCGGCATCCCCCGGCGTGCAAACGGCAGTGACGAAAACGAAGCGTCGTTGTTCCTATCGTCAAACAACAAAAGTGGGTGAATGCGTCCACTGGCCACACGGGTGTCACGAGGCTGCAACCACAGGCCCCAGCACTGCGGTACCTCCCGGGATTGGGCCACCAACTCCAGGTTCCAGGTGCCACCCACAGTGGATCAAGGCCAGCCTAGCCAGCCCGTTTACAACTGTGGGTCCCAACCGCTGAAGGCCTTGCCCAGTTTTCCGTTGGAATCCCAAACCGGAAGGAACCAACTTTCCAACAAAAGGCACCTCCATACAAAGGAAAAATGGGTTCTTTCCTTTCTCTTAAGCCATTCCCACATCTAGGTTCCTGGGTTAGTGACTGTTCTGAAGAAAATTTGCGTTCCCAGGTGATAACAGTTTTTCCGCCCAGTGTGTCATAGCACTGTCTTTTAGGAATTTTTACCTAGCACATTAACGTGTAGTACAATGTAACAAGAAGGATAAAAACATCCACCAAACAACATTTTTGAAGTCCATACAACACAATCAACTACCACGCTCAATTTGATGCCCCTCTTGTAGTTAATGCCCCGCCATGTGTGTTGGCCATTGTAAATGGCTCTACGTTATGCCACGGCGGCTTCTAATGGGCCTATTTGGAAACACAGAGTGATGCCGAGTTTCTTCTTCCTAACAGTGTACTTTACGTTTAACACCTTATAGATATCAGCAGAATGGACAAGTGGGGTAACCTCAACCCCAAAGAGCTGGTTACCACAGTCCCTCTCCTCTGACACAGCAACACGCCGAGTACCAACCCTTCGGCGGTCCAAGTCCTGAATTTCATCGACTAGATTCCAATCCAACCCCCATTAATATGACCAAACAAAGCCATACCGAGCGAACAGCTCATGAGCCCCGCGATGCAGTTTGTTTTACCCCCTCGCCTCTCAATGGTTGACCTCGTACATCGTCTAACTCGATTCATAGACCCTCCACACTGTCACAATCTCTCACATAACCCAAGTCTCTCCTACAATCCGTCTCTTCTGTTTTGATCTCGCAGAAAATGATAGCATAACCGTGAGCAGCCTTTTTTTTTCATTCAAAAAAAAAAAAACAGAAAAAAACACATAACTAAAACGCCCCTTTAGTTCCTCCCCGGCCAATGGGTCGACCTCCATCTCCCCCCAGAAACCAACATCACGAAAGCAGGCGGCTTCACCATCACCTCGTCCCCGACCCTCGCCTTATCCAATCAACCTCGCCCCCCAAGTCAAGACCAAGACCGAGACGAAGACCAGGACCAAGACCAAGACCCCAACCACCCAACGACAGCCCCAACAACGGCCTCATCAATCCTGAACTCAACAACCCCCTACATAGAACTAGCAATCCAATCCTCCCCCCAAAACCCCACCGCCGCCTACCTCTTCTCTCCCGTATCCACCCTCCTACACACCCCCGTCCAAGTCCGCGTCGGCGGGCGTTTTGTCTTTCCCCCGCCTTCCCTCATACCACAACCCCCAGGGGCCTCGACCTCAACCTTAACCTGGACTTCGACTTCGATATCAACCTCGACCTCGATATCAACCTCGATATCAACCTCAAATTCAGCAGCCTCAGCGCACCTGTCCTCGGCTTACCGCCTGCGTAAACTCGTCCTAGTAGCCGGTGGAATGGGCATCAACCCGTTAATGAGCATACTCAGTTCAATAAACGATCAGCAGGGTGCGGTAGCGGGTGTCAGAGCTGACAAACACCGGGTGAAAGTGGAAGTGGAAGTGGAAGAAGTAAGGGTTCTATACAGCGTGAAAGACCCTCGTTCAAGTACCCCCACTCCAACCCCCAGCCCACAAGGTGAGGAAAATCGGGGGACGATCAATACCGGGGATGTTCTTTTTCTTGATCGGATCGCGGATGTGTTTGGTAATGGACGGGTGAGGGGTGGGGTGCAGCTTTTTGTGACGGGGTCCGGAGAAGATGCTACTGCTTCTGCTACAGGGAGTAAGAAGGGTGAGGTTGAGTTGACTGCCAGTGGTGATTATGAAATACCCCTTTGGAGACGCAGGATGACAGTGCAGGATGTGGAAGAGGCGGTGGGGGAGGATAATAAGGAGGCCGCGGTGGTGTATGTGTGTGGTGTTCCGACGATGACGGATGAATTTGTGGAGGCATTGGTGGCGCGAGATGGGTTTGGCATGGACCCGGAGAGGGTGTTGTTTGAGAAGTGGTGGTAGCTCTGCCCCGATGAAAACGGAAATTCAAGGTTCAATGTCTTTTTGATCTATTGAGCTCCATGCAACAAACTACGCCAAACATGGCCCTGTGCTAAACTCAGGGCAAAAACCGGGAACCGCAAATCCTTTTTCTATCCCCTAACGCCGTTGTAGCCTGCTCTTTTCCGATCTAAAAGCTCTAAACGCATCCATGTATGCCAGCCTCCTATCTCCAGTTCCGCACCGCCCGTTGCACAATGCTGCCATGGCTTGGTCCCTCGCTGTCCCCTCCACGTACTCCTCGACCACCAGCCGGCGATCTAGTCGGCGAGGCGCTGATCCGGTTCTTCTTCCTACGAAACCCAGAAAACAACGACCTACGATGGCTCCTGTTACCCGCTTCAGCAGTCGCGGTATTACCCTCGGGACAGGAATTCTCGTCGTGGCTTTCACCATCCCGCGCTCTCATACCGCTGGAACGCTCGGGCGTGAACGACGAGTGTTCCTCAGCCTCCACAAGAGTGGGCGCGGCAGACGTCAAGCCTGACGATCCAACAAGGGTGGGGTCGGAGCCACAGGCGCCCGGATGCAATGCCTTGCCCTCTTCCCCTTTGTCCAGACTAGCGGCTTGTTTAGGCGATGCCAGGAGTGCCATTCCACGTTCGAGTCCACTGCCGGTCATGGGTAAGTAGCGTCGAGGAGAGATCCTTCGCACACGGAGGGTATCGTCTGGTGAGCCAATCGGGGATGTCTCGTAATCTGACTCCGAGGACTCGACTGCCTCAGGTTTGTCATTGCCATGAACACGGGCAATGACGGGGCTTGTGCGTGGGATCTGTACGATTTGCGCAACTCCGAGCTCTGTTTCCTCGGGGTTGAAACTCTCACCTTCGACCCATTCTCTGAGCGAAGCGGCGATGGATACGGCCCGCGACCTAACAGACGAAGCAGAGGATCGCCTTGATAGTTGGATAGGGTCATCCCCAGGTAGTTCTGGCAAAGGCCGCCGAGAATACGGTTCCATCTGCCCGTCACGGGCGGCCTTGCTAGGCTGAGGGATAGCAACGTTGGGTAGGGTGGCGGTAAAGAGCTCCGGTGGGCTTTTGAGGGAGTAGTTGTTGGTATCCTCGTCCTCACGGTTCTCGTTCTCGTCCGGCTTCTCTTTGCAGTCATGGAAGACAGCGCCGTCCGAACTGGTGTTGTCTGACCCAGACGACTGTCCTCCCGACTCTTTTGTATCTACCAGCTCCTTTCTCACAAGACCGGGCGTATGCTTAGCGGCGAATGCCCGGACGGCCTTCGGGGAGGCGGTGCAGAGAAGCTCCAATTCTTTCGTCGGGATGAGGTTCAGATCCTGTAGGTTCTTCAACGAGCGATAATGGAACCGAAACGTGACAAACGGAGCGTCTTTGGGGTCCACGAGAACCCAATCGTAAAAGTGCGCCTCTTGTGGGCGCGGTAAAAGTCCCACGCTGGGTTCACTACCAGGCCGAGTCAGACCACGAGAGTGTTGGTGGTGGGTAGGACAGGGACGGAAGGGGACTCACGCGATTCCATAGTTCTCGCGGTGTCGGTACTCCTCCAACTTCGGCGTACGAACGATGCGATTCTTTGCGCGAAAGACTTGGACCTCGATGACGCCGCCGTCCTCGGCCACGGACCGGCGCTCTAAACCGGGGAGGAAAACAAAGGTTCGGCATTCGATCTTGTCAGAATCAGCCCCTTGATCGCTGTACCAACTGCTGCACCGGGCGCTGGGCGCCCAGAAGGACCTGACTACCTTGCCATGTGTTTGAACTCCCGGATCGATGCCCCACGAGGCGATGGGACGGGCATTGACGTACAGCCGAAAGAAGATGTATTTACACGGTTCCGGCGGCGTCGAGTTGATGTTGTAGTTCAGAGCAAATTGGGTTTCTGGGGATGATTGTTAGTAGTTGTATTGTAAGTGGTCGTTGGGTTTTTCGAGAGAGCCCATGTTCAAAACAAGCGCAGAGCATAAAACTGACCAGGGACGGAGGGGATGTAGACCGAGACCGTCGGCCCGGCCCTAAGCTTCAAGCCTCCTCCATTGCACTGCTTTGCGCTAGCCTCGAGTAGTTGCGCCGATACGCCTTCTGGATGGGGATACTCGGGGATCGGTTCGTTCTTCGGTTTCGTGCTCAAAGACACTTCGATCCCACGAAGGTACGGCATAATGTCTTCAGATCGGAACGCGCAAGCCAAAATGCGGTCTTAAAGAGCCAACGGCGGGCCTAGCATCAAACCAATGAATTGAGTGCCCAAAAATAAAAGAAGGGAAATGTTGAAGACAAGGGAGTTGGAGGTGGTTCCGAGAACACTACTGGCACATGAACAAAAAAGAGTGCACAGTAGGTGTGTAAGTTTATCGCAAGCAGAAGGATGGTCCGTTCCTGCCTTCCGCGACCAGGAGTAGCTGTAAAGAGGGACATGCCCGTTAGAACATACCAGTGCCCCGGGGGACACTCCCGTGACGTTCACTGATTGAGACGAAACCTAGACATCATTCACCAATTTCCAAAATGCACAGATCTGAAACCCGCATTGCTTGCTCAGAAAAAAACCATGGCTGGTAGGTCATTCAATCCACCCTCCGCACATAGCCCGGTCGGCAGCGGAGACCACCCCATCGTAGTAGTAGAAAATCGGATATACACAGAGAATCGGTCGATCGGATTTATCGTCAGCCCCCTTTTTCGCCCTCTAGCTCCCCAGCACCTTCTTTGTGTCCTCCTCCTTGTCGAGTAGTCCCAGATTCCGTATTTGCCCCGCGCTCGGTGGGTTCTCCTGTAGTTTCTTGGCCTCGGCCTGGCGGTATGCGGCTTGCAGCAGCTTCATTCGGGCAGCCTGTAACAGCAAATCCGTATCATGTTAGTCTGGGTCGTTCGTCATGTTGTTTCCATCGGGCTTGTTCGACGGGTATCTCGCATGCGGGGAGAGTGGGGGAGAGAGGGGATTGAACGCGCCTCTTTCCGGTGGTGGAGACATTCGTAGTAGTCTTCGAGGGCGGGGGCGCACTGCTTCTTGCCTGTGCCGTCATCGTCGGTGGCGTTGATCACATAGCATGAGAGCAGCTCCTGCCAGAAGGGAAAGCAGCGGGACGGGCCTGGGATGGAGCGGTTAGTTTGTGTAACGGCTTGAGGGGATGGGAATCCAATTGGGGGGTGGGAGTCAAGAGGTCGGGTTGTAGAGCTGTACATACCGCCGTGCAAGCCGTATCCGGACGCCATGGCGGGCTGTGTCGGAGCTGGTGTTTGAATTGGCAGTTCGAGGTGTGCGCCAGGGTGATGGCTCGATGTCGTCGGTGTTGAAGTTAGGTGCACGGACAGTGGGAGCTTCGTTTTCTTGGCATTACGCCACATTGACAGCCACAGCGCCACATCTCGATTTCGCCCAACTCCTGAGTTACTCTGACAACTTGCCTATTCTCTTGCAGTACACAGTAAACATAATCTCATTGGGGAACTATCCCCATTATTCGATGGAAAACATGAAAAATTACCAGGTTGACGAACAAAGCATGTATAGCGCACATGTTGGGCCAAAAACAGCTGTGTGCAAGACGCAAGGGAATAAGTCACAGAACCATTAGAAGGTTCGACTTTGCTAGCTTCAAGTCAATTTAACTTAACACTCCAATAACTTGAGACCTCCAGGCTTGCTCCCACTCTTTCTACCCCCAGGAAAGATTGGAACTGGAAGCACTCTCTGTAAGAGACTACTGGTTGTATGTTCAAGTGTAAGTGGTAAAGTGGGCCTCGAATCGGCGGGGCCTGCTTGAGTGAATCCCAACGGCCAACCCCTGCAACCTGGCAAATGCCAAGCCAGAATGTGTTCATTGTCGTTGTCAACTTGAAGCTTCAAACTACACAGTAAACCAGCCATGCGACGGCTCGCTAGAACACCAATACCCCTCTAACCCGCAACCCCTCCCTCCATCCGCAGAAATTTAGAAATGTCCCTCCTACTCTCCCCAGCCAAGCTGGTGCTGCTGGCGGTGCATTGCGCCGTCAACGGCGACATCGATAGCCTAACCACACTCGCTGGGCGCCACACCAATGTCCTCCGAAAAGACCTACTGCTCCGGATCCTCCTGACCTACCTCCCCGAAACGCTACCGTCCAGCCGCTACATCGATCTGATCCGATACCTCGGGAGCGGCGACTTCCCCGACCCGACGAATGCCGAAGTCGATTGCTCCGCCGTAGAGGACCTCGAGGAGGACCAAGCAGCTAAGAAGGTCAGGAAGCTCCGGCTGCTTCCCTTGACGCTGCCCGAGACACACGACACAGACGTCGCTACCACCGCCAGCGAGGACCCCCTCTCGCTATTCCTACTCCGCCGCTCATACAAAGTCGACGAAGAAGCCGGGCTCCTCGACGAGCTCCCAGCGCTGCTCCTACCCTTCCTCGACCACTCGCCATGCATACGCTCCCTCTTAGTCTCGGCCGTGCTCCCACTCCTGCGGCGAAACTGCGAATACTACCCGCAAGACCCCATCTCGTACGCGCTGCACGACTTTGAGCAGCTCCCGGACCGGGTTGCCGTCAACTTGCTTCTGTCGCACACTGGGACACACGCGAACGGGTTGGCGGCCGTGGGACGGGATCTGAGGGGGTTGATCGGGCCGTGGCTGACGGGGGATAGGAGGTGGAAGCAGAGGCATCGGGATACGTTGGAGTCGCCGTCTCTCGGGAAAGAGGCGGCTGATGGGGTGGAAGAGGTGCCATGTCCTGGGTGGGACGAAGTGCTGCGTTGGTTGACGACACAAGCGTCGAGGAATTGGAGGATAGCGGTTAATGCTGTGCAGCAATGGGATGGGTCGGGCGATGCAGATCTGGCGGATTGGGGGTTCCTGACGTTGAGCGACATGCAGCGGGAGTATATGGAGGATAGCTATGCGCGTGCGGCGTTGGCGTCGGCGTATCTGATCCCAGAGGCATCGCTGGATGCGTTGGATGGTGCCTACAACATCATTAGTCGAGTCGCCGAGCTCCGCGATCTGACGCCGATATCCCCGCTGGCGTCCGAACTGGCCGTTCTCCCGCCGCTGACGGAACAGATCCCCGAGGAGCTCGCCAGCGCTAGGAACACGACGTATATGCGCAACGAGTTGCTGTCGGCCTCCAACCCCTTGACAACACCATCCGACGCTTCCACGGCCCTGCTTCAGGCTCTCACGCTCAGCGCGCATATTCTCACCAAGGCCGGCTGCCCGTGCACGATTCGACGAGCGGGTGAGCTGGCGCTGCTGCGGGACGAGCGGGAGCAGAAGGCCGAGTTTGCCAAGTTGATTCACACGCTGGGCAACAACGGGCCGAAAACGGACGACAAGTTTTGGATGAAGGCGAGAAATGATGTCTTGTGGCTGCGGGACTGGGGCGCGGAGGACAGCTGGTCGTCGGAAGGGGTGCCGCGGGGGGTGTTTGGGCAGATTAAGCGGGATTTTGTGGAGGTGGAGGTGCTGAAGGTGTTGTTGTCGAATACTCGTAGGTTTGCCGTCGCGATAGATGGATCAGGATCAAGTGCTAACTGGTGAGGTAAGGGTATTCGCTTGCGCGGTCGATATACGAGGAGGGTACGGACCAGCCCCTGGATCGGAAGCTCTTGCAGGATACGATTTTTGCGACAGCGATGACTGCTTACGACAATGCGTCGAATCCGAATCGCACGCGAGGCGGTCTCAAGAAGTGTGACGAGATGTACGTCTTAGCCGATGGTCTATGTGCTATCCCTTTTACTCCGTCTAACAATTCACAGGATCAAGGCTTTCCCCAAGACGATCGAAAAGTCAGACGCTCACGCGAAGAGAATCGAAGCCCTACTCCGGGCGACACACTCCCTGGGCGACTACCGCCTCGTTCTCAAGCAAGGAGAGCCCTTCACACCCGTGGTGCTCCGCGTCCATGCCGACCCAATATCCATCGTCGGCAAGATCCTCGAGCAAAATCCCAAGAGCTACACGCAGCTCCACGACTTCCTCTCCCTCGGCACCTACATGGTCGAAGCCGGTCTCACAGCACCCACCAAAACCACCCTTCTCACCCCCGAAGAAGAATCCACCCACCGTCTCACGGCCTCGCAACGCATCACGGCCATGTGCATCGACGCAGCCCTAGCCGAAGACGACTTCGAGACGGCCTACTCCTACGTCGTCAACCGGCTCCCGGACACCCCGAACCCCGCGAGCCAGACCCCCGACGACTACTCCTGGAAAGCGGCCCTCCAAGCGGGCAAATACCGCCGCAACGCCCACACCCTCCCAGGCTCTACCACCGGCATCGGCGGCGGCCTCTCGAGCGCCAACGCCGACGAGCGCCACCTCGAGCAGCGCATCGAGTGCCTCGCCACAGCCCTCCGCGTCGCGCCGGTTTCCGACCTCCAAGAAATCGTCAACGCCTTCCGCCGCGCCGAGGAGGAACTCGAGGTCCTCGTGCGCGAGGAACAAGCAGAAGAAGACGAGTGGGACGCCCGAGGCGACAGTCTCGTCCGCCCTGGCAGCGGCATCAACCACACCTCCGTCATGCCCGGGGGCTTCCACAACCAAACAATCACCAACTCAAAACCCCCCCCACAACCCCGCACATTCCTCCCCTCCCGAGCGCCTGCACCTACATCCGGCGCATCCCACGCCCGCCGCCCCAGCCGCACAGCCGCCACCGACGAAGACGCAGCTCCCATGTCCCTCTTCGACCTCAGCCGCGCCAGCGTGCTCTCCGCCCAGCGCAACCTCTCTGCCCTGTCTGGCCTGCGCTCGTCAGCCGCTGCTGCTGCTGGCGGTCTTGGCGGGCGACTCACGCGGCATCAGAATCCAAACACCACTAGTACTAATACTAAAAGCAAGACAATACCCGCCGGGTCAGGGTATGAATACGACACAGAGGGTAGCGCACGCGGGAGTGCAGACCTGTCGAGGCCGATGTCGGCGGCGTCGGGGGAGATGGGTACGGGGAGTGGTGGTGGTGGTGGGACGGAACGGGTAAGGAAGAGGGATCAGTTGAGGGAGGCGGCGATGGGGACGCTTGTTTCGGGGGTGGGGTGGTTGGTTGGGGCGCCTGCGCCGGGGCAGGGGATGGGGACGGGGCAGGAGAGGGAGAGGGAGTAGTAGGGGAAGGTAGGATAATGTAGAAAGGGATGAGGAGGCTTGCTGGTGGATGAGAGGAGGGATGGATGGGGGAGGGTATCTAAGTCTCAGCAGGATATGATGATGATGGTGGTGGAGGTTGGGAGATGGCCGGTAGAGAGAGAATACCCAGAATATACCACCCATGATATGGCGGTCATGACATAAACAACAAGAACTGATCCCCTAAATGTTGAACTTAGCTGGGGCAGTACCACCTCATTCCAACGTGTAAGTTCTAGCATGTCAACTCCCAAGATAAAGGTTGCGTAACAAGAAAGCACATCAAGTGGTATAACCGCCATATATCTCGGGATCTTTTAAAGACAACCTGTCGTCTCATACCCAGATCCCTGATATTGACACCTCTCTGATTAACTATATCATCCTTCTTCTTAGTTGATCTCTCAACTGGCGCGTTAAAGGGAGAGAGGGTTCTTATTTCTTAAACATCCCAGCGTTTTCACTTCCTGATGATTAATACCCGCCCAACTACATGCACAATACCTAGACCGAACAAATCAGGAGAGAGAGTAACTAGATCAGAACCGAGTAGAACATGACGGAGCAAGCGGTAGCAAATAAATACAGAGATAAAAGAAAACAACCACGGCGCAAAATAAGCAGGGGAATTAAGAGACAACTCAGGTCAAGACAGCCCAGATCAAGACAACCCAGGTTAAGACAAGACAAGGTAAGACACTGTAAGTCAAGAAAAGACAAGTCAAGTCGAGACAACGCAAGTAAGGTAACCCAAGCTAAACTCAAGCTCACGACTCGAACGGTACAACTCTCAGCTCGGAGGTAAAAAAAGAACTATAAAGTTGGAGGGCAAAGCTAAAGTTATCCATCGCTACATAAACTGATGCTTGAAGCTGGCTCTATAAACATAACACAACAAACAACTCAACCCCCCGACTCCATACGTACTACTCCAGCAATGCCTATTCTAGTCCAGCCCAGCCCGGTCCAGCCTCCCCTCTCAAGCCATTCATCAGCCCTAAGTTCAGTTCTTTCTTTCTTTCTTTCTGCCTTGTTCTTCGCCGCTCTTTTCCCCCGTTCCTCGTTCTTTTGAATCGTTAGAAACCAGGTAGCCTTTCCGTTCTATCTCCATGATTGTCCTATTTCTCGTTAACAACTTAACGCTGTGCTTCTTTATGCCCCTTATCCTTTTTTCCCTCTTTCTCAGAACAAACAATCACAGCGCTCATATTTACTGTTCACCATTCACTATACCATTCACCATCCCAATCATCACTCACGACTCACAACTCCACTCACAATTCAAGTAAACCCGAAAAAAAAGAAGAACTACAAAAGCTCAAAACATTGTTATTGTTACAAATACAAATCTCCGCTCTGCCCTATCTCAGGCTCTTTCCTGTCCTGTCCTTTCCTTTCCCTTCCCTTCCTTTCCCTTCCTAGCCTTTTGACGCCCCGCCCCATTCCATTCCGTCCGTCTACTCGAATGAATTCTCGAGAGAGAAAAGAAGAAAAAAACCTGTCTGTGAACTCTGCTTGTAATATCTAGTGCCCCGTCTTGGTGTCCCGTCTTAGTAACCCATCTTGGTCACCCATCTTGGGGTGACCAGGCTGCTCATATAGGTAATATAGGAGGTAGCCAGGGGCCGGTCTGGCCATTCTCCGCGACAGAGAGACAAGCTAGAAAAGCAGAGAGATAGAAAGGAAAAGAAGCAATCCAGTTCCGGTTGCTCGTATAACGCAATGCAAATACTGCGTTGCCGCGGTCCAAGAAAAGGTCAAGACCACTTGCTGAGTGACTAGTCGAGAAACCCCCGACTAAACCACAGCCAGAAACAACGGCCGGGCAGACACCACAACAAGACGCGACCCTTATTCCGAGTCCGAATCCCCGTCCATACCCAGGAGCGTCTTGTCGACATCATCCAGCTCATCCTCGCCTTCATCACCGTCACCGTCACCGTCACCATCGCCGTCGCCATCACCATTCTCATCACCATGATCGTCGCCATTGTCATCGCCATCATCACCATCATCGCCATCGCCAAGACCTAGCAGACCCTTGTCTACCTCGTCCAAGTCATCCGCATCGTCCATTGGTGTATCACCATTAGTGTCGACCGTAGCGGCACGCGCTTGCTGATGACGCGACTGGGACTGTGACTGCGACTGTGACAAAGCCGATGATGCGCGGCCATTAGCCTGGTACGATCCGCGTCCACGACCACGACCACTGCCACGGCCGCGACCCCGGCCTCGACCACGCCCGGAACCACGGCGGCGGGCCTGGATGACGAGTTCCATCTCGTCGTTCTCGTTCTCCTCCTCTGTCTCGGCCGGGTCGATGAGCATGTCCTTGTTGGACGGCGAGTCGTCGGCGTCATCGTCAAAGTCGTCCTCATCGTTGTCGGCCCGGCGGCTCCCGGCCGGCTTGGGCCGCTTCACGGGCTGGATGACGCCCAGCTCCGGCCCCTCGTGGAGCTCCCAGCGGTCGAGTCGACGCACAGTACGCCGGAATGCAGCGGCGTAGGAGCTAGCCTGCTCGCCGAAATCGTCCGGCTCGTCAGTGAGCTGCGCTAGACCGCCGTAGCCACGCTCACGAAGGCGCTTCTTGCTGTTCTCGCTGGCTCCGGTACCGTTAGTACCTTGCTTGCCATTGTGCGAGGGCGGCAGGATCTCGTCATCATCACTGTCGTCGAAGGGGTCTTGCATTTGGGCGAGACGCGGCAGGGCACGCAGAATCGCGCCGTCGCCACGTCGGTCTTTGCGCGCCTGATGATGCTTGCGGCGGATGCCACGGTCGAGAATGTACTCGACGCGCTGAGAGCGGTTGCGCTCGACGGCAATCTGGTGGGCTGTCGGCGGGCGGGGTTTGCGCGCTACGACGCCCTCCATCATGCGGTCGGCAGCGGGGGACGAGCCGTCAAAGACCTGGTACTTGAGCGAGTGCGGGCCACGCCGTCCCATGCTCCCGAATACACCGCTCTGTCGGCCGAGGGCGCGGGGCGGCGGGGTCGATCTGACACTATCGAGGTCGCTCTCGTTTTTGGAGGGCCGAATCCTCGGCAGGATGCCTGTGGTCGGGCCGACCTCCTCGCCAGCTGGGAAGCCTCGGCCACGGCCGCCGCCACGCTTCGTCTGGCTGTCGGCCATGAACTGCTGGTCGGCCTCGATGATCTTAGCACGCATCTTCTGCTTGGCGTAACCAAAGTCAATCTCCTCCTGCGTGTCAACGTTCTCCAACGCGGCATCTTCCTCCGACAGCAGCTCGAGGCGTGGGACGCCCTGGTTCGCAACGTCGACGCCATAGTCCACACCGGCCCCAAACGGGTTCTCCTCGCATCCTTCCTCGGTGAAGTCGGACTCGAGATAGAACCACATGAGCCAGAGGAAGGCCCGGGCACGGCTCTCACTGCTGTACTTGAACTTCATGACGAGGTCGTGGAACTCTTGGGACGGGGGGAAGTGCAGCTCCGCGATCTTGGGGGCGGCCTGGCAGATGAGGAAGAGGAGGTTCACGGGGTTGGTCCGTGGGACATCGAGGGCCTTGATGTCGTCGAGGGACGAGGGCTCGATGCGGTCGTCGGAGCCGCCCTTGAGGATGGACTTGAGCCGGGGGGCATCTTGGAGTTGTTTGTAGGCGTGCGGGTCTTGCCGGGCCTGCAGTGAAGGAATTGCGTGGTATGTGCGGAGCTGGGCCCGCATCTCGGGGAAGACTAATGGGATGAAGTCGTCAGCATTAAGAGCGGGGATTGATCAAATCAAGAGAAAGAAAGGAAGAACGGGAGAAAGAAAGAAAGAAAAACAAAGCGAGAAGCAAGACGGAAGAGAGAAAAGTAATACGCACAGTTGAGAGTGGTGTTCATCCGGCCAATGTTGACCAACAGACAAACCATCGCCATGCCCTTCGCGGCTTCACGATCACTAAGCAGCTTGTCGCGAAGGACCTTGCTGGTCTTGCTGCTTCGAGACATTGTGTCAATGTAGAGGTCGGCAAAGCACTGTTTGCCAATGCGATCCTTCTCGTAGCTGTTTGTGAACACCTTGGCCTCATTGTCGAACACGGCCTTGAGGAAGTCGAACTGGATGTCCTTACGCCAGAGCGGCTCGCCGTCTTCTTTCTTGAGGTGCCTGATCTTGCCAATGGGGTTGCCATTGGGACCGTCGTCGCCGCCTCCGCGCCCGCGCTTCTTACCGCGACCTTGCCGCTCGGAAGGCTCCGGCGTCGCCATCAATCGGGTGTCATCGTCTTCAGTCTGGGCGGTCATGAATGACCTCTCGATGTGGGCCGGCGGCGAGCTCGCCGGTTCTATGTCGGACATCAGCGCCGTCGAGTTCGGCGTCGCCATAGTGATGGTGGAATGTCCCGGGTTCGAAAGCCGGGTGTAAATGTAATCGCGATGTTAATGACGGATTGGTGATAACGCTAGTCAAAGAAAGGCCGGCGCGAGTCGCGAACCGTAAATTGGGGAAGCCGGAATTGGCCGGTATTGGAAATGGCAGTGGGTGCCTGCGAATTTAAGGGCTGAGGATGTGTTCGTGGTAGGTGTTGCTCATCGGGAAAGCAGTGCACCGGGAATGCACGCGCGCAACGATGAAATAATCAACGATCAAATCGCTGGCGCCCGGTTTGGGAATCAGATGTTGGCCGGAGAAAGAAGAAAGAATGACGAGAATCGGCACGGTGATTCAAAATGCAGGTGGGCGGACCAGCGGGGTTGTGCGGTCGCGTTAAATCGGCAGCAAAAAGGTTTGCAGCTGATTTCGTTGGAATGGGAAGGCACAGGTGCCTGCCACAAGTTGGCTCACGTTTACCGAAGGCATCGCGTCGTCGCAAGGTTAATCGCAATGTTCCCGTTTGGCGATCCAAGATCCATGCAGTGAGGTGGGGCCAGCGCAGGACAGCATAACGCACGGACCAGATGGCCCCAGGTGTCCTGCGTGGACGGGAAGACGGGGCATTGAAACCCGAACTGCTCCTTGTTGGGAAGACATCCATCAACAGCTTAGCAAGATTGGCAGCGCAAAGTAATTACACAGTAGAAACCTTGCCCGTTAAAAATGACGTATAAATTTAAATAGCGGAAGTGTGGTTTACACGTAGTGCTGACCTCATCGACTATTAAATAGTTACTAGTTGCAAAGGATGTAAAATACATGCTGAATGGTCCACTCGAAAACAAGTTAGTATTTCAACCTCTAACTGTCATGCCCCTCGGTTTTCGGCAGCGGAGAACCAAGCGCTAGCAAGGATAGAACAACTTTATTGAAGCAGAAATTTCTTGATATTAGGCCCTTCTAAGCTCTCGGCTCGATTTTGTTCATTTGTACTTCGGGAGCGACCTTGCTAAACTATATTATCCCGACAACTCAGACAGCATTCCGTTATCTAACCCCACGATACACCCGTGATCAAACAATGGCGGCCGCAAAGATCCCCGTCATCGACCTTTCGGGCGAGGACCAAGCCGAAGTCGCTAAGGAGCTGGTCGAGGCCGCGATCGAGCATGGCTTTGTTTATCTGAAAAATACTGGCCAGGACATTCCCGTTGCGGCCATCGACGAGGCATTCGAGATGGTGTGTAATCTCAACGTCAGATAAGAGAAAAGAGGAGAGGAGTATTGACATGGTTATAGTCCAAAAAGCTGTTCGATGCGCCCCTGAGTGAGAAGCAAGCTTGCACGATTCAAAAGAACAACCGGGGTGTATGTCAAGTTGATCCGTTACCATACATGAAGTCCTTGCAATAGTTAATCAATACCGTAGTGGTCCGCCATGAACTACGAGACGCTCGACCCTGCAAACCAGCGTGTAAGTCAGCTCCTATCTTTCCCTATATCTCCTCCTAAACATCCTACTAACCCTCCCAGGTCGGCGACTTCAAAGAGTAAGCCCACACCTCACCTCACCTCACCTCAAACTACACCACATACTGAGTAACTTCTACCAGAGCCTTCAACTTCGGCGAATTCCTCTCCCACAAAGCCCAACAACCCCTCCCCCCAACCATCCTCCCCTCCGAACCCCGCATCAGCGCCTTCCGCGACCTCTGCTACCACCTCTCCCTCAAACTCACCACCCTCCTCGGCGCCGGCCTCCAAGTCACCCCGCCCTCCTTTTTCACCACCGCCCACCTCCGCTCCCAAGGCCCCTCTGGCACCATCCTCCGCTTTCTCCGCTATCCCCCGCGCGCCGCCCTCACTACCACCACCACCGAAAGTAACGGCAACGGCAACGGACCCGAACCCCAAACCGAAGACGTCCGCGCAGGCGCCCACTCAGATTACGGCTCGCTGACGCTGCTCTTCCGTCTGCGCGGTCAGCCTGGGTTGGAGATCCTGCTGCGTGATGGAAAGACTTGGTCGGCAGTCCCCGTGGTGCCGCCGGGCACGGAGAATGACCCGGCGCCGCCGGTGCTGGTGAATATTGGGGATTTACTTTCGTATTGGACTAATGGGCTGTTGAGGAGTACTGTGCATCGGGTTGTTTTTCCTGCTTCTTCTTCGCCTGATACGTCTGAGGGGGCTGCTTCTAGTTCTAGGGGGGGTGAGGCAGGGAATGGAATCCAAGGGGAGGTGGACCACGGCACGCGGTACTCGATTGCATACTTTTGTCATCCGTTTGGAGGCGCGGAGCTGGGGCCGGTGCCGAGTGAGAGAGTGAAGGGGTATAAGGGGGGGTTGGCGGAGGGGAATCCGTATGCTGAGCGGAGGGTCATGACGGCGGATGAGCATTTGATGATGAGGTATGTTTTTTCCTCTTTGTTTCTGCTGCTGTTTGGGGGTGAGCCGGTGGGCGTGAGCTGACGATGAGAACAGATTGAAGGCGAGCTATGCCCAGTTGTATGAGGGTAAGGATAAGGAGTAGGGCGGTTAAGGATGGCCTTCCGTTCTAGGATCCGAGATGTTGGTGACGGTGAGCTGCAGAAGCAGTGTTCAATGTGTGATACTCTAGATGGACACTCGCACAGAACGTCCCATGCCCAGTTATACAGCAATTCTTCGGTCTCCTCCAAAATGGGTGGTTATCATCCAATAACTTATACCTTTCAAATGTCCAAAACATCTGACCTGACTACACCTTCACCTTTCTTGTTTCCAGGATGGGTGTCAACAACAAGAAAAGTGGGTTCTTTTTTAATTTAATAAGAGAAAAGAAATCAAAAAGCTCACTGCCCACGTCCTCCGGTGAGGACGTGAACAGCTACGAAAATCCCGAAGAATTTTGCTGTAGTGCCCCCTCCCTGAATCGAACTTAGGAAGGGGAGAAAGCGGGCGCGCTCGGTGCGGCCCACGCCCCCCCCCAAATACACCATCCGCGGTTGGGCATTTGTCGGATGGGGGGGCTGTTGGAAACTGGGAGCTGAAGGGTGGGTCATAAAGGGCCGTTGGGAGGGAGGGCAGGTGCGAGGTATAAGCGGGACTATCTTGGGGAGTCAGCCCTTGAGTTATAGGAATCTCGAAATCAATTTCGTAGGGAATTACATTTCATTCAGCATTGTCTCTGCTGCTCTAGCTCCAAGTCTATTCTCTATTCTTATGGATGGTTGATTTTGTGGGCGGCTTAGGAGGCTTGGTAATCCCAACTGGCCTCGCTCTTTCGCTAAGAACTAGTCTCTCTCTCCCGTTACAGTATTTCTCGCTACACTTCTCTGCCCACTGACTACACCCCAATCTCCCCCATCTTCTCATCCCTCTCCTTCCGTCTCGCCTTCCGACTCCCCGACCCCTGCGTCTTCTGCAACTGCTCGCGCCTCTCCTGCTTCCGCGCCTTCTTATCCACCGCCCCAATGACCTTTTGTTCCTTGCCCAGCGGGTACTGCGCCGCGGCCGCGGCCTCGTCCGCCTCGGTCCACTCCATGGGCAGCACGGCAAACACGAGATACGACGTGTGCGTCTTGATCTCTGGCTCGCCGCGCGTGATGAGTCGGCCTTCGAGCCAGGGTGCTGTGCTGGCTGTCGTCGTCGTCGTCTCCTCGAGGGGATTCCTAGCCCCGTTGGTCTTGGTGTTCCCCACAACAGGCACCTCCTCATCCCCAGAATCCATATCCTCATCCCCATCCTCCCCCCTAGGCTTAGTCGCATGCTCCCGAAACCTCGCCTCAATCTCCGCCAGCCGGGTAATCGCCTCCTCGACATCATGCGCCGAGTTGTTGACGCCCCGCTCAAAGTTGAGGTTCAGCCCGACCCGCTCGCGCGAGGTGTGGTACTTGCGGTTCGCAACCTCCACCATCTCGATGTCTACCCACCCGAGCCGACGCATCGCTGATACCGTGCGGGTGACTTGCTCGATGCAGGGGGAGAAGGTGCAGAGGTGCACGCTTTTGCGGGGGTTTAACGGGGATACCCATTCGGGGTCGGCTTTCCCGGATGGAGAGGTGTTGGTGGTGTAGGTCGGTTTGGTGGTGGGTGCGGGCTTCCGTCGGGAGAGGTGATGAAGCGCTTCCCAGGGCGCAGGCAAATCCAGAAACACAGCATCCGCCTCCGGGCTCTTCCCACCATCCACCAAGAACCCACCTCCATACACATCACGATGTGTCAAATGCACCAACCGCTCCATCCCATGGTCCCTAAGCTCCTTCTTCATCTTGTGGTACCGTTCCTCATGAAACTCAAAACTGAACACCTTCCCCTTCCGCGGCCCACCAGCCCCAGCCCCCTCTTCATCCACCACCGGATACCCATTATACACCGCCCGCACCGACGCATGCGTGAAGCTCCCGCTGCCAGCGCCCGCTTCGATGAGTGTCGACCCGGGCCGTGCGCGTATACGGTGGAGGATGTAGCTGTAGTCGGGGGTGTAGACCACTTGGGTGCGATGTGGCAGACTGCTGGTCCACAGCTCGGGAGTTGGCGGGAGGACGTGGATGAACCCGCTCGTGTCGGCCACTACTTTCTTCACCACAGCCGTATCTCCTCCACCACCACCACCGCCGGTCCCATCCTCACCCTCATTATCCCCCCCTTTACCCCTTGTACCAGCACCCCCCTCCCGTCCCCCCTCCCGTCCCCCCTCCTCGTTACCCCCCTCACCTTCACCTTCCCCCTCTCCCCCATCGCCCCCCTCCCTCTTCCTCTTCCTCCCCCTCGACCCCGTATCCACCTTACTCGCGCGAATCTGCGATCCCCACGGTACACCCAACATAGTGGAATGCGGGAAGGATCCGTACCGGGTATTGACTACAACACCTTCGGCATAGCCATCGTGTGCGCCCGCGGCGGGTTGCAGGTAGACCGGTAACAAATTGTCGCGGGAGAGCTGGAGGATGGCCAGGGAGTTGGGGGTGGTGAGAGGGCCGGGGGAGAGGAAGGGGGAGATTGTTCTTGGGGTTGAGCCCGGGGTTGTTTTTGTTGTTGACATGGTGTCGTTTTCTTTGTGTGGAGTTGTGTATCGTGAGGGTGTTCTCTCTGTGTAGGTGGTGAGTGCGATCAGTCGGCGAAGGGCTGTAGTCTTGGTTCTTTTTCGGGGTTCTTTTGGTCGTTGGACAGCGACGCGACGCGGTTGTGAGGTGGAAGTGGGATGATGGAAAAAAAGTTCCAAACGAAAATTACCCAATTGAGTAAATGTGGGGTGTGGGGGTGGGGGGTCCCAACTGCTTTAACTGTCGAAACATTCAAGAAAACGCTGGGAGTGACCCGGCAATAATTCTTAAATAACCCATAAACTTTGGTACCCGGCCTTGTCTCTATGATGACTTAGGATTCCGAAGCCAAGAAAGAGGGCGGATTGGTATGTATGAATAACGCTCTCACGATATCAGGATGCTAACATGGTTGTATTTACTGTATTCGCAACACATCTCACAGCAGTCAAGTTCGGCATGGCAACTCTTCACATTTTTCTTAGATGCAAGAGACACAATCTACTATGGCCAACTCGAGCTCACATCCGTAAACCCCCAGCTGTCCACGATCGTGGTGAGATTTACTTGTAGAGAGCATTTACTCGTAGAGCCAGCTGGCCTGGGCAGAGCTCCAGGCGAGGAGCTCCTCCTTCTTGAACCACAGGGCAATCTCCTTCTCGGCGCTCTCGACGCTGTCGGAGCCGTGGCAGACGTTGCGGCCGGTCTGGAGGCAGAAGTCGCCGCGGATGGTGCCGGGGGCGGAGGAGAGGGGGTTGGTAGCACCGAGCATGACTAGACGAGAGGGGTATGTCAGTGGGTTGTTTGGGAAAGGGGTGTTTGGGAAGGGGGTTTAGTGGGCTCAGGGGTCCGTACCGCGGCCGGTCTTGACGGCATCAAGACCCTCCCAAACCATAGCGACGATGGGGCCGCTGTTCATGTCTATTCAAGGTATCAGCAGGGTGAACGTGTGGAAGCGGGTGAGGTAGGGGGCGTACAGTTGACGAGGCCAGCGAAGAAAGGCTTGGAGGACAGGTCGGCGTCTAAGAGTCTGTCAGTACGGTAATTGCGATGGTTGTTGAATCGAAGACTGGTTCAAACATACAGTGCTTCTCGAGGTGCTCCTTGCCGGGGGTGACCAGCTTCAGGGCAACGAGCTTGAAGCTACACCGCAACGTTAGCACAGACACAAACAGCGAGGCAGCAGTAGGTCTCTTACCCGCGGGTCTCGAAGCGGGAGATGATGTTGCCAACAAGTCCACGCTGCATTGGAGTTAGCATTGGCCAATGTCAGAAAGCATAGTGGGAGGCCGGCTTACCTGGACGCCATCGGGCTTGATGGCAATGAAGCTATCTCCATGTCAGCCAAGTTGCTGCCAAATGGCGGGGTAAAAAAACATCGGAAAGACGCGGATGGCGGGGTAATCGAGGGGCATTGAAAGCCACTGGCAAAAAAACAGCAAAAATAGGGGGCAAGGCAAGCAGCAAAAGTAAAACTCACGTCCGCTCGGTGGTCGACATCTTGACGGGTGCTTGAGGTTTTGCAGGTGGTTGCAGAACTGGTTGATCGGGAGCAAGTTGCGGAGAGAGGGGAGGTTGAGGAATTTGTGGCGAGAGGGTCGAACAAGAAATGTCTGGAGTAAGGGGTGGCCGTCCACAGAGGAGCTCGCGGGTGGGGTTGCCGAAAAAATAAACCAACAACATGCAGAGGGCCAGACCACCCAAGGTTAGGTATCCATACATACGATCGAAACGAACGACGAAGCTCTCGCGCTCCCGAGATCTGGGCCGTCGCAGGCCGGGGGGCTCGCCCCCGCTGATCTTTCTTTGCCGTGTCTCCATTCTCTTTTTCGTTTCTTCAGTTTTTTTCCTGTTTATGTTTTCCCGTTTTTGCAGCCCTGGAGGTTTCTTTGCGTTGCAGCGTCAAGTTGGTTGATCTCGATCCAACCTCGACCCGGTCAAAACAGACAGTCCGAGATGATGAGTTCCTGACTGGGAACGACAGCCGGTCGGTATTAGGTATCAATTGGAGCAACGACAGGTTTCGAGAGCGGATACCGTGTACTACAACCCAATTTCAGTCCATCAAGGTTCCGTCTTTCTCGGGCCGTTCTGTCTGTTGACGAACCACGATGTCCTTGCCCAGCATGTGGCTTCACACCGCTTCAAATAGGGTGTACAGCGATACCCTGCGATTTCCCGGTAATGGAGCTCGCCCTACTATCAAGATTAACAGCCGGAATCAGCATATATATAGAATAGCTAGATCCGCTTTTACTATCCTAGAAATCGTTTCAACTCGAGTATCTGGAGCTCCTTGGCCAAGGTCGAGTTTGAAGCTCCCAGAGAATCGAACCTGAAGGAGACCGGAATTATTCATGTATGCGGCATGTGGGCCCGGATAAAAGGGTGCCGCTAGCTGCAGCCGGTTGCGGGGCGAGCTGCCGCTGCAAGGTGGCCAATCCGCCTGCCGGCTGGGCAGCTTCCAGGCGAGGTGTTGTCCTTAATGCTGCTTCCAGTGTAAATCGTCTAGGTAAACCGGAGACGACACACGAAACAAAACAAACCAGTGGCTTATCCAACAGCCATTGAGTACCCATCTCCACGGCCCTGGCGGTCTCTCGATGAACACGACGGCCACACCCCTTTTTACCATCTGATTTCCCTGTGCTTTGACCATTACCACCAGCTGGCGAGGCCGTGCCCGCTGTGCAAGCGCAGGGCGCGAGAGACAGAGCAAGATGCACGTCACGGGGCCGCTGTCGTCGAGATGGACGGCATACCTAGGCCTGCTTTCGGCGCTTTCGGCGGCCTTTGCTCCGGCAGGTGGGTTACCCGATGGATAATTTCAATGTTTTAGCTTCTTGAGCCATCCAATTGACCCGTGTAGTCGCCGTAAAGGAACATGACTTCAAAAAGTGCCATCAGTCCGGTTTCTGCCAACGCAACCGGGCCTTCGCCGACCACGCGCTGGGCTCAACAGGCTGGGAATCGCCCTACCACATCGACACCGACTCGGGCTCGTTCCACGACGGACAGTACCAGGCCGTGATCCTGAAGACGATCAACGACGGCGCCGAGACGGTCCGATTGCCGCTTACGATTTCGTTCCACGAGTCCGGCACCGCACGAGTCACGGTCGACGAGGAGAAGCGGCAGAAGGGGGAGATTGAGCTGCGGCATGAGAGTAAGGCGAGAAAGGAGCGGTATAATGGGGCCGAGGAGTGGGTGATTGTGGGGGGGACTGCGCTGGATAAGGAGGCGAAGGTTGGGTATGAGGATAAGACGCAGGTTACGGTCAAGTATGGTCCGGCGGCGAAGTTTGAGGCTACGATTAAGCTGTCGCCGTTTAGCATTGACTTTAAGCGGGATGGGCACAGCCAGGTCAAGTTCAATGATCAGGGCCTGCTGAATGTGGAGCACTGGCGGCCGAAGATTGAGCAGCCCGAGCCGGAGAAGGCGGAGGGCGAGTCGGCCGAGGAGAGCCAGGAGAGCCCGGTCCTCCAGACGGAGGAGCAGCCCCAGGGCGAGGATCAGTCGACCTGGTGGGATGAGACGTTCGGCGGGAACACGGACAGCAAACCCCGCGGGCCGGAGAGCATCGGGCTCGACATCTCGTTTGTAGGCTTCGAGCACGTGTTTGGCATCCCGTCGCACGCCAGCTCGCTGTCACTCAAGCAGACGCGCGGGGGCGAGGGCAACTACGAAGAGCCGTACCGGATGTACAACGCGGACGTGTTCGAGTACATCCTGGACAGCCCTATGACGCTGTACGGAGCGATTCCGTTCATGCAGGCGCACCGCAAGGACTCGAGCGCGGGGGTGTTCTGGCTGAACGCGGCGGAGACGTGGGTGGACATCACCAAGGCCAAAGAAACCAAAAATCCGCTGTCGCTGGGCAGCAGCAAGGCGCGGACCAACACGCACACGCACTGGTTCTCGGAGAGCGGGCTGCTGGACGTGTTTGTGTTTTTGGGGCCGACGCCGCAGGACTTGACGGCCCAATACGGCGAGCTCACGGGCACGACGGCGATGCCGCAGGAGTTTGCGCTGGGTCACCACCAGTGCCGGTGGAACTACGTGTCGGACGACGACGTCAAGGACGTGGACCGCAAGATGGACAAGGCCCGGCTGCCGTACGACGTGATCTGGCTGGACATTGAGTACACGGACGAGAAGAAGTATTTTACATGGGACAAGCACTCGTTTACGGACCCGGTCGGCATGGGCGAGCAGCTGGACGAGCACGGCCGCAACCTGGTGGTGATCATCGACCCGCACATCAAGAACGTGGCCAACTACGACGTGGTGGCCGAGCTCAAGGCGCAGGAGCTCGGGGTGCAGGACAAGAAGGGCAGCCTCTTCGAGGGCTGGTGCTGGCCGGGGTCGTCGCACTGGATCGACGCGTTTAGTCCCAAAGCGAGGGAATGGTGGGCGTCGCTGTTCCGGTACGACCGCTTCGTCGGCACGCTGCCCAACACGCACATCTGGAACGACATGAACGAGCCGTCGGTCTTCAACGGGCCCGAGACCACCATGCCCAAGGACAACCTGCACGCCGGCGGCTGGGAGCACCGCGACGTGCACAACCTCAACGGCATGACCTTCCACAACGCCACCTACCACGCGCTGGTAACCCGCCGCGAGGGCGAAGCCGACCGCCGGCCCTTTGTCCTAACCCGCTCGTTCTTCGCCGGCTCGCAGCGCGTGGGCGCCATGTGGACGGGCGACAACCAGGCCGCCTGGGACCACCTCCAGGTGTCCATCCCCATGATCCTGAGCCAGGGCATCTCCGGCTTCCCCTTTTCCGGCGCCGACGTCGGCGGCTTCTTCGGCAACCCCGACAAAGACCTCCTCACCCGCTGGTACCAAGCCGGGGCCTTCTACCCCTTCTTCCGCGCGCACGCCCACATCGACGCCCGCCGGCGCGAACCCTACCTCATCGGCGAGCCCTACACCACCATCATCGGCGCGGCCCTCCGCCTCCGCTACAGCCTGCTGCCCTCATGGTACACCGCCTTCCGCCACGCCCACCTCAACGGCACCCCCATCATCAAACCCCTCTTCTACACCCACCCCTCCTCCGAATCCTCCCTCGCCATCGACGACCAATTCTTCCTCGGCACCACCGGTCTCCTCTCCAAACCCGTCACCAACCCCGGTCAAACCACCATCGACATCTTCATCCCCGACTCCGAAATCTACTACGACTATTTCACCTACTCCATCCCCCCGACCACCAAAGGCAAACACGTCACCCTCGACGCGCCCCTCGAATCCATCCCCCTCCTCATGCGCGGCGGCCATGTCTTTGTGCGCCGTGACATCCCCCGTCGCTCGAGCGCCCTCATGCGCTGGGACCCGTACACCCTTGTTGTCGCTGCCCCGCGGAAAGCTACTGACACCGCCGAGGGGGATCTGTATATCGACGACGGCGACTCGTTTGATTACCAACAAGGACAATACATCCACCGTAAATTCCTCTTCGACGGCTCCGCCAACTCGTTAACCTCCACCGACTACCACGGCCGGGAGGCCACCTCGGAGACCGAGGAAGGAGAATGGCTCAAGAAAATGCGCTCCGTAAACGTTGATAAGATAGTCGTCGTCGGTGTGCCGGGTAGTTGGAAGGGGAAGACGAGTGTCAAGGTGGAGAGTGAGGGACGGACGTGGGAGGCTAGGGTGGAGGTTACGCCGGCGGAGGGGGGCAGGGCGGGGTTTGCGGTTGTTAGGGGGTTGGGCGTGCCTGTGGGGGCGGATTGGAGGGTTGTTTTTTAGGTTTTTTGGTGTAGGTCAACAAGCAGTCTGGGGTGTGAGGGGGGTTGAGAGGGTTGAGGGAGTGAGGAGTGGGCGAGTGAGGCGTGGGGGGTGAATGTGTGAGGGGAGCTAAGGCTTGGAATATATCTGGCTGTGGTGAAGTTGTTTCTTGTGATCTCGAGAGGGGGGGGTTCTGACTCTGAGTATAGATAGACCTGACCATAAGACCGTTGAAGATGCGTTCTTTTCCTTGTCTGTTTTTGCTTGCCTGCTTGCTTGATTTGCCCGCTTCCCTAGCTGCTTGATTTACCTGCTCCCCTGCTTTAAGGTTGATTTTACCTGCTCCGTTCTTTTGGTGTCTTTCTTCGCGCTGTTGGTTTACCTACGTTGTTCTGTTGAACGATGGGCAGTGCTGTTCTGTACCCGCTGAACTCAGCTCCAGGCTACCTGTGATATTTCTGCTGTACTACGCTCGTAACGGTTGTGATGGCGGTTTTACGAGGGTTTGTCCTACTTGCCTGATTTACCTTGTCAACTGCTGAAAAAAGGTTAGGGGGCTTAGCGGGATATTTGCGTTTGTGTGCTTTTTATTGTGCAGACCACATCGTGAAGGCGGGACTTGTAGAAGAGAATGGGTAATGAACGGAATACGGTACGGTCCGGTATAGTGCAGCAATAACAGCAACATCAGCATGAGCAAGAAAACAAGAATAGCAACAGAAAACAGCAACAATCACGAGACCGAAACGCCGCGGGTAACGGCATACAGCATTCAAATACCCGCCCGCGTCAAGCAAACAACCCCGACCTAACTCGTATAACTGTCAATACCCAGCATGCCTACAGCAATTACACAGTAGACCCTGCAGCCTAGCCGAGTTGGGCTTCAATTGTCTTCGGAGTTCTTACTCTGTATAAGAGCTGTGGGAGAGGTTGACATCCAGTTCCTTACTTACCCACGCTACTTTGCACAGTCGAGATTCGAGGGGCAATACTCCGTGGAGTACCTCGGACTTGGGCTCGGAACCGGTGCTGTACGATGGTGGATTCCGGTATGCTAGGCTGGGGCGTAGACACCCTTTCATTTCCTTATGCCGACACGTGGAGTGCTTGGGTAGAAGGAGGGAAAGGGACGAAAAAGGCAGAAAGGAAAAAAATAGATGAAGAATGAGAAAAAAAACGAGAAAAAGTAGAAGTCACGCTAGGTTTGCCCTGGGTACGTACCTCGTTCCCATGCACAGCAGTGTCGTAGCATGTATAAATGTACCATGTCCTGTACAACCTGACGAGGCGAATACGGTTTGTAGCACGGCGTCTGTTCGTCACAGGCCTATCTACGTAGATGGTAGGCTTCCTGATTCGGGAGTGGACAATTCAGAATATGAACTGACTGGTTCTGGGCCTAATAAACCTTTGCCATAGCTGACTGAATGATTGGATCGGGAGAGCTGAGATTTAAGGTCAAGAGGAATGGTCCCTGGCAAGCTGAGAATGCAGCCCATTCAGGGGTATCAGGCACAGGGCGGCAGAGCGACCTTGGCATGCTTGGCGGTGTTTTTCGCTTGTTTCTTTGGCTCAAACAGAGCGTTTCTTGCGTTCTCGGTGATCGGCAAAACGGGCGATTTGGTTCTGGACTGGGCGGGCGTTTCCATTATATTTGTTCCTGGTCTTTTTCTAGTATTCTTCGGTCTGTGTTCTTCTTTAGTCAGTTCTTATTTCTTCACACACACTCTCTTTCAGTTGTCCGCGGGATCCAACAATCAGTCCCTCGTTCGACCTACGCCACCTAACAACGAGAAAATACACACCAAAAACACCATGAAACCCACAACCCTCCTCCTCCTCGCCACAACGGCCACCACAACCACCGCAAAACCCACCCTCCCCCAGCCCATCCCCCGCGCCAACACAATCCACTACCCCCATCCCAACCCCCACCGCCTCCTGCACACCCTCCCAGCGGTCTCCCAACAGCCCCTTTCCCACCTCCTCTCCGCATCCGCGGCCGTCGACGCAGACACAACCCTCGCCGGCGCAGTCCTGACCCTCCTCCCCGTCTCAGAAGGTAATACTACCACGGGGAAAGGGGCAGCTCTCCTCTCAACAATAACAAGCACCTTCCGCATCCCCCTCGCCAACATCCCCACCTCCGGCCCAACAGCCAACAACTCTGCGACGGTATACGGCGCGTCGTTTTGGGTTGGTGTAGACGCTGGTGTATCCCCTTCTGGGGCCGGATGCTCCCCTTCCTCCTCCTCTCTTTCTGGCGGTGTTGCGCAGGCGGGGACAGAAGGGGGAGTGTTACGCGCCGGGGTGGATATCTTCTATGATGGTACACTCGGCGGACACCAGCAGCCTGTGATTTGGTATCAGGGGCCGGGGCAGAAGGGGGAGACGGCTTTTGAGGGGGTTGTGGTTGGGGAGGGGGATTTGGTGAGGTTGAGTTTGGTTGTTGGGCCTGTTCTATCCGCTCCGGGTGAGGGGGTTGAGAAGGGGGAAGGTGAAGGGGATGGTGAGGAGGGGGGAGAAGTGGTAGCTATCGTGGAGAACTTTGGCCCAGACGTTGACTGTCCCGAGGGCGCGACGCCGATTGCTAGTGTGCGGAAGACGTTTCCTGCTACTACCGTCTCTCCGTCCACTACCTCGGCCCCTTCATCCACTAAGACCTCATCCACGACCACACCGACATCGAAACCAAACACAGTACACACGCGGAGCACAGCACAGATACAGCCCACACTCTGCCGCAAAGAAGCCTCCTGGGTCCTGCAAGACGCCCCCCTAGCCGGCCTCCCCAACATCCCCATCGCGCTGGCCAACTTCACCCGCGTCGCTTTCACCGCTGGCATCACTCTCGACGACGGGAGTGTACGGACTTTGACTATTGGATCTGCTGGGTCTACTAAACATAAACACCAAGTCGTCGATACCAATGGGGATGGGAATGGGAAACAGACAGAGTTAGCAGATGGCGTGGAGGTGCTGGATATCAGGCAGACGCAGCAGGGAGGTCGGTTGACGAGGTGTGGGGTGGAGGAGGGGAGTGAGGGGAGCGAGGTTGTTTGTGTACGGGTTGTGGGGGAGTAACTACGCTACACTAGGTGTAAGCTAGGTGTGTTATGATTATCTTGGGAGATCATATTTGGAAAATGATATTTGGAAGGGACACCATGTAGGAACATAATGAGGAGATGAATACATGAACGGGTGCTTCAGGGGATGGGTAAAAGATGAACCGCCAATGCTAGAGCTAGGCTTTCTCATCAGTGTATTGTGACAGAAATATCAAAGTCAACAAACAGTCTAGGTCATTAAACATTCTGTATGCGCCAGATCCCACCAACGGATCAAACATCCAAAGATCCAAAATCCAAAATCCAAGATCCAAGATCCAAGATCCAAACATCGCTAGGTCCCATCCAAAATCCAAGGCCCAAAATCAACACATCACACAGCATTACTAACAGACCCCTGCGTCGACCGACTCCTCGCCCTCCACCCCCTCCTCACCGTCGCCACACTCTCCCGACTGGCCATCTTCTCTAGCCCCTCCTTCTCATTCTCCTCCTCCACCCTCGCCGGCCGTCGGCTCCGTTCCCGTTCCCGTCCCCCCTCTTCACCATCCTCCTCTTCCCTCACAGCCTGCCTAATCGACGGCAGCCGCGAGATGCTATTATCCCGCCGTCGTGTATGGAACACATCTTGGAAATCCATCCCCGCGTCTACCACTGCGGCCGCAGCCCGGCTCGTGGCTCTCCTCCGGACCATTGCGGGGTTTGAGGTTGATGATCCAGTCGCTGCTGCTGTTGTTGTTGTTGCCGCCGGTGGCTGGCCATCGCTGCTGGTGGCTGCCGCCTGGTACACCGGGGGCGGCTGGACCTGGCTCCAGTACAGCGGCATATTCTGGGCGCCGCCGGGCTGCACCAGATGTGGCGTCTCGAGACCGAGGTCCTTCATCTGGTGCATCAGCTCGACGGCAAAGCGGTTGTGGCGGTTCAGGCGCAGCAGCTCGTTTTGGAAGTTGCTCTTGTGGAAGAAGATGATGTTCATGGTGATGCTGCAGACCTCGTCGATGGTCTGGACTTCGGAGATGACGCGGGGTGCGTAGTCGCGCTTGTTGTCGAGGCAGAACTGCAGCATGCGCGCCTTGAGCGCCTCGATCTGCGCTTCTGATGTGCCGAATCGTAGTTTGAGGTTGATCGGGTCGGCTAACCCTTGGCTGCGCCGCTGGTTGAGGATGAAGAGCGTGTTGAGGATCGAGTTGGGGGCTTGGACCACGTGGCCTTCCATCTTGCGGAACTCGGTGTACAGCAGCGACACCTCCAGCACGTAGTAGTCGTCGCCTGTCATCGTCGTGCCCGTGCTGCCGTAGATGCGGACCCGGTCGCCGACGTCGAATGGGTGTTTGACAAAGACAAAAATAATGGACTGGAGAAACTCCTGCGCCGTGGCCTGCAGCAGCCATGACAGCCCCAGAATCACCGTCCCCGTCGACGTCAGCGCGGCCGCGGCTGAGTTCGAGATGATGCTGATAAACACAATAATCACAATCACCACAATGATAAACACAAACACCTCGTCCAGCTTCTTGATCACCGAGTCCAGGTCCTTGAGCGACGCCGCAATCGCCTTCTTCTCCAGGTGGATCTCGTTGCACACCATCTCGAGTTCCTCCATCGAGATGTCCCCGTTTAGGTCTTTATCAAACACCCCAAAGCACGCCTCGGCGTCCTCCTGTCCCGCGGGAAACGCTGGCGCCAGGTCCTCGCCCGTAATCGTCGTCTCACCCGGCCGCACAAACGTGCGGTAAAACACCCGCGCCAGCGTGTAGCTCGACTCGCTGCTGCGCAGCAGCTCGTTGACCACCTTGCGCGGGTGGTTGCCCTTGAGGAACTTGCGCCCCGTCAAGTCCCCCGCCACGCGGTTCGCTGCGTTGCCCACCTTGCTCCATACGTGCCGCGCGTTGTGCTGGATGTTTTTCAGGGGTGTCGCCGCCTGGTCTGAGTCCCGCCGGCTCGACGGCGAGCCCCAGACCGGGTCCTGCCCCTCCAACTGCGTCTTGGCGTGTGTGTACAGCGCGACGAGGTACTCGATGTGCAGCTGGTTCTCGCGGATGCGGTGCGAGTACGTCCGCAGGTGGAACGACGTCGCGATCCACTTGATCAGGATCTTCTCCACCAGGTTGAGCGTCGCGAGCACGAACAGTGCGATGATGACCTTGTACACCACGTCGATCCACGTCACGTACGGCCGCGGGTTCTTGCTACCGTCCTCGGGGTCGAGCACGCGGTGCTTATCTAGGATCGGCTTGTATGACACCAGCACGGCCAGCAGCCAGAGGAAAATGCCCGTTGGGAACTCCAGCTGCCGCCCAATATCCTTCCACTTCTTGTGGTTCGTCGACCCGACCGTATCGGCGACGAAGGCCACAATGGGCGGGAGGATCGACGTCGCGATGCGGGCCGCCCAGAGAGTCAGCCACACCACCTCGAGCCAGATGCCGAACCACATGAGTTGGACGCCCCCTGGCCCACCCACGGGATCGCCCTTGCGGTCGTAGGCGAAGAGGTCCAGGAACACGGGGATCAAAATCAAAATCCCGGGCGGGATGGCGTAGACGACATACCGCAGGACGCGGGGGAACTTCTTGATCAACAGCCATAGCTTGGTGAGCCACGTCGTCTTCACCGGGACAGCCGCCACCGCCGGCGTTACCGGCGGAGGATTCGTCGTGTTGAAGGCGTCTTCGATGCGATGCTCATGGCTTCGCCGGTTCTTCGACCCGGGGTGGAGCGAGTCGCGGTCTTTGCGGTCGTTCGTCGACACCACGCGCTCGGCACGCAGCAATTCTAGGTCGTCGTGCAGCCGGTTTGCGGCCTCTCTCGATTCAGCCGGGCTTAGAGGCGCCGCCGAATCGGGGACAAGGTGCTCTCGGTCTACGGACGCTCTGGCAGCGGCCTCAGCATCGGGACTAGGTTCGCGGTACGAGGGCATCTGGACCTGCAGAGTGGGCCGCGAGAGCGCCGGCGACGACTCATCGACGGGCGAACCCATGATGAGCCTTGCTGTCGTACCAAAAAGGTTGTTACGCTCTCTATCTTTACGGCAGAGAGTTCAAAGTTGAAACGAAGGGAAGAAAAGAAGCAATTAAAGAGAGACAGAAGGCAGAGAGAGATGCAGAGAGACAGAGAACAGAGAGATAAGAGGACCCATCTCTCCACACTGCTGAAGCGACCGAAACTTTAAAAAAAAGTCGCGACTCTCGAATCCCGGGGAGCCGCGGGGTTCATTGTCCACACATTCCCGGCTTGCACGGCGATCGGCACGGCGACCCACAACGCTGTGGGACGAGAAGGGTCAAGAGGGAGCATTCCGAGAGCCCGAGCAGGTCGAGCCCGCGTCGCGACCAAGGTTGGTGGTCTCCATGGTGTGAGCCGAGAGAAGTTGGTGTGGTGTTGGCCCCAGTCCGCTGCGAGGATGCTGCTGTCGCTCTGTCGCTCACTGTGCTGCTGCCGGTGTGCCGCCAGGCGGACCGTTCCATTGCGACAATCCATTCGCGATCAGCCCCTGTTCGTCCGAATCCATCAGTTCCACACAGCGGGGCGATGGGTGTGGAAACAGGGGTGATGGGGAATCGTTTCAACGGTCGAGAATCGGGAAGATTCACGAGAAGAATGCCCTACGCGTAGTTACTATGCCGACGCAATCTCCAATTCTAAGAACTTGGCTCGATTTAACTTTCAGTTCTCGAACAGCTCAAGAAAAGAAATGTGTGTTCCTGTATCTCTAGCACGCCAGATAACTCCCTCTCGACGCAGAGCGGCACAGACGGAACGAGAGAAGGGATGAAGAATTGGCGCCAAGAAAAAGGATCCGCTGTGACGTCATGGTAGGCCGAAGTCTCATGGACATGCATGAAAAATGAATGTGTTGAAACAAACGAGTTAGCTCGACAAGGCCAGAGCAGTGAGAACTTCAAGAAATCGAGATACGGGGAAACAGGAGTATGGAATCTAGACTCGGGAAATAGGAGATTTTTTGACCGGTTGTTCTTTCCTCTGATCCATGTTCCCAAGGTTGGCAGTGGAAGGAACGGACGGGAACACAACCGTTAGAGAATGTCTCGCGCAAGTGCTTCCTTCCTTTTATGGTAGACTGCAGGTGGGATGCAACCCACTGCAAATCTCTCGGTTGAACTTTGCAACTCGTCAACTTTGCATTCCATAAGATGTCGAATTCACCCCCCTTGCGGCTTTCCCGAAATTGGCATCCGGCAAACAAGGAGATAAGAGCCGGCTTGTTGAGGGAAAAACAAGAAGGAAAAAGAGAGGGGAAATGGGTTGAAAAAAAGATGAAAAAAAAAAAAAAAGGTAAGAGAGAAAAAAAAGCCAACATCTTCAAAATTAGGATGGATATTTACAGACTCCTCACCTCCAAGATGCTGAGACAGGTCGTTCAGCCCACCGAAGGTCTCAGATTCCACGTGGTTTGACCACGACCAAACGGGTCCTATCTCTGGGCGTGTTACCCTCCTAATCCGTTTTCACCAAGCGTCGACGGGAACCGATTCGTCAAGCACATGATCCCAAGACGTTCAGGATGGGTGTTTCACTGCATCCCTCCCAATTCAGTCGTGCACCAAGCAGGACCGTAATTTTTCAGGTCGTACGCAGTACACTAGTGTAAGGTCGCAAGCCGCTTTTCTTCACTGTTCTTCGCGTGGGGAACCCATCAATCATGAAAGCTGCTCACACCACCGGACCCTGGAATGTGGGGGTGTTCCGTTCAGGCATCCATTTCGAGATGGAAGCCCTGAACCCTGCTTGTTGATCGTGATTCAACCCTTTCTTGGAGCAAATTGATGCTAACAGCGGGCGTCGCTAGAGAAAGCAGTTAACCTTATTACCTAGATTACTTCTAGATACCCTCGTCTCATATTTGAGAGTTGAAACCCAAGATCTATTTGAGAACCCTTCCCTCGGATCCCCTTTCCGCCAGCCGAAGCCTTCAAGCCAGGAACCCTTCAGTTGGGCACTTCTGCCAACCGCCCAACATGAGCCTAACGACGACACCAAAGCACAAACGAACCCCGTCGGCCATGGGGGGACGAAGCATCTCCATTGGATACTTGGGATTCCACACTGGCGCTCCCCGCATCAATCACCAGCAACGCTCAGCCGCACTTTTCTATTTCGAGGAAAGCGCCTGGCGCCATTCACAGGCGGGTGTTGTTTGGGGATCTGTTGGGGGGCTTGCTTCCTGAAGCCTGGGCGCGCAGTGGCACATGGCGCGCGCGGTCTGAATTGTCCCGCATTACCCTTCCTTGCCGGCAAGACGATCACCGCCTCCTGTCTTCTCCCTCGACTGTGGGTAAAGAGGGATTTGTTCTCGTATACTTCGTGATACGCGACGAGGAGCCGCAGCGATCGCAATGAGACTCTCGACTTTTTCGGTCTGCTTCCAGTGCACTTGAATCTTTTTTTCTTGAACTCCCTTGCCGGCTCTGCGGGGTTGCTTGACCCGAGCAGCTTCGCAGCGGGATCTCATCTCATCTCATCTCAAAAACGCGCGCCGCAGGCGTGCTGTGTGGGCTCAGCTTCCCGGCGCAGTGCAACTTGAGCGCAACCCGGGTGCAGCCCGATATACAAGACTGAAACAGCCCCTCCACCGACCTCGCCCGCCCGCGACACCGGACGCACCGCGCATCCGGCGCGAACTGGCCCCGAGCCCGAACTCGAGCCCACCATGGCGCCCGGCCTTCCGGATAACTGGGAATGGGACTACGACGGCAAACGGTGGTTCTACCGGTACAAGCCGACGGGTCTAATCCAGTTCACCTTCCCCAAGCCAGGCGATGAGTTCCCCGAGTTTGTTGACGACTTTGGAGGGGGGATACCGGATTTGGAACCCGAGGAGAGGCTCGTGAGCCAGCAACAGGTGAAGAAGAGAAACAGCCTTTTGAGTGAAGCACAGCCGAAGTCTACGTTTGCACCAGCACCTGTATTCGCACCTGTACCGGAACCGGTGTTTGCACCGGCACCAGCACCTGTATTTGCACCTGTCCAGGCACCTGCACCGACGCCAGCACCTGCGCCGGCACCGCAGAGGGACCGAGCAGCCTCCAGTGCTGTGTCTGAATCGGACGATGGAGGCACACCGTTTTGGCTTCAACCGGACGGGCTCATGTACATGGGACCGGGAGCGTACAACGACATCAGCCCGTTGCAAGAAGAAGAGGAGGAGCGCCAGCTCGGACATGATAAGTCCGGGGAAAAGGTTACGGAGACACCGACAACCGTGACAACAGCGACACCGAGTACCATCAATACACCGCTATCAGTGGCAGCGGCAACAGCAACTGCTAATGCTAGTCCCGGGTCGGCCCGCTCGCAAGCATCAGTGCCAGCAAGTACAAGCGCGAGAGGCACACCTCTTACTGCGAGCAGCGTGCCGGCGGTTGAGACGCCAGAGCTCGACAGCGCAGTGGTCATCGCCGAGCCGAGCGAACTTCCGGCCGCAACAACAGCAACGGCAAGCAGTGTCGTGCCTGCAGAGGCAGAGCCGGCTGAAATTCCATTGCTGGACGGCCGGCCCGTGACGCGCGACCCGGTCGGGTTTGTTGCGGAACTTGCGAGCGAAGCAACGGCCCCGTGCGCGGAGGACCTCAACCCCGCCCCTGTGGAACTGCCCAGTCACGACACGATGGTGCATAATGCAGACCCGATTTCGTACCTCAACGCCTTCGAGCTGGCCCCGGTCGAGCTGCCGTTGACTGAGGCTCGTCCCAGTCTAGCCCCAACGGGTAATGTTGCCGATGGGAAGGGGAAGGGGAAATCGTCCGCGCTGGGAGGGCTGGGAGCGTCAGGGATCGCAAAGCAAGAGACGGAGCAGGACCGAAAAGCCCAACAGGCGGTCCAGGAACTGATGAAGCGGCCCTACACGCCGAGCGGACAGAATTCTCCCCCCAAGCCAGTCCAAGCATTCTCCCCACCACCACCGCTCCTTGGCTCACGCCCAGGAACACCGGGAACGCCAAACCTGTTCCAGCCATACAACCCGGCGAAGCACGCCGTTCTTGGCCCAGCAGCCGCCGTGCCACCATCATCCGCATCGCCTCTCCCCGGGGGCCTCGCACACCACCCGTCCGTTCTCCAGCCTGCGCGTGGCCGACCCGTCCTCCGCAACCAGACGCCCCCGCAGAGCCAGAACGCCAGCCCATCCCGGACGTACCAGCCGCCTGCGTACCAGCAGCGCCGGGATCTGCAGCAGGATATTGACGAGACGGTGCAGCTGCTGTCGAATACGGTGTCTGCTACTCCTCCTCCTAGTCTCACGCCCGGTCCGCCGTCGACTGCAAATCGGCCGCCTGTGTCACGCACGAGCACCGTACCAACCAATATTCCCGGTTCCGTCCCTCCCCACGTGAATGCGCGACCGCAGATGCCGCCGTCTGTCGCTAGCGAGCCGGTCGTGCACACATTACATGGTGTGGCAAACGCACCAAATGTCCCAAACGGACCCAACGGACCAGGTACACAAAACGCACCGAGTGCACCAAGTGCACCAATTTCCGTTCTACCACTTCCCCTCGGCTTCTCGGGTCCTCTCCCGCCCTCGGGGGCCGACGTACCACCGCCGCTAAATCTCTCGCGCAAGTCGCCCCCGCCACCGAGTCAGGCCGGGGCTGGTGCTGGTGCTGGGGTGTCAGTGCCCCTGTCGTTGCCTGAGGCTGTTGCGAGTGTGTTTGCTCCCGGGAATACAAATATGCCTCCTGCGGGTGCTCCTACGGCTGCTCCTGCGGCCGTTCCTGCTCCGGTTGTCGAAGCTGGGGTGTCAGTGCCGCTGTCATTGCCCGAGGCTGTGGCGAGTGTGTTTGCTCCTGTAGGTGTTCCTCCTGCGGTTGCCGGAGCCGGGGCAGGTGGTGTTGTGCCAGCGGTTGTTACAGCGTCGGGTGTGACCAGGCCTAGGGGGAACACACAAGTCAATGGCAGTGCCGGTGTTGTGGCGGGCCAGGGGCTCCCAGGAGCTGCTGGACCCGTCCAGGCCTCGGGGGTTTCGATGCAGAACCCTCCTGTCTTCCCGGGTAGCTCAATAGCTGCTCAGCCTGTGGGTCCAGTTGTCGGTCCAGCCGTCGGTCTGGGGCCGGTGGTGGAAGTGCAGACAGCCGTGCAGCCAGAGCAACCACCAGCGGCCTCACTTCCCGTTCCTGCTGTTCAGAGCTCGCATCTCGTCGTGGCTCCCCAGCCTCAACTTCACAATTCCACCATCACGCCCCAGGCGCCCACCCCTCGCACACCCAGCCCTGTCTCCCAGGCCCCGTCACCGCCCACGCAGGCCAATACTCTTGTTCCCGCAGAGCCAGGACCAGCAGCCGGAAACAGAACCTCGATGCCCCCGCCAGCCCCACCACCAAAGGATACACCACCACGAGTCGGAAACACAGCTCCAGCAGCACAAGCACAAGCAGCACAGGCAACACCACCGCGGTACACGCTCCCCGTCGGCTACCACCCGCTCGCTTCGCACCCCGTCAACGGAGCCCGATCCTCCCCGCCGCGGCCGAAACTCCCCACTGCTGCTACTGTTCCCCCTCAGACTCCCCCAGTAGCGCCGCAAAACTACCAAACACCGCCGCAGTTCATGACGCCGGGTTCTATCCAGGGCCCTCAACCGCCGCGTGCCGCATCCGTTCCTGTGCCGATGCAGACGCCGGCGCAGATTGTATCTGGCCAGGGCGGACCTGTTCCGACACAGCCGCAGTTGGTCCAGAATGCTCCTCAGAACGGACCTCAGAACGGGCTTCAGAACGGGCCTCCGAATATGGGTCCAGGTGGTGGTACCTTTTCACCACCACCGCCTGCCGGTCTACAAAGGGGGGCGCCCATTCATCCTGCGGTCCCGCCTGCAGGTCACCCTGCAGGTCATCCTGGCGCGCCCGGGACGGCACCACCGCAGATGCAACAGATGTTTGCGCCGCCGGGTATGGGGCCGGGTGTGCCGCAGCCGCTACATCTGCAACAGCAGCAGCACCCGCAGCAGCAAGGGCAGCAATTCCAGCCACAACAACAGCAGCCGCAAAATCAGCAGCAACAACAATTGCAACAACAACAACAGCAGCAGCCCATACCCGGGGGGCCGCAGCCTGGGATGTTCCCTCAGCAGCCTGGAGCACCCCACATGATGCCGCCAAGCCAGGGGCCAGCGGGGGGCTACGTCATGCCGCAGCAACCACCACAGCAGCATCCACAACAGCAGCAGTTTGCGCCGAACCCACAACACCCTCATCCTCATCCTCAACATCCACAGTTTGCACAACCCGCACGACCAAAAGAAGAAAAAGGCTGGTTCGGCCGTCTCTGGGGAAGCGACAGCCCCAAAAAACCCATCACCGTCAGCGCGCCCCTCCCAAACACATTCCAGAAGGGGCCCGCCTTTCCTCAGCAGCAAATGCCCTTTGGTTTTCCGGGGGCTCAGCCATTGAATCAGGGGCCGCCATCCGGACCACCGGGACCGCCACAGGGACAGCCACAGGGACCGCCACAGGGACAGCCACAGGGACCGCCACAGGGACCGCCATCGGGACCGCCATCGGGACCACAACAACCCATCCAGTCGGGGTCTCAGCCGGGGTCGCAGGGACAGCCGCCGTTTGGACAACCGGGCGGCCAGCTGCCGGCGTATTTGATGGTGCAGCAGCAGCAGCAGCAGCAGCAGCAGCAACAAGCTGGGAAGATGGGGCAACCGGGGCAACCGGGGCAGCTAGGACAGCAGCAGCCCGGTCCACAGCAACAGCCTCAGCCTCCGCAACAGCCCCCCCAGTTCCAACTACACCAACAACCAAATCCGCAGCAGCAGCAGCAACAGCAACCTCACCAACAACCTCAACAACAACCCCTCACATGGCACGCCGTCAACAACGCCAACGCAAACAGCCACGGAAACTCACCCCCTACGCCGATCCATAACCCGCAGTTCCCCTCGGTCCGCCCCAACTCTGGCACTCCTGCGCCCCCGCCCGACGTGATGCAGGGGATCAAGAAGCAGGAGCAGCGGCTGTCCTTGCAGGGACAGCGGTTGTCGTTCCAGCCGGGACAGAGGCTTTCATTGCAGGGGCAGCCGCCGCCTCAGAACTTTCAGCCTCCACAGCAGCAGCAGCAATTCCAGCAGCAGCAGCAGAAGCTCTTGCAGCCGGCTGGACAAGGTGGAGGACTGGTCAAGCGCTTGTCGAAGGCGCCGTTGCCGGCAGCGTCGGCGTATGATGGTGCTGGGTGGGGCGATGATGATTTGTAGGTAGTTTTTGTTTGGTAGTGTTTGGATTTGGGGGCTTGGGGGCTTGGGGTCTTGTTATGATACCACGGATACTTGGAAACACACGATATTTAGAAATATACACTATACTACATCCTATCACATATGATATTCGTTATCTACACGGAAAGTAGAAGAGGCGAAGTTCACTTTTGGTTTAGTTGTTAGGCTGATAACCCAGCTCATGTTGAACCTACCAGCAGGCACGCCGCCGGCTCGTCATACTAAACAAGTGCTTGAAACCGCGAACCTCGATCCTTCGTTACCGTTACTGGTTACTCGCCAGGGTTAGGGTTAACGTTTACGACCAGGTCGACCTGCCGTGACTGCCGAATCTCACCTCGAAATCTCACCAAATCTCACCAAATCTCAGATCTCCAACTCACATCTCACAACTCGCAACTCACTCTTCTAGTCCAGCCACCCGCCACCATGAGATATCTCCGCCCAGGGCTTTCATGGCCCTCACCAACCCGTCTCTTCCACACCGGGCCGCGCCAGCCTTTGCAATCTCTCCGCCAAACACCACCCAAACTCAACCCCAAACCCAGATCAAAACAACTCTACAGCACCAACCAAACACCCCCCTCAAAATCCCCCGCCCCATCAACCCCCCCAACCCCTCCAACAAACCCACCACTAAACCCCCCTCCAAACTCATCAACACGCCTCCAAACCCGCCTCCAAACCCTCCTCACCCGTCTCCCAAAACCCCTCCAACCCTACGCCGCCCGCCTGCGTGGCGCCCCGATCACACATATCGTTGCCTTTCTGGTCCTACACGAGTTGACGGCGGTGGTACCCCTTGTTGGATTGTTTGCGACGTTTCATTATACTGAGACTGGGGGGAGGGTGGTTCCTACGCTGCTGGGTTACTTTCAACGGACTACTACGACTACAGGGGGGGGGGTGATGGTGCCGGTACTGCTGGTGAGGGGGACGGGGTTGTTGTTGGAGAGGGGCAGGGGAGTCAGAGTGGGAAAGGCGAGAAGGAGAAGAGTGAGATGGAATTGGCGGAGGAGAAGTTTGCGAGGTGGTTTAGGCGGAGGGGGTGGTTTGGGTTTGGGGAGGGTGAGACCACCCAAGGGAACCAAGGGAACCAAGAAGGAGAGGGAGGACAAGGACAAGGAGCGAGGGTGCTGGTGGAGGTGGGGTTGGCGTATGTGTTGACCAAGGCGCTGTTGCCGGTAAGGATTGTGGTGAGTGTGTGGGCGACGCCTTGGTTTGCGGGGGTGTTGGGGGGGTTGAGGCGGTTGGTCAGATAGTTAGTACACGGAGAGAGGGAGAGGGAGACACACAGAGAGAGACGGTGTTCAAATCCTAAAGAGAGGGAGAGAGACAGAGAGATAATTATGTTTAGCATGTACAATACAATACCATACAATACAATACACAGTACAACGAAATCTATGCAAACGCCATACCCTCCTTCCACCAGTCCGCAACCCCCCGTTTCTCCATCGCCGCCGCAAACTCCCGCACCGACGGCACCTCAAACAGCCCACTCCGCTCCTCCAATACCGTCCCCTCGGCTATCGACACCGGCACCGGCGCTGGCTTCTGCGCTAGCTGGTAATCCTTGTACCGCAGTCTCTGCCCTCGTCAGTCAGCCCGAGTCCCATCTAATACCCTCCAGCATCCCGTCTCATCCCATCTCATCCCATCGAGCAAGGTAGTACGCAGTAAGGTAAGTAAGGTGAGTAAAAGAACATACATGAACAGCATCCACCCACCCCCTCACACCCCCCTCGCTGCCGCTGCAGTACATGATGCCCGGACACCCGCCGGAGCGGAGGAGGGCGAAGCAGTCGTATTTGGCCGCGGCTTTGCGCAGGAGGGCGACTTTCTTGCGGGAGGTGATGTGGTGGGTGCGGATGAGGGCGTGGAAGCGCATGGCGCATGGCGCATGTTGGGGTTCTTGTGGTAAGGTTGCAGGCTGCAGAGAGTGAGTGTGTGCAAGGGTAGGGGTAGTGGGTTGAGGCAGATACAGTGCCAATTCGTTTGCGCACTGTTTGCACCTCAAGCTGAGGACTGCATGTAAGTCGACGAAACCAAGACAAAGAACATTTTGGTATTACAAAACATCCTTTATTGCCTTGATTTTACCGTAGTCTTAGGATTCTGGATTTTTCCAAATCCAATTCCAGGCAACATTCTCGTAGATCCTGTAGTACACACGAGTACCAGTCACGTGGCTTCGTGTCGTACTCGAGGACGCCAAGCCCCCACGCGACTCGGTCACGCCTGCCTTGACATCTCACAACTCCATTCAGGTCCACCGAGGCCTCTGTCCGTTGGGGGCCGCTGGAATTGGACATCTGCTGCCTGTTGACACGAAGGATGAACCAACACCAGCATAAAAGACCGCCCCCTAAACCCACGCTTTCATAAACACGCACACCCCCTTGTCACCACTGTCAACACTGTCAACAAAACACACATGTCACCCAAGCCATGCCCTTCCCCTTTTCCCACGTCAGCGACCTCCTCCAACGCCTCGAGGACAACCGTCTCGCCCGCTCCGGCGTCCGAACCAACGCCAGTCTTATCTATGAATGGTTCCGGGCCCACCGTGCCCTGCTCGCCCGCGACGACCACGCCAGTGCCCCCTTGCTTTCGGCCCTCCTCCCGGAGAAGCGGACGGACAGGGTGTATTTCATTCGGGAGAAGAAACTCCAGACGATTATTGGCCGGGCGCTGGGGTTGGGACGGTCGCGGATTGCGGAGTTGGGAAGGTGGACGAATCCGGCGGCGGGGGTGGATTTGGCGGAGTGTGTGGAGGGGATTTTGAGGCAGACGGTAGGTCCTGGGGGTGCTTTTGGGAAGAGAGTTGTGTGATGAGTGAATGATTGGGACTGATATTGGACAGCCAAACCCGGGAGACAACCCTGTGACGGTGGAAGAGATTGATCAACTTCTCCACCGGATTGCAGCCGCCTGTCGTTTCAGTTCCCCAGCGGTGCGCGGCTCGGCGGGAAACCAGCCAGCAGACCAGGAGCTCTCCATCGGCAGCTTGTACCAGCGGGTGTCAGCCCGGGACGCGAAATGGCTCACACGCCTGATTCTCAAAAACTATGAGCCCCTTGTTCTTGACTTGAGGGTCGTCTGCTCGGGCTACCACCCCCTGCTGCCGGCTATTCTCAAAGTCCAAGACGACTTGGCTGTTGCTGGGCGCATACTAGACTCCTTAAAGCGCGGGGATGCGGCGACGGAAACTGATTTGGCTGAGCACCTCAAGCCTGCGCTCGGGGTAAAGGTTGGCAGACAAACATGGCTCAAGGGACGCAGCATCAAGCACTGTTTGTCCATGCTGCAGGGGCGATTCAGCTGTGAGGAGAAGATGGATGGAGAATACTGCCAGATTCATATCGATCTCAGCAAGGGGCATAATTGCATTCAGATTTTTTCCAAGAGTGGCAAAGACAGTACTAAGGACCGCTTTGCCCTGCATGAGTATGCACATCGTACCCTCTCGGATGCTTGTATGCTAACACAAAGATAGCTCGATCCGCAAGTCACTGCAGCTCGGCCAGCCATCGTGTCCTTTGAAACAGAGCTGTATCCTGGAAGGCGAGCTTGTCGTGTACAGTGACAAAGACCACAAGGTACTCGACTTCCACAAGATCAGAAAGCACGTCTCCCGGTCAGGCTCGTTCTTAGGCACAGATCAAGACTCGCCACCGCATCCTTGGGAGCACCTCATGATTGTCTACTACGACGTTCTCATGGTCGACCAGGAGTCCCTTCTCGCGGTCCAGCACTCCAAAAGGTTCCAGCGCCTCAAGGACCTCATCACTCTCATCCCCGGCCGGTCATCGATTGTGAAGCGGGAAGTCCTCGACTGCACCAGATCGTCTGCCCGGTCAGACTTGCGCCGCGCCTTTGCCAAGTGCATCACAGCCCGTGGAGAGGGTCTTGTTCTCAAGGCAGATGACCCCTACTTTGACTTTGCCACCCAGCAGCGTCCATACCGGTGCTGTGCCATCAAGCTCAAGAAGGAGAGCATTGGCCATTTTGGCGAAATTGGCGACTTTGCCGTAGTCGGAGCCCGGTTTGACCCGACCAAGGCACGCACATACACTAACATACGAAACCTAAAATGGACTCACTTCTACCTTGGCTGTCTAGAGAACAAAGAGGAGGTGCAGCGGTTTGGGAAGCAGCCGCAGTTCGTGGTCACCAACGTGGTCGAGTTGAACGCCGTACAACTAGCCTCGTTCGTCTCGGCGGTTAACCCAGAGTCGGTCCTCCCAGAGGACAACACGGCCATCCGGCTCCGCATCGAGCCCGGCATCGACGGGGGCAAGCGGCCCTCGCTCATCTTCCCCACGCCCCCGGTCTTTGATCTCCGCTGTTTTTCGTTTGACAAAGAGGGCAACACCGGGTTTTGGAGCCCACGATTTCCTACAGTCGCCAAAATCCACACCGACCGAACCTACCACGATACCATCTCATTTTCTGAACTCCAAGACATGGCGAACCGGGAGCGCGAGATGCCTCCTCCTGATGACAGCCAGGAGCTCCTGCGCTGGATTGCTGCTTTGGAGCAGTCGGACCGCTGTAAGGGAATGAATGTCCCCAGCCAGTCGACGACCATTTCTTCTTCCCCGACCTCGGCGGGCGCACACACGCCGCAGTCGCCCCGCTGTTCCCTCCTGCCCGGCAACCAAGCCGGTCACCTGCCGGGTGGCGGGTTCTCGCCTACCCACCAACGCGCCCCGTCGCCGTCGCCCATGCCCGTCGCGTCGGGCAATTTTCGCATTACTCATAGCGAAGGGGCTGGTAATTACCACAACCAGATAGGGGGAATGCAGCATAACCTCCAACCACAACAGAGACAACAACACCAAGCGAGGCAAGCACGATCCCCACAACCACAGCCACAAAAACCTGCCCCGAAGCCAGCTACCAGGACTCCCCTGGCCGCGCACCCGCCCGGGTCCCGGCCCCTCGCCGAGGTCGCCCCCTCTCTCCTGGCGGGTGCGGCCAAGATCAAGGAGGGCGCAGCCCAGATCAAGGAAGGCCGCAAACGGCTACTGGAGCTGGGGCCCTCGTCCCATGTTGAAGAGGCGGAGAGAAGCAAGATCCGACGGCGGTCCCCCTCTCGAGGGGCTTACGCGTCATTTTCATCGTCCCTTTCGCCCGACACCGCTAAACAGCCCAACACCGCTAAACAGCCCATCGCTGCGGGGCAGGCCGACGCCACGGGGATGCTAAACTCGTCGCGGGATACAGTGGATGGGTTGGTTCAGTGTGGTGCGAGCCTGATTCGTCGGGTTGGTACCGCCGCGGCGGGGGATTTGGGGGTAGTTGACGATGGTCTTGACGGGGGTCGAGAGAAGGTCCCGTCCGGTCATGTCTTGGTCAGCAATGACACCGACAATGACACCAACGGCAGTGGACACACCAATGGCCTCGGAAACGGCAACAGCAACAAACATGACAACAACAACAGTAGCGCCAACAAGCCCAACAAGCAACCTCCTACGTGCCGGTTGCTGGGAACGGCCTGCAAAATACAGGACTACTCGTTCCTTCTCGCGCCTTGCATCGCCGACTACCCCTGGGTCACCGACGATATGCTCCGGGGACACGGAGTGACGCAGTTTCTGCGGGATCCGAGAGAGTGGGCGAATTCTGCAGCTGCTGGTCCCAGCAACAGCACTCAGGCTAGTCATACCAACACACACGGTTCTATCAACAACTCCGGCCATACCAACGCCCAAGACCACCCCAACAGGCACGGCCACAACCAAACCCAAAGCAACAAACCCACCCCCCAAACTAAAATCATCCTCGTCGACCGCCGCCGCGTACACGCCACCAAAACCTTCCTACGCTCCGTCGAGGCCGCTCGTTTACACAACCCGCGCACCGGCAAGCGTGAGTGGGTGCCTGTGTACGACTGGCATGTATTGGGGGCGCTTTGTGAGGAGGAGCGGAAGATGGGGAATATTGGGGGTGCTTCGCGGCAGAGTGCGATGGGGAGGTTGGAGGTGGGGAATGCGGCGGGGGTTTGGAGGCGGTTCTGGGTTGGGTTGGCGTAGTCCCTATGCCTTAATGCTTGTAATATGGCCAGGATTGGGGTTGGACGTTGGGAGGAGGTTTTCATTCATGGATAGACATGGGAGGATTGATTGGCTTGGCGTGGAGTCCTCTGGGAACCGCCCGGTTGAAGAGGGCTTGGTTCAAAGGGCTGGGTTGGGGACTAAGGCGCTTAAGCAATGATTAAGAGTTGGACTGGACTGGACTTGAAGAGGTTGGCCTGGGATTCTCGCGTTTCTCAGTCGGCGTGGCTATTATTGAGCTTTAACTAAGATACCCTTCGTAATTATATCAGACATAGAAGTCAAAGACGTTTCAAGACTCCACAGAGATTCTTCATAATATTACCTAACCTAGACTCATCCCTTTGCACAGTTCCATCCTATTGTCTTATGAGATCGGATTCCTCTGAATACATGAATTCCACAGCGATGTTAAAAAAGTGCCAAAAGAGGGAAGGAAGGAGGGAAGGTGCGATGGTGAGGCTTTAGGGTTTGGAAACCTAACACTAAAGTTGCAGACCGGTAATCACGGGGATTAAAGTGAGGTAGACATTAATGAATCCAGTCCTCACGTTCTCAGCCTTGCCACCGAAGCCCCCGTCCCATTTACACGTCTGAATAATCCCCTCCAAGGATAACCCCCCTTCGCCAAGCGTGGGGGTGGGTCCTGTTTAGGAAACCGAGAACAATTTCATAACTGATGGTTTTTCCCGTCTGTTGAGTGAAACCGACTTGACTACTCTCAATTGACTATTGAGTCTCGTTATAAAGTACACACTCTTCACTCCTTAGGCTAATGCATCTAATCCGAGTTACGTTCATATTTTTTCTGTTGAAAGCTCGAGATCTGGTGGTGCCATTTTAACCAAGCCAAGCTTTTTAGCTGAACTTTATTTTCTCTCTTATCTCGATCTTTTCTCCCACCTCTCTTTCTCTTCCTCAACCCTCTTTTTCCCACTGAGTTGAGATCGACACACAATGTCAACCGAGCCCAAAACAGACGAGGTGTTAGCCCCGTCTGGGGCGTCTGACACCCCGAGCACTCCTCCTGCTCATGACACAACCACCAACCATGACAGCAACGGCAACACACGCAAAACCCGCCTCCGAACTTTACTCTCCAAAGCGGCCGCCTTCGGCCGGGTCGAGGTCCGCGGTATCACACCGATCCCGGTTAAGGAGCGGACGGTGGCCCGCACGGTGAATGTGTTTACTCTCTGGTGGTCCATGAACACGAATATCCTAGGGTGCGCTCCGAATCTCCTTTATATCATTTACTCCTCTCAACATAATACTGACAAAAAAAGCATAACCTTCGGCCTCCTGGCCCCCGTCTACGGCCTCGCCCTCCGGGACGCCTCCCTCGTGATCCTCTTCTTCACTCTCCTGACCACCATCCTGCCCGCCTACCTCGCGACCTGGGGCCCCCGCATCGGCATGCGGCAGATGCTCCAAGCACGCTACAGTTTCGGCCGGTATCTCGTGTCTGTCCCCGTGCTGCTCAACCTGGCGACGCTGATGGGGTTCTGCGTGATCATGGCCGTGGTCGGCGGGTTGTGTCTGTCGTCGGTGCCGGAGGATGCGGGGGCGTTGAGTGTGACGGTGGGGATTGTGGTGATTGCGGTGGTGACGGTGGGGATTTCGTTTTGTGGGTTTACGGTGTTGCATGTGTATGAGAGGTATGCGTGGATTCCGGCGACGGTGGCGTTGATTGTGGCGGTGGGGACGGGAGGGGGGGAGTTGAGGAAGCAGGTGGTGTATGATGGGGTGGAGAGGCTGCCGCCGACGGCTGCGGCGGTGTTGTCGTTTGGCATGATTGTTGCGTCGTATATGGTGCCGTGGGCGTGTTTGTCGTCGGACTTTACGACGTACTTGCGGCCTGACACTTCGTCGTATGTTCTTCCCTTTCCGTTCCTTTCCTTTCCTCCCCTTTCCTCTCCTTCCCTTTCTTTTATTTCTCAACTTAGATTCTGGAGAGCTAACAAAGCAGAACCAAAATCTTCACCTACACCTACCTCGGCCTGGCCCTCCCCACCATCCTCCTCATGACCCTCGGCGCTGCCATCGGCAACGCCATCCCCAACGTCCCCGCCTGGCAGGCCGCCTACGACCGCACCCTCGTCGGCGGCGTCCTAGCCGCCATGCTAGCCCCCGCCGGCGGCTTCGGCAAGTTCCTCGTCGTCATCCTCTCCTTCTCCCTGCTGGGCAACATGGCCGCCACCAGCTACAGCATCACCCTCAACCTGCAGCTGCTGCTTCCCTGGCTGGTGAAGGTACCCCGGTACCTGTTCTCCATCGTGTTTGCGGCCGTGGTCATCCCCGTGGCTATCAAGGCCGCGGGTGAGTTCTTTGAGAATCTGGAGAATTTTGTTGCCCTGATCGGGTACTGGAGCTCGGCGTTCCTGGCGATCGTGCTGGTGGAGCACTTTGTGTTCCGCGGGGGGGATTGTGGTGCGTATGAGTTTGATGCGTGGAATGATGCGAAGAGGTTGCCGTGGGGTGTTGCGGCGCTCGCGGCGGGGGTGTTGAGCTTTGGGCTGGTGGTGCCGAGTATGGCGCAGGTGTGGTGGACGGGGCCGATCGCTGAGACCACGGGGGATATCGGGTTCGAGCTGGCATTTGCGGTGTCCGGGGTGTTGTATGTGCCGTTGCGGTGGGTGGAGAGGCATTGGACGGGGAGGTAGTCCCCTACTTATGTAGAGCAGGTTAACCCAGATATGTGGGATTAATAGAACCTAATATGATAATTTACACGGCAACATGGCTCTGGCTCTATTCCAACACACCAACACCATAATACCCCCCCATCGACCTAACCCTCTAATCCACCCCTCAATTCCCCCCCACAAACGGCGCCTTCATATTCGCCAACACCACCCTCCACCCATCCGGATCCTCATACGTCCTCCCCACCCCGTCCCAATACGGATTATAACTCTTCACCGGCTCCAACCCCGCCTCCTCCTCCATCCGCCTCGTAGCCCGCGCAAACTCTTCCCCATCCGGCAAATAAAAAACTAGTAGATTATCCTGCGTCGGCGCACGACCCACGGGCGCGCCCGTCTGGTGGTGCGTGAACTCGAGCTGGTAAGCTGCGAGGGTGGGGTGGCCGAGGACGATGCCGGAGAAGCCGGCGTGGTCTTGGAAGGCGCCGAGGGGGGTGAAGCCGAGGCCGGTTTGGTAGAAGTGGGTGAGGGAGGAGAGGTTGTTGGTTGGGCGGGCGATGCGGATGTGGGCTGTTGCGAGGGACATGGTGGGTGTTGGTGATGGGGGGATGGTGATATGTGGATGGTGGGGTGAAGATGGAGGGTTCTTAGGAAGGGCTGAAGGTGCTTGGCTGTGATTATATGGGTTGTGTTCAGAGAAAAACGTGTGGAATTAGATAAATAAGAAAGAAGAAATACAAATATCAAGCCGAGGCATACTCACCGACGCCGGCGCCGAACCTACCTCGGAATACCGGCGTTAAGCCAAAAGGTCAGTTCGGTCGAACTGTTCCCGATTCTGCGTTGCGCTTACAGTACGAATACCACCTCAAAATACAACAAACACCCCACAATACCACCCCCAAATGCTACTGGAGCGAATACTCCAAGTGCAAATGTGAAGTCTTACTATTAGAGAACATTATATCCGGATTAGCTGATATCCTGACTTTTGTGTAACTCAAGTATTAGCTGGGCCTCATCAATGAGGTCGAGAATTGTTTTGGAATCTGCTTGGCTTTGACAAGACCAGACGAGGGATCCCCACTTTCCCAAATGGAACAAATGGAATCTTGGACGCACCTGCCATGCAGGCTGTGGATCTCGTCTGTTGACCCGCCACGAGGCCGCCTGGCACCGTGTGGTCGCCAGTGGGGCAGACCCGGCACTTGGCTAGGTTGTCAGCGAAGCATTGCGCTGCTGCGCCGCTAAAATACCGAGCACAAGCCCTCCGTTCAGGCCTGCCCAAAGACCCAACACAGCGGCAGCTAGCCCCACCACCGGGCACGGGTACTGTAGTACAGCCATGGATGAGCCACCGGCATGTCGTAACCTCCTTGACACGCCCAGACGGTCGGCAGCCAGGATCGGCGGTCCAACGCGGCCTGAGACGCGCAAGCAGACCACTTCTGCAATCCGGCAACCGCCAACAAACCCCCCGCCGGCCCCCTGGCAGCCGACTTCCATGTTTCAAAACGTCGCAACACTGGGCGAATCGTATTTTCGGCTTCGCATCTTGGGCTCGGAATCGTATGCCACACCAGACGCTAGGTGGTTCTGTTTTCTTTCTTTCTCTCATACAACAACCGAGCCCGACTTACTCTCGCTTTCCCCGGCCCAGGCTGGAACTAAACGTTGAAGCATTCGGTTATTGGACCTGAACTTCACGATCGCGTGCTCACCTTTGCCCAACTTATCACCATACGGAATAACCGCTCGACCTACACAGTCCGAGCAGACCAACACAAGTTAACAAAATCAACTAAACCGACGACAACCACATCTACAACTTCACCTAACACAACTCAAAATGCCACCTCCCATGCTCATCCACGCAGCAGCGGCAGCAGCCTCGTCCCGTCACGCCCGTCTCGCCCGTGCCACAGCCACAGCCGCGACGACAACCACCTCTGCCGTGCTCCTCGCCCGCCGCGACCTGACCGTCAACGACGCCCAAAAAGTCACCCTCGGCATCATCGCCGTCTATGTCGTCGCCATCGCCCTGCTGTGGAACATCCCGTATGTTCGGGGTATTCTTTGGCCTTTCAAGGTGCGTTCTCCTCCCTCTTCTCTTTCATAACCCCCCCCTTACGGATAGCTGTGATCTGTGACTAGCTAGCACAATGTCACTAACTCGAGACGGTGTGATCTAGATGCTCGTAATCGCCTTCCACGAATTCTCCCACGCCTTCGCCTGCGTCCTAACCGGCGGCCGGGTGCAATCCATCTCACTCGACCCCCGCGAAGGCGGCGTCACCCACATGCTCGGCGGCCGCAACGCCGTGACCTTACCCGCCGGCTACCTCGGCTCGTCGCTGATCGGTGCGCTGTTGACATTTGCCGGGTTCAACATCAACGCGAGCAAGATTGCGAGTATCGTGGTCGGGGTGGCTTTCTTGTTGACGTTGTGGTGGGGCAGGAGGGATTGGTTGACGATTTTGACGGTGTTGGCTGCGGTCGGGTTGTTGGTGGGGTGTTGGTTTATTGCGCATGCGGAGGCGTTAAGGTTTGTGGTGTTGTTTATTGGCGTTATGAGTTCGTTGTATAGCGTTTGGGATATCGTAAGCACCCCCCCTTCCCCTAACCCCCCACCCCCCTCCTTTCCCCTCCTCTCAACCCGTTCCAAATCAAGACTAACACAAAGCCTCCCTCCCCCCCAGTGCGACGACCTAATCCTCCGCAAAGTCAACTCCTCCGACGCCAGCGTCTTCGCCCAGCGCTACGGCGGTTCCTCCCAGTGCTGGGGCGTCATCTGGTCTGTCATCTCCCTCGGCTTCATGGCTGCCGGCATCGTCGCTGGTATCGCTGCCTTCCCGCAGTCGGCTACCCAGCAGCGAGAGGACTCGCAGCATTTTATTCCTACCAAGTTTTAAAAGACCGTTCGTTCCCGCGCGAATCGTATTTTGGTTTGATTAGGGAGGATCTGGGGTCTGGGGTAGGGGGTTGATTTGGTTTTGGTCTGGTGGGGGATTTTTGAGTTTCTGCGTTAGGGGTACCGATGGCCTCTTTCTTTCTCTTTAGACGAAGAAGAGAAAAAAGACAGGAGGTTTCAGGCGTTGGTGCATAGGTCGGACGACGGATTTAATGATACCCGCTGGCAGTGTTTTGGAGGAAGAGGGGAAACAAGTTCCATGAAGCTTTTCGGAGGGGTGGTTTCCATTTATATATGACATTGGGCGGTTGGTTGACTGGGTGGTTTCCCAGTGAAATCCAAGAGGGAATGTTGTTGTATGAACTTTGATGGGTGACGTAATTGGGGAGGTGGGATGAACTGAAGAATGGATGGGACGGGATGGCGTTATATTGGTATTAGTAGAAAATAAGGCCCGGATGAGGGCGTACAGTGATTACTCCTCGTTATGCGTTGCTTATGTATGTACTAAACTGCTGATTGGTGTGAGGTATGAAAAACAAGTGTCGGCTCATGAACGTGTTAAATAGGGGCGCATGTCAAGAGACATTCCATTTAGCTCACGAGACATGCGGAGGTTGGATAGTCCGGCACACATACGCTGCTCACATTCTTAACGGTCCCATACGATGCATACGAACAAAACATTGTTTGCCTGATCTGTCTACCGCAGAGATAATGCTGGCCCCCATTCTTGCTTGAAACTTATACACACCGTACCCGCACTACCCGCCCATATTCTCTACAATCCTTTTCTCACTTCTGGCTCTAGATGCTCCCAACCACCGTTAACACCCAACACAGCAACGCCCAAATACGCCAGGGAACAACAAAAATTGACCCGTGTTTCCCACCCTACCCATGTTTCTTGACTCCAAAACTCCGACCTTCATAACACATACCATCCCGGTTTCCTTTCCTTGCAGCCTAAATGTGTAGCCATACAGTTGTTCCCAGAGCAAAGATGCCATGACATGTCCTTGAGCAAAACGGAATGCGGCTCTTGATGAATCTCCTACTCTCCCTTGACCTTGAAGACCTTCCCTGATTTCTCAAATAGGGCCTCGAATGACGTCTTAATCTGGTTCCTTGAGCACCCTGGGTTACTCGCCGCAAACAGCTCGATCACGCCGACTTTGCTGAGCGTCGGCATGGAGCGCACAAGGTCCTTTAATTTCTGCTGCATATCCAGCGGCAGCGGTTGCTGTGACTTCTTTGCCCCTGTTGCGTTGGGGTTGTTGAGAGCCTGGAATGCGTCTGCCGGGGCGGGGGGTGGCGCCATTGGGTTAGCACGTCCATCTTGAGCGGAACTCAAACTCGCGGAAACACTCGTAGCGGATGCGGATATGGATGCAGGTGTGGATGCGGATGCGGCTGATGGTTCGTTACCTGCGCTCGGTTTCGTCTTCGGCGTCTCCCAGTACCCGGTCGAGAAGGGGTCGATGCTGTGGTGTTGTTCCAGTGGTTCTGGGACAGGTTAGTACGTCTTGTGGCAAGAAATTAACAGACAACCATAAACTCACCCAGAACATATTCCAGCCGGAACTGATAAAGCTTCGGCTCTGCGTTGCTTCCTGTTTGACTCTCCCATGACGGACCAATGCTCTCGGGCTCGATACCACCAGCCCCAGTAAAGATCATCCGCGCGGGGCCAACATCCTCGGAATCGTCCAGGAAATCGTCCATGTCCTCGTCTCCGTCGACTTCCTCTTCCTCATCGTCCAAATCATCCACGTCCTCGCCATCGTCATATTGCCACTCTGCCTCCGAATCATCTTCGTATCTCAGGTCAAGAACCTCGGCGGCTGGCTTTCGTGCTAGTCGGCGGAAGTCCTTCATCCCAGGGGGCGGGCCGCTGATCGTGCCGATGTAGGGCGGTCGAACGTCTTCCCTGAATTTGATCGACTTTATCGGTACTGACTTCAAGGTCTCCAACGTATGCTTCATCTGAGCCTTCTGTGACTCTGTCGTGGGATCGGTGAGGTTGTCTGACGAAAGACCCTCAAACTCTGCCATGATTTTCTTAACACTCGGGTACACCCTCCCGCGGCGAGTTTTGTAGGGTATCTGGAGTGCTTCAAGGGGCTCAAAGGTAGCCGCCGAATGTTGACGCTCGCCTGAGAGATACTTGTCCAAAATCCTCGTTTTGGCCTCCTTTGTCTCCTCGTCCATCTCGACTGCGGTCCTGGCTAGTCGGACATGCTCCTTCACAAAGAATGGTTTGAACATCTGGTCGTACAATGATGTCTCCTTTACCTCGCTGCTCGCTGTGGCACCGACTGGCTGAGCGTCGCCCAGTTGAAGTGCTGCAAGCTCCTTCTTAGGGGCGGCTGCGGTGCGGTTGAACATGTTGGTCAACTTCATCTGGCTGCGTGCTTTCTTGGCCTCCTCCTCCCCCTTTTCTTTCTTCTTCTTCTCCTTCTCCTCGGCGCGCTGCTTCTTCTCGTTCTCCTTCTCCGCTTTTTCTGCTGCTTTGGCGGCCTTTTCCGCAGCCTTCTGTTTCTCAGCGTCCTCCTTCTCTGCTGCCTTAGCAGCTTTCTCCGCAGCCTTCTGTTGCGCCTTGAATTTCTCAGCTTCCTCCTTCTCGCGCTTCTTCTTCTCCCGCTCCTCATCCTTCTTCTGCTTCTCCGCCGCATCTCTTGCAGCCTTCTCTTCGCCAGTAAGTCTCTTCTTCTTCGGCGGTTCACCGTTAGTCGATTTTTGCGGCGTGACTTTGGCTGATACCGAGCCAGGTTTGGTTGGTGCCGTTGTTGTTGACGAAGGAGCTGGTGTTGACCGGGGAGAGGGGGAGGGGGCGTTTTGTGGGCTACTCGCTGGCTCGCTCAAGCTTGATGTGGATTTGGCCTGAGACGAAGCCGCCGCACCAGCTGAAGGGTGTCGGTTATCGTTCTCTTCTGTGAAAGCAGGACAGAGCCGTGGTCAGAAAGGATTTCCCTTACTTGAAGCGTCTAGTTGTAACTTACTGTCGCTCAACGAATCCCCCGTCTGGGTATGCTCCGACTCCCGGAACGAGGGTGCCCCGCATGAATCTTGGTTGAGGAAATCGCCATGGGACCGCTTCCGACCCGCGAGGTCCCTGTCTTGAACCTCGGGAGACATGGCGAGGGAAGACATCGTGATTCGGCACCCGAGGATACAAAGTTCCGTGGGACCGAATCAAATCGACCGCACGAAGTAAATACGGCGGACGACTTTGATATGCAACCGCGGGGGTTGTTCGCAGTCGGGGTCGACGATGGTGCTTTTCGGCGGCTCACAGGGTTGGGTCGGCTCGAATTGGTCGTGTTGTTGAGAATCGAGTGGGAGTGTGGAGTGGGAATTGCTTTGGCCACGGCCCAAGGCAACGGATTATTGGGCCTTGTGGGTGGTGTGGAAACGCGTCAGGTCGCGCCTCCTTTTAGATTCGCGCGTGCCACGCGTCATTAATTGCTGTGGCGCCTGCAGGAGAGTGTGGCGTTGAAATGTGGCTGTTCGGAGAACAGACGGCCCCGGATCTCTGTTGTGCAACTTGGCGGGTTTCCTGTTTCGGTATCCAACATCTTAATGAAGGTTGAAATATCCCTTTCGCTCTATGACATTTTACGGGCCTGTGCTTTAAAATTTACCTTCTTAGAATACCTTCATTTTTTTAAAAATATTTTTTGGAGGCTGTTCATTCAAGCCTCTCTCGGCTGAGAACCCTCACTCGAGATCAGTGGCCAAATACAAGAGGCAGCCCGGCCCATCCTCCTCCTCAATCCCATAATCCTTCAACCCATGCCCAAGAATCCCCCCTTTGTAATATTTCAACCGTGTCACCCAGACTACACTTATACTGCCCTCATCCCCTACCCTAATCCCGCCCATCCAAAATCAACCAACCCCATTCAAGCCCATCCCCAAACCTCCCCAGTTTCCCTCGGCCGGAAAAAAAGGTGGGCCAACAAAAGCGTGACATCGTCTCGTCTCTCCCTCTCTTTCTCTCTTGGTCGCGAGAGCGGTACGAAGCGGAAGATCGGCAACCACATCAAACAAAACCTCTTTCCCCATTTGTTCCCGTGGTTCCCAACCCAGAGTGTTAAATCCAACGCCGCCACATGGAACGTAGCATACCACGCCGATCGCAAAAAAAAGATGACGGGGTTTTGCATCCCTGGCAACTGGCGCTTACACTACTGGGAAGTGTGGCGCAAGGGAATGGCTTGAATGGGTTTTGTGTGAATTTGATGGTGACGAAAGAGTTTGGGACTCTGTCTGAATGCTTGTTTTGGCTCCTCCACAGAATACTAGCCAGCTTGCTAAGAAGGGATCATGGGGGAAAGCGAATTCGGCCAAAAAGTGTTCATATGACCCGGGTGTTATAGGATTGATTTCCAAGGCAGGCCAGCAAGGCCGGTTAGCCGGCTGGGAAAGGCAATGTTTTTGGTCTTGGCGAACTTCCCCTTGCTTCCCCCAACTTGCTGCAAGGTCCGGCCTCTCCAATTCCCGGGTATAGAATGCAACATCGATTTCTCTTGTCGTCATCGATTTTTCTTGGGAGACAACAAGAAACTCGACCCTCACTGACGCATTGATCCCCAGATTGACAACGAGTACACCTAGTCACATGAGCTGGCGCATGAGCATAGTAATCGCAAATCCCCCACTGGCATTGATCGATCGATTGATTGATTGGTATCTTGAGTCCCAAAGAGAGAAACCTTCTCCGCCTCGTCCGGGTATCCCGTTTCGTTTTCCCACTTGGCCCTTTTGAACACACACACACACACACCCCTTTCCATTCATCCATGACCATGCCTCTCCCACTGGGTATTAGTTAGACAGGGAGACAAACATAACCGAACACAGCGTTACAAGCGAATGGCCCTCGAATAATAACAAAACAAAAGTAAAAAGAAAAAAGAAGAAGTTGATTGTAACGACAGAGAGATGAAGCGATTGTAGATGCCCAAGCCGAAACCTCCAGCGCCGGAAATATGCATGGGGGGCTGGATTAAATGTTCGATGCAGGTACAAGACAAATGTCGACAAAAAAAAGAGAGAAAAAAGTATGACAGAGGTTGACAGTTCGATCGATCGATGGGGGACACCATCGTCTCCGTTATCGTAGTTGTCGTCGTCGTCGTCGTCCAAAGACGGGGTAATTGTTGTACTCGTTAATCAGGGTTGGCAATGTACAGCCGGCCAGTAGAAAGCGTCATGGTCCGCTCATCCACACTACCGCGGCGCTTCAGCTCCTCGACGTTCTTAACGCTCTTCTCGCGTGTCACCGTGGCGTGCTTCATGCTGTTGTTTGCCAAATGGGCCGAGTTACCGCTGAGTTCGGGGACATTGTCCAACCGCTCGCCGCTGCTCCCACTGCCGAAACTCCTCGCCTTGCCGCTGGCCGCGTCGTCCATGGGAGGGGTGCCGTGACCGGCCATTTTGTCGTCGACCAAGGATCCCGTTCGCTCGGGGGTATCGCTCGGGCTCCACTTCGTGGTTCCACCAGCGGGGCCGAGGCCTCCGGAGGTACGGTACGCCATGGCTCTTCGGCCGCTGGCGGTGCTGTTACGCCCGGAGCTGCCGGTCCGCCGGTGGTGTAGTCGCTGTGCCGCGGCAGAGTCGTCTTCCTCGCTCTCCTCGCCTTCTACCTCGGTCGCGCTCAGGCGGAGAGGTACCCCTCCAACACCATTGTAGTTACTGCCGGGGGAGTAACCGATAACCGTGGGTTTCCCGTGATGCCGGATCTTGGCCGCGACCTTGCCACCAGTCGAACTAAGGCCGGTGGAAGTACGGCTCGCGCCCATGAGACCCAGCCCCAACCCGCTGCCCGCTCCAACTACCTCACGGGTGGCCCGCATCTTGGCAGCCTTCTGCTGCGCCTGTAACCTGGGGTCCTCGTACTGCGCGCGGTCGCACCACACCGTGGCCTTCTGCCGCCGGAGTAGTGCGACATAGCCGGATTGCGGGGAGGTGGAGGTCGCTGCGGACCGACCCGAGGTAGATCTCCTGACGTCGAGGGTGGGCGAGGTCCTGTAAGACGGCGGCGGGCCCATCCCGCCGCTCGAGACGGTGCTGAAAGTGTTCACGCTAGGCGAGCGCCTTTGGTGGTGGCCCATCGAGGGTTGGGCAAGGTGCTGCATCTGCTGTTGCGGGTAAGGATTTTGCTGGTACGACTCTTGCATGCCGGCGGGGAAAGTATTCGACGACGTCGTCCTCGATCGGCTGTGGGTGTAGGTTGAAGCACTCACAGGCTCCATGGGCGGCGCGCGCACGCGAGTATATTGCGTGTCGTACGCCGGCTCGGCCGGCCACCTGTGTGACATCGTGGAAGGCGACTCGTGGGCTTGTTACCGCTGCAGAATGCCGACTTCGAAGTTGTCGAAGGAGAGCAACGACGAATGAAGCCGGTGCTTCGTAGGTGGTCGGTCGCACGATCGCCAGTCGTGAACAAGAAAATACCGATGAGGTACTTTAAAGAGAGCTCGGCGGTTTGGCGCACGGAAATTCCGGTCAGCAAATGCCGACCATTTCAGTAAGGCGCCAATCGAGGCAATTGATAGGAACGATGCGACGATGAAGGTGGGGTCGAGCGATGGTCGGATCGCTGCTTTAGCTGCGCGTCGATCGGCGATGCACGCTGAGTGGAAAGCACCTAACAAATCTGGTGCTTCTCCCGCGAAATGGGTCGGATTCTGGGGGAAAGAAGTGGTGAGATTCGAGGGGTGGTGTTGCTCCAAGAGGAGACGGGGAACGCGAACTGAAAAAGGTCAGAAAGGAGCCCTGGTCAAACTTGGCGGCTCCTCCCACCTCCCACGTTGCATGCCCCAGCCCTGGTCTTGTGGCTAGGGTCGATGATGTTATGCTGTGGAGATGATCCAAGCACCGACGGAAGAGCGGCAGGCACAGCAGGATCTGCTTTACCGTTGGTTCCAGCTTCGTCTGTCTGTTAGACTGGGGCGCTCCTTGTTTGGCGATCTCATCAAACTTTCATCTGCCGGATGCCCGCGTTGCAAAGTTTGGGAGACGGTAGCTGGCTTTTGATTTCCGTCGTCTAGACCACCCGAGGTTCGTCGTGCTGTTGGTTGAAAATGGACGTGCAGCTTGGGCGAGAGTGGGAGGGGTTGCAGCGCGTTAACAACTAATCTGGAGCCCTTATCGGCGACTGCGGCACCTGCAAGCACTTTTCGATGGAATGAATTTGGATTGTCGACCAACAACGAGCTTTGCAACCTAGCGGCACGTCGACGACTAGGCCGAATCGCGGGATTCGTTGGTTCCAGCCAACGGAAGGGAAAAGAGAAGCGAAACCCATCCGTTTCTACTGCACTACAACGAGTTAAGATGAAGCAATGGCAGACAGGCGAGGCAATCGAGAGGAACAACTTCCACATTCAATGGTTTCATGCAAACATCATCAGCCCTTCGGTCGAACATGGGGATCGGATGGGCCGCGCTTTGACGGGCATGGATCCAATGCTTGACGCCCGTTGCAGCTGAACGCAAGTGGGGTTAGACCTGCGAGGGTGGGGTAGCTTTTGCTCCAAGTGGTGCTGTCATTTGCAATCGCCGGCGAAAAGTCCTCGATCATGTACTGGACAACGCGATCACTGGCAGACGGCCAGATCCCTGGAGGCCAGCCCTGTCAACGAAGGCCTTTTTCAATGCACTTTCCTGACCTTACGCTTCAAACAAACACAACGCGGCCCGGCACGCGGTGGCTCAGCACGGCATCCCATTTTGTTGGGGACACCCGCCACAGTGCAGAGTATTCCTGGTGGCTCTCGAAACATGTAAAATGCAACGTGCCTCTGTTTCGTGGGGCGCAACACCAAGCAGCGTACTGTGTACACAATAGGCAGCTCTCTCTCTCTCTCTCTCGTCGTCCACTGGTAGCTCAGATCACCCTGCGATCGCGCCGCCCCGCGTTGCAACTGGCTCACGGCTTGTCACTCGATCCACCTTGCCTTTCAAAGTCGATTCCTTTGCGTCAGTTCTGTCGATTGTGTCGGCATGCTGGCCGCTGTGCGACTCCCCTAGAGGCGTCGGGCGTGATGGGCCGGCAGAGGGTTTGCAATGCGTCATTGGCCGATAGTTTTGACGGTTGACACCGAACCGGCCGGGCTCAACGACCTGGAACGCCCAGGATGCTCGGTGCGTGGTTCAGTGACAGCGTCTCATTGGGATCCGCTCGTTGTAACCGTGGGGGGAGGCGCCCGCGACGAAGTGAATGTGGACGCCGGGCATCGGGAGCGGCACAATTTTCATCGGGTTCATTTGTCAATCCCATTGCGGAATTCCCGCTCGCAATCCCAGGGCACCAATTTGTTTCTAACCCCCGCGCTCGAAGAAAAAAAAACATTCTTGGCAAGGCAGCTTCAGCTCTCACTGGGCGTCCACCGTTCCTATGGGGACCCCAAACCGGACCGGACTGCCACGAGACAAGACACCATCGGCGGCGACGACGCTCATGTGAGGGCAGGCTGAAGAAAAGCTGCACCGGAGTTGTAGCGTAAGCGAGTCGGAGCGAACGCCAGCCAATCGACGCGTTCCCCAGCTCCAACATCGGTGCATGCAAGCGAACAGGTTGCGGGGGGCCTCTCCGTCCTGCAGGCCATGAGGGCGGGGGTTGGCAAGGTTAGGTTGCTCGTCCCCACAGCATTTTCTGGTGCTTTCGCTTTTTTGATCCCCCGATCGCCTCTCCGGAGATCGTCCCGGGCCGAAACCCAAGCACCGGGTCTGATAGGCGTGCTTGCGCTTTCGGTTCCAATTCGTTGTCCTAGGAGGAAGAAAAAAACAAAGACCGGGAGATATCCACATGAGGAGCAGCAAATCTTCAATTGGAGTGGAGAAAGGTCCCGGGATGATGGATTTCCGGCCACAGGGCCTCGGTTGATATCCGGGCGCCCGGCGCCGAAAAGGCAGCTTTGGCTTGTGTTCCGCGACAGAACACCGGAAACGACGGGAAGTTCTTTTCAAGGTCTAACTACATGGGACGGCGAGGGTGGTAAATGGGAACCTGGAGTTGAGAAACAAGGGTACGCCGCAAGGAAGCGGACCGGCAAGTCTAAGCCACCAGTACGCCGTATTGTACTGGCATTCCCCCCAAGAATCTCGAATTTGGAAATCGCACCTTCTTCCCATGGCGAATCTGAAGGACCGGGGGAACCCTTTACGTCCATGTCTCGGGAGTTTCGTCTTGCCGGTCTGCAAGATTATAAACTGAGCCGGCGGGTTTCTTTCCCCACTGACCCAGCCGACCCTCAGTCGTTTCCCTCTCTCTCAGTCATCCACATCTGCATACCTGTCCGGTTACGAGAAAAGCTTATCGCAGTTAGCGTTGCGTTTTTTCGTTGCCGAGCTCTAACATGAGGTCTGATGGAGGCACGGAGGTCGTTGGGTGGGCCCCACAGCGGCTTGGCCTTCAACCGTTGGGCCCCCTTTGGGTGTTCTCGGTGTCTCATTCAGTGGCTGGCTGTTTAATCCTAGGGGAAGTGTCCCTGCCGAGCATGTGCAAGGAAAGAAAAGTCATACAATGAACCAAGATTGGTTTAATTCTTCATCTTTCATTCCACTTGGAATAACCGCGACGACGCGGCATTTTACGGGTCCCCGAGTAGTCCCTAGGAAACTTTGACGTTTTTTGTTTTTACCCTTGACACAATTCCACAAACTCTTTCATATGCTCGCCTGTTTGATCTCGCACTGCTCGAGACTAGCCTGGGACTACACTGCTTGCCCAGCGCGATGCTCGACTTGACGTCATGAAGTGAGAGACTAAAACGAACATCTGAAGCCACGGTGAAGAGGCAATTGATACTGATACAACTGTCGTTAAGGTTCGCAAAGGAGCTTGATCAGGACGCTGTCCCAGGTAAGTTTAACAACAATTGAGACACATGAGGGCCTCGGCATTGTCGACTTCCAGTGTCCCACGTGCTGCCAATGGGCCTTTTTTGGGCGAGAGCAGAGCACGCGATGACGGGTGGATCGTCAACGGCGGGCGTTGAGACACTGGACACTGGCGAGACACAGCGCGGGATGACGGGCCCGGGGGTGTTGTTCTGTAATAATGTACACTTGTCTGACTCTTCATTTCCCGCGGCCCTACACTAGAATGGCGCGTCAAGTACCTAAATTACAAAGCCGGCAAGAAGCACGTCAAAGCAGTCACACGAGCCATCAGCCGCGCTAATGCCTCGCCGATACTCGCAAGAAAAGGGACCGCAACCCCCGTTGGAACGCAACAACCTCGGGGTAACACCCCGGCGTCCTTTTTCGGTATCAGCCACCACTTCACGCCGCCTCGGAAAACCGACGATGGACAACGCCTGTACGGGACCCAGTCCCCGGTCACGAAGCAGCAAGGGGATGAACGTTTGGGACTAGCGGGGAGCCCTGGGAGCGGCATTCGTTATGGAAGTTTCGGGCCGTCGGCGTCTCGGGGAAGAGCCGCTTCATATGCGAGCGGGAGACAGGATTTCGCACTCCCGGCGCCGGCCATCAAGGTCCCGTCGAACTCGGGGGATGGGGATAGGGACGGGGACACCGGCCCGACGTCGGGACCCCTCCCACGCAGTGCTTCGATGGCAGCCACTGGGCAATTCTACCAGCGCTCTCCCTCCTTTCCCATGCTTCCGTCCTCTGGGCCGCCTGCCACGCCCCGTCAGCGACTGACACGGCTCTTCTCAGCCGGTTCGGAGGTGCCCCGACACAGTCCTAGCAAGGCGGATATTGGGATGCAGAACCTGGATTATGTCCGGGCGGCTGAGCGCGACTTTTTTGCGTTTCTGGATGGGGAGCTGAACAAGATTGAGACGTTTTACCGGGAGAAGGAGGAGCAGGCGACGGACCGCTTGGCAGCACTACGGGCGCAGCTGCACGAGATGCGGAACCGGCGGACGGCTGAGATCGCAGAGTCGAAGCGTCGGAGAGAAGAGAACCGTGACAATGGCCAGAACGGGGATGATACCCCGGCACGGCCCGAGGACGCCCACCAACACCACCACTGGATCGATCCGATCAAAGACCGGCTGCTCAAGCCCGGGCCCAACTCGAAGGCACTCACGAAAATGACCCGGACGCCCGTCATGGCTGCCCAGGTTGGCGGCGCCGGCGACCCAGGGAAGGACTACGTGCGGCGGCCCTCGGCTGCTGTCCACGACGTGCCCTACCGCACGGCAAAGCGGAAACTGAAGCTGGCGCTGCAGGAGTTCTACCGCAGCCTGGAACTACTCAAGTCATACGCGCTCCTCAACCGGACGGCGTTCCGCAAGCTCAACAAGAAATACGACAAGGGAGTCAACGCCAAGCCGCCGTACCGGTACATGAACGAGAAGGTGAACAAGTCGTGGTTTGTCAACAGCGACATTCTCGACGGACACATCCGGACGGTCGAAGACCTGTACGCGAGGTACTTTGAGAGGGGGAACCACAAGATCGCGGCTGGAAAACTACGCGCCCTGCACAAGAGTCGTGGAGACTGGTCTGGCAGCGCGTTCCGCAGTGGGCTGATGATCGGTGTTGGGGCAGTGTTTGCTGTCCAGGGCTTGTCCTTCGGCTCGGAGATTCTGTTTAGTAACGAGAGCCCGACCCTTATTGAGCAGACGAGTTACTTGCTGCAGCTGTATGGGGGATATTTTCTTGTCTTGCTGCTCTTCACGCTGTTTACCCTGGACTGTCGGATCTGGCTGAAGAACAAGGTCAACTACCCGTTTATCTTTGAGTTTGACGCGCGGAACTTTCTGGACTGGAAGCAGGTGGCTGAGTTCCCGGCCTTCTTCTTTGCATTGTTTGGCGTCTGCATCTGGCTCAACTTTGCGAGGATGGGTAACTGGGAGGAGTTGTATCTGTACTATCCTGTTATTTTGATCGGGATATCGCTTGTTATCATCTTTCTCCCGGTGCCTATCTTGCACCACAAGGCGAGGACATGGTTTCTGTACTCTCACGTAAGTCGTCCGTCTTAGCAAGTCGTCTAAAGAAGTTCCGTCTGGCTAACGAGGATCTTAGTATCGGCTCCTACTGTCTGGGCTATACCCTGTCGAGTTTAGGGACTTCTTCCTCGGTGATATCTGGTGTTCGTTGACCTACGCAACCTGTGTACGTTTCCTCATTTCCGCTCCTCCGACAGGATTCAAACTGACACTGAGTAGAACATCGAACTCTTCTTTTGCCTGTACGCCAACAGCTGGAACAACCCCAGCCAGTGCAACTCGACACACTCGCGTCTTCTCGGCTTCTTCAACGCGCTGCCACCCATCTGGCGTGCCTTGCAGTGTATCCGTCGTTATCGCGACACGCGCAATGTGTTTCCGCACCTGGTGAACTGCGGCAAGTACGGCATGACTATCCTGACGGCGGTCTTGCTTAGTGTGTACCGCATGAGCGACAGCAAGACGAACATTAGCTTGTTTATTGCGTTTGCTACTGTCAATGCGGTGTACTGCTGTGAGTTCTGGATGCTAACCTCTTCTCTTCCCATTGTGACCATCACTTCTTCCTCTTCTGACCATACTAACCGCGACACGACACCAGCAATCTGGGACCTGTTCATGGATTTCTCCCTCCTACAAGCCGGCGCCCACCGCAAACTACTACGCAACATCACAGCCATCCGCCCCGTCTGGATCTACTACGCCATCATGATCATCGACCCCATCCTCCGCTTCAGCTGGATCTTCTACGCCATCTTCACCCACCGCACCCAGCACAGCACCATCGTGTCCTTCCTCGTCGGCCTGGCCGAAGTCTTCCGCCGCGGCATGTGGACTTTGCTACGTGTCGAAAACGAGCACTGCGCCAACGTCGCCCAGTACAAAGCCTCCCGCGACACCCCGCTCCCTTACCACCTCGAACAATTCGTCCAGCGCCCCAGCATCGAAGCCGCCGCAGCTGCTGCAGCTGCCGTCCCTGCCGACGCCGAGACCGCTAAACTCACACTCACCCCCGGGACCCCCGGAACCCCCGCCCCGTCGTCCCTCCGTCCCCCAGCCACAGCAACCTCAGCAGCGACGACCACCGCCCCCTCACGCAGCGACACAGGCGCCCTCCTCCCACCCCCAACTACCCCTTCCCCGGGCCGAACAACAACTGGTCCAACCGCCCCAGTCCCAGCTCCAACTACCCTCGAATCCGGCACCGCCACATCCACAGCCACCACCACCGGCGCAACACTCCCCCGCAGCACCAGCGGCGTTAATGTCTTCCGCAACCGCCGCAGTTCCACAGTCGGCAAGCGCTCCATCCTCCAAGCCATGGCTGAGGCGCACAAGCAGGACTTTGAAAAACGCCGCCGGCCGGGCACCGGTACTACTGGTGCCGGTGGCGCGGGAGGAGGAGATACTGCTGATGGTGACGGTGCTGGAGCGGGGTTGGTAGATGGGGAGATGGGTGTTGGCGAGGAGATTTTGGGGAGTGAGGATGAGGATGATGATGATGAGGAGGATAGTGCGGAGGAGGATGGGGTGGAGGGGAGTGAGGAGGAGGATATAAGTGAGGAGGAGGATAAGGATTTGGTTGATGATGAAGCTGGTGATGGGGGGAAGAAGAAGAATGGGAAGGGACGGGCGGGGGCGGGAAAGGAGGAGGATGAGGATGGGATTGGGGAGGTGGTGAAGGAGGAGACGGACGATGATAACGACGAAGGGGGGGTGACTATGGGTGGTGGTCAGGGCCAGGGTCAGGGTCAGGGTCAGAGCGGGCGGGAAAGAGATAATAGAGGAAGATCAGGGGGTGAGTAATCAGGAAGTAAAAGGAAGACTAGGGAGTCGTGTACAAGGAGAGGGGTGGAGTGGGAAGAAGATAATAGAGGTCCTGCGGTACGAAGTAGAGGTGTCGATCGAGGAAGCGAGCGAGCGAGCGAGTCTCTTCTTTTCTTGTTGGGTTTAAGGTGGTTTAATGGAAATTGGGGCATTGACGGGGGGTAAATCAGGGAGGGATAATGGAAAGCAATGATGGCAAACAGTCATGGAGGGAAAAACATAGACGGCATCAACAAGATCAGTGTTGGTTTGATTATTACCTAGTAAAACGGGCCATGAGCATACACGGATACCCTTGCATCGACGGACAGCTCAACAATCTGGAATTTACAGATTACTTTTAGGTATACAAAACGAATTTGCTTCATGAACGATAGAGTAAAGGGCAAGAGTGCAAGGATAAGCAATTTGTAATCTAAGGCTTGTTTTTAGTGTAGGCATGATTGCGACATATCGAGTTTGCTTCACGGACAACAGAGTAAGGGCGCAGAGACAGATTGAATGTACGAATATTGCATGCATATGCTAGGTACATATCTAAGCTGTGCTATGTATAAATCCCTATTAAGCTCCACTCCACACCTGCCCATTCTACACAACTAACCTCTCATGGTATCTATCGTCTTCCATCTACCCTTCACCCTTAAACAGTTACTTCCGCCACTCAGCATCGACCTCATCCCAATGATCCAAAAACCCCTTATAAAACTTCAACCCCAGCCCCGGATCCAAACTCCCCGTAGTAGCCCGAATACTATGCATACTCAACTGCGGAATCCCCACATCAGCCGCCTTGCAGCCCATAGCCGAACTCAGCATAGGCCCCACGGTGCCGCCAGAGCGGGAATCGTTGCGGATCATGTGGCGCTGGTTGACAGTACCCGCGAGATCGGCGATGCGGTCGAGGATGGCCAAGCTCACGCTGTCGGTGGTCATGTGGGCCGACGCGTCAACGCAGAGGGCGACGCCGACGTTGAGGCGGGGCGAGTGGTCGGACAGGTTGGTCTGGGGGAAGTTGGGGTGGGCGGCGTGGGTGACGTCGGAGGAGACGAGGAAGGAGGAGGCGAAGGTTTGGCCGATGAGGCCCGGGCCGAAGGGGACTTTGCTCGAGGCGGCGAGGGCCTCGACGGTGCGCTCGATGGTGATGGGGAGGAAGTTGCCGCGGGCGCCTTGGCGGAGGAGGGAGCCGATTTCTTCGTCGTCGAAGAGGGCGACCAACTTGATGTTGCTTTGGGAGGGCTCGTGCTTGGCGTGGAGCAGGGCCATGAAGGCGGCCCAGGAGCAGAGCTTGTCGTCGATGCGGCCGGCAAAGATGAATTCCTTGTCGAGACCGCCGACGGCAGCGGGTTGCGAGTCGTAGAGCTCGAGCTCCCAGTTGAGGATGGTGCTGGGGTCGGAGATGGAGAGCTCCTTGCTGATGAGCTTGACGAGCTTGGGTGGCTGGGTGGCAGCGAAGGAACCCTGGTCGCCGAGCGGCTGGGGGGTCGTGGCGCCAGCAGAGCTAAGGTCGCTGTTGTCGAGGCCGATGATGGGCACCATCTCGGTCTCGCGGTTGTTACGGCCGGTCATGCTCAGGCCGAAGTGGGGCGCGAGCGTAGGAATGCGGGCGACTAGCCGGCACATGTTAGCGAGCTGGTCTCAACATAGACGTGAAAGAGAAAAAGGGACCAACGTACTTGGCCAGTCGAGCTTGACGAGCTTGGTCTCCGTCTTGCCAGTCGAGGGGTCGCGGACAATGACGCGGCCGCCAATGCTCAGATCCCGGTCCCACCACGTCTCATTCAGCGCGCCGGCGTATTGCGCAACGCCCAGCTGGACATAGCCGTGGGTGTTGGGCTTCTTGCTAGTGGGCTTGAGGCGGGCGGTGAGGGCATCGATGTGGCCGGCGACCATGGCGACGCCATTGCCGGGCTTGTAGGACTCGCCGATGGCCCAGGCGATGATGGAGCTGCCGTTGCGGGTGGTAAAGTATTTGCCGCCGGGCTGGATGGTTCCCGACCAGTTGTCGCGGCTGGAGAGCTGTTAAGACGGCGCGGGTTAGTTAGATTGGACGATTCCATTGCGCACACCGATACTTGTTGGGGCCCAGGCGTCGGACGCAATCGGTATTGACAGACTCACCTCCTTGTATCCAGCCTTGAGCAGCTTCTCCTTGAAATACCCAACAGCGTGGAAGACGGTGGGGTTCTCGGTCATAAAGTCGAGATACGGCTTCGTGAAGGCCCCGGGGTCCAGGTCCTTAGCCGCGACGGTGTTGTCGATGGCGTTGTTGGCGGCTTCGACACGCTGCGCCATAGACTGTTCCATCGCCGCAGACCGGAGCGACAGGTTGGAGCTGCGCGCCCGCAGGAACTCGGGGGTGTGGCGGGTCATGTTGGTGCAATTGGGTCGGTTTCAAAGGGGCGATGTGATGGTCTCGAGGTTTGGAATCAAAAGGAGAGAGAAACTGTTCTGGTGGATGGAGGAAGAAGTACGGTCAGTTCGGAATGTTATCACTCGGAGGGTTGTTTGTTCAACACGGCTGGGGGCTGGGGAGGTCTGCTGACCGCTGGGAGCTCAGCGACTCACCAGCTCGGGAAGCTCCACGTTAGCTCGCTCGCCCTGCGAGTGACGTGCGGCCAGGTCCGAGCGGGATGCGGGATCCATTGTGCCGGTCCCCGACAGTGCCAAGCGTTGGTTATGTCAGGTTGCTGCAGTGACCAAGGCTGTGTGAGCAGTCAGGGGTTCTATCTGCGATTGATGTCGTCATTCTAGACATCAATAGCGATACTACTGTGTAAGTCGTATTTATTAGGGAAAACAAAAGACTGGCCTATATTGCGAATATCGCGACGATAAGAGGGCTCAGTTGGAAGGTGCATTGGATGCATTGCTTTAACTCGTTACAGGCTGTACTGCGCATGCATACGTAATCCAAGGGCTGACAGCCCAGAGAAGGCACTCTCGCACCAAAGATAGCACAAGTTGACGGTCTTGGCACAGCCCTGCCCAGGGCGGAGTGGGGCGGGTCGCGTGCCTCCCCCTGACCTGAGCCCTGATTCCCTGAAGTCCCTGAAAAACCAGCTTTGCCATTGATCATTGACCGAGGCACCGTTTTGGCCACCAAATTCTGACCAACCATCAGCATCGCCAATAATTTTTGTTGGTCGGGCTATATAAGGGCGGTGACAGCAGTCGTGGCACGGCCTTTCCCCTGATTGTTCTGTCCTTTCCTTTTTTGTGGAGCTGAACCAATTGATGTGCATTTTCACGAGATTACCTGCTCATCACCAACCTGTTGTCAGGAGCATTGTTCCCTTGTTCTTATTTCTGATTGTGAACGAATGAAGGAATTGGTTGGGACTTTTGGGCATGAACTTCAGGCCTAAGCAAAGACTGAGAGTTCCGCAATCCGATCGCACGTACACGTATCCATTGTCTCCGCTCCGTGCCAGCTCCGGGTCGGGCCGGTCACCTTCTGTTCCCGTCTGATCTATACGAGTCCGGCGAGTCCGGTTCATCCGGCAGTCCAACCAACACCCACGAGCTTTTTCTCAGCAAAATTTTCTTCCAACAACCCTCAACCTTCTTCTCACACGCACCTCGATCACGGCCGAAGAAATCTCGAAAAAGCTACACCAATATCCTAGAAAACACTATCTGGGTACAGCTCGACCATGACGTCCTATCTATCGAGACTGAACCCGGTCCCCTCGTTTCCCGAGTTTCCGGGCCCCTACCAGGTCGGGACCGTCGACATCGAGGTCCCCGTCTCCGAGATCGAGTCGCCCAGTCCCGCGCCCGAGGGCTCCAAAGAGATCCAGACCGTCCTCTTCCGCATCTTCTACCCGGCCCTCAGCGGATCAGGGGACAGCCGGACAACATGGCTTCCTGAACCCCAACGCCTTCATATCGCTTCGTACGCTGGGTTCCTCGGCGCGGGCCCTACCGTGGCGTCTATTCTATCGTAAGCCCAGGCCTGAACTCCACTTTGAGAAAAGTATCTAGGCTAACAGATCCAGATTCCTCCCACGGCACTTACACTGGACCACGATCCCCGCATGGGAAAAGGCCAAGCTGCTCCCTTGTCCCCCCGACCGAACCGATGGCCGATGGCCCGTCATGGTCTTCTCCCACGGCCTAGGCGGCAACCGCAATACCTACAGCCACATCACCGGCTCGCTAGCCTCACACGGCATGATCGTGGTGTGTCCCGAGCATCGCGACGGCAGCGCTGCCTTCAGCGTAATCCAGGACCCCAGACAGAAACAGTCGATCACAACAGTACCCTACGTTCGTATCCCCCACGAATTCTCAGCCGAGACCTGGGCCGCCCGCAACAAGCAGTTCCGGATTCGTCTGTGGGAGCTCGGGATGGTGTTTGAGTCTCTTGTCCGCATCGATCGGGGGACACTCAAGGGCAGCAAGTCTTCCTCTCCACTCGCCCAGTTTAGTGGTGTCCTCGACATCCACCGTCCGGGACGCGTCACCTTTGCCGGCCACTCTTTCGGTGCAGCGACCATGGTGCAGCTGCTCAAATCGACCTTTTACGTCGACCACCCATCCCTTCACAAGCAAGTGAACAACAACAACAAAACACCCCCTTTCCGTCCATTGTTCACCCCTTCGCCTACGAGCTCTCTCGTTTCGCAGGTCACATCTGCCACGCCCACCGTGTTGCTGGATATGTGGTGTTTCCCACTCCTAGCAGCCGAGACCGCGGCTTTGCACGCCTTGCCATTGCCCTGCTACTCGACGGAGAAGACGGGAAATGACAGCAACAAGCCTACCACCAATGATCCCACGACGACCGAAAACGCGACAACCACCACCGCCCCCCTAATCGCAATCGAATCCGCCGCCTTCTACGCCTGGCCCGAAAACCTTCACCTCACCGCCCTCATCCTCTCCCCCCCAGAACCCCAACCCCAATCCTCCAACACGACACCCCAAACCGTCGGCAACGGCCGGCCCCAGCCGTTATTCTTCCACGTCCCCTCCTCAGCCCACCTCTCCCAAAGCGACTTTGGTCTGCTCTTCCCGCGTCTCACACGTCGGGCGTTCAAGGCTGCGCAGTCGCCTGATAGGGTGCTGAGGTTAAATGTGAGAGCGGTGCTGCAGTTTTTGAGGGGGAATGGGGTTCCTGTTGCTGGGACGGGGAGGGGGGTTTTGAGACGGGAGGGGTGGGTTGCTTCTTCTTCGACGGCGGCTTCGGGTTCTGGGGGTGATGGGGCTGCTGGGCGGGCTTCTTTGGGGTCTGATTCTGTGGGGTCTGCTTCTTCCGGTCTTTCTACTCCTTCTCTGTCCTCCTCTTCGGGCTCTAGGGAATCCTCGATTTCTGCTTCGTTCAGGTCCTCGTTGTCGTTGTCTTTATCTTCCAAGAAGGACACCCAGGAGAGTGAGACTGAATGGATCGATGACGACGCGGTGATTCTACAGGCTGCTGCACCCGGTAAAGAAGTCGTGGCAGAGTGGAAGTGGATTGATATTGCTGGACTCGGAGACAAGGCGCCGCCGTCTGAGTGGGAGAGGATGCAGGGTAAGGGGGAAGACAACAAGGAGAAGGGGGAGAAGGAGATGGTGAGGGAGGTGGAGGCCGAGGTGGGGGAGAAGGAGATGCAGGTTGAGATTGAGCCGTCGTTGGGGGGTGCTCAGGGGGCTGCTGCTGTGGCTGTGGGTGGGGGAAGGTAAACATGGCATAGACGGACTGGGAAGGGGGAAGAGAGAGAAATGGGGTAGCGTGCATCATAGACGGCGTCTTTCGGGGTTTAGCGAGGCGTTGAAAAGCGTGGCTTGACCGTTGCGGGTTCTCATTGGGGCATGTAGACTAGATTTGTGCTCTTGTAGTCAGCTGGAAGCTGGCAAATATACATTGTATTGTACATCAACACCTGAGTATAGTTCATCTCGAGCCCGAGCCCAGATCAATCTATCAGAATCAATAATTAAAATAAAGAAAAACACAAAAGAAAATTACAAAAGAAAAGAAAACGAACGTGTCAAACCCCATATCCGTTTATATCCCCGGGTATCATCAATGTTGGTATCGCTACACAAAGGAGATAGACTTAAGAAATAGAGAAAAGAAAACGACAAATGAACGACACAGGAAACGACAAAAGAAAAGATCACCACATATCTACTTCTCAGTTCCAACCCTAATAATTCCCCGCTCGAGTAAGTCCTAATAAATAGGAAACCCCTGCTCATCCAAGGCAATCGGCGTCCAGTCGACTTCCACCTTCTTCAACCACGTCTTGACCCGGGTCTTGGTGTCCACCCGCATCGCCTTTTCCGACCGCACTTTGGCGTGCAGCTTCTTGGCCATCGCCACTTGGGCTTTGCTCTTGGCTGGGGGTTTCCCTGGGGTTTTGCCTTTTGCTGCTGGAGGTTTTCCGGGGGTGTTGCCTGTGTTGTTTCCTGGGGGGCTTCCAAGGGGGTTTCCTGGGTTGAAGTCGGTGCCTGGGCCCAGGTTTGGTGCGCCTAGGTGTGCTCCTCCTGCTTCAGCCCCTATTTCTACCCCATAGTTCGTGTTGTTGTTAGCGTTAACATCATCCACACCCCCCGGGTACCCCATAAACCCCCCTTCCTCCGTCACATAAACACCATCCCCCACAACCCCCCCAGCCCCCCCTTCTCCTTCTCCCATCACTATTCCCTCCATCCTAACAGCCTCAACAACAGCCGCAGCCTCCGCCGCAGCCACAGCAGCCGCCTTCGCCTGTGCCTTCCTTGCCCGACTCTCCATAATCAACCGCATGACAGGGCCCATCGGCCGTTTCGAAGGTCCCGACTTTTTACTACCGCTCGTACTTTGGTTTCCTTGGTGCTGCTGGGACCGTTCTACTGACCCGGGCTCGGGCTCGGCGTTGTCAGAGTTGAGACCCGGGCCTGAATTTGGGCTGGGGCCGGGACCGGACCCGTTACCGCCGGACATGACGAACGGGGTTTTTGCTGAGTTACCGGGTGGGATATCCCCCATTTCTTTCCCATCTTCCAGGTCTTCATCCTCCTCCTCCACCTCCTGCAGAATCGTAGTCAACGTCCTGCCACTAGACACCGACAACCCCTCGGTCGGATGGCCGGTGGAAGTTGTCAAGATGGTGGGCCAGGAGGATTTAGGAGAGGATAAACTCTGGATGAAACTGGGGGTTGGACTGAGATTGGGACTGGGGTGGAGATGGTGGTTCGAGGGGGCGTTTTCGGAGGAGGGGGAGGAGGGGGGGGTTGAGGGGGGGTCTTCGTTGGGGGGGTCTTCGTCGGGAGCGGGGTTGAGGGTTATTTCGGGGATTATGGGGAGGGGGGTAGATGTTGTTGCTGGTCGGTTGCTGTTTTGGGGGTCGTGGTGGAGGACATATTCCTGGGTATGTTCCGGGATGTACTGGGCATATTCCTGGGTGCTCTCGTGAGTGCTCTCATGAGTACCCTCCAGCATGCTGTCCTGAGTTCCATGGACACTCTCCTGAGCCGGGGTAGATTCCTCATATGCCGCGCTGAACTGGTAGTCCCAACCACCTATAGTCATATCAGCACATACCCAGTCACCAATGAATAAAACAAGTCCAACGTAACCATCACCTACCCTTCCGCAGTACCCTAGCCCGCCAATAATACGCCCCATCTTCCCCCAAGTACCAGTCCGACCAGGGCCGGGCAGTCTTGGATCCCGCTGATTTTTGCCTGGATTTCTTTTGGCTGGTTGATTCCCTAGTCCCGGCACTCGTCTTCCCCCTAGCCCTCGAGGCCACTCTCCCGTCGGAAGCTGGCATAAGTGGCTTTCCCGGTGTCCCTGCTGTTGCTGATGAGGGCGGTGACCTTTTGTTGCGATAGGATTCCGGGACTCGGTTTGATGATGGGGGCGGTGGTTTTTTAACTGGGGGTGGTGACGATGATTTACTCTGTGGAGGTGATGATGATTTACTTTGTGGAGGTGATGATGATTTAGTTTGCGGAGGTGGTGATTTGCTCTGAGGCGGTGGTGTCTTAGTGCGAACCGACCGAGGGCTTGGTGGTCTGAAAAAGAACCAGGTAAAGTCCCGGCTGGAACTCCTTGTTAGACGGGACTCTCGCGCTTTAGGAGGCATCGTGACGACATTGGCGCGCGGTAGAGCGTAACGCCCACCAGCCACGGGAATGGAAGAGAGGGTTGGTGAAGGGAATGTAGGTAGGTGGTGATGGTGTTTTACCCCTGAGGGAGCACACACCAGAGTTGGTTGCCTTATCCCGTTACAGATAATTAGATGTCCTTCAGGTCTGGGACCCGCGACTCCCCGTGCGTGCGCCCGTCGGATGCGATATAAACCTATACATACATATGAGCATGAGGCCGGCTTGCCACGCGACACCGCTGCCGACGAACAGTTCTGACGCACAACGTTTTACAACAACAACAACAAGAGATCCAACAGGCAGCTGCAGATCTAGATGGGGCGCATAGGTAATAGGTAATTGGGGAGAATGCTTGGGGAAACGCCAATAATAGGAGCAGAAAGCGTTGCGACCGTTGCCGAACATCTGACGGTCGAACGAGAGTGAGAGCAGAGTGAACAACAACAACAACAGGAAGAAGTCCGGCCCATTCAGACACAAGAACAACCAGCCCACATCCCCTCCCTCGGCCGAATCGTAGCTCACAATCATACATAAAACAAAAGAATTCAGAAATAACAAGCCAAACCAAACCAGACCTCTCCCGACCCTGATGTCAGCCCATAACGTCTGCAATGTGGGCGGGGACAGTCGGCGGTTTTGCTTGCTGCCCAACGGTGCCAGCATCGCGAAACACAAAAAGGCAGCAGACAAGCCATAGACCATAGAGAGAAAAGAGAAATGCAAGCACAACGGCCGCCCGACCGGGCACCCTATCACGGCCCTTGACACGTTTGCACATGACTTTTTTCTCTTCGGCGGGAGGGCGGGTTCTTCCAACCGGGGAATAGCGGCACGCGATGTGATTCTCACTTTAACTGACGTCGTTCAATGATGATTCCGATGAACTTATGTGCACGCTTCCGGAATTGAAGCCGGTCCGCATGGCATACACAGCATACATACATACTCGGAGAACCGCTTCCGTCCTCTCTGTCTCTTTTCTTCAACATTCGGATCCGTCCGTCGTCAGCGTGCTTGATTGAATGACATAGGCGTCGCCCTCATGCATAGGTCCTGTCCCCGTCCTCACCGAAGAAGCGAACCGCCCATCTCAGCGAATCACCCCTCATGCCATGTGGGAGGCGGTCAAGCGATGAGTCGACGGGAGTTGCGCGTTTTCGCCCAGAGGGTTCGTGGAGCTTTGATGGCCACTCAGTCCATCTATGGGATGTCGGGGCTGCGCAGAGGCACTCGGGTCGACCTAATATAGGTACTGTAGCAATTGACTCGGACGGATCATGGTTTGTACTTGTCAAGTTGAAAATGCCCAAAAAGTGAAGAGTGAAGATTATTTTGACGTTTTTCGGCGGGTTGCAACGCCCCGCACAGGGGGGTATATGCCCTGTATTTTATCCACAGCACACCCCTAAAGCGCGGGCCACTGCTGTGAACACCTGCGTTTGCACCCAGCTCAGGAACGATTCATCATTGTTACAGTGATCTTCAAGGAAAACATGCATGTGAAAGATTCATTTTTCTATCCTCTACCCTTAACATCTCACAGAATTGATACATTGTGCCGAATCATTGTCCATCCTGTTGTCAAACACACATTAATATTACACAATAGACCCGATTGCCTTGTCCACCTAGTTACTAGCCCGAGAACCTAACAGCGTCGCTCCAAGACCACCTGCATCCCATGACCAAAGCACCCATCCTGACGTATGACTTCACATATCCTTTAGTTACACGGTCTTTACGCCCTCCAAAGCCTTCTGCTCCATTCGGATCTGCTGTAAAGAGACAAGTCGAATGACCCGACCGGACAGCTTCAGACTGAGAATCGCATCACCGTGGGATGTGATAGTCGCGGGATCCAGTCGTTCTTGCACCACGCCGAGACTCCAGGTATCGTCATACCGGCGTTGTACGACAGCTTTCCAAGCCCGGATCAAGGAGGCACCCATGGTCAGTCCCCAGGTGGCTCTCCAGGTAATGGTGGCACGTCGAGCGCTGCGCACGACCCGATACCGGAAGACTGCCGCCAGCCCCTTCCTCCCGTGCCAGATCTCCATGGTTTCCAGTCGCGGCATTCTCATGGCCGCGCCTGCAGCAGCGCGAAGCATGGCTCTGATCGCGATGGGATCCTCATCCGGCCTCAGAACCTTGGAGGTGAGCACGACCGATGTTAGGTTCGGCCACTCCCGGGTTGTCTCGGTGGTGAAGATATCCCGAGCATCGACCAGGAAGGATGCGGCGAGGTGCTCAAGGGGGAAACTGGCGAGGGCGACCATCCGGCCCACGGCTGGGTTAGGTTGGCGGAAGCTGTCAGTGTGCAGCAGGTCTTGCATCATGGTCGGGTATTGCTGATTAAAGTTCTCGAAGACCACGAGCTTCTTTAGAGGAATGTTGAAGCGCCGGATAGACTCGAACAAGACAAGGAAAGCTGGGTATCCCATCAACGCGCGTTCTATGGTCAGCGGATACATTTCAGCGGATCGACAGGGGATAACTTACAATTGTCAGTCGACTTCTGAATCGAGTTCCATTCCCGCCAGGGCTCGTAGTGAACTTCCTCCAGCCTAGGGAACCGGGCGAACATGTGCGGGAGCACATGAGGTTTCCACCGCCGGCGGTTTTGTTGTCGTAGCAGCACGCTGGTCACCGCTGGGACTGACGGGAGCCGATCCCACCATGCACACTCTGCCTGGTAGCTGGCAAACGGCCCTTCGAGCATCACCTCATGGAAGTCCTTGAGGAATGCCGGGCATGGTGTAGGGTCTTCTTGATAACCAGAAACCCAACCATGTTCAGCATCATCAGAGACCTTGGTCGGGGTTGTTTGCCGGTGGTAGTCTGGCAAAAAGGTCAAATATTTGAACCAGTGCTCTGAATCGCTCGGCGAGTAGATGCTGATATCAAGGACCAGATCGCCCACTGGATCCCATGTGCTGAGGACCGAGAACAGCTCTTCGAACGACGCCGTGATGGGGCCCTTGACGGTGTCGGTAACGGTAATGGACTTCATCGACTCGCCGAGATCAGGGCTCGGCATGTGGCCAGGGGCGCACTTCGTGCAGTCGTAGTCATCGAGTTCCAGGCAGAACCAGATATAGTCGACGAGAGCCCGGTTGCGCTGGATTATGGAACGGAAATCAGCGAGGCGAGACGGTGTCAGCCTGATTCGGGCGAAAGTATGCCGTTCGACCTGAACTTGCCATCGCCGAGACACTGCAGCCAAGGGAGCCAGCGTACAGCCGTCTTGTATCAGGGCTTGTACAATGAGGTCGCGGATTTCCGGTGGCAACATATCACAGCCTCGTGGCTTGTGAGGTGAGAGGGAAGGCATGGTGAGTTTGGGTGTGGTGGTTGATAGAATGGGCAAGTCGAATAGAAAAAGTTTGGCACACTTGGTGTGGTGTAAGGTGGACGGAGTGGGAGCCTGGGAATTGCTGGATTATATATAGGCGTCGGAACGCAGGTACCTCACTTTCCCCTGCCCATGTGGCCAACTTTACGTTTTTCCATGTAATTATCGTGCGGCTTGCTTGCGTCAAGGCTACGAGCTTCCGCGAGCCTGCTCGGATGCTGTATGCACAGCGCTGTTGTTCTAAGATGTGGAATTTACGTCAGCACAAATGTCGTCTTGTACCATGACAGGTTCACTTATCCTGACGAGAAGCTTACACGAGGTCACGAAAACATCCCTTATAGAAATGGTGCGTTTCTCTCCACGATGTTGCGGCTGGTACTATCCAGGCGGTCGCCGCGTAGAAGCTTGAGAGTTCGATTTCGCGGCCCCTAAGGACATTGAACACGCGTGCTGCGACGGAGGAACGTACCCAGTGGGACTGGACCTCCTTACAAGATGTCACCGTCGTCCGAGCAAGCAGGCACATCTAGTAATAGTAAGAAATGGGCAATTATATTCAATGTAGATCTAGAACCGCAAGAGCGCGGCTGCAGCTCGCGGGCGGGCGCCCTAAATATTGAGTAAGATCGAGGTATCCTTAAAAAACTCATCTTCAGTGTTTGCGACGGTGACTCTGATGGTGCAGATCATGGAAGGTTCCAGGAAGCTGGGGAGTCAAACTGCAGGTCCCGACACAATCTATTGAGGCAAGTGGCGGATGAGATTGTATGGAAGGCTTGATGGACTCGTGCCGAGAGTTGGGTCCGTCCCGGAGTTAACGTCGCGGTATAATTAGCAGCTGCGACGGATTGGTGGCTGTCGCAACCATGCGGATCACTCAGAAACAGAAATCTCGACTGCGCCGGGTGGATTACAGTCGCGAGAATGTCTACGGCGGCGTTCAACGACCATATCCCGGAAACGTCGAGTGATCATGAGGGTTAAATCAGTCCCTTGACTTTCTCGCTACCGTTTGGACGTCCAGGTTGGGTCAGCACTTGGAATATATCGTGGAAAAACACAGTTTTGGTAGCAGTACAGAGGTACAATCGACGGCACAGTTCAGGTCATGGTTGAGAGTCAGATGGGTCAAAGAATCGGTGATGCGACGGACTATATAACGTCAATCGAGTGAACATGTCGTCGGAATTGTAAGTGAAGAAAGTAAACAAAGCCTTGGCATCACGTGATATCACCCATGAAGTCAGGTCGCCTCCCTGTAAAAATAGTGGGCCCGCCCTCTGAACCCCTGTCCACCGCTGCAGCCAGCCCAGCAAGAGCTCCAGAAAATCAACGCCTTGCCATCGCGCGCCTCGCCCATCCAAGCACCTCTACATAGTAATTCAAAAAACAAACCCTATCCTTTCAACCACCACCAAACGACATCCCCAACCCACCCCACGAGACGACGCGTTCCGACATACTCCCGCCAAAATGACATCGACAATTGGCATCCCCATCAAGCTCCTCAACGAGGCCCAGGTGCGCCCGACCTTCTTTGCCTACACACTATCCACAGCCCCTCCACAACGAAACAAAAAGCTAACAAACGCGCCAACCTACCCAGGGCCACATCGTAACCCTAGAAATCACCTCCGGCCAGACCTACCGCGGCAAGCTAATCGAAGGTGCGCCCTCCTCCCCTCCTCCTCTATAAACCATGGATAACCATCCAAGAACCGAACTGAACCGAACTGACGACTGACTGGGGGGGGAATATTACAGCCGAAGACAACATGAACGTACAACTCAAAGACATCACCGTGACCGCGCGCGACGGCCGTGTCAGCCATCTCGAACAGGTTTATATTCGCGGTAGCCATGTGCGGTTCTTTATTGTGCCTGATATGTTGAGGTGCGTTTGACTTTCTTTCACTTCCCCAAGGCCCTTCACTCGAGGAAGAAGCTGTTGGCAAGGCGACCGAGAGCCAACTCATCAGACTCTGGGGGAAGGCAAGAAGAGAAAATACTGACACATGTCTATGTAGAAACGCACCCATGTTCCGCAGCCGAAATGTTCGCGGCAGAGGTGTCGGTCTCGCGCGTGGCAGGGCGACGGTCAGCAGGGCGAGGGCGGGTGGTCGTGGTGGGAGGTAAACAGAGTTTGGCGAAGTTTTAAGTCGGAACAGAAAGAGATGTAGGGAAGCCTAGCACGCCACAGGTATTGGTTGTTTCGTTACGGACGATATTGCGATCGGGCAGAAACGACCAGAACGAAACTTTTTTTCTCTCTCTTTCGACAGGCGAGATGACGGGATTTGGCGAAGGGAGATGGTGGGATGGATGGATGGATGGGTGGGTGATCGAAAGGAGGGTTGGTTTTCTGGGAAAATGGTGGACCAGGAGAGGAGAAGGGACAACGGGGAGAGAGGTTGGGGCAGAGAAAAGCACGGGTCAACGGTGAATTTGATACCAAGAACGTGGATGGGCTGTGCGAGGACTGCCAGCCCCTAGATCTGACGGACGAAAAACGCATAGAACGGACGAGGCGATCGGTCGGTCTGGGTTCGGGGGTACGTGTCATATCTCAATATTCGGATATGCTGGTGATATCTATAGGTATCTGCTGTACATTTCGCCCAGGGCTGACGCTGGCCAATGTCCCCGCAAAATGGCCTCCCTCGGAAGCCGGCTCGAGACGTAACAAGTCTCATCTAGACACAATATCTACATGCAAGAAAAAGAAAGAAAATACATGTTTATGTTGTACAAGGCGAACAAGCACATCACATCCGCCCATTTTTCACCCGTCTAACACTGACCTCTTGTCTACTCACTTCAACCGCCCCAAGGCCTCCTCCGCCCGCTCAATAACCCTCCTAACCTCCTCCAACTCCCTCACCCTCCCCCCAACCTCCCCACTACTCCCCCCTGTCCCCCCCTCTCTTCGGACCAATCCCTCCAAAACCCCCGCCACACTCCCCTCCGCAGCCCGAATCGCCTTCCGTCCCTCCTCCCTAACCTCCCCCTCCCAATACGTCCTCGCAGCATCCCACTTCCGCTGAAACCGCCTGAAACTGAGGACCAGGCCCAACGCGGCGATGGCGCCGCACTCGTAGGCGCCGATGGAGGAGAGATAGGAGAGGGCGGCTAGGGTGGAGGTAAGACCGGCAAGGGTGGCGGATTGGAGGACGAGGGTTTGGGCGAGGGCGGCGAGGGCGGGGACGGTGCGTGTTTGGAGGTAGGTGCGGGTGTGGGGGATTGTGGTGGGCCAGGGCGGGCATGTGGATGTGGATCTGGTTGAGGTAGATGAGGTAGTTGAGGGCGTATCGAGAGCTGACGGCGCGGTGTATTGAGGTGGTGGTCCGCCGCCGCTCGCTTCCTGGATGCGACCAGCGAGGTAGATCAGGTCCTTCTCGGCCCGGGGAAGAAACCGGAGGCCGACCAGCTCGGACGTGACCATGCCCACGTCGTCGGCACGCCAAAAGAGCTTCCACCACCTGAGCCTACTCCACGGGCGTGTGGTAAACGCGGCATCGAGCTGCTGCTGAAGCTCTTGGTGGGCCCCCTGGGCCCAGTCTGTGAGGGCCTGGTCGAGATGGGCCACTGACGTGGGAGAAGAGCCTTTGGTTGTGGTGTTCGGCTGTGCTCCCAAGATGCGGGTTTCTTCTTCCTGGACGGCTGTCCTTGCACTCCGCAGTAGCGAGGTGATGAGGTTCCGGACTGGCGCTTTCAACGTTCCATCGCCATCCTCGTTCGGCAACACGCCCTTCTTCAACCACTCACTGATTTGACTGATATTCGCCTCTGTCCACAGCGCCTCATACCGCATCGCGTTGCCCACGTCAGCCCGGAACAAGGCCAGTCCCTCAGCCGCCGTATCCAGATTCACAGCAACCACTGGACATCCCTCCAAGTCCTGCTCCCCAACATTGTCAAACTGCACCGCGCCCAGAATCACATCCCGCCCTTCCACAACCGACAGCCCCAGAATCTCCGCAGCCCCGCGTACCCCGTCCCCAACCAACAACGCCATATGCACGGGAGTTTCCACCGGCGCGACATGCCCCGCCGTCGTGGCCGCAACACCCGCCGTCGGCACCAACACCGCATCATCCACAGCACTAGCCCCACCGGTGCCAGCTCCAGCAGCCACAGCAGCCGTAGGTAGCACACCAACAAGCATCTCAACCTCCGCCCCCTTCAGCGCCGGCGCAGTAACCTTCAACTCAGGAATCGCATGTTCCTTGGCTGTTTCAATGCCAATTTCAACCGTAGCTCTGGCCGCTCCGGTCCTTGTGCCATCCAACACCACACCTCCTTGTTCAGCCGCCCCGACAACCCGCACAATCAACGCCTGCGCATGTTCACCGTCGTGATCGTTGAATTCGCGCCCTTCTACTAGCCTTGCTTCCCATGGCGCGGCGGGCTGGAGCGGGTCGGCGAGGGCGAGTTGGAGGAGACGGCGGGCTGTTGCTGTTGCTGTTGCTGTTGCTGTAGCTGTATCTGTGCTAGTTCCTGTTGTGTTTGTTGTACTTTGACGGTCTGTAGAAGGCGGCACGCCAAGGACAGCAACGCGAATCGACTCGTGGCCCGGCGGCTCGGAGAGGTTGCGCAGGGCGAGCTGTACACGGGCGAGGTGGACGTGGGCGGGTGCGAGAGTTTGGAGGTCGCGAAGGGCGTTGTGGAGGTCGGCGCGGGGGTCGCTACGAAGGTTGGTTGTTGTGGATGAGGAGGAGTATTCGCGGGAGTGTTTATGTTGTGTTTGGGTTAGAGCTGAGTAGGGGGTTCGTTGGGTTCGAAGGAGTGGTGTTGTGGTTGGTATCGTCGTAGACAGTAAAGGGAGTCGTCGCGGGGTCGAGAGCGAACAGAAGAGACATATTGGGCGTGGTCGGGCTTTGGTGGGATGGGGGACGCCCCGAGTCCGGCTCAGCGCCCGTCCGAGGGCCCATGCGGGCGGCATGGCGACGGGTGTGGTGAGGGCCCTGGCGGAGGTGCGAAGGATTGTTCGGAACAAAAGATCGTGGAGGAATTTGCCGTGGAGAGTTCGCAGTGAGAGGAAAGAGAGCTTGTGAGCTTTTTGCCGGGAAGAGCCGGCAATGCCAAGACCTTACCCGCATCAGAGCTCCGCTGCAGGGATTAATCCCCTGCAAATCGCCGCTGGCGGCCACTTCGGAGTTGAGTTCAGATGTCAACTGCAGCGAGTCAACCCCACCAATCTGTCCCTCAACCTCAGCATTTCCCCCAGCTCAACCCAACTACGAATTTGACCTACACCTTCAACACCCGTCCACCTAAAACAAAATAAACCCAAAAACCCAGCTACCCACACCCACACCCACACACCTCCCCCCAAGCTACCACCAAAATGGCCCACTCCACCGCCCACCGCCGCCTCCTCCAAGAGTACCGCGCCCTAACCAACAACCCACCCGAAGGCATCACAGCCGGCCCCGTATCCGAAGACGACCTCCTGCACTGGGAAGCCCTGATCCAAGGCCCCGAAGGCACCCCCTTTGAAGGCGGCATCTTCCCCGCCGAGCTGCGCTTCCCCAAGGACTACCCGCTCGCACCGCCGACTATGAAGTTCCTCGGGGAGATCTGGCATCCTAACGGTACCCACCCCTTCCTACCTAATCCCCCCGCTTTCAAACAATCCATGGGCATCGCTAATATTGCTTGCTTGTCTGCCTGATTAGTCTACCCCAGCGGCCTAGTCTGCATCTCGATCCTGCACCCGCCCGGCGACGACCCGAACCACTACGAGCACGCATCCGAGCGGTGGTCGCCCATCCAGAGCGTCGAGAAGATTTTGATTTCGGTCATGAGCATGCTGGCTGAGCCTAACGATGAGAGTCCTGCCAATGTTGAGGCGGCTAAGATGTGGCGCGAGCGGAGGGCTGAGTATGAGACGCGGGTAAGGGAGGGGGTTAGGAGGATGTTGGGGTTGTAGGTATTTATTTCGAGGTTGAGGGTTGAGGATGGGAAGTTAGGGAGGTGAGGAATGGAGAATTTGGGTTTGGTATACTGGCCGGGTTGGCGCAGGGGGTTTGATTAAATAGCGGTCTTTTTTTTTCTTTGTGCTCTTTTTTCTTGGTTCTGTTGCTTGCGTGCATGGCGCGGAGTCTGCATTTGCCATACATAGCTTTGGGTCGCTGTAGCAAAGGGGTATAATTATGTCCATGCATACTTCATCTGCATTGCAACGTCCAGCACCATCCACATGTGCACCAAACTTCTACTTCTAGCGTCTATCCCTCTAGCAGTTAGCCACACCACCCGCCCCCTCACATATTGTTCTCCGCCTTAAACTTATCCCACGCCTCGTTCAGCGTGCTAAACACCGTCCCGGCAATCATGCGCACTTCTGTCGTCGCGTCTTGCGCAATCTGCCATCCAGTCAGCAAAGCATTCCCCATAAAAAGGTAACCCCGGGATTCCAGAAACCAACTCACCTTATCAGGATGCGTCTTCGCAATAGCCTTCATATACACAATCTTCACCTTATTCGCCACCACCAGCTCATGCAACCCAACCTTCTTCCACCCGCTGCCCTCCCACAGCACATTATCCAGACTACCCAGCAACGCCCGCAGGTTATCCCGTTTCCCATCCCGCCACGCCGCAATCCGCGCGTCCACCTTGTCTGTCAGCGCCAGCTTCTCGTCGCCTTCCCGCTCCGCGGCCTGGTTCGCTGCCCGTAGCCGCTCGACGGCCTCAAAGCTCTTTTGCGGGTTACCTGCCGGGCGCGGGGCTGGGCGCGAGGGTGTGGATCGCTGGGGCGTTGGCGTGGCTTGTTTCTTTGGTGCTGCTGCTGGTGGTTTCGGCGCGAGAGCCTTCTGACAGCGTTGTCTGCCCGCTGTGGCCGTCGCTCCGCCGAGGCCGGCCTCGACGCAGAGCTGCCAGACCGCGCCGGCGTCGGCCCACTTCTCCATCTGCTCGAGGGCCTCAGCCTTGCGGCTGAGCGCTTTGCCGTAGAGGTCGCGCATGTCACGCTTCTCTGGGGCTCCGCCGCTGCTGCTCGCTTGCAGCTCGACGTGCTCGCCTTCGCCCTTTCCGGGACCGATTAAGCGGATGGCGGTATCGGCGTCGTCGACGGCTTGACGGGGCTCGCCGGTCTTGAGGGCGGTTAGGGCGCGGTTGGAGAGGAGGAGGATGGTTAGGGGGTGGTCTGGTGGGATGGCCGTCATGGCGGAAGTGTATGAGCAGTGGGCTGAGGCGTAGTCGCCGCGTTTGAAGTGTGCGGTGCCTTCCAGACGGCACTTTGTCGAGTTTTGTAGTGCGATGGGAGAAATACTTGGGATCTGGCGCGGTGGAACGGCAGGTCTCGGGGCCGGAGACGGCCGAGCTGCGGGTCGTGAGGCTGGGGAGTTGGATGATGGTTGGGGAGACCGGGTCTGCGGCGGAGGCCGAGCGGCTGGCGCTCCAGTTCCGAACAGCAGATCCGGTTCGGCCTCTGCATTCTTCTCGGGCTGAGGCTGGGGGGTGGCCTTCTTCCTGCGCGCGGGGCTAACGTACGCCTGGAAACTCTCCTCCTCCACCGCTTGCCTACCAAGTCGGGCACGCGGGTCAGGGGTTGACCGCGCAGACTGCTGCCATTTTGGTACTTGTTGCTCTGGCCCAGGACGAACAGGCAGAGCCGGTGAGCGTTCGCGAGACCGAGCCTCGACGGGACCCTGTCGTCGAGGCGCAAGCCTCTCAGGCCGAGGTTCTGGTCGTCCCCCAGATTCAAGCATCAAAGCCTCATCCGTAACATCCGGTACCTGCCTCGCTGACCCCCCTCCACCACTGCGCTGTTCTTGAGCCTCGCGCATCCACTTCGGCTGATTCGGGTCCCCATCTTGCTGGAAATCCGCCACAGCCTTCTGCACCCGCTTCTGTCCCGTCTTCCACAAGCTGTTCGCCGACTTGAGAAAACTTGAGCCCACGGCAGCAGCGGTCTTGGCGAAATCACCTTCCGCACTCCCTGGTGACCGGCTATCTCTGCTCCGAGTGCCATCTCCTGGTGGCCCTTCCCTCATCCAAGACGGAGTCCCGCTCCGAGACTGGCTCGGAGCCCGCTCATTATCCCTCGGCCGCTCCCTTGAACCGCCGCCCTGGCCGCCCGCCTTCTTCTCCTTCGCTTGCCTGTGGGCGTCATCAAGCAGCCAATTGACCGCGGCCTGGACATTCAACCCTCCACCACTCTCCGTGAGACCCCTCCTCGCATTTTCAGGAGTGAACCCGTAGTCCACGAGCTGGGCAACGGCTCTGTCGAAGGGATCGTCCGAGGCCGTGGGCCGCTCCGGTTCCGAATCCGACGACGAGTCGTCCTCAATTGGCTTCCCGGGCTCGGGCTCCCGCGCAAACGTCGGGGCTACGGGGGTAGCCTTCTTCCTGACTTGGTCAACCGGCTTACCTAGATCTCCCAGAAAGTCGTCATCTTCCTCGCCGACGGGAGCAGCCGGCGGAGGTGCAGCAGGGGTACTCGGCTTGAGTTGGTTGAGCCCGAACGGATCGTCGTCATCATCGTCACCGAAAATTTCCCCACTTGAGGCCGCAGGTTTGTTCCAGGCTTGTGGGTTCGCGAGGTCCAGCGAGGGCGCCTGAGGAGCAGGAGAGGGGTTATTCGAGGGCGCGGGAGGTGGAAAGTGGCTTGAATTGTCCACCTGCGTGCTAGCATTGAACGCGGCAAACAAGTCATCGTCCGATTCCGCCACCGGTTTCCCCGGCCGTGGTAGTGGCTGTTGTATCCCCGGGCTCTGTCTCTGTGCCTGTGGAGGAGGAGGGGATCTCAGCGAACTGGACCCAGACGCAGTTTGCCCTAGCGAATCGAAGAACCGCCCATCGCCATAGTGTGCTTGTGCTTGCTTCCGCTTCTCTTCCTCTTTCCTCCTCTTTTCTGCCTCCAACTGATCCTGTCTCTCGCGCAGACTTAGGTTCGCGCCGCTCTTCCCGGCGCCAAAGTTGAGCAGGTTCCCGAAACTGTCCTGCCCAGCTGGCTTAGTTGCCGCTGGCGGAGACTTAGGCCCAACACTACCGGAGCCTTGGGTCGATAGCGGGGTGTTCCGGCCGGATGTAAAGGGGGACGGGGTCGGTCGTAACGACGGGAAGGTTGGGGCTGTGGAGCTTGTCGGAAACTGCTGCTGCTGCTGCTGCTGCTGTTGTTGTTGCGTAGGCTTCCCTTGACCTTGACTGGGCGCAGACCAGCTCAAATCGACAAGATCGTCCATTGTGAAGGTGTGGAGGTCGCTGGCAAACCTCACTGCCGCATTGAGAGAGTCGGGAATGAATGTATGGCCAAGGTAGCCCTCATGGACACCCGACGCAACTGGACTTCCTGTGTTTCTTGAGTTGAAACCTGGTCAAATCGGCGGGCCGCCCGACGCCCAGTCCAGGGTTTGTTGCGTGAGGTTGAATGTGGGGCACCTCAACCCTGGACCACGCGATCTCGAGTCACCAGCCACGCGGGGCAATCCTACGTAGCACAGCCACAAGGGTACCAAATGTGGCGTTGGCTAGACGTTGATTCTAGGTTCTTGACTATTCGCAAAAGGGAAGCCGGCTTACTCAACAACCATAAAAACAGACAGGTTATGCGACATGCTAGTTGTTTCCACATCGTACACTACAGTTATACAACCCAAGCTACTTTCGCCGGTCTTGTGGATTGATTGTCATTGTTGGCTCGGCATCGCTCGCGAAGCGAAATCCTTCCGTGTTCTTCCACCGCTAGTGTGGTAACCACCAAGAAAAGTGCTTGTTTAAATTATGCTACAAATGAGTACTATGTACGTAGCGCATGTCCGTTAAGGACCCTCGTACGTGTCTTGCATTGACAGGAAGCTTGACGAACGTGCTCTGCATTGAAAAAAAGGAGGAAGCTTCAATGTCAAAGATGTGCGAAGAACATCTAGATTGTATACATTTGCCCCGCTCCATCCCTATTGCAAGGTGAGAGCATCATTAATTGGCCAAGGCCTGCACATAGCGATTATCAGGAGGCAAAGACATTGGTCTCGAGAAGCCCAGTGTTTCACGAAACAAATTTCTAGAGCGCGCATGATGTTTCATGGGGGACCGGGAAATCGCTGGGCTTGCCGAACGAATATTCCAGGTCGGAGGCACGGAGTGAAACGGTTTTAGAGGACGAAGTACCAAAGTGGTTTCTCCAGAACCGAGGGGGATGTCGGGTTGGCTTCCATCAGCCATTCGCTCCTGGCATTCTTCTTTCCGTTCTCTTGTTTCTTCCATTTTCTTCCTTTTCTTTTCCTTTTTTTGCTCCAAGTGGCGGCCTGGTTGGGTTGCCCGCTATCAGTCGCTCATTCTCCTTCTCATCAATACCTGTACTCGCGCTCAGACGCCCCGTTTGTCCCCCTACTGTAGTGTAGATATTCACGTGGAGGTCCCGAGTTTTGGAATATCCTCGGCATCGAAATGTTTTGATCGCTGCCAGCATCAGGGGGACTCGGCGCGATTGAGGGATTTGAAAGATCTGAGCGGATTCCGAAAATTCGGAGGGATCAAGGTCGTCCAAACTTTCCCAAATACGGATCGGCTCAGCATCCGATTCTCCCTCATGGCTAAATGCGGGGACAGGCCAGCCTTGGACCCCCCGCCTCAGTCGAGAAGTTTTTTTCTGGACTGAAAAATGTGCCGAGATCAAATCTTCTTATGTTTTACCAGTGCCAAGAGATGACTTCATTTGACATTTTTCGTCTTCGACAATCGATGCGTCTCCCGAAAGCATATCTGGTCTTGGCTCTGCATATCGCGCGCCGGTGGGTTTCCCCTTTTCCATGTCCGGTGGATGGATCGAGAAGTTGGTGGACACGGCACGTCAGGAGCGTGGCGGCGATGCCCGTCAATTTGTGGTGATCCGCATTCCAACCCTATGATTGGTCAAAGAAGAATCTGGGGGTGATCCAACCCGGAAACTTGTTAGCGCAGACCAACCACTGGCCCCCAAACTGTTTCAGAGTTTGGCCCTTCGAATTTTACCTCATCAACTCTTCAACGGTCTGGCGCGCGCCACTGAGGTCACACGTCGCCGCCCGCCCCTCATTTGCACAGATGTATCAAGGAGGCGTCGAGTTACAGGAGACACAGTACGGAATACATAAAGTCTGTCGTGTTCTGTTAACAACTCGGTCACCGCTTTTCATCCCTTCTGGAAGCTGCTTCCTCTGGACGTCTCTCCCTCGGAAGCGCCGAGAGGGGCTGGCGTGAGTTTGCTAGCCACGAGCGCTTGTAACCCAAGGCTGCGTTCAACAGCAGACGTTGGTCGCATGGTGATAGTGTACACAACACCACAGTGAAGTGAATGGAAAATGAAATGCGGATGCTCGGTGTGTGTGGAGCGTTTTGCCCATCTTTTGAAATGATCAAATCATCGCCGTCCCACGTTGAGATGAACCCAACTGCACGAGCGGGCGGGCGCACATCATTTAGGTTTTTCTCGGTATCTGTGTCCAGTGACTCGTGGGCATTCATGCCCATCCACAGGGATCGCCCTCATTCTTCGAACCTGGGCGCAAGCGCCAGGGCTCATTCCCTCGGGAAACCGGCTCTTCGACTGGTGTTGTTCCTGCATTAGCCCCGGGCCACTCCCTGGCAGACCCCCCTTAATCGAGAGGCCAAGTCTCGTCTGACCTAACCAGCCAACCAAACCCCTGACATTCCCAGCTGAGGTGCTGCTTCAGGAAAGAGCGTCCTGTCGGATCCCTGCAAAGGGGGGGTTGTTTCCCCTGGGCTGCCCTTGCCCGTTTTGCAGAATGCGACGGCAGAAGGCAGAGGGGCACTGCAAGAATTCCATAGGGCGCCGAGCTTTTGGGTGGTTATCTTTATGTGGAGGTCACACTCCTTCCCTCCCGCTGCGTCCCTTCTCTTCGTCTCGTCGCCGTTTGTGCCTCGTCCCCTTACCTGCGACCGTCACCCTTCTTCTTCCGGCTCCCTGAGTCTTCTCAATCCCGTAGCACTCTTTTCGCGGGTTTTATGATTTCCCAGCCTCAGGGCCCACGTTCCTTACTTTTCGGCGACGAAGACGAGTTCCCACACCATTCATTCGTTTCGACTCACTCTCTATATCACGTTGTTGACCGCCACTTTCGTTCCTGAGTTCACTCGAACAGTATCACTTGACGACGACGCCACCCTGCCGTGACCACAGCATTTTCTGCTTTGTGACGAGCAGAAAAGGGAAATTCTCAACGGGTTGAGAGGGGCAGACAAAAGCTGAGCTTTGGTGAGCGTGCGAACCGTCGACAGAGCTTCAGCCAAGATAGCAAGAGCGGCTCCCGGCGTCACAGGTTGAATAGCCTTGTGAACCAACCCTCCGTGAACTGTCTGTCATCCGTTGGTCGGGTTTCCAGGTCTTTGTGGTGCCCGACAATTTACACTCGCCTCGTCGGGTCAGACTGGTACGTTGTTGAGTCTGGGAAACTGAATAATGAGAGAGAACTACTTCACCTACCCTCCTCCCAAATTCTCTCAAGAGCACGCCTACCTACCTACCTGCCTTTGAGTCTCAAGACTTGGGCCTCTTTCCATCCGAGGTCAACAAAACAGTCACAGTTCACATTCAGTTGCCCTGCCCCGTGACCCCCCAAGGCAGGAGTATAAATCGATGGTGGCCTCGCCGGTAAGGCTAACTTTCCCACCTTCCTACCATTAGAATTCCGCTTGGAAATTCCGCCTTCACACAAAACAAAACAAAACAACACAACACACCCTCTCGGATCGACGATTTTTCGTACAGCGCCGAGAATTCACCCACATTCAACCGCCATTTCCAACTCTAAACCCAAACTTGAACGCCGAGACTTGACTGCGGATCCGCATCCGGCAACATGAAAACCTCCACTTCTCTCGCGATCCTCGCATCGCTGAGCGGTGTTTCCGCCTTTTGGCGCATGGAATGCCGTGGCCGTGCCGGCCTAGCCCGGATTGACCCGCTCATGAACCCCGGCGGCCCTGCGCAGCATGCCCACGCGATTCATGGATCTTCAGGTAAGTCGCATAGATTCACTGGAAAACATAGTCCGGGGTTGCGCGACTTGCGTTGCTCTCCATTCCAGCGACTTATCCAAGGAAAAAAAAAATACTGACATCGATTGCCCACCCCGCTAGCCTTCAGCGCCACCTCGTCCTACGACGACCTCCGCAATGGAGAGTGCACTTCCTGCGCCGTTACTGAGGACATGTCCGCCTACTGGGCTCCTGGTGCTTACTTCAGGCACGCCAATGGCACCTACGAGGAGGTCAACCAAGTCGGCGGCATGCTTGCGTGAGTATTCACATTCTTTTTGTTCTCTGGACTTGACAGAACGCTGACATTCATCAGCTACTACTTCTTGAACCCCGATATGAAGGACCCCAACAAGCCCATCAAGGCTTTCCCTAACAACTTCCGCATGATTGCGGGGGATAGCACTCGTCGCAACTACACGATTGATGGGCTTGACGTTCATCAACCCGACCCCGCCAAATCCGACTGGGGTAAGGACCATGAGACTACCCAGGTCGATCTGGCCCAGCGTGCCCTTGGCTTCAACTGCCTTAACTACCACGGCAATGCCGAGCCCACCCTGTGGCGCCATTATCTCCCCGACAAGGCTTTCCTTGACGCCAACTGCCTTGATGGTGTCCGCTTCGAGCTTGCGTTCCCTTCGTGCTGGAACGGCCGGGACATCACTTCGGACAACTTCAAGTCTCACGTCGCCTACCCGGACACAGTTATTAATGGAAACTGCCCCGAGGGCTTCGATGTAAAGCTGCCTGGTCTGATGTACGAGACCATCTACGACACTGCCGCCTTCAAGGGTATCCCAGGCGAGTTTGTTATGGCGAACGGTGATGTCGAGGGTACGTGAAATCACTTTCTGTGTTGACCCAAATTCATTCACTTGCTAATTCTCATCATCTAGGCTTTGGCTACCATGGTGACTTCATTAGCGGTTGGAAGGAGGAGTTCCTTCAGGCCGCTGTTGAACAGTGCACCAACCTCAGTGGCAGGATTGAGGACTGCTCTCTTTTCACCATCCGTAGCGAGGACGAGCAGAGGCAGTGCAAGCTTACCAGCCCTCCCCTGATCATCGAGAAGCTTCTTGGCTTCATCGGTGACATCCTCCCCGGTGGTGTTGAGATCTCACGTGGCCCTGGTCCTGCGATCCCGAAGCCCCATGGGGCTCCTGCGCCCATCCCGCTGCCGGCCGTCAGCTCCGTTGTCCCGGGTCTTAACGTCCTGCCCGGTGGCGCGTTTGCCGAGAAGTCGACCTCGGAGGTTGCGCCGACCCCCAGCTCCACGTCCACCACCTCGACTTCGACTTCGACGTCGACTTCGACCACCCCTTCGACCACGTCTACCCCGGTCCCGTCGGACCCTCCCGTTCCCAAGGGGTACTCGCTTGTCCGGACCGACTATGTCACCAAGGGCAACGTGGTCAGCAAGATCGTCGTCATTGAGACGGTCAAGTATGTGATGGCGGAGGCTACTGAGACCGTCACCGTCACGGCCACCCGTGGCACCGACAAGGCTCGCCGTGAGGTGCACCACATGCACCAGCACCAGCATCGCCATCACCATGGTGCGCACTAAGTGCAAGGCTCGCACTCGACTTCCACCAGGCCCTTTCTTCGGCTGCCTAGTGTGGCCCGTCCTCCTTTGAGGATATGATTCGTTGCACATATGGATGGAGCTTATGGCCATGTTTTTCCGTTTCTTCTTCGGGGCCGATTTTACTTCTTTGCTATTGACGTTGCGTTTCCAAAACCAAGATCCCGGGGGGTGAGAGGTTGATGGTCCGGAAAAGGGAAGGATGGGGAGAGACGGTGGACTCAAGTCTACTCGCCAGTTTCGGCGGCGTAGGTTAAATAGGCCTTCCGCATTGATTGAATGGACCAGGGATTCTTCGGTTTTTATTTTTTTAACAATTTCTCTCCAATTGCATTAAAGGCAATGCATTGACTGCTTGCCCGTCTGCGCGTTATGGAAGGATGTGCCGGTGTTCCGGGGTTTGCACTTGGGAGTGAATGTCAAGATACCACCTCTACTCTACCTCGGGCCCTGCAATTCCCGATCTCCGTCTTTGTTTGTGACATTCTTGTGCCAGTGAATCCAACCGTATGGAATTTAGTAGCTGAAAGAATGAGTGTTGAAAGCTAATGTTAAGCCAGTGCCTCAATAGCATTGTGCTCGGGGCCGGAAAACCTCTTGCTAATTTTCCCTTGACGATTAAAATAATTGAGTGTGCGTTCTCACGCTCCTTCCCTATTCTTGAAAAAGGATTCGGACGCAATTAATGTCATTGGTACTTGTGATCAGCAATTATATTGACGTGAAGTTCTTCCCGAAGCTTGGCCGGCTGGCGACAACTGGCTGCTGCCTGGCATCCTGCATGTGCCCCTCAACACCAACAACACGCATCTCGGCTGATCCCAATTGTATGTGCGACTTGCGGCCCGACCCCTCATATTGACTCCTTGCGTCCCTCAGTATACATTGCGGTCAATATACATTCTCATTCACCTTCCACTCTCTCACGCGGTTCTCAACCATTTTTCTTCGCTAACTGACGCCGCGCTGTCTCTATCGACCTAACCTCCCTAAAGCCTCACTCCCCATCCGCCCAACATGCCCCCCCTCCCACCACAAGCCCTCCCGCGGCTCATAACCTACTACCAAACCCACCACACCGCTTCCTCCGGCGACCCCATCTCCGTCCTCCCCCTGCTCCAACAACCAGATTGCTACCTCACCCATGTCATCCTCGCCGCCATCCACATCAACGAGGACCCGTCGGGACTGACCCTCAACGATCACTCGCCTTCGCACCCGCGGTTTGAGACGCTTTGGGCGGAGATGCGGGTGATGCAGGCTAGTGGGGTTAGGGTGTTGGGGATGTTGGGGGGTGCGGCGAAGGGGAGTTTTGAGAGGTTGGATATTACTACTACTACTACTGGGACTGGGACTGGGGCTGAGGCTGCCGGGGATGGGGTTGATGAGAGGTTTGAGCGGTACTATGGTCCGTTGAGGGACCTGGTGCGTGAGCACGCGCTGGACGGGTTAGATCTGGATGTGGAGGAGCCGATGTCGCTGGAGGGGATCATTCGGTTGATTGATCGGCTGCGGGCGGATTTTGGGCCTAGTTTCCTGATCACGCTGGCGCCCGTGGCGGCGGCCATGTTGGATGCGGAGCGGAACCTGAGCGGGTTTGATTACGAGGCGTTGGAGGTGATGCGGGGACGGGAGATTGCGTGGTATAACACGCAGTTCTACTGTGGTTGGGGCGACTGCAGCAACCCGGCCATGTACGAGATGATGTTGGCCAAGGGGTGGCCGGCGGAGAAGATTGTGGTGGGGTTGGTGACGAACCCGAAGAATGGGCACGGCTGGGTGCCGTGGAACATGCTGGCTTCGGTGTTGCCCGTGTTGGTTGGCAGACACCCGCGGTTTGGGGGGGTGATGGGGTGGGAGTACTTTAACAGTTTACCGGGCGAGGAGTCGAGGCCGTGGGAATGGTATGATATTACTAACAACACACTCACTTGAGCCGAAAGGAAAGGAAAAGACCGGGGGCTAACATTATGGTTATAATAGGGCGCAAGTAATGTCTACGTTGTTGCGAGGTCGTCGGACAGCGGTGGAGGGTGGTGCGACGGTCGAACAAAGCGTGCGAGAGGAAACAGAACGGCGCGAGGCAACACGAGAGGTCGATCCTGATGATGAGAAGGGAGAGGGTGTGGTACCGGTGCCAAACGAGTTTGAGTATCACTCCGACGGAGGACAGTAGAGTAGGTGGTGTCATGCCTATCCGTGATGACCGAAACTGTTCAAGAGGGTGAGTAAAAATGTCTTTCCTAACCTGTGGTTCTCCCAGAAGATTCCAACGGCTAGCCACCATCCATCATCATCTTTGTTTGTGCCTCTCGATCCTGAATTCTCAAAGCGATTATCCCGATCGAACGGCCCGAGAGCCAGGGCAATGTTAGGCCGTACCCTTATCAACAATTTGCTTACGAATGAAGTCATCAACGGTTCCCCAGGCCGATCTATGAGGCAATATCATCAATACGATCGTGACACTGTTCCCTCGTTGCCCGCGAACGGAGTTGACCCCCGAGGGTAAGCATTGCTCTTGAATCAGTCAACAGTGTCGATGGCTTCACGAGACGACTACACTACTGGGGCGACTTGTTACCCCTGTTCCTTCCACCATGTGGCGAGCAAGGGATATGCTGTCGAGAATTGTTTCTCGAAGCCCAGAAGCTTCGTCTATGACGTTGCTCTGTGATGTCAACCGATGGACGTGGCCTTCGTCCCAACTGTGGTCGCATTCATTGTCGAGATCGCAAGTTTGCAACAGTGAAATAGAAATCTAAAACCACAGGCCGCCAAAAGCCCTACGTCACATAGAATGATAAAATGTGGTCCGGCAGAGTCAGACTGCACCGGAGAAAGACGAGGAGAAGGCCCAATAGCCGAATCGAAAGCTTTCCAGTAACCTTCAAGGCCGCCTACTAAGCTACCAGTGGCTACGTAAGAGGTTCGCCGGCCCACTGAGGCGCGTGCAAAAGAATGGAAAGGGATGACGGTTGCCGAGACTTTTGAAAACGCCAACGTCGTGGCCATTGTCATGCATGGGTTAGGAGAGCGTGAATGCATAGAGGCGATGCTGGAAACACTCAGATGCGAACCATTCTCCTCAAGACTCTTCTGGTTTCCATTCGTTTAGATTGCACATTATCAGACATGCGGCTAGACAACCGATTACCACGCTCAACCTACAATCTATGGGAAGGGGATGATGTCAGAACCTCTAGAAATGTTTGGTGAAACCATCTCATCTCTTGTGGTGTTTCGGCTGGGTTCCACTTCCCATGGGGAGACCGGTCTGGAATCCAAGCTAGTTTGCTGGGAGGTTGGCGAGGCGAGCTAGAGCCTAGGACCACGATGACTCCCTCTAACCTTGAAGCCGGAGACCGATGAAAACGGAAAACCGAAATGGGGCTGGAACGTAATGTAAGGCAGGCGCGGGGGGGGGGGTCGGTGGACGTGGTTCTCGAACCTCCTGCTCCTGCAACCAAGGAAGGGGAAAATCTGGAAATCTGGAACTTGGAAATGGCATCTGGGAAAAGTGGTTCTTTCCTTCAATTTCTCTCGTTCTCTGTGGATTGGTGTGAGGCAGGGGGGGGCACGAGCAGGGGTTGTGCAGGTGGTTGCAAGCAGTGTGACGTCACAGGGTCTCGCCATTCGCTGCATGGGGTGGACGACCCAGAACAACATCATCTTCACTCCTTCCTTGAAAGCTCAAACATACGATTCTGACCTCACAGCTGCTCCGGGGGAAATTGCGAACGGCCGCAACGGTCCCCGTTTTGACTGAGGGAATCGAAAATTTTACTGGAGTCTCCTGATTTTTCTTTGTGGTTTCTCGTGTTTTGTACACTACTGTAGTTCTCCAACGCTACCCATTCTTTAAATCATTGTGCGTCTGACTTTTCGATCGCGGTCCTTCGTTTCGGGGCAGGCAGACTCCTCAAGCTATTGCGCCATGGGCCCCCTGTCCGGCCATGGAAGAGCGGCAGGATGGGAATTTCTCATTGCCGCATGTCGGAATAGCGTCAATTGGCTCAACAATGCCATGGGCTCGGCTGCACGAGTCCCTGCCGACCCGCCGGCCTGACCTGGCCAAGTTTTCTCGCGGCTGCCCCCTCCTCCGACTCATCTCACTAGCCCCCTTTAGTAACCATTGGTTCGCGTTCCTGCACGTAGGCGAACTCGGAGCGGGCCCCCGGCATCGTGAAGGAAGACAAAATTGAGATGGCGCCGAATTTGAAGACGGTACGACGACGACGGGTGCCGGGGGGGCACAAAAACGGCCGGTGTTTACCGGCAGCTTCTTCCGAGTTGAACGAGGGTTGAAATTGTACCTGTACCTGGGGTAGGACGGACCCAGGTACGCCAGGGCCTCACGGCCGTCTGCATGCAAGGCGGTTTGGCCACTGACATCATGGTAAGGCGCCTATTCAGGCGTCATCTGGCATAGTTTACTGGCCACTCTGCCCGGCTCCGCGGTCTTCCGGATGCACCCAAAGGACTGTCTTTGTTCCTGTACCTTCGGTGCTTTGAATATGGACGTCTATCCAGTACGGAATTTGGCCCACGGTGGATCCTTCTGACGAAACCAAAGCTTTTAACGTTTAGGGCGCTTCCCCGTTTCTACCCTGTCAACCTGTTAAGAGCTGAAAACGAGTCGTGGAACTGGCCGAAATATGTTGCCTGCGGGCGAAGCTGAACACCGCCCCAGGGCTGGCACTGGCGTCACTCTTCGCCTCTGTTTTCTGACAGCAGCCTTGACGCTTTGACTCGACGGGAAGCTGACACAACGGGCTCGTGGGGAGCACACGGCCGGCAAGCAATGGCGCTGACCTCACAGTCCAATTCTTTCGAGGGGATCAGCAGGGTCTTGCCCTTTTGGTCGGCCGCTCGACACGCCGTTTTGTGACTCTGTGCCGTCACGAGCGACGGTCGTGATGCATGCACCTCCACCCCGTGCTTGAACCGGACCGTGGGCCTAGCGGACAAGATACTGTGCTGTGTACCATAGTAAGCCCGACAAGCCGACCTCGCAAAGGAAACAGCCCCGGGGATCGCCGGAAGCAGCTGTTAAACGAATGCTCGTGGGACAACAAACGACCAGGACAAATACTAGAAACAGGCACAGAGATGAGTCTCTGCGGTCATTGCTTATGCAGGGCAAAGCCCGGTGGCGAAAGCAGGGCCTCTGTACACTATGTACACGTACTGTGCGAGCACCAGCTCCGCGAGGCTCGCAGGCCCAACAAGGTACATGTATCTCGTTACTGGAGACCGACGGTTTGTCAGGCCACTCGTCAGAGGGGTACAGAAAACGGCTGATCTGGGTTGAGGGGCATTCTTAGGCCGCCGATCTAACCATGTTCCGGAAACGTTGCAGCAAAGGATGGGTGGTAACGCTAACGCAGACTCGCATCGTCATGGTTCTGATGGGGGATTTGTGCGGTTCTCGACCGGCAACTGGACACTCGCACACTTTGACGAGGGCTTCGGCGAGCACTCTGCATGTTGTCCCTCTGCGAGATTGGGCCTCTGGGTGTCCGATATGCAGATCTTACCGTGACGGCAGCACACGGATGGTAACAAGGGTCCCCTCCTTTTCGGAGGACCCTTTCTCTTCTCTCAGAGCTCCCAAGACGTTCCGATTTCTCCGACCTACACGAGTAGTGCAGAGGATTAGGTCTTCTCGGTCTTCAAGCCACCCGTTTCGCTCACACCACAACACCCCACGGGCCGCCCACCTGTTTCGATCACCCCGCCCCCCTGTGGAGAGTGATCGACCACCTCGTTCTCCATTGGACCCATCGACTTATTTTGCCTTGCGACAGAAAACTCCCCGGGCCCTGCTTGAGTGCTAGGGCGTTCTTCCGTTTATAAAGCTTTGCTCTCCCCTCCTTTTTTCTCTCACTCCCGATTCTGATCCTCAGCCTACTGTTTTCTACATCCCATCAAGGCAAATTCCAATTACAAATATCAAGTCACCCACCTCAATATCAACAACCGTAATCACAACTCTTAACAATAACTGGTTAGTTCCGTAGCACCACACCACATCGTACTATCTCTCTTACAGTCTTTCTTACCGTTTTACTGTCCAGTGGGGTCTACTTTCGGTCCATCTCATCAGCCTCTTCATCACCACACAACTTAAATCAAACCTATTTCATCTCTTCTTTCCCACCTTAGCTACATCAACCAGAATTCACAACTCGTCATGTCGACCGCCCAAAGGACATTCGCCGCGCTACCGCACTCTCCACCCGCGCCCACAGACATTGGAGCGTACGCCCGTTCTATGCACCAGCACACCAAGCGGCAGATGGAGTCCATCCCACAGACGTCGCCGAGGAGCAGCAGTACCGGTAGCGGCGACAGCGTCGGGAATTCGAGTGGTGCTCAACACCATCACCATAGTAGCAGCAGCAGTGGCAGTACCGGCCATGCGAGCAGCCGCAGCACCCACCGCGCGCCTTCACCGACGGGGTTGCCTGATGGCGTCATCGGCCGGAGTAGTCGGGACTCGAGTCAGTATAGTTACCGGACTTGAGGAGAGAGAGGCTGTGGCGTGTTTGAAGGAGAAGTAAAGGTGACGGCAGCAACGGCAACATTAAGCAGCTGCTCATTTACGTTTTGATTCTCGAGCGGGATGGATGAATCTCAGCTACGAACCCTTCCCATCTCCGCTCCTTTTCCCCGGAGCAGCATTCGCTACACTCCTGAAGTAAGTCGAGATCGGGAGGGGCAAAAACACGGCATCACACACGCATCATCAAAGCAAAGCAACAAAGAATTGACGCGGCCGAAATTGGGCGGACCGGACAGTAACAGAAAAGGTTCCGGTCTAGGGAGAAGTAAGGAAAAATGGTCGTCGGGAACATGGCCTAGGAAAAGGCCGAGCTGGTCCAAGAGGAACGGACGGTTTAACGGCAACAACACGAAAAGGCGACACCCTGAACGGGAATTAACGAGACACACGACATGATAACTGCACTACTACTTCATGATGAGGGGGATGGAGGATGACCTTGATGGACATATGCCATGAGGGATAACACCAAAGCAAAGCAAGTGTTTGCCACTTGGGGTTTTGTTGGCGGTGTAGCTGACCTACTTCACTTCATCTTCACTCTATTTTGGATTTATTCATTGGCAATCGCTTTATTTTTTATTTTTATTTTTCATCTGCGTGGTTGGGTATTTCGTGGTTTGATGGGTCTTTCGCGAGCATGGCGTTGATGGAAGATGGCATAGGGATAGCATAGGCAACATATAGGGTTTGAGGGGTTTACTCTGTTCATTTTTCGCCGCCGCGCCATGAATATATATGCGGCCTTTCTTACATATTATGCGTTGCTGAGTACCTTGGGAATATTTGTGACTTGGTATATGTGAAAGTGTATGTGTTCAAGCAATTAACCTCTCGGACTTGATCATTGTCTTCTACGTCTGACCAGAAAGAATTCACGCCATAAACTCGCATATGTTTGCTGGTGTGCTGGAATGATGATATCTTGATCGTCGTTGTCATCTCTACTCGTAGATCCCCACGCCGAGACACCCTCTCAAACGAGGGGCTGCTTCTTCTTGATGCCGAGCAACGCCGCATGGTCCTTTTTCTTTTTGACCTGCCGCTTAAAGCTCGGAGGTGGTGGTAACGCGTCCGGCGTGGCCGACGAGGATGGAGGCTTTGAATCCGAGTTCGAAGACCCTCCCGAGTTAGCCCCACCAGATGATGCCGTGACCCCATTCCCATTCACCACGCCCAGTTTCAACCTACTACTCCCTCCATTTTGTCCATTCTGTCCCTCTTGCCCCTCTTTCACCCCCTCATCCTCCCCCTCCTCCACAATCTCCTCCAAAGTCTCCTGCCTCCTAACAAAAGCCGCAAACGCCCTCCTCGCAGCCTCCGCATCCTCCTCCTCCTGCCTCCTCCTCTCCTCCTCCTCAGGCCTCACCACCCCAGCGACCACCGCATCCAACACCTCCCCCCCACTCTCCCTCTGCGCCTTCGCCAACCTCGCATTCCGACTCCGAATCTCATCCAACGCATCCGCCACCGCCATCTCCCTCTTCGCATCCTCCGTCTTGGCCTCCAACTCCGCCATCGCATTCCTCTCTTCCGCCCCGCCGCCCTCCCCATCCTCCGCCATCTCCCTCTCCAACCGATCCAGCCTCTGCTCATCCGTCTCCTCCGCCTCCCCACCATCATCCAACCCGCGCTTCCACGGATCCGTATTGCGCTTCGCGCCCCGCTCCATCACGTAATCCTGATTCTTCGGATCGGTGCGGAATACAATCTCGGCGGAACACCGCGTGCAGCGGATGTAGAAGCGGTACAGCTGGATGCCGAGGTAGCGTTCGCCCTGGGGTGTTTCTTTGCGGGCGTTGAATTTGCGGCCGCGGTACATGTATTCGCCGCAGGCGACGCAGCGCAGGGAGAAGGGGGCCATGAGGCGGACGGTTTGGACTTTGGGGGCGAGGGCGTCGGTTTTGGGTTTGCGGGAGCGTCCGACTAGGGAGGGGTCGAAGTCGGGGGGGTAGTATTTCCTGGGAGAAAATAAGGTTAGTTACCCGGTTTATTGGTGGGGCATAGGACGGGGCATGGGGGTTGGGACGTACGTGAGGACTTTGCGTTCGGACATGTTGGCGGTTTGAGTTTGGGGTTCGAGGTTAAGGGTTGATTGCTGGAGAGATCGCTCGAATGTCGAGTTGAATGAAAGCGGTTTAATAGGTTGTGTTGTGTTGGCGGTGGGTCTGTTCACAAAATGCGCGCGACTTCGGCGTTGGCGCAAAGATGGTTGTTGATGTTTGGTGATGGGAAAGTAGAAAAGATGGAGGTCGAGAGGCAAGTCGCAGTTGTTGACGCCACCTGAAGGGATGTAGGGTTAGGGTTATAATCGAACACCTGAGAGTGCTTACATACATAACCCTAACCCGTGGCTTCCCCCCTATCGGGGTTCCCACGAGCATGACAGTTATCTGGCGCTCAGAGGCGGCATCCAAGAGAAAGCCGCTGTGAAAAACCTTGGTTGAAACGTTTTGTATCAAGTATTGCGGTATCTTGTAAAGTTTTAGCTAATATCGTGGTATTTGTCGCAGTACGCTTGTGTTTTTGAGCCTGATCGTCACCCAAACGCAAGTTTTGGTCCAAGGCGCCAGGTTATGGGGTTTATCGGGGTTCATCACGTATAACCCTAACCCGTCACATTTAAGGTTAATTACACCATACCCCTGGGGCATATACGCTTTGCGTTGATCACTGAGAATTGCCGATATGATAGGTGGTCGTTAGTGTGCAGTAAATCCATCTCTTCAGATATTGAGATGACTTGTCTGGTAGTCGGCTGGCTAGTCCTAAGGCTGAGGCCGCGAGGTAAGAAGCCCACTTCCAAGTTACATCATGCCTTCCCGCAACACCCCCCATCTTCCTAAGACTATCAACGGGCATCTCCCGAACCCGACTTAGTAACCAACTACTGCTGCTCCTGAATCCCCACCTCCAACATCTCCGCCAACAAATCCCACTTCCCCGCAGCCTCCTCCTTACTCGCCCTGGCCACACTCCTCAACCCACTCGCCACAAACCTCAAATGCCGTTCAAAATCCCCCTCTATCTCCCTCAACACTGTCGCATACGGCTTCCCATCACCCCCCGCCTTCCCCTTCCTCATCATCCACTCCCCCAGTCCACTCCCTTCCTCTTCTTCCTCATCCTCCCCGTCGTCGTCATCATCATCACCGTCATTGTAAGATTCGTCTTCCCCACCGCCATCAACGCCTAACCTCCTCCTCTTCGCTCTCCGCATCCCGCTACCCCTCGTAGCGACAGACGACATGGATGCCCTCCCATAAAACGAGAGTCGGGATACTTCCATCTCGTCGTCGTCAACTTTGGCGTTTTCCGCGCGCTGGGCGTCTTCGAGACGGATGGCGAGGTCGAAGATGTCGAGCACGCCGTCACGGATGGGTTTGAGTTTGGGGGTGAGGCAGGATTCGTCGGCCACGCGGCCGACAAAGGTGGCGTGGGCGCCGATCATGTCGTCGACGCTGAGGGTGATTTTGGGGGGGTTGGTATTGGTGTTGGTGGGGGTGTCTGTGGTGGTGTCGGTGGTGCTGTATAGTTTTGTACGTAGCTTAGCGATGTTGGGCGCGAGAACTAGCGTGGTAAGGTAGGTGGTAATGGTGTTGGTGAACCAGAGGAGTTTGGCGCGGAGGAGGTAGTAGCGCTCCATGCCCTGACGCTGTCGATGACGAGAGGCGAGTTGTAGGGGTCGTTGGAGTAAAGAGAGGGCGCGGCGAGCCTGGAACTGAAACGTAAACAAGGCTTGATAGCCCTGGATGGCCTCTTCCGGGATGACGATCTGCACCGGCCAGCTCAGGCGGTAGTGGAGGAGGATAGCGGGGAGGCTGTGGCGGACAGACGAGCGCGAGGCCATGGCGCCATGGGTGGTGCTCCGTGGATCGATGTCGGCAGAGAGCCGGTGGCTATCAACGCAGGGCGCAAAGGCTTCCTGGGCGAGCTCGGTCAGCGTGAACCGGTCGCGCCAGCTGCTGCTGAAGCTGTCTAGATGCCGAAAGATAGATGTGGCGAAGCGGCTCGACCTTGCACCGTCCGACATTAAGTAAAGGTGTTGCAGGTCGGTCAAACTCTGTGAAAGCCCGTAAGAGCTGAAGAGAAGCTCGCGGAGGGTGGCTGCCGCGGTGTGGTGCTTGCTCTCGAACCATCCTTGAAAAGCGGCAGCGAATAGCTCACTAAACGGGGCAAGCTCGAGCTCATCGGAGCAAACCGTCGCAAAGTCCATCGGAGGCTCGATAGTGTCTCGGTACTGTTGAGTTGACGCGTGCTGCTTCATGTGCTTGAGCACAACGATACTCTTCCCCGCTGTAAAAATGCGTTGGATGGACGGGTTCAGGAAGCGAGGCGCGTGGAGGTTGCCCTCGGAAGTGCGCAGCAGCTTAAACTGGCCTCGCCAGATCCGGGGCAGCGGGAGTTTTGTCGGCGACTCGGAGACGAAGAACGTCCGGTCACCGGGGAGTATCCTCCCTTCTTCGATCCACAACCGGATCGGCTTGAGGTAGACCTGAAAGCAGTCAAAGAATATCGTCCCGAGGAGTCGATACGTCGGTCGGTTGCCCTGTACTTGGGCTATCCCCACGGCATCGTAAAGAAGCTCCAGGTACCGGAAGGCATGGGGGTTCCGCTCCTCGCGTATTTGACGCACGATATCGGCCAGCGCATACAGAGGGGCCAATGTGGGATTAAGCTCGCTGAGCACCCCAATGAGGCTGATGACAACGTCTTTCTGGACCCCAACAAGTCGATTTTGGATTGCGGATAGCTCAGTGTCCAAGGAGAGTATTGCTCTCTGGATACAATCTTGAAAAACCTGTAGCAGCGGCACCTGTTCCTTGGTCTTGACGAAGGCTCGAAGCGGGGCGAGTTTTCGACCACACTCAGAGAACGCTGTGGTGAGCGCCTTGTAGGAATCCCAAGAGATCCCTGGAAGCTGATATTTGGTGACGAGATTGCATTTGGAATCGAACAGGCTCGTTTCCAGCCCTGCTAACATAAAGAGGGCCTCTCGGAGCAGTTGGAGTGTGGTGATGGAGATCTTTTTCGGTCGCCCATCCCCACCAACGGCAGAAGCATGTCTCCAAGCCTGAGCATCTTTGATCTTGTTTAGTAGCGCCTCACCCTCGTGAGACTCAGTCGCCATGTCCAGCACGATGCGTTGGCTCCGATCCCCCACCGAAGAGGCAGTGGTGAGGGAGTCGGCCGACGCGTCCGACCGCCCATCCACCTCATCCTCATCACTCGATCCTGGGGAATAGTCGACAAACCGCCAAATGTCCCGCTCCTGCTTCCACCCGTCCTCGCGGGCAACATCGCGCCAGGTCAGCGGCGGTGGGGCATCCTCCTCCGGTGCAATCAGGGCGTCTAAGTCGCTCAGCTTCGAGTTGAGCGCCGGCTGGTCGGCGAGTTCGAGCAGGAGGTGCAAGACTTCTGGCGTGTACTGGTTGCGGTGAGGTTCCAGGGCGGCTAGTCTCGTACGGAGGGCTTCTGCGAGGCCATCTCGGCCGACGACCGAGAAGCGCTCTTCAAGTCCGCTCAAGCGCTCGGCTACCTCGAATTGGTTGGTGCGAGGGAAGTTGTTGTTGCGCAAAGTGCGAAAGGCAGCCTCACGTCGAGGCCCTCGCTTTTCATGTTGAGTCTGATTTATGTGAGTTACTTGCTACTTGAGCCACGGAAAGGGCATAGCAAAAATCAGATTGCACATACATTCGAGCTGGAACCACTAACAGCCGCGAGAAGGTCATCCGTCAAGGCCCCCAGTTCTGCGAGAAATGCCATTGTTTTAAGGTTTTTGAGCCGAAGCTGGGCATTCTGCTGGTTGTGTACCCTGCATGGAAGTTGCAGTCTCAGCGCAGAACCCACTTTACGCGGTTACAACACTGGGCGCGTTGCACCGGGTTGACGCGTCAGGATACCAACGCCTGGTGACAAAGTCAGGATTTTGAGTGGTACCAACGAATTGAGACCCTAAGAAGATGCCGGATGTTTTCAAGCCGTTTCAGGGTTGTAAAAATTCGATGAGTTAGCTAACGGTGTGTGTTCCGATTTGTTTGAGTTGTGAGAGCTCTGGACCGTCGTGCCGAGTGGAACCGTTAGCTGGGCACGCACGGGCCAACGGCTTCAAGGCTTAGCGGTCTTGGCATATCAGATGACATCAAGCCCCCTATTCGAAATTTTGGTTGTGCTGAGCGCATGAAGCAGTTGATTGGCACAAGAACCAAGGCAACACGCAACCTGCTCTAGGAGCGTCGAAGAACAGACGAAGCACGAATCAATAACCCCAGAACGACGCGCCCCACGACGACGACGAGAACCCTCCCATGCCGAGACCCGAATAGTTCATGCTGGATTGCCGGCCGCCCGCGCAGCACCAGCAGCCCAAGTCCCTAGCTTGATTTGCTTATCGCAGCTCTGAGTTACGGCCACGTCGAGCCTCCCCCGGATCTTGAATCCAGCATAACAACGACCACGAGGACGACAACGGCGAAAACGACGGCCGGTCCATTATGGCGATTGCTCGCCCCGTGCGGGCTCTGGGGTTGGCCGCCGTTGTGATGTGGTGTTTCTTCATATGGCAGCTCTTCAAGCCCACAGGATACTCTTTGGGGCCGGGCGACAACACCTACATAACGAGAGAGCGGGACCCAAATCTAGATCGTAAGAACGAAACCATTCATTTACTTAGCCCTTGGTCGTTTAACACCCTAAACGGAACCCAGTCCCCCGCTAATTGCGAACCCCCGAACAGCTACCGGCGAGCCTGAAGGCGTCCTAGCATACGCATCCGACGAATATGCGCCCGGCAGCGCAGGCACGGCGCGCATTGATGCCACGCTCCTGGCACTGGTGCGGAACGAGGAGTTGGACGGGATGCTGCAGTCGATGCGCGACCTTGAGCGGACATGGAATCACAAGTTCAACTACCCATGGACCTTCTTCAACGACGTCCCGTTCTCGGCCGAGTTTAAGGAGAAGACGCAGGCGCTGACAAAGGCCGAGTGCCGATATGGTATGGACTGACCCCCCGGGTTTGATGAGTGTGGTTTGGAGCTAGGATGGGGGGCTAACAGAAGGCGCAGAACTTATCCCCAAGGAGCACTGGGACATGCCGTCGTGGATCAACGACGACCTCTACAAGGAATCAACCAAGATCCTCAAGGAGCAAAAAGTACAATACGCCGACATGACCTCATACCACCAGATGTGCCGCTGGAACAGCGGCCTCTTCTACAAGCACCCAGCCCTCGAAAACACGCGATACTACTGGCGCGTCGAGCCCAACGTGCACTTCTTCTGCGACGTCGACTACGACGTCTTCCGGTACATGAACGACAACAACAAAACCTACGGCTTCACCATCAACCTGTACGACTCGCCCGAGTCGATCCCGACCCTGTGGCCCGAGACCCTCAAGTTTGTCGCCGACCATCCGGAGCACGTGCACGAGAACAACGCGATGGACTGGTTGTCGGACAAAACCCGCCGCCCGAGCCACAATGAGAAGGCTAATGGGTACTCGACCTGCCACTTCTGGAGTAATTTTGAGATTGCCGACATGACCTTTTGGCGTAGCAAGCCGTACGAGGACTACTTCAACCACCTCGACCGCGCGGGTGGGTTCTTTTATGAGCGTTGGGGTGATGCCCCTGTTCACAGTATTGCCCTTGGTCTGCTTGAGGACAAGAACCGCATTCATTGGTACGTATCTGCCTCCCTTTACCCCTATTTAAAAGGCATTCTATTCCCATCCAGTCATACTAACTAGTCTGGGATAGGTTCCGTGACATTGGCTACCAGCACATCCCCTTCTTCAACTGCCCCAACTCGCCCAAGTGCAGTGGCTGCGTGACCGGCCGCTTCACCGACGGCGAGAACTGGCTACACCGGGAAGATTGCCGGCCGAACTGGTTCAAGTACGTCGGTATGGGCTAAACCAACCAGGCACCCTGGGAAGTACTAGGAATAGGCATAAAAGAAGATGGAGAGGGGTGAGTAATGGAAATTGGGGGCCGGTTTCGTCTATATATCGCTCGGTCAAGTGATATGGCTTTTTGGACTACACACACAGCACGCACGCCCACGCATACGGGGGGATGGGTGCGAGGAAGAGGTGTTTGGCGCAGGCGGTATATGTTTTATGAGTTGCGCTCTAGAATAATGACTCTGGAATTGGCGGTGGGCAAGGAGAGAGGGGGATAGGTAAGGCTGGAAAAGAACGGCATGAGCGGATTGCCCCAAGACGCGCAAACAGATAGAGGTTTCAATCAAACTGGGGATATCTTTTCTTCTCCCCCTCTACTTTTTCATCCACTCACGACCTTGTTGACGCTTGTTGACGTCCATGAGCCCGGGTCTGATCATCTGTTTACTCCCCAAACACCGTGACCACCCCCGACGTCCCGCCGACGCAGAACTGGTCCCCAAACCCGCCATCCTTCCACGCAATGCAGCTCACCACGTTCTTCCTCTCTTTCTCCTTGCCGTCTCGTCCGATTACTCGCTTTCTACTCTCGCTTCCGCCGCCCCAGGGAACAGGAAGGGTGGCGATGAGCTTGCCGGTCATGACGTCCCATGCCCATACCTTGCCTTCGTTTGTGTTTTCAGCAGTAGATCCCATCTTGTTCTTCTCGTTCTCGAGAGAGGATGATGATGAGGCCGATGAGGGGGATGAAAGCTCATCACCGGCTACGACGAACCGCTCACCACCCCCCAACACACTCTGCACTCTCAGCTCCTCATTCCGCCATCCCCCTGAGCTAACTTCGTCATCCGGCATGTTATCCCCCCCAGCAGCACCCCCAGCAGCATACGTCCTTAGACACGACCCATCCCTCCGATCCATCAACCGAATCTTACTATCCAACGACCCCACCAACACCGTCTTCCCATCCCTCGCCAACGACAAACTAGTCACACTAGCAGGGAAAACATCCGTCACACACCTCCCCATGCGCACATCATACGTCCGCACCCGGCCGTCTACACTCGCCGCCAGAATCTGCGCTCCATCCGCACCATCCACCGCCAACGCCGTCACGGCATCCCTGGCCTCTTGCAGGACCTGGATCGGTTTACCACCGCTCCCGCCGGTGTGACTGCGGAGATCCCAGAGACGAACCGTCGCGTCCAGGCCGCCCGAGACGACAAGGTTGGCTTCGTCGTCGTCGTTGCCGCCTAGACCGGCGAAACAGACGGCGTTGACCCGGCCGGTGTGGGAGTGGGCCGTGGAAGAGGCGCCCAGGCGGCGGATGGCTTGGGCTGTGGCTACGTCCCAGAGCAGGACGGCGCGGTCGCCGCCGGCGGAGACGAAGCGGGCGTTGGAGGGGGAGATGGCGAGGGAGAGGACTTCGTAGGTGTGAGAGGTGTAGGTTTGGATCAGCTTGCCGGCCGGGGGTTGGGGTGGTGTGTGGCTAGAGCGGGCAGTGATGCTGTTGCTGCTGCTGCTGTTGTTGCCGGTGCTGCTGCCGGTGCTGGGTATCGATGTGGTGGAGGATGGGTTGTAGAGCCGGATCGACCTGTCAGAGGAGCCTGCGAGGATGTAAGTGCCGGGTGTTGCCGAGTAGGCTACTGCGTGTACCGGGCCTGGAGAATTTGTCAGCCGGCGGGTTTTGATATTTGGAATAGGGGATTCCGAGGTAGGGTGGTTAGGGCCCGGCCGAGCGACCTGCAAGCTGCAAGTAAGAAATGGGATGCAAGTGAGGAATGGGAGAGTGAGACCCGAGGTGGTTGGCGCCAACTACCGGCCTGTGCCCACCCGAGATGCCGGCCCCGGAACCCGGTCTTTGAGACAACTCGGCATTCCTCTTCTCCCGCAGGCATCGCCAAGTAGGCAACGGCCAGTGAGAGACCAACTCGACCCTCCCTCCCTGTCCCTGCCCAGAAGCACAGCTCGGAATCTCTCAACGCCAATAAATGCGAGATAGAGGGCAAGGACGAGCACACACTCTCCCCCGCATATTGACATGGATACAACATATCCGTCCATAGTAGAAAAAACAAAAAGAATAAGAATAACCCACCATTAGACCCAAGCAACTGGGCCACTGGCCGTGTGGGGAACCTTGGGGCCCCGCGTTGTGTCATGGTAAGTTAGATGGCACCTGCGGCTCGGCACTTCTCGTTCCACACACACCCGCAGCAGCTCTCAGGCTCTCAGCAGCTGAGGACTTTTAGTTTTGTGTTTGCTTACCCACACGCTTTCAGAAGCTTCACAAGTCGTTGCCGCAGCCACAACCGCATCCACAACGGAGCAGGCTCCGTAGATAACCGTCCGATGTTTCGGCTGACCGGGCGGCCGCTCGTCCCTTTTCCTGCTTCTGTACGAAGTAATTTTTTCCTCTTCCCAACGCCGTGGAAGTTTTTTCTCCTCTCCACCTTCCAGAAACCTTAACCCAAACGCCCGGTCCCGGCCGGCACCGGCAACGCGGCGATGGACGCGGCGTAAGAAACCGCCGATGGATGCCTGGATGCCAAGTCTGGGACAGCGAGGATGCAGGTGATTACCGATCAATAGCTGGCCGTCCACACCAACTCGCTGCCGGCCAGAACAATTGAGGAGTCCACTCACACCCGGCACTGCGCCGTTCTCTTTTGTCCTGTGTCGACGGACGTGAGGGCGGGGAGTTGAGAGAGGTGGTGTGTGTGTGTGTGTGTAAGATTGAAAATGTGTGGTGTCTTCTCCACTTCCACCTCAACCACCACCTCGTCGGCGATCCTTCACCAGGATCAGCAGTCGGACCCAAAAGTTTCAAGTAAGAATTCGGGTCCGAAGCAACGGCAGGTGTCTCTCCTTTCAACGTGGCAGATCGGCGCACAACGACGTTGGGGTTACGGTCTCGCCAAAGATAGCCGAGAGGGGAAAGCACCAAACGAAAAAAAGGGGGGGAGAGGGGAAGAGTTTCTCGGATTCGTATGCGGGGCGCCAAGTGGGAGGAAAAGAGTGTGTTGCACTGCTAAAAATCCGCGAGGTCGCCGTTTTCCATGTGATAAAAACCTATTTTTGTCTTTTTCTGCTTTCCCCTTTTTGGTCAGTCGCTTTTCCTCCGAGGTCTGGGGAAGCAACAAAACACGTGTTCTGTGGTCCGTTCGTTGGGGTAAAATCGCACCATTGATGATGCCACTTTTGGGGGGTCACGTTATTTTCCTCCAAAACGTACGCTAATTAGCTGCGATCGACAAATTGCCATATCGATAAAACCGTTGGGGGCAAATGGATGACGGGATATCGGCGCGCGCCGCTTCGAGCCAGGCAGGCGCGTCCCAACATCAGTTGAGGGGGTGAGGTAATAAGCACTGCACGGCACAACAACCGACGGGAGACAAAAGACGTTGTGGTGGTGGTGTTGGGTTGTTCGCTAGCGCGGTGCGCCGCACATGGAAAGAACCACCTGATGAAGCTTCCTTCCCGCTCTCTTGCATAATTATTCATGATACACCCACCCCCATCCCCCCACTCATGAATCCCACACCCGTACATTGGGTCCAGCTCAGGACCCCGGACCAATCCCACCTCGCCCGGGAATCGGCATCCTTCCAGAAGGGCGCTAGAAGCAACTTCCGCCGTGGAAGGAAAGGAAAGAAGGGCTCGAAGGAACGAAGCCAAGCGGGAAGGAAAAGTCCTCGCCGCAAACTCACGCCGCCACGCCGCCCGCCAACCGTTGTTTCCCGTCGGCCATCAGACGAACGAGGCCAAAAAAGCAATGCCAACCCGGGGAATAAAGAAAGTTCTTAAAATCCAAAGCTGTGCCGTATCGTTAGTTACCGGCAGTCTACTGCGACGTAGTGCTCACTCAACTGGTCGTTTTTGCAACCCAATTCTGACATATTTTTCTCTTTCTTTCTCTCTTTACCATACAATTCCACACCACAGGATCAATGTCAGCGGGGGTCGGGACCGAAGCGACGTGTTTACTCTTTTCTATTTTTGGGGCGCGAAGGGATCTCTCTATCGCGCTTGTGTGCGAGATTGATGAGAGATCTTCCCGCCAACCCTAGTGTGTAATGATGTGCTTCCCTTCAATGAACCCCCCCCTTCCACCCTCCACTCCCGAAATTGATTAATAGAAAGCATCAGACGGCCGGCACACCAACGGCAAGAACCCTTTTTAGAGCTCCGGTTCCAGGACGGCACCGGAAGCTAGCTTGGGACGCCCGGCGGGCGGCGACCTCAGAAGAACCTTTGGTAGGTCCCTCCTGCAGGGTATTCTTGCGCGGTCAGGTCAGGGGGGGAAAGTTCGGTGGTTGGGTCTCCCGCTGTGTGTTCTTCCATGGGGCTGGCCGCCTGGGCACGCGGGGGGGAGACGGAAGGGGGGGTTGAGTGGGGTGGGTTCCCGGTACCCAGCGTGGTACCGAGGAGCTCACTGACTGCTTTCCCAAAACGGAACTCTCAGCTTGGTTGGGCCCTTGTTCACCGGCCTCAGAGGACTGACTATCTTTTCATTTTCCGTTCAGCCGAGGGGAAGCGAACGTCATCAGCATCGTCATCACTTTGTGAGAAATTAAAAGCAACTCTTCGGTGCTGAGTGAAAGCTGAGGTGATAAGTCAACAACGTTGGTGACCGAATGTGTCTCAGGAGAACGGTTACTAGGTGAAGGCGAGAGAGGAAGGTAAAGATGAGTTGTAATGAATACAGGCATCCAGAATTCGGATGGAAATAAAGTATCAACATGAAGATAAAAAAATGTAGACACGTCTCTTTCTCTCTCCGTTGTCTCGTTCTCCTCTTGCACCCCACTCCCCTTCGTTTTACCCTGAAAAATAGAGAAGTAGGATGAAAACAGTGAAAATAAAAAAAGATAACCCTATTCCAACGCCTAACCAAAAATGCAGTGGTGCCAAACATCCAAACCACATACCATCCATAACAACATAGTAGACACATATAAACCACAAGAAAAACAAAAAACCCAGGACTAATAAACCAAAGTGCCTATCCAGATCCGTCCATCGCCCATGCCATGTTACCAGCAAGAAAATCAAACCAAGTCTCCATCCATATTGCTCCGCAACACATCCGAACTGTCATAAATGGTCGGCCGTGTCATCGTGCTTGCGCATACGCATCGCGTTTCCAGCGGTGTCGCCGTGGCCGTAGACTGTGTCATGTCTCTGCCGTCTATCGTTTCTCACATTCGGAGTCGATCCACCTGGGGCTCGTTCTGAAACCGTAACCGCCAGGCTTGTTGCTGAGGCAGGTTGTCTTAATCAACCCTCCAGTAATGCCCTATCCAGCTGTAACTACAGCTATACCCTGGTGTCTCGTCTATAAGCAGCAGCACAGTTAGTCTTTTGCCCACTCCTATGTAACTGGATCGGAATCCTCAAACGTACGCATCACTCTGCCATGTCCGACGCATCACATCATCATGAATCCGGGGAAGCGTCTCAGGCTGTCGCCACGAATACCCCGAGCCCGGCCGCGGGAACTCGGGCGTCTGCGCTAGGGGCGACCGCCGGCCAGCCGTCGGGCTGTAGTGCTCGTAGCCGATCCGAGCAAGCTTGCGCGGGCCGGAGCTCGCCGGGTCGGGGCTGGGCGGTCGGTGCGTTGTCCGGGGCGAGACTGAGCCACTAGAATGGCTGCTTGGCCGGGTGTGATGAGAAGAGTGCGAGTGATGGTGATGGTGATGGTGTTGGTGATGAGGTTCAACTGGTGGTGGCCGTGGGAGGGGGCCTCCGAGCCGACGCAAATCTTCGGGCTCAGCCGAAGGTGTAGAGGGAGATGTGTTGTGACCACCCCGGGGGCTAGATAGTGTGAAACGTCAGCGGATCTGCCCAGAGACTGCCCAGAGAATTCTAGGCTGCTAGTTACTATCAAGGTTGACTCACGCATTCTTGAATTTGCAGACCCGGCCAAACTTCTCGCACTGCACACACCGCGGATAATCGGGATCGCACTTGATCTTCTTCTCGCGGCACGTCATGCACGCAATGGCCAACCTTTTCCTTGGCTTCCCAGCTTTTGTCACGCCCCAGTGCGCGTTGACCGCCTCCCCGTCGATAACCGTCTTGCAGTGACTCCCGTCGTCGTAAAAGTAACACATTCCCTCACCAGGCACTTCAGCTGCACGGACGAAACGAGGTAGAAATTGCGTCCCGGTCCAGATCTTGGGGCCCAGGCCATCCTTCACGGGCGATGTCTCCAAACCGCCGTTGCTTGTCGGTGCAGCGGGAGGGTTGTGGGCCGGAGTTTGGTGAGTTGCTTGATCCCGGAAGTCCAATCTTCCACTATCATCCCGGCCCGTCGGTTGGTGAGGCTGGTACCGGTCGTGAGAGGGTTGGTAGTACTGGTGGTGGTGGTCACGGCTACCGAGGGAGTACTCCCGGCTTGATTCGTGCTGTGCGGACCACTGGCTACTTGAGCTGTACTCCGAGCGCCCATCGTGCCGTTGGTCCTGTCGGAGTGCGGGCGAGAGCGGTCCCGGAAACACATGGGAAAGCGAAGGGATCTGAGGGCGGTCCTGTGGCCTCGACTCGGCCAGACTCCGAGGCTGCGATGCGGGTGTGGGGAAATACGAAGAGGAACCCACAGTCGGCCGGAGCGGATGGTCGAGGGGCGAAGAAGCCGAGTAATGATGTCCCGGGCGTTCTGGGTATGGCGAAGGGAGAGGGGACAGTTGAGACACGGGTCCAAAGAGGCTGCTCAACGACGGAAGCTGTTGTCGTGGCGCACTCTGTTCGGGCGAGGGATCCCTCTGGCTTGAAATCTCCTCTGACCCCTTACCAGAGAGCGACACGTCGCTGGCCTTGACACTCGGCTCATAGTTGGACATAGGAGGTGATGGAGGAGCACGGGCGTTCCAAGGCTTCTCCTCGGACGGACGTAGCGGAAAGGAGGCCGAATCTGGGGTGAGCACCTCGGGTGGTGTAGCTGGGACGGCCGAGCGGAATCGAGATTCGAGCGCTGTTGGGAACCCCATTGAAAGTATATCTGTGGTTGGTGCGACTTGGGTGTTGTGGTCGTGTTTGTGTTGATCCCTTCGAGCTCCGCTTGGGGGAGGAGAGGCGATGCACACAGGCACACACACAACAGCTGATGGTGGAGTGGTTCGTTGCAATGAGGGCGAGGGTGAGTGTGGGTGAGTGGGCGAGTGGGAGTAGATATTCGCCGGGTAAACGTGGGTGAGCGGTACACAAGCGGCACAGTTGACTCGGGGCTCCCTTGTGTCGACCGTAGTTCCGCCAAGGCAAGGCAGGAGGAGAAAGGGTACCGATTCCCGGATAATTGAGCAAGGGCTGCGAGATGCACAAGCGATCTGTTGTTGGTCTCTCAAAAGTGCCCCCGGAGAGCAGGGGGGTCCCGTGTTGACAGGGTGCAGCCAGCAACGTCAAGGCACTGACCAGGTCGGGGTGTGTCAGGGGAGGTGAGAGTGAGTCTCGATGTCCTGTGTATGAATTTCCTCTGCCGTATGCGTACACTCCAGGATTGGGCGGCGTCAGCTTTGTGTGTGGTTGAGCCGTTCTATTCGTAGCTCGACGCGAAGATGTTTTCTTTGCCCGGACTAACTAAAGAACGGTTCATGGGAATTGGAGAAAGTATGAGAGAGTTGAAGCCAAAAGGAGCTGTCCGAGAAAGCCCCCGTCAGTTCGTGGGCTGGATCACTGGAGTGCGCGGTATTGGCAGGCTAGCGTCCCGATTTGTGTTCAATGAAGGCCAACCCGGGCCGATGGGTGGTGAGCAACCCACGCACCCCTTGTTGGTCTTCATCCACCCCCCCTTCCCCCTCCCCCCACTGTGGGCCAACTGGGGGGGGGCAGCAGAACAGAACAGGAGGTCTCCCGTGGCGTTGAACCCATGGCGTTCGGCAGTGCGGCATGGCGTCGCGGACCTCTGGCGCTGCATGCGCTGCTGAGCGAAACGGGAAGTGAGAGCGGCCGGCCTGGGCAGGCGGGCCCTTTGAGATCCTCCAACTTGGCCTGGAGAATCCTGCCGGAGTTACCGTCCCGCCGAGCGAGAGGTGAGGGACAGTGAACCAATGCAGCCGATCCTCTCGGCTCGATCTCGCATTCTCACGGGTGGTATCGTTTCCTCGAGACCGCGAGTTAGGTCTGGTTGATACTGCGGTTGCCGTTCCGGAATACTATGTATCAACGTGATGTATTGTACTAGTAAGTGAGAAGCGCGGGCCACACTCAATCAGGGACCGAGCAATGCGTCAAGAACTGCGGTACGTACTTTGTGCAAAGTCAGCCGGGGGAAGGGGGCGTGACCCCTGGACCTTAGGCTAGCCCCTTGTGAGACACCCCGAGAGGTCAATGGATGGATACCCGAGTTCCCACGAGGCAAAGAGGGTTCGGGAAGATAAGAGGGCTGGAAAAGAAAGAGTGTGTGATGGGACGAAAGCTCCAGCAGGGGTGGGCAGGGACAGGGGCTACAGAACCTCCCCGGACAGACATGGAGAGTGCCAAGCGCGGCGAATGGCATCCCCCGGATCGGGAAGAGTGTCCTGTGCTCTTGCGCTTGAGGGACGTTGGCTGGACGCAGCCAACAGACTACCGATCTCCCTACGTCGTTATGCCCGGCGGTCTGGGATAACCGGGCCGCTATGCGGTTCAATTTCGCCGTTTCCTGGCGGCGAACGATGACGAACGAAGACGAAACGTAGGGTTAGGGCGTAAGGGTCCAGAGACGCTGCGAGCGAAAAGTGCGTCAAAACATCGAGAGCCCTGAGGATTTCTGACATCGCTAGGATGCTACCATAGTACCGATTTGCATCGGCCAGCTGCACCGCGATTTGTTCTGGAACCTCGACGTCGGCTTGGGGAAAGACCCAAGGCAAGGCGGCACGCAGGGCGACAGCTTGAGTGTGACGCTGCTTTCTCGCCTATTGCCCATCGACAACTGGTCGGCGAACGGCTTGCCCGAACAAGGTAATGGTTCTTGGGGGCTCCGGGGTCGAAAGGGCGCCCGTTGCCCGCCGAGGCCCGGATGCGGAAGGCCTGCAACGCCGGAGCCAACGCTGCCTCGATGGCGAAAACAACGACGAAAATAAGCCAAAGAAATGCGGGAAGGAGGGGATTCACAAGGTCCGTCCGTCTTTAGGTTAGTGGGGTTCGAGCAAACGGGCAATTTCTCGCAGGTGTAAAATTGGATGGCGGGGGTTTGACGGCTTGCGAAGGCGGGGGAGCTTCCCACTTCAATCCAATTCCGCCGAGAATTCATCGCGCCTTCCTCATCTGTTTTCAACCATGGAGTCGCAACGCTCCTTCCTCTCCCATATGCTACTTCGGAGGCAGCTCTGAAAAGTCATTTTCAACCCGACGAACAAAGTCGAGCTAGGCCCCGGGGGGAAAAGAAAGCACCTGTCAAACAGCGCTGCGACCACGTCCACCGAGCCTCGAACTCCCGGGGCTCATCTCCCTTTGTTTCAACGGCCGTTTCGATGCAGCGATAGCCTAGGAACCTCCTTGACATTTTCGCCGGCCGCTCCAGGGGAGTCGTGGTGAGCGACGGAGGGTCTATTTATGGCTAGGCCTTGCAAACCGGCAAACCTGGAGAGCCAACCCTGGCAATAGGTGGAAACACTGAGAAAAGGCTAATATGCAGCAATGCGTTCGGCATATCTCGCCCTTGGTTCGAACCCAACTCACTGGATCACCAATGGGAGGCCAAACGGCGCCGGGTACCCAGAAGCATTCTACCAGCTTTCCTGGGGAATTCTGCACCGGCTGCCGAGCTTCGAAGGAAAATTCCAAACACTCGCTTGGCAAGAGTGATTTGTGGCCCAAGCTTCGCTGGGGTTGTGTGAGTGGGGGAGGCATCGTCAGGGCGCTCAGACCCTATCATTTGAGACCAAAGGAGCTGCACTCCAACGAAAGTTCCTTCCTCGAACTCTCACTCCTTCAAACACAAAGCCATTTCCCCACCACTCACTCGTCAACTTTCAACTCGCCTCGGTGCACCACGACGCATGAAGGATCACTAGTTGTGCCGGTGGCCACGGGGAAAAACACGAACCCCTTGCCGGCCGATCTAGTCGGACTTCGTTTCTAATGAACGCCACAACCTCGCTTCCTGCAATACCGGGCGTTTCGCTGCCATCCGTATTTTCTAGCTGGTCCCGTCGGTCTCTCATCAGCCAATTCTGACAGCGCCCGTCTGGACACGGACGCCAAGACAGAAACTGCGGGAGCTGGGATCCCCACCGTCAATAGGAGGACGAAGCAACAGCCGAACCGTCCACAAGACGTGTGGGGACATCGTGACAGTGTTGCGGCGGGGACTTCTTAGTCAACACTTACTATCCGTATTCTATCTCCGAATACTCGTTTCCCTTTCCCTAACTCCAATCGAGCTGATTTCCGACATACCGCGCAATGGGCCCTGGCCTGTCACTTTGAATATCGCCCCGCTCCGGGTTGGAACCGACAACGGTTTGGTGGTCGGGATGATGCTAGTTGGATCGCACAACTACACTAGCCCTTCCCTCGTCTTCACCAAACCGGTGCCAACAAAAGACAACACGCGGAACGGAAAAGATACCCGATTAGCGATGGTCCTCGTTCAAAATCGCCCTGCAGCAATCCAGCCCTCATAGTAGTATCTCGGATGGTTCAATATTGACGCCTCATCGAGCGCCTGCAGCAGCTCTCTTTCGTATAGGCTCGCCAGGCGCCCGTTATCCAACCACCCAATCTAATTTGCGGGTGTAAATGACTATGCATCACGGGGGGAACCAACGGCACTGAGCACGGGTGCGGCCGCGCCGGTTCGTCGGCTTGCGAGAGAGATCTTCCGAGTTGCCGCCACCCACGGTCGTCGATCCCGCCAGCGTGAGGCAAGTTGTTGAGCAGAGCGGACGTCTCGTAGGAGCGACACTGCCTAGAGTATTGTCTAAAAGATGACCGACACTTAAACGGAGCGCAGGATGATCATAGGCTTGACTGAGGGACCTGTAGATCGTATATCGTGTAACAAGACCGCCTGACAATTTCGGAATTCTGAATATCACACGAAACCCAGCGGCAACTCAACCCTTTCGCATCATCGCTATCCCATTCTACTAGTGTAGCGGCGCTCGCGCCCGTCTTGTCACACCCTTGTCATGTCTCGGGAGTTCATCGCAGACGCTCGTAATTCTCCCGCATTGTTGAATCTTGATTGGGCGCCACCTCGGCAACCTTGTCTGACTTGCACACGAACATCGGAGAGTTTCCATCCCTTGTCTTGTCTTGGTTGCAAACTGAACACAAAAGGCAAACCAACAGCCAAAGGCCTGCTGCGGCTTAAACCACTCAGATGTACGCGGATCTTCAGAGTGATCGACTAATAGCCGAGCATTGTACCACATGCCTCATTCCAAGGAAGTTACTTTCTTTGAGAAGAATGGCTTACGCGGTCTTGTAAGTTGGGCCAAGCCTTGCGCAGAACCGACCGTCAAGTGCATGCGGGTCGGGAAGCCGCAGTGTGACAAAGGCCACAGCCGGCTCTTCGCTTCCCGTGACCCAGCGCCACGCAAACTAAGGTTGGGAGCAAATAGGATCAGCCGGGCCGCGATCCGTGAGATTCTCTCCAGGCAGCGTCTCTCAGCGGGAATCCCAAACAGAGAAGGAGCCAAGAAAATAGTCGAGGAACAAAAACACGGGACGAAACAGCAAGGTTGCCACTTCATGTCATCGAGGAATTGTGTGTGTGTGAGTGAGAGAGAACCTCAACGGGGGCGTGTGTTCCTTCGAGGTCCAGACCTCGAACCCCGATTTTCGCAGAGTCGTATGGATGATCCCCTCCTTTCCATTCGCGGAATCTCTTGCAGCCCGCATGCTTTACCGGAAGGCCGTTGAGCCTGTTGTTGGTTTTGCGTTGCCTTCGGCCCCGTTTTGCCCCTGGTGAGTAACTATTGGCATTGGCGACCTGCAAAATAAAACTTGTTGACGCCGAGTTTGTTCCTCCTGGAACCTTCTTCGTCTCTGCGGGCACGCGAGCAACCGGCACTTTTTTTCCGTTTTGGTGGTGGTTAGTTTTCTTGTAGCCACGTCGCTTCTTCTTCCTTGTGCAAGAGAACAGGTCCCCCCCTTTTTTTTTCGCTGCCGTTGCCGTGCCGTGCGGAGCCGAATCCGAGGATGGGGGGCCCAGAAAAAACACAAGGTTACATTTCCGAGCGGTTGGTGAGGCTCCTCCCTCCGCAGTAGTGGTGTGTAAAAATACCACAGTCCCGGACGCGGCGACGAAAACTACCACGACCTAGTAATATCTAGTCTGACTAAAACCTCTCGGCTGATGTTTAATCGACATACTACGAAACTCGCCCTTGTTGTGTCACAATTCAGTTGGTGCGTCAAGAAAAATGAATTGATCTTACATGGCAAGTAAACACGGCGAAAGAGTCGAGAGCGGAAAACCTGCGACGAGTCCTGTGGTCCTTTCATCTGCTGTGGAGTGTCTGTTAGTTGTTGTCGTGTGGAACTCGAGGCTCACCGGCGAGCGGTGATGCAACCCCCTTCATGCCTTTACCAATCACTGATCATCCATCGCGGCGAGCGGCGAGCGGCGGACGGCGGACGAACGGCGAAAACGAGAAAACAAACATGCGCGCAATATAGCCGCGCTCCGTCTCGACAACTCGGCCCGGCCGGTGAGAAAATATTCTCTTTCGCTCTCATACATACACAAGCGAGAGCTCGGCTCGCGAATTTCGGTCGACCAACAACATAAATACCCAACCGACAAGTCCGCCGCACTGTGGACGGTGCATCTTGGTCTGTTCTCAAGAGGAAGGAAGTGTTCCAGTTGCCATTCTGGAAGACCGATACGAATGAGTTGGATGACAAGTCGGTCGCGCCGAATGAAGTGGGCTGCTTCTATGAGGGCTTTTCGCCTTCTTTTTTTCCCGCGATGCGACGGGTGTTCTTCGGTGCGAGACCCGCGCAGCACCGCAAGTTTCTTTTCCGCCTTCTCATCACTCACCTTCCTATCCTCGGCTGTTTATCATCAGATTGGCGTCATCAGTTGATGCGCGCGCGGAACAGAATGGGTACTTGCGGCCTTAGCCCGGTGGACGCCTTAGACCCCATTCCCAACCTCGGGCCTTTGTTCGTTTTCGACCGTTGATCAACCTTTGCCCATGATCTGTGACCCCATTTCCACCTCCTGTTTTTATTTTTCTCCTCCTTCGTCGGGCCCCTACCCCGGGAACAACACGTGCGTGGGCGGGAAGGGGTTGGAAGGTGGGATGTCAACGGCTTCCAGTCGGCGCTTTGGCGAAGTGGGGAAAATATTGCCTCTTGCAGGAAACATTGAACTGCCGCGAGGGGTAGCACCGCAGGGGGGGCAAGCATCTTCCCCGGAGCTATCATCGGGGAAATTCAGGGGCAAGAGAGGACAACCTCAGACAAGTTAATATTCTTCGACAAAGGTATGTGCGTTCGGTTGCGCAAAACGAAACCCGTCGTTTTAGCGTATTGTGAGACTCGGAGACGCAGTGCGACCATGACTGCGTAGGGAAACGCAACTCCTGCTGCTCTCCCCTGTGCCTCTTGCAGGAACTATCGTAGAGCACACGGGCGATGCAGGAGGTACCGAAGGTGCGAAGGGAAGAAATCAATCCAGGCTTGCCAGGGTCTCCCTCCCAGATGTGAACAGCCGAGAAACAGATGTCGGGGGTTGGTTCGCGGCTACGGGCAGGGGTCGCCAAGACGAGATCGAGGTTCGGTTCCCCGTTTCTTCAAACCCGGATTTCCCTCCAATTCTTCCAGCGAGTGAAGCCGGAGTTCAAACAGAGAGATCGGCCCCGTCAACATGCTTGGTCAGTGATGAATGAGAAAGGATCCCCCCCCGGTACCCCGTCGTCCTTTCGACCGACCGACGTCACCCTGGTCTTTCGTCCGTGGACCACGCACGCACCATATCACGCTCGGAATCCGTCGAGCATTATTGGACGGGGAATAACGCCAGGGCAGGCAGGTCGGAGGTGGCTTGTTGGTGAGCGACGATATCCACCGAAGAATGTCATGTCAGGCCAATGCCCGTGGGGGGACCAAGCGCACCAAACTCGGAATTACGGCCTTGCTTGTCCACAAGACACCGGCCAAGAGGTCGACAAAAGTTCAGGGGACCGATGGCGACGCATTGGCACCAGGCCCGACTTGGAGTAACGTAGCGAAACTCCACGTGTTGCGTCTCCCTCATCAGTGCCGGGATTGGGTGTCATTGCAACCCACCGCCGCTGGTGTCGCATGGCACGTTGGAGCAGCGTCGCATCTCTCTCGTCTTGGTACACGACACTGCGACGTCCTAGTGTACGTACTATGAAGTGAAGTTACCAGAGAGTAGTGTAGTGTGTCTTGGAGCAACTGCTGTCTGAAGCTCTCACAGTCTCGTCCGCCAATTTACATCCAGCAAAATTCGCCATAATGTCCGTGATAATGGCCGGGGGTATCTGATAAGATCGCCGCAAGTTTGTGAAAGCCGTGTGCTTGGGTCGTTTCCTCTCTCGGTATTGGGTGCTGGGCCGCCATTGAGTGCGAGGACTCGGGAATTCCATCCTCCCGACCCGTCCCAGTTCCAGTCGAGCGGAATTGCCGGCTGAACCAGCATGGTGATGAATATTGTGACCGGTGAAGCTCGGTAGGAAGTTTGCTTCGGCCGTGTGGCGTGGAAGCCGCCGCCGGATATTCAGAGATTACTGACTCGAATATCCCCAACCCTAACTAGACCAAATTTTTGTTTCCTTCGACGTCATTAACGACGCGAGGGGCATACAAAAATCACATACTTATCAGCTTAACCGAGTTGGCCAGGCTCTCAATCTCCGGGTGGGCGGCGGTCTCGGGCTTGCTGAGAACTTCTCGCTGGGCGAACGTTCCCCGCGTCATCAACGCTCGGGTCACAAAACAGCCACAAAACAATTGGCTTGGAGGATCCGCAGTTATCAGCTCTTGTTTCTTGCTCAAAGTGATTTGAATCTCGTGTGGCGATCACGCATCACGAAATGATTTGCTGGTTGTGTCACAGGAGGCTTGCGGAGCGTTGGTTTTGTGGACGGAGAATTTCCACCCCAGAATCCGCTTTCGAAAAATGAACACCATTCCGGGTTGCCGGCAAGATCAAGCGGCACTTCAGTCCCGAAGGATGGTCTCGCAGAGGGGAACAAAAGGGGTGTCACCGTGTCAGGCGGGAATGCAAATAGGAGATCGCCCGTCGCAAGTGCCGTGGTTTTGGCATGTTGATCGATGGAATGGTTGCCGGCCGGGAGAAGTTGGATGAATGAGAAGACAAGTGCGACGAGCAAGAAACCCAGAAGCGATGCAGCTTGCCAGAGCGCAATGTGGAACAGGGATATGACGGAGTGCCTTGTCGTCCTCAGCCTCGTCCATCTTGCTCCGTACCTCATCCCTTAACCAAAGGCTCCATGTCTTGTGTCTTGGTCTCTTCGCTGCCTTCGGGGCGCCCGAATCCAGACATGCGGCGTCTAGCACAATCAGGCACAAGCTCATGAGATCCAGCTTCCCCAACCTCGCTCTCGGCGTCGGTAGATTTTTCGGAGTTGTCGGGACGCCGATCTTAGTTCAGCTTGGCACAATCGCGAGGGTCAAACGGCAGCTAAACTCAATATGTCCGACTAGTTATTTTTAGCCCCCGGCACAACACGGCAATCTTCGCATGGTCCGTGTTCGCCATGTGGCCAATCAGCGAGGAGCGGGGCGTCGGCCGAGACTTCTCCTTTGGCTCTCTCGTTTGGACGGGGCGCGCCGTCCAAGCCGAGACAGAACGAGAGCTTAGGAACGCCCGCACCCCCTTCCCTCAAACCTAGCAAGAAGACGTGCGGGAGACGGAGTGAGCAGCCGGGCGACAACAAACGGTGCCTCTGGCTTCGAGAACATTCGCGGACACAGTACACTATGCGGAGTCTTGCGTATTCAGGTGTCGAGGAAGGCAAGAAAGAGACAACTGAGCCGAGGCATGCAACATTGGCACCATCCATTGACCGTATCAGGGGTCCTACGCTTGTCAGCGCCCCAAGTGCTCGTCCGGCAATATCGAAAGCGGCAATTAGGCTGTTCACATGGAGCTGTCCCGCGCAATGGTTGACCTGGTCAGCTCCGACCTGAAAATCCCAGCCCTTCGTCTCGGCAGGGATTTCATTGGGCCAAGGTGCGCCACACGGCGGTCAAGCTCGGCATTCCGTTCCGCAATCGTCGAGGCGTCGCCTTCACGCAACGGTCTTCTCATTCTTTTCTCCTTTCCGTCGCTTCCACAATGCTTCGATTGTTCATTCGGCTCGCCAGCGGGACCTTGGCTCCGTGTTGGTCTGTCCGTGACAGCCCCGCGTCCCCGTCTTATTGCGTCCTTAGTGCGTTTTCCCTCGGAGCTTGCCCCTCTACCGTCCGAAAGCGAGACAGTTTGACAAAAACAACAAGTTCGGACAATTCGAGCTCTCTCCGTCGACCATGATTGCTTGGGGAAATGTTCCTGTCGATAGCGAAATGCTGTGACTTCCCGACTCATAATTACCCGTTGAATCAACCGCCGAGTTCAGGCCCGAGATCGACGAGGAACAAGCGAGTTGAGTGAGTTCACGATGTTTTAAGCATCAAGCGCGGTGGTGTGAAAGCCCGCCTTGCAACCAGGCCGGAGCCTACCATCCCGTCCGGCTTCTAATAAAAGAACTTGACACCGTCCCGGATCTGGGGAATCTGGTTGAGATGGCCTGGCGGAGGGTTGAGTTATAACACGAGCGGATAAGACACGGCCCGGCTCTGAGAATCTATTCCGCGCCAACCTTAAATGTTTGAGAAGTGGGTGGGCGGAAGGGGAAGGGCTTTCATAAAACGTAACCGAACAATGAGGTCAGATCCCCGCCGTCATACACTGACGCATGTTGGCGCTGTCGCCGACGTTGCTGTCGTGTGCAGCCCGTGATCTTCTCTTTTCCACACGGCAGACACAGTGCCGAAGGTTGTGTAGTGTACGCAGTCAAAAGGTGCCACGGACTTCGATCCTCCATGTTCAAACACCAATAGTTGCGGAATATCGGGACGAAAATGAAAGTTTGCTCCCCAGAAGCTTGGCATTTTTTGAAGATCGGACGGCGGACGGTGCCTCGTGTCAATATCTGCAATCTCGGCAGCCCGCATGCAGAGGAGCCTCGGCGAACGTCGTACAACGGTAAATGATTTCCTTTTCAGAAGGATCCCCGTTGACACGACCATCGTCCCAAAGATGCAACTCCCTTGTCGAGTCCCCGCTGGGACCAATCGCAACCTCACCCCGTGTCGGCTTGTCGCCGGGAACGTAGCCGGCGTTGTATCCTGTGTGGGAACACGCTCAAAATAGTCTCCAATGGCAAATCGCCATTGTGTTGCGTTTTTCGCCAGTGTTTCGAGAACCTGGTGAAAAGGTTCAGCGAAATTCAACAGAAGCTCCTTTCGCAATGTGGGAGCCAAGTCGGAGAAATGCCCGAGTTGGCAGTCCCGCAATCTCACGTGGAGCGGTGTTTGCGCCGTCAGAAAGCGGGAGGCGGTGGTTTCGGAGCCGGGCGCAGGTTCGGGACCGGAGGCTCTTGGTTTCGGGGGCCCCTGACGTATTCGTAAATGTGACAAGGCGCTCACGGCTGTTGGGCAATTCAATCCTGTTACGAATAGTATTTTCCTTGGTTTGAAACTCGGGCTCGATGCCAAAAGGTTTCTGTTTCACAACTTTGGAAATGATGGGTGGGTGGTATTCTTCGTTCGTTGGTTATGCTAGGCGCAACCGGCTCAAGAGAAAAGACTTGCATAGATGCGCTTTGGGTTTCTGCGGCGGTGAAGTTGACCATCCGCAAGGTTCGAGGACGCAGCTTGCGAATATGTCAAGTCGTCGCCGTCCGCTCTGCCTAATGGAGCAAGTGGTGACCTCAACCCCCGGCCCTCCAAATTGTGGCGCATCTTCTAAACGTCCAGCGACCTTTATTCGAGCAGAATTGGCTTGTCCAGGCCCCGAGAAGAAGGCATCCCGGTGTGAGGGGCAGAGGGGTTGTCTGAGAACCGCCATCTGCGTCTCACCTCATGCGGTGTGCCAACTGAAATCGAGGCGCTGATAGGCAAAGGACCTGCATCGTTTCAGCAAAAGCCGCCGAGAGCGGCCCGAGTGACGAGGCGATCGGCCATTTTTCAAGTATGCGCCCGCAGTAACGCCGTGGGAGAACCAGTTCTTCGGAAATGGAGCAAGTTCGTCCCAACCCGTTCGCGGCAAGCCTCGCTCGATAATACACAGTCCTCTCGGTCAAACCGCATCACCAGGTAGCAAAGCGTCCTGCTAATGAGGTTGTTCCCTGTTCCGCTCTGAAGTCAACCTGAGCATGGTTCGCTCCAGCTGGAATTCAAGGCCCGTTCATCCGGGCCGAGTCACCTGTTTAGGAGGGCGAGCTCTTGACGAGGTGGGCTCAGGTCGAGACCCAGGGGAAGCGACCGGTACTGCGCGTGTCAAGGAACTGAGCCTGCATGGCGTGCCTGCGACATTGTGGCAGCATCTATGCAGTGTTTCCCAACTGTAGATGTCAGATGTGTCCGGGGTTGGACCGCGCGAGCTCATAAATTCGCCCCTTGAGGGTTGTCTCGCGGGAGGTTGAGGGACCGCTAACCAACTCCTTAACGTGTTTACATCATAGAGTGCTACTCAGAGAACGGGGTCCTCAGGCCGAGAGACGGCACACGGCCGTGGGACTGCAAGAGGTTGTTTTCTGTCTCACCGGTCTCATGAGGAACAAGGCAAAGATTCTCAAGCGGTGTCGATGTGCCGGGACTCCGTATGGTTTCACCCCGTGTAGCTGACACTCCTGGGCAACCGCCTTAGAAGGGGTGCAACTTGGAAAGGTATTCACTCGATATCGATGGTAGGTTGAGGTGTTGGGAACGCATCGAGTGTGGGACAACTGAACAAGTCAGGGCCGCTGGTGACGCGTTCGAGCAAATCCAAGGCGATGCTTCGTAAACCACCAGTCGCTGCGGACGGACCGTTGCCACCAGCGCCAACAACCCTTCCCATCATAAATTGCCCCTCTCGGGAGGTCGTGGAGCTCCATGTTGCCGTGTCACCTTTTGGAAGTTATTGATACCATACCGCACGGAAATGTTCCGCCAAATCTCTGCTCGGTGCAGCATGGCTTGTCGGTTTGTGTCAACTTGATGTTTCCGTTACCCAACATGACCGAAACACGGCCGGAACAAGTACAAGCCTCTTGTCGTTCGATGCTCGTAGAAGCCAGCCATGGGGTTGCCACGGCGGAGTAGCTTTTTGGTATATCACAGCAGAACATCAGGGCTAACACGGGATTACTAACGGCACGCTCAAGTTGTCGATGATGAAGGCTTGTTGGGTGGGGGCTTACATTTCATTGTTGCTGATCGCGACAACACCAACGACGGCCCGAATGTGCCTTAAGTTGAGACATGGCAAGCCAACGGGGACGGTGAGGATACTCCTTGGCGACCAAGTCGTTCAAATTTTCAAGGTTCTTGGTGGCGAGTGGACGGCGTCGCGGGTGGGCGTCGGCGGAAGCCCCCCGACCTCGATGTCTCAAGTTCCCTGGGTCAGAGGGACGGGCCGTGATCGCATGATACATCGTTCTCTTGCAAACTGGGCCTAAATACCAGCGCCATGACCTAATTTGGAGTCGCCGACATCGAAGCAAGACGCGTTGCCGGACACCCAACTGAGATCTGCTCCAGCTTCTCCGAGTCAGCACAATCCATTTCAAATACCGAGTCGTTTTCTATCGAGCACCATCCACTTCGGAATCTGTGATAAACGAGGCGTCTTTGAACATTCGAGGGCGCTGTTTGGCATCACAGCTCGAAACATAGTTATAAAATTCCCCTGCTTGAATAAGAGCTGAAATGATCCGGGCTTCACCGGAGCACCATAGGTACCGTAAGGGGAAAAGCAAAACTTTGCCTGATGAGACACGATACTTACGCCATTCGTTGTATCCTTGCCTTAGTTAGGCGCCGAATTGAAGTCGTACTAACTTACCCAGTTGCCGATTAAGGTAGCGAGAGACGAAGAAAAGACGAGGAAAGAGGGTGGCCGCTTGGCTTTTGGAAAAATTAGTGTCAACCTCCATTGCGCCTTCCCCGGAATCTAACCATCGAAATAAGATGGGAATTAAGGCAGGTGTAGTAGACACTCCGTATATGGCCTACTTGTCGCGCCCCTTCCCCTTTTGCCTACGAATTATCGCAAATCCCCGGCAACCACTTGTTGTCGTGGTTGCCCAAACGGGAATAAACCATGCTGTCTCGGGCCCTGTCAACTGGTGCCAGCTGTGGGGTAATTTGTGAAACAGTTCGGCACTTGGGCTAGACTCCACAATTTTGGGATCGTCCCGTCGATCCCGCCGCGTGTTAGGTTGAGGGCCCATTACGGGCTGGATCTCGAACCTGAAATTTTGTTATCGCTAGCACCGAATTTTCCGGCAGTTTTGCGGTATCGTCGTCGTCGACAGCTCCTATCGCCTCAGGAATGGCCTGTACATGAGCACACGAGCTTCCGCTACGCCAATTGCCTCATCTTCGCGGCCCTTCCCGTCCCTTCCCGCCGTTCCCGGTATCCCCTCGTGATACCGCGTCGACAACTTGCACCCCCGATTTCCTCGCACGTATTGCGCGCCCTAGGCACGGTGGCAAGCCATGAGTTGGTTAACGACCCTGACGGGGTTTCTAACCCCGGCATTCCTTATCCTCTCGCCGGTTCTTTCGTACAGCGACCAGGCGTACTCAATGCACCGGACAAGATCCAGCGCTGGGTTCTCGCTGGACATCCCACTTATTATGCTCATCGCTTCGTTGCTGAGGTACGTCCCTGGTGGTCGCCGTTAAATTGTGTCCCCCTGCAAACAAACTGACCCGGAATGTTCACGACAGGATATTCTACTACCCCGGTGCCAAATACGATAATGCGCTCCTCGTCCAATCGTTCGTCATGGTGGTCATGCAGGTGTTGCTGTTGAAGATTGGCCTAGACCACCGGCCGGCACCATATTCGAAGGCGGGGGACGCGTCGGTTCCATTTTCGCGGGTCAATGAGACGCAGCGGCCGTTCAACTTTTGGCAGTGGAGGTCGGCCAAGCCGTGGGTTTCCCTGGAGGCGGGGTGAAAACATAAGAATGAAGGATATGCTGACGCTTCAAACGTAGATATTGGCAGTTTTTGCTCGGCCTGTTCGTCGGCCTCGTGGCTCTCGAACTCCTGCTCTCGCCCATCCCGTCGGTGTACCAGTCCTACTCGTCACTCATCGGCGTCATCGGACTTTCGGTCGAGGCGACGCTTCCGATCCCTCAGATCCTCTCCAACATGCGGACTCGCTCATGCAAGGGGTTCCGGGTGTCTCTGTTGGCCAGCTGGTTGATTGGTGACGCCATGAAGATGTTTTGGTTCTTTACGTCGACCACGTCCATCCCCTGGGCATTCAAGATCTGCGGCATGTTCCAGGCGTGCTGCGATTCCTTTTTGGGGGTGCAGTATATGATGTATGGGGATGGAGGCGCGAAGGACCATGCGTCCCCGGTGTGGCAGCATGAGATGCAGGCTAATGGGTTTTCTACGGCGAGTGGCCACTCCCACACGCCTGGACGGAGGACGTCGACGACAGAGAAGACGATATGAATGAAGGGTATGATGACGGGTATATGGCTGGATAGATATAGAATAATAGAGTCTGAATTTTATGAGCGGGAGCCTGCAGTTTTAAGCAATGACTATTCGTAGTTGTCTGTTTGTTTAAAAGGACTTTTGAGTGGCTTTGAAATTTGTTGTGGAGAGCGGAATAGGAGCACATGGTTTGCCAAGACTGTGAATCAATGTTAGCAAGCAACTTGTCACCACAATGTGTAAAGCGAATTAACGATGTAAAGGGACTTGAATACTATCTTGAGTTACAGTTTACATCTTTTTCAGATTGTCCAGTTCCTTTGCATATATTTTGGGCGCTGTAAGATTGAAAATAACCATTGTCCCTGAGAGATCTTAATTTCTCGATAAGTCTTGCTAAACCCACAGTGCACGGTGTTTTTGGTTGGTTAGAAACAAATCGACTTTTCTCTTCCCGTCTCGCTTATTAACATCTCTTTTCCCTTTTCAACATCAGCCGAAAGGCTGGATGGCACATACTTCCTTCCATTTAATCATCGCTACTTTGTCACTTTTTTAGAAAGGTGAATTACACTCGCTATGCAAAGCATATATGGCCAGCCAACTGTGAATAACGCGTTGTCGTTGTCCTCAGCCGCGTGCGTACGCCGTGGGTGTAAGCTCCATGCAAGAGGGTGGACTTCCTTGTTTAGGAGGAGCTTGCGTCAGAGGTTGGGGTCTTGATATAACCCAGCTTTGGTTGTGAGCGGGTGGAATTATCTTTGCTTTTGGTATGTTGAGTTTGGATTTATCTGGGAGAGTTTGAGTTGCCTTCGTTGATATCAACTGGTATCAGGCAGTTCCTGATACTCTTTGTCACATATTCATTTCCCCGTCTCTTGGTCCTCGCTTATGGTCCAGAGTAACCTAAGTTCCGATAAAGAGCTGGGACTTGGCCGAATGCTCATCACTTCGGCCGTGTGTCTGAGTTTCATGCGAGGCAGAGTCCCTTGAGCCAGTGCTCTCTTTACTTTGTCCAAACTGTCTCCACAGCAACGCCCCTTTCTTCTATCAACTTGATATCAAAGTGCCACTGGGCAGAACGCTTCAAACGATGCTGTGCCCGCTATTTTTTCAGGAACCCATCTCAACGCTTTGGTCCTCTCTGTGCTCCTAGTCATGCGAGGAGTTCCAACAGCCGTGAAAAACAGCGCCACAATGACAAGTGTCCGACAGAGTCGTGTTTACTCCAGCCCCTATTCCCCTTCCCTTACCCCTGAACGTTCAAGCCGTACAAGTCTTGCTCGTTCGGTGGTTTTCAACACTAAGACTGGCCAACTTCCACATTGTGATATTCATCATTACTGACTGACCGACGCAAACCCGAAGACCCTAAATCGGCTCCGGCTTCACAACTTCTCGGCGCCGGCCCCCTCGACACGCAAACCGACTTGTTCTTCCCGTCACCAACCTTACCGCTGTCGTCTGGCTTTACATGCTCTCAGATCCGACTTCAGAACTTCTTAGATTTAGCCCCCTCGACACACAGACTGACCTACGCTCACTACCACCAACCTCCCCGTCGTCATCCAGCTTCACAACTTCTTAACACCGACCCCCGCGACACATAGACCAACCTGCACTCCCGTCACCAACCTCACCATCGTCGTCTAGCTCCAAAACTTCTCAATACCAGCCGCTTGACATACAAATCAACCTGCACTCCCCGTCACCAATCTCACTGTTGTCGTCCGGCTTCACAGCCCCTCGATCCGGCTCCACAACTCTTTGAATCTGGTTTCACAAACCTCTCGATTCCGACTTCACAACCTCTCAACACCGAGCCTCTCAACACTGGCCCCTCGACACACAAACCGACCTATTCTCCCGGTCACCACCCTCACCACTGTCGTCCGGCTTCACAATTCTCAACGCCAGCCTCCTCGACATCCAGATCGACCTGTGCTCCCCATCACCAACCTCTTGTTGTCGTCTGGCTTCGCAACTTCCCGACCCGGCTTCGTAACCCCTCGATCCGGCTTCACAACCTCACCACCTCGACGCACCTTCCGACTTGCGCTCCCCATCACCAACCTCACCGTCGTCGAATCAGGCGGCTTCGAGGCGGACCCGCGCGCGGGTCCTCACATCCTCCCACCAGAGTATAAATTCTTCCCACGCCCTCTTGAATTCCCAAATTTCTTCCTCCCCTCTTCTTCTTTTCACCAGACCGCCACACACCTCCAACCAGTTTGTTGCGTTCGCCCATCTACACAACCACCTTTCGTCGAGATTCTTTCTCGACTGAGCTGTCTCTCGAGCTTTCTCTTTCTGTGTGCCTACGGGCATCGTCTTTTTCGTTTCCTTTTTTTGAAAGGAAGTTTCTCCAAGGTATGTGGCCGCGAGGCGTGATTTCCCAGTCGTTTTCCCAAATTTAGGCCTATCCTCGCTGCGTCGAGATGTCTCGAGGCGTTCGCCTGGATAGGCAAGCATTTCCCTCTCCCCAAACCTTTTCTTCACTTCTCGCGTGTTTTTCAAGCTCCTAGATCTGGGTCCTTTCTTGCCTTCCTGCCTGGTGAGGGATGCTTTTCGGGGCTCGAAAATGGGGTTTCTTTGCCTCAGGATTCAGTCCTCAGGTTGAGCCACCTGCATTTTTTTGCAACTCCATGACCGGGCAAGTACCCGAGAGTTGATTTCACCTCACATTTCGGTTCTACCTTTGACATTGGCCTCTGCCTCGCCGCATCGGGCATTGCGCTTGGCGGCTGCCCGGGCGACTGGGCTGGTTTATCCCGTCGCTCTGGCGTTGACCCTTTCTTTCACTTTCGCGGTGTTGATGGCGGGATAAAGAGCGGCGCAACAAGAAGCACAACAGGCTGGAGAAGTCTCCAACAAAGAGTTTTCCCCAGGAAGCGACACAACAGAGAGCGGCTCAGTGCCAGACTGTTCACTCACTAACGGACATGACAGCCTTCACACCATGGCGCCCAGCAAGGACGCCAAGGACGGCAAGGAGAAGAAGGGGGGGGTCGCGAGTTTCAAGACTCGCGAGACCCAGGCGCGGTTGTTGGCGGCTCTGGTGGCGTCGCTAGACGGCCAGCGCCTCGATTACAAGAGTGAGTCTTTTCTTTTCTTCTCACACCTTGCTCCATCCTTTCACCTTCCCTCAACTCCCCCCTCAAACCCGCTGCATCGGGTTCACTCGCCGCTTCGGGATCACTCGTTGCATCGGGATCACTCGTTGCTTCGGGTTGACTCGCTGCTTCGGCCTCCCATACTTGGCGTCGGTCCTCCACGCTGTGCTGTGCTGTTCCCGGCCCAACCTGGCCCAGCCTGCACCCACTTGATCACTGTCTTCTGCAACTAGGCGATCCGAAATGTGGCGAGGAACGGACGATGCGATTCAAACGATGGGGGCCCTGCGAGCGATGCTTTTATCCTGCGATCTTACCTGGAGGATATCCCGAATTCCGAACTAACCACGGCTTTCCATTCCAACCCACTAGGGATCGCGGAGTTCTTTGGAAGCGGCGTCACCGAGTCTTCCATAGAGCACAAGTTCCGGCCCGCCAGGGCTCAAGCCAAGCTCATGACGGAGCTGGTGAAGGTTGGGGAGGATCCTGGGGAGTATGACTTTGTCGACATGAACTCGACGGGTAAGAACTCAGCTTTGGCAACGACACCTCTCACTTCTTTGCGCTGCTTTTCCCGCCACGTCTCGATCCTTCATCCTTGGTCTCCATCCTTTGGTCTCAATCCTGGCCCCCCTCACATCGGTCCTCACCTCGCCGCATCGGCCGTCCTCGCTGAATTGCCTCTTCTCGCTGAGTTGCCTATCCCCGCCGCTGGCCCACTTAACCCAAACCCCGTGGCATCGGGTTCCCAACACTGCCTTCTTTGTTTCCCCCCAGCACCCACTTCTCACATCGCTGTTCCCCAGCACACCGCTAACCCAACTTCCACTCCAGAGATCCAGGCTCTCTTCGGCGAGAGCACTGCAGAGGGAGTGGCCTTCCAATTCCGCAGCATCAAGAAGGGTGCCGAGGTCCTCAAGACGGCCGTTGAGGAGGGCGCGTCCCCAGTCGAGAGGTTCGCTGCCTATTACCAGCCGGCCGGTGGCCCTGGCCCTTCTACTGCTGCTGCCAGCAGTACCAAGCGAGTCCGAGCTCCGAGAAAACCAAGCGCCGCCAAGCGTCGCCGGACCGCTGGCCCTTCCCTCGCGCTGCCCAAGGTCGAGGACAACGATGAAGCCCAAGAGATGGCCGATACGATCGCCCTCTCGCGGCGCCAGGTGCCTCTCGCACCCGCCCCACGGCCAACTCTCCCGCCCGTCGGCTACCCTCAAGCCGGCTACTCTCAAGCGCCCGCCTACCCCCAAGCACCCGCACCAGCCTGGCCAGCCACCTCTTACTCCATGGCGCCCATCGCTGGTACCGGCGCCGCCCCTCCTGCTCCCGGCCTGCCCAACGGATACACCGACCCAGCCACCGGCTATAGCTACAACGTGCTGCCTCCTCTCTCCCGGCCGACCAGCAGCCACTCCTCGTCAGCCATAGAGATGGTGGGTAGCTTCCGCGACTCACGCCCGGGCTCCAGCTACTCAAGCAGTAGCTACTACGCCTCGCCAGCGCCTGCTTCCTCCGCCTATGGCACCCCTGCGGATACAGCCGCCCCCAACACCCACCATACTAGCCCGTATCCGCAGGGCGGCAGTTTTGAGGGCTCAACCTATGGTGGCAGCTACACAGGCCCCAACACCAACCCAACCGGTGGCCAGTACTCGCCGACCTACCACTACCACCACACCTCCGCCGGTGCCAACCCCAGCCCTCAGTACGAGAGCTACCACCACCACTCGTACCCCGCCACCGCCACCACCGCCGGCCAGGGTGGTAATTCGGCCGACCTTAACAGCGGCCGAATTACTCCCGGCCCCGAGGTGAACCCGGCTGCTGCTGCCGGCGATGTTGCTGGCCACTATGGCTATGACGACGATGGTTCGCGCCCTCATAGCGCACATAGCTATGAGGGGTATCGGGCGTATGGGCAGCAGCAGCAGCAGCAGCAGCAGCCCGAGCAGCAGCAGCAGGAGCAGGAGAGTTGGGACGCCGGGGACGTGTAGCCTGCCTCGGTCCGGTTTGGTTTCCCGCGGCGCGTGCACGAAACCCGCCATGGGGAACTTGGGGAATTCCGCCACGGGGTTCGGTTCACAAAGTTACAGGCTTTGTTTGCTTTGTTTCGAAATCCCCGTTGTTACGAAATTTCAACAATGGAAATTTCGAAAGCCGCCGCTTTTCGTTTGGTTTCGTCTTTGGCTTTGACATCGGCTTTTTTCCCTTGAGGTTTTTCAGAGTCTGGCCGATTACCCGCTGCGCTCAAACGAGCGCCAATACGGGTTTTACGGGCACCAATACGGTTTCTACGGGTTGTCCGTTTTTCTCCCTTTTTTCTCTTCTTTTTTCTTTTCTTTTTTCTTTTTTTCTTTTCTTTTCCTTTCCTATTTCAGTGTCTCCCAAGAAGGAGAAGGACACTACACTCACACTCTGTTGTTGTTGCTACGAACGACCTAACTCGAAAATATCTCACGGCGCTGGAGGATGATTGACGGTGGGCTGGGAGAGGTTGGTTGGTTGGTCGATGTATGGATTAGGTTACTTACTTTATTCACGGTCCCCGCTATGGTGCCGGCTAGTTGACGCTGACTTTACGTTAGCTGGCTGGGTGGATGGATGGAGGGTTCGTGGATGGGGAGGTTGTTTAAATGTAATATGTTTTTGTATCTGTGCTTCCCTGATGTTGTTAATGTGAAGGTGGTGTAATGTGTGATACGCGTGTCCAAGACTAACTACGATATCTCGTGACTTGACGACAAACGGTTTGTTAACGTAACCTTATGAGTTCCCCCATGCGAATTATCACCATACCTGGGGTCTTGAGACGTAAGTGACGATGAGAAATGTCCTCGTTTGTTATGTGCAAGTTAAGTCATCAATACTCGATAGCTAGCTAACGCAGCTCTCCCAATATCCCCAGACAAGATGCAATCCATTTTTACCTAGCAAACCCGATACCTAATCGCTAACACACTCTCATCCATACATCTCAACTCAACCCAGTCCTACACACTACCACCAACCCCCAACAACTCCCACAACGCCCCCGCCTCCACAAAATCATGATGAATAATATTCACCAACCACGCGTCCGCCCGCGCCCGCTCCAAGAACCGCGCGCTCTCCGACCCCCGCGGGTAAATCTTGGCCCACTCCCCCCAGATCCCAAACGCCTCCTCGCTCCAGGCCCGGAACGACACTTCCTCGATGATAGTCGGCGTGACGATTTCTTTGCCTGGGAACACGCCCCATGTTACGGCGTTGGTGCTGGCTTCGCGTTCTGGGGGTGGGGCTGTGAGGGTTGTTGTTGTTGGTGTTGTGCCTGTGGTTGTTGATGTGGTTGTGGGTGGTTCTGATGTTGTGGAGTCGGAATCGGAACTGACAAAATCGCCGCGGATGTTGGTAGCATAATAACACACAACATCCCGCATCTCCGGCCTCTTCAGTTTCTCCTCAAGCACGCGCCAGTCGGCCGACGGCAGGAAGAACTCGACAAACGCCTTCTGAAACACAAACCCGTTCTGCGGGCCCCAGCCAAAAGTCGGATGACTCGACCGCAGCCCATTCACCACCGGCTGCGACGCCAGCGTCCACCACCCCTTGGAGTTGAGCGCCACCAGCTGGTCACGGATCTCCGCCGTCTCAGCACTAAAACTCTCTTCGCTCCATGGAATCGTCGACAGCTCCCCGCGTAAGTGCCGGATGAAGATGGCGCTGACGTCTTCGGACCGCCGCGGCGTGCCCCAGAGCTCTCGCGCTTGGGCGACCGTGACGTGTAGGCTGACGCCGTACCCGTCGATCTGCCCGTACGCCGGCGACCGCGCGTCACCCCAGCGGCCGTTGGGGAAATCGTCCCAGGTGGCCTCGCGGCCGAGTACCCCTTCGCCCTCGGAGATGGCTAGCGTGTTGGCGCGCGAGTTGATCGGCTCCGCGGGCACGCTGGCCTCGAGCGCCGTGACTTCCCAGTCTGGGTGGGACGCCGAGCGGCTCTGTACGATTACGCGGTCGCGCGGGTCGGACCCGATCGAGAGCTTCCGCCTAAGGGGCTCGTGCAACGACTGGTCCGGCGTCGACCCGTTGACGCGCAGGATGCGGATGTCCGGTAACGGGCTCTGGTCGACTGCGACGGCGCTTTCTTCGTCTCCCTCGTCTGGTGTGATGGGTGCAATGAGGCCGGTCCGCTCGATGATGAAGGACACGGCCTTCTCCAGGTTGAGTGTGTAGAAGTGGAAGCCCCGGGGCTTGTCGTCGGCTGTTGCGTCCGCTGTCCCGCTCTTGATCTGCCGGATCTGGTCGACAATCTCGCTGATGATGTCCACACCCACCTCCTTCACCTTCTCGTCGTCGCCCTTGACCGCATCCAGCCGGCCCATCAGCCCGTCCGGGATATGCGCGTGGCTGAGCTTCGTCGTCCGTTTGATCATCTGGTAGCTTTGGATCGGCATCAGGCCCGGCAGAATGGGTATGTCCTTGAAGGCGCCGCTCGGGTGCTCGCGCAGCGTCTTCTCAAAGTGCTTGTACGCCTCGATATCGAAGAACAGCTGCGTCATGATAAAGTCGGCGCCGGCCTGCGTCTTCTCAACCAAATACGGCAGATCGTGCTCCAGGCTCTGGCCCAGCGGGTGGCTCTCGTCCGCGTGGCCCTCCGGGTACGCCGCCACGCCGATGCAAAAGTAGTCCCCATGTGTCTTGCGGATGTAGCGGACCAGGTCGATGGCCCAGGTGAACTCGTCCTCCTCCTCGGCGCCCTCGGCCGGCTCCGGCTCGTTGGCGTCGCGGTACTCGGCCCTCCTAGGGGGATCGCCTCGCAGCGCCAGGATGTTGCGGACGCCCAGTGCTTTGGCGTCCTCGAGCGCCTTGTCGATCAGCTGGCGGCTCATGTTGGTGCAGGTGAGGTGCAGACAGGTGGTCAAGCCCAACTCGCGCTGGCAGATCTCGGCGAGCTCGAGGGACTTGGTAGCCGTCGATCCGCCTGCGCCCCAGGTGACGTTGACGAACAGCGGGCGAAGGGCCCGCGCCATGCGGTCGAGACGGCTGCGGAGGTTGGAAAAGCCCATGGCCGTCTTGGGCGGGAAGAACTCGAGCGAGAAGTAGTCCTGCCCCGCGGGCAGCGCCGCGATCTTGTCGGTGATCTTCTCCATTGCGGTGCTTTTGACGGCCTCCGGGGGGAGATCCAGACTCGGGACAAGTTCGCCCATGGGAATAAGTTTTCAAGGTGATGGGAGTTTTGCGGATGGAGTTGGGAAAGGGGGAGAGAAACGGGATGACGGCCTAGCGATACAGGACTTGGAGGATGTGGGGCAGCAATGGACTTGGAGGGGCAACGAGGGGCACTCGTTCAGCAGCGCTGAGGACGCTGACGAGCTGGACAACCGAAAAATTGGCAATAATGGACCGATGCAAATGGGGGTATTTCTTAGATTTCACCTGGGAATACAATTGACGGGAGAAAAAAAGGTGGTTTTCTAGCGGGAAGCTTTAGCTCTATGTAGTGTCATGGGACTGCTGTCAAAAGGGTTCTGGATTTCCGGTTTATGCGAGGTTCCGACAGGAAATTCTCTTCCCCGACGAGTCGCACTGCCGGGCCGGCAATAAGAAAGAACGACCACCCCACCTTTTCAGCAGGCGGTCGTGCAGGCGCGCGTGGGGAAGAGCCTGACGTTGTGGTGGTCCCTTGGGGTTGAAGCAGACGAAGGAGTGGGGCCGAACCCCCGAAGTCCGAAACGTGGATGTCCTCGAGCCCTCACGGCCTAGCAACCTTCCTCTGGTATGTCCGATGAGAAGTCGACGGGGTGTTATTGATAATGATTTCCTGCTAGCCGGAGATCATCAGCAACGTGGAGGGGCGTCGGATGTGACTGTCCCTTGGTATGATAGCGGGCATCCTAGTCTGTTTGGGGCGAGTACGAAGTACGTCCAAAGTTCCAGCCCAGCTGTCAGTGTGGATTGTTCACCTCCTCCGGAGATACCAACCTGGATGGGGGTGGCTTCATTGGTACGAGTTTCTCAAAGGTAACGGGAATGAAGTGTGGGGGAGGACGAATTGGGCACTATATCAACCTCTTTCAAAATGCGGCTGTGATGAACTAACCACCCAAAAATTCAATATCCGCATTCCTGCTTTCGTCCTTACCAGTGTTGCCCATAGTCCACAAGGACCGTTCTCGTAGTCTCGAGCTAACCCTGCACCCAGAACAATTAGCCCAGGACGTATTGGGCAGGAGAGCGCAGTGGCGGATGGTTGAGGGAAGCTCAGAAAGCCATTCATCCTCAGGTTCAACCCACGGCTTTGAGCCTCATTCCTCAGAGGAATAGAAACCCGCCGTTGCTGAGTCGGTTTACCGGAATGTTTACGGGTCATCAAGGCATTTTTGAAACAAGACATATAAAATTACTTACCCGTGAAAAAAAACATCATTCCAAGTCGGCCTGCATAACTTCAGCAAGAGCCATCTTGCATCAGGTAGGTACATTTGCACATAGCATTTGACAAAATGTCCAGGTCTTGCTTCAGGTCATCACCGCATCATGGAGCCGCGCAATGGGGCACTCGTGATGATGGTTTTAAACAAGGGCATTTAAGAGAGTCAATCTTGACACACGTTCCAGGTTGCCAGTAGCGTGGTGCAGTTTGGTGGCAGACTAGCAGATACAATGGATTGTGGTCGTGGTTTATGGAAAGGGAAAAAAAAGAGGAAGAAATGGAGCTCCCCTTGGAAATCTCTTTGAAATGGCCCGCCAAGAAACCGCCTGGGATGTTTTGTGACAACATTCACCGCCCGCAACGTTCGGCTCTCCTGGCCGGTGCTCCAGCGCCCTGCGTCCCTGCACGGACCTCAAACTGGTGGGCTCCCGGCGCCTCTCCAAGGCCACTCATGTTTTTTTGGGCTGCAGGCCGGTGGAGTCAGACCCGCCACTCTGCCTTCTGTGTGCTTTCAAGTTTTGTTCTTTTTCCCATGATCAAAAGAATCCAGTCCCCAGTTTCCACAAGATCCCGTCCTGCCAATCGAGCAACACCTCAGTTTCAGAGTCAGTCCTTCTACATCTTTCAGATTCGCCACAAGATAGCATCCATCGACGAGAGCCAGCCACTTCCAACCGCATCAACATCCAGCAACCCCAATTCAACTAATACGGCACACCAAAACAGCGCTGTGAATTTTCCCCAGTAGCGCCTCCTGACATCACACCACCTACCCTCTTTTCCGAATTTCGCATCGCCGCCAGCTTCACCCCGCCTCAAACGGCGCCACGTACGGTCAGAGAGCTTTTAGGCAAAGGCCGCCTTTCATTTTACTGCGCCGTCCCGGGATACCTTCTGTGATTGCATTATCGTTGTCGTCTTCGTTGTTGTCCGGTCCTGGTATCATCACTCGGCGCTCCGCCCGACGGCTTTGCTTTCCCTGCCGAGCCTCTCTTTCCACCCCGCCCTCGAGGATTTCACGGTTCCCGACTTCTCCATGGATAATCTATGGAGTCGCCGTGCCAAGTAAGCGACCTACCCTCACTCCTTAAACATTTTCTTTGAAAATCATGTGCCATTCCTAACACAATCGCTACCCCGCGCCAGCTCGAGCAAGCTCTCTTTAGCAACAGGTTCCGGCCAGGACAGCCCGTCGGGACGCAACACCACTTCCTCGTCCTCCTTCAAGCGATTTGGCGGTGATAGCACTTCGCTGGGGAAGTCCTCTTTCAACTCCGTCACAACACCAGGCGCCAACTTGGCCTCCCCGATCGGTGCGGCCTCTGGCGCCTTTGGCCTCGGCTCGGGCGCGTTCGCCTCCTTCGGCTCAGCCAAGAACCCCAAGTCGCCCGGAAACCCCTTCGAGGCAGCCCTAGGCGCCGCTGCCACCGCAAAGACCCCGACCGCCGAGAAATCTGCAAAGGAGGGGGCTTTTGGCGGCGGAAGCAGGGCGGTTAGCAAGACTGCTTCGCTAGCCTCGCTGGAAGAAGGAGGCCAAGCGTTGCACCAGCCGGCCGAGCCGTCAACCCACCAGCTGCGCAACAGCTGGGTGTTCTGGTTCCGCCCACCCATCTCCAAAGCGAACGGGTTTATCGAGTACGAGAAGACGCTGCACCCGATCGCCACGATCGACTCGGTAGAGGACTTCTTCGCAGTGTACCAGCACCTGAAGCGGCCGTCGGCTCTGCCACTGGTGTCGGACTACCACCTATTCAGGCAGGGCATCCGGCCAATATGGGAGGATGAGGAGAACAAGAACGGCGGGAAGTGGGTGGTGCGTTTGAGAAAGGGGGTTGCGGATCGGTATTGGGAGGACCTGCTGTTTGCCATCATTGGCGACCAGTTCGGCGAAGCCAGCGAGGAGGTGTGCGGCGTCGTCCTGAGTGTCAGGAATGGCGAGGACATCCTCAGCATCTGGGCTCGCGCGAATGGACAGCGGGTCCTCAAGATTCGGTGCGTCCTTCTTTTACTTTCGTTTACTTTACTTGCCCTCTCCTCCCCTTCCCTTATTCTAACGAACATCCAAGCTAACCAGTACCAGTGAAACGATGCGGCGCGTCCTCGCCTTCCCCCCGGATACCAAGCTCGAGTGGAAGAGCCACGATTCGAGCATCCAGCAGCGCACCGCCATCGAGGAGTCGCGACGAGAAAAGGCGAGCCATCACCACGACAAACGGTCCAATAAACAGCACCAACAGCAGCACCAATCGTCACAGCAGCAGTATGACGACGAGCAGCAGCAGCAGACTAACCCCAGCAACCCATAATTACCGGGCTCAACGAAGAGCGAGCGGTTAGGGAGGGGGAGTGAGAATGATGAGAGCAAAGCGTACCCGCCCTATTTTTGTTTTGCCCATATGCACATGTACAACAACCAAAACCAGCCAGCAGGAGTAGTAGCAACAGCAGCAGCAGCAGCAGAAGCGTTTGCAAAGTGGCGTTTGCCGATTTCCCAACGACAACTCGACCCGGCCCAACTTGGCTCGACTCGATTTGATATCACCGTTCAGCCATGGAGGTCTCGGTTTCTTACAGCTCGATTTCCACTTTCTACTTCGATTTCGACTCCGAACTTCCTTCGTTTTGCCCTTGTGAATATTAGGCACGAATGGTGCAGCTCTGATGGGAAGAGAACGGGGAAGAAGAAAAAAAAAAGGAAAATGAGAGCAAGCCACAAAAGCATTTGCAACCCGGGTGGTTAAAGGAAGCGAACATTGGGGACAGCGGGGACCGGATTGTAGGTTTTTATGAGCGAATGCCGAACATAAGGAATGAGGAATGTCAATGTATGCATGAAACGGAAGGGGGTTTGGGTGGCTGGGCCGGCTGGACTGGGGAATTCATGGACTGGCTACTGTGGGGTGGTTGGTTGGAGGCGGGCTTGTAGTTGTACTTATTGTAACTAACCTACGAAATGACTTGTTGTCTTGCCCATTTGTGTCTTGCCCGTCTGTTGTATCTTGCCCATCCGTTTGTCTGCTACGGTTGTGATTTCACACGCGGGATGTGGAATTTTACGTCTCGCGATTTGTACAAATTACAAAGTTTGACAAGCCCATCAAGTAGGGCTCTTTTATCAAGTCCAGTATAATCTGGTATTTCCCATTCACCGTGGTATCTTTTCCCCTCCCCTTCCCTTTTTCTATTTCCACCCATTATCAACCATCTTCCTCCTTAAGCCTTCCCTTTCCCCTTCCCCGGCGTCCTCCTCCTCTCCCAAACCTGCAAATAACTCTCCCCCAAATACAACAACTCACTCCGAATCTTATCCACAAACAAATCCTGCGCCACCACCCACTCATCCGTCGCCTTATCCCGCAACTGCACCTTCCACGTCTTGCGCTCCTCGCCCACCGCACTATCGGCCACGTCTTCCCGCACCCGCACAGCTTCGTGCACCACGTTGGCGACGAGGTCGTACCAGATCGGTTCGTCTTCTTCGGACTCATCGTCTATGGTGCGTGGTGATGGCGGTTCGACGTAAGGGGCTACGTCCAGCCCTGTGCGCGCGTCGAAGGTGACGATGGTCGGGTTGCGCTCGGAGACGAATTTATTCTGGCTGAAGCGCTTGACGTGCAGGAGGAGGAAGGGCGGGAGCGGGTGGACGAGGCGGTACCGTCGGCGCTGGGCGTTGAGTTCCTGCGCGGTCGCGCCGTTGTATTTGGCTAGGAGGGTGGTGAGGGGGACCTGCGGGATGATGTTGCGCTCTTGTTCGTCTTGGAAAAGAGGGGCCGGGGGGAGGTCGAGGGTGAGGAAGAGGAACCGGGCGGAGGTGGTGTCGACGTGGGCGGCTTCTTCGAAGCGGAGGCGGTCGGAGAGGCCGTCGCCACGGGCGGTGATGGATTGGGATTCGACTTGGAGTTTTCCTTGGAAGATGCGCTGGATGGCGGAGGAGCCGGGTTTGGTTTTGGAGCCGCCGAGGCCGAGGTGGAGGTGGTTGAGGAACCAGGAGAGGAACTCGACGGGGTCGGACTGGGCGGTCAACGTAAAACGCTTGTTGGAGCGCAGAGAGATTTCTTGGAGGAGCTCGTGCGGGGATACGTGGGACTTAAACGCGCGCGGGTTCCATATCTTGCGGAAGAGGATGGATGTGCGCTTGACTAGCTCCGGAGCCGTGCTGAAGTCCTCCAGCAGGAAGAAGTTGCGCAGCGGCGTGACGTGGGAGAGCGCCTGCACCACCACGTTCAGGTAGTCGTTCTCCTTGATGTTGTTCATGCCCACGAACCCGGGCGTGTACTCTTTGCCCCCCAGCGTCCAGGACACGTGCGGCTTGCGGTCGAGCTGGGCGACTTCCTGGCGGGTGTACCGCGGGTCGGAGACGTACTTGATATCGTCTAGCGACTTGCTTTTCACCTCGTACCCTTCTGGCAACACATAAACCTTTTGCGTGCCCATGTTGATGAACACGTGGTGGTCCTCGTCGAGGGCATGGAAGTAGGCGTGGGATTTCGGCCCGCGGCCTTGGAAGTAGCGGCCGCAGACCAGGCAGGCGTAGACGTTGATGTTGGAGAGGGTGATGGAGCAGAGCTTTTCGAAGTCGAAGTCGAGCACGTTGCGGTCGATGGTGTCGAGGTAGAGGTCGTCGTAGCCGGCTGTTGGCGCGGACTGTCGGATGGGGGCTTTTTCTTCGGGTACGTCGTCGTCTTCCTCCTCATCCTCTTCTTCCTCGCCCCCGTAATTCCTCGCCGTCCCATTACGCAGCGCTAATATCGTCGTCTCCCCCTCTCCATTCTCCGTCGACACGCTCCCCGGAGTCAGGCTCTTGTTGTAGTCGTCGAATCTCGATCTTTTAGAAGCCGGCGAGTCGCCCGACAGGTCCTCAAGGGCCTCGGAGGCCTGGCGCTTGGACATTTCCGTAGTACACAAGCAGAAAAATCGCGTATTATACAAACAGAATGCAGTTCGTGGAATCCGGGGGTTCGCTGGGGTTGATGTGGTGGTCGAGTCGAGGTTGTTGATGCTTCTTGGAATTTCTTGAAGTCGCTGCGAACAGCCAGGCCTGAAGGTGCGCTGCCAAGCTGCCAATTGAATGCCCCACTCTAGCTCTGCCTGGAAAGCTTGGCACGCAGCAGGGCCGACAGACGAATAAAGTCAAGATGAATGCATGAGAATCTCAGATAACATAGGAGTCGAGAAAATGGGTTACGATCCTAGGGAGTTCGATACAAACTTGAGAGTTTATACGTAGCAGGTTTCAACTTTTATTATCCCAACTAACTCCCACCATATAACGCCGTGTTAACAACCCCTTGAGCCATATACAACCCTAACCCCCATTTCACCTCCCGGGCACTTACACCTCCATCACCTTGTTATCTTCTCAACACTCAACACTCAACACATCCAAGTCTCACGCCCCAGCCATAACCGCATCCTCCCCATCCTCCATAACCAGCCCCGCAACATTGGCCGGCGCCAACGCATCCATCTCCTGCAACGTGTACTCCACCAAATAACTCTCATCCACCAGTTCCTCAACCCGCTTGTAATGCCTCTCAGTATACACCCTCAACGCATTCAACACCTCGGCCAAACTCTTCTGTCCGCGTGCCCCCTTAACCGACAAGGCCGAGAACTTCCCCGCCGGGTAACTGCGCACCAGGGCGGACAACACGCGCTGCGCGACAGGCGCCGTGCGCGCGTTGGTGTTCCAGTCGCGCAGACGTAAAAGCAGGATGAAGAGCTGTTCGTCGGAGAGCGAGGTGAGGACGTCGTCGACGGCGCGCACGCCCGTGAGGCTGTCGGGCTCGGGGTTGGTGGTGGTTACGACGCTAGTGAAGAGGTTGAGGAGGCGGCCTGGGTGGTTGAGTTGGAGGGCGAGGACGATGGCGTCGCGGTAGGCGCCGACGTGCATGTAGTTTTGGAGTTCTTGTTCTTGCTCGACGAGTTTGAGGGCGGCGGTGGTGGCGGCGGCTTGGGTTTCGGTGGTGGTGTCTTTCCAGAAGGTGACTTTGGAGTCGCTGCCGCCGGAGACGAGGGTGTTGGTTTTGGGGTGCACGGCGAGGGTCCAGAGCCGATCTTCGTGGTTGTCGAGCGTGCATTCGGTCTCGCCTAGGTTGGCGTCCCAGACTTTGACTAGGCTGTCGGCGCCTGCGCTTGCGAATTGGATTCGCTTCTTGGATGATGACTCGTCGTTTGGGATGTGCAGCCAGACGACCTTGAGCACGTTGTGGGAGTGGCCTTCGAAGGTCCGCAGGCAGGTGTAGTCGGAGAGATTCCAGAGCTTGATCGTCTTGTCACCACTGCCCGTTAAAATGACGCCCTTGCCGGACACAGATCCAGACCCTTGCTCGCCCTGGATGGCGGGTGTGTGGAGAGGAGCAAACCGGACTGTCCAAACACCTCGCTTGTGGCCCTTGAGGATACCCTGGACCTCAAGCCGCTCAACGTCCCAGATCTTGACCGTTTTGTCTTGCGACGCCGATGCGAACAGCCGCCCGCTCGGGCTAACATCCAATGCGTTGATATCCTTTTCATGCGCTAACCTTTTCAAGCTTGCCGACACCTTGGATTGTTGCGACTGCCGCGGAATGTCCCGTTTCTGCACAAACCGATCCTGCGAGCCCGAGACAAGGAAGGCTGGCGGGTGGTCAAGCGGGTCGGTGAAAGCCTCGGAGCCCTCGGGGGGTACCACCTTTGGGAGAGCGACTGCGCCGACAGACTCGAGATGGCCGGTGAATACGGCATAGCAGGTGTACGAGTTGTTCGCCCGGTCGACGCGCCACAGGCGCACTGTGTTGTCCTTTGCGCCGCTGGCCACCCAATGCCCCGACCAGTCTACATCGAGGGACATGACGATGTCCTCGTGGCCTCGTAGCAACGCAACATCATGCCCGAAATACCCAACACCTTCCCCTTCCCCGTGCCCTTCTGCCTTCTCGCCACTTGGTTGCGCCTCTGTATCAGCCACAGACACGAGCCGGATATCCTCCGAGTTTGTGGCTAACGCCATGAGGGATTGGTCGGGCAACACATAAGCAAAGTCCAGAATCTCGTCGTGCGTGCCTGAAATCCGCCGGAACGGTTCCATGGGTAGCCCCTCGCTCGATGTGATCCCAGACGGGGACGGCACGCGGTACATGGCAAGTGTGAAATCGGACTGGGCGCAAAGCACAAGCGACTTGCCGGGCAGCGAGACAGCCGACAGGATCGCTTCCGCCTCCGACTTGGCGTCTTGTTTCGCAGTAATCTCATGGTGAGTCGTCGTATCCCAGATCCGCAGCAGCCCGCTGCTCCCGGCCGAGTACATCCACCGACCCTCACGCAGAAACCCAACCGACTCGACCAGTTCGTGGCGGAGCATGGGGGTCCCCTGCCAGCTACCGTCGCGCCAGAGCCACAGGGTCATGGTCTTGTCTCGGCTACCACTCAGCAGCGCGTGCTGCTCGGCCGAGTACTCGATGCTCTGGACGTTGGATTCGTGGGCTTCTTTCTTGCGCTTCGTGTCGGCGTAGACGGGCACCGTCGTGCGTTTCTGCAGATCGAAGATGCGGATCCGACCGTCTTGCGTGCCCCAGGCGAGGCGGAAGCGGGAGGCCACGTCGCCGTTTTGATTTGAATCGCTCTGGTTATTGCTACTGCTGCTCTTGCGTGACCCCTTTTTTGACTTGCGATCTGACGACGATCCGTCGGCCGCGGTAGCCGCAATCTCGAGAAAGTGCAGGGCCGAGACTAGCACGCTCTGGCCGCTGACGGTGTGGGTGACATATCCCCCAACAATATCCCAAATCTTGATCGCGCCATCTGCCGCGCCTGTAGCGAGCAGTGTGCTGGTCCGGTCGACAGCGAGGACGACGACGGGCGTGGCGTGGGGTTTTGAGGTCCGCACGAGGGTGGCCTCGACAGACTCGAAGTCGGGCGCGACTTTGAGGGCGTAGATGCGCATCGTAAGCGACCGTGAGCAGACAATCAGATGCGACGCCGACGGGGTGATTGTGAGGGTCGAGATCGGCTCGCCGTCGCCCTCGATCTCGGCAAGGCGTTTTCCCGTGGTCAGGTCGGTCAAGACGGCGGATTCGCCTAGTGTCGAGGCTAGGATGCGCGCGCCATTCTCGAGGGCCACGGATCCGCCCGTAAAGATGGGCTGGATGACATTGTCGACTTCGAAGGTCGTCTTGGCGGTTTGCCGTGTTGCCATGCTGAGGCGTGTGGGTGGGCGAGCGTTCCAAGACGGAAAGTTGTTCAATTGCAGAAGCCAAACTCGGGACTTCCCAAAACTTTTTGGCTGATGCTGCCGATAAGGGAGTTGGCGGGGGGAAATAAGGTTATCTTAGCGCCACTACCCCTGCAACCCTGCTGTTGCGTTCACTGGTTCACTGCCACTGGGTCGCTGCAAATGCTTTCCATCTCATCTCATCTCATCAAACACACAGACAACTCAACAAACGGCGTATGATGAAAGAACCCGCGACGACATAAAGCCGCAACTTGCGATCCCGAAATGGCGCTTCGGCACAGTATCACTCTGACTTGCTGCTCATCTCGACTTTTCTGAGAATCGCAAATTCGCCCTCAGCTGCTTAATAATATCCAGAAACCATGGGGCGACTGGGGCCGCTCACCTCGCAGGGCCTAGTAAGCAATTCATTTCATGAGGTTTTCATTCCACTCAGTTTTTCATCAACGTTCTGACCTTTCTCCGCCGGCTAGGGCCGCTCCCCATACGATGACACCGTCCCAGGCCAGGGCAACGACTACCCGCCCAACCAGTATGCCTACTTCGACGACCGCGGCCGGCTCTACAACCCGGTCATCAAGGGCCTCAATCGCGACTTCATCCGCTCGCACAACGAGGTCATGATGGTCATTGGCGTGGCCGAGCCCGAGAGCGGCACCGCGGCCGACGCCCAGATGGACGCCACCCACCGTCAAAACCGCTTCGAGGACGTGATCGGCTCGCGCCTGCACTTGGCCGCGTTTCAGATTGCGTCGGCGTCGAACTGGGCTGTCCACGGCATTAGACAACGTCTGTGGGTCTACCAACCGTACTCGCAAACTACCTTCTATGGCATGTTCAGGATGGCTCGTCGCTCGGGTTCCTTTGCGCCGTACTTTCTCGCTGGCTTCCCGTCGTTCTTGGCCGCTACCTCGCTCGAGCTGGTGTCGTTTTCTAGGAAGGAAGACAACTGGTATGGACTCTCGTTCTTGTTTTTTTACCCTTTGAATTTTTTGCTCATTTTTCCCGATCAGGTTCTGGTCCGCCATGACCTATGTTCGCATCCATCTGGCCATATATGTCTTCTTCCAGAGGATCGAGATCATCCCGTTCAACCACTGGCTGCCTAACTGGCGCTTCTTCATCCCCGGATCCAGCTTATCGCCCATATCTCTCCCACCACCACCCTCCTCTTTCCGCCCAGGAAGCCTGCTGCCGTGGCTCGGTGCTTGTGCCCTCGGGACAGCTCCCTTTCTCTGCTTCTACCTCTCTCCAGCCGTGTCCACGCCAACCTGGCCAAGAACCTGCGCGACGCCATCTACAAGCACCTCCCCCGCCCGGACAACTCCTTCTTGCGGCGACAGACCTGGGCCGGCCTCCGCCTAGGGACCCCGAACAGTCCCGCCGACCCACGCGCAGACGAGGGCGTCTCTACCTCTCCCACGGGGCCACCGCCTCTACGCCGCCAGAGTACAGTGTCGCTCCGTGGCAGCGGCATAAACAACGATGTCACGACAGCGACCACCACCGCCCCCGACCAGTCTCACCATCGCCGGCAAAGCCAGTCCCAAGACCAGTCATCCTCTCAACAACCGCCCCAACCTAGTGGCAGTGGTGGTGGCGGTAGTGTAGACGAATTCGGCTCGGACGACGAGGAAACCGAGATCATCAGCGCCACGCTCATTAGTTTTGACGTCGAGGCTGCTGACCCCACAACCCCGGGCGCATCAGGTCCCGACGGCTCAACCAACCCCTCCGGAGGTGCCGTCGGTGGTGACACAACACCAGGAATCTGGTCCGCCGAGCTCCGGCCCAACATCCCCGACAACTCCCGCTCATCAGGCTACGGATTCCCCGCCGACGGAAGCGGCGGTGAAGGCGCCACCTACGGCGGAGACGGTACCGGAGGCGACGACGACGACGCAGCTGCCGCCTCCGCAGCCGCCGCAGCCGGTAGCACCGGCACCGGCAGCATCAACAACCGGCACGAATCCGTCTACCGCGAAAACGCCTTCACCGCGCTGCCCGCGCGCCTTGCCGCCAACATCCTCGCTCTCACCCCGGCCCGCCTCATGGCTATGCCCATGACCGTGGCCGTGCACGTGTTCCTCGCCCGTTCGTACATGCGCCGCATGGGCATGAGTCTGGACATCGTCAACACAGGCGCCGGGTGGTGGTTTGGCATGCAATCGGCCCGGGGCCTGGTGAATTTACTGGGGCTGGAGCTGTTGTTGGGGGTGTTGCAGGCCGAGTCGTGGGCGGCGATTATGTTGGTGGCGAATCGGTGGCGGTATACGGAGGAGGAGTGGATGGTGAGGGAGGTGGAGGAGGCGGTGAATATTATTGTGGCCGAGCGGAGAGAAGAGGCGGCCGCGTTGGCTGCTGCTGAAGGGGGGAATTAGGCGTTGGAGTGTTGGTTAGTGTACACACCACATCATAGATACCACATCAGCAAGGCATGTTTTGTTTTCCGAGCCCAGCGTCACAGGATACCCTCCCAAAAATAAAAGCAGTAAATTCCCAAATAAAGTCATCACGTCGTCATGATTGTACCAGCAACTCACCCCCGCCGCACCCCCTTCCCCTTCCCCTTCGCCGCCTTCTCCTTATCAATCCCATCCTTAATCACCGTGTACAAATCCTGGTTCCGCCGCGCCAGCAGCAGCACGTCATCTGTCGTGACCGTTGTGCGGCCCGCATGCTGGCTGAAACTCTCTAGGTCTGTTGCGACGTTTTCTGTGGCCGGGTGTGAGTACTCGTAAGAACTAGAACTGGGACAACACACACACACGGCAATCAAATGCAAGGCAAATTGTGAGGGAGGGGAGGGAAGGAACCTACCAATCTGATGCCAGATCATGTCAGTCAAAGCGCCGATGAACTGCGGCGTGGCGTTGCGGTTGCGCTGGAGGGATTCTTGGTCGACCATTTTGCCGATGGAGAACCAGAGGGCTGCTTTGAGGCGCTGGGGTTGTTATGTTAACATTGCATGGTGAAACCTTACTTTTGAATAAGGAGGGAGTGATGGAATGATGGGACTACAGAATAGGGGCTATAGATATGGAGTCAAGAAACACCGTACCTCTCGCACCTCCTCTTCTGAAAGGTCCGCCATGGAGTCTGATACTATGTAAAGTCTTGGCGTTTGGTGATAACGCTGGAGCGGCGGTTTTGTGAGTGAGACGCGTGGTCCTGTGTTCTCGCGTTTGGGGGTTGCAGCAAAGTGGGGAATTGAGAAACGCACTAGTCTTAGTTTAGTTAGACTCAATTGACAAGTTAGACCCCTGTATACTTTTCTTGAGCGCGGGATGAGCCGAAGTAGCATTCAAGAGACTTGCAGAAGTTGATCGCGAAAAGGACATGTGCTACTGCGGGCTTGCAGCATTAATTCTATAGTTATAGTATCCTAAGCGTTATATGGAAGCATTGAGCAGCCGTGCTATTCCCCGGACACAAGTCTGGATGGTCCGGCTCCAAGCTTTGCTGCGTGCGAAGTACAATGTATGTACCTCATGCTTGGCCGGAGATGCCGGCGGCAGTGGAGCCTTGGCTGCACGTCAGCGACCGAGCGGCAATTGTTTGGAGATTTTCGCGCAACCTTAGAAATGCCAACTTCCACCACTTTCATCTCAACTTTCTTTCCAACAATCTAACCTCTGTCATATATAATTCCTTGGCCTATTCCCCAGACTTAACGCTCAATACCAGTGAAACCCTCCACATTTTACGGATTTAATCCCATACCTTCTTCTACCGACCAGCTCCCGAAAGCATCATGGACAACCTCGCCGAGCTCGCCTCAACAGTAGGCAACCGCTTCGCCACAAACCTCAAAGGCTCCTTCACCAGCATGACCCCGGAGCAAATCATCCGTCTCGTCATCATTGCCGGCGCCTGTGAGTCTCGTTCCCCCCCCACAGCCCGCTCCAAAAGCAACGTACTAAACCCCTCTCCCACTCCAGACCTCCTCCTCCGCCCTTACCTCGTCAAGCTAGGCATGCGCGCCCAGATGCAATCGCACGAGAAAGAAGAAGAAGCCGAAAAAGCCAAACAAGCGCAGATCTCAGCCAACGAGCTCCGCGGCAAGGTCGACATCCCCGACGACACCGACGACGAGGACGACGAGAGTGGGAAGGCGGGCGCGTCCGGACCGGACTGGGGCAAGAAGGCGCGTCGGCGGCAGCGGGCGGTGATGAAGAAGTTGTTGGATGCGGAGGAGCAGAGGTTGAGGGAGAGTCGGGAGGAGGAGGAGGATAAGGATATTGAGGAGTTTTTGGTTAAGGAGTGAATTGGGTGGGTGGATGGGAAGGGAGGTCGTGGTTGGGTCTGGGGTGGGGATTCTTCGTATGAGGATAATAATGAAACTGTTGATATTCCGGACGGGCTGGTTCTATTGGACTGTCCACTCTTCATTTGTCGATGGATGGGATCCGGGGTTTGCAAGGCGACATATCCAGTATATTCCGCCGGACCGAAGTTCCGGCCATATACCTTGGTTCCCGAATCGCCGGAGAACACAGCAGCACAACTGGGTAACAGCGTGCTCCTCCCACAGTCCTACGACTAATGCATCGGTTTTCTAACGGCTAACTTGAGGGCTCGTAGCCACCGCACAGGGAACGGTTTCCGCTGCCGCTGCCGCTGCTCCGGCCGATCGGGAACGCCGCAGGGCTGAGAGAGTGATTTCTTGACTACCTGTTCGGGCTCGGGGGACCGTTCTAGCTGCTTCTGCTCCGGGTCATCGGGAGCACCACAGGCCTGAGAGAGTGGTTTCTCGACTACGTGTTCGGACGCAGGGGACCGTTCTGGGTGCCGCTCTGGACGATCGAGATTGCCACCGGGCTGAGAAGACAATCTTTTGACTTCCTGCCTAAGCCGAAGGAACTGTCCCAGCTGCCACAGTGGACAATCAGGGCCGTCACAGTAACAGGGCTGAAAGAGTGGTGTTTCAACCTCCCGCTCAAGCCTGAGGAACAATTCCAGTTGCTTCATCGGGCAATCAGGATCGCCACAGGACTCACAGAGAGGTTTCTTGACTTCGTGTTTCGGCTCGCGGGGCGGTTCTAGCTATTGCTGGGGGCCTTCGGGATCGCCACGCGGCTGAGAGAGAGATGTTTTACCTTCCTGCACATGCCCTAGGGACGGTTCCAGCTGCTGCTCCGAGTGACCGGGATCGTCATTGGGTTCCGAGAGCGGTTTCTCGACTATATGTTCATGCTCAGGGGACCGTTCCAGCTGCTGCTCTGGGCCTTTGGGGTTGCCACGCGGCTGAGAAGTTGGTTTCTCGACTACCTGTTCGGGCCTAGGGACCTGTTCCCGCTGCCGCCCCGGGCAATCGGGATCACCACAGGGCCGAGGGAGTATGTAATCCCCGACTATCCGTTCAGGTCCAGGGATACACGGCACCGGGCAGAAAACCCCCGCCCTCTTGGCCTCGCACCCGCAGGTGAAGTTCCGGGCGGCGGTGGGACACATTTTTTTTGGTCACAGAGAGTGATGCTTGGGTGGCTCGATATGTTGAGTTAGAGGGATTGGTAGTGATCGCTGAGTGTTTGGAGGGGTGCGCACCGCAGAGACGAAAGACGAAAGACGAAAGACAGACAAGCCGACAAAAGAAGTGGATGTTCGCCCTGGCTGGAGGCTTTATAGCCAACCCGTTTCATCCGTTCGGCTACCTCCCGCCCAGCTTTCATCCAAAGCTTTGCCTGCCGCCGCCTTGCCGGTCGAGACAAACAGTCAAAGAAGGGGAGATGACAGGGCGGGACGGTTGGCGCCAAACCCTCTCTAAACTCGGCCACCCTCAAAAGGTGCGAGGCAAACGCCTTGTGCGACAACTCTCAGAAACGAGACCCCTGGGTTCGATGCGACTGCTGGTTAACACAGGCCCAGATTATTGCGACCACAGAGCCGGGCCAAGCGACCAGACCCAACGGACATGCTTGGAGGCCATGCCCAGCGCCTAACTCAGCGTTGGCGATGCGCATCCAGCACCGTCAGTAAGTGGCTTTGGTTGTAATTGTCGCCTGGCCGTTTTGTGGGCAATTCCGTGGGGTATCGTGCTGGCCGGGAGCTCGCTGTTAAAAGAAACGTGGGAAGCTCCAGAACAAAGAGGTAACCGGCCAACGAACCGGCACGGGCGTCCAAATTCAGGACTAGATTTGACGGAAATTTTTCTAAACCTGAGCGGCATCTGCAGTTGTATACTCTGACGCGTCAAGTTTAGGTCATAATTACAGCATTACCCCCATAGCGTCCTTCCTTCCCTCTACACCCACATTACATAGGTATGTACATACCTGAGGTACCTACTTCAGGTCACTGCTGCTGGTTTCGTTTTTTTTCCTTCTACTCTTCGAGCAAAGAACCGTGATCTCGACAAATAAGGCATTACCCTACCGTAACCCGGCCCAAACAACAACTCCTCTACGAACTGAAATAATGCAGCAATTCATGGCAGATTCGGGGCTTGGTTCCCAGCATATCGCAAAGCTGATTGCGGCTGCCCACTACGATCGCGAGGGCCTCGTACAATTCCTGGACGACAACCCCCCACCTCACGAACCCGTGGTAGGGTATATCACCGACACGGAAGTCAGACGCGCGCTCTTTGAACAATATCGTACACTGCTGCAGGGTGATCCGACTGCGGCGATACTGGCGGTGTTTATGGTGGCTCCTGTGGACGATCTTCGTGATTTTCTGGAGAGGATTAACCAGTACCCACCGCTGGACTCAAAACTCATATGCGAGGCCCTCAATCAAGGGGTCCCAGATGCACTCGGAGTTTGTACGTGAAATTCCCTCAAATCTTGCGATAATCTACATGGACTTGTATTAATTGCGGCGCAGATCTTTCTCACCGCTCTGATTCCACCCTTGGTACTGGGACTTCGACTCCTCTCACGATACCTACAGCCGACCTGAATGAGCCAGGCGTGCCTGTCCCCCAAACAACGGTCACGAGAAGCGGTTTTGGCGAGCGCGTGAAGACACGGGATGGGCACGTTTGCTTATTTTCCGGCACCTCCGATCCAGAAGCCGCGCATATATTCCCATTCTCCAAGAACAAAAACTTTCGCAGCCTGAACAACATGGTCTCGGCATTTTGGAGCCATGAAAAAGGGATGGCATGGCGCAGAATGTACGAGAAAGCAAGCATCGCCAACTCAGCGGAAAACGGAATTTCACTGAATCGACAATTGCACTTCTGGTTCGACAGAGCAGTATTCGCTCTCGAGCCGCTCCGCAAAACAAAAGAAGGAATCACAGTCAAATGGCACTGGCTGAAGAAGAGTCCCTTGTTACCTCGTTTCAAGATTCATTCCAGTCAGGACATCTTGCTCCAGGCTGGGTTAGTGGATCTGAACTGGGGCCAGCAATTAGCACACCGGGAGAGTGGTGTGAAGATCCGGAACGGCCAAACATTCCTGTTCCGACAACACGCCGAAATGCCAAGCTGGGAACTTCTCGAATTGCAGTGGAATCTGCTGCGCATCAGCGCCATCTGTGGAGCGGCCGAGGTGAAGGACGAGTACGAGCACTACTACGACCCCTACGAGGACCCGGATGAGCTTGGGTACCATGAAGGCGTGGTCGCCAAACAAGACGCCATAATAGAGGAGTACCAGCGCCATAACAAGGGGAAGCTGGTTGGTACAGACGAAGACAACGCGGGTGACCGGGGCGAGGCTGAGAAGTCAAACCCACCTCCCGTGTCCGGCAGCAGTGGTTCTACCTAGAAGGTAAAACCCTCCCTGGCGAAGCTCTTCATCCCTCCGAGTGAAACTGAGCCTTCCTCCGAGGTTTCCAAGGACAAAACTAAGGTTAGTTTCCGCGATCGTGTCAGCACACTAGGGTGGAAGGTTTCGGCAATGGATATGAGGGCCGGGAGTATTAGGTCTAAATTCTCTCGGAACTAGAGAGAATCAAAATGGATTGTGGAAACAACTCTTAGGTTATCTCAGGATCTTGGCCACAAAAAGCGGCCACTCAAATAGATAGCTCAAGTCCAATCCATTAACATTCGATCAAATCTTGGTAAATTTTGATCGATTTACTCTTTTTTGTCTTCTTTCACTGTTTTTAGTTTATTCTTTTTGATCTTTTTTCACCTTTGTAGCAAAGTAAGTTATCCAGGGACTTGGCCTGCCGCTTTTTGTGGCCACAGCATAAAAGGGTCCTACTTGCCGCCGCAATTGACGATTGTCTTTTGCGACAATACCATAGTTCTATGGTCAGTTTGAGAGCCGGTAGATATCATGAATGCCGCCGTAGAATCCTCTCGTCGTGCAGTACATAAGCTTCCACCTAGACACTTGTCTATCACATACGACCATAGGCAGTAGAAAGCTCGGGATCCCGTCCGCTCTCCCCTAGATAAACTACTGACCGCCGGACTAGTACTCAGGTCGGTGACGACTGGGGAATCCCCGGTGTTGTATGTTTTTGGCTTTTCCTTGTATATTTTTGGTGTTTTGGTGGGTTCTGGTGCTGTCTGTGTTGGATTCTACATACACCCCACTAGATGCCCCACCAACTGCAGGAAAGTGGGGCGCTTCGCGGCGGCAGCATCACGCAGTTGTTGGATTAGGTTCTTAGCTTCCATAGAACCTTTCGCTCTTCAGCCTTGTATTTAAAGACCGCCATCTCCCCCGTCTTGGTCAACGGGAACCTGATTCTTTTACTCGCATTACAAATCTCAAACAAGTTCCACCCACACTTTTGAATCTGTCCATACCACCACCACCACTGAACATATTCGCGACTGACTCTCGAGTCTGTCCCTCCAAGCAACCAACAAAGACACCACCAAGTGCCCTTGTATCGGCCAACCACAGCCCGTTACAACGGATTCTTACCACCAGACTTCCCGGTTCTTTGGCCTTCTAGGCATTCACCGCAACGATGTCTGCCAACTTCAACGAAACAAACATACGCTGCTCTAGCGAAGGTAAGACAATAACCCACCGACCCCGTTCAAACGGACCCTCCCCGTCAAAGACACACCTCACTAACACCTCCCCCCCTCTTCAGCTGCGAAAAACTTCATCGACTGGTACTACCGCCAACTCAACGACGCCAAGCCCGTCTCCCAGGGCTACATCAACGGCCACGCCGCCTACACCAACGCCGGCCACGAGCCAGCCGACATCTGCATCAACGGCTTGGTCGTCGCCACCCCGCAAGAATGGGATAAACTCCTCGACCAACAGCGCGAAGCACCCAAGCAGCCCGACCCCAACAAGCGACGCGTGCGCTACGACGTTGAGAGCTTCGACGTGCACGTCATCAACGCCGACTACAGGTTCGGCGCGTCGGCCAAAATGCTCGAGCAGAACGCCCCCACCGATGGCGTGCGCATGATGATGGTGTTGACGGTGGCCGGGTCGGTGTTGTTTGGGACTGGAAGGAGCAAGGCGGAGGACTATTGGGAGAAGCAGAGTTTTCATGATCGGTTCATTCTTGTGCCGAACTGGGACGTGCTGGAGAAGCCGGGGGCGCGGTACGGGAGGAAATATCTGATTTCTTCGCACAACTACCGGGCGAATTGAGAGGATATGTTCTGGGTATTAAATCCAATAAAGGAGCTGAGCCGGATGGCAAAGAGACCAAAAAACAAAAGACAGCGGGCCTAAGGGTCCAGACTATGCATAGGGCGGATGGGTTGAAATTGGGAATAGACTGGGAAAGGCGTTCGGTATACCACGGGATCTGAGACGGGTTGAATGGCTTTGGCTTTTTATTTACACTTAGCAAATGGGATTATATGCCATGTGTTGCTCTGGAACTGTCTTGTGAGCGTGTACCTTGGGCATCTTTGCCACTCACGACGTAGTTAACAAGCTCAATTATAAAAACACCATATACAAACCGAGTACAACGTTCCACTCCCAAACAATCCTCCTCTCTCCTCTTATGCGCCCACCTCCAAACACTTCCGCCGCCACTCCCAATACCCAACCCGAATACGATCCCACTTCTGCCCCAACCGCCTCAAACTCAAATCCGCCTTCTCCTTCTCCCCTTTCTCCGCATAAATCTCCGCCAACAAATCCAGCGCATGCGTGCTCAACACATCCTCCCCTTCTCCTTCTTCTCCTCCTCCCTCCTTACCCCCCTCACTCCGTTCCTCCCCCAGCCGAATCACAAACTCACTCACAAACCCTTCCACACTCGCCAACTTCCTCCCCCCCTTCACCAGCACGCCCCGCAAGTAATTCCACCCGCTCTGATTCTGCGGCGCCAGCCGGATCTTCCCCGTCACATACTCAATCTCCCGATCGACCACCTCCGCAGGCACGCCCGGATCAGGCGCGGTAGCGGCCGCGCCGGGCGTGGCATAGGCCGGGTTAGAGAAAACGAGAAAGAAGCGGTGGGACCAGGCCGAGTTGTTGCGGACGTCCTTGTCGATTAACCCTTCGATGGCTGCCAGCTCGTCGGCGTCGTCGAAGAGGCCTAGTTTGGAGACGACGTAGGAGCGGTAGGACCAGACGTGGTAGTTCTTGGTGTCCTCGGACAGCATCTGGGCGATGAAGGCGCGCTCGGAGGCGGCGAAGGCGGAGATGGCGGCGGGGTCGGAGGCGATGAGGGGGTGGTAGTTCTCGACGAGGAGGTGGCGGTGGTGCCAGATTTGGTAGTTTTTGAGGTTTTGCAGGGCGACTTCGTTGAGCCAGGTGATTTCGTCGGGGATGGGGAGGTTGAGGGCGAAAACGTTGGCTGCGCGGTACAGCCAGACTGTGTAGTGCGCTGGGTTCATCTCGATGATGTGTTCGGTTAGGCGTAGACAGCGTGGGGAGTGCTCTTTGGCTTGCATCACCGCGCGGAGGTAGGCCATGGCTGGAGTAACTGTCAGCAGTCCCTTCTCTTGCCCTTGCCTCCCCTTACACTTTAACTATAAGATGGGTTGGCCGAAAACAGAAAAAGGGGGAGACTCACCCTCAGCATAATCATCCGGATACGCAATCGCCGCCAGCGCCCCCTCCGGCTCCTGAAGCACGACAGGCTCAACATCAGCCCACTCCGGATCAGTCGACAGCTTCCCGTCTTCACCCCCGACACCCCCACCATACAACTCCTTCTTCAGCTCAGCAGCCATCTCTCCTCTCAAACACGTCCTTCTCTGTCACCAGAACAACCAGGCCAGACAGAGCCTCCTAACTTGTCGCGCGCACACACCGGGCCCGAAAACAGACGGCTGTCCACTATCAGACAGCTTAAGATCGTTTTTAGCTCTCACTGAGTTTTGTACTCTTAGCTGCGACCCTCCCGTTCCTGTGCCTCCTTGACTCTGACCCTTCTTCTTCAGCAAATAATCAGCCTACAACGGCAGCCCAAGCTCGTTCAGACGCTGTAAGCAACGGTAAAAAGTGAGCCAGCCCTTGTGGCGTTGGTCGTAGAAGACAGCCTCGTAAGGACGGGCAGTGTGATAGTGGGCGAGAGTGCAGTCGTGAATGGTTTGTGGTAGTACTAATGAGGATGAGGATAGCTGCAACCGAGTTTGCGTTTAAATTTGAGTTGGCGCTTGGGGTTGGTGGTAAGTTTATTTCAAGCTGTGCACGAGCAGGGTGAGTGAGGGGTTAGCCAGCCAGTCCTGTAATCAATACATGGTAGGTATGTACCAAATACCAACTCAACTTGGCTTGTATCCAAACATCCAATGCACCTCACGCCAGGCAGCTGCAGGTCTCCACGCCCGCCCGTCTCTTTCAGTGGAGTCCAAGAATCTGCAAGGGATAGAAACGAACGTATTTCAAATCCCTTAAACCACTAAACACCAGACAAATAAAACGACGAGGGACTCACCTTCGGCTGCTTTAGCAGTCGTGACTAGGTAGGTAGGTGCCGGCACAGTGAGACAACCTCTACAAATCGACAATGGTAGGTGGGGTGGGGGTCGGACGCACCAAGCAGATGGCGGGGCAATTTTCGCCTTAGAAAACCCCGCTGATCATTCCGCTTCCTAGCTAAAAATGCAGAGCACCACTTCGAGCTGCTTAAAAAGCTGCCCGAGAAAGCTCGCTCCTCGGCCGCTGCATGTCAAGCTTGGGGGACGGGAACTGCCCGCAGTTGATTCTGCAAGGAAGCGGGGCAAGGGAGTGGGCAAAACAGGTGGGGAAAATTGGAGACCTACGTAGAGAAAGGCTGCATGAAGTCTGAGGGAGAGAAGGTATCAATGCGAATGCCGCTGCGAGGAACAATCGTAAGACAAGGTCACACAAGGACTCAACACAATACTAAGAAGAGGAGAGCTGGAGGAAGGGAGGATGGGACCTACCTACCTTTGTGACGTGCTACATCTCGTTTGTATCCCATAACATGCATCACATACAGCTCAAGTCCGACACCCACATAGCTCAAGTTCCACATTGTTTTAAGCCCCAGATTTCAGGTGAATATTTGTTTGCGTCCTGCGTTCTCTGTATAAATTGTGCACTATCTGCGGGCTAATTACATCATGTAAGTAAGGGAGTTCTGTACAAAATACGTCCCCAGTAAACATGGTAGAAAGGAGGAGTAAGTACCGCAAGGTCAAAACGGTCTAGAGTTAGATACAGAGAAGAGAAGAAGCAAAGGAGGACAAGAGAGAGAGAAGGAAAACAAAAAGAGCAAAAGCCACGGGGCCAACACCCTATCATCCATCCATCCATCCATCCATCCATCCATCCTCTTCCCCTTTTCCGCTGCTGCCGCGTAAAAAAAATGGACGGCAAACAATCGCTTCCTCTCTGTTGAAGATCCAAAAAAAAAAGACAAACAAGCCACGCATTTCGCCCACCCTCGGAACTCCCAAAAGTCCAAACACAATATCCTCGGAAAACAAGTCGTCTAATATTATCACCCCTTGTCCGGCGAATGCCTCATTCGGAGCCCCCCGGGGAACACACCCTCCTCTTTCGGGGCACACAGCAGCACCCCTTCAACCACAACTAACTTTCAACCCTCCAGAAATTCCACCCTTCTCTCTCACCCCCTCCCCCATGCACACCCACCAACCTCTCCACACCCTCATTACCCTCGGCGCTGAGGAACTTCTCCAAATCAATCTCCATCCCACCCTCGTCGTCCTCGTCCATGCCGTTCTTCAGTACTGCCGGCCACAACACACCCACTCCGTCTCCACCCAGTGTTGTTTCGAACTTCTGGAACCCTTCCTCATCCAGCTGTCCCTCCAGCTTTTGCAACTTGGCCCGGTCAACATCTGGCTTCAGTAGCGTGATGCAGCAGCCACCGCCACCCGCGCCTGTCAGCTTGGTCCAGCCGATCCCCTGGTGGTCAACCAGCTCGCGCACTCGCTCTAGGCGTGGATGCGACACGCCCAGCGAGACTAGCAAGCCGTGGTTGATAGTCATCAGCTCGCCAACACGGGCGAGGTCTGCCTCGCTGGTGGTGTCAAAGTCGTCCTCGCCCAGCACCGCGGCTGACGACTCGCTAACCTTGTCAATGGAATCGAGGATGCTGCCGACAAGTTTTGGGTGAGTATTCCTAAGCCTCGCGACCTTGGCAACCTCGTGCGCGGTCGACTTGGGCACGCGCGTGTCGACCAGCAGCAGCGGTAGCTCAGGGAAATCCCATAATGGGCGCACCGATGGTGGCTTGTCGTAGTCCGTACGCTGGAACATGACGGCTTTCCCCTGCGTCGACACCGTGTTGTCGACACCAGACGGGTTGCCGTGGATGAACATCTCGTACACGTAGGCCCAGCGGTTGATGCGTTCGATCTGGGTACGGGCTTCGTCTGCCGGCTGATCCGGATGCGGGCCCGACAGCGTGCGCAGCTGCAACAGGAGCGCGGCTGACATGCACACGGCGATCGTAGCGCTGCTGCCCAAGCCGGCACCCAGTGGGATCGTCGAGCGCAGGGTGTATTGGCAGCCCGGGAACGACTGAGAGCCCAACGACAGGAACATGTAAAGAAACGAACCGGCCGAGTTCTGGTGCACCTTGCGGATGTTGGCCGGCTGATCCGGCGAGACATTGGCCAGGAAGGGCTGGAGGGCGGCTACAAGCTCAAGGTCGAGCTCCGTCACCAGCGAGTAGTAGTACTTCTTTTTCGACGGTTGTTGGAAGACGGACCATGGCAGCTCGTCGATATTCCAGCTGTGGTCAAAGTCGATATCTGGGAACTTGAGCGTTACTGTCCTCTTCGACTTGGACAACGTTGTGACGAGGAGGTACGATCGCAGCGAGATGGCGGCAGCTATCGCGGCCTGTGAAACGTAGACGTGTTAGTCACAAGGTCGCCCTGGCACAATCCTCCTCTCTTGTTTCCCACCCAAAGATATCCAACCCATCCAACTCACCTTGCCGTGTACGACTGCATGTTCGCCAAACACAATGACCTTGCCCGGCGCCGAGACCATGAAGGCCGGCATCATCGGACTTGATTGCTTGCGCTTCATTTTCCTCCGCGGTCTGCTAGCCCTGTGCGTTCCATTGCCGTTTGTCGTTGCCGTGCCATTTGTGGTGCTGCCCTCGGCACTTTGTGCGCTGTCCAAGCTGGCTGCATCGTCGCTACCGGTATCGGTGCTTACGCTATCCGGTTCAGAGTCGCTGTGGAAGGTGCCATTGTGGTGGCCATTGGCCACGCCGTTTGTTGATGCAGGAGGAGCCGTCATATCGGATCCGTGTGCAGCCAATTCCTTTCACGATTGTGTCCCGTGTCGATTTCGAAGGAGGGACAGAATTGTTTGCAGCAGGAGCGAGGGGGAGCGGTCGAGTGATAACGGAAACGACCGTAGCACCAAAAGCGGGTTGGAATGTGTTGACCGAGTAAGTTGTTGGGGCACACGGCAGACGGGTTGTTGCTTCGACGAGTATGCTGCGATACCTGGAGGGAGCTGCGATTGAGGTTGGGGCGGTGTTGCTGTGTTGCTGTGTTGCTGGCAAAAGTTGGGGCGAGCAAGACGCGAGGAAGACGTGGACGTGAAGCTGGGAAAAGGATATTATCCGCCAAGATAGGAAAGAGGTGCAATATTAAGACAAGTGGAGTCCAGAACCCGGCAGGCCCCAGCAATCCGGTTCGATCGGTATGGACAAGTGCAAGTTCGATTTTGCACACGGAGATCAGATGCAGAGCAGCCCTGATGCAGCGGCGTAAAAAAAAATAGTTATTGAACAGTCCTCCCTTCTTCCCCGTGAGGTTGTTTCCAGATCAGCGAAGCTCTGCGGCTCAGCAGGTCACACAGGTGGAACGGATGGGAAATCGTGCCTGGAACGTGGGATGGGGGGGCCAGCTCTCGAGGAAAATAGTGGCCGGGCTCGCTCTGTGGCACTGCCTTCCACGCGATGACGATTGGAACAGGGGCAGCAGGGGGTTCCTGATTGTCTTGGGCATTTGGGGTTGCATTCTGACATTCTGGAACCTTGGAAAACGTTGATTGGTGCCAATGGCCTTTCCGTCCGGCTGGGTTGCTGCATCTGCTGGGGGGAAAAAGCCGAGAAAGCCAAGGGAGAGAAACAGCAGGGAAACGTTGAGTGGGACGGAGGACTGGCCGAGCCGGCCGATACAGGCCGGGGGGAGCCAAGTCAAGCGGGAGTCCAAAGTGGAAAGGCCTGGGCCTGGAGCCGGGCGGCATTCCATCGAAGCTATGAGTGGCCACGGACCGTTTTGTGGCCCTTGCCTCGCGGTGCCCAGTGACCGCGCCCCCAAAGGTCAGCGGCGAGCAATTTCCGCCGAAAACTTCAACGACCCCGTGACTCCTGTGCTGGGCATCACATCCTAGCTCGGCCATTGCGGTTTCTTTTCTGTTTTAGAGGGGAAATTTAGTCCAAAATTGAGCAAACGCCGGGCGTGATCCAGCATCTTATTAGAGCACGAACTTGACTAACCACTCTCTCGTGATACCACTGCTTGCAGATGCTAACTTATCACTGGGCGGACGAGCCGGTTGAAGTGAGACTGCGTCTGTCACCTGCAGCCATGCCGTTTCGGAGCGTGGGAGCCATGGATCCAACCCGCCGTTGTGCCGTTTTGTCCGCATGGCCAGCGTGGGGCCGACTCGGTCCAAAGTCCGTCTTAAGACCGGGACAAGCTCTCGCTTCTACACTAGGTTGGGGGACGCTGTGCCGCCAGAAGATTCATCGTCATGAAACCTGTTGACGATTGTCAGTTGACAGCGATTAACAGCTGCCAAGGCCGTGTCAGCTTCCGCGGCGGTCCGCGGGAAAGTGAGCGGAGTTTGAGAGAGAAAACTAGTACCTGACTCAGCAACATCCCTAACATCTACAACCTCACTTGACGAAATCCAGGATTTTGGCATGCTATGTCGCGTTGATCGTATTGCGGACGCGTCCATTGTGCGGGCAAGTCGGTCGGACTTAAAGACCCCGCGGCAAAATGTTGGCCAGCTGCCTGTTTCTGGCTAGGTAAAGAGCTCCTACTGACCACTAACGACGCCGTATTCTTGTTTCGAAACGAGCATGGTTCCTCACCTCAAATGCGCGAGAAAACATATAAATGCCCCTCGCAGATGGCGACATACGGGTGAAAGTTGAATCTCGTCAGAGACAACTACACCACGAGTCTTACGATATCTCTTAAAACTCGAACCCTCTAGCAAACCAGACAATTAACCCCAGAACGTCACTACCAAAACAACCCGCCAACATGACAGTCACCGAATTCGCCCTCCTCCACCTCAGCACCCCCTCCTCATCCACCACCTCCACCACTCCCGACACCAGCAACAACAACCCCCCTCCCCCCCTCCCTCCCCCCCTCCTCAAAACCCTCGCCCGCGCCATGCAAGTCCAAGACACCTGGCACGCCACAGCCTTCCCCACGCTCCCCTCCTCCTCCCTCGCCCGCGCAGCCCACTGGTTCCGCCAAATCGAAGACCCCTCCTGGATCCTCACCACCGCCCTTTGGCCATCAGTCGACGCCCATTGGGATTGGATTCGGAGTCCCGAGAATGTGGGCGTCATGGGCGGGTTGACGGGGGCGGACAAGTCTAAGGAAGATGAGGAGGGGGGAAAACGGGGGTGGGTGATTGGGGAGGATACGGGGTTGTGGCATGTTGGTGCGGTGTTGTTTGGGGGGGAGAAGGGGGAGGGGGAGGAGGTTGGGTTGTTGGAGAGTCCGGTTATTAGTTTGGGGAGGATGTATGTTAAGAAGGGGGAGGATAGGGAGAAGTTTGCGGCGAAGTTTGAGGAGGTTCGTGGGATTTTGGAGAGGTTTGCGAGGCCTCATGCGGTGCGGTTTGGGTGGCGGGAGGATGGGGAAGAAGGGGCTGAGGAGGAGGAGTTCGTGTTGGTTGCTGGTTGGGAGAGCGTTGCGCGGCATTTTGCTTTTGCTGAGAGCGCTGAGTTCGCGAAGTACGGCGAGATTCGTGAGTTTATTGCGCGCGTGGACCTGAAGCATTATCAGCGGTTCTCGCTGGAGTGATAGCTGCCCTGCGGAGATACCAAATCTGACGGGCGAGGGCTCACAGCATGGTGTCAATCAACTGTCGAGAGACGAGAGATGGAAGAAACATAGGATCTGAGTCGTGGCCGTGGCCGATGAATTGCAGTTCCGTTTCTGGGGAACCTTGCCCACTACATCACACCCTTATATCGCGGGTTAAACCATAGCAAGCAATCGCATCAGTTCCCCAGCATTGAATTTCCCACCCGAGACGCCGTTTGTTGAGTCCAGGTCCAACCCGGACCGGCAAATGCATTTGTGCTTTCCATCGTGCCCACTCCCGCGCGCTCAGTGCCGGGCCAGCTTTCCCCATTCTTGCCCTAACCCGTCTCCCCTTCAGGACCCGTCAACAGTTCATGTCGACTTCTGCTTGTTCTTCTTGGGCACATCCTTGATCTGGAGGTCTATTGCGAGGAAATCCATCGTCAGCTTGGCTGCATTCTCGGTATGTTCGTCCGGGCCGTGCCGCGGGGGGAACCTACTGGGCGGGAGACTCTGCTTAAGCTTCTCGGCCTTCTCAGAGTCCTTCAGGACCAGGGTGTAGAGGAACCTCTGGCAGCGGACCTTGAACTTGATCTGCTGGCTCTTGTTGTTCTTCTTGATCCGGGCGGCTATTAAAATGGGAGGGTTAGAAAAACACATCCATTGGAACAATTTCGTCTGGCTCGTTCGTTTTCTCGTGTCGAAACGTACAGGAAGCATCCGTCCGCCGGCAGATCTCGATGAACTGTGCAAAAAACCGTCAGTACACTGCCTTGGATGCGCAAAGACCGTAAAAGTGTCGGGTTTTAAATTCGCACCTTCTTGATGTCTCCGATTTCCTGAGGCATTTTGGCTGGTTGTGTCGAGGCTCCTGAACTGGTCTGAAGGGGTACTCGGGTCCAAGATCGGGTTGGATTTCTCGAAATTATTTTCTGTGGGCTTCACTGGTGGGGATGGGACCCCGACAGGTGCATCTCATGGGTTTGGCGAGTGGCAGGGGTGTGTGTGGTCCGAGCTTCGTCCGTGGCTGAGTTGACGCGGCCTGTGGCGTTAGCACGCCTCGGCAGAGAGAAGGCCAGACAGAAGTTGACAGGTAACGTCGTGAGGAGCATTATTCGTACTTTTAAAATCATTCTTAGGTTCCCGTTAACTTCTCGTTTATAAGTTTTGGTCTTTTCATCTCACTTTAAATTTCCGCAGCTTGCACAACAACCAACATGCCGACGCCACTTGATCGTGCGATGAAGTCAAAGGTGAGCCACGACCCGCTTTGCGACACGGCTAATAAGCCGCCTCACTAACAGTGTAATAGAACGCCTTGCTTGGTAAGATCCAGTACCAGAAGCTGCTGCCCAACTCTCACTAACTCTTCGCAGCCTTCGGCGGCTTGGTGACGGGCGTTGCCGTCTGGGCAATCTGGGGCGGCGACATGTTCCCCCAAGAGCAGGATCCCAAAGGTGACCCGGGGACTTGGTCCAAGGAGGAATTACGGCGGTGGCTCGCAGCTGTGGGTTATGGTCCAATGGCAGTTACATCCCTTGCTGTACTGATGCTGATGTTTTGGGTAGCGAAACCTCTATCCTCAAAGCTCAGATACCAGGGAGCAGTTATTAGAGCGCGTCCGAGCAAACATGAGAATATCAAGACAGTAACGGGGTGACAAGGAGACAAGGGAGAAACGGTAGCGATGGCAGGAATGATGCTAGGCGAGAAAGCTCCCTAGAAACTATTTAGCATTGGCTCTCGTGGGGAATTCAATTGATCAAATGAGAAGCACACTAATGAGAAGAGAAGAAGGACAAAGGAGAGTGCAATTCAATGAATTCGCTGAGGAAATCATGGAGATGGCATGGCGAGCATGGGTCTCGGTGGGGGGTGGGCGAGAAATATCAACCAATGAAAGAGCTTGTTTGCTGATAAGATAAACCTCGGTGATTACCTGCAGGCTGCGCCCGCCCTAACGAAGGACAACTTGTTGTCCGCGCGCCGCAGCCATTCGTGCATCAACCTCCAACCACATCCCCATCGTTGAATTGGATCCGCGACGCAGGACAGTCGCGGCCCCTTTGCGACGATGGATTTTCTTCAGGTACGTCACAAGCGCTCAAAAACAACGTTGGCATTGACCCGAACTAACCCGGTGCTGTCCCGCAGCGCCTTGCGCGGTTCCTGGACCGCCCGCTGTTCCCGTGGAAGAAGCTGATCATTGGCTTCTCCGTCGGCCAATACCTTTTCGAGGGGCTTCTCGGCTACCGTCAGTACAAAATTCTCCAAAAGACAAAGCCGCCCAAGGTTCTCGAACACGAGGTGTCGCAGGAAGTCTTCGACAAGAGCCAGGCCTACGGACGTGCCAAGGCCAAGTTCACCGGTTTCAACGGTCTCTACGGACAAATTCAGAATCTAGCCTTCTACCACTTCGACGTACTCCCAAAACTCTGGTCATGGACTGGCGACCTCCTCGTCCGCTGGGCGCCCGCGCGCTTCACCGGCGAGATCTCCCACTCGATCGTCTTCATCCTCTCGTTTATTGTCATCCAACAAGTCCTGTCACTGCCGTCTAGCATCTACAGCACGTTTGTCCTGGAAGAGAAGTTTGGCTTCAACAAACAGACTCCGAAGCTGTTCGTCACCGACATTATCAAGACCAACATCCTGACCTTCGCTCTCGTTCCCCCGATTCTCGCCGGTTTCCTGTCCATCGTCAAGAAGACGGGCAACCAGTTCTTCTACTACCTCTGGATGTTCGGGGCGTTCCTCCAAGTCTTTATGATTACAATTTACCCGATTGTTATTCTCCCGATGTTCAACAAGCTTTCGCCGCTGGACGAGGGCAAGCTCAAGACGGATGTCGAGGATTTGGCTAAGAAGCTCAAGTTCCCGCTGCACGAGCTGTACGTCATCGACGGCAGCAAGCGCAGCGCCCACAGCAACGCCTACTTTTTCGGTCTCCCCTGGAAGAAGCACATTGTGATCTACGACACGCTTATTGAGAAGAGCGAGAGCGACGAGGTTGTCGCCGTGCTCGCGCACGAATTGGGTCACTGGAGCCTCGGGCACACCACCAAGCTCTTTGGCATCTCTCAGGTTGGTGGCCCTGATTTCTAACCGTAGGGATTTGTGCTAACGTAATTGCAGGCTCACTTCTTCTACATCTTCTCTCTCTTCTCGGTCTTTGTGCACAACAACTCCCTCTATGCAGACTTCGGGTTCACCAACCAGCACCCCATCATCATTGGGTTCCTGCTCTTCTCAGACATCCTCGGTCCTCTAGACAATGTTATCAAGCTGCTGATGAACATCCTGAGCCGCCGCTTCGAGTTCCAGGCGGACACTTTCGCCAAGAACCTGGGGTACAACGATGAGCTGGCGCGGTCCCTGATCAAGCTGCAGATCCAGAATCTGAGCACCATGGATGCCGACCCGATCTTTGCCAGCTACCACTTCTCGCACCCGATCTTGTCGGAGCGGTTGAAGGCGCTGGAGTGGCAGCCGACGCAGAAGGTGGAGGTGAAGGGGGGTGAGAAGGCGGAGGGTGAGGATGTTGCGACGGCCACCGGGCGGGATGAGTTGTAGATGGGGATCGTGTTAAGACTGATTTTCGGATAGATAGACGAGATATGTAAGGTAGTAATATGCATGTCATCAAACGTTACCCGTAAAAATGGTGCGACACCAGAGCCTTTTTTTTGAGTCGTGCGACTTATCTTAACCTAACAAGTTAAAATTGAAACCAAAACTCAAGCATTGGAGGGTTTCCTATGTTTTTGCGTTGTTCTATTTCGAGAGAACTCTGAATTTCTACGCAGGAGGCCGATGCTGTAGCATTGAGGCCGGTCAATCTGACAGCTGCCGGCCAGCTGCCACCCGCAAAAGCCGCTCGGCACACCCAATCCCGAACCTCGCCAAAACTTCGATTGACGAGATCTCCCACACGAGCAACGACAACACCAAACACCACCCCCACCCGGCAAACCAAACGATCCTGCCCACCGCCCGCGGGCGCAACACAGATTGAGACTCACCACCGCCACAATGTCCCGCGTCAGCCTCCAATCCCCGCTACTCCAGGCGCTGCGGCGGCCGACCAGCCAGCTAGCCCCTCGCTGCGGGTTTACTCTTGCGACGCCCAAGGCGACTCGGTGCGTCCTCACTTCCTCACCTTTTTTTTCTTTTTTCCAGTTTAAAGACTAAGCTAACTAACCCCCGCAGCACCATCACCCACCTCCCAACCCTCCGCCCCTCCCTCCCCTCCTCATCATCCACCACAACCATCTTCCGCAACCCCAACCAAACCCTCCTCCTCCAACCCCCCACCACCACAACAACCTCAACCACATCCGCCTCTTGCGCCGCCGAAACGCTGGACCTCCTCCCCCGCACCTCAATAACATCCCACCCCGCCCTAGCAGGCTTAGCCAGCCAAATCCGGTGTGGACCGCGTCCTACCATGTCGGGCGCGTCGAGGCTGATTCAGAAGAGGAGACATGGGTTTTTGAATCGGCAGAGGAGTCGGGGGGGGCAGAAGATGTTGGTTCGACGGAGGATGAAGGGGAGGAAGAAGTTGGGGCATTAGGGGGTCTTTTTGGGAGTTGGGTTGCTGACGGGGGAATGGGGGATAGGTGGATGGGGGGCTGATGGGAGACTAGGTGGGGGGTGCTTTTGGCAGGTGGGAGAATTGGGGGGGATTGGTTGGGATATGGGTGGGTGGTTTGGGGGTATGGTGACGGGAGACAGGAGGATGCTTACGGTATGGGCGGAAGGGGGTCAGTATTCCCGAGGCTGGGGTGGATGATAGATGACGAGAGCGAAAAGACATGGCATCAAGGGGAGGGAACCGGTGTATGAATACTATACCTTGCTGAGAAGGGGTGTAAAATGTACCATATGGGAGGGAGTATAAGAAATGATTCTTTGCCTACCTAATTGTTAGTCTGTGCGTGGGGTCGTATGTGCTAGGTACCTACAGTACCAGGCGTGGTACTAACTCACAGAGCCACGGGGAGCGGTCACTACGAAGGGAGGACGGGCCACTTGAGGAACCACTGGTAGGTTAAAATCGTTTAAGATCCAGGTCCCCCTCTCGAACCTGTGGTTGGGGGAAAAGGGCAGGCTGGCTATAACTATCTGAGGTAGAACCCTGAGAGCCGTAGTTAGGTGTAGGTTCACAACACTCGGCAGTGATGCCATGTGGCGACCCCTTGATGAGCAGGTGTGCCGTGTTACGGTATGTTTATAATCCCATCGCGACGTGGGTAAATTCCATGATTTATGTCTACTACTTTCTACTACCTACTTGAGTAGGCAGAGATTAGCTTTCTAAGTCCAACCAAACTATGTAGCGGAACTACTATGTAAATTGGGTTTCAAGGATTATCTCATTTCAAAGCATCCCAAACCTAGCTGAGCGTACAACACTGTATCCTTGGCCTTCTACATAGTATGACTTGCGACCGGACACGTCCATGAAGTCAACAAAGTTCACCGTTTGTAGTCAACTGTTATGGGGAAAAACAAAAGCGCACCACTTCCAGCCAACGAAGATCTGCCGTTGACTAGGTTCTAGTAACTATGTAAGCAGCGCAATCCGTCTTACTGCTACAGTAGGAATACAAGCTGGACCGGCGTCCGTTTGCTTCTCACGACACTAAATGGGATTTCAGCATGCTGGGAGGTGAGAATGATCGAGCTTGGTTGATACTACATTTGTACTGTACCAAGCACTATAAACTATAAACACTAGATATACTATTAACGATACAACAATATTAATACCCACCGCAAAATACACAACTAGCGGGTAAACACCCAAACTCAAACCCAACATCATCCAACCCCATTATCCAACTCATTACCCCCCCTTACACCCACCGGCCCCTACGCACCCGGCCCCTCCAACCCCCCCTCACAACTCCCCTCCCCAGTCCGACACGCCAAAAACAGCTTATCACTCCCCTCCCCAATCCAAACCGTATACCCCTTATTCGCAGCCTCCGTCGCAGCCCCAGGAAGAACCCAATTCTGCAGTTCCACATCCCACACACTCACATCCTTCCTCGTCAACACCACCTTAACCGTCTCACTCTCCCCCGGCGCGAGTTCCCGCGTCTTCTCAAAATCCCTCAACTGCACCGTCGGCGTATCATACGGAATCCCCTCCGGAAACTGCACATACGCCTGCACCGACGCCTTCCCCTTATGTTCCTTCCCGGTATTAGTCACCACCACGCTGACTTCCCACGCAACATCCCACAGCGCCGGGTTGCCGCCTTCGGCGCCACCCGCCGCGGGACCGGGTTTCTGCTCGGTGGAGTAGCCGTCGGGGTAGTCGTATTTCTGCGTGCCGGCTGCGCCGATGGCGTGGGCGGAGTCGGCTTCGGGTTTGTGCAGCCAGGAGTAGAGGTAGCGCCAGATGGGGGTGAAGTTGTCTGGGTAGTAGGCTTCGGAGGCCGGGGGCAGGGCGGTGGAGTAGGAGGGGGTGGAACCTTTGGGTTGGCGGGCTGGGGGGATGAGGGAGAGGGGGGTGGTGACCGGGGTGATGGTGGCGTTGGTGAAGGAGAAGGTGGTGTAGCTGAGGCCGTGGCCGAAGGCGAAGCGGGGACGGGTGGATTGTTTGTTGAGGTAGCGGTAGTCGATGTAGAGGCCTTCGGAGTAGGTGTCTTGGACCTGGCCGAGGGCGAAGCCGCGGAGGTTGGCGATGCTGTCGGGGTAGTCGGTGGCGGACTTGGTGATGGAGTAGGGGAGGTGGCCGCTGGGGGAGACGTCGCCGAAGAGCACGTTGGTGAGGGACTCGCCGGCTTCTTGGCCTGGTAAGTGGGCGAAGAGGACGGCTTTGACGGAGGGGAGGTCGATCCAGGACTCGAGGATCAGCGGGCCGACGGTGTGGACGACGACGATCACGGTCTTGAATTTGGCGGCGGCCTTTTGGACTAGTTGGTCGCCGTTGTGCCAGGCGGCTAGCTTGGCTGAGTCGCGGTCGCCGTGGTTGCCCTCGACGGTGAAGCTGTTCTCGCCAGCATCGGAGCTGATAAAAACAACCGCGATCTCATCATCGGCAGGGGTATCAAAGATCAAGGGGAAGCTGTCGCTGTTGTGAAACTCCACATCCGAAACCCGCTTCTTGATCGCTGAGATCGGATCGTCAAAGTACGGGTAGTCCGCAACGCCCGAGCCCCAGCCCATGCCCAGCGTTCCCTTGTTGCAGGCCCGGTTGAGGCAGGCATTGGGTCCGTCCGAGTTGACCTGCGCGTCGGTGCCAAACACAGTGATCTTGCTGGAACCCGACAGCGGTAGCGCGTTGTCCTCGTTCTTGAGTAAGGTGATAGCATCCTGGGCGACCTGGCGCGCAATCTGGGCGTGGTCGTCCTGCACGTTGACGAACCAGTTGACCTGTCCGACGGGCGACAACAGGGCGGCCGGGTACAGCAGGCCGTCACGGTCGCGCGTGTTGGACGAGAAGTTGGGCCGCGGGTGGTCCTTGTCCTGGTTCATCTGGTACCAGGTCGCCACCACGCGCGTGGCCATGTCGTTCAGCCGGTCCACGGGCACCGAGCCGTTGAGCACCGACCGGGTCAGCTCGTACTGCCAGAGACTGAAGCCAAACAGCGGGATGTTGGTGTCGCCCGGCATGTTCATGTCGAGACCCGCGAGGGCCGAATCGACGCCCGAGATGTGGCTCAGCCAGTCCGACATGACCATGCCCTGGAAGCCGAGCTCGTCCTTGAGGATGCCGTTGATGAGATGGCTGTGCTGGGACGAGGCCGACCCGTTCACGGCGTTGTAAGCGGTCATAACAGCCCCAACACCCGCGTGGACGGCCTCGGCAAAGGGCCACAGGTACAGTTCGTGCAGCGTGCGGTCATCTAGATGATGTCAATACGAAGCAAGAATATCAGAATACTCGGTCGGCTGCAGTACGCACCAATGTTTGCGCTGTACCCCGGCTGCAAGGGGTTGTACATGCGGTACATCTCCTGCTCGTTGCCAATGTAATGCTTAATGGTCGCAATGATGCCCTGCTCCTGCACACCCTGGATATGCAACGCAGCCGCTTTGGCCTGGAGCACGGGGTCGGCACCAAAACCCTCCCAGTTGCGCCCGCCCAGGGGTTTCCGCCCGAGCGGGCCGACGGTAGGTCCCAGGTGAACGTTGGTCCCTTTGCCGCGGAACTCCTTGCCGATGGCCACGGCACGGGCATACATCAGAGACTTGTCCCATGTTGCGCCTGTCGTGATGCCAGCAGGGAAGGCCGTGACGTTGTCGGCAGATGCTACGCCGAGGGCCGAATCTTGGAAGCAGAGCTGGGGAAAGCCGAGTCGGTCGATGCTCCCGGTGTTGCCCACGCATGGCCTAGATAGTCGTCAGTACGCCGGCATTAGATTATCGTAAGCAATAACTAATAAAAGTAATCGTGCTGACCCTAGTAGCAAGTTAGCAATGCCCCTTGCCTCTCAAAAGGGCCACGGAGAAGGGGTCACAGGGTAATTTACCCATAAAAATGCCAGTGCCGGATGTGATGTTTGTCTTCTCGGCCAGCGTCATCTGCGAGACCAACGCTTCGGCCTTGGTGTACGCGTCTTTCCACGAGTCGAGCCAGCCGCCGTACGGCGTGGGATAGTAGGGCGCGGCATGGAATCCATCCGGGACCGGATCTCGGGGACCGACAGTGCGAGCAAGCGCAGGCGAGGCACCCAAAAAGGGGCTCAAAGCGAGCGACAGCCAGACGCTGGCGCCCGCGTTGTGGTAGACCATATCGACCACTTTGTCAAGACCCCCACGCACGCAATTCAAACAAAAAGGTAGACTAGATGGCGAGATAGCACGGTGAGGTTGCAAACGAACAAATGGGACGGCCAGGCACGCGTCCCGTCTCGGGATTTATTGTTTGTTCTAGTCCCAGCAGGGCGCGTTTCGGTAAAGACTGCCGCAGCTGAGGCGGGCCGATCGCAGCACACGCAAGGTTACGTCCGGCTCCGGATTCTACAGGTGCGGATCTAGATAACTCGATGGGCGGCTCATCGCTGTCGGCATCTCCCAGAAGGGTGAGAAAAAGGGAGAAAACGCCCCAGAAAACAACGGACGATGGCCGAAATGAGGATGGACGGCCTTTGACTGCCTGGGACGGGCACAAGATGTGCTCATTCAAGACATGGCTGCAACCTTGGCGCGCCCGCTCGGCAAACCAGAGAACGCACCTCAATGTGGGGTGCTTCTCATTTTCCGGCTGGGCAGCCAAGGTAGTGCCTCGCGGTGTCCTCCGCGACGAGGCCAAGTTTGAGGGCATATGAGATATCTCGGGCATATAACTCCCTCGGTCGTTGCGAGTTGCTTACTATGTATGGACATAGTAGTAGTCGGTTAGTCATTCTAGAGGTTGACATTGAAAACGGTTTGCATGGCGTCGGATGTTGTTTCCCGGGCGTCATCGCCCATCACCCCATTAAAGAGGTTAGCTCGCCGTGCCGAACGGCGAACAGAGCAAACGTGGAAAGTTGACCGACCGGTTCGACCATAGACCGCTATGGTCTGTCTGTAATCAAGACTCAAGTGAAGCCAGTTGATGATCCGTTGACGCGGTTTGGCGAATAACCGGCCGTCTCTCCACTACAGAGTTGTATCCGGGGCGGCCAAGTATGATCATGTGTGCGGAGGTGCGGTGGCACAAAGCAGGTTTTTGAAGAGATCCAGCCGAGAACCAGAACGGAGCAGCTCTCATCCAGTGGCTTTCTCAAGTGCCCAAGGACCTAAGAAAGGCCCAGCTGAGGAGCGGAAAGGCTGGAATTTCTCCATGTTGCGCAAGGCCGATTTGTCGGAGCAAGAAACGTGGTGGTGGTCAGAGAGACACGGCTGCAACGTGCCAAATGCGAGGGTTCCTTGACAATCTGACTTGCTGAGAATCGGAACTTAACAAATCCGAGGAGCTGGAAAGACAGCGGGAAAAAGAGAAATGCACAAAAGGAAACGCAGCACGGAGCACAAAACTGAGCACACGGCTCGGCCAATACCCCGGCCGCTGGCTTCTGGAAAGGGAAGGTCTGGTGGGGTTACGCAAGGCGATGCTTTCCGGGTTACCCCTTCCAAGATTTGTGCGTCTGCACTCCACAGTTGTCCGCCGGGGCAGAGTATTCCTCCGCCTGTACACGTAGGATCTGGTCGTGACTTCCACTTCAAGGTCATCGGGTCAGTTCAATGCCCCGCATTCTCTTGCGGGGAGAAGAGAAGAAAAGAATGTTGGAAAGAAGGTGGGAAAAGTCCCAAGCTTCTTCCTTCGGGGTCTGCTGCTTGGAACCCGCGGTGCTCTGAGTACAATACTTTGTACATTCGACAGGGCGGATGCGATGCAGCTTCGGCATTTGACCCCTCTCGATCGTGCAGCTGGGCTTGGGAGATCTGGACCATAACGTTAATTTATTAGCATTTTCTTATTTTCTCGTTCTTCCGTTCGCAGCAAGCGCATTCATTCCAAATGCCGATTCTCACCTCGTTAAGCACGCCACCAAGAACTGGACCCAATTGCGCTTGGCGTTGACTGCTTTTTCCAGGTGATGGTTCTCTAAAAATACACTGACTTGACCGACTTGTGAGTGTGTCTTGTCTGTCTCGCAGCTGAGAACAAGTCACTTGCACGTCCTTGGCGACGATCGGCAATCAAAACGGGTCATCCCGCGCCGCTGACCCTGCACGCCACCGACAGCCTCAGGCCCGTCAGCCCAGTCGGAGCCCAACTTGCACACTGAGGCACAGAGATCTTGGACGAATCCGATGTTCCGCTTCCACCACACAGCGGTGTGGCTCAGGTTTCGCGCCGACCACCTGCCCAGTCAGAGTCGCCATGGACGAGACGGCATACGCAGGACTCGGTGACCTTCTCCACGAGATGCACACCACACACACACACACACATGCAGCCTTTCCCCTCTCCCCCACACCACCATCGCTGGAAGAGAGAACTCGCGATGTCGTGGTATTGGTTCTCTGGACGAGACCGACCCCGTGTTCGGGGTTTCGGATGCAGGCTGTGGTCCGCCGACTTGGCCTAACTTACTGTGTACACTACGCAGCAGCCCTCCTTTGCTTTCCCCATGCTCCGCGGCTCCGAGGCAGTGTTTGCTTTCCCCATTTCCTCACCCCTGCGGGGGACTGGGCGAGACTGGGCGAGGCCCAATGGCTCAATATAAAAGCCAATAGACGGACGCCGCTGTTGAGAGATGTTTTCGATCCCCGGAGCTTGCGCAGCCAAGGTTGATAAATCCGAGACATACTCTGTCTTGTCCTGCCATCAAGAAGAAGCCTGTGGACGCACGACTGCTGTGTCTGGGTAGACCTCCTTGATCCCGTGTGACCTTCGACCTTCCAGATCCCTGGGAAATACTCCAGATTAGCCAACATGAAGGGTCTTGTGTTCGCCGGCCTCTCGCTGGCGTCTGTCGTGCTCGGAGCGCCAAGCTTGAACAGACGAGGTAAGTTTACAACTCGCACAACGTCCCTCACTTTTTCTCTCTTCTGTAACTCTAACATGGAACGACAAAGATGTCGTGACCCCACAGGAGTTCAACGCCCTCAAGCTGTTCGCCCAGTGGTCCTCTGCCGCTTCGTGCAACGGCAAGAGGGCCGCTGGCCAACCGGTGACCTGCGTCGAGGGCCAATGCACCTTGTTTGAGTCCCATGGCGCGACTGTTGTTGCCTCTTTCGGGTATGCTTTTTCGATTTCGAGTATCATCATGGTCACCGTCTTGAACAAATAACCCGATCTAACATCCCATTTCCATACAGTGGTTCTCTCTTGGACATGGAGGGTTTTGTCGGCATCGACACTGTGAGCAAGCAGATCGTCGTCTCTTTCAGGGGGACCACCACCACCGCCAACACCATCGCCGAGTAAGCTCGCCCCTCTCACCTCTCGTCCTTACAACGGGAACATTTTTATTAACCATCACCCCCAGCCTCCTCGCCGTCCAAGTCCCCTGCGACTTCACCTCCGGCTGCCTCGTCCACACCGGCTTCTACGCCTCCTGGCTCGAAATCGCCGACCGCGCCCACGCCGCCGTCACCTCCGCGCTCGCCGCAAACCCCTCCTTCTCCGTGATCTCCACGGGTCACTCCCTCGGCGGCGCCGTCGCCACCCTCGCAGCCGCCTCCCTCCGCGACGCCGGCGTCCCCGTCGACCTGTACACCTACGGCTCCCCTCGCGTCGGCAACCTCGCCTTCGCCGAATACGTCACCGCCCAACCAGGCCGCGAGTACCGCGTCACGCACACCGACGACCCCGTCCCCCGCCTACCGCCCCTCCTGCTGAACTACCGCCATACCAGCCCGGAGTACTGGATCGACGCGGGCTCGGACGGGGTGCTGACCTCGGACGAGGTGAAGTACTGCGAAGGGTATGCCAGCACCGGGTGCAATGCGGGGACGACCGCGTTGGATTTTGACGCGCATAGCTGGTACTTCCAGCAGTTGAAGGGGTGTGCGGATTCGGATCCGCAGACGGGCGCGGTGAGCGAGGACACGAAGAAGCAGTTGACGGCGTATGTTGAGGCGGACTTGAAGATTGCTGTGTCGTTGAAGGCGAGGGGGGACTTTTAGGCGTATCGATGAGGAGATAGAGTTGGATATTGATAATAGTGGGTTGTATAAAGATGGAGAGATTTGGATGTACAAATGTTAGGGATTGGATATAATCCACAAAAGCATATGAGACAGGACATAGTATAGCGGAATTCAACATGTACTCACCCTCACCGTTTGGATAATCAAGTTTCTAGCCTGCAATCACATATTGTATGTACAAAGGCTTCATCACATTCTCACAATCTCATCAACTAAACAAATCCCACATAGATGCTATTCAGACCAAGCAATTCTACCCATACCACTAGCAGTATTACACCCACACCCACACACACACACACACACACACACACACACACACACACACACACACACACACACACACACACACACACACACACAAACAATCCCGACAACTCAGACACCGTCCTCCCATCCAAGCTACCTACCTACCTACAATACACCGAACCAAACAACCTACCTGATTAACGACCGAGGTACTGCAGTGTTGCAGTGTACATACATCCATTACACAGTAACCCACGTGTAGTGTAGTAAGCCCCCCCACACACCCACACTTCGACATGTAAGTTCTAACCCGCCGATGATGTTACCTCCGTACCTCCGTGTCGCCGTACCACTGTAGCTCCGTACCTCCGTGCCAGTACCTCTGTCCCAAAACAATGACCGATCTAATAAAATCTAATAATAGCCTGGACAGGCTACTTCGGATAATCCGACACTACACTCGGCAACACTCTCAGTAACACTCTCACCAGACCACAACAGAAGAAGGTGAAAGAAGACGAAGAAGAGGGAAAGAAGAAAAAGCGCCGATCATCAGGAAGCGGAGTGAACTGAAGTGAAGTGAGGTGGGTAACCATGAAACACTCACTCTTGACATGTACTACTACACTACACTACATTGCGTGCGGTAATAACCATACTAGCTTAAGAAACCAAAACGGGAGAGAATTGAAGTGGTAAGACACTGAAGCGGAAGAAACCCGACAACGAAAGACAGCCCGAGTCACCAAGTGTAATATAAACACCCACCCCCCAAAGCACAGGAAGGAAGCACAAGTATCACACGCACAGCTCATGCAGGTAAAAAAGTAAAGTAAAATATGCTGTATTGCCTGCCACCCACCCATCTCCTTGCTTGCTACAAATAAATCTGCCTTGCCCTGCCTTGCCCCCGGCCCCCCTTCCCTTCCATTCCCCCAATTTCCCAAGGGGTATCTTGTATCGTCCCATCCCATCCCATCCCAATCCATCCGTGCTATGCCGATGCCATGCAACTAATAATAATGACTAACTACTCTCAAAAGTCAACACTGCCTTCCTTTCCCTATCCCCTATCCCCTGCTTACTCCCCTTTCTCCGCGCCTTGCTTTGCCTTGCCGTGCCCTTGCCTGACCTGGCCTTGACAAAGGGAAAGCAGGAAAAGGAATGTGATTCTTCCCCCACCCAATTGATACCCCGAGTAAAGCACCTGCCAGCCCCGTAATGCCCCTATTCAGACTCCGACCTTTGTTGTTTGAGCCAACCTTACCCAACCGATCCGCCGTGTTGTGTGTAGGCGCCCAGTCATGGCCGGCCGTAAAAATAAATCAAAACACTCCTCCCATGATACAACAAACAAAACAACCCCCCTCCCAAGGCTTATCCAGCCTTCCTAAACAACCTCGTCGTGCTCCCAGCTTTCCCCATCTCCCCAAACATGCCCCCCTTCCCCTTCCCATCCGCCCTCCCCCGATCCATCAAACTCGCCTCCAACCCGGCACCACCCAGATCACCAGCCGCAGCACTAGCAGGACGCGTAGCATGGCCGTTCGCAGGGGCATGCAGAGACGGAGTGGGAGCCGGCTTCCGCTCGTAGCTGGCAATCCGGACCTTCCGCTCGATGGTCTCCACCCACGCCTTTCTCTCCTCGCTCATCTCGATCCGCTTGGCCCGCGGGCCGGCCATGCCTAGCGCGGTCGTCGCGTCCTCCTCGTCCCAGCTGACACGCGAGCTCGAGCACGATCGGACGGACGACGACGCATCCGAGGGTGGGGTGGCCGAGAGCTTGCTGATGTTGGCAAGTGGCGTCTTGGGCCGTGCGGCGGACGCCCGTCGATGTTGGCGATGGGGCTCGTCGTCGGCTGCCGCCGGGTTGCGCGTTTTGCGGAGTTTCAGGGGGGAGATGGGAGAATGAGAATCCATGGCGGACGATGGCCGGCTCGGCGGCGTGGAATCGGCGGGGCGGACAGATCCGGGGCGAGGGATGTCCTTGACCTCGACCTTGCTATCTGCGCCCGGAGCGACAGCGCGGCGGAGATGGTGGCTGGCGTATTCCTTGAGGTACTCCCCCAGGTCGGCCCAGCCACCACCCACCCGCACCATGACCCGCTCGCCGTGTTCTCCCACGCAACGGATGAACAACTTGATGGGTGCCTCGCCGGTGGACCGGGAGAGATGATAGATCTTGATCTCCTGGTTCCCGCGTTGTTGTCGCGGGCGACGGACAGGCGCAAGCGTGAAGGAAGGCGTCGCGGAGCGAGAATACGCCGAGCGCATGGATGTGTTAGACTGGGTGCGGTGAATGACCTCGGGCCGCGAGCTCCTCCGGAGCGTGGGCATCTTAAAATCCGGCGGGTTGAGGTTGACGGCCGGGAGCTCCGCAGACAGGCGGATCTTAGCCGGAACCGACTCGAGAATCTCGCTGATCTGCTTCTGCAGATGGTCGTCCACGCCGGGCACGCTTCTCTCAACGGGCGTGTTAGGCTCCGTAGCCCCGTCGTCCTCCACAATGCCCGACCTGCTCGGAGTGCCCGGAGGGCTCGGGAAGCTCGGAAGTTCCGCCACTGTAGGCATGTCGTTAAAGCTCACAGAGAACGACCTCGCGGTCGAGCGGAATGGGTCCGTCTCGGGAACATCGGCGGCGTCTGTCGGTCGCGGGCGGGGGCGCTCAGGCGTGCTCTGGTCCATCATGTCACTAGAAAAGGAGTCCGTAAACATGCTGGGCCCTTCATCCAAGCCTGTTGTGTCTTCCATCCGGAACACCCCATCCTCCGCAATGTCTGAGAGTTCAGAGTCGGAGCCGGGTGCGTCCGTGTTTAGTGCGTCCGGTCGGGTTACCAGCACGGAGGAATCCCCCACGTCGTCCGATCCGTCCGGTGTCATCGCATCAAACTCATTGTCAGTATCCGGCAAGTCTTCATCAGTCGAAGCGGTTCCATCGTCAGCGGTGTGATGAACCTTGATGACCGGAGGCCGGACAGCAGGCGTAGAACTGGGGCCATCCACACTGTCACTGGATCCGTCGCCGCCTAGTGACTGGGCACTGACAGCAGACGGGACGCTCTTGGGAGCAGCCCGAGCAGCCGCCGCAGCCAAGTCAGCCTCCTTGAGCTTTCGGTCACAGGCCACGGTCCATTCGCCGTACCCCTGCTCAAGGGTATCTATCCTGTCAATCCACTCCTCCGGGAGGGTGTCTTGTTGGCCCTCGAGCATGTCCAACATGGCGTCCAAGTCGCGACCGGCCTTGGCGACCTTGCTTCCCAAGACAGCCTTCATGACGTCGCACTCCTCGCGAGACAGGGGTGCTGGCGCGGTGTGGGGTGCGCTATTTTGGCCTTTGGGGGTGTCGATCGTGTTCCAACCAGACTGCAAGGCGGTCTCGGCATCCGCAATGGACGCCAGGAACACTGGGATCTTGCGCAGCACCAAGAGGCGAAAGTTCCAGGTAGCCATGAGCCTAACAAGTCTGGAGAGATTCGGCAGTGCTTGGACAGTCGTGGCCGTGACGATGGCCGTCAGGTCGTCCAGCCTCGAAATGCTGGAAAGAGACATAACAGAGCGGGCGGAGTCCATCATAGGGGTCCCCGGTCGGGAGAGCGGCATGATGTGGTTGTTCAGGACCTGGCTCTTGATCTCCTCGATATCGAGCTCCTCTAACTCCTGCGCAATGCGGTCAATGCGCCTCTCGTACCTTTCTACGTCGGCCGCCAGGACGCTTCCGTAGTATTCCTGTTTTTGTTGTTGCGGTGAGGGCGACGCGAAGAGCTTCCTTTTCACGGCGGGCATCTCAAAGCCCGCAGAGCCCCCACCGGTAGGCCACGACCAAGCGGACAGCTCGGCCAGCCATTCGTGTATGCTGTTGGAGGCAATGGCAACCCTCAAGGCAAAGGCCTGCTCCGCCGGGGTTGCCGCCTGCATGCAGGCCCTCAGGGTACCCGAAGGGTTCCGGAAGGCATCGACCACCGTTCGCGGGGTCAGATTTGAAAGAAGGTCGTCGGTATTTCGGTGTCGCGTGGGGGACGTTTCGGACGTCGACCGGAGCGGGCGGCCCCGGGCCGGCGCGAGGTGCGTCGATGCCCGGGCCAGTGGCGATTCGTTCATGGTTTTGTTGATAGTTTTTAGTTGTTGGTCTCTCAGTTACGATGTCGTCGCGTGTGTTTGTGGCCGACAGTGAGTCGGGACGAACGACGATGGTGATGATGGTGGTTTGTGATAGCGTTGGCGTCTGGAACGGGCGGCGCCCAGCATAATGGATGGCCCTTTTCTACGAACCCGGCGAAACAGTACAAAGCCGTCTTTCGAAAGTTCCCATAGTTAGTCGGTAAAAGAAGGGCGACCGCGTCGTTGGGCGAGGCTGGGAAGCCTGCTGTGATTCGCTCGGCGTGGGACAAGAGGCCGCTGAGCTGTGCGACTGCTGTGCGTCTGATTGCCGCCTTGCTGCTGCTGCTCCCCGCTTGCTCCGAGCCTGGCCCACAGCGGATTGATTCGCTGAGGAAATGACACAAGACAAGAGACAAGCTGACCGGCAGGGCGGAGGCTGCTGCTGCTGCTGTCCAAGCTGGCAAGCAGGCGCGTGCTGCAGCTGAAAGAACGAGCGAGAGAACGAAATGAGAGACAGAAAATGAGGCGAGCGGCTGCCGAAGGAAGGTTGGGCACCGTGAAACGTCAAACGAGCGTGGTGAGGTGGGTATGTGTGTGTGTGTGTTGGCCTAGAAGGTGCGACGTATAGGCGCGGGTATAAACTCCGGTTCTTCCCAAAAAGACAACCGCCACCCAAGCAATGTGGGCGTTTATGCAGCGGGATGAGAAAGCGAATGATGGGACGAGAAGATGAAACCGCAGGCTCGCGGCAGGGGACTCCGGTCAGTTGTCAAGAAAGTTGAAACGGAATAAACGAGGGTCGCGCCGCAAAAGACAACAAACGCGGCAAGAGAGAGACAGAGCGAGCGACAAAAGAAGCCGGGAACGCGTGAGATGGAAGGAAGGGCCGGCCCTCAAAATGAGGCACCCAGGCCAGATTAAATTGGAGAAGCCGCGGACACGGGATGGGGATCTGGCGTGCGACCGGATCTGCTTTCTTGGAGATTTGATTTCGGGGAGCGGCCGAAGCGGCTGGTCTAAACCTCTTTGGGGGTCTTGGCATGTCAGGTGCTTTCCTAAACGGGCCATGATGGTCCCACACAAGCTCGGGCCCCTACCACCTCCCTAACAAACCCAACGCAAAATTTCAGTGACCGAGCGTTAGAGCAACGAAAAAACGCGCTAAGGCGCGTCATGAAAGCCGTTTGGGAAAGCTTTCTGCTCCAACAGGGACCGCACGGACCATATTGAATTTATGAACCCCCAGCGACCATCCGAAGCCACATTTTGTCTCCCCCCCTGGACACAAGCTCGAACTCTTCAAGATTGCGATGCTCCACCCAGAGGGAACAAGATGACGAAAACAACTCCACGAGGTGACCAGGACTGCGCCCGGAAACCCAAAAAAATCCACTTTTCTTGCTTTTTCATATCCCAAGAACCGAGTCCCCCGAAGGCGCTCGCTGGTGGCCGAGCAACGCAACCGAAACGAACAGGTCCCCCGGAGTCCCAAGGTCTCGACCCCGACAAGGTTTGTGTCCCAGTCAACCGATGGTGGCTGAGGCTTTACCACAGACGGGTCACACACATCGTGGCACCAGGGAGGCTAGGCGAGGCGAGGTGAGGTGAGGTGAGAAAGAAGGCTGGGCCGGGAGTGAAACGGGCCGCCTGGCGGCCGCAACGGACGAAAGCCCAGACCAACCTCCCGACCTCTCTCAACACGGCTTACTAGTTAGTCTGACAAATCGTCGGGCGGCTGCATCAAACATGCATTGCATCTCTCGGTTGCAAGCAGGACGTCGTTAACTAGTTGTTGCTTGCTCTTTGACCAGCCATCACTTTGTCGAGCAAACAAGGATCCGTTTGAATTTTCATCTCCCTTGTCTTCATGATACAAACAAGTCTTCTTGGGGAAGAAACCCTGGTCCTATGAGACGGTAATGTATGTCTCTGGGTGTTCAGGCCATGAAGAGCTTAGCTTCTCAAACCAAACTTGCGTTTACTGCTTAGCTAGCCATGGTTAGCCGTTGCATGCCGCTCACTATCAACACAAAACATGGTCAAGAAAGTGTTTAGACATTCATGAATTCCTCAATGATTAGCCGGATATGCCTTCCTAACCCTAGAGCTTTTGTCTTCCGACCCAAATCCCATATGTGGCTTTTTAAACCCCATCACGAAGGTAAATATGTACGTTCTCTAGCTCTCTTAAACCCGAGGCCAAGTCATTCAACCCAGACGCCGCCGTCATGTGTCCATTCCAGATCCAACCCATGCCCAAGTAATCCATATTATCCCGAAACCAACCCGCCCAGAATGGCCGGTCACCGGTCCTTATATCCAACCAAATACCGGCGACCGCGGGCAGGGCAAAGTATGAAAAAAAATATTTACCCAAAGGTGGTAAACAAGAAACGAAAAAGAAAAGCCAGGAAGAATCCCGCTAACATGCAAGGAATTAATGGCTAATACCCTCCGGCAGGCTCATCCACTCACTTCCAAGTTCCAAGCCCCCCTGGAGAGGCTGGTGCTCACCGGCCCCCGCAGCAAACATGCCGCCCATGAACGAGTCATCTGAAGTGCTCAGCCCGCCTTCGGCAGGGAACTGGAGCCACTGGTCAAAGTCAAGGTTGCCCACGACCGGTCCGCCACCGGGCGTGACGCCGTCCCCGAACCCACCAAGAGTCGCGTTAGCCCCGCTCAAGTCCAAGCCGACAGCACCGATGATGGTATCAGCCACATTGGCCATCTCCACATCGACATCCTCGCTATCGGTGTGAGGCGGGGTGGTGGCACCAACAGCCGCTGCGAGGGCCGACAAGTCGACGGCGCTGTCGTCGGCGTTGGCGTCGGGGAGGAATTGCGCGGCGGTCGGGGCCATGGTGGTTGGGGGTTGTTGTGAAAAACGTGCGGCGGTGAACATATTGTTCCGGTTGTTATCGTTGCCGGCCGTTCGCAGGTTCAGGAACACGTTCTCGGGTGGCGGCGTCGACGAACGATCGGCCATCCCTGACAGCATGCCTTGGGGGCTGATGTTAAGTGCCGGGGCAAGGACACGATGGAGCATCTTGGAAGACTTCATGCCCACTGGTGTGGCAGCCGTAGGGCCAGGCGCGGGAGCAGGCGAGCCTTGCTGCTGGCCTAGCATGCCCTTACGCAGGAGAGCGTCGAGGAACCCGGTCGCGAAATCGGCCGCGGCGTAGATGTTGCGCAGATTGCTCATGACGGTAAGGCATTCTTTCAAGCCTTGGATCGCGGAGTCGCGGGTTTCTGGGACTTGGCTCTTGGTGTCGAGCATGTGGACGATCATGGCCGGGAGGATTACAGTCACACCCGTGGTGGGGAGGAATCGCTCGAGGTTGTGCTGGCGCATCTCGGCCGCCATGCGGGTGATGTTTTCAGCAGCTTCGCGGACTCGCTGGCGGGCGGTCTCCTGCACGTCGACGGGGGTGCTGGGGCCTTCGGTAGGCGAGGCGGGGAGGAAGAGCGGGCGGTGCAACGCGGAGATGGTGGTGTGGTAAATCATGTGTAGGAGGTTACGCTGTACGGCTAGGACCTTGTTGGCCTCGGTAACGTTCGTTGTGTTAAGGGGCCGGTGTTGACAGGCCGTGGGAAGGCTGGCGAGCCAATCTTGGAGATGACGGTCGACATTCTCGACTTCCTCCATGTTCTCGCCGTTCTTGTTGGGCAGCAACATGTGCGTGCTGTTGGTGGTGTGCTCCGGGCCCATACCACTGCGGCTGAGGACTGAATATTGCACTCTGAGCATGTCGCCGATAAACATGCACAGCTTGGCCTTCTCGATGCACATAATGGCAAGCTCGCGCTGCATCTCCATGTCGCGGATCAAAGCGCACTCGGGTCCGAGCAATTGGTTCTCCTCAGGGAGGGCGGCGATCTCAAAATCATCCTCGTTGAGCACGGGGACGTCGAAGTCTTCGCCCTTGATGCGGGTCGGGCGTCGCATGCCGAGGGCGACGAGGCGGTCACGCATGAGGCAAGACCACCAGATACGCTTCCACAACTTCTGCTTCTGTGGGACCATGGGTGTCTTGGCCGGATCGCGGTGAAGGCCGATGGTGTGGGCGAGCGAGATGGCAACGCCCATCCAGTGCCATGTGTCCTTTTGGTCGTCTGGCGTCTCGTACCAGTATGTCATAAGCAGCAGACCTTGTACGAGGATCAAACGGTCCGTCTCGTAATCGAAGTCGTAGAGGAGCTACGCTCAGAGTCAGTCCATAATTCCCCGGTTAACATACTGCTTAAGCATCTTCTACTTACCCTTGTCCGAGAGAAGAAGGCCCTTCTGGCATCGCGACGGCTATCGTAGCCCGCCTCCTTCAGGAGGATCTCGTCCACGAAAGCGGTAGCCGAGAACATGACGGCATGGTACAGGAATAGGCTAAGTTTGCCCGACGCCCCGGTCCGATCGTTGATCACACGAAGCAGGTCCTGCAGCTCCAAGAGCGGCATGTAAGGATGCACAAACTCGACATAGGCTGCGAGGAGAGCATTTTGAAGAGGCAAGGGCGGTAATGAGAAGACCTGCTTCTGAACGAGGTACTGCCGGTCTTCGGACAGGATCCGGTCCGGAATGGGCTTGATGAACGCCGGCCACTCATGGTGGGCCCGGTCGAGGGCGGTCCGGAAGAGTGGGTGAAGGAGGGCCGGGGACTCCGGGATGCCGGCGGTCGCTGGAGAGAAGTCGGTCAGGGTGGCCGACGGCGGGGCGTTGAATCCACCAGCGGTCGGTTGGTCTGCGAGAAGCACATGTCAGACCAAAAGCTCTGTCACAAGCCGGAAACTTTTTTGATGAGGTGGTGGGCGGCATTGTTTTCTCATCTTTCCCTGTTCCCGGCCCCTGGTCCACCACCATGCCCTGACATGTGATTCTTCACGGCCGGGCTGGGTGGGGTCACGCGGGGCGCAGGGGGGCAAAAGGGGAAAATGGGGTTTCAAGAGGGGAATGACAGTGCCCCAATGAGCCAATGTTGGAGAAATCGGGTTGTTCCAAAACTTACACAACAAACTTGGGGCCGCCTGTCCAGCGTTGGCCCCGTTGGTAGGCATAGAAAATGATCCATGGGAAGCAAAATTTGGTTGTTGCGGCTGCTGGTGTTGCTGCTTCGCAAGATTGGCCGTAATAATTGGAGGAGCAGCGCCTATACTTTTGGTGCGCAGTGCCTCGGCACTCCCAGTACGCGCCCCCACTGATGCAGGGCCGCAGTTGTACGGGAGAGTTTTTCTAGAACGGCAGGGGTGCCAAAGTTAGCCTCCCGTCTCTTGCTTCCGTGTCTGCTTTTTGGCATTTGAAAAAAATGACGCAATGCAGGGGAAAATAAGTAAAGAAAGGGGAAGAGCGGCAAAAAGATAGGATAGATGGATGCAGGGCGTTCGTTTCCCGCTTCACAAGCAGATTTTGGAACCGCTTGCGAAGCCGGATAAGGCAGCCCGAATGCCGTCTCCAATCCCGAACCGCTCTACCCCCCACCTTTCCTGGCTTCCCGACGGGCCCTAGAACTTACTTCCGCCTGCGGCTTTCCTGGACGATGCATTCCACGTCGTCCCAACGGCAATTCCCGCAAGGGGCGCCCTCAACCACATCGCACCGCACTTTGCGAGCCCGGCAGGACACACAGGCCCGGGCGGCCCGTCGCTTGGTGGCCTTGCCCTCTCCCGCTACTGAGGCGCGCTTCTTCGAGGACGATGTAGGCTCGGTGGTTGAGGCAGGCGCGGGAGGAGGAGACATGGAGCTTGCCTGCTCCGATGACGACCGGGGTGAGGGTGTATCGCCGTGATCCGACATCGTGAAGGTATTTGTGAGGTGAGGAACATGAATTGGCTAATATGGTGGTGTGGTTGTGGCCGGGGCCTCGAATTCGCACTTTCGCTGTGTAGCCAAAGGGGATTGATTCTGATTAAACGGTGGCGTGGTCGAGACTCGGAGAATCCAGGGCGAGAACGTCTCCTACGTGTGATGGATATGTGCGTCGTGTGAGGCTGTATTCAACTCTCGTGAGGCCGTGATGTCGACAGGTCGTTTGAGTGTCGATGATCAAGAAATAGTACCAAAACACCACACAGAAGTGTAAAATGGGAGTAAAATTAGAGTAAGGGAGAGTGAATGCGAGCGTCTCGGTGGAGAGGAGGGGCCTAGCCATTATATCGAGCCATGGCAGTTTCCCCAGAGTCACAAGCCGCGAACCGCGATACGTACCCGCCGTGCTAAAAGATGGAGACCCCGGGGTGGTGCCACTTCAATACCGGGCCAAGGCTGGGGTCATGGATATCCTGTTTAGGAATCGTGGGGACCTTGCGGGCGATGCTCCATCGACAAGCGGCAGTCGCGAGCCAGGAAAGGCCGCATATTTCGTTGACTCCTTCCTCATCAGTGGCGAGCTGCCAACGTCGCCTTCCCGCCCCTTTTTTCACACGAAACACGGCGGAGACCTGCCCTGACGAGCCCGAGTCCACCGGGACTCCTTGTGGTCCTATCTTGACTTTCAATTGTCACCCATCAGTGCCATCCCAAGTTAGCATTAGCAGTGTCAGATGACGGAGCTCAAAAGAATCACGATCGATCAGAAGTTTCAAAATTGCTCAGGTCCATGCACACGAACCCGAGGCCGCCAAGACCCTCACATGCATCACGAGGGTTCAAAATTGTAAGCGCAAGGCACAGAAAAATCGCCGGAAAGGAATTACAGACACACACAAGAAAAACATTCTTCCCCTGGACCGCAACAGAATGCATGTTGTCACCTGGGGTCTGGAGCCGGCCCCAAATCGAGCCCTTCACCCGACCCCGGCCCAGCGTTGGACCCACCGCACACCGCAAACCAAGGCTCGCGCAAAACCGCAGGACAGAATTCCTGCCTTCTGATTGGGTCAAATACACGAGAGAGGAAAAGGCTGGTCCGATGGATGCTGTCATCTCTCGCAAGCCCCACCAGAATTCCAACAGAAACTGTTCTCCATCATTCTCTCATGCCATGCCTCATTCCGCCAAGCGCCACGCGGAGAAGCCAATCAACACTGTCTGCTGCATCGTTCAGAGCCCGCAACCACACGTGTGAACTCCCGCTGTCGCAACCCGGGCCCAGGTCGCCAGCTTGGCTTGGCTGGTGTCTTGTGCCAAGGGAGGTGAGGACAAACGGGATCATCGGTCAACTCACCTTGACGACAAAACCACGGTGACCTTGTGAGCTCGGTTTGATGTTGCTTGGAGGATCAGTGAAAAGATTATGTATGGGCGTCCAACAGGAAGCCCGTGCCGTTGGCATCGTGAGGTTACTCATCTCAAGCCCCTAATCAAGCGACACGCGACCACAAGGTAGTTCGGGGACCACCGCAAACGACGACGTCAAGCGGTGTGTATTATGTCCGACCAAACTGGCTCCAGGCCAGGAATTGGTTTCGTACAATCACATCCATCATTGGGGCACAATTGCTGCAACAAGGACAGGCACACATCGTTAGTGGCTTCGTACTTACAATACCTGCTCGCTGACGTTTTGTAATTTTTGGGATGCCTCAACCACCCGCTCGTCCCTCGTCACCGCGAAGGGCGAACCGGCGAATCACAACCAAAGCCGTTAGTCCGAACCGAGAATGCGCCCTTGCCGCCGAACGGCTGGTCTGAACTCGTCACTTTTGATATCTTAGCTAGCACTCATCCTCTGATGCGTGTTGCTGAATCCCAACATGAGAAGCACTCTCGAACTAATGTACATTGCTGCGAGCAGAAAATCATCCATGCTGAATGAACGTCGTTTCGCGTAAAGAGTTTCCAAAACAGGAAGCGCATCGGCGAGATTCGGAGCTGCGCTGCAAGTCAAGGATTCGGCCCATGTTGCGCATCAACAGGTGTTGAATCGGGGTTAGTCTCTCGAACCCTGTCGCGAGACGCCCTTCCTTCGCCGGGCGTAACGATCAGCCTGGCGAGCTTCACCTTCGATCAAAGGGATGAAGTCAAGAACAACCAGCCATCGCTACTTCGTACAGCCGCATTTCAGACTTCGCCCAGCACTGACAAGCTGCAATCCCTCACAACCCCTATACTCGAAACCGGCGCCGTCGAAAATTCAAGCCTCTTTGATCCCCGAGTCAGGTCCAGGATGCATCGGCCGATGGTGGGGCTATTCATGGAAGCTTCAAACCTGGGGTCCCCACCGGCATCACCGTATCCGTCCGCCTCCGTCGGGCCCCGAGATCGTCCACGGACCGTGAACGGAGCCGTAAAGTTACACGCCCGGTCCGTGGCCACAGCTGTCAGTGAGGGTGTTCTGTCAAACACATGTTTATCAGTCCTGTGTCCCGTTTCACTAAAGGGGGAAGTTGTGGTGTCGACCTCGAATGTTGCCTTCAATTGATCAGTCGATGCTTCCATTCTATCAAACCCAGCTTGTTCCTAAGGTAATGGACATATACGAAGTATGGAATCACCCTTCATCCATGCCCTCAAATTGGCGGTCCCACTTCCTCCATACTCTCAAGTAACCAAACAGCATCAACTGGTTGACAATTCCCCAACGTCTGAAGTCGTCCTTGTCAAAAGCGAAAACTCTTTGAAAAACAAAACTCCACATGTCCACAAATCGACCCCTCTTCTCTCCGCGCTTTCCATCCCCGCTCGCCCCTCCGACTCGACCCCAGAAAAACAGGCCTCCTTTCCCCTATTTTCCCCGGCCGGGGTGTGTTCTCCCAGGGTTTCGCTAGTTCGTTATTCGCGAGCTACACCTGTAGACTAAGAATTGTTGGTGAGGAAGCCCGCTCAAAAAGCTCCGTCCTTTCCCGGCGACCAGGGTGGGATCGGATCGGGAATTGGATCGTTTGGGAAATCCAAGAGTGGAATTGGCCATTGCGATTGGCGGCCGGGCCGGAGTTAGAGGGGCTTTGGCGGGGGAGGGGTTCGGGGGGGATTCATGCGCGTTGGGATGGACAGGGGTATTTGTACACTCAGGGGACATAGATTCGCGGAGAATCACAGGCAAAAAAGTTTAATGGATTGGATTCGTGGTTTGGTTGGAAGGCTGTGTAGGACTTGGAAACAAGCCACGAACTGCAATCTCCCAACTTTGCTTCCTTCCAGGTCATGGAAGACATTTTCAAAAGACGCGCCGTGTGCGTGTTGTTTTCTCGGGAACGACCCGACCAAGGGGAGAGACCGTTGTCAACAGGGATGAGGGGTGAAGGAAGGTAGTATTTGGGTTGCAGTCTCGCGGTGAAGACTCGGAACATCACGCGGACATCGACGGACCTACGCAGTCTATGTACACTAGTGGAGAGTATTGTTTGTTGAGCTAACCTTGAGACGTCATAAACTCCTCAGCCCGTCAGCAGAGAGAAAGCGGCCGTATATTCATCCCTCGTTCGACGGAACAGCCTCGAGAGAGGAGAAGCAGCAGTTCCTTGTCACTAAGACAACACACTTTGCACCAAACCCAACACGTGCCAACTAACTAATGTACATCTGGATATATGGATTGAACGTGCTCGAATTATTAGTCTCTCCCAGCGAACAAAACAAATCGCTTACAGGCGAGTTGACACGGAATGATACTAACAACGACCATTCCCACCCAGAAGCAAATTCCAAATCCTAAAATCAACCCAAGAGAGAGAAAAACCAAAGGTTTATTCATCACGGCCAGCTTAGCCAAGTCCATGTACTATACATGTCAAGATACCTCGTAAGACCAGGTCAAATCAGTCCAGCCTGTCAGCCCGCCTCCCGTTGACAAACTTGACAAACAATTGATTGCACCCCTGACCGTGACCTCCCTTCTGTCGTGTAACTGAGACACGGCAACGTCTATGCCGTGGGTAACCGCCAGCTTTAATTTTTTTTTAGAAGGGGAGGTTCGTCCGATGATGACAGTGATGATGGAAATGGAACCGGGATGAGAAAAAAAAAAAGAAATGGGCGGGTGGCCACGTGGGTTATTTGAAGGTTTCTGGGGGTTGGTTTAGTTGGGTGTGAAGGGGGGGTTTGGAATTGTAAGGTGGATGGTGTTGTTTTGTTAGTAATAGTAGTTGTTACGGAAATGACAAAAATACACGTGGACATGACGATTACAACAACTATATTCTTGAGGGTACTTGCTGGAAACCAAAGCTAGTAGGTATGTTAAGTAATTGATTACATATAAGCCGCAGTAATGAGACCGCATTCGTTGAATGATTCATCTTCGGGGTTCATGAGTAGCTTCATGTGGAAAGAGTCTCATCTCAATGTTCTAGCTAACAGCACTGACTTGGCAATGTGCTACTCTCCATAATAAGCAACTATGTAGGTGTTTGCGCTAGGGTTTTGATTGAAACACAGGCATTGAGCTTGAGAAGACAACATCAACGTCAACTCATCCCAATGAGACAAGTTAAACCCACCCCCCTACATAACAGCCTTCCAACAATCCCCAAACAACGCCTTCCCCTTCCTCCTCACCCTCTCCCTACATACTCCTCCTCATCTCCAATATCGTCCTCCTCCTCCTCCCTCAACCAAACAGGCGTCCACAACCCATCATCCTCCTCCTCCCTCTCCCCCCTCTGATCCCCATCCTCCTCCCCATCCTCCTCCCCCGCCTCCAACACCCTCCTCACCCCGCTCTCACACATCTCCCTCATCTCCCTCTCCCACCTCTCCCTCCGTTCCCTCCTCTCCCGTCTCCTCCTCTCCTCCCTTAAAACCCTCTTCACCACCCCCCTCGAAATTCTTTTATCCCCATCCCTATCCCCCGTGCTACCCCCCCTGGGTCTCACACCAACATCCCCACCCCCACCTCCCCCGGTTTGCGTTCCGCCATCTTCACAATATACCTCTTCTCCCTTTTTGTCAGAACCGGCAGTTCCCTCAACCTGGTCTGGGTTGAGGACTGAAGGTGGAAGGTATACATGCTGCTGGGGATGCTGCTGTCGGGGATGGTGGTGATAGCGGTGGGGTTGAGGGGGTTGGTGGTGGCGGTGGGGGTGTGAATGGCGCGGGGGGGAAGGGGTTGGCCGGCGGGGAGGTTGGTTGTGATGCGGAGGGCGAGGGTGGTTAGGGAGGGCATTTTTGGTGGTGGTTGGAGAAGGGAATTGTTGAAGGGATTTGTTAAGGGATTTGTCCAAGGAATAAGTTGGGGAATCTGTAAAATAATGTGTTGGAGGAATTTATTGAAGGGAGATGATATGGATATTTGGTCATTTCCGAGGGGAGGTATGGCAATTTATAGATGGAGGGCGGGTTGGACTTTTGGATATCAACTGTACGTAGGTAAGGTTCTCAGCCGGACATAAGGTTCTCCGCTGTACAGCATGTTTTCAACATTTGACTTGAAACGCTTTGACACAGGTACATACATGTCGGGTATCTGTTATATACACATGACGAACTAGGCGCATGTAAGTGCATCATACCCTGCATCAACTGCAGCTGGCAGCCCTCCGGATCATCTGTAACACACCCGAGTTAGTATCTCAGCATACGACCGAATCATCTCAATCAGATGGGATGATAAGAATCATAGATATGATATGATAAATAACCCAGTTAATTTCATAACGCTTCATTAGATCTCATTAATTATATCCTTCCCCCCTATTAACACCCATCCCACCGTCAATGATGCTTCCGGTGAGATCTTGTCTACTTGATTCTCCAACTCGATTGTTCTCCTCTCATGATGGAGTCGGCGATGGATGATAATTGGAACCCCCCCTTATCTACCCCGAAGCAGTAGCAGAAGCAGTGGCAGTAGCAGTGGCACTCGCCAGCCTATACAACTCCAACCGATCCCCAGCACCACAATACTCAAACGGATCCCCCGCACAAGTCATGCTGCAGTCCCCCTGGGCCGCCGGCACGCTGTCCCCGTTGATGGTGTTTCCACAGTAGCCTAGATATATCTGTTAGCCAGGCTCATTCCCTCAATGCCGCCAAAAAAGTAACTTAGTACTGGGGATAGATAGGATAGGATAGAAACTTACACTCCCGTCCATACTCAGCCCCAAAATACTCCCACCCCCCACAATACACCGCACACCCCTCCAACGTCAACCCATCCACCGCCAACACCGGCATCCCACTCAACGCCCTCACCCCAAGAATCGAACTCTCCTTCTGACACCCCACCAACCTATACCCGCCCACCACCTCCTTCCTCGCCAACGTCGCCGTAGGCGCCGGCGTAGCCGAGGTCGTCCGCGTAGCCGTAGTAGAATACAACTCCAACCGATTCCCCGCGCCGCAGAACTCGGACGGGTCCCCCGCGCAGAGCATGTTGCAGTCGTCTGGGGAAGGGGCCTCGGAGCTGGTGGCGTGGAGGGAGTTGCCGCAGTAGCATTCGCGGGCGTATTCGGTGGCGAAGTAGTCGAAGCCGCCCGCGGTGCAGTTGGTCATGCAGGACTCGAGGGTCATGGTGTCGTAGGCGAAGGAGGCGCCGGTGAGGGCGCGGGAGCCGGTGCCTTCGGTCCAGCAGGCTTGGAAGGTGTAGCCGCCGACGGTGGGTTTGACGGCGGGGGTGGGGGTGGAGGTTGTTGATGTTGTTGTGGTGGTGCTGGGGGGGTCGCTGGTTGTGATGGTGGTGGAGGTCGTGGTAGATCCAGGGTCGGAAGTTGTCGAAGTAGTAGTAGTCGATGACGGAACGGCAGAAGAAGTAGTCACACCACCACAGGTCGCACCCCCCGTAAAAGTACCACACGTACCCGGGAAATCACTAGCCTTGAAGAAATCCTTGGTATGCGCCGTCTCCCCCTCGCCAACGGTCACACCAACTCTAGCATTATAGCTCAGCCCACCCGGAATGGTAAAGCTACCCGAGAAGAAGGTGTACTTCCCGACGCAGTCCCCCTTGGTCATGACAATCTCGGCATTGTTCAGAGCCGGCACGGGGTTACCGTCGGCTGTGCCGCGGGGTGTTAGATAGGCCACGGTGAGGTTCACAGGGAGATCGGCCAGGTCGTTGCGCACTAGGGCCGACACGGTCAGCGCCCCGGTGCCCTGCAGCAGGCAGCTCTGCGGCTTCTGCAGGATCACGGCGTCGGGGACGGGGTAGGCGTGGCCGTTGTTGTCGTAGGTCTTGCTGGTGCCGTCTTTGAGCTTCACGGTGAGGGTGAAGGACGAGATGCCGGCGGCGGTAGGGATTGTGGCCGCGATGGGGAAGAACTAGATGTGAGCGGAGCGTTAGCGGCAACATCAATCCAACCAAGACAACGTCAAATGTTGAAAAAACTCGAGCAGATACTAACCCCAAAGGTATCATCAAACCCCTGACCAACCCCCTGCAGCGTAGCCGACACCGAGCACGACGCCGACGACCCGCAGCTATCCCCCCCATTCCGGTCCTTCCACGTCAACACCACACTATCAATCGAATCCCCCGGCACCTCGGTCGTGCGCACACGGATCGACCCCGTCAACGCCAACGTCGAGCCCCCCTCGTTCAGCGTCAGCTGCACATTCACCGGCTTGACCTCATACGGCGCGATGGGATCCGCAGTCAGCACAACCCCTTGCGGCACCACCTCGATCATCTTCTGCAGCACCCGCTGGCACGTCGCGCGGTACAAGGCCGGGTCGGCAGCCAGCGCGGCGATGGTGACGTTGCGGTCCGAGTTGTACACCTTGAAGTCCGAGTTGCGCCCGGACGCGATCGACAACCCAACCACCAGTGGGTTGCTGGTGTTTCCGGAGACATACTCAGCCGCCACCTTGTTGTCGTACGCCGCGTTGCTCGTGTCGAAGGGGATCTGCCCCGTTGCCGCGGGTACGATCTGCGGGAACTCGGTGCTGTGCACGTTGCCCAGGGTGTGCCCGCACGCCACCAGCTGGATCATCTCGGTGGCGTTGAACCCCATGCGGTCGAACTGTTGCTGGAAGGAGACGATGGAGTTTTGGGGTTGCGGCACCCCCGCGCTGCCGGCCTGCGTGGCGTCGACGCGGCCCAGGCGGAGCGGTACGATGGGCCCGCCGCAGGACCGGACCGAGGCGTACACCCCCGCGGCGATGAGGTCGGCGAGGCTGGACCGGGACGTGTAGTAGTTGGCCATGAACTGGAGCGTTGTGGCGTGCCCGGGGCCTGTGTTCTCGCCGTTGTTGAGCTCGAACTGCAGCGAGCCGTCGACGCCGCCCGTGCCGAAGTAGTGGTTGGCGGGGGCCATATCACTAGAGGAGTCAGCTTTGTGTTCTCTTGGTGTCTGACTTCCTTTATAGAACCTGAGTTTTCCTGAGGTACCATCAACCCCGTATCATCTCCCACATCTCCATCATCCCCCCTTCGACCTCGACTCTCCTAAACTCCAAAACCCTGACTTGAACAAACCCCAACATCAAAACCCCAACCAAAAATAAAACACCTACTGAAACCCCACCCTCAACCACTCACTAGCCGTCACCCGCCCCGGCCCAGCCGCCTCATTGTTGCACGGCGTGATGATGTCGTTGAACAAGCTCCCCTCCACGCCCTGCAGCTGGTACACAATCTCCTCCATGTGGTCTGTCGCCCCCGGCCATGTCGGATCGGCAGCTACGCGCCCGGTCTGCGCCGCGAGGGACAGCAGACCGGCGTACACCGGCGCCGCTCGTGTCCTCATGTTGGTGTTGGGTTGTGAAGAGCCAGTTGCGATATCCCGGAATTTGATCTAAAAGCCGATGAGGGAGAATGAGTGGACAGAAACCCTCGACTCTCTTCCGTGTTCGGTTTGTGATCTCAACTGATGAGGTTACCTTACGGCATCTGCTCTAACTCGGGGGGTAAATCAACAAAGATAAGACAAGTAGTAACTAAACACCAGCCGTTAGGGAAAGCGAGGGTATAGACCGGAACGGTAAAGACACAGAGGGCACCGAGCGAGTGTGGGCGAGAGGAAAAGAGAGGTTATCGCAAGATTCCCTCAAAGCTTCCCATGTTGGCCGTCGATGGGGGGAGAGAACCTTTTCCTTCTCCCTCTTTTTTCTTTCATTGAACCCGGTCCGCGGTGTGCCGATTCCCCCGTTCCCCCAACCCAGCAAGCAGCTAACGTTACTGCAGCCCGCCCAGGCTCAGCTCAGCCCGTGAAGAGTCTGGGCAAACCCAAAGCGTGAGCGGGACGATGTGACCTCCCACGCGCGCCAACAGTGAACCCACCACCAAAAACCACCCCTGCAGCACATCCTCTCTCTCTCGCGGGTTCGCGGGTCACTGTGCGGCTGGTTACCTTACCCCTGTCGCTCGTATTTCCCAGGGTCTCGGCTCGCCTTTTTTTTCCAGCGATTCGATCCCACCAGGCGACTCTGTGGCCCCGCCAAGGCGCCGTTTGATCCGGATTTGTCCAACATCCCATTGGTGCTGGGTTAGCTTATCGAATTTCTCGATAACTTTTCCAGCCGCAAATCCGCTGTGTTCGCCGTTTTGGGAGGTTCTGCGAAAGCCAGAACTGTCCACATACCTCCCCAACACAGCATGTTGTGGGGCTGGCGGCTCGGCGCCGAGTTCGAGACATTTTTGCAATTGGCGGCGGCTCCTGCTCAGGACGTTTTCCAGTGGTGACTATTGACTATTGACTATTGAACGCCTGGCCACTCTGGATTGCAGTTAGCTCGCCTGGGAGTTCCGAGTCGGGAAAGGCAGGCCACGTCGTGCTCGTCCTTCTCGTCGCAGGATGTGTTGTCGACCGACTCCCTCACTCCCAAGAGAAACCGATCCGAAAGGAAGAAACATCTTTATCGTCACCAACCTAATTCGGCACACCAAAGATATGCCCAGTTTTACACTAGGTGCAAGTCCTCGTGTCTGCACGTTTCCTGCAAGCCCCGTCTGCAAGTCGATACGCAGTATGCAGGCACTTGTGAGTCGTCTGAACACAGCGACAGGGGTTCCAGGTTCGAAGTCGATTCCGGAGCTTCCTTTCGTGCCGATCAGCCGCTGGCGATCGTCCCACGCCGCAACCGCTTCTGAGTGACTTTCCGATCTTGGGTGGTATGGATGCCTTGGCATCAAGCTGTAACCTTGAGACGGCACGTGGGAGTTGTGAGGCTCGGTATTGAAGATTGTTTGGTCAATACTCCGTACGGAGTAGCAAGAGGAAAGATTAACTAGGTTGTTGGTTGAGTCCAAACTTCGGAGAGAAGCAGCAAGGAATTGGCTGCGGATTTGGGGACCCACACCGACACAAGGCCGTCGTGAGACTTCCGCTTTGGGAAGGAACCACTGACACCATCTCGGGTGTTGGGGAACACAACCACAACGGCTCGGGATTGTTTCAAATGCCGTCTACAAGTTTTATAAAGACAAGATGGTTCCCGTGAAGCAAGGGTTGCAGCAAGGGTTTTCGTGTTTTCTTCAATTGATTCGTGTTCTCCGGTTGAAACAAGAGACGGCCGACTCCGTTGGGGCCATGCACAATTTCAGAAGTAACAAACTTCTGTCTGCCGTAGGTAGAAGGTATCACAATATAAGTCTCAGAATCTGCCTTGAGAAATAGTCTTGAAATTTTTGCTGGGTCTGCTCAGTCAATCGTACTGTGGTTGAGTTGTAACCTCTGTTTCGAACAAAAAAAGCTCATAAGTTCCAACCCTCAACGACTCAACAACACAACAATCCTCAAAAGACAAAAAATCCGCAAAAAGAACCACCCCTTCGGGGAATCGAACCCCGGGCAACGGAAGCCGTGTCACTGAGAATCCGCTATGTTAACCACTACACCAAAGGGGTTTCCCAATCATTTGTTGGTGGACAGGATGGCGTGGATTTCGTCATGAGGGGATGGACGGGACGCTGCTTGTTTCCTGGAGAGCGAGTTGTGAGTTCACAGGGAAGGGGGGGACGGCTGATTCCTGTCGTTACTCAGTTGCAAACGGAGGTGGGAAGGCGCGGTGGTTTCTGGGACGAGGATTTGGGATGTGGGGGCAAGGTGAGGAAGGGACTACCGGCAGCTGGGTATTAGGGAGCGAGGTGAAATGCAAGCAGAGAAAGATTGAATGTAATTACATGGAGAGAGTAACCGTAGGTGGGTGAAGTGTCACCTTGTAAAAACGTTCTGACGGGTAACCAGCGTTGAGAGAGTTTATTATAATTTCTGAATTGTTTGCCTCTCATATGTATTTTGCTACTTCTCAATCCATCCCAAGTCTTCGACATATCGGACGAACCGGCAACATTGTTTGGTCTAACCTTGAACCCCACCACCGTTTCAGCGTACCTAGGAAACAGGCCGGACTTTGGGTCATCCCATCCTCACAAACACTGGCTAGTTCCCCGTCCTTTAACGCGAAGGAGAGGAACATGTTGAAGCTCAAGCTGTTGAAGTGGGATTTTTCGTGGTACTCTGCTGTAGGGTCTACCGTCTCTGGGAGCTGGAACAGCACCGCTCCCGTTGCGGTCACGCTTGCATCGCACGCCAAGTGGAAGGGTCGGGTTGGGTCTGCACCCACAATCGCAATGTCCTGCACCGAGTCACAGATTCTCGCCACCGCCGCATCCCCGGATCAGTTTAGGGAAACATGATATTTATCGGTTTCCCAATACCCCATATTTCCGCGATACCTGGCGGCCTAGCTGTGGCTGACAATGAGGGCGATGTTAGCAGGGGCTGCAAAGCTTGGTCCTGGGCAGTGGATGGGGACGGCGAAAATGATAGACCCAGTGCAGTTGGGCTCAAGGCTGGCGCGGGATTGTGATCCAGTTGACTCGTACATACCTCTGGGTTCGACTTTCTCCTGATGCCTTTTCCACTGTTCCATACCCTCCTTTCGTGCGCGCGCACACTCGGCGACCAGGCCATAGCCGTAGTCAGTGAGCCACAGCCAGTTACCAAGCCCGGGGACTTGTCGGGTCAACCGGTCGAGGTCGCCGGCCACGAAGTCTTTGCTCGTAACTGCCCGAGCCAATGCTTCGCACATCGATGTCGGTAGAAAGGCAGACGGCGGTACGGGGGCCTTTAACTCGACACCGGGATAGAGGGTTAAGGTTTGTTCCTCAGCATACTTCTTGATTATGCAAAGAACGAACCACGCCTGGCTATCTTTGGGGATCGACATAGTGTAGGACATGGTGTAGGTTTGGGCTGTATATCTGGTAGGTGACCGGTACTTGAGTTATGAGTGTTGTGCGGATGTATTGATCTTGGAGAATAGCAAGGATGGATTTCAAGAAACAGACAGTGTTGGTGAGAGTCCAAAGTTCAACGCACGCAAAATCCCACGGCTTTTTATGCTCTCCCAGAATGGCGTTCGGTCCCTCTTTCCTTCGCTCAGTCCCTTTTGCGCTCCTGAGATAACGTTTCCCTCTGCTCGGCCTCCGGGCGATCCGCCCACTGCAGTCTACAGCACGGCCCAGGAGCAAAGTCACAGCGCCCATTATCGCGCCGGGGAGGACTAATCAGGACGATGAATACTGGGATAACCGTTTCCCTCTGCTCGGTCTCCGGGCGGTCCTCCCACTGCAGCCTGCAGCCCGGCCCAGGAGCAAAGTCACAGCGCCCATTATCGCGCCCAAGAGGACTAACCAAGACGAACATCTTTAAAAGAAGAAAAGTCGTGGCCTCGCACGGATTAATACCGTGGCGCACGAGTGTGAGTCGCAGGCCGCTAGGTGGTTTAAGTAGGTCCATGAGTAAATTGAATATCCATAGATCGGTTAGTTGCATTGTCATTCCCCCACCAACGCACTGTGCAACACGGCCATCGAACCGCGCGAGGTGTAGGCATATTGTTCAATGGCCTTCTTGCAACTCGCGTAGTTCGACGGCCCCCTTGTATCTCACACGGTTCGATGGCTTTATTGAGCCTCGCGCGGTTCAATGCCTGTAGTGCACCCCGATGTTCTGCTTATAACTCGATGCCCGCGTTGAACCTCGAACACAACCCCTTCGCGAACAGAAATATGGAGAGAGTTGTCCCAGTATCCCTGCGCCACCGTGGCTGTGCCAAGAGTGCCTCAGCTGCCGAACCGTGGCTGAAGCTCTCCGATTTGCCCCTCCAAAATGCACACTCTTACGTCACCGGTGGGGCATGCGCTGGACCTCAAATCAATGGGAAAGCCCGCTGGGACATCGGGATTCGTCATGGAGGGCGGCCGCAGCAACAGCGAACGCGCACGGCAAACTTGCAAACGACCAAACGAAAGAAACCCACAGGGCGTTTCAGCGATCGGATCGGCATCGCCCGGGCCGGGCACCTGTGACGGTGGAATCACCTGATTGGCTTGGTTGGGCCACGGCGAGCGACAACGCCAGCTGGAGACTTTTGGTTGATCACAATGGGAACTGAGGAGAGTTTTTCATATTTTGGCGGGTTTTTGGTGGACCTTGACGGGCTATTTCCGAAGGACAAACACAGAGAGACTTGTGAAGTCTTGAAGTTTTTACTCTTTGATGGTGAGAGGGCGGAGGGTTAAGTTTTGACGGGCCGGGTGGTCGAGGCCACGGCCCTTTGACAATGATGCAACAGGCCGCGTCTGCCGCGCCCGTTTTTCGAGGTTTGTTTTATGTAGTTATTACTATGCATTACTGTGAAGAGGGCGGGTGGGCCATTGGCTCCCGGCCGATCCACAGATCCCGGTCTGCCACCCTTTCCGCCCCAGACTGGCCGCAGGGCCGCCTTTCTTTAAGGCTGTGACGTGGGGAAGTCGTATGTGTTCCGGGTCTTTCTCGAATCTTTGACCTTGTTTCTTCTCTTCTGTACCCCCTTTCTGAGTGCAACCGACTTTTTTCAAGCTTTCTTCTTCCGAATGTCGACGCCTTTTGTGCCACCCGGTACTTGATATCGACATTCACACCTATCAACGCTCGACTGTTGTTTTACGTTGTATCAAGACAACGACTATTCTTCGAAATATCGACGACAAACAAGACAACCGAAAAAATCACCAATAAACGAAGAGAAAGAAAACAAACCACCCGAGAATTCGAGATCCCGACGACACAATGGGCAGGGGCGCAGGCATCGCCCTCCGGGGCCTCCAATTCTTCATACGCTCAGTCCAATTCTGCTGCGCAGCCATCGTCCTCGCGCTCTTCTCCTACTTCCTCGCCACCCTCAACAACCACAACCTGCCCATCGACACATGGGTCCGAGCAGTCGAGGGCATCTCGGGCGTCGGGGTAGCCTACACGGCACTGACCATCATCTCGCTGTGCTGCTGCGCGGGGCGCTCGTTCCCGTCGTTTTTGATGATGGTGCTTGATGTGGCTTTCCTCGGCGCGTTCATCTATGTTGCGTCGGCCAACCGCGGCGGCGCGTCGACGTGCACGGGGGATGTTGATACGCCGTATGGAAGGGGGAATGCGGAGACGAATGTGGGGGATAAGAAGGGTACTGGTGATGGGTTTACGGCGTTGCCGAGTTTGCGCACGGCGTGCAAGATGGAGACGGCGTCGTTGGCGGTTTCGATAGTTGCTGTGTACGTTTCTCTCTCCCTCTCCGTCACTCTTTCTTTCAACACCAAAAACAACGACAGTAAGCTAACACAGACCAACCAGCCTCTTCTTCGCCCTCTCCCCCTTCGTCAGCCTCTGGCTCGTCCGCCACCATAAGAAGGAGATGCGTTTCGGCCCCTCGCCGGCCAACGACTACACCTCTGGCTACGGCCACAACGACGGCACCACCAAGCCCGAGAAGCGCGGCGGCTTCCTGGGCTTCTTGGGGTTTGGCCGCAAGCGCACCAATGCCACGGACACCCAGAACCCTAACATCCTGCCGGAACATTCGACCCCGGATGATTTGCGTAATAGCTATACGACGGAGCAGACGCATGTCGATCACAACAGCAGCCACGGTGCTGGTGCGGGTGCGGGTGTTGGGGCTGGTGGTGGTGGCGGTGGTGGATATGGAGGGTTGGGTAACGGGACGAGCAAGTATGAGACGCCGTATTTGGGCGGTGCTGGGGACAATATCCCGATGGGGAACTATTCGAGTTACGGGGACGGGCATCGGTATGAGAACAATGGTGGGGTGTATCGGTAAGGGTTTTCTTCCAGGAGGATTTTAAGATGGGGTGTAGGATATTATTCAGGTTGAAGAGTGTTGGTGATGTGGGAGCTCCAAAAGGGAGTGCCCGATTCTTGTACGATGGAACTAGGGGGGCGTTGGAGTGTGGAAGTTTAAAGCGGAATTCCCGGGGAGTTCTAGAAGATTTAGAAATATACCCGAGTTTTAAGGGGTATATGTAGACTCCAATGGATGTCATTTTCATGCATTCAAATCTTGTAACATGTTTATTTACATACTTCTCCCTCGTTCATCACACCACCTCCCATTCCTCTATTGCTCCTTCTTCCCCCTCCCCCCCACCTCAGCCCGTCTACTCTCCAACGCAGCCCTCCTCTTCCCCTCCCACTTCTCCCACCCCGCCTGCGGCAAATCCTCCACCACCACCAAATCCCGAATCCTTAACCACCTCGCCGGCGGCGTCTCCAACCCCCACGCCAACAACCCCGTCTCCCTCAACACATATGTCGCCGTAAACCACCCCACACCACACACCACACCGGCCGCACACCCCGCCAGCACCTGTCGCACGGTGTGATACCCCAGATACACGCGGCTCCATGCGACGAGTGCCGCGACGAGCACGGCGCCCGCGCTGACGAGGAAGCGTTGCGGGAGCGTCCAGTGCGTGTGCGAGTAGGCTTCGATGGAGGAGGTTAGGGCTGGGAGACCGCCGGTAAGGTAGGCGCGGTGGATGTTGATGAGTGTGGGGTCGGCGTCAGCCTTGGAGATAGTAGTATCTGCGGACGTAGCAGACGTAGACACAGCAGCAGGCGAAGCAACACCCACCCCCGGCACTCCCGGCGCAGCATTAGCCGTAGCTACGGCCGCAGCAGCAGAGACCACCCGTCCCAACTTCACCGGCCGATGCCTCACCACCAAAAACAACGTCAACGCCACCGCCCAAAAGAAAACAAACTGCGCGTGGGAACTCGGCATGCCGTATCCGTGTCCCGCGGCGGCGCCCCCAGCAGCGTCGGTGAAGAGTTTGGGCCGCTCCTCTTTGATGAGACGTTTGAGGATGAAGTTGACGGCTTCGCAGGCGAGTTGGCCGAGGAACATGAGGAGGACTTCGGCTTCGCGGGTCGACCAGAAGAGCGTGACGTAGACTATCATGAGGGCTTGGGGGAGAAGGGAGAGAAAGGCGGAGAGGGTTGAGAGGGGGTCGGAGGGGTTCTTGGAGGTGTTAGTAGGATTTCTATATGAGAAGGTGATGCGATGGTTGGATGGTTGGGGTTAATGGTTAGAACGGGGACAAGAAGGGAACGGACATAGTAGACGTGGGTGAGGGAGAGAGAGGCGAGCGGGGTGACGTCGTCGGCCATGGTTGCGGTTGTGGGTGGTGGGAGAGCGATTCGAGGTCAAGGATGAGAATTGAAATCTGGAAGTCGAAAGTGAGAGCTGCGATTTCAGTTAAGATGGAGGGAGTATCGCGAGGACAGGAAAGATTGGCGTGGTTATTGCATTGTGTTTTTTTGCCTGAAATTGGGAGATAAAACTGGCAAGATTGCCCCGAACGGACTGATTTTGAGTGAGACCTGTCACGGCTTTTATCTTGGCTAGAACGCTCGTAAACACAGCAATTGTTGTTTTGTTGGGTCGAGTTTCACGAAACGAAGACCCAGCCGGCCGACCACAGGACACGCAAGGCAAAAGGACAGGTGAGACTCCAGGCAACAGGGGCTGTTTACGGTGCACTACGAGGTACAGGGTTAGTAGAGCAATTACGTTGCTGCGAAAATGCCTCGGCGCTTGCAGGGTCAGCCTCTCTGCGGCCGCCCAAACGCCTCCGCCACGCTGGTCGTCTGGGCCCCTGCATAACTACCTAGGTATGTACATGCGCCATACAAAAGGGAGCCCGAGTGCTGCTGCCACAGGGAAGCCGCACAATCGCAGCTGAATTACCTATGGCCTGGCCGACAATTCTCAGAGTGAACATTGATTTCACCTTGCATAACAATGTCGGGCCCTGATCCCTCACAGCAAGCATTCGAAGCCGCCAAAAATACCTTCAGACAGAGCCTGAAAGACGAGAACTTGTTCAAGGAATTGCTCGCAACTACCAGCGTCGAGCAAGTTTACAAGGCCGCAGAGGATGCCCAGGCAAAGCCGTACGCAGACCGACGCCTCCGACACATGGCCAAGATCCGCGGCTTCATCGACAAATTGAACGATTACGCCTCTGCTGTTGACACATTTGTGCAGGCCAAGCCAGACATATTAGCGCTGATTTGGGGACCCATTCGTTTGTTGCTAGTATGGACGAGCAACGTCGCCAAGTTTGCCGATGCTGTCAATGATGCCATGAAGGCGATCGGCGACGCGCTGCCACACGCTCTTAAGCTGGCTGCCCTCTTTGGCGACAATGACAAATTCAAGGCGGTTCTGGTATTATTTTACAAGGACATCCTCGACTTTTATGTGATTGCCTTGAAATTCTTCAATCTATCACGTAAGTGCATTCACTTCTCAACTCCAAATGCCAGGCGTACTTATGCTCATGGCCTCTAGGGCCGAGGCTTGTCTTTGAATCGGTGTGGCCAAAGCAACGGGCCAAGATCGATGTCGTTGTGGGCAACATCGAGCGGCACACAAGTCTGATGAGAAGCGAGGTGACGATGCAGCGCATAAGTGAAGAGCATGAATTTCGAGCCAAGTCTTTGGCTCATTTTGATAAAGAGACAGACTTCCAAGAGCTCCAGAGGTTCCAGACGCTCAAGACTCGCGTCTCCCCTCGGATCTACGACGACCGTCTGGAATGGTTGCTCGATCGCTCAGCCAAAGCTTCGGCCCAGTGGCTTGTCACCGACAATATGTTCCAAGGGTGGCTCGACGTCTCCAACCCGGCTATGCGGCTGTTATGGTTACAGGGAATTCCAGGAGCAGGTAAGCTCTCCTTGTCCCTTGACTCGCGAAGCTTTGTCAAAACTTATATCCGTTGAACTCTAGGCAAGACTTTCCTGTCAGCCGTCGCCGTCGACGAAGCCAAGAAACGCCACCGGACACTTTTTGTGTTTGTGAGCCACATCCATCAAAGCAGCACCACGACCAAATCCATTCTCCAGTCGCTGCTATTTCAGCTGGCATTTGACCTCGAGGATGCCCAGTCTGTCCTCGTCGAATCAAACGAACGAGAACTGCTGGGCAACACGCAATACGTTCGAGACTTGCTCAAAACGCTCCTAAGTACTCCTGGTGTTGGGCCAACTTACATCATTCTCGATGGGCTCGACGAGATGGAGGCTGTCGAACGCGGGATACTGTTAAATCAGCTGGCTGACTTGGAGAGCTGCCCCGAGGTCAGGACACTGATTAGCAGTCGGCCCGAAGACGACATTGCCAACATTCTAGACGCCAAAGCATCCAAAATTCGGGTGGATAAGAGGAATTCCGACAGCATCCGGTCCTATGTCAACCAGAGGACTCAGGATTGGATGCGAACTGCAGACTTCGATCAAGAAATACGGAAGCAAGTCGAGCATCTGCTAGAACCCGTAGCTGAACATGCGAACGGTAAGTACCCAACCGATCCCAACCCTCTGCCATGATAGTTCTGTTTATTCCAATCGAGTTCCAGTTTGCTATTGCTAACTGTATAACACAGGCATGTTTCTCTATGCTCGCATCGTCCTGGATAACGCCGAAACGTGCAACGGCCTCGAGGAAATCGAGCGGGAACTCAGAGTCCTCCCTGTCGACTTGGATGATGCGTGAGTCTAATTCGTGGCGGAATCGCCTGTCATCACCGAGACTAACGTTTTAGCTATCACCGAATCCTTTCTCGAATTGGCCAATCCTCTTCAAGCTTGCGACGAAAAGCGAACATGATCCTCGGGTGGATTGGGTCGTCTCCTCTTCCCATGAAGCGGCACGAGATCGAACAAGCTTTGTTGGTAGATTCAAGCTCAAACGCAGCCCCCGCCGTTATCGCCAATGTGAATTTTGTCCGAATTTGCGGCCCCATCGTGGAAGTTGTCGATGAGAACCTACAGTTCGTGCATTTCACTGTCAAGGAGTAAGCTGTTCAGACCTCGTCACAGCGATGTTTGAAACACTAACGAGGCGACAGGTACATTTTCAGTCCAGAAGTCAGCGGCTTCATCGATCAAGCCTACGCCAGTTACAGCCTTGCAAAGACCTTACTAATCTATCTGTGCTCCGAGGCATTTGACAAGGACCTTCCAGACCAAAAGCTCCAAGAGAACATCGTGGCCGGAATATACCGCCTCCATTGGTTCGCCACAAGCCAATGGATCATCCTCGTCAGGCGTTGTGTGGAAAAGTCTAAGGACCTGTCTGCCTACCCGGACTTGCTTGAGCTCCTCACACGCCTGGTGCGCGAGCTGAGGAACTCTTCCTTCAGTGGCCAAGAGGTGGACCTCAACGACCGTGTTTTTAGGGCCATGACACCAAACCGGCCTGAGATTCCCCAGTTTGTCTGCGGAATCTTGCAGTTTCGGCAAGACGACAAGCAGTCAGATTGGAACTACACAAACAGTATGTTACGCAAGCCGCAACCCCTCAACTTGAAGATCTGACAAGTCAAAGAGCTAAGTGGACGGCCATCTCATAGGTGACACGTGGGTCGACCTGGACCCCTCTGTCATGTCCTTCACATTAGCGCGCATCTACAAGCATCTCGAGGCGTTGCTGTGCGAAGAAAGAAGGCATAGAACACCACCCAACTGCCCCTGCACGGCCCTGTGCCGGCACTATGGAGCGAGCCTTTTCAAGTGCTCATACCCCAGCTGCAGTCTCAGCCGCTCCGGCTTCCCCACGCGCGCCGCCCGCAAGGCCCACGTCGACAGCCACGCCCGGCCCTGGAAATGCCCTGACCGCTCGTGCTTATACGCCACCATTGGCTTTTCCTCATGGCGAGACCAGAGAAAGCACTGGGAGGAGCTGCACCAAAGCGCCTCTCAGCCGGGTGGGCTGGTGAGCCTGACGCAGGATTGTTTCTCGCGGGACGATCTCAAAATTCTACTCTTCGAGCTGACCAAGGCCGGCGATGTCGACGGCCTGCGGCGCATCGTCCCCTACTTTGAGTGGGACGGCTGGGAGGTGAAACCTGCGCTGCTGCTCGCGACAAGGATGGGGTCGCTGCCATTGGTGGAGGTCCTGGACCAATTCGTCCGATACTCATCCGATAGGGAGTCGGCGGATTTGTTCAGCGCGCTGTTCAAGAGCGAGAGCGCGGCCCTTCTCTGCTGGTTATTGGACAACCTTTGCGGATCTCACCAAACCTCAACCGACTTGAACGTAGTCCATCACTATAAGTCGTTGGCCGCCTTGGCGTTTTCCACCAGCTCACCTGAGATGTTCGCCGAGTGGGAGGCCTTTCTGCTGGATCCCGCACGGCGACTCAAGTCGAGATCGGCCCCGTCGTGGCTCCGTTCCCGTGTGGTGCTCGACCGGGAGCCCGCCAACTTCGACGAAATCGAGGCGCTGATCCCGCATTTTGGGAAGCTCTCGGTTGTCTTCTCCAAGACAGTCTTTGGGGCGGTCAGAAAGGACGCTATGCTCGAGGCCCGCCTCATCCAGACGTGGCACCGCCTGATCGATGTTGTGGGGTCTCTTGACCCCCGGTTTCTGGGTTGGTCGCTGAATATGTTGGCGCGGTCGTCCAACCGCTCGATTACCCTAGCGAAGGAGCTGCTGCGGCTGGGCGCGCCTATTGACTTCCCGCGCGGACAGGCGGGCGTCATTGGCCAGGTACAGTTCAGTGCCGACGAGCCACCGCGCCTCTTGAGGTTCGATAGCACCACCGGTATACGGTCTCTTCCTCCGATAGTTCCAAAGCGGTACCGGGGTAGGACGGCGCTGCATCATTCCTCGCGGGCGACATCGGAGCAGGCGGCGCGGTTCTCGCGCTTCTTGCTCGAGGAGGGTGCCGATCCCAAGTATGGGTGGTGTGACGTAAAGCCTGCAGAAGAGAAGGGGGCAGCGTTGATGCAGAAGTGGCTAGGCGAGTCGTGGGAGGAGGTGGTGGCGAGGACTAAAGAGGCGAGGCAAACGAGGAAGAGAGAGAGTGGAGAATTGGGGGACGGCATGGGTGAGGATGAAGACGAGGAACTACCCAAGCGAAAGCGGCGTCGGCAAGCGAGAAAGAGGCCAAAGTACTACAGTGACGGAGAAGAAGACAGCGAGAATGAGATATTTCCTAATTACGGGGCCAATGCAACAAGGGAATGGGACAACCTCGGATGACTATTTTAACAATCTTCTGGAAATTTGCCCACTATTTGAGAAAGTCAAGGAGTTTCTGTTGAGACAAATGGTTAGTGTGAACTCACCAACGCCTCGGCCTCCGTAAACTCACCTCCCAGCGCTCCTCAACAAGCCTTTCTTCGGTCTCCTTTCTGTCGCTCCGTCCTTCGGTCGATGAGAGAGATTCGCTAATCATCCTTACTTTTCTAGCCTGAGTCCATTGGATATACTGATACGCGGGTTAGTGCACGTACTCATAGAACACTGAAAATAAACTTGCCTCCTCAATACTCCCATTCACACAATATCTTGTGATGTTCACGCATCTGGCCTGGCCGATCCGATGCACACGGTCCACTGCCTGAGCCTCGGCCATGGGGTTCCAATGGGGTTCGACAATGTGCACCTCGGATGCGACGCTCAGATCGATTCTAACGCGTCCGAGAGGATAGGTTAGTTTTGAAAGATGCCAGTAGTTGAGTGTGAAAACGGGAGATAAATGGACGAAGATGGAAAGACATACCCCTCACCCACGGCCCCGATAGTAGCTAGCATCACCACGCAGCCCTTGTCGGAATTGAACCGGTCTAGAGTATCTCGGCGATTCTGGAGCGAGGACTGACCATCGATGCGTGCCGAGGAGAGGCCAAGCGACACGAGTTGCGGATCCAAGGCTTGGGATATCAAGTTGAGCATGCTGGTCCATTGGGAGAAAATGACGCTACGCAATGTTAGTAGTCAATATATCGATTACATAAAATTAAGGGGAAAAGGAGACGAACCTCTTGATACGGGTAGCATCACCGCCGACTGCGTCGGCGCGCTTGAGCGTGGCAAGGATGTTGCGCAGCAGGGCCGAAACCTTGGACGATGGACTATAAGCCGAGTCCACGCCACACGGCATCATCGATATAGACGAAACCTCTCCTTCAGTCGGGCACTTCGGGCATGCCAGCGCCACATCATCAGTAGGCGGTGTTGCGCATGTTTCGCACGCGGCGTGCTTCCCACATGGAAACTCCACCGTCTCGTCCACCTCGCGCTTCTCCCCGTCCTCGCCATTTCCAACCCTCTTGGCACAGACGCAACAGGCCCACCCCACCTCGGTCGCTTTCTCGAGCACATCCCAGCTCAAAACGCCCGCATCGCGGTTCCGCCATACCTCGAGCGCAGCTCGCGGGAGGAGCGCCTCGCCGTGGTTGCAGATTTGGCGCAGGACCGAGAGCAGAACGACGATGTTTCCCGCGCTCTTGCGCTGCATTTTCCCGGGGATGTTCTGCTTCTTCCTCCCCGGCCGTTTTGCGACCACCTCTTTCGACCCACCCTTGGAGCCCGCCGCCGATGGCTGCTCGCCACCAGCATCATAAGTAGCAGCAGCAAGAAGATAAAACCGCCGCTTAAAAAACTCATACATCTCGCTATCCGCCTCCCCCAACTCAACCTTCTCCACCCTCTCCTTCTTGGCAGGCAGCCTCAGCGTCGACGCCAGGCCCGGATGCGCCTTCGTCCGGCGCAAACACGTCGCGCGCACGAGCCGGCGCAGCATCAGCAGGCTATGCTCGCGGTCGCCGAGGACAGGAGTCGAGATCCAGAATCGGAACTGGGTCTGCGTCGCAAACGGCGGGACGCCAATGAAGGCGAGCAGGGAGCCATAGTCGCTGAGCCGGTTCTGGATTGGTGTGCCTGTCAGGCACCACCGGTTGCGCGCGGGGGCTTCGCAGGCGGCGCGGAAGATTTGGGAGGCCGGGTTGCGAATTTTGTGGGCTAAGGGGTGGCTGGGTTAGTATTTTCCGGGCAGGATAACAAGGTGTGAGAAGGGTGGGACGGAATAGGGCGGCTGTTCATGTAAGGGCGGTTGACGTGCCTTCATCGAGTATAATCCTGGCCCAAGTGCGGGTGTATAGAGGGCCAGACGTAGCCCAGTCCGAACGAAGTGTGTCGTACGTTGTGAGGACGACGTCAAAGTCGTGTAATGCGTTGGCCACGTCGTTTCGCTTCGAGCCGTGGTATACGAATGAGCGAAGTCCGTCCGATCGAATGTGCCGGTGAATCTGTTGCTGCCATCCATAGATGGCTTCACACAAATCAAATCAGTACACATGCCACATTTAACACGGGCCTTGTATTAGTTCTGATACGCACTTGACTTCGGTGTCACTATCAGTGTCGCTCTGGACAAGTCGGCAGGTTGAGGTGAGGGGAGCTCGGCCAGGGTGTCGAGATGATGGCAGACCAGTGCTAGGGTAGACAGGGTTTTTCCCAAGCCCATTTCCTATGTCATTGTTAGTGGATTAGGTGCATCAGACGAAACTGTTTAACGTACGTCGGCTAAGATGCCGCCTCGCAGGTTTGGCAGCGGTGTGCTTTGAAGCGCTTTGGTAACAATGTGACGATATCTGCAGTAAGCAGTTGTCAGTCGTTAGGGGGCTGAGCTTGGAAAGGCATATGAGTGTAGTAAATAGTTAAATGCAATGCTTACACGGTTTCTCCGTTCTCAATCGACGACTCCCATAGCGACGGGAATCGCGCTTTGCCGTTGAGGGTGCCATGCTCTCTTTCAATCATCATGGCGACAGCCTCGAGTTGGTGGCTAGAATGCCGTTTGAGTTATTTTACCCCTCAAGACTATGCGCCGTGGATAGGTGATTCTCACGTACTCTTTGAGTGTCGAAATGATCCTGGCGCTCTGCTTCAACTTCAACATCGAGCTCTCGGCTGGGCCGTATGACTCGTCGAATATCCTTAGCATCCGGCTTCTTTCCACTTCCCCGAGCTCTTGATTAACAGAATCATCTCCGGTTTTTAGGCCACCGGCGGTCGAAGGGTTCCAGATCCTCGGCATGTCTTTCCCCGGGGGAAGGAGATACATGGGGTTGAGATACTTGACCCTTCTGTCGTACTCAGACTCCTCTGGGTATTGAAGAAACAAACCACCCTCATCAAGAATGTCTGCAACGTCGTCCTTTTCCGATAGGAACCCGTAGATGACGATTCTAATTGGGCGCGCCCGGATCGCTTTATACAGGGACAGCGGATCCCATATGGGGTTGGAACCTTGCCTGTTGTGCGTACCGATAGACGCAGCTAGGGTTACCGAGCACTCTTTCATAAGCCGTGCCAAGTGTTCCGAGACCAACATTCCAGCTGATTCCCCGGTATCTTCGTACCGGAGGCTCAGCACGTTGTTGAGACAGCTAATCTGCATTGGGACAGATTCTGCGGCCGGTGTCCGATTCGTGTGTGTATAGCTTGCTTCCATCAAGAGCTAAGGGATGTAGATTAGCGAGAGCTCGGAGAGAATGTTATATAAATGATCCATTATTTACCAATCCAAAGCAAACCTCATAAGGCAGGCCCGTAGAACTATCAGCAGAGATAGCTGTGCACGTCAGTCTCCGGGCCTTGAGAGTGCAATGCTTGACAACAGTTGTGATATGTAATCGTACCTATAGCATTGAGATTCTGCCCCTTTCCCCCAGCACAGCTCGAGCTGTGAGTCCGCGAGGTCTCCGCATGATATGATGCTGTTAAAGTAGAGGACGGTGTCGATGATGAAATCTCAATCATCCCATTAGCGTCCTGTTCCTGCGGCCTCGTCGCTTTCTCAGTCAGTCTCGGTCTCTTCGCCCGGAAGACTGCATCGCTAGGGGCGGACCGTTTTCCCATGTTGATGTCGTCACAACACAACTCGGATGGTCCAAATTGAAAAAGGGACAAGGGCCATCCCTTTTGGCTCCCTCGCAGGGTTGCAGTCGCCCCGCCGCCCGCCTCGACAGCGCCACAATCCGGGACGCCTCGGCGGCAGCTGAAATCAGCCCTGCCATACTACCAAGTACTGCCAACGAGATCAACGGCTGTTCTCCAAATTTATCAAGAAGATCTTGTCCCCTGAATATCTACCGTTACAATAAATCCTGTACGTCCACAGGTATCCAGCCCCTGTTTACTGTAGTATTTAGTGGCTTGGCGGTACCAAGCTAACAAAACAAACCCCGGAGCCCTGTAGAGACAACACCAGAGTGGGACTCCACTGAGCACAGTGCCAGAGTTGCCGTGGCCGAGACGAGTCATCGGATGGATTGCAACTTTTTTTGGCTGGTGGGGGTTCTCAACCTGCAATTCTAACCACCACCAGCGTACGGATTTAGGCTTCTAGGCGATTCGAAAGCGGTAAACGGTTTTTTTTGCCCCCGGCTTTCGGCTCTTAAAACCTAATTCTCGAGAACCCGCGATAAATCAAGAATCGCCCGAGATGCCGTGACACTGGAGAGTCCTGCGCTGCCTGTTTCTGTGGTAGGGCTGACAAACGACATCCTCTGCGTATAACGTTCTGGGCTAAGGTTCAGCGGGGCGAACCGACCGCGAAGGATCTCCCAAGTTGATAAACGTGCACGCACTTGTCGCCATTGGGGCTGGTCTTTTCTTCTTCTTTTTTTGACCCTTTGACCTTCTCCACGCATGGAATCTTTACTGCTCATAATCACTACGCTACCTCGAAACGACGGGCGCAGGTAGCAAGACGGAACCCTCGGCGCCCCTCCGTCGGACCTCGTCATTACGAAACGCTTTGCTTTGCTTGGCTCGATACCGAGTACCACACCGAGTAACAAAAGCCCAGACATGGCCGACGACGACGTCGACTTCGACAACCCCCGCGATGTCGAGCTCAGCTCTCTCTCCGCCATCTACCCCGAGATCCAACAGCTCCACCCCGACGACCCCTACGCCATCGCCCTCGACGTCCCCGTCCACCCCTCCAAAGCGGTGACCGTCTACTTCCCCGCGACCGCCGCCGACGATGCGCCCGTAGCTACAGGCCTTGCCCAACCACCACCACCGCCACCGGGCGCAGCAGGGGCCGTCGACTCGCACGAGCTGGCATACCTGCCTTCGGTGCATCTCGAGATTACACTCGGCCCGGAGTACCCCGCCGAACAGCCGCCACGGGTTGGTATATCGACTACGCCGCCATGGATCCCCGATGGGACGATCAAGCGGCTGGAGGAGGATGCGGCGAGGCTATGGGAGGAGATGGGGCGTGACATTGTGGGTTTTACGTATATCGACCATGTTCAGCAGGCGACCGATGGGTTGTTTGAGCTGGTGGATGGGAAGGGGTCGCTCGAGGTCGATCCGCGGTACAAGATTGCGATTCTGGATTATGATATCCAGGCCAGGAAGGCGGCTTTTGAGAAGGAGACGTTTGACTGTGGCGTGTGTCTAGGTATGTGCGCCAGAATCCTTTAGTCGTGGGTGTCTGCTAATAGCCCTAGAACCTAAAAAAGGCTCCGTCTGCCATCGAATGCTGGATTGTGGGCATGTTTTCTGCGTCGCCTGTCTGCAGGACTTTTACAATAGCGCCATCAAGGAAGGAGATATCACCGCCGTGAAGTGCCTGACCCCCGATTGCGCCAAGGACCGTGCGAAAGGGACCAAGTCGTCTGGCAAGAAGCGCAAGAAGCCGCGGACGTTTATTAACCCTAGCGAGCTCTTACAGATCCCACTGGACCAGGAGACCGTCAAACGCTACGTCACTCTCAAGTACAAGGTCGAACTGGAATCAGACAAGAATACCATCTACTGCCCGCGCCAGTGGTGCAACGGCGCTGCGCGGTCCAAGAAGCACAAGAAGCCCCAAGGGTTAAACCTAGCCGAAACCAGCGATGACTCCGCCTCCGACGACGACGATGACAACGACGACAATGACAACGACGACAACGCGGACCGCCCCGAGGGCGAGGTCGGGTCTAAACCCTACAAACCCGACGACGAGCTGCTAGCCATCTGTGAGGAATGCGCCTTCGCCTTCTGCAGCCGCTGCCACCAATCCTGGCACGGCGAGTTCTTCCGCTGCATCCCGCGCCGCGACAAACAAGAACTCACCGCCGACGAGCTGGCCTCGCTCGAGTACATGCGCCTGCACTCGACCCCCTGTCCGACCTGTGGCGTGCCCGCCCAAAAGACCCACGGCTGCAACCACATGATCTGCAGCCGCTGCCAGTCGCACTTTTGCTACCTCTGCTCGTCGTGGCTTGATCCGGGGAATCCGTACCAGCATTTTAATGAGGCGCCTGATGGGCGCATTACGGGGTGTTATATGCGGCTGTGGGAGTTGGAAGAAGGGGATGGTGATGATGCGGGGCATGGGTTTGCTGGGGGTGCGGGAGGAGCTGCGGTTGCTCCTCCTCCTAGGGTTGTTGCCATCGAAGACCTGATCCCAATAATCGAAGAACCCGATGATGCCGAGGACGTAATTGCCGCAGCACCACCACCACCAGAACCACCCGTCAACGGGGCACAGCAAGTCGGCATCGCGCGTGAAGGTCCGCTAGTCCTCAGGATAGCCGCCAACCAACCCGCAGCAGCCGGGCGTGGCGGACCCCGTGGTCGGCAACCGGCAGCCGGTGGGGGAGCGGCGGTCCCAGGGGGAATCATACCCCCCGCTGTTCCCCAACCACCCGGCCCTGCTCGGGGAGGAGGGCCGGCCGCGAGAGGACCGAGAGCAGCTGCACAACGCGGCGCACGAAATCGAGGTCGGGGAGGTGGTAACGCGGGGCTTGCACAGCGGTTGAATCAGAATCATCACCCTCACAACAACCAATTACCCATTAATAACAACAACCCAGGCGGACGTCCACACGCCCCCTTAGCCCGCCCCCGGCATGCAGACCCGCATAATGTTGCCGGCGATGACGGCGGTGGAGGCGGTGGTGACGCGGGCCTGGCGCCGGCCCATGAGGAGTGGGTGCGGCATTTTGTGCAGTTGGCGCTGAATGATATGGAGGGGGGGTCGGATGATGAGGAGTTTTGACTATCAGCCGGGCGATGAACGAAAGGGCGGAGTTGAGGGGAAGGCAATGGGCAAAGATGGAATTATACCCGATGGATGGATGGATGGATGAACATGGTATGACACGGGGAGAAAGAAGTGCGATGAAATGAATGAGAAAACATGGCTATATCCTCAGAGAGCATGGTGATATTCTCAGAGGGCTGGTACGATATCTCCAAGAAATCGGCAGCCAGATACGAAACGAACATGAAGACAGCATTTAGCGAGCCAGTCTGTTAGCATATGTAGGAACCATGGGGTTAACATGAGACACTACTAAACACGATATTTTCTTCACTGAACCTTCTTATTGTGTCCCAAGTCCCGGCCAGTGTTCTTCACGGGAGTGTCTAAGGTGTCCTGACGTATGTTGGACGTCGCGTTGTTCTCAACATGGGTCATAATGTTGGAGGTGTGTTCTATGGTATTCTCCTTTTACGTTTATATTCTTGAGATTGGAACTTAAGTCCCTTCCATACGGTGTGGTATGGTATGTCTGACTTTCCTGTCTAAACTAAAAGGGGGGCGTTGGTTGGTTTACTTCTTCATATGTAGGTATCCTCATGGCTCCTTTATTCAGCCTGCTCCTTTTCCCACCTGCTAGAGACTCACCACCTACCCATTCGCCTAGTCACACCTCAGCACTGAGTAGGTATCTAACCGTCCCCTTTCTCACGTTTCAAGACCCCCCCTCACAGCTTGTGATAATAAAAGCTTATCCTGATCCGCACAGATAGATGTAGAAGTCTTCAGGAACCATATAATTACCCACTCTGTAATTAATAACCCATGTGCCAAGCCATCGGACGTTTTCCCCTTTTTTTCCCGCCCTGTTCCCCGCATCCATGGGCTTGGAATCTTTGGGTTTGGTTTGGTGCGACGTCAACGGTGGCGGTGGTGACGGTGATCCAAGGGCCTACCATGGCAATGGCGGTGTGTGACAAAACGAACATCTGTTTCCCTCCCGTTTCCTTCCCTCCCCACGATGGCCCTGGGTGCGGGGAAATTGAATCTGAACACGAATAGAAAGAGAGAAGGAAGGAAAGAAAGGTATGAACCGGAGATGCATGCGGCTTTCCTGCTGCTTGTTCATGTTTCCGGGGGGACCAAACCTTGCGATGACTACTGTACCTCCCATCATGTGCTTGCCTACATTGCTCGCTTGGGAGAAGGGGGCAGATCGAAGGTGATGTTACCTTTACCAAATCGAAAGGCAGGGAACTAACTTGATAACTACTTGCCTACGTACCTGGCCAAGTACGCGTCTCCATGATACAGACAAACTTGTGAGCCTATCTGTAATAGTCCGGGATAAAAGTGTGCTCTACACAAATGTATCGACATCGATACTATGTCCATATTCCATCTGCCCATCTGTATGTACATACACAGGCCCTTCCATACCGAGGCCAGGCAATGGGCATGTCTGTAGATGTCCCTGATATCTCGACTCCAACCATCCACGTCGGACTCGCCGAACCGAGGAAAGAGACAAACATAAACCACGGCTTATACGGTCCTTCGGCGTAGGGATGGGCGTATCCAACCTCGCTGATGAATCAACAAGATAGCAAGCCCGTGGACAGAGAGTTAATCAACCTCCAACAGATCAACACCCTCTCCACTTATAAATTCTTGGACTCATGCCTCAACTCCCCAAGACGAAACATACCAGATTGGCTCCTACATAACCTCGCTAACTTACCGCTACTCGTCCCTGCCCGTGGCTCCGTGCCGTGCGAGATCCTCGCCTCGTCTCGAGCCACGCGAGTCGGGGCGGCCGATGGCTGATCACTCATGGCGGGAAGTGGGTTGGCTAGCTGTGTAGATCATAGGCGGTGATGCCGACTTGTGAGCGTGTCTATCAGTTCGTTTGGTTTGGCTATCTATCTGTCTGGCTGGATGACTGGTTGTTTGTCTGTATGGGGCTAGGGTGGGATGTGAGATGGGGGATGTGCTTGCGAGTACGTGGGATATGGTTGCGGGGATATCCATACACACACAAGGCATGTACTATGTAGATGTGTCGTTGGTATGTATGAGTAAACATCATTACCTTTTTGTACTCCGTCGCACGACCGTGTAAGTCAGACAGACCACAACACAAATCCATTCAGCCCCGCTGTCAGCAAGCACCGATCTGTCATCCCTCTTCACCCCCATAACCCCATAAACTCCCCCAAAAAACAACCGACCACAAGCGACCGTAGACCCCCCCCCCCCCATACACCCAAATAGCGATTCGCGCCGAACAAAAACCCTCGGTGTTTTACCCGCGGCTGATAGTCGGGGATAAACAGCGGATCTCTCCCTTTGAACCCCCCTCCTCTTGCCTCCCTTTTTGGTTTACCGGCGCGAGGTGCGAGGGGGGAGAATAAAGCCGAGGCCGATCCCAGAGACCTGACCGGACGGACCCCGGAAGGGGAAGGGGGCATTCAGTTTTCCTGCACGGCAAGGCAAGGAGAGGGAGAATTCTCCTATGCGCGCGCATGCGATACCCTCGCTCAATGCCTCGCTCTGAATTTCAGATGAGGTTTATCGGCCAGTTTTTCAGGGCCGGGCAGACTTCAGACTCGCGCTTTACCCCCCAGTGGCCCCCTGGAATCCTTGACGACACACACACACACACGACACGACATTCTCCATACGGACACCGATGAGGCGACCTTCCTTCCCATCCTCCCTCCTCTTACATATCTTTTTTCATGCGCAACATCATCCCAGCACCGGGCGCACCGGGCTCGCGCCCCTATCCCGCCCGGCCCGTGCCTCCTTTTTTGCGGCACAGTTTTTGTTCAATATCGATATCGATCGATATCGTGGGTGTAGTGTAGTGTAGTGTGCACTCCATCATACACTACATCCATGCCGGCGAGTGGCAAAGCCGCAGCGAAACGTTTTGAAAGCGAGCTTGCGCGCGCGCGGCGCGCTCTCTCTCGCTCGCTTGTAAGTGTGTATGTACCGTAGCTTGCAGTGCAGCACACAGCTTGCAGAAGCAGCAGCAGACTCGATTTTGCGCCGCACCGCGCAAAAACGTGTGACGAAACGCCATGGACATACAGCATGCAATCTCCGAGCAAACCACCGCTGTTGCCGCCGCCGCCGTCGGCCGACGCCGGTCTGCCTGCCTGCTGTTGCTGCTGCATGCGGCGGACATGCGGCGGACCCTGCGCACCCCGCGTTGTTGCGCGCGCATACACGACTATGTATGTACAAATCATACATACCTTGCGACTCGGACTTTTCAAGAAGACGGAATTGGAGGTAGTAGTGAGTGAGTGGCTCCTGGACGGTCGCGCGCGCGCACCCGGAAATCCATCTTTCCGTCCTGCGATACTAAACGCAAACCTACGTTCCCACGTTCCCACACACCCTCTTATTATCTCCACACGCAGGCAATATATTTCTGCTACCCACCTTCCATGATCTGTCGTGTGCGTGTGTGCGACATAACTCCAAAAAAGGACGCTTGCGTCGTCCCAAAGGAGATACTCGGAGAATAACAATCGTACAAAACGAGGGGATGTGGTTATATTTTGCTCCTTTCCCTTTTTCCTTGCTTGTGTGGCACCCACCGCTTGCGGACTTGTTTCTGCACTGGCGAGGTGACATTGGCTTTCCCCGCGACAGGATAAATGGATCAAACCGCTCGCTCTTGTTCTGTTCGTGGGGATAAAAAGCGATCGCCTGGTGGGAGTGGTCGTCTAGTCTGCAGACTGCAGAGCACGCACCCCGGTAGAGGACGCAGTATGAGTGGTTCGGTTCTCGTTGTGCTGCTGCGTGGGTGAGGAAGTGAGTGTGTGGGAGAAAAGAAGCTACCCCTGCAATGTGACTTCAGTATCCCGTGTTGGCTGAATCCGGAAACAGATGTCCTTTGCCCGCGGACTCAAAATATCTCAACATCATGACTGGCTTAGAGGACTACTGTGTGCGGATACTCCATGTGGGCTCAACAAAATCGGTGGACTGCATGGTTCTGATGTGTCCTTGACATGTCCCTGTCGTCGTTTGTGTTCGATCCGTACATCCATCCGCTACGCACCCCAGAGATGGGATGAAACTGTCCATGCATAGCTGGGAAGTTCCGCAGGAGATCACGGGTGGATTTTCTCCTGGGCATGGCATGGCATATCTGATGATACCCTTCTCCAGTTTCGAGGATGTCCTCGTTAGACATGCCGTGCACACCGTGTGCCTTGTTTCTCGAGTGCATTCTAAGATCGAACGTTGCTGACTGGCGTGAGGTCGAGCTGAGAGGTAAAGTTCACTACACGAGATCAACAGATACCATCTGGTTGCTCTCACTGCCGGCCGCGTTCTTGCGGGTCTTGCTGGCTCGTCACTTTGGATGAACTGAGCTGTTCTGGAACCAGCAACTCTGTTCTGTGGGCCAGAAAAATAAACCGCCGCCACTTGATCATCAAGTGGTGTGCTGAGTCGATTCGAACCGGACAAGACGAACGGCATCCCGGCTCACTCGTTCACCCAAGTGAGCGTTGAAGCCGGCCATCCAGCAAGCCAGAGGAACGGCTGGACGGACAGAATCTGCAATGCCACCATCCTCTCCACCGTTCCATCCGCCCTGAAGCCACCGACGCAGCCGTCTCCGGTCCATCATCCCCTTGGGGAGCTCAGGGAGGCGCGCCAGTGGCCCTCTTCTCACCCACTCCACCACCGTGCATGCACCACACACAGACACAAAGAGAGCATCCCCACGGTCGACGAATAGGGTGAGTTCGGCTTCCCACAGATCCCCTCCCTGCCCTCTGTTCAGTTCACACCCCCTCCCCCCTCTCCTTCTGGTCCCTGGCCCCTCCTATCAAACCTCACCCTGAACTCCAGACCCACCCTTGGACGGCCACTGGCGCCTCGACTTTTCTCTATGACAGAGGCCGCGCCTGCAGTCATAGAGTGAGAAGTGAAGGAGAACGAAATGGAGGAGGACACGGTTCCCCCTTTCGAGTTGTTCCCTCCACTCGAACAACAGAGCACACCCCCTCTCGTCTTGTCTATCCACCAATCATCTCATCCTGTGAGCAATGATTGAAGGACTACTATGTAAGAATTTAGTCAGTAACAAGTTGACTGTGAAGCAGCAGGAGGCCAGCGGCTCGCAGTTTACAGGACTGGGCGTGAGAGCAGAGCATAGTGAGCGAGTGAGTGACAGGGGCGAGAGGAAACAGGGTTTGGGGGAACATGACCGAGTCATGGATGATGGTGACAACGACAAACGGCGTCGCGTCGAGGAAAGCGGGACCTCACCCACCGCGATCCCCGTCTCTCTCCAACAAGAGGCGGCCCAGAGTCCGCGAATCGCCCCGACCCCCCGGCCGGCGCATTGGTTACTTGGCTGGCCTTCTAATGGGGAAGGCGGACAGGCTCGAGACAGGGTATTAGTAGGCCCGGCAAGGAAACTGTCATTTTCTGCTGTGTCAAGGAGGCCGGGAGCTCCCGGACCTTGCTCTGCTCTTCTGCTGCTCTGCTGTAACCTAGGATGTCAGGACACAGTCGAGGTGTTTTCTCATCGCAGGTGTGTGGGTGTGCGCGGGTTGCAGAAAATAGAAGAGATGGTAACATGCCGAGGCCAAGCCGGGCGGGGGGATCGGGGGCTTCCAGAGGTCGCTGCTTGCAGTGCTTGTTCGTTCTCCGTCTTCTTGACTTTTTGGTCCCAGGGAGGAAAAGGAGGGTGGTAACTCGAGTGGGGGAAGGGGGAAGCGTGGACTGGACTGGGCTGGGGAAATCGTCACAACGGCGTGTGCGTCTTCTTTGCCTGCAAGATGGCTCCCCTCCTCCGTCTTGGCCGACCATCCCCGAGCAACCCGGCTCGTCCACCAAGATTGGCTCGAAAGGTGTCGTTTTGGTTGAACTGCCGACCCATGCTCACTTGGTTTGCGCACGTCTTGCAAATGGGCGACATAAAATCATCGGTCAAGGGAAGAAACAGACGAGATAGCGAAAAGAGCGAGAGCTTGGGTCCTCCGACTGCTTGACGGTGTCCCCTGTCTCTCGTCTGTCGTGTCTCTCTCTCTCTCTCTGTGCTGGCCGGTCTCCGTCTGTTCGCCTTCGCAAGGGGAGGGGCGTCATGCTCATGTCGGCCAAAACGGCACCGGGGCTGGCTGGGCTGGTTGTGATTCCGGCGCTTCGCTTCGTCCTTCGGAAGACGCCCCGGGCGCGTGCGGCGTGCAGCGCATCATGTCCAGGAAGGTGCAGGAAAGGGCATTCCAAATCGGCAGGGCCAAGGCATGCCACTGGCCCGATGGCCACTGTCCACTGTCCACTGATGAGCAAGGCGGCCACGGGCACTGCTCGAGCAGGGGATAGGACAAGGGCAGAGGGCAGGAATTGGCAGGAGGGATGATGCACAACAAAGTCGCATGTCCGGGTGGTACCCGACGGGGTTGCAACACTCCCCACAGATCGTTGCATGGCTGGCTGGATGTCATTGTCGCGGACGTGATATTCTGTCCATGGACAGCCACAGACCAGTCCAGCCGACGACAATTTGCTCAACCGCAAGGAGAGAAACAAGCGTAAAATACAAGCAATAAGAGGCAGACCGAGAGCGAGAGATGCCTTTCATTGTGCTCAAGCCACAGCGGAACCGGCCCGGCCAGCCAGCCAGCTCGGTCGGAGAGATGACATGAGATGGCTTGGGCCGTCGGTTCCTGTGTTAGCCGGAGGACACCCCTGACGTGAGCAAGGTGTGGGCGGAAAAGACCCCGACGCTGGCGTGAACAACCCATGAGGTTATCAATGTCTTTTTTGTCAAGGTTTAGACCAGGGCAAGCCAAGTTGAGAGAGACGCCATTTTTGTCCGAATGACTTCGGTTCGACGAAATGCCTGAAGAAAAAGTCAACAAAAGTTGAACCAACTGGGGGCTGCTGTTGGGATGCAGACTGGAACCAGGCTTGGGCCACACGCGGCTCCCTTTCGGTAGTTGCACCTTGGGGGGGTCGCCTCATCTTGCTGTGTCCTTGTAGCGATTGTCAGCGAGGCGTGGGTACCGCGTAAATTCGGCCCGGGAGGAAGGACAAAGTGGGCTCTTTTGTCTCCATGACCATGACTTTTCCACTCTGGGGGTTCGCTCTCCTTTCTTCCTTATTCTCACGGGTTTGCCCTCCTTATTTTCCTCTGTTGGGGTTAGTGTGTTCCTAATGTCTCTCTGAGAGTCAAAGCGGAAGGGATACTAATAACAGAGTGCCTATACGTACGAAGTACTACGTGTAAACCCAGCGAAACTGAGTGTCCTCAGGGTTTGGGCCCATCCATGTTCTCTATCAAGCTTCGGCGAGCACGGCCGCATCCGCATGGACAATATGACATCTCAAGCCCCCTTTCCTAGGCTGCAAGGTACAGCAACGCGGTCCCGTAGTGTACGCCAAACAATGCCCTGTGGAAGGGAGCGCGATGGCAGGGTTGGGCCGTTCTTTTCCTTTGGAAAGAGCGGTTCTGTCTTCGTACCAATGCAACCCTCGTTGAGCAAGGAGATGGGTGTGTCGTTCGGCACAAATTGTCCCTAGCGTTGCACTCATGCCCGTCCTTGCCTCCGCAATGGGAAAAGATGCCAACCCCAGGCGTGCCAGGGCTGGCTGGGTGGGGGGTCCAGCAGCTGCATCCTTGTCTGATGTTTCCTGTTGAAGAAACCGGCAGGCAGGGCAGGTCGTCCTCACCATCTCGTCGCCAGTGTTTCGAGTGTTTCGAATCAAGGCCGCCAACCAACAGACCAAGATTGGCGGGTCGGCTCGCCGTTGCGAATCGCGCAAACAATGTGATGGCGTGTTGCGATCGCCCCCTGGATGGTTCGCAGCGTTCCAACGGCGGTGGGGGAGATCTTGAAAGTCAGACAAAGGAACACCGGAGGGTTGCCTCCAGTCCCCAGTCTCTCGGATCAGTGCCGAAATTATACCCAGAGCGTGTTTCTCCCACCCGTCAAAGCGACGTGTTTGAGAGCCATGCTTCCATGGATGATGGAACCGACGGTTTTTTGCACACTTGCTTTTTTCGAACATCGAGGGAAAGTTCTGGTGCGCTGGGTTCGACCTGGGCACCCATGCCCAAGTCCTTGACAAAAATGTGGAACTCGCCCACAGTGGAAAAGTTCCTTTCGCCGTCTCATCTCCGAGCCCGCTATGCCGCACGCCCGGGCCCTGAATGAGTCCTCTCCGAGCGATGCGCAAAGCCCAGCAGCCCAGTAACGTTAGTGTAAAGTCCGGCGGCAATGAGCCGACCGTTGCAACGACCCGGAGTTAGGCGAAGCAGAGGATAGACCGGTCTCGGCAAACTGAGGGCCGTCTCCCGTGACCTAAAAGTCCTGTGTAAATCGACGAGTTGCGACTCATGAGGGAGCTTCCTTGGTTGTGCTGTAAGAAAGCTTCGGAAGCGCCATCTTGGCGTATTTAACCTGCAAAACAATTCCAGTCCACACACAGTCCTCGGTATGGACTGTGTAAGACGACGGAAAGAGTTTGGGCGTGTCGACATGCCCTTGTCCGCCCATTCGCCAACCCTAGCATCGAGGCATGGGTCGACGCCGACTTGGGACGAACCTTCGCCGGATCCACGGCAGACCGGCGATCGAGGCTACACTGTGGAGAGACCCCAGAAGTGTCGACGGGTTGCCTGGCTGCTCAACTACACAGTAGCGGGGTCACCCTCCAGCGCGAAATTTGAGTCAACGTGAGAGAAGGTGTGGGAGTCGGTTTCTTGCTGGGCGGCTGTGTAGTGTCGTGTAGTGTACTCTGTCGTGTACGGAGTACCTACATTATTCATTGTGTGTGTGTGCATGTGCGCTGTAAGCAGCAAAACAACGAATTGCAGCAAAGTCCATCGGCCGTTCAGGGCGGAAATGGGAAGAGTGTCCCAAGCGAGATCGTGCGAACCCAATCAGAACCCCCCCTCTCACATGGAAGCGACAGCGAGAATGCTTGATGAGGTCGAGTGGCAGGGGGAGAAGCTGGCTGACAGACAGCGGAGAGAGGATGGCTCGAGGAAGAGCAAGGGCAGAGTCGCGAGCGAGATCCACGCAGCCGCACCTTGTTTTTCCAGCTGGAGAATTGATGGCTGCGATTGGCTGGGAAATTGCCAGCGCCCGCCGAATCGGCCCTTCCAGGCTAAAGTCGCAAGCCCGGTCTTGAAAGGGTCAACTAGCCGCGCCCCAGCTGTGCCTCTATCCCATCGCGGTTGAGTCCCACACGCCCCGGACTCGATTGGCAGGGTGTCATCCCGCGAGGAAGTTTTGCATGGCGCCGATGGCTTCCCGCACACCCACTGGCAGTTCGCAAGTAACGTTAACGTTGTCATCGGGCGGGGAGATGCGCCAGCCTCCCGAAGTCCCGGGCATCGGTGAGGCGATTCTAGGAATGAAGATGCTCATTCATGTGTTCATGAAAAGTTATCCTCTCGACGGGGTCGGTCATTTCTTGCAACACCGAGGAGGCCCGGGATTTTGGCTGAACGGTCCACTTTCCCATCCGGAGGGGACAAAGGCCGGCGCGCCGTGCCATGCTTCGAAAACACGGCGCCATGTCTCAGCCAGCCGTTGCGGGGCCTGGGTTTGCGGGTCCCAGATGCGATTCTGCAAGACGAGACGATATTGATAACAGCACTGTGTCCAACGTTTTCCGTCCATGTTGCCTCTCACTGCAACATGCAGAGAAAATAACGTTGGCGGGAGTGATGTGGAGTGTGTGATTGAGGAAGCCTTCCCTTCTTCAGATTAAACTTTGACCACAGCCGTGTTTCTAGAAGGCGTGAATTGTTCTGGGGGCCCAAGAATCCAGGATTCATGGCATGAATTCGTCACGGGTTGATTGATGAAGGAACGCGGTCGGCGTTCCAGGAAATTGGCGACCGGGTGACGACTGAAATTGATGAAAGCAAGATAAGGCCGCAGCCCATCCCATACTCCAACGGGAGAAAACGGGAGCCGAAAATACCGCTGATATAAAGGCGTTCCTTTCCCTGAACATCCTAAATCTCGCTGCAGTTTGGTTTCAAAGGTCCCACCAGTCGGTGTTTTCAAGGAGTTAAAAATACCGCTCCCATTTCCCGTGTCCAACTACGGTTTGAAGCTCAACTTGGGGACTGTCCTTTTCCCGCGAGATGATTATTGGCATGAAAATGATCTCTCTCGCCCTCGGTTGGGAAAGTCTCCTGCTCTCGTGTATTCTGTGCGGACTCCGTCGTCGTGTCGTGTAGAGGGGGGTGGGGAGGGGATCTTCGGCCGGCCGGACGAGGTTACTGAAAAGAGCCTAGACCGACACCACTCGACTGATGGGCCGTCTCCGCCGTGCGATTTGAAGATTCCATCCCGCCGGCCAACATCGGCAAGCGCTCTCTCCCGTCCTCGCATTCTCGGCTTGGGTACGGCGATGAGATGGATGTGCCTTTGGGGCTCCTAGAAAATCACCGCTCGTGATCGAGCTGTCTTGTGGCGGCAATAAGACGGGAGGGCAAGAGGCGCTGGCCTTGAATCAGTGTTGCGGTGATCGCCTGCTCGAAGCGCTGTTACCACCGAGCTCCAGTACACATTTCCCCGCGATTGGCTCTGGCAAAGGGGGGCAGACTCGGGAGTCGATCTTGTTACTCTGGGGGGTGTGTGTGTCGTGCGGGGTGAAGTGACAGCCGAAGCTGACTGCAACATCGGCCCGTGGGGCGACCTTTTCGCGTTTGTGATTTGGCGCCGATGTTGTGAGAAGTCGAGCCACACGACGAATTCGGCCGTACACGAAGGGACCATGATCTTTCAACAGTAGTGTACACTACACTACACGGGAAAGAAAGGTTCGTTATTTTCCGATGGCGGAACGAAAGCCACGACCCAGAGCTGCGCAAGTTTGGCAAAGGCGGGGGACAGGGGGGTTGCGTCTATATTAACCAGCAAATATAGCCTTAAACCGGTTGTCACTTGTCAGCTGTTTGCGGTGCGAAGTGAGCTTGCCGAATTTGGAGCGGCGCAGGCCGCGTTCTCGACAAGCCGGTGCGCTTCGAAAGCTGCCGCGAAGTTGAACGTTCGGTGCGGACTCGTGACGTGACGGCCATTCAGGATCAAATCTAGCAAGGTCCTGTTGCTGCGTGCGGAGGGGGGGCCGACGAGGTCGGATATTCGCAGTTTGTCAGCCCCCGTCGGCTTGCGTTGAAAGGTCTCTCTTCCTTTTCTTTTCCGATGGACGGATATGACTGACCACCGCCTCAGAGCTCCTCATCCACCCCCCGCTTTCCTGCATCCATGGGTATTCCGCGGTATTTGGTCGTGGCTGTGGCAGCCGCTTTCTCCTTTCCGGGAACCCGGACAGCTTGCCGCCACAATATATTCTGGCGAAGACTGAAATGAGGAATGCAGAATGCGGCCCAATATCCCGCGATGCCTGTCACAGCGAGCAGCTGGTCGTTGCGAAGTTGCCGGTTCGTGCTCAGCGGAGCTGCTCAAAACGTGGCACCCTCCCTTGCAGGTCGCACGAGTTTTGGTTCACTCGCATGGCATTTTCTCCTCGCCTTACGGCATGATGCTTGCTGCGGTGGTCCAGTACCGGCCGGCTTTCTGTATCACTGCCGAGCCGGTCAGTGAGCGTTCAGGTGCGAAGAGAGGTCACATCAGGAAGCGCCCAGTACGGAATACTGATCTCACCCTGCCTCTTGGTGAATCCTCCGCCGGTCGGTCCCCTGACTTGACCCGATCCGATCGCAATTGCGACGCACGCCCACAGCAGCAAGTCAGACAAAGTTGCAGTGACAACGGACAGCCATCGGTAACAGCCGAGTGGGCATGACCCGGACGAGAGTGGGGCGAGGTTGTGCTCTCGTCTCGCCTCGTCGAGGAAAAGAGAGTGGGAAAAGTTTAAATCCTGGTGTAACAAGACCCGCTCACCCGCCCAGCACCCCAGGCGCGAAGGAACCAAGCAACCGCTCGCGACGCCACATCCGACCATGGACAACTCGGTACGGTGTTCTTGGGCATGGGTCACGAAACCCACGCATTGCGGCGCTGGTGAGCCTGTGATGAGTCGCGTCTTGCACATTTGGCTTCTGCCGGCCGGGTTTGTTGTGGCTGGGGTGTCGCCGTCATGTCCTTTTTGGCCTGAGATGCTGATGGGGGTTTTCAATTTTCACAATGTAGAAATGGTGAAATTCTGATTAATATCTGTGCGGAGTGAAAATACGAGTGCACCTTCCGTGAATCGCGCTGGAAATGCATCTTTTCCCAGCGGCTACGGCAGTCGCGACGGAGGATGTCGACCGCCGTACGCCGTCACCCGATGCCGAATCCGTTTTTAGCAACAGCGATGGCCAGGGCCTCCTGGCCCTTCCCCCTCTTTCTCTTCCCCAACCCGGAGGGCAATTTAAAATTTCGTGGCCTCGCACACTCTGGATGCGTCTCATCGCAGGACATGTATGTACATACCTAACTAACGTTAACTGAAGAACAAGTCCGAGCCTAGGAATCCGATGCAAGGTTTGAAAGGACGCCCGCAAATGTGCTACCGGGGAAAAGAAGTAGTGTAAACAAGGACAACAGAGGAAGGAAAGGCAAGAAAAGTCAACCCGGCCGAAATGCAGATGCGCCGTGAAGTGGACCGGCCGTTTTTCGATCTATCACATCGGAGCCTCAACTCGATCCGGCGACTTTGGCGGCACAGTCCAAGATATCGAAATCACGCGGAGCACGGAGGTTCCCTCTCAGAATAACGTTATGCGGCTGCATTTCTGCGCCTGTGGCGCCTCGACATGCACGATACAGCGAGAAACATGCTGTTGAACGTGCTACTACTTCGTTGTATGTATGTACACCAATATCCCAAAAGGAGGACAAGTCGAGGAGCGTGCTGACCGAGAGGCCCTTGTCCCTTTGGTCCCGCTCCTGTTGTCCAATCACGACGGGGCCGGGTCGGCCGTGCTGGTGCTGGCCATGCAGGACGCAGCAAGCACCTCGACGACGGGGTTCCCACACATCGTCTCGATGCTGGTCGCCAAGGCCGTGGGAACAGAACGGATGATGGTATCAACAGCCCCCTCCTCTCGAATTCCTCGCGATCGCCTTCACTCAGTGTGGATGTCAACAGACGGCCGCTCTGCCCCCCACTTCCCCCATCACCCACGGGGCCCGTGTTCGCGCATCTTTGTGGCTGCCGTGCTCCCACACCCCCAGCGAAGTGGCAGGTCGATTCGAACCTTTTTTTAAGGCCGACGCCGATTTGTGGATTTTGTATCGCTGCGTGCCCACCTTACATTTCGTTTGCCCTGGCTGGGGTGTCTTTAACGTGAGCCTCCCTCTTGAGCCATGGCGCAACCAGGCACCAAGTTCCCATTTGGGAATTTCATCGAACCGCGCCGTTTCGGTCCCTTTGTTTCCTGGCTGACCTGGTGCGCGTGAGAGAAAGAAATGATGGAGCGCGTCTTCATGGTGCATCAGTTTGCCGGATCGAACAGCATCTCCCGGGAAGGACCCCGAAGCTCTCCCCCACTTATCAAAGTGGAATTTCTGGTCAACTGCGTCGTTGCGAGGGCCTCACGGAATGGATCCCAGCAGCATAACATTCAATGTGAGAGAGGAGGGGACAAGAAACAAACCAACAGGAAAGTTGCAGCCACAACTTAGCTCCTACCCAGCTCCCTGGGACGGACCAACAGCCATGTCGTAGCAGCGTTCATCGCTGGACTTGACTTCAACAACAACGTCCCGATGCAACGCCTGATCTGTCACTTCACTCACTCCGACCCGAGCACTCCTTTGATCGCGACGGCCCGATGTGTCAAGAAATGTGTCCACGCAAAACGAAGCCGGGCAAACCCTCGTTCTCTCCTCATTGACTCCTCATTTAATGACCATTATTCCGCCGATCGGTTGTACGTCCTTCCTGCTTGAGATGCGCAGAAGGTCGCGCGCCCGCGGAGCAAGACTGACTTTCGACTTTGCCTCGGTCCACCGCAGCACCACACCCCCAACTTTTCCCCAGCTTCCCTTTTCTGCAGCGACGAGGGGCTCACTCACCGTCACCACTTTTCCAGAACCGGATTCCAAAGGGCGGCGATTTGAGGCGCAAGACACCAGCGTGGCGGTTTTGTTTCGGAATGGGTTGCCAATTACAAGATTACAAGGCCAAGGAGGTGTTCTCAACGGCCGTTGAGCCCATCTATAACAAGTCTGATATTGCCATTTTCGCGGGTACTGTGGTACTTTGCAGGATTGGATTCGTCCGGTGGTTAAGCGGCGCGTACAGGGGTTGGTGGGTTGCGCACATCCCATTCTCGGTCTCGGCTGGCCGAGCTTTTTTGGTGGGTTCAATCCACCAGGTTCGGCTTTCTCAACCCTGGTCCGAAGCACTTTTGCAATTTCTCGTCGAACCGACTTCGCGACAGCGGCCAGCAAACGCTAAACGCCCCCAGTGCCTGAACTCACACCCCGAGCCCACCCCCGGTCTGTTCACGGGGCTTCTTTTTCATCGGCGCGTTTATCACCCAACGGTCTTCTAGAAATTTGCGGGTCGCTGGCTCCCCTGAGTCCCCTCAAGAGAGACGCTCGGAGGATTCTGGTGCTAATCAGATGCCCCTGTTCGCTCGGCCGAACAGGGAGGTCAAGCCGGGACGCCCTGCTGCCTGAACCAGGATTGGACGGAGGAGGGGCCGAGGGCGGACGTGCCGTCTTGCCCGTCGCCGCCCCTCCCTCACTTCTGCTTTCGTGCCCCCCTTTGGCCTTTGCAGCCTTTGGCTCATTGAGGTCCTCTGGCGCTTCTCACTGGTCGTTGAGTTCGCCATGCCCCCCCTTTTCTCCCACGCCCCATCTGGAACCTCAATCCCCACTTTCTGCTTGTCATGGTCCTCTGTTCTCGCAGCTCCACGGGCCATTCCTCATCAAGCTCGCGCACTGATACTCCGAAGGCCCTGCTACTGCTGCTGGTTGCTCGTGGTTGCTTCCCGCTCGGCAGAGAAGAGCGTTGGTAGCATAACGGGACGATGCCATGCGCTGGGCTGGCTTGTCTAAGAAATAAGCAGGCTGGTTGGTCACTGTGCTTGTGTAGTGCCTGTTTGGAACGAAGTTTTACGAATCTCGAGACATTGTTCCTTGGGCGGACGAGCTCTTCAAGATACAAGGTCAACTTGAATGTTTACAGGGCTACACGACACTACACAGTACGGTGGACAGATTATCCACACCCATTCACCATTACCCGTGGATGGAGTGGGCCACTGTCTGGCGACGCCCGGAGGCTGGCCGAGTTGGGCTAGCGGGCGGATTTTCCGGGGCGATTTTTGATCGAAATGAAGGGATTGTTCTCCTGCGGCGTCGTCTTGTTTCCTTGTTTCTCTGGTCGGCCTGGGGGGAGAAACGAACATCCAAAGCAGCATCCAGCGAACTGCGCACCCCTAGCAAGGAAAAGGTGGAAATGCGAACAGGTGTGGGGAACCAAAGGCCCTGGTTCATGGGTGACCTGATATCGTACCCCATCTTGACGAGCAAGGGCCTCGGGAAAGTCTGCCAGATCGCCCCCCCCGTTTCTCAACCTCCTTCCCTGTCTGGTTGGGACGTTTCTGCGGGCCCTGCGTACGCCGTGCTGTGGTGAAGATTCCCCCCCCTCGGAGCACACCCATGCGAGCCATGGGTTCCCGTGAGGGTACCGGGTACCCTTGATCTCGCCTCTGGCTGCCCTTGCCGCACCCCCCTCCACCCCTTCCCCTCCAAGGTGCCACTGTGCCAGTGCCGAAGCGCCCCCATAAAACGGTCCAGTCCAGTGCCTCGATGGTATTGGCTTATAGACATACAAGTACAAACACACGCCCGGCAACCTGGTTGCGAGCCTGTGGTTCGTCCTTTTGCTATCACTTCACCTTTTGCTTCGACATACCAACGCCAATCCATTCCCGGTCTTGTGGTTTTTGGCCGGCGAGCCCTGAACCCTTTCCGTGGACATACGCTTGAGGATTCTATCGGGCTAACTTACCTACTGACCGTCCTCGGCTTTTTTCAAGGATCCTCCTCATCGTCGACTTCTCTCGGACAGAGAGTATCAGAAGGGAAGAGGAAGAGGGTGTGTAAGAGAGACGGAGTGAGGTTTACTTTCGTGGGCAACGGAAACAGTCAGAAACTGACTGCCCGGAAGAGAGAGACAAGACAAAAGGGCACGTTTTCCCATGTCAGCCACCGCGACTTACACGATGGCAGAGTTGAGGGCTGAGCCGCAACACGGTAATATGTGGCCCAACTATGGAAACCCGGCAGTCCAGATGGCCGGCCGGTTTAACCCGCAAGACCCGTCGGGATCAGTCCCACCACCGGCCGCGCCGTCGCATCTGGTGCGTCCCAGGAGCCACACGATGGACTACCCACCACCGTACCAGCCAGGACGGCCCGGGCCCGAGGAGGGCGACTCGTACGACCGATACGCGCAGCCGCACCCGCAGCAGCAACACCCACACCCGTCGATGAGCATTCCCAGCATCAACAGCCTCAAGCGGCCGTACTCGCAGGTAGACCAGGCACCGTACACGGAGATGGTACAGGACCTGCGGGACGACTACAAGCCCCCAAACCACGACCAGAAGCTGCTGTCGTTCAAGAAGGTGGGCGATAAGCACACCATCGTGGACGGCAAGGGGCGCATGCACGAGATGGAGATCGACGCGCAGCTGCACGGCATGTTCTTCCTGTCCGAGTTCCCGACGACCCCCGGCGACGGCAACGTGCTCAACGCCGAGTTGACGTGCTACCGGCGCAACCTGTTCCAGATCAGCGGTAGCCTGTGCTTTCCCCAGATCCCGCTGTCGGTTCTGCTCGACTCGGGCGAGACGAGCCAGATCAAGAACATGGAGGTCAGCATCTCGGCCATTGAGTCGGTCGACGGGCACCCCGTGCGCCTGATTGTGATCCCGTGGAAAACACCGCCGCCGAACTCGCCTGAGGCGAACCAGGCGCCTGACCAGGAGCCGCCGACGCTGCCGCTGATTCCGCCGTCGGACGAGGAGGAGGAGACGGGGGGTGACCACTATGCGATTTATCCCATTGGGTGGCGCCGGTTGCAGTTCAGGATGTGAGTTTTTTTATTTTCTCCTTTTTTCTCCCTTTATTACGATCGCGAGGGTATTCGAGCTAACGCTAGATACAGAGCAACGGCGAACAACGGCAGGAGAAAGGAACTGCAGCAGCACTTCGTCCTGCACCTGAAGCTACACGGGACACTAGCCAATGGGCAGAAGCTGGTGCTCTCGGAGATGACCACGGCGCCCATCGTGGTGCGCGGACGGAGTCCTCGCAACTTCCAGGCGCGCAAGGAGATTCCCTTGCTCGGGTCGAGCGCTGGGTCGCGCGGCCAGACACTGGTCGAGACTGGCCACGGCATCGTCGCGCAGGCCGTGATTCTCAACAAGCCTCCATACGACTCGCGCCCGCGCCTGTCCAGCCTGGACGTGCCGCGCTCGGCGTTTACATTCACCGCGCCCAAGCAGATTCCGCAGAGCCCGATGCAGCAGATGCGGTCCAAGTAAGTTTTTTGTTTTGGTTTGTTTTGTTTTTCACGTCAGGGGCGACAACTAACAAGCCCAGCTCATACCCCACAACATGGAACCCGCCATCACAGGTCTCGATGCCACACGCCCCCGCATCGGCCACGTACCCGTCCTCCTCGATGGCCTCCGACCCGTACCCGAAGATGCCCCTTTCGGGCGCCGCAGGCTTCACGGCCGAGCCACAAGAGATGCCCATGCAGCCGACGTCGATGGGCCCCTCGGTGCCTCTCCCGCTCTCAGCCTCGCATGACCCGCACCAGCAACACCACGGGCACCCCCACGCCCACCAACAACCACCGCCTCAGCCCCCGCTCCGCACCCAGTTCAACAGCTACACCTCCGGCCCGCCGCACCACCTCTCGCTCTCTTCCACCACAAACGCCACCTCCCCCGATAACTCCCTCGCCGTGCCCCGCTACATCGGCGACACCAACCCCCGCCCGTCCAAATCCCCGCGCCACGCGAGCCACCAGTCCGTGACCTCCGCCCTCACGAACGAGACCGCCTCGGGCGAGTACCGCTATGGGCCTGCTCCCACGCACCAGACCGCGCCCACCAGTTACCCCGCGCCCGACTCCCACAGCCCACAGAACGCACACCACCCGGCCCTCCCTCCACCGCCTACCCAGGGCGCTGGGTCTACCGGCCAATCGCAGGGACAGCCACAACAACAAGCACCAGGTGGCCCCTACAGCCACGATACTGGGGCGCCACAAGCGCCTGGCGCAGGACCCGCCGGTCCATCTGCTGCTTCTGCTTCGCAACAACAGCAGCAGCAGCAACACTCGGCCCCGCCAAGGGATTACTACCCCGGCTCGCAGGCCTGGACCACCACAGCCGGCGCGCCCAGCGCCGGCAGCGGTGCCGAGGGTCCCGTTGGTGGAGCCGACCGGCCGTACGGATACCCGGCCGCGACGGGCGGTGCAGCTGCTGGTTCGCACCACGGTGGTCATGGGCACGCTGGGTTGAAGGCGGAGCCTCACAGTGCGCATGCAGCTGCAGGGCCGGCGGGAGCAGGGCCTCAGGGAGGATATGCTTATGCTTGGAATGCGGCGTAAAAAGGGTCATTAACTCGAAACGGGCCGGTGGGTAGGAAGGGGGAGACACTGAAGGAAAATGGATACCCAGAAGCATGGGCACACGGGACCACGAGACCGACCAGCAACAGAACCAAGGCAACAGACAGCACGGTAATATTCGGATTGTGTATATTGGGTGGTGGAACAACCTGCTGTGTACTTTTGGAGGTGGGATGGGAAAACAACAGTTGGCTTTTTCTGTGTTTCCGAGTCTTTTGTTTCCTGTTCTTCTCCTGTTCCTGTTTCCTGTTTCCTCTTTGCTCGCACACACTCAACGCTACGTCTTCACTTCTGGTTTTGGAGGAATCTTTCACCATTGTTACCATTTCTTTGCTGTTTTTTGCTTCTCACGGGGGACACATCAGCAGGCAGTTACGTTGTTGGGTTGCAGTGATTGGCTGGTTGATTGGCTTGATTGACTGATTGATTGATTGATACCACACGTCTTTTCTCATTTTTTCTCCTTTTTCTTTTCTGTTTCCATGTTGTTTTATGTATCTCATGTTCTTATGTTTATGTTACGTTATCCCCCCCTCCTTACCGTCTCCGCACTTTTTTTCCTTCCCTTTTTGACATGTTTGTTCTCTCTTGGGGACGGCAGATATTGTTGTTACTGTTTACATTTACAGTTATTGACGAGTTGATGAGTGAGAATGTGGATCTTTTTCTGCTCGAGTTACTTTACATAGTTCCTTAGTTACCCTCGTGTCTTGTTCCGTTGTCTGCTTATCTTGCCTCTGTTACTCGGGGTACCTTGATTTTTTCGCTCGCTCGTTATACCACTTTCGTTTTACTAGTACATGTACATACATGGATGATATGGCGATCAGGGGAGGAGAATGGATGTGGTGTGGGTGTAATGATTAGGGGAAAGGCAACCGGGAATTGTATTCAATTTGTTTGTTTGTCAGCATCGTTTCACAACTCTGGGAGGGTGAGAGAGAGAGTGCATATAACAATCAATGCGTTGTGCGTTGCTTGCTGGGGGAGGTTTTGTGTTTTGTACATATTGGATTGCTGGTCGTTACAGGCAGGCAGGCAAGTGTATAATTTATGCTGAAATCATTTTGTTTCCCCCTGTTCACGTTAGTTATGCCAAGTTTAGATTATGTCATGTCATATCATATTCTATGCAAACTGTTCAAATAAAGTACAGAGTAAAAGGAAAAGCAGCTCGGGCAAATTCGAATGCAGTGTGGCAGAGTTACGCCGACGCGAGCGTTTCATGATCTTTTCAGTTTGTTTCGTTTGAACCGCTCTGGTGGGCGGGACGGTTTTTTTTTTTGACTGGGGTGCGTGCTGTGGTGTGTGGGGGAGGGGGTGAAAGGGAGGGGTTCATCAAAAGCAAAAACACACTTGTTCCCCGGATCTTTTTGAGAAGGGTTTCTATTTTTGGCTTTCCGGGTTGGGTGTTTCGGTGTTTAGTTATTTCTTTTGCTTGATGGGTGATGAATTGAGTTGAGTCATTGCATGATTGAGAGAACGGAGGTCTGTTTTATGTTAACTACTGTGTAGGCTTCTCTTTGCTCGGTCAATTTCATTTGACGTTATATGTCTGCCTCCGCCGGGTTATTGAGTCCCGAGGGATATCCCTTCCTTGTACATAGCAAACGGGAAATTGTCCCGTAATGCGAACGAAGGCTTGACTTGGGGCATGTATTAGTGTCTGTCAGATATACCTGTATTATGGCCTGGATTACAGGTTTGCTAACATGGGCTCTACCCGGTCTTGACTGTTATTCTTATTGTTATTGCCCAGGATCTCCAGACGCACTAACCGGGTCCTGGGATGCGGGTTCCTGGGTGGTTTTATGGATGTACTCCGTGCAGCGCAATGCATTGTAGTATGTATGTATTTATGTCGAGGCGTCTTCAAGGTGCAATGTCGGCGAGGGGACTTGAGATAGAGGGTTAGGGTTAGATTGTGTGCAAAGCCTGCAGCACCGCCGGCATCTGCCGACAGCTGCCGAAAAACATCACTGCTTGTCATCTCACTCACTCATCACTCTGACACTCAACACCATTGAACTTTTCCAATTAGTCCTTCATTCCATCACGAATTGAACCATTACTAAATCCCCTTCATTAAACCATCACCCACCTACCATGTTTGAGCTCCCAGACGCAAAACGGTACGTTGAACCTGATCTACTCACGATTGAGAAGAGACGAAAACGACCCAAAAAACGTAAAAATCACAGAGCACACACTAACAAATCCCAGCGTCCGCCGCGAAGACCTCTACGACTCAACCTCCGACCGGTCCACCAGCCCCGGTCCCGAGGATGAAGAGACAGCTGAGCTCCTCCGGGCCAAGCTCAATGCGCGTCTGTCTGGTCTACTCGCTATCGACCTCCCACCGGCACCGAGGAAATCTCCTGCGAAAGTACCAGCAGCAGCGGCGCCGGTGAAACCAGCTGTTCGTAAACACTTAGAAACGTCTGATAGCGAAGACAGCGAGGATGATGAAACCCCTTCACCACCACCACCCGCGCAAGTAGAAGCGGAAGCAACGAAAGAAGAAGAAAAAGAACCCCCAGCCTTCGCCTTCCGGCTCTTCGCCACCCCCCCAACTACCTCCACCAACGGAACAACCACCACCAACGCCCCCCAAACCCAAGTCATCCTCCTCCCCTCAGACGACGACATAGACGGCCACGGTCCAAAATACACCGGCCCCGCGCTCTCACAGCGTCCACTGTCACACTACCTCCGCGGGGAACTATCCCCCGAAGCACAGGCACAGTTCCGTCAGGCGGCGGTGGAAGGGTGGGAGGTAATTGAGGGAGCGGGGAGACGAGCGTGGGGGTTGGAGGTGCCGTGGCGGGTTGTTAGAGTTTTGGGGGGGACAGCTAAAACTATTTCCGGGAGCGGTGGTGGTGGTGGTGAGAAAGGAAGTACGGAAGAGGGAACGGAAAAGAAGAAGAAGAAGACCCGGCCGGGGAAAAAGAGGAGAGTGGTGCTGCGGAAGCGGGAGAAGGCGCGGAAGGAGAAGGAGACGGAGGTGGAATTGAAGAAGGCGAGTAAGGAGGAGCATTTGAGGGAGAAGAAGAAGCGGTTGAATCGGGAGAAGAAGTTGAAGAGACGGCAGAAGGAGAGGGAGAAGAAGATGGCTGTGAGGGGGGAGGGGGGGGAGGGGTCAGAGGGGGGTGGTAGTGAGGGGAGTGATGGGAGTGATGGGGAGTAGACACTATGTAGAGTAGGAGAGAGTTGTCGTGTGGTTGTGAGTTGTGTACTATACCACAGTCGATAAACCTGGGCGTAACCCTGGCCATGACACTCGCCATAACTCTGTCATCTGGGATGATGTAATACCTGTTGAGTCAGTCTAACGGGCCGTTAAAATAAGTTACTACGTAAAACCAAGTGATTGCGAATTTCTCTTGCTCAATAAAATTCTACTCATGCATCCCACAATCACTTCGTCGTCGACCTGCCAGTTTCCGAAGCGATCGAAGTGGTCCGTGACCAGGGTTAGGGTTAAACGGCCTCCTTATCGCTGATCTCCAATTCCATTCCGACGTGCAACCCTCCATCCCGAATTGTCGGCCCATTGCCGCCAAGCAACTTCGAGCTCCCCACCAACATGAACGCGCTGTGGTTGTCGCGTGCGCCGGCCGATGGCACCGCCACGGGCGATAAGCCATCGGCTGACAGCCAGAAAGAAGAGCCGGCGATTGTTACGAGCGAGAATACCGATAACGACCCCGCGGGCGCTTCAGCATCGGCCGATGAGAGCACGACCGACGCCCAACGCGACGCCCAAGATGGATCTCCAGAGGAAACTCGAGAGGAAACTCAAGGGGAAGCTCAAGACGAGAGTGGAGGGCAAGGACAAGGACAAGAAACACAGGAATCCACGCAACACCCAAAGCGACCAGCCCTCCAGCGAAACCGCCTCTCGGTCCCCCCTCCTCCAGTCCCCAACGCCCCTCTCGACTCCGAAACCGACACCAACACCAACACCGGCAGTCCTCCCCTCCGCGATTCCGTCCTCGTCTCAAGCTCCGGGCCACAACAACCCCCGCAAGGCCCTCCTCCAATCCCACCTCAACAACCCAGTACCCAACAACAACAGCTCAATACCCAACAGCCACAACAGCAGCAACAGCAACAACAAGACCCTCCCCCGCAAGACTCCCTCTCCCTAGCCCAACTCCGCCGCATCGTCGCCGACATCCCACGCGCCGAGCCCATCGCCTACGACTACGCCTACACCGACACGGCACCCACCGAAGAAGAGATCGACGAGTGGTTCATGTACAATTTCTGGCAGTGGGTGCGACTGAACGCGGCCAACCGGGCGTTTCATGCCGCTTGGGGGCGGATGTTCCCTTCATCCTCCTCCGGGGGGTCCGGGGGGAATACCAATCCCAACGGGGAAGCGGAGTGGGATGGTACTCCCGATGAAAAGGACCAAGAAACAATCGCCCAAAAAAGAAAAGACTTCGTCACGGGTCTGTTAGACGGCGTGCGAGGCAGCGACAGGATAGTGCGGGCCGAGGCGGTCGGGGCGCTGGTGTATCTTGTGCTGGGGCGGTGGACGGAGACGGTGCGGGCGGCGGGGGTGTTGGATGCGGAGGTGCTGGAGGGGAGGGCGAAGACGGCGGCGACGGGGGAGCAGTTACGGGCGATGAGGGAGGGGGTGCTGATTGTGGCGGGGTGTGGGGGGTTGGAGGTTGTGTGGGAGGTATTGAGGGGGGTTTTTGAGTTGTTTTGGTGAGTTTTTTTATCCTTTGTGTCTGGATATTCCTCCTTGGGATTGTTTGTCTTGGGGAGAGACGGAAGGCTGACTGGTTAGGGGGGACGAACTGCCGCAAAACGTGCAGATGGTGGCCGAGGAGCTGATTCACCTCATGACCATCATGTACATGGCCATCCAGGTGGCCCTTGACGGCCCGGAGGAGTTTGCCGATGTCAAGCAGCGCTTGTGTAAGTTTCTCTCTCCCTCCTTGTCTTCTCAGCGTCTAACTGACTGACCAGTAACCCTTAAACCCGGCCTCGTCAGCTTCATGTTCCATGTCATGATGAAGCTGCGCTGGGACGAGAACACTGTCCTCCCGCACACCCAGGTATGTTTCTGCCTCTTTACTTTTTGATATTAAATGCTAAGATATTTCCAGATCTTCCTCCTGTTCTGGAAATCGATCCTGCTGGTGTTCGGCGGCTCGCGAGAAATCGCCCAAGTCAAAGCAGCCACCAGCGAGCAGACAGGCTGCGACGACAAGGACACCATCACGGCGTCCCCCCTTGACTACCATACCTTCCGCCAGGAGATTACATCCAAGTACCCAGCCTACATCCCGCCCCAGCCGCTACTCCCGCTCGAGCCCGACCAAAACACCATCATCCCGCAGCCCAACCACCCCCCGCGCAACAGCAGCGCCAACGGCATCCACGCCGGCCCGACCGGTCCCGGCGGCGGTGCTTCCATCCTGCACCAGCCCGTACACATCGCCACGCCGGCCCCCTCACCACCCCCCAGCCCGGCCGTCGGCGGGAAAGGCGGGAAGAAACAAAACTACCAAACCAACCAAAACTTCCCCTTCATGTACCCGCCCCTGGACGCCACCAGCAACAGCGCAGGCGGCAAAGGCGGCGCGGGCCTGCAGGACCTACTAGTGGGCCGCAAATGGGAGGGCAGCGATGTTCCCGCGTCCATCCTCGAAGCCGGCGAGCTCTTCTCCAAACGCGTGCGCATGAGCCGTGCCACGCGACAACTATGGGACGAGCGCGAGGAGTTTCTCCGATTCGAGCGGGGCTACGACGACGATGCCGACGACGACCTGATCGACGAGCTCGACCTCTCGGAGTTGACACTCGAAGAGAAGGAGGAGCTGGGTTTGACCAAGGGGGGTAAGTTCAGCGCTAGGTCTGCTGCGGCTTCTGATAACCACCCACTACCGAAACCCCCGGCCTCCGGAAAGGACTATGGCCCGCGAGACGCCGACATCGACCAGGAGGTGAAAACCCGGCTGGACGCTGTCGAGGCTTTCTACCAGGAAGCCCTGCCCCAGCTGCAGTCACTCGTCATCGTCCTCCTCAAGCAAATCACCCTCATGACTAGCAACCTCGTCTCTCCGCAAACGGCCAACGGCCCGCCTAGTGCTCGGCCCCTCGGCGGTGGTCCGCAGGGCCAACAAGGTCAACAAAATCAACAAAACCAGCAGGGTCTGCCATCCAACGGGCTGAATGGTGTACCCGGTGGTAAGAACGGAGGCGACCCGAACTCGCCGCTGGACGGTGACGTCGATGAGCTGCGGAGCCGTGAGATTGCTGCGAAAGCGGTCACGGGGACGTTGATTCTGCTGCTTAAGTGGTTGAAACTCTCGCATGTGCTCAAGTTTGAATATGTGACGCAGCTGCTGTTGGATCTTAATTATCTCCCGATGGCGCTGAAGATCTTTGCTATGTATGATGTGCAGCAGGTTGTCGAGAGTCGGACGGATCGGTTGGAGCATAGGTATTTTTTCCCTTTTTTCTTTTTTTTCTTGCCCCCTTTTTTTTGTTATTTTTTTTTTTTTTTTTGGTTTCCCCAACAAAGTGATCGTGGTACACTAACACAGACAGCTTCTTCTACTTCTGCGGCTCCCGCGCCGGCGCCATCCCCCCCCAGCACGCCGTCCCCAATCCAACCGCCACCGAGTTCGAAGAAGACGTCAGCGACGACGACGACGACGCCGACGACGCCATGCCACCCCCCATCAAACGCCGCCGTTCACCCCCATCCGACTCCCTCGCAGCCGCAGCAGCCGCCCTCGGTGACAACAACACCAACCCCAACAACGACGGCACCAACTCCCCACCCGCTCTCCCCCCTTCTTCTACTACATCCGACGGCCAACAACCCCTCCCTTCTTCTTCCACTGTCGCATCAGCACCCCCCAACCTCCCCCCCCTCCGCCCCGAAGTCGACGAACTCGGCTACCCCATCACGGCCCTCCCGACCGAACCCATAACCGACTTCTCCCGGCGCAACTTCTTCGCCCTCATCAACTACCTGCGCATCATGCAAAAAGTCTGCAAACACCGCGCCCACCGCAATCTCCTAATGGTCCAATACAAATCCTCCAACATCCTCCGCAAATCCCTCAAAGTCCCCCAACACCAACTCCGACTTTACACCCTTAAACTCTTCAAGAACCAGGTCCCCTACACGGGACGCAAATGGCGCCAGTCCAACATGCGCGTTATTACCGCTGTCTACCTCCACTGCCGACCTGAGTTACGGGATGAATGGCTTGTGGGAGCAGCGGTGGAGGATCAGGTTGATGAGGCGCTGCCGTTGGAGCAGGCGCTGAGGAGCTTGACGCATTGGTTTAATTTGAGGCGGTATCCGGAGCAGATGACTGGTGGATATGGAGGTGGGAGTGGGGGCAGTGCGATGTTGATGAGGCAGGCGATGAGGGAGGAACAGCAGGACTTTTTTGTGAGGGAGTTGGAGAAGGCTGATTGGAGTTGGTTGGAGGAGGGGGCGGGTGGACCTGGGGGAGGTATGAATGGGGAAGAGGGTAATAATGGTGGTGGGCCGGATTCGCAGGGGATGGGTTGGGATGATGGGAGTTGGGGGTAATTAACTAGGTAGTCAACTAACTGGGTTATGTGTTTATTGTTTTGTTTTCGGGGGTGGGATGACAAGGAGAAGAAGAATGAAGTGCTTGCTGTGTTAGATAATTTACTCAAATGAGAGTATTCCAACCATAACCGCTATCTTGTTGATCAACAGTGAGTGATGTGCTAGTTGATAAATCACTTAGGATTCATGATCACTACGACAAATATCACAGTTATAATAAGTAGGTATAAATGGAAATGGTGGCGTAGCAGAACAGTGATCCTGAGTATAAGGGTATAGGTAATTATAGAAAAGATTATCTCAGGAGTTCAGACCAGCACGCGGCGGTGTGGCGGCCCGGCCCAATCCGCAATGTCCACCTCGGCAACCACACACCCCCGTCTTTGGCTGGCCGACACCGCATCGCTGCTACATTTTGCATAAGCAATACTCTGATAGAAGTCTGAAGGTACGCAGGAGCATAGGATAGGATAGGCATAGAGTCCGGCAGGGGTCTCTGGCGCAGTTATTGCTGTTGTACAAGTCGTACAAGTTGAACATACAATGTATATGGCTGTAATTACAGGCTTAACCGCAGCATCGTCAGAGCGTTGGCGGCGCTTCTCGGTCTCGGTCTCGGTGGCTAGGTTCCGGCTGTTAATTACAACAGTGCTTTTGTGCCTCTCACTTCTTTTTCTGCCCGTCGGGTATGGCCTTTTTGTAGAGGCTCGGGGACGGTGTATAGAGATGAGGATTGGGGAAGGCCATTTGAACGTTAGGCCCGAGCCGTGTTTCTTATCATTATGGCCTGGAATTCGACGGGGGACTGTGAGGTATGTACCCTACAGGTTACCGTAATGCTGTAATGCTGTAATGCTGGCCCAACCGTTTTCCTCGTTCCCCTCGAGCTTGGTTAGCAAGTTGTCCTAAAACACATCCATGTGGTTGTCAAGTTCTGTGTGGTCGTACACCCGTACAGGCAGGCTGTAAATATGTAGTTAATGTCTGCCCAGCTCTTCTACGGTCAAAGCAGATGCTCACTGACAACCTAGGGGTTCACGGGGGTTCACTTACCTATGATGGGTTTTCATCCAACGGCGATATCTTACAGCGGTGTTTACAGCATGTCTGTCCATATATCATATGGCAGTCTATGACGCGGTCTACGCAATTCGACAATCTCATGTAGGTAGCGCGGACACGGCTAATATCAGGCACTATCAGTGAGATAATTTGATGGGAAGAGATCTGTGTCCGGCCCGGAGCTTCCAACACCAAAAGCATCGGGGAACGCTCCCCAACAGCCCAATCAATCCCCGACCGACTTCAGGACCCGGACGAGGGCATGGCAGTACCTATTGATCAACCGGTCTATCTTGCCTGTCTATCTTGCCTGTCTATTCAAGACCACCTGTAAACGAGAGACTTAGCGGGGATGAGGCCCAGCCCCCAAAATCCCTCGCCCTAGTGTACCTTTTATCCCTACGTAGGTACGTTGTATGTTCTAAAACGTAGGTGATGCCAGCATCAGTCAGCATCAAGCTTCCTGCATGGTGGTATTCTTCCTCTCCTCCCACTTCACCTTCTTCGCCTTCCTCTCCATCCGCTTGGCTCTCCGCTCCCGTCCCCAATACCAATTCACCACCCCCGCCGGCGCACCCACAGCAACCGTAATAAGCCCCAAACCCAAAAACGCCGGCGCCGGGCCAACATCCGCCACCAAGGTCTCCACAAAAGCAACGCCAACAGCCCCCAGACTGCACCGCACCAAATTGTTAATCGCGGTGCTGCTCGCGCCTTGGCCCGGGGGGCACAGGTCCGACACAAGCGTCTGGTTCATCGCGAAGACGGCATTGCTCGTCGCGGCGATCAGGAACTGCAGGGCCAGGGGGACTGCTATCCAGCCGGGCTTGGATGTAATAAAGGTAAAGGTGGTATTATTATTATCCGCAACCGCAAGGGAGAAGCCGTAGGCAGCCGTGGAGGCTGCGAACAGGCCTGTGATCCAGGGGAGGTGGCGCAGGCGCGCGTGCTCGATTGGGAAGTCGGTTGGGATGTTCTTGGCTGGTGGGAGCTTGTGCGTCGGCGGTAGGTTGTTGTGGGCGAGCTTGTAGGCGACTGAGGCAGCTTGGTAATCGCGCGTCATGAGCTTGCCGGCTATGGTGGAGCCGACGATGGTACCGAGACCTGGGAGGGGAAGGGAAGGTTTATTCACCCTTATTAGCTAGGTACCTAGGTATTGAGGTGTTGAGGTATTGGGCTGGAGGCGCTCTGCTCTGCTGGGATGCCTAGGTAAGGTAGGTAGGTAGGTATGTACGTACCATTGGGCAGGAACGCCAGACCAAGGAGAAGCTCGCTCAGACCAAAGCGTGACTTGAAGAGGCCCATGGTGCTGGATGTCACCATACTCCAAATGGCGTATACCACGCCGCCGAACAACAGGTTCAAGAGGATATCCCTCTCCGCCAGAAGCTTCAACGGCTCGATGAACGTCATGAGCGTCACCTTTTTACGCTGGACCGCGTCGTCGTCGTCGTCGTCGTCGGCCGGGTCCTGCATGTAAGGCGGCTGCTGCTCCTTGGTGAATCGTGCGATGAGTGGCTGATGGATGCCGGTGAGCCGCAGGGAGCCGTTGCCGGCGATTCTGCGCAGTGTCTCGGGAAGGAAGACGATGATCAGGATCATGACCAAGGCGGAAAGGATGGCGAGGAAGACAAAGATGGACCGGAAGCCGAAGAAGTTAGCCAAGAGGCCGCCCAGGATTGGTCCGATGGCGATACTGAAGTTGCGAACTGTCGGGGATATCACCGGTTAGCAATTCTGACGGGATAAATGTAAGGATGTAATTATCCCAGTCTGGCAGTCTTGCACTTGCTGGCTTGGTAGACGCTGATGAAAGCACCCCTTTCGGCGGGAGGAGAAATGTCCTGAATGACGCCGTTGCCTTTCCATATTTATTAGACACGGTAACCTAGGTAGAAGCTGAGCAGGATGGTGAAGCACTTACCGATGCTAACCGTTGAAGCACTACCCGCCGCTTGTAGACCTCGGAAGATGAGTAGGACGGCAAAGTTGGGTAAAAAGCTGAGAGCAATGTTGGAAATGATGTAGACTATGAAGGAAGCCATGTATATAGGTCGTCGTCCCACCGTGTCCGACAAGGAACCCCAAAACAATGGCGACACGCCTTGAATAATCAGGTAAGACGTGATGGTCAACGAAACAGTGTCGATGCTGACATTGAGATCCTGTCCTCTTGTTAGCCACGATCTCGCCTGGAGGAATGCGCTTGCTCGGCTTGCCCTTGCGATGGCGTCTAGCGACGGGAAGTAAATGTTGGACGACAGGCCCGAGAACAGACCGGCAACGCCAATAATGCCAATGAGCAGCTTCTTTCGGCCTTTTGAGAAGACATGATACGCCTCTTCCGGTTTAGGGCCTGGGGGTGTCGGCTTTTGCTCAACGGTCGCCGGTGATCCCACTCTATAAACATCATCATCGAACGGATTTGGCGGTATTTGCTGTTGCTCTCCCTTCAACTCAGTCAAGCCGCCATCTGGTGGTATAGTTGGTGACCCATCCTCATCCTGATTCTGCCAACTTGGCTGATAGTATCCGCCCTGCGGCAAGTGACTTGCCCTTGACTGCCGGGTTGGGATCGGCACGTCATTGTGATAGCGCTCAAGGTCGTAATGCGGATCGACCGAGATGAGCTGAACGCCGGCTGCGGCTGCGACGTACAAACTGTTCCTGACGCCGCTCAAGTCGATAGTGGTTAGGCGACGGGAGGCACGAACAGCAGCGGCCACTAGAGACTTGCGACGGTCCTGCGGTTCCATGTTAACCCTTTGAATGCACCTGATTTCAGCGCCCTGCCCCAGGCAGAGTCAACGACTCAACGGAATTATTATAAGGAGGCTATCCGGTGTCTATAAGGGAGCCTGGGAGCTGTTAGCAAATTCCCAGGATCCGAGTCTGCGCCCCATGAGTGGACCGTCAAAGCACTGAGTGAGAGTCAAAAGGAACTAGTTCTAGTCACCCTTTTTGTCGCTCGATTAACGAAGGGGGTGCGAGGTTGTGTAGCAGGCCCCAGGGTGAAACTGACACTGACTACCGTGGTACCTAGTGACTCCTATGAAACAGCATGTGGTTCTAAACTGCTTCGAAACCGCCAAACCAAAGTCGGGGCCCCGTCTTAGCACCCACTGAACGAACATCAACCCCGTTGTTGCAGGATGTGTCTGTCGACTCGTCCAGCTGGTCGATGAGCGGCTGCGACGCGTCATGCCGGCACTTGGGGGCCACAGGACACAGGTAATGCATGCATGCCAGGGAAGCTAGCATGACGTCGACCGGGAGTCCGGGACCAACAGTTTCCAAATTATGCCTGTCCTGCTCTCTCTCTCTCTCTCTGGTGTAGAAAGCTTCTTCACTTTCCTGCATCATTTTGCAGTAGCCAACCCTGCCCCCCTTTCTCCCAAGCTGAGGCCTTGTAATACTCCAACGCCGCATACGCTCAACACCGGCGAGACCGGCTATCATAGGACAGAATGGCAGGTAGCCTTGCAAGTAGCAAGCGAAAACCGCCTCCACCGCAGATCGATATTCTTGTTCCCCGGGACGGAGACGATGATGACGATGACGATGACGATGACAATGACAATGGAAGGGGGGGGCGGGAGACGCCCGCGCGGACAGCCACAATATTATCTCCAACGCCATCAGCAACGACCACGGTTCGGCCAAGCACATCCTCCTTTCCAGTATTACAAGGGACAACATCAGCGGCTTCAGCGCCAGTGGCAACATCGCGAACGACGCCGGCAGGGCCTCCTGCAAGTAGTACCTTAGCAGCAACCATCACAGTGACTGCCCCGGCGCAGACAACGACAGTCACCCTGTTCGTGACCGGAGGCGCGAGTCAAGCAACCGTAACGGTAACGGCAACGGCAACGGCACCGGCAACGCCGGTGAGCGCGAGCGATCCCTGCTGTTGAGACTTGATACATCAACGCCAGCTCCAAATCTAGAAGCCGATGCTGACTGCTGACTGTCTGACATGCTGGCTGCAGATGGACACCGCCGGGACTAGCGCTGCGCCTGCTGCGATGATGATCACGGACTCTACTCAAACGAGCGGTGCGATGATCTTGGGAGGAGTTGGTGCTAATTTTATCGCTGGGGTGGGAGTGGCAGGTAGGTACCTAATTATGTCCGTCCTGCAAAAGCCTGCCAGTCGTCGGGAAAAGGACGTTTGCTGACTTACTTGCTATCAAAGCTGGACTGTCGGTTCTAGTGGTGGTTGCAATCATCATATTGCGCAGAAAGAGACAAAAGAAGGAGCAACAGGTATGTACGTAGCTCAGGTTAATTAATCGCCGAGTATTGCCGACCGAGTCTCTAACACGGGGGGGGTTTCCTTGCAGGAAAAGCAGTCAGGTTTTCCTTGATGGCGCAGGTCACGTCCAAACAAAACAACGTCTTCTCAGATAAATCGACGGCCTCCACGGTTCAGGGGTAATTAATACACACTTGCAGCATAGGTAGAAATAGACCATAGATAAGGTATGTTGCGTATGAGAACACTCTTCTCTAATTTTATCAGTTCTTCAAGCTTATCCTAGAACCTGACGCTCACGGTCAAAATCAATAAGATCTGGAAGAGACCAGCATCGTACATACCCATCCGACGGGAGTCTATCTGGACCATAAATACAAAATTGAAGTTCTGCCTGACCCGGAGGATAAGGACTGCCTCGCCCCCTGATCCCGCTGCAGCAGCTTCTCCTTGCTATTAGCACTCATCCGCTTATCCCAATCATCACTCCCGAAACTTAGCTGTACCATCACGAAACGCCCATCCAGTGGCGTGATGCTTGGCCTCCTAGCAAAACAGAAAGGACGCAGCCCCAACTGCTGCCGCCGCCAGCCCAAGACGCATCGTTTTCAAATCGAATGACATGGCACCCGCCGAGGTTCCTGTGCTGCCCGTTGGCGTGCTCGAACCCGAGGTGGTGAAGGCGGGTTTGGTCGCCTTGACGGTGACCTCGGCCACGGCAGTTGTGGCCCCTGGTAGGAAGGTCGTCGAGGCGAAGCTGCATTGCGACATGATCTTATCCATGTCTTGTAGTAATTTTTGTCAGCTAGCTAATTACCACCTGTTCGTTGTCCCTTGTTGATAAGAGAAAGAAAGAAAGAAATAGAGAGAAGTAAGTAAGTCAATCTGCGTCCTAGTCCTGGTAATTAACCTACCGTCTGTCGTCTTGCCATTCTGCGAGATGCACGCCGCACACAAGGCCGCAACGCTGCGCACGTTGAAGCTCGTATTGTTGCAGATGCACTGCGCCTCGACCACTTCGTCCGACTCGTCGTCGGCGGCGGTGTTGTCATCACCATCGTCGGCCGCCCGATGCCGGAGCCGTTCGCGGCGGCGCCCTGTCTCGGTGTCCGGGTCGACGTCGCACGTGCTGGTCAAGGTGACTATAGGCCCACATATGACCTGGCATGCGTTGGGGACGTCGCTGGCCTTGAGCTCCTCGGCGTGGGCGAGGGAGACGGTGACGGCTAGGAAGAGGGTCGTGGCTGCTGTGGTATGCATTGTGGTGGCGGAGATAGTGGTATTTTGTGATGAACCTCTGGGAGATGATGAGTTCGTAGTGAGTTGGACGATGATGCTGCTCCCAACATCGGCAAAGGCGGCGGGCTTATGGTTAAATACTATTGAGCGGACTGACGCCCGGAGTCGTCTCTGTTGCTCCTAGGGCCTTGACTTCCAAGCTGGAACGGGGATGAGGTCAAGGCCCCTTGGCGATGTCTGAGATTCGGATGGGTTCGGTTGCCGCGCTCGGTTGTTGAAGTTGTCGGCGCTTGCCTAGGTAAGGAATATATCTTGTTTCACCATCCCGAAATAGCAAGATCCGACTCACGGCAGCCCGACAATCCATTATTTTAGATCTATCTATCTCCGTCAGGACGAAGAATGTACAAAACATCTGCCACGCAAGGCGTCTCGGAATCATACACTAATACTGCTATATGGCAAGAATAACCGATGGGCGACCTCGCCCCTACCAGATTACCTTAGCCCGGGATCAGAGCCAAGGTCAACTGCCAAGGGGGCTGGCCCATACATACACTTTAACCTTAACCATACCTCACGGCTCACTGGCAGCTGAAACGCTCTAGGGTAGGTCAAAACATATACTATCTGGACTCGGATTTAAACCAGTAAAATCTAGGTACTGGCCTAGACGAAACCCCTGCTAGACCTAGAACCCGCTGAAAGATAGCTAGAGGTATTCATCAACGACTCGGCGGATAACTTGGCAGAAAATGCTCACGAGAACCACAGGCTAACGGTTCCATTGGTCGTCGTCGGCATAGGTCTCGGCCTCTTCGGTGCCACCATGGAGACAATATATTTTCTTCCGGCCGGTCACGGTAGAATCCGCTCAAGGAATGGGGTACAGGAAGTAGCGCTACAGCACACACAACTTCAGACGGCAGGAGACAGACCATCAAACTCCCAATCCCAAACAACTTCCCACTAGAGTAAAAGCTCGCAGGTAGGTACCAAACCAAAGCCTCAATACCCATCGACTCCCCTCCCCATCCCAAGCTCCAGAGATAAAAGAGCCTCAAGACTCCAGTCAATTAAATACGGTCCTCTCGACTCGGCTGACGTTGGTATACGAAGTCTACCTAAATATATAGAAAACTAGACTATATGCTCCTAGCTCTAGGTTAGGAGTGCCTCTATCCATGGTGGTATTCAACCACTACCACCACGATCTCCAGCCACACTGGCCAGATTGCAACAAATCAATAGCAAGTGAAACCAATCATTGTATATTCCTTCATACATACACCTCATGTCCATATCATCATACATACATCCATGCATCCAGCCAGCCTCACCCATCATCATGGGAAGGATTTATATCCACGGCTGCCGGAAACCTAAATAAATAGGCAAGGCGGGGAGAAAGAGTGAAAAATAAAGATAAAACAGCCGAAACAACAACAAAAAGAACGTCCTACCAGAGACGGTTGCCACACCCTCCTCTTTCGTAAACTCCACTGTAACGCCCCCCAGAATGAAAGTAAGTCAAGAAGAAAGATTGAAAGTATATATCTGTGAAAGGGAAGGAAGAGAGGGATACCACGGTCAAACACGATATACGTCATCAACAATAGTTATATCATCCCAAGTCAACACCAATTGGCGTTTCACTTTGTCCGTCTTCAACACCACCTCTCATATCCACGCGCCCTTCGCATTCACTTTCGCCGATGACTCTGTATCGCCCGTCCCGCGCCGGCGTGGGGGACTGCGTGATGGACTTCGAGAGAGACTCTCTGATCTCTTTACCGGTGATGATGTCTTGGCCAGGGATGATGTCTTTACTGGGGACGTCTTAGCCGCAGCCCCGGACGCCTTGGGTACCGCAAAGCCAACGCCAGTTGGACTAGGCAGCTTTAGCTTGCCAGGCGAGACAGGGCTGTAGACGGTCGGACTGAGCGTGGTTGGGTTTTGGGCCGTGTCCCCTTTTGTGGGCATCGCCTTGACTGGTGGTACTTGGCTGTTTATTTTGGGCACGGCAGGGACGGCCCGTGGTGTCGGTGGTGCTGGTGTCGGTGTGCTCTGGATCGGGTACTTTGCACGATCCCCTGCCCTAGTGGTCACGGTAGGAGTGCCCGGGCTAGATCCAACAATGCCAGACCGCCCGGGGCTCTGCGTATCTGTCCTGTCCAAGTTAGGACAGTCAATAGTATGAACAACACCGTCGTCCGCCTCGATTTTCGTTTTGGCCTGTGGGGGCATGGCTTCAACAGAAGACAGGCGCAGCCCGATTTGGACTGTGGCCGAAGACACTAGCGAAGAGTCTCGGCGGTGTCGTAGTTTCGCGAGGTTGGCCATGGATGGTGGCGGTTTGAGCGCGTCGGCGGGAGAGTATGTTGTGGAGGGTAGCAGGAGGGACGATTTGGGCCCCATTGTGGCCCGTGGGAACAATGAGTAGGACCTCTTGCGTGCGTGGGAGACTGGCGGGGCTCGAGCAGGCTCGGGTGCCTTGGGCATCAGTACGGACGCCACAGCTGATACAAGCCGATGAGAGCGAAACGAGTCACGGCTTTGCTCGCCGCCCCTTAGCGAGGCTGATATGCTCCTCCTATCTACCCCGTCATCTTCTCCTTTTCGGGCGGTTATTAGGCTAGCCTCGCTGTCCATCCTGCGGAGACCCCTGGGAGCCGTTGTGGAATTCAATGTCGTGTTGCTAAAGCTGTCGTCGTCATCGCCGCTGTCGTTGGACTCGTGATGTGTCATTTTGTGCCGTGCTCGCCTGTTCTCGTACTCTCCGGCCTTGTCTGTCGGGCCAATGGTTGACGTCGCGCTCGACTTAAGGAATAGGTAAAGTCCTCCGTTCATGAGACCCGAAACATTCGCCACAACGGCGGCCACCATGCCCAACGTCATTGCGTTGTTGCGCTGTCCTCTTTCGTTGGAGAAACCCTGAACGAAGAAGAATGGGATCATAAATGACTAGGGGAGTGTTAGCAATCGTCCACAATAATAACCGCAACAGATGAAGCGCAACATACGTTTGAAATACCCGCGAGCGCGAGGTAGTACACCATCCTGGAAGCAGCAACCCGAGCGGTCACCTCGACCTTGAGGCTCCGATGTAGTCGGACAAAGATTGCCACAGCAGCGCTCAGATTAATGGTCGCAATCGCAACCAAGAGGCCGAAGCAGAGGACGGCGTAGTGCTTAACAAACCAAAATAGCGAGGAAAAACAGAAATTCGGGGTTTGGTCAAAGTCGGCGACCAAGAAGTTGGCGAGCGTAAGCATGCCAATGAGCGAAAGGCAGATCGAAACGTTGAATTTTCCCCTCGGGGCAAAGGGCTTCTTTTTGAGGCCCCGGATCGCGACTTCGACACCCAGTACGAGATGTGTATAAGGGGCGATGAACACGGCTACAATGTGTTAGCTTCAGAGATCTCGGTTTACCAGCCCTTAGGTTACTACCTACCAGGCAGCATAATCTGTGCTATCCACGTGCACCCAGTACCAAAAAAGTCGTCCAGGCCGGTAGACTGAACGGAAGCAAAAATAACGCTCTGGATAAGGATCCCGAACGACAGAATCAGAGGATAGACCTCGGCTTCAGGAATAAAAGTAAAGCCATGGCGCCTATACACTGGTTAACAATATGCCGCGCACCTCGTGAGTGGCCATCTGCCAGCGAGGTGCGTACCAAAACCTGAAGTTCCTATCGTTCCTCTTCTTCCTGAAATAGGAGTCAATCAAGATGCCCAGGGCAGTGGCAAGGGCAGCTATCGCGTTGAAAACGGCCAAGATGATGGTGGAGGTCCTGATCGATTTCGCGGCCGAGAACTTGAGATCGTTAAAGAACATCTGCTGGGAGGCAAACTGAGTCCGGTTGAAAGCAGCCCTCGACCTGTTGAAGTCTCCCTGCGGCCGCCCGAACCACATGTTGTCGTCCCGCGACTCCAACCCCCCGAGGCTCCCCGTATCCCCGGCGTACGGATATGGCGACATGATGGGCGTCGAGTTGGTATGCGATAGCGGGAGGCCGGTGATGGCGCTTTCTCGCAACTATGCTGTCGTTAAGTCATCTAAACCACGTCGTCGATCTCGCAAGCACGTCGTCGTCCGATGGGTGAAGGAGAGAAAGGATAGAGGTTCCAACCTTCAGAAGACGGAGGAGTGCCGGGCAGAATAATGGTATCTCCCTCGGGAGCTCCGCCGTGCCCATGCCCTGGCTAGCGAACAGGGGTTGGCACACGCTGAGCACAACCACGGACTAGACGAAACAGCCCGAACGGCCCACCACACGATTCTCGCTTTCCGTGAAGGTTGAAAACAGGGGCCAAGGGGCGAATTAGTGCGGGGAGGACGGGAAGCATGCGACCCTTGCAGGCTCTAGGCTCTGGGCCCTGGGCTCGGCCAGAGCGGACGGGTGCCGTTGAGCGTGCATGAAGCTCAGGACGGGCATGTCGAAAACAGCCCGGTCAACGTGGAGGAAGAAAAGCTCGGGACATACCAATGGTGGTTCGACATGCATCATAGACATGCGCCATTCGTCCCGCTGTGGCGGTTCTCTCCCGTCGTCCACCTAGTCTCGGCTGTCCCGAGCTTTCTTGCCCAGCCTAAGCATTCTTCCCGGCCGTGCGGCTGGTACGTGAAGAATCAAGTTGTTGACTGACCCGTGGAATGGGCGTTGGGCATGCTGATACGAGCCCGGTGAACAACACAGGTTTCAATCAAAAGCTTCGGCTCCCTCCGCTCTGGAGACTTTCCACCAGTGGGTAGCTTGATGCCACCATCATGGAGCCCAGAGTACTAAAGCAGTACGGCCGTGTCAAGGTCAAGGAGGGGCAGAAAAGAGGGACTAGTGGTCTGACTAGAATGTCGCTGAGAGCGTGGAAAGATGGGAAACGATGGTGCAAAGCGATCAGTCTGTGCAGACTCTGTTCGCCCCTTCCAAGGCGCGGCAGGGGTGTCGTGTCCCGGCATCCAAAGGAAAGAGGCCGATCCGGCATCAGGATCAGGCGAGGAAGCTACGACGCCCAGGTCGAACGATAACCTATCGCCAGGGGGCAAAGCTCAACAAGCTCGAAGCACCCCACATTTGGCAAGGCAGGCTCGAGGCATGAGCTGCACCGTGCGGTTGAAGCATACCTGTGACAAGCCCCATGTTTCGGCTTCCTGCAGGTACCACGCCTGGCCCGAGCTTCCTCCCGGTGGAGTCACACTAACACGACAGAATGCCAAGCCTCCGAGCTCTCGGCAGGGGTGTACCCTGGTCATGTCTCAGACATCCAACTTTGCTTCCACTTCACCTCAACCTCAACAGCTGCCAAGCGAACACTTCTGCTCACATCGAGGGTGCGAAGAGGCTCTTTCGGGAATTACCCACACTAACTACGCCAAGTATCGTTGAGCTCGGCCCAGGCTGAGCTTCGCCACCCCCGCAGGCTAGGAAATCTTCGATCAAAGCGGACGGGAAGAAACGGACGACGCATTGGAAGAATTGACACATCTTTCCGCCCTAGGAATGCTCAAGAAATGCGCTTGAAGGTGGCGATAGGCTGGCACTACGCATAAGCTCTTAGCCAACCCATCACATCAGCTCCTTGGGATGAAGATGTCTTGATCTCGAAAACCCACCGACAGAGCCACACAGCAAATTCTATCCTCCTTGAGCCTCCCGCCTCCTCACAAGCTCGATACCACTTACACCCACCAGAGTCCTTCAAAGAAGAAAAGCAAGATCCATACCATGCTCAACAACCCCTGCCGCGCCCTCCCTCTGGAAACCAATCGTCCCGTCGCACGGATACCTCACCGGTGTCGTCTCGACAACGGGTAGCCACTCGGATGGCTTGTTTCCTTCCCTCATCATCGTCCCGGGTGACAGGGTCGTGTGTCAAAAGTTTCCGGAAGCCCCCTTCTCCATGGCGAGGACGGCAGGGGCCAGACCCATGTCAATGGCTAAGCTTACTCAGAGGAATACAATCACCTATTCATTGACTCACGTCAGTCAGTGACGTTGGAAGCAGAATAGCGTCGCTTTGATGAGGCACATTCTAGACTGACTCTATTCCCTAATCCCGTAGAAAACGTTCTCAAAAGCAGTCAACCCAACTATTGACAAGCCACTTCCACGTCATCGCGAACGGGAGCCGACCAGAGAGGCAAGGTTTCAACACCTAAGGCTCCCACGTGGCGCGCCCTCCTTGCATAACTCCCAGCCCTCACAACCAATAACCACACCTAGCCACACCCAGAAGACAGGGACGCAGAGTCCCTTGCATTGCTAGGGAATATCGACAGGGCTCATTTCCCCCCTTCCCCCCCTTCAACAATTCACGAGCCACTAACCTAACCACCCTTATCCAACCACCCTCTCGTCGGCCAGAAAGGGTCCTGCTCTCAAGCGAGACCAGGCACGCCCGCCAAGGCAAGCAACAAAACCTGGAAGCCGATCTTTCCGAAATTGAGGGGATTGACATCACACTTTATCACACAGCAGAGAGGCGAAGGTTGACTAACTAACGGAACCTTGGTCGGATGGATAAATTTCCGCGAAGGGCCCAGACCGGTCGGTCTACCTCTGGGGCGACCAACTTAGGTAGTTGACTGGAGTTGTCAAGCCACGTCGTCCCTTAGAGAGATGTAGTTCAGTTTTCTTGCGTTACCGTGATACTAGTACTCTTTTCGTTTTTCCGTGGGTCTGTGCTGTGAACCACGCATGTATGTATGCCTACATAGCAGCTGCATGGTACCTAGATGCTGCAAGACGGATATGTATGCGTGGGTAAAGGGAACGGCCCGTTGGCACTTCCCGTATGGCTTATCACCTCCAATCTATCAACTGGCTCAAAAGAAGAACATCCTCCCCTAAAAGGGGGCCAAAATATTTAATGCTTAGAGACGAGGGTGTCAGTAATTCCCGAATCGTATACCAACCTGTTAGGTCCCTTTAACTTGCTTCACTCCTGCGGTAAGATATGTGTAAGATATGGGAGTTAGGTCTGCGTGTCAAGTTGAACGATGGCCAATCACAGGTATGGAGAGACAGACAAGTCACAAGAACAGTCACAGGGAGGAACGGCATAATCGTGACAACAAGGGGTTGATTTAATCTAGCTAAGAAAGCCAGCAAAGGGGGTATTTGTAAAAGATTGCGATCCTCCTGATAACACCGAAGAATCAAGGAAAAACGGCAAAGACCCTAATGTTGTTTCTTCAGAGGAAAAAAGCCTTGTCTCCCAAACCCCTCTTCATCCCGTAAAGCCCTCATAGCCGAATCATGATCGAGGTATGTTGGTGAGGGGAAAAAAGCGGTCAGGTTTGTTGGTTGGTTTAGGTGTTGATTGGCTTAGTGGGTGGCAGCCTGCTTGTTGGCCTCGGCCGAAGCGTCGTGCTTGTGCTCCTTGGCCTTGTCGGAGAGGGCATCACCGGCAGCCTCGACACTGTTGTGTTGTTAGCATTTGGTTCTGTTCTGGGTCGTACTTTCGTGTGAAGTGGGAGAGATTAAGCTTACCGAGTGCCGATGCTGGCGTTGTTGTCCTTGGCAATGTCCTTGTTGGCCTCCTTGGAGACACCGCTGGTGGCGCTCTGGACCTTGTCCGAGACGTAGTTGCCGGCCTGCTTGATGGTATCCATGGTGATTGATGTGGGTGGTGATTGAAAGTTGTTTTGAGTTGTGTGTGTCTTTGGAATTGTGTGTGTTTGTGGATGATGATGAGAAAAGGAGAAGGCCTGGGAAGTGGGAGGAGCGGGGTCTTTTATAGACAATCGACGGTGGTCTGGCTCATCTGGCTTGCGTGTACATACAAGGTTCGTATAGCAAGGAGTCAACACGGTGGAAGCAACAATGGGCAAACAGAGGGGACCCCACGCAAGGTGTGACGTCAATCGATCAGTCACAAGGTCCGCTTTGGCAACGGCAAGGACGGCCAAGAGCTGTCTTTGCGGACAAAGGCCCAGACCAGACGGCGGAAAGGCCGAGGTCGTCCATAGGCGGGTTGGCGGGCACGGCGGGGTCTTTCGGTTGTTGTGTTGAAGCTGCATCCGCTGCGGGCGTCACGCCATGTGTGTTGATGGAGCTCTGGTAACTGGTAACTTCCCTGCCTGCTTCTCTTGGCTCTCACATAATGTACACTAGGAAATTTCCCTGTTTCCAATAGTGATCGAATCCGAAAGATACATACTACGCATAGCTGTTGCTTTGCCACAACTTGGAGCATCGGCATGAAGTTATTGCTCTTTCTTGTTCATGAACGTTCGAAAAAGTGGGTCTACAATGCTCATGAGTCGGGGAAAAATCTCCGGCATGTGGGGTGGCGGCCCCAGAAAATGATGGCATGTGGGGCCCAGCCAGGCAACTGGTCTTTCCGATTGGCTAAACCAAAATCAAGGCTGTGGAATGACGCAATTGACTTTTTGTTCCTCGATCTCGATTCCGTGAGGCGCAGCTCGGCCGTTAGCTTGCCGATGTATCTCCGCCGGTTTCGATTGGATGCGATGGTAAACCTGGAAACCACCAGTTGTTCACGGGCAAGGGGTACGTAACCGTCCGGCACTTGGATGATATTGCCGTTTTTGGAAGCAGCATCGCGCGGGCTAGTGAGGCTGCGGCAGGAAGGAAGGGTCCCGAGCACAGGCATGATACGACGCGAGGACGCCATCGACGCAACGGGCCGGGGCGCTTTCGATGATGGCAGGAGATGGAGAGATGCTCAGATCGTAAAGTCCGGCTTTCCGTTGGTTGCCGCCGAGGCATGATGTACACCACGGAGGCAATGGAACATCCTCGGCCAAAGCTCAACGCGCGTCATATTGGTGATCGACTTGCTTCTGATGCTCACCGAAGATCTAGCAGGTTGTGAAGAGATCACAAATGCCACAGTTACGGCCCAGGCTGCCGGCCCAAGCCCTTGGTACCCAAATGACCGGTCCCGTGTGATCGGTGTCTGCCTCGACGTGGTACAGGGCCAACACTGGAGATTGGCTATCATACCATTTCTATCAGGTTGACAAACTGATTATTCTACAATAGATAAACAGGCGACGCGTCTTTGTGGAAGGGAAGCTACGATATATCCATATATCGGTCATTATCATCATCGTACGGCAACCACCACGTGCTTCCCGATTGTTTCATCCCATGCCGCTGAAGTGCCACCGAGTCGTAATCCTCGTGGCCCTCAAGGCCCTGTACCTGGATGGGACTGACCTTAACCACGGTCGTGGATCCGAGGGTGTCACCCAGAAAGGTTTAACAGTTCTTAGAAAGTGTCAGCCTGGCTTCCGTGATCCTCAGCTTGGGGGCACGAGACCCGCGGTGGAACGTGATCGGAGATTAACATTGGCGTGTTCATTGGAGGTTTGTCAACCGTTAGTCCCTTTTGGCTGGTTGAAGGTGAATTTGGTAGGACAGCGAGAGGAAGAGGAATGATATGAAACAGGTCGTAAGGTTACCTCACAAACCACTTTAAGCCGCACAGGGTGCCAAGTTGGAAAACTTGACATGTGCTTTCGTTCCGTGGATGATGGTCTCCTGACTTGCAACCCTAACCCTGATAGCACTCATGCTCGCCGATGACATGCATTTCGGGTCTCTCCTGCCTTAAACAACAAATATATGGTAAAGGTTATTGTGCTGTATCATTTTGTGTTATGAGTTTCCGGTACTGAACCAACAAATTCCGGCCCACTAGCCCACAAATTTGAGTGAACGGCGGAGACTAGCGTAACTACCTAGGTACCTAAGGTAGTGTACATTTCCGACTATCTCCCAGTTTCGAGGCTGATGATGCTGGCGTGTGCAGTGCGTTGACCTCCGTAGAACATTATTATCGAGAGTGCTGACCCTTTTTATGGGTGCGTTAGAATCGTGCCACCCTAAGTCCCGAGTCACTTAACCGTTTCTAAATTTACGAAGGCGTCGGGTCCGGGCGCTTTACCGGACAGACCCTGCACACTAACAATTCACCGGCAAGAACTCTTATGCATCAAGGAGGGCAAAACATGGACACATTCGCCACTGAAGGCCTCCGTAACATACTCGCCGCCTTCTCCGAGCAATGGACGCTCTCCGCAACAGCCGCCAGCGGTCCTGGCAAGGCACTGTTGCTCAACGCGACCGCGTTGTTGGGCCTCCTATCTTCTATTACGCCTAGCACAAAATACCCCCATAATCCACCAGAAGCTCAAAGGAATGCAAACATCACCCTCCATCAACCCAACACCCCCCTCGCACCCTCCCCACTCCCACCCCCCGGCCCATCCTCCCAAAGTGAGGAAATCATCCGCCAGTTCATCGAGTTAGACCGGTCAACAAAGTGGCGTCTAGCGGACAAGATCCCATTCTCCGGTGACTGCCACGAACCCGAGGGCATCGTCCGCCTGAGCAACGAGGGGCCGGCACAAGACGACCGGTATTTCGTATCAGCCGGGGAATGGACCGTCCCCCGGTCCCCCGACAAAAACGGCGAAGGCTTCGCACACCTCCTCGTCTTCGACGGCACCGGCCGCCAACTCGCCGACGCCGTCCTCACCGCCCCCGGCGCAGCCGAGTACCACGGCGGCGGGCTCGACTACGACGGGACACACCTCTGGGTGACGCTGGCTGAGTACCGGCCGGTCAACGCAACTGCCACGCTGGTACGCTTGCGGCCTGATAAACTGTGCCCGGAGCCGGTGCTGCGTATTGCTGATCATATGGGTGCTGTGGTGCATGATATTGCCACGGGGGATGTGCTGACGCTGAATTGGGGGGCGCGGAGTGCGTCGTTGTGGAATTTGCGCTATAGGCCGGTGCCGTTGCCTGGGTTTACACCGCCGCGGGCGGTGGTGAAGAATCCGAGTCATTATACGGATTATCAGGATTGTAAGTTTCTGGGTCGCCCGCAGCGGTATGGGTTTCGGTCTGTCATGCTGTGTGCGGGTATTACGGGGGGCGTGTATGGTGCAAATACGAGTATTGGTGGTGTGGCACTGGTGGATATGCAGACGATGGTGCCGCTGTATGAGTTGCCGTTGAGTATGGTATCGAATGGGGGGAACTTGGTGACTAAGAACCCGATGGATGCGGCTATTGTGGATGGCAAGCTGCGGTTCTTTTTCCTGCCAGATGAACACAACTCGACGTTGTATGTCTATGAGCCGGAAGGGCCCGGCTGAACGCTGAAGTAGAGTGTCACTCCTCCCGCCCACACACAGCCCCGGTTGAATCTTGGCTCGAGGAGAAATCAGTGCCTATTATCTTGTGTTAAGCACCTTATTTTTCGACCTGAGCAGGCTCCGGGCCGGAGGTTCCGACCTCAACTCGGTATCCGGGATTGGATTTCTAGTGTTGTGTTGAAAGGGGGCTTGGTATAGGAGCTCAGCTACTACACGGGCGTATAGAAGAAGGCTCTCTTTCGGATGCTAGAACAATCTACTTGACGCCAAATGGGTCTGGTGATTTCCGGCAGTGCCCGTTTTAGTCTCTGCGACGTAATGGTGGCTCGGGATCGGCTGGCTGGTAGCATCTTCTCATCACAATATTAGACCATCTTGACCCCATAAGGTAACCCAATGGGTGGGTAGCTCCTCAATGGGTATGGGTGGGTAATACCCAACCCATATGGGCTATGGGTAGGAGATATGGGTAGGAACCCATTTTATGGATTCGGGTTGGGTTGGACCCATCCATGCCCAGATGGTGTTGATTTGGCTAAGTTAGATGATTACCCAGATGGTTACTCGTTGTAAAACTCGAGGTTTTCTGCTTCGCCCCCTAATCCCCATCTCTGTGGCGCGAAGGGAGGCCGCATGAGGTGTCTTGACGTCCTTACGTTTGGCGAACGTAGTCACTTGAGATTAATTGATGTTTTTCTGGTGTTTTCCTCTCTTGATTGCCCAGCTTGATAGTATCTTCTTGCTGTGGTGATGAGGTTCGATAGAGTAAGCCTCAAGAGTCACGGCCGAAGCCCCGGTTTTGGCCATCCAAGCGGAGTAGGAGTCCAGCGATTCCACGATGTAAATTTCCTGCAGCTAATTCTTTGCACTTTTCTTTCCTTTATTTCAATTTTAGCATATACGAAGAACCTTCATGTGGTGATGTGGTAACTCGGCGAGCTCAGGTCCTCACCAACGATATTTGAGGGTTAGGGTTGGTCACGTGCACTTCAATGAGCGCGCCCGACGTGCACGGACCATCCCCCACTTTTCAACGAGGCTTGGCCTCGCCGCGGGGTAAAGGAACGAGGGGACAAAACGAAGTGGGAAAACTGTCTTTGTCTCGACTCACGAAAACAATATCTTTCTTGGGGCGTTCTCGAACCGGATGAAGTATCTAAACATAGATCCCATCTGAAAGACTGAAGTTATAGAAGGGAAGAGGGGACCTCAATTAAAAGAGAGCCGGGTACCCCAGGATCCCAGCCCCTCGTTCTCAGGGTCTTGTTCTCAGGGTTTGCTCGAGTTTGAAAAGACCACTGCGTCATCAGCTCATCGCGAATCTTCCACAAACGCCCAGTACAAGTGAGGCATGTCCAAGAGGCCTCCCTATCTGCCAAGGCCCCCCATCGTCCCCAGAGCCTCGTCTTTCAACTCAACACCGCCCTAGTGAGAGGTTCATCGAATGAACCCAATCTCCCGATCCTCGCTTTTCTTACGTACCTGAGCAGCCCAAAGCTCGACCCCGCTGGCAACCCGAACCCCGCGGAACCCCCACGAAAGCTCCAGGTGCTTCGCTTCTTGTCTCTGCCGAGCGGTCCTGGCGATTCGCCAGTAACGCCGTGCATCGCAGCGTTAAGCTGGAACGAGCGACACGCAGGCGCTCGATCGTCTCTCCACACCTCGCAGCTTCCAATTCGACGTCGCATTTGCCCACCTGCATTCAGGTCGCAGGACAACTCACTCCGCACACACACGACCTCCAACGTCGAGCCTCGACCTCTTCTCTTCTTTACTCTTTTGCTTCCTTCCCGGTCAGACACCCATCGAATCATCCATCCGCCATCAACAACACAACACCACGCCGTGCATCAGCTTTGACAGCCGATAATACAACACCCAATCTACTTTTCTCTGGTACCGCCGACAGCAATCGCCCAGCATGGTCAAAGAGACCAAACTCTACGACCAGCTGAACATCAGCCCAAGTGCTAGCCAGGACGAAGTCAAAAAAGCATACAGGTACGTTGGTCCCATCAGCTATCATCATGCTAGATGTGGGCTGCGGGGTGTTTCAGCCTCGTCCCCCCTTTACAAACATCCATCGCGACTTCATCACGGCCCCTCACTACCTCTTAACCCCGACCCCACTGCTGACCCCCCGCAGGAAAGCCGCCCTAAAATGGCACCCCGACAAGAACAAGGACAACCCGGACGCCGCCGAGAAGTTTAAAGAGTGCTCGCAAGCTTACGAAATCCTGTCCGACCCAGCACAACGCAAGTCCTATGACCAGTACGGTCTCGAGTACATCCTACGTGGTGGTGTACCGCAACCAGAAAGTAGCTCTGCCGGCGGGGCGCACCCGTTCGCCAGCACTGGCGGCGGCGGCATCCCAGAGGGTTTCCAAAGCTTTTTCTCCAACGCCGGGGGCGCCCCCGGCGGCCAGGGCTCCCGCTTCTCGTATAACTTCCACTTCACCGACCCCAACGACTTGTACAACAACACTTTCCACGACAGTGGTTTGGGCAGCGATTTCTTCGACGATATGCTCAACGGCGCGCGGTCTTCAACCTCGTCGTCCGGCGCCCGACGCATGCGGAACTCGTTTGGCGAGCACGGAATGCCCCGCCGCGCTCCGACCCCCGAAGTCACCACCGTCGAGCGCCCTTTACCGTTGTCGCTTGAGGATCTCTTCATGGGTGTCACTAAGAAGATGAAGATCAAGCGCAAGATGTTCGATGACACCGGTCGGCGCACTACTACCGACACTGTGCTGGAGGTGCCTATCAAGCCAGGTCTCAAGAAGGGCAGTAAGATCCGCTTCAAGGGAGTAGGAGACCAGGAGGAAGGTGGCCAGCAAGATCTTGTTTTTGTCGTAGAAGAGGTAAGCCCATTAACACACCAATATCCTCCTCCTCTGCCTTGCTTCATTTTACTCACATATTTCCGAAATACAGAAGCCACATGCTCTCTTCTCGCGCGAAGGCGACGACCTGATCCACACCGTTGAGCTCGACTTGAAAGAAGCCCTCACAGGCTGGAAACGCACAGTCGCCACTATTGACGGACATCAACTCAATCTCGACAAAGCCGGCCCAACGCAACCCGGTTCCTTCGAGGAGTTCCCAAGTCTGGGCATGCCCATGTCGAAAAAGCCCGGCTCACGCGGAAAGTTTATCATCAAGTACAACGTTCGCTTTCCCATGATGCTGAGCCCGACTCAAAAGGAACAGCTGAAGGAGATTTTGTGATGGATTATCTATTTTTCAATCACACACACACACACATATCATACCACGTTTACCATACCATGAACGGGCGTTTTGGGCGGTCTCTTTCTTTTGTTTACGTTTCCTTTGTCGTTAGCATGCGATTGTCCTTTATGTCGCGAACAGGCTGGCAGGATGGGAAGGTCAGGTTGACTCGGGTGGGAGCGGCGGATGGAACGGGTTAGGGGAGGTTGGGGTTGGGGGCTCAGGGGTTGTTGGTGAGGGAACATTGGGGGGGGCGGATATCTTTTGCAAGAAACAGACGAAATACTTTTGACAGAAGGCGCCTGGTTTGGATGGATTTGGAGGAGCCCGAGCAGGCGCAGGCGCAGTTTTATCGCTATCTACCTATCTATCGATATGATTCCCTATTTCTCCAAGATTGAACCGTCGTTGGGTATTTGATCCGTTGTGGAAGTCACGTTGAGATTGGGTGATGACTGAAATCCAGAGACGTCCCCAGGAATTATTACTTTAGTTGTAGATACGTCAAATTTTACGGCTTAAATATCGTTGACAAAGTGGCTTCTTAGCGGAAATAACTGCACTTCTGTCATGTCAAGAGAGAGGGACACAAGCCGCTGGTGTTTCCCAATGTCAAATGAGTAGGTATAGATGATCATCCTTTCGATGGTACACAAGCCAGTCGAGTAAAACTCAATAATTATCCATTCCTATGTCATTCACACCGTGCTATACTATACATATCAATGAGTCCTGTTCCATACCTAGCGCTCTTCCCGTTCCCCTCCCCCTGTTGTGCATTCAGCACGTCCCTAACTTCTTGACAAAAGAGCCAGGAAGAGCGACGTTCACGGGGAGTCGTCACATGACGTCTTCATACATCCATCATTTCGGACAGGTCAACTTGATAAACTGATGCAAATGCTTTCATTGATTTGTTCTTTGCCTTGTTTCTCTCCATTACACACTACAGATATCCTGTATCCCATGCATCCCATCCCCTCCTATCCGCCTCCGTATCCTTCGCTTCCCTAGACCATTTCAAGGATTGCTCCCTTAGTCCCCCGCGCCCCAAAAAAAACAAACAATGTATTTATTTCTTCTTCCGCTCAAGGATCCAGTCCTTGGAGTTTTATATAAATCCATACTCGCTCAGGAGTGCCAGACTTCATCCCATCCAACTGGGGAATTGAGAAACAAGTGGAAATGAGATGTATATAGATGAGTGACATGTACCTCGGTGGTGAGGATAAGAGGGAAAGAGGTGATTAGTGACAAGGGGTAGAGAAGGGAAAGAAGGTAAGTGAAACGGGATACCCGTGAGCCGCAACACAGTCTGACAATGGCGAGAGTGAAGAGCGTCGACGGCGTAGCCGTCCGTACTCCTCTATCCATCGATCCATACGTCCGCAGACATACCTCCAGCTGCCATGCATGTAAGGAACCGGGCTAGTGCGACGTGACGCAACGCCACATACACCCCCCTCTGTGACCTGACGGTTCCCAAAGTTCCTTCTCTGCCCGCCTTATCTTTCCGCCGCTTTCCACTCGAGTGTACACAAGAAGGCTACCGCGCATCCTGTGTCGGCCTTTTTATTCCTGTCCTTTTTTTGTCCTCCTCCGGATGCCAGCCCCGTTGAGATACACAAAAGGATAGGACAAAAAAGTCAGACACGGGACCGAAACCCGTTGTTTGTCATTGTACAATACATCCCATGTATGTATGTACCAGATACAACACAACGCCACCTTATCCAACTTTCCTTTCTCGCTGTCTCTTTCTGTTCCTCGTGCCCCACAAAAAGACAAGAATGCAATGTGTAAATAATAAACGGCGATAACAAAATGTTGGTTAAAAAGAAGAAGCGAAGTAAGCGTGTTTCCGAGATCCCAGCTCGTTTTTTGTATTTGGAAACTCGCCCAAACCAAGTTGAGGTTCCGTCGAGGAGGGTTCACAACCTGGACGACCGGTCCCACGGGATCCAAGCATCAGCGAGGAGCTACCCAAACGTGCGTAAATTCGTGGTGTCGTCAAGAGTTCCAGGGGTTGTTTTCCCTCTTCTATCCGATATGCAGCGTCCACCAGGATGCCGCCCATGCGCAACTCCGCTATATTTTGGGTATACGAAGTCGCTTGAAAACGATCAAAATAGAAAAGAGCAGAAACAAATCCAAGAGGAGACGATAGCCATAAGGGGTATCATTGATGAAGGCAAAAAGAAAAAGAGATCGCTGTGTCAATGGAACGACCAGGACTACCAATTGATCCGAGTAACTTTCGTTTTCAGATCTGGGGTGCCCGTTTTGATGTTCCGCGATCCCAGCTGAATGACGGCGCTGCGCGTTCGAAGGTCGAACTCAACCGCCCTGACCATAACACGCTTCCCTTCGGGGATGGGTATCAGTTTTTGCGGCTGGCCGGAGTGGGAGGAAAAGGACGTGCGCGTGGAGCTAGCGGCGGGCGAAGCGCCATTCTCCCAGTTCCCTTGTTCCAAGTCTGAATGGGCTATGGACTGAGGGGTATCGGCAACGGTTGGTGGCCGAGAATGTGTCTGGACGGGACTAGCGTCTGGTGTTGGAATGGTGTTGCCATAGCCACCCTCAAACAGGTTGACGTCTTCCTCCTCGATCTCGGCAATCCAAGTGCCGATCCGTGCAGTGAGCTCACTATCCCACATACCCTCTCGACGGGCGCTGCTCCGCAGCAGCTGGATGGCCTGCCGGCGGATGTGCGGCTCGCGGCACTTGGTGGCGACCACGTATAGTGGCGGGACAATGCCCAGGTCGGCGCTGAAGCTGGGCTTGATGTGGTGCGCGGCGTACTCGTGGCCGCCAAAGATGTCGGTCCGGCAGTGGTTGCGATGGCGACACAGAGCCGGGTCCGGGCAGCGCTTAGCTGCGGCCCTCCGCTCTTCATCACCGACCACCTCGAGGGCAAGGTCAACTATCCCTTTGAAGAGGTGAGCAAACCCATCGAAATGCATCTCGCTGTCGCTGAAGGTCATGAGGAAAAGGATCTTGCCCATGGTCTGGAACATCTTGAGGACGGCAATGGCGGCCTTCTCCTGGCTACTGACGCCTGGTGCTGTCCTCGACGCCAGAATGTGCTCAAACGCGTCGGACCATGCCTCGATATCTTTCTTAAAAGAGACGCCGTAGTGTTTCAGCGATGTGGGCAGTACGCCCATGATATTAGACTTGGCGTAATTGAACATGATTTCGGTGAAACGGAAGATGCGCTCGCAGAGCTTGTCCCAGGCCAAACGAGCCTCCATGACCGACGTGAAACGTTCGGGAATGGGGTCTTGGCTGATTCCTATCGGGGACCCAGCTTCGGATGTGGGCGATGAGGGATCCAGAGGGGGCTGGTTCGTGGTCAACTGCACAACCCAGGGCTGGGGGAAGTGGAAAGCCATATCGTAGGACTTGGCCTGTATTGCTAGGCGGGTGAACATTTGCGTGAGCTCTTCCTCCACCGGCTCGTCCGACGAAGAAAGAAAGGCCTGCCTCTTTTCAGCACGCAGCTTCTCCAACAGCGCTAGCCCGGTCTGGATCTGAAGGATGGCTTGTTTGTGGTCGCCTACAAAGGAGTCGAAGCACGCGAGCAAGACACTTGACATGAGCCGAGTCCGATTCGAAGTAGATGCGGTCGCGCCAGCGTTCGTCAGCGCATTGCAGGCGTGGGAGTACTGCTTGACGGCCATCTCCCAATGACGCATAGCCGAGTCCCCTGGATCACTGTCTGGATGTGGTGAATTTGTGGGTGACTCGTTTGACTTTTCCAACGTCTTGTATAATGCGCCGAGCGCAACTACGGCATGGCGAATAGCGTCCGCGGTATGGCACTCTTGCAAAACACTGCGGGTCCAGAAAGCCGAGTCGAAAAAGCCCGAGAGCTCGTTCGCCGTGTGTTCACGAAACAGGTGGAAGTACTGCCCCTCCTGGTGGCTGAAGGGGAGATCTATCGATGGATGATACACTAAACTCGTGGCGGCGAGGGGCGTAGTGGGTGTAATGAGAGCCCCGGGTGGAGAAGCTCGTCGTTGCATTTTTGCGAGGCGTCTGGGGGGTAGCTGAACGGGTTCGCGGTTGGGTGGCGGTGCGCTCGGGGCCATGGCCACCAGAGGCTTCGGCGCGATCTTAACTTCTTCGCTCGAGCGCGCGCTCCGGGGCGGCGGCGGGTATCCGGTACATTCTTTCTTAGATCGAACGCAATTGGCACATGGCTGCCAGCCAAACCCCCATCGGTCAGTCACTCTTCCAGAACTACCAGAGAGAGAAACAGAGACATGGACCTACTGCTGGCCTTCTTTCATCGCATTTGATCCGCCGCTGTTTACATTGCTGGCATCCCGTTCTAACCTTCACGTGCGACTGACGTACCCCGGGCATAGTGGCGGCCAATAACTATGCGATGGAGTCGCTATCGGCTGGGTTTCACACTGGGTATTTGGCAGAGAGGCGGTCATGAGCTGGAAGGGAGGCTGGTGGTCGGGGACAAGCAGCAGAACAAAAGCTTGTTCTTTGCGGTGCGCGGAGCAGGGGCTCCCCTGGGAGTGTCGCTCGCTTGTTTGCTTGATCGTTTTTTGTTCGTTTGTTCGACGCAGCCTCGGACGGTGGACAGTGCACGGTTCGGCCCGTCGAGCTTGCGCTGGATGTTTCGAGTTTGAATATGGGATGGGAAGCACGCCGTTGGGGGGAGGAGCACCTGGGTCTGGGAGGAAGCCTCGTTTTAGGAAATGTTGCTCCCCCGGCTCGGTGGTTGATCGTTTGGGCGGAGGTGAGAAACTCGAATGGCGGAAGCAAGGGTAGGTAAGTCGGAACTTGAAGGGCGAAGCTCGGCGTTCTAAATGTTCACTTCGATCGCTGGCCCACTAGTGTACACACTCCGCGGTCCCCTGATATGGCGGGTGTGGGGCCGTCTGCAGGCGGCCCATCCAGCCCACTCTCCTTGCTGGAGGGTTAATGCTTCGAGTTAGCGCAGGGGGTTATTCGCAAGGCCGTGCGGATAGCTGACGTGCCGCATCGGGGACAACGGGATGAGGGCGCGGCTTTTCAGTGTGAGGATTGCGGATGGGGAGATGAAACTTTGGCTGAGCCAAAACGATTTCTGCGATACTCGCGTTTCTGGCAGACCTGTGTCCTTCGACAAGTACCTATTCGTACTTTGATGATAGTTGTACTCTGTAAGGTGGCGGGGGCTTGGAAAAGCGCAAGACCCAAAGACAAAAGCAACAATATCGGAACGTCATTTCACAACCTCTCGTCCAGGGGGTGGTTCCGGACCGTATGGATTGCAACCGATGTTTGCTGTGGTTCCCCAGACTTGCTACGCAATTCTTGTCTCCGAGAATTGCGTACCGGGAGCCAGTCAATGGTCTCACTCTTCTTTCCTCCCATTTTCCCTTTCCCTGGCATTTCTCATGTTCCAATTTTTTTGCCCTGTGGCTTGCTGACGCTGCAATCTCTCGGTTGGGAAGGTGCAGCTTTGCAGTTGCAGCCACATTGACCCACCGCTCCATCGCTCCCTCCCCAAGCCGCTGAGGCCGCACGCCAGGAACGACCCGCGTGGAGCTAGTTAGCACCGCCCTGCTGCGTGCACCTCACTGCTTCAACCTTTTCCAAGTTTCTTCCGGTTTGAACGGTACAGACAGTTCGAAGGAACACTTGGGATCCCACATCGATGCATCGCAGTCTCGTCATTGCCCCGGCGAGGATGGAGAAATGGCCTGGAACCTCGTATGCACAGTGTCGCTTGTGGCACGCATTCATCCACCCCACACCATCCACAGTACACTATCGGCAGCGCCATCTCCGACCCGAACGTCGACCATGACGCAGAATGTTTGGAGAAGCCACTGTCCCGTGCTACCCACCTTCCTGCGAACTTTCCGTCAAGTCCTCTCCACCTCATCAACTTGCGGCCAGGTAATTTGCTCGACCCGTCACCCCGGGCGGGAGGTTCCCACCCATCTTTCCAAGTCGTACGACCCTGTCGAGCCTGTGCAACTGGCCGCCCGTTGATCCTGGCCTGTCAACGCCCAGCGCCGGCCTCATGTGCCGCTCCCTTGCGTGTCGGATCTGGACCCTCGCCGAAGGTCCTGCTCGGCATAGGCGGATTGGGCAATGGGGCCGTCTCATCATTTGAGAGGCCTCTCGCTCCTGAACATGATACTCACCAGCCGGGCCGTCGTCCGCCAACTCTATTATCAAACATGCAGCGGCGGGACCTGAGTGAGAGTCACAGCGCGGGGTCCAGGAAGCTATGGCCCCTTACGGACACAGTCCACCCACCCCTATCAGCCCTACGGGGCATCGACATTCTTTGGGTGTGGTCATCTGCGCTATGCGCGGTTGCTAGTGTACTCGCGCAATTGGCGGTTCACACTGGGGCCCCTTTCGGCGAGTCCCAAGCAGGCGATCTCTGCAGGCATGTCGCATTCCCCAGAGGCGGAAATCACACAGTCGTGTCGTTTGGATGTGGGTGCGGGAAGGATTGATGCTCGCAGTTGCGTTGTTCAGCCCTAAATGGCGCCAAGATTGATTGGCACACGCCCCAGCCGGCCGGGTCGGCCATGCCGTCTCACCTCTCGACCGGGAAATCACTCACAAAGGTGTGGTCGACAACGGGACACGCAAGTCGTCGTCGGGTTTTGTGTGTCTCCCCAGCCGGCCGGGAGCCGGAGGGCGATTGCGCCGTCGGGGTAACTAACTGAAACTTGATTCCTAAAACGATTTGCTCGCTTTCCTCGATCGAGAAAACGGGCGGCGCGGATCATGCCGCTGGGGCGCCGTGGGACCGGCAGGCAAGGACCAACAAGCAAACAAGCCACGGTTTGCGGACGTGGATCGTGATCCGGACAAGACCCGCAACTCACGTCCATGGACGGACGGTCGTTGCGGCTGCCCGTCACGACCACGGCGGCCTCTGTTTCTAGAACCCTCAAATGGGCTGCGCCACGATTCGATATGGGGAATCGGCATTGTTCCATGGGAATAACTACTACATGTGCCGGAGAGAGGGAGAAGCGGTGAGAGCAGAGCTCTGGAAAACAGGCTCGAAAAGAGTGCGCCACTGCCGCTAACCAGGACAGGCTAGAAATATGTGGGGGCTTGTACATAGTACGGCGGTGTTTCGTAGCGGCTGTCCAAAAACACTCGATGATGCTCAGTTTGACCCTCAATTCTAGAATATTTCTAGACAGTTACCATTAAAAACCACCGTATCCTAGCGCAAAGAATGTTTCTCACACGCACAACTTCGAACCCCAACACGTGCAGTCAACTCAATTGATGCCAATTGAGACTTACAACATTTGAAAATTCCCCGCGTCGAATAAGTTATGCAGCAATAACAGATCAAATCGACAAATACCCCGAGTTATCCCACTAAGAGTATTCTGTCCTTTTTTTTTCTGAGCACATGATCTCCAACCAACGACGACATTCAGAATGTGGGGTTAAACTTTGCTGCAGCGTGGCTGTGCCGTCGTAGTTCCAACTTTCGTCACGTCCATCCAAGCAACTATCTCGACTTCTCTAACGAGAGTCTCGGCACCACTCGGGGTCCCCGAGCCGAGAAAGAGTCGATTGCAGGCATTGCCCACATTCCCCATTTGTTCCGGCACACATTCAACGAGAATTGGTAACGAGAATTACATCTCATAACTTTGCTCGACTACCTCGATTCAGAAACACCGCGGGGAACGGATACCGGCATTGGGAAGCTCACGTTTACACAGCGCCGAGTTGCTCACACGATATGCATGCACCTCAAACGCAGGAAGCTGTGACATGATGCCACTTTAACCGTCCTCCAAAAGTCTCTGGCATATAGCAGCCACAGATCCCCACCTTCCAACCCACAAGAAAGACCGGGGGAGGCTTGGTTTCTTCCTCACCGGTAGCCAAGCAGATTAGAGCACTAGCACAAGCGGTCGGCAGTGAGATCTTAGCGCGGGGGTTTTTTGTTATGGGCGGGCCGAATTTGTGTGACGCCAGATGGAGACCGCGGTAGGTACTTTACAAGGCTGACTGCGGATTTTACCCAGAATGGGCGGGAGATACCTCGGAATGTGGGAGGGTGGACACCCACCTCACTTGCGAGATCTGTGAAGTTCTTGTTTCCGGACGGGGCACTGTGAGTTGGACTGTGGAGGTCTTTTTGTGCAAGACGACGTCCCGGGCACTGATTCCGGGTCTTCCGTTCGCGGCGTTGACTGATCTCGAGAGTCTCCCGTCTAGTTACCTAATTTGCCAAGTTATGCAACTCCACTCCAAAATAACATTCGTCTGACGAGAAGCTGCCCAAGAGAACGGAAGGAAATAATGAACCCCCCAAAACAGACACCGAGAATCAAGCAAAGACAACAAACACCCCTTTCTCATAGTGTAGTACACGTGGACGAAGCTTTCCCTAGAGAGTTCTCTTGTGATTGACAGCCCTCAAACAAATTAGCATCCTCTTTTCTCTTTCGGGGTCACTTCAAGAACGCCATTGGCCGGTCTCTCGGTCCCCGTTCATTTCGGATGTCGGCGGGCTGGCCCCCGGGCCGGGCCTGGCGCTGCAAGTCATCCACCTGCCCTCCAGCCTTATGAGGAAAATCGGTGAAATCCCCACTAAAAGTTTAGCGCCCGAGCCGCCCAACCACAGCGGGCTTCAACCCCCAATTGGGAACCTCCAACTTTTCACGCTGAACCCTTTTCACACAACAGTTACACGTACACACCACATTCGACCTCCCTCCACGCCTAGTGTAGGTCAAACGCGCCGCAGAGAGACCCCATCCTAGCCTAGCCTAGCCCAGCCTAGTCCAGGAAGGATTCAGGATCTACCTAACGTTATTCGCCCTCACCAAACAAACCAAAGAACCGCTAGCGCAGTCACCTACCAACCCCACGAATTCACACATTTTCCTCCCTACCCGCCCGTTCCGCTCAAGGTACATACACGTACACTCCGGCGAGGCCTCCGGAACCACCTAACCTATGGCATCCCAGGACCCAACCCCGACCCCGGACCCAACCCCAACCCCGGCTCCAGCTCCGGCCCGGGCCCCGACCCTCGACCAAATCATCTTCTCGTCTCCACAAGCCAACCACAACTTCTCGCGCATTCTGGGCTCGCTGAAACGCGCCAGTTTGTCTGTTACCAACCGGTTGTGGTCTATCCAGCAGGACGCGGCGTTTGTGGAGGGGGTGGCTGGCGTTTTGAGGGGCGCTGGGGCGGGTGGTTGTGGGGGCGGTTTGGATTCTGCTGTTTCTGATGATGATGATGACTCTGCTTCTTCTGGGTTGGGGTTAGGGTCGGGTGAGGAGTTGGGCGACGGAGAAGGTGATGGTGAAAGTGGAGGGGAAGGTCAAGGTGGAAAGTTGGGACCAGGACTACCGCTGGTTGCAAACGAGCGATGCGGGAGCTGGTATATCGACCCAAAACGGAAGGCTGGGTCGGCGTACTTTAAGAGTACGGATGGGCATATGGGGCAGTGGAAGTTTAGTTTGAGGAGACTGAATTTGCATTTGTTGGAGTTGATCGGGGAGAGGGGAGGGTGGGCTATTTTCTTTATTTTCTTCTTTCCCTCTGTCCCTTTTCTTTGTCTTGTTTATTCAAGAAATTCGACCCCTATTACCCTCGTCACTGCTCTACCCCCTCTTGTTTTGCCATGTACCCCTGAACCTAAGTATCAACCCCAGACTAACACCTCACTCTCCCAACCCCAGATGCGTCATCGTCGACTCAACCCGCCGAGGCAAGCGTAAGTCCGTCCCATCAACTCAACCCACCCTCCCTCCCCCTAACAAACCTCACCAACCCTAACAGTCCCTCCCCAGGCATGCCCGACGCACTAAGCAAAACCCTCCCCATCTGGTGCGCCGTCCTCAACCGCGCACTCTTCCCATCCCCCCCATCCCCCTCTCCCTCCTCTTCCTCCTCCTCTTCCTGGTCCTCCGTCCACCACAACCTCCACACCCCACCCAACGTAGTCTCCCCCTCGGAATCCGCCCAAATCACCGCCCTCCTCCCCTCCTTCCTCGCCTCCTTCCTCTCCCTATCCCCCGACCTCGACACCCTCCGCGCGCAGCTCCGCGGCAAACCGCTGCGTCCGGTCTTTCTGACTCCCAATAACGACGGGGATATTTCTGGGTGTGATGATAGTTTGGACTGTGTAGCTGAGATGTTATCCCTTGCTGGTCATGCCGGCCAGGTTGATGACCATGACCAGGAAGCGGGGGAAGGCAGGGAGGGGTTCCATCCTATTATATGTCTCACTGCCTCGCGGCAACTCAAACCCCACAACACCGATAATAGTTGGGATGACGATAACGGTACAGAAATCGGCCCCTCAGCAGGGGGTTACGTCCAAGGTGCGGGAGACGACACAGAGAACTGGGCGCACGGGCTGACAGCGGATCTGTTTTGGCGGAATAAAGAGGTGTTGCTTGCGGCGCGGGGGGAGGGGGAGGTGGTGGGTGTTATTGAGGAGATTGTGAGGAGGGAGGAGGAAGGGCGGGTTTTGAGGATGGGGATGGGGGTTGGCGGGGATTGGGGGACGAAGGCGGAGGTGAAGGAGGCTGTGAAGGGGAATGGGAGGTTGTTTGTGGGGGTGTTGGGGGCGGATGTTGGGGGTGTTGACAAGGAGGGGGAGACGGTGTGTGTGGTGAGGTTGATGCCCAAGGTCACGCCCAAAGAGGAATGGAGAAAAGGGAAGCGGTGTTTGGAGGTCGGGATTGGGAAAGGTAGAGCTGCGGGGCGGATACTGCGGGATGCGCTGCCAGAGATTTGCGAGTTTGTGCTGGCATACCTTCGGCAAACGCCCGAAGAGGCCGAAGCTGCTACCTCCTCGGTCGTCGACAAGAAAAAGGTGGTGGTGCTGTGCGAGTCGGGCAAGGACCTGTCGGTGGGTGTGGTCCTGGCCGTGTACTGCTGGTGTTTTGACGACGATGGGAAGATCCGGCCGGATGATGGCAAGGAGGTGTCGTTTAACAAAGCGGCCATCCGGGTTCGGTTGAGTCGGATTGTTACTACGCGGCCCGAGGCGAATCCCAGCCGGGCGACGTTACAGAGTGTGAATAGTTTTCTCATGGACTGGCGGAAGTAACAAACAGGAGGTAGCCTGAAAACCAAGCAAATGATAAACAAATCCAATCCCATTAAACCCCCAACTCGTCGCTAAGTCTATATCATGATGCTTGTAACCAATGCTTTCTTCTCTACCAGTCCCGACCCAACCCAAACTAAGCCAAAAATGCCTTTCCCTCCCAGACCAGGTCTAGATCTCACCACGATCAATCTTGGCCAGGGCCTCCTCGAACTTGCTCCAGTCATCAATGACGATGACAGCACCCGCCTCGGTGAGCACCTTGACCATCTTCTCGCGCTCCGCCTCCTTGTAAGGGCCAACATAGCCAATGACCTTCAGGCCGGCGCGGGTACCGCTAAGGGTCCCGCTCTTGCTGTCCTCCACGGCGACACACTCCTCCGCCTTCTTGCCCAACTTCTCCATAGCATGCAGGTAGATAGCCGGGTCGGGCTTGCTGGTAGGCTTAGGCAAGCTAGTAGCAGCCGAAAAAATGTCCTTGCCAAAGTACTTGGCCTGGCCGACCTTGTCCACACTCGCCTGCACGCGGCGCAGAGCCGAGGAGCTGACGACAGCAAGCTTGTACTGGCCGGAAGCGGCGAGCTTCTCCAGCACGCCGTCGACGTTGGGCACGGACACGAGCTTGGCCTTGAGCTTGGCGATGACGACGTCCTCCTCGCGGCGCACGTAGTCGTTGAGCTCGTCGTCGGTCATCGAGAAGCCGTAGCGCTGCTGCAGCGAGACCATCATGCCGCGGAAGTTTTGCCCGACGAACTCGACGATTAGCGACTCGCCCGTGAAGGGCTTCTCGAGGGCCACATTCTTGGACGCCGCGATCTCGTTGATCAGGTCGGCGCAGCCTTCGAAGGCGAGGTCCTCGGACAGGACGAGGGTGTTGTCGCAGTCGAGGAGGAGGGTGTTGATCTAAGTAAAGGTTTTGTTAGTTGGGATGATCTGGATTGGCGACACTAATTGCTTGGAGGGGCCTTCACAATGACTAACCTTGCCCATTGTGACGGTTGGAGGAAGTTTGTTATTATGTGTTTTGTGTACTTTCGAAACGGTAGTTCCGACAATGGGTCTACTCGACGTTTGGAGAATTACAAGTGTTGTTTGGGGAAGATAGTCACAAAAAGGAGAAGAAGGAGAAGAAGAGGGAGAGAAAATCAAGACCTTCCCCGGTCCGAGACAACACCCATAAAATAAATACCTCTCTTCCGGCTCCTCCTCCCATCGTAACCGACGGGGACACAATGGAAACTTACCAGGTGGCCTTCACCCGGGATGGAAAGGACCCCTCCCGTCTTCGGCTGTGCCTGGAAGGCAACGCATGCGAAACCAACAAACAACCCCGAACTGCCCCGCGGCGGGCAGGTAACCTGGAACTCCCTAGCCGTTCACCTCAAACCCCTCTGCCCCTCCATCATCATCATCCACAGAGCCCGTCTAAAAACTGTCAGCCAATAGGGAACCGTCGTTGTCGAGGCAATGTCGTCATGGTGGGGCGGGTCCCCTGGAGAAACCTTGAAACGGGCCGCATGGCAGGCCCTGGCTTCGGTGCTTTGCAGCTGTGGGTTGCTGTGCCAAGGCGCCGCCCGGTTTTAGCGATTGAAGTGTTGCTAGACGTTCGCCTGTGTGCCGTGTGAGCCGATGATCTTTTTTTCATGTGTCTATTCTCGGTTGAGAATAAAAGGCGCAAACGGAGGGAGTGAAGAGGAAAAGGAAAGAATCGGCAAATTGATATTGTTGGCCATGCACGACTCCCGAATTGGTCGTGGAATGGACCTTGAATCTGACATGAAAAACAGGGGCATTGTCCGCCCGGCGATAGTGGGGTCCAAACGGTTTGGTGTTGGTGTTGGTGTTGGTCCCTCGAAACATCCAACAGAAACATCATCCACGCCGCAAATCCCGACTGCGCACCGGGTACGGCCAGGCAAGCCAGGGTCTGAGTGGCTTCCATGGCGGTGGAAAAGATCTAGATCGTACGATCGTCTGGGGCTGGGGGCGATCATCTATGTTTATCTTGACTCGGGATTGGGAATAATTGCATTTCAAAAATGTGGAAGAAATCCTGGAGGGACGGACATACGGAGAAAACAGGTGAAAGTCTTCCACCTTTATGTATCGTAAATGAGAAACAGTGATTTGTGGTGGCAATCGAGGCTCCTTCGTACTATGATGATAAATTCCAAGTTTATTACTCACATTTTAAACGACTTACAGCGGATTCCCATCGACTAGGGCTGGACAATAGGACACAAGGTTGACATGGCAAACACACTGCTCGTAGGTTTTAGCTTTTTGTGAACAATGGTTATAATAGGAAATTTCCAGTACAAACAATTGTATCATTAGTTATTCGCTATCAAGCAATCGAATCCCACAAGCCTTGGCTCCCAAGATGCAGAATGCCTGTAAGAGCATACTTGCATCCCAGCCATTCCATGTAGACCCCCCCTCACAAAGGCGGCAACTCCTCCCTACAAATCGGACACTGCAATTTATACCGAAACCAGCCCTCCAAACACTTAGTATGAAAGATATGCCGGCACGGCGTGACCATATACGCCCGACGCGCCAGCACACCGACCAGCCCGCCCGCAGCCGCAGGGTCTTTGGCATTGGCCCTTACCACCGGAACCTCCAGCACCTCGGTGCAGATGGCACAGTCGACTTCGCGGACAACCATGCCGTGACGGCTGAGCTCCTTCTCCCGTTCTCTCTTGCCCGTGCCTGTGAGGCGGGCGGTGCTGGAGGTGTTGGACCAGCTTCGGGCGCGGTGTTTTCCGCCGCTGGCATACGCGTTATCTTGATTGTCGTTGTCGTGGTCGTCATCGTCAGTATCGTCATCGTCCCCAACAGCCGACATACTCGTCAACGATGACACCAACCCAATCGGCAACCCACCCGCCTCAACATCCCCTTCCCTCAGCACAGGATGATACTCCCACACATCCGGCATCCAGCGCGACGGCAAACCAAACCGGGGGCCCAACACATCCTGCACAGCGAGCACCACCAGCTGACACCACACCCACGCGACCAGGACCAGAAACGCAACAGGATCGGTGTCGACAAACAAGACGTTATCCGTGTCCAGATAGAAATACGCAAAGGGGACGAGTCTCAAAACAGACTGGCCGACCATGAAGCGCCAGGCAAAGGCGCGACGGCTGTTGCGCCAGACGTTGCGGCGGATTTGGGGCGTCCAGAGGGAGAGGTAGGTGAAGGCGAGGAGGTGGAAGAAGAGGGAGCGGGCGTGGGGCGGCCAGGAGAGGGACATGGTTGTTAGGAGGAGGATGCCGATGCCGAGGAGGACGAAGGTGCCTGTGATGGAGGCGAAGGTGCCGACGCGCGGGGCGTTGGTCATTGCGGCGGCGTTGGGGTTGGGAGTGGTGATGGGGAGGGGGAGGGCGGCTGCGCCCGCGGCGATGTAGTTGATGTTGTTGGTGTTGCTGTTTGCGGTGTTCTCGGCGATCTCGGCGTCTATGTCTTGGTCGGAAGGGATGATGATGGGTGGAGTAGGGGGGCGAGCTGGAGTGGTGGTGATCGTAGGAACTGGTGGGTTACCCGGGGGAGTTGCCGTGGTTGAGGTAGATACGGAGGTTGTAGTAGCAGCAGCTGTACCAGCGGCTGGAGGGCCCGGGCCGGTTCGGGAGGGCGCAGGAGTGTTGTTGCGCGTCTGCTCACGCCGCCGCTCTGGTTCTTGATGCTTGTAAATCTCAGACAGGAACCCCGCGCCGATCGCCATGGACATGAACGCGGCGAATGTCAAGATAAGCGCGGGCAGAAACGTGTTGGTCGCCGAGAGACTCCACGCCGACGAGCACGCAAAGACCAGGCCATCCGCGAGCAACATCATACCGGCTGTCTGGAAGCTGATGCGCCCGAGCGTCGAGGGGGTGTTCGACTCCTTCATCTGCCCCTTGAGCAGCCAAAGCTGCGCCATCAAGACGGCCGCGAACGCAAACATCCACGATTTCGTGCGTGAGAGCAGCACCTCCGATTTGACACCCACCAAGTGGTGGCCCTCCACCCAGGGGAACAGCGGCGGGCCCTTGGACTCGAGGTAGTATCCGCAGTCGGGAGACCAAGCGACAAGGGACATGCGCAAATCCGGGTTGCCTCGTAGCGGTGCGCCCGTGGGAAAGCGGAGTTCCTCCTCGAGCTGGTCAACAACCGGCACTAACTGATCACCCAAGCCATCCTCCCCAATGATAAGCGGATCCAGCGGGTGTAACTGCAGGTACATGATGTACTCGCAGCGCGGGAACGGGACCGAAACCTCCTCCTCGACCACCGGCGTCCAGGGGTTGCTAGCGTCCGCAAACCTGCTCCGTTCCTTCTTGTCCAGTACCTCACCCACGGTCTTGTTAAGCAACCGCTGGCCGGACTGGTAGAACTCCACGCTCGGAACCAAGTGCGGCAGTCCAAAGATGCCCGCAAACTTTTCCGTCGTCGTCGTCAACAAAATCGACCCCTGCGCCGGCCAATGCACACCATGAAGTCGCACAGCAAAGCTCGACACCGCGTGGTCCTCATCCTGGATATTCGCCACAGCCGAGATCTCCCTCGCCGTATCACCCGCCGACGGCTGCAAACCCTCCGCAGGCTCCTCCTCGTAGACCTCATCCCCCGCGTCCTCCGTAAGCCGCAACAAAACCGTCCCATGCAACCCCGTCACATTCCACCCCCAATCCACATTCTCATCCACCACCCAATGCACCCCAGGCGCAATCGCACTCAAATTATACCCCCCGGCATGCTTCGTCCCAGACCCTTCCCTCCGCACCCACTTCCCATGCACCGTGCCCGTGGCATTCTGCCACGTCTTCCGCACCGGCCCATGTTCCCAATCCGCAGCCCCTTTCGGCGACGGCGGATACGCATGCCGACTCCACTGCCGCGACCGGTCCTTAAAATACGCCAGGTCGTCCCAGCCGTACCCGTCCGCCTCGCGGAACCCGGTCAGGTTCAGGTACCGCGGCGCCTGCCAGGGCGGGAGACCGTCCTTGGCCGTGCCGGGGGCAAAGTCCCCCCATTTGGTGCTGTTGAGGACGCCGTGGGCGGCGCGGAATCGGCTGAGGCGGTTGGAGCTGAAGAAGGGGGCTGTGATGAGGCCTGTGGCGTCGTTGCGGGAGAGGATGGTCATGAGGAGGATGAAGAGGAGGAGCCATATTCGCGCGTTTTCGCGGGTTATGGATGGCATGGTGGTGGTGGGTGGTTGGAGGGTGGTTGCATTAATGATTAGTTAGATGGAGGTGGTGAGGATTAGTTATGGGCGGAATGGGTTGGTCATGTCGAGATATCGATGTGGCCGCAATATGGCTCCCAAATCGGGGAATTTAGGCCCCACGACTACCTCATCGATTTTTGCCTCTGCACTTCGCTTCAGCCGGTGTTTATTGAAGATATGATAGATTTTAGATCAGTAGGTGGTGTGATTTCTGTTTAGGCCATAGGTGGGTTGTAAAACAAGCTTCGCTGTTGGGTTTTCGATGCCGAGAAAAGAAGTGCTTCGTGTCTTTGAAATTGTCGCCTGAAGGTTTGAGTGAAGCTCACGTCACTTACATGTACCGTGCGAACTGTGCGTGGTTGTGAACTCTGCACGGTACGATGTTTTAGCGCCAACCCCAAGCGCTATGGTCTCCCCTGGACTTGGGGTCTCTTCATCACCAAAGGCATCCAGCTATCAAAAAAACATCTGCAACTAGCCGAACTCAGTACATTCCCGCTTCAAGGTTTATGTGATCCAGAAATTTTCAACAATGTCTTCCAAAGACGACTCTTCGTCGCAGACAGCCGTAAGTTAAAACCATCCTTGCTCGCTTTCAACCCGGAAATGAACACCCGCACTAACCCTCGAAACTAGGCTCACAACGATGCTCGTGGAGAGCTGACGGCCCAGGTCGAGGACCTCCTAGGCACCCTTTCTAATAAGTTTGCTACTGTGTCCAGCGAGATCTTCGCGAAGAGTAGGTTCCCTTGCTTACTTCTGTTTCCAAACTCCTTCGTTGTTGGGCGCAACTGACAGCAGCAGTGGATGAAATGTCTCGACGACTGGATAACCTGGAGGCCCAGTTGATTGCGAATAAAGATAAGGGCTCCGGGTCCAAGTAACTTGAGTTGATGGTCTCATTCTATGAAGAAAGCGGGGATTTTGCTGGAGTACGGAGTTGAGCATGCATAGGTTCTAGGCGATATCCAAACCATCACAGCTCAAGTTTAGCCTGGAGGGTGTCATGGGTTATACCACTCATCACTCATTGATTGATCCATAATAAACTATATCCCCAGATACATCATCATGTTCTATGAACAGGCGTTGTCCATACATTGCTGGTTCTACCAACATAATTCTTCTACCAACACCCCGCTGCATTAACATCCCTGTTTATCTCCGTGGGTTGCTTAGTTTACAGCTCCTCCTTCTGCTCCTCCACCTTGAACTTGCGAAGCACGTTGGTCTTGACAATCAGCTCATCCAGCTTAGTCGGCGCCAACCCACCCTTCTTGATGATGCCCTCCAGGCGCGAGAGCTCCTTAGCAACAAACTCCTCGCTCTTGCTAAGCTTGTCAAACACGCGCAAGTAGTATTCCGCATACTTGGCTTGCACCTTATCCGTGAGGGCCGCAGCGGCCTTCTTAGCCTCAGCCGCGACCTCGGCCAGCGCGGTGCCGCCAACCAGCTGGGACACGATGGTGTCTAGCGACTCGACAGTACCGGCCGTGGCATCGAGACCACCGCCCGCGGCACGGTGGGTGCCGGTCTTCTCGTTGAGGAAGGTAACGAAGGCATCCTCGGACCGGCCGCCGCTGTAGTCCTCCGGGTCGGTGGTGCCGGCGGGGAAGAACTTGATGGTCGGGTATCCCGTGACGCCGTATTCGGCCGCGGTGGCCTTGCCGTTCGCGGCATCGGCATCAACCTTGGCGATCACCACGTTGTCCTCGGTGGAGAAGGTGTCCGCGAGCGACTCCCAGATGGGCGCAAGGTTCTTGCAGTCTACAGGAGATCCATGTTAGTATTAACCAATAATAAGGCTCTCAAAAACAGGGAGCAGGAGAGGGGGAGGGAGAACGACGTACGTCCACACCACGGAGCGGTGAATGCCACGAGAACGCTCTTGTCGCCGCCAATCTCGTTCTTGAAAGTCGAGTCCGTCAGCATAACCACGCTGCTGGGCTTCTCCGCCTTCTTCCTGGGCCGGATGCCCGTCTTATCGGTGATGAAGCTGGACAGCGCCTCCAGGTCCCGTCCGCCACTGTAATCCGTCGGGGTATCGCTCTTGCCATCGAAAAACTTCAACGTCGGGAAGCCCTGCACGCCAAACCGCTTGCCGAGATCCCGCTCGGCGTCGGCGTCGACCTTGGCGATCTGGACCTTGTCGCTGAACTCGAAGGCCGTGGCGAGCTCCTCGTACACGGGGGCCAGGTTCTTGCAGTGGCCGCACCACGGGGCGAAGAACTCGACGAGCGTCGGCTTGCCGGACTTGAGGACTACTTTGTCAAAGTTGTCGGGGATGAGGTCGAGGACGGCTGACTTGGCGGCGGCTGCGGCCGCGAGGCTGGCGAGCACGAAGCTCTTAAGGAGCACCATGGTGATGTAGTTATCTAACCACGGTCGAAGTCTGTGGTTATGTGGGCAAGAAGTTGGAAGTAGTTGAGGTCAAGAAGGGTCAATGCGTCTTCTTGAAGGTAAGAGGGGAAAACTGAACAAAAAAGCAACAAAAAGAGAAACCCCTGTTTCGTCTGGATGGAACAGACGGTGTGGCAAAGGCAGGATGATGCTTTGAAATCGCCGCCAAAGATGCCAGTTTGCGCCCTTGTGTTGGCTGACCGTCAGAGCTACCCCTGTTGCGGCGCTGCAGCATGTTGTCACCGTGCAACCAGCGTTCCATCGACACTGTCTCCAGCTGGAACTCGAGCCCCACATCCCGACGACTAGGCCGCACCAGCCACACTAGGGCGCCACACTTTACCAGATCAGCCACCAACCGGCAAACCCTTCCGCACACAAAAAAAGTCTCCGCCAAAATCGGCCCCAGCTCCATTTGGGGAATTTGAAATTTCGACCGACCACTTCCCGCGACGACCAGCCGAACCTCCGCCCAACGCCCTCACCGGATTCACTCCCGACCGCTTCTTTTCGTAAAGCACGAAACCTTTTTCTCAAGAAAAAAAGAAACCGTCAACATGGCTCACGAATCCGTCTGGAACTCGCGCCCGCGCACCTATGGCAAGGGCTCCCGCTCTTGGTAGGCCATCACCGAATCTCCACTGCAATTTTGGGAAGAGGGGAAGGGAGAAGGGAGAAGCATGTTGGAGGGATATTCATGAAAGAAAGAGGGGGGATTTCATCAATGGGGTTGTGATGATGTTGTTTTTATAAGAAGGACAGAATTGCTGACGGATTTTTCTCCCAACAGCCGCGTCTGCACCCACCAGGCCGGTCTCATCCGCAAGTACGGCCTCAACATCTGCCGTCAATGCTTCCGTGAGAAGGCTGCCGACATCGGTTTCGTCAAGGTATGCCGCACGACTCCATACGCTGCAGTACTAGGGGAAATATCCCCTGTTCCACGCCCGCGATACCCATCCTCGCCTCGAAGTCTCACCATCTAACCACAATCTCTCTATAGTACCGGTAAACGCATCACCACAGCCAGGAAGTCGAGTTGGGATGGGCTGGAAGTAGTGGGTTAGGCAGGGTGGCGGTGGATGGATGAGAGGAAGCCGGATGGTCGTTTTGGACGGATGGACCGGGCGGTGTTTTAACTTGGTTTGTTCTTTTACAACAAAACGAGAGAGAGAAAGACCAAATTTCCGAACCGAACAACGAAACCACGGCATTGGCGCATGGGATAAACGGGTTAGGGAGCCAAATGGAATTGGGGAAAGACAAAAAATCCCAAATGTTCACTCAACTTTGGGAAACTATCTTTCCACAGATGGGAGTTGCCCTTTCAAAGGGTAGTGTGGCTTTTTGGGCGGGTGAAGTTCATTCATGGAGCCGGGGACAAGTACTTTTCCCGTACTTGTTTTCGGCCTTTGATTTGCGTGCCTCAAGGCAAAAGGGGCAATGCAACAGCGAATCCGCAAATCCATCCACCATACACTCACTCTCCCTATCTCTAGGCCCTTTATACGTCTCGTCTGTCCCGTTGGTATGGGTATCTCAGAACCCTGCATGGCAGATTGTAATGGATTGAACCCCCGGCCAAACTTCCAGTCTCTCGTCAGGTTGTCATCCCATGATATTAGTAGATGACAAACAAGCGTAAGTCCATGTAAGTGTAAACGAAGGTTTATCCACATCCACCCAATGTAAACCACAGGTTCAAAACATCGTCATGCATCATTATATTGCCGTGTACATCTCTATTCTACAGGGTTCAACAAAAAAGACAACTCTCGAAGCGGAAGAGGGGAGATCAGCGTGTCCAGAGCGGGTCGAGTCAAGCACCAGCACCATCAACCAGTACCACCACACCAGCAGCAGCACCAGAACGGGTACCATGAAGCAGTCACCTGCTCTATCCCAAGGCGCCTTGCAAAAAAGAAAAATACAACATAAATGATTGTACAGTGAAGTTTTTGTTGGCTTCTCGACTCCGCAGCGCCGGCCCGCCCCGCAAAAATGAGGAGGTGTTTTTTGGTTGTTGTTTTTTGTTTCCTTAAAACCACCCTCCTCCTTCTCGCTCCGGTCTGGTCTATATCCATCATCATCCTGTGTGCAATGCCGCCGCCCCGTTCCCGCTCTCCCACCCCCACCGCGCCGCTTTTTGACCTCCCGTCATCACAATCGTACAGTAACTGTCGTAGCAGCAAAACCATTTATTTCCCCCCCACTATCATTGGGTGTGGCTAAGCCGGCTGGGTTGGTTGGCTGGTTGGCTAGCTGACCGGTTTCAGATGGCTGGCTTGAGGGTTTGTTTACTCGATGATACGGGTAACCAGACCAGTGCCGACGGTGCGGCCACCCTCACGGATGGTGATCCGCATACCAGCCTCGATAGCGATGGGGTGGTGGATCTCGGCGACCATCTCGACGTTGTCGCCGGGCATGACCATCTTGTCGTGGGCATCGGCGGTGCCCTCGGGGAAAGTGAGCGTGCAGGCCTCGTCGGCGGAGCGGATGAACATCTGGGGGCGGTAGTTTTGCTGGAAGCCGGTGTGGCGGCCGCCTTCCTCCTTGGTCAGCGCGTAGAGCGAGACAAGGAACTTCTTGTGGGCCTTGACGGTGCCGGGGGCGGCAACGACCATGCCACGGCGGACATCCTCGCGGCGGATACCACGGAGGAGGAGACCCGAGTTGTCACCGGCGCGCGACTCCTCGCAGGATTTCTTGAAGGTCTCGATGTCGGTGACCTTGGTCTTGATGACCTCAGTGGCCTTGCCGATAATCTCGACATCGGCATCCCGCTTCAGGGTACCACGCTCGACACGGCCCGACACGACGGTACCACGGCCACCGATCGAGAAGACGTCCTCGACGGAGAGAAGGAAGGGCTTGTCGGTCTCACGCTCGGGGGTGGGGATCCACTCGTCGACGGCCTTCATGAGCTCGTCGATCTTCTCCACGCCGATTTCGGGGCGCTTGTTCTCGAGGGCGCAAAGGGCGGAACCAAGGACGACGGGGGTGTTGTCACCGTCGAAGCCGTACGAAGTGAGCAGCTCACGCATCTCCATCTCGACAAGCTCCAACATCTCGGCATCCTCGAGGGCGTCGACCTTGTTGACGAACACGACGATCTTCTGGACACCGACCTGGCGGGCCAGGAGCAAGTGCTCACGGGTCTGGGGCATCTGACCATCGGAGGCGGCGACGACAATGATCGCACCATCCATGGAGGCGGCACCAGTAATCATGTTCTTGATGTAATCGGCGTGACCGGGGCAGTCGACGTGGGAGTAGTGCCTGTTCTCGGTGGCGTACTCGATGTGGGAAGTCGAGATAGTGATACCACGCTTGCGCTCCTCGGGAGCCTTGTCGATAGAGCCATAGTCGAGGTAGTTAGCAAGGCCTTTGTCGGCTTGCCTCTTGGTGATGGCGGCGGAAAGGGTAGTCTGCAATGGCCAAAGTTAGTTCCCCGCATCGAGGCATGGGTCGTAAGGGTAATTATCTGATCGGTTTGCGGACCTTTCCGTGATCGACGTGACCAATTGTGCCTGAAAATCCATGTCAGCGGTCGAATACCGGCGGGGGAGCCCACAATGGCGTACCGATGTTGACGTGAGGCTTGTTGCGCTCGAAGACGGCGGCGTATGTGCGGGCGAAGTTGAGCACCGGGGTCCTGGTCTCGCGCTGGAGCGACACCAGCGGGCTCTGGGTCTGGCGGAGTGAAAGGCGCGCCGTCCGCAGAAGCGGGGCAAAAGTCCGCAGCGAAGCAGGCATCTTGAATATCGCTCACAGAAACACTGAACGAGTGAAAGGAGCGGAGATGCGGGAATCAACAGTCAAGGAGCTGCTGTTGGACGAACTCGGCACAACCTCGAGCGGAAAATTTGGCTCTCCAAAATTCGGGAGCCGGCCCCGCAAGCCCCGGTGTGGCCGCACGGACCATAATGCGTCTTGTGCGGACCAAGCTTGATGGAGGGGTCGGTTGCTCACGTGCTTCCGCGCTTAGTGGGGGAACCCCCAATCTATTTCTCGCGTTCTTTCCATCACGCAAATTATCACTTTCAATTCTCAAAACCCAGCCAAATCGTTGATTTCTTTGTTAACCTATGGGAACCTACACTCTTTTTAGCTTCCTAGGCTGATGTAATGTATGACAAAAGCTCCAGGTACAACAAAACCTTCAACATTGTTGAGACAAACCGACCCAATTGACTCGCATTTTCATCTCACTTCATCCTCATGATGTTCTATTTCATCCGGTTATCCGTTCCCTACGCCTCTTCCCAGTCTCTATCAGGCCGAGCAGCCATGGTGGCGGCTCCGATAATGTTAAAACAGCAGCAAAAGGACCTGGGCAATGCACATCTCAGACGCCGGTTTGCGAACGTGATTTCTCCAAGCCGCTTCTACAAAGTAGATCGGTTCCAAGGCGCCAAAAATAACTTTTGCAAGATGAATTTACCCGATAGAATAGGGTTCTTTTGACGACAAGAATACTCGGCGACTTCTACCCCGGCTAAGACTACCTGCTACGGGACGATCTTGAGGATCGTGTGGGCGGCCGGCGTTGGCACTGGGCATCCTCAGATCGGTCCACTCATCATCGCCATGTTCGAATATCTCAGCTGGAGAACTATCTAGCTTATGAGTCTATATACAAAATGCTCCTGACCCGAATTGCGGAATGGGTTTGAAGCGCCATTCGACCACAATCTAGAGCCCAAAGCTTAACGTATGCCGAGGCCTCGTCGGCGTGCGCAAAGCCTCACAACCACCCCTTGTCGTTGTTTCGACAAGGGGCTTGGGCTTGGGGGTCGCATTCGGCACATGGAGGTCTGGACCTCTACCATTTTCGCAAACGACCGTCTGCAACCCTCTGTGGATTGTAGAGGCTCTCACTCGTCAGTCAGCAAGTGACAAGACGGACACTTATTGTCGGCTTCTTAGCTCTTCTCAGGGGATAAGATCCAACCTTGGGCGGACTGTCCGTAAAACCAACCACACCGAGCTGGAGACCCCCAACCTCGTCGCCGTTATCTGTTCGGCCACATCGTAGCAGTAACCTCACGACGGCAACCTTCAGGTCGATCCATTAGTTGAGTCGGAGCTCAAACGACAACGGAGCCCGAGATCTGCGGCTCGTGCTGAGACGAAGCCTTGTTGTGCGCAGGGCATAGATACACTTGGCGGAGCACTTGGCGGAGGGCGATAAACATCGCTCAGACCTGTGCTTCATACCCTTGCATGCACGCGGCCTGCGTCCGTACCGTGTAAACAACCGATTCTCGGAATCTCGTTGGCCAAGGAAGCTTAGGAAGCTTGACGAAGAGATCTCTCAATCAAGCCGGCGCCTGAGCGCAGCCCAGATCCAGGAAGTCGTGCGGGTGGTCCTCTTCTTGGCTCGACCACTTGGAACGGCCAATCGGCTTGGCAGAGTCTCATGTGCGATTGAGCCACGATCGACCGTCTTCAACCCTCCCCCTTTTGGGACTCCTGTGGGAGCACCAGGGCATGTTTACGCGCAACGGGACGGCACACTCCACTGCCGGGGGGTCGTTGCATTTTCGTAGTGTTCTCGTCTGAACTTTCCCGACAAGGGGGGGTTCGCACATTCAACCCCACAACGCACTACCCGCTACCCCGACGACGACCCCGGAAAGGCGAGGACGCAGTCACTTGGTTGCGCAGTGCCGGCACCTATTATTGGCCCGCACCGGGTAGTGTCACGTCCGTTTCAACATCTTTAAGTTCATCGTCTGCCCTTCTCCTGCCAAGGCGAGCCTGACTTCTCCGTGAAGCAGGCATAGGCTTGGCGACTTGGGGAGGTGAAGGGGATGAGAGAAGGTGAGAAGAAAAGAGGCTGGGCGTGGACGGACGGTATGAGGGTTGAAGGTCAACGCCATGGGATCAGTCTAGGTATATAGATCTATGGGTGCAAGTTTCCGTCTTGTTTTACTTCTCCCTTTTTTTCTCTCCCATGAGCTGTGCTCTCTAGTATTCGTCCGACGTTGCGGTTTCGTTTCCCTTTTTTTGTTACTTTCTTTCGTTGTTCACTTCCACCGCTGGTCGTCGTCGCTGGTCGCTTTTACTGGTTGTATTATTTAATTTACCCTCTCCTTTTACGAAACCCCCTTTACGAAACCAACAAGCAAGCCCAGCTCTACCAAGATGGTCCGGTACGCTATTGTAGCCTTTGCCGGTCTGGCCGCGGCGTTGCCGCTCAATATCAACCTCGGCGCCTACTCGCCGGCCCTAGTTGTTGGTACGTCACACTCTCCCTCTCACCCCCACACACATACACACACACACGAGTCCAGACCACTGACAAGCCCACAGGTGATGGTGAAATCAGCTTTGGAGGTAGGCAGGACGTGTCGAACTTGATCACCGCGCTCGAAGGCGCTGCGGTTAACGCTGCCGCAGGCGCGGCCAACAACAACAACAACAATAACGCTGCTGCCGCTGGTGCCAATGCTGCCGCTGCCGCTGCCGACACGAATGCGGGTGCTGGGACTGGCGCGGGCCAGGGAGCCCCAACGCTTGTTGATACCAACAACAATGGAGTAGCGGCGCCCACGCCTGTCATTGAGGGCGCAGCCACCAACGCGGCTGCAGATCCAGCTCTTGCCGAGCAGGTCAGTCTCCCAATCCATCTTCTCTGGCGTCAACTATCACCAGCTTTGATATCGACCGTAAGCTAACCTCGCCCAATCTCGCTATCCTCCCTCACAGGCCCAACAAATAGCCGGTCTCCAAGGCCTAGGCAAAGCCATCGCGCCACGCATCGACAACACCGCCGGGACCGAGACCGCAGCCAAGCAAAAGCGCGACCTAGCCGGCTTCGACCGGGCCCTCACATTCGCCGAAGCGGCGCTCGTCAAGGGCCCCAAGGTCGAGCTCGGCACCGGCGCCGAGGGCTCCGGCGTGGGCATCATTGTCGATCACTCGACGGGTATGTGACCGGCCTATACTCCCGCGGCGGCTCCGGATAAAAACCTCCCTCCGACTGTCCGACCTACCTGACTTTGATCGTGTGTTTTGCGTGATACCAGCGGCAGCGGAGGCCCGGCAGCTTTTCGCTTTTTTTCTCTCTCCACCTTCCCTTTCACAATCCTTCTCTTCCGCGTAGTGATATATACAGTGATATCTTATGAGAAGACTAACACCCTGATTTCACAGCCGGTGAAGGCGCCCGCGTCGCCAAACGTTCCACCACCACCACTGCCACCCCCCGGCGTCGCGCCAAGGTCACCACCATGTTTGTCCGCCGCGGCGTTCCCGCCTGTACGTCCCCTTTTCCTTTCCCTCCCCCCCCAGGCTATATAAAATAATCCCACTAATAGCAACCAGCCCTCAACAGCCACTCCGAACAAGCCGCCGCCGCCGCAGCAGCCGCCGTCCTAGCCGCTCGTTCGCCCTCCTCTTCTCCCGAGGATAATAACGTCCCCGTTGTTACCAGGTCCACTCCTGCTACTACTACCACGACGGAGAAGACCAAGGCCAAACGTGATGTGGCCAATGGTGCTGGAGGTGCGTTTGACGAGGTGAATCTTAATGTGGACGGTGACGCGGGCGTTACCATGACTTTTGTGGAGAGTTTTGAGGATGATAACCAAGGGGATCAAGCTGACGGGGTTGATGAGGATGGTGTGGAGGAGTAAGGAGGCAATGGGTTAATGGGTTATGAAGGGGTGTTTGATATGAAACTACGATACAGTGCGGGAGGTATGGGATGAGACCAGCAACGTGGGATTGAGTCGGCGTTTGGCGTTGTTGTCTCTGAGTGGCTTATTTTTTGTATTAGTCGATCGATTGAGAGCGGAATATAAAATTCAGAAAATCATAAGGGGCGTCTTTTCGTGGATTTGAGAAAGGGTTGGTTTTGTCTTATCTTTTTGAGGGAGATATTCACACTATAGCTCCCAAATGAATAGTTTTAAATTGACTGTACCTTCAAATCAATGGCGATGTTAACGGCCAAGCTCAGGACGATGCCAGCAACGCTTCGCAGTATCAGTACATACACATAGTTACAGCCCTCTTCCCAGAGATTTCCCCCGATGGGACCTACTACTTCCACTCCTTATAAGCCTTCTGCCTCTGCCTTGAATTCCACGCCAACTTCGCACTAATACTATTAATCCAATCCTCACTCCTTCTCCCACTCGGCTGCACACACGCAAACGGATACCGACTCGCGCTCACCGTGACATAATCCCCCGGCCGCAACTCCACCCTCTCCCGCCCATCAAAACTCGCCCACGAACTGGCGCGGGCATCGTAGGGTACGCCGATGCGCAGAACGATGGTGTCGGGCAGGATGACGGGGCGGAAGGATAATGTGTGCGCGCAGATGGCGGCGACCAGCATGACGGGGTTTTCCGGGTGGCAGAGGGAACCGCCTGCGGCGAGGTTGTAGGCGGTTGAGCCCGTGGGCGTGCTGACGCAGACGCCGTCGGCGGAGACGGAGGTGAAGTGCTCGTCGTCGCCGAAGATGTCGACGTTGCTCATTGCTATACATGTAAGTTAGGGTTGATGTTGGGGTTAGGGGTGATTTAGAGATAGGTATGGGAGTGACTTACTCGGATTCGGCCCACGATCAACAACAACCTCATTAAGCACCTCATACGTCCCATCCGGCCGATGGGTATGCTCATCATCCTTCTCCTCGCCAATCAACTCCTCCACCAAATCCCGCACCGGCGACGTCTCCTCCTCCTCCCCCTTCCCCCCTTCAACAACCTTCCTCTCCTGACTCCTCATAACAGTCGCTTCAAACCTCAACCTCAAACTAACCGTCACTCCATCCTGAAACGCCCCCGTGAGTGTCTTCTGATAATCCTCAAAATCAAACTTGGTCAAAAACCCCAGACTACCCAGCGCAAAACTCAGCACGGGCGGCACGATACGCTGGAATAGCCAGCTGGCGTATAGCACGGTGCCGTCGCCGCCGAGGGTGATGACGAAGTCGAAGGTGTGTGGGCGGGACCGGCAGATGGCTTCGTCCCAGTAGCGGAGGCGTTTGGGGAGGTTGTCGGCTTCTTCTTGCGCTTGCGCCTTCTCCTGCTCGCTGAGCTCGCTGAGCTCGCCGGGCTCGGCCGAAGAGAGATAATCCCGGCGGAGGTCTTCAATCAACCCCGGAGCGTCAAACTTCTTGTTATCCCGCAGTTCACGGTCAACATAGATAGTATAGCGCACATCACGATGGCGGTCAAGCAACCAGCGGGATAGCTCGCGGGTCTTGGTGATAAGAGCCGGGTCGTAGATTTTGGTCAGCAGGAAAATGGTCTTGACGCGAAAGCGTAGACGCATGGAGCCTAGGCGCCGGCTGAGCTCGCGCACGCCCCAGGCCATCTCGCTTAGCTGCTGTTTGGTCAGGAGTCGCGAGTTGGGGGCGTCGACGGAGGCGGAGCGCCGATCGAGTTGGGAGGGTGTGCGGGACAGGGAGCCGACCATGGAGCGTCGCCATTGTTTCTCGTCGAGTTGGCCGGGGCCCGGGGTGGATGTGTTGCTGTGGGTGTTGTTTTCTGCGCTGCCTGGGGTGATGCGGTTTCCGTGGTTGTTGTCGTCGTTAGCCGCGAAGTCATCCTCGCCCTCGAGTTCATACCCCTCACTGCCAACGCGCGAGTCTCGGATCACAGTCGCGTAGGGTTGCAGTCCATCACCATCAGCATCGTCCCGGTCACGGTCCTTCGCCTTCCCAGCCTTAGGATCAAGAGGCCGATCTAGCCCAGCCTCGCCTGTCACATCCTCAGCCTCGCAAGCAGCAAACCCGACCTTGGGTTGGTGTACCGGTGTGGTTCCACCATGGCCCTCCAGGTCTCCATCCTGCTCTCCCTCGTTCCCACCATGCAAATGCGACTTGATCTTCCGCTGGTTGGCCAGAAACTGGTGGACCAAACACTCTGTCCTGCGGCGTCCCGGCGGTGGTGCACGCCGGAGATGTGGGGGGACGGCATCTTCTGAGACCAGGGAGCTCTTGCGGCGGTAGGGGTTGGAGTCGTCAAAGACAACCTGTACAGCAGCAAATATCCCAGGGTTAGTGGCCCAGTCTCGGAGTCTCGGGGTGAAGAAACGTGTTATGAGTAAGTAAGGCAGTGCTATGCTGCTGTGTAACAAACATACCTCAACGGCGTTCCGGTCCTCGTCACTGACGGACGAGCGGCGGTCGTCAAAGGAGACACGCTTGGGCGAGTCTGGTTCGGACATGGCTGTCGGCGGTCTATTTGCTCCTATTTGCTCCGAGATATCGAAAAGAAAGGTGAGTGAGATACAACGACCTGTCACCAAATGGTACTGTAATTGTAATGTAACGGCCAATGGTTATGGTTACCCAACGTAATCACCCAACGCCTTCGTAGCTGTGCAACGTCCTAGGCGTGGGCAAGACAGCAGGACAATGCATTCCGAGCATCCGAGGTGTTGTGCCGCTGCTGCTGGTCCGGTAAAAGAAGGCCCGGTGTCCATTACTCAGTTCATGCATTCCCTGCGACATTGAGACGCATGGGTGATGTTTGGGGTGTACCTTTGGGGTCGCGTTCACTGCGTCATAGCGGGGTAGCTACAGCTGGACTGAGCCCCGCACTCCCTTACCTGTGTTTTTTACCTGTCACTTCACGGCCTGCTGTCTTGGATTGAATTTTGGAAGAGAAAGGGGTGAAACAATGGAAGATATATTGAAGTTCTTTGGGGTAAAGTGGTTCATGCACAATAACTCATCCTTATTGTCTCTTGTCTACAATTGAGGTGGTGTCGTGAGATGTTGAGCTATGTGAAGTTTATCATTAAGAACTTAATAGTTCTTTTTCTTTGAGACAAAATAGAATAAACAAGCAACCTATGTAACCACCCCAAAGCTAAGTCAAAGAGGTGGAGGTAAAGACGAGAAAAAGAACAAAATTACGAAGTAAGAAATATAAAATTAGAAGAGAAAACAAGTACAGCCCCTTTTCCTAGCCCTCCTCTTCAACCACACAAGACAAATATCTCATCTGAATCAACTTCTCCTCTCAGCCCCGTAGACAAACCGGTATGTACTTAGTACTACAACCTCGGAGTCCGGAACTGAAACCTCTTTCCCCCACGAAACACAATTCCATACACAGCCAGGCTGACTGCATATCCAGGTTTCATCCACGGAACTATCTGTCTCCCTCACTCAACCAAGTCGAAAGCTTGATACCGTGGCCATTACTCCCCCCAAGGCCCTTACCTTAGTTAGGCCTGCCCACCACCTATCTATCTGTCTCACCCACACTTCACACACGCTTCACACACGCCACAAATGCAAGTAAGCAAGGACCTCAGACCGGATGGGAGACGAAATATTGAACGACTAGACATCCCTTGGGCTGCACATATGCCGTAACCAACCTGTCCCAGCCCAGCCAGCCACTAACCCCTCCCCAGAGACGCTGAACCACCAAACCATCAAGTTAAGTTACTCCTTGATTCACCGATCCCCCGATCCACCGATCAATTCACAGAACGAACCGATATAACAGCTCCACAGAGCAGAAACCACAACGAACCACGAACCACGAAACATCCGACCCAACCACGGCTCCGATCCCGACGAGTCCGCAGCAGCAGCATCCTTCCGTTCGTTCGTTCCCCGACTCGGTATCTACCCGGTATCAGCCAGGCCACACAGCAGCCTGCATACCTAGGTACTCTACATAACGTGTAAGCGACCAAACAAGCAGACGGCAGACGGTAGACGGCAGGCCATTCCGACTCTGACTCAACCTGTAAGAGTATGTACGGTGTTCTTTAGTCTGCCCTTGTTTCACTTTTACCGTCTCCTAGGCACTGGGCGGTGTAAGCAGTGTATAAGCAAGCGCATAACCACACATCTGGTTACTCGACACTGCCGGGCAGCCGGGCACCGACAGGTGACAGCACAGCACAGCACAGCGCAAAGTGCAGCAGCGTACATGTAACAGAAGCTGAGCCGGTCTGCAAGTGTCTGCAAGTGTCTGTCGCTCGAGGTACATGCATACATCCTGTACATACCTATCTAGCTGCAGACAGACAGACACGGCACGACAGACGAGACCACAGCAGCCACCCACCGCCTCAGTCTCTTCTGTTCTGTCTGACCCCTTTACTGCAGACTTGCAGATTCCCAATGACACACTAACGCAGTGCAAAGCAAAGCAAAGCAACGCAAAGCAAACGCAGCGTAACGCGACATATCTCAGATCGGGACCACACACACCTGCGTCCGTCCCTATCTACCCACCGCCCACTGATTACAGCCGATATCAGCCCGCCTCATCAACCGACATACAGATACGCGTCCTGGTCGAGGGAGAGGGAAACAGCACAGCCTATCCCAACCCAAACCAACCAGCTTGTTTCTCAAGCAAGGAAGCAGATAGGTGTTCAAGGTGTAAGTCCCAGGACGCAAGCCCAAAGCAGCAAGCCCCAAGCAGCAAACCTCGAGAAGCAAGCAAGCGGCCGTGAGCCACCAGCTACCTACACTAGAAAGGCGAAAACTTGACAACCATAGGCGGAAAACCTGGCAACCATGAAACACCTCATTCTCGTCGGCGCGTGCTACCTCGACACCATCCTGACGTGAGTCTGGCCGGTCTCACACACTCATGCATAATGTGCTACACACACATTCTCTCTCTCCCTCCCTCACGCACATTTTCTCTCACACCTACACAACCACACACCTACACATTCCTTACTTACTGTGTATAAACGACCCCCACGTACACACCTTCCCCCCCTTTCCAGAATACACATTTGTACAACCCACCATCAGGTCACCTACCTCCAGACTCACACCGCACACACTCATACACACCTATTTTACACTTCAACGCCTCCACGCTTACATCTTACATCTTACACCATACACCATACACCATACACCCACACACATACACACATACACACACAGCACAAACTTACCCTTCCACGCCCCCCACACTCACCCCCCCAACACTTACTTACCCCCCATCCTTACATTCCCACGCTTACACAGCACACACTTACACTCTCCTAGGATCCCCCACTTCCCCACAGAGGACTCCAAGTTGCGCGCCACGGCCCTCCAGGTGCGCCGCGGGGGCAACTGTCCCAACTCGCTCGAGGTGCTGGCCCAGTTGCTCGCTGCCTCGTCTAGTGATCTTGTGGGTACCGATATTACTGATGGTACCGATGTTACCGATCTCACCGATCCCACCGGGTCAGTCCGGGGTGGTGGTGATGAGAGAGCTGGTAAGGCTGGGGTCGTCGAAGGGGTAGTCGAAGGAGGTGAGGGGCGTGGTGAACGCCGAGGTGATGCTAGAGGTCGGTATGGTAAGGCTGGTGGTGGACATCAAGGCAGTAGTGGTGGCAGTAGCAGCAAGGGTCCAAGTCGAGGAAAACCACACCCAGACTCGGTACACCACCTCCCGCCTACCAAACTACACCTCATCACCTGCCTCCCCGACGCCTCATCTGCTGCAACCCGCCAGATCCTCTCCTCGTTCGGCACCGCCACCATCCCCTCTCCTACCACCGCCGCTAGCAGCAGCACCACCAGCAGTGATCAAACCACCACAATCGACCTCTCCCACTCTTTTTTCCGCACCGGCCACGACACGCCCGCCAGCTGCTATATCCTGCGCACCTCCGGGAGTGGTCCCGATGGCGGTGGCGGCAGAAGTGGCAGCGGTGACGGTAGCCGGACGATTGTCAACTACAGCGATCTGCCGGATATGACGGCCGACGAGCTGGAGGGCGTGGTCGATGCTTTTGTTGAGGAGATACGCCAGGAGGGCGGTGATGAGGGGGGTAAGGACAGTGACGAGGGCGGCGGCGGCGGCGACGGATGCTGGTGGCATTTCGAGGTGAGCGAAACACAAATCTCCCCCCTCCTGTCTTCGCATCTTCGTTAGTCCCTCAATCTACCCGTCTCCAGCTCCTAACATATCCCGCGGTAGGGCCGCATCCCAGAAACAACCCTCCACTGCATCCAGCACCTCCGCCGCGCGATGCCGCGCTGCACCATCAGCGTTGAGATCGAAAAGCCCGGCCGGGCAGGCCTAGCCGAGCTGGCCGCAGCCGCCGACGTCGTGTTTTACTCGCGCAGCTGGGCCGAGGTGAGTTTGTAATCATCTGGCAGCGTCACCAGTCACCCAGAAGAAGAGAGAGAGCGACGACCGGTCTGACATATCTCTCCCTTTCACAGAGCCGAGGGTACGTCTCGCCAGAAGCCTGTCTCAGGGGCGAAGCGCCGTCGACCAAAGCGTGAGTGATTTCTTTTCCGTCGGTCGTTGCTTTCCGCTTCGGAACCTTCCTTGCCTTGCCTTTCCCTATCCTGCCCATTAGAGCGAGTTGCAGCGAGCAGCGACATTTCGCTCCGCTTCGCTGCGGCGGTCTGTGCTGTTGTGAGTCCTCACGGACAGCACGTCGTGTCGTCTCGTCGAAAATTGGCATCAACTGACAGGAGAAACCGGGAGGGGGTTTATCCCCGAAACCGAAAAAAAAAAAACAGTTCCCTCATGTTCTGCACGTGGGGAGAACAAGGTGCGGGGGCTCTCAGCCTGCCCGAGGGTGAATACATCCACCAACCTGCGACGAAGCCCGGAGAAGAAAGTATACCCGTGGTCGAGTAAGTCTCCCCCCCAAATTACCCCCCATCTTAACCGTTGATCGTGTCGGTGAGCGAGGAACGGAACGGGTTGACGGGGGAGGGAAAAGCGGGTAAAGCAAAAGAGAGAGAAAAAAAGCAAAAACAAAACAAGGGAAAGAGAGAACGGTCCGGCGCTTGCGGGGGAGAGTGTGTGCGTGCGTGCACTGTCGTGGCCGCTTGCTGCTGCTAGTGCTGCAAAGCGCTGCAAGTGTGAGACCGAAAAAGAAGAAGACAGCAAACAGCCGACCCGGCCTGCAAACAAACTCGGTCGGAGCGGGGGGGAAAGGAGGAAGGGGGAAGATGGCGTCGGTGGCGGCGGGGTTTGCCCTCCTCCGTAGCCATCCTGCTTGCCTCCACACAGGAGTGTATTCTCCCCCATCGGTCGGGCTGGGTTGCGCTGGGCTGTCTTGCAGTCCGCAGGATGCAGAAAACGTTTTGCTCGGCGGGCCTCTTTTCGGCCATGTCACTGACCGCACGCCTTCTCTCTCTCTCTTGCTCTCCGCACTCCTCTTTCCCACCACCCGTCAACCTCAGGTCCTCCAAACTGCCGAGGCTCGGAGGCGTTCCTCCAAATTGAATCTGTCCGGGTGGACGAGAATACCATGGACTGGGCTAACGGTCTGCTGTGTGTGCGTGTGCCTGTGCACGCGCGCGCGCTGTGTTGCGTCGTTTCAGCACTATCGGCGCGGGTGACACCTTCATCGGCGCGATGCTGTATGGCCTGCATGCTCATGCTCATGCTCATGCTCATGCTGCTGATGCTGCTGCGACTTTTCCCGGTGCTAGTCCTGGTCTTGCTGGCCGTGCTGTGCGTGAGACACAAACACAGACACAAATACAGACACGGACACAGACACAGACACAGTCGCAGTCGCAGTCGCAGTCACAGTCACAGCTCCTGGCCTTTGCTGTCGGACTCGCTACCAAAAAGGTCCAGAGGGAAGGTTTTGCAGGTCTTGCCGAGGGTGGCGTCTTTGTGGTGGGTGCAGGCGGGCTGCAGTTCGGCCGTTCTTCTCTTCGGAACACGGGTCCTGGTCCGGGTCCGGGTACGGCACGGGTGCAAAGTGATTGATTGACCCGCGGTGGTGCCGCTGCCGGGCCGGTGACTTGCGTTTTTTCGTCGAAGTCGGGTTTTAGTGCAGGCTCGTTAGTTTGAATGGAGTGTCCTCGTGACAACGCGGAAGACACCCCAGGGGGGGGGAGAAAACACCAGAACCCTTGTTCGTGACTGGTCGTGTATAAAAAAAAGGCGTCGTCGGAATCGGGCAGGTGGCGGGTGCGGCAGGGGGTTGGATGGATGGGGTGAGGAAAGATGTGCGCTGTGCTGCGGCTTGTTGTTGCTGCTGTGGATGCTGCTGTGGGTGAAAGGGAAGCCGGAAAAGGGGGCAAAAACAAGAGCATGAGCTGCTGCTGACGGGCTTGTGATCAACCGCAACCGTCCCTGGATGCGCCCAAGCGAAGCCCCCCCCCCCCCCCCCCCCAAATGCGTGTGGCTGGAGGGGGACCGACTGCTAACTAACCAGCGGAAGTACAAAGTACCACAATCCATGAGTCGGTGGGAAGAAATAGTGTAGTAACTATACGTAGTTTGGCGCCAAGGCGGACGTTCAATCTCGTCCCATGTCCGCGACCACGGACGGAGGTGACGGCCAAGCAAGCACCCGCCGAAGGAGGGACTCCAGGGAGGAGCCACAAGCACAGCCAGCACGGAGGCAAGTGTGAGAGAGCGGGATCAAGGGATGCGAAACGGGCGTTGTGCGGCGGCGAACGGAAAAGGCGGTGAAATGAGCTGGTGGTAACCCTAAGTTAGTCTCGGTCTCTCTGTTGCTCGCTCGCCGACGTTGGAAGTTGGACCAAACAGAAACTCTGGTCCGCAGCAACTCCTTTTCAGTCTCCCCACTATGCATGAAGCAGACGATTGCCGGTTCCGGGGCACAGTCGATGGTCGATGTGAACCACACCCACACTTGTCACTGAGTTCCAAACAGACAAGGAAGCGGCTGGCTCGCTGACCGGCTGACTGACTGATGGACCATGGCCGGATGATGGAATGACAGACCAACGAAAACCGGGCGTGGTCGGGTCACCGCCCAGACAAAGTCCATCAATCATCACCAACCAAGCCAGTCCAACCCGTCCGTCCCACTCCCACAGATTGGCAGATTGGCAGATGGGCAGATTGGCGGCCAAACAACTCTTAACTAGTTAGTTGCTTTAGCCTGCCTGTGGTTCCAGACAGCAGGCGAACCCATGCCCGCAGCACAGCGCTTCTCACCCAGACAGATACACGAGACGAACGGAGAGACGCACACGGACGGTGACCGCCGGCCGTCATCATTGTTGATCAGTCCATGGAATGGGCCGTTGGGCCGGCCGGCCGCTCGCTCCATTTACGTGAGTGTGAGATGATGAATGACCTGACCGATGGGCAGTTACTTTGTACCCCAGCAAGGCGCGACAACCTTCGCAGCCCAACCCTCGCCATCAAAGCCAATGTGACAACAGAGGCAGAAAAGAGGGGTGGTGGTTGTGACCCGGATGAAGAGGCGCGGCCAGAAATTACTAGTATTTGATCCGACATGTCGCATGAGACGAAAAAGGGGACAGGCCCGTACCCGTCGCGAGGCTTTTGCCGGAAAATTGTTGTTGTCGTGGCATGAAACGGAACACACTAAGAGCAGCCCACCGCAGCCCTCAGTGTAGCGCTAATTTAGGGGGTTGAGTGAGGGGTGACGGTTACAAGCGAGTCGTCCTTTTTTTTTTCTTGTCTCTCGACCCAACCCCACGATGTCCTGCCACTGCTGCGCTGCTGAACGAGGGGAAACCTCGCGAGAAAGCGGAGACAGCGGGCGGTACGAACTTCAAAGTCGCTTCGAAGCGAAAGTGATAACAGCGAGCGAAAATGGAGGGGCGGACGGAGAGGGGGGCGCAGGACAAGGCATTTCCGGATCGGCAACGCAAAGTCATCAATCCCATCATCTCTCGGTGTGTCAAATTGAAAAACGACGCTCAGTCGACGATGGAGCGAGCGACAAACCTCGGGACGGGAGAGCCTGACGCGTCCCGGATCACCACATGTCCCTTTGCGAGGTGCCTTGCTGTCTCGCTGGCGTTTTCTCGGCATGCTGCTTCCTTTTTCCTCTTCCCCCCGCGTGCCCACCCGCCCCTGTGCCACTCACAACTTGCTTGCTTATGGAGAGATCGTGTTGATGAGCAGAGCTGTCTGTCACTTGCGTTCCGTGGACAAGATGCATGGGGGCACCCACACACGAGTTCCAGGTTGACCATGGAATGGGAGAGCGAGAGTGGCTGCGGTGGATCATGGACTGGGACTGTTCTGGCGTGGGGACCGAAGGAACGAAGGCACGAAAGGTACCGTCGTGTGTGGCGCTCATCAATTCCCTCTTCCCCAGCGACATCAAGGGGCGAAAAAGGGCTGGTACGGATTACGGATCCTCTGCAAGAGCTTGCTGACTCTCCAAAGTCCCACCGAGCAGGGAGCGACCGGCCAGCCGTGGCACCGTCCTTCGTTGTTGCATTCCGGATACGTAGAAGGGCGAGTGGGAAGTGGGAATGTCTCGCAGGCTCAGGGTTGTGTGGGCGACGAGCTGATTGACTCCGACGAGTCGCGCCCGCAGGGCTCGGGGTCAGGTAAGATCCAGGGACCAGTCGGAGCCACAGGGGCTAACAAGTGAGTTGTGAACCGATGGGACAGGAGAAGTCGGTTCCAAACTGTCGCCCTCCGCCCGCTGCTCGGCTACCCTTGCCTGCCTTGCGACAGTGCCACGGTGCGTGCGTTGGGCTCTCCTCGTGTACTAACTAAGTTATGTACATACTGTACGAAGTAGTTAGCCCGGGGCGAATAGGCCCGTTGGGACTGCTGGTTTGAGGCCCTGGGAAGGGATACACTCGAGTGGGTTACAGTGCCGTCAGCGCCCCCTAGCGCCCGTCAATCAACGGAGCAAAGGGCTTGACGCAGGCTGCTGAGTTGGCGATTTGGTGACTCTTTTCCTCCCAGGCAGACCAGGGTAAAGGCCCATTTGAGACGCAAAGCACCTGGCTTTTTCGGCGCTCTCTCGGATTTCCATCTTGAGGCGTGCCAGGTCCCACATGCAAAGAACGATGCACGCCGCTTGGCGCCGAAGTGCCTGGCAGGGTGTCTCGGTCGCTCCTTTTCTTGCTGATCCTACACATTCCAGGCGAGGTGGAAGAACGGCCGGCCGGAGTGGACAGCCCAGGCATGCAACAAATCCCCGATTGATGAGACGACCGAGGAGCGCAAAAGGTGTTTTGAGGCAAAGCGTCCAGATGCGGAAAAAGCCGCAGGCTTGGCAGGGTAGTCGATGATCCATTCTCGACCATTGATCCATCTTGCAGCTCGGAGTGAAAAGCTGACGAGAATGTTATTTAGTGTCGTGACATGCATCGATGGGGGTCCTCCCGAGTCGCGAGCGCCCGACCCCAAAGCCGACAAGATCGGCTTTGGCCTGTTGTTTCCGCCAGGCGCTCTTCTGATGGCCTGGTGACCTGATGAAGCCTCATTCATCCTCACATTCCCACCCCCCTCCTCATGCATACACTTATTAGGCGCTCCTGTTGTCCTTCTCGATACTGAACAATGTTGCAGTAGTGTGTACACAGTAAGTGCTCTCCAGGCGGACTAGGAACTCAACCGCTCACGTTCCCCCACATGCGCGCGAGGTGCGGCTCGAGGAAAGCAAGACAAGCGACAAGCTCTCGTACGGGGCGTGGCGTTTGTCATGCTGCTCCTCTGCCGAAGGGTGTGAAATCTGCAATTGGGGGGGTGGCCGTCATCGAAATCCATTTGCCTTTTTTCCTGTTGGCATCTCGTCGACGTTCCCACGCCGTCATCACATGGAACTCTGGGGCCAGGGGGGGTTGGAGTTCCGCTGTGGTCCGTTGGGTCCATGATTCTATTGGGCCCATTTCTCGGATGCTTTCATGCACAGGGCTGTTTCGTCTGCCCCTTCGGCGGCTTCCATGAGATTCGCGTTCTCATTTTGCGCCCCGTTTGGGAAGGTCTTGGCGGTTAGCTGCAGGGGAGCCGCTCATCAGGAATGTCTTTTGTGGGGGTGAGAAACAGCTGTGAAAAGAGGACCGACTTCTGGCCCACGCCAGGTGCCCAAAGCGCGGGCCTCGCACGACGGTTCCGCACGACACTCATGACTCGGCTTCAACTCCTTGCCTAATCGTCTGTGGTGGCGGCGTTGAAGTCCACTACTGTACGAGTGATCCAGTATCAGTCCACGTCTTCCGTACATTCCGTGCATGACTTGTCTACACTAGATCCGCAACGCATGATGACGGGGAATCGTCGGCACATTATTTTTTTTCATGGAGGAGCCGGGCAGCCCACCTGCGAAACGAGCGAGCGCCATTTGTGACCACCGATGAGACCTTGGAGAATTGTTGATTGATGAAAATCCGCTTTTTGCTTCGCTCGGGTACGACGGACTTTTTGCACGACCCCAAATCCCATTTCGACGATCCCTGGACTAGCCCGTCTGGCGGACGGTGAACGATCACCAACAACCTGGTAGGTTAGCTCGTTAGCTCGAAAGAGCGGCGAATGTACGACGTCGAAACAACGCACAAGCCGCCCGTGACCGGATCCGCTATCGACGTCAAAACGGCTCGCTTCTCCGTCATTCAGGGAGCCGCGGCCGGCCGGTCGGTTTAAAAAAAATCACGAAAAGGTTGTCAAGGCATCGGGCTTACCGTATCGGTGTCAGCAATAGTTGAAGGCCGTCCGCATGTGCGTGGCACGCCTGTTTGTGAAACTATTTGATTCCGAGTGCCCGCGACCAAGCGGGAGGTCAAAAAGCACCTTGCCAGAGAGGGATGAGGGAGGGGTGAATGAAGGAAGGTTTCGCGGGCGTGAGGGTAAAGGAGGCTGACGCTTGGCCAGGTGTTGTGTTCGAATGTCGCAACCTGGCTCGCCTGGGAAACGCATCCACGATCCCCGTTGATGAAAATAGTTCCAGGCCGCAGGTGGATGCTGGGATGGAGGCTTGGCGGGTCCTGCTGAAAAAAAAGGGAAGGCAAAGAAAAAAGAGGAACTCGCAACTCCGGCGTCAACCCCACCCCTCATCAGCCAATGATTTTGCGGAATGAGATTTGAGAAGGCGTGGGGAAGGTGCGATCTGATCAAGGATCTGTGGGTCTCTTGCGGACGCGTGCATGGTTCAACAAACTGTGCTGGCCCGCAAAGACCAAGAAGGAGGGACGGGTGTACTTGCCCACTGCAACCTCCGTTGTGACCGAAGCAGGTGGGACCAGCGCCCCAAAATAATGCCGGAGCAATGCACTCAACACAGTCGAAACCCACCCTTTTTTCCTTCTCGATTTTTTCATTTTTTGAAAATTTGCGCAGGGCTTGGCCGCACCAAGGTCCCGTCTGTTCACAAAATCCCGAAGTCCCGACGGGATTGGTCGGGGCAGCCGCCGCACCACAGGAGCGACTTTGTCCTCGCCTCGTTCCGAGCCTCCAGGACAGCAGTCCGGCACTTCGCGGAGGCAGGCACTCACTTTGTTCCGATCTCATCAGATCACCAGGCATGCATCATTTTCGGAAAACAAGCACAGCACCCGATCCACTTGCTGTTTCTTGCGCGTGCTTGGCTCGCGGCTGGCTGCCCTCCGCAACCCCCAGTCTCAATCCTCTTTCTGACAGACGAAACACAGAACAAGGCCGAGACCAGCCAACCAGCATACCATGCCTTGACAACAAAACCGACAACGTCGAGCCCTGCCGGCGGAGGCCAAGTTCATGAACGTCCGGATATCGAAATGACTTGCCGGGTGGCCACCAGCCGGCCAGGTTCGTTGCTCACCCACCCAAGCCGCCGTCGCCCACCCTTGCGCTGCTCCTACAAGATGCCTCTTCGCCCGTGGAGCCGATCGGGGCCCAGCAAGGGTGGCGCGGGGTGTGCAAGTTCCTCTGTGATCGTGAGCAACCACAAAGTCGTGATCGCCGGCGAACGGGGTTTCGCGGCACAGATGTCTGATATCTGGGCGTCCGCAAGATTCGACGCCAACAGGGAATGTGCCGTTTGAGGCCGACCCGAGCCCGAGCCATGCTAGGCCGTTGATAGTGCACCGAACCGTCGAACGGGATTTCAGCCATTCCGAAACAAGTATTCCGTACCTTCATTTGTGAGAAAGAGCCACCGAGTTTCGTCCGCCGGCCAGGTACTCCGTACTTGAGTAATGACCCCACCGTACGTGAGGGACGTGCTCCGCAACCGCCTTCGCTGAACCTTGGAGCTCTAACTTTCATCCGGGCACGCCTCACCTTCAGGCCTTAGCTGATACACCCCCTTACTTTCGCTTCATTTTCTGCGTGTGGGGTTTCGAGAATCCCGGCTTATTTACCGATTACACCCCTCTATTCTTCCTCATGATACACCCGACAAGCAGCTCTCCATTCTGCAGGCCGTCAAAAAAAGGGAGTCGAGCGTTCGCCTCTCGCGTGCGCCAAACCAGAACCCTTGCTCCCCCACCCCCTTGTTTCCCAACTTCTCGCCCATCCACACGGGGGCCATCAATCAATCAGAGGGCCGCGACGCAGGAGGTTGCACCGGTACATCCCTCGCGGTACCTCCGTCCCTGCTTGGTCACACAGCCGCCAGGAGGTGGGAGCCGGTCTGGGGTGGGAGACAATTTGACGTGCCAGCCAAATGCCAGACCGGGCTGCCACGCCAGCCCATGCTGCGACCATGACCACAGGCAACGGCATGACTTCCAAACAACCCTTGCAGAACCAAGCCGCCGTCTTCCATCCACCTGCCTCTTGACCGCCCGCCCGCGAAGCCCGCGAGCCCGCCAACCCACCCACTCGAGCCCCTTCCCACCAACCCCCAGCACAATCCTCCAGGTATCGCGCTATCCGTAACAAGCCACGGGCAGCCCACAGCGAGGAACATCAGTTTGGCCTCTCTCTGGCCCCTGCAACCCTGTACCGGAACGCCCCCTTTCAGCGATGATGAACTCCACGCATCCCTGTCCGCCTCTTTCTGTGGCCTTGCCTTGCGGTGCAGTGGCAGGGCTCCAGGGCCAAGCTTGCCAAGGTCGAACTGGTTCACGACCCTCCTTGCCTCTGGGCGCTGGGCCGCTGGCACGCACACACAAGCGCACACTCTCACACACCATGGTCCACACCACACACAGACAGCGGTGCGGGCGCGAGGCCCGAAACGACTTCACACCAGACGGTCCGCGTCCCCAGTCCCCAGGGTCGGGCAGGCTAAACAATCCCTGCAAGCGCAGATGACGCAGGCTTTTTGAGAGAGCCCCAGAGTCATGGAACAAGCTCCGTTGACACGACATTCAGTCTCTCGCTCCATCCTCCCGGCACGCCAAAGCGGCAACAGGAGCCTCCCCCATGGGCCCAGATGCCCAGATGGGCATGTAATATTTGTGTCGTTCTCCACGCCGTCCCATCACCAGGGACGCTACCAACTCCGAACCAGGTTTGTGACTTTCAAAAGTCTCTCTCCTTATTACGCACTTAACCCACCCTCCCGTGCGCAACCAAGCGTCTTCCGCACCTCTCATATCAAGACCCCGTTCCGTCTTGATATTCCATCACCACCCACCCAGCAACAAACTTCTCGCCTTGTTTCTCACACTACACTTCACCACCGCCATATCCTACACTCTCAACAGTCCGTGACAAGAGGAGGGCAGTCCCTCGTCGTTTCTAGTTATTCACCACCATCAAGATGATGCCATCATCACTCGCCGCTACCAACGTAGCCGGCGGTATGTCTTACCACTACCAGTCAGCCGAGGCCCACACCGTCGACGAGCTCTTGAGTGAGCTCTCAAGACAGCTCATCGGGAACACGAGGAGGTACTCGAGGGCCTCGGCCAGCCAGCAAAGAGCGGGGAACGCCATGAGGATATCCAAACCCAGCAGCGCCAGCAACAGCCCAAGATCATCAGCACTGCAAGCACGGAGGAAAACGTTGATCGGGGATGGCTTTCGGGGCGGCTTTCAGACTCTGTCTCCCGCCATGGACGTCGATCAGCCACATCTCCCTACCCCAGGGTCCGAGGTTTCGAACGAGTCCTTCTATCGTCAGCCAACTTCGCGGTCTGCTCGACCCGTCAGCTGGCACCCATCCTCGCAACATGCCCAGCCTTCGTACTATACCCAACAAGATGCGATGCTTCACGCCTTCCCGACATATAACGATGCTGAGGCGCTGGCCAGCCTGCAGCAGTTCCCGCCCACACCTACGGTTTATTCGGGGTACACGTCTCCAGCAGATCCCTTCTCGCCGCTCACGCTCCCGTATTCCGGCTTCAGTTCGCAGCACCAGCAGCAGCAGCAGCAGCAGATGTACTCTCCTGTGAACCAGCCCATGCCAGTATCACAGCAAGTCCCGATGTACCCGCCGACGAGCTGTGCCTCGGGTTATTCCCCGGCCGCTACACTCTCAGAGATGCCACAGTTGCGCCACGAGGACGCACTCCCATCCTGGGAGGTTCAGCCGACCGCCACCTTTAACCAGCACACGACCCCACCCACGCCAGAAGACTTTGTCTGCAATCTCAACCCAACTCTGCCCCTCGGGCAACAGCAACAGCAGCAACAATCACAGCAAGAACCTGCCCCGCAATCGTATCAAACCGTCATCATCCATGACGACGAGGCCGGTGACGACTCCGAGGAAGGCGAGATTCTCTACGGCATGGGCCTGTACGATGCACCGGACCACAGCAAGCAGCATGAGTCCACAGCCACGACGCTGCATCAGTCAGTGGTCTACTCGTTATTGGGTAGCGGACGGAGCGAGGAAGAGGAAGAGGTGGACAGCGGCAAGGGGCTTGGCCTGAAGCTAGAGGATGCCTGGGAGCCGCCTGCGAGTGACGATGAGGATGATGAGGAGGAGGAAGGAGAGGGTGAAGAAGATGGGGAGGGGCAGGACGACTGAGTCGCTGAGCGTTTGCATGCTGGTTACGTGTGAATAAACCCAGGCGCTGCTTTTTCCCCGTTGTTCTGTTCTGTTTTCTCTCTAGAACCTTTTGATGACTAATTTTTTACTTTCCATTCTTGTACACTTAATTCTTTTTCCTTTTTTGTTTTTTGAGTCTTTTTGTCTATTGCATCATAGCGAGGTGTTTACGGGATACGGTTATTGGGACGAACATGGGAACACGGTCTGCGGCTTATCAAGAGAAACGGTCACGGATATACAACAAACACACATCCTCATCGGAAAGATTAGAAGTACCTAACGGATACCGACGCAAAGTCACGGAGTGAGACCCCAAGAACGGGGCAAAAACGGGATGACCCGGGAACGCGGGCTTGGAGAGTGGGAAATAGGCATGGCTGGGTGACCGGCCGGCCGATCAGAAGGCAGTTGGCGTTGCTGAGACAAAGATTTGCCTTGCCGTGGGTTTAGTTACCTATCTTAGTTAGCAAAGCAAACTGGAGCAGAGAGTAACTAAAGAAAGAAGAAAAACAATAGCCAACGCCTGTGGGTTTCACAACCCGGCAGGAGGCGCCCCAAATGTACCGGACTTTGGTCCAAACCAGTTCCTATCTCCCAATAGTTTCCAAGTGTGTGAGGTACTTTCCATGTTATTAATGCATGAATGGCCGGAATTAGCCCAGAATCTGTATCGGGGACGGTACATTTCACAATTTTAAACCAATTTATTTCTTCATAAAACACGTACGTTACGTTGAGCTTACTTAAATAAGACAAGCGACTTTTGCATGTCTGTGGTGTGTGTGTCTGTGTGTATGTGTCCATGGGTGTGGGTGTGCCTCGTGTGTGCCTGTTGTGACGTTGGTGATATCGTTTCGCGAGCTGAATACGGATGTCACCTGCCGTTTGGCTAGTGACTGAGACGGAGGTCCCTTCGAGAACGAGATTGGCTGGGGTGCGGTATGCTAACATCCAATCTTTTTCTGTCTACAATACATGAGTTAGTTGTTCCGAATGATTTACCCACCACCTGTGGCCGTGACCGTGACTGTGATTTTGGCCACATACATACATGCATGCATGCATCGGGTTCCGTTTGATTGATGGTGGATCAATAAATGGATGGTTTGTTGGTTGGGTGGGTGTGTGGACGGGTCGTCGGTCGGAAGGGGGGCGGGCGGATAGGCCGCGGCCTGTCCGATCTCATAACGGCTGGTTGTTAATTGTTGTTACCTTGGGTCAAGCATATTTTGTGGTTTTAAGATTGCGCTACCCGCTGCACAGGGTAAGCAGGCGGCAGCCGCCGGGTGTTGTTGGTTTGAGGTTAGTTACCTGTGTTGAGGTTGTCACTTTGTAACCTTGTAGCTTTGTACCTGACCACTCTGACCTCGCAAAGCTCAGGCTAAGGTCGGCTCGGCGGGACCCTGCCGACCCGCAGCGTGCCGAGCTTGCCCCCAACAACCCCTCGCAGAGCGGCGCCTTCCCTCGCAGCTGTTAACTACCCCGCCATCACCCGCCCGCTAGTTACCCCTCACCAACGTTAGGTCATTGAAAATTTGTTGCTGAGCTGCGGGTAGCAGGAAAAAAAAATCACAGGCCGTTATCGGAACAGAACTCCAGCAGGAGGAAAAGATGGAGACGACGTAGGAAGTGGGGGAGAGGCGGCGTGACTCAATCAGGTCCACGGGGAGAAACAACTACGACAAACAAAACAAAGTCGTCACAATTTGGATGTTGACAAGACTTTGCCAGGCGCGGAGAGCAGGAATCCCCCGGCAATTTCGAAGCTCCCAAAGACCACTATTTCGCCCCGTTATCATCCAGACGTATAGTCTCGTACTGTCATACGGCACAACCAAAATGGCTTCGCAACAGTAAACACGCCCCACCTTCCTTTTGTTGTTGCCTTTTATCGTCTGTCCTTTTTCCCTGCTGCCTCTCGCATCCAACCCCACTGTACCACTGATGATGCATGGCCCAATTCGAGGGTATGAGGACGTCATCTTCAAGATGGGCCGCTGACAAGTAGACTTGTGCGCCTCCAGGAAGGTGCTCATGCTCGGCGCGGGCTTCGTGACCCGGCCGACGCTCGATATTCTCAGCGACTCGGGCATTCCCGTGACTGTTGGTAGGGTTACCTCATCCCACCCCTTTCTCTTTTTGATACCTTGGGTCCCTCTTACTGATCCCATTGTCGCATACAGCCTGCCGCACCCTGGCCTCGGCCCAGCAGCTCTCCGAGGGCGTCAAGAATGCGCACCCCATCTCGCTCGATGTGACCGACGACAAGGCGCTGGACGCCGAGGTGGCCAAGCACGACCTCGTCATCAGCCTAATCCCGTACACCTTCCACGCCGTTGTCATCAAGTCGGCCATCCGTAACAAGAAGCATGTCGTCACGACGAGCTATGTTTCGCCCGCCATGCTGGAGCTGGATGCTGAGGCGAAGGCCGCTGGTATTACGGTCATGAATGAGATTGGTCTGGACCCTGGTAGGTTGCCTTTTTCTTTTGAGTTGTTCGTTTGGTTCCGTTTCTTACCTCATGTCCCAGGTATCGACCACCTGTACGCCATCAAGACGATCGACGAGGTCCACCAGGCCGGCGGGAAGATCCTGGGCTTTGTGTCCTACTGTGGCGGTCTGCCGGCCCCGGAGGACTCGGACAACCCGCTCGGCTACAAGTTCTCGTGGTCTTCGCGCGGCGTGCTGCTGGCCCTGCGCAACGCCGGCAAGTGGTGGCAGGACGGCTCCGTCGTCGAGGTCGCCGGCAAGGACCTCATGAACACGGCCAAGCCGTACTTCATCTACCCAGGCTTCGCCTTCGTCGCCTACCCGAACCGCGACTCCACCCCGTACAAGGAGCGCTACGCCATCCCCGAGGCCCAGACCATCGTCCGCGGCACCCTCCGCTACCAGGGCTTCCCCCAGTTCATCAAGGTGCTCGTCGACATCGGCTTCCTCGAGGACACTCCGCTCGACGTGCTGTCGAAGCCGGTACCCTGGAAGGAGGCCACCAAGGCGGTCATCGGCGCGTCGTCGCTGTCGGCCTCGGACCTCGAGGCCACCGTGCTCTCCAAGGCGACCTTCGAGTCGGACGAGGACAAGAAACGGATCCTGTCCGGCCTCCGCTGGATCGGCCTGTTCTCCGACGAGCCCATCACCCCCAAGGGCAACCCGCTCGACACGCTGTGCGCGACACTGGAGCGCAAGATGCAGTACGAGGAGAACGAGCGTGACCTGGTCATGCTGCAGCACAAATTCGAGATTGAGCACAAGGACGGCTCGCGGGAGACTCGCACCTCGACGCTTGTCGAGTACGGCGACCCCAAGGGCTACTCCGCTATGGCCAAGCTCGTGGGTGTGCCCTGCGCCGTTGCTGTCAAGCAGGTGCTTAGCGGCCAGCTGACCGACAAGGGCGTGTTGGCGCCTATGAATGCGCGCATCAATGAGCCGCTGATGCGCGAGCTCAAGGAGAAGTACGGTATTACCATGGTGGAGAAGACCATTTCGTAAATGGGTGGCTTCTGGGGATAAGGTAAAAAAAGGAAAATTAGATAAATGAGGATAGAAAAAAGGTTCTCATGTTCACACTGCCGTTGGTCTCATGCCCTGTGTATATATATGCCTTGGGTTTCAAATCGGGCACTTCCTGTAAAAGCACCTACCGTCTCTCTCGGCCTCATATCTGCAACACCCTGGCGCCATCCATTCATTACCTTCCTTCCTTCCCTCCCTCAACCACCCTTTATAACCCACCCGTGCGCAGTTCCTACCAACCGCCCCCCCAAACCGACTACGGTCGAATGGCGCAATGGGGGGGCCGTGGGCGTCAACTGGTACACCACGGAATCTCAGCCCCCGAGTTCGATCCCCGGATGATGCACCGAGTAAAATCTTTCGGGATTTTCGTAACCGCCCCCCATTCCTTGACCCCCTCGGGGTGTTGAGATGATGGGGCGGTGAGCTTTTTGATGTTTTTTTTTGGGGGGGGGGGGGGGGGGGGGGGGTAATTAATTCTGGCAAAGGTCGGTTTTATTTTCATTTTCAAAATGGTAAAATGCGGCGATTTGACATATTAATATTCTGGAATCGAGGTATAAGTAAGTGACCAAGCGATGTTGGAAATATATATTGAAATGAAGACGAGAAATGTGAAAATACAATGTGGGTCTTTTGTAACGATAGTGGGCCACTAACTGACTTACTTGAAGGAGCCACTCAACCCTGTTAGTACATTACCAGGCGCAGACCTCGAAATCGAAATTTCACTGTCATGACATATTTTCCACAACGAGCAGTAGAACCTCAACACCATCAACACACTTCATCTCAAATCTCACAACAAATTTCAAACACCTATCGCACCCTCACCACGTTCACCATCACCACAAAACGAACCCAAACCCTGGCATGGTCCAATACGTCTTCACCCCCTGGCGCAACCGCGCCGAACTCCTCGCCGTACGCGCCCAGTTCTATCCTCAGCATAACCCGCGGGAGTCACTGCAGTCACCACCACCACCATCACAGCGCCAACACCAACCTGCGGAAGGACGGCAAGGAAATGGGGAGGGAGGAAAAGTCAGGGACGAAAAACGCCACGCGGTCGCACGCGTGTCAATGTGGATGCAGCGCGGCGGGTGTCCGCATATGGTTGAGTCGACGGCGTTGTTGGTTGCGGCGGGGTTGAGTGATGAGGGGGTTGGAGGCGGGTATGAAAGGGGGGTTGGGAGGAAGAGGAAGAGGGGGGATCGTGATGGTGGTGGTGGTGCTGGCGGTGTTGGGGGTGGTGATGGTTGGGGGGATGATGAGGATGGGCTGGCGAGGGCTTCGGGGGGGTATGCAGTGCGCGCGGCGTACTCGGCTGCTTTTAGTCGGTGAGTTCTTCTCTAATTACTTCCTTCTCTATCACCGCCCTCTCCTTATCCGCCCTCGGTACGAGATGTGAATGCTAAGATACCGCCAGCTTCGTAACAGGCCTTTTAGACTCCCACCAGGACAAGCAGCGCAAGATGTCCATGTACGACGTCGCCAAGAGTGTTGGATTGCCTGCGACGTTTGTTGAGCTACGACACCAGGCGACACACGAGCAGTTGCCGTCGCTGACTCGTTTGCGTGCGGCTGCGGCGAAGGCGCTGGAGTGGATTTGGGAGTATTATTGGAGGGGGTTGGAGGGGGATGTGGGAGTGGAACCGGTAGAAACGCTGAAGGTAGCGTCTCCTGTGGCGGTTATGGTTGGTGGGGAGGCGGAAGGGGTGAGTGTGGAAATGGTTGGTGATGAAGGGGGAGAAGAGACTGGGGAGGATGAGGAGGGGGTGAAGCAGGTGGTGATGGGGTATCTTGAAGGGAATGATGACCTAAAGGAGGAGGTGTTGGGATTTGATGGAGAGCTGGTGTTGACGGTGTTGGACGGCATTTCGGGGGCTACGAGGGATCCCAAAGTCCTGCGGCGCACACTCACGTTGGAAAGGGAGATTTTGGACCGAGCACCGGATGTTGGCCAAATGGAGGTGGATGAAGAGGGTCAGGGAGTTGGTGGGATTTCAGACAGGGATGACGGGGTAGTCACGGCTGAAGAGGCACGGGAGAAGGCTAATGAGACGGGGCCAAAAAGAATGGAGGGCGAGGGAAAAGAGACTGAGCTTGACATGTCCGAAGAACAACCCGGCTGGATATTGTACAATGAGGATGACTGGGTGCCGAAGCCGATAGGGGTAGTTTAAATTCAACGCTATGATCACATTTTGGCCCTCAAACAGGACTGTTTATCAACTGGTGATGAAAAGGGTGGTCATGTGACCCCCTCGCCGAGTACAACTCTCAGTTACCACGTTGTGGATAGGCCCCTCTTCGTGAAGCCCAGCGTCCAATGAATAACGTCATTCCCGCGCGACCTGCATTCCCGTCGTTTCCCGACCGTCCGCTCCGTTCCCTCCGCGGTGTCGGTGGGAATCATTGTCCGGATTCGTTAGAAATCCGTGTTTAATAATAAACTGCCCGCTTACTTGATGCTGCGCTGACTTTGGAGCTCAGTGCTCAAGCCCAGCGTCACAGTGGACTCCGCCTCCACAAACTGCACTAGAGCATGTTCACCCTCAACACTGTTGCAAGGCGTCTTTTTCAGCCCAGACTCACTTCTTTTGCCTCTGCTGTAAGCTTTGCATTTTCCGGTTTGAGTTGAATACTTTCTGTCAAACATACTTATTGTCAAACATTAACGGCCATTTGTCAGCCAATCAACATCCGCAAAATGCATATCCAATCGATTCCTATGTGTGAGTGGCTTGATAATCACTAATATGGCAACAGCCCGTTGAGATGAGAGCTGATGCGGAGTTATAGGGGTGGGGAAAAGCGACAACTACGCTTACCTCGTGGTCGACGACAAGTCCAAGGAAGCCGTGATCATCGACCCGGCCCATCCGGCGGAGTGGGTTTTCCTCCTGAATATTCGAGAAAGGGACGGAAAGCTAATGCTATGCCAGAGTTGCCCCGGTGTTGAAGAAGGCCATCCAGGACGGGTCGATCAAGCTCACGGCGATTGTCAACACCCACCAGTACGTCCTCGTCATTATCAGCGTGAGCTGTGAACCCAACTAACACTCCCATTAGTCACTGGGACCATGCCGGCGGAAACGAGGAGCTCGTGAGTATTTCCCCCACGAAACATCCACCTCCAGCACACCATTACCTAACTAACATCCCCCTTTCCCAGCTCACCGAGCTCGACCAACAGCAGCTCCCCATCATCGGTGGCAAGGACTGCAAGAAAGTGACGCGGACGCCGCAGCACAACGAGAGCTTCAACATTGGCAGCATCGCTGTCAAGGCCCTGCACACGCCGTGTCACACCCAGGACAGCATCTGCTTTTTCATGCAGGACGGTGACGACAAGGTGGTGTTTACGGGTGATACGTTGTTTCATGGTGGTGGGTTTCATGCATACTGACTTGCCCTTCTCTTGAGGATTGTTCTGACGATGAGGTGCATTAGGCTGCGGCAGGTTCTTCGAAGGCAACGGCGAGGAGATGCACAAGGCATTGAACGAGGTCCTGGGTTCGCTGCCGGATGATACGCGCGTTTTTGTGAGTTTGGCCTTTTTAAAAGCCCTCAATCCCTTCACGCAACCGACAAATGCTAATCCAACCAGCCCGGCCACGAGTACACGGGATCCAACGCCAAGTTCGGCCTCTCAGTCCTCCCCAGCGGGCCGGTCAAGGCCCTGGAGGCGTTCGCCAAGGAGAACAAGGAGACGCAGGGCAAGTTCACCATTGGTGACGAGAAGGCGCACAATGTGTTCATGCGGCCTCAGGTAAGAGCCTAAGAGCCCAGAGTTGGTCGGTGGTATTGGGACTTGTAGTGGGCTGACTGACACGCGACAGGACCCCGAGATCCAGAAAGCCACCGGCGAGACGGACCCGATTGCTATTATGACCAAGCTGCGTGAGCTGAAGAATAACTTCAAGTGAGTTTAGTTGTCTCCGGGATAGGGTGAGAAGCATTAAGTTGCTGGGCAGAGGTTGATATAGTCCGGCTTGGCCAGGGAGGTGGTTGTAACCAAGTCCAGCTTGTAGCCTACCTTAGGAAGGCATAAAACATAAATATAAGCTACCGCACCACGGCCAACCGTAAACAATATCACATCACTGGCAACGAGCACTGGCAAGTACGCAAGTACAAGGGTGAATGTCTCCGAAAGCCCATACCGCCTGAACCCGAGGGGATCCAGACGTCGTGAACTTGCGGACGCGTCTTACGGAGACACGTGGTGTTTCAATTTTGCTTCACTGTCCACACTTGCTCGCCCTGGGGTTGTATGAAGGCGGCAAGCTCTAGCAATTTTTGAAGCGGCGACTCGAATTGGTCGGGGGTTGGTGCATAATCGAAAAAAAAGTGAGGAATCACCGAGATGGAGCGTCAACATCCGTCGATCTACCTACCTTGGGGCGTGTCTCTTGAAAACCAATCTACTCATGCGTGGTAAAGCAGAGTTGAGAGATGAGATGCAGCAGCCCGTTTCGCGAGAGTTTTCTCGGTTGTGGTTTACAGCGCGGCGTGAGAAAGCCTTCCCAAGAATTTTGTGTGTAGAGAGAGGAAATTTCTCAGATCCAGGACGGATATTTTCTTTGATGCATACTGCGATCACGTGAGGAGGCGCCCACTTGGCGACCGGCCCCACCTTGGCCCGGCCCGCTCCACCTCCTCTCCACATCCCCAGCGCATCGCATCGCAAGGACATCTACACCAGCGTGACCAGGGCATTATTTCAGACAAAACCCAGCAAAATGGTAAGTTCCCTGAATCCAATCATGGAGAGACATCGTTAAGATTCATGTCCCGACAGCCACCCCGACGTCGACCCCCAGCATCCTCCTCCACCGCGGCGACCGCGGCCGGGGCCCCGTCCAAAACCGGCGCGCGCCCGTCCAAGCTCGCGAGAGAACACAAGATCACCGCGGAAGAGGAGTCTGAGATCCGCGAGGCCTTTTCGCTGTTTGCCGAGCCCATGGCTGGCGAAAAGGAGGGGATCATGCCCATTGGCGATGTCCGGCGCGCTCTCATGTGAGTCCTCCCTTGTATCCCCTATCAACCCAACCTAATCCACCGGCCAACCAACCAACCCCTCCCCCTTTTTTCAACCCTCATTCAACCAACCCATCAATCGCATGATCCCAAGCTAAAATATCCGAAAAGAGCCCTCAACCTCCCCCCCTCCTCACCCCACCAACTCTCAACCTTCACCACCGCCCTCGACCCCGACGACGAAGGTTTCGCGACCTATCCCGCCTTTGTCGGCATCTGTGCGCTACAGATCCACACCCGTCGGCACCACCAGGGTGAGGCGGAATACGAAGAGGAACATCGGAGGGAGGTGGATGAGGCGTATCAGTTGTTTACTGAGGTTGGGAGGCAGAACAGGCGGGAGCAACGACGGCGGGGGAGGGGAGGTCATGATGTAGATGAGGAGGAGGAGGATGATTATACGGGTGGTGGTGGGTTTGAAGAGGATGGGGATGGGGAAGGAGAGGAGGTGGTGATAACGATAGCGGATTTGAGGAGGGTAGCGGCGTTATTGCGGCTGGACGAAAAGAGTCGGGCGGAAGATGCGGGTGGGAGTGGGAATACTGCAAGAGGGGGCGGAAATGCTGGGTTTGGGGGGAAGATGGGGAAGGGGGGGAAGGATGGGGAACTGGTGGTGACGGAGGAGTTGTTAAGGGATATGATTCTGGAGGCGAATGGTGGGGCGGGGGTTGGGAGGGGGGTTAGGAAGGCGGAGTTTGATGAGGTGATGCGGCGGGCGGGGGTTTGGCGGTGACATTGGGGTTGGTATGGGGTAAGAGAAGGGAACGGGATGATGAGATTATATATGCTGGGTTGGCCGTACGTGCTCAGGCTCCGGGAGGGTACGAAGTAAGGTGTCCAGGAGCTCACTTGCAACGTGCTGAGCAGCGCCGTTTCACGCGCCAGTGGAATGCTGGCTGGTATGCTCTGGCAACACAACCTGAGCAGCACGCCGATACCGCGGGGAGATCCCTTCGCGGATGGAGCACTGAGAGATGCTCCTTGATGGGAACCAATGGATGATGCACATCACACCCTTTGCCGGTGTATTGGGGGGAACAGCAGTTGCACGATTCCAAAGGGGGCAGCAAGAGGGAAGAGAACAGGACAGCTGTTTATTCATAGCTTTTTCTCCACAGAGCGGACAGACAGACAGGCTCCAATCTATCCGCCACGGCCACACGGCCAACATGACACTACGCAGCGACGCTATATATGCGAATCATTTATATCCCAGACCCCCACAATGGAACATGTAGCTGTCCGTCCGTCCGCCCGTATGTGTCTGTATGCAGTGCAGAACCATCATGTCTCATTCCTCATTCCCATCCTCTCTTTGGGTAACTCATATCCCATTCATTCAATCATTCATTGTCCCTCCGCAGCCTCTGCTGTTTCCCCCTCGGCAGAGGCAGCAGCTTCCTGCTGAGCCTTACCCTCAGCTTCCGCCTTCGCGGCAGCAGCAGCCTCGCGCGCCCGCTGCGAGTTAATCACAGCCTGCAGCTCCGGCGGGGGGTTGAACCCGGCGTGCTCGGCGTGGCGCTTGTAGAAGTAGTTATCCGACTTGGGGCGGAGATTCGGCGGCAAAGTGTCGAGCACACACTGCAGGAGGTTGTCGACGGAGGCTTTGGAGGAGGCGTCGCGGTGCCAGATGGAGATGAGGTGGGCGTTGAATCGGACGGAGAGGCCTACGCCGCAGAGGGTGTCTTCTGTAAACAGGGGGTTTTAGGTTAGTATTAGGACTATTGGGACAAGGCTGGGGAACACGGTACGGAACAGGAACCGTATGAGTAAGGGGTAGAAGGGAATGTAACATGAACATACCTTTCCCGACGATGGCACCCTGCAATTGCTCACCAATAGCCATCAGCTGGACATGTTTCCAGACCTCGGGCCCGCTGCTCTTCGGCACGCGGAAGGTCCAGCTGCCGCCCAGAACATTACGACGGTCCTCCCAGATGGGGCGGAACCCTCGCTTGAACAGGTAGATGCTCTCACGCATCTTGATGCGGTCTACGGGGGTGTTGTTCTGGTACCGCCAAAAGTCCTGTACGCTCTCGATCTCTTCCCCGAGTTGTTCCAACTGCGCCTGGTATTCACCACCGCCCCCTGCTGCTGCTCCTCCTTGTTGCTGTTGCTGTTGCTGCTGTTGCTGTTGCGGCTGTTGCTGTTGCGGTTGGCCCTGGGCGGGCTGGCGGTCGAACCATACAGCCCAGACGTGCTGCGTGGGTAGCGCCCGCATGGAGCGGAAGAGGTTTTGTTTGGCATCGCTGCGTTGCTCGGCTGGGGAGGAGATGGAACTGAGGGGGGAGTTGGGGTCCGACGACTGTGACAGCCCTGACAGGCCGCGTGTGGCGAGAGGAGGGGCCGTGGGACGTTCCATGTTGGTGGTGTGGTGTGGTGGTGGTGTACGGTGTATGTACGGGACGTTTCGTGGGCGAGAGGGCGCGTGAGCGGCTGCGGCACCTGCTTGGCTCTTCCGGGGGAAAGGGGGGAAGGGACAGGCGTGTGGGAGAGGCGCAGGGGCGGGGGGTGAAAGGCGGCGAAGGGGGGAAGGTAACGCAAACGCAGGTCGGAGGCGGGGGATATCTACCGGGACGCAGGTACGCGAGAGGGCGTCTGCGGCGAGGTGCGGGACGTCGGGATTCGGAAAGAGAGTCTCGGATGGGGAGGTATCACACGGCCAACGTCAGGCTGTTGGCGTCAGCGGCCGGGCGCGCTGGCGGCTTCAGAGAGAGGGCGAAAGAGAGAGAGAGGTGGGGAGAGAGAGAAAGAGAGCGCAGAATGGGTTGGTGGGTAAGAATGGCCGGCAAGGCTGTAGCAGGTGAGGAATCGGCCGGGCTTGTCTTTGGTTTGTTTCAACCCAGCCAGTCGTAACAAAGAGCCGGACGGGGAAAGATGGGACGATGACGGAGCGCCGCAAGACCGAACGCCCCCAAACAATGGATCCAAGCTCCAACCTTAGCTCCGAGGCTCCGAAGACAAGCGAGGGAAGAGGGAATTTAGCGAGATGCCCACGGGTCTATACAGTAAGTCCACGGCGATTGTGGATGCGTACTGTACTGTACGTGTGCGTGTGAGTTGGCTTGGTAAGGCGGAAGAAAGAATGGATAGCAGGATGAACACAGAACACTCGAGGTTGGCGTTTTGGCCTGTCCAGGGGGGTTGTGACGCTGCGATGGAACGTCGGCCGTCAGGTGAGAAGCAGCGGGACGACCTCAGGCGGGGCCGCTTGTGTGGTGCCGTGGGTGCCCAGATGCGTGAGATGCGTGGGGGCTTTGGAGGTCACCTGGAGTGGTCACTCGTCGTCACACAGAAAACAGAAGAGAAGAGACGGGCGGCAATACGAGAGTGAATCTTCCGGTTTACGACAGATGGGAGGGCTGGAGCTGGGAGAGACAAATGCACAACCAACCGCGCTAGCCTGTCCTAACATGGAGGAGTGAGGTGATGAAAGACGGGGATAGAATCCATGGGCACTCCCTGAGACACTCGAGTTGACGCCCCGCTGGCCAGTGGAATTGCAGCGGTTTGTTCCCGTCTCTGCAGGCCCAGAAGCTGAAACGGAGATGGTGGGGCTGTTGGGCTGTTTCAAGCTGGGGGCTGGGCTGCGGCAGCTGAGAAACGGTGGGGCGAGTCGCCAAGCGGGTTCGGCCGCCCGGCACCTGGCGGCACTCCATCTGCCAGTATCCCTACACTACTGTGCATTGTGCATTGTACGGATTTTCTTCCGTTCGATGCCAAAGAGCCGCCAACGGGAGAGCTGCAACGTGCGTGCCGGGCGCATCGACGGATCGCGCGGCAGATCGCTCTCAAGTGTCGCAGCCGCCCTGATACGCGCGCACACAAAAGGGGTTTGTGTCTGTTGGAGCATGTGTAACTACACTCAGTCTCGGTACCTACGGCGGATGGTGGGGTGTCTTGGGGCCTCTTCTTGGCGCTATTAACTGCTTGGGCGTTCTCGCCTGGGGATGGGAACTCGGAATTGAAGGTTGACAGTTTTACTCCCTATATCCATGTCCTTTTCCCCCTGCTGCGACGTGGTCCAGCCGCCCGCCAGAGGTTCGCTTATCACTGTTGTGAGTATCTCTCCAAGGTTGTCCAGGGCGTATGACAACGGCCTGCCAGCAATGCCCACATGCTGCCCGCGCGGGGCAACGTCACATCAGTTGCGTCCGTCTGTCAAGCCTGTCCAGCGAGTCGGTCAGTCCGCCAGATAAGGTAGGCAAGGTAGGGTGCCTGAGAAACAAGGTCAGGTACCGGCTCCGTCCAGTCGGCCCCGGCCCGGCGGTCGGGCTGCCTTGGCCCTCCTTCCCAGGGTTCCATCGCGGTTTCGTGTCGGTCTTTGTTGGCGTGGCTTGGATGACTCGCATTGTTGGGCTTTGTTTTTCTTTGGGCGTCCTAGGTAGTCCTTCATTCGTTGACAGTTGTCATCGAATCCGGCAGGCTAGGAGAGCCGGGCTAGGGCAAGTCTTCACGCAACCTATCGATGACTGTTCTGCGGTGAAAGACAGAGAAGTTCTATCCCCCCACTTCAAAACCTCAAGGTGACTGGCGGGGACCACCTAAAAAAAGGTACAAATGCAAGTGGGGTCTTGGCACTTGCGCTCCTTCAGGGCAGGAGGTGCAGGGCTTGACCGACAACGACCAGGTGGGGCCGCTCACTGCAAATTGGGGGGTCCACGGGTCTTATTCAGGGCCGCTGCCCCTCTCTGACCTCGGTGGGTTGGGCTGGTCACACCGACCACCTTGACGCCCGGCACTGAATCAATAACGGCCTCGGAAGGGCAGCAAAGGGTGGCCGACCGGCTGAATTTGGCCCAGAAAATCTGGGAAAGCGAACGTCTCGTCGCAAGAGGCCAAGACATAATCAAGGCACACCTGACCGACCGTTTTGGCTGGACGAGAGTAGTGGGGTTCTTTGTCGTTTTTCGGGCTCATCTGAAGTTGGCCGGGTGCTGGGCCTACAGCAGGCATTTGGAGCAGTGGTGAAGCACCGAGTTACTGGGTCCTAGGTGAGCTGCAGTTACAGCAGCAGCACACAGAGCGGGTCCACCTCATTGCAGGAGGTACTGAGCGAGCAGCCTCCCATTTTGTAATTTCGACTTCAATCTTGAGTCTTCAATTTCATCTTGACGTTTCCGCTCCTCATCTTTTCGTCAGGCCACGTACATTTGACTTGATTCTATCAGTTGCAGAAAGTCAAAGCCACTATCTCGGCGCCCCCTCATCTTTTTTGCAGCACCATAGGCCACGCACGTTGACGCAACAGCACCACGTCGCTCTCCGCCTCGCCTCGCCTTGAAAAACTGCTTGCAACCTTCCCGTCACTCCCATCTCGCACGCACCCCGGCTTCCAGATCACCTGCCAGCTGGCATTGGGCACCACAACAACCATCTACCTCACATCTCAGCCTGCACTATTCAATCCTCGAAACCTTATTGTCCCCACGTGGACAATAGCCCCTCCACCACTCACAGGTATGCCCTGACCTTGGCCTCGTTTCCTTATTTCCTATCTCTTCGCGCCGTACCTTCGTCTCTCCTACCACACTTTGTCCATGAACTCCTGCTTCGTCTCTTTAGCAAGCAGTGTCAACTCGTTTCTGCCTCAGCCAAATTCCAATTTTGCTCGACAATTTTGTCGAACACTCTCCCTTTTTCCCTCTCTCTTTCCTCCACCCCAAACCTAAACCCCCTACTCTACCCCTTCGCCTTCTTCTTCCCCCCTCTGCTCTCGCCATGACTCCCCAGATCAGGATCGTGGTCAAGGACAGGGGGCTCCTCCCCGCGGCGATGCCCTTCAAGCCGCAACCGCAGAACCCCCCTCGCTCGAAACGCGGGGACTTGGCTCTGCTCCGGCTGGGCGTGGACATCGCCCTCGAATACTTCAACAACGCCGACGGCAGCGTGCCCATGTCCACGCTGACAACCAAGGCCAGACTCTGGGCAGACCGGTACTTCAAAGGGTACCCCTACGCGGCCAAGCGGCCCACTGCTCTCCTGAGGACATTCCCCAACCTCTTCAACTTGGGCATTGAGCGTACGAACCTTTTGATTTTTAATCTTGGATTTACTCGGAACAGGTGATCACTGACATAATTTACAGCACACCTCAGACTGACCCCCCAGGTCATGTCCCCTCCGACTTCGCCCGAGCCCGAGGGCGCCAGCCCACGAGAGCTCCGCCGCATTGAGCGGCACGCCATGAACTCAGAGGCATTCCCAGAGTTCGCCGAGCCCACGCTCGCCTCAGACGCCGACCTAGACCGGATCATCGAGCTGCCCAACCGCCGTACCATGCCCGCTACTAAGCCCAACATGCGGGTTGACGCCTCGATGCTCCGCGGTTCCGGCCTCATGGGCACGCTGCCCGAGTTCCTCGGCCAGCTAGCGCGCGCTAATCTGGAGACCGAGACCGCCCTGGCCAACAACCCGTCCGCGGTCCGCTTTGAGCTCGACGACGACCAGGCCGCCTCGCAGCAGCACGTCGAGATGAACCTGTTCGCCGGCCTAGTCCAGGGCCAGGGCCAACGCCGTCGCCAGCAGCGGCCGATCGTTCTTCCCGGTGACTTGGCTGTAAAGCCTTTTGGCTTTGCCCAGCAAAGTAGCAGCAGCAGCGAGGACGACAGCGGCGACGAGACGGACGCCTCGACGTCCACCACCGCCAGCCTGCGCGCCAACCTCAAAAAGCGCAAGAACTCGGAGCGCGATGACGAGGACAGCGACGACAGCAGCTCAGACTCCAGTGCCGACGGCCCGCCCAACAAGATCCGTCTGCATTACCACCACCCGACCCCTAAGATCCGCCACTTTGACATGAAGCGCCGCAAGCTCGTCAGCCGCCCGAACCCGGACGCCGGCACCAACGACCCGTTCGAGGCCTTGTCCAAGCTCAAGACTCAGAAGAACACCCCTACTACAGTTGACGCCAGTGACAAGTGCATCACCGTGGCAACAACTGACGAGCGGCCCAACTCCAGCTCCAGCTCCAACAGCAACAGCAGCACTCGCAGCAGTCCCGTGCCCATCAGCCGCATCCGCGTCCGCAGCCGCAGCCCCGACGGCTCCCGCTCGCTATCCCCGGACCGCATCATCGTCCTCAAGCACCCCGTGATGCCATCCTCGTCGCGCGACCCCAGCGAGGGTCCGGACTCTTCCGCTTCGTCCACCTCCTCTTCATCCCCTTCGCCTGAGAGGCCCCGGACCAAAATCAGGGTCGTCCAGAGGGACATGAAGGCCAATCTTGGGTCGAGGAAGCGGGTACTCATTGAGGAGGTTGCGTAAAGCTTTGCTCGTTCCTTTCCATTTCATTTGTTGAATCCTAGGATTGGTGGTCTCTTTTGTCGTTACATCATTCTGAGCATTGGGCGGCGTTTCATCTCGTCATATCAGGTCTTGCATTGCATTGCATTGCATTACATCGGGATTGCATACAGGAGGTGGATTGTTTACTTTGCCATGGAACAGTCATGGTTACGGTTATCAAACACAAGCAGGCACAGCACAACACAGACTTGTGCAGACAGGCGTTTTGAGAATACGGGCTAGACGGTCCTTTTTTTATCCTTTTGTCACTTTTTCCTTTTGTCATTTCCTTTTTCCTCTGGCGTTTTCCTTTTCTCTCCATCAGAGCAGATGGGAGTCGGCGAAGCACGGCGTAATATGGTTATGGCGTCTGAAATGGCAGGCGGATACAATCAGGTCATTAGCATGGACATGGACAAGGTCAACAGGGTACACTGGACCTGTGCTGCATTTGCATTGTTTCCTTGCTTTAGTTTAATCGGTTGATTTGGCTTGGCTTGGTTTGATCGGGTTCATTTGATTTGGGATGGGATAGTTTAGTTTGGGGGAAATACCCTGCCTAGTTACAGCAAGTACCTGATTTCTACACGTTCTTCCATCACTTCCTGTGTGATGAACTGAGACTCCTATCCATTACGAATCATTCTGATAATTTTTGCGAACGTTCCCGTGAACGGTATTATTAACATCTTTGTAAACATTGATTAAGTTGATCCCACTCGGTCACACTAACGTGACTGACAAAACAGAACCACAATATTGACCGTCATGTAACAGGTACGTATAGATTAACACTACTTGCTTGCACGTTGGTCACACTGAGACGAACAAGCTTCACTGGTACGACATACTATTCTGCCTGACTTCATTCGTATCTGCATCATCTGTGTAGTTTATTTCACCATAGGTAGTCATACTCACCTCTTTATCTCCAGCTTAAACAAACACGAAAACCAAACCGGTGAACGGAGAAACAATCAGCAGACAGCATACACAATCCCCATCATTCGTACAACCATTAAAAACAATTGTTGCTTGCTCGTTTCTTAGTCACTGCCTACAAATATCATTCCCATCCACCTCTCCATTCATCCATCATGTTTACAATACACAACAATAATCCATACGTTACCACAACTCCGTGCAAAAAAAGAAAAAAAAAACAATAATACCCCCGTAACACAGACATAGACACAAACCGACACAACCAGAAAAGAGAACATAAAACATATGAGTCGTCATCACGACGTCCTCATCCCGATCCATATCCCCATCCGCTCATCCCCAGCCTTTAGTATTCCCCATCCCTAAATAATATTCCCACTCCTCTCCCACCGCCTCGGACTAAACTCCAACCCCCCCAACGCCGGCAACACCATCCCCCCTCCCTTCCCATCCTCGCCTTCCTCTCCCCCTAAACCACCCCCACCACCCCGTCCAAATCGTCCAAACCTAAACCCACCCCCAGTAACACCACCATCTTCCTCATCGTCCTCCTCGCCAGCAGCAACAAACCGTGTCTTATCATCCCCAATTTTCCGCCTGAACAACCCCAGATCCCGCAACAGCCCGCTCATGTGCTCGTGCATGTCGTCGGCGTGTTTCTCGTAGCCGGCGGGTTCGGAGTCGGGGATACTTTCTGTTTCGTTGTCGTCGTGATTGTCATGGTCGGCAGCTGAGGCGTATCCGTCATCAGACACGCCGTTCGTGGTCCTCCTCTTCTTTTCACCGTCATCACCACCCCCTTCCCCAGCGTCAGGATCCAGCCCGTCGTCGGTAAAAGGCCCCGGCACAGCCACCTCCGGAATAGGATTCCTCAGACTCTCCAACGCCAACTTCAAATGCAATCGTAACGCCTCATTCTCCGTCTGCAACGACCGAATCTTCCCCTCCGCCACCAACGACCTCTGCTCCATCGCCTGCTGCAACCCGCGCACTCTCGCCTGGTACTCCTCCAGCCTCTCCTCCGCCTCGCGCGCATCGTCCCGTTCCCGCCGGCGGGAATCACCGACCACCAGCTGCAAAGCGCGGATCTCGGCTTCCATGGAGGCGATTTGCGCGTCGCGCTCGGCGGCGGTGACAGAGTCGATTTGGTTGACGACGGCGCGGGTGCGGATGCGTTTGGCTTGGTCGGCGTAGCGGAGCGTGGAGAGGGTTTCTTCGTAGTCGGCGGGGGCGATGCAGGCGATCATGGCGGTTTTGGAGTTGCCGCCGAGGGAGTCTTTGAGCAGCCAGGTGAGGATGCTGTCGCGGTAGGGGACGACTGCTGCTGCTGCATCTTTCTTTGATCCAGTTCCATTGGTATTACCGCCAGCTGCACCCCGCGGACGCTGCTGCTTAGGATCCGCCAAAGCAGCAATCACCCTCCCCAACGTAGTCAGCGACTTATTGATATTACTACCCTCACGCAGACGCTGACCCGTAGCCTCGGTCGACTTGGCGCGTTCGGACCCAGCGAGATCGACCAAGCGGATACGGCTGGACCGCTCGGTGGTCTCGTCGGTCTCGAGGTCGTGGTGGATCTGCTTCAGCATGATGGTGAACACGGCGTGGCTGCGGGAGGAGGTGTCGTTCATCTTGGTGCTGGCCGTCGTGCGGTTGTTGTCGCCGACGCGCATGTACCGCAGGATCTCGTGCAAGCTGCGCACGGGGACCTCGGTGAGGTCTTTGACGTAGGGGCCTTCGGTGGGGGATTCGCGGATTTTGAGGTAGTAGGGTGGTTGGTTGGGGATTACGGGGACGAGCAGGTCACGGACGTGCTCGTTGTAGACTTCGAAATACGACACGCGCACGTTGTAGCTGGTGTTGGGGGTCTCGTCCTGGGCGGCCGCGATGCGCTCGAATAGGTCCTCGCAGGTGCGTGGGATCAGGCCCGGTTGGTCGGGAGTGCCCATCATGGTGTAGGACTTGCCGGAGCCGGTCTGGCCGTAGGCGAAGATGCATGTGTGGTAGCCTTCGAAGTTGTGGTCGAGGAACTCTTCACCCAAACTGTCGTAGACGTCCTCCTGCTCGGCGTAGTGCTCGTCTGTCCGGTCGTGGCTCCAGAAGCTGTTGTCGAAGGTGAAGTTCTTTTCCTCCGTTGCCTTGCGCGCGCGCGCCTTGGCGTTGGCCGGGTCGTGGCTGTTGGGGACGAGTAGTGTGGTCTGCTGCGAGACGGGGTCCATGCGGATGAGGCATTCTGCGTGTCGTTGGATCTCTGTTGGCGCAGCCCGTCAGTAACTATTTCATTTTACCTCCACACCCAGAACATAAGTAGAAACTACAAGAAAACAACATACCCCTCGGCAAAAACGCCCTCACCCTCACGACAACCCTCACATTCCCTCCCGGATCCGCCCTCGCGTGCGGCGGTACCGTCCCATCCCTCGACCTCAACGACGGCGTACTCGCATACGACCGTACCGCTCTCTGTGATTGTTGATGATAGTGGCCAGCTGCTGAGCCAGGCGACAAATGCCCAGCAGCAGGGCTGTACTGGTGTCCAGCAGAATTCGGCATGAGGCGCGGGTGTGGAGCGATACCGATTAGTGTCTCGTTGATGTCGGTGACGACGTCTCGGAAGCGCTGTTCGAGGTTGCTGTACATTTATTTACTTTTGTTTTCTTCCAGCTGGAAAGACAAGTCCGTCCGGGGGGTGTTTTTCGACTAGCAATTTATTGGTTCGACCTTTCTCTGTTTGTCGGGGTTCGCACGCAGCAATGTGGATCGCCAGCTGGCAGCGATTGCGGTTTGCGGAGATGTGGTTGGGTGGTGACTTTTTGTCCCCTCGTCGCGATTGTTTACAATGAGCTGGGGGGGGCTTGCAGTTGCCGGGGTGAGCGATGCAAGTCGCTGCGCTGCACTGCGGTGTTGCAGGGGTTGTTTGGAGGGGCAGAGGAGTCTTGGCGCCAGCAGCGCTGACGGACTGGTGGAAAGTGGGGCTGTTCACCGCTGCCCCTGGCGTGATGTGCTGGCGCCGCTGAATCGAATGCACAATCACTGTCCCACATCATCGGTTGATAGCACACGAGAAGGAAGAATCGAGACTTGGCCGATAGCGAGAAGATGAAAGTGAGCCAATGCATTTCTTCTAAGGATATCTCAGCCCAGAGAAAAGGAAAAAAAAGACACAGAAAAGAAAAGCAAGCAAAAGACATAAGAGAACAAAACACCATAACCACTCCCTCAAAACCATCATTTAATCCGCTTCGGCACTCACCCCTCTAAACCCCTCCCCAACAACACCTCCCCGACCTCTTTCACCAACCCCATCCCTCGGCCCACCCCCTTCTCCCCCCCTTTCCCCAACACCGTCCCCCCAGCATCCAACACCCTCAGCAAATCCACCAACTCCCCCTCCACCGGCGCACAATACACCAGCCACCCCAGCGCCCGCAACATCCCCTCCAACGCCTCAACCGATTGCTCCTCTTGCGCAATCGCCTCTAGCACTGACGCCGCGAGCTCGACTTGATCTTCCTCCGGTAAGCCGTCTCCTCCTGCTAGAGCGGCATCTAGTGTGGTGAGGCCTAGACGGACTCGGTTGTTGGCTAGCGCGAGGTTGTACAGCAGGCTGGCGGCTGCCACGCGTGTGTTGGTGTGGGTGACGTCGAGGAAACTGGAGGAGATCAACTGGGTCAGGTGGGAGCGAACGCTAGCAGTGCTCTCGGAGGAAGAAGAGGAAAGCAGCTGTGGCGGATATAACGGGGAAGTAAACAAGTTGCACGCCAACTGCAGGGTAACTAGCCGCAGAGCGTAGGGGCAGATCGTCGGTGACAAGGTGGTGTTAACGTGCATGAGGATGGCGGTGATTGTGGTTTGGTGTTGCTCCTCTGCTAGGAATCCGCTTACACGGGGGTCGATAAGCGCACAGCGGAGGAGGTCGACAACGGTAAAAAGAACGTCGGTCGGGAGGGCGGTTAGAGTAGACCGGACGAACGCGGCAAACGCCGCAAGATCGGGCAGTGTTGCCTCGGCCGGCCCGGAGGAGGCCCGGGTCTCGAGGAAGGTCTTGATGCTCTGTACTATGGGGTGATCCGCGAGCGGGCCCATCTTGGCGAGCAATTTGGGGAGTGGTGGGATCTTGGTAAAGGTCACGAACTCCGCGTTGGGGTTGGAGAAACTGGGGAGGTTGAGACTCTGGTGCGGGTGTGGCGGCCATGCCATTTGGACCAGGAGCTGAATGTTGCCTCGCAAAGCACCTGGATCGGCACCGCTCCATCGGTTCTCCTGCTGGCCCTTCAGAAAGGTAATGAACGTGGGTGTGGCTGAGATCGAGTATTTGTTTCCCACACCAAACGCCCGCGATGAGTCGACCTTGATCAACACCCCCTTGCCCCCAACCTCGGCAGCGAGTTCGTCGTAAAGGGGGTAAAGCGTCTTGCAAGGAGGGCAGGTGGCCGAGGTAAAGAAGACGACGGCACAGGATCGCTCATATCTTGACAATAGTGCATCGAGCTGTGTCAGACTGTCCACGACCTGGACCTTGCCCAGCGGATGATGTAGCTGCGACGTAGGCTTGACCGAGCTGCCCGGCGTCTGCTGCTCGATCCCGAGGATTCCGCCGCGGCTTTTGTTGGCGTTAATTTGCTGTGCCAATGCGGGCATTATCATCCGTCCGAAAGGTGAATCTCTAGGTATTATTAGAATCAGCAAGAAATTTGGAGTCGGCATAGAACTTACAGCACGGCTTGAGGCATGTTGGTGATATGACTAGGGATGCCCTTGCCGAGAAGAAAGGTGGCAAAGTCATTAGAGAAGTTGTTGCAATTGTGTTTCCACAGGTCGTATGCCTGGCTTGTTAGTCTTTCGTAGAGCCTTGGTGGGTTGAAACAATGGCCGGCTTACCTCGACGGTGTAAATCTCACGCAAGGAGTCCAAGTACTCCTCGATCACATCCATGGGCACTGAAGACGGAAGTGTTAGTGAGCATTCTTAATTGACCCACACTCGAGGAGAAACAAAAACTCACACTCCGTCTTCCCTAAATGCAACTTCTCCAACGGCTGCCCGAGATGCGACGACCCCGGCTGGATGGCCACCACATTCCCGTCGTACACGTACTCGCGCCCGTTGAGTTGGATCGATGTGTGGTAGATGGCGTCGAGCTGGAATCCCAACAGGCCCTGGGACATTTGCCGGGCGAGACCCTGAGAAAGATCGTAAACGAGGAGGTGTACGTCCATGGTGTGGGTGTTGTACTTCGCAATAGCAAAACGATGAAACGGTAAAACGGCGAAACTGTGAACCCAACTTAAGAATGCAACTAAAAGTGACGGGAAACAAAAAACAAATCGATTCCAGGATTATTGAGAGAAGGTTCGGATTCGAGTTGCTAATCCAGCCTAGACGTAAAAAAGAGCGGCAGCGGCTGGTAGTATCCGAGCAGACGAAAGGCAGCAGGAGGTGACGAAGAGAGGCTGAGACGTCGAGTTGCCGCTTCTGGAAGGCTGGAGAACCCAACCGACTGATCCGTCAGGGGTCTTGGCGGGGGTATCCTAAGTATGTTACAGTACAATACAATACATTGACCTTGGAGGTGTGTAATCTTACACACAGGTCATCCCTAACACCAGGCTGGCGGTTGCTGACATGCCTTTTCGTCTTCGTCGCGGGTAGCCTCGAGGGCAGCTGGCCCTCTTAAGCTTTCGTCCGGACTACGCAACCCCATAGTTCCGTCGGCCGCAGCAGGGACCCTGAAGGCGAACCAGGGCCGCGGTACCCCACGACGTGCAATTTCGGGGACGGAACGGGGAACAACCGCAGGAGGGCCTCCCGATAGTCGTCGTCTTGTATCTTTTCGATGTCCGTGATGGGTCCCGGATCCTGCGACAGGCGGGCGTAGAGCGCCGCCATGCTGGGTGGGAGTGGCTCTTGAGTGGTAGCCGAGCTGGCGTCCACCCGTCCGACAATGAGCGTCTCCAGCGCCTTGCATGTAGGGGCCAACTCGGCGCATACGTCGAAGAGACTCGTAAGGTCGTTAAAAGCTGGGAAATACCAGTCTAACGCGACATGCAGGAACTTTGCGGCGTCTTCCGCGTGGAAATTTCTCAGCCGGTCAATCGCGGGGGAGCATGCGCCGAGAAACACCACCGTCGTCGCCGGGCAGATCCAGGCAAGCAGTCGATCTGTGTTGGCACCATGGCCGATCTAGCCCATGATTGGTATACACCACTTCTCCAGTATGTCCCAGGCTTCTTGACAGGACAACCCAACGCGGTAGGGTACCGGACCGATGAATTTGCTCCCGAGACACGGGGGATTGGGGTTCGGCGGGCCGTCGAGGGGCAGAGGATCCAGCTGAATGCTCCAGACGGTGGGACTGGTTATCGCTTGCTCCCAGATCATGATCCGTAGTTCGGGGGGTAGTTCCCTGAATCGTGGAAAGGCCTCGGTCGCCTCGGTCGCCATGATGAATGCTGGTGCTACCGTGGCGAGGGGGTCTCTAGTGCGGGTGCTTGACGAATGGGGCGAGTGTGTGTTGCGTTGGAGTGTACTACGCGGTTATACAAGTCTACTGGCCGTAACTGTCGGGTGTCACTTGGCCAAATTGGGAGTCGTTATCCTTTTCAGGTTTCTTCCGTCGAGTTGTTTGAGACGATTCGGCGGTCCTCGAGCTGCACAGGGAAACTCGGAGATTGATGCGTATGTCCCACGACTTTCTATCCGATGAAACTAAAAGCGGTAAAAGAAGAGGAAATAGTTACGATTAGCAGAATGTTCCGTAAAGACTACACGTGTATGTTGATCGAAGGTATTCTGCTGCTGCTCGTTCAATGTCTTGTTCAATGCTGGATGGTTGTTTGATGGATGCAACCTACCAAGTGTGGATGTGGGGGATGTGTGGCAGCTGCGGGACGCTGTAAATTGCCTTGGCATTGCATCCCTGGCCTAACGGCAGGGGTCTCCTGTCGATTGCAGCGTCATTCCTTGCAAGGCCGTTGCATTGCTCGAAAATCGAGACCCACCCGAGCCAAAGCCATCGATCCTTGGGATCCAGTTGCTGCAAAAGGCCAATTCTTGGAAAGTCAGCCCCTATCCAAGTGCAAGCCATTTCTTCTCCCTCATGCTATTTCTCGACAAGCCGTTTCTTTGCGAGGGCCACGAGATATAGATTGAGTTCTGCGTACTCTTCTTTTGCATTTGCTTGCTGCATTTGCCTACGAGATCCTTCATGTCTCTCATTTAACGTCCTCTTTTTTTTCAACCGATTCTTGAATCGCCACTTGGCGGTACCTGGTCTGGTCGCCACTTTTTCGATCCGACCTTGTCAAACTTCGAAAAGAACATTTTGCCTCCTCCCCTCTCGAGGGATCCCCGGCTTCGTCCCGCACCTATGCGACGCACGTCGGTATCGCTGCCGACAAAACACATCGCCTTTGATCCGCACGAGAAACCCGATCGATACGAGAACCCGCGCGAGCAGAGCTTCATCATGAAAATGCAGTCCGCCTGGGTTTCGCAGTCGCAGCGGTCGCGCTACATTAAGACTGGCGCTATCATCTTTGCCGTGTTCTGTCTCTTTTACGTCTTCTCGCCTTCGGGCGTGGATATCTATCGTGGAGGTATGTATGCTTGTTGGGCGACAGATCTGGGAACCGTGGCTTGTGGCTCCTAGCGGATCGTTGCTAACCAACCAACCAACTTCATCAGGCAAACCGTCGTCCCAAGGCCAGACGCCGTCCGATTCGTCCTACGGCACCGACCGATGCACCAAGTCCTCCGGGGGCAAGCCAATTGTACAATATGTGTCCATGGTGGACGCCGGCAGCACGGGCTCGCGCATCCACGTCTACAAGTTCAACAACTGCGGCGCTGCCCCCGAGCTCGAGGGCGAGATTCTGTTCAAGGAGACCGAAAAAATTGACGGCAAGAGCAGCGGACTGAGCGCGTATAAGGACGACCCCGAGGCCGCCGCCAAGAGCCTTGACCCGCTCCTCGATGCTGCCCTCAAGGTCATTCCCGATGCCCTCAAGGGCTGCAGCCCGATCGCCGTGAAGGCGACGGCCGGTCTGCGCTTGATCGGCCCCGAGCGTAGCGGCAAGATCCTCGAGTCCGTCCGGAACCGTCTGCACACCAAGTACCCGTTCCCCATCGTCTCCAAGGAAGAGAATGGCGTGGCCATCATGGACGGCTCGGACGAGGGCGTCTACGCCTGGGTCACGGTCAACTACCTCCTCGGCAAGATTGGCGGCCCAGATCATAGCGAGACGGCGGCGGTTTTCGACCTCGGCGGCGGCTCGACCCAAATCGTCTTCCAGCCCAGCTTCGAGGGCCTCACCTCGGGCGGCATGCCGGACAAACTGGCCGACGGTGATCACAAGTACGAGCTCAGCTTCGGCGGCCAGCACTTCGACCTTTACCAGCACTCCCACCTGGGCTACGGCCTGATGTCGGCGCGTGAAGCCATCCACAGCACCCTCGTCAACGACATCCACGAACAAAACAAGGCCGACACCACCTGGACCAAACAGCCCATCATCAACCCTTGCTTCGCCGTCGGCATGTCCAAGACCATCACCGTCAAGCTCGACGACAAGCACCCTCTCGGCGCCACCATCGACCTCAACATGACCGCCCCCTCCACCCCAGCCCCGGCCCAATGCCGCCGCCTCGCCGAGCGCATCCTCAAAAAGGAAGCCGAATGCAAGCTCGCCCCCTGCTCCTTCAACGGCGTGCACCAGCCCTCCATCGCCAAAACCTTCGCCCGCGAGGACATGTACTTCCTCTCGTACTTTGCCGACCGCACCACCCCGCTAGGCATGCCCGACTCCTTCACCCTGCGCGAGCTGTCCGATCTCGCCCGCGCCGTGTGCGGTGGCGAGCGCCGCTGGGATGTGTTTGCCAGTGTGCCCGGTGCGTTGGAGGAGCTGCGCGATCGGCCTGAGCACTGCTTGGATCTGAACTTTATGCTGGCGCTGACGCATACCGGGTATGAGATGCCGCTGGATCGGGAGGTGCGGATTGCGAAGAAGATTAAGGATAAGGAGCTTGGGTGGTGTTTGGGTGCTAGGTACGTTCTTTCTCTTGATTTTAAACCCGTGCAATCATTGGGTAAAACTAACTTTGTCTACTATAGCCTACCGCTGCTGTCCAAGGGCTCAGGCTGGGAATGCCGGATTACCGAGACGCATTAGGAAAAGGTCGAGGCTAAACTCGGCAGCGAAAAGCAAAGTGAGAAGAAAATAGAGCTAGAAGAAGACCCAGAGGAAGAAGAAGAAGAAGAAGAGGAACAACAGGCACATGATGAACTCTTGCTAGCGGTATGACAACGACAACGAAAAAACAACGGGCTTGGCTTGCCTCTAACTGGGGTTGGAGCTGGCTGGCGTATGATATGATACATACGGATCATTGTACTGGGCGTACTTGATTATAACTGAACTGACTGACTTGATGGATGAGTGGTGGGTGGCTGGGTGCGTGGTGGATTCGGCTCGGCGTTATGATACGATACATACCAAATAAAGGGAGTCTAATGTTTCGGTGGGGTGGGTTGCCTAAATCATATGATATACGAAGGGAGGCGCGGCAGGTAACCGACGTCGCGGCCCTGGTTTAATCAGAAACTGGATATTGAGACAAGGATTTTGGGAGTTTGTGAAGAGTTGTGAAGAGTGATTTGATATTTTCTGTGTTGAATTGGGCTGTGCTGATGGCGGCTCTGTGCTGCTTGAAAAGGGGCTGCCCCGTGTTTGTTTTATCTATATTCCGTTTTGATCTAATGCTGGAGTCGTAACTCGTCCTAACCATCTCGTGCTGGGTGGTTTATTTTAGCTTTAATTACTCTTCCCTGCCTGTTCATCCCAACTACCCGGTACTAGACTGAATTGCCGCCCCTTCAATTCCCACTCTTCCAACCCCTACAAAGGCACCTTCACCATCCCCAACACCTCCTCCAACACCTCCTCCGGCCCAATCATCCCACCCCCCTCCGCATCCTCCCCCCCCAACAACGCCGCAACAGCACCGACCTCACTCCCCCACTGCACGCTCCTTTCCCGCATCGGATCCCTCACCAATTCCAACCGATGCGCATACACCTTCCTTGCCGCCAACCCCACAATCGAGGGCGTGACGTAGTCCAGGCCATGTAGACAGGCCAGGGAGCGGGATAAGTCGGCGAGATGGCGGGTGGCGGTGGGTGAGACGGATCCCGGTAGGGCGACGGCGCGGTGGCCGCGGAGGAAGGAGATGAAGTTGGATTGGTAGCGGGTTATGGAGATGGTGGTGTGGATGGTGGTGTGGGCGAGGTGGGAGAGGTGGGCGAGTTCGGGTTCGGTTAGGAGGGGGGTTGTAGGGGGGGAGGTTTGGTCCAGTTTGTTGTGGGTTGTGTGGTGGTGGTTGGGGTGGCCGTGTATGCTGCTGGTGACGCTGCGGGGGCTGCCGAGACCGAGGGCTGGGCTGGGGGAGGGGTGGCGGCTGATTCGGATTACGCTGTTGCTTGATGTGGTTGAGACGGCGTCGGTATTGTCGTCGTCGTCGTTTTCTCTGCCGTTCTGGCGGTCGAGTTCCTCGTCCAGATAGGGGAAGCCGTGGTCGTCTGGGTCGTGCCAGTGGCTGATGTAGAAGAAATCATTGAGATGCGGTGTGACCCGTGCTTGGCCACCGCTGCTTGCACCGACGAGAGCGATAAAGAGGAACTGTTTCGGGGCAGTCTGGACGCTGGTTCGGGTGAAGATGCGGCGCGTCCGGAGTAGCTCGAGGGCTTGGATTTGGACTGCCCGGGGAGCACGGTCTAGATCTTTGGCCAGGATCACATTCGCAATCCGAGCCGGCGGAATCTGGGAATGGCTTCTTCCGATAGATGGCAACACCGGGCTTCTCGTCCCGCCGAGACGCGGAGATGGAGTTACAGGAAAATACGACCCGTGATGACCCGCCACGCCGGCGGGCGAAAGTTGCGACTGCTGCTCATGGCGCGAATGGTACGGGGACGCAGAGCGAGCATTTCCTGGCGATGGCGGAGGTTGGGGGTTGGGCTGGACGAACAGGCCGTTGGCGAATTCGTCGAGCGTGGTGTGGGCGTGGCAACTGACGATGGTGGAGGTGAGGTTGAAGGTGCGGGCGGCGACCAGACGCAGCTCCTCGGCGAGTTCATCAATGCTATCAGGCTCGGTACTGATCAAGCAATGCTCGCGGGCGATGAGGCAGAGGAGAGCGGCCAGTTCGAGGTCGCTGAGCGTGTGGATCTTGTCGAGGAGCTGCTCGCTGGCCATTGCCTTGGTTTGTCCCAATTCGTCCCGGTTTCCTCCACGTACCCAATCCTAGACCGGAAGTCGACTTGCTCTTTAACACAATCTTCCTTCTTTTCTTTGTCTCTTTCTCCCCCCTTCCTGTAGCTGCGCTCACACCTCGTCACAACCGGTGTCGCAGCTAGTCTGTCGCAATTCCATCCCGGTTTCTTCTCCCTGAAGTTCTGGCTCGGTGGTCCAGTTCGAGTGACGATTGTGTCTGCCCATGTGTTTTTTTTTGTTGCAACGGGCAGAAGGTCGCGACAAGCGGTCGATGACGGTCTGCAGGAAGCCGAAGCCGATGCGGGTGTGGGGCGGGTTGTCAAGCCAGACCATGCCTAAAGTGGCTTGGTTTCATCAGCGGACCAACATCACGCAAAGGCGGTGATTGGCCCTGGCCCTTTTGTCAGGTGCCTGCTTGCCGCGGCCTTGCAGTTAGCCGTCAGTGACTCTGCCGGGTGTTGTGCCAGCAGTCACTTGCTCCAACACCCGCCACTCATTTGTGAAGTGCAGTGCAGCTCTGATTCCCCAACAACCCGGAACCCCATAACAGCCCCGTCCATTTGTTATCGTTCCCAGCCTCGGTGCGATAACTCCCCGTTCTCCGTTGTTTGCTTGCACCTTTCACATTGAATCAACAACGAACAATCGAGCTCCTTGCGCTTTGCCTCGGTCGGTCACGAACTACGCTAGAGAGTGTTTTAATCTGATTTCAAGCGCTCTGCATCCACTCGAAGCGCCGGTCGTCCTTCTTCCTCCCCTTCCCCGCGCCGTCAACCGACAAACAGCGTCATGGCTTCCCGGAAGAAGGTCCTCTTGAAGGTTAGGCTTTGCCAGTACAGCTAAAACCTTTGCGTGCAACGCTGCTGATGCGCTGTGGATTTCAGGTCATTATCTTGGGCGACAGCGGTGTCGGCAAGACAAGTCTGATGAACCAATATGTACGCTCCCGACACCCATTGTCCCAAGCCGCTATCCGACACATACATACATGGACGCACACAGAGATAGCCGATTCTAACCTATCATGGGACCATAGGTCAACAAGAAGTTCAGCGCCAGCTACAAGGCCACGATCGGAGCTGATTTCTTGACGCGGGAGGTGCTGGTAGATGACCGCCAGGTGACAATGCAGGTGCGCACGCCCGACTGAGTCTTGGGGGACCCTCTCTCTGTACACATTATTGGGAGAACAGCCGCTAATACAGGTTTTGGGCCACAGCTCTGGGATACAGCAGGCCAAGAGCGGTTCCAGTCGCTCGGCGTGGCATTCTACCGGGGGGCGGATTGCTGCGTGTTGGTGTATGATGTCAACAACTCCAAGAGCTTTGATGCGCTCGACAGCTGGCGAGACGAGTTTCTGATCCAAGCGTCGCCACGGGATCCGGATAATTTCCCGTTTGTGGTGCTGGGCAACAAGATCGATGTGGAGGAGAGCAAGCGGGTCGTAAGTTTCGGCCATGACGGCCAGGAGGGTGGAATGTTTGGCTGACGTCTCGATAGATCTCGACAAAGCGGGCCATGACCTTCTGCCAGTCTAAAGGAGGCATCCCGTATTTTGAGACGAGTGCAAAGGAGGCTATTAACGTGGAGCAGGCGTTTGAGGGTATGTATTTGCTCTTGCATAAGACCTCAAGAGGGCTGCCGCTGACCGCCCACAGTGATCGCGAGGAACGCACTTCTCCAGGAAGAGTCGGAGGAGTTCAGTGGCGATTTCCAGGACCCCATCAACATTCACATCGAGAACGACCGAGACGGGTGCGCATGCTAGAGGGTGAAGGAAGCAAATGGATTGATTGATTGGGATTTCACTTAGGTTTTATGCTTGTATGATATCATGCTTGGTTGTCTGGCGTGTTTGGCCTCGAACTACCTAGGGAAGGGAAAGTCGGGTAGTCGTTTTGAGTCCCGAATTGGCCGTTTTGCTTAGGATGCCATAGGGGTGCATTGGTGGTGTATATGAGGGTAATCAGATTGTTGTTGCTCGCTTGACTTGGTGTTTGATCCGAATGTTTGTCAGCGGCCCGGAGTGTGATAGGAGCCAAAGAGGAAGGTTACTGTGAACCTGGAAGCCTGGACATCTCGCCTAACTCGGCCGCGCGGGGAGTCGTCATGCCGCGTCTTCCCTTTAACTTTACTTCTCCATTATTGCTTCCATCTCTTCATAACTTTCAATGAGCCCTATTCAACTCATCTCCAGTTTCCTCTTCCTCAAACACTCACAGCGACAACTCACGCGATCAATAAGCGGTCTGCTGCAACCCTAACCCCGCATCACGAATTCGCGCCATTTCTGGTTGGTCTGCACGACGGGAGTTGCAGCGGTCAGGGGTTGGTTTTGGGCGGCTCGGGCAGGCTTCGGTGCTCGGGCTTGGCAACACACCCACTCGAGCCACTGCGTCAGGTCTCTTGGCCCCTTGGGGTCGCGTGCATGTACCGGGCGCATCGGAAACATCGACTTTCTCAGTTCACTCCGACTCGCCGACCGACTCATTTTTGAAATCACCGTGATCCAGGTTGATACGGCGGTGTTCTCTGCCCTACTTTGCCATCCTTTGGCTTTTTACTGTTTGGGTTTTGGTGTTCTATCTTTGCTTATTCTGTTCGGTTTCGCACAAGTCGATTGTTTGGACAATACCGTACCCTAGATGGTTGGCTGTTCCATGTGTTGCCAGCCCCTCCTTCCGAAGACAACACGCCCTCGAATTCAGATTGCAGAGCAGTGCGCCCGATGCGGCACCTCTTTGTTCCATCTTCGTCAACCGACCCATCGTCGCCTTTCATTCCCCCGTGGGGTTGAATCCCGCAGTCCTCTCATGTGGCTACTTGGGAGATAATAGTCCGGCTATTTCGGTATCTCACACCTTCGAAGAAACCTCGAATCAAACACAAAGAAAACAAACAAACATCACCATGGCGCCCTCCGAGCCACTACTCCCAGGGGACATTGCGCCGGACCACAAAGACGCCGACCTCTCCGGCCAGCACGACACACACACACATCACAACAACCACACCACATCCTCTTCGCCCAGGCGCAGGTCGCAATCCGTCGCAGCGGGTGCAGGTGTAGCGATATCCGATTTTGGAGGGCACCCGCTATCTCGGGCACCGTCTGTGGCTATGACGACTGGCTCGAGGGCGACGACGACGGGTGGTGGGAAGGGGGGGAGTATACGTGAGAAGCTTGGGCTGGGGGGGTTGGCGCGTCGGACGCTGGGGATTACGTTGTTGTTGATTGTGGTGTTTTTGTGGACTTTGTCGAATTTTTTGGCGAGTGTGAGTGTTTTCCTCCGGGGGTTGATTATGTTTTGCGTCACTTGGAATCTTGATAAGCAGGTCAGACGAGAGGTACTAATGGACATTGGGTGGTGATAGGATATCTTCTCCGACGGGACATTCAGCAACCCCTTTTTCGTGGTCTACGTCAACACGGCATGCCTCACAATCTCCCTCATCCCGCTCTCAATACGCTACATCGCGCAACACGGTATCAACGCGGCAATGGCCGCCCTATTAGAAGCATGGAAAGGGCGGAAACCAGTACCAGGCCGGCCGCGGGACGGGCACAGTGACGACGACGACGACGACGACAACAACGACCACGACCACGACGGGGCAGCAGAGCGACTACTAGTCGACGACGAAGGCAGCCTGGAAGCGCTAGACCTGCTCCCGGCGAGCAGCAAAGAAGACAACCTCAGCCTAGGCGAGACAGCACGACTGAGCCTCGAGTTCTCGATGCTGTGGTTCGCAGCCAACTACTTTGCGTCAGCGTGCCTGGAGTACACGAGCGTGGGGAGCGTGACAATCCTGACGTCGACCAGCAGTATCTGGACGCTCATCTTTTGCGCGCTGACGCGGATTGAGGGGTTCACCATGCGCAAGCTTGTGGGCGTGCTGGCGTCGCTGGTTGGGGTTGTGCTGATTTCCTCGGTGGATTTGTCCGGGGCGAATGATGATAACCGGGGCAGTTTCCCGCATAAGACGACGGCGCAGATCGCGATTGGGGATGCCATGGCGTTTTTTAGCGCGATTATTTATGGGGTGTATGTTACGGTTATGAAGAGCAGGGTGGGGAATGAGGATAGGGTCAACATGCCGTTGTTCTTTGGCTTGGTGGGCTTGTTCAATGTGCTGTTTCTGTGGCCGGGGTTTTTCTTGCTGCATTATACTGGTATCGAGCCGTTTGAGCTGCCGCCCTCTGGAAGGGTCTGGATGATCATCATGGTAAGTCCACTCTTGTTTTTATCACGGCGGGAAAGAAAACGACCAGGCCCCTAATTCAAATAACAATACTAACACACCCACCAGATCAACTCCGCCTCCTCCTTCTTCAGCGACATCCTCTGGGCCTACGCCATGCTACTCACCACCCCCTTGGTCGTCACCGTCGGCCTGTCCCTGACCATTCCGCTGTCGCTGATCGGCGAGATGTTCCAGTACTCGCAGTACTCGAGCTGGTTGTACTGGGTTGGAGCGGGTGTGGTGTTCATCTCGTTCTTGTTTGTCAATAATGAGAGTCATGACGATGAGGATGGTGGGAAGGATGGCGGGAGTGGGGATGAGTTGGCGCGGGGTGGTGTGGAGAGGTCGGCTGTGTAGGATGGATAGCGTTGGGGGGTTGAGTGTTTCTGGTTTTTTTTGGGGGGGGAGATAGGACAATATGTGGTTTTGTCCCTCTTGGTGTTTGTTTGTTTTGTTAGATCGCACTAGCATAGAGCATAGACGACCACAATCCATGATACCCACCCACCTTGCGCAGGTTTTGTCTCTCACACAATACATTCCCAAGTGAAAGTGACGCCCGCCAAGTATTTATGATGTCCTGATCGTATTTCCCTACACTAGACAAGCGAAAAGCGAAAAGCGTCAAAGCCAACGCCAATGCCATGCTACCTACTCAAACAAAAACAAATGTCCATGCTCTAACTAACTAACCCCCATGCGCCTTAGCCCCTTATGCTCCGTGTGCTATGATGGTATAGTGCCTAATGTATGGCGTGTAAAAGCCAGAATAGGTGTGGGGAAAAATCAACCCACTGAAAGACAAAGACAATCCCGAACCCCAAGCGCCAAGCTGTTTGCTTTCATGAAGCCAAATGGAGGGAATCCTGAACGCCGTGCGGACTGTAAAAGCAAAGAGACCTCTTCCCCCCTTCTTCGTACTCCGTACTCCCACTCCCCTTCTTTTGACTCTGCAGCCCTACTCCCTCATCCATATTCCTTACTCCTTATTCCATTCAGCTCCCACCCCCTGCTCCCCCATAAAACCACTTCACCACTCCAACTCACATCCATCAAAAGATAACCTACCAATCATCCCCATCCCCCTCCCACCGATCCCCCACATCCGCCCACCCACACCCCCACCGTCTGCCCTCCGTCTCGCCCCCCAACCGCAAATCCGCCGCACCCGCCCGGTCTTCACTCCAGCACCGCACCAGAAAATCATCCCCCACCGTCACCAGCTTGCCGTCGGCTGTCCAGGCCACCGCGCCGACTTCTTTCCCGTGGCCTCGGACTAGCGGGGTACCGCGTCGGCTGAGGGGGCCCGGGCCTGGGCCGGGGTTGGAGCCCGAGTGGGAAGGGGGGTCGGTGAAACTGGTTGTGCGTCTCAGGGGGGGGAGGTTGGTTGAATTGGAAGTGGGGTTGTTGGTGTTTGAGGAGGAAGAAGAGCGTAGACCGGAACGGGGTCGGGCAAGGAGCACGGCGCTATCAGTCTCGGTGCCGACGTAGTAGGTCTCGTTTTGGTATGCCGCCGACGACGACCAGGCGTCGCGCAGGTAGCGTTCATCGGTAGGGAACAGCACGGCTGCGCCGTCAGAGCTGCCCACAGCCAAAAGCTCGGAGCGGCCGTCGGACGCCGGGCGGATGGCCGCCTTGACGTAGAAGCTGGTGGCGTGGAAGAGCGGGTGGCGGAAGCCGTAGAGCGGGCCGAGACCCTCGTGGGCGCTGCCGTGCGGGTGGTGGCGACGGCGCGGGGGTTCGGTGCCGGGGCGCGCGGGGGTGAGTTCGGGGGCGTGGCCGAGGACCAGGTGGGCCGTGCTGTAGGCGTAGACGGTGTTGTCTTTGCAGAGGGCGTAGAGGCGCGTGCCGTCGCCGCCGAGGGCCATGGAGCAGACGCCGAAGGGGCGGAAGGAGACGTGGCTGGCGGGGGGTACGGTGTAGGATACGGGCGTGGCGGCTTTGTGGTGGCGGCTGGTGTGGACCGCGCGGATGTCCCAGAGTTTGACGCTTGCGTCAGCCTCGCAGGCGGTGAGTAGGAGGTGTTCTCGGCCGGGAGGGAGGAACTGGAGGGCTGTGACGGAGACTTCGCCGAGACGGCCGGGGACTTCACCTATACGGGCGATGTCACCGCCGGCGCCGGATGCCGAGATCTGTCCCTTGACTTGTCGTGTGGTGCGAGTGTGGGCGTCGTAGATGCTGTTGACTACACAGCCTGGGTTGGGCGGCTTGGGCAGGCGGTGATGCAGGCCGGTTTCTGACTCGATCGGGATGTTCTGGATCGGTCCTCCTCGGCATCGCAGGTCCCAGATCTGGACGCTGCCGTCGCGGCCGGACGTGGCGAGAACACATCCGGAGCCTCGGCCGGGTTGGAATCGGACTTGTTTTAGGGCTGCGGTGTGATGTCCGAGAACGGAAATAGGGTTCTGGGTCATCATGTCAATCACTCTGCCTGTTTGGTCCCCCGATGCGGTAGCCAGAAGACGGTCGTCCTCGGAAAAGGCCATGTCGATGATGGCATTGCCGTGGGCCTTGAAGGACAGGTGGATCTTGGAGAAGTCCTTGTTCGAGTCCAGCAGGCGGACATAGCCTTCTTCATCTCCCACAGCGACCAAGCTGTTGTCTGGGCCTAGTTAGCCTAACGAGTTCTAAGCAGTGAGCTAACATGTAACTTACTGTGGCAGGCCGTCGTGCAGAAAGGGATCGCCCGAGCAGCCTCTTCATGGCTAGACGAATAGTGAACATCCTGCGGCCGGCTCTGGAAATCGGCCGTCTCAGTCCTCCAGTCTACGCACGGTGGTTAGAAACGAAGAGCCCAACTGAAACAGATAGATGACTAAAACTCGGGCACTTACCAGCAACGGGACACTCCAGTGCCCTCTCACTAGCAAAGCGCATAGCACCCGTCATCCTCTGAACCAGCTGAGCTCCCAACCCCCGACGATGCAGCGGCACAGGGGCCGTCAATGGCATCGGCGCCTTCACCAATTCCTCATCCGCCTCACCACCCTCCTCCTCCTCATCCTCAGACACGTCCTCATCCCGGTACACACCACCACCACCATCCTGCAGAGCCCGACGCGACTGCAGCGAGCGAAGGGGACTGCTACCCCAACCGGAATGCAAATCCGGAGTCGGAAGCAAAGGCGACGACTGCAGCGGAGACGGAAAATACGCCGTAGTCTGCTTCTCAGGCGTGGCCGTCAGGTGGTTGAACTTGCGCCGTTTGCCACGGTGCTCGTCACGAGGGTGACCGCCGTCCTGGAGCTCCTCCTCCGAGATGGGCTTGAGCGGGCTGGACGGCGTCTGGTAGCGGTTCAGGGCCGGGGCGGTGAGATCGCAGAGGGCTTTGCGGGCCGCGGTGGGCTGGGCTGAGATGCGGGATCGGGGCGTGAAGAAGCGTCGGAACTTCCTAGGTGTGATTGACGGGTTTCTTCGCTCCTTGCCGCGGCTGACTGGTCGGGGGGGAGATAGGAGGTTGGGGTTGGAGTTAGAGTTAACGCTGGTAGTGGCCGACTTCCTGATGGGAGACGCAGGGGGAAGCTTGTCGGCCATGGTGATGACGTTTTCGAGAGGGGGAGGTCAAGCAATTTTTATGACACCAATGGCTGAAGAAATGCTGTCGGTGAAGAAAACAGTACGAAGTAGACGCTCGAAAAATGCCGAATCCGCCCAAAAGGAAAAAAGAAAACAGAAAACGTATCGATGAAGTTTAAATACCCTCGAAACAGTGGCCCTCCACAGCCCTGTGAACAATAGGAATGAACCACAGTAAAGCTGGGTCGGGCGGGAAGATCGAGGTGCTGAGAAGTTCAAATTCAAGCGCAGGTCGGTTTCTCGGTTCGAAGCAGGCGAGAAGATGGCGGGCAGGCGGGGGTTGATAGATGCCCCCAGCCCCAGCCAGCACCGGGGTGCCACCGGGAATTTCCTCCAAGAACGCGCTTCGCGGTACCTACTTTGACGCGCCGACAGGGGTCGGGCTAAAGTGGTTTTGAGCTTGGGCGCCCTATCAGATCGTCCCAGAACCCAGGCGACGTGTCGACCAATCAGAGTGTTCAATTCCCCTGGCTTGAGCCGCAGCTTATTCAGACCCCACTTCTTCTCTTTCTACGGCACGGAGCAGCAACTCCACCTTATCAGCTTATCGCGCCGAGTCTCCGCCAAAAATTTCGAGAGTGCGAAACGGCAGTGTCCGCCGCAGCGCAACAAGGCCTTTCTTTGTCGAAGCTGGGTTCGAGTTTTCCGCACCCAGAACCGCAGCACTCAGGGGCGGCATTGCCCACGACAATACAGCCGGCACCACACCATGGCGATCCAGAAAAAGCACGGCAAGGGCCGTCTCGACAAGTGGTACAAGCTCGCCAAGGAGAAGGGGTATCGCGCGCGTGCCGCCTTCAAGCTGATCCAGCTCAACAAGAAATATGGCTTCCTCGAGAAGAGCAAGGTCGTGCTTGATTTGTGCGCGGCGCCAGGGGTGCGTTTACCGGATGGGATGGACAGGATGCGGGATCGAACAAAATATGGCCGTTGCTAACTAGCAGACCTATAGTCATGGTGTCAAGTATGCGCCGAGACGATGCCCAAAGACAGCATCATCATTGGTGTGGATCTCGCCCCGATCAAGCCGATTCCCAAGGTCATCACCTTCCAGAGCGATATCACCACCGAAAAGTGCCGCGCCACCATCCGCACGCACATCAAGACCTGGAAGGCCGACTGCGTGCTCCACGACGGTGCCCCCAACGTCGGTACCGCCTGGGTGCAGGATTCGTATAACCAGGCTGAGCTGGCCCTGCATTCGTTGAAATTGGCTACGGAGTTTTTGATTGAGGGCGGGACTTTTGTGGTATGTCGACATCTGGGTGGGGAGGATGGGGAGGATGGGGAGGCTAGGAAGAGAATGGGCAGTGCTGATCTTGTTTCCTACGACAGACCAAAGTCTTCCGATCCAAGGACTACAACTCCCTGCTGTGGGTGCTCAACCAGCTCTTCACAAAAGTCGATGCGACAAAGCCGCCTTCGTCCCGTAATGTCTCAGCCGAAATCTTCGTCGTCTGCCGCGGCTTCAAAGCCCCCAAGCGCATCGATCCCCGCCTGCTCGATCCTCGGTCCGTTTTCGAAGATCTTGCCGACCCCACGCCGAACAATGAGGCGAAGGTGTACAACCCAGAGATCAAAAAGCGGAAGCGAGATGGTTACGAAGAGGGAGATTGTACGTTTCTCTCTGCCTACCCATGCTTTGCCCGATCATGATGCTAACATTGGATAGACACACAATACAAGGAGATTGCAGCCAGCGAATTCATCCAAACGACAGATCCAATTGCCATTCTCGGACAGTACAACCGACTTACCTTTGAGCAACCAAAAAACGGCGACGTAGCCCTGGCCGCCCTCGACAAGCTACCCGAAACAACCGAAGAAATCCGCCTCTGCTGTGCCGATCTGAAAGTGCTGGGAAGGAAAGAGTTCAAGCTCCTCCTAAAATGGCGTCTGAGAGTCCGGGAGATCTTTGGATTCCCAACCAAGAAGACTTCCAAAACTCCGCTCGTGGAAGAGGTGGCCCAGGTCGAGAACATGGACGAAGAACTCAGGATCCAGGAAGAGCTGCAAAAGATCAAGGACAAGGAATCGTCCAAAAAAAAGAAAGAGCGGCGGAAGGACAACGAGAAGAAGCAAAAAGAGATCGTACGCATGCAAATGAACATGACAGCGCCCATGGACATCGGCATGGAGCAAGAAGGCCCCCGCGGCGGCGACTCCATGTTCCGGCTCAAAGCCATCGATCAGACCGATGCGCTGCGCAAGATCGCCAAGGGCAAGATGACCAAGGTCCTCGAGGCGGACGCCGCCAAGAAAGACCGCGACTCAGGCATCGGCTCGTCCGGCGAAACCGACGACGAAAGCGACGAGGAGGCGGACCAGCTCGAGCGTGAACTGGATAACCTGTATGACGATTACCGGGAACGGAAAGCCGCCTCCGACGCCAAGTACCGGGCGAAGAAGGCGAGGAAAGAGCATGGGGATGATGAGTGGGAAGGCGTGTCGGGGGATGAGAAGGGGGGTAGTGATGATGATGACGATGATGATGAGGATGTGCTGGAGGTAGAGAGTGGGGATGAGGACTCGGATTCGGAGGATGGTGATGGCGCTGACAATAAGCTGCTCCGGGATCTTGACAATACGCCTTCGGATGAAACCGGTCTTTCGAAGCGCGCTCGGGGGTTCTTTAGCCAGGATATTTTCCAGACTATTCCTGGGCTGTTGGATGTTCCAGATGAAGAGGAAGAGGAGAGTGAGCCGGATGCGATGGATGTTGATGAGGAGTTTGAGGTTGAAGTCGAAGCTGAGGCTGAGGCTGAGATTGAGGAGTCGGATGACGAGCTCCCAAGTATTGAGGAACAGAAGAGGATGCGCAAGGAGAAGAAGTCCACGCAGAAAGAAAAGAAGAACGGGTTCGAAGTGGTAAAGCGTGCGGAAGAGGAGGAAGATGACTGGGAGGAAACAGAGAAGAAGACCAAAGACAGTCGGCCGAGTACGTTTCTCCCATACCCTCCCCCCAACTGCCCCTGATTCTTTCTCAACTTACTAACACAATCCCAGACATCGACATCATCACCGCCGAAGCCATGACCCTAGCCCACCAACTCGCGCGCGGCGAAAAGACAACCCACGACATCATCGACGAAGGGTACAACAAACACGCCTTCAAAGACCGCGACGGCCTGCCGGACTGGTTCCTCGACGACGAGGGCCGGCACGACAAGCCACACAAGCCCATCACCAAGGAGGCCGCCTCGGCCATCAAGGAGAAGCTGCGGGCCTACAACGCCCGGCCCATCAAGAAGGTTGCCGAGGCGCGCGCGCGCAAGAAGTTCAAGCAGGCGCAGAAGCTGGAGAAGCTCAAGAAGAAGGCTGATTTGCTGGCTGGTGACGAGGTTCGTTCTACCCCTTCCATCTATTTTACAGTTCACCATGGAGTTTTATTTGTGTACTGACCAAAACGTACAGGGCATGTCGGAGAAGGAAAAGGCGACCAGCATCGCCAAGCTCATGTCCGCCGCGGGCCGCAAGAAGAGAAAGGCGCCCGTCAAGGTGGTCAAGGCCCAGGGCCTGAACCGTGGTCTCTCGGGCCGTCCCAAGGGTGTTAAGGGGCGGTACAAGATGGTGGACCCGCGCATGAAGAAGGAAATGCGCGCGCTTAAGAGGGTGGCGAAGAAGAAGTAAACTGTTTATATGATAATTGCATGCCAGGCGGAGGTTTATGTCAAATTTACCCGTGTTTATTGGTTACTTAGAAACCGGCCTCATGATGGCGGGTTTGGTATCGGTGTTACTCGTCGTTCGTTGCTCTCTAGCCTTGTCTCTTCAGGTTCTTCCGTGCTTCCCGCTGACCGGGAAGTTGTCGTCATCTGTTCTTTGTGTGCTATTGACCTGGCAAACTCCGCTAATGGGTATAGTGATCCTCGATACTCCATATCATACCTGCTCAGTCCAAGATATTAGGCCTTGCGTGTTAAAAAATAGGAGGAAAAACAACAAGAAGGCAATATCCTCACCAGTAGTTAACAGCAATGCACACCCCCTCAGGTGAGCAGCTCTGTGAGACCTTATGGTACCTATCGTGTAACCCAACCCATCGTCAGTTCACCCCGGGCTCTCCAACCCCAAAACATCAACAGCGGAATAGCGGAATAGCGGAATAGCGGAATCCACGCACCACAACGCAGGCAGGTACAACATATCCCCCGGCTCAAGCGTCACCCGCATGGGCACCACCAGCGACGAATACGCCGTAGCATTCTCCGTCGGCCGGTCCGGGTCCCAAATCGCCCAGGGCACACTGGTCGATACCCCGCCACGATCCTCATCCCGATCAATCACCAAGTCGAACCCACCACCTACTCCCTCCTCCTCCTCCTCCTTTCTAACATATGTCGCCAGCGGCAACATCTGCTCATTCACCCCCGCCACACACGCCGGCGGCAGCAGCACAAAGTGCTTGCGCCCACTGATCTGCGCGTAGATGTTCTCGTAGTTGTCGTGGTGCAGCGCAGTTACAGAGCGGGAGTTGCCGATCCACAGGTTGGTAGCGTCTGGTTTGCGGAGTTGGAGGGCGATGCGCGCCCAGGGGATGTCTGGCGGGACACCGCCGGAGAGGAGGATGTACTCGTGTTGGAGGTTGTTGTCTTGGGTTTGGGCGTAGCGGACTTCGGTGGGTGGTGGTTGTTGGACCGTGGGATCTGTTTGTTGATGGCGGCGTTCTTGGGCGATGAGGTAGTCGATGAAGGTGCTGAAGGGCTGGGGTTCTTCGTGGGGTTTGGCGAGGACGAGAGTGGTGGTGCCGTCGGGGTGGGTGTAGGGGGTTGGGGCGTCGGCGTTGCTGTGAGGGTTAGTATAGGATATGGACTTAGGATAGAAAAGGGGGGGTTTCAAGAGGAATTATTGACCACTAAGAATAAAATAAAAATAAAAATAATTTACCCTGCTGGAGTGACGGCGATATTCACCGGCTGGTCGCCCAAACTCTCCTTCAGCTCGCCAACCGACCATGCCCGAGTGGCATACCAGCTTCGTGCACCCCCTCTCAAGACGAAGGGCGTGTTCCGGGCGACATATCTCATAAACTGGAGCGGGCTTGGCTCCTCTCTAAGCTCCTCAATCTCAGGGCCCGTGAGGTCATGGTACCTTGTAATGAGCTCTGCAATGGGATCTGTACTTTTGGGCTCATCCATTCTCTCGACGCGGCGACAAATGAGGCTTCCGAGCTGGTGGTTGATATGTCGTGCTCATCGAGACTCCAAAACATCTGCTTGATACGGTAATTATGGACCTCCGTACATAGTTTACTAACTGCATCCCGCTAGTGTTTGCCGTGAAAATGCATGGTTGTGGGGTGTGAAATGCGGTGGCACGGGCCATAATTCTGGTTCACTCAGAGCATCATCAAGGCACATCCGTTTCGCCCCCTGTTTTTCACTAGCCAAAGCGCCCATCGCTCTTGCCTCAAAAGTTTTCTAACGATGCCCAGCTGAAATCCGCATTTACGGTGTTCGATCCCATATCCACTGCGAAAAATCCTATACATTTTTCCTCGTCTCCGCGCCGTCCTTCCTCAAATCTTTGAAGTTTCCCGATCCCCTATGAGAACGCCGATCTGAAGCCCCCGAGGCCGCCAAAGCATCCTTGAAACAGCCGTCCCCACAAGGCTCTGGGCCTCCTAGCCAAGCTCTGCCTGCCATTGTGCCACTGCAGTTGCTTCGATTTGGGCTCCTGGCCTTTGAGGAGTTTCCTCATCAGGATCTTAGAGGCAGTTGCCCTCACAGGCTCCGCTAACTCGGTGTTCACATTGAACTCTCACACGGACGGGCAGAATCCAAATCGACGACCGACCTTTGCATCCGGCCCCTTGTGTCAAGTATCGAACTCGAGGCTCAACCATCCTGTCAACTTACGTCACGAATCGGAGCAACCTGTCCTAGTAGCTCGGCCCTCTCAGGATCATTCAACCAGGCGAATTCCAACTCGGTCGATTGATGGGAGTTTGGTGGGCGGCTCTGGATCTCCTGCGCTATTCCCTTATCTCGGACGCACGACATTCAAACATACCCAGGTCTGGCTCATGTCGGACCGGTCCATCATCCAGCAACCGGAGTCCGGCCTTTACATCGCCAAGTACAGACAAAATACACGCGACACGCCGCATCTGAGTGAGCGCTGCGTGAATTCTCGACCAACAACTGTCTTGTATCATTTATATTTTTAACTTTTATGTTTATTCGTGCTCAAAGACAAACACTGCCCTGCTCGTGGGTGAACACCTAGTTACAATATCAGCGATAATACTCGACACAACAATACCCGGCACGAACGCCGTCGACGATTTACACAATGCGCCGATTCACATAACTCCTTTTTACCCCTTTTTTTTCTCCCTCAAGCCGGCACCACGAGTCTTAACTCCTACCTGCTAACTCGGATGTGCCCGTGTTCCGAGATTATCGGAGAATTACGAGTCCAACGGTGTACACTTTCTTTCGCCACCAGTGCGTCTCTTAGGGCTCGTAAGAAAATAGCTTCACGGGGTTACACGCGGTAGCCCGCGGCGCCCAGCTATCATGCTGTGGTATATTCTTTATCCGCTTAGAGGGTGCGTGGCGTGTTGTTGAATCGTGCTTATCCGGCCTTTCTTTTTCGTACTGTGTTTCTACATTATCGGGCTGGGGTTAACTCATTGTAGCACGACCGAGGCTCCTGTCCTTTCTCCTTCACATCCTCTTCGGAAGCTATTCTCACGCTACGGCATTTGGGCTACCCATCATGTCAAGATTGTGTTGCCCTTGTCGGGCGCGGTCATGTTTTTCTTTCTCTATATGTTTCCGTTTCTCTACACCACCGACGCCACCAACATCACGAACGGTGTTTCACATCTCCCCCACCATGTCTGGACGGACGCTCAACCACTGAGGGACGGGGCCAATGTTGAACCCGATGTGATCATGCGCTCGATCTGGGTGCATGGGGGCTACATGAAAGCCCTCGAGCCGGACGTCCTCCAGGGTGCTCTAGAATTGCAGGATGAAATACTAGGGCCTACAACCAACTTTAGGCCCCGTGAAAACTTCCATGGTTGGCCGACGGACCTCGAACCAAACGTCGACCTCGACCGCGAGCAACGAGACGCATTCCACATCACCAATGGACTAACCAGTCAGTCCTGGTTCTTCCACTCCGCCTTGCAGTACTGGGACGGGTCGGCTGCAAAGATTGCAGCCGACCCCAGCCTTGTCGCTACCGTCAACCAACGCAAGGCGCAGTCAACTCTCGTCAATACCACCCTACGCCACTCGATTGTGTTCAGTGGGAAGCGATTCGAAGAGCGCCGACTTGTTGCTGCGGATGCCGTCGTCATTACCTTGCTGCACCTCGCAGACTCTCCCGTGGGCAGGCAGTGGACAAGGAAGGTTGAGGCTCAAGCTAGAAGCACAAGGCCGGACGACAAATGGGACACCATCCCGCCCGGGGGGCAGAGTGCCTCGAATCAGCTCTATCTCTTCCGGTTTCAGCCCATGTCATCCTATGACTGGGTGATGCTGACGCTGGCGTATTCCTTGACCCTATCCCACTTGGCCTTGCGTCTATCCAAGTTGCGCGCCATCAAGTCAAGAGTCGGCCTGACTGTCACCATCCTCGCTCAGATCGTAGGCTCGATTCTCTCCAGCTTCACCGTCTGTGCCATCCTCGAGATCGATTTGTCCCGCGTCCCCCACTATGCCTACCCTCTCGTGGTCCTCGCCATCAGCCTAGAGAATTCGTTCCGCCTAATCAACGCTGTTATCATCACGTCGTCCACTATCAACCTCGGCGACAGGATAGGTGACGCCTTTGGCGCAACGGCCCATATTGCCATCGCTAACCGTGTTCAAAATATACTTGTTCTGTATGGTCTATCCAAGGTCACGGCCGACGGCGTCTCAGCCTTCTGCACCTTCGCCGCCATTGCCACATTTTTCGATTTCTTCTATCTGTCCACCTTCTTCCTTACCGTCATCAGCGTCGATGTCCGGCAAAGAGAACTCATTGAACTAGAAAAGGCGTCGTTGCAGAAGAAGAAGAAACACACATACGGCGATCCGCCCAAGCAGCCCTGGCTCAACCGCATGTACCCCATTCGTTGGGGCGATACCACTATGTCGACTAGGATTGCGAGCACGATTGTTGCCGTCGGCTTTGTCTTCATTGCGCAGGCGCACTACACCCCAGAGGGCAGTCGCCCGTGGCTGAACCAACTCCTCGCCCTCTCATGGAGAGCAGGCACTCACGCCCCGGGTTCGTCACTCTTGGTCGATATTCATCAGGCCAGGAGCCCGCCCTCCTGGCTTCGTCTGCAGGACCACGAGACGGCCCGGGAGGTCATCAAGGTCATCAAGCCGGCCACCGCCCATAGCTACGTCGCTCGCGTTTACGACCCTGTCGTGTTTGTTATGAAGGGGGCTAACCGCAACCCGGACACAAAGGAGCCGTTGTTTCTGCCAGCCATCTACGACTTTATTCACCACCAAATCCCTTTGTTCACGGTGTCACTGATCACTGTGCTGTCAGCACTACGCCTCTTCACCCATTTTCTGATCAAAGGACGATTCGGAGGAGACGAGGATCCCAACCATCCTGATGACGAGCCCTTACTGTCTGTCCGGTCTTTGGTAAAGGGGCACACGCTCGACGTCGCCATGCTGACGGCATCGCCCAATGGCCACCTGATCTCCGCTGGACTCGATCGCAATATTCAGATCTGGGATGTACCGTCTGGCTCCCGAACCCGGGTCCTGTCTGACGCCGACATACCACTCGCGAATCCGTTCCCTGTGCTGAGCATGGCCCTTGATGACAGCTCCAGGTGGCTGGCGTTGATCTCGTGGCAGAAGGTTTTCGTATGGGATATTGAGATTCAACAATGGGTCGGGAGCCAAAACGTCGAACTGGGCGGCCACAGGCCAGAAACCGCGTTCTTTACCGCGAGAAACCAAGGTTCAACACCCTCACTAGTGCTAGTCAAGAGGAGTGGCTTAGCTGTGGAGATACAACTGGGCGGAATGGCGGCTCGGGACTTTGTGATTTGCAAAACACCTCTAGTCTGGGCGGTGTCTTTTGCAGAAAAGTGTAAGCTATTAGACCTTGCCATCGTGATAGCCTCTTGGCTCTGTGGCCCGCTAACAACTGGGATGATAGATAACCCACAGCAACAACATACTGCCCCAGTCTCCATCCTCACGGCTTCTCGTAGAGGCTGCATCCACATTGTCCGATACCAGGGCGGCGAATGGATCTCCTCGGAGATGAAACTCCAGGGAGAATCGTGGGCCAAAGATGTCCATTCTCTAGTCCCGATTCCTACTTTATCCCAGTTCCTGATCGGTCGATCCCAAAGCGTTGACCTCGTCGACCTGGCCTCATCAACGGTCATTCACACGTTTCAGACAGAAACGATGCAACCGCGGTCGCTGAAGCAGGTCTCATTAAACCGGGGACATCAATCGGGGTCGCCAGCACTCACACTATGCTACAACAGCGCTGAGGATGGCGACCTAATCGTTCACACTTGCCTCACCGAGGACGCCAAAAACAACACCTCCCCCAACACTCCGACCGAAAACCCGTCCGCCCAAACCTGGCAGGAGACAACACGGCGCATTCCCAACCCGGGCGTCTGGGAAGCCCTCCCGCTAGGCAGCATCGTCGGGGTCCATAAAAAGCGAAACCCCCGCACTCCCCGCGCCTCAACCCCGTCCCCGGCCGGTGGGCTCCGCAAACGATCCCCCAGCTCTTTAGCCTCTGCCCCAGCAAACGGCGGCCCCGCTAACCAACCGCTCCCCACGCCCAGCTGGGAAGCCTGGGTCTTCAACCTCCGCCCCAACACCAAATTCGAGTTCGAATCCCGGTCGCTTGACAACGACGACCGAGACACCACGGGGCTGCACTCACATCTAATGATCTCCGAGCTGGGGCCCATGACCCGTCTCGGCGCGACAAGTGTGGCCGTCGGTCTGGGAGAAGTCGTCAAGGTGGTGAGCGTGGGACATGAGTATTTTGATGGTGGCGGGTCGGATGCGCTAGCGAGTGAAGGTCTGCAGGTGCCGCTGCAGCGGGTCGTGGGGGTCGGGGCGAGGAGAAAGAAGGGGAGCGGTGGTTCGGCTGGGCTAATAGCGAGCAGGAGTCCCGTGCTAGGGATTAGAGGGAGTGGGAGTAGTGGGAGTAGTAGTGTTATTAGTAGTGGGAGTGGTGAGAGGAAGGAGAGTAGTCCGGCTTTACGACTGTCGGGGAATGGTATGTAAAAACATGGGCAGGCGCTGGGGGAGTTTGCGGTGCTTTTTTTGGGTTGATATCAAGATCTCTGGTTGGATGTATAATGACGATGATGACCGGACCGGGTCGGGGTTTTTATACGATGTAGACAGACCGGGTTGGGGTTATACAATGGGGGGAGTAAAAGGGGTAAAGGGGCACGTGGGAGGTCGAACATGTCAGATTTGGCACAGGATGCAAGTCCAGTCGGTATTATTGCTACAGCTAACGTTAATTCAACCCTTGTTAACATGTCCTGGTCGTGAGATGATAGTCTAGACTTGATAAGAATCCCTATCTATTGAGAACAGAAATGACACGCCTCCATACTCTGCTTTGTAGGAAAGGTAATTAAAACATGACCGTGAGCCATCCCCGAACATAAGTAGACCCCAAATTCCATACCCGTAGCCATCCCCAATCGTGACGACCATGACCGTAACCGTAACCTATGACCAACGACTTGCCTCCCGAACAACAAGTAATACAAACAAAGGGAAAGTACATGCCAACAAGCCCGAAACACTATCCCCATTCTATAACATAACCAGAAACTTCATAACCCCTAATGATCCTTCTCCCTGATCCGGCCCCCAGCCGCCCTCAATACTCGTAACCCCCTCTGCGGTATGCACCACACACACATCCACTCATCCACCCTTCCCTAGGTATTCCACCCTCCCCTAACCCACGACCTAACCCCTTAATCCCATCCCCCGACCTCATCCACCCTCCCTTATTCCACCCTCGACCTAACCCCTCAATATTTATACCTCCCCCGCCCACCCCCTCCTCCAGAAACAACAACAACAGCCCGACAATCCTCACACGCCTCCGAGAGCGTGATAGTCTGCCAAATCTCACGCTCGCCACACGGGTTTTGGATTAAGGAAGCTGGCCCGCAGAGGGCGGCTAAGGCGAGCACGGTATGCCGGCAGGCGTGTTGGTGGGCGTAGTAGCGGCACATTTCTTCTTCCCCTCACTTATTTTTTTCTTTCTTTCGGGTTGTTGGGTGTTGGGCCGTTGGGTTGTGGGCTATTAGGTCGTGGGTGTTGGGTGTTGGGTGGTTGGACTTGGGGTTGTCGTCTTTGGTTGTGGTTTGGAGCTGGGTTGGAGTTGGGGTTGTTTCGTGGGTGTCTCTAGAGGCCTAGAGTGGAGAGAGAGGTGTGAGGGTTCTTGAGGTTGGTGTTTGTTGATTGAAGGCTGTATGAGAGGCTTGTTTGTAGGAGTTGTTCGCTGTGGTGGTTCAAGTTGAATCGCTGGTGAAATGTAACAAGCAAAGCAACAACGAGAGTCAACGTTATGCGGAGGACACAGCTCTTAAGGGAGCCAGAGTGAAAACTGAATAGGACTCGATTTGACTGAGATAAATCCTCGGTCGGCGGACCAGGCTGCGCAAAACCTATCTCGTGCTGACCTTGAGGCTCACGGGCGAGGCTGACTGTTATACCACGGGGCAACAACCGATTACTCACAATCCACAAGCCATGGCGCAACAAGACGTTTTTTGATACAAAACTAGCTGTTTTCTCAGAAAACCGAATAGCAACAAAAAAAGGAGATAAATTGCGACAGATATTGAACAAGCTGGAAGCTGAACTTGAACGGCAGCGGAGGTTTTGCCTCACTCGCGCAGCGCTGATCCTCCGTATAGTTAACCAAGTTGCTAGTTCGCTCGTTCACTCGCTCATTTACTCGTTCGTGGCTCAGGTCTAAAATCTGACATCGTTCCTTGAATCCTGGGCTCAGCTGTCAAAAGTGCGTTGCGTTTGCCCTACTGCAGGTGTTTCCGTTCCTGTAGGTACGGTGCACACCTCGTGCGGCTACGTTCATACCCACCATCTCAGAAGGGCAAGTGGGGGGTGGGACACAACAAGAGACCTGACGGGCCGAGCTGACCTAAACTTAGTTGCTCACTTATCACAACCTCATCACTGAAATGATTGTGCCCGGTGACACAGGAGCGTAGGCAACACCTTCAGGTGAGCTCGAGTCCTTGGTGGACGCTATCGGTTTCTCTTCCAGGTCCGTTTACGAGAGCGCCCGCATGCTTAGGGGGTGACCACGTAACCTACCACAAGACGGGCGGCGGACATCGGTGGTGCGACCACGAGGTGTAATAGGCCCGGCGCACATGGCGACCGGAACACAGCCTCGAGATGGACGGAATAGCCCCGAGTAGGCAACTTCGGTGGCGGCTTGGCAGGCACCATGCCCGGGAAACATGAAGACGAGGTCTTGATTTCGGTCAGGTCAATGACGAGCACGCAACAGCTTTGTTCAAGCTAATCGTGTGAAAGTCCTGATCTACGGAATACGTTGGAATGCGGCAGCGCAGATCAGCTTTTGAGTCGTTGTGCAACCAGACCAGGTCCAGCTCAAGCGGAATTGCTGACGGCAGAAATGGACTTCTCAAAAGATGCCGAGACTTTCGACTTATGAGACAGTGCCGTCTTTTAATAGGGCTGCAGCCCCGATGAGAAGCAGATGACGCTGTGAAACGGGTCATTCCAACCTTCCTGTGATCGTCCTCAGTCCGAAGTACCGCGTGGACTCGACAATCGGGTTAGTGGCATTTCTTCTTTTGGACGGCCAGTTCAACGACAAGCGACAGCCCCGTCGGACAAACGTCCGTTTTCTGGGAGCGAGTGAAAGCATATACTGCCAAGAAAGAGACTTCGGACGAGGCTGTTTGTGGTCCGTGATGTGTCGAGCGGCTGATATGGGAAATCTCAGGCCCCTTTCCTCGTCTCTTCTTCGGTCGATCTGCCTAGTCCGGACAGTGGCGAGCTTTCAGGCGGGAGCTGGGCAGGGAATCTCGGACTCCCGCTCACCGCCAGTTCATGTTCTGTTTGTTTTTCGCGGGGCACGGGAAACGGCAGCCCACGCCGCGCGCTGTCCGATTCTGTTGTGGACGAGGAGATTCCGACGCGCTGCTGCGTGGGATGTTGTGGGAGGGTGGCCGCATTGTCGACGGCCAGGCGTGTTGAAGCCGGTGGGTGGATAAGTTCAGAGAGAAGCAGATGGGCCGGTGCAGGGCGGCCATGGCTCCTGTGGATTTGTGGTTGATGCTGGCACCAATTGGGAGCTGCTGAAGGTTCTTGTTTGTGAAAATACGATGGCTGGGAGTGCCCGCCCAAGCCGCCCTGGAGGCCCGGAAAACAATGGCCAGGCGCTCCCGGGCCTCAGGGCCCAGCACTCCACGGCAGGCATTTCCAGGGTTCAGCGATCTCGGGGTCTTGGCACGTGGCACAAGAAGGCCCGTGTTGCCTTACCTAAGCAGAAATACCTCCAGCATGGAAAGCTCCTTCTGCTCGAAACTGGTGTGTTTTGTGCCTGCCTCGCTACCGGCAAACCCTTGCAGACTCCGTCGGAGCAGGCGCTTTCCTTTCTTTCGCTCTCATCATCCCTCGAGTTGTCTCGAGTCCGCTCTTTTTGGCCTGTTTCCCGTGTAGTTCTCTCATATTATTGGCTTTGTCGAGAACAAGGAACAGCGGCTACCGGCACGTGCAGGGTCCCGAGTCGCAAACGCCATGCATCGCGCCTGAAGCGTCTCGCGCGCCTCCATCGTCGTCTTGACCTGGTCTTCCCCGGGTTCCCACGGATTTGCCAGGATTCTTTGTTCCGCGGCGTTGCAACCAAGGGCTACATCCTATTCCAGCCGGTCCCGTTTGCCCCTCGCTGAATGGCGCCGTGGGGCTTGTCAGAAGCCCAGTGAGATTTGATAAGGGTGGTGGACAAGTTGACAACTCACCTTGCAGCGCGCCATCTGCAAGCCCTCCAACGGCCACCCTTTGTTTTTCATCAAGCCGAGACCAACCCATTGTCCGATGACATCGTTGCTCGTTCCCCGGCTCCCCTCCTCGAATCTCTCGGACAATCCGAACCCCTCGACTCCGCCCTTGTCGACGGCGAGCTGCGCTTCTTGCTCGCCTTGCGTTGCCTTGCATCGTGCGTCTGCATCTGCGTCCGCTTCTGCGTCATCTAGTGCACTAGCCCGGGCCGCCGAGTCGGGTCGTTCGTGATTTGCTCGACGCCCGCGCGAGCCTCTTCGAAGACGTCTCCTCGACCTTGCCCCGAGGGTCCATGGGCCCACCGTCCTCGCTCGTTCATGCATGAGACCCTCACTGTGCCCTGCTTCTGCTGCTGCTGCGCGTCCCCATCCATAAGAACGTCTCGGGACCCCCCCAGCCGTCGAACGCATCTGCCGCTCCCGACGCTGCACCCACCTCCGCGGCTGTCTGTCTCGGCCCTCCATCCCTTGCTCTCGTGTTTACTTTCCCCCATCGGCACGGCATCAACGGTGCTCTACCCCGTACGAAGTATCCCTCGACGTCTCAACCCGAACCCGGCTCCGGGCATGACCCGCTCCGCCAATTGACCCACTCGCGGCTTCGAATCGGCCCTAGGCCTGTTGTCAGACGCTGTCGCAACTGGCCCCCAGCTCAAGAGCTCCACCAGCGCGCACATCTCCCAGCCCCCAGGGAAGCATAACGTTAGCTTGGCTTCACCGAATCCACCGGCCTTGCTCGCCTCAGCTCCGATCTGCTGCTCTCTTGCTCCCAAAAAGAAGCGCACCACCCCCGGTCGAGCAATCAATCTCCTTTGGCCTGGTTCCGCACTTCGCGCCTCGCCGGCGGCCATTCCAGATTCCAGAACCTCTTGTGTTCTGAGTTGTCTGAGCTGCGGAGGTCCAGAAAGAGACTGTGTTTGTTTCATCTCAACTCAATTCAGGGGGAAGAAAACACACACCAACGCCAGCACCGCTCATTTGCCCATCCCTCGAGGTCGCCGCCATGCCCTGCATCGTCGTCCACACGGTCACCACCCTCAAATCCTAACCTCAATTCTCTTCTGATCCGTCTTCCTACTGACGGCTCTCTCTCGCTCTCTCTCACACTCTCTGCGCGCCCACTCATTTGCCGCTGTCGATCCATAACGCTACTGGGCCGTGTACAAAACTCCGTCTCACGCAAAAAAAGTCGCTTCGTCTTCGCTGTAGTATATTGGCCAGTCTTCCTCCAATGGCCTGAGTTGTCCCCCTCCAGCTTGAAATTCCGATATCCGCGACGTCAGCCCTGTCATTCGAGGCCACACAGTCACTCACTGCCCTGGGGAAGTTGCCCTGATTCGGCGTGCCAGATATCTTGGGCGCCAACCTGCCTCACCCATCAGGCGACCATCTTTTTGGGACCACCTCACAACCCTCATGCACAAAAAGAAGCCGACCCACAGTCACTCGTTTAAATCTTTGTTATTTGGGAGGAATTGGACTTGTTCACGCCGAGTGAAGTCGGGTTAATTGGGGTCAACCATTTTCATCCGTCTCGATCCTTTCATCATCATCCATCGACCTTCAATCGTCTCCTTCGAAAACAAAGGCTCTCTTTTTTTTCACCGCCGCCCTCCCGATAATCACCCGGACGCCTCAGGCGCCACACCACGCTTCTCATGGCCTCCTCCGAAATCGACCAGAAGTTTCTTGGGAAGCTCGCCAAAGCAGTCGAAAATGACAACCCGCTGCTCGCGTCCGTCTTGTTCCGGATCCTCGGACTCTCTATCAACCTCTCGAACCAACTCATCAAAGCCCGTAAACAGCGACGTCAAGATGCCTCTCAAGCTGCAGCAGCCCTCGACCTCACCTGCCACATCGTGTGGCTCTCGCGCGAAGGGCTAGTACTTCTCCAGCAGTACGTCCTGCCCATGGTCGGGAATTACGTCGAGCTCAAGGTTCTGGCGTACAAACTACGCGCTTCCTTCTACCACATCTTTGTCCTCTTCCACAACACCCCAGCTGTCTCCACCATGGGCGTCAACACCCCCGAGAGCCAGTCCACATCAACCGTCCCCGGCCTACCATCACGTATCGACAAAGGCAAAGGGGTCGCCAGGGATGACGACGACGAAAACACCCCCAAGGGCGGACCAGTCGGACCACCACCCGGTTTCGGCCCAACACCACCGACGGCCTTCCTCCTCAAGCCGGGCGACTACCTCCCCGAAGCCCACCAGTACTTCCGCGAAGCCGTGCACCTCGCCGACGAGCTGCTCTGGGGCTCGCACTCCCTCCGGCTGTCGGTCAAGACCGAGTACGCCGCCTTCCTGTACGAGTGCGTCCACGACGCCGACGGCAGCCGCAAGATTGCCAAGGACACCATTGCCGAGGTGTACGAGGCCACCGAGGGCATTGACAACGACATGTTCAACGATGCCTGCGAGCTGGTCACCGTGCTCGGCAAGATGATGAAGCGCGGGTTGGGCTCGTCCAACAACACCCTGCGCAGCAAGGCGCAGGGGTCGAGCTCGGGGACGGGGACCCAGGGGACGGGGACGACGCAGGGGACCTAGGGGGCCACTGGGACTCCGGCCGAGGGGGGGAATGCCCCGGCCGGGATGATATAATTCCGGCCGGGCGGGTGGGTAGTACGGGGCGGGGTGTGGTCGAGGTACGCTGTGCCCGGCCCGGCCGCGGGACGACACGACCCTCGGCCGTTAATTTTTATTTTTATTTTTTCGAACCGCCCCGCCCCTCCGAGGGCACCACTTGGTCAACAAAAGACCAGTGGTCGACCAATATATTTTGAGCGTGTAAATACGATCCCCACGTTCTTCACCGTTACCATTATTACGCCCCTTCTCGGCGCTTCTCGGCGCTTCTTGGCGTCACCCCGAGTTTTCTTTGGGAACTTGTTAATGTCTGCATCATGTTCCCGTTCTGGTGAGGAACCATTATATTTTGTTTTGTGCAACAAAATTTCTTCCCTCTTCTTGTCCGTATCATTAGCGGGACTCCTTTCATGCCTTTAGTTTCAGTTCTTTTCCCGTGGGTTCTTCTATTTTATGGTTTCTTTTGTTCAGCTTTTTTTTTCGAATTGAATCGATGATACCCGGAACGTCCATAGCAAGGCGACGGTGTCTTTTCCTGGCTGGTTTACATTCTGAGGGGGGATCGAAAGGAGGGTGAACGAACATATGGCTATTTGTGTTTGCGGCCGCTGGAGGTTTACTGGAGGACTTGATGTGATCATGGGACTTTGAGAGATGGGAGATTTTATGGATGAGGGATGTGGGATGTGGGATGTGGGATTTGTGAAAATGTGACTTTATATTCTCGTGGCTTTTAATACATGAGCCGGTCCGGTTTATCCTTGTTTGGATGCGGGCTGTGGCTGTTGTGGTTCAATAAACCGGTGCCAAGATACATCATGACTTGGTGTGAGATACTGTGAACAGCCTCCCAATTGCTACTGTCACAGGCTGTACTATGAACAGAGGGGAATACATAGGGCATGGGACAACAAAATGGGATAAAAGGTGTTTACCGATGCCCCTATACTCACCTCTTCCTGTCATGTGTGGGCGCGACTGACGACTATGTCGGGTAACACCTTAAAAGAGGACTGTGGTCTGAACTGTCCTGCCAAACCAGGAGTTGCACATATGAACCACACTGTCACAACCATGACATCTTCCTGTCTCTCTCTGCCTCACCTCCCGGCTTTGGCTGGCAATACATTGTATAAATATCCCCATCGAGTAGAGTACACTACTACCGCCGAAAAGTCACCTGAAGAAATCGCTCCAAGAAGTCACATGAACACCTAACCTACAGTCACCAAAACTCTCCCTTACCAGACCTCCTTCCTTCCCTCCCTCAACCACCCTTTATAAACCCCTTCCACACAGTCCCTTCCAACCGCCCCCCCAAAATGACTACGGTCGAATGGCGCAATTGGGGGGGCCGTGGGCGTCAACTGGTACACCACGGAATCTTCAGCCCCCGGGTTCGATCCCCGGATGATGCACCGACGAGTAAAATCTTTCGGGATTTTCGTAACCGCCCCCCATTCCTTGGCCCCTACGGGGGATTGAGATGATGGGGCGGTGAGCTTTTTGACTTTTTTTCATCCAGGGCAATTTGCTTCTAGTAGTTGGTTTCTTTTTCTTGTTTCATGTCCGGCCTGGGCACTGGGGAGGACACGCTTAACGATGTGTTGTTGGGGCGCACCAGCGCTGATCTGAACACCATCAAGAGCGAGTATAAAATTTTAGTCTTGTGATCTTTGGCTTGGGCCGACTAGTGTATATTCTGGAGAAGTAAGATTCCTCTCTGACTGTTCATACACTACTGGGTGCCGCGGAGGACTCTTACATTTACCACATTGATGCCTGTCCTGCACCAAGGAACTGAGACTTCACTGGGTTGTATTGTTGGATTTATACTTGATATCATCAAATCATACTAACTCGTAATAAATAGACCTCAGCACCCTACAGATGTCAACAAATGCTCCTAACCGCCCATGGACCATTCCCCCTCAAATTCACTCCTGTTTGTGTACCCAAATCCATGACCAGGATCACGACCAAACCCACCACCACAATCCTCATCATACGCATCCTCCACAGTAGCCGGGTGATAATTGTGAGGAAAAAACCTCGGCACACGAAACACCTCCTCCTTCTCTTTTCCTTTCCAAACTGTTTGCGATGCGCGCTGCTGTCCTTGAGGTTCTCCCATGTTGAGCTTTTTGCAGTGCCCAAAACTGACCTCGTCTTTCTCCGAGCCCACCGCTTTCCGTTTCCGTCCTTCGTAGTTTTGGTACCTGTTCTCTGAGGTAGTGTTGTTGTCCATCAGCCTCGATGCTCTGTTTTGGTCTCTGCCGTTGAAATCCCAACCTCCTCCACCTTCTTCTCCCTGATCCATGGTGTCACCCTGGCCCTCGTGGCCTCTGTTATCACCAAACCAAAGCTCATGCCCATGCCCATAACCCGAATCATGTCGACAATGCCCATGATTTCCTGTCCCTAATCCACCATCCCCATCCTCATCCTCCCCCTCCTCCTCACCACCATCATCATCACCATCATCTTCATAACCCCCCCTTTCACCATCATACCATCCCATCTGCAGACTCGTCCCCAACAAATCCTTCTTCCTCCCCACCCCGACGTCCTTCCTCCCTCCATCTCCCGGAGCAGAATAAGGAGCCGAACCCGGAGCCGAATAATCCAAACATAGCCCTTCCAACGAAGGGACAGGGTCCAAATAGGGCAGGGAAGTTGGAGCGGGAAAGGCTTGGGCAAAGGTTATTGTTGTGGGACGGGCGGCGTGTTTGAGGTAGGTTGTTGTTGCGTGGGAGGGGGGGTTTTTGTTGCTGTTTCTGATGTTGTTGTTGGTGATGGGGTTGTCATAGATTGGGTTGGTGTTATGCGTTGGGAGGTCTGGAGGGGATGGGGGGTGGGCGGCTGCTGAGTGAGGGGGGAAGGGGTGAGTTGATGAGAGGTGATGACGGGGGTATAGTGATGGTGGTGGTACACGGTTGGCGTTGGGGAGGTTTATGTTGCTTGTGTTGTGGGTCAACTCGTCTGAGTAGGACAGTTAGTTGATATGGTCAAGTTTCCATCTGGCTTAGCAAAGGTAGAACTCACGCTCATCAACCCCCCGACAACTAGGACAATGCCAATGTCGACAAGCCTCGTCGCGAAGGTCCTCAAGAAAGATGGCGCCACGGCAAACATGGCGGCTGCTGGGGTTGAGGGACAAACACTTGCAGCAACTCCAACCTGGAGCGTGCATAGAGTTTTTGCTGCTGCGTTTCGAGATCTGGGAGGGCATCATGCTCACTCGTACGTAATCTGCGTGTCGAGGACGGAACCAAGCCAGCACGGCATAGCACTTGGAAGGTAGACGGCATGGATAACCTTGGGAGGAGCATCTTTTTATCAGGTGTACCTCCCGAGCTAAATGTAGCCAAACAGATAAAAAGCATGATATATCGCCATCCCGCATAAGACAGTTTTAGGGGTATTGAAAACAATTGTATATACGTTGCTGTGCCCTTCCGAGCCATGGGGCCATGTCTCAGTATGTTTGTGCCACCTCAACTATTTCCCGCATACCGCAGTATTTATGTATGTCCTAGACATCCCATGGTATGTAGAGCTGAGGGTAGGGGGGTAGTTCAGCACTCCATAGTAGACGGGCTGGGGCATGTTCAATATACATAGTATCCGGCAAAAGTTTGTTTAGTTGTTGTTCAGCTCGCCTGAGATTTGCGGCAGCTGACAGGCTCGATGTGTGTCTCAGGGGCGAGGACGCTGAAAACTGTTTCGCTCTATTTTTATTTTGTTTTTGAGTCGTAGCTAGCAGGAAATTTTAGGTAAGTGAAACACAGGCTCGGAAACTACACCCGTCTGGATAGCGGGGGGGCATATTTTTCTTAGCCCTTGGTGTTAGTCTCATGCCAAAGTACAGGTGAATGGTCAGTTTTTCAGGCATTGTTTATTTATCCAAGGTTTTCTTTCCTTTGCATTCCTCCCTTCACCATTTAACTTTGCTGCCTTCGCTTGTGTAAGTAAATACTTGCTTTAGACGTTGTTACACGGTAGTTCCCTCAGCGTCCCAATGGAGCGGTCCTAGAGAAGGGGAAGTTTTTCAGGCCATCACGCCAGAAAGACCATGAATGTTTCAAGCGGTAAAGGTTCAAAAAATGGCTAAGCATTACTTTTCCCTCCCAGCTCCGTTTGAGCCAGTTAGTTCGAACCCGAGATTCATCGTGAAGGCGTATCTTCAGTGCAATACAATAAAGCCAAATGCACCAACTTTATTCTTTTTAACACCTGTGTCACATTAACTGTACTCCTCATAAAATGGCGACATTCCCAAGACTCGGGACATCACGCCAATTCAGTGTTAGCGACTCCGTATCATATGCTGACTCATCATCAATTGTTACAATCTTTCCTTATCTTTCCATTCTCGATACAGAATACCTAACAATACAGACAGACGACTCACTCCCACTTTGTCTCACTCACGCACTCAGGACAAAGAACTCACTCACTCAGCAACCAGCCATTCAAGCCAACTCGCTTAACCACAGACCCCCTTTTCCAATATAAACAAACGAAACCAAACCCACCGTTTCACGAGCAGGAAAAGCGTCCCCCCCCCCCCCCCCCAAAATGGAAGCGCTCCCCCAACTCCCACCTAACTACGCAGCCGCCATCGAGCTCATCGATGCCGCCCATGAGGCGGACCCACGGCCGGCTCCGGGGCCTGCGATCTTGCCGGTCCCTTATGAGCTGCACTATGCCCGCAAGATGACACGGTGGTTGGCGCTGCGCGAGCCTGAAGCGTCGCCTGCGTTGCAGGTTGCTTGTCGGGCGCAGCATTTTCGCCGGTGTGTATATTGTCCCCTCTTCCCTGATTTATCAGCTCCCCAGCTATTCGTTCACTTTGTGGAGGATATACATCCATAAATGGCCCTCCATCTAACCCCTTTCCATCATGGTTCCGTTACGCTATCACACTTCTCCTGGCCACATCTTAACAACCCCCTCTAACATACTGTTCAGCTGGCAACTCCCACGCTCATCCTACCCCCAAACCCGCGCCGGCTACCTCACCTGGCGCGCCAAACAAAAATCCCTTGCCGCCACCGAACTCACCACCCTCCTCTCCTCCCCGCAAATCCAACCGCCTCTCCCCCCAGACGACATCGCCCGCATCGCCGCGCTGGTCCGCAAGGAAGGGCTCGTCCCTTCCACTACCGCCACCGCCGCCGCTGCGGGTAAAGAAAGCAGCGAGCCTACGACGGCGACGAAAGAAAGCGACGAGGAAACGCAAGCGCTGGAGGACGTGGCGTGTCTGGTGTTTCTCGACGACCAGTTTGATGAGTTTGAGAGTCGGAGCGAGATTAGCGAGGATAAGGTAGTGGGGATTTTGAAGAAGACGTGGGGGAAGATGAGTGGGAAGGGACGGCAGTTGGCGTTGGGGATGGAGTTGAGTGAACGGGCGACGGGGTTGATTGGGAGGGTTTTGGAGGGGGGGGTTTGAGGGTAACTGGCATAAGGAGGGGGGAAGGGGGCTGCGATTTTAAGGTGAAGTTACAAGCAAGCCTGTTTCTTAGGTTGTTTTTTTTGTTCTTTTTGCAATATCGGAGAATGACTTTCTCGTTAGGTATAGGGAGAAGTGGATGATAAACGAACAACGAACAAATGTCTATTTCGTTTTCTATAGGAGAAAAAATAATAAGAGAAAAAAAGTCAAAAAGCTCACCGCCCCATCATCTCAATCCCCCGGAGGGGCCAAGGAATGGGGGGCGGTTACGAAAATCCCGAAAGATTTTACTACTCGGTGCATCATCCGGGGATCGAACCCGGGGGCTGAGATTCCGTGGTGTACCAGTTGACGCCCACGGCCCTCCCACTGAGCCATTCGACCGTAGTCGGTTTGGGAGGGCGGTTGGAAGGGACTGCGCACGGGTGGGTTATAAAGGGTCGGCGTTGAGGGAGGGAAGGAGGGCAATGGGTTTGTGCGTGCAACTGCCTCAGGCTCGCTCTATGGCCGTGCCACTTAGAGAGGGCCGATTGAGCTTGTTACACCTTAGCAGATTTGCATTAGGAGAACAGAGGACGGAAAAGCTCGAGAAAGGTCGGAAAAGGCGACCTGTCCACAGTCTAGACCGAAAACACAGCTCGTTCTTTCCCCGCTGGTGCTGAATCGTATGATATGCGGGTACTTGTCGGATCTTTTCTTGAGCCCAGAACGCTCTTTCCTCTCGATTGACAAATGTCCCTCGATTACTTTCACCACGCCTAAATTTAAATTTGCGCCAGACTCAAGTTATGCCTACTTCCATTCCTGGATACCATCATTGCGGCATCCAAATGCAGCCTCGGTCATGTGGCCCGGCTCGGTATAATCACCACCGAGATGCCCCACACCGGCCCGCTCCGAGATCTCGGACAGAACCCGGGATTGAGGAGACCGGATGAAGCGTCGGCTGGAATATTTAACCGGCGAACCCATTTTCAAGTCTACTATGTATTTCCACATTGTTTACCGTTGAACTATCCTCAACCATCAAAACATGTCTCGCTCAATACCCCCTTCCGAGTTAGCCAACCACAACAACATCGACTCCCTGTGGCTCGCCATCGACGGCGTGGTCTACGATCTGACCGAGTTTGCCCCGACACATCCCGGCGGACTCTCGGTCCTCTTGGACCACGCAGGCGGCGATGGTACCGAGGCATACAACGCCGTCCATTCGCCATCACTCCTCCTCTCTACGCTCCCAGCATCAAAGCAACTTGGCCGGCTCTCCTCACCTGTTCCCGTCCTAGCTGCTTCCTCATCCCAACCAACCCCAAAACCCAAGCAAAAACCCCCCTTATCCAGTCTAATATCCGTCAACGACTTCCGCCTCGTCGCCCGCGATTTCCTCCCCCCCAAAACCCTCGCCTTCGTCTCGTCAGCCGCCACAGACTGCCACACCCACCGCCGCAACAGCACCACCTACTCGCAAATTACCCTCCGCCCGCGTGTCCTGATCGACGTGTCCGCGCCCGTGTCCCTAAAAACCACCATCCTCGGCCAGCCGGTCTCCTCCCCAATCTTTGTCTCCCCCACCTCCCTCGGCAAGACAGTCCACCCGGAGGGTGAGCGCGAGATCGCGCGTGCGTGTAAGGAACTGGGAGGTGTAGCCCAGATTGTTAGTACCAGCGCGAGCTTTACCGTGGCGGATGTCATCCAAGCCGCTCTGGACCACCCTATACCATCATCTCCCGATGGCTCACAGCAGCAAAACAACACCAACGACGACATCCCCGTCTTCCTCCAACTCTACGTCGACAAACACGCCCCCAACACCTCAGCCCTCCTGCACTCCCTCACCTCCCCCAACGGGCCCAGCAAGATCAAAGGCGTCTTCCTAACAGTCGACGCCCCCGTCCCAGGCAAACGCGAAGCCGACGAGCGCATCCAATCCACCACTTCCACTTCTTCCTCCCCCACCATCAACACAACAACCCCCATGGCCACCCAACTCACCCCCCACCCCGACACCAACGGCTCCGCCCTAGGCCGCCTAATGGCATCCTACATCTCCCCCTCCCTAACCTGGACCCACACCCTCCCCTTCCTCCGCCGCCACCTCCCCCCAGGTACCCCCATCGTCCTCAAAGGCATCCAAACCGCCTCCGATGCCCTCCGCGCCTTCCACGCCGGCGTCTCCGGCATCCTCATCTCCAACCACGGCGGTCGGTCGCTGGATACATCGCCTGCGTCGATATTAGTGTTGCTGGAGATACAGCGGTGTTGTCCGGAGGTGTTGGAGGGGATGGAGGTTTTTGTGGATGGGGGGGTTGGGAGGGGGAGTGATGTGTTGAAGGCTTTGTGTTTGGGGGCGAGGGGGGTTGGAGTGGGGAGGGGGGTGTTGTGGGGGTTGGGGGGGTATGGGAGGGAGGGGGTTAGGAGGGTTTTGGAGAGTGAGTTTTTCTATCTCTTTTACCCTTATTTAACCTTTGGAATTGGGGTGTGCTCGATGGGAGTGTGTTGACGGGAGTATGCTCGGCTCAATGGGAGTAACCTGAAGGGAAAGCTAACCACGAAACAGTCCTCAACGACGAACTGGTGACAAGCATGAAAATGTGCGGCGTCACAAGCCTGGATGAACTACACCCGGGGATGGTAAACACCCGGGCCATCGACCATCTTGTTCCGGATACTTTGAGCGAGGAGCATCCGTATGCTAAGTGGAGGCGGAGTAAGCTTTAGGGTCAAGCCTACTGCACATGTACATACATGTACAGTACTGTATGTACCGTTCACAAGTCAACTTGAGAGAGCGCCTTTTCTTATTGAGAGTGAAATAAAAAAAAAAAAAAAATGCATTCTTGACCGTACGGACGAAGAGGGAATCCCGAGGTAAATCGAACCAACCGACCTGAGTAACACCCATATATCATGACAAGTAAATCTTGCGTATGGCGTTTTCCCAAAAATACGAGACTCCCGTCCCTATTCCATCCTGGCCCATCCCCACTATGTTCCTCCTGCCTCGCCCTGGATATATGAAAAAAAAAAAAACCCCCCCCCAAAAAAGCCCCCCAAAATTACCATCCAACCCAACTAACCCTGCAACTCCCTCACCTCCCCATCCCCCCTCTCCGCCGGCAACTCCGCCGTATACCCCTGCTGTCCCGGCGCCGGCGTATGCTGCTGCCCAGGGTGCTGTGCATACCCAAACCCGCCCTGCTGTTGCTGCTGCTGCTGCTGCTGCTGACCATACTGCGGGTACCCCCCTTGTCCCGGAGGAGGAGGAGGAGGTGACGGCGTGCCCTGATACCCCGTGTGCAGCGGGGGAGATCCCGGCGCGGGGCTGCCGGCGAGGGTGCTGTGGTCGCCGTTGACGCTGGGGGGGATGTACGCGCCTGTCATGGGGTCGTAGCTGCCGCCTGGAGGGGTCTGGCCGACGGGAGGTTTGGCGAGGCTGGCGCGTGGGTCGAAGGCGGCTGCGCCGCCGGTGTAGTAGGGGGGTTGGGACATGCCGTTGTTGTCGTAGGGGCTGACTGGGCTGGCCGGGCCGTTGGGTCCGTTGGGTCCGTTCGGGGGGATATTCCCGGCTGCGGCTGCGGCGGCTGGGTCGGGGTTGACTTGCTTGCTCTTCTTGGAGTGCCGCCTGATGGCCCAGATGCCGGCGCCGATGAGGGCGAGAACGGCAACTCCGCCTACAACACCACCGACGATGGGCCCGACGGGGGTCGAGGAGCCGCCGTTCTGAGCGGGGCCTGGGGTGGGGCTTGGTGTGGAAGAAGAGGTTTCGGTGGCGGAGGTGGAGGTGGACGTGCTGGTGGTGGATGTCGATTCTGCGCTGGTAGTGGAGGAAGAGCTAGTCGACGACGGCTTGTCTAGGGCTTGATACCAGATCTTGTCGGTGGCGGCAGCGACGCCGCAGCCGAAGAGGGTGTATCCGGCCCAGGATTCTTGGTAGACATGGGTCATGCAATGGGGGTAGTCCGAGGAACCGCTGTGGGTTGTTAGTCCGTGAGAGGGACCCGATAACTTGAGAAAAACGAGGAGACATACCACCACATCGTGTACCCGTTATTAGTCGAGAAGCTACTCCGCTCCGTCGAGTCATAGCACGTGGTCCAAATCGGGCACTTGGTCTCGCCGTCATCGCAGCATCCAATGTGCGAGTTGATCGAGTTGTACACACACCGCGCCGTGGACGCGCACCAGAGTGAGGACGCTGGTTCTCGTCAGTCGCCGTCCTAATACACAACAAACCTGCCTTTACAGTCTAAAATAAAGAACCACAGGGCAACTTACTGAAACTCCCACTGACATAACCGCAGGTGTTGTCGGTGGAATCACGCGCCACCAACGCGTGGGCCACAGTCCTCGGCTCTGGCGGCGAGGTCGGCTGTGGCCCGGCTGCGAAGTTGTTCATGCCCAGCGAGGGCAGGAAGCCGAGCTGGGTCTCGGCCGCGGGCACCCATCGCGGCTCGTTCTCGTCGGCGCTCCACTTGAGGGCTTTGGCGTCGGCCAGCTGGAGGAGAGCAGAGCAGCACACGGCTGCGCGCCCGAGGGAGGTCCTCATGTCGGGGGCGTGTGTATCAAGCTAAGCCCCAGCGCAGGGAGCCTGAGTCTATATGTTGTTCGACGTCGATGTGGTGACGACAGCTGACTGCTGCGGCCCGTGGATGAGAAACAACAGGCTGCCAAGAGGGATAGAGAGCAGGGAACGAGCGGGTCAGTGAAGAAGCGAGCGTGAGTTTTGTTTCTCCTCGACGCCCAATGACGACAACCCCAGACAGGCGAGCGAAGCTTCTTTTCCTTCTCTGGCGCGAAAAGAAAAGAAAAGGAAAAAACAAGACAACGAACGAGGGAAGGGAGCCCAGGACTAGGGAGCCGGGACACCACACACACCAAGGCTCGCACAGCCAGGACCAGGAACTGCAAAGCGGGAAACGGTCGGTGTCCCGCTTTTGTGACTACTGCTGAGGCTCTTTGGCTCTTTGGCAAGGGAGCGCGCTGTCTGGGGTGACTTCACTCTCAGAAAGTTCTCTTAGCCCATCGCCCAAAGAGGATGGGACCTTCAGCTGAACACCGGGCCCCAATAATTCGTGGGACGCGGCCGGCGTCATTGGTGGACGCGCAGTCTGCCCAGACGGCCAGGGTCGTTTTCCAGGGTCCAGAGAAGCAAAGCAAAGCGAGACGAACGAAGGCTGAGTCGGAGTTCACAGAAGTGGTTACTGTTGCGGTGATTGTTGTCGTCCTCATCATCGTCGATGCCAGGCGGCGGACAGCATGTCATGACCACAACGGCCAGCAAGCCCTCTCGTCATGTTCACCACGATCCAAATGTTCTCATCAGATCAACCGTTGAACCAAAAGAAAAACTTGGACCCCAAACTTCCTCGACGCCGTTTCTCGGGGCTTCCTTCCTTCTGGGCTCGCTGCAACCCCACAACCGGCAAAGAACCTGCGCCGAAACAGGTTAGCCTCGTAGAGCTTGCCAGCCCGGGCGAGATCACCGCCGATCGCAAAATCCTCCAGCCACGCGAGCCGCGCACAGGTTGCCAGCACTGAAAAGAGCAGCAAATCGAGCTTCTCAAAGGGAAAATGATATTCTTGCTGCGTCGTTACACAGTCGGGTATAAACAAGAAGAAAGGATGCCGACGCTGACGTTGGAACTTTGAACTTTGCCGTTTCCCCCGCATTCCACCCGCAAAAGTGGCACAGCTCTGCGAGTTTTAGAACTCGGAAGTGAAGCCCACAACGTGATCTTGAACAGCGTCAAAGGTTAAACCCAATTTAGACGCCGGTGGAGTCGAGGTTCTCTGGGCGTTTCCTGGGCATGTGGGTTACGGGGAATGGTCGGCAGGCAAGGCAAGGTGGGTCCCGTCGTCTCGTCTGGCTTCAGAGATGCAGCGTGGCAGCCACAAGGCATTTTCCTACTGCTGCTGCCATGCGGCAAGTGCGCAAGATGCAACATTGTTCCATATTGCATGCGCTGGCGGGTGGGTGGTAGGCCGCAGAAGGCTGAAAGCCGGCTACGAATACCGAAGAGCAACTTGCGAATGGGGGATTGGATCAGGGCAGGGCTGATGATTCTTTTGTGATGTGCTCTTGTGGGTGGCTGTTGTACGGAAATGAAAAGTGGTGCAAGTCGTCAGTGCGAAATAAAAATAGATAATAGCGTGGTAAATCCCTCGCTAGGAAAGTTGACCATTCGTCTGGATGGCGGAATTGGTTAGTTCATCACGCCCTGCGGCCTTTGGAAGTCCCCCATATAAAAACGCCGATGATTGCCGTACCATTGAATCTAACCCCTCTCTTATCGAGTTATGGTAAAGAGTACATAGCTATCTGTTACTCTCCCACAGCCAAATCCAACCTCACCCTTCCTAGCAGCACCAGTTCTCCGTTCCAGCGCAGCCGTCGGCTCCTCTGAAACCCACCGAGTGAGCTGAAAACCACCGGCCCGAAGACAACGGCACATTAACATTGATGTCCCTTATAACCCTTTCCGCTCGCCCTGTTCCCACGTGTTCCCTAACTCTTCCCGTGGAGAGATATATATAAACCAAACATGTCAAAAAGCACCAAGATTCCCTCCTCAGCAAACCAGAACATCAAACTCAGCTTCTGCCGTGTGACAAATGTGTGAGGAGTGAGCAGTACTGTCTGTGCTTGCGGCGTCAAACACAGAGAAGAAACATGCACCGTTCCTGAAAAGTCCCGCGCTGTGCTGTGCTGTGCAACATCGCCCCTGACCTAACCAGATCCCACGTGGTTGTTGCCCCTGAGGTCCAGGTTTACCACTTCCAGTCACACTTACTTTGTATGCACACACACAACACACGGTGTAAGTAGTCAAGTAGTGCAACAAAGAGCATAAGCCAAACAGCACAACAGCACAACAACTCAACAACACTCGATCAACACCCCCATCACCCCAATCTAGGAGGAATCATAACCACGCAAGACAATAATACAAAAATACAACGCTGGATTGCTAAACCCCATGATCAACCCCCCCTTCCAAAAAGGGGGGTACAGTAAACCACAATCTATACTCTCGCTTCTATCCCTGAAAACACCATCTCCAAACACCCCAATACAAACACCCACACCCACTTACACACACCCACACCCCCCATATATCTACCCCCCTCAAGAAAGACACCCTCAAGAAAGATCCATATCCCACCCCCCAAAATCCGCCCCAAAATCGCTCCCAGCACCCAAACTCCCAAACAACCCATCCCCTCCCAACTCCCCCGTCCCACTACCAACACCACTACTCCCCGCAAGCCCATCCCCCCCACCACCCCCCAACAAATCCGTCCCATCCAACCCCGCCGCAGCAGCAGCCGCATCCAAAACCATCGAATCCTGCAACAGATCCCCCGCGCCCGCATCCCCCAACACACCCACCCCACTCACATCTCCCACCGCCCCGAGCCCTCCACCTAGTTCGACGCCGACAGGTTGCCCATGACCATGCAACATAGCAGCCGCAGCATTAATAGCAATCGCCGCCTCCGCCGCATCCGCATCGGCAGCATCGGACGGTTGGAGGGTGGGGAGGGGTGCTACTAAGGCGAGAGGAGGAGGGGCGGGGGTGAGTTGGGCTTCGACGCGGCGGTGGAGACGGACGATGGTTTCGGCGGTGAAGGGGTCGCTGGATCCGGATTTTTGTTGGGTTTGGGTTTGGGTTTGTTTCCAGGTGGTGGCTTTGAGGTGGAGGGCGGTGCGGAGGGTGGTGCGGCGTTGGATGTTTGAGGGGTGTTGGGGTTTTTGTTGTTGTTGGGCTGTTGTGGTGGTTCCGTCTGGGTTTGGACCGGTTGGGTTGGCGTCTGTGGGAGAGGGAAGAGGAGGAGGGAGAGAAGCGTCGTTGGTGACGTCGGGGGCGCATATGAGCGCGGTGGCTACGTCGTAGGCGATGCTGGCTTGTGGGGTGTCGGCTGCGGCGCGCAGTTCGTCGAGGAGGACGGCGAGAACCCGTTTCGCGCCGAGCATCTTGACGGCTGCGAGGGTCTGCCGGTGGGTGTAGGTCGCTGGCGTGCCGTTTAGAGATGGCGGGTGCTGGGCCCATTGGATGAGGCTCTGGACTGTGTGGCGGACGGCGGCGGTGAGGCCGCTGTGGGGGTAGGTGGTGGTTGTTCCGCTGGCGCCGTTGTTGTTGTTTGTGGTGGAGTTACTGCTGTTGTTGTTAAGGGTATTGTTGTTGGCGGCATTGCTAGTACTGCTGCTGTTAGCGTGCGTGCTGCACCACGACTCGAGCTCGGTGTGGTCGGCACCGCCGGTGCGCCGGGAGAGCGCGAGGTTCTCTTGGATGGCCCGGAGGAGCGGTTCGATCTCCTGGCACTTGGGATCCTGCCGCTGGTACGAGCGGAGGGCGTGCTCGAGCGGCTTGGCCACGATGTTGAGCACGGACGAGAGCATGGTCATGGCCTCGTTGGAGATGCCGCTGGGCCGGATGATGACCTGCAGGATCTTGATAATGGCCGACTGCATCTGGGGGCCGCCGACCCAGAGCTGGTTCGACAGGTAGAGGATCGCGGGGACGAGGGAGGGTAGTAGCAGGACGCCGACCAAGTCTACTCATCTGTTAGCCTGATCTGGAGAAAGAAAAGAGAAAAAGAAAAGAAAACCCACACTCAAGACCCCCCTTAAGCACGTCATCCGCCAAATACCCAGCACTCAGCGCCACGACAATCTGCTGAAACAGCGTCGGAATAAGCATGTAAAAGTCCTGCGGCGGGCACGACGCCATAAGATCGTCGCCCAAGCCGCCGGCAGTATCAAACAGCCCGTGGATCCAACCATTCAGGTGCGCCTTCTCCTGCTCGTCCAACTCCTCCAGTGGCCGGTACTTATTCCCGCCGCCCAGCAGCTTCGCGAGGAACGAGTCCGGCGAGCGCAGACCGAGGTCCGCCGGCGAGAGGTTGTACCGGTAGACAAAGGCCAGCAGTAGGAGCAGGATGGACCCGAATTCTTCGTACACGGGCTGGTACTCGCCTTGGTCTTCTTCGTATCCGGCCCAGTTGTCGAGTAGCTCGCACAGCGGCTGCAGGATCTTTTGCGGCTTGTCGAATAGGAGTAGCACGTCCAGGGACAGTGGTTTGGCCGCGAGCTGGCTGCACAGCTGCTTCAGGGTCATGGTTTCCTTGTTCCGGCAGAGACTGCCGATGACCTGATCTCTGTCAATAACATGCTCGGACTGTAAACTCAGTAGGTGGTAGTAGTATTTACCTCAATAATGGCCTGCGCAGCGGCCCCAACATTCCCATTCATATTATCCAGCTCTCCAATGAGCTTCTGCGTGCGGTCCACATCCTGCAGACACGCCTGCACCAAGCTCTCCTTGACATACCGCCCCTCGTCCGGCAGCGACTGGTACGTGATATCCCCCAGCAGGCTCTCTATCGCCTGCTGCGAGAGCAGGCCGTGCAGCTGGCACGAGAAGCAAAAGTCCTGCCGGACCGAGTCGTGGAACGAGCTGTTGGCGTTGTTGTGGTGCGCGTTGTTGGTCGTCATCTCGAACATGCCTGATAGTGTCGGGAACACGTTGGTGTCGACCTGCCCTAGGGCTTCCTTGATGCACGACTCTGGGTCGAACGGGTACATGTTGGCTGTGCTGGCTAGCGAGACGAGGATGAGAGGCACCTTGTTGACAACGTAGGATTTGAGTAGGTGGCCTGTTTTGGGACCTTCGTTGCGGAAGACGGCATTGGCGAGGAGGTCGAAGGAGGCGAGGATCAATTGGACTGCCGTGGATTGTATGTCTCCCTGATATCTGTTGTGCAAGTATGTAAACAAGGCGGTGTCGTCAAGCATGGGCCGGCCCACGAGCTACCATTGTCAGCATGATACACTCAACTATCCAGAGGAACGACGACAAAAACCTACCGCAGCGCTGAGGTAGATGTAGAGCCCGGCCCGGGAGTTGACCACGGGCAGCTCAGGGACCTGGAAGCTGTCCATGTCGATAAAGCTGTCCACATAGCTGTCGACCTCTTCCACGTCCTTCTTTTTCCGCGGGAGGTGCTTGCCCAGCACGTCGGTCCTGAATATCTCCAACCGCGTGGCCATCGCAGGCAGCCTTTGCATAATACACGGCACGAAAACCCTTAGAGCCTCAGAAAGCCATTTGCAAACCCCTACAGCACAAAGTCAACACCACGTCTACTTTGTAACCCACTTGATAATTTCCCTCCGAGGGATATACACCCCCACTCACCTCGAAAAGCCACTCTCTCCAGCGCCCCCAGCACAGTCGGACTCTCACTAAACGCAATAAGCAGCAACACAAACGCGGCCCGCGCATCCTCCATATCATCGCGCGCCTGCATCAGCGCAGCAGGGTGGTGGTGCATCGACGACGGCCCAAACACGTCGCGCGCCGCAAACAGCCGCATCCACGCCGCCAGCACCTGTGCGACCTGCGCGACCTCGCGCGCCGTCTTGACCGCGGTACCCTCGTGGATCGCCCGCGCCAGTCGCCAGAGGATCACTTCTTCGTCGTCGTAGGAGTTTTGCCAGCGTCGGGGTTTGCGGGGGCGTTTTGTTGTTGTGGTCTTTTTCCCGCTGTCGGTACGGTTTTTGTTGTTGTTATTGTTGTGTGCTTCAACCCCGGCTTGGATCCCCTCACCCTCCTCTTCCACCTCCATTTTCACATCCACATCACCACCATCCCCCGATATCCCTCCTCCTCCTCCCGTCCCTTCCCCCTCTTCCCCTTCCCCTCCACCCTCCTCCCCATCCCCCCCAACCCTCCTCTGCGCCGAACTATAAACAAACAACCCCCTCAACACCCCCGCCACATCCACCCACCTCTGCCTCAACAACGCCTGCAAATACAACAACACCCTCGGATCCAGCCGATAACAGCCCCGCGGCGCCGGCGGCGGGCGCAACAGGACATCAGCGACTAGCGCCGGTGGTAACGGGTGCGCGCCGAAGTGGATCGGCAGGAAGGCTGCGAAGCGCGCTGGGTCGAGACGGTTGAGCAGGGCACGGTCGAGGAAGTGTTGCCAGGCGGTTAGGGAGGTGGTTAGGGTGTTGTGGGCGTTGTGGACGCGGTGGGGGTCCATTTTGGGGGCATTGATGGCCTAGGAGGGAGAACGGTCGGTGCGAATCGATCGGTGGAGTTTGGAATTAATGGTGTTCGTTCGTTCGTGGGGGGTGTAAGGAACGTAGTTCGGTGAGCGTGTGCGCGAGCGTGCTTGAATTAGGGACCTAGGTTATGGAAGGTATTTATATCCAAAAAAATAATGCGTGTGAGGGATCACATGTTGTGGGTATTGGTGGGGGTGTGAAAAATTCAAAGGAATTGAACTTGAAGATGGGCGGATCTGGGAGAAATGTTCGAGGACGTGGGTTCGGCAAGAATAATGAAAGACGGTGTTTCGAGGCTGCGACGCGCTGCAGTCGGCTGCAGCCGAGCGAGGACCGCGTAACAAAGAAGTGTGGGTGGGGCCGCGCAGGGTGTTGATTACGCCGAATTACACCCGGCTTTCAGTATTACGTACGTATCTGATGTGGAAGGCATGTTACACAACCGACCACAAAGAACTAATCCACAAGTGAGTAATTTTAACTTGGCATGAGGACCGGAGTGAGAGCCGCCACCTGTTGTCAACTCTTGAACTATCAAATGGCACTAAAGTCAAACTTCCAGCAACGGATCTCTTGGCTCTGACATCGATGAAGAACGACCTCCCTCGAACCCCCCTAAAACCCTCTAAAGCGAACAATGTGGGCGTGCCTGTGGAAGTGCTGATTGAACTAGGTTCTAACCACAACATCACAGCCCTGTCGTCACAAGACACAAGAGGGGTGCTGGCATTTAGCTGTGCGATGTAAGTTTGGTAGGTTACAAGTTTCGTAGCACGTCACGACAAGAATTCAGGGGTACTGGGTTGAACTTATTGGTCCAGCAGTCTAAACGTTCTAATACATTCTGTTTGCCTTGTGTCCAGCAGGAAATCTCCATACCACAACATCAACGCAGCCGTCTAGCGGGATGCTCGTTAGGAGAGACAATTCGCCCGAGCTCTTCTACCAGCGCTCCCAAGAACCACTCCCCATAAAGCCTAGCCATTATTCCTCCCCCCTCTCACTCTTGACTATCACGTCCCCTTCGGGGATCCTTGAACATCTAGGGTCAGCACATCTACCTTGAGCTAGGGGAAAAAAACCAAGGCGGATCCTCACAAATTCTTCATATTCTCCCACCGATCCCGTGCCCTTCTCAGCGCCTCGATGTCAGGCGCCTCAAGCTCCTTCAAAAACGGCACAGTCTGGGCTGGGCCCAGATCATAAGCCTGTTTCACCCCAAACCAGCTAGTGCTCATGGCCGCCAACATATAATTGAGGCGCTCCTGCTGCAATACCCTCCCAACCCCGCCTTTCCAGTCCGCGCCGAACCACAGAGATAGTACTTCCTCTGTGTCGTAGCCCGTTACGATGAGTCGTCGGATGTATGGGCGGAGCTTGACTTGGTTCCTCGCTGCTCGGGTCGCGTGTGGGAGCTGGATGTTGAGGAATTCGGCCAAGGCCATCACAGTCTCGTTGCGTTGTGCGTAGTCGAGAAAATATGTTTTGCAGAGATTATATCTCGCGTACCATGCCGTAATTTCAGACATTGGTTCTCGAGGGTTCTGTACAAAGTATCCGTGTCAATAAACCATTGTGTGGGGCGGGGGGGCCGAAATACCATGGTCAAGCCATGAGCGCAAGACGTACCATCTCCAGGTAGGGAGCTCGAGGATCATCCCAGATTGCGGCCATGGTAGTGATGTGAGAGAAAGACGGCTTATTGACTGAGGTGTTCTGAAGCAGATGGCAAAGTTGAGGAAAGTGATGGCAAAAGCTAGAACCAGATTCCTAGAGTCCGATTGATACCCTATATATACAAGATGGCTGCCATTATTATCGCTTGTTTCTTCGTTGTGTACTGATGATTCTAATCCACGTTTGTCTAACACTCGTAGTCATCCGCAGAAAACACTATCAGTTGATTGTGTCTACTCCTTTGCTAAGTGAACAACTCCAACAACATTTTGTATAGTATCAAACAAGGAACGGGCTGAAGGGCCGGTTGGATGAGTCCCCCCTACTAAAGTTTGGTAGAGTCAAACTGCGTGTTGACCCGCAGCAGAAGAAAACGCTAGGTATAACTTGCAAGATGAAAAACTGGAGAAGCCAGGCGTAGCAAACCGTAAAACCATCTAACTGCGTCGCGGAAAGGGGGGGAAACTGTCAACTCTCAAGCTACCTAGGAGAAATAACCAGGAGAAAGAAGACGTCAGGTAGACGATTGACGAGCAATCAGGCCTAGGGTTTGCCTGGAATCATAGCCACTCACTCATGTCAGGCGCAAACTCTGCGTTGTGTGCTGCGAAAACTGAGGTGGTTATCTTTGCAACCCGTGGTCCAGCACGGGGCTTCCATGAAAACATCAAACATGATAGCGTGATACACATCGAGAAGGCCGCCATGCTCGCCATGCCCAAACAAAGAAAAGAAAGACGGAAATCGACGAGCCTCCCATAAACGTTCCTCCCGCAACATAGCCAACCACGACTACACCCTTCCCCGCAATCATACAATCATTACACCCTATCAAACCACGTTCACATAAGCCAACCAGCCCTGGGTAGACAGCCATCAATCCTCCTCCTCTCTCTTGATCCTCACCCCACCAGCCCCTGACCCTGAGCCTCCCGCGGTATCACCCCTGACTTCCATCGACCTCGGCCCTAACATCCTACACAATAACAGTTAGCACTCGCTCCTTATTTCCCGGCACGTCACGGTATACAAGTGTCTTCTCCCCAAAAGAGACAAGATTTATAACTTAATGGGGAGAAAAGGGACCGGAAAAAAAAAGACTCACCAATCCTGCATAGCCAACCACTCACTCCAACCCCCCTCCCCGGCCCTAATCTCCTGCTCACTCGCATTCCTCAACGGTTTCAAAAACGGCACCGTCTCATCCGTGCCCATATCATACGCCCTCTTCACCTCCAACCAGCTACTACTCTTGGCCGCAAACAAGAAATTCCGCCTCTCCTGCTCATGCAGCGGCCGCACGCCCAATTCCCAGTCATCCCCAAAGAACCCGTGCAAAACCGCGGGGAAGTCAAATCCCGTCGCAATCAGCCGGCGGATGTATGGGTGTAGGGAGACGTGGTATGTGACGGGTTGAGGTGGTTGCCCGGCGGCTGCTGCTGCTGCGGCGGCGGCTGCTGCGGGGGAGAGACGGCCGGGGCCGCCTGGGGGGTGGGATGGTCCGCCGGGATGGGAAGGGGAGCGGCGGAGGAGGGTGGGGTTTTGTTGGGCTTTTTGGAAGGGGAGTTGGATGTTGATGAAGGCTGCTAGGGCTTGGACGGGGCCTTCGAATTGGGCGTGTTCGATGAAGTAGCGGACGCAGGATTGGAAATAGGGATGCCAGTCGATTATGTCGAATTGGCCGCCGCCGAAGGGCTGAGGAGATGAAGGGAAGCGTTAGTGGGAGGTGTTAGGGGTTGGTTTTGGTGTTTGGCTTTTTGCGTAGTTGGAAGGAGGTACGCTTGCACATGTACAAACAAGGGGGGATAGTTAGGTACAGTACCTGTTCCTCTTGAAAGGGGTTGTCTCCTGCCCAAGGCGCCGCCATAATGTCCAAGCCGGGTGAGGGAGAGGTGACTTGGTTGATTAGGGGTCTGTATTCCACACAGCAGCTCGTGATATGTGCCGCTCGTCTTCTTTTTGTGGGTAGTGTGGCCACTAGAGGCAAGGCTGGCCCCTCGGGATGGTTGTGAGCCTCGTTTCGGGGAAATTTAAAACAACACAGAGTTGCTATAGTTGACTCTCTCGTCGGGAATTCGGGATCTCGGGGACATATGACAGAATCCCTCGGCCACTAACACAATAAATGACAGAATAAACAAGTAAAGCAAGAACTCCACTCCGAGGTGAGGACAACAACAAGAAGAATAGATGTTGAGCCGGGGGGGTAAGAGGGCCGTGGTCAAAGGCCTCGGAATACATGTGAGGGAGAAGCGTTTATGTATGTATGCCCCGTGCGTATTTTCCCAGTGTACATAGTAAGCTACGGCGCTCTCCCGGGCCCGGCAGTTCGGAGCAATAGATTATCTCCAGCATGCTGCAGCCAGGGATGCGCAGACGTCGTCCCCCATGCTTGCTTGCCCTCAAGGAGGGCCAAGGAGGGCCCAACCGGGACCCGATCCGAGCCCGGCAAGGTAGGTGAGGAAGCGGCGCTAGTAGCCCAGCTGAGCTCCGTCTGCTGGGCATGCAAATGGCATGGCGAATCTGCGGTTCCTGGCTGCGGGGGGCGGCGATCAACAAGGGCTGGATGGTGCTGCCGCCCACCCACGCGAGACTTTTAGTGTGCAGGGAGCGAAGAGCAAGGGACCTGCGACCGGGAGGGAGGAACACAAAACGGGCGGCATATCGGTCCCAGCAGGCCACTTCTCGTCCGAATACGGTTGGAGTACATACTCGACAAAGCTGAGGTTATTACACTACTGTGTAGGGTGTAGTGCTGAGACTCGAGCTACTGCTTTACGGAAGCACGGAAGGTGAGGAGGCCCACGGTGCGTGTGAGAAGATGGGCAACACGTGGACAGGACAGGCGGACAAGGCGATGCTGCCACCGTTTCTCTTGACCCTGGAGAAGAAGGGCCAAGAAAGAAGAAGATCTGGCCACCCCCGTCCGCCCAGCAAAACATTCCGGTAGCCGGCTTCAAGATCCTCTCCGCGGGCCCTTGCGGATCGCTGCCGAGCCGAGGTGGGGTGTAGTGGACAATGGTTGAGGAGGAAGAGGAAGTTTTTGATGCATGTGGCATGCTGGGCCGGTTCTGAACATGGCGGATTCCAGGGGTCCATTTCCAGGAACCAGGGTCGAGGTCAGGGCTGCAAATCAAGATCTCGCAAGCTTTCTCAGTCGATCGGTACCGACAGGGGGGGCTGGTTCACCTCGCAGGGTCAGCGCGGACACCATGGTGAACATGGTCTGCGAATGTCAAAATCGTGCCAGATGAAGACTGGTGTGCAATCGGGTATGTCAAAAGACTGGTACCGAGGCTGAAGATTCAGCTTCCCAGGGCCGTGGCTGCTCTTCAAAGAGGGGGGGGATTAGCATGTATGGACGCTACACCACGAGCACGAGACATATTAGGCTGTTGGTGTTGTCGGTCTCCGTGGCCCATATCCGTCCCGATAATTAAGCGACTGGCGTGGGGGGGATGCGAGCTCTGTTCAGGTAAACACATGTCTTATCCTCTCTTGTGATGCCGCGCTTGTGTATGTACAGTACAAAAGGTACCATGGACTGCGGATAGGCCTCGACGTTTACCCACCGAGTATGTTGATGCGGATGACGACACATATGGAGATGAGAACGCATCCGATGTCCCAATACAAGAGACACCGTCCTCGACACACTGCGCCCCCGGCATGCTTGCCCTCCGGCAGACGCAGCCTGCAGCTTTCCGGGAATGGACTGAGAGGCAGCCTTTCTGCGACCTCTTGCGGTGTGGCCACAGCCGAGCTATCCCCGATTAGCAGGAAACGTAAGTGTATGTCTTAGTTTGCAAAGACTTTCGTCAGCCCCAGCACTCGGAGACGAAAGAAAAAGAAGAGAAAAGAGAAAAGAGAAGACACGGGAAGGCTCATCCTCGTGGCGGTTGACGGTGTCCGTATCCTTGTCGTCCCGCACCGTCCAGGGTGACCCGTGCTTCGAGCATAGTGGACGCGCCGGCCAGGGACAGAGTTCCCCTGGTGGCAATCAATTGCCGGGACCCCCTCGATGGGATCTCGGGATGTCGTACAACAGCGACTTGCAGGGGTCAAATAAATTATTGTGTGTGCAGCTTTTCCAGTGGGTTTTGAGGCCGAAAGGTGAGGTTCTCGTTGAGGAAGTGACGACCCCTGCCGTGCCTCCCCGCGTGGTTGCGTGTGGCCCTCCGAAGAAAGTGGCGTGAGTGGCTGTTGCACTCCGCAGCGTCGCTTCCTGCCACAGTTAATCCTTGTCTTAGCCAAGCCTGTCGGCCCTGAATGAATTAGGCAATGAGGGCGATCTGTTCAGCTTGACAGGCCTTCCTCTGGATCGAAGTTTCTGCTTCCATCGGTGTAGTGTACTGTGTGAATCCGACTTTGTGCAGGGCATCCAAGTTTTCTTAAAATACCACACGACTTTCTTGCTCGGGTTCCCGAAAGCGAGAGAGAGAGAGAGAGAGAGAGAGAGAAAATCAGCCCATTGTCCGAACTCCACGCGGCCGTACATGAAAACTCAGGTCAGTCCCAACCTCCGACGCTCCGGCCGGTCACGAAATAGCCAACAGATGTTCTTTTCAAGCTGCCCAACTTGGTAGATGCATAGCATGAGTGTTTTCGCGATACGATGCCTTGATATCCACGTGGTCTCGGAGCTGCACAGACGTTGTCGTTGCAGCCAGCTAGCTCCACGACGTCAGCTCTGGCTTTCTCCAAGACCCCAGCTTGCCCTGCAGGTCAACGGTCTTTCCATTGGTCATCTCGAATGCTCGAGTCGGCACTGAATATCCGATCTGCCAAGCAGCGTGAGGTCAACGGCCTAAGACTCGAGCACTTCATTCCTATCCGCTTCAGACTGTCCTAAAACCGCAGGATCTGTACCTACTCAACTCTGATCGTTCCTTCAGGGTCCGAATTTTTACTCTGCCATTTTAACGTTGATTTTCGAATTTTCATCCGTTACCATGCTGCCCGTGGTTCAATGTATTATACATAACTAGCGCTCAATGGAAGTTCAAGTTGTTCGACACGCGCTGTCTGCTTGTGTGATGGCAGGGCCAACAAACCTTTCTAACCCCTCATTTTTTGTTTGTCACAGTGCAATGATGGCAAGGCAAGATTTCCCGCCTCGCTCCTCCCCGGAAAGGCGTTGCTCTTCTCTGGGAAGGAGCAATAGATCCCAGCAGAGTCAAAATCCGTTGCGCGGACTTCCAATGCTGCTTCTCGGCGACAACTTGAGCACGACTTCCCATCGGCAACTATCTACAACTAACAGTGATGTTCGTGCCAGCAAAACTGTGGTCGCTGACCGCCACCGAGGTCCAGAGCTTGATTGAGCGAGACCTGCTCACTGTTGAGGCCTACGCGACTGCGCTGTTGAGCCGCATCAAGTCGAGGGATGGCATAGTCAAAGCGTGGCAGCACTTGGGTGTGCTTCCTTCGCATTCTACTGCCGAGCATATTAAACTGACCTTGATTCAGATCCAGATCTTGTCTTGAGCCAGGCCCGTGATCTGGACAAAGTTCCATGCGGACAGAGGGGCCGGCTTCATGGGGTAGCCATCGGGATCAAGGACATAATGAACACCAAAGGTGAGCTTGCCTCTCCAGCTCCTAGCCACGGTGCTCATATGATTCAGATATGCCGACGGAATATGGTTCTGCTCTGTACAAGGGCAACCAGCCCAATGCGGATGCGTCCGTTGTCGACATCGTCCGAAGAGCCGGAGCTCTGATAATGGGTATGTCTTGCTTAGTTTACGATGTAAGCCGTTCTGAGTCGCTGCAGGCAAGACAACCACGACAGAATTCACAGTCCTCAACTCAGGTCCCGCCACTACCAACCCGCACGACCCAAACCGTACACCGGGTGGATCTTCGGCTGGGTCTGCGGCTGCCGTGGCTGACTTCCACGTCCCACTCAGCTTCGGAACCCAAACTGGAGGTAGCGTCATTCGCCCTGCGTCTTACACGGGCACATACGCCATGAAGCCAACCTTTAACACGATCTCTGGTGGGGGGATCAAAGTTGCCTCTCTCGAGTTCGATACCATCGGGTACTTTGCTCGCAGTCTGGAGGATCTCAAACTTCTTACCGATGTTCTCAGCATCTCGGTGGAAGAACCCCCTGAGGAAACAGCATTGGAAACCATGAGAGTAGGGTTCGTGAAGTCACCGTTTTGGTCATCTGCCGGGTCTGGCACTCTCACGGCTATGGAGAAGGCCGCCGAGATCCTCAACAAACACGGTGTTCAGGTCGATTACGTCGAATTCCCGGATGGTTTTACTGATGCCGATGCATTGAATCGGATGTTCAAGGTTATCTTTGTAGCCAATGGCGGTGTGTCATTCTACAACGACTATCTCATGGACGCTACGAAGACCAAGCTGGATCCGGAGGTCCGCGCATCCGTTGACGAAGCGCGTAAACTCTCCCGCGACGAGGTACGGCAGGCATTCGATTACTATGCCAGTGGTCCACATTCCTGCCTTTGCAGGACCCGGCGGCATGCCGGTCGGCTTGTCACTCATAGCCCGCCGCAATGATGATCAACATCTGCTGAGTGTGGCCAAGATCCTAAGTGAACCTCTTATGAGCGAGGGGGGGTGGCAGGAGAAGTTGGTATGCTCTGAAGCTGGTCTAGCACCCGAACCTTGAGCATCAACGACATGCTCCGGTCCATCTACACTATGAAACCTATCCCACCACTCCACGGTGAGATTACTATCAAATCTGCCTCAGGATCTTTTCCTCCCTGCCTCCCACCGTGCGGGAAAAAAAAGAAAAAAAAAGAAAAAGGGTAACCCTCGGGATGTTCCGGATTGGTTCCTAGCACTGGCCCTACTAGTGAGTCATATCAATGCAAACCACAGTAATGAAACCAAAGGTCCAAATTCAGCACTCATGCCACAGAGCCTTGCGCTGGCTGATTATATGTACTTGTTCTGCATTGCCGTCTACACACACGTATGCACGGTAACAACCCCTGCCACATCACTCCACACTCACATTGCCCTCTCTGCATGCTCAGCCTTATCAATGATTGGCCATCCTAAGGGTTTGTGCCGTGTGGTGGATGTCAGATGATGACTGCCTCGCCGTACCACAGGCTCGAAAAGCCCCTCGTTTCTGCCCCAGCCCGATGATAGCCCAAACAGTCAACGACTCAACAAGCGACCTGTTGAACATGACGCGAAGGCTTTATTGATTTCTTCATCACCGAGCTCAGGCTGCTCACCCCTCTTTCCCCCACCTCTTCATCCATAATCAACGACAACCATGAGCCACTCAAATCTCGATATTGTCAAGACTGTCGATTCGTTCCCATGTCCCGGGGACCAGCCCGAGATCCCCAACTCCTACGTTCACTTCCGTATAGCTTCACACCCAGGCGTCACGCTTGGATATGTTCTCCCGTCTGTCGCCCTAGCCCTAGCCAGCTTGCCAAACTGGATTTTCGACCAGCACTGCAGCCCGAGTACTCTCACACTGGTTGGTGGCCACAACGATGCTACACGAACGGCCATTATGATGAAAACGACACTGGACATGCGGTCATCGGGTCGTTTCAAGAACCTCGAAAAATGGCGAGACGAATTGCTGCCGGTCTACGGCCCAGACGCGGAGTTGCTCTTCAGCATTGAACGCAGCGCCTGCCCGCTATTCGGAGTTGTCACATATGGCGTCCACATGACCGCCTATCGCTGGAACGCCGGTAGGGACCGTGAGGATTCAATGGAGATTTGGGTACCGCGGCGGTCCAGGGACAGGGCAAAATATCCCGGGATGCTCGACACCTCGGTCGGTGGAGCACTTGCTACTGGGGAGACTCCGTGGTCGTGCTTGATCCGGGAGAGCGAGGAGGAAGCATCGTTAGGAGAGGAAACCGTCAAAAGAGCCACAGCAGCCGGGGATATAACATTCTTCTGCCTTTCTGACGAAGGATCTGGAGGCGAAGAAGGGCTGGCCCAACCCGAGCGCATGTACATATTCGATCTGGATCTGACAGGTTCGCCATTGGACACTCTGGCTCAAAATGATGGCTCGGTCGAGGCTTTTGAGCTGCTGACGGTATCCGAGGTCAAGCGGGCATTGTCCCGGAAGGAGTTCAAACCAAACAGTGCCTTGGTGTTGATAGATTTCTTGATTCGCCATGGACAGATCACGCCCGAAGACGAGCCGGATTATCAAGACATTTTGTTACGGTTGCACAGAAACCTGGAATTCCCTGTCCGTTGAGGATTGGATCGAATAGAATAGAAGGCTCAGATAGTTGGCATTTAGATGCCTGTCCCGTGTCCAATAAAAAAGTGAGGGAACAGGTTCCTCAACTCCACCAAGCGGGCAATGCGATATTTGCAAACGTCAACCTCCGGTGGCTGGGCATCATCTTCGAGTAGATGAACGGCGGTCCAGCCAAACTTCTCGGCCGAAAAACAGTGCCCGGCTGAATCATCTGAACTGGATCATAAGTATCTCCCCATGATGCAGGCCGGAGTCAGATAACGGCACCTACCAACAAAATGACATGCTCTCACATCTCCCACACCAGCCTCCCGCATCGCTATGTTGAACATTTCGACATGAGGCTTGCAGTGTATGGGTTCAGCTGCATAGTCACAATAAGTGAGGCCTTCGAAGTGTTCCTCAATGCCTAGCAAACGGACAACCCGTCTGCCATGGTTGACATAGGCATTGGTAAGTAGCCAGAGCTTTACCTTGGTCTTGTCTATGTCTCGAAGCATCTGGCAGAGCTCGGGATCTGGCACTAGGAGCTCTTCGAGTGGCAACGCGTCATCGACGTGGCTGTTGTACACGAGAGGATCGATGCCGTGGTTCTGTGCGAGGCCCTGGAGGATTAAGCTATATTCGTTCCTGTATTTCTGGTGCAGCTCCCTTGTGGCATCATCGTCAAGCGACAGGGCGTTCTTAATGAAGGTGTGGTTGAGCATTGTCGTTATTTCGTGCACCTTTCTGCCTTGGGCAGTGGTTCAGCACGGTCATATTGTTAGAGAGAAATCGAAAATTTCCGACTGACTTCTTGAATATAGCTGTGTGAACGAGGTTAGCCTTTTGCCCACGGGATCGCGTCCGAGAATATCACTAACACAGTTGTCAATGTCGAAAAAAAAGACAGGTCTTGAATCCGACATCGTGTTTCTGACTTGATAAGCCAGCTTCGATGAGCCCAATAGCTGAGAGCCAAGACGCGTGATTCAAAGAATGGAGAGTATCAGTTGCTAGGTACTAATAATAGAATAAAAAGGGTGCGGTAATTCATCGTCAGGGGTTGTTTGTTGTGTACGGTGTGGTGCGGTTCGTTGAAGCGGGGAAATGCTCCTGCGCTCAGGGGAATCTCCAACCGTGATAGTTATATGGTTGCGTTCCTGCAGTCCTGCTCAGAGCCCCCGCCATTGGTACAGAACTTCTTTTCTACCCGAGAGGCACCAGCAAATGCATCCGCAACTCCCCTTCCTTGGCTTACGAGCCCTTCCGCCTCAGACTATGGTAAGCACCCTGTGCTCTTTGACGAGATCGGTCCTCCATCTAAGGCATCTGAAATGATTAGATGCAATCCTTTCTCTAGTGATATTCTGTATTGGGCTGCCATTCTTAGGGAGTGACCCAAGTTGGTGTGAAAAAGGTCATGAAATTCAATAAACAGGTTCGAACAGCTCGAGAACTTTCTGGGGCAACCCGCATGGCAAAGACATACATCACGGCCGTTAATCGGGATCTCGGGAAATGTAATTTAACAATTCTAACCACAATCATTCGATGCATGTACCATTGGCGGCAGCTGTTTTCTTCACAGCCCCACGGGTCTCGCCGCTGCTGCAGTCGAATGGTCTACAGAGTACATTAGCTCCGTTTCGTAGTCTCGTCCACCTTCCGCTCAGAAAAGTTCCGCATTAGCCTCGGACGTGAGACACACGTTGCCTCTGTCTTAGGTTCTTTGTCTCTCATGGACGACGGCTTGGACGGCAAGATAAACCTCCTTTGCATCGGACAAACCAAGGATGTGCTTACTATGTAAGAACTTTTCTAAACGGTCGCAGCGCAGCTCACCGGTCGCACACATGATGCGACTGTTGGGGATGAACTGGGAGACTGGCTCACTGGCCAAGCATGGCGTCTTGAATTTAGAGAAGGGGGTTGCGCCCACCCACATATTGAGACGGGCAACAGCCGTTTGTGAACTTGACAATGGCAAAACAAAAAAACGGCCGGCCGTCGCTGGTATCGGAAGAGAATCTTCTCGAGAGGGTGGTTGGTGGGAGAATACGCTAGGAGCAACTATCGAGGACAAAACCAGACCAAGCGAAACTAAACTTCTGGCCCTTCCTTCCTCCATCCCAAGGGGGTTGAGCTCCCAGTCCTCCACAGGCCGGACCCTTTATAACCCACCCTTTCGCCGCACCTTCTCGATGACCCCCCCATCCGGCAAATGCTTGACCTTGCGGATGGCGCATTTGGGGGGGTGCGGGCATGCCACCCATGCCCCCGATACCGCGTGCCGGGAGTTCGACTCCCGGTACGGTCACCGAAGCAAAACCCTCCCGTGGGTTTTCGTAGCTGTCTACTGAATCTTTCTGATGGAAGAGGATGTGGGCGGTGAGCTTTTTGGGTTATTTTTATTTATCATTTAATTATTCCTGGCCTTATTTCAGCCAGCGGAGCTGTTTGAAGCAAGGGACTGTCCCTTAGTTTGAATACCAGTAAGTTTGATAGTGCCACTAGATCGGCCGAGTGAAGCACTAGAGCTGGGTGAAGCATTGTCTGTGGCGGCGCATTGCTTTGTCGCGGGTAGTGGCTTAATAGGCAGAATGACTCTGACTGTGATTTTGAGTGAACAAACCAGGGGAAAAGGGGAAGGAGAATTGAAGAAAAAAGAGAAGAAAGCCACAAACCACAGGGTTGGCCCAAGCTGAGTTCTGACTATTGTAGACCAATGTTCTATGGCATGTGCCGCTGAATGCTTATGTTTGTTAACAAGCAAGGACGAACCCTTGGTGCGTCGTCGAGATGTTGAATGAATGCCAAGCTTATCCCTTCACCTCACCCCGACATATGCATATTTGGGGTAAGCCACGATTCGTTTGGCTGGAGCACGAACCACGCGAGCTCCAGGGGCGCTCGGGGGCGCTAGTGACAGTTGCCAGATTGCACACACGACGTTTTTACGACCGATTCCTCCGAGCCTCAGCTGGGATTCGAACTTCCTTTCTCGAACTCCTATCCTCCCTTTTCTCTTCTTCATCGTCACCCTTCTTTCTGTTCTTGGAATTCGGCACAATGGTCAACTTCAAGTGGTCTTCTCTTGCCCTGCTCGCTCTGCGCGTCGCGACGGCCTTCGCCGCCGAAGAGGTACGTTTTTTATGTGCTGTTGCTGCGTCATCGCGTGGCCGGTCCATCCCCATCCCCCTTTTTATTCTCACCTTTCGCGTAACGCGACACCGAAAAGAAACCCCCAATTGCTAACAATCCCCTTTCCGTAGCCCGATGCCGAGTCCTTCACCACGGTCCCGGTCGAGCAACCCGAGCTCAAGGCCGACATCGAGACCACCTTCCCGGATGCCGACATCTTTGGCGTGAAGATCGTCAACGGCCGCGTGACCAAGGCCCTGATCGAGATCACCAACCATGAAGACTCGCCAATCGACGTTGCCTTCATTGGTGGCAAGCTGTCGACCACCAAGCCGCTGCCCGAGGACGCTCCCGCGTCTGCCGCGACCCTCCGCAACTTGACCGCCGTCCGGTACGACGTGACCATCCCGCCTGGCGAGAAGCACCAGCTGCCCTACCAATTCGTCCTCGACATGATGCCGCAGGATGTGCAGGTTGATCTGGTTGCCATCGTTACGAGCGAGGCCACGAGCCAGATCTTCCAGGTCCAGGCCCACAGTGGTCCTGCTAGCATTGTCGAGCCGCCCACCAGCCTGTTTGATCCCCAAATGTGAGCATCCCCTTTCGCTTTAACAGCCTACCTCTCCCCGCCCCCCTGGATTACCCCCCAATACTACTATCCATCCCGGGTTGTCAACTAACCCGATTCTGCAACAGCATCTTCCTCTACCTCTTCCTAACCGGCGTTTTCGGCGCGACCCTCTACTTCGTCTACAAGACCTGGATCGAGGCTCTCTTCCCGCAAGCCAAGCCCACCGGCAAGGGCGGTTCCTCGCAAGCCAGCGGTGGCAAGAAGGCCGCGCGCCGCGCCGCGGCCGCTGTCGAGGCCGAGGCGGCTTCCGCCGACGCTCTCTCGGGCAACGAATCCGCCGGTTTCACGAGCGGCGGTGATGGCAACAAGAGCTACGACGAGAGCTGGATCCCTAGCCACCATATCAACCGCCCTACGGCGCGCCGCGTCAAGAGCAGCGCGAGTGGCAAGGCGAAATAAATGGGATAGCCGTGCTTGCTTTGGTGCTGGTTTCTTTATTTTCCTTGTCCCCTCCCTAGTCTTACATCGACCGGTTTTGGGTTGAGGGATGATGGGTGTGCGGATAGGTACACTACGACCATGGCCCGGGTGATAGGAAAGGGATAAAGGAAGTGGGGAGCTAGTACCTAGCTGGTTGGTTGTGTTGAGAGCGAGTGGCAGCTGTGAAAGGCTGTTAGGGAAAGACGAGATAGGAAGAGGTAAAAGGGAGTGTCCTCGATGAAGATATTTCGCCGCTTGTGTTACCAACATAGCCCATTCGATAATGTTTCCTTTGCTCTCTGTAACATCTAAAGTGTTGGAGTTTAAATGGATAAAGGGACTGGGGGACATGGGAATTGGTTTGATAGAAGAACTTTGTCAATTCAAGGCGTCTCTTTTTGCTCATCTCTTGTTCCTCTATCATGGACTTCGAAAACTAGAAGAAAGTTTGAGCAAGTGCTGTATTTTGTTATCTTGATGTGGACGAAGTTGTGAGGGGGATGGAGATGAACAATATTCACGATAACCCATTTACCTTCCATCAATGTTTTAATAACCGGCCAACCAACAGTTGTTACACATTCACACACAAAATAGTGAGAAAAAAAAGATGGAATGGGGAATCGCTCTATCCGTGGGAACAAGAGAGTGTTGTGTGAGTGTGTATCTGGGAGAGAGAGAGAGAGAAGAGAGAGAGAGTTCAACCCAAAAAAACCGCTAATAACCGCCACCCCAACACCCATCTCGTAAGGTCATTTCATCCTGTGAAAAAAGAAAGAAGAAAATAACGAACGCAAACGCCATAGTCCCCCTCCGCCGCAAAGAGAAAATGTTATGCAAATCCTCCACCTTCCACCTTCCGTCCCATTCGTCCTGCTTCCTTCATTCTACCCCCCACCTACACAGAGTTCCATGTCAAAACATCCATCACAAGGCTACCGCTACCAACTTTTTAAAAGAACCGACCCCTCCGCCTCTTCCCCTCCAACTCCCGCCCACTCCCCAAATTACCCGCACCACTCCCACCACCCAACCGATGCAGATCCTCAATCTTGGTCAAGACCAACTCCAACAGCTCCTTGCGATGGATCAAGTCCAAGTGCCTGCGCACCTTGGGGTCCTCGCGCGCGAAGCGCTCCAGCCCGCCGCTGACCATGTGCTCGTGCAGCTTGGCCTCGACTTCACGAGGGAAACGGGAGTAGAAGTCGTTGAGCATCTCGACGTTGAGGAAAAGCACGGCGTTTTGGGAGAGCTTGGTGGCGACGGCGTCGAGGAAGATTTCGGGGCAGTAGTACTTGTTTTCGAGAGACTTGCACTTGCGCGACTTGGAGGCGGTGATGCGGAGGTTGATGATGTCGGCGCGGTCGCGGAGGAAGACGGCTTCACGGCCTGGAGGGTGGGGGGAAAGAAGTAGGTTAGTATCAGTCAGAATCGGTGTTGAGGCGGGAAAGGGGTAAAATACCTCTGGCGAGAAGGGCAGCGCTGAAACCGCCAGCGCCGCTGGGGTGGTCACCCTCAACAATAATATCGCCCCGACGCGCCTTGTCGACAAAGGTCATGACTTCCTTCAGCTTCTTTCGCCCACCGACCGAGTTCTCGAGGCTCTTCATGGCAGCTTGGCACTGGTCCAGCTCGCCCTGCAGCACGCCCACGACGTGTTCCTTGCCTTGAGCCCACTCGTGGGGCTGGATATCGGGGTCAAACTTGTACGGCTTGAGAGAAATCTCGATGCCGTCGCTTGTGGCGTAGGAACGGTCGGCGAGCACGGTGGATGCGGCCTCGCTGATGACCTTGCGAGCGGATGGGTGCTTGGCGAAGGACGACTTGTCAAGGAGCTTGTCGATGTTTCCTTGAACGGCTGTGGCGGCCACTGTAGCGGCGATGCGGCCTACACCGAGCCTTGTGAGGCCAGTGGAGGCCGTGTCGAGTTGTCTATGCCAGTAAGGGGATTTGGGGTCGGCGTTGGGCAGGTCAGCAATGTTATCCGGTTCGGGCAGAGCGACAGAGAGATCCTCAACTGGCCGGTTCCAGTATCTGGCCGCGAGCTGGTCTAGGACCTTTTGGTCCAGCGCATCCTTGAGGAGCTCTTGGAGCTGGGGCCGGCCAAAGGACGAGGTGAAGGCGTGGAACTGGTGCTTGAAATCATCCAAACTAGCAGCCAAGTACGCCTCGGCGCTCATGGGCTGCTCGTTGTACTGGACCTTGAACTGGTACGTGGTCTCCTCAAGCTCTCGCTGAATGGACTCGGTCGTCTCATGCAGCCTGGAGGACATTGTGTGCTCCAAGACCTGCATCAGCTTTTTCCGCAGAGTGATAGTGCCGGTGTTAACCTTCGCTTCGGGCCCGAATTGGGAGGGGTGGTTGCTGAAGAAGGCTTTCTCGTTCCGTGTGATACCAGCCAGGAGATCACCAGTTTCTCTCCTGAACAAACCAGTCTGCGTGGGCAGCTTGGAAATGACACCAACGTAGCCCAACCGGAGCGGGTACTGCCTGTCAGACAAGACAGAAACACCCTTGTCTGGGTCAACTAAATCCATCTTGGTGATGACACCGATTGTCCTCTCGCCTCTTGGGTCCACCCGGCGGCTTGCTTGGAGGGCAGTCGAGTTGGCCAGATCGGTGTCGGCAGCAGAGATGGCAAGAATGATGTTGGGCCCGCGGATGTACTTGTCGCAGAGCTCCGAGATCTTACGCTTGAGTTCCCGAGGCTGGTTCTCGGCAGCCACCTGGATGTAACCGGGGAGGTCGATCAAGGAGAGGTCGGGTATCCTCGGCGAGTGAATAGTGAGCCGGATGGGGTCATCCGTGACACATAGCGACTCCGGGACGGATTGATTCAGCTCGGTGAGGGTCTTTTGGATCAGGGAAAAGTCGGTGACCCTGTTAAGGCCGAGGTCTGGGAATTCGCCGTAGTCGGTCCGCGCCTCGGGATCGTTCACTAGCGTGAGCTCGATCGGCCTTCGGGTGATCATGTTGCTTCCCTTGGGTAGAAACTCATGCCCAACGATCGATTCCAGCACGGAGCTCTTGCCCGATGACTGCGACCCAATCACCACGATCGACGGTAGAGTGACGGTGTTGGACTGGCCGACCCGTTGCAGGAGGTTCCGGATCTCGATCATCCGCTTGGTGATGTACATCATCTGGTCGTCCTTAAGTATCTCCTCAGGGGTCCGGTTGTCGCTCTCGTCAGATTGTTCGTATCCATACGCAGCGGCTGAGGCACCGACTACCGCTGCTGCTCCCGCTTTGCTCTGCTTGGGTGGTTCCGGCCCACCCTGTTCGCCCTGCCCGCCTGATCCGCCCTTCCCTAAGGCAGCTATGCCCTCCCCGCGTATGATCTTGTCCATCCATTCTGGCATCTGTGGCATTTCCGGCATTTCAAACTGGTCCTTCGTGTTGACCCAGCCCTGTTTCGTCTGCTCGGCAATGTCCTTGGCACCACCCCAGAGGGTAGTGGCCGTCGTAGTCACCGTGTTCTTCATGTTGCCGTACATCTCGGCTGCGGAATTGCTAACCTCTACAGTCATTCTTCTGTCAGCGAAGCTCACTCCCTAAACCAAAACAAGCGCTGAACAGCCTTGGGAACCGCCTTACGAATAGCTTGATACTGTATCCATCCTACGGTCCCAATCATCAAGCCGCCAAAGAGGGCGGGGATCCTGATGAATTTCACCGCGAGCCTCGGCAGCAGGCGGGCGAAGGAAGCGTTGCGGACGATGACGGCATTGTTGTGGTAGGCATTCGAGGGGAACTTCAACGACCTCCTGACGCCGCGGGAGACTAAATCTGCACGCTGGATACCGCCGGTCGGGAGCTGGTGAAAGTGGCGGACAGCGCGGAACATGCCCCGTCGGGCAACGGGGGCTATTGCCCCAACCGCACGGAGCTGCGCGCTCATCGTGGTGAACCGGGCTGCGGGGTGCTAGGCGTCATGCGGCAGCATAGAAGGTCCGGCGAGGATGTTTGGGGGCAAGCTAGGTAGCTCGTGGTGGGGGAAGCTGGCGAGCTAGCAACGATGGCACGCAAAAGTGGTCGTTGGGTCGATGATGCTAGTTAGATCGGGAGCGGCGTGCAAATGAAACTGAGCTTCCGGGTTGCTCGTGGAATTTCGATCGGGCTCAGCCCCACCTTTGATGCAAGCAGCGTGGGCCGAGAGAATATCTCGGGTACACATCATTCATGAGACCTTGAGTACTGTACTACACGGGTTAGTTGCATTTATGAGATACGGTACGAGCATGACCCAATCATGCACACCAGTCTCCGCTTGCTTCCGAGAAGCTCCATTCGAGACTACACTACCTATGGGAAGCCCCCTGACATTCCCTAAAAATAGGGTTTGCGGGTGGTTAGTGTACACAGTCTTGCATTGCTGGTCTCAACCCGCATGGACTCGGAGGTAGTAGGTGCGAGCACTCTAACTTAAAGATGACCCAATTAACTAACAACGTGGACCAAAACTGCGCCGTCCGTTGTGTGACAAGCGAAATAACGTTAAGTAGACTTGCAACGTAGTCACCCGCAAGACAACGCATCCAGAGTAAGGCCTCTTTGTTGGCGGATAGGGCTATCGCCGCCAAGAACAACATGACATAAACCTCTCGCCCTCGGTGACGAAGCCTCAAACGGACTTTGGTCAATTCCCCTTGTCGTCCGAAACAGTGGTCTTGGAAGCGGTGGGTCTCTCCCCACGAGATCCCGCTGTTGCGTCTGCCCCCGGGCCCGGTCTCGGCCGCAGGGCTCAGTGACAGGTACGCAGGTACCGTTTGAAGCAAGCAGACTGCGAAAATTTTTGTTTGTATCTGAGATTTTCGGTAGAGATAAACAAAACACGGAGTGAGAACGCCGGCAATGGAACCCAATCACGAGTTTTAGATTGCTCATATCTTCCCTTTTAGAGCCTTGCAGCCCAATGCAGCGCGGTTTGTTGGAAGTCGTGCACTAACCTTTCCGCCATCCCGCTAGCCGATTTCGTCAGCCCTGCTGTCCGGGGTGTTGCCTCGAGGCCGGCCCTTGTCCGTTGACTAATTCCCAGTTGCACCCCTTCCGTCACTGGACAACCAACAACCCAAAACCGCTTCACTGCAGCTCTTCCACGCGCTGTTGGTCACACAACCGCAACCCGCCGGGAACGAGACTCTGATTTCATTGGCAATTCTTTGGGAGCGCACCGTTTTTTCTATTTATTTCCCTGCGAAGTCGTCTCCAAACTCCCGGGACACCGACCGACGACCAATTCGCCTGGCACCGCTCCTTTCCCGGTCCAGTCAGCCCCGTCCGTCTTGGGCACCCATCGCCAAAGATGTGCCGGTTTCTGGTGAGACCAACGTGCCAATACCCCGCCACGGAAGAGTTTTGTTACTGACAAGACCTTTTACTCTCTAGGTGTACAAGGGCAGCGACGAGATTCTTCTCTCGAAGCTCGTCTTAGATCCCGCGCATTCGATACTGAAGCAATCGTTCGACTCGCGTCTCCGGTTGGTAAGTTACACAACTCCAGACTTGACCTTCGAGGGGAATCAATGGGCAATGACTCACCACATTACTTCACTCGTAACAGGACACGCGCCGCGGACAGAACAACGCAGACGGCTTCGGCATTGGCTTCTACACCGACTCGAAACTGGGCGCTGCGCCATGCCTCTTTACCTCGACCACGCCGGCCTGGAACTGCGTGAACCTCCAGCGCCTCGCATCCAAAACCGCCTCGAGACTCATCTTTGCCCACGTCCGCGCGACCACCGAGGGCTCACTCAGCGAGGACAACTGCCACCCGTTCTGCCATGGCAGTCTGATGTGGATGCACAATGGCGGTCTGGGCGGTTGGAAGCAGATCAAGAGGAGGCTCGGCGAACGATTGGCGGACAAGTGGTACTTGAACGTGGTGGGTGGGACCGACAGCGAATGGGCGTTTGCCCTTTTCCTAGACACGCTCGAGCGAATGGGCCACGACCCCAGCTCGCAGCCGGAGAACGGGTTCGGCCCGACGGTGCTGAGGAAGGCGATGCTGAGGACGATCGATCTGATCAATGAGCTCATCGACAACATCCCCGAGAGCGTTGTTCACGCCGAGAATGTCGACACGCGGAGCTTGCTAAACTTTTGCGTCTCGGACGGCCACAGCATCATCTGCACTCGCTACATTGGCAGTTCGTCGGACGAGGCTGCTAGCTTGTACTACTCGTCTGGTACGCTCTGGGAGACGAGGGCGCCGACCCCCGACAACCGGGACTACCAGATGGAGAGGAGCGATAAGGGCGCGGATGTCGTGTTGGTGGCGAGTGAGCCTCTGACATTCGAGAGGGGTGAGTGGACCGGGTACAGGAGACATCGTGAGAAGACAGCCGTAACTGACCATGCACTAGAAAACTGGGTAAACGTCCCGACCAACTCGATCCTCACAATCCACAACCAAACGGTCATGGTGCACCCGATCAAGGACCAATACTACGACCGCAACCCGCAACACCGCCGATCCACCGCCTTCGTCCGCACCAAGGGTCTCACCGCCAACGAGAAGGGCGCTTCCAGGGCCGGCACACCGTTCAACCTCTCCAATGGCATTGCGTCCCCCCCAACAAGTCTGCCGCACCTCGCCGACCACGCCGAATCAAGCAAACAGGGGCGCTTCCGCGGCCCAACCATCCCAACCATTCCCACCTCGACCCTCCCGCGCACCCACACCCCTCTCTCCCACATCGAAACCATCACCTCAGACCCGTCATCAACTTCATCCATCCAGTCGCCAACCAGCGCTTCTGCCGGAGGCAGCGCTACCAGCAACCTCAACACCGACGTTCGAAACCTGACCTCGCCGCCGTTAGTGCGTGGCTCATCGCAACAGCCGCCAGCGCAGGGCAACATCAAGAAGAAGCGGGCATCGCTCAGCGTGGCAGAGGCCGTAAACGGCGGGATTGGTGTGGGTGGGGGCGGGCTGATGCAGTACTTTGACACGAGCCCGGTTACGCCGGAGCCGGTGCGGACTGAGTTTGGGAACCCGGACAAGATTGCGAGGATGTTTCCTGAGTTGGCGTTGCAGTGAGTATGGCACTGACGGCATTGGGGGTGGAGATAGGAGAGAAGGGGATATTTTCGTTTTGGTGTTACCGCGGTATCGGGTATGGTACGCGGTATTTATGTATCCAACACCAGGTATCTCGCTTCGCTTGATGCCTCGGTACTTTTTTTTCCTTTTTTGCTTTCGCTTCTTTCTGGGCGGGCGTCAAGGCGACTAATGAAATGGATGGATGGATGGATCCGATCCGACATAGCGGGCGTGCGTGTCTTGCTTGGTATTTGTTGTTGTTGTTGACGGATTGGATCTTTTTTTCGGGTTAAGAATTGTGGGCGTATTGTTTTGTTCCTTCCTGTTCCAGGTGCAGGTGGTTTATTTCTACGAGTATGAGTCTCGGTATGATACTCCCAGCTTGCTTGCGTTACATTTAGCTTGATAGCTTGCCTGCTGTTGGTGGACATTGTCCATGGGTTTGGGGGGGATACTGAGCATTGAACTTTTTTTTTTTGCTATGTGTGGATGGTGAAGGGCTGAATACGTACCTGATCTGTGTTGTGTCTCTGATTATGTACTGTGTTCAACTCGGGAGCAGTCCGTAAAAAGCAAGAGGACGGTTGGATAAGCCAACTGGGCGGCTAGACTCGGTATCGACACACCGCATCTTCGGGGCGGAATCGTGACGAAGATTCTTAGATATTATCTTCGGGAGGGCATGCTTCCACAACTCCAGAGCGTATTCATCATGAGATACATCTGCGTACATGATGTACGTATTGTATGTGTGTATGTACAACAACAACCTCCCGACGATCTATATACAATTATATCACGTTTCACAGAACATTTGTTTATTTCGCTTATTTCCCAGCACAACTAACTCCAACTCCAACATCAATCATCACAAAACCAATCAATTCCTACCCATCACAACTCATCTGCACCGTAACCTCCCACCTCAAACTACCCCCCCGTCCATACCCCTCCCCCAACCGATTCTGCACCACCCTCGCCAACCGCGCCCGCACCTGACTCCGCGCCGTATCATCCGCTGCACTACTCCCTGTTGTCCCACTGCTACTGCTAACCATCCCCGTCCCCGTCCCGATACCACCACCACTGCTGGTGCCGCTGCTGGTGATGGTGCCGCTGGTGGAACTGGAACCGGGACTGGCCAAACGCACCTTGAGGTTAGCCATGCCCAGGCCGTAGTGGACTTGCCAGAACTGTGCTTCTTCGACGCGGGCGATGTGGGGGTCGGATTCGATTTCGTGGAGGACGGAGGATACGGTTGTTGTTGGGGGGGTGGTGGGGAGGGATAAAGAGGAGAGGGGGGGTTTCTCTGTGATGGTGGTGGTGGTGAGGGAGTGTTTGGTGGATGTGGATGGGGGGTGGGAGGAAGAGGATGAGTTGAGGGGGGCGGTGGTTGTTAAAGGGGTGGATGATGGCGAGGAGGATAAAGACGAAGCCGGCAGTTCGTTATAGCTCATCAGCAGCATCAAGCCCTGGGCTACCGCGAGGCGGGTGCCCAGGATGAACATGCTTGCGGCGATGGCCGCGCACATCATGCGGTCGAGCCAGACGAGATGGGGCACGCTGAGTAGCGGGAGGATGAGCATCAGGAAGGAGAAGCAGAGGGTGAGGAAGTGGAAGGGGTTGGCGAGCAGGCCTGCGCCGGGGAGGAGTCGCGCGAGGTATGGGAAGGGCACGCGCATTACGCGCCGGATGCGGTTGTGGTTGCGCAGGCCGTAGGCGCTGACGAGCGTGCTGACGATGGCTGCGAGGCTGGTGAGGTCGACGGTGCCGGGGGTGATGTAACGCACGGCGTGGTGGTGGCCGTGGTGGGTGTCATCGTGGCCATGGGTATGGGTATGTTGGCCCTCGACATGGGCTTCGGTGGCGTCGGCTGTCGATACCAAGGGGTGGTGTGCGGTGTGGCTGCCGACTGTTTCGAGGAAGTGCTTGAGGTTGTGCGAGATGAGATCGAACCCGCCAAAGACGAGGAAGACGGACATCGCAAATCCGGCTAGGACTTCGGCACGCTGCAGGCCGAACGGATGGCGGATGCTGGAACGGCGCCACACCTCAAAGTTGCCCAGCACGTCGACCACAACACACACGGCAGCCGAACCGACGTCGAAGAAGACCAGATGGGACAAAGCCGTCATGGCCAGCGACCCTTCGGCGCTGAAGAATATGTACATGGCCACGGCCGCGTGGCAGCAGCACCACCACAGACGGGCGCGTTGGTCGCGCTGCATGCTAGCCCAGGCCTCCTTGAAGGTGGGTATGGGAAGAGACGCGGGGAGGACGGGCGGCGGCCGTGGTGGTGGTTCTTGGAAGATTTGATGTTGTGCGCTGATGGAGCTGTGTTTGTAGCGATGGCCGCGGCGTTGGCCAATGTTCTAACGGTGAATAAGGTCAGTCGGTCTGGTCAAAGTAGTGGGTCAGCAGCAGGAGACAATTCACATACCGACTTAACAGGGCCCGTGGATATGAATTGGGTCTGGAAGTTGAAGGGGTTATTCGGCGCGGGGCCGTTGGAGCCCGTTCCCCCATTCGCAAGGCCGTCGTCTGTCGCCATGGTAAAGAGCAGCTCGGGTGATGGAGGGCGCAACGAGGCCGGGCGGTGGTCAGGATGGAGAAAAGCGCCCGGTGCGCTCCGTGGTGATGCCGACAACAAGTTCTGCTGCGGTTGATTCTGTTGGTGTTGTGGAAGTTGCAGTTGTTTACGCTCTGGGGAACTCGCAAAGAGGGAATCTGCCGTCCGTTCCTCCTTTCGGCCGTTCTCGTCCCGATCTCGATCCCAATCCCGATCCCGATCGCCGTCGTAGTCGTCGCAGGTGAACTGGAACAAGGGCCCGCTGTCGTCGTTGTCGTTGTCGTTACCGTCGTTGCGCACTACAAAGGCCGGCGTGGGCGGTGTCCCTGGCGGCCGGTTGTTGCTGGAAGCCATGTGCTTGTCCCGTCCGGGTTCAAGGCCCAGCCCCAGCCGTTAACGTTCCGTTCGCTCGCAGTGGTTGTTGCTGTCCACCCTCCACCCCTGTGCGGGCCGTTGTCCGGGTAGGGGGTTTCGGGGCGAGTTGCTCAGGGGAGCGGAGCCTGTTCGTGGGCCTTGCAGAAAAGAGAAACCGGGGGGTTTCCTCTTTTCACCTAGCGCCGGCTGGCAAACACATGCAATTTCGGGATGGCAGACAGAGAGTGGTTGACGACGAAACAAACCTGTGTTTGTTTCTTACCCTGTGGTTTGAGCAAGACATTCAATTGTACCTTTAAAATATTTGTTATACTTTTCAATTTCAAAATCAAATCTGCGCCCAGAACCAGCGAGACTGCGGATTCTCAAAAGTGGTCCAGTCGTCGTTGGCCTGAATCGCCGGCAATCTTGTGGGGGGCACTGCAGCAGCGGGGCTCAAGCAGGGGCCCCTGCCTGCCGGTCGAGGACAACCAGTCCACCCGCTTAAAAGGACGGTGCAGCCCGTTAAATTGGCAATGCAAATCTACTGTGTAAACACAGCTAACGTCACTTCGTCCAGGTAGCTCAAGTTATAAGTATAACAGAGAGCTGTTATGTTGGCGCATTGTCTCTCCTATGTATGCAATATTATAGCGTGGACTGCGCTAGAATGTTTAGTTAGCTTTGAACTAGAACTTTCTCAGTTGATCGTTGGAAGAATCAGAAAATATGAAAAGATATTGATCAAGGAAGATAGAATCACGGTCGAGGCGTTGTGGACTGTATCCGTTGACTATATTCATAGAACTGTCCTTCACCCGGAGAAAACCGCTTGGCCTGGCACCTAAACATCACTTGTTTGCTATGTACTCGGTCCCCGGCACCAGCTCTCAACCCATGAAACTCAAAGCTCAGATCAAGTCTGTATTTGACTCACTCACAAAGCATCGCAAACAGAACAGGTCATACCGCAGTGCTGTTTACAGTCCCCCTGTCGGCCTGTCCTTCCAATGGCCCCCTTCAAATAAAAGCAGTATTATTTCAGTTCCATATCCTCCTACCTCCTACCTACCCCCCAAGCTATCAACATCTTCCTCATCTTCTCGTCCGTCGTCATCCCTAACGACCTCATTCTCGAGTCCGCTCCAGCATTCACATCCGCCCAGTACACCAGCAACAGCTCCACTACCTCGTAAAGCCCGTCCGCCACCGCACAGTTCAGCGACGCTCACCCACACCTGGTACACATATCCGCGCCCGTGCCCGCGCCCGCGCCCGCCTCGAACAACCCCTTCACTTCCTTGAGATCACCGCCCGCCGCCTGGCTGTAGAGCGGAAACTCGCCGTCCCCGTTCAGCCTGTTAAGCTCCCGGCTGGACGGCGGGCACAGGTCGATGCGCTCCCCGGGCTTGGACATGGCGCGCTGCGGGGGAGGAGGGGGCTAGCCCGTGGCACCTTTCTCCAGCAACAACGTCACCACTGTTTCATGCCCCTCCTGTCTAGCCAACGACAGTGGTGTATCACCCTTATTGTTCTTCGAGTTTAGGTCGGCACCCCTTTCGAGTAATAGCTCGACTACCGCCTTATGCCCGAAATACGCCGCCGCCAGTAGAAGGTTATTACCAAGGCTATCCTTGCAGTCCAGAATCGCACCCTTCTCTAGCAATAACTTCGCCGTTACTTCTTGGCCCCGATTTACAGCCCCTCCCAGCGGTGAAAAACCATCCTGGTTAGTCGAATTCAGGTCGGCGCCCTTTTCGAGTAACAGCTCGACTACCGCCTTATGCCCGAGAGTCGCCGCTATTAGTAGTGGGGTATTGCCAATGTTGTCCTTCGAGTCCACAATCGCACCTTTCTCTAGGAATAACTTTGTCGCTGCTTCATAGCCGTAACCTGCAGCTGCCAATAGCGGTGTACGGCCCTGATTGTGATTCGACTCTAGGTCAGCGCCCTTTTCAAGCAATAACTCGGCTACTGCGTCATGCCCATTTACAGCGGCGAACAGGAGTGGGGTATTGCCCCAGATGTCCTTCAAGTCTACGATCGCACCTTTCTCTAACAACAACTTTATCACTGCTTCACAGCTGTACATTACAGCTGCCAGTAGCGGTGTTTCGCCGTCATTGTTACTCGAGTTTAGGTCAACGCCTCTTTCAAGCAATAACTCAACTATTGCCTTATTCCCGCCTATACTGGCGAACATAAGTGGGGTATTGCCATTCTCGTCCTTTGAGTCTACAATTGCTCCTTTCTCCAGCAATAACCTCGCCACTGCTTCATAGCCCCATCGTGCAGCACCCATCAGAGGTGTAGCTTGTTGGATGTTCCTGGATTCGAGGTCGGCGCCCCTTTCGAGCAATAGCTCAGCTACTCCCGTATGCCCGTTCACGGCGGCTAGCAGTAGTGGTGGGCTTCCTTCAGTAAGCACCAGGTGGGTGCTGGCGCCCCTTTCACGTAATAGCTCAGCTACTACCGTAGGCCCATTCACGGCGGCTGGCGGTGGTGGTGGGCTTCCTTCGGTAAGCACCAGGTTGGTGCTAGCGCCCTTGTCGAGCAGGATCCGCACGGCATCTATATTCCCCTTCTCGATGGCGCATGCTAGCATCGCCCCCACTTTCTCATCGGTCGAGTCGATGCTCCCCCTGATATCCAGTAGTGACTTCAAAGCAGCTTCATACCCGTTCTCCGCTGCCCATAATTGCAGGGTGCTCTCGTCCTCCGCAGTCTGTGATTGGGGTGTGCTCTCGTCCTCCGCTGCCTCTGATTGCAGTGTACTCTCGTCCTCCGCAGTCTGTGGTTGTGGTCTCCTCTCAGCCTCCAGCACCTGTAGAGTTGGCAGCATAAGACGTGCTAAATCGGGATTGGCGCCCCCGGCAATCAGAAGCTGGACGGTGGCATCGTGTTTGCTCGCTGCGGCCCGCAAGAGCGGTGTCCATCCCTCCTCGTCCACCGAGTCGGCCTTGGCGCCCTTGTCCAGCAGCATCCGCACAACGGCCTCATACCCATTCGCAGCAGCCCACGATAGCGGCGTTCGCCCCTGATCGTCTGCCGACTCGGCCTGGGCACCCTGCTCCAGCAGCAACTTCGCGATTTCCCCGTGGCCGTTTCCAGCGGCCAGGGAAAGCAGTGTCCGGCCTCGATCGTCAGTTAGCCCGACTTCAGCACCCGTTTCGAGCAGCTGCCGCACGACGGTCAGGTGTCCTTCGGCGGCAGCCCACAGCAGCGGAGTCTGGCGCGGGGTCCGGTTGGCACCCTGGCAGTGGAGCAGCAGCCGTACAGCGGCATCACTGCCGCGCGGAGCCTGCTGTACAAGGGCTGTCTGCCCTTCGCTATCCACTAGATTGGTGCCGACGTCCTTGTCGATCAGGAGTCGTACGGTGGTCTCGCCGGTCGACGCCTGCGACGGGTCCGGGGCGACCGGCAACGCTTTCTCGTCGTCCACGCTTGGTGGTAAGGAACCAGTGTCCTCGCTGACCAGCAGCTTCATGACAGCCTGGTGGTCGCCCTTCTTGGCCCAGTCGAGAGGGGTCAACCCCGCGTCGTCCTCCCGCTGGCGATCCGCGTCGAGGTGAAGTAGCCGCCTCACGACGGCTTCATGGCCGTTCTCCGCGGCCCATGACAACGGCGTCCGTCCGTGGCTATCTTCCGGGTCCCGGCCATATCTGTAGAGCAGATCGGGCACAGCGCGGTCGACTCCAAAGTATGCCGCCAAGTGAAGCCCGGTGACGCGTGTGGGAGCATCTCCGGAGGGCTTTTACGTGCTTAGCCTGCTGGAGGCTGTAGCTGGTTGGCGAAAGCCAATCTAGGATTTTCAGGTCGTCATCCCGCTCCTTTCTCGACTTCATCTCTGTGACATCGGCGCCGACTGCGTCGACCCTGGATTCGAGGACTCGAACTGCCGGAGTAAATGCGTATTGATGATCAGATACGGCGCTGCATTGGGAAGTTGGGTAGGCTGGGTATCTAACTAACCTTGATTCATCAGGTCCTTGACTGCAGGTTCCCTTTCCACATCATCGGCTGATACCTGTTGCAGAAGCTCCTTAGCCACGGCGGCGGCCGTGGCTGCTGCGTGCTCCTGCCAGGCATCGTTCTTGTGCGAGTCGGCATAGTCACAGATCCCTCGGATAACGACGCACGGAAAATTGTTCATCAGCCCAGCGGCTTCCATCTCGACACAGAGCACATGACCGCCAAGATCCTTTTTCAGCTTCTCCCGGAAGACCCCGTCCTTGATGACCTGGTTGCCCGACGCAACCAAGCCGTAGTGCACACGTGGATTCGGGGAATCCCGAAGCTTCCTCTCCACCGCCATGGTTTTGTCGCAGCGTCGGCAGCTCTCCTCCTCCTCTTCGTCCTCCTCCTCGTCGTCGTCTGCGACGCTCGCCTTAACATGGGCGTAGCTCGCCTTGAACAAGACATCCTCGAGCGAGTCAGACCGAAGGTACTCGCGTACCATCTCCGGGCACTTCTCCCCCATGGCCGCGAGGTATTTGGTTATCTTGGATCCGAAACGCCGGTGCTTGCTCTCCAGCTTCGACAGGGCCGTGAGGAGAGCGGTGGGCGGATTGTTCAGCGCCCCGGTCCGCTCGAAGCTGCCGCCCTCCTTGGCTTTGCCCATGTCCCACTGGATCACGCTCGTGCTCACAACCACGTCGCTAAGTCGGACTTTGCGCGAGACGCCGCCGCCAATCCCGACCATCAAGCCGAACTTGATGCGCGGAAAGGTCGACGCCATCCACGTGGCGACAGTGGCGGCGGGATTGGTGCCAGGCTGGCCTTTGGGCAGGCAAGCGATGACAATGTTGTGCTTGCCTACGGACCCCAGAGTGTAGCTGTTAGGGTCACCCGGCGGCTTCCGGACGTCGTCATGTTCCTTGTCCAACATGGCCACCGCCGCCGCCTGCTCTTTAGGGAGCGCGCATACCCATCCGATGGTGTAGTCATTGTGGGATCGAGGCTCGACAATCGACCCCATGTTACCTTGGGTGATGTTGAGGGGTTAAGAATACAATACGGGCGTTGGTGATTGTGCCAAAGGTTTGCGATGGCGGAAGCTGCAATAGTTTCATACTGCAAAGACTGGGGAACTTGTCTTTTTTGGTCGTGGTCCATGTTCTGCCCAGAAACTGGTCGCTTGCAAGACCCGCAGTCATCAACGGCCGAAGGTCCAGCCATCCGTTGGGCTGAGTTGTGAAGCAAACCTGCCTAACCTGTCGAGGCTGTTGACTTCCTAAATTACTTGATAGGTGGCCATACCGCCGCTCAGCAGTGACCGCAGCTATTGTTAGCGGGGTCTGTTCTCCAACGATGGGAAGTCGTCAGCCCTGTTTATATGATCAATTTAAGAGGCCAGTGCGTGCTCTCATGCGATAGTGATGCCACCAGACATGTACTTTTCTTAGAAGAAGTCTCCGCACATCGCCCTCAGCCATTTTTGGAGTCATTGTGCCTTTGGGATACCATGTAGCACATTTGGATTGATCGAACTGTAGGTAGGATTGAAACGGATCGGGTAGATTGATCTCCATTGTGCTGGCTGGCCTCGCTCGATTATAGATGCCCAACCCCTACCCCTCATCCCATTGCCCAAACGATTGGCTTTTTGGGCTTTCTCGCATTAACCTGAGTTTTATCATGTTTCTGGGCGAATCGGAGTAATATGTTGCAATTGTGATTGCGATACTGGGAGCCGGGTGAATCAATGTATTGGCCTTGTGCATTGGTTGCGACGCTCGCGATGTGTGTTGGTTTGGTATAACTCGGTAGGTCGGTATGTACCTAGTTATGGAGAGCAGGAGAGGGGGGATTTTGAAGGGGGTTGTGTTTACTCCCTGTGTAACTATCCGTATGTGGATTTGCACCGTCAATCTAGTGGGCTGCACCTTCCATTTAGGCGGGTCGTTCGAGGAAGGTTGCATGGGCTTCTGGGCCACTTTGCGGCATCACAAATGCAGGGGGGATGGAAACTTCCGCCCAGGCGCACGTCATGCTCCTTCCTCCAACAAACATCACGATCCACCCGTCAAACCGCCAATCGACACAAGTTGGGACGATACCGGGCAACAGCCAATTCGGGCGTCCGAATAACGCACAGAGATGAGATAACGGCCCGTATTGAGCAATGGCAACCCGCTGATTGTAGTGCATTTGCCGGACTCAGGGGTCACCCAGCCCGCAACTGTTTTGCACCGCCCGGAGGTCCACCTGGAACATTTGCGGGCGACGGAGAAACGGGTAGAAAGCGCTCGGCCACCTGACGGGATCTGGCACCTGGGACCACGTGGAGAAAATGGAGCAGCCAACGTCACAATCGGGCTCAGGCCCCGATGCGCCTTCCGCCTCGGTCCGCCCGCCAGCACCGGGCAGAAAGCGCAGCTCGTCTGGGGCCGGCGGGCTCCTGTCCAAGTTTCCCTTCATGCGCTCCGCCGGTGAACACCGGCCGCGATCCCGGCGTAATACTCTCGAGTCCGACCCGGCCGCCGCTGCCTCGGCCCCGAGCCTGCCGACGCCATCCTTCATCACAATTCCTGCCGACGCATCGCAAACACATACTCAAACACAGACACGGGAAGACTCTCAGGCACGGCCACACGTATTACAGAACTCGATTCTACAGCAGGCTGCACAGCACAAGACACGGCGGCGAAGGGGATCACTGCGGAAAGTTGCCTTGCTCGGACGGGGCGCTCAACGAGAACGACGCGAGGCACGAGGGGGACTGACAATCGACACTTCGCTAGGCGACAGCAGCAACGGGACGCCCTACCGAATTGTATCTTCTGAAGGGGTACCACTCGCTTCAAGCCCTGGGGAAATTAACGGGTATACCCAGAAGTTATCAGCCGGGAACCAGGACCCGACTTCCCCAGCATACGGACTAGGCATCTCCGACCTCACTCCACGGCCGGGCATGGAGAATGGCATACCGCGTTCCGAAGCAGCCCCCAGTATCAGACTTCCCGGTTCCCTCAAGCCTCACACCGAAACAAGCCCGATAATAAGCTACAGCACCACCGACGACGAAGACGCCCTCCACATGGCCCGCTCTAATAGCAACAACAGCAACAACCACATGTCCCTCCCCATCCCACGCACATCCGCACCCTCTCTCTCGCTCTCCTCCGGCTCCGAATCTTACCTACCAACTCGTCTCGTGCCGGGAGCACACACTACCAGCCCCACGGTCAACGGGTCCGGTTCAAGCCCTATTACCACCGCCCTCCCACCAAACATTTCCCGCCGACGCAACGGCACAATACAACAACACCAACGCGCAACCTCACCCCTGGCCCTCGCCGCGCCCATCTCACAACAATCTCCCGACCCCGCCGACTGGGACTACGCAGAAACAGAATGGTGGGGCTGGATCATTCTGGTCGTGACCTGGACGGTCTTTGTCATTGGCATGGGCTCGTGTCTGGGCGTGTGGAGCTGGGCGTGGGATGTCGGGACGACGCCGTATGCGCCGCCCGAGCTGGAGGACGATCCGACGCTGCCGATTGTGGGGTACTATCCGGCGCTGATGATCTTGACAGGCGTGATGGCGTGGGTGTGGGTGGTGGTCGCGTGGGTGGGGATGAAGTATTTTAGGCATGCGCAGGTTAGCGCGGATTGATGTATATGTCATACCTTGCCCTATGTTAGGGATATTATTTTAATGTCTATTTATGTTTTGGGTTGAAAAGGACTCGAGATACTCGGGATGGGTTGTGTGTTGGTGTATTATAAGATACCCGGGGGATACGACTATCATACGACATGATAATGGACGGATAGAATCGGTAGACTAATCATCGTAGACTCGTTTCTCCGTTGTCCTATTCTCCCGGTCAAGATGTGCTGAAAGCCAGGCTCGGTCCCTTGACTAACTAGTAAACATAGGTACATTCGGTTCCGTCGTTTAACATGGCTAATCATGCTTCCACCGAGCAGGAAATCACCATTTTCCTTAACCCAGCATCAACAGTGGTACTTCCAAGTTCCAGGACTTCACTATCCAACTCCGCGAACTTTCGGCCCCCGTGTTGATACACCCGCGCGTGTTTCATAAAGCGCCAGGACGCAAAACTCACCAACCCGAGACCGCAGCCAAAAAAAATAAGTACGAAATAAGAATATAAAATAAAAATAAGCCATCGACCTTGACCCAATCCCCATACAGTTCTCACTCGACAAGGGGCGCCACTGGCGCCTCTTCAAGCCTGCAGGTCAGCTGTGATTGGGCCTTGACGCGCCGCCGCGTTGGACGGAGACCAACGGGTCCAACCCCAAGCGTGCCCAGCAGCCGAGCCGCTCAAGCTCCCGTCGTTCCAAGAGTGTGTGAAACACGCACCGGCGCGCTTGTTAGCTTGGCTTGCTTGTCGGTTTCGGTTTAACTAGCGGAGGAAACCCCTACACTACACTGCTCAAGAAATTGTTATGGATTGTGTTCCCTGCGCGGGCTAAACCTTGATGGACTCTGGGGCTTGTCATCTCGGGTATGGGTTTCAGCCTGGGTTTCCTCGGAAATGATACAACACTACAAACTCGTTCAGACGAAAAAAGCCTGTTCAAGGTTTTGGTGCACAGACTCTTCGCCCTTGCAAGGCGACCAACCATCGATCGCGATCATATATATTGTCGCAGTTTTATTTCCAATAACAAGTAAACACAGAAAAAGTGTCAAAGTCCCGTCCGAGCACATGCAGTCGGTCGGCCCGGCAAGCCCGGCAAGGTTGGGAAGCTGGCAAGCTGGCTTGGCGGAAGCCGGAGGAGTTGACGATAAAATGGGGCGTGATGCAAGCGAGGTGATCAGTGTGGAGAGCTCGAGGCCGACCTCTTGGTATTTCTCAAGAGGCGAAAATTCGCCATCACGAACGTTAAAGGACCAAAAAACGATTATCATCAACGATAGCGGGGTCCCAAGAAGAAAAGAGCGCGACCGTGGCGACATGGAACATTTGATTCCTCCAATGCGCACATGGATGCGCAGATGTGCGACCCGCATCAACCTCAACATCAACATGGCGCCCCTCAAAAAATCTCAAACAGACCGCCTAATGGGAGTGTCGTGGGTGTGAAGGTGAGTTGATTTAAGCGCTGCGGGGGTCACGCACCGGACATGGAGAGGATTTGGGGTTTCGTTCCGTCCCATGCAGGGGCTTTGTCAGTGCATATGTTGGTGGGGGGCGCCCGGGGCATCGTTGGAATTTGAGTTTCATTGCATTGACTTGAGGCAAGGTAAAGGGAACCCATGGATGGAGGGGGGAAAGATGTTTATTTTTCTTTTGACGAGTTTGACAGGAACGTCAAAACATAGAAATCTCATTATGAGCTGGGGTGTTTTGTGGATAAGTTGCCGGATATCAGTGCTCACAAAATGACCGTTGTCCGTTGGATGCAGCCCGTGGGAGATGGCCAGGACCAACCCTCAGCCTTGGGAGGACGGGGAGATGGCCGAGTATGAGTTACAGAACGCTGCGGTTGGCGGGCATTTGAAGCGCGCGTTTACCGTTATGTTTGGTTCTTTTATGTTTCTTTTTTTTCAAAATTCAGGCCGGGGATTGTTTGTTCACGAGACTGCAAATACATACACCTTAGCTCGTACGGCAATGGCGGTTGTGGCTGGCTACGTCATCGCCTGACACTAATTCAAGTTCCGAGTTGAGTATCGGAATAGTTAATGAGCATTGTGTTCTTTATCAATCTTCCATCTCGAAATTCCATCAGCATTGACGCTGGAGGATTAGCATATGAGCCAGGGTGGCGGCTATTGATCATCGCCGTTGATGGGAATGACAAAAGAGGGCTGAAGAAGGAAAGGTTATTCGGTCGAATCGCTCCGGATCTTCGGCCCTCGCCTTGGCCGTGATCTGCAACGGGGTGGCCGAGTCTTTCGTGGTGGGCAACATGTGCCTTTGTGTCTCAGCTCAGCCATCGTAGGCTGATTGAACGCTCACGTTAGGCGCTCCTGAAATAACTGAAATAATTTGTTGTCGCCGCAACAATTTCGTCTTCGCGAGAGTTGATTTGGGCAATTTGCTTGTTGGGTGCATTGCATGAGATGGAAAAGGGGGGCATGAACTCCCGCAGTCGCACAATAACTACCTGGGATGAACCTTTTCCCACTCCCAGGGCCAACTGATTGGGGAGCAGCGAGATCCCACAGTGGGATGGCGACAAAAGGTGAGAAAAGGTGGGGGGCAGCCTTTTCAGATGACTTGAAGGCTCGGCGACAAGGGGGCCCCTCGGGCATTCAGGCCAGGGCATGATGCGCACGACCCCATGGGCAAACTTTTGGTGGAGACAAGTTCCAGAGCGAAAGATCCTCTGCAGATGGATTTGGGCATCAGACGGCCGTTGGCTTGGGGGCCGGCTATGCGAATTGGTGGACAATCTGGAAGCTCGAGAGCACGGCGACCATCAAGGTAACGGGCGGTCAATTCGGATGACAAGCGGCATTGGTGCTTGAGAAACTGGGCTGCATCGACCATCGCACAGATGTCACAATGTCGGGCTTTTTCCATGGCTCGGTTGATTAGGAATCGCGCCACTCGGGAAAAGGGAATCGTGTTTGGGTAACAATAATGAAGGGCATACCCGAGACTCGCTGAAGAATCTCTTTGTTTGACTTTGCCAAAGACGTTTTGTTTCGTCCAAAAACAGCACTGGCGAAACGATGATACAAAGTTCTAGAAGATGGATGACCGAAAAGGCCGACGTCGAGATGCTGTCGTGGGCGGTTTCTCAATGCTCTCACAGCGTTACATGGGCTTGTCCGCGCGCTGCCGTCTCGCAGCGGCCCTCGGCGGCGTGATGTGTGTGGCCTGGTGGCCAGTGGCCACTTACAGACGATCTCGGCTGACGACCTGGGAGAGACGTGCCCGGAAAGGTGGCCGTCGAGGGAACCGGTTTCGGTACAAAGCCATGGGAAGGAAAGGACTAAACAAAACAGTCTGGAATCATGGGTCTCTCGAGTATGCAACCGGATAGTGTGCCTTCTATCAAAAGTGAAGCCACTGATAAACGGCGTCTTTTTCATAGACGACGCTCTGGCTGTGCCCCGTTCACCGCCTGCTCCGGTCTTGAAAGTAACAACTGGAGACAATCTTAGCTCGGAACGATGGCGCGACCCTGTGATCACCCCGCAGCTGTGAATTTGCCCCTTCCGATGCTTTGTCGATGAATTTGAGCCCAACCTCAAACTCGACGACTCCGCTCTTGCCTCGCGGGGCAACCTCATCTACCAATGCCCAATCTCCGGGTTCTCTCTCCATCGTGCGGTACAAGCAGTTGAAAGTTGCCCGTTTTTGCCAGTTGCCAGTGCCCGAACAATGCACGACGGGGCGCTTCAAAAGAGTCCACTTTCAAACTGAGCCCACGCCATGCAGTAACCACGAGTCTCGTGCATCGCGTCGAACCGCTGCAGGGCTCTCAAAACCCTTTGCATTTTATTTAGCGACAGTCCAAGTTGCAGCAGCCGCTCGGGACTGGCCGAAAGCTGCGAGACAATAGACCCCTGCAGCCTCAGGCAACAATTTTGGTGGGAGCTTGACCCACTGTGGTGGCCAGGGCCTGGCTGCGACGCAAAAAACCCAGCTGCATCCGCCTGCCTGTCCGAAACCCGTCCACCCAGCCTCTCAGACCTCCTACCCCCAAGTTCCATTTACCATCAGGCACCGCGAGCGAGCCGTCATTTCTCCCCCCTCGCATCACAACAGCAACAACAACAACACCAGCAACACCGACCCATCACCTCCGGTTCTCGCGGCCGCTACCGTTTAGTCTCGGGGATCGTGCCGAACGCACGAACGGCACCTCATTCGCTTTCCTAATCCTCTCGCAGCCTGCCGCTTCTGTACCCACGGCCTGCGGTATTTGGCGAGGATTGACTCGATCGCCGTCCATCAATCGAAACCCCCCTCGAGGCCCACGCTCGGCCGGCTTGCGGACTCTCTCAAAAGCAACCGGCCTCGCGTCTCGTTCGACTCCCCACTAACGACCACCAATCTTTCACTATCTTCACTCAGGGTATGTTGTTTTGGAGCTTCAAGAGTGCACGCTCTCTTTTCTTCCCTTTCCTCTCCTCCCTGGAGGTTCCCGGCCTTGACGCATTTTAGCGGGTTTCGCCCTTCCGCGCAAGTCCGCTGGGGCAACAGGGCAGTCGGGTGCGAGCCAACCCCATCCTCCACAGGGCGCATAAATTTTGGTAATCCGTTTCATTTCTAACCTTTTTCCCCTAACAATAGGCCGGGCAATTAAACTATCTCATTTCGAACCATCCCATCCCATCTTTCGATAGCGACGCGACTCGACCAACCGATATTATACATACGACCGCCATTCCGCCCCTGTACTCTCTCCCCCCTCTCTCTCCCTATCTGGTGCCGGCCCCGTACTCCATCGAGGCGAGCCAAGATGAGGGAAGCCAACTTCAGCATACCCAATGTCAACAAGGCATCCGTGGGCATCACCACGGCCTTGTATGACCGCCGGGCTCTCGACTGCACATCGACACTACCGCTGATTAATTCATTAAACCATCTTGCTTATCTCACCACATCTTCCGCACGCATCCGCGACATTCTGACTGTCGATGGCGGAATCGAGCGGCTAGTCTGCATTTTGAAGGAGGGGCGAAGCAAGGACATGATGGACATGTGGAAGTGGAATCTCGCCTTCCAATGCGTGGTCAACATAGGAGTTAGAGGCACAGAGGGCGTCCGGACCCGGGTCGTCGAGGCCGACATGGTCCCGGTGATTGCCACCATTCTCGACAACTACATCAAGGTGATTGAGAAGGTCCGTGAAAAGGCGGAAGAGGCTAAGAAGTCGGATCGCCATCGAATCGGCGGGAGCAGCCGCGTGCACAAGTCATCGAGTTTCTCGTCCCGCTCGGGTACTTTAGATGTGGACCAGCGGACTTTCCGGAGACAAGCACCGCCTCCCTCAATTGATGTGTCGGCAGCTCTAGCTGGGCCGTCCACCTCGGTGGTTCATTCCAACGCGGACCCTACGCCCACAGCACCGCATTTCCAGGTCACTCCACCACCCGACCGGGCTCCTTTGACGGCCACTGCCCATCGCCCTCATCATCATCACCACCATCATCATAACCACCGCTCTGTCCCTTCGCCCGGGCCACACACTGCACCACTCGCGCCGGTAGTCCCTTCGATGGATGCCGCCGATGGGATCACCAGGCCGCCCGTCCGTGACGCCGAACGTCTCGGCAACATGCTCCCCTTCTCCCGCTCCGCCATCGTTTCGCAGCCGGCTTCACCCACAACTCCTCTGCCGCCCCCACAACTTCGGTCCCCTACCGTGCGACCCACTTCCATGTTGGCTGCGGCAGCCCGGTCCCGAAGGCGGCCATCTATCCGTCACCAGCACTCGACCTCCGCCGAAAACGACGATCTGAACGCTGAAAGTATCACGTCTGACGACTCGCCCGACGCGGAGATGTCCGGTACCGGTGACATTCAACCCGAAGTCAACATCCCAGAAGTCACGGTTGAAGATGGAGATAGCATGATGACCGGCGGGGCCATTGACTTGAACACACCGACGGCATCGGAGACACAGGACACCGGCACCTTTAACATCACTCACGAGACCCCAGTGGATGGCAGCGTTCCCACCAACAACACACCGGCGCCCGTGCCGGCTATGGGCCTGTCTCCGACACGGCCAACACTGGTCAGCCCGCCGCAACCAGCCATGCCCAACGCGAGCGTGCCGCGCTACCTTCTCGACCGCCAAGTCAGCCCGAACCCGCAAGTGCTCGCCGCCATGCCTCGGGAAGAAGATGTCTTGATGTCGCTCCAGCTTCTCGCATACGTGTCCAAGTACTGTAACTTGAGGAAATATTTCCAACGGAGCCACCTGGTTCCCAGGCTTAAGATCGGCAAGGAAATTCAGGTTCTCGATGGCGCCAGCCCGACTGAACTTGAAGCCGAACTGGAGCACGAGGACGAGGAGTTGGAGGAGGAATACTGCCTGCCGAATGACCTGAACATCTTCCCGCTCGTGGAGAAGTTCACGGTTAGGTACCACAGCACTGACATGCAGTACTGGGCCGGAGTCGTTATGAGGAACCTGTGCCGGAAGGACGACACGCGAGGAGGGATTCGACAGTGTGCCTACTACCAGTGCGGCAAGTGGGAAGAGTTCACCCGGCAATTTGCCAAGTGCCGCCGCTGCCGGCGTACCAAGTACTGCAGCAAGGAGTGTCAAAAGAGTGCCTGGGCTTTCCACCGCCACTGGTGTATCGCCGCCACGCAATGATACGAAGAGAGAAGAACGCATTGTGGGAATTTATGGTCCTTCCTATTGATACCCCCGCCTGGTTTTTTATCTATTTATTCGTTCGCACGTCTCTTTCTCAGCGTCGTCTTCGGAACCGGGACATACACACCCAAGGCGCACAAATCCACAACCCGCACACACGATTTTTTTTTTTCTGTTCTTTTTCTCTCATCTGTCTTGCATGGCGTTATTCCGTAATGTCTATCCGGTTGCAAAGCAGCATGGCGAGCATGGCGAGGCAAGCATGGCATCAAAGCACGGCACGGCATGGCGTGGTACTGTACAAAGCGAAGCGCAACCCGTTCCGACACAGCATATCCGACGAATCTTGAGGCACTATCGCCTTCCTCTTTTCCTCTCCCTTCTCACCGCCAACTCACCTGTCATCAAACTCGGTGACTCCGGCTACCGTCATCCCACCCACTTACCATTACCGATCAACACCGTTATCCCTCTGCGAGCATGATTGGGCGTTGCACGATACCACGAAGGATTCTTAGCGTTTTCGGTCTCCTCACCGTCGCTTACTAGGCTTTGTTTTTCCTTTATCGTTTTCTGCTTTCTTCCCCCTTTTTTGGAGAACAGAAACAGATCTGCCGCTGCTGTTGCTTTTCTGAGTGTTTGAGCCAGCTTTGCGTTCTTTGTTGTGTTCACTCTGCCACTGCTTTTGTTTGGTGTTTTGTACTTTTCTTGGGTTTTCTTTAGTATCTAGTCATGGCAGGCAGGCGGGCAAATGGGCAGGCAAGCAACGAAGGGGGGATGGTACCGGGGGTGGACGAGTAGTAGGAATGGAAAGTCAAGGGGGGGTTTAGGGGGACGGGTTAAGGGATCATGGAAGGATATGGCAGGGGATAGGGCCAAGGGAAGGAGGATTGGGATGGGGACGGGAGGGATGTAAGGGTACACGGATGGGGAGAGGAGTGTAGGAGTCATCATCATCATCAATACCTCTGTTTGGTTTTTTGTTCTCTACCTGTTTTTTGTCCCTCTGTCCTCCTCTCCCCAGTCCACCCTCCTGTCTTCCCTTTGATGAGTGTTGTTGGATGTGGTGCTGTACTGCACTGTACCGTACCGTACCGTACCTTTTGAAACGGCCCCTTAGTTATTTATTGACCGGGTCAACACCCGGCTGGGCAACATTACGCGTAGCCAGAGTCATGAAACGAACGAACGAATTCTTGTTTTTTTCTTGTTCTTGTCCTCCTCCCTGGTTTCTATGTTCCATGTATTCCGATTGTTGCTGTTTGCTCTGTTGGCTTGTGGTGTCTGAAGTCGGCTTGTCTGTCAGTATCTCGGTATGACCCTGGCAGACATGGCGGGTTCTCTTTTGGAGTGTGCTTTGTCCACTTCTTCCTTGTGGCAGTACCGTACCTGTCTGTTTTGTCTACACGTTTACCTACGATCTACTCGGATACACAGAGCACATTACGGGGGAAGGGGAAGGGGAGGAGGACGGAGAGGGTATGATGTGTGATGATACATGACAGAACATGATCTCTCTTCTTTTATCTCAGCGGGGTGTTGACTCCTTTTGGGGAAGGGTAGAGTTGGTAAAATGAATGAGGAATAAATAACGGAAAAGGTAAGGAATGGGATGGGATAGTGGGAGTGCTTTCGGTAGTTACTCGGCTTCATTCGGGATAGTGGGTAGGACAGCCATAGGTGACAGAGAGGTTATTAAATTTGTTGGGTTGGTTATTTGGGAAGAGCGGGTAGCTGTAACATATATCTATCCAGTTGGGAGCATGGGAAAGGAAAGCAATAGTAAGTGTTGAGGTTGATCGGTTGTCTGTGGAGGTCTGTTTATCTATCTATCTCGCCGCCTGGTTCTTTAGCCCAGTTTGTGAGTTGCGACACCGGAACTTGTTGGAGTATCTAGTTTTTTCGTTGACAGGCCGAGACGATAGAGTTGGCCGAGCGGTAGTGAGCACGGGATAACAAGTGTGGGATCTCAAGTCATTGCCATTTTAATAGAATGGCGTAGCGTTCCTGACAGTAATTTCCCTTAATTCCTTTCCTGGCTACGAATGCCAGTGTTAGAACTATTCCCTAACGGCTAGTAATTACCCATTCCACGGTGGGTTACAGCAATACTCGTATTGGCGAATTTCTCGGACATCAGTCGACCAACGTAGCGATTCACACCATTTCCAACCTATTTACGCCTCACCCCATTCCGTGTGCTGTTATGAAAAGTGCCTCGATTAACGGTGGGAAGTGGCAACAAGAATGTTCGTATCGGATTCAAGATGCGGGACTTGGTTTGAAGTGTGGGCCTCTGGAGGATATCTATCCAGGATAGGGGGGGGCATTGTCCTAATATCCGAGGGTGGGAACCAGCCCGGAAGTGATTGTGATATCTGTGAAAATGGGAACCGTCAAGGATAGCGCTGGTTCGGTCAGTGTTGTTTGCTACTTGAGATACCAAGGATGTTAGACTTTGGTCCCGTCGATGTTTGAGCGCTTGTTTCGCGTCGTTCCAAGCTTGCTTGGGGTTGTTTGCTCGAACACCACAATCGCTGAGAACAATGGACTTGTTTGTGAGCATCCCACACATGACCTTACCAATTCCACCATCAGAACAGGAGGAAAGGGAGACAAAGGGAAGCCGATAAGCTTTGACAAGACAACCCAACGATGAACGCCAAAATTCAGTATGGCTACCTTGAACAGTATTACCCGCCCCGTTCTCCCATAGAACAATACCATCAAAAGTACACCGTGTCTCGTTTGACACTCTGCCCCGTCATCCCTCACCCATTACCATCCTACCTCCTCCCCGCAGCAGCTCTCCGAGCCTTCCCCGGCCGCGGCGCTTTCCCACCCTTCTTAGGCCCTCCACCAGGGCCACCAGCGCCACCTGGCCGACCACCGCTCTTCATGCGCTTCGCATTGAACCCACTGAGATCTCCCGACGACATAGCATCGCCAGACTTGAGGTGGCGCTTCTTGCCGCCGAAACCGTACTTGGCGTCCTTCTTTTGCCGCTTGGCGTTGGGGGCGCGACTATCGCCGGCGGCGGCGGAGCGCTTTTTGTTGCTACCGTTGCCGGCGGACCGGAGCTCGTTGTCGATGGCGACGTCGAAGAGGTCGTCTGCTTCGGTTGCGCCGAGGGCGGAGGAGCCGCCGTCTTGTCGTTCTGAGAGGGGGGTAAAAGTTAGTAAACGTAGAACTTGGACCGTAGATGAAAGAAAGGGGTAGACTAGAGGTGGCAAAACATACTCCGCTTGAGCAGGTTAATCTTCTCGAGGGTATCGCGTTTCTGCTTCGCGCGCTCCTGCTGCTTCTGCACCTGGACCTGCTTGCCAAACTTCTTGAGGTCGCGCTGCTTGCGGGCCTCAGCCGAGGCCTTCTTCGCCGTCGCCTCCTCGACCATCTTAGCCTTGACCTTCTGCATCGTCTCGTCGCTGCGCACCGTCTCGGCAAAGAAATCCGACGGGCGCGTGAAAGGCACGCCCTCCTTGCGCAGCAGCGCGCGCGCCTGGCGCGCCGCCTCGAGCGATTGGTTCATGAAGGCGAGCTCGCGCTCGAGGTCGTCGTCGACGGAGGGGATGGACTCTTCTGTCTTCTTGGTGGAGGTGACGGATTGGTGGAAGGCGAAGGGGACGGTTTTGGGGTTGGTGTCGAGTGCGAAGCGCCGGAGGGCTGCGAGGAGACCTTCTTTGTTGTTGATTGTTTGGCGCACTCGGGTGCCGGCGGCGATTTGCTCTTCGTCTTCTTCGTCTTCGGCGGATAGCTCGTCGACGTCAATCTCTTCGTCCTCATCGTTGTCGTCTGCGCCGCCGTCCGAGTCGAGTTCCGATTCCGAGTCGGAGTCGTCTATCCCGGCTAGGTCGATGCCGCCATGCGCGTCGTCGTCTTCGTCGTCGCTATCACTCTCTTCGCTGTCTTCTTCGCTCAATTCCTCCTCCCCAGCCTTCCTCTTGTTCGATTTGCTGCCATTGGTCACGGGGACCTCCTCCTCGTCGCTCTCGTCCTCCCACTCCTCGTCCTCGACGACCTCCTGGACAACGGGCTCCTTGGACTTTCTCCTGTCGCCCTTTTGCTTGTTTGGTTTGGTGCTCGCGGCTTGTGGCTTCGGCTTAGAGCCGGCCTTGGGGGATTGCGTTGTGCCTTTCTTCGCCATTGTGCTGGTGGTTGGTTGGCTGGTGGGGACGGTGTCACGGTGAATTGATTGACTTGCAGCTTCTAAACTTCCAAAACTTTTTTGGCTGGGTCGGCCGATAAGATACAGAAGGTGGGGCGATATTGCAGGGGTGTTGTAATGACAACCCTAACCCTGCTTTGTTAACTTGTCAACTTGTCTCCTTGTCTTTCGGGTTCCTGCAGAACACTGACATAAACAGACCCTAATGGAAGAACGGGGTGTATTCAGGAGGGCCGCAGAGCATGAGACAGGTAATGGAACGTAATAAGAAGGAAAGTTTTACAAAACTCTATTCTAATTTGTGAATCGGATCTAGGAATATGTTGTCCAGTTTCAAGAGTCCCAAGCAGGAACAATTTGCCTTGGCGTCCTCGATCCCGCCTGCGCCTTTGCACCCCTTCAAGTCTTTATCGTTTGCCGTCATGCATCAAACCATCTGTCTCAAAAACGACTACTACAATAATCCATTGTTCACACGAGTCAAGGAGCTAAAAAATACCAAACCAGCCAAAAGAGAAATTTGACTGCCCACAACCAGAATCGAACTAGTGACCTTGTCATAGAGAATTTACTAGTGACACGCTCTACCACTGAGCCATGCGGGCTTTGAATGATAACCCCAAAAGCCAAACTCTCACACCATATGCCACCCATTGTGCCACACCACACAACACAGTGCTCACAGATACGGACCCAACAGCACGGAGTTGTTGGTTGTTGGTGTTGGGTGCGGCTGTTGGCGGGAACGCCATGTGGTGTTCGGGGGTGGGTTAGTGGTGTTGGGAGTTGAGGAGACGGGTATTTCTTGCTTTTTTTCTTTTTTGCGCTCAGATGATGTGCTGTAAGACAGGCATGGTTAGACATGTTGGCGCGGGTACAAGATCCGACGGGTACGAGATCCGGGGGGACGACGTCTGTTGAGATTTTGGGGGTGGTGTTTGGTGATGATTGAAAAATAGTGTCGAAGTTTTACAAAGGAAGAGGATTTCGAGTAAAGTGTGGTAAGTTAAGTGCTGTTGTCGTTCTCAACTCCCGTGGGATGTTGTAGAGTGCTGGAATCAAGCCATGTTCAAGTCACTTAAGCAAGCAAAGGACTCAAGGAGTTATTGTCAAACCGGCCTCAATTTTTGACTATTTACCACTCCTCCTCCGATATACCAAGGACGAAGAAAAAGCGAAACCCAAGGGGAACTCCCATCTTCCGCCCAGAACAAACTAGGTTGAAACCCCATCCTCCCATCTTCCCCTTCCACTTCCTCCGCATCCGAAACCATTACCAAGAAGTTATCTAGCAAACCAACCCAGGCCATCCCTCCTGTAGGAACACGACAGAAAAAGGTCGCGAATCTTTTTCTGTTGCTGTTGTACCCTCCCAGTTCAACTCGCCAGCGTTGAGAACGACATCGCGAAATAGCCCTCCCGGCTAGGAGTGAACAGGGAGACAAAGGAATATCTGAGAAGGGGGGTTGTGTTGGTCTGTGACGTCGTGATAACCGGAAAAGACGAGTCGAAGAGGTCGTTGTTGAGTGAAAGAGTCGATATAAGAGAAAGGTGTTTGCCGAGTCTGCTGCTGAGAAAGAACGGGCCTTGGATCCGCCATGATGATATCAAAAAAGTTTGAGAATTGTGTGCTTCAAAAACTGTAGACGAAACGAAGCGAAGGCAAAAAAAAGACTGATGGTAGTGATTGGCGGGCGGGCGTTGGTGAGACGTTTTTGGTTGAGGCCGGTGGTTGACAATGCAGCGGGTGTTGTTTGGTGTGGGCTGCGTGACCGTGATGAGGTTCCCCCGCTCGTGGACCATGATACCAGAAGAGAGAAGAAGAAGAGGAGATCATGGTAGGAGATGTCGATGGGGAAAATTCGGGTCTCTCATCACGGCCGCCCAGGCACCGAGAAGACACTGGATGTCATATTTACATGACAACGCAGTAGGCGTTGAAGGCAGAGGTGGAGGTCTTGGGGACCTGGGTCTGGGTGGTGGAAGGCATGTTGATGGTTGGTGGGGGGTTTTGGCTTTAAAAAAGCTGGAATTGTTGTAGTAGTGCTGTTGAGTTGAGTTGTGTAGAGCGTGATGGTGAGAGAGAAGAAGATGGCTCTGGATGTGGGATAGAGTGTTGTTTTATAGACAAAGTCGAAGCATCAAAAGATTGGGAATCCACATTTACGGACGAGAAGGAAACCTCAAAGAGCCACCGTAACTGTTCGCGGTTCCTCATCGGATGCGGTTCCTGCTTCCAGCTAGAGGTACCCTGCCCTGCCTACTACTACATTGGGCGTGCAGGTACAGAATGGGGGAGATGAGAATAGCAAGCGCAATCTTTCGGCCTGTGGTATTCTTTCACGACCCTCCCTTTGGTGTTCTCAGCATGAACAAACACAGCCCTATCGAAATAGAGAAAGCCGGAGAAAGAGGGGCCAGGGCGTGGGCGAACCCGTCTAGCATTGTGCTCGATGGGGCTCTAAGCATTGTCCTTACGAGGAGACAAGGCCGCTGCGGACGGCCCCGTGATGCGAGGGAGTGGATGAGCAAGTGAGCGAGTGAGCGAGTGAGCGAGGGAGAGGGAGAGGGTATCCAGGGAGAGAGATGCGAAAGCCTCCGGAGCATATTGCGCCTCTCAGAACCGTGCGGCATATGCACCAGGGCGGAAACTATGGAGTTCGGCTGCGAGGTTTGGGGATGCACAACATTCCGCGCTGTGGGTGTGTTTGGTGTGTTTGATTGATGATGTGAGGTTTGAGTCGAAACAGGCAGAGTCGCAGTCGGGAGCAGTCTGGAACTTTGTTGCCGATCTCGCAAGCTGTCAATGGCTGACTCGTGGTGGCGTTGGGCCTTAGTATTGTTCTCTTAGTATTGTTGACCCCTGAGCCAATGTTTGTTGACCTTGGCCCCCCTTGACTCCCCGACTCCCGACCCGCAAAGCGACATCAAACCCACTCAACGTCACCGAACCTACCCAAAAATCACCAAATAACATCCACTCGGGATTCCGAGGATGGGCGCGATTGGGTGTTTGCATTCGGGGGCCAATTCGCCTTGGAAATGCTACCCATCAACTCCCTCGACTCCGTCGATGCACATCCCGCGACCCCGTGGTTGGCTGGTCTAGGAGAGAAAGAAGTACAGGACGCCCCAGGCCGCATACGTTCGGCCCTCATTGAAAAAGAAAGGAAGCAGCTAAAAGCACGCCTATTTGTCCATCGCTGAGACCGGCGAGATAGACTCTAAGAGTGGCCGGACTATAGTCTTAGAAACGACTAAAAGGGAGCCTGGTTTGGACACAGCGAGTCAGCAAAGACACACCCACGTCCGAATAAAGCGAGCTACAGGAAATGCCGCACACCACGCAGCATACGTTGTCTGCCGGGAACGGAAAGGAAGGAAGGGAGAGAGAGCTCGGCGGAGATGAACCGAAAACGGGATATGTAGTCCTAGCCAGTCACCGAGCCCCCCGAGGGCTCCGAGTCCCCGGGCTACGGGCACGCCGAGGCTACCGAGAGAGAGGGAGGAGAGGGATAACCCATGCGACGGGCTAGGGGATATGATAGGGAGCGACGGTAGTCGGCCACCCGCCACTGTGCATGGAGGACGGGGGTTGAACCAGTGTATGACTGTGGAGGTCCTAGAGATGTGTGGTGTGTGCTGTTTGCGGGTAGGCTTGGACTAGACGGTGGATGGGTGGGCAAGTGGGGGTTGGATACGCAAAGTCAACAACGATCGTCTGGTCATCGACCGAGTATCATCATCGTCTACCCGCGCGAACCGAAGAGTTGCGGCCTTGAAGATGGTGATGAAGGCCATGGACAGCCGAGAGAAAGTCGAGCAATGCCGGACTTACCACTTTCCCCTGAGCGTGATGACCACCCAAGGCGCGCCGGTCTCGTCCTATTCCAAATCGTGTTCGTCAGCCGGGTCATTTCTCTCCTCCTCCCGCCCCCTTACGCCTCTCCCTTGCGCCGCGAAGCATGCCCGGGGTCCCTCGGACTACAGCCTGCTATCGTCCGCCGCGGGGTTAACTGTATGATCCGAGGATAACAATATCCCGAACCATGGCGGATGATGGGAGAACAATGATAGTCATAGGGGGACCGCATGAACCAGGGCAACCTATCCAAGGACGAAGACCGAGAGAGACCGGAGAACCCAGAAGACGAGAAATCGGAAAGCAGAACAGAAACAAGCACACTCACCACCTCCTTCTCAACCTCACTACTAAAACAAATCGCACTCATAATCCCATCCCCAAACTTCTCATTCATCACGGCCTTAAACGCATACCCATAGTTCTGCACAATCTCATACAGCCGATAAATCAACGGCTCAACAGGCGGCATCGGCCCGGCACGTCCGCGGTCCGGAAACCCCGTCAGCTGTGCGACCGTCGCCCCGGACAGCGATTCCGCCGACAGGCCCAGCAGCTGGGTCAGCTTCACCACATCCTCGGGCGAGGCCCGCGCCTGGCCGTAGAAGAGCGCTGCCACGGCGACCTCGCTGCGGCCGAGGTGCTTGGCGATGGCTTCGAAGGTGAGTCGCTTGTGGGTTTTGGCTTCGAAGAGGGCGGCTGAGAAGGAGGGGAGGCGGTCGATGATCGAGGACTGCGGGGGGGTTTAAATGTTTGTTTGTTTAGTGGTGGATAAGTGGTGGTTTGGTGATGATTGTTATGTGGTGGTGTTTGGACGACTTACATCGAGAGATGCCAGGTTCTGCCGCTCTTCGGCAATGGCAGCGATGGAACCACGACGGTTAGCCATGATGATGATGATGATGATGATGATGGGTAGACAAAGATTTAGGATGAATATTTCCTTTCAATGTATGTAGTGATTGTTGTTTTAACTTTTGAGCAAACTGTAAGTTGCACTTCAGACGTTGATGTCATCCCAACACCTTGTTCCCCACATTCAATAAACAGCCGTGGTATAAGATAAACCACCTCCTCGGCTACCCCTCCTCCTAACTGCCACAATCCTCGGTACTGCTACTCTACTATCATTTCTTGGCTTAAGTCCACACAACCCCGCGTAAGAACGGGCGAACGGATACATTCATCGTACACACAAAACAGACAATCCGGAGATTTCCCGGAGTCTCGGAGACCACGGGAGCGGGGTCACGGAATCCGATATCCAAACCTCCCTCGTTCCTTCCTTCCCCCAAAGTTGTCCGCCCTTTATAATCCGCCCGCCCGCTGTTCCTTCCAACCGCCCTCCCAAATCGACCACGGTCGAATGGCGCAATGGGAGGGCCGTGGGCGTCCGTCAACTGGTACACCACGGAATCTCAGCCCCCGGTTTCGATCCCCGGATGATGCACCGAGTAAAATCTTTCGGGATTTTCGTAACCGCCCCTCATTCCTTGGCCCCTACGGGGGATTGAGATGATGGGGCGGTGAGCTTTTTGTATTTTCCTCCTTGTAGTAGTCGTAACCTTTTTTTCCTCTTCTTATTTTGCTGTGTATTGTTTGTTACCTAATGGACATGGTTCATTTTTTCCAGATCGCATAATGTGCCATGGCATTGAAGACCGTTTCTTATCTCATTACCTAAGTCATGTACCATATTCTAATTAACCACCAACTCTCTTTCTCGCAATGTACTGTGGTATCCTAATCGCAATTCAAAACCGTACTGTGCTCTATGTAACGCAGGTGGGTATTCAACCATCTTTAGAGTAAAAGGGAATCCCCGAAAAGAAACCCTCCCGAAAACGCACCCTAATGGAAAACCATTTACTACGCCGTCGATTCCCCTAGAATGTCCCCGGCTTCGTCCAATCCTCCTTCGTCGCCGCGTTCACATCATCCACATTCAACATCCCAATCCCCTCCTGCACCAGCACCTCCCACACCTTATTGCGGACATGAATCGGCCACGGCGGCAGGCCCCAATACCGCGACACCAGGCCGCGATCCTTGGCCGCCTGGATCTGCGACCGGATCTTACCCAGCTGCGTTATGTTGGGCCCGCCGCGCCACCACACCGCGCCGATAGCATGCCAGAAGTCGACGCTGGCGTAGTACGAGTTGGTGGCGTTGTACGTGTGGAAGGTCGCGTTGCCGTTGCCGTCTTCTTCTTCGAGCTTGTTAAGCGGCGCATCGTAGAAGGCGTCGCGACGTTGTAGGGTGTTGTTGTTCCCGCTGAGGATCTGGTCAAAGGGCGCGTTCCCTGTCCCAACGACGGTGATGGGCCGCGGGTGGAACTGCCCGTCGGCCTCGTCATAGTAGCTCAGCCAGCCCTTCTCCCGCAACGGCGTCAGCTGCTTGACCACCCACGGCCAGGTCTCAGCGCCATCTGTCTTGATATCCACAAGCAGAACGAGGGTCTGCTCCGGATCGGTGTCAAACACGCCGTTGTCGTTGCCGTCGTAAAACTCCGTCTTCGGGTTCTGGTGTTGCAGGATCTCCAGCAGCGGGTTGACGTAGAGTGTCTGGAACGTCCGGTTGGGCTGTAGCGAGGCGGTGTCGTGCCCGACGAGGAGGTCGCCGTTGCGCAGCCAGACGTCGGCCTCGACGCCCGTGCAGCCGGCGTAGAGCGCCGTGAAGATAGGAACGGTGCGCCAGTAGTCGTTGTGCGAGTGGCACGGCACCGGGATGACGTCCCGCAGGAAGTCTGTCGGGTACCAGGCAAGCTGCTCCGTGCCGCTGCCCGGCTGGCCCCAGTTCGCAAACGGGTCGCGCACTACGAGCCGGCCACCGAAGTATCGGTGTGCGATGGTTTCCCCGGTGTCGACGATGATGAAGGTGAGGGCCCTAGAGAAGGATGTGTGAGTTGAACTTTGTCGTTACAGAGTGCGGTTGACCGGCGGATCGACCGGGTTTGACTTACACGGCTGCCAAGCCCAAAAGGTATAACTGCCAAGTCCGCGGTTTCCTCATCTCGGGTCGCGTGGTTGTGTACGTGACCCGAGTCCCGGCGTGCTCGTCGTCCTCAGCATCTTGCCCAACCGGCGTGTAGTCCACCGCCAAAGTTGTTTTTTGTTTGTCGGATTTCCAGAAAGTCATGGTTGCCAACAACGATGAGATAATGCCGGCGGTTCTGTCGCGTTTTTCATGTACATCTTCCTCGGGGCCGCGTGGGTTCGTTCTTAAATGGGACTGGTTGCTCCCGGGGAGTGCTACCCCCACTTGTGTCACTTCCGTCGAGTCCCGGCTCCTGACCTCCACCAGACCCACCGACTCCGGCCCCATGATCCGTGTCTTGATCTCGATTCTTGAAAGCTTAATTACTGTTTAGCGGACTGGACGATCTCTAGGCGTTCAAGTGGCCGCTCGGGAAGGTCGACTAAGACGATCGTGGGCTGGTGTCGCTATTCGTTGTGTGCAAGTTCCGAGTCACAAGTTCTGAGGAAAGGGGTTCCGGAGCGGACAATTCATGGCGATCTCAAAGTAAAACGACCGGCAAGTTCCAAGAAACAAGCACGCTTTGGGGTGAAGTCTCTAAAATCGATAGCTAAAAAGGAATGGAAAGAGAGAAGGGCCCCATTGCAGGGACCATGTGCCTTTTGAAGTTCGGCAATCTGGCGGCTGAGAGTCTAGACGATGGGGATGCCTGCCTTTTTTAGACTTCGTTAGCCCCGTTGTTGCTGACGGGCGGGTCGCACTCCTTCGGCTGGATGCTGGAGAGCCGAGTGGCTGCAGCTGCATGTGGCGTAAACCTTGAATCCATCTTCAACTGCCGCTCCCGCCTCGGACGCCGTTCATCATCTGTTGTTTCTGGATTTAGTAATTTCCCATTGCCCCGTGCCAGTTGATATGATGGTAAGAATCGCGTATTCCAACTCGGAGTGGCCGAGAGACATTGCTGGGCCAGACCGAGTTTCAAGAAGTTGGGAAGCACAGGGGAGGAAGCGGCTCAAGGTTTCGACTGTGGGGTTAAACGCGGCAGCAGGGGTGTGGATGGGAGATCCACCTAAATTATTATCTTATCGGCTTGTGGGGAAATTTTTCCACGACCAGAATTGAGGATCTTCAGGTGCTGTTATCGTTGGGCCAGCGCGTGAATTCCGTTCAGCATTTACCAACAGCATTGGGACACCGCTTGCTTTCGCCATGCCTCATAAACACACTCGGCGCGACAAGGACGAGTCGACGTAAGGATTGGACCTGATAGACCGTTATGATGCCCGTATCTAACCGCAATTAGCTTCGACCTTCCTCCATCGCAGCTTGCAAAATCTTTACCGCCAACGACCATCTCCAAAAAGAAGGAGGCCGAAAAGAAAGTCGAGAAAAAGCCTGACGACCCCCGAGGGAAGAGCAATGTACAAAAGAAGCGGAAACGCAATGGGAAAGACGCCGATGATGCCCCGCGCGCCTTCAAGCGCCTGATGGCCTTCACCAACGGCAGGCCACAAAGGTCAGGTCTCGACAACGGCGACGCCCCCGAGAAGGGCAAAGGCAAAGGCAAGAAGAAGACCAAGCCCGCCAAAACCGCGATAGCAACGAAACCCACCGGAACAACCGCGACAACGACATCAACAATACCGGCTTCCACTACAACAACCACCCCTGAGACAGCCACCGACCTCAAGATCCGCCCCGGCGAGCGCATCTCCGAATTCAACCAGCGCGTCGACGCCGCCCTGCCCATTAGCGGGCTAGTCAACAAAACAGTCAAGAATGGCAAAGACCCTCTCGGCCTCAAAGTCCGACGCACCCTCAAGGAGCGTCGCATGCAGAACATGTACGCCGAGTGGCGCGAGATCGACCGGCGCGTGCAGGAGCGCCGTGAGGAGGAGCGCGAGCTGGCTGAAGAGAAGGAGATGGAGGAGGATGAGACGATGGGGGTGACGTGGAAGTTGGATGCGGATGCGGCAGCGCTGGGTTCTGCTGGTAATAGTAAGAAGAAGAAGAATGGGAAGAAAGGGAATAAGAGGGGGCGGTATATTGGGGAGGAGAGTGGGCCGGAGAAGGATCCGTGGGCGGAGATTAAGAAGAAGAGAGGGGAGGAGAGGGTCGGGCTGAATGAAGTTGCGCAGGCACCGCCGGAGTTGAAACTGCCCAAGAAGAATTTGCTGGTGCGTGGAGCCGCGGTTGCGGTGGAGGATATTCCCAAGGCGGCGGGGAGTTTGAGGCAGAGGGAGGAGCTGCAGAATATCCGGTCGGAAGTTGTTGCTTCGTATCGGAAGATGATGAGCGAGAGGAGGCCTGCTATCGGGGCATGAGTAGAACACTTTTTTACGGTGCAGATTTAAATGATAATGAATGGATATACCCAGTCGGAAAACTTTTTAGATTTTCTCTTTGCTTTGCTTGATATGGTGATGTTATCATGCTAGGCAGCAATTGCTGGCCCCCGTCCCATGGTGCACATCATTCCATCCAATTCTGAGATAAAAGATAATAAGAAAGTTTATATCATCCCAGCCCATTGTCCCATTGTGCACCGCATGAATGAAGTCATCCCAATTGAGCTAGGTAGGTACGTACCTTGTTCCGTGCAACAGTACCCCACCTTTCGACCCGCAGCGCAACCCGCTGCCCCTCCAAAAATCCTCCGCTACGCTCACTCTCCCGCCCCATCGCGACTTTTCCCCGAAAATCGCCATCAAGAAACGAGAGCGCCAGCGTTCAATTCCCGCATCGGCGCAACAATCATAAAAATTTTCAACACCCGAGAATGAGCCTCGGCGCATCACCATCATGAGCGGAGTCGGTCTAGAGGTCTTCTTGGAGGACCTCATTCCGGAGATTGCGTATTCGGGCGAGAAAGGTGAGTTTTTCTGGCTGGTCTTTTCTCACCAAGGATTTCAACACCAGGGTGTGGGCGCGATGACTCAATTTGTTGGGGGATGTTTGGCTTGAATGGTACTATGGATGGGCTATTGTTTTGTTAAAGAAAGGAATAAATCTGGCGCGGTGGCTATGGACGGCCTTTCAATATCACCTATGATTCATCACGATGCTAACTCAACGATAAGGAGTGTCTATCATCGAATTACTCAAAATTGTCCGCCAATATCACCTCAGCCTTGAAGGACAACAAGGGCCAAGCCATGACGCAGCGCAAAGTTTGCAGGGAGCTCCCGACGACAGGGATCTCGAGAAATCCCTGACAGATGCTGAATTCGCATCAGCCCGCTGGGCTTGGGACTGGCTACGTTCTCGTCCTCAAATCCTCATCAACGGCAACAAACGATGGAATCGAATGGAGCTCAAGGACGCCCTCGCCTTGCCAGAAGCCGACACGATCGACCCGGCCCTGACCACCGCTTCCGCGTCGGCGCCAGCAGAGGCCGAGGCTAAAGCCAATGCGAAGGAACCAACCGCGGACCAAGCGAAAGGCAAGAAGAGGACGAAGAAAACCCTCACCACGCGGCCGAGGATTCACCCAGCGGAGGACTTAGTCTGGCAGACGTTGACGCGCCATGGGGTCGATTACAAGCGCGTGCCTGCGCTGGAATGGGCGTGTCTGCAAGGCATCGCGTCGACACGGGGCGAGGGCATCCTCCAGAGCGATCTTCGCCGGCTGGTCGACCAGGACAAACGGTCGCTGCCCAAGCGGACGGACTCGCTGGCTCGGAAGGGATACATCGCCAAACGCACGGTGGTGGTGCAAAAGATGAAGACCAGCAGGCTCTGGCTGATTGACTTTGCGCCACCGCTGGTGGAAACGGAGAAATGCGGGTTGGATTTGACGCCGGAGACGCTGAGCAAGGATTTGGAGCCGGTGTCCTGGCACGAGCGCTGGACGGGGAACAACATCGACATGGACGCTCTGGGGAGGACCGCGGTGGGCGTGGTTAAGGCGTTTAATGTGATTCGGTACGCAGATCTGAGACTCAAAATGGGCGTCTCGGGGAAGAGGTGGCAGATGAAGACGCTGGCCAAGAACTGTCAGCGGTTGGTAGATGTGGGCGTGCTCAAGTACACGGCCGCCTCATTTCCCGGGACTCGCAAGGTGTTCAAGGACTGTTTGAAGTTTGTGCGAGAGCCCAGCGCGGAGGAGTGGGAGAAGTTTCTTGCTACAGGCAAGAAGACGTCGCAGTATTCGGATCCGACACGGCACCGGGAGCCCAAGCCCAACGCGCTCGCCCTGTATAAGAAATCGGGAGAGGATGGCGCTGGAGGCGACGCCCGCGCTAAGGTTCGGCGTATCTTCAGCGGCTGGATCCCCGAGAAACCGCTCGCGCAGACCGTCTTTGAGGTCATTCGAAGTTCTGGCGCCGAGGGGGCCTCAAATCCCCAGGTTAGTGTTGCGACTGTCGGGTATCAGCATCGCCGGTATCTCTCGAGCTATCTCACCAAGGTGGCCGATACGCAGCAGCCGGCGCATCTCAAGAAGTTCCAAGTTGTCAGCGAACTCGTTCGCACTGGGAAGACGTCGGCCTACATGTTTTCTGCACTTAGCGCAATAAGCGAGAATGGGAGCGCGCGCACCGCAGAAGATGCTCCGAAAGAAGAAGAGGCAACAAAACCGCAACAGCAACAAGCAGCGCCCAACCCTGCGCCAGCAAACCCTTATGGGTTTGGCGCGATACGCACCAAGGCGTTGGAGTCGGACAACAACATTTCTCTCACCGAGATGGCGCGTCAAGCTCGCAAAACAAAGGTTTTATCGAAGCGAAAGTTGCTTCCTCGCATCAGACCGGAACATGTAGCTGCAGCCAGAGTTGCTTCTGACGCAGCTGCCACACCGGGCTCCAAGACTCAAACTCCAGCTCAAGAGGGTCAACCTGCTGAAACTGTGGAAGATGAGTCTGCATCTCAACAACGAAAACGGTCCTTCGATGAAATGGCGACCGGTGCTGAGAAGGCAGAGGGTGCTGCGGCTGAGCCGACCGAGACGCAAGAGACGCAATCACCTCGGACCATCGTTACGCCGGAGAACCAGGGGCCGCAAGTGCCCAAGATCCCGACGGACCAAGAACTGATCATGACTGTCCGATACAACAACGTGCTGGGGAAGCTTCAGGTCCATCGTGCGGATCGCAAAGTCACGTTTTTGAGATCTGGGAGGGGTCTCAAGAAGCCTGTTACGGTTTCGGTTGATGAGAATCTCAGCGAGCCAGTTATCCAGGATGATCCAGAGGGCGATGGGAAGAAGATATTGGTCCTGGAAACAGGAGCACAACCACCTCAGACGTATGCTTTTGCGGTTGAAGATGAAGGAAACCCAGAAAAGGCGGGCTGGATCCAGCAAGAAATCACCAAGATGAGATCAGCCGACTACCAGCCACCCACCCCAGAAGAAATCACAGCGGCTTCCCAAACGACCACAACCGGAATCACCCCAGCAGAACCCGCCGCCAAAGGCAAAGGCAGAGGCAAAGGCAAAGGCAAGAAAGGCCAAGTCCTCGCAGCCGGAGCAAAGCCCTACGTCTGCGATCTCTGCGGCGGCGCCTGGAAGAACGACATCGGCCTCAAATACCACCTCCAAAAGGCCCAAGTACCCTGCAACCCCAACTTCGACCCTACCATCCTCCTCGAGCGCTCCCGCAAGCGCCGCCGACTCTCTCCGGTGCCACCGCCGTCTGATACGGTCTCGATGGCGGGCGACGAGAAGAGGAGCAGGAGGACGGGCCGGCGTGGCGGTAGTAAGCGCAAGGCGGCCAAGGACGGAAAGAAGAAGAAGGGCAGCGGAAAGAAGGACGGCAGCAAGACGAAGAAGAAGACGACTCGTCGGCTCCGTGTTAAGATCCGGAAGGCGATGCGCACGCTTCAGGATCCGGCTCATCAGTTTCGCGGGTTGGAGGCCGCTGCTGCTGAGACTGTTGCGGTTAATGAGGGCGGTGGTGAGGTTGATAACCCAGCGATGTGGGAGTCGGAGCGACCGAAGGGAGCAGATGCGCTGAAGATGTTTAGTCGCGGGCCTGATGCGGCGGCGGCGGCGGCGGCGGCTGCGAAGAACACTCTTACGGAGAGCACGATAAGTCCGTTTGGGGTTGGGTCACGCACGGGAGGACGGCCGCCGAGTTCAACAACTCAGAAGATGGCGGTCGCTGGCGCTGCTAAGGCGGCTCGGGCTACTCGTGGTGCCGCTCGTGCTGTCAGCGGTAGCCAGGGGCGAGAACCAGCGTTCCCTTCTTTGCCGACGGCTCCTACCACGCCCTCTCGGTCTCGGTCACGGGCTTCTGACGAGGCTGCGGTGTCGTTGGTGAGCGGTGCACGCAGCGGTAAGCGGTCTCGCACTGTTGCTGCTGCTTCTGCTACTACTGCGGAGGGCTATTCCATGCGGGATCCGACCGGAGCAGCGTATCCAAATGGATATGGCGACGTCTCACCTACCCGGGGCTACGGAGTTGCCCACCCGGAGTTCCCGTCGAGCGCATACCCCGATCTTGGTATCACCCAACAGGGAGAGCAGCGGCAGGTGTTTGAACAACAACACCAGAAGGAGGAAGGAGCACCGTCTTCACAAGACCACTACACGCCCTTCACGCGCACATCCAACTACGACCGCATGACCAGTGACGCGAAGCGACGCACCGCGCAGGCCTTCGACATCATCCTCTACCTGCTAGCCAACACCAACGGGGTGTTCCCAGGCGACAAGGCGCTCTTCTACGCGCTAACCAAAGTATTCCTCATCGAATTCCGACGACAAATGCCCCCGACCTGGAAAAACTGCACCAGCGCAGTCAAGGCACTCGAATCCCGCAAACTCGCCGCCGTGCACACGCACATGCTCAAGACCGAACGAGGCCGACTACAAACATGCACTTTGATCGTGGGGTCGGGTGTCGACCCGAACGGCCCCGCAGCGGCCGCGATGAAGCAGCTGATGCGGGAGACCTACCCGGGGACATACGTGCCGCCGGCGTTCTCACCAACACAGGAAGAGCTGGTGCGGCTGCAGGAATATGACACGAGGACGAACGAGCGGGACTTGATCGGGAAACCGAATGCTAATGGCCGCAAGTTCCGCAGCCGGCGGAAGATTGAGGAGATTGAGGTGTTTAATGCGACGTATTACAAGAACACGGCACCCGTGGTTGGGCCAAGGCGGGATCCGCTTTGGATCAGGGAGACGGAGAGGTTGGTGGAGGAGGATGAGGGTGAAGGCGAGGGCGAGGGGGATGAGTATGATGATGGGAGCCATGCTCGTCAGGTTGTTGGGCGCGGTCGGAGGAAGCGGAGGGCTAGGGAGGAGATTGGAGGTGGGTCCGCGAACAAGCGGGCGAGGACGGGGTATCAAGAGGAGGATTATTATTACAATGACGATGACATACCGGTGGATCCTAACATCATGGGCGAGATGGACCCGGCGGGGTATACCCAGGAACAAGAGCAATCTGCACAGCAGCAAGAAGAAGACGATCAACAGTGGCAACAAGAAGAGGAAGGGCCCTCAGTGCTCGAAGCGATCAAGGCGTATAGCCTGCTGCCGGCGAAACTAGGCCCGCGCGCTGGGCGGAGGGGGCTGTCGCATTCTGACAAGCCGCTGGCTAAACTCCCGGCTGAGCTTGGGAGGGTCAGGAACCCGGGGCTGGGGAGTTTGCCGGAGGAGTTCTTCTACTGGAGGCCGTCGGTTCCGTTCGTTGGGCCGGAGGTGTGTTTTCTGGGGCCGAATACTTGCTTGGAGGACGATAAGAGAGGAGAAGTGGATGAGGAGGATCGTGAGGACCAGGAGAGTCCGGAGGACCAGGAGAGTCCGGAGGATAATAGCGAGGATGTGAAAGCGGAGGAAGCGCCCGTTCCTCCCGGGGCAGCGAAGGGACCTAAGACGGCCGAATTCACCTGGCCAGTCGTGCTCCAACAAGAACCCAGCGGTATCTGGCCGAACTGCACGCAGGGCTTCTTCGAAATCAACGACAGCAGCAGTTTCACCCTCCACGGCTGGATGCCCAGTCTGACGTGGCTGCAGGCCCAAAACATCCCGACCAACGTGCAAGACATGGTGGGAAGTTTGAAACCAGCACAGCAGCAAAACATAACCAAGCCGCACGACTGGGTCGACGAGGACTACGCCCGGGTTTGTGGCGTGCTCAACCGGTGCGCCGCTTGGGAACAGTCCCCTGCCGGCACCGCCATCATGCTCGGCCAGGCTTCCTCTACCTATGCTAGTCATGATTACTACGGCTACGACTATCGCTACTACAACTTCATCAACGTCTCTGCGCCCAAATCCTCCATCGCCCCCTCACGACCCATGACCCTCGCCTGGTCAGACGACACACAGTACAACCTGGAAACCCTGCCCTACGAAGACCTCGAAGACGACGACTACACCGATGTTGTGTTCATCGACGACGACGATGATGCCGAACGGGCTGGTGTCAACCGCCACCATGCTAAAGACGGAGACATGGAAGGCCCATCCCCCCTAAAAAAGCGGCGCGTGCCGAAAGCACCACCACCACCCGGAGAGCGGCGAAAACAAGGCCGGCCGCCCAAGTTGAAGTTGGCGCCTATCAAGACGATGCGGGAACTTACGGCGTATCCGAGGTCGGCGCAGGACTTTTTGAGGAAGGTGAATGATAATGCTGGAGAGGCGGGAGAAGAAGATGAGGATGGGTTGGATTGGTCGAGGGAGAATGTAAGGCTGGCGGCGTTTATTGTGGTGACGACGTTGTTGGGAGGTGTGGATCGGGTTGTGGATTGGGGGTTGATGCTACGGCTTGTGCCGGATCAGACGTGAGTTTTTTTGTTTTGTTTTTTGTCGTGTTGCTGTATGGGAATGACTGTTATGCTAACACCCCACAGTATCAGTCAGCTCCGACACTACTGGTGCGCCCTCAAAAAGGACCGGCTCTCGACCATCGTGAGCCTGACGGAAAAGTTCCGCCGCGCGTTCCTGCGCGCCTACGAGCGCGACGAGATCCCACCCCTCGACTTCAACAACGTGCTAGCGTACGACTGGAAGTTCCTCATCAAGTGGACCACCAAGCTGGACCTGGCCGAGCGCCGCGTGCTCCCGGCCTCGCGGGCCGCCCTCGACAAGAAAGTGACCGTCACCAAGTTCACCCACGGCAACCGGCCCTGGCGCGAGGCCTTCTACCACCCGCAGCGGTCCATCTTCAACAAGTTCCAGGACGTGACCTCCGAGCCGCTGTCCTTCCGGGCCGATGGCGATATCGCTGATACCATCGAGAAAAGCAACAACAACCCTCCAAATGGCCCAGCCGACCTAACCCCGCAAAACCCCGAACTAATCGTCGCCATGTCCTGGACCCGCTCCCTCTGCGTGACCCCCGTCGAGGCCTACACCGCCGACGCCGTACTCCACCGGCGCAACAGCCTGTTCCCAACGCGGGCCAAAACCGAGATCACGGAACTCATGATGAAGGGCGTCGACCAACTACAGCGGCAAGGCGTCATCTCCAAATCATCCTCCAAATGGTCCAACGGCCGCCGGTGGCGCTTCAACACCCGCGTGCTGGACTCCATCGAGAAGTCTGCCCAGCAGCACAAGTTTGCTCAGGCGGCGCAGTTCAAGCGGGAGCTGGACGAGGCTTTTCGGGTTGCGGATCCGGCGATGCGGAAGAAGAGGGTGACTTATATTACTAATGACGGCATGATTATGGCGTTGTTGAACTTGCAGGCGAACGGCCGCGTAAGGGTTGAGACCACGGGCCAGCCGCATGTGCCGATGGGCCATGAGCCGGGGAATTATGAGACGAGGAAGTATACGAAGAAGTATATGCATTTTCGGTTGGATGTGGTACCTACTGAGCGGTATCTCTTTGACGAGTACGACCCGGCCGAAGACGACCAATCCAACCCGGAGTCGTCCCCTTCCTCCAATCCCCCCAACAAAGACCCGGTCGACAACAAGCTCGACAAATCCGCCCTCACCACCCTCCGCTCCCACCTCCTCACCCACCCCCCGCCCACCACCGGGCCCCACGGCGCCGTCCCAGTATGGTGCGACGTCTTCAACACCGTCCACCCAGCCCGCTGGCTCAAATACCTCAGCGCCGTGCTCATAACACTAGCCTCGCGCGGGTCGATGCGTGCGGCCGAGTTAGTCGCGACGCTGAAACCGGTGATTATGGAGTTTGAGGCGGAGTTGATTCTGGAGTGGCTTGGGGGGTTGGGGTTGGTGAAGGCGCAGGGAGTGGGGATGGCGGGGGGGGTGGGGGAGTGGTGGTGGGTTGTTGTCGAGATGCAACGGGTGGGGTTGGAAAAGCTTGGGGGTGGGAAGGAGGGGGTTTCTTCTTCTCGTGACGGGGCTCGTGGTGGTGGTGAGGGTAGTGGGATTGGAAATGAGAATGGGAATGGGAATGGGATCGAGATGAGACAGAGAAAGGCACTGCCGTCGGGTCGGCCGACTAGAGGGGGTAGAGGAGGCAGAGGGGGAAGAGGGGGAAGAGGGAGAGGAAGACGGGCGCGGTACTTGGGAGTGTGAGAAAGAGGCTGGACAGGACAAGGAAACGGAAATGTAAAAGGAAGGGAAACTGTTAGCTGGGCTTGGTTGGTCCGGTTGGATGAGGCGTTTGGTTGTGTTGGGCATAGGTATCGTACTTTTCGGGACCCGGTCGGTGATTTGGAGTTTGGGCTTGGTTTGACTTGGAGTTTTGAGTTGTTTGCCGTTTTGCATCAGGCTCTGCATAATCAGAGTGGGAGGTATAGGGATCAGGACGGACGGGATACCACTGTATAGTACGTGTATATTGCATCATGCGGCGTTGGAGCCTTGCCTTTGTGCAGTACCAATCACATGGGAAATTGATTGATTGATTACCCTTACACTGTTCATATTTCGTTCATATTGATTCATAGCAAGCTAGGATTCTAGGTGAACAAGAAGACAAAAAGAGATGTACTCGAGCCCTTCGAGAAGCTTCTCTTCTCTTCATTCACCTCGATTCCACTCCGACTGGGTGTTCTTCAATTACCCTGGGTATCTATCTCATCTCACCCACTACGACAGCATGACCTTGGCTATCACGGCCAGCAGCAGGATGGCAACAGCAGCGATCAGCCGGTCTAGCCATACCGTTGACTCGTCTATCGGGGCTTCTCGGTGGAGTTGTTGTAGTCCTGGAGTGTGAGTTGGTGATGGTGCTGTTCTTGGGGGGGCTGTACTGCTCCCTGGTGTCATCCCTGTTGTTGTTCCTGCTGTCGTCGCTGTTATACCTGTTGTCGTCCCTGTTGTGCCCGTTGTGCCTGCTCTTGCTGGCGATGCTTGGCCAGCGGCAGACGATAACGGTGTCACTCCCACAGGAGCAGTCTGTACAAACCCCTCCGCCAACGCAGCACTCTCCTCATCTCCACTCTGTTCCTCCTCTTTCCCCTTCCCCTTCTCAATCCCCTTTCCCTTCCCCTTCCCCTCCATCTCATCCCTCCACCCCATCTTCAACTCCGCCGGCACCACCACCTCCTCTTTCCTCTCCTCCCCCTCAGCACTCCCCCCCCACTCCCCCAAAATCTCCTCATTACTCCTCCCCCCCCCACAAACCCCACACCTCCACCCCCTACTCTCCCCGGCCAACCTCCTCCTCCCCGCCTCCCCCATCTCCAACCCCCCCAACTGCCCCTTCACATCCGTCTCCATAAACGTCCGCAGCGCCACCAACGCCGTCCGAATCCCCCACGCCGGCTGCCACGTCTCTTCATGGTGTCCCGAGATAGAGAGACAGATCTCCCGGTTGGTTTCGAAGCGCCCCGAGGGCGTGGAGAAGCGGAAGGAGGGCGGCCGGAGAGGGTAGCTGGGGGGCAGGATGATGCGGCCGTGGTAGATGCCCGTGGCGAAGGGGGAGGAGGGGGGGCCGCGGAGGGTGAAGTGCCATTCGAAGAGGTTGGTGTCCAGGGGGGAGGCGTGGTAGTCGGGGGAGGGGGTCGTGGTTAGTTCGTGGGCTTCGCGGACTGGTGCAAACAAAAAGAAAAAGGTTAGTAGGGGGTTGATGATTGATGGATGGGGACTGGACTGGGAGGCGGCTGGGAGAAAACGTACGGATGCGGCGGATGGTGGGGGATTTGGAGTTGAATTTGGGCGTGGGTGTCGCCATGGTCGCTGCTGCGGACGGTTTGTAGATTAAATCAAGCAAGAACACAGTAAAATAAAATAAAAAGTCGCTGGTATCGAGAGGTTGGTGGTGACTAAAAACGCCGCGGAGGAGAGGTCAGCGTGGGCGCAAAATGGAAATGTCGAGGGTGAAGTTGTCAACTTTCAAGCTGTCAAGTTCCCCAGTGAAATAGGTGAAATGCGCGCTGGAAGGCCGCTTGGGCCAGTCGCGGCAGATGACGAAAGGGCCAAGTTGCAACAAGGGTAGGACCCTGGCACTGCAGCTGGAATCTGTGGGGGGCGGGTAATCCCCAAATGGGGGCACAGCAGGTGACTTAATCAGCGGTAAAAAATGTGTGGAAATTCTGAAATTTCATTGTGAGGCGTATTTTCATCTGGAGTACATTGTTTGTCAGGAATAATCACCTGTGAGTGAGTTCTTGGGCTTTGTTCTGGATTGCATTCCAACACTGGCCCTCTCCACTGCTGCAGCAGGGACGGTCGCCCGGAGATGTGGGGCCGAGAGGGGCCGTGCTTGGCGCCGGTTTGAGACCCACATACGGAGCCATCAAGGTGCTTCGGCCGGGCGTGACGTTCTAGGAAGCATGAAGCATAGAACTCGATGTATAGAGACACATCATGATCTAGGGAAATGTCAGAAACTGGTTTCTGGCCGTAGCAAAGCCGAAGTCAAGTATGTTCGTTCAAATACATGGTGAAATTGAACAACGGCTCACCTGAGTCAAACCCCTTAACGACAATGACAGCACGATACTCCTTTTCTTTATGTCTTGCTGTGAATTTTGACCGCTCGTTACGGTACCGCATAGGTGATTTGCTAGGCCGGATGACCGTGGCCGGCTCCAGCAAATATCACGGCCAGTGCTATTGTTTCATAGACCATCTCAGTCGTGCCCTCCATGCAAGATGCACGATGCCCGCTTAGTCGTCAAACCCTAGGGCATCTCCGCCTAGATTCACAATTTGAATTCAAATTTTGAATCGTGTTCCCCCAGAGCTCTTCTCCCCGTTTGTTTCTTTACCTCCACCGCTGGGAGCACCTAACGACCCGACCGTCGCCTCAATATCTTTGTCCCTCACCTCCCACGCAGGTATACCCAAATATACCAACAGACAGCATGGCTCGGCTCTGCGAGGAGTGCAAGGAGGAGGTGGATAGCAGAGCGGCTCTCCGAATTCATTACAAAGAGCAGCGAGAGCTCGGCAACAAGCACTACCATTGCCAGCCCTGCCTCAAGCTCTTCCACACCCCGGAGGGCGAGGAGAGCCATCGACGCGAGGTAAGATCCCATAACCAAAAAAAAAGTCAACCCGCATCGTGCAATCCACTGACCTAGGCTAATCTCCTCAGTTCCACGCGGCCGCGCAGCACCTCCGTTGCCCCGGTTGCGACGACTGGTTTACCTCTGTCAGCGGCCTCATCGAGCACATTGAGAAGGACTTGTGCAAGGTCATCAAGAACCACGACTATGTCGCCCGTCGCGAGCACAAGCTCGCCTTCGCCAGGGAGCTGGAGCGCCGCAACACCGTCCCTACCGAGCTCCTCGCTAGTCTTTCGCTGAAGGGTATCAACACGTCTAATCTCCGCCTCGACAATAAGAAGCACTATGATTACACGCCGTACCTTTCCCGAGTTAAGGCCGTTAGCGCCAGCAGTTCCAAGGTCGAGCCCCTCGGACAAGAGCAAAAGGAAGAAGACTCGAAGTCGGGAACCGGTGTTACTTCCGCTGCGATCAACTCGGCCGATTTCCCTGAGCTTCCGGGCCAAAAGAATGGCGCGTCTGTAGCCGGTGGCGATGCCAGCGTCAAGCCAGTTAACCAGACCGCTACGGCTTGGGGCCAGAAGAAGAATCTCTTTCCCGACGCCCCTGCTCCGGTCCGCCTGACCGAGAAAGAGGATCGCCAGCGCTTGGAGGACAGCAAGCCCGCGTGGTCGGAGCATGATCCTCGCAATCCGGGATGGAAGGCAGAGAAATACTTTGTCAAGTGCCTGAACAAGTACAAATGCCCGCACGACCGCTGCCCGTAAGTTGTATTACAGAAAATGCCATGATCAACAAAACGACTAAGCCGTGTACAGCAAGTCATTCAAGAACGCAGCCGGCTTCCGCAACCACCTCAGCTCGGCGGTCCACACCGGGCTAATCCGAGTCCAATGCCCCCGCTGCTGCCGCTGGTTCGACACCATGACGGCGCTGACGGCCCACGTCGAGTCCCAGGGCATCCGCTGCGACATCCGCAAGACCAAGGGCTACGCCGAGTTCCTCGACCAGGCCACGGCCGGCATCGTCGACCTGGCCGGCGTGCACGCAGACGGCACCAACAAGTACGCTGTCACCGAGTCGTCTCGCAAGTTCTTTGGTTCCGAGAAGGGCTCGCAGAATAGCGGGGATAACTGGGATAACTGGGATAACTGGGAGGATGGGGAGTGGGATAATGAGTGGCGTTAGCAGTAACGTTATGGGTTACGCTAGACTGCTCGGCATAGGATGGCGAGGCTTAGGGACTGACCTTGTGAGATGGGGTGATATGGAGACCATGTAGGAACGCACCAGATGTGGGCGTGGAGTTTCCTGTGTAGGTATATTTTGGGCAGTCCCCCATTCAATGTTGAATACTACTCGGTAGGAGTAATATCAACAACGCATCTTGAAATTTGTAAAATCTCCCCTTAAAAAAGCACGTTCCCGTCCAGACTTATTGGTCCGGTGCGATACAGCATGGAAGATCTCCCCATTTCCATCATCGTTCAGGGGCGATTGCTCAGCCGTTGAAGGCTTTACAGGGGCTTATTTCCAAATATGGTCCGAGCTCCCTGGGGACGCAGGCATCTCCCCGTCCGGGGCGCAGCCCCATTGGCCGCGTGTTGAACCCCTGAAGCGCGGTTTGGGGAAGTTTGGGTTCCGCGGTGCTGGGATTTCTGCAAGAACGGTCGAACTTCATCCTCTTTTTTTCTAACTAACTAACCTTGCACATTCCACAATCCCCGGGAAGGCATCATCGACGACAATGGACCGGTAACTCGTCGACCCTGTGCACTGACCACCCGACCGACTACCTGAGACGGTGCTACCTCCGGCCGACTGATGGATGGAACCTCGCCGTCGCGTCCCGGTCATCCCGAATCCTCCCCGTTCCTCTCGTCGGACCCGAACCACCCGTCATCTTCTTTAGCTCACCCTTTCGATTCTTCTTCTTCTTCGTCCCCGACCTCCGCTTCCACGACCATGGGGTGTATACGCCGTTGGGCACACCGCATAGAGCGCTCCTGTTGCACGTGTGCCAAGTACTTTCCGCTTGTCTTCGTCTACGGCCTGACCTCGTGGGCTGCTTATGTGCTGGTGGTGCTCTGCTCGAGACCGTCGAAGGTGTCCTGGCTGGGTATGCTCGTTTTGGTCCTTTTTTTCTCTCCTTTAATAAAAGCAAAACTTATGTTCATATGCTAACCTTCTCTCCATCCAGGGACCCCCGCAGGCACCTTTGGCGTTGCCCTCTACTTGCTCCTCAACTGGTGCTACACGACCGCCGTCTTCACACCCCCCGGCAGCACCACCAACGACCATGGCTACAGCACGCTCCCGATGCACGCCATGCCCTCAGCCACATCGTTCACCGCCAAGTCCAACGGCGAGCTGCGCTTCTGCAAAAAGTGCCAGGCCCGCAAGCCCGACCGCGCACACCACTGCTCGACCTGCCGCCGCTGCGTGCTCAAGATGGACCACCACTGCCCGTGGCTGGCCACCTGCGTCGGCCTGCGCAACCACAAGGCCTTCTTGCTCTTCCTCATCTATACCTCCCTCTACTGCATCTATTGCTTCGCCGCCTCCGGAGCCTGGGTGTGGGTCGAGATCTTCGAGACCAACACAGGCCCCACAGAGAGCCTCATGCCTGTTAACTACATCATGCTGAGCATCGTCTCCGGCATCATCGGGATCGTTATCAGCGTCTTTTGCGGCTGGCACATCTACCTCGCCTCCAAGGGCCAGACCACCATCGAGTGCCTCGAAAAGACCCGCTACCTCTCCCCGCTACGCCGCTCCATGCACCAGACCTACATCAACCAACACACCCCAGGACAGGGCGTCAACCTGCCATCATACGGCCAGCAGCTCCTCGACCTCCACCAAAACGCCATCCCAGGGGTCACTCGCCCCGAAGAAGGCGAGGAACTCCGCCCAGAACCCTCACATACCCCGCGAACCCACGATTTCGAGATCGATAACGCACCAGGGGGCAGCACCGTCGGCCCCGCGCTCCAAGCCGGCTCGCGCCGCTTCACTCCGTCCGAAATGGAACGCAACCGCGCCCGCCAGCGCTACGAGGAGTATCTCGACGAGCAGGACTCGACGCGTTTGCCCAACGCCTTTGACCTTGGCGCGCGCCGTAACCTGTTGCATCTGTTTGGGCACAACGCGTGGCTCTGGCCCGTCCCGATCTGCACCACCACAGGCGACGGCTGGAGCTGGGAACCGAACCCGCGCTGGGTGGAAGCGCGTGAGCGGCTGGCGCGGGACCGTGCAGCGCAGGCTGAGAGGGAGAGGGCGGCGGGATGGGGTGGAGGTGGGGATGATGAGGACGAGGACGATGATGTGCCCGATAGCCAGGCTTTGTTGGGCGGTGGTAGCGGTGTTCGTGGGGGGGCCGGTCGACACTATCTACAGTCACAACCGCCTCGTTCGGTCCCACTGAACCGTACCTCGTCCCCGCTGGGTTCGTCTGGTCTAGCGGGGAGTGGCGGGACTGGTGCTGGACGGAGGGCACCGAGCAAGGCAGACCGGATTCTGGGGCGGGATCCGAATATGTATTCGGATAGTCGACCTGGTGGGGGGAGTGATGCTGGGGAATCGGTATCGCTGAGGAGGTTGAATCCGGCGACGGGGAAGACGATTGAGGAGGAGTTGGAGGAGATTGATCGGGAGGAGGAGGAGGAGGAGGAGGAGGAGGAGGAGGAGGAACAGGCGCGTTTAGCGTCGGTGCCGAAAGCGAAAGCACAACCGCCATTACAACCGCAACAACAGAGGCTACAACCATCCCAACCCCAATCCCAACAACCAACTCCACCTCAAACAAAACCGTCCCAACCATCACAACCGCAATTTTCACAACCGCAACAACCCCCACAACAACAACGTCAACCCCCCCTCCACCGCACAACCAACCTAAATCTATCCGTCACTTCCAACCCCCGCTGGGGCCGCTCTCCTAGTCCCGGATCGGCTGCAAGCGCATTGTTACGCGGGCCTGTATCGCCTGCTTTGTCATCGCCTGGTGGGTTGAGGTCGCCTGTTGGTGCCGCGAGGGGGAAGAGTCCCGCTGAGAGTGGTGGGAGTGGAAGTGGAAGTGCGGGTGGTAGTGGGGATGATGAGGAGGATGATGATGAAGATGGGGAGGGGGATGATGATGAGGATGATGATGATGATGAGGAGGATGAGGATGAGGATGGGGTTGATTGATTGGTTGATTGGTTGATCGGCTGATTGATCGATTGATGGTAATTGATGGAGGGGAGGGTGGTTGTATATCAGAGTGTTGCTACCTCTGGTACATACTAGTGTTGTTGATAGAGGGGTGCGTGTTCAGTCGCCCACGAATGGGGGTTGGTTGGTCTAGTCTCTTGGGCTATTCGGGCTGTTACCTACGACTGGGGGATTAGGCTGCTACGTCTAGACTAGGACGCAGCGGGTATATTCCGGGAGGTGAGATTTTAGAGATGACATGATATCATATGCGAATGCCCCTTAAGCAAGCGATGTGGTTGGTTGGTTGTTGATATGCTTGTTTGTATTGGTTTGTTTGTGTTGGTTGGGTTTTTTGCAGCGGCAGCGGTAGCGGCAGGAGAGAAGCGAGGTATTATACTCGCTTGTTTTGCACTGGTTCTATTCTTCGGTGCTCCTCGGGTGGTGTGTGTGTTTAAGGATATCGGATAGAAAATAGGGACAAATGGAATATGTATAGAACAATGAATGGATGTGTGTTTCTTCGAGTAGGCAAGGATTGATGATATCAGGTTATTTCGCTCTGGAAACTAAATAGACACTATCCATCACGGCATCTTCTACGGCTGGTCAAGCCGCATGCGTGATAAGGGCATTTCATCCTTTGCCGGTACGGTGCATAACGGTATACATATACGGGATGGCATCACAACAGCCCATCAACTTACTATCCTATTAGTATCCTCATGCATGTTCAGACTCTTTTATTGTCTCGATTTGACTTCTCCCGGCTCACATGAGGAGCAGAGCAGAGCAGAGAAGAGAGAAGAGCTAGACTAACTCAAGAACAACCCAGCACCACAAGGGATTAATTATACTCACGGGTAAGCCCATATCAGAGTGTTGATGATATACCTAGGTAGGTATAGAAGCAGGAGCAGTCAACCATACCTACCCACTCGTGGTGTGGCATGGTTAGAAAAGGTTGGCCACGTCACAGACAACACTACCTAGCACGAGTGTTGTTCCGTCGACGTTAGGTATGTAGGGATAGAGGGATGGGCGTGTATTAGGTGTGAGAACGGACCTGCTTATCGGCTTGCTGGACTCGATAAGGCTGGGTATCCTACTCCATGATGGGCAAGCAGATATGGTGTTGAGTCGGTACGCAGAACGGAGAGGACTTCACGGACGGGACACGAAGATTGCGCTGGATCATGTGGTACTGTGCTAGTCACAACTTACAAGCTCACATACACAAGTGATGAGATAGAGAAATATGTCTAATACAACTCAACACAAGCTTACTCTACACGCTACTACTCGTATTAACCTGCCAAACAACACGCTTACAATAACCCCCTTGGTCCGTGTCTACAGAAGTAACCGGATGGGCAGATCGCGCGCAAGGATGGGGGGTGTAAACAAGGCTGGGCAGGATATGGAATAAAAAGCACTACGTGTCGGAGTAACAGCACAGATGCCCTCCATTGCCAATTGATTTATGGGTAGCTACAAAAGGCAGATGGATAGGCAGGTAATCATCCACACATATACAGCATTAATTCACGACAACAGCAGCTGTCACGTCACGAAAAGGTCAAGTCCAACAGGCCGGTTCGAATTTCGCCCTACTCATAGAGCCGTGGTAACCCACATCAGAGAAAAGAAGAAAAAGAAACCCAAACATGAGCTAGCTAGCTAGCAGTGGCTAAAAATAATACTAGGGGGTAAAAAGCGTAGGTATCGATCAAAAGCAATCGCAATCTCCCGCTGACTCGCAGCTCAAGAAAGGACAGAATAAGAAGCGAAGTGAAGTGAAGTAAAGTAAAAAAATGAAACACAAGACTGGATGGATGAGGTAAAAACAAACAAATCGAACCAGCCAACGTTGAACGGAGAAAAAAAAACACAAATATGCTGACAATTGGGCCACCGTCTTTCCTTGCCTTGCCCATTCCTTCGCCATCTCTCGCCCAGCTTGTTGTTCAATGCACACCCAACCACCCATCCATCCATACATGCATCTCGAAACCCAACCCCGAGAGATAGGAAAAAAGGAAATAGAAAACAAATCCCACTTCTTTCCCATCTCCGCCCAATGCAACTTTCCATCCCATGCCATCTCAAATCCTGAACCCATGCCGACTGGGCAAAGAAAAGTGTGAATCGTCCCTGTTTTTCCCACCCCTCGGCCCAAATGCTGATCGATGATCGTGTATGCTGCCTTGTGCCTAAGGCCCTCGTCTTGGCCTATCTCGAATTTTTTTCGCCCGTGTGACTGTAGAAACCCTCTTTTGTTGGGTGACGGTGTAATGTGTTGTGTGTCGTCCGGCCGAGGCCTGTCGTGGCTCGAGTCCCCGCCATGTTCCCTTTCTTTTCTTGTCTTGTAGAACCAACATGGCGAAGAAAAAAGAGAAGACAAAAACAACTCGAATGATGAGAGTTGTTGGGTTGAGTGAGTGGAGAGAATTGAAGAAGAGGCAAAAGAAACAAAACAAAAAAAATAAAACGCAACCAGGCAAATGGTTTTTTTTCTTGCTTCTGTCCCTGTCTATAAACAATGAACCCCAACCCCGTTTTCGCGCCGATTCGTAAATGTGTAAAGTAATGCCTCGCAATGCGGGTATCAAAATGTGGATGACTGGTATCAAGCAGATTCTGCCCCGGTCGGGTCGCCAGGACAAGTCGACGACGGCGCATGGATGATGACGACGATGATGACGATGATGATGACGATGCAAATGTTTCACTCGAGATCCCCTCGGTAAATGCCCACGCCCGTCCCACACCGGGAAAAACAAGGAAACCAACCCCGAAGACGACAGACAACTGGGGAAAATGAGAATAACAACGCCTTCGGTGATGAATGACAAAGGGAAATAGATATCTGAAAGACGCTCAAGTTCAACCAGTGGCACGCTCCCCACGCTCACCCACCCACCCTTTGAAGTGGGAAGAGACGGTAATACTCGCCGGCGTGGCTCGAAATGGTGCGTGTAAATGGGTGCTGAAACTGTGAACAAGAAAAAAAGGAAAACGGCGAGAAACTGCAAGATATGGTGTTGGTACATGCGTGCCCATAAAAAAAGCACTTCCTCCCACTTGCAACCAAGAAAGAGTATTCGTACAGATGATATCTGAAGAGGCAGAGACGGAAAAGACCGCCGGTCAAGCGGTGCGGCCGCTTTCTAAGCTGGATTTCGGGCTCGAATTGGTAAACACATTTCGACCCAGGTTGCTGATGTTCTTGAGTTTGTTGTTGGCGTTCTTGGGTACATCTTCCGGGTATGACACCATGATGTCGGTGACGGGGCCTTTCTTGATCCTGCAGAACAGGGCGGCAAACTCAAAGAAGTCGCCGTGGTCGTCGAGCAGCCGGATGGTGCGGTAGCCTTGCTTGAAGTTGCAGAGCTTCCCGGTGAAGGTCGCGCTGTGAGGCGACTTGTCGTTGTATCCGCCCTTGTCGGCGAACCGGACCGCGAACTGCACAAAGATCAAGTCGGGGTACTTGGTGGTCACGTCAAAGGTGAAGGTGTCGTTGAACTGCGGGTTGAACCCGTTGTCGCGCACGATCTTGGTCCGCTGCTTCAGCTGCATCTGCTGGCCTGTGGCGGACACCGCGACACCGCCCTTGTTCCGCTTGTCGTCCGCCATCATCACCTCGACCTGGATGTACGGGTCCATGGTGCGCTTCCCGCTGAGATTGGTGGGGCGCATCAGCTGCTGGGCCGAGATGATCTCGATCTCGAACGAGACCTGTTTCCGCGGCCGCTTGCCCATGCACTCGTCCGGAGTCAGGTTCGGCATCACCTGAATCTGGCGGCCCTCGAGCGGCTTCAGGACATAACCCGACTCGGCGGTGCCGCCCTCAAACATGGCCCGGTTCAACTGCATGCCTGTGTCGAAGGTCTGCCAGTTCAGCGCCGCCATTTGCACACCGCGCTTCCAGTAGATGAGCGGGTTGAAGTTGGAGGACTGAATGCGCTGGCCGTCGGGGTAGACACGCATCAGATAGCGCATGTTGTGCCGGTACAGCGCCCGCTTCTCCTCAGACGGCTGGTTCTTCTCGGCAAACGTCTTCTCCTTGAATGAGAAAATGTGGTTGAACCTCTTGGCGTCGGGACTATCGAAGCCGTCGAAGTGGATGCCCATGCAGTAGACGCCCAACTCGCCCAGAACGGGGTGGATCTTGCTCTGGGGCCGTTTTACGGCACCGATATCGCTTTCGCTGTCGCACTCGCTCGGGCCGCTGCTGGCGGGCTCATGAACCAGGCCCTCAGTGATGGTGTTGATCTGCCGGTTCGATCTCGACGTCAAAGCCGGGCTCAACAGCGGGCTCGATGGCACTGGGACCGGCATCGAGTCCAGGGTCATGGAACGTTGGTACGGAGTCGGCATGCTGTTGCCACGGCGCCGTCCCATGGGCCGTTCGAGACCCTTGCTACCCTCGTTCGCCTTCTTCACCTTGATGAGAATGCGGTCCATCAACTCAGACGGCGACGGCAGGCGGTCCGAGGTCGGGTCCAGAGGCGCTCGCACAAGCTTGTCACCAAACGTATCGATCATGATCTTGGCCATGTTGATCTGCGTGTTTTGGCTGCAGCGCACTTCCAGCGAGATCCAGAGCGGGAAGTGGGACGTGGAGAACGCATAGTTGTTGATCGTGTTTATGACTTCTTGGAACGAGATTCTTGTCGTCAGCGCGTGGCCGTGTGTGACGACCGGCTGGTTGTTTTCACCGTCCCAGCAGTCGACCTCCACACACCGGCAGCCCCCCTTCAGCGCGGCAATGTATCCTTCGGTGCTTGAGACGCCCCCGACTTGGCGTCCAATTAGGTAGGTGTTGTGGGAGCTGGAGATATAGTATTCGTTCAACGGTCGGTCCAACACGTACTCCCGGAACTGCCTGGGAATCGCGCCGTTGTGTGCTGAGGTGAGGTAGGCGGTAAAGGAGGCTTCAGACATGGTCAGTTCCTCCTCGCCTGCGGGCTCCTGCTTGTCGGTACCCCTCGGCCGCCCCTTGCGGGCAAACCCGGTGAAGATGTCGTCCCAGATCGCGAGGTCATCATCGACGTTTTCCTGCTGCGCTTCGCGCAAGAAGCGGAAAAACTCAGCCTTGGTCATCTTGCTCGCGCCCGTTCTCGTGTGGGCACGGAAGACGGTCCGGGAGTCGCTCCGGGCCACGATCAACCGCATGAATTCGACAAACTCGTCGAAATTGAGACGAGAGTCTGGCTGCGGGCTGCCGGGCGCGTCATCCAAACTAGAGCGGGTGCCCCGAACTAGGTTGAACTTGGCTTGCACCTCCTCGCTGGACGCATGGATGAAGAGGCTGCGGCACAGGCGCTCGGCGTCGGCGAGATCGATATGCTCATCCTCAGCAGAGCGCATGCGTCCCAGCTGCCTCTCCATCTCCATTCGCCACCAGGTCCGCATGGCCTTGCTGTCCAACGACATCAGCTTGGCCGCAAACAGCTGACGCTGCTTAGGGATTGTGTCGAGTGCTTCGATCCAGAGCTGGAAGGACTCGTCGTTCTGGGCGATGAGGTGGAGCACCTTCGTGCTGGTCTTGCCCGGGGGCATGTAAATGATGGTGAAAAACCGGGGCTCGACGGATTCGAGAAGCCCGGCGTCGAGTCTGTATTGCCGGATGTCGGGAGCCTTACGGACCTCCACAACATCGTCGATGTTGAAGTACTTGTTCCGACCCCACCGGACGGATGCCGTATCGAGATCGAAAGACAGGGTGATTTGTTTGGTGTTCTTGTTTTTGGCAACCTTGGCCAGAGTTGTGCCTTGGCGGATGGCCAGCGGTATGAGGCCCAGACTGCTAGACGAGTTCAACGAGGCAGAACCGGTGTCCGGTAGTGTCCTGTCGGTACGATCATCTGCAGAGAAGGTGAATTCATCGTCGTCGCTGTCAAATGTGCTGACGGCCTCATAGGGGGTGTTTGGGTTGCTCATGCTGCCGCGCCGGCGGATCACACCGGGCCCCACGCTCCCATCCCGGCTGGTGGGATGTGTCGAGGAGGGTCGCCTAGCTACTAAACCAGTGGCCCGCCGGATCGTGTTGGAAGCGCGCCGGACGATGCTCATCTTCATGGCCTCGCCCATGGCACTGGTCCCGGGAGTCCTATGACCTGACTGACCAGGCTGAGCTGGTTGACCTGGCTGGCTTGGCTGACCCGGTTGGCTCTGTTGACTAGGTTGGCTCAGTTGACCTGGTTGACCTGGTTGACCCGGTTGGCCGAGCGAGGTGCTGCTGGTCCTCCTCGACAGGAGGGTAACGGCGGGCTCAGTTGGCTGCTTGGCGTTGACTGCCTCGGGAAGACGAAAAGGGGGGCCTAATGGGTCGAGGTCTTCGAGCTCCTTCTCATAGCAAGTGTCGAGAAACTCGGGCGAAGCTTGGAGGGAGCTCCCGGTAGTAGCAGCCGTCCCAACGGTCTCTACCGACTGGGCCGGCGAGCCACGCAGCGAAGCAGTCGAGAGGGACGAGTTGCTGACGGCCGAGGGTGGTATGACCACGAGTTGTGTCTGTGGTACCAAGTCTGTCTTGACCTGGCCGGGACGCGCCCGCCGCGCCTGGAGCGACTCGGGCACCATGGCTGAGAGCGCTGATGGTAATAATGAACGAGGAATCGAGTCAACCGTGGTCGTCATGGCGTCCGCAGACACAAAAATAGTGAAGAGAAAGAAAGATAAAGGTCTTCTTGAAAAAAAAGGTGAAAGTCGTGTCACGTTCGACCCGTTCGGATGGGGCTAGGGGAGGTCCGGTTCCGTAGTGGAGCGCCCTATGCGGCTCAGAGGAGAGAAGACAGCTGTTGAAGATTATATGGGACGAAGCGCCATCGGCCGCATCTTTCGAGTAACTGTTGGGTTGTCCAGGACTTCCTTTCTGGTGATCTGAGGTGCGGGGAAGATATAGACGAGCCTATGAGTCCGGCAGAGGCGGGTCCTTGGGGGGGTATGTATGGGTAGACAGGTGCCCGTCTTTGAAGGAAATGGACAACAAGTGGGCAGCCGGCCGGGGCTGGGTGCTTGTTGGCTGGGTCCTGAGTCCAGGGCGCTGAGCGCTGGGCACTGGGCAGACAAGACGCAGGGCGATGGATGATGACCAGCAGGCCTAGTCAACGCGAGATCAGCAAGCAGCAGCAGCACGAAAGTGCAGCAGTGCGGCGGCGCAACAGGGGCGTAACCGAACCAGTCGGCCTGTCGTCGTGCGGCAGGGAGTATCTGCGGGTACAGGTACGAAGGACGACCCAGGTACCGGCATGTACGACTTGCTGCGTCGAATTCCTGGGGGGCAGAATGGGCGTCCGGAGTGGCCCGTGTGGTGACCGCCCGGGTCGCTCACGGCAGGAAGATGAGGTGGCAGGCCGTATGCAAGTGGCTGTTTAGGGCACTCGCATTCCCAGGGTGCCGGTTCTGGTACCTCGGGAGGTCCACAAAAAAATGGACACAGACTGACCACAACCTCGTCCGTCCGGAAGATCGAGCTAGAAGGCGGCGAAGAGAAAGTCAAGGCCCAACAGGCGCCGCCCGCGGGATCGAGGAGAATCGAGAGAAATGGGGGGAAAAAAGGAGGAAAAGAGGTAGAACGGGAGGGCGACGAGTCCCAGTTGCCGAGTATGTGCCCGGCGCCGGCGTTGCGCTGCGCTGCGATGCGATGCGCCGCGTTGCCGGCCGTCTCTGGGGTTTCGCGGGGCGCCTTCGAGGTGCAGCGGCCTGCCGGGTAGCTGCGTTTCGCTTGGCGAGACAACCGAACAATGATTGAATAATTCGGATTCCGTGCTGTCGATTTCGGGGTATGTTGCTGCAGCCCTGCTGATGGTGCGCGCCAGCCCGTCTATGGCTCGCGAGAGTGGGCAAAGACAGAAAATCTGGGTGGGGGGAATCGAACAGATGGATGGATGGGACTAAAAGAGAAAAATTGTGAAAGGAAGTTGGTTGCGTTTGGATTTGCGGCTGGCGCAAATTTCGATCCCAAGTTACGCGGAGTCCCCCGTCGTGCTTCGGAGTGTCGGCGGTTGTCGACGGTTGTCGATAGTAGTGGTGATGGCCGCCGGCCGGGGGATGATGCGATGCCTCGATGACTCGGCGGCCACGGGGGCCGTGGGTGAAGCTGGGTGAAGCTGCCGGATGTGGATGATGGCCGCAGCAGGTCCGGCCACGATCACGACAGGACGGCAGAAAAACAATGATGGATGGCCAATGCTGCGGTATGTTCCTGGCCGACGTTGTTATGGGCGTGTGCCTATGTCCAGATGCAGGAATAATGTGCTTTGTTGGTGTGTTGCGGATGCACAGTCGCTTGGTGGTCAAAAAGGGGGGGAGCTCGATTTCCAGGGTGATGCGTGCGTCGGCTGGCAAACTTTATTTCAGGGCTGTTATGGTGGAGGGCAGCGGGTCTTTTTGTCTCACCGCGCTCCCAGAATGCAAGACCCGGAAATAATTGGCAGCCTGGACGACGGTGTGGGCGCTGCGGGAATCATGGCTAGGACAAGGGCGGTTGGGGCGCTTGGTGCGAGGGTGATCGTCGACAGGAGGACAACGGCCAGGGACGAAGGTGAAAATTGTGTCATCAGTACCTATTATTATAGGGGTTATACGTACCTAACGGCAGAGTATTGCCGTCACCACGACCAACAGGCCAAAGAGGTGCTGGGTGGTCTTGGCATCCCGGTGAGGCAAACGCTTGGGCACTTAGTGTAGTACCTGTATCCATACAGAATAGCCTACGTACAGTGTTTCCAAGGTTCCGCCCAAGCCCGAAGACTGGACGGACGGGAATCCGTCGTTTGGTTCGTTGGACCTTTGGCTGTTGGGCTTTGCTGGACTCGTGGGCTGACTGGTTTGACCCCCTGCGCCCCCCTTCCATCTCCCGAGCTCTGCCTTCTTTTCCATCACCCCGTTTCCGTCCTCCCTCAGATCCCAAAAATCCTTTCCTTTCGGGGAAGTGCGACTGCTGAGCTTTCAACCAAGGCGGAGCCTTTCAGGCAAGTGGACAGACACAAGTGGGGAGCCGGGCCTTCACCGCACCTTCCAACCTCACTCTCATATTCTCTGGAATACATGTTATGACGACCCAGCCGTAACGTGCCGTAACGGTTTGTTTCACATCAGCAAGTCCAGTCCATTCCGGGCATCGCCTTGCTTCCCAGCTGGCCACATGAACATGAGCTCGACAGACGGGACCACCGTGTACTTCTTAGTGTACAAGATACCCGCAGGACCTGTTGTAAGGCCTCTCCCCCCATCCGATGGGCATATGAGGCCCGCTCCGTGCTGATCGGGTGATTCGGCCTGATGAGGTACCTTTTGTCCAGCAGCTCCCGTTCGTAGGTACACATTGGGCCCGCTGAGGGCGTCCGGGACGCAGTACTGGTTGCAAAATCCTAACCCGAAAGTAGTGGGTACCAATCGGCGGAACTGTGGTGCCAGCACCACGTCGGCAGCAGTTCCAATGGCTCCCCAGCGCCGCCCCGAGATGGCCCAGCTTCGTTCATGGGCAGCGGGTGAGGTCAGACCGACCGGATCGGGCAAGTCAGGGCCAAGCCAGGGCGAAAAAAAATGGATGGTTTGTGTAACTATATGTAATTACCCCGTACCAATACCAATACGACGCTGCGTCTCGGTTCCACTCGCTGAGATGTCCCAGTTGGAGCTGAGCCTGTATCAGTCCGTTCCTGCTCAGTTTCCACCTGGCCAACGGGAAAGACGGTTGGGGATGGGGCAGGCGCAAATAGGGACTGGGGGACGGGATGAGATCATGGCAGGTGGGGTCGAGCTTGGAGTCATCGTCCGTCTGTCACGGGAATTCCGCATCGAGCCTGCCTGATTCGGACATCTCGGAATGTCTTGGGCTGCTTGTCTTGCAGGAGCGACCAACTCGGTGGGGGTCCGGTTCGACACGTTGAGCGTTCCAGTAAGTTGAGCTCCTTGGAAAGATGAAAAATTGCAGGAACGGACGTTGGTCGAGGGAGATGGAATGGGAAGAATAACCTGGAAGGTTCAGCATGGAATCGAGTCGAATTCTTTCCGTCGTGTATGTACTGTGGAATAAGTTTGGGAGCCAAGCAAACGGTTAACGAGGTGGTACCCAACCCACATCAAGGAGCTGGGGATGCTCGGCTGTTCCGTTCCTGCGGGAGGGTAACTTTACATAGAAACACTCTCGGGCATGAGGTGGGTACATACAAACTTGCCTCTTGCAGCGTAAACCAAAACCCCAAGGCAAAAGTGGAGGGGATGGCCCTAGCATCTGCAACCAAAAAATTTCCAACCTAGCAAGTTTCTTTCCTTGGTTTGGCCGAATTTTGTATCCCATGTTTCTGTCCCCCCGTGGCGGCAGTTCGGCAGGCGTTCCTGGTACTGCTGTACCTCAGCTGCACTCTGGCGGGCCACAGGAACAAGGGGAGCGAGCGGATCCAAGCAGTTGGGTGGGATGTCGTTTGTTTCCAACGACAGAATTTCGATGGCGCCCACATGGCTCTACCCCCCCTTCCCAACCCCCATCCCACGACATCAAGGAAGCATCAGCCGCTTGTGCCGGAGAGCCGAATTGCGGCCTCGGAAAGCGTTCAATGTCAGTGCATAATGGTCAGCCACTTCCGCCAGTCTATGAATAAACACCGGCAAATCCTTCGGGAACACGCCAATCTAGAAATTACCGCGTATCTTACACACAATACAGTAACCTAACAGGTTCAAGTTTCATTTGAGGGATCGAGTGCGGCAATCGCTCGATTTTCCCTCGGGCAAATTTTTAGACTGGGGGTGAGAACCCGGTAGCACGGCTCGCTTGTAAACCTGGACATCAAGAACGAAGCACCGCACCGAGTGGAGGGCGGGATGTGTCCCGTGTAATCCGTACACAGTATTGGAGACTTCGTACCATTTCCGTAAGGGTAACGTTAACGCTGACGTTGCATCTTCGATCCATGTTCACTGCCCGCCGAAAAGCACAATGAATTTTATTTTTTTTCTTGCCCTTACTTCAACCGCTGCTCCGAGGTTGGTCAAAAATCAAGGAAGCCCGGGTTCACGCCCCACCCGCAGGTAACTCGTTTGTTACAAAACAAATAACAATGGTCCTTCATCTGCCTCTCCATTTCCGTTCGCCGAATAGAAAGGGGAAAAAATTGCAAGCTAGGGCCTCCCTATCGATCTATTCAAAAGCACCCGCTGGCAGAGGCGGGGGGTGGGATCGTTCAGAAAGCTTCCAAGTTCAGCGCTTCGCCGGCGTGCCAAGAAGCCCTCTCTCGAGTTCTGCCCTTGCCAGCGCAGCGCAAAGCACACAATCGGGGCGATGCACAGCATCCAGTTGCGTCAACCCTTCATTTTACACTACACTAGGAGGCTCATCACCCCCAACCCCAGCATCGGATGCCCCACGGTGATCCGTTTGAGATGCCAGGACTGCCCGCTTGTTTTGAGAAAATCATCCAAGATGAAGATCGCTCGATTTAGCTCCCCAATAACGCCGCTTTCCCCGTGGCCCGCCTCCGGGCAAACTGCCTGTCTGTTTTCCAGGTCGCCCACGGCCTGACCGCCTGGCGGAATGTGGGCACCATCTCTCACCGGACCGCGTCTTGATTGGGGCCCTCGAGTTCCGGGCGGCTTGGTGCTCGGCGCCGCGACAGGGCCGCCCAACGCTGCATCACGCGGACAGAAAATCAAACGTGCTGTGCCAGTGGCGGACCCGGGCGAGCGATAACAGAGCCCCTGTTGTTGCTTCGCCAGGGGGAAGGGAGGGGTTGAACCCGACGATGACCCCGCCAATGGCCGCAACTGCTCGCAAACGACACGGCTTCTCGGCAGCACTGTTTCTAGCAAACCGACCTCATCGTGCCGCCGAGCCGTCTCTTTCAGCGACGTCGATTCGACATACCACAGAGTCTTGACCCGCAGCTCGGCCAACACGACCTCCACGACCCCCCCCTCCGGCCGTTTTCCCCCGCGATGACCCCTCATTCTTCGAGGAGCGCTCCATAAGGAAAGAATGTCGTGGAGCGAAAAGACAAACCGGGCAGCATTGGCCTCCTTTTCGGCGACCACGACGCTCCGAGACCACTGCGGATAGGAAAAACAATAACATCAACAGCATGACAGTATACTAACCGGAGACCGCCTAGCTTGCGGAACCAGCTTTGCCAGGCTTGCCAGGCAACTTGTCCCCACGTGCTAGCTCCCGTTTCCTCCTAACCGGGCATCAATTACCGCCGCAATGGTGATACTCCTGTCTGAAACGGCTGTCGCGCAGATCTTGGTTCAGAACGGAAGCGAGGAATGACAGATGTCCATCCTCAAAGATCCTGATCCGCTTTCACCATCAAGAGCAGAATGCCGAGCACCGCCTGCCGTCTGGTCACTCGGGGGCCCTGAGTGGCCGTCAAACCCGGAGACCCACCACGGATCGGCGATGGTTGCGCTGTTAGGCGCCGTTGCCCGGCCCTGGGTTGTTTCATCTGCGTGGCCCGAGGGTCCCCGAAGCTCGAAAATGACGTCCATTGATGACCCGGACAGGGCTTTGTGCCACAAACCATTTCTTTCCCCAGAGGGAGGGTTCCGCCTGCGCAAACACGATTTTCCAAAGTAGGCATAGGCCTGCTTCCACACCCGCTCCGCAAAAAGTTGCACATGAAAAGGGGAAAGTGCAATAAAGTTTTTTTATTCTGGTCTAAATAAGGAAACTAAGAAATGGTGCCCAAATAAGAGAGGGGGGAAAGGTAAGAGTGTATGAAGTACGGATATTTGTGAGCCAAAGACTCTCCAGGCCCGACGGTGGGCTTCCCACATTGCGAGCATTGGTGGCTTCGCGATGCGGACAAGGAACCAACCGTCTCTCGTCAGACGGGACCGACGAGATGGCGAGACGTGGTGACATCGCCGAGTTCATCAGCCCCTCTGCGACCTGGCGCGGAATAACAGGCTAGGTAGTTTTAGCTACACTACACTAACCTAACTCAGCCGCTAGGAATGATCTTTCCATGTTTTCGACAAAGAGCAGTTGGTCTCCTGCCTCTGGTTGCACAAACTACACCACCATGTAACAAGGAGGCCCGTTATAGCGCCACCCACCGACCGGGGCGAGCGGGACGGTGCCGGGCCCGGCCGCAGAACCCGGACACCAGAGTGAGCGCCCTTCCGGACTCTCAAATCGTCGCCACACAGACGGCAGCCAGAACGGGAGGGGCCGTTGCGTGCGCCATCGCAACATCTCTGCAGGGTGCAGGAGCGTTCTTCTTTCACACAGCACTTCCCCGACTCTGCACTGTACTTACTAGGTGTGTGTAGTGTATGTATGAACTGCATCCGTCGGCTTCCACGACCTATCGGACATGGGAACCCAAAGCTGGGTAAAAGAGGCGATCTTCGACGTCGATGGGGAACCGTCCCCAAGACTTTAGCTGCCCCCCCTCCCCCCATTTCGTCGCGCTCTCCGCGCACGGGATATGCAAAGCAACACCGCCGCGGAGTAACGATGATTTCTTTGGATCTCCCCCCCACGGCAGTTGACATGGCTCCCAACCGCGGAAGAGTGCCGGCGCTGTTGTTCTGCATATGCCGGCGCGTGCAGGGCGAGCTCGACAAAGCGACGATAAACCTCCGAAGATACTGACGATACAGGATATCATCAGAAAATCCTGGGTTAGGTTGGCATCTGCGGTGGGGTCGAGCGCCGTTTTGTTGTTGTGCACGTTGTGTTCTGTTTTTTTTTTTTTTTTTTTGCTCACCCCACGACCGGCCCCCATTCTTTCCCTTCCCGCACTCGCTTAAAGAGACATCCCACGAAGGATTCCCGATCATGGCATCGCTGGGATGCAATGATTGTCTTTGAAAAACGCCCAATGGCGACCTCTTCAGTGTCACTGCGCCAACCCCAAGAGGGTTTCCGTCATGCCCTAATACGTTGAGGAAGCATCGCGAGGGGTCGCATCGGGGTCATTCAATTGGGCCCGTCCGCGGTTGCTGCAGAGGGCTCAATCCGGCAAAGGACGTTGGTCACGAGCGGTCTCCATCGTGCCGTCGTCTTAGGGTCGTCGACGTGGCCGATGCCCCCGTTGACGAGATGATCTCTCCAATTATGCATCGTCCTTCAAACATGACTTCGACATGCCGTCAACTGCTACCGCAAGAAGCTCGTATCGGCGGGCAAGTATCTAACGCTACCTCAACCTTGAACTGCCTGTTAGGGCAAAGCTTCTTGCATGGGCCGCTAACGACCACAGCCCTTTGTTTTTGCGATCGAACGCCATCCATCGCTTGTCCCCCCTTCCTTTCCCCCCTCTTTGCCCTCGCGTGGGCAACCAAGATGCAGACGCCCAATGAAAATCCCGTCCCTCGGCGACCATGCCCACGACACACATCGAACACCCCCATCACATCCCCCCGCGACACTTCGTTGGTTTGCTGCACATCATTCCCGCTGCAGAGAGCAAGGATTGGCGCGGATCATCAACCAAAGGGTGGGATATGCTCGTTTCACCACCTCGGAACGCTCAAATTCATCATCTCCCTCAGGACAACGGAAAATCCAAATATCCGGATTCCAGGCCGATTGACGAGATGCACGCTTGGAGACCGACACGGCTCGCCAATCTTTCAACTCCCTGACAAGGAGGGGCAGCCTGAAGCTGACCAAGCACGGGACGAGAACCCCACGATCAGGCACCATGTTTCAAAGCTCCGTCATGGTGTTGGGTGTCTTGTGCGCGTGTGTGTGTATCCGTCGATTGGGGCCGTCGGTCCACCGAATCAGAGGCTGAAGGTGCCACACCACTCGATATTCGTCCAGGTTAATGGGGATGAGCCCAATCGTGAGCGTGGAACAAGACACCATCCCGGGGCCAAGGAACGCAAAAAATAAATATGGGAAACGCAAAAACAGAAGGCCAAACTAAAAACCCCCAGGTGTTTGCGATCGCGTTTGCTCCGAGGCTGGTTTGGTTGTCATCGTTGTCTTTTTTTCCTTTTTTTGTTTTCTAGAATCCTTCCAAGATCCCTGAGAGTACACAGTACGTACTCCGCCTCCATAAACGGAATCCCTGCAATTGCACCAAACCGTTCGGCTGTGTCGGAAACCAAGCCAAGAAACGCGTTTGTTCTTCAGGGGGGGTTGCGGTCCCGGGAAACATGACGTCGGCCGACACGTGGAAGTCAGCCCTGGATGGCCAAGATGGCCCGAGCTTGCCGCATTCCACGCCGTTGTTTCCTCTGATTTGCTGTGGCGCGCCACGCTTGCCCCTTCCTTCTCTGATACGGCCGCCTCAGGCACCGACCGTTATCAACGTCGGATTATCTCTCGTGGCTAGCTCTTTCCCGGCCCACGGTTGAGTTGGTGGTGCGGGCGAAGGCGAGGGCAAATACGACCAAGCCCTGGGCCGCTACTAGCACTGGAATATTCTGAAGTTTCCCGCCGAGCTCGATTGAAAACTCTATCTGGACATCTGGACTTTCCCTCCGTCCCCGCTCGATTTCGGGTATCCGCATCTCGTCGGCTTGCTCGCTTCCATTCTCTACTCGAACCCCTCCGGGTAATAAGACGACATCAGCGTACCGAGGCCCTTTTTAACCCTCTGCACGTCGGTCATGTGGTGATTCCTGAGAACCTCAACGGCTACACGGAAGTCAACAAAAAGGGCTTGCAACTATTGCGTTCGCCTCTGCAGCCATGTTTCTTTGTGCTGCACCTCCGGACTCGGCCCCGCCAAAGTCTCCAAAAAATTCACCTACCCCACACCTTGGCCGCATCCTTCCTCACCTCTGCCGTTGCTTCGGTGTAACGGGGAAACACGAAAGAATCAGATATGCATGAGTTTAATATGGCACTTACTGCGCCGGCCTCGCGATATCGAAAAAAACATCCATTTCCACACCATTTTAGGCATCGGAAGCCGACCGAGCCAGTCCGTAGACAGGCCAGGAAAGGCCGCGGGTTGTTGACTGCACGTCGCCTATTGCCGTTTTGGGGCGCATCAAAGTCAGCATCAGCACGAACGGCTGCCGCTCGCTATGCACCCATTCGCCCGGGACTTGTCGAATGCAAACGACCGATTACACCTCGACCCGTTTCTTCGCCGGCAGGATAAAACACAGCCAGCCACGAACGCGAAATTCCCACCTCTCAGATCGGACCGTCGCCGCCAGCCTCACTTCCGCGGCATGTAAGCGACCAGCTGGGGCACGTACCTCGCGAAGCCAACAACGAGCGTCCCGGGCCGACGCGCGTGTATGTATGTATTGTCCGTATGTAGGTTCACACATATGTACTCGGCCACATCTGGGGCATGTAGCCCGGGTAGCGTCACCGCCGGGTACATAGGATGTAGGGAGTGTACATACACAGGTGCTTTCAAGACCATCCTTGCCTGCCGTTGACCTGGACATGCGATAAACTCCCTCACTATCTAGTTATGTCCGACTTTGGATATGGAGTTCCATGCAGTCAGCCGAAGCAGTCCTGTCACGTCTGTCTGCATGAGACCAAGGTGAGCGACGACGGCATGCCGGAGCCACAACAGTGATCAGCAGGCCCGCGGGGCAAGCAGGCAATTGTGGTGTCAATTGATCCACGGCTGCATTTGAGTCTTCGTAACTCTTACGTACGAATCTTCGCCAACAAACGGACAAAACTTTCTCCAATTATCCAACGTCCTCGCTCTATTTCTTAATCCCGGTGCTCGGCCGACACAAACTTGCTGAGGGTTTCTTTATCTTGGGACAAGGGTCTTTGGAGGAGGGAGGGTTCTGAGTGAGATGTACCTCGCTTGCGCAAGCCTCGCTACGCCACGGCATGCAAGGTCTCTGAGGTGAGGTGGGGAAGACCACGCTGTTGGTGCCTCGGGAGCCTTGGGGTTTGGGGTTTGTAAGTGCGAAGACACGGGACTACATGCCTTCTGCGGAGATCCTTTGCCAAGCAAGCGTCCTTTTTTGGTGTTGGTGTTGTAGTTGGACCAGCCATGCCGGCGTTGGAGTTGTCTCAGTTTTCCTATCAGCCTTGTCAAAAGGTCCTGGCAGGCTCCCTTAGAGATTTCGGTTCACGTGGCTAGCGAACGTCACTGGATGCGACAAGGCGCTTCCTTCGATCGAACGCCCTTCCAAGGGAGGTCCAACCTCTCCTTCAACATTCCTTTTTCGACTCGGCCGCCACGCATCAGAAAGTAAACAAGTTCGCCGACGGCTCAAATTGGCCCCCTTGGAACAGCAACATTCTCACCGCAACTTCGAATCAGCTCAGCTCTTGAAGGTTCCCCCCCTTTCCCCCGTTCGTTCGAAGTTTCAAGACTCAGGGAAACCATCCAATAACCGGCAAGCTGTCACCTCACAAGGTCTCGCGCTTTTGTGTAACCCGAGCCTGCAGAAACATTCAGCAAACGCACAGACAGCCAACGGGCAAGCCGCTCGACAGGGGAGTCTTTTCTCTCTCGTTTAATTCTTTGCCAGGGCCCGAAAAAGTTCACCTCGGACTCGGACAGCCTGACTGGCTGGTTGTCCGGCTGGCGCATGCCGCAGCGCCTAAACCAACCCCAGCAGAGACATCAGCAGATCACCTTTTTTTAAAACATCTTCTCGCGGGGCAGGGGGGATTGAGGACCTCGGGATGGAGAAACCCCCTGCGGTGTGGTGAGCAACCGACGGAGAGTCTGGCTCCGGTTGAGACCGGCGAAGATGAGAGGGAAGATTTGAGGGGGGAGGAATGGGAAACGCGAGGGACACATGAGAGCAAGACGACCTGCCCTTCGTTCTTCCTGCTTCCGGAATCATGGGACTGGGCGATGATTGCTGAGAGAAAGGCGATTGTCTCGTTATCCTAGATTGGACATGGGATGGAAGAGAGATGGTCATTTCGTCTCCCTCTTTCCCCCTGCTGTTTGCAGACCGGTCTACACACCGAGCCATCAACAAACCGAGACCGAAGAAATTAAACTGCATTTTTCCTTCCACCTCAGGGTGCGCACGAAAAGAACTCAAGGAACAACAAACAAAAGAAGAAACTTCAAAAAACGAAAATGCCGCGCCCTATCATCAAAGCAAGGATACAAGGCGACCACTCGCGCTGTCTTCTTCTCTTTTCCTAAGTAGTCAAACAGACACACCGCTTCCCCTGGCATAACCCCAGTTCTGAATGTTATTCTGCACAGTAGGGACTGCCCAAGCGAGATCCTTATCAGACCGTTGCGTTCTACCACGCCACACCTTGGACCACAGCGTCGTTGCCACGTCTCTTTTCACCTTTTTTTCTCCCTTTACTTTACTCGTCATGCTAACTAGCTTGACTGGGAACGCCCAGAATTCCGTCGAGAACTTTCCCCTCCCCGGCTCTGCGGGGAAAGGGCCTCGGCCAAGCCCAGACTCCTGCACAGGAAAACTGTGCCTGGTGGCGAATTCAGGTACCTACCAGAGCCTGGAGGGGGCTGGCTGAAATGCGGAAGTGAAGGAAAATGGAACCTGCATGCAGGAAAACAGGCGTCGATGGAGAAAAGATTTTGGGCTGGGGCTGAACTGGGCCGGGCTAGGGCTGGCGTGGTTGGGTTCATGAACACTGGTTGGGTACGGGTACCGTACCTCTCTGGTGTTTCTTACCCCTGTCCGACGAATTTTGACCTTCCCTTTATTTCCCTTTCTTTCCCTTGCAAGCCTTGTCTCGCTTTGTCGCCGAGCAGAAAAATTTTCTCAGGCAAGCCGGGATCGGGATCGGGTTCGGGTGAGTCTGTCCATTGGGGCCGAGTCATCCATCAGGCGTCTCTCGTGTTTGTCGCTGCGGCTCTTTATTCTGCCTTAGCATCACCATTATGATCACCACTACCATTGGCGGACCGAAAACGGTGAGACACGCGTAACAATGGTGCAATATGTGCTGTCGCTGCTAGGCGGATAGGTACATGCAAGCCATGCGTTGTCGTTGCCCCATGAGGCTGTCTTCAAGTGCGATGGATGACCCGGTGGTGGTTTGGCGACCTGGCCTTGTCCCGGACAAAAGAAGAACTTTCTTTTCCGGGTACCTCTCCCACAGAACAGCGATGCTAGCTCGGTCGGTCGCTGCCCGACGGGTGATGGCAGATCTTGTGCAACTCACTGACAAATTGTCTTCTCTTCGTCTTTTCCCTCGCGCCTCGTTGTTTTAGCCACTGGAAGGACCTCTCAGCTGTCTCGGTCGGTCTTGGTTGCCTTCATCTCTGGGGCAATGAAACGCGCTTCTCTCTCCCAGTCAAGGGCCTGCCTTGCCATGTTGTCGGGAACACGCGCACGCCCCCTCGGCTGGTTCCGAAACCTTTCTCCCCCTTTTTTATCGGCTGTGCCTTGTGTTTTGTTGTTGCACCGAGTTGCACAGGATGACGCTCGGGCACAACCGACGGCTATCCGCAGAATTGAGGCTTTTTGGGCTCGTCACTCTGCCACAAGGCATTGATGATCGTGGAGACTCTAGCCCGATGCTTGTTACCGTAATTTCTGTTTACCGTTTTCCCCCTTCCAATACCTCTTCTCATCTAATCTTGTGTCTTGTCTGCCTGCTTGTCTGCGCCTGTTAGCGACGGCGCTGACAGTGGCTGCGGTGGCACAAAGATCGGAAGGAAGGAGGCCAATCGTCGGTCCAACAATGGAATGGCATCATCGATTCGATCGACCCCCCTCGTCTCGTCTGCCTCACTCTTCCGCCCCTCCTGCATACCTTCAGAGCCAAGTGACTCAGCCTCCGGATTAGGTAGGTAGTCGCTGTGTTATAACAACGGAAATATACCTACCTACACGGTACGATACGGAAGAGATGGGATGGAACGCGATGGTATTGTGTAAGGTACTGAAGTAAGTAAGCTAAGGTAAAGTGACATGTGCCTCGTCACGGGGTCAGGTCAGCGCAGGCAGGTCGGCGGTCAGCAAAACACCCCTTCTCTGCAGAAACCAAAATCTGACATGCCCTCTCTGAGAGGAGGGGAAAGCAAACCAAAGGTCATGCTACTGGTCACTGGACCCGTCATCTGACAAGTCTCATCTGCCGCTCACCACGATTCGGGGAATAGTATGTCGGTGGGTGTGGTGTATGTGTGAGCAGAAAGTTGTGGTGAACAAAGCACACCTTTTTCGACCGAGCCAAATGGACCCCCAGGGGGTTGAGCCAACACGACGAAGGGAGCGAGGGCCAGACGGGGCTAGATGGGGCGGGAGGAACAGCGATCGATAGGGCGGCCGGGCATATCTCGATGTCCGTCGGCAGGGCGTGTGATGGTGAAATGGGACATGCAGAGGTCTCTTGCAGGTGATGGGACCTGTCTGGCCCTTTCTCTGCCCTCGTTAATGGTCACCCCAGTGGCATGTCACTGGTACCGCAGTGACTTCCTACCCCAGGTAGGCATTTCCCGTCCCCCTCTCATCGAGCCCCTCGCCCCTCCTTCTCTCTCACTAAGCCCAACAAACTCAGATCCCACGACATCGGTTCTGTCTAATGCATGCGTATGTATATGTATGTAGCTATATCTCCCCGTATCGAGCAGCATGCATTGCATTCGCATGGGGAGAAAAGGGAACCCTACTGTACATCAGCCCAGGTCACTCATGCACACGAACGACGAAAACCACTAGTTAGCCGACCGCTCACTTCCCGATGGCGTGGGTCTTGGTCGCGTGGGAAGAGACCGAAAGAAAGAAAGAGAGAGGGTCTGTGTGGTTGGGCTAAGCTCAGCAAGCGTTGGCGCCAACCAAAACACGCAAACAAAACTCTATTCGGACCTTCCTCCTCCATTTTGTTTTTTTACGTATGCGTCCAGCCGCTTGCGATCCAAGACCTACCGCGAGTCAATCTACCTTTTACAGACCCAAGATTGACTCACTGGACGCCTTGGAATGATGTGTCAAGGGGCGTTGGGCGGATTGGGCTGTCTTTGGGTGGCCAGGGGGTCGTCTGGTCTGGCTGGCCCTATTTTCCCCATGTATCCTGCCTGGGACTCACCGACTTTGTTGTTTTAGCTTGTCATATGTAAGGGACAAACGTACAGATGTTAATATTGGTCGCCTTTTTTTTGTTCTCCTTTTTGTCGACGCCTTTTTTGTTGGCTTCTATGACAGGGTGGTTTTGGCAAGGCGTCAAGTAATACTGCATTGCCAACGCTTCCTGATCACCATTTGGCTGGACGTACCTGGCTGCGGCTATCCGTCTTGGCTTCTTGACGGGGCTTTGACTCGAGCCACGAGCGAGATTTCCATGGGATTGCTGAAGAAAGAGAAATGAGGGAACAGGGCGAGTGAGAATTGAGATCGGCTTGGTGTGTGGTTGCCGGAAGAATGACTTGAGGGGGGCATTCTGTCATTAATACGATGCCGTCGTCATTAGTTTATGTTTTTATTCCGATTTTAACAACAGAACAGGTTATTTTTCTCCATTGGGTATGAGCTATTGTAAATACTAGTCGTCTGGGTTTGGTATCACAACAATGTGACGTAACAAAACACCACGCCCATTGACTCTAGAAACATCAACAAGCAACCAATCCCTTGATTCGGCGCCTTTCCCAACCTACCCACAACGCGCAAGTTTTGAGCCACCGCCTCAACTAACTAGTTACCCATCACCGCTTGTTTCAAGTGCGCAGCTAAGTTTGTTGTGTTACCCACACATAAACTAGCCTCTCTCTCCTTAATCGTTTCCCGCGACCTGCTGTGCTGCCACACTTTGGTTGCCTCGTCTTGTGTGTTGTGTGTCTGTGTTCCCAGCACCACCGCCCCGATTTGACGCCACGCAAGGCCCGTTGGGTGCCGCATCTGGGTTTGTGTAGCCCTGCTGCTGTGAGTCGGGACGATCGCCTCGATCCTACCCCTTGCCCCCCCGGGCATGCTAGCTAACGGGCATAACTAGCTGCATGGGCTAAACAGGGGGAATCACGCGACGTACTGTGTATGGTTTGGACTGGCTCGAAGACGAGGCTACTCGTAGGGCTAACGATAGGCGCATAGTCTCGAAACATCGTAGGTCCTGAGAGAATGAATCGAAAAAATGCCTTGGGCTCCCTGCCCTTGATGTCCGGGTGGTACCTAGCTGTGCCCAGTCTTGCTTTGGGGATCGGTGATGTTGAGGGGCTTGTTGCACTGCAGTCACCATTCCACAGCAGACGAATGCGCTTTAATTTTGAGAGGGCAACAAGTTTCACGAGAAACCATATTCTAGGCAACACAGAGAGTACTTTGCATCGAGTTTGTCATGAAATTGGGACTGAGAGACTGTGCTTAAAGCATTGAATGCAATTGGTACCATGTTTGGAAGCAGGACATAGTGGATTAGGATACCGGTGAGGACGCACTGGCTCACCGAGAAACTGTCTCTCTGATACCTGCACATGCTGTGTCCTCCTTAGAATCTGTTTGCGTAAACAAGAGGCTCAACTGGCCCATTCGCGAGAGAGAGAGCAGTCGAGGCTTGGCTAATGCGCGGGACATCTGATGGGATCGTACCCTAACCATTTTCGGTAGCCGTTTTGACCGCTGTGAAGAGCTGAGATACACAGTATGTGCAAGGTGAGCAAGGTCAGGGGGCCTCGGAAACCAGCATCGCAATCTTCAATGCATATTTTCCTTCCCCTGAGCTCTCAGCCCACCCAGTGCGCTAAAATGAAGTGGAGCTATGTTAGTACACTACGGAGCCTTGGCCCTTTGCGAGGTGTTGTCTTTGATTAACTCGGTATCAAGCTTGGGGCCGAGTTGCGTATTCGGTCATCGTCGGGACCTCACTCAAGCTCCCCAAGACCGGGCTGGCATCATGTGTGCATGGGGGAGGGGGCTGGACAGGGTAGAAACGAGGCATGGGATGAGGACTATTTTTGGTTTAGCAAAGAGAGAACGCTGAGTTCCAGGCACCTTAAAATACTTCCCCTTGAGACAGGCGAAGATACTTCGTGCTCTCTTCCAAGTAGTATACACTTCGGATCCGTTCCAAGTCAGATTTGTTTCTCCCTTACGTCGTTTTCCCCCCACACTATCTTTTTAGCGAACCTCGGCTTAGAGTGAACGGATTCCAAATGGGTACCTCTTCCGACCGTGGGTGTCTTTGTTGTTGTCTCGGGTAGAGCCAAGCGCTGTCGACACATGAACGACCTGGTTGCCCGTTTTGATAAAACCCGCGCCCCCCTGTCGACCGGCGAATCCAAGGCTGATGAATGTGTTTGCGGGCAAAACGGGGAGATCGGAAACCCGGAACAGGCCTGTTGAATCTTGAAATCCCATTCCTGGGTTCTGTGGCTTTTCCTCCAAGGCAAACTGAGACATCCTCGGACTTGGAAGTGCACTAACGTACAGTACACTACAGAAAAACGAAGAAATCCACAATCCCTGCTCAACAACGAGGCTGCTCACGCCCAATTGCCCGCAATGCCTCTTTGCCAAGCGCCGGCCGACCCGGAGCCTCGGGAAGCCGGCGGGTACTGTCAAGGAAGCGAGCGCGGACCGGCCGGGCAGATTGGAAAGTTGTTCCAGATCATCAAGCAAAGCAAAGCAAACAAACAAACGTGCTTTCGTCTGCCTACACTACACTAGGAAAACCAACCCCTTCAACTTCTTCCGCCCCTGTTTTCTGTTCCAACCAGCGGACCAGGCGATCTTCTTCACCGGTCTGCACTCCCCGCCCGCTCACCAATACCACCCCATGCCATGCTACGCCCGCTCTCAATGCCGTGCATGATACCATTTCTCAAATCCTCCCGTCCAATCCGACCCCGCCACAATGAGACAGGGCATCTGCGTTCTGCATTCCTTCCACTGGCACCCCCCCGCTTTCTAGCGTTACTTCCGATCCGATCGTCCAAGGCGCGAAACCGCGCGTGTGTGTCTAGTGTAATGTACATATGTACTAGTGTAGTAGGGGGGAAGGGGGGTGCAGAACAAGGCTTGGCATGACTGACAGACAGAGACAGAGACAGGATGCATGGCATGGCGTACTGCGGTAGCATCACAGGCCAACGGTGCGTTGTTGTTGTTGGGGTATTGGTGGTGGCGGTAGTAGTGGCTGTTGATGTCTCGGACTCGGCAGCCTCGCTTCTTCTTCTCCCTCTAGGCTACGTTGACTCTATTCCCAAATCGACTTTGTCTGCAGTAGCGCTAACGTCAACATCCTATAATTAACGGTCGAAAATTCCTGAATCTGCACCACGACACCCCCCCAGCCATACAACACCATACGACACGAGTCGTTGTTGTTCGTCAGCCCTAGCCACAAAAATATGTTCTCTTTTTTTTTTTCGTTTTTTTCCTCTCACACCCCCTCCTTCTTCCGCCAACGGTTCACCAACTTATCATCATCCCGCGTTCCATCTGACTGGGAAGGATTTTCCCAAAGGATGAGACATGCGTGAACACACCCACAGGCACGAGATACATTTGTGGTGGCGGAGCAAAAGCTCCTACTTGGCGCGCGCGCGGGTTCCTATCTGAGAAGGCCAAGCGAGGAAGAGAGAGACATGTCATCAAGACCGCCGATCAATCGAAGCCGGTGAAGCCGCGATAGTTGTTGAAGGCGACGTACATAGTACGTGGAGAACATCATAACTCGGGAACAGGGTTTCGCTGCAGTTTCAATGGTTCTTTCTGCCCACGGCAACAACAGCAACATTATGCTTCCCAAATGGACAATTCGTGCATGGATTCTTTTGGAGGCGGTTGCATTTCCCCATTTACAGGGGGGCAGGTGTCCAAGAGACGCACATATGGGGAAAATGGAGATTGTGTAATTCCATGCCGGAAGGTTGCTTTCGCAGGCGTAAGCAAACTGTATAGTCTGCAGGGCGCTGGAAGGAGGTAGGTTGCTGCAGGGAGAGTTGAATGAAAAGATCTTCCGCGGGAATCGCGGCTTGAAGATGGAAATGGAGGAAGGGAAATAACGGGGAATTAGCCATGCGTTTTGAAGGATTAGAAACGTGAAGCCACGATAGACCGAGTTTGTTGAGTGAATTTGGTTTTGGTGTTTGGAAACTTCCCATTCGAGCAAGTTAAGCGAGACGCAGAATTCAGGGGCAAGTAAACAATGCAGAGCTACGCAACAACCACGCCAAGCGAGAGAACAAAACACCAAAAACTCACGTCCAACTCAGATGTAGTGATCATATCCCAAGTAGAGATGTATATTTCCAGTCGGTGCCTCAGATCCAACCCACTGTGCCCATAACACCACGTTCCCCCCCATAATCACCATCACCAACACCATCACACACACATAGCACCTCCTCACCAACCCCCTCCCTCATCACCATCCCCACCCAACGGCCGCACATTTGCCCGCACGTCGCGAATAACCTCCCGCGTGCGCGCATTATCTTCAAAACTGGCCTGTATCAGATCCACGACCTCCTCAGCCGTGAAATACAGACTCAGCTCGCCCTCCACCCACAAAAACCGCACATCCCGCAAGTTGCTCTGCAGCACCTCACTCAGGTACTTCAGCCGCAGCCAGTTCCCCGCGAACTGCGCTGTCATCGGTACTTCGTCTCCTTCTGGTTTCTTACCACCACTATCAAGATCCTGCGGCTGGCCCCGACTGGGCAAAAACAACTGATCCAGCTCCTCAACCGAAGCGATTAGCTTGGCGATATTGTACGCCTCATCCTGGCCGATCGAGGGTAGGTCCATGACGTCGGCGATCATCTTGGCTGCGACGGCGTCAACAAGACTGCCGACTGCTTGCTGCCATACCGAGCGGGCCAGGATGTCTTCCCAGGCCGTGCCGAGGGAGAGCACGCGCGCTGTGGCGGACGAGATCGAGGCGGCTGTGTCGGGTTGGTGGAGGAGGTTTTGTTCTCCTAAGCAAGGACTCTGTGTCAATACTCGGAAAGGAAAGAAGTGGGAAGGGAGAAATAGGGTTTCGCTGTATCTCGGATGCTACATACCTCCTAACAAGTCCCGTAGTACGGTTTTCTGGATGGCGAGCTCGTTGGTGTAGGCCCGGTTGGCAAAAGACTGGAGAGTCTTGACATCATTGTCGAGACGGAGCATATTCTGGGCTCTAGCGCTGATGTCCTCACGTGTCTTCCAAGCCGCGGCGAACTCCCCCAGTTGCTCAGCCAGGTAGCCCGAGTCGTTGTACAGATACCTGGGCTTGTTAGAGAATGCCTGCTCCTTGAGTCCGATCGGGGTCTCTTACATGTTGCCACCGATGCCCGGGGCGTAGTAGTGCGGGGAAACTGCCCGGAACACAGCCAAGGCGAGAGTTGGTAGACTGAATAGTCCTGCTGCTTGGGTTGCGACGGGGCTTCCCGCGTAGCTCTCCTTTGTCAAGGCTGCGCCGTCTTGAACTATGGAGAATATCAAGTCCAACAACGGCTGCGGGAGTGAAGAGATGCTGTATGTCTCTTTTAAGATCAGCTCTCTTGTTTCTGGCTCTGCCCGTGGAGCAACAGGAGGCGCCTTTTGGGGTTCGGGTTCTTTGGTGTTGGCTTCGTCAGTGTTGTCAGTGTTGGCTTCGTCGCCCCATCCCCAAGCTTCTGAAGGGTCGTCGTCATCGTCCGGTTTGCTCGGTTGTGGTGCCGTCGCCTTAGTCTCTTTCTTTGGTTCTTCTGCAGCGGCCTCTTCCTCACCCCCCCCTTCCTCGCCCCACCCCCATGCATCGGTTCCATCATCCTCATCCCCTGGGGGCTCATCTGCTCCTCCGTTCGGTGTTTCTTCCTGACCTGCTTGCTCGCCATCATCCCACGCATCCCACCCATGGTCGTCGGCAGTAGCCACGGCGGCATTAGCAACCAGCTGCTGGCCTTCTGTTTTTGAAACCATCTGCTTCTCTACCTTCTCCACTTGCCTGGGAGCACCTAGCCCCTGAGAGAGTTTGGTCCGCACAGAATCCAATGCAGCTTCTCTACATTTGGAGAGCCAGACCTTTGGCGCGTTGTCGGTCCATTCCTGCAACCCGCCAAAATTGGAAAATCCGAGAGCCCGTAACCTGGCGCAAAAGGTTTTGGCAGCTTCGATGACCACTTGGAACCCGTCCATGTCATGAAGGGAGGACGGCACTGCTGAATCAAGCCAGACGCTGGTGATTCTGTGTATCGTGTCCGGCAGTAAACTCGAAGAAATGGTGTCGATAAGATCGGGAGGAAGTCGTTGCACAAGGTACGAAAAGACTTGGTCTAGATCCTCAAATAGGGAATGTATGCTGTTGTCCGCTGATCCACGCAGTGCCAGGACGCCCTGTTGAGGTCAGAAATTGCTCCGTCAACGCAATGAGGTCTACTCACATCTTCAACACGAATACCGGGCAGTGCCGCTTTCGCAAGATCCATCCTAGGAAGCAAGATTGCCTGGCTTAAGTTTTTCCAGAGATGGTCCATCCGTTGGTCAACCTCCTTGTATGCTCTCAGACCAATTACCGCATCTTCGAGATTCATCGGCTCGTCTGCGCGGGTCAGAGCCATTCACATGAGGAGTAGGTCTGCTTCGGCTGATTCTGTCTTACCTTCTCGGCTGCTCTGTATTGATACCTTATGGCCGTCAACGTCAACATGTATGAGCGCATTCCAGACATGGTCAAACACTTCATGCACGTCCGACTTGAGCTCAAACGCCCTGACGTCGAGGAGCTTGATGGCACGACAAGACTTCACTCCTACGATATCCAGTTGCTTCCACGATTCTAGTAATCATTAGCGGCGCCCAGTCCAACTTACGCGCGCATCGCTCACTTTCTAGCAGATGCAGGGCATCTAAAATACGCCTCTCGTCCCGAGCCTGTTCGACCTCGTCCAGCGTCCGGTTTACGGTCCTGATTCCCCTGAGCGTTTCTTGTACTTGCGCATTGTAGTTGAGTTCGCGAATTAGGAAGTCGGCCCTGGCTTCGATCTCGTCCACGGCCTGTCCTGACACAACGGGAGCCTCCGCTGCTTTTACGATCTCGGCTGCCAGCGCCTTTGACCGTAGGATGTCGTCTTGAACGAGCTGCGCATTTGCCTGCCAGGTCTTAACGTCTTCGGCCGTCTCCTCGTTGATCGCATGGATTTCGGCCTGCATGCAATATTGCTTAGTGTGCGTGCAGGAACCCCCTATTCTTATGCGCTCGTACCTGGAGCTTCGCTTTGGCGTCTGCGAGTGCCTTGATGGCCGCGGGGAGGGATTCGGCGTCGATCGGTAGTGATGATACTGTGTCTTCGGGGAACGAGCCGTAGAGTGAGAAGTCAACAAGCGCTTGCGCCATCCGCGCTGGTGGAGGTTCGGCGGCCGCCATGGCGAGTACAGCGCTCCCGGGGGTACCGCCGTAGGGTGTCGAAGCTTGAGTCCACTGGAGATTCCCTTTCCTCCTCTTTTACCACCGCCTCAATATTGCAGAACGCCAAAAACCGCGGGCAATCGACAACAAAGTCCGTAGATTGTCATAGAGCGCCGGAAATCGGCTCTTCACGGTCAGCAGCGAGATGGCGAGTGGCTTGACGTGGGTTGTCAATGTTCAAGCTGTCCCCAATTGGAAGTCGATGTCAGAGCTTCGGCTCAACCTGGGCCGCTGTAACCCTAACCCCGGGGCATTTGGCCCCACCATGAAATTGGTAACAGGGATCAATAATGGACAGCCGTCGACCAGCTGGTGCCGGAGACCCACCTCAGAACTTTTGCCCTCCACCCACAAAACGAAACACCCAAGAAATATTTCTTCCTTCTCTGCTCAACGTCACGACGACAATCATCACGACGGCACCACCAGTCACAATGGCCGCTACCAAGAACGAGACTCCCCGCACCGGGCTGGCGACCGTAAGTCTACCCACGAACAGTTTTTTTGCTGGCGATGAATTCGCGTGGTTGTTGCGCAATTGCGCTCGCAGCCATACCTGCCGGCTCGAATTGGCAAAATAGGAGAATCGCGAAAGTTTACTGACATGTTTCTTCACAGGGTCTCAACAAGGGCCACGTAAGATAGCCTTCCTGTCTCACCTCGTGGAGGATCTTCGCATTTGCTTCATCCCCTCGGGGATACCTCGAAGCATGTACGCGGATGATGGACCTTGGCTGACCTTCGTCCGCCCTCTTTTCCCCGAATATAGAAGACCACCGCCCGCGTTAGCAAGCCGCGCGTGAGCCGCACCAAGGGCCACCTCAGCAAGCGCACCGCTTTCGTCCGTGACCTCGTCAAGGAGGTTTCTGGGTATGTTTTTTTTTTTTTCCTCTGTTGCGACATCCTCGCGGACACGTGCTTAAGGTCGCCTGCTGGGACATCCGCTGACACGTTGAACAACAGCCTCGCTCCCTACGAGCGCCGCATCATCGAACTCCTCCGCAACAGCAGGGATAAGCGTGCCCGTAAGCTCGCGAAGAAGAAGGTAAGATTTTACCCGGCTTGATTCCAGCTTCGATCGTATCTGACACGTCGTTTTCTTTTAGCTCGGCACCTTCGGCCGTGCCAAGGCGAAGGTTGAGGACATGAACCGTGTCATCGCTGAGTCCCGCCGTGCCGGCCACTAAGTGCCGCGCCGTCATCTTCAAGGGCATAAACAACAAAAGGTGGACGCCGAGGGATGTGACGACGGATTCTGGGAGGAACAAACCGGTATTGAAGAGCTTGTCTCATTGAAGAGCTTGTCTCTCCCGTCTAGCGCCTCTGGCATGCTCCGAGGGAGAGCTCCGCCAACTAGACCAGAATCGACCTCGTGGTTGTCTTGCTTGATGATACGTTGCCTGTTCCGTCCTGATTGTGTTGTTCCTGTGATCGTACATGTACAAGTGAGCATTGGTTTACCGAACCTGAAACCCAACCGGGTATTTTCGGCATCTCACCGTGGCCGGGGTCTGTCTCGTCTCATCAGTATCAACCGTATAAATAACCAAATTCGCGTGCTCGTCCCAACCACCGGCCAATCGAAATGCTTGTTCTCGAATGGGTATCAAGGTGTTATCGGGGTTATGGTTGTCGACGACAAGATTTCAGTGGACCGTCGGGTTGTTGGCGGGGTAGACATCCCTGGTGCAACCTCTGCCCCGCCATCCTCAAGGCATTTGACCTTCATTCCATACAAGTTCCACAACAGCTAGCTGCCTTTGTTTATCAAGTACACGCGAGGGTTTTAGTTCTTAAATCCAGTTTCCCAACAGCTGGCTTTCAGCATTTCCACATCGGGCGGTAAGACATATCACAAATAATCTTCCAACAGCCCCCCTGCTCTTCTTCCCCTCTATTTTGTGCCCCTCATCGGTCCCTAAAATCTGAGCAGAGGAGTTGTTTACAACCTACCCGCACCTCCGCAGCGCAAATCCACTTCAAAAGTTTATCTTAGCGCAAGGCTCTCTCCCCACAACCACTTGTTTTTGTGTCCGCCTCTGATAGCTCTTGCTGGCTGTCGAGTAACACACCGCCATTGGTTTCCGGCTCTGCTTCCAGGCAGCAAAGCGACAACTACTGTTCGCTCGCAGCCTGCATCTTCAAACCCGGTACGTCTGTCAGCATCAAGCTTTTCTCTACCCACTCAGAAGGGTTCTTCCATAAAAAAGACCCCCACTCCGGGTCGCTCAGCCGTGTTGTTGTACACCTCGCATGCCGCATTAGTGGGCAGGTTTAAGCGGACCATTTCCTCAAAGCCCCTACCCCGCGGCGAGGTTGCCCGACCCATCTCATCTCCAGACGCGGTCTCTATTTCACTATCTGCTGCTTTTCATGGTAACCCCGGGCTCGCCTGTTCTGTGCCATCTTCAGGCAAGATGCCTTTTCCGAGCCCGATCCCATGGGTGTTGATGCTTCTGGTGCTCATCTGCGTACTCAACACCTCTGTCGCAGCACAGCAGGCTGTGGAGGGAACATGGGACTATGGGTATGCTTCGAAGGGCATCTTATGTGATCACAAGTTTCTGAAGATGAAGGGGCTATACGACACAAGGCCCCAGCACTCGATGGCTTGTCGGCCGGATCAATTCCACGGCCTCTACGCGTCTGTGCTAACAAACTTATAGTTACCTCCAAGGGCTTATGCAACGGATAACCGGCCAGAATATGACGGCACCACAGAAGCCTCGGTTCCGCAAGGTCCAGAGTTTCCGCACCGACTATGCCCCAGCCACAATCACCCAGTATGTGTCGGAGCGAAGCGGCATGCAGGTCATCGTGACCGACCGCAAAGGGCCCAAGGTCAACGGTTACTTCACCCTGGCCACCGAGATCTTCGACGACTCAGGCGCGCCGCACACACTGGAGCACCTCGTCTTTATGGGCTCCAAGAGCTACCGGTACAAGGGCCTGCTGGACAAGCTAGCCGGCCGGGCGTACAGTAACACCAATGCCTGGACCGCGGTCGACCACACCGCCTACACGCTCGAAACGGCCGGTTGGGATGGCTTCGCCCAAATCTTACCCGTCTACCTTGAACACGTCATTGTCCCCCACATTACGGACGACGCGTGCGTGACTGAGGTTCACCACATCGATGGTGAAGGAAACGATGCGGGTGTGGTCTACTCAGAGATGCAGGCCCTGCAGTACAGCAGCACCGAGCTGATGGACCTACGGGCTCGCCGGCTGCTGTACCCCGAGAACATTGGTTTCCGCTACGAGACGGGCGGCATGATGGAGGCGCTCCGGGTGTTGACTCCCCAGCGGATCCGCGAGTTCCACAAGGCCATGTACCAGCCGCAGAACTTAGCCATTGTGATCATTGGTGAGACCGATCATGACGACCTCTTGCGGATCCTGGATGAGTTTGAGGAAAGCATCAAGGATGATATCCCGCCGCCCAACCCACAGTTTAAGCGTCCGTTTGTGGATTCCGCGCAGCCACCGGCGCTGGAGAAGACGATTGTTGAGACGGTGGAGTTTCCCGAGGAGGACGAGTCGACCGGGGAGATATGCGTGGCGTTTTTCGGACCGAGTTGCAACGACCAGGTCCAGGCGACGGCCGTCAACATTATCATGACATACCTTTGCGGGTCTTCTGTCTCGGTTATTGAGAACGTGATGGTCGAAAAGGAGCACCTCGCAAGCTCAGTTTCGTATTGGTGGGACAGCAGGCCAAACTCGGTCATTTGGTTCCAGCCCACGGGTGTGGCGACCGAGAAGCTCGAGTTTGTGGAGCAGCGCCTCATTTCTCTTTTGAAGGAAGTGGCCTCCAAGCCGCTAGACATGGACTACATCAAGGAGTGCCTGCAGCGGGAGCAGCGCCAGGTGAAGCTACAAGCTGAAGGGTCTGAGGGATTCTACGCCACCAACATTATTACTGACTATCTCTTTGGTAAGCGCGACGGGTCTACCTTGGAAGAGCTCTCGAACCTGAGCGAGTATGATGTTCTTGATAGCTGGACGGAGGAGCAATGGAAATCGTTCCTAAAGAAATGGATCTCGGACGCCCACCACATCTCAATCCTGGGTAAACCCTCTGAGGCGCTTGCCAACACGCTCAAGGCCAATGAGGAGGCGAGGATCGCGAAGAGGAAGGAGGAACTTGGGAAGGAAGGGCTTGATAAGCTGAAGGGAAAGCTTGAGACTGCCAAGGCGAACAACGAGAAACCAATTCCACCTGAGGTGCTGGACCAGTGGCCCGTCCCCGGGACGTCCTCTATCCACTTCATTGAGTCGGCCACGGCCAGGTCCGGCAAGGCACGGAGCCTGGGTGTCCAGGACAACGCCGCCCAGAAGGCCATTGACGCCGCGACTCAGGGCTTGCCGTTGTTTGTGCAGTTTGAGGACGTCCCGACCGGGTTCGTGCATCTCACCGTCCACCTGGGCATGACGCAGACTCCAATCAAGTACAAGCCGCTGCTGCCGTTGTTTGCCGACATCTTTTTCAACTCGCCCGTGGCCAAGGACGGCAAGCGGCTAGAGTTCGAGGAGGTGGTCAAGCAGCTGGAGAAGGACACCATCAGCTATCACATCGGTTCTTCGTCCCGCCTAGGCGACTATGAGGGCGTGGCCATCCACTTCCAGGTCGACCGCGAGAAGTACACCACCATCATCAGCTGGTTGCGCACCCTGATGTTCGACATCATCTTCGACCCCGTCCGGGTCAAAGCAGCCGTGGTCAAGGCGCTCGCCGACATCCCCGAAGCGAAGCGAGACGGACGCGTGATGGCTCAGGAAGTCGACTTGGCCGTCCACTTCAAACCGGAATCCTATCTCGTCGCGAAGCGCGCCCTCGTCAAGGCTCTGTACCTGCGCCGCCTCAAAAAACTCATCGAAAAGGAGCCCGACACGGTTATCGGTTGGTTCGAGGAGCTCCGCAAAAGCCTCTTCACCTTCGCCAACATGCGCGTGCTGGTGACCGCCGACGTCGCCCAGCTCCCCAACCCCGTCGCTGCCTGGGACATCTTCTCCACGGCCCCCAGCTTCGACTCAACCCCGGACGTCTTCCCCCTCACCAAGCTCTCCTCCATGCTCAGTCCCGAGGGCCGAGCCCCAGGAACCTTTGGCAGCGTCATCATCCCCATGACCACCCTCGACAGCTCCTACAGCGTCAGCACCGCGACGGGCCTCACCTCCTACACCGACCCGCGCTTACCCGCCTATCTCGTAGCGCTGGGCTACCTCGAGGCGGTCGAGGGCCCGTTGTGGAACGCGGTGCGCGGCAATGGGCTCGCCTACGGCGTGTCCTTCTCCCGCGAGGTGGATGCGGGGTATATCCAGTTCAAGGTGTACCGATCCCCTGACGCGAGCAAAGCCATCGAGGCGAGCCGGGCCACCGTGGCGCGGGTGGCCTCAGGTGAGGTCCCGCTGGATCGGCATCTGGTTGAGGGCGCCGTGAGCGGGGTCGTGTTTGCCGCGGCGGACGAGCAGGCGACGATGGCGGCGGCCGCGCAGCAGAATTATATCCTGGGGGTTGTGAGGGGGTTGGAGCCGGGTTGGAACCGGAAGATTTTGGCTCGCGTGCGTGAGGTTACTGAGGACGAGATCCGTGCTGTGATGCGTGAGGTTGTGTTGCCGGTGTTTGAGCCGGGGAAGAGTAATGTGGTGGTGACGTGTGCGCCGATTATGGAGGAGGTATGTTTATCCCGTTGCATTTTTATTTTCTTACGTTCCCTATTGGAGCTTTTGAGTTTTGCTTGATTTGACGATGGTTGAAATCGAAACTAACACATTGTTGTTACAGAACATGGTCAAGGCACTCAACACGGCGGGCTACAAGACACAGGTGCAGCTGCTGGCACATTTCTATGACGATTACGGACTTAAGGGAGATGATGACGAAGAGGAAGAGGAGGAGGACGATGAGGATGATGAGATGGAAGATGGATCGGACTTTTCGGGATCTGAGGAGGATGATTGAGAGATAGAAAAACTCAAGAATTGAGTGAGTTTAGTGAGTTAAGAAAAGGAACAGGACATAATTGAATGTTTCGTTGTTAGAGTCCCCTAGGTCAAGGTGTTGATCATTGATTGTTGCTCGGGGGAAGAACTGTTTGATTTTGTTATACTAGGTTGGTTGTAGTTGATTGGTGACAGTTGTACTGTCCATCCCACAGCTACGAGGTTCTATTAATGTTAGGTAGTACTCGGTAGTCGTTGTGAGTGGGGTTACATTGGACTCTTCATATCACGGGAGTAATTCATTCGATAAATAGCCGTTTTATCGCATATTGCCACAACATATTCCAAGAAACGCTCCAGTTCGGTTAACTACAACTTCTTAGAATCACACCGCTCCCTTTCACCCTTCTTCAGGGAGGACTAATGTCATATCTTGGCCCGGTCCAGTGTCAGAGTCAGAGACTTACTGCCGAGTGGCTGCTTGAATGTAGTTGATTCAGGTTTTGGCCTTTCCGGTTTCGGTGTACCTCTAATTACCCAGCTATTTCTGTAAATACCCAGCCAAAGAAAAGAAAAGATAAACTGGAGTTAAGATAAAGGCACTGCCAACGTGTTCAGCCCTTTACCATCACCTCGTTAGGCTTCCATAGGTAATTACTGTAAAGAGCTTTAGCACTCGAGGAATAAATGGAAATCGGGACAAGGGATTCAAAGAAAGAAAAAATCCGCTTGTATGATTAACTCCCAGCCATCTAACCTTTAGTTGTCTGTCTTTCATGTGCTCCCAACTCCTAAACTGTCTGTTGTGTTTGTTGCTTCTGTTCTCAAGTCACCCACCCACCTATATTTAGCGAGGTACCGAGTCCCATTGAACCCCGGAGAAAAAGATCAAACGGAACAACCATCGATAAAGCCAGCCGATCCCAACTATCTCAACCCGAAAACCATGCACCATATACTCCCCGCCATCTAATCTATCCATCCATCCGTTCAGTCCTCAAGCCTGCGCCCCAGTCTCCTCAGCCAGCGCACACAGCCGTTCCCGCCACGAATCACACACCGCCTCAAACCCACCGACCACATCCCCGCACACATGCGCACACTCCCGACGCTGCAACTTCTCCCCCCACCCGCCGCGCGTCAACCACCGCTCCCCCTCCTCACGCAACTCTTCCTCCCGCCGCAGTTCCGCCACCAGCTCCCGTGCCGCGCGCAGCTTCCGTGCGGCCGCTGTCGTCGTCTGTCGTGACATGTGCAGCGTGTCGGAGAGGTAGTTGAGGGTCTGGGCGAGGTCGGCGGTGAGCGCGTGCAGGGCGGAGAGGGATTGGAGGGCTGGTGTGGATGGTCGGGGCATGGTGTCCGGGAGGGCGAGGAGCATGGGGAGGAGGGCGGCGACGGCTTCTTCTGTTGGTGGGGGGGTTAGGGGGGAGAGGAGGGGGTAGGTGAGGTTGTGGAGTTGGCGGGTTTGGTGCGTGAGGTGGGTGGTGAGGGCTGTGTGGGCGGTTATTAATCTGGAGAAAAGGACGTTAGTTAGTGGTAATACTACAACTAGGTAGTAGATATGGCCATATGGCCAAGGTTAAGCGGGGGTATGAAACGTACCTGTTTGCACCGCTCTCGATATTCCCCTGCGAGCCCAAATCGCGCAGGCCATCTGTGACGCGCTTGAACGCACCATCCGCCGTAGACCCTGTCTTCTCTGTCCCCCGCCGAGCTAGGGACTCAACCTCATCCATCTTCTCAACCAGCTTGGGCGGCCACCCGGGCGACTCCAGGTCCGACTCGCTACCGTACTCGCTCCCGTCGTACTCGCTGCCCTTCCTGCGGTGGCCGCCGCGCCCGTTTGCTGTCGGCAGCCCGAGACTGCCTTTGGGATTGTGTCCGTTCCCTGCCCTACCTCCAGGCCGTGTTGGGCTCACGACGTCAATGCCGCTGTCCCGTACCCCGTCCTCTTGTTTCCCGTCTGTGTATTCGTCCCCGGTGGTGTCCTCAAGGTGTATCCCTGGGGCTCCGCTGCCTTGTCCGTCGGTTCTCGCATCCTCCTCGTCCCCTTCCTCATCGTCGTAGTCCCCGTCCCCGTAACCGTCATCGTCGTCGTCGTAGTCATCATCGAATGCACCCGCGAGTTCGTCGGCCAAGTTGCCGAGGCCCCCACTCTCCCCACCGCCGCTTACGATCGGTATGCCCAGGTCTGTGGAGGAGTCGTTGAATGAGGACCCCTTGGATCGGCGGCGTTCTTGTGGGGAATAGGAGGCGTAAGAGGCGGCGGCGGAGTAGTCGTGGGAAGGGTGCGGGGAGTGATGTGGCGTTTGCGGTGATGACATTGTAGCGGTTGAATGTGGTTGGTTCTGGATCGTCACGGTCTGCGTCGTTTTTCTCGAGAGAGTCGAGCGATCGTGCGCGATGCGGGATCGCGCGAAATCGAGTTGTTTAGTTGTCGAGTCGTCGAGTCGAGCCGTGACCGCCGACTCTGTCAAGCCCGTCCGTTCCGTTTCACACACTTCGACCTAGTTGCCCGGGTTATGCACAGGGATGGCGAGTTGCAGGTCGGTCGCTGGGAAATGGTCGCATCAGAAATGCAGGTATATTCGACGGAGCGGTCTATATCGCGAGGCCCAATGAGGAGGCTTGTTCGCTGCGTGAAGTTCAAAGAAATTTCATGCTCGGATGTTCCAGTCAGAAAGGAAGAAATCCGATGCAGGAATCTGTAATCTGCAGTAATCTGGACAGGCTTCCCGGACAGGCCTACCCTGGCTGGTTTGGTCCGTTTCATTCAGTGACGAAAGGCTAGTTCGGCGGGGAAAGAAACATCATCAATGGCAAAGTAGAACCATAGCGTAAACGTTCCATATCATTTGCTTTGCGTGACGGGGAAGTCTGTTCCTTCAGAGGTCGCTCGGGCCGCAACTTTTCTAGTCATCGTTTTTCTTCCTTTTTTTTTCTTCTCTTGCCGTGCACGCCCGAAACGGCACAGCAATCGCCGCATGCAGGTCTTCCGTGTCCCAATTTCTGGGCTGGCACAGCGGCCTGACGGGTTGAGGGTGGGGGGAGAAACCGGGGTGGTGGGATTACAGGACCGACAAAGTAACCAGGGGTGTTTCTGGGGGCCGAATCACTCCAGATGGTCTTCACGATGCTAAAAAATCACAAAAAATACTAGGAAATATTTCAGCTCTTGTTTGTAGTCCGTAACACGAAAAAGCCACAACCAATTATTCCTTATCTGTTCCTGTTCCACACAGAGGTCAAGCCAGGCCCGGGCACTCGTCCGAAAAGTCCGGGTCCTGGGATGGAGGGGCAGGAGCAGGGGAAAAAGAGGCCACCTGGCCAATCATAAGGCTGTCAGCTTCAACCAAGCAAGCCCCCCACATCAGGTCAATGCCCCTCGGCTCGCCCCTCACTGAGCTTAAGGTTCCTCGACCTCGCAGGCCAAGATCGTCAATTTTTGGACACAACATAGAACGTTTTCCTCGACCGACGACAGTGCTCTTGCCCACCTCCACGGCCGGCGTAATTGCCCCTTCCTGCCCGCGTCGATGGCGAACTTCCGGCGGTTTCGCCCCGACGACCTGAACAAGTTGTCGAAATGCAACCTCGATCCGTTCACAGAGACGTATGACCTCGGTTTCTACCTGCAGTACTACGCGAAGTGGCCGTCGCTGTTCCAGGTGGCGGAGGACCAGCATGGGAATATCATCGGATACAGTGCGGCTCCCCCTTTCTTTTTGCCTTTTTCTTTTCCGTCGGGAGGTTTCCTCCTGATTTTATCTTATTTTTTCACCCCGCTAACAGTTCAAACTAGTCATGGGCAAACTGGAATCCTCCCCGGACGTCTACCAGTTCTCGGAACATTACCTGCCCTGGCACGCGCACATCACGGCGGTTACGGTGGCCCCCGAAGCCCGCCGTCTCGGCATCGGCAAGCTGCTGACAGAGCAACTCGAGGTCGCCGCTGACGCGGGCGACGCCTGGTTTGTCGACCTGTTTGTGCGCGTCAGCAACCACAAGGCGATCGACTTCTACAAGAGCATGGGCTACAGCGTGTTCCGTGTCGTTAAGGACTATTACGGGGAACACGCCACCGATCCAAGCTTGTCGAGTGAAGATGCGTATGACATGCGCAAGCCGATGAAGCGGGATGTGAAGAAGGAGCATGTCCGTGATGATGGCGAGAAGCATGAGGTGGATCCGAGTGATGTGTGGTGAAGTGGCTAAGTGTGTGAGAGCTGCTTCACCATACACACCTACCTGCCCGGCTACCACGGCCGTGAGCACTAGACGGCCGCGGTGTCCCGCAATAAGGGCAGCGCAGTGACCGACTCTGTGCCATAGGCGAACCCAATTCCCTCGGCTTTCTCGGGAACCCCGGGTACCCATTGCTCGGCACTTTACGCCGGGGGTGCTTATTTCACTCCAAAGGGCTTCAACTTCCCCGGCATCGAGAGCGCTGGACCATCTCCTGGCGGACCATGTATGCGCCTTAACGGAGCTGCGGATTCCAACTTGATTGAATATCTATGATATGTCAAATCCCACTACATGTGCAGCGTGGGCACCTGGTCACGTGTACTGATATTCCGAGCGGTCAACTCACCCAACATTCGATGAACGCTCACTCATATGCCCGTCGGAGCTACGCAACAGAACCATTGATGAACAACCCGACACAATACGCGATTGGATGTTCTACACTCTCCAGACCGCCGAATACAGTGCCTTTGTCGCTGTCTTGCAACACTACCACCCACTACCCCTTGCCAATGGTTCCCTTCGGATGGGGTTACGACGCTCTCCGGAGCTAGACAACCATCGCGAGCCAGCTTGCATCATGCTGATGCTAAAACCCCGCTCGGGGACCAAGCTGCTTGTCTTTGACATTATATTTACAGTTGGTTGTAGGGAACTAGTGATGCCTCCTCTACCATCAGCGCGTCCCCGCTGTGGGACTCGAGAATGACGGCTGGCTTGTCGCTATGACCGGCCTTCCTTAACCCCTTCCTATTTAAGCGTTCCCTCACTGAGAAATTTCGATTCCCAACGTCCCAGACTAGTTCACACCCAATTGCTCGCCCACTCACTCACTCGGAACGTCTATTGTCTTGAATTCCTAGCAATTACCGCACCTTCTTCGATCTCAGTTTATGGCGAGCCCCGAGACCATCACAACATTCATAGTCCGCATCAACCTTGAACACCGATGGCCTACGAGCGGGTTGTCTGGAATGTCCCTCTTCTTCGCTGTCTGTCTCGCCATCGCCTTGTACTGGTGCTCGGCGGTTCGCGAGCTCCACCTGGAGCGTATCGAGACACGGCAACTGGCCCGACGGCCCGAGGCAGGATGTCGTCTTCTCCCAATGTCGTCGCCGTACCGCCCACCATTACCCGGCACGCCGACCACCTTCCACCGGTTCCGCGACCTGCCCCCAGAGCTGCGCGAGATGATCTGGAAGTTCGCCATACCCCCGGGGCGCCTCATCATGCTGCGCGTGCCTGAAGGCCCCTTCCCGCCGAGTGCGACAAGGCCACTTTCGACATCGATGCTGACGACTATCCGGTGGTGGGCTGTTACCTGGACCGAAGCACTCACCCAGATCCTCGCCCCGGACCTGATTCCCCGTTCTTGGTTCTCAAAACTGCGCCCAAAACTCCCCTCTGAATCCCAACCCCAAGAGCGCCCACACATCTTCTACTCCTCCACCCGACCCCCGGCTCTCTTACACACCTGCGTCGAATCGCGCGAGGTCGCGCTCCAGTATTACCGCCTCGGTTTCGCGCCCAACGGCTACCGCACGATAAACCACACCGGCGACAGTCCCGGTTCGCCCCAAGGGCGCATCTACGTCGACCTGGACCGCGACATCATCTGCTACAGCGACAGGCTGATGAGAAGCCTGTCGGCGCGGATCCTGCTACGGGTGACGGGGGATGTGAGGAAGGCGAAGCATGTTGTAATAGCGGTAGGGCATCCGTACTGGGAGTGGGGGGACTCTGGGGACGATGAGGAGTATGAGGACGAGGATGAGGAGTATGAGGAGGAGGATGAGTGGGAGGAGGATGGGTGGTGGGACTCTCAAGAGGATGAGGAAGAGTATGAGGAGGAGGATGAAGAGGAGGATGAAGAGGAGGATGAGGAGGAGGATGAGGGGGACGGGACTGCGAACGGCGTGGCTGTGGGTATGGCCGGCGGGTGGATAAGGAGACGGAGGCCGCGGCAGAGGGCGGAGTGGGATTGGCTGAGATTGTGGTGGGACGTGGTATCCGATGCCGACGTCGGCCGGCCGACCATCGACCTTGTGGGTGCTCCTAGGTTTAATACCCCCCCGGGCGGATATACTGCGGACGGAATATTCGTGCCCAGCGCTCCGGGCCCGGCTGAACGGGAGATCATGACGCTCGAAGGGATACGCTCGATGGTGCTGCGGTCGGCGGAGGAGGTGTGTGTGGTGCAGTCGAATATGTTGGCACAGGGGGGTATGTTGGAGCTGGCGGGGAGAGACTGGGAGCAGTGGATTGACCGGATGTCGAGGAGGGGGCTGGTAGATTGGGTGGTACGGCCTCGCGAAGATGTGGACAGGGAGTGGAAGACGTGGTGGATCGCTATGCCGTATTTTGATCAGCCGGATTTGACGTGGAAGGCGTGGATGGGGTTGTTGGTGAGGACTGTGTCACGGGGGGATGCTGGGCTGCCGGCGTGAGCCAGGCGTTGTTGTTTGCTTGGAGCGTTTGATGGATGTCATTTGCATAGTGTTAGCGGTTATCCGTATAGTTCAGCCAGGCGTACCCCCTTTTGGTTAGTGGAAGACCTGGACACGGACCTAATCCAGTTTCAAGCCCTTCTCATTGAGCACGACTGTTTCAACCACCTGATAACTGCCTTTATTCGTAGTAAGTAATTACATGTTGTACTGAAGGCTGAGACCCTCCTCTCAACGTTTATCAGCAATCAAGCCCGCTGCTGTTTAACAAAGTTGAAGATTATATCTGGGACCTTGGACTTAGCTGCGTGGTGACTATCAAATAGGGATTGTATTACATAGATTCCCCGTCGTTACTTAGTATTGGTTCCCTCAGAAGGTATCATGTGCGCCCTAGAAAACACTCCTGTGTAATAGCTAGCCCGTGTAGTGGCTAACCTACAGCTTACTCCCACCACCCAGATACACACTCGCCAGCTTCAACATCTCCACAGCCTCGGCCACCATCTCCTCCACAATCTCCCCCGCCGGTTGAATCTTATCAATCGCTCCCGCAACCTGCCCCATCAAATGCGGCAGATCAATCTCATTCCCTTCCTCCAAATCCCACTCAATCGGCACCACCCCCTTCGCACACAACTCCTGAATCCGCTGCGGCTGCGCATGCCACTGCCGAATATACTCATTTGTCTTCATCCGCAACGGCCTCCCACTCAACACCAACGTCCGCTCCGTCCCCTCAAACCCACAACTCACCACCGCCTCCTTATGCTCCTCACTACACCCCGCCTCCTCGCTCGCCACAAACCGCGTGCCAACCCACACCCCAGCGGCCCCCTGCATCAACGAACTCGCCAACCCCCGCCCATTCGATATCCCCCCCGCCGCCAACACCAGCGCCGTCTGCTCCCCGCCTAGCATCGGCGGCTTAAACCGCCGCGCTACATCCACGACTGCGGGGATCAGCACGCTGTTGGCGATCGCCCCGGTATGCCCGCCGCCTTCGCCGCCTTGCGCGCACACCATGTCGACGCCTAGCTCGAGCGCCTTGACGGCGTGTTTCGGGTGGCCAACCATGTTCATCACCAAGATCCCAGCATCATGCAACCGATCCAGCACCCGCTTCGGCGGCACGCCGACAGCGCTGACGAACAGTTTCGCGCCGGACTCGATAGTGATGTCGATGAGTTCGTCGAGTTTGCCGCCGGTGTAGTCGTGGTTGGTTTTGCGGGCGGACCCGCCGATTTGCGGGAGGGCGAGGTCGATGCCGAAGGGGAGGTTGGACGAGGACAGGTGGGCTTTGAGCTCGGCGATGATGTCGCGGAGTTGGTCCGGGGTGTACATGAAGCCGCCGATGACGCCGAGACCGCCGGCGTTGGAGACGGCGGCGGCGAGGCGGCCGTGGGAGGTGCGGGCCATGCCGGCGAGGAGGATGGGGTGGCGGATGGAGAGGAGGGTGGTTAGGGGGGTGGTGATTGGGGAGGGGGACATGGTGGCGGTTGGCTGGTTGGGTTTTGAGATTGAGATGAGGTGATGTTGAGAGGGTTGATAAGTATGTTGCGATGAGATCGACTTCACACTTCAGCGAAGAGTGAACGACGTGAGAAATCGACGGTGCGTTTGCTCTGTGATCAACCCAGGATGAAATGTGAGGGGCTTCTTCACGTAAAAGAGAAACAAACCCAAAAAGAGAAACAATTCAAACAATGAGAGAAACAAAAAAGGGATAACTTACTTGAGCCATGAACTCACCATTCCAGCACCCACAAGTTGCACCCCAGGAACCATTCCGTTAACGCCCCACAGCGTACCCCTGCTACCCCGGATAGCCGAGATGCGGGGAGTGGGGAGGAAGGAACAGCCGAGGCATCTCGCGGGGTTTCGATCGAAGTTCTTGTCAACGGGCGGCTTGGCATCGGGATGGTTCCGTTACAGGTACTTTGTACCATAGGTACGAATACACTCGGTATTATTGCGAAAGACGGCATGTGAGACTCAGCGGCAAAACTGCCACTGTTCACTGTTCAATGCGTACACAGTAGATATCGAGTCCGTACTGGCAAACCACGGCTGAGACCCACTCAGCAAGAAACGTCTAGAACATAGCACAGAACAGACACCACCAAGTTCTGAACAACCTATCTGGTGCAGATCTCAACAACATTCTCGCAACGACGCAGCCCAATACGGCAGTATCATACACACCGCACCTTTCAGTACGCCCTCTGTTCCCAAGAAGAAGAAGAAAAACACCACGCCGACCGTCCCATACGCCATCCATCGTAATCATGGTTCCCGTAGTATTGATGACATTCGCATAGTCGTTAAATGTTGAACTGTCCCTGCCTGTGTGTTTCCCTCTCGCTCTCACTCTCCCTGTATATGTGTGTGAAGAGGCTAACGCCGCTGGATCACCCAAAATGCGGCAGCCGCGCTGGTACAAAGGTGCTGCTCGCCTCGCGCGACTTTCCATTCATATGCGCCACTGCGGATGACCGCGCGGGTTCTGTTGTTGGTGGTGGGGGTTTCGGCTCCTCCGCCTTTGCTTCTTCTAGGCGATATCCGCCTTCGCCCTCGTCGTTGTCCCGATTCTCGTTGTTATGGTTATCGTGATGGTCGTAATTGTCGCCGTGATCAACGCCCTCAGCTTGTACAGCAGTACCGTGCCCCCCAGCCTCCTCTGTCACTTCTTTCGATACAGCCTCTCTCCTCAACCCCCGCTGTACAGCCAACTGTTCCGCCGCCCTCCGTCTCCGCTCAATCGCCTCATGCTCCTCCCGCTCCGCCTGCTCTTCCTCACGCTGGAGATCCTCCAATGACTGTGCTGCTGATACCAGAATTCCACTGTCATCCACCTCCCGCACGGGCGATACCGGGTTGCTCTCCCATTTTTGCTCACCCCCGGACTGATCTGTTGACGAGAGCGTTGTGCGCGAGACCGTCCTCGACAGCCCCTTGTCTGGGTCACGGTCGCGATCGCGATCGCGATCGCCCGCCCGCCGCTTGCCCTTGCTGCTCCTTGTCTTGGTACTCCCGCGATCATCGACCCGTTCGAGCGCAACGGTGAACTCATCATCGAGTGGAACCGCGTCTTCGTCCCCTTCTCCATCGCTAGGGAACAAGTCCCCCCGTGATCGGTACGAGCTGGATGTGTCCCCTGAGTTGGTCGTGTTGCTTCGTGGCCGTGTCCGCTGCTCAGCTGGGCTAGTCGTCGTGTCTTCGCCGCCATGGCTGCTCGCGCCGAGTAATGGCTCCTGTTCGCCACGGTTTCCCATATCCCTCTCACCCTGGTATCCCCCCCGCTGCGCAGCGGCCGCCGTCGTCCCCGATCCAGCACCGGGATGCTCGCGCAAGTTCGCCGCCGAGGGCTTATACCGCAGACTGCCCACAATCTTGAACGGCAGCCTCCCGAGAAACCCCAGCGGCGCCGTCCGTGGTATTACATTCGGGTCTTCTTCCCCAGACACCTTCCTCCTCCCTGCTACGCCTCTCGTCCCGTAACTCATCCCCCTCTTCCGTCTCGGCTGGTCCACCACATCCCCCGCTCCACTGCCGCCATGCCGCGATCGACCCCCCGATCCCGACCCAACCAACAACCGATCCCAGTCCCCTCTCAAGATCCCTCCTCCTCCTCCACCTGCTCGCCTCCCACCATCCCCCTCATCCCCGCCGAAATACCCCCTCCCACTCTCCTCCTCGTCATCCAAAAACCCCTCAGCCGCAAAATAGTCCTCCTCCCAGTCATCATAAAAGTCAAAACTATACTCCACCCCACTCCTCCTCCACGGCCCACTACTCCCGTGCCCAGTACCACTACCAGTACCACCACCACCTCCTCCTCCAGCCCACCTAATCCCGCGCGCCCCCCAGTCCCGCTCACGAGCACGGCGCGCCCGCTCCTCGCGGTCTCCGAGGCAGACAGACGTGCACGAGTCGACGGCGCCGGCGAGCGAGGCCAGACAGGGGTTGACGTAGCGGTGGCCAAAGGTCCAGATGCCTGCTGCGGCGTCGGAGGTGACGGTTTCGGTGGTGTGGGAGAGCTGGTTCCAGGTTTGGCGGAGGCGGGGGTCTTGGATGAAAGCCATTTCTTCTCTTCTGTCGGGGTATGATTAATGGGTTGGTTTTGATCCTGCCCTGCTTGGCTTGGTTTCTCCTCTGTCCCCTCCAATTTTAACTTCGGCTCGGTCTGCTTGCCGATAGTGCGATTGTTGTGTTCTTGTATTCTCAAAGGCGCAGGTGGCGATTGCCCGAGTGGCGATGGAATATGGCCGCTGCGCTACCCGCGCAGGCTAGCGGTGACTTAGCAGCCGATTGATTGACCCTCGACATTCGACAAAGTCAGAGGTCGAGCGGGCGAATAAGTATCGTCCGTGGTTTGGCTGATCGTTTCCCGCGAGCGTTGCGTCGGCGTCGAGACCGGCGATGCGGCAATGGGCGCGGATTCGTCTTTCGTTATTCAGACATGGACATCAAATGGAGAAGGCTAGCGACGATGACGGACGAGGGAGGCGGGGGAGCTGTTCTTCCTTTCCCCATCTGTTCAATTCGTTTTGGGTGAGGCCTATGCGGTGATGCGGCACCCTGCCTAGGTCAGGTCGAATGATCGCCCCAGCGTTGGACCGGGCACGTCCGTGTTTCGTTCGATGTCGAGCGCGCCGTCTTGGGTGAGGTCGGCATCGAGCTCCAAAAAAACGTCAGTCGTAGACAGACATTGGATATTGCAGATGTTGAAAATGGTTGATTCGGTCCTTGTCCACGCAATAGCGAGTCCAGAGCGCGCGGGTCCACCGGCGCAGCAAACGGTCGGGCGGCAGGGTCCGCTCGCATTTAGGTCCCCACTTCACCTACAATAGGCCTTGTTTCAGGGCCGCGTTCCTGGATCACAGCACCGCAACGTTGTTGCGTCAGCGACGGCGGGTGGTGGGGCCAATCTGCAAGGCCAGCAGGACGGTTGCAAGCAGCGCCGAGTTGCGGACCGCTCGGAGCACAATATGCGGAACAAAACCACGCCACAGTTTGCAGAATATGACCGCGGAATCGCTTTTCCTCTCTAGGAGAATGGAGAAGAGAAGAGTTGTGTCTACAGAACGCCAAAGCTGGCCCAGCTTGACCAGCCTGACCAGCCAAAGGTCTAATGATGCTGCAACCCTAACCCTACCGTTAATGTCTACTCACGTGCATCTCCGAACCTCAATAACCCTAACCCTGCAAAAGCAAGCACAAGTCTACTTACTGTCTGTGTAACGATAAAGTCTATAATTGCATAGGTGGGCTATCCACAATCTACTGCAGTCCGCTGCGCTCGGACTAACTAGAGCGATGTCCCCCGATAATCAACCGGAGGTACCTAGCTCAACATTCAACAACGCTGGGCAATGAATAATTAGTCTAGCTCGCTTTGGCCAAAAAAAGTGGCACACTAAAACAGATAGCCTCGGTCTAACCCATTAACATTCGATCAAATCTTAATAAATATTGATTGATTTACTCTTTCTTGTCTTTTTTTCACTTTCTAGATTCATTCATTTTTGTCTTCTTTCACTTTCTGGATTTATTCATTTTTGTCTTCTTTCACTTTTTTTTTTTGGTTTCTTCTTTTTGCCTTTTTTCACTTTTGTAGCAAAGTAAGTTATCCAGGGACTTGGTGTGCCGCTTTTTTTGGCCAGAGCGAGTCTAGGTATGCAGAGTGGTCCGCAAGCGACCAAGGAAAGGAGGGTTGTATTATTGTAACTGGAACATTATCACGAGACACGAGTTAACGGCAATAAAAGTGTTGTCATGGGCCATGGCGCACAGGGGTGACCCTTGGGAGATTTGTGAGTTGTCGGAAGGGATTAAATCATTAAAAACATCATGCCATTGCGCAAGAGTCAAGGCTGGATGTATCATGTGTCCGTTCGACTCCATTGTAGCCCCTCCAGGTTTTGCCGGTCCATCACAGATCAGAGATAATTATCTATCTTCGGGTCGTCCGCCGGAGATATTCAATCGATGCTAGTTAACCCGTTCTTTGAGGCAAAATAGGGGTATTACCTGTCGACGGTGAATCGGTGATAAGCTTATAGTTCCGCTCCGTCCACTACCTACTTACCTATCTTAACTGGGCATGTCTTGCTCGCCCCCAGTCACCCGACTCACAACTAGCATACCATACACTTTCTCACAAATAAGTATCACAACATTGGGCACAGAGCAGGTTGATTTAGCAAGGAGGCACACGTGGGTAATTAGTCTTTTGTTAATCTAGTTAACCTACCTAGGCTTTGGGAAGCTTTGCTCTCCATGCTTCACCATCTTCCGATGCCGAGGCAGTCATAACACTCATAACCGCCGCTAAACTGCGCTCCCACTAGCATCCCCGCTAGCTAAGTACGACGCAACCCAACCCCGTCCGCATCCCTCAAAGGCCTCAGATTCCATGAGCGCTTCGGCGCGGTCTTTATCCCAGAACACGAAACCGAACCACCTCCAATGCCACATCAAGTCGGTTACACGGCCGTGCTCATTCCAATCGGCGTTAGGGCCGGGGGGACGTGCCGGTACCAGGTCACTGCCCCATCGTCTCACTCGCTGTCCGTTCCAAGCATGAATCCATGCCCATGGTATATTGAGGATCGAGTCGCCATCAAAAGCAAGCGGCGGTGCTGCGGCTTCTTCCGCGGACGGTTCTACCATCGCTAGCATGGCCGCCGACGGGCGGTAATTATCCCACCACAAGCACCTGTGGCTTCCCGACAACCACTTGTTGAGAGTTGAACCGATTCGCACTTTACTATCGCATATTGTGGGGTCTCGCCACAGCCCGGGCAGAAAGGTGTCGTCGGTCAAACCGGCCTTGACCACTTGTGCGTACACAACCGGCAGGCCACACCACCACAGCTCCCCGTACTGGTAGATGGGCGGAGGGCGTCCGTGTTTGCCGTGCCTGTGCACGGCCCAGATGACGTTGAGAACAAAGTTTGCCATGGCGGAGATCTGCTCCAATTCCCAGCTTTCGAATAGGCCTATTGCAGTGACGAAGAATTCGTCGTCGAACCCACCGGTAGTGAAGGAAGGGTGATGTATACTGACGAAGATCTGGGACCGCATTAAAGCTTGAGCAATACGGCGACGTTCCGTTGGGCTAACTGGCCATTCACCACGGGGCGGGTCGAGGGCCTCGCGGAAATGCTGGAGCCGGAGGCCGGTATAAAAGTCGACAAATTCGACTACGATCTGGGTGAGTCGTGCCATGTCGGCGGCTGTGTCGTCGTCCAAAGCGGGTACCCAGGGGTACGCATCTGCACTGAGAGCGTCCCTCCAGGCATGGATCACAATATCTAATGTCTCTTCCATGGTCCCTGCTGCGAAAAGGTCCATCCCGTCGGTAAGGGACATGATGAGGGCGTCTCGGATGCCTGGTCCGAGTTCATTGATCATCACATCGCGGAGGATCAGAGCTTTGGCCGACACGAAGCAGCGTAAAATGATGGGTGAGGCACGGATGACGGCGCCGAGGTCTGCTAACGAGTTACTCTTACGGAGGATGGCTATCAAGCAGTCCATGTTCAGTGCTTCGAGAGGGCTATCCCGGGAAGATGTTGCCTCCTCTGCTGCTGCGCCATTGGCAGGCTCTAGAGAGGCCATGTTTGCCAGGAAGGCTGACCGACTGACCGAGCCTTGGTCGATGGCCCGGGGTGGGTTGAAGGATTGATTGGTTGAGGGGGTAGCGTGGTTGTGCACGGCACCAGCGTCAACACGGTCAAGTCGTCGTGGGTGAAAACTGATATGGCATTCGAAAGGTTAGACGTGGGTAGGGCGTCTTTAAATAGTGCAAGAAACGTTGTATGATTTCACTCAGATCCAAACATTTTGTAGACACAATATATGTGTTCTCCAGGTAATTATCCATGGAACTGTTTTGGAACACATGAACTCTAGAAAACAAGTATCCCAACGTACCTGAATCTTCCACTCACCGACGGCATGTTCGTCGCGGCCGCCGAGGATCTTGTGAAATCCTGATCCAATTCGGGTACCTCCCTGCTTCAAGAGATAATTCGATTGGTTGCGTTCGTGAACAGCATTTGATTTTCTATCAATTACGGAGGGAGTCTGGGAAGGGCATAACCCCCAAATTCCCCCACCTAAGACTGCCTGCCCCGTACTGCCTGGGTCTTCCCCCCATACCTCAGCTGCTTTTGTGTGTGGTTTCATTCCCCACACGAGATAATTGCATCGCATCCAGCAAGTCAAGTACAATGACAGGTTGATTTTTGAAATTCCACAGGCTATAGGCTACGGAAGCCAGCTTTTCGGTAGCCCCACCTTACCGTTCCTCTTTTTCTTACGTTATAATATATATAATGTGATCCGATCGGGCAAAAGAGATTTACAATTTGTACCATAGGAGGGTATGAAACTAAATTAGGTGTTGGGAAACCCCAGGAAGTATGGGCGGCCTTTGGTGGGGGGATTTGGGGGTTACAGCCGTCCCTCGCTACTTACCTGGGTATCAAACCTCCGTATAATTAGTACATACCACCACCAACACACCTCACACAATCGTAACCGGCCTTTCGCAGCCGAAACGATACACAAATGGGACAATATACATCTCGCAGAAAGTTTGCTTCCTGGAGCTTTTTATTCGGGGTAGTCTACAGCGCTCGAGGTTATGTATGTCCGACTATGAACGGGTATTTATTTCCATTTTCTCCACCCCAAGCTTGAAACACGTCTCTTTCCAAAATCTGTGAAAGTCAGCTGGTGAGGTTGCCTTGGTTGGTGAAGGTGTCGTTGGTAAGTCGGTCCCGCTGATAGCGCGCATTGGCATTGACAGCGACACCCATGGGCCGTGGCCCGTCTGACCGCCCGCGGTGTTGCAGGCTTGCAGTCATGCAGCCCGGCGGCCTTAGCGTCCACGTTAGTCCTGCACTTCTATTGATGAGGTTGGCGATGTTGTCGAAGGTGATCGAGGACTCGAGGTGGCGCCGTCACCTGCCGCTCGGCGCAACTACCCGCATCGGGAAGGTTCGTGGTGTAAAACTGCGGTAGTGCGGGTTGCCGAGCTGCGGGCCGTAAAAACGCAGGTACCCGGCGACGCAGGCGATTTCTCGGAGAGAAACGTTATACGGAACTATGCCAGGGTCGTGACAGCAGATCCCGCTAAACGGCGCCAGGAAGCGAAGCAAAAGGCCGTGGCCCGTCGTCCGGCTGCCAGTGGACAGGACTCCGGGAAGGGGGCTGGTCGAAAAGATCATGGTGCGTTACATGCCTAAGAGTGCGGGCCGAGACAGAGAAGGTCTCGCGAGAGGACTCTTGCATGTGAGGCTGTCCGCAGCAGGTATACGGTCCTCAGGAGTCAGCATATCTCCCATGGCCCGCTGGCCCGTTTTAGAGACCTTTAACCGTTTAACTGGTGTCGGACTGTCTACGGCCTATTACGTAGACTCCATCCCCTAGGCGTGGCCATGTTGTGTGGACTGATAACACTCTAGGCAAGATTAATAGTTCTAAATTCCAAAAATCAAGCAGCAAAGTCATGTTGTCATCCAAGGCCTAATCCGTCAAATCCCAGCCGCCAGAGCAGCGAGACGAGGATGGGCTTCCCTTTGGCTTCTTCAGGCTAGTGGCTGTCGAGAGTTAATATATGTCCGTCGGTGAATACACAAGTTCCATGCCGCCGGCCCTCAATGTCACCTAGCGAGTAGCTAGCCTCTGTTAGCCCCTGGTGTAGAAACTGTGATCCTATACTGCTTCAGTGAGTCCCTAGGATAGATATATGTAATAGACCTGGGAAGATCTGAGGAATATTCTAGCACTGACTTCCCAACCGAGATTCAGGGAGCTAAATGCCACAGGATACATCATACCACGCCTTGGTGTAAGCCATGCGCCCCTTTTCCATCCATCTCGTGGCCCTAGCCAACGCAACCTAACGTGTCGGGTCATCCCCACCTGACCTCGGGCTGTGATCAAAGACACTAGCGTTGTTAGATCAACTCCAAAGTTTTCTACCAAATTTGGGTAGATCCATGCTTTCCCATATGATTTCACTATTCTCACTCGACCAACCCACCTATTGGCTTGAAATTAGAGCGTCTGACCAAGGCGACGCTAGCGTGTCTAAGCCCACCAAGGTAGCGATTCGGGACAATGAGCCTTGTGAAGGGGAGTGTAAGAATAAAGTTTCCCAGGGTGTCATTATTCACTTCCAATAAAGTTCACGCTTGAACATCGGATCGCAGTGCCTAGCCTCGGTCATGCTGAGGGCAGAGAGGTATAACATATGCACACCCAGCATCCAAGTTAACTAATTACACCCAGTTCATCGAGGCACAGAACCGTCCCGCCATCATGGGTTCCACACTTTCATCGGTACTGCACTGGTAGACACTGGCTCATACATCCCGAAAGAGACTACGCTGGGCTACAGTGGTATTAACTGGTAGCCGGAAACTGTAAATCTGTTCGATGTCATGGTTCTTCTGTCAGTGGAACTCGAAACGATAAGCATATATATCAACTAGAACTAGCTCTTCTGTCAGATTCACAAGCTTTGTCTTCCATCTTACGGGAATTCCCTTCGAAAAGGGGATCTCAAAGGCCAAGGTACAGGATCTATCTCGCTCATTAACTTGTCAATCGGCAATGTTTCGTTGGAATTATCACGGGGATACTATCTCCCTGTGATAATATTGGATCACAGATGGCCCCCCGGGCTAGTGGCCGTCATAGCCTGGCCCGTCCTCGGACGAACTAGACGACAATCCGCTCTCTATTACCACGACTGTGACCCGACTGTGACCCGGCTGTGGCCGGTCCGACAGCTGGTGTGTTCGGGTAGCCGGCACTACCATCCTTGGTGGTGACTGGCAGACTGGCCCTCTTGGGCAGCTGTAGCTAGGCGACTACTAGCTGGGTGTATCCGCTTCCGATAATACCTTACACCAAGCCTCCGACTGTTCTTCTTTGTACGTGTGACTCGTGATGGGCCCGTGGGTGTAGCCTTCTTCCTTCTAGAGTCCCCGGCATCCATCAAACCCGATCAGTAGCGCTGCTTGCTGGCTGGTTCATCGGCAAACTACCCAAGCAGTTCTATTCCGCCCGGGACGACAACAAAGTCTTGTATCTCACCGATTAGCTCGAACAATGCACCACATAGACGGCCGAGACCGTCACGACGACGACGACAACCGAGCTAGATTTCACCACCTCGGGACGCGAACGACCATTATTACGCAAACTCAGTCCACCTGCACGACCACTATCGGCCCTGAGGTGGGAAGCGACACCAAAACAATCACCGAGACTAACAGTTGCACCAGCAACACAGCCATGCCCCGGGGCGCCGCATCCTCGACCACAACAGCTACGGCAGGTTATCACCCCCAAGGTGACACCAGGGCACACTGCCCGTTAGACACGGTCGATAGCTCCATCATTTACCCCAGTGATCCCTATGATGTACAGGCTATCGTCGACTACCTCAAGACCGTGAAGGTAAACCCCAACGACAAAAACAGCAACAGCTGGTGGGACCGGACCTTGCAGGTGCAGGGTGGCTCATTCACAGCCTATTTCTTTGTTCATAACCTCACCTCGACAGTCCTCGACGATATATTGAGGAGACGAGGGTACTTGAAGGCAAGTTAATAACTCCGCCCCCTTCCCCCTTCTCCGCTTCTCTCCCCTCCGTTTCCCTATCACACAAATCAATAGGTCGATAAGATACTTTCCACGGACAAAATATGTGTCTAATTGATATTTATCTGCAGGTCACCAACGCTTATGGGATCCGGGAGTGGAACAAAGCATACTATCTAGGCAGGGGACAGGAAGACGGTGATGAACTTAACCCCCAGGAATCCCCCTGGGAGCTCTCTCTGATGTCCGTTCCACCCGGAGGGAAGTGGGCTGAGTATCATCTGCAACGAGAGGGCAGGCCGACAAACTTCACATTTGAAGCAGACAGCAGTTACGGCCACGGTCAGATCATATATATGATCGAAGATGACATCGAGAAAAACCATCCGGTAATTATATATAATGGTCCCCTGACTCCCCTCTCCCTGGCCCGTTTCGCCTTTACCGCTTTTCTTCATTTCCTGTCGTCTTCTTTTCCATCCCCAGGGGCCAGAATTGCTAAAAGCATGGGATCTAGGAATTTTCTTCGACGTACACGCCACCAGGGGGGGCGAAAACCGACAGAAAGGAAATTCGTTTCTTGCCAACTGCCGAGTTCCTGGAGGAAAACAGGGGCGTCGCGCGGAGCGAACACGGCACCCAAGTCGCCAGTAAGGCGTACGGCGTTCTGCTGGGATTAGCCAAAAATGCAGAGCTAGTGGTCGTCAACAACTTAAACTGCGACCCCGAGGACAAATTCAACTATATACACGAGCGATACCTGGCCAGTCTAGTCGCAGTCCTGGACGACGTGTTGGAACACTACCCTGAAAACAAGGGCAAGGTCATCGTCAACATGTCTTTCGGGTGGGTGGATCACGAGATCTCGTACATGCACAGCGAACACTGGGAGACTTTTCGTGAGTGCGACTTTCCTTGCGGTGACCACCGCAGTCAACGCGGTTTAGTTGGCTTTCCTTCAGCTTCAAGCCTTCTCAGCCCCACTCATCGCCTCGTTCTATGCTTACGCTGCTGCTATTCAGGGAGGATTTTAAAGGAACTAGACGATCTCGGCGCTGTCCTCGTCGCGGCATCCCACAATCAATACCTATCGTGTGCCGACGTCAGGAACAGGTTGGACGTGTGGCCCAGCCGGTTTGCCGACCCGGACATCCCAGAAGACCAGGCGGTCAGGAACCTCATCGTGGTGAGCGGGATTGACAAGAACTCCCGGGTTTCCTGGCACAATCCATACGCCAGTTGGCTGGCTATGGCACCAGGACACCGAGTCAACGTAGCAACTGGGTCCGAATCCAAGATCGGTATCAGTGGCGGTGCATCTCTCGGTAAGTTGGAGAAACAGCCGTGACGGTTGACCGGCGCGACGTTAAGTTTCACCGCCCACTCTCTCGAGATCTGGTCACTGGCAAAACTGAAACTGACAAATGGACTTAGCGACCGCCCACGTTGTCGGCGTAATCGCGTACTGGAGAGGGCTCAAGATCCCCGAGTCGTCGGGCTGGGCAGACGAGTTGAAAGAACCTCCCAACGTCAAGAAACTTGTGCTGTACATGCACCGAAAGCTCGACTACGATGACTTTCCCATCTCGGGTGAACAGTTCCCTCCGAGAACTGGGGCTCGCCTTGACAGGGTTCCGTTTCTTTGGACCGGCCGTGTCAGGGGCGGCGATTGCCTCGTTGACCCGACCTTAGAAGGCTGCCCGCCCAATATGGCTGGCAAGCGGATTGCTGACCTGCAACCAGGAGGTGCTGATTGCGCATCGTGATCTAACCAGAAAGTCGTAGCCACGCGGATCTTCAGCCCAGGGAACAGGACGATTTCCAGGCCCAGCTCGGCGCCGCCCGCAGATCCGGTTCCGCCACACGGACGGCCACGGAGCGACGAGTCAACCTATTTGTTCACGACTAAGTAAGGTAGTTATCGCGTTGAAGAGGCCGCAGGGGGTGTGGCCGCTGTCGGATAGCCGAGGTTTGACTCTTGAGTTCCGGCTTGACATTGTCGCCGAGCCTGAACACGGCGTAATTCATTAGGTACCGTACCTGTAACCTGCTCGTCAGGGAAGACTTCGCCGGGTTTGCCCAGCGAATGTAAGCAAAATCACCGTCCCTCTCGAAGCCGCCATTTACTCTCTGTCATCTTTTTCGCCCAAGGAAGCTCATCAACCCGAAAAACTACAAGTCTGCCAAACTCAAAAACACCGACAGTCTCCCCCCCCCACCTCACTTGCGTCATAGGCACTACCAACGGCGGTGTCGGCGGCTTTTTCGGGCCGGCTAGGTTCTCTACACATTTAAGGGCAGGCAAGACGATAATTAGCGGACAGGCCGCCGACTTGTCGATGACCGTGGCCAGCGATCACAGCCACTATGGAAGGACGGGCGGCTAAGGCGTGGTAATCATTGATGGGGTATGATGATATATTGAGACTTACCACCGGCAGGGACGGTTGTGGGAGTAGTGTGAGCAGTCATGGGTTGTTGTTGTAGTGCAGTAAATGGAAAATGTATCCATACAAGCTCGGTCCACCGTCCGGCGATGGAGTGGTAGATAAAATGCTTGATGTTAGGTAGGTGGTACTTGCCTCCTACTATCGACGTATCTTTCTGCTGAGGTACTGCCAAGGAGGGATGTCAGATTCCCGAATAGACTAGGTCCGACCCTTCGTAAAACCAGAATAGTCGGCCATGGATAGTGACGCACAGTACCTTGAAGCCAACAGGTCTCAGGTTCAAAGTTTTTTTTTTTTTTTTTTGGAAACACCTGGGTAAACAACGGTGAGATAGCTCCTTACATGAGTGTTAATCTGAGCATTTTCTTTTTGTTTTTCTCTGCCATAGATGGCGCATAGTTAGCCTGATTTTGGCACAAATTACTAATCACCGTTGACTTTACTATCGTCCACGTCACATAGACACCACTCGATCCCTGGTCAAGGACATTTGGGCATGGGAATCCGGTGCGTTAACATGTACATACACTCCTCAGCATCAAACCACTTGAAACATCAGACATCCACATACACAAGCACAGTGCGGCAATCGCCAGGGGAAGAGAAGCGAGAGAACAAAGGACGAAAAGAACAAGTGACGTATACACTTCAAGCAAGCTACAAAAGCCCTATACACAAGCCGGCCAGCTATCGGAAAGAAAAGGGGCGGGGGAAAAACGGCCCCATCCTCCCTTCTCTCTGCCATGCTTTTTGATGATTTGCTTCCACATTGTGCCCACCGTTTCGGGAGAGGGGAGAGAGTTGTACTCCTTTGCTGGACATTCACCACTTGTCACCTTGCCGCTGACAACAGTTCCTGCTTGGCTGTCGAACAGCTGTGCGCCCCCTTCCCCCATAACGACGGGTCTACAACATGAAGGACTCGGTCCGTCGCCGATCCATGACCCCCTGCGCCTCCATGTCGCGATACATGGCGTCCAACCGGTACAACGCTTCGTCCCAAGAACCCGTTCCCTCCAGTCGCCGCTTCTAACGGTGCCCGTTAGTGGTCGCAGCGACCGGCGCCGGGGGCGGTCGTTCAGGGCCGTACGGTTGGGGTTGGGACTGTTGCTGTTGTAGTAGTTGTTGTTGTTGTTGTTGCTGCTGTTGGTTGTTGTGGTGATGGTGATGGTGATGGTGATGCAGCTCGTCTTCGGTCTCGTCGTCGTATTCGTCGCTCCCCTCCTCTTCTTCACCCTCGTCGTCATACTCGTCCTCCCCCTCCTCTTCCTCCTCCTCATCTTCGTACTCGCTCTCGTCCCCTTCCAAGTCGCCCTCGGCGTACCCGTTCTCGACCGTTCCCGTCAGCCCAGGCGGGATGCCCCGACCCTGCTGCTGCATCTGCTTGATGATGCCGTTGAGCTTGTCTAGCTTCTTGCGCAGGTCGTCGATCTCGCCCAGGTTCTTGTTACGTTCCTCGGCCATTTTGATGATGTTACCGTTGACCTGCTCGTGCTTGCGTTTGAGCGTCTCGTTGTCGCGCTCCAGCCGTTTCGTCTTCTTGGACATGTCCTCCATCTCCTTCCGAAACGTCATGAAGAGGTCGTTGCTGTTGTTCAGCGTATCCTCGACCTGTGCCCGGCCGTCAGTCTGCGCGCTCGGCCTGCCGGGGCGCCCGGGACAGACCTGTTTGAACTTGTCCACATAGACGTTGAGCTGTTGCCGGAGCTCCGTCTCCGTCTTTGAGAAGGTTTGCACCTGCGCGTTTAGCTGCCGAGACCGTCCCAGTTCTGCCTCGTAGTTCTTCTTCTCGCGCTCGAACCGCGCGAGATTATACTGCACCTCAAGTTCCTTGGTCCGCATCTGCGAGTGGAAGTGCAGTTCGCGGAGCTCGTACTGATCGATAAACGATTTAAATCGCTGACAAAACCTAAGAAGAATATCATAGTGGTGAGTTGCTGATGCATACCATCAAACCATCCGAGAAAGCAAAATAACAAATCGACGCACAGTTCCTCCACCTCCATCTCGATCACCTGTTTTCGCGGACTGTCCTTTTCCTCTTGATAATCGTCCATTCGCCGGAGGAGTCCTGAATATCGCTCGTCCCAGGAATTTTGGCTTCGGACCTGTGTATCGGAAAGTGTCTTGTTCTCGTTCTACGCAAGCCCCCAAAATCCAATTCGATCAGCATGACAGATTTCCCACGACTGTGCCCTCGGATCGGCCCCTCGGCAGGAAAGCCCACCTTGAGTTTGTTGTTCTCCTTCTGTAGCTCTCGGCAAAGCTTCTCCAGTTTCTCCTTGAGAGACACCGTCTTGTTGAGCTCGTTCCTGCTGTTGTCCTTATCCTTTTGCAGCTGGTCTCCGCGCTTCTTATTCTTAATGCTCTCGCGCTCGTGTCGCTTCATATCCGAAAGGAGGTCGGAGCATCGTTTCGTGAGGTGCTCTATCTTCTGCAAGTCGCTCATTTTTGATGTCTGGCTGTGCAGCTCCCGATTCGCCTTCCTAACCTCTCGCTCTGCAACCAGTCAGTCTACGATCCCTCCCTCCCCCTCTTCCCCGCCAGCGTTGCCTGACAACACGCCCACAAGCACACCCCAATCCACGATATGTTCCCCCTCCTCCGCAAAGATACCGGTGGCAACTCAATCCTCCTCACTTGATTCCTGCAAAAAGACGGGGGAAGGCACGCGCAATAACCCACCGATTTCAGCCTCCTGATCCTTCTCGCCGGCCGCATCGAGCTCGAGTTGAGAAATCCTCTGCGCAATTAATTTTGACGCCTCGGTCGGCTCGGGTGCCTTCTTCTGCTTCCCCTTCTTGCCAGGGACCGCGGCAGCAGCAGGCGCCGGGGGCGCGGGTGCGGGTCGGTTGTCGTGATGATGGTGGTGGTGATGGTGTCCGTTCGCGTGGACAGCGTCGGGCGCAGGCAGGTTCGAAACCCCGCCATTCGCCACGGGCGTCGCAGGGCGGGGTGCCGCCGTCGCTGAGGCCATCGTTGTCGTCGGACTGTCCAAGGACATGTGTCAAGTCGTCGAGCCGTCCAATCGCTACGCACGCTGGGGTTTGCGGTTTGGTGAAGAAAAGGTCGAGGCAAGCAACCTGAGCGGTTGAGTTGTTGGGTTAGAAAAACAATCTTCGGAAACGGTCGGAACCAAAACGAAAGTCGCTCAAGTCGGAAGGCAGGTGGGAATCGAGCAGACCCCCGTACGGTTTTTGGCCTGGTTCGTGGTGTCGTGGCGGGCAAGGTGCGGGCAAGGTGGCCTGCGCTGGGCGGCGTGAAATCACGGAACCTGAACGTCGGGTCCGGTCCTCGTGGCGTCGCGTGGGGAATTCTCGGATCGCCGGCCCTGGGTCGAATAGGAGAGAGGCGACTCGAGGGGCAACAGCACTCCTTGGCCGGGACTATGATACAATCAAGCAGGTTCAACAGCAGGACGGGCAGCTGGTACGCAGTACAATCGACATCCAGTGTCGTGGTCCACGCACACACATTCGCAAAATGCAAAGGCCGGATTGGACGCAACCGATGCAATGCCCTTTCTCAGCGTGCGGGCGTTAACCGTCAGGGCCAGGCGTGGAGGGCCTGCATGCACACTACTGTGCTGTTTGTGAGGCTTAAAACTACTAGTTATGTAGGGGTCCAAATCGTAGGCGTCGGGGTCAGAGCGAGGTGGTGTGGTGTGCCCGGGGAACACACAGATGTTTGGTGGTGTGTGGTGTGTGGGTAGACGAGGGTGGTTAGGCGGAACAACTGCAGAAATTGCTCCCGTGTCTCCAGAATGACATTGCGATCGCATTCGCCTCGTCTAGCTCCGGGAATCCTGGAACGGCCACTGCTAAAACTCGGGGTGGAGCACTTGGTTGCCAATCCTCAGTGCTTTGTCGGCCGCGACTCGGGTCCTTTTTGGCGGGACAGGCAGGTGGTGGTGCTGCCCTTGTGTGTGTCGAAATGCCCGCTGCGTGTGACTTGGCGCATTGCGGGGCGCTGCCCGCAGACCCTGAAATATTTGACTGCTTTCAATTCGGGTTCCCAACCTAAATACTCAATTCGGGAACAAATGTGTTGGGATTAACCTACGGTGCAAAACTTCGTTATGTTATGACAATCTATTTGGAGGTTTTTTTTCTCGCATATGTACTTGTTTCTTGACCCGTCACTTCAACAACGAGTCAATGCGGTAATGTGTGACGACAACCCCTCCGACAGAGATGGGCATGACAGGGGTAGGTGCCGAAAGTCCTCCATGGAAGTCAGCAGCGATGGAAGCTCGTTCACAACGAACCTGTAACTAGCGGTTTTACCGGCCGGAGTCCTCATCCGCCGTCGGCAGCAGCGATATGTCCCCAGCATGTGCCTCCATCTCAGTGTGCCAGATTCTCCCAAGTGTTCCATAATCCGAAAGGCTGGCTCTCAGATATGCGCCGTCGTGTACATCTTTCGTCTAGAACTATTTGGGCCTTGTGAAGCTGCCCTGTCCCTTCTTTTTCTTAAACCCCGCATTAACTAGCTTAGAGAAAGATGTGGTAATATTCCAGACTGTTCTTCTCAAACAAGACCACAAGACAGTAGAGCTTTAGTATAATCTTGGGAAACCCGGTCAAAAGAATCAAATGTTGGACAAAAGCGAAGTCTCGAGCTCCAGATTCCGCTGCACCGATGGGATGGGAGCAGGGGATATGAAATTCCCCTAATGGGTTAGAGTAGAAAAGAATGGAAAGCCGGCCCATCCGGATGCGGCAAAGTTACGCTGGAAAAAATCATTTGCCGTTTCCCATCCAGCTCCACTTCCAAAAACCGGCCGAGATTTCGGCCTGGGACGACCTCCAGGGTTCCACCTCTACCGTCACGGCCTATTGTAGACCAGAAAGACCCTTCACCACGCACCGAGTCTTCTACATAGTATGCCAATATAACACCGTGGTATACTAGGTCGGCCTTGCGACAAGCTCCTCTCCCAACGCCCCTCCATCCCCCCTCCGCAAAATGCTCCGCGGCACGGCGAAACGGGCTGCAAAAGCTGCGACCGACCTTGCCCAATACCCCAAAACCGGCGAGAAGCTCCATGGCTTCACACTCTTACGGACAAAACACGTACCGGAGCTCGAGCTTACGGCACTGCACCTACGGCATGACAAGACAGGTGCTGAACACCTCCACATTGCTCGCGACGATAGCAATAATGTCTTCTCTATCGGCTTCAAGACCAACCCCCCAGACGATACGGGGGTGCCGCATATTCTCGAGCACACCACGCTATGCGGCAGCCAAAAGTCCGTATCCCCGCCCCCGCCTGGGTGTACCACTTGTAATGATTGACTCTAACATACTTTTGTTAGATACCCCATCCGAGACCCCTTCTTCAAGATGCTACCGCGAACCCTCTCCAATTTCATGAACGCTTTCACCGCGTCAGATCACACCTTCTACCCGTTTGCGACCACCAACGCCCAAGATTTCAAGAACCTCATGTCCGTCTATCTTGATGCGACCCTCAACCCACTATTAAAAGAGTCCGATTTTACCCAAGAGGGATGGCGTGTTGGCCCCGAAAATCCCCAGGCCCTTGCCGCTGGCGGTGAGGTGACGCCCGAAGATCGAAAGCTGGTCTTCAAGGGTGTTGTCTACAACGAGATGAAGGGCCAAATGTCGGACGCGGGCTATTTATATTACATTAGATTCCAAGATCACATCTTTCCAGACATCAACAACTCGGGCGGCGACCCTCAAAAGATCACCGACCTCACATACGAGCAGCTCAAGAAGTTTCACGCTGAGCACTACCATCCCAGCAACGCCAAGGTTTTCACTTACGGTGATATGCCTCTGGCGGACCACCTCAAGGAGATTGACGCCCAGCTTGGCGCCTTCGAGAGGATCAAGGGCGACATGGCCATCCACAGCCCCATCGACCTTAGCAGTGGTCCCCAAGAAGTACGGCTGCAAGGCCCCGTGGATCCACTGGTTGACCTGAACAAGCAAGTCAAAACTTCTGTATCCTGGGTTCTTGGTGACACCTCCAACGTTGTGGAGACGTTTTCCATAGCGCTGGTCTCTGCGCTCTTGACGGATGGGTACGGGTCGCCGTTGTACAAAGGTCTCATCGAGAGCGGCCTAGGAACCGACTGGAGCCCCAACTCAGGCTACGACAGCTCGAGCAAAGTTGGGATCATGTCGATTGGTTTGACCGGTGTTGCCGAGGCGGATGTCTCCAAGTTGAAGCCTGCTATTCAAAACATCCTCCGGAGCGTGCGGGACAAGGGCTTCGATCGGTCCAAGATTGATGGGTATCTCCACCAGCTGGAGCTCGGGCTTAAGCACAAGACGGCCAACTTTGGCATGTCTCTACTGCATCGACTGAAGCCCAAATGGTTCACAGGGGTCGACCCGTTTGACTCGCTCGCTTGGAATGACACACTAGCTGCGTTCGAAGCCGAGTATGCGAAGGGTGGTTACCTCGAAGGGCTGATGGAGAAGTACCTGATGAACGACAACACGTTGACCTTCACCATGTCCCCATCCGCCGAGTTTGTTCAGGAGCTTGCGAAGGAAGAGGAATCCCGCCTCCAAACTAGAATTGCTAAGGCCATTGAAACAGCCGGTGGCGAAGAGCAGGCACAGGCCGCGCTGGAGGCTCGTGAACTGGAGCTCCTCGCCGAGCAGGGCAAGTCCAACACTGAGGACCTGAGCTGCTTGCCCAGCGTCCATGTTCAAGACATTCCACGCCAAAAAGAGCCTGTCGTTTTGCGGAATGAAACCGTCGGCAATGTCAAGCTGCAATTACGCGAGGCGCCCACCAACGGCCTCACCTACTTCCGCGCCATCATCACGCTGGAAAACCTGCCCAGCGAATTCCGCTCGCTCATCCCGCTCTTTACCGATTGTATCATGCGCCTCGGCACCAAGGACATGAACATGGAGCAACTCGAGGACCTGATCAAACTGAAGACGGGCGGCGTCTCGGTCGGTTACCACTCCGCGTCAAATCCCACCGATTTCACTCAAGCAAAAGAGGGCCTGGTCTTCACCGGGATGTCTCTGGATCGCAACGTGCCCGTCATGTTTGATATCCTGCGCAAGTTGATCGTTGACACCGACTTTGACAGCCCTGCAGCCGCTCAACACATCCGGCAGCTCTTGCAGGCATCCGCCGATGGCGTCGTCAATGACATTGCCTCATCAGGTCACGCATATGCCCGGAGGGCCGCCGAAGCCGGCCTGAGCTGGGATGCCTTTGTGCGGGAACAGGTCAGCGGCTTGTCCCAGGTGAAGCTGGTGACGAGCCTCGCGAGCCGGCCAGAGTCTGACAACCTCGCGGATGTCATTGAAAAGCTGAAGTCAATCCAGCGCTTTGCCACTGCCGGTTCCCTACGAGCCGCCATCACGTGCGACAGCGAGAGCGTCGCCAATAACACTGCCGCTCTATCCACATTCCTCGGCACGCTCCCGTCGCACACCGCCAACTTCCCAACTCAGAAGCGGGATTTCACAAAAAACATCAAGTCCTTTTACCCCTTACCCTACCAGGTCTACTACGGCGCACTCGCCTTGCCGACTGTATCGTACACTTCACCCGACAACGCTCCTCTGCAAATTCTCTCCTCTCTCTTGACACATAAACACCTCCACCATGAAATCCGCGAGAAGGGCGGCGCATACGGTGGCGGCGCCTACTCACGCGCTGTAGACGGCATCTTCGGCTTTTACTCGTACCGCGACCCCAACCCAACCAACACGATCAAGATCATGCGCAATGCCGGCCAGTGGGCTGTGGACAAGAAGTGGTCGGACCGCGATCTTGAAGATGCCAAGATCTCAGTGTTCCAAGGCGTTGATGCGCCCCGCGCCGTCAACGAGGAGGGCATGAGCAACTTTGTTTATGGCATCACCGAGGAGATGAAGCAAACGCGCCGCGTGCAGTTGCTTGACGTGACCAAAGACCAGGTTCGGGAGGTTGCGCAGCGGTACATTGTTGATGCCCTGGCGAAGGATTCGGGGCGCCTCGTGTTCCTCGGCGAGAAGCGCGACTTTGTCGACAACTCCTGGACGATCAACGACATGGATATCAACGGGTCTGCTTAGTCGCATCTCCCAAACGAAATCTACCAAACATGTATTCATAACAATCTGTACAACACATACTGATGATACCCTTCTCACATCCTTCAAACTCCACGCTCAGTCGAGAGCTCTTAACACTGCCACAGCCACAACCCGTCATGTGCCTTCCAGACGTGATATGACTGATGCCCCCCCTGCAAATCAATCCCATCATCCCAGCGTCCAGATACGATACGTCTTGCTGCTTTACGCAATAGCTTCGAGACCACAACATGACGCAAGATCAAGAAACACAACATGAGCACCCAGCCGTTACACGCCGGGCGCCCAAAAACGCTCGTTCTCTCAGAGCCGCCTCTCCACAGCTTTGGACTGGCAGACTAAAGAACAGAGTACATACACTACATCCACAAACAAATCGAGCAACCCATGAAACCACCAGTCGTTATGGTTCGAGCCAGGGAGGTTCAATCTTCACGTGCACTAATGAGAGATGGCGGGCGGTGCTGTCACCCGTGCTTATATCATGTCGGGACGCACCCTGAGGTAAGATCGAGATCCGAGTGGCTAGCTGAGACGTTCACCCCAGGATAAGGTGGCGGCCAATCAGCTGCCATGAGTTTGAGAAGACACGCAGGGGCGTTGTGGGAAACTGCAGCAATGCCGAGCTTCTTTTCCCTTTCCACACAAAGCACATCGAGGCTCAAGTGAGGCTGCTGCAGCAGTGGCGATCCTTGAGGTGATTCACTCAGTCACGGCTAGGCGATCAGCGTCGTCCTTGGACCTGGGCTCGCTCTAGCCACAAAAAGCGGCACACTAAAACAGATAGATAGCTCAAGTCCAATCCATTAACATTCGATAAACTCTTGATAAATTTTGATTGATTTATCCTTTTTTGTCTTTTTTCACTTTCTGGATTTCTTCATTTTTGTCTTCTTTCACTTTCTTTGGTTTATTATTTTTGGTCTTTTTCACCTTTGTAGCAAAGTAAGTTATCCATGGACTTGGTCTGCCGCTTTTTTTAGCCACAGCGAGCTGGGCCGCTACACTAGGTCATAGTGTAGAGGTGGCCGGTCTCGAGCCCGTCTCCCGCCGAGCCGGCGTGGTTGGGTGAGGTGTGAGAGATTTGCCGTCAGATTCCACATCGACAGCGGCAGCTGATTCCCCGATGCTCCACGACAGCAGTGTAGCGAGAGCGGGCACCATGCAGGACCTTTTTCCCTCTGCATTCCTTGAGCAGCGCGGCAAGCGGTGTCTTTGATGAATGAATGTATGCAAGTCCACTCGCCTACACCGTTAACTATCAAGGCCGGACTGCCTCCCATTTCCCCCCTCTCGATGGCGCGATTCGCCTGCGCACCACCGCTTGCTTCCATCACACCTCAGCTCGGGCGCACGAGCAAATACTCAAAATAAACAGGCTAATGATGAGGGCAGGTAGTGGTGAGTAGTATGTGAATGGTCGCTGCGCGATTTTCGCGATCGCCCGCGTGCCGTCCTCCCTCGTTAAACTATCTACTGGAGTAAGGTTGTGATGTTGCTACGGCGGTCCCTACGCGTCAGGTCTCCAGGGACTAGCGGCTCAGCGACCCGCTTGCTGTCCCTCTTCCTCCTCTTTGGGGTTAAGGATCAAGATGGTTTGGCTGGTGTTTGACGCAACGAAGGGGGGGTGGGGTTCTCCTGCATTTCCGCTTTTCCCGTTTTTGTGCTTGTTGCTGCTCTTACTGCCGAGGGCTGTTGACCGCAACTTGTGGGCTTTGAAACCGCCCGGCCACCCATACTGACCACCATCAGAATGTGCCGATATCCATCGCTTGCCGCGGCCGCAATCCGAGGTGGATGGGAAAGTCACTGATGCGATACGGTCGATGGGCGGCCTCGAATGGGTAACCGAACGTTGAACCAGCAAAACCGAGGCTCAGAGTTGTGAATCAAAGTCGACCCTGGAGTGTTAGTGATGCCTGCCCCGCGATTCCATTTCGACGCCACCCCCATTGGTCCCGGGCCGCTGTGACTGGCCCTGACATATCGGCAAAGCCACCCACTCATATCCAAGTCCACACAGCGGCCCTGTGCGTTATAGTTCAAGACATAGTTTCTAGAAAAAGTATCCCGTTAACCGCCATGAACAAGACGAAATTGGTAGTGTGGGTAGGTAGCTTTTGAGATATTGGCCATTGACCTGTTGCGAGTTTGCTAAGTACGGAGTAACTCTACTATGTATGGAAGTTGAGGATTTGTACACTACCTAACTAAACAGGGGGCGTCTTTTTTTCGGGCCGCTTCTCTTGGCCCCCGCCTTATCCCCGTCCGCAAATGGAAGTTTGGAGCAGGTTTGCGGTGTGGAGGTCGTGTGCGTTGCACTGGCCACAGAGAATCAAGGAAAAAAAATTGAACAGGAACCCTCCTGCGCCCCACATTGAATGCGCACTAGACCTGCTGCAACGCCCCTCAATTCATAAGAAGCTCCGTCCCAGTTCTAAACTTCTCACCTTTCACCTCACAAAAGGCCTCCCCCCTCTAACAACAAATCCCGTCCTCCTACCTTCAGCAATTCGTCTTTGTCGCGCTTTCAAAGCTCCACCAAATTACCACACTTGAAATTGCACTTGCCACGCAATCCGCGTTGGAAATTTGTAAGTATGAAATCACTTGCTTGATGGTGTTTCGCCCGGCCGTTGAAGCCACGCCATGCCATTCGTGGTCCACAAAACAGCCGCATGCAGGTCCCAGGGCAGGTGGCATCACGATGGCGTGGCGTGCACTCTCCGAGATCCCGCGTGTTTCAAAGCCGCAGCTTCAAAGAGAGAACGGGACGGCAGTTCAACAAAGATTTACAGCTTTAACTTGCACCTTGTGCTAACGTCATGCCTCCTCTCTAGGGTCTCCCCGTCGCACCGTCCGACTGCCTTTGGTCTCCTCAAAGGCACCTACTCGACTACGGCTTTCCCGGCCGTGACCCTCATCTCAGACGAAGATTTCAGCGTCCGAAAAACATTCCATATCATCAACGTACTCCCGCCACCTGCTGAGGTCGCCTAAGGAACTCGATTTTTCCTTGTTCGACTTCTTTATCCACTTGAACCCCGAGTTCGACTCCCCCAACCAGCTGCCGCATAGGACGAGTTGCGCGGTTCTTCCTCTCACCGAGGAAGAGTCGACGGAGTCTCGTCAGACCAAACAGGGAACCGTCTGCTTTCGCTTTCGACCTCCCTAGAACGAACCCCCCGCCCCAAGCATCTACTCTATAAATACCACTCTAGTTCCTCTGCAAATTTGCACTCGCGCCTCTACCTTTCGCAGCAACCGCAAGACTAGAAACTCGAATCTCGATCCTCAATCAACACGCCAATATCTCTCTAACAACAACCCCGACATACACCTTCTCCACGCTAAATCTTAGGATATGGTTATGCCGACTCTTGTCACCGATCGATTCACCACTCTTGATTATAACGACTTGTCGAATAATCATGTCTTTTTGAAGAGCTACACCAATGGCGTCTTCGACTACAACAACAATCAACATGGCGGCCTTCACGACCACCATCACGACGGTGCCAACAACCATGCCCATGCTAGGCAGCTGATTGGCAATGCGCTTCGCGAGCGCGTCGAGAGCATTGACCATGAATACTGCGAACCTGGCGATGAGGACACCTTCTTTGTGGCTGATCTCGGTGAGGTCTACCGCCAACACCTGCGCTGGAAGCTGAACCTGCCGCGCGTCAAGCCGTTCTATGGTAAGTTTCCCTTCGTGGGTTTTGTGACGGAAAGAGCCAGTCTCGTACTAACTGATTTTTTTAGCTGTGAAGTGCAACCCCGACCAGAAGCTCCTTGAGCTGCTGTCCGCCCTCGGAACGGGTTTTGATTGCGCCTCCAAGGCCGAGATTGAGCAGGTTCTGAAGCTGAACGTCGATCCGTCCCGTATCATCTATGCCCAGCCGTGCAAGACCAACTCGTACCTCCGCTACGTCAAGAACAACGGCGTCCGTCAGATGACCTTTGATAACACTGACGAGCTCCGGAAGATCGCGCGTTTGTACCCTGACGCTGAGCTCTTCCTGCGGATCCTCACCGACGATTCGTCCTCGCTGTGCCGTCTCAGCCTGAAGTTTGGAGCCTCGCTGGACTCCACCGATGAGCTCCTGGCTCTCGCCAACGAACTGGGCCTGAATGTCGTGGGTGTCAGCTTCCACGTCGGCTCAGGTGCTTCCGACCCGGCTGCGTTTCTCAAGGCCGTCCAGGATGCCCACACAGTGTTCCAGCAGGCTGCTTCACACGGCTTCTCGCTTAAGACGCTGGATGTCGGCGGAGGCTTCTGCAGCGACAACACTTTTGAGCAGATGGCCGGTGTGCTACGTACCGCTCTCGATGAGTACTTCCCCGCTCACTCCGGCATCAACCTCATTGCGGAGCCCGGCCGGTACTACGCGTCGACTGCCTTCACCATTGCCTGCAACGTCATCGCCCGGCGCAGCATCGAGGATATCGCAGCCACCAGCTACATGCTGTACGTCAACGATGGCCTCTATGGCAACTTCAGCAGCATCATGTTTGACCACCAGCACCCTGTGGCCAAGATTCTGCGCTCCGGAGGTCATACCGTGTACGACACCCCCGCGGCTGATGCCACCGAGGACGGCATTGAGTACAGCATCTGGGGCCCGACCTGCGACGGCATCGACCGCATCACCGAGAGCATCCGGTTCCCGCAGCTGCTAGACGTTGGCGACTGGCTCTATTTTGAGGACATGGGTGCCTACACCAAGTGCTCGGCTACGACGTTCAACGGGTTTACCAACAATCACGACGTCATCTACGTGTGCAGCGAGCCCGGCGCCAAGGCGCTGCTGGAGCTGCAGTAGATAACCCATCTTGATGAGTTGTGCGGGGGTGGCAGATTTTGGGTGGGGGTGAGAGAAGGAATGGACAGTTGGCCCTATTCTTGAGCTCAGGGCTTGAATTTCACTTCGTTTCGATGAGTTATAGAAAATCGGCGTTGCAGCGAGGTGCCGTCCTCGGATAGAAAATGGCTACTAGAAATATAAAGACACATTGTCCCCCAACTCGCGTTTCAACGACCCAGCATTTCTGTGTTCGATTGTTATGTTAGTAGTGTAGTGGTCCAAACTTGGCCCCCAACATCCATCCACGAGCTGAGGCCGAGTGATCGGCAGCGGATATGCAGTAGGCCTGTTGTGACAAGCCGAGACATTCCAACCCGGTTCTCGGGCCTGCAAAGAGGAAAGGGTCCCGTCAGTGGCTTGCTGGTCTTCTTTTTTGTTCTGTTTTTTCTTTCTGTTTTGTTCACACTTCGAATGGAGTATCCATCCTCCCCACGTCCAGTGCGGCCCCTGTAAAATCGGCAGATGTTGTTCGTTCACCTAGTCTGCTTGGGGTCCTCCCTTCCGCTTTTGGCACCGAGACGCACAAGCAGGACTGGGGGGGTCTGAACAGCATCGTCGGCCAGCCGGTTGCAGTGGGAAGGTTTTAGTTTGAGTTTCCTTATTTGAGGTTGGGGAGTGGGGGTCATGGGTTAAGTTGCTGGCCTGAAGATGGCAGAGGGAGAGAAAGGATGGGAGTTTGCTCTTGATTGGTTTTGTTTGTGTTTTGCTCTTTTTCTGTTTGGTTTTGGTTGTTTTTTCGTTTGCTTTTCCTAGCTGGTACTTAGGCTTTCTCCAAGCCCCCTTTCCTCTTCCTCAGTTGACCTGCTCTTGCCGTTCTTGCTCCCCATTTTGTCCTACGTAGGTAAGTACTTCACTTTCCATATTAGGCAGGGCGTGCTTAAGCTTAATTCGCACAACCAAAAGCCAGACTTTTGGGTTTGAGCTGAAACCTGGGATGCAGTGTCACTCTGCGTCTTCCGATTTGAGTGGTATGCTCTCTTCCATTCGTTCAACCCTGTTTGTGTTCCTTCAAGCACTTTGGGTGAGACCTGTCTCGGTGCCCAATCCGAGCACTCTGTTCTGTGCTTGTCCTCTCGTTTCCCGTCCTTTTCTCAACCTACCACCTTACACAATTTTTCTCCGTTTGTTAAGACTGCGAAGATATAGTGTGTTTGCTGATATAGGCTAGTGCCTGAAATAAGGTACCTTGAGTTGACGTCTTGCAGCTTTATGCTGTCCAACACATCCCACAAAAACTTACTAACCGTCCTGAGGAATTAGACCACGCTTGTTGGTTTCACCAAGTAATGAGCAAGCTGAGCAACAACAACAACAAATCAAAAGGACACATACGAGGCCAAAAACAGCCAGCCAAGTCCGCACTCCAAACAACACACCAACCCTCGACTCGACTGGATCTCACATCATCGAGAGACCGCCCAAGGATCCAGAACAAAACCACCACAACCTAGGAAAGGGGGGTAAAATCGTAAAAAATGGTCCGCAACCTCGTCCTCCTCTCCGGGTCCTCCCACCCATCCTTTGTCGATGCCATTGCCACGTCGCTCGGCATCGCGCCCTCGAACAGGCTACTGGCCAAGTTTGCAAGCGGCGAAACCCGGTGCGAGATCCGCGACTCGGTAAGGGGAAAGGATGTGTACATCGTGCAGAGTTTTGGGTGCGGTGATCAGTCTGGGCTTGGGTTTGGGGGGGCGTCGTTCTTCGGGGTGGGTGGTCATGGCGACGGTGGTGGTGGCGGTGGTCGTGGAGGTGATGATGATGACGAGGGAGAGTTGGAGGGGGAAGAAGGAGAAGGTGGCGGGGACGGCGATAGTGGCGTCGGACTTGGGCATAGGAATGGAGAGGACGAGGACGAAGCCGAAGACGAAGCCGAGAAGAAGCATGGCCCCCATGCCGCTCCCAGAGAGAAACAGCACACGGTCAACGACTACTTCATCGAACTGTGCATCATGATCTCGGCGTGCAAGACAGGGAGCGCAAGGCGAGTCACTGCCGTCCTACCCCTATTCCCTTACTCCCGTCAACCGGATCTGCCTTTCTCCAAGGTCGGCGCTCCGCTTGTCGGCATGGGTCCGCCGCCTGGAGGGGGAGAAAACGGAGGAGCAGAAGGGGGAGGAGGCGACGCACAGGGGAAAACGGGCACGGCGAAGTACACGTTCGAGAGTGTCCCCGTCACGCCGGGGCCGCATGTTTCGCGGACCTCAGGACTGGGCGCCCCGGGGTTTGAGATGATCGATATGTTTAGCACCTTGCGGGTGCCGTCGGCTGCGCGGGTTGGGGGGAGTAGTAGCGGCTGGGCAACACCGGCCCTGGGGCTTCTGCCGGCGCCGCAACAGTACACGACGCATGACTATGAGAACCCGTCGTTGGCGATGGCGTTGCAGGCCGGGTCAGGGCATAAGCAGTTCATGGCGCAGGCCGGGTCGTTGGTGGCGGACTTGCTGACGTGTGCTGGAGCGGACAGGGTGTTGACGTGCGATCTCCATGAGAGTGCTTATCAAGGGTTTTTCGATATTCCGGGTATGTCCCCTTTACCACGGGTCCTCGAAGGTTCTAAGGGGGGGGTGGGTGCTGATGGGTCTTGTTGCTAACTTCACTTGTCCAGTCGACAATCTCTACGCTCGCCCGTTGCTCAAGGAATACATCGAGCGTAGGATCCCCAACTACCATGATGCAGTCATCGTCAGCCCTGATGCGGGCGGCGCTAAACGCGCCACCGCCATCGCTGATAGCCTCGGACTCAACTTTGCCCTCATTCACAAGGGTACGTCTCGTGCTTCGCTCTCATGATAATCCCGCTTCCCCGCAAACTCTGAGCAAAATATTGACCCGTCCAAAACAGAACGTCGTCACACCAACGTCAACTGCCCACCCAAAGCCACGATGATGCTCGTCGGCGACGTCGCCGGCCGCACGTGCATCCTCGTCGACGACCTGGTCGACACGGCCAACACCATCACGCGAGCGGCCAAGCTACTGAAGCGGGAAGGGCGGGCAACAGGCGTAGTGGCGCTGCTGACGCACGGTGTGCTAAGCGGCGACGCGATCGCGCGCATCAACGCCTCGGCACTCGACCGCGTGGTTGTGACCAACACGGTCGCGCAGTCGGCGGTTCGGCGCGCGGCGTGTCCTAAGCTAGAGGTGCTGGATGTGAGTGGGACGTTTGCGGAGGCTATTCGGAGGGTGCATCACGGTGAGAGTGTGAGTCGGTTGTTTCAGTATGACTGAGTACCTGGGAAGGAGGGGAAGTGAAAGGAGAACCAATATACTTGGTCACTATTGCATTGGGTTGTTTGACGTGTGGTGATAGCCATATTCCGTGAATAGGTGAATAAAAACCGTAGGTTTCACCACGCTCCATATTCAAGTACTCCGGATATCCAGCTTAGTGATCATGCTCGATCCGTGCAACAACATGATAATCATGTCTGCTACGCTCACCAAAATTTGCTGCCCCGGCCGCTGGATATTGGATAGGGCGGGGGGATAGGGAATTGGTTTTGAGCCGATGATATAATTTGACAGTCCGTTTGAAATGAGCTTCCATGTATTAATTATGATTCGCATTTTGATAGATAACTCCAAATACCAACATGGTGGATAAATTAGTGGTACTTTGTCTCTTCGAGGTTAATTACTCATGGCCGGGATCATCTACCCTGTAAAGAAAAAAGATTGATATTTTAATCGTTTAATTCCGGTTTTGTGAAAAAGAAAAAAAAAACATTGTGGAGATTGTTTCCAAGGTCGAGAGATGATTCTCGCGGTTTGAAATTCATCTAACTTAGTTGGCCCACGCAATCATATCAAGACATGCGAGCTTTACCCGCATGATACAAGCAACGCCCCCCTAAACATCAACATACAAGCTGCTCAAGCGGGTCTCCGGGGACAGACGTCGTCGGCACCTCCGACAGCTTGGTGGTATTATCCATGTGTAATTACAAGAGGTAGGTGTTCGTGGTGAACCACGGCTTCTAAAACTTGATGAGTTTGCTCCATGTATCCGTAAGTAGTTTGAGAAATGTCAATGACTGAGGATATCAGTCCCCGAAAACGTCTACGATGAATGGGGACTGAAGTATTTTAAGAATATCTGCTCTCCTATTGACCAGTTGCTGTGAATTTTAAACTTTGACGGCCCGCTGCTCTCAACGGCGATCGGGGTTTCCGAGGCGATCGGGATTTCCCAAGATCTGGCGAACACGATGCGATCAGTGTTAGGTGCCATTTAGGTACGTCTCTACGAAGTAACATTATGCCTGACGGACGGGGCAGCCAATCGATAATTGCCGAGCCGAGCAGCAAGTGGTCACTCCGGGTACCGCATTCAGTGAGCTGAAGAAGAATCGTGGTGAAACTTGGAAGGACCGTGAGGTGTTGGCAGGTTGATAGCACACATAATTATCGAATTTGATTAGCCGCTATCTTGATCGTACTTGGGAGGAAAATCGAGAGGATCGAAGGAGATCGGGAAGTTCATCCAAGCGACTAGACTGCAAGTGTTGCGAATATCAACCACCAACTTGTCACAATCATGTTGCCTCCTTGGGAAGAATGACGTGCAAGATCGGACCTCTCGGAGGTAACTACGCCCAGCCCCAGCCGAGCGGGATTAAGGTTGGCGCCCGGTCGATCAACGGTGTTGCAGATTGCTGAACCAAGTTTGGCTGTCGGCCGGCGGGATGTTGCGGATTGGAGCATTTTCGTCTTTCCACGTTGTCTATTCGTACTTTACGAGCGCTGGGGGCGGTTCCTTACACGGGGGTTCCTCAATGTCGGTACGGAGTACCCAGTTCATTCCCTTGGGAAGTGTTCCGTTCAAGATCTGTCAAATCGCCTGGGGGAAAATTGCCACGGGCGTTTACGCAGGGGAAAGCACGCGTCCCACAACGTGCCTTGCATCCGAGTGCTTGCTCAATCAGCCCATGATGTTTTGGGGCTCCGTCGAACTTGGTCAAGGACTCAACGCGTTTTCCATGAAGGGTCGGTGGGAAGCATATCAAATGAAAGCAAGGGGGAGTCGTTCAGCGAGCAGGTGTCTAATTGGAAACGCGAACCCAACGCGGGGCAAACCGCGTGCAAACGCGCCTCGGATTGGTCAGCGGCTCAGCACCCGCCCGCAGGTCGGTCCTGTGGGACAGGCACGAGCCTGCAAAACCGGGCCTTTTCAGCCACTCATAACGGTCCGCGCCGCCAATGCAGTCTGCGGCTGGGCAGAAATCAAAACAACAACAAACCCCCTGAGCTTGACGAACCAGGAGAGCGATGTGGTTGAGTGAGGTCTTTTCCTGCGGCCTGCTGCACCCCCTCCCCTCACTGGGTTTGACCGGAGAATGCATCAGGGAGAAATATTGGGGACGAATAACAGCACGAATCATGAGGGCAGGAGAACAGGAAGAGGGTAATAAATAATGAGACAGAAATTGCCTGTTTGGGGCCTTCTTTGTTGTTCAAGAATTCCTCTCCACTTCCCGGCTTTCGACTTGGCCCACACTTGGAGGCTGAGGAGCATATTATTAGGTGATTTTGAGGAAATTTGCTTCCAAAAATACGTGTAAAGAAATGGAGATGTTGCCAGCAGCCGAACTAAAACATTGAAAACAAACCCTGATGTGGATGAAGACATTGTGAGGAGCCGTTGATCTTGAATGCGGCTGGCGCTGATTGCTGCCAAGTCGCACAAACCGTGAACCACACGTTGTTCTCGATGTTTTGATGGGCTCATGCAGGCCGGGATGGCTGGCCTTTGAAAGGGCGAATGGGGTGCAGAGCGCGACGGCTGCCCATCCCGCGATTGCTTGTGTACGGTGAAACCTCAGGACGGAAATCGTAAAGTGGGAGAATGGTATGCAAAATGTCGGTAATTTGGTGCATTTGCATGATACAATAAGATGACAGGCTGTTTATTACAGTCCGACAATGGTTTTGTAATTACAATAAGGCCCGTCGGATGCACCAGACCCACACACTGGACATGCTCACTCTGCTCAAGCAGGGGGCGGCAAGTACCCTCCCCATGTCCACTCCTGCCAACCTCCATTCCCTCTTCTCAAATCACAACTTCTCCGCCCTGCCACACAGCATCATCACCCTCACCGTCGATACCTTGCGTCCTCACCACCACCCGCCCCGGTTCCGATCCGAACTTCCTACGAATCCTCACGATTGAGACGACATTCTGATCCCTGGATATCCCTTTTAAACCAACGCGCTGCGCCCTAGGGCTCTGCGCCGTGGCCCGTTGTCCCGTTGCCCCGCCATTCGACGAACCGATCGCGAGCGAGCCCAACAGGCTGGGTGCGGCTTTCTTTATCCTATCGCATCGCTGCATCGATAATCCCCTGCGTTCGAACCATTTTTCAACGCGACTTTGGCGACCGATTTGCTTTGGATTTTCGCGATAAACAGGGTTACGAGCTCGCATCGCATTCACTTAAGCAGGACAAAGTGCTCGGCAACTCTCTCGGCGCTTGCGGTTATCAAATTGCTCTCCAAAGCGGCGCTCCTTCAAATCTCTATCCCTAGAAACATAGTGCACATTCTTTCGATCGCCCGCGAACCTAAAGAATTCACCACACGAGCGCGTTCTTTCGCAAAGAAATATTGCCTTAACAAAGAAGCGCTTACCCAATCCCCCATTCTTCTCTCGCATGCACGATTTACCGATCCCTCTCGTCACCTTCTAATCATCACCGATCGGCAAAAATGACACATTCAAACGCCCGAGAGGGCGAATCTTCAACATCGGCCAATCCGGCGGGACAAGGACAGCCTGCTAGCGGAAAATTCGTCCATCCTTCCGTGGCGAGACCGGCCTCGGGGCTGCTGACCTACAACTCCCCCTCTTCTCGGACCGGCACATCGCTCGGCCAGCTTCGCCCCTCATCTGCGGCGCACGACCACACCGATCCTGCCAGCGTACGATCTACGGACTCGCAGCGATATGGGAGTCCGCGGAGGAAGCGCCAACGGATCGACGCCGATCGGTATGTTGGGGAAACTCTTTCCGAGAGGGGCGCCTGGACCCGTCGCTAATTGAATCTCAGTTTCATTCCCGCGCGATCGGGTCGCGACTTGCAATCTGGGTTTCACTTGATTCCCCCACCACCTCGCCCGACCCCGGAGAGGGGTAGGCCGAGGAGTCCGCCTAGGGGATATCGCTCTCAGAAGAGTAAGCGATTTCGGTGGTCTTTTCGGTGTCGTTTGTTCGCAGCCGGTCTAACTAAGCTTATAGGTGAAGAAGCCGATGAGACATTCAGGGAGCTTTTGCGCGCCGAGATCTTTGATGACGCTAGTGTCCCGCAAGTTTCACCGCGATGGACGCCCGATGACCGGATGCGGACGCCACCTAGGAATACGCCATCCCTCCCCGCGACCCCTCAGAAGAACCTATTTTCCTATGTGTCGCCTCGCCATCAGCATCTAATCGGTCTTTCGACGCCTCGGAAGACGCCCCAGAGAGCGCACAATCTCATCCCAGATCCTCGCCTGGATACCTACAGCACCACTCCTATATCTTACACAAGTCAGCAGATGCTTCTTGCTCCGAGGCGCCAGCACAGGACGGTGGCCAAGGTCCCGATCAAGGTCCTGGATGCTCCGAATCTCGCCGAGGACTTCTATCTTAATCTGATGGACTGGGGCAGCTCCGACGTTTTGGCTGTTGGCCTCGGCACTGGCGTCTTTATGTACAACGCACAGAACGGCAAGGTGGCAAAGCTCTGCACACTTGAGGACGACAAGGTTACCAGTGTATCCTGGATCCAGAAGGGGACGCATATCGCGGTCGGCACCAAGAAGGGCCTGGTCCAGATCTGGGACGCCCAAAAGTTTAAGAGACTTCGGACCATGACGGGCCACACCGCGCGCGTCGGTTCCCTTGCATGGAACGCCCACATCCTCTCCACCGGCTCCCGCGACCGGTCCATCCTCCACCGCGACGTCCGGGCACCAGACCAGTGGGTCAAGCAACTGACGGGGCACAAGCAGGAAGTGTGCGGCCTGAAGTGGAACTGCCAGGATGGCCAGTTAGCCAGCGGCTCCAACGACAACACCGTTCTGGTATGGGACAAAGTCATGGACCAGAAACCTCTGTGGACCTTCAACGAGCACATCGCAGCCGTCAAGGCCCTTGCCTGGTCCCCACACCAGCGCGGCCTGCTCGCCTCGGGCGGCGGCACCGCAGACCGCCGCATCATCTTCCACGACACCGTCCGCGGCACTGTCCGCAACGACATCGACACGGGGAGCCAAGTCTGCAACCTGATGTGGTCCAAGAACTCCAACGAGCTCGTCTCTACCCACGGCTACATCCAGAACAACCTAGTCATCTGGAAATACCCCTCCATGACCCGCGTCGCCAGCCTCACGGGGCATACCTACCGTGTGCTGTATCTCGCCATGAGTCCCGACGGGACCCAGGTCGTCACGGGCGCTGGTGACGAGACGCTACGGTTTTGGGAGGTATTCAAGCCCAAGCAGCCGATCAGGCTACTAGGCGGCAGTATTGACCTACCGGTTATCCGGTAGTCCCTGGAACGAAATGGATAGAGACCGCCGCGGTTGTTGCCGCAACGCCTCGCAGCTGAAAAACAAACTTCAGCGGCGAAATACAGCGAGCGGAGGGAAATCATCAGCGTTGCTTCTTATTCTTCTTTATGCATTTCATTGTTTTTATGCATCGTTTTTTTTCTTCTTCCTTCACGCAGGCATAGCAGCGAGTTCCCCGGCCTAGGCGCGGCAAAAACTGGGGAATCAACGATATCGGTTATACCAGCGCACGCACATATGGGAATTGGAGCGGGTTAGGAATACAAGGGATCAGGAGTGGATATGCGGAACGAGACCTACCTTTTGGTCTTGTCTGTTGACAAATCTCCTGGTTACCTGCCAAAGATACCCCAAGGAAGGAACTGAGCTGCGGAGCGTTAAGAGGTTGGGATTTGGGATTCGGGATCTGGGGTATGATGGGCTTGGGCGGCGGATGATTTCGTGGCTTTTTTTCCCCCGGTTTCGGATGTCCCACGGGAAGTAAGGAAGGAAAGGAAAGGAGGAACGGCTGCATGGCAGGGGGTACTGCTTTTTTGTTTTCTGTTTTTTGTTTTCGAGGGCTTTTCCCCAACGCTCTACTCGTTCTTAGGATCCATGGGGGTCTATCGGCGTTGATTTTCTTCTACACGTTCTCCCCCACTATGAGGGAGAAGGAATGATGCCCCGGGTTTTTTTTTCTTTGCTGCTTTTTACCATTTGTTTCCTTCCCCCGCCACGTTTCCCATGGTACGTACACATGTGGCGGGCTAGGCGATGGAAACGAGCAATTGTTTTCTCAGATGGCCTTGCGCATTTCCTCGGGCGAACTGGGTTGGAACGGGACCAGGACCAGGACGGAGGTTGGGAGTTGGGGCTGGTGTTTAGGGGAGAAACTAGGAAACCGGGAAATGGGAACTGGGGAAATGGGGACAAGGCCCGGAGTTAGTGGCATTGGGTTGGGCTGGGAGGCAACATTGCACTATTTGAAATGACGGCCATGATGATTCCATGAAGCGAAGGACGTCAGGATGGCTGGGCTGGACTGGGCTGGACTTGCGTCTGGTATGGAGACGTAAGCCGAGGTAGCTTCGCTTGCTTTACTTAGCTTTGATGAATGCCAGCCGCAAAGGCCTCTTGACGTATGATGTTGTCCCTGTCATCGGTTTTCGTGTTGTGATAGCCGCCTGGGTGGTGTTATCCCGTGGACTTTCTTTTTGGCTGTACAAACGCCGGGAATCTGTTTTTCAAGTGGACGAGGTGATGATGCTCGTTGGATGGCCTGTTTCCGCGCGTGAACATCTTGGAGATAATTTATTTTGCGCAGCATCATCGATGGGCCCGAAACACGTCCATTCCCTGAACTACCCAACCGCCTGCCACCTCATTCCATACAACCTTCACCAACATGACGACGGCGGTCCAATGGAAATAGCGTTATGGGAAGCAAAGTTGTTTGTTGCCTGCGTCGGTGTTATCAACTAAAGAACGATCATCAGGTGAAAAAGCGGGCCGAGCGACGACAACCACAGCGATATAGACACGCGCCAAACAACATATAGCCCAAAGAAAAGCCAGGTAATAATGAAAGAAGGGTATCATCATAAAAAGGGTGCATTCTCTGGTCCCGCCCTCTTCCCAGCCACCCCCTGCTTTCGTCTCTGGTCCCTATTTCCACCGCTTTCCTTCTCACTGCCCCTATCTCTGATCGACCCCATCCCGAACCTCAACGCTGACCTCATATCTATCACTCGCCCCAGCTTCCACCCGTTCCAGGGAACCCAGTGATCCAAAAGAGTGAGCAAAAAAGAGTAAAAGAATGGATTGATGAAATCCATCTCCCAAATATCCCAAAGCAGTGTCTTATTACCTATCCGCCGCCAGGGCCTTCGTGTGCGTGTGTTGTTGTTGTGTTCATTCATTCATTCATTATTCGAAAACGGGAAAAAAAGGAAAAAGAAACGAAAAAGCCAAACCGTCCCTCGAAACCTGCCAAGCGAAGCCTATCTGAGGTTTGCTAGCCCCATCTCTCTCGGACGTTTCATCAACCCCACCCTTTGGGAAATAACCACACCGAGACCTCATTACCGTGCAAAGGGTGTTCAAACAAGCAAGCAAAGCAAAAACAAAACAGAACAACGACCATCAAAACAACGGCGACGATGTCCCACCACCCCCCGTCTTCCTCTCCCTCGCCACATCCCTCGCGCCCCCATCAGTATCCGCCCCGCTCGCAATCACCGCCGCAGGCCGCTCGTCGTTCAGCAGCGGGATGTTATCCACCCCGCCACCATTCCCGATGTTCTCATCATCAAGCGCCTTACCCGAGATCCCATCCGCGAGGCTCCCCGGCTTCGTCCCTTCACCGTTGTTCCCAGCACCATTATTTAAACCGCCCACGGCGGTAGTAGGCACAGCCCCGCCACCGGGGGACACCAGGCCCCCGTCCTCGTGCGGCCACACGTCTGGGCTCTGCTGCCACTTCGCGACCTCGGCCTTCATGGCCTCGAGTTCCTTCTGGAAGCGCTTGCCAAAAACGTCGATGTAGTAGGTGCTGCCGTTGTAGACGCTCCAGGCAAAGACTAGCGTGAGGAAGGCGCCCGAGGCCCAGCGGCTGAAGAACCACAGCGGGCAGGGAAGCATGGTGAGCACGGCGTAGATGTACTGGATCAGCATGAAGGCGGGCTCCTGCAGGGCGTCGGGGAGGCCGAGGACGATTTTGCCGATCCAGACTTTGCTGTAGGACTTGCGCAGCCAGGTGAAGGAGGTCGGGCGGCCGGCGGCAATCTTCTCGCGCCGGCGGACGGTGATGAAGAAGTAGTAGGACAGTTGCCAGAAGGCGTACGGGATGGAGGACCAGGCGAGCATGGAGAAGACGTTGGCGTAGGCGGTGGATGAGCCGGCGGGCGAGTTCTTGATGGTCCAGAGGGCCGGGAAGCGTTCCTGCTGGAAGGCCGGATCGATGAGGTGGACGATGCAGTGAAGGGTAGCGCACGGCATGATGTGGATGAACAGGGAGGTGACCTTGTCGAACGAGTGGAAGACGAGCGAGTTACGCCACATGATGATGGCGACGGCGTTGTTTCCAAAGGCGAGACAGTAGACGGCGGTGAAGAGGCGCTTCGAGTCGGGAAAGACCCAGATGCTGAGCATAAGCAGCATGTTCACGAAATAGCACAAGTCGGCGAGGAAGTAGTGGTAGCCGCGCCTGTGGTAGGTGTAGAAGCGGATGGGCATGAAGTAGAGCAGCTGGACGGTGTACCAGAGGTGGAAGTATTCCGGAAATGCGCCGACCAGGTAGCCGCTGACGAAGATGTTCATGACGCCGCAGATGAACGAGATCTTCTCGCGCAGCGTGATAGCCTTGGTGTCGTTCCAGCGCGCGCCGAGCTTCTCGACGCTCTTGCGCATCCGCTTGCGGTACCGGTCCAACTGCTCATCGGCCGACGGCACGCGACGGCGCCATTCGTCCACCATGCGCTCGCGGGCGATGCGGCTCCGGTTGCCAAAAGCCGCCCGTGACTTGCGCACCTTCTCCGTCTGGGCCGATATCCCCTTCTGGAGCTTCTCAATCTGCTGCGAAAGCGCGAAGTTATCGAGAATGTCGAGCACTGTGAGGCGGTCCAGCGGCGGGAACGGATCCCAGTCCTCTTGATAAGAGCTGCTCCCAGAGAAAGACGGGTTCCGCGACAGGCGCGGACTCGTGGGCACCGTTGGGCCCATGGTGGGCGTGGTGACGGCGTGTTCGAAATTGTCGTCGGGAGGCGTTGTACCCATATCTGGTGTTAAGACGGCTTCGCTGTCGGTCGAGGCGCCCTCCCACTTGCTACCGGGAATCGGTATGGGGTTACTCCCCTTTTCTGGTTCCGCCATCTCGTCTAATCGCGGCGTGCGCGCGCTCGAGCTCGTGCTGGAGCTGGTGTCCGTGCTAGATGTCGGCGGTCGGTGTGGTGGGAAACGTCGGTTTCGTGGGGACGAAATCGGGGTTGGACTGGAAAGGGGTGGATGTTAGTTGGTCACCGCAAACCAGGGAATAGGGGTGATGGTCGCGTTGTATGTAGGCCAACAGAGAGGACAAAGGGCACGCCAAAGCCCAACGTCAGGAATGTGGCACCAAATAGACGCCCCTCGAACCTCAAGAAGCGGTGGACCGTGGCGACTTACACGGGATCGACGGCCGAGGCGATCGGATGTAACAACGGCAGCGCGCGAAAACTGATATGCAGATATTTGGACGAAATATCCTCTCCCTCGTTGTCGATTTGTTTGGTCTCGAGGGATCGGAGCGTGCTGCGTTAGGAATGGCAGAAGTTGTGTCGGTGATCCTTCGGCCTGCACCGCGAATGATCTGGCCAAGCTTGGGTTTTTGCTTCGCAGATAGATAAGAACGAAGCGGTATTGATGATGTTGGTGATTCTAGCGTCACAAATTTGACATTGACGTGCAAAAAAAGGGTCAATGAATGGGCTATAGGAAGCCCCGAGGTTTTGTTGGTGGGGGACCTGGGGAGCTTGTCACGTTGGGACTTCGTCCCTTTTGGGCGATGAGTCGAGAGACCACGACAGGAGCTTGTGATGGCAGATTGGCAGGCAGGGAGTGCCCAGCTGACCCACGAGCCAGGCAAAAGGTGTTGATGTGAAAGCTGCAGCTCAGCGAGTCAGAGAACCCCTGCGACTGGCTCGCGGCCTGGCGTGTCGAGATCCGCGCTTTTTACTGGACAAAAATTGCACAAAACTGCCTGGGGCCGGCGACAGCAACCCTGAAGGCTGAGTGAGTCTGTTAGCACCTGCAGGCAGGTCACCATGTCTCGTCCGAGATCTGCTGATAGCCCACGCCTTTCAAATTCTGGAGGGGTGCCGAAACGATCCGAGAGGTTGTGGAATGATTCTTGTCTTGGCTTGATAACATTTTTAAGCTTTCCTACACAGTAGAGAGGATCTGGCCTCATTGGCATTAACAAGTACCTGCAGCCTATCCGCTGGGACTACATAGTAAGGTATCTCCCGAGGGTACGGATACCATTTTTGGTCTTGATCCGTGGATAGGCACTTCGAGGAAGGAAACTTCAGAGGCCTCGGGGGGAAGAAGGATCGGAAATCCGAAGCCGTATCATCGCAGCATCAACTAACTCATTCCTGGGAGTTTCAGAACAGCCCACGAGTTTCTGCCTGCTTCAGAGTGCTTTTCGTAGTCAACCCTAACCCCGAACCACACCCCGGCGAGAAGTGCGAGGAGGGTCTGGGTCCGTGCACGCTCCCCCACTAGACCATCCTTGTGTTGCGGCGCGATTGTAAATTCGGGTTCGTCGCGACAACTGCGAAGGCGGGACCTAGCGCGACCGATGAAGCCACAGCCGTTAACACCGACCCGTCTCTGAGATCCACGCGCGTTTTCAGGCCCATTGTTGCGTGAGATTCCCCGAACTTTTGTCCATCGCGCTTTTCCGTCTCTGCCGCCGAATTTCCAACGCGACGAAGTCGAGGGAACGGGCTCTGCGACCCGGAGCAGCCCGCAAACATGGGGAAGCTCATCCGTCTCGAGCTTTTTAGTGCGTGGAATCGATAACCCGTATAGCACCGTGGTGGAAGCTCACCGTGAATGTTAGACTTCAAGTCCTACAAGGGCCACCATACCCTCCTGTTTGGCGACTCGTATTTCACCTCTATCATCGGCCCCAATGGCTCGGGCAAATCGAATTCGTGAGTTACGCTTGTATCGTATCGCATAGCGTAGCTGTTGTTGCAAAATTGACAGTGTGGCTTTTCTTGTCTAGAATGGACGCCATCTCCTTTGTTCTAGGTATCAAGTCATCACACCTACGATCGTCACATCTTCGCGACCTCGTTTACCGGGGTCGGGTCATGAAAACGTCCAAAATTCAAGACGATGGGACCGCCGCGCCGGCAACTAACGGAGACGCCAACGGGCACGTAAATGGTGACGACGAAGACAACTCCCAACGAGCATCCCGAAACGACCCGAAGACTGCGTGGGTGATGGCCGTCTACGAAGACGATGCAGGGGACGAACAGCGGTGGAAGCGGAGCATCACGAGTAGCGGCAGCAGCGAATACCGCATCAACGAGCGAGTGGTTACCGCGCAGCAGTACAACGAGGCCTTGGAGGAGGAGAACATCCTGATCAAGGCGCGGAATTTCTTGGTGTTCCAGGGAGATGTCGAAGCCATTGCATCGCAATCACCGCAGGACCTCACGCGCCTGATCGAGCAGATTTCTGGGAGTCTAGAGTACAAGGCGGAGTATGAGAAGCTCCAGGCAGATGCGGAGCAGGCCGCCGAGAATCAGAACTTCCAGCTCCACAGGAGGCGAGGCATCAACTCGGAAATCAAGCAATACCAGGAACAGAAGAAGGAGGCAGAAAACTTCCAGAAGAAGACAGAGGAACGGGACGAGGCGGTCATCACTCATATCCTCTGGAAGCTATACCACTTTCAGCGTGTGATGGACGAGTCGAGCGCTCAAATCCAAGTGCATCACGAAAACCTCAAAGAGTTCCGCCGCAATGTGGAGGCCTTCGAAAAGAAACTCGAACAGGCGCGCAAGGAGCAGGCAACGGTCGGCCGCGAGGTCAGCAAGATCGAAAGAAACATCAAAGGCAAGGAGAAGAGCATCGAGGACCGGGACAATAGCCTCGTGCCTATTGACGAAAAGATTAGCCAAAGCTCTCAGGATATGTCGGTACTCCGGAAACGGATTTCCGATGTAAAGAAAGATCGCGACGACAAGGCAGCGCACATCCAAAAGCTCCAAAAGGATCTAACCACCGTCGAGAAGGCACACCAGCAATTCGAGAAGCAGTGGACCGAAACCCTCAAGCGGCAAGGCAAGGCATTGAGTGACGCGGACTTCAAGGAATACACCAGCCTGCAGGCGGACGCCATGAGGAAAACGTCAGACAACCGGGCCAAACTGTCAAATCTGGAGCGCCAATTGAAAGGCGACGAGGTGACGGTCAACAGCCTGAAAGGCAAGATCGACAACTTTGAGGCCGCCGCCGAGAAACTGCAGAGCGAAGTCCAGGCGATTAAGGACCGCCGCAACGCCAGCCAGGATTCCGTCCGTCAAATAACGAGCGACATCGACGCCAAGAAGAAGGAGTTCAACAGCGTGCAGTCGGAACGGATCAGGATCAACAACACCCACACGGAGCTAGAGGAGAAGCTTCGTGAGACGTTGAGGAAAATCGACGACGCAGACATGGGGCGGCGCCAGAATGAGAAGGAAAAAAAGATGAGGAATATGATTAGCGATCTCAAGCGCATCTATCCGGGAGTCCGTGGCCGGGTGGGTGAGCTGTGCAAGCCGAAGCAAAAGAAGTACGACGAGGCGGTCGCCACAGCGCTAGGCCGCGACTTTGATGGCGTTGTGGTGGACACGGAGAAGACGGCTGTTGATTGTGTCCAGTACCTCAAAGACCAACGGTTCCCCCCTGTGACCTTTATTCCGCTCGACAATATCAAGGTCAACACTTCCAACCCGGCCGTCAAGGGGATCAGCGGTGCTCGGTTGACGATCGACACGATCGACTTTGACCCTTCGCTGGAGCGGGCCATGGCATACGCCTGCGGCGGCTCCGTGGTGTGCGATAGCTTGGATGTGGCAAAGGATATCGTCTACGGCCGGAAAATCCAAGTCAAGGCGGTTACTGTCCAAGGCTATGTGATCCACAAAGCCGGTACCATGTCGGGTGGCCGGTTGCCAGAGGATAGAAACAAGAAGCAGCGGTTTGAGGAGCACGATGTGCAAAATCTGCAGCGTCTTGCTGAGAGGTATCGGGACGAGATTGCAAAACTCCCACGGCCGGGAAGGCGAGGGGCTGCGGAAGAGTCGTTGCAGAACGAGATCGGTGCACTAGAGCAGCGTCTTCGGCTTCAACAGGGCGAGCTGGCTGCATTCGAAAAGAACCTCAAGAGCAAGCAAAAAGAGTTGGACCATGCGCAGCGGGAGCTCCGCGACTACCAGCCTAAGTACGCCGAGAAGGAGGGCGAGCTGGAGCGGACGCGCGCGACGGTCGAGAAGTTCGACAAGGCCATCTCGGAGGTCGAGGACAAGATCTTTGCCGGCTTTTGCAAGCGGCTCGGGTACGAAAACATCCGGGCCTACGAAGCGCAACAGGGCAGCCTCGAGCAGGAGGCCGCGCAGAAGCGCCAGGACTTTGACCTGCAGAAGCAGCGCATCCAAAACAACCTCTCCTGGGAGACCTCGCAGCACGACGGCGCCAACGACCGCGTACGGACTATGGAAACGACCCTGAAGCGACACCAAAAGGACGTCGAGACGTACGAGCGCGAGAAGGAGGACATCGAGGAGGCGAGGGCGCAGGACGAGGACGAGCTGGGGGCGCTTCAGGAATCGCTGGAGGAGGTCAAGGCCAGCCACGCCGAGAAGTCCAAGAAGGTGGCGGACGCGAAGCAGGACCTGCAGAAGAAGAGCAAGGACATCGAGTCGAGGTTGAAGGAGATCACCAACCTAGAGGGAGCGGTGCAGAAGAACAGCGCGCAAAAGTTTGCGTTGCTCAGGCGGTGCAAGCTAGAGCAGATCCAGCTGCCGATGAGCGAGGGCTCGCTGGACAACATCCCAAACGAAGACCAGCTGCTGCGCAAAGACCAGGATGCGATGGAGGTGGATGGTGAGGAAGACGAGGACGAGGTGCTCGAGACCGCGATGGACGACTACGGCATCGAGATTGACTTTGACGGGTTAGATGAAGATCTCAAAAACGTATGGCCTCTTTTTCCCCCCACTGCCCCTATTTCTTCTCTAGCCGGCCTAGCTAACAAACAGCCCCCAGCCCGACGACGACCTCGAGGACGTGCTCCAAGACAAGATCACGTCGCTCACGGCCGAACTCGAGAAGCTCAACCCCAACATGCGTGCCATGGAGCGCCTCGAGTCCGTCAAGTCCCGACTCGAGTCAACCGAACAGGACTTTGAAGACTCCCGCGCGGCCCTGCGCGCAGCCCGCGAAGCCTTCACAACAGTCAAAGAAAAGCGCTTCGACCTCTTCAACCGCGCGTTCGCCCACATCCAGGAACAGATCACGCACGTCTACAAAGACCTCACCCGCTCCGACGCCTACCCCCTCGGCGGGCAGGCCTACCTCGACATGGAGGAAGACACCGACACCCCTTACCTCTCTGGCATCAAGTACCACGCCATGCCGCCGCTCAAGCGCTTCCGCGACATGGAGCACCTGTCGGGCGGCGAGAAGACCATGGCAGCGCTGGCGCTGCTGTTTGCCATCCACAGCTACCAGCCGAGTCCCTTCTTTGTGCTGGACGAGGTCGATGCCGCGCTGGACAATGCGAACGTGGAGAAGATCAAGAAGTACATCCGCGAGCATGCCGGGCCGGGGATGCAGTTTATCGTGATCAGCCTGAAGCCGACGCTGTTCCAGGATAGTGAGAGCTTGGTTGGTGTGTATCGTGATCAGGAGGTGAATAGCTCGCGGACGTTGACTTTGGATGTAAGTATCCCCCGCGAAGTTGTTGGAGATCTGTTGTGGTCAATACTTGTCCGTTTGTGTTGCAAGTATGGTTTACTGACTATTTTGATTACAACAGTTGCGGCAGTATGTATGATGAACGGTGGAATGATATCCAAGGTTATTTATCTAGCTACATGGCTTAGGGGCGAGGTTGGTGAAGTTGGAGTGGAAAGAAGGATTGGAGAATGGGGTTTGAGAGGGAAAGGGGGGGAAGGGGTTATTATTTATTTGCAACGGTTCAAGGCAGGTAGCAATCCTTTTTCTTCTCTTCTTGCACGGCCAGGCTTTACTTCCTTATTACCTGCTTAGGTAGTTTCTTGACACGGCGAATGGAAGGGGCTGCTGGTTACGCTTTGTATTAAGTTTCTTTCTATCCCTGACGTACCAAGAGCAAATATTCGTTTTTGTGTCTCCTTTCCATCTTCACCATTGTCCCAAATACATGGCCAGAAGAAGCAACCGCCCACCCAAACGCCAGGATGAAGATTTATGTCGTTGTATAAGGGAAAAGAAAGAGAAAGTCAAAAACGGCTTTTGCACGCATATGTCTAAATGCCCCCGATTCCGTCATGTTTTGCTGGTGATGGCCCTTGGTATTTGAGGTCCGCATCATGTCGCTCTCAGTCCTTCTATCTCCCATCTACCCGTCAGGGCCCGCCGTTCCTTAGCTGAAGTGTGTAACTTCGTTAGAGCCCCCCGATGGCCTCTTTGGTGGACAAGGCTACCCAGCGCTAGGCCATCGCCATAGCCTAGCCTTTCAAACCCCTCTAGTCTCCTAGACCCGCAGCCAGTACTAGAGATTTTACCCCCCATCCATTTGTTGGCTGACCGCTGGTAAAATCATCGCCATGTTGTTGAGCGTCGGGCATTGGCGATGTGATGCATATCTCCCCATCCTTGGCCCCAAACGTCCGAACGGCGAGATGCCCGTTCGAAGGACCTGTTCAGTCACCGACTACCGCGGGGCCAAAGGCATCACCCTGTTGCGCCACCAGTAGTATTGTCGAATGATCCAGTGTTTGTTCCGCCTCTGTCTCCCCCAGTTCACATCGACCCGCTTCACACAGTAGACACCCACCCGCTACTACTCTCTCCCCCCGCCTTGTCAATTTGGCCCTGCTTCTTCAAACAACATCCTCAAACTCGAACTCCTCATCGTCTTCGTCCTCCATCTTGAAGCTCATCGCCGTCGAACTATCCACCGCCGCGGCCGCGCCCGTCTCCAACTTGACTTTCTTGGCCGCGGGGAGCGCGGCATCTCCATCAGCCACATCCTTCATCTCAAAGGACTGGTTCTGAGGCTGCGTGGTGGAAGGCATGGTTGTCGTGATGGTCGGCACAGAGCTGTCGGTGATCCAGGACGGTAGCGCATTCTCCTTGAGCAGTCTCTCCTTGCGCTTGCGCTCTTCGATGCGTTCCTGTTCGTTGTTATCGGAGATGGTGACGTGCATCGTCTTGGGCCCGACATTCGCCAGGCCCTTGACAGCCGAGGGTTTGCCGAGGGAGGCCGGGTCGACGGGCACGCTGGCGAGGACCTCGTGGGTGGCGGCGCGCACAATGGGGCGGTGGGTGGCCATGGCCTTGTCGAAGTTGCACTCGGGGATCACGGCGCGGTCGACTTCCTGGAGCATGTCGGTCATGAACTTGAACTGGTTGTTCATGCGGGAGAGCTGCTGGTGGCCCGGGGCTTCTTTTTCTTTGTTGCGTTCCAGCACGGTGCCGCACCGCTGGCAGGTGAAGCCGGCCGGCCCGGCCGAGTCAAGCACCTCGAGCTGGGTCCATTGGGCGTGGCAGCGGGGGCACGAGTACTCTTTGCTCTCATCGGCGGGTTGCACGCTGCCCTGCATATCCTTGTCGGATTTGTACACGCGCCACTTGATGGCGTCGATGGTTTGCCGGTAGTCAATGTAGTAGTACGTCCGGTTGATCGGTCGTGTCTTGCCCTCCTGCATCTCCGGGCGGGTGTGCACGACCAGGAAACGGGCGTCGCGCAGGCCGGCGCACAGGCGGTGCATGTCCTTGATGTTCATCCTCATGAGATAGGCCAGCTCGTCATCACGCAGGGCTGAGTGTGTCGCCAGTGCCTCGATCACCAGGACCTCCTGGGTTGTGTAAAAGGCGCGCATGACGGCGCGAACTAGCGCCTGCGCGACCTCCATCGTGGCCACGAAGCTGCGGTGTTTGTTCCGCGTTCCCTTCGGTTCAAAGGTAGTGAGCGACGCGCGAAAGCTGAGGTGAATGCAAAAGAAGGTCACGCGCGTGAACAAAAATCGGTGACGACGAGGTGTGGTACCGATTAAAGAGGTTCGGGTCTGTGACTGTCCTGTGAGACTGACGGGCGCGGGTTGGGATCAGTTGCCCTTTTATTCTGCTCGCGCGTGCCCTTCGACTGAACCTTAACGTCCCTAAGGTTCCAGATTCCCTTTTTCCCACCCCTCCAGCTCTCTCGACCGACTCGGTCAGATGACTCGATTATGGGGGCGCATTCAGAGAAAATGAGAAAATGCTACGAAAGTGGATACCCTCGACCAGAATCGCGCAGAATATGTGGCCGCAGGAAGGTGGTTGAGCGAGAGCACAATGAGTGCTCTTGCTTGTGGTAGCTGCGCCTGAAATGAGGATGAAAGAGGAAGTGCAGGGCTGAGGTTTGCTGAGGCTGAGCGGTAAGAAATGTCGCGAGCTGAAATACAGCACCTTACCTGACTGTACACTTAATGTGTGTGACATTACATCCTGCATGTTTGCAAGTTCCCAAAGCCGCACTCCTCGGGCGACACAGCCATAAAATCACAAGAATAATACTCCCAGAGGCATTTGGCCTTAATTTAGTTCGCTTGTTCAGCAAGCAAAATTGTCTGGTTCGTGAAAGAACCATCAAAGTTACACAGTATGGATAATTGCAGTAATTACAGACCAAGAAAACAGGACGGCAATAATGTCTGTGTTCACCGTGTAATTTACCGACTTGGGGCGAATATGACACTGTGCCTCTTTTGGCTAACCTAAGGTTCTTCTTCGAAACTCCGGCTCGTCTTCCCGCTGTTCTCCAACTGCCCCGCACTTTTCCTCGATACTGTCGCATCTACCCGAGATTTCAATATGCACGTCATTTTTGAGGCAGACAATGCCTTGTGGCAGGCTTCTCACCACTTTCTAGGATCGTGATGATCGTGATTATTCTTGCCATCACAAGACACTGAAGCCCCAGGCCCTCTCTTTGACTTTGCGTGGTTTTTTGTCCCTAGCATTAGCTCCAACTCTCATGAATCACAATTCACTCTCTAATGCACGCCTTTCTCACCCCCATATGCTTTCTCACCCCATATGAAGCGCCCAAGACGCCCATGACGCCCCAACCACATTCACCATGACCTCGGACGCCGGCGCCCGCAAGCGATCCGCCAGCCACATCGCTCTCACCTTCCCTACCATCTTTCTCCTGTCCGCCCACCTCAGCTCCGATGAGCTGCAAGACCTCGAGGGGCAGATCCCCACGCTGACGTATGACATCAACGAGGCCGAAGTTGTGTTGGGCAAGGTGTTTCGCAAAGAACGGGCTCTGTTCGAGTTGCGGAAACATCACCTGGCGACGGAGGAGGTGATGGGAGAAGAGGCGGTTGAGCGGCGAGAAGTGGTAGAAGTGGGCTCTGCATCGGTGACACCGACGGCTGGGGCCCGTAAACGGGCGAAAATGTCGACGCCGAGAGTTCTGGGCAGCTCGGATATCGACTCGGATACGGCGTCTGAAGGCGAAGTGCAGAGGCACCCAGTTGACCCGATACCGGCCGCAGCCATGGTTAAGGTGGTCAAGCTCTGCTGGTTTACGGATTCCGTCGCGGCTGGGGAGGTGCTCCCCATCACCGAAAAGTACTTGATCTACCGGGGCTATAAGAAGACACCCGAACCGACCCACAAGACATCCAAGGGGGTCAAGTTGGGCGAACGGACAGCCGCAGATGTGATCAAACGTGCCCTAGCGGACGCAGATACCGCCCTCAAGCACCCATCACGGTCGCCGCGGTCGTCACAAAACCGGCGAGGTGAGACATACGTCGGCCATCCCCTGCGGCCGCCGAGGCTGCTGAAACAGACCACATCGGAGCGTGAACTAGAGAGGCAGATGCCGCCAGTGCCAAAATGGCTGCACAGTACCTATTCGTGCCAACGCCCCACGCTGGTGCATCCGCCCAATGAGGGGTTTATCGAAGAACTCGCCAAGATCAAGACGGCGAGGGTTCTAATGGGGGATAAGGTTGGGGTGAGGGCGTACTCGAGTGCGATTGCAACCATTGCGGCATATCCATATACCATACAGACGGCGCAGGGTAAGCCGGGGCGCATTTCATCGTCGAGCTTGCAACGAGTCGGCTAATTTCCGCTTCCAGAAATTGCTCGTCTCCCTGGTTGCGGCACTAAGATCGCGATGCTATTTCAAGAGTTCAAAGACAGCGGTAACGGACAGATTCGCGAGGCGCGCGAAGACGAGACGGACCCCAAGCTAGCCGTGCTGAAGCTGTTCTATGACATCTGGGGCGTGGCCGAAACCACGGCGCGCGATTTCTACAACCGCGGCTGGCGCGACCTCGACGACATTGTCGAGTTTGGGTGGGATTCGCTCACACGGGTGCAGCAAATCGGCGTCAAGTTTTACGACGAGTTCAAACTGAAGATCCCGCGTGCGGAGGTTGAGGCTATCGGGGAGACGGTACGAGCACATGCGAATGCGATCGTGCCCGGGTTTCAAATGGTCATTGTCGGCGGGTATCGGCGGGGGAAGTTGGAGAGTGGCGACGTGGACATCGTGTTGAGCCATCCGGATGAAAATGCCACGCGGGACTTTGTCGGCGCGCTGGTGGTCGCGCTGGAGCGGACCGGATGCATCACGCATACTCTGTCGCTAAGTACAGCCAACTCGGAGCGCGGACAAGCGCCGGTCAGCTGGAAGGGTAACGGCCCCAAAACAGCAAAGGCCGGGGCCGGGTTCGACACCCTAGACAAGGCGATGGTGGTATGGCAGGATCCTGTCGAGAGCGGCGAGAATGACGGTGAAGCCAAACGGAAAAACCCCAACCCACATCGGCGCGTGGACATTATCATCAGCCCGTGGAAGACGGCCGGGTGCGCGGTGCTAGGGTGGTCGAGCGGGACGACGTTCCAGCGGGACCTGCGGCGGTACTGCAAGTACGAGCGGCTACTCAAGTTTGACAGCAGCGGCATCCGCAGCCGGCGCGATGGTCGCTGGGTTGACCTCGAAAGTGCCGTCGATGGAACGCCCGCACCAGATATGCTCACGGCCGAGAAGCGTGTGTTTGAAGGGCTCGGGCTCGAGTGGCGACCGCCTGAGGAGAGGTGTACGGGATAGGTGCCTGTGCTTGCGTAACTTAGGCGGTGATGCTCACGCTAGAAGGCAGCTCTGGTGTTGGTTTTGCGTGGAAGTCCAACAGTCATTTTCCAAGATTTGGTCGAAGCCAGCAGTTGGCAAAGTTTCAATGATACCCTTGATAGTTAATTGAATGTATGCGGTCGTTCATTTTCGGTTCTTGCCGGTGGTGTCATCTGCGGCGCCGCTTGGCTGATCGAAAATGGTTGGCCCCCAGTGACTCGAACATGCCCCGGCCCCCAGCTTCAGAAGCTTCCCCCCTTCTAGAATTAGAATCGGGAGGAGCCGCAAGCTGACGCACGGCATTCAATAATGGTTGCATCCATTCCCAGGGTCCTCGGAGCCCTCAACACCATCGTCCCAATCATCCGCCGACGGTCGATGTCAGACACGGGCCGTCGGAGTGCGAACAGCGAGGAGGGAAACATAACGTTAGTTTGCTTTGTCGGGAAAATGGCCGTCGGAGAGACTCCGTGACCCACCTTTGCTCCTGCGCTCTTGCCGACGGAAACTTTTAAGTCGGCGTCGGGTAGTTTTGGGCCCGCCGGGCTAGGATACGGGACGCCCATTGGCCAATTGGCCTCGAAAAGACCACAGTCAACAGCACCTATCCGCCCCGTACGAGGGGCACGCGTATTGGAAACAAACTGGACGCGGGGCGACTGCCGAAACTAACAGAAGACCGTGGCAACTCAGGAGGATTCTTTGTTGGAGTGGAGGTATTTATTTGAACATCCGCGCTGGGCCTTTTGACTCGAGAAAATTACCCCATCAGTTTGCCCTTCATCTCTCACCACAACACTCGCCTTTAATACTCAACCTTTGAACGTCCGTCACTCCTCGCCACTTTCATAAACCACGCTTTTTATACCGCCAAAATGTCCATCGTCCTCCCCAACGACTACGGGTGTGTACATCCATACTCCAATTTCCATCCCAAAAGCTCCTCACTAACAAGACCCCAGCTACGTCCTTCTGGCCGCCACCTCGACCTTCGTCGTCAACATTGTGCACGGCTTCCTCACTTCCAGCAGCCGCAAGGCCGCCGGCATCAAGTACCCCAACAGCTACGCCAGTGCCGAGCAGGCCGACAAGGACCCGCGCGCTTTCACCTTCAACTGCGGTATGTTACTGTAGCCCGTCCTTTTTAAGGCACTAACGAAAGAAGAGAACAAGCTGACACCCCAGGACAGCCCAGCGTGCCCACAACAACTTCACCGAGAACCTGACCCCTTTCCTCGGCGCCCTCCTCATCGCCGGGCTTAAGTACCCCACCCTTGCTGCTAGCCTGGGTGGTGCGTGGTCTGTTTCCCGTGTGCTCTTTGCCATTGGGTACACCTCCAAGGGTCCTTCGGGCCGTATTGTGTATGTTCCTTCTTTACCTACCTATGTCCCATTCAACCCAGTTCTAAGGAATGCTAACATGCATTACTCAGTGGCTCGGCCGCCGGCTCACTGATCAACCTTACCCTGGTGGGTACCTCGGTGTATGCCGCTCTGGGCTACGCGCTCAACTGGTAAATACCGGGCCTGAGAGGTTTTGGATTTATTGTATAAAATGACGAGTACGGAGTTGTAATGTCAACATGAAAAGTAATTCAAAAAGTTAAACCGTGTATTCTAACTCTTTTGCTCCGAAACTGAGGGGAAAGCTGGCATCTGAACCTGTTTCACGGGACTACTACCTATTTCTGCGCTGTCGTAATGGCTTCGCCCGCTCACTCAACTAAACCTAACACACTACCGACCTATTGTATCATTTGGTAAACCCCATGTCCTTCAACAGCTCGTCCAACGGCTCAACAGGCATACGCCTCGGCCGCGACGATGCCCATGTCGACGGACCGGCACCACCCGACCGCCTCTCCGTATCCTCCCCTGTCTCCTCCCGCTCTCTGTCCCGCACGTATTCCACTTCCGCATCGGCCGGTCCCGAATGTAGCACGTACTCAGCGCTAGAGCCCGATTCAGAGTCGGAGAACTGTTCATTCGGCCCGTCGCCTTCGAGCTCGTAGATCGGGTCCGAGGCGAGCTCGATGGGGCCCGTGACTCGGCCCGGGAAGTTGCCCCGAGTTCGTCGGTAGGCGTTCTCCCAGGCTCCAGGGCAATCGGGGCGATCTCGGCGGATGGTCCGGGGCATGGTTCTCAGCACGCCGCGGTACCATTTAAATTGTGCCGCTTCACCGTCGTAAACATAGTTGTCGCTTCCGTTGTTAACGGTGGTCAAAAGTCCACTCTCATCTTCTATGCCGAGACTCCTGTATCGGCCGCTTCGCCACCATGAGTGGCCAAAATTCGGCAGGTGTCGGTGACGGTACCGGTAGATAGCTACGGCGATCCAGGTAATGAGAGCCGCGAGAGTGGCGCTGCCGATGGTACCACCGATGGCGGCGGCTCTGTTCGCCGATAGAATGGATGCTGTGGATTGGGGTGGTGGAGGTTGGAGGGTGGCTGGGGTTGGCGGGGTGGGGTGGTATGTTTTGAAGAGTGTTTCTAGAGAAAGGGGGAGGTTAGTTACGAAGCTGGAAGGTTGAAAGTTGGGAAGAGGGGTAGGGGTGGGCAGACCGAGATCTGAGTTGGCAAAGCCGTCTTCTGGCGCTCGGCCACTGTGAAGTCAAGAAAGGTTAGTGTGGTCTATCCAAGAACTCTGAAGCTTGTGGCGGTACGTACTGGTCATCATAGTACGCCGAGATTCTCGGAGATGGCGGCTGAGGGTACCGCTGTGAGTGGTACATAGACCCAAACGCCAACGCGGCCAGATCAAAGACGGCCAGTCCATTCGGAAACGGATCCTTCGTCATAAAACCCGCTGCGTATGAATCACTCCCGTTCTGTGTCGAGTCTACACCACCAATGATTAGAATCTGACTACCACCGACATCCTCACAGCTGAGCCCGTGTCGGGGGCGGGCAGCTTCATAGTCAACCTTGACCCAGTAAAACCCCGGCAACGACAGAACATGGGCTGTGTCATACGCCGTCGCGCTGGGTCCTGACTGCCCGTTCCAGCCCGCATAGACTAGGATTTCATGTGTTTGGTTCCTGGACGGTGACCCGACAATGCAGAAATCTTTGCGTGGCTCCGGGACGGCTCCTGTGGTCTTTTGGTCATACCAGCGCTCCTTATCGACGTCGTAGATCTGTATTGTCTGGAAAGAAGGCGGATTTGGCTGGCTGCTATTCCCATTTCGTGGGGCCGGTAATGTACCGCCAACACCAACGATGATGCCGCGGTTCCCCCAGTTGGGGATGTAGGTCGTACCGTTGAGGTTCGGGGTGCTGCGGCCGATGGTGTTGGGTCCGGAGCTAGTGTAGTTGTAGACTTTTTGGTTCGACATGTCGTAGATGATGGAACCAGCAGACAGCTGTGGGCTCCCGTTGCTGGACTCTGGGTCAGACTCGGGGTTAGATTCGAGACTAGACCCTGGGCTACCTGGGCCAGACCCAGACCCAGAACCAGACCCGGCCCCAGTTCCAACTCCGGACCCAACCCCGGTTCCCGTTCCAGTACCCGGCCCAGTACCGGGTCCAGTCAAATTCCCAGGCACAGTCCCGTTTTCAGCACCGAAAAGAAACCCGTACCCACGTCCGCTAGCCACTTGTACCTGCGAAGGACGGGGTTGTGTTGTGAACCATAAATCGGTACTCCCATTGAGACATCTCCACGAACCTCCCGCCGAATCGTCCGGCGTAAACACCCAAAGCCCCTGCGGGGAGAACGCTTGGTCCCCAAACCGTGACGCGGTACCAGAAAATCCGGTATATAACGTCCCCTCCTTTTGGTTGATCCAGATGCCGCCATGGCTGAGATTGGGCACACCCGTGGGTTTGGGGACTGATTGGATAGTGACGGAATCATTGGTGAAATCATGCGTGAGGTCCAAAGAAAGGAGCGTGTTGGCTGGCTGTGTTAGCCGCTATAATAATAGCTATAATTCTAGAGTAACTTCCGTACAGTATTGGTAGATGATCTCGCTCCCGTTTTGGTAGGATAGTTCCCCCCCATCGATATACAACGTATGGTTGAGTACGGCGGCTTCTTATGTTAACAATAGTTCAGTTTGAGTGTGGGGGCGGAGGGGTTCACCCACAGGCATGATACGCCCTCCTCAAAAACACCGACGGATCTAAAGCACTAGCATTCTGTCGTCGAAGTAGCCTCGCATGGCTAGGGAGAGGCTGGGGCAGTGCGTTGACCAACGCAATCGCCGTGAACAATACCAAACTAAAAGCCTGAATCATGATGGTATTGATGTCCCGTTGACCATCAGGAAGGTTGTGGGAAGAAAACATGACATGAGATAAGGTGAAGTAAACGAGACAGTACTCTCTCTCTCTCTATTTATAAAACGCAAAGGCTCGTGCGGACTCACCGTTTGTGCCCTTCTAAACCCCACAGTCTGGTGGCCTGTGTCATAATGCACCGCTACCGTCCGTGAATCACATATTCGGAAAGTTGTATCGAGGTGGCTTCGAGATTTCCCCGGGCCAGACACCCCCCTTGAATGAGGGATGATAGAGATGGGGAAAACGTGTGAAGGGCATACCGAATCCACAGTACGCTTCTAGGCAAATTGCGAGTTGAAACAGTAAGTTTACTTCTCGAATAGTTGCCGTACATATTCATGTCTATCAAGTCATACCGGCCACAATGTCGGTGCGGGAGGGGTTTGTGCCCAAGGCTGCACGCATAGACAGTACCCTGTGATCGAATACGGTCCCGCTCCCCAGAAACAGAGGTCCAAGGGCCGGGCGGATGAAAGTTAAATATATCGAATCGTTATGCTCCCATCGGTGATCAGCTCGGCTTATGGTACCAGAAACTTATTTGCTCGCTTCTCTCCTGCCTGCTTTCACTTGGGTTGCTATGAGCTACTGGACAGTAAATGAATGGGAACGTGGTGAATTCCGAGGAAAAAATGTAGATTGAGATGAGAGTAGGGTGCGTTCAATCCGATGATATCTGTAGACGAGTATAAATCATGACTTCCGAGTCCTAAGATCTTGCAATGCCCTTCGAGCTCTGTTGAAGGAGAGAGGTCCAATGGCGTCCCACATTCTAAAGATAATATCAGGGTGTGGGGCGGGTTCCGCCAAGACTTCCCTGTTGGCTACCAGCCACACTTCCGCCACACAGCCCGACAAGCTGGCGGGACCGACCTGGAACTTGTCCTTTTCAGTGAGGGGACAACAATCCGGCGCCCGAGCTTGTGGAAGCGAACGTGGAAAGCGGCGCACCAACCCCAGCACCACATCTGCGATCCGGCCCACGATTCTCTCGGAACTCCACGGTGAAGCCGCCGCCGCGCTCGATTGATCTCCAAACTCGAAAGTTATCGACCGACAGCGACCGACTCCTGGGTGCGCAAGCTCGACTCGCTAACCTAGTCCACACAAATATTCGTACACGATTCCTGGCAAGGTGCGGCGGCCGCCACTTCAAGCTCAACGCCAGATCGGGACTGATGACAGCTTGCATATAGACCCCTTCTAGGCACGCCGTTATCTCGAATCCTTTCTCCGAGCCTCTGCCCCAACTTCACCCATAACCGCATCTTGAAAGCCGATTACCTGAACCGACCACATCATTATCCTCCGCGATGGACCACGACGCTTTAAAGGAGCAATGGGGCGAGGTTGAGGACCGCGATGGCGTCCGTCTGAGCTGGAACGTCTTCCCCAGCACCCGTATGGTGTGTTCGCCACCCGCAACATGATAATGTGGTAGTAACTCTCCTTTTCTTGCGGAAGCTGATACGGTTCTAGGAAGCGTCGCGGTTGGTCGTCCCCATTGGCGCTCTCTACACGCCCCTCAAGGAGAAGCCCGATACGCCCCTCTTGCAGTTTGAACCCGTCACCTGCAAGCAGCCATGCCGCTCAGTTCTGAACCCCTTCTGGTAGGCTCTTGCCCTTGGCCACCCCGCCCCGAGAGCGTGACGCTTACCAGTTCCGACAGCCAGGTCGACGTGCGCGCCCGCCTCTGGATCTGCCCCTTTTGTCTCTCGCGGAATCCCCTACCGCCCCACTACAAGGACATCACCGCCAACGCTATCCCACCCGAGCTGCATCCGTCGAACACGACCATCGAGTACAGGTTGTCGCGCCCTGCCCCGAGTCCGCCCATTTTCCTCTATGTCGTGGACACGTGCCAGGAAGAAGACAGCTTGGCCGCCCTGAAGGAGTCGCTCATCATGAGCCTCAGCCTTCTCCCCGAGCATGCGCTGGTTGGCCTAATCACGTATGGGACCATGGCGCAGGTTCATGAGATTGGTTACACCGAGTGTGCCAAATCGTACGTTTTCCGAGGTAGCAAGGAATATGCCGCCAAGCAAGTCCAGGAAATGCTCGGCCTTGTACAACCGGCCATGCGCCCGGGTATGCCCGCGCACCAGCCAGGCAGGTCCATGCCGATGGGCCCTGCTTCCCGGTTCCTTCTTCCCGTGGCTCAAGCTGAGTTTCAACTCACCAAGGCCCTTGAGCAATTGCAGAAGGACCCCTGGCCCATCTCCAGCGACCGTAGGAACCTGCGCTGCACCGGCGTGGCGCTGTCTGTCGCTGTTGGGCTGCTTGAGACGTCGTTCCAAAATGCCGGTGGTCGCATCATGCTCTTTGCTGGTGGCCCCGCCACCGAGGGCCCCGGTATGGTCGTTGGCCCCGAGCTGAGGGAGCCCATTCGTTCGCATCACGATATCGACCGCGATAACGTCAAGTACTACAAGAAAGCGCTCAAGGTAAGTTGTGCGCCCACCTCGTACGACAGCTGCGTCGGACGGGCCCTCTCTGGGAAAATGTCATGTCGGGTCGCTAACGCCATAGTAGTTTTACGACAACCTTGCTAAGAGGACCGCCCACAACGGCCACACTATCGACATCTTTGCCGGTTGTCTTGACCAGGTCGGGCTTCTGGAGATGAAGGGCCTTTGCAACTCCACAGGTGGCCACATGATTTTGACGGATAGCTTTACTTCTTCCATGTTCAAGCAATCCTTCATCCGCATCTTCGAAAAGGATGGAGACGATAACCTCTTGATGGGCTTTAACGCTGTGCTTGAGGTTCTCACAACCAAGGAGCTCAAGGTCACTGGTTTGATCGGGCACGCGGTATCCCTGAACAAGAAGTCCACCTCGGTGGGTGAAACGGAGTGCGGTATTGGTAACACCTGCTCTTGGAAGATGTGCGGCATCGACCCCAAGGCTAGCTACGGTGTCTACTTTGAGATCGCCCAGGGTGGCCAATCACAACATCAGCAAAGCCCCCAAAAGGGTATGATCCAGTTCCTGACCTACTACCAACATTCCTCCGGCCAGTTCCACCTCCGCGTCACCACAATTGCGAGGAACCTCAGCGGGCCCGCGGGCGATCCCGCGATCGCGCAATCATTCGACCAAGAAGCCGCGGCTGTCCTCATGTCCCGAATCGCCGTTTTTAAGGCCGAGGTTGATGACGGACCTGATGTCCTCCGTTGGGTCGATAGGATGCTTATCAGGCTGTGCTCAAGATTTGCGGACTACCGCAAGGACGACCCGTCATCCTTCCGCCTGGAGAAGAACTTCACTCTCTACCCGCAGTTTATGTTCCACTTGAGGAGGAGCCAGTTCCTGCAGGTGTTCAACAACTCGCCAGATGAGACGGCTTTCTACAGGCACGTACTCGACCACGAGGACGTCAGCAACTCCCTCGTCATGATCCAGCCCACCCTCGACTCATACACTTTCGACCAAGAAGGCGGGCAGCCGGTCCTCCTGGACTCCACTTCCATCCAACCGACCCATATCCTCCTCCTCGATACGTTCTTTCACATCCTCATCTTCCACGGCGAAACCGTCGCCGAGTGGCGAAAGGCCGGGTACCAGGACCAGGAGGGCTACGAGAATTTTGCTGCTCTCCTGGAGCAGCCAAAGGAGGACGCAAGGGTAAGTCTTCTTGTGCAATTCCCCGACTCCACGGAAGCCATTGCTAACACACATTCCTAGGATCTTATCACCGATCGCTTCCCTCTCCCTCGTTTCATCGTCTGCGACCACGGCGGTTCCCAGGCGCGTTTCCTCCTCTCCAAGCTCAACCCGTCGACCACACATACGTCGGGCGCTGGGGCGTACGGCGGCGTGGGCGCCCAAAGTGCACAGACAATCTTCACCGATGATGTGTCTCTGCAAACATTCATGGAGCATCTTATGAAATTGGCTGTGAGTGGTACAAACTAAGTCATTGTTCCAGGGATGGGCTGAGTGAGGGGGATTGAGGAAAGACGAAGACGATGGATTGTAGGCATGTTTAGAGGAGGGGGTCTGTGACCGTCTAGCGTCAGTGTTATATGTGAACCGATATTGCCGATGAAAATAAGCTGTTCCCCTGACACCTCCCTTTTCCTGTCGGCACTGTGAACACATCGCCTGCGACTTGGCGGTTGGCGAAAATGGTCCCACTTTTCAATGTGGCTGAAAGGTCGCTTCCAATCTAATTGTGGCGGCCCCTCCATCCGCCCCGCCGAAAAATTGTCAGCCACACACCCCAAAATCTTAGGGCAGGCAGGGAAAACCCACAACTGCGATTTTTTTGTGATATCGTTGACTTTGATCCTCGGCACGGCTGCATCCCCTACCACCAACACCAACCGAGTCCGTCATTCACAGAAGCCCTCACCATGCGTAAGTTGAATATTTTCCGTTCCTGGCGGTCGAATTGTTTTAATTGCTAATTTGCGGAATTGTGCAGCTCCTAAGGTCGACCCCAACGAGATCAAGGTCATGTAAGCTCCAATGGCCTTCTCCCACCATCAATCACCACCTCTTCCTCCTCCGCCCCTCCCGATTCCCTGCCCGCGGTCGCGCGCGCTTCTTTTATGCGAATGCGAATGCGCACCCAGCCGAGCGATGAGAAATTGGGGGGGGAGTTTGGCGAAACGATTAGGAAAGACGGGATTATTGTGATCACAAACGCTGACGATGATCGCCGTTTTGCAGCCACCTCCGGGCGACCGGTGGTGAGGTCGGTGCCTCTTCGGCTCTTGCCCCCAAGATCGGTCCTCTCGGTCTCTCGCCGAAGAAGGTCGGTGAAGATATCGCCAAGGCCACTGGTGACTGGGTATGAACACCCCTTTCCCAAAGAAGAAGAGGAAGAAAAAACATCAATGATTGGAGATGGGAGGAATCAAGAGAGGAAACAGTTTTCTGACCATTGCCGATCTGCGCACCTCTATACAGAAGGGTCTCCGCGTGACCGTCAAGCTCACGATCCAAAACCGTCAAGCCGCCGTCTCGGTCGTCCCCACAGCCTCGTCGCTCATCATCCGGGCGCTCAAGGAGCCCCCTCGCGACCGCAAGAAGGAGAAGAACATCAAGCACAACAAGTCCGTCAGCCTGGATGAGATCATCGACATTGCGAGGACAATGAAGTACAAGTCCTTCTCCAAGGACCTGAAGGGGTGCGTGAAGGAGATTCTGGGCACTGCCTTCAGCGTCGGTTGCCAGGTGGATGGCAAGAGCCCGAAGGCCGTCAGCGATGCGATCGAGGAAGGCGAGATCGACAGTACGTTTATTTTTTAAAGCCGCTATTCTCCCAAGGCCCTGTTGATGGGCCCGTCTGGAATGCATTTGCTAACGTTATTACAGTTCCTGAGGAGTAACCTCGTCACGAGTGAAGGTCGGTTTGGGAAATTCTGGGCATGTCATTAGGAGTTCAGGGCTTGCTTTACACCAGGCTTGCCAGACAACGGCAAATCAAATCAAAAGAACGATTTCATGGCCGAGTATGGGTGCCTCCGTCAGAAATCGGCTCAGACTATCTGAAACCAAGGTTTTGTTACCATCCCCGGATATCCTCCCCTCCCCTGTTCCTCCTCTCTCGCCGCGTCCGCACCGTCCCACCAACCCATCTCCCATCCCGCGTGGGATCAAGGATTCATCGCCGAGACTCTCCGTCTCCGACTTGGCGTATCTACCCCCTCTCCGCTCCTGGCTGTTCACTCCGGAAACGACCTGCTTCCCCATGGTCCTTTCGGCTCTTTGTGCTCAGGAAGAAGAAATGTTGTGACGTCCGATTACTCACCATGGCTTTCGTTGGCACCTCGGTGCTATGGAAGTCGAGGTCCATATTTCCGGTCGATATCTTTTTCATTATCCCTCTATGCTTTGATGCCACCATCAATACCGTCTGCCTTCTCTACGTCTTCAATATCTTGAAGCCCCTTTACGACACAAGCCTTGTAGGAACTAGCAGAGGGATCAGAACCGTGCTATTCGGTCCGTTGTGCCGACTCGAGTCTTGCCTCTCGCCTTTGCATGAACTTGTTGTTTCATTAAGCTACTTGCTCATCGCGAGATAAGAGACTCCAGGGCACAACATACGATCTGAATATCTCAACGTGCCCAGCGGCTATTCTCGCCTTAGCTTTTGACACTGATGCTGGACCCGCAGCGTAAAAGATACCGCATCAATAGCCGTTGATGATTTTTTTTTTTAAAAAAAAAAAAGAAAAAGAAAATTAAATAAATAAATAAGATGTTTGCTTCTCTCCTCCTCAGCTCCAACTTGATACCCGAGACAGACAAGACTACAAGCACTTTGGCGGGGAACAACAGCTAGGATGCTACATATGTCTTAGCCTTCTCGTCGCCTTCTGTCCGCTTCCTTGTTTCCTTCTGTTCCGGTCTCGTGTCACCTGTTCGGGAACACGCGCTTTAGAATGAGACAGACAACCAGATAGCGAGACAGCCGAGTGGCATAAATAAGACAGATGCCTCCTCCCGAAACAGACAACGAATTCCCCGTTTATTGCCTACTCTATCTGATGGTGTGTTGTTTGGCCCATCATACACTGTCTCGAGTTTGTTCAGTCGTCGGCACATTTAAATCCCACCTTCCCAACCGCAACGTATTTGAATCGTGCCTCTCCCACATGTGCAACCAACGTTACCAAGATCACCAACTCTCGGCGTTTCAAGAACTATCCAAACAAAAATAAACACCCCATGGATAATAATGCCTTGTTCTCCCGTATCCAGGTCACAAGCGCGCGCGTGTAATACGTGACGTTAGGAGATCCCTGTTGTACAGCATACCCGCCACTTACTATTGGCTACTCTACGACGGCATGGGCAAGGGAAAAGTATACGGGAATACACTTTGCGTTATTACTACAAGATAAATGTGACGCGAGGTGACCTGAGGCAATGCAGTATGATGTATGATGTCTCGGGCCTTACAAGTTCCCAACTTCTCTGGCGGCGAACAGGGGGAGATATTGGGGGCCTACCGGAAGGGTAGTTGCATTGTGCATGTATGTATGCATGCGTACAAGTACGGAATCGGGCATGGTGACGCAGGAGAGATGTTTACCGTGCAGGTTGCTAGATGGCTGCCTGACTTATACCTTTTGGAAAGGTTAGGCTGTGATGGGGGTCAGAACGAAAGTGAGGGATGAGTGGTATCTTGAGGGTAGAGGAAGAAACAGGACTGGATGGCTCCTTGACGACGAATACCGAACTGAGAGGTATCAAACCGAAGGGGGAGGAGTGAGCACTTAGCTCAGGACTATCTGACCCGTGGGTACTCCTTCCGGTCTGCGAGGTCCCGACAAGCCGCCTCGCTCAGTCTATCCTCCTACTTGCCAAGTTATCCTCCCGAGTTCACCTTGCACCGGGGCTACCTCGGTCTCGGGCGTCACGGCTTATCCTATGGTTAGGATATTAAGGCGGCCAGATATTTTAGCCTTGGCCTATTGCATTTTGCTTGCATTCTGCTTGCATTCTGTGTGGTTCTTTTAGTACCGTTGACCCTGTTCCCTTCCGCCGGTATTAACCCTCCCCTTCCTTTCCGTTCGCAGGTTTCCGGGGCTGAACGGTTGAGTTTGTGGGGACATGGGTTGATAGGCGCCGTGTAGCTCCGAAGACGTACATGTGATGCTGCGCCCTGCATAGACGAAATCGTGTTAAGAAATTCGCAGAAATACAGGTCTTGCGGTTACCTCTCTACGAATCTTTCTTACCCGGCCTCGGTCTACATTTAGAGGCTGCCTGCTTACCCACGTATGTGGAGGGCTGCACGGGATTCACACGGGCTTACCTTGTGTCACCTCCCACCTTTGCTGTGGCCACCTCAACCACTCTGACGTGTTGTGGTGCTTTACCCTCCCTCTTCTTGACTTCTTGCAAGGACCTCTGTGGCTCCCTTTCTCCCTCGCCTCATCTGACTGATGACCGACGAGGAGCGGCCCGGGTTGACCCGCCTAGCGCGGCTAGAGAAGACAGGTCTCGAAAGCGGTTGTGGAAGACGGGCTAACTAACAAGTTGGCAGGCAAGGGCGAGAAAAAAAAACCACTCACCACACAACGCATGAAGAGGGAAAAAATTGATGCGGGTTGACCACTCAGGAAAAGGGTTGGTGGTTGATCGGCCGGCCGTTTGCCTCGCCTTTGCCGCATCCTTGCTTGCTTGTTTGGCTCGGTGTGTGTGATGGATATGTTGTGTGCCGAGCATCCCGTTGTCGGGTGCGGTCGAGCGGAATAAACTCGTTGCTGTTGGTGTCGTTTTTGGCGTGGAGTTGAGATAGAATCTAGGAGTCGACTGTTGACAACATGTATGTAGAGGCATGGCGTAGGGGTGGAGTGAAGGGTTCCTGAGGAAGCCAATGTCAGGGATTCTCAGCGTGGCGACCGTTTTTTGTTTGCTTGGCCATAACGTTGGGCCAAAGGGACATGTGAGACTAGTTAGGCAGATTCATGGTATGAGATCATTCGCTCGGAAGAATGGCCTAACGGAAATCGGCCTCTTCGGAGCTGGGTGCTCCTTTCGAATCTAGGAGAAGACGAGAAGACAGAGCAATCATATATTCCCATTCTCTCTAAGGTCCAAGAACATCCCCAAGCGCATGTGCTCAAGTGAGTTATCTCCACTGGTTTTCAGTTGTGAGAGATCGCCCATGTTCGTTGCAATGTGGAGCGGCTTTCGGTGGATGAAGGGTTTGAGCTAGTTATCCGTTGTTTGGCCGTTGGAGGGGTGGAGGGTCAGGCCCGGCTAAGATCGTCGTCGGTTTGGTTAACTTCTGGAACGCCATGTGCCGCTCTTGAGCGAAGGCGCAGATCCTTTGCTGACGCCCGCAGGATTGAATTCGTGTTCCTGGTGTTACTGGCGAGGAGAGGTATTCTGGTTGCTGGGAAAACCAGACAATTTCTTGACTTGGACAGATTGCGCGGATGTTATGGGCTGTGGGCGATGTGGGCTGTGTAGGTTCCGTGACGGTTGTCAACCGACAACAGGGGTACCTCGGAATAACAAGAACCATAAGGAACTGAGAATAAAGATATCTGTCGCGCATTAACTGCTTCCAAGATTGAGGGCAATTCTAGAAAAAATAAGAAGGCGTCTTCGAACTTCTCAAAAGCCAGCGCATTTCATCCTGGACACTATTCTTTCTGTTTTATCGTTCGCTTCCATCCATGAGTTCGCGCCCCCTGTCAGGACCCTTCATCAATCTCAGAGTCTTGGTGTCTTGGCTGCCGCTGGGCTGCGGCGTTGTGGCCGTTTGCGTCCCCACACTCACCCTTCCCGCGGCAGGGGTTTATTCTTGGGGATGCTGCAGAGTGCATTTTTGATGCTGGGACGGCAGAGAGCAGGGTTTGATTCCAAGTGGCGGGGGCAAATGGGGGGTCGGTTATGTCTAACTTCAAAATGGCAAATGAATAATAAATGGATGGTACACTTATAAACGAACGTCCCATCATCACACTTTCGATCTCAAAGGGCGGGACTTGTGAATGCGGCTCTCGATGAGGATGCAGGGGATGCGCTGGAAGCTGGGGAAATCCATGGCCGGGAAGGGAAGGATGATGATGGAAGGCGACGCAAGCGGCCGGATGGAGTGGGCCCCCCATCTCACCCGTCCACGCCATCTCATGCCGGCCAGCCGTTCAAGGTCGGGCGGCCTGCGTGCGGCCAAGTGAGGATTTGGCGGTTGTGCCGGCCCTACCGGTCGGTCCCACACACGCACCCGAACTCCCCACTGCAACAGTTACTGCAACAGTTGAAGGATGAATGGATGCGGATTGTGGAAGCGACCGACGAAGCGACCGACGCGACCGCTTGTTTCGCTTCATTTCATGGATGTGTGTGGCATGTGTCTGACTGGCTGCATGGGCAGGCTGTCACGCCTCCACGCTCCAGGAAAAACGAAATGTGACTCGGATCTTGAGGCTCAGAGCTGCAGCGGGCGCATCTAAGGGCTGCTAGGCACGCACGGCATCACGGCAAAGGTGGCTTTTTCAGCCTTTTTTTCAGCCAGTGGGCGTGCTGATCGGGCGATTCGCGGGGAGACTGGTCGGGCAGCTTGGTTGAAGTGCATGCATGTTTCTGATCGGCCTGCAGCAAGTGCTCAAAAGAGGGTGCTGTGGCGTGTGTTGCTGAAGAGTGAGCCCTGTCGTTGGTGATCTCTTGCTGCAAAAACGGGCGCATGGACGCTTACTGTGGAGGTTTTGAAGCTCGATCGAGAGAAGCTTCCAAGGGTTGCCTGTGGTGGCTTTTGAGAACGCAAGAAAGAAGCAGAGAGGGCAAGCGGGAAGGAAATAACTAAACAGAATGGGAAACACTTGAGATTCGCCTACATAGTAATATCACATCCAAGAATAGTTATTCTCATGACAGAGGCACATCAGATATAATACGACACACGAGTTGTCTTGTCCCTCGCTTGCCCACCACCGATGTTTCTAATAACTCTCCAAACATGGGCGGGATCGGTGGTGGGATTGCCGCATTGTCTGACTGCCTGTCTGACCCTTGTGGTTCCATTGGATTTGGGATCCTCGCCGCCGGCAAGCAACACAGCAGAAGGCACATACACGTACATACACAGCAAAACACACCGCGCCTGTAATGATCTACCTTGTCGGGTCGCACAACTGGCGTGGCAGAAGGGCAGAGAAGTACACCTGATGAGGCTGGTACTGCTATTTTTTATTTATTTATTTAATCTTTGCCTTTTGTTGCGTTGCCTTATTTTTATCTGCGCCGCCTATCAGGACGGCCTCTCTTAACGGATGGCAGGGTTGAAGCAGGTTTTATAGCAGGGCTTTGTCGTACCGATATTAATGAAAGGAAGCACACCCCAGGTCGCAGCCCACCACCCATGTTCGGGAGGGTGACATGGCGTTGCCCAACGCACTCGAACTGGAGACGCTCGACACCACCAGCAACGCCCAGTGGCCCCCCAGGTGGCCCCCCAAGCGTTGGTGTTTGGCACGAACCCAGCTGTGATTGTTCGGCCGGTAGCCAGGTCGTGCTGCATCATGCTGCAGCATGGGCCTTAGCGCCCCCACGACCCTGGGTACGGTTGGAGGGTAGGCTCCGGGAGGGTGTGGGAGAAGGCACCAAGATGGAACCCCCCAAACAGCCCCATCCATGATCCCTATAGTATAAAACACACTCGCATGCCCTATGCGTGCCCTTGCACCGCCGGGCAAGCCCGCAGCCTGTCGTGCACCATCTGGCTTTTGCACCCGGCGGTGTTCCACATCTGAACTAGCACCTTTTCACACGCCGGTCCCATCTGATTGCTTCCGGCTTGGAACGGTGCGTGTTTAACATCGAAGAAACCACAGCACCCGGAAGCAAGGCCAAGAAAGGGGAAGAAAAAGAATGAATGGAAAGACCGATCCATCAGCAGGGAAAAACGAGGCTTGAGGCGTCATTATTGGCCGCAATTGTCATCGCACCTTCCCGCTTTCACCCCAGGCACAACGGGATCGGCACGGTGACTTTGCACGTTCCCCCGCCCACTGCTGCTGCACCCCTCCTTCCGGAACGTGCTCTGCACTTCATCCAGTCTCATCAAGCAAATCCCAACTCCACCTCTGACCCCGCCAGGATCCTTTCTCATCAATAAAAAACATTGAGAAGCAGCTACAGTCAACAAGAGGCGGATTTGAAGGAGTTGTTTTGTCGTTTTTACTGTGATAATATCACTGGCGACCAAGCGGAGGCCATCATTATTTTCTCAAACCTTTTCAACCTCGACCGATTATCGACCGGCCGCGAACCACACTCTAACGGACCGACCTGTGCGTTGTATGGTTGGGGGTCCCGGGCGGCATTGGCTGAGTTTACGCCCTGCTCAGTCTCTCGCCATTGCCCAGATGGAGCGTGGGAACCTTGAGGGTTGAAGTGCTCGGCGATTCCCCAAACGAAAGTTCGGGACAATTGTCCTGCTCGGCGTGTTCGATATCATCAGCTATCTTAGCCACTTGACGACTTAAGGGACACAGCGCGCAACAGCGAAGCGAGAAACGACGATACCCAACCACGACACGCTCTGACTGGCACAGGGCAATGACGACTCGCTCCTGATTTTACACGAGGGCATCACCACCATCCTCACTGTCACTCCTTAGAATTTGATTTTCGAACTTCGATTCTCATCCCATCATTCGACGGCCTTTTATCGTTCAATCTCTTCCCTGTCGACCGAATCTCGACTTGATGACACCATCCGTCCCACCATGTTACCTCTCGTCCAGATGCACCAGGTGGTGCCACCCCCGTTCGGCTTTCTCGATCATGAACAACACAAATCCGAGTATCCCCCATCACATCACCATGGATCCGGCTCCCATTTCTCTCACATCCGTAGCGGCCAACATACCCCAGCACTTCATCGAATCACCACCAGCTTCAACCGACTACATGCCCACGACCAAGCTGAGCACTCCTTGCGGCGCAAAACTCCTAGAGGAACTATCGACAACGGGTACGATGGCTCACTAACTCACTTGGTCTCAGGCCCCCCGCCTCTCAAGCATATGATTGTGCCGGCCGCCTCTTCTCAAATCCATCCCGCTGCTGTGGCCCAAGGACACCCTAACCAACCAGTCGTCGGATTGCTGCAGCCGCAGCAGCCGCAACAGCAGCAGCAACCCTCTGTTGGCCCTTGGGCATATCCCGCTGCCGTACCGACCGCCCAAATCGGCCATGGGATAGAATCGATGAATGGCCCCCAAGGCGTGTCGGGGAGATGGATGGTACAGGCGCCACATCCGGCCTTGGAATCTAATGTCGGCGATCGGGTCACCTATCAGTCACCAATGCCCCAGCACAATTATTATACCCTCTCCGGCATGCAACCTTCCTATGGGCCAGGGTATCAACAGCCATTGCCTCAGACGGTCTACAGCCCCAGCGGCTACGGCGGGGCCTTCAGCTACCAGACTATGGTCCCGCTCGCGAACAACTACACGCCGCAAAACTCGATTGGCAGTGCTTTCATGGGACCGCAGTCCATGCTCCATCATGGGCTGCTCAACGCCCCAGGCTTAGGACAACCACACCATTACGGTCTCCCCGTGCCAAGTCACCCTCTCGATGATGGATTTGCCCGCTATGGCTACAACAATCAAATGGGGCGCAACCCTTCTCACCATGGGCGAAATTCGGTTTCAATGACACCAACCGGGCTCGGAATTGGGACCACAAATGTGGCTGCTGGTGAAGTACCCTCCCCAGCCCGGTTCAAGGAACGGGCGTTGCAAAGCGCCCACAAAGCCTACAGCGAGCTGCTCAGCTACCTCACACACATAAAAAAACCACAACATGGACGCAGCGGCTCCACATCACGGCCGTCGTCCAAGATCATGATGTACCCCACACCAGCAACCAGCGGAAGCACTGTCCAACCACCTGTGCCACCACTTGGAGATCCCACAGCGAATTACATGCAACAAATGGCCCAAAACGAGGCAGCTGCGCGGATGTTTGGCCAGAGTTTCTATCAGCGGGGATATCACGAGGCTGGCACGCCCATTCTGAATGCGAGGGCTTCCCTATCTGTGCTATCCACCCTTTGTGAGCAGAGTGGTTGGAAATGGGTCGAGGGCATGTTGTTGGGGGGATGTCTTCACTACGGCCTGGAGTGTTACGAGAAGGCGTTGGAATGGTTTAGGAGGATTGAGAACCTGGACCCGAGGTGCGTTTTACGGGGCATTCTCTTTTATCTCTTTTGACCCTTAATTTTCGTTCGCTTTCTTCTTCTCTCATATCCCGTTTCTTTTTCTCTTCCTTCATCGCGCCATCGGAGTGCTATGCTAACTTCATTCTGCCCTAGCCACGTGGAATCGATCTCAAACATTGCTGCAGCCCTGTACTGCTTGAACAGACCCGACGAGGCCGAGCAACAATGGCGCAGAGCCATCAAGCTCCGACCCAGCTATCTTGAGGCTGTTGAGCACTTGGTGAGCCTGCTATGCTCATTGAACAGGAGTCCCGAAGCGGTTAAAGCGGTCGAATACGTCCAGCGATGCTTGAAAGTGCCGTCCGGTCTCGACGCGCCCCGCGAGCAGGCTAGTGAAACTGCGAGCGAAGCCGACATCGCGTCACCGATGACGCTCGCCGAATCGACTGCGGATTCCTATGTTCTCGACATCGACAACATCGACAGCCCGGAGCAACGATTCGCCATGGCCACAGAAGACCGCAAGGCGCCAGGCTTTGGCTCAAGCGGTTACCGTATTCCGGGTAGCGAAAATGGCCGGATGGTCCAACTTATCCACGCCAAGGGGAACATGCTGTACAATCTTAAGGATATCGACCGCGCCTCGGAAGCGTTTGAAGAGGTTGTCATGATGAGCGCCGGGAAGCAAATACAGGGCGTAAAATCTCTGATTAAGAGGATACAAACTGTCCTAGCACCGCGAGACCCTGTCTCGGGGCAACGACTAGTTTCGCTTCAAGAAAGCCTTTCCGCCCCGCTGCTACTCCTACCAGAGAAGGCGAAGCTTACAGCGCAATATGTCTTTGCTCCCACCGGCGGCCAGCTCCCCGGTCTCCAGCACGTGGTCGACAACTACTACAAGAGAAATGCGGTGGCGACAACGAGCAATTCACTGTTGTCTCTGGCTAAGATCTACCAAGACGCCATGTCGAACGGCGGCCAGAGCTCCGGTCTTGCTCGGCCTTCGGCAGGTGTCGGTGACATTCTGTCGCTGTACTATCTGTCCCTGTCCCTCCAGGAAAGCCCTTCGACGGCAAATAACGTGGGCATTCTCTTGGCTGGCGTGCAGCAAACCGCACCGGCCCAGTTCCGCTCGGTATCCGACATGGCCCTCATGGCTAGCGTGCCGGGTATTCCCCCCGGCAGCGGGCTGTCTCTCGCGTTCGCATACTACCAATACGGCCTCACACTGGATCCGAAACATGTACACCTTCACACTAACCTTGGCAGCCTTCTTAAGGACATAGGGCAGCTGGACATGGCCATCTCGATGTACGAGCAAGCTGTGGCGTGTGACGGGTCTTTCGACATCGCCCTGACCAACCTAGCCAACGCGGTCAAAGACAGAGGCCGTGTTAGCGACGCGATCAAGTACTACCAACGGGCCGTTATCGCCAACCCCGATTTTGCCGAAGCCGTGTGCGGGCTCTCGACGGCGCTCAATTCTGTATGCGACTGGAGGGGCCGAGGTGGTGTGTTGCTTGCTGGCGGCAAGTACGACCGATGGCACGTGGATGAAAAGGGCATGCTCCAGGATGCTAAGGGACAAGGCCAAGGGAGCGGCTTAATGAAGCGTGTTGTCGAAATCGTCGGGCGCCAGCTCAAGGAGTCGTCCACCTGGGGGCGCGGTGCCTTGCATGAGCAGTCGATCCTCCAGCTTGCCAACGAGCTGAGAGATGCCGGAGCGGCCGCCACTGACCCGTTCCTGGATGTGGGAGCTGAGCTGCGGAAATGGGCTGGACGGCCCGGCGAGGGCTACCGGATCCTCCGCCTCATTGAACGTGCCACGGTTGCCGCCATGCGTACCTGGTATCAGGACAAGCATTTCCACGGCACGCCGTCCCCCGCAGGGTATCGTCGACCCAAGCTTCCGACGAGCCTGTCGGTCCCGTCTGCGCCGACGGTCCTGCCCTTCCATACATTCACTTGCCCGCTCCCGGCGAAGGAAGTTCGGTTGATATCGCAGAGGAACGCGCTTAGAATTTCGTTTTCGACCCTCCGGTCTCCTTGGATCCCACCGATTGTTTACCCACCCCCAGATCCGCCAAGCCCGCAGTTGAACGTCGGTTATGTGTCTTCCGATTTTAACAATCACCCGCTGGCTCATTTGTAAGTTATATCTGATACACCCCGTCGGCCTTCATTTGTCTGTTTGTCCATCGTCTGACTGCTCTGCAGGATGCAATCCGTCTTCGGCATGCACAACCCGGGGCGTGTCAAAGCAATTTGCTACGCCACGACAGCGAGCGACAAGTCTATCCACCGGCAGAAAATCGAGAAGGACGCGCCAGTCTTCCACGACGCCAGCTCATGGTCTCCAGACCGATTGGTCCGGCAAATCGTTGAGGACAAGATCCACATCCTGGTCAACCTCAACGGCTACACCCGCGGTGCTCGCAATGAGATCTTTGCCGCACGCCCCGCCCCCATTCAGATGTCATTTATGGGCTTTGCTGGCACACTCGGGGCTGAATGGTGCGACTACCTCCTTGCTGATGCGACCGCCATCCCGCCGTCGACACTGCGGCCTCACCGGAACAACCTAACTCTCGGCGACGTCTTCCGCGACGAGGCAGATGCCGACGCCGAAGATTGGATCTACTCGGAGAACATTGTTTTCTGCCGTGATACCTTCTTTTGTTGTGATCACGCGCAGTCTGCGGATGGCCACGACGAGCGGGAGATGACGTGGGAGCAGGATCAACAAAGACGGTGGGAGATGCGGAAGAGCATGTTTGGAAACCTTCCCGATGACGCCATCATTCTTGGGAATTTTAACCAGCTATACAAGGTATGTTCACGCAAGAAATGCAACCATCGTTACTTTCGTCATGTTCATCGCTGACACCCCTATCTAGATCGACCCGACTACGTTCCGATCTTGGCTGCGCATCCTCGCGGCCTGTCCGAAGGCCTATCTCTGGCTCCTCCGCTTCCCCGACCTCGGTGAGACTAACCTCCGCCGCACGGCGCGCGAATGGAGTGGCGAAGGCGTCGCTAGTCGTATCATCTTTACGGACGTCGCGCCTAAGCTGAAGCACATTGCGCGCGCCCGGATCTGTGACCTATTCCTCGACACCCCCGAGTGCAACGCCCACACGACCGCAGCCGATATTCTCTGGTCCAACACGCCGCTCCTGACTCTGCCGCGCTACGAGTACAAAATGTGCTCGCGCATGGCCGCGTCCATCCTCAAGGGCGCCTTGCCCAAGGGGCCCGAGGGCGAACGCGCGGCTAGCGAGCTGATTGCTCGCAACGAGGCAGAGTATGAGGAGTTTGCCGTGCAATTGATCAACGGCATGACGTATCGCCCGGCGCGGGCGGTACGACCGGGATCTGGGTCTGAACCGGGAACCAATATGGATATTCATTACCGAGAAGGGGTGGGCAGGTTGGCGGAGCTGCGGAAGTTGTTGTTTGAGAGCAAGTGGACGTGTGCGTTGTTTGATACCCGGCGGTGGGTGAGAGATTTAGAAGAGGCCTATGAGATTGCGTGGGGACGGTGGGAGAGAGGAGAAGGGGGTGATATATACCTTTGAGGGAGCGTTTTCTTCCCTTTTCCATTTTTTTTCTCTCCTTATTGCGATTTTTCGAGAGGCGTTTTACACGGAGTATGGAGGGGCCTTTGCGCCAACGGGTGTGTGTAGGGTCATGTTACGTGCCTAACTTGGCTTTTTCGCTTTGGCTTTGGCTTGACGATGATTTTCTCTCTCCAGCAAGAAGATTTTGTTTTCCGAGGACAGGTTGTCCCAAACACACGGCGGGAGCCTATGAGACAAAAAAGAGCGTGCTTGATTGATTTATTATACCATGCCTACGTAGGCGAACTGGACTGTTCTGGGGTTTGTTTCTTTCTTCCCCCTTTTTCTCTCCATTGTCATTTGCGATGAATGTTGGGCGGATTTGCTGGGAATTAGAGCTGGAAGTCATCATGGACTGGATGGGTCGGTGGATTGATCTGGAGCTATGATGTGCAAACGGATGAATGGGAGGTATCCATGGAGGGCGGATATGCCCTTGGGCTTTTGTTTGTTCCCCCCCACCCCCGGCTGCCTGAGCCAGATGGGTTGGGTGTCATGTAAGGTGTTATCAGGTGTTTTCTTGTCCTTGTTTTCTTTTGTTTTTTGGTGGGCAGCGAGGCAGCGCCGGTGCTATTCAGTTCGGGCTGTTTTCCCCTGTTTTTCCCTTTACTCTACTTTGTAATGTTGTGTTAGGGTTTACACACTGCTGCCCATGGTCCTCCTGATTGGAGTTGATCATTTACACCACCACCAATGTTACCGTTACCAATTGCTTTGTGAGTGAAGGGTCTGTCTGGCTTTGATGAAGAGGAGTGTTACGTTGTGGGGTCTCTTTCCCGGGGCGAGTTGGGGAGGTCGTGGGTGTTGGTTGATGTTGATGTTAGGGATGTCGACTATTGTGTTTCTGTGTATGTATGCACGTATGTATGTATTGTAACCTCCCTAGCTTGTCTTCTTCTCTCTCTCTCTCTGGCTCACACTCTAGCATTATGGCATGTTTTCTCCGCTTATCAAAAGGTGGGATATTTACTCATGAGTGTGTGTGAGGCATTGGTGGTTAGGTCATCGCGTCCTCCAACGTGAACTGTATCATAATAAACTAGGTGTTTAAGTCCTCCCACATGTGTTTTGCCGTTGTATGATGTATGTGTTGTCATGCTCAATGGGTTGGCTGAGAGGGTATGTTCGTTGTGTATCGCCGCCAGACTGGCTCGTTGGGAGATGCTCAACAGAATGACGTTGTGTTGGAGGAAAAGGTAAACAAGGGTCAGGATTTCGGGTTACTAGATCTAGTTGATGGGAATGAAGTTACTTTCATGGCGTGAGCGATATAGAGGGGCTGATGATTCGTCCTGGTTCAGGGAGTAATTCTTGGGGATGGAGCGCCGTGGATGTCGGGGCCATATATTGTGGGTTTAGTCTACCTAGTTAAGTATGCTTTCCTCGTGGGCTGGGTGGGCTTTTTGTTACACTTTATACCAACCCTCCCTTGCGTATATGGTCCACGTTTAAGTGGCTCACGTTTCATGAGAGTTAACGGGCAGACCGTGGATAGTTGTATGAGCTTGTATGTGTGGATGTAAGCAACCGGCTTGTGCTTTGGGCAGGCGATGCAAACTGGGACTATCATCTTGCGGTTGTTTCGCGGGGCATCCCTACGTACGATGACGATGAAGCCATTCGTTAGAATTATACAGGTTTATGGTCATTTGAAGTTAACGTCAAGCTTTGTTGGTGTTGCTCCTCTGTGTCCATCAAGTAAAGTCATCAGGGGGTTGGTGTTGAGCCTTGCCCCCCGACCTCCACCACCGAGGTTGTCGAATCAAGAGCAACTGGTTAACACCACATCCCCTCAGTCTAGAATGAAGTGACTATAGAGTCCAGCCACGAGGACGTGCAACAGAATCCCGTGTTCACCTGGATCCTATGTGATATATGGAACACTCTGGTTGTCTTCAACAATGGCTTGCCGGATAACCATGAGCAGCCGTGATCTTTCCCAGCTTAACGCCACGGGTTGCTTCCCACCGAATCCAACCCAAGTGACATCTCCTCGCCAGTATTGAACTATTTGGAATTCCGCCAGCCCCCTCTGTCTCCAATACCCATCACATTAGTCACAGGAACGCCCGGACATCACACCTGCTACTCCATCTCAACTTACAAACGCCCCTCTCGACAAAGCCAAAACCAAAACTGACACATCTTAGCACTATCACGTTAGCTCCCCCATCGGGCCGCCCAAGGGACGAAGGGAAGGGACTTCCCGCAGGTCTCGGGTCCCTCACTCCCCGTAACTAACCCGAGGGTGAAATGATGAACGACTGAGACACCGAGCGGCGTCAAACGCCCTAGGGAGGTAGTGTACGTTATTCTCAGTCTCGGTCAGTTGTTCTCCGAGACCCCAAGAGATCTCAGGAGATCTCAGGAGATCGATTACGAACGACGCGGCGACTCAGTGTCTGCGGGGTTTTGCTTATTCCACGACACACTTGTCATCGTGTTGTCCCTTTTTTTTCTTTTCTCCCGTAGCGCGTTTGCCTTCTTTGTGTGCCATCACCGACCGGTGTGGCGAAACGATCGGGAAATCTCCCTCTCATCAACTAGCCCAAGAGGGAAGAAGACGGGGGAGGAGGTCACCTTGCTCAGGAAGGACATCTCAGGGGAAAACAGCTTTGGAAACGCGTAAGTTCGTAAGTTGGCTCAACGGGGGGGCAGAAAGAGGTCGAGAGATGGGCGCCCTTTCCGGCCGCTCCATCATGATAGCATCGGATGTTAGCCAGTCGCCATACCTCCGTGCTTCACCTCCACCATCTACCCTCCACTCATCACCCCCCCTCTCTCCCCGAGAGCGGCTGACACGGGCCCAAGCAGCAGCGCGACGACGAGAACCCAATATCCTTCAGCTAGTCCGCCGCCCGGCCGCTCGGCCACCCGCCACCTGGCCACCTGGCCACCTGGCCGCAGCAAGCAGAAGCAGCAAACGGCGACCACACCCTCACTCAACCCCGTTCCATCCGGGAGGGTTTTCCTCTCTCCAGTCAGTCAGTCTCGTTTGTGCTGCCGACAATAACGTTACAGACCCCCCTCTCCCCCTCTCCCCCTCCCACCTTCTTTCGCGGCCCTTCCGTTCGTTCAGCTGTGAAAATGCCGACTCGCAATTTCCAGTCCGTCCAACCACAACAGCGAACTGGCCTTTTTTGTTCTGACGACACCGGGAGAACGGAGAAATCTCCGCTTCCACAAAAACACTGGGTATACTTGTTCTGAAGTAATTGAAGAAATAAAATAAAACAAAAAAAATAAAATAAATCGAAAATTGCGATGTGGTAACATTATGGCCAAGGCGAACGCCGTTCAGCTGTCAGCACAGCGCCAGCCAGCCAGCCAGCCAGCAGACGAACACCGAAGAGTAGGTAGCAATGGTGTAACACAACGCACAACGCCGACCGGCCCAAAAGACGGTAGAAACCCGCACTTTCCCCCCCCCGTTCACTGTTTGGCGGCCGTCTGTGATGAAAAAAAATCCACCGGTGATACGGTGATACCCCATCATGAGTTGAGACAGGGTCACTGCGCAGACCAGACAGACAGACAGTTACACTTACGCAGTCAGAGACAAGCCACCGTCCCGTTTGAGGGGAAGAACAGGGTGAGGGGGGGGGGGGGGGGGTAACAGTCAATGTGCACTTTGTAAACATACAGCAGAGGCAAAGTACCGATATAAAATACACGTATGGATTACACACACCCTCGGTTAACCACCTCTTCCAGACACTCTCGGGGGGTTCTCCCATCCATCCTGATGGCCTTAGAGTGGCAAAGAATAATGGGTAACTGTGCAGTTAACCCACCTGGTCTAGCTGCTGCAGAAGCGGCCGCCCAGGGAACGGGCGCCAGCAGCCTTCCAAGGCAATGGAAACGGGTTAGCTACACTAGCTATCGTTCTCTGCGAGGCAGTTGCAGCCGGGGAAGACTTCATTCCATCCGTTGTCTCCTGTCCTCGCCTAGAGGCACACCTTAGGAATTCCCATGAGGGCTGGGAGGGTGCAGCTGGAGACGAACAAAAGCAATGTCTTGGAACGATTCTCTCCTGTGACTACTGCATACCCCCTTTCCTACCGATCTGGGACAGGATGAGCACCTTGTTCGCGTCATCATCACCTCACCATATGCTGAGTCCGGCTATCCTAACCGACCGAAGCGCCGGAGAATCTGCTCCCGGTACTCGTGGTGTTTGTGATGTATCCAGATATGCGTGAGATGGGGTTCAGTTCAGCAGCCCAGCTCAGCCTAGGCAGGCAAGGTAAGGGAATCGAGCACACAAAGAAAGACATACATATGTATGGCTGCACGGAATCGTCACGAAGGTGGTGTGTCAAATCAGACCCATCTAGATTGTCATCAGCCAGGTCACACGCCGCACCGCTGTCCGCACGCCCGCCTGCCGACTTCCCATGCCCGAAGCCGGAAGACCGGAGCAATGACATCGCAAGCCACTCCAAGCCAAAGGGCCACGGGTGAGTTGAAGGGGGGGGGGGGGGGGGGCGAGAAGACCCAGACTGAAAAGGGAATGGAAGGCCAACCAGAGGAACGGAAACAGCATGATCAAACGCTCGCTAGCCCAGCATGGTGACCTGGTAGCGTCCCGGTTGGTCCAACAAGAAGATGATGGGGAGGGAGTGTGGACAAAATGGGAAGGGTGTCCGCCCTCCCCCCCCAAACTGCCCAGCGAAGAAGGAAAAAGGCAAAAAAAAAAAAGAACCTCACCCGCCAGATCAGGTGGAGAAGGAATGGGGAGTAACAAAAGAATTGGAGAGGAAAAAAAGGGAAAAAGAGAGAGGTGAGGGGGGTGTCTGTAAGTGAGACATATCCCAACCGTTCCCAGACAGACACACACCACTCCACCCTCGCACAACATCCCCCCCATCCCCCCCCGATTCCACTCCTCACCAGTCAAGGCCCACCGTTCGTAGCCGCTGCTGTGATTCAGAGCATCCACCCCCTCTTTCCGCCCATCGTGAATTTTCCCGTCCGTGCCGTTGCTCGTCCGCCGTTATGGCGTCGAGGTGTTCCGGTTCGCGGGCTCGGTCTCCGTCTGTTGTCCTACTTGGGACAACCAACCCCGGCTCCCGCTTTAACCAACGTTAACGCCTGCTTTCTCCAGCCCGCCCCCCACACGTACTCTGTAAATGGAGAGACAGAGATGCGCTGCATATGTGAACTGTCTCGAACATTCGTAGCCGAGGACTACACGGCGGCCAACCAGTGAAACTGAGGGGAGGCGACATGGTAGCAAAAAAACATCATACCACGCCCGTCGCCGCATAGCTGGATGCCTGGATGGATGTCTGGATGGATGCCCGCCGCGGGTGCCCGAGACCCGAGAAGAGGAAAAGCAATGCCCGGAACGAGTAGCCGAAACATGGAAACAATAGTTGGAGAGATCGGGAACGACGACAGTGAGGTGCTTGCATTGTTCGGGAGGAGGGCAGGGTGTCCCGTCCTCGTGTTGAGAACAGCAGCAACAATTGAGATGCTGTCGTGTGAGGAGAGCCGGTAAGAGGGACAAACTTTACTTATGCATGACTGTGTGGTCAATCTTTGGTGATAGCAGTGAGGACGACTAATCGAACACAACACATGTGTTCTGGTTCTTCTCACGAAGAATCGTTCGGATACTATCAGTACCCACAGCGCAGACTCGCCGGACGAGCAGGCTGTCTCGAGGGGGTCGGTCATGAGGAACGCATGCAAGAAGAGCATAGTCTACACTAATCATGTCAGAAGTCGGAGATATCGCCCTCAGCTTGCTCTCAACCCGCCTCAGCAGGTGCAGAACGGGCCAAAGCAACGGAATGCGGCGATGCCCTCTTGCCAGGCTCCCTTTCGCACGCTCAGCTACCCATCGGAAGTACCTCGGCTCCGCTTTCCTCAGCTCCAGAGCTGCGTAGAAGTGTGCTATGGTAGCTAAATCTGAACCCGCCCGGGAAGCCCGCACGCAGGCCAACGGCACAGTTCGGCTTTCAGTTGACTTCTTACCCCCCGTCAACAAGAAGAACAAGCAGGAGGCAAGAGAGGGGGAAAGGAGTGGGGAAGGGTCTTCGTCGAGCGACCCCATTCCTTCGTCTCATCCTTGGCCCCCTCTTCCCTCGCCCAAGAGCCTAGTCACGGCTAGTTGTTGTCAGACGTCGGCTCTGTCTTGCCCATGCCGCAGATATCTAACACAGAGGTGGACTGTGTCCTGCGTCCTGCGGATATGGGGGACCCGAGTCACAAACAAGACATGCGTTTGAGGGGAGAGCCTTCTTGCAGGTCTCAGGTCCGGCGAGAAAGTAAGAGGAGATTTCAAATCCTCCGATCGTGCTGCCAGCACAGACATACATACATACAGCTGCACCACGCATGCTGTGGTATGTTGTATCCCCCTCGCACACTTCCTCTACCTTCGACATCCACACAGACACGCAGATGCCCAGAGAGGGAGGTAGAGAGAGACAAAATCTTTCCGGAGTGATACCGCTTGTCGCCGCCGTCCACACACAGGATTCACACAGATTCCCGCCGTGAATGGCGTGATCCCAACAGCACGGACTCGCCCGTCACAGGGGAGTGATATGTCTCAAACATGCCATTAGCCAAGACCTCGGAGCGATGGAAGGCAGGCCACTGGAGTAAGATAGCGAGAGACATGCAGGCCGAGGGCAAGGGGCTCGCCTTGGTGATTGGAAATTGGGCGGCGTTTGTTGTGTTGTGCCTCTCTCGTTGCGTGGGAGAAAGGCCCGTCTCTTTTTCTCGAACGAAAACACCCGCCTGCCACGACCAGGGTTAAAACAACGGGCGTGGAGCGTGAGATCGCGCGGGTCGATCGAATCCCATCATCGCCGCTCTGGATGGGACGCTGACGGCGACCGCACTAGCGGGAAACAAGGGCAGGGCTTTTGTTGACCCCCTCTCCTTCTCTTTCTGTCGCTCGCAAGCGTCCTGCTGCTGCTCGGGAGGGAAATCGTCGTTCTCATGATATTTCTGGCCGCCTTTCTCGGGCAACTCCAGGGGTACAGGGGACCTGGATCGGGGAACACTCGACATGGGGTTATTGCGGCTTGTGCTGTTTTCCATGTCCATGTCCATGTCCATGTCCGTGTCCCAGAGCGGAGGCTGAGGCCGCACGAGCCACCTCACAGGGGGGGGGGGGCGAATCGATTCCCAATCTCCACCCAAAGCTCCCCATCAACAAGTGAACAACCGGAGCTGGTGGGAGGCCGGGAGTCCCAAATCCGGGAGATCCTCGCGGCCGATTGTCCCGGTCGATAACGTTCCCGACAGCACGTCGCTGGGTCCCTCTCTGCTCGGTCTGTTTGGTCAATCGTAATCTGAAGACCCGCGCTGGCGCCCGTCTCAGCTGCCCACGAGCGAGCAGCATTTTCCTCAAGGGGAAAGGCAGCGGACACCACAAGAGATTTTCGTCATCGGCCTGCGTTCCGTGAACCCACGGGAGTCGCTCCGGCAGGGCCAGGGTGAAGAACTGCTCTTTTCTCGCTCCACGCCTCTCGGGCCCGAGGGTCCATATCTTCGACTGAGCAGAATACTGCCTCCAGTGACGTGTCGTTGAGGCCGAGGAGCGTTGATTGTTTGGGGGTATTCGGAGGCGGGCGTTTTCTAGCTCGCCAATGGACGAAGCCCGTCGCCGTGTTTCACAACACACGCTCAACGGCCACGATCTCGAGGGGCGGGGCGAACACTGAGGAGATCGGGGCTCCACGTTCCTTGACTGGATGATCAGTTTTCATGAGGCTTGTGTAACATTCAACAGAGGCCAAAGGAGGACCAAGGACGTGCTGCGAGGGAAACGGAGAGCAAAACGGTTGATGCGGGCCGCTAAGAGCGGTCCCCGTCGTCGCCGAGGTGGATGTTTTGCTTGTTGAGAGCTCTCCGCCCAGCCTTGGAGCCTTGTTCCGGCAGGCGTAACTTTTTCTTCGCTGCAGAAGCGGAACTCGAATGCCGTTTCGAGGCGGCTCTGAGTTTGAGCTGGACAGGGGTCCGGCATGAGTGCGTCAATCCAATGAGAGAGCGAGGACCGGCTGGAAGATTGACATGGTGGCGTTTGGCGCACCTTGGTGGCTTCCTGAGTGGGGACTCGGGCTCACCACAACGGCCCATTCAAATGAATGCCCATTTCCCGTCCTGGGTGGTGACGGTGTTGAAACCATCAGGCAGACCAAACAGCGCGCGAGCCTCTCCTCACCCGTTCACCCGTTCAGCACGGTCGTCAAGGTTGAAACGCAGCGGGAAGCCCCTCCAAACCATTGGTGCTCCCCCAATCGATCATGACCAAGTCCCGCCCTTCTATTTTGAGTCTGGGTTTAAAGCGCCCCACTGCTCATTGCGACGTCTCTTACTCGGGATGCCGAGTGGATGCTCCCGAAACTGGGCGGAGGTTACATTGCGTTCTCTTGGGAGGCCCGGAGGGTCTTTACTGAGGGCGTTCCCTGCGAGAGAACCGAGCATCGAGGCGTGGACGAATAATCTCACCAGCACCTGCTCGCAATGAAGTTCCAATGTCAGCGGCAAGGCTGGACTCTCAAGAGCTCAAGCAGTCGTGTCGGAGCCCACCACAAACTTGCAAAGCGAGTTCCCGTTTGGGTTGCCAAGCTATCGAGGAGACAGCTGAGAGCTTTCGCTTGATTTGTCCAGGAACAGCTAACGGCCAAAGGACGGATGACAGTACGTACCTGCAGGGACCCCCGGCAGGAAGCCGGGGAACGCCACTGAAGATCTGTCCCGCATGATTGGGTGACCCCGACCCGACGCTGTGTGACAACGGTTTTTGCGTCAACGCTAACGGGCGGATCCTACCCCTTCCCGGTCCCAGGTCCCCGAGTCGGGCTTTAGCCACATGTGGTGCCCGAACCGCCGGCGCCCCGAACACCCAGAGCTGCCGTTTTCGGTAGCCAACCACAACCCTTCGCTCCGTGAACAGCTCGTCCATCACTGGCCCACGGCGATCAACGGTTTTGTCCTCGCCGCGAAAACGGGAACCGGTGTTCGTCCACCAAGTGGCTTGACGCGGGATGGATAATCCATGGGGCCATCGCGACTGTGAATGCATCGCAGCTATTCGGGATACGCCCTCGAGCCGCCCCAAAGCGTCGATATTGCTTGATATGGTAACGTTAACGCCCTGATCCCGCACAGCATCGAGCCGGGAAGGGTAGAACGTGGGGCCCCCCATTTGCCGTCAGCCGTTGCAGGTCCTCGATGACAGTGTTTCCGAAACATTGCGTATTGTTGCTTGCCAGAGACTGTCCAAGCATCGTCCGTTTCGGTGTGGTGTCCTGGGACACGGTCCGTGGATGGGCAACACACGAGCAATGAAGGTGTGGTTGACGAATAGGAAACCTGGCTCGGCGGGACGATCATGCAGGTCGAACGGAACGCCGACCTTGGAGCAAGTCATGAATTTTGTGATTCTACACAACGCGGCTCGTTAATTTGTCCTTTCCGTGGTAACTCGAAGGGCAAGTAGGGTTCTCATCGTTACAGTGCAATTTAGCGATCGGGGAGGATGGACGCTCAAAAATGTGAGAAGATATGATGACCGAGGACTTGGCCAAATACCATGGGGGCCCGGTAATAGGTTGCATCGGCAGGGATAGCGGTAACCTCAGGTGACCAGATCGAAGATTTGTTGTTTGGGTGCATCCTGAAACGGGATCCCGATTTCCCGTCTTGTTGGGTGGTTGCGCCAGGGAAAGCGAAATTGGGGGGCGGCGGACTCTGTTTTTTTGAGGAGGGGCTGCCCAGTACCAGCTCCCTTCGTCGGTGTGCGAAAGAGCTAGTTGAGGAAGTCACGATCGGAGCCGTTTCAGGTGTGGCGTCACATCGCACCTGACGGTTGGCGGAGACTCGAGAGAGGGAAGTAACGGCCACCAGGCTGCACGCAGTAAGACATGCAAAAGGTTCGCCCGCGGGCAATTGGGGGAAGGAAGAAACAACCGGCCACGAGCCACGAGCCACGGGCCACGAGCTTCGAGCTTTTGTCGACCGTTTTCTGTTGGAGAAAAAGAGAAACCTTCCTCTGATGCGGACCCATGAGGAATAACTTGCAGATTTCCCCGCTCCCGGCATCGCAAAGATCCGTGAGTTCAGTCAGGGTCAAACGAGGGACGTGCAAACACCCACCCTCGGGCACGCTGGGTAATACGGATACTGTAAAGACTTTGGTGAGTACTCCGTACCTCTCTGTGTAATTTCCATTTGTACCATCAATTATATGATATCGTCCATCGCATTGTCATTCACCTTTCCATGCATTTTGGCATTCTTAACGTCATCAGCCGGGTTGTTAGATTACATTCTTTATCTAGTGCGCACTACAGCAATATTTTGTCCGAACGGACAGCGGCAGCTTCTACTGTGTAAGCGTCGCAGTAAAGTTTTAGTTATGCCTAACTACCCACCTCGTTCGACGCACGAAAAGCAAAACTTGATGTCACCAGACAGTCACCGCGAAAGACCACCGACCCTACCAACCCTCCGATTGCTGCCGGCAGCTGGCACAGCAATAATAAAAATGGTCCGATACATCTGGGGAGAGCCGGGCCTGCGGGGGGGAGACCCGCCGTTTTCGGCGCACAGCAACAAGGAACCACCGTTGCGAATTGATGCACCCCAGAGCGTGCATTCAGCCGGCCAGCTGGGGACCCAGGTGGATGGGTCACTGAAGCCACCCGCAAGGATCAGCACGGACCGGATCGCTGGGTCACTGGGGCTTTGAATCTCATTTCAAGGTCTCTCACTGTTGAACCAGGAAGACGAAAGCCAAAAATGCCGACATGAAGTCTTCTCGTGGAGCCAAGTTCGATCGATGTTGCTGCGTCCTTTCAGCAACAAGTACGGGGCGCCTTTGGAGAAGACTGCGAGACGGGAGCCCTCGGGCCACTCACAGCGTCGAGGTTAGGGTAACATCCGTCAGGCACTCATGGCACCCATCCCGGCTTTCCTGCGCAAGTATTCTACTTTCAGTAACAGACAAAAAAGGAGGGATGGTAGTGTGGTTAATAAGATTCGAGGCGACCGAGAGAAAGCTGAACATCCCAAAGAGCAGGTGTCTTCATGCGACAGAACGTCCTGAAAAGAGCTGGTTGGTCGGAGCGACCCAATGAACGGGGATGCGACCCGACAGAATGTTTTGCTTCCCGTCACCGCCTCAGTCCCTTGTTCAAGGAAGAAGAGGGCTATAACACATATCATATACCTCCTGAGAACATGGATGATACGATCAGCTCGTGGGCATCGAGGGTTCGGGAGGCGATGGCTCGTCAAAGTGCCGTACAGAAGCGAGGACGCTCTTCATCCCATATCTTATGCGATTCAGCTGCGTCCGAACCCCCAGCATCGCATCAATGTTGCTGTTTTTGATGGGAATCCGAGGATGTGGTCCGCAGTAATCTGTTGCTGTCCCAGGTTTCTTTTTATTTTCGTTCCCAATGGACGACCCAGGACCACGGCTTGCGAGAAGAGTTGGCCACATGTTCAGATCGCAGTTTTGACCTTGAAACTTGGTAACGTACGGAGTAACGCCGGGTCCGCCGAAGCACCATTGCGGCGAGGCACACGATGCAGGAACATACGGGACCAATGCACACTGAAGTCGGCCGACTTGTTGATTCGATGTCTCATGGCCGTCTAAACAAGTGACTGGCCCTCGTTCGCTACACTAACGTTAGTGTACACGAGGAAGAAAAAAGGTCCTGTTCGACGCGGTCCCCACCACGCTTTGCCAAGCTATCTGCACAAACCTCGGCTCCCCATCGGGCTCAAATCTGCTGGCAGTTCGATCGTGATCGTGATCTCCAGATTCCTGGGTTGACCAAGGCCAAAAAGCACTGCAGGAGAAAAGCCCGATTCGATGGAGCAAGGAGGGTGTGGGGGTGAACATGCCCCTGACGGCCTCGAGCCTGCGAAGGATGGTACTTCAGTACGCGGAATTACAGGTGGGTAATCAGACAGGGATATGGAGGACGAAGGGGGGGTGTGTGGGAAGTTGCTTTGCAGTCCATGATCCATGTCCCTGCTTCGAACAGGCCCACATCCCGGGAGAAGTCGAATCTCCGTTGACTCCTAACAATACGCCCCCAGGGTTGCAACCCACCCCTCAGGCGTCCACCCCCAAGCAGCCGATCGTCTGGACGCGGGAGCGCCTCGTCCTGACTGATCACTCTTGGATCTCCCCACGCCATGCAGATTGCCTACTATATGACCCCCCCGCTCCCCCGTGAACCCCCCTCCTTCCCATCATCTTCTCCAAGACGTCGGCCCTCGGTCTGTACTGTTTTAACATTTGACGACACCGAACTTGAACTCTTTTAAGGACTCGGATTTTCTCATTCGTCACCCTCTTCCACCACCTCGCCACGACAGGAACACCAAACCTGTCTCAGCCTCGTGGACAGAACTCGACTGCTGATCCCGGTTGTTCAAAACTCGGGTCGCATCGCACGCACAAACTCACAACCACGACAGCACACCACAAACCACACAACAACAGCACTCATGCTATCAGAGCAGGCACTCAACAAGCGGAACTGGGAGGGCAAGGAAGATGTCCTCCTCCTGGAACTGCACTCCGCGTACGGGCCCAACTGGACACGCATTGCGGGGGGTATGGGCATTCGGTCGGCCAAGCAATGCCGGGAGCGGTACACACAGCACCTCAAGCCGGGGCTCAACCGCTCACCCATCTCGGACGACGAAGGACGGCAGATCATGCGGATGGTGAGCGAGAGCGGTCAAAGGTGGGCGCAGATTGCGAGGAACCTGGGCACGAACCGCAGCGACAACCAGATCAAGAACTGGTGGAACGGAGCGAAGCGGAAGGAGACGTCGAAGAGGCAGGAGGCCGGACAGGAGCGGCACCACCAGCATCAGCTCCAACACCAACAGCCATTACCTCAAATCGCCCACCAACACCAACACCAACAGTACCCGCAAGACATCTCTCCCTCGCTCGGCCTGGCCGCTCTCCCCGAGCGACGCGGCATCCTCCCACCTGTCCCTCTCAGTCTTCCCTTCGAAGGGCCACGGCGGTCCTCGCCTGCACACTCTTACGACTCGGAGCGCCCCCCATCGCTAGTCTCTGACAGCGGTTCCACCTGGAGCGCCTCGCAGCCCGCCTCCGCATCCTGCTCGCCAACCTCCGTCTCTCTTCCTCCTCTTCACTACGCCCCGCCCACACCACCCACTGCCAGCTGCACCCCGGCCGTGCCTCCTATGGCCGCTCCCGGGCAACTCGGTCACTCGACCACCGGATACGCCCACTACGCCACCGGCCCCATTCGTCGGTGCTCCGAGGGCAGCAGCACCAGCAGCAACACAGCCTACTCCCCGCGGAGCAGGTATATCACAACCCCCACGACACCCGTCTACAGAGGCTTGTCGTCGGCCGGTTCATCCTCCCGTTGGGAACCGTATCCGACAAAGGGCCGGCGGCCGAGCACAGGGTACCTCCGCGAGCAGGAGCACGAGAGCTCACCAGAGAAGAGAGAAAAAGGGAAGAGCTCGCTTTCATTCCTTCTTAACTAAGCAAAAACATGCCTGGCTTGTTCTTGGCCTACCTCTCTCTTTCTCTCTATCTCTGTCTCTACTTGGGGTTCAAAAAGGATATACACCACGGATTTTGGAACGGCGTTTCTAGGTGGACGGCAGGGGATGAGGTGTGTATATCTCACCGGCGGATGTAAGACATGTACGGATGGGTTTTTTTCGCGTTATCGGATGGTTTTTGTTCTCTATAGGATACCCAGTTTTCTGTTACTTGTCATCGCTTTCCCTCGTTCTCAAATTCCCCTTTCTTCTTATTCTGGGGTATATTTATTTCATTTGGCCCGGCACGTGTGGCTCTATCTCCCGTGTTTCAATATTCCGGGCAGTCACTGTTTTCCTTTGTTGTTCGACTATATTTTATGACGGGTCCGAGGACATCGGGGTGGGTTGGCTGGCTATCACGGCGGAAAACGGAACCGGGTTACGAACGCAGCAATGTCATGGAGAGTGGATGGGCGGAGGGGATAGGGAGGCCCTATTGTACAATAATAATCTGGGGGGGTACTGCGGGTACTACAGGGTGAAGAATAATAGCGGCCAGCACACATGCTGCGCGCATTCTCGAATGAGAAACTCAACAAAACGTTCCCCAAGTTTCCTCCAACTCCAGTGACGAACAGAGTAACTCGACTATGGCTGAATCTCCCCATCCCTTCTTGCCCCGAGTTCGGTGTCATCATACCATCGTTCGGAGCCAACATCGAACGATGGACGCCTTGCGGTGAGAGGGGGGTGAGCGGTACCAGAAAAAGCAAAACTATTCCGATAAATTTTTCTTAAGTCGACATCCTTGTCTACCCGTGGATCTGCCACGTTGGCCCCTGGAACGATTCAAGCAGATCCAGAGTGATCACTATTCAGGTCGATGAGAGATTCTTGAGAACATTGCTCATTTGCATTTTGGTGGAGAGTGACTGTGAATGTTTGATATATCTCCACAAGAATACCCAGGGAGCCGCAGTATCTATGCGTAGTTAGATATTAATTAGTGTATCAATGCAAGCAAACAGGGACTCAAGAACAAGTTGAAGAGACCCGCCTTGTCCTTTCCACCCTCCCCTTTCTCTCTCTGCTGTCAGGCATAGTTAGGCTGGCTGTTCAAACACACATGCACCCACAGCACAACACACAGCGAGGTCAGCCAGCCTCAAACCTCAAGCGAACCGTGCCGGCGCCCCGGTCCCGCTTGGCACCCGCGACACCGTGGATAGACATATTGATATATACACATACACCACACCCATCTTACGATCTTACGATGACATCGATGGCTCAAATCACACGAGCTGAATTCAGGCAAGAAGCAAAGAAACAACAACTCAACCACGGTCCCCCGCCTCTCGAACCCCCGACCACTTGACCCCCACACGCTTAACACGCCAGAACTCACGACTCAAAATCGTCCGATTCACCCCCCAGTCAAGATGATCGGATGCGATGCCGTGCAGGCCGGAAATCGTGGGCAAGCTCGTCTCATCGAAAGACGATTCATGGTTTTCCCTTTCTTTTTCCTCTCTGCCCCCCCCTCTTCTCAAGTTGAACGGCGGAAAGTCCAACCGCTCACCTTCACACTTCCACGCCCCCCCTTTTTCTCGTCACACCACGTCAGTGTCCGGCCAGGCGGATCACGCCTTGGGCGTTCCGTTTCGACGGCGAGATGCCCATCCACATGAGATTGGCCCTGGGGGGCGTCACCAAACGTTCTCCACTCCGCCCTGCGTTGAAAAAAACGAACGCCAACTCCCTTGTTTCCTGCTGCAACAATTCCTGATGTGTCCACTATCTTTGTCCTGCGAACCACCCGCAAAGGTCCCGTCCCTCCATCCCAGGCCGCTGGGGCTGGCTGAAGTGTGGGCGGGGGGAGGGGGTGAACCGTCGGTGTGGTCGGCGTGGGTTGTTACTTGTCCCAAGGGAAAACGAGATCAACCCACACCCGCACCCTCATCGGCGTTCTGCGGGATGTGAATGGCTGGAAGTCGCCAGTCCCGCCCACGATCCGCAACCCTGAGACAGCCATATCCTAGCATTTGGGTCACGGAGGAGGGGATGAAGGGGGGGGCGATCGCAACGGCCCAGGTTCGAGCCCTGCCCGCTAGCAGTTAACTTGCGACCTTTTTTTCCAATGGTTGCTGCAGGATGCTTCGGAAGAGCAGAGATCCGGAGGAGGAGCCGTGAGCAAAACGGTCGGTTGATGCTGCAACCGTTCACGCGCCCCGCCGACACTAACGTTAGTTAATCTTTGTTTCGCAGGGTCGCCCGTGCGTGTGCCTTGTTCCCTCTTTTTTTCTTTTCTCCTCCACTCTCTCTCTCTCTCTTCCCGCTACCCCTTCCCGGAGAGCGGGGGTGGCCATGGCTATTCCCAAACATTGCCGTCCCTTGGAACCAAGTAAAAGAAAAGGAAAAGATCATTGAGCACTGGAGCAGCCGCACGGCGCCCACACAGACCCGGCACAAGGTCGTTCCCCGCGGACGCATCGCAGGGTGGTATTTCCTTTACCAATGCAACGTCGGGAACTACCAGGTCGGCGACCTCGCAAGAGATTCGAGTTCGTTCCCGTGGGTGTAACCCAAGGCTGCAGATCCCGCGATTGCGACACTGCGTGCCCAGACTCCCAGGCCCTGGCTTGCCTGGGCACGCAGTCTTCCTGGCCCTTGCTTTCACGTTAACTGAACTCGTTACCCTTGCTCCCTTGTTCATGGTCCGTTCTCGCCCAGGCAGAGCAAAAGGGGAAATAGCTGCGACGGATTCGTTTTTGTGGAAACGGGGTTCCTGGATCGTAGTTAGCCTTCTTCTTGGACAGCGCGTCGTCCAAACTTTTGATTTGGGAAGATCACGAACCCTAGCAATCTTGGATTTGAGATGCACTGCCGGCCGACGACTGTGTTCTAACCTTGTACGGAGTATTCGGTACAGAGTACTCGGTACAGAGTACTGTGCGGGAGGGGACGTCAGAAACAAAACAAAATCAACATCGGGAAAGACTCCGACTCGGCCCTCCTCAATTTCCCTTCCTGGGCGACGTCCCCAACAGCAAGTGCACAGACAAAGGGACGGCTTTCGACGTTGGTATTGTGAGACTGGAGAAGAGGTAAAACCTGCCAGGGAGCTTGTCTGACCCCCCAGGCCACAGCGGGTCTCTCCCAAGTCTGCGGGCACGGGCCCGAGTCGGAGACGGAAGGCGCTTTGTGGCTTTCGCGCACAGCGCCTTCTGTTTCCCAAATCTCCAAGTCTCCATCTGCTGGCGAGCCACCTCATTCTGTTGCAGACCGAGGAAGTAAAACGCCCGCATCTCATCCTCCAAATCCTCTCCAACACAGCGTGCGCAAGGCCGACTCGGTTCCCAATCGATCAAAATTCGAAAGCGAAAATGACGAAAGAAGCCAGGAGTCGGCGCCAAATACGGCTCTGTTGGGAAGATCTGCGTCGAGGATTCCACCGCCATGGGTCTTGATTGACAGCACGGCAAAAGATCGATCCACCCTTGACAATTCTGCCGACACACGACACCGCATTCATGACGCAGGAACTGCAAATTGCTCGACAGGACCGCAGTTTCCCAAGTGAGGCACGGAGGGGAATCTTGGCGATGCCCAAATTGCAATGAGGATATCATCTCGCAACGACAGCCGTCAGTGGGATGGGACGGTTCCCAAGAGCCAGGATCCCCTGGCGTTTTGACGGGGAATTCCGTTGGTTCCTGGTCAGGTTGGAAAAGACGGAGGCCCGCTTGCAGCGTTTAACGAAACTTCATTTTCGCACCTCCACCACCCCCACGGCGGATACAATGGTACCGGTATTGTATGTATTTTTACCCACGAGGGGGCGCAACTCACGCCGCGAGACCGCAGCCTCATCAACCGCTTCCCATTGTCCGGGGATGAAAAGCAAGGCACACATCGTGCCTAATCCCTGCTTGCTTACCATAAAATTGTCCCGATTCTTTCGTCCCACAAACAGGATCGTCCATCCAGCGGTGGTGGTGTCACACAGGCCGTCCACTGTGTTACCTGAACGTGCTGCTGTTGAACTCCACCGATCAACTCCGCGGCAATCCACAACCAAGCAGAAATGATAGAGGCCAAAAAATCATTGGAGCCCCAGACCAAAGAGAGCATCGAGCATCAAGCAACGTAGAGACGAAACAGGACAGCAGACATGCGAACGTTCAGCATACAAAACATCTCCAACACCTGCCACTATAAAACAATACACCGTTGATGGAACTTTGAGGCCGAAACAAACCAACTGCCTTAGCCGGAGTTGACGCCGAGGAAAGAGGCCGGCATCAACAGAGTTTGAGAAAGAACACCGTTTTTCCACTTCCACCGCGTCCCCGTTAGCGTCCCGGCCCGGAAGCCAAACAGCATGCACAACGCTGGTATGGGCCCAGGGTGGGGGCCGGTTCGGGGAGAAGACCGTTACGCTGATTGAACGCACCCCATGTCGGTGCGAACGCCGAGTCGCCGACCCACCAAACTTGAGAGCATCAACCGTCGTTGGTTGTTTCCTTCTCCATCCAACGGGCAGCGGAAGGATGGGGCTTTCCATGTTGGGCCAACCCCACCAACTACCAACCCCTTTTCAGCGCAACAAGGGTCCGAGCTGATCAGTCGACAAGAACAGGAAACACCAACATCACAAAGACACACACACTCCACGCGATGGATTTTAGCGCAAACGGCCAGGAATGCTTGGCGATTCCAACCTCCACTCCCTCTCTCCGCGCCATCACTGGCTGACGGCGAACTTCCTCTCGAGCGGAGCAAGGTCGCTCGCTGCACGCTCCGACACCAGCAAAGAATCCGACAAGCCGACTTCCGATACCCTCCCCCCCGGTCCTTTTCCCACCTAGTTGCTAGCATCACACGCGATATGGAGGAACACTTTGGCGCCTTGTGACGACGCCGGTCGGTGATGAGAGGAGAAAGCGGGGGGGCAAGCAACAGGACGGGCGCCAACGGCAAAGTCGGGAATCCCGATCGGCTTTTCAGTCCGCACATCGGCTTTTCAATCCACGCACAAGCAACGTCATCTCCTCCGCGGGGCTGCGGCAACTCCCCACGCTGGCTGGCCGCGTGCTCTTGGTGCCCGCTCTGGGCGGCCCCAGAAGGTTAGCAGTCGCCGATCGAACTTTCATCAACCCGCCTCCCACTGGCCCGTCGCCACAGGGCCACACAAGAGGTGGTGGCTTGGGCCCAATCAGCACCACAAGCCACACCGTCGGGTCAGACGGGAGACGGATGGCCAAGATCGTCGAAACGGACGGCCCATCACCGTGAAGGTGACTGGAATTCGTATCACACTACATAGTAGTATGAAATTCCACGCCGGTTCCGTTGTCGCCGCCCCGTCGTTAACACTCCTCCTACACTACCAAGTACGTACACTACACTACATGGTTACCGCCGCCGCAAGGAAGAAGCCCGGAGGCCCCCGGGTGGGGCGCCGTTGCTTTTCGGTGCTCGGGCCGGGCGAAGAACTCACGTTAAGGGTGTTCCTGGTTAATTCTTGCTAGGAGGTCCACCGATTATTAACGGCCGAATTTCCGAACGCCAGCGCTAGTTTTAGTGTTGGCGGCGACCGCGTGGGATGTTCCATGGTGAGGGTGAAGGCGAGGGTGAAGGGGGTGTGTGATTTCGGGCTGCTTGCCGGTAGCTGTTGGTCCGCGCTGGCACCTGAGACATCTGGCCCCGATCCCGGAATGCACCGTGACGATGATTTGATGGGCTTGTTTTTCGCTGTTGGTGGCTTCGCTTGCCGGAACGAAGCCCGACGCAAGTCACGCAGCCGGCAACAGGACAGACAACAAACAGTTGCGGTTAGCATTGTTCATCGGCGCGGCCCTTCGGTAGGCCCCGGTGGAAGCGGAAAGGGAAAAGAGATGCAAAGGCGTGCTTGCCTTTTGGAACAGTCGGAGCTGTCCGCAACTCTAGACCCGTTTCTCGGCAAGGTACTCGAAAAACGAAAGATCTCTTGTTACGGAGTATTGTTACGGAGTACCCCGTAGTACACATCCAAACCACTGATGACCAAGCTCCAAGGAGGAGCACATGTTTTTTTTTTCTCCGAAAATGCGAGATTCCTCGGAAGCAGGAGAAAAATGTGCTGATACGACCGGAAGTTGTACGGAGCCTCGGTAACAGAGCTTGAAGCTAAATAATTACTCGGTCACAGCAACGGGTGACCCCCAACTGTACAGGAGGGAGAGAAATGAGATGACGAGACGAAATGGTCGATTCAAAAACGCCAACTTTTTCATCTCAACTCTCATCAACGGACAGTCCGTCAGGATCGGGGTCCTTTCCGAGAGCGCCCATCCCAGTCACATCTCAGTCAACTCACCAACCACAGCTCAAGAATTCTATCGTTCGCTGGGGGACCCGGCGATCTGGGCGCCAAAACGGCTTTCGCTTATCGAGCCAATCAGCGTTCAAGTTCCCCTTCTTCCCCGAGCCACCTGAGCCACAGTGCCACAACGCAAACACACACAGGCACAGCCCGAGCGGGCGGAAAGCAAAAGGACGCCGGGAGGGCAAGACACCGAAGCGGGCACCCGCCCTCGGCCCCACTGCTGTGGGTAATTGTACAACCACCCCCATCCCACTCCCTTTTTTTTCTGACAATGAAACAAAAAAGAGAGATCGTGGGGAATCGACCTGATTGGACAATATGCGCGCTTTTCGGTACGTACTCCGGCACTCCCGGGGTCAATTCGAAACCCCGCCTGAGTTTCCACGCGCCCTTTTTTCTTCTTTCTCTTGTTTCGTTGTCAAGCTGTCAAGCTATCCCTGCTCGCCGTTGTGTGTGTGTCTGTGTTGTTTTTGTTTGCCGTACCTTCCCTTTTTAGGATGTGTTTGCGATCTCATGACATGTTCGAGTTCGGTTTTGAAGCGAGAGGCGGCCATCAGGTTTGGCCGGGAATTTGAAAGCATGACATGGTGATGACATGAAAGATGAGAGGAAAGGATGTGCATGTTTCTTCTTTATTATTTGAAATAGTGTACTGAGCAAGTGCAGGTTGGATACACAAACAAACCCATGGCATGGCTCAAGGGCGGGCTTGGCCGGCGAAATCCGTCCCGTGATCCACTTTTCCTCTTTGACGTTCCAAGTATTCGTACCACAATTTCTTAGTTGAACTACATAGTAGTTAACGTTAGGAGACCGTGAGTTGTTTGTTGATGTTTTGAACAACCAAAAAAACAATTGACTCAAGTAACTATTTCGGAGTATTCGGTGTTGTCAAGTCCCAAGTAGAAACACCAAATCTCCTTCTGGTCCACACTCCGCTCACAAGCTATCTCCATCTTTGTATAATTGTCAATGCTTAAGCCGGTTTTCGGGGTTATTTTCAAGAAGGGGAAGCGGTGCCGGAATAACATCATCCAACATATCCACTGATTTCCCTTTCCTGTTCTCCGAGCACCGTCCTCTCGGGACGGCACCGTGCATGGAGGCAGTCGATCATTTTCTTTTTTTTCCCCCTTCTCTTCTTTTTCTTTGGGTTCCGTGGTTTCCGTTCTTGGGTTTGCTCCCTCCTCCCTTGATGCCCTCTGCCCCCCGCGGGCCCCACCTTGTGTCCTAACTCGGCTTGTTCTCAGCTGGGTTACTCCTTGCTGGACACAACTGTGTGGTTTTTGGGGACCAAGGATCTCCCTTGGTTAGTTAGGTAGGTTCCGGCGTTGGAAGGGGTTGCAGGTTACTGCGTCCACAGTGTACAGTACACGTAGGATAATCGGGTCATTCTTTTTCGTCCCGGGAACCAGGCACCGGGACTTGTTTGCCTCCGTTTTGGGGGGTCACGGGACAGGGGGGGTTATTCCTGTGTCTGGGAACGTCCGGGTCGGCGAGGAAAGGTGATGAATGTGGGCGGGGTATGTACGCTTGGCATCTACGGTACATTACATGTAAGTGAGACGTTTGGAAATCGTCAAACACAATTCCTTGAGGTGGGCTCATACGATGATCAAGTGATATGAGAGAGTTAGAACGAAGACAAGGGAGAGATATGTCAAATGTGGTTGTGTGCTTCCGTTTGCCAGGCCTTTCCTGTCTGGATAGACCAAATGTTTTATTCTTGACAGAGGGGAAACATCACATTGACAACCGCTGAAGTGGAGAATGGGTATGTACATACATACACAAATACATACAACGTAGATGTACACGAGAACGAAAAGAAGCTTTTAATGACAGGGTGAAGAGACAAACAACTTCCACTAAACCGGGCCGGGCCTTGAATCAAGCGAACGAAACCGGGCAGACGCAGGCCAGGCCAGCAAATTGACGAGACGCCGAACAGCGTCTCGGGGACTGGCCGGTGGCGTTCTCCTACCCGAACGCCGTCGGTGATATTCACCCATCGTCAGTTTCACTTCTTGCTCGGCCTGCTGAGATCTTATTGTACTCCATATCCGGCGGTCGCAATGCATACCCGATTAACGAGGAACTGTCACCGTTGACATCGTATGTACATACCGGCCACTCGGAACGACGTTTGCTTTGCGTTTGTCGTGATCTATCTTGACCCAGCTGGCGGTACGCCTCCACTCTCCTCATGTCATGCGGGTGTAGCCGCTGGCTACCGGCGAAGACAAGCCCGGTATGACAACGACAACTCTGTATGCGAGTGATCAGGGGGAGAAAGGAAGGGGGCGTGAATGTGGAGGTGGCGGTTTGCACGGTCTCACATGCTCATACATGGACATCTCCCATGCCATACACATCATCATCAATGTACATAGTGTAGATGGTAGACCGAGCAGCTGGTGAAGGGCGACTACAGTTATTTCCCACACCGATAGCAGCCCTGTTCCTCTACTATGAAGCGAGCCAAAATAAAACCAAAATCAAGCCACTCAGCTTCAACCCAGCCTAGGCCGCGCCGGTTCGGACAGGAAGAAACCAAGGGAGAAAGAAGAGAGAGTACGAAGAGCAAACAAAACCTACACGGTACCCGCAGTATGTATGCATCACAGACCACAAACGACAGCAAAACCGTGTAAATCATCCAGTCATATCCGGTGTCAGTGACCAGTCCGCCAGTGGGCGCTTAGGACGGATCATGTTGGTTGTTGTACTGAGTAGACTTGACGTTTGGGTGGACGAGATGGAATGTCTTTTCTTCGAGGCAATGCCGTGTTCATCACTTTCCCCCCGGTTGGGTACTCCGAGTACTTATATTAACAAGCTCGCCGACGGTATACCGACACTCCGATAGCGAAAACGTTAGAGCGTATGGTGATCAAGATCAAGCTGACGACTCCTGGCGTTAAGTGAGTTAGTCCCGTGATTTATTGCCCATCTCTTACAAAATATGGGAATTTATATCATCCATATGTAGCGGCGTGATGTCCACGGCTGGGAAGTGTTCCTCCAGTAACCCTGCTGGGGTCTCGGGGGGCTACGCGACGAATATCCCGCATTTAAGCTGGGGGTTTGGAAAGGGTAATTCTCCGTTACATTTACATACCTCGCGAGTTAGAGTACATTATCGTGTCAGATTCGCTGAGGAGTATCCCCAACCCGGCTGAGCTCGACCACCAAGCCAAGGGTTTTACTATCCGCTGACCACCGCCTCTTTCATCACGGCTTTTATCCCCAGCTTGCCTCTTATTCTACTAACACCCCCATCAATTCCTGCTTCCCGTCCTTCCTTGCTCATCAACCTCGTAAGGGCTGGCCGCAATATCACTGTCATTTCCACCTTCACCAACCCATCTGACGGTGTTCATAGAGGTCGAGTGGCTAACTGAGCTCGAGCCCGCGTCAGACAACGGCGTGCTCGAGGGTTCATAGTCCCAGCGGCCGGGTATGATTACTCTAAGGCCAGGTTTGGCTCGTGTAGACGCCTTAGCTTCGGATGAGTTGGTGGCCCCTTCTCCAGCTGAGGATGCGCATGGCCTGGAGACTTCAGGGCCAAACGTAGGTGAAGTTACGGTGAGGAGGTCATCACCACCCTTCTCAAACGAGTAGCGCCGGCGCCGGTCTTTGTTACTGGGCGGAGGTTCTAGTGAAGACTCTTGGTTCGAGAATCGTTCACTCCTCATCGTTAGACGTGACATCCCGCCCTTAACTTTTCCTGTGCTTCTGTGTGGTAAGCCAGTCGGATCTGACAGGCTGGACTGTTTTCGGTTCGTCTTCTCCGGCTTGCCTCTCGTTTTGCCAAATAACCTAAAAGGCCCGCGTGACTGCCCAGCGTCCGAGTCTGATGAGGAAGATGAGGAGGATGAAATCGACTCGTTATCGGTTGATAACGATGACAGTGAGTTTTGCGGTACGTGGCGGGCTTGGGGAACACAGTCCCCCGCAACATCCTCCCGCATCGTATTATCCAAGGCACCTTGATTCATATCTAAGAACGAAAGCTGCTGGGCTCTGGGTGTCTCCTCAAACATGTGTTGGGATTCAGGGGCGCCGTGTCCGTGGACGAAGACAGGAGGCGCACGTAGTCGGCCCCCTTGACGTTTTTGATGAGCTTGCCTCTCTTCAAGCTCGCGCAATTCCAACATACGGCTTAGCTCGATATCGTTTTGACGGTCAAGAATTCTAGGCATGGAACCTAGCAACTGTTAGTGCCATCTGCCACGACTGGAGGGATGAGTACACACCAAGGATTTTATGACTACCTGTCATCGCCACATAATCCAGTTGCTCTTGTGCGGCGGGTGTCGGCTTCTTACTTTTGTTGATATCTTGAATTTGAACATTGTTCAATTGCTTGAGTCGCGCATGAAACCTTTTGCTCCCAATTCGGTCGACCAGGCTTCCATTGCGCGCGAGAGCAACGCTGGCCATCCCGTCCTTGCTTTCCTTAGCCAGCGCGAGTTCTAGCCGTTTGACCTCTGCCTTGTAGGCTTCGCCGGTCTCCATCCACTCCTCCGTCATGCCACGGAACTCGTCGAGCTCCCTCTCTCGCAGGTCTTGTAATTCGTCTAGTTTCTCCTCGGTTTCGCGAAGTTTCCGCGTGAGCTGGTAGAAACCCTCAATGAGCGATAGTACGCATGAGTGATATCTGCAACGCAAAGCAAATTAGCTCACCCATTTCCCCCGCAACAGACATAAGGATAGGCGAAGAAACATGATAGACTTACCTAGGATCCAACCGATCGCTACTGCTCATCCTCCCCATTACGCTGCTCAACATTTCAGCCATTTGCATTAGATTCGGATTATGCCACGTCCCCTGATCCACCATCTCCTTCTCTCTATCAACACCCGCGGGGCTGGCAACACCTCCACCACTCCCGCTCCTGTTCCTTGCCCCGTATGCCCCGTAGATGCTCTTCTCCAAGCCCAAGACGGATGAGGAAGCATAATCCACATCCGTCAACGGCAGCATCGACAAAGATGCGGGCGCGTGAATCAGTAATGCCGCGGCTTCCTCCGACGCCCTTCTCTCCCGTTGCCGTTCCTCCTCTCGTCCCCGTCGTTTCGCCTTCTCGCGCTTTACCTCGGTTTCCCCACCTTCCTGCCCCAGGCCCAAATCAGCCCTCTTCAAATCCGCATCAGCTGACGACGAAGTCCGGCCACGACCGCGGCCGATTTTGCCGCCGGACCCGTGGCTTCCATTCTTGAGGCTTAGGAAGCTCGAGACGGTGCGGAGAGTGGCGCCTGCAGATTTGCGGTGATGGTGGCCTTGGGGATGGTGTTGGGCATTATTGGGACGGCGAGTGGGAGGTGAGTCGGTTGTGGGGGATTCCACCGGAGTTGAGATGGGTGTTGGGACGCGGTGGAAGGTGTGTCGGGTCTGGAGACTGGGTGGTTGAAATGATTGGGGTTGTTTTGTCGTCGTCGTGTTACTGGCCCCGGTGGTGGCATTGTTGTTATGATTGCCACCACTGCCAGAGCGAGCAAACGAGCGAAACCAACTCGTGTTGGTGATATTTTCAGTCATGATGACCGCGGGATTTTGAGGGTCGATTGAAGTGGTTGATGGAATTCGGGTGTGCGAGAAGGCGATGTTCGTGAAAAAGTTTCATGTGTTGGGTTAGGCGGCGTTGAGCACCTGACCTTAGGGAGAATCACAACCCAGAGCTTAGGTTGTTTGGCAACCGGCAGGTACCTATAGACGGGATGGAGCAGGCAGGTTTTGGCTTTGGACGGGTCCGGTTCATGGGATTGATGAGATGCGTGGAGAGTTGGAAGGAACAATCCATAACACACATGTGGCAGTTGCCGCAGTCGGGGGTGACACAAAGAAACAATGAAGCTCGACGAGGAAGGCACGCAGGGTACGCCGGATGGGTCTCACTCACATATTTTCAACGTTACCCGCATTATGGCTGGGTTAAGGGCAACATAATGAAAGATAGGGAGAAGAGGGTCAATGAGTAAGTCGGACCTCATGCAGGTTGAGTGCTAGGACATCAGTCTGTCACTTGACGCAATGGTGATATCGACACATTGGCATAGGAATGGATAAACCTCGTCTATCCACTTGAGACTCGTCCTAGAGATTTTGAAAAAAAAAAGAGACAAGTCGCATGCAGGTCAAAACCTTGAAACCAGTAAGTGAGGTTTGTCTGTAGGATTGAGCCCGGGCAGCCGTGACTTGTGCGTGTATTCAGTTGGCATTTCTGGGCCGGCCCAAATTATTCTTGGTGTAGCTTCAAAAGCACTGATTGAGTGGCGATTGCTAGGCTTTATTATTTCTTTGCTTGCCTTGAAAATCCTGTCAACACCAAGCAATGGCGGATCGAGTTGTCAGGTGGGCGCCATACCTCTGGGATCCTCAGCACTGCCCAAACCGGCCCTCTGCACAATCTTGGGGCTATGCCATCTTTATTCCCCTTGTCGCCCCCGATCTATTCCCCCAGGGGTGCGTCCCAAGCAACGGGCGTTTGTTCTAGTCCTCCACACTTCACACCCTGTGACTGAAAGTTAGAGCGGAGAGCTGTGAGATCTCGGAGGGAGACGCTTGGTAAGTCACCCAAGCAGTCCCCGCAAATCCATGTCGGTATGTGCCCCGCCACGGTTTCTCGGCGATCCATGGAGGTTAGGTTTGCCCCTCGTCCCCATCTAACCCTTACACTAGTAAAACGAGTCCTCAGCCTTCTGCCTCCTCCTCCCCCTACCCTCAATCTTCTCGGCAAAAAGCTCCTTGCCCGAGTTGCCAAACTTCTCAGGAAATAACTCCTTAACTGTTGGCCCAGTGCCTTTGATGGCAATCCCCTGCTTGTTGCTGCGTCTTCCTGCTATGCCGCGGATGTTGATGCCGTTACCACCATCACCGACAGCCGCGTTAGGCGCTGTGATTCTGTCTGCAAGACTCGCTAAAGTGTGGGTGTCAATGAATGAATTCAAGAAATGCTTGGGGGAGTGATTAAATGGATAAAGAATGTTGGCAAAGTATGGTGAGGCTTTTCACCGAGTTGTCGTGCCATTTGAAGAGGCTAGAGCACTTGCGCCAGCCTCGCCGCAAGAGAGAGTCGCCACATACCGCTTGCTAGGACCGTCGTATCGTTAACCTGGTCCATCTGCGCCCTGCTGCCGAGGGACGAACCAAGCTTGCTGGGGAACAGTTCCTTGTGTCTGCCACTATCTTTCGATGGGAAAAGTTCTTTAGAGCCATTGTCGCGCGAGAGCCGCTCCTTGATCGAACGCCCCTTCTCCCGGCTCCGCAGCGTAGCAGCCGCCCGTGCATCCTCGTCCAGATCCATCTCGGCATCCCCATCGCGATCTCGCACTGGTGAAGCCGAGCGATCGCGTAGACTTCGCCCAACACCAGACGCCTTCCCAGGGAATAATTCCTTGTCCCGGTTCCGCTGGGACAACCGCCTTGTGTCGGAAGAGGCAGAATCGGAGCGCCGCCGTGGGCGCGAGGGCCTGCGAGCCCGTGACGCAAGAGCTGGCGCGTCGTCATCGTAAAGGTTCACATCAAACGTCTCGGGTTCCTCGTCCTCACGGGAATCCCTCCTCCTGTCATTCCGCCTGTCTCGTCGGTATCGGTCATCTCGGTCTCGGTATTTTCCTCTAGGGAATTCACCCCGTCGCCGGCGCTCCTCTGGGTCGTATTCGGGATGCAATAGGTAGAATCGACTGCGCTCGGCAGCTCCCACAACTTTCTTATCTGCCTCAACTGCGAACCGGACTCGCAGTGTTGATTCGGGTTTCCGAGAGAAAGCTTTGGCGGGAAGGTTTTCGAGAGGAAGTAATTGTGTTGGGTCGGCGATTTCGACGGCCGCCAGCGCGACGAGCGCTTCTTGGGCGGCGGGAGCAGACCTGAAGACAAAATTGGCGGACGTGTCGTCGATCCACTCGACTCGGGCGAGGTCGCTGGTACGGTAGTGTTCAGTCAAGTAGTCCTTGACATCATCCGGGTTAAACGTGTCGAGACCCTTGGTGTGGACCTTGTATGGCACTACGGCTTTGTCCCCGCCGGATATGTCGCCATCGTCGCCATTCGGACCCTCGTCCACCTCGCCGGGTTCCTAGTCACGCGTTGGGGTCAGCGCATTGCGCCGAGCAAATCCGGGATAGCAGCTTTCGGCTCGAACCTGGTCCTCCCCAATTAGGTCTTCCGTATATGCTGCGGGAATCGTGGGGACCGGCGCCTCATGGACGTCATCAACGTCCATTTCAATGTCAAGATCCATGGCGTCGGTTGTATGGGGACGCGGCGCGTCGTTGCGTGGTTGGTGGTTGTGGTTCAATCCCCACTAAACGTGAGAGGACTCGGGAAATGCCTTATCGGGAAAAAATCAGGTAAAAATGTTCATTATCGGACAGCAAGAAGCCGCTGCGTGGTGATCCGATTGCAAGGCTGGGTGAACAATTGCCGTTGTGAAGCTGGGGTTTCGCGAGGCTGTGTGGCAATGGCGGCGCCGACTGAATCGCGGTGGAAGATCCAACAGCGCACCCGTTGCGGAGTTGGGCTGCGGTTTGGAAAGGTACTCCAATGTACTCTCACGCATTTATGTGCCTGAGTTTAGCAGAAAGATACTTCAGGGTACCTCGTTACGGCCCGTGCCTCAACCCCACATGCAACCTAGCTGCCTTGGCTTGGACTCGGAGCCTCGAAATATTTACCTTGCGCGAAGTGAGAGGAGGTTTCTGTTTTTAATGCTCCCTCGAGGCCCCGACAGGAGGCTGTCCAAACAGGCGGGACCCGGAACAACACTTGGGAAAGAGCGGCCCTTTCTAACATCTCGAATCTACGGGCATTTGGTACACGCACCCCTGCTTTCAAGTCCGACCAACCTCAGCTCACAGGAAGTTTCTGTCTTTTCATAATTGTTCATCTTTTACAAGTACATAGCACGTCAGTGAACACTCCCCCTTCGCCTCTTCCTCCTTCTTATCCAAGAATATGACCAATATACTTCAGTCCGCCAAGTCAAGCCCAACCTGTAGGAACTGTGGTCAAATCTTCTCAAGCCTTGTTCTCACCATGCAGCAGCCTGATATCATTGGCCGACCAATCAAGCCGGCAGTCAACCCCTGGCCGCCCCTTTGCTTGTGACCTCTTGTTCAATGCCGTTGGCCAAGTGTTGTGGCTTGTCGTTAGTCTAGCAGGAAAAGCCGATCAAACAGCCCAAAGCATTCGTTCCACCATCGACACAAGTTCCAGAAAGAGAAACAAAAAGCTTATTTCCGCCGCATTTCAAATGTAACAACCAAAAACACAGATTATACAGAACCGCTTAACGTTAAATCCACACTACTCTCTTTCGAACACCAAGACGGCACTAGGTTACCCATTGCCCACTACATCCCTTCTCAAATGCTGTACAACCCGATCTCTTCCCGCAATTGGCCCAAAGAGCGACACACTGATATATCGGCCAACTCACCAACTGTTCGCGAGAAGCAACAAGGGCGCCCAATAAAACCTCAGGCCTCGGCAGAGTTTTTTTCCCTGCTTGGTCCCAACTTCATACACAAGCAAAATACCTCCGGGCGGGATGGGTATAGATCTATTGAGTTTTGATCTGCCTACATCGCCACTTTTCAACAGCATCCATCGACAGCGACAGCAAACGGCTCTAAAACCCGCCGCCTCAGGTTCGATGCGGCGGCGGTAGGCCCGGGACCCATGGATTCAACTGCCGACCAGCGTTCAACCCAAAATACGGCTAAGGCCGCGAAGATTTCCACAGTTTACCAAGGACTGAGAGGCGCACTAGGGGACTTTTTGGACAAAACAAAGAGTTCACAATGACTCGGGCTCGCCCATATATATCAAGACAAATCTTCAGTCGACGGTCATCGATCCGTAAAGCACAGCCCAGACTCCGGAAAACCAACTCCTCAACCAAAACGGACTTCTCTCGAAAAGGACATATCTAACTTAAACACAAACAAGCCCACGCTGTATGGTCATGACGCCCACTCTTCGGTCCCCTGCTCCTGGTAAACGCCTTTCCTAGAGTCCCCATTCATTCATCCAACTCCCAACACGCCGGAATACAAAAATCAAGCCCCAAGTCTAGTTAACATTACTGTCATTCATGCCCCATCGGGTTCCACCTGTATCTTTCCGGCTCGCGCACGCACGCAGGCGATGTGTGTGTGTGTGTGTGTACGTGCATGAGCGCAATCTATTTGCGACACTAATGAAAAAGCGAAGAACGAGAAAAATGCCCAAAACAATCGTGCGGGCTGAAATGGTGAGAAGAGTTTTGATGGCTGAATTAATCAAGCGGTTTTGATAGGATACCGCCGTCCAATGTCGACAATCGTCCCAGGATTCGTGGGCGCCGCCGAAACTGACACCGATACCGGCATTGATGGTGGTGCTGTTGATGTTGGCGATAGTTTCGCTACGGGCACCCCAGTCAATTTTGCCGCAGCCGTGGGCACTATCGTAGACATACTCGATGGCGTAGCCTGGCAGGTCCTCTTGACCCGGGCCTCGTCCTCTACAGCCTCGACCGTCGAGGAGGTAGTTTTGGTGGCGGTAGTAGCGGGGGTGATGTTGGAGGTGGTGGAGGCTTTGGAAAGGGATGTGGATGCGGTCGTGTTGGCGCCGGGGCCGAAGCTATCCGATCGCGACATCTCTGTTGATGGGCGCTTTAAGCCTGCCACCGCGCCCACAACAGATGTTACTGTCGCGGCAGCGGATCGTCCGGCGGTGAGGTCTCCTGCAGCCGGACGGGCTTCGTCATCTACCGCCATATCGGCATCGTCGAACGGGTCGTTGTCTAGCAGTGGGTCATGCGCCCAGCAGTCCTCCAACCCTTCCATGAAGATGGGGGCGCGGCGCAGGGTGTGCCAGCTAATAGTATGCGTGCGCATGGCGATATAAAGTGAGTCGATGACGCCGCGCGGGTCGACAATGGCGCAGTTCTTGCGCAAAAAGTCGTAGTCACAGCCCGGGGAACCGCCTACGACGTGGCGCTGGTGTGCCGGATTGTCGACCTGGCGCAGTATGGGGAGGCCTTGGAGGACGGTCGTGTCACAAAGTTTCGCCTGGAGCAGTATCCACTCACGGCCCCGGATGAAGTGACCGAAAGCCTTCTCGACGGCCTGCTTGAAGGACGCCGCGTCGCGGCCTTGGACGGCTACCATGCGGTGGAGACCCCGGGACAGGCAGCGCTGGTAGGCAGTCGTGTTGCGCTCGAAGGGCATGGGCACATAGGCATGGGGCAAAAGGGAGATGTGGACCGTCCAGGACTCCGTGCGCCGGGCAGAGGACGGGGAGAGAGCTGGCCTCGGGGAGTGATGATGGTGGTGTGGGGAACGTTTGACGTCGCGCCCGGTGGCGCCGTGTAGTTCTGGGGCTGGTGTTTTGGTGGGAGGAATGCTGGTGACGGGGCCGCCCGATGGGGATGGATATGGCTGTCGGTGGGCGGCCCCCTCCCCTAAAGGGCCCAGAGGGATGTTTTGGTAGGATGTGTCTGGTGTGGGCCGTCTACTTGATGGTTGCTCCGTGGTAAGGGCTGTTGACATCCGCATCTCCTCTTCCGCTTCCAATGTCTCGGTCAGGTTCTCGATCCGCTCTTCCAGGCTGAGATCGGCGTCTCGGAGTTCTAGTTGGCCAGCGTGCACCCGGTTGAGTTGCTCGTCATGATCTCGGAGTTTGTGGTATATTTGGCGGAGCTGTTCGTCCTGCTGCTGGGTTTTGTGCTCAGCCTGCTCGATAGAACGCCAACTCATGCTGACATTGCGGTAAGCCCCCTTGATCTGCTCGCCCACCTCCTCCTTGCTCTTCTCTAGATGGTCCTCAACTTCATTCAGACGGTTAACGACGCTAGCCAGAACATCATCCTGGCCCTTAGAAAGCTGCTCCTCAAGGAGCTGCAGGCGTCTTTTCAAGAGGTCCAGTTCGTGTCTCTGATCGGACGACGCCTCGGGATCTTGGTTGTGGAAGCATGCCAGATGTCCACAGTCGCAAGTGGAACCAGGGATATCCTTATTGAGTGAGAAGGCGGCGCAGGCGCAGCGCTGACCCTTGATCTCGGGGTGAAGTAGGATGTAGCGGCAGTGTCCCCTGGGCATCGTGGCTTCATCCATATGGCCGTTGGCGGCCATCTGCAACGGCGACGGCGAACCCGAATGTAGGGACATATCGAATGGGCGCTGAAGGACCCGGTGATGATCCAAGGGTGGTAAGTAAATATCTTGCGGCGCCTTAGCGGCCGCAGGTTTGCTGGCGCGGGAACGAACTGAGTCGAAAAGTTCGTGGTTGGCGGTGGTCGCGTGACGTGAGGATGAGACAAGCGGAAGTCGGGCTTAGAGGATTTGAGCGAGACTAGGACTAGTGACCCAACGACAACGGCCTATCGGAAATCACACATGGCACGCAACAGACGGAGTGGCCGAGATATATCCATGGAGCAGCGGTGAACTCGAGTGCGGGTCGTGGACGATTGTTCCCCAGCGTTTTGTTGTTTCGCGGGAGCCGAGGGAGAAGAGAGCACCACCTGAGATAGGCCCGGGGAGGGTGGTGGGGAAAAGGGCACTAAGAGGAGGGGCGAAGAGGTTGTCAAGGCCAGGGAGGGAGGAGAGAGATATGGGGTCCCGGCCGTCAGGGTCCTCGAGAGGCTCCGTGCAGGTAGATATGCCGTGCGACCAACCTGCAAGGCCAGCCAGCAGAGGAAACGGGAGGGGGGTAGTAAAGCCGCCGGCCAGGCGGTGCTGGGCGTGTTGTGTTATCGGGCGTCAATATTGATGCGACGGGATCAACCCCCGAGACAAGGTTTTGTGGGCGAGATGGGTGACTGATAAACGATCTGATCTGGGGACGGGCGGGCCCCCCGAGAGGCGGGGAGGACTGGGGAAGAAAAGGGACAGACAGGGACGGCTTCGGTGAAATTTTGGTGCAGCGGTGCCAAATCCGGTGGTATCTGATACCGAGAATGCAGGCGGAGTACCATGGATTGCTGATAGGCAGGGAGACGGGCCCAAGTTCAACAAGCCCAGTGCGGCAGTGCGGCAGCTTCCCGTCGCAGCGTAGATAAGGTACCTTGGGAGGAGCGCTGGTGTGCGTGTTGTGTGGAGTATCCCGCGGAAAAAAAGTAGATAAAGGTCAGAGGGCCGTACGGGCCGGCTAGTAGGGGCTAAGAGATCAAGATGCCGTCTGGCGTTTGTCGCGGCGTTTCGTGAGATATGCCCAACGGCAAAAGCTACGGGCGAAAGGGAAGTCGAACAAAAAAGAAAAGAAAAGCAGCACTGCGGCTGGCGAAAGATGTGGGAGATGTGGGCTTTGTGGGCTCTCTCGGCGAAAGAAGGGAAGGGACGTCCCGCGAGAGGATTGACTGACAGACAGAAACACACCAGACAGAGCGGCGCCCCGGCTGCTGCACGGATTTGAGCTAAATTGCCTTTGCCCGGCCGGACGAGACGAGCAGGTACCAGCCGTATCAGCACAGGGTCCCTACCAATAGCCAGGTACCGATGGAGCCCGTGTTGGGGTACCATGTGGAGAAGTCCTAACCTATGTGGCAATACCCTGCACCTCCACGATTGTGCGGCGGGCATACCTGCCGGGTACAGCTGCAGAGCTCCCTCACCTTTGCCCCCCCCCAGACCGTTTGCGGTACCTTGGAAAACCCCCCCGCCGACGCAGCGATTGCGCCAGGTGACGTGACAATTGTTTTCTGCAAGCCCGGGCCGCCCAGACAGCGGTCCACGTTGAGCACCGACGCGGTTCTCGACAAGCAGGCCGAGCAAATGTTGTCCCTGGTCGCCAGATGCTGCCCACGGGCAGCGGTCTGACCGGTGGGGAGTCAAGGAGGGTCGTTGGGAAATTTAGCGCTCACAGGAGGTTGAGTAGTATATCGTGAGTAATACATTGCGGATCATGTGGAAACGTACGAACCCATCGAGTGAAAGCGTGGGAGGTGGGACAAATTCGACGTGGAGGGAAGTGTTCCAACATCGAAAGAGACTCCGCCGGCTTTGCACATGGCCGTGCTGTGGAGGGTTTGCGGGTCCGTCGGCTCCAGCAATTTTTTTTCTCAAAACCCTGGAGCACCGCTCAGGAGATCCGCCCCCGCTGGTGGAATGGGCTCTCCCGCCTTTCCGTCCTCTCCTGGGGATCTCACTGGGAAGGCAACACCTCAATCGGTACGAACAGAGTGTGAAAAGAGGTGGGCGGGCAGCTGGCAAGGATCCTCTTGCCCATTGCGAACCACTGCGGGCCAGGGGTCATTGCTCCTTTCGAACGAGCGACGGGCCGCAAAACTTTCTCAGATGCAGGCCATGGAAAGGACAGGGGTCCCTAGTGGGGACTCGACTGCCACATGGGGCCAACAACGACAAGACTGTGGGGGTTAAAGATAAGAGCGTTTGTCGCGCCAAGACTCCAGATTGGCGTTTGAACGGGCAAGAACTGCCCGCAGCTTGCGGTCCAGACGCAGCCCAGCCGGGCCCCTTCTTTTTAGCCCCGTTTTTTGCTGGAAGCTCTCAACAGCGAGAAACTCGGGCATCCAAGAATATTCGCACATCAACAAGCGATGCATGGTTCCAGAAGTCGGGAAGAATCGTTTTACCCCGACTCATGCATCCGGCTGGCCCCCTGGAAATCCCGGCCGCCCGGAGCTCTTCCTATTTGGCCCCGACCCCAATGAGCCACTCCTCCCTCGAACCCTAAACATGCCGTCAGCGGAGGAGTCGCACCCGCAACCTTGATGTTGCCCGTTAACACCGGTCAGCTGCACGATAAGGCCGCCGTCGCCGCCAATCTAACAGGGGGGCAGGGGCGATGAGACGATCAAATCTGAAAGCTGCGGCGCATATGGTGGCCGTCGCAGGTTTGAAAACCACAACCACCATAACAACTTCGATACTTCGTACAATGGCCAGCTTTGGCCAGATTCGACGGCCAAGGTGTCACCTCCCGTCCTGGGCAAAAGGGGCGTGGTGCACAGTGTGGCTGGCGCAATTCTGCTTCCGGCTGATGTGCCGATAATCCCGTCGCACAACATTCGCAACAACCGAGCAAGCTTTGTTTGTGATACGGACAGAACTCGTCGACGAGCCACCCCCAACTCCGCCTCAAGGCAGGGCAGCGCAGAACCTCGGGTGCTGCCAGTTGAGACAGCGGCGTCAAATCTCGCGGTACCAAGCGACGTCATCTCCGAACCCTATCAAAGACCTGGGGAAGGTCTTGGATTCACGATAACAAGACGGTTATCGACAGGCAAACACCGCCCGCCGACCCATCCCTGCCACCCGGGTACCGCAACAGCACACACAAACCGCCACGTCTGCGCTCTGAGTCTCTGACGCCAAGGGGTTTAGACATAAGCGATCGCGATAAGAGGATGATATGATGCCAGAGTTGCGGTGGCAGGTCTGTTTCGGGTCTCACTGAGCCTTTGAATGGCTCTATCCTCACCGTCGTCAACATTTGCAGCAAACTGGGACCCAGGAAAGCCCATCAGCGAATGCGCCCACGCACGCCTTTGGCCAAACAGATAACGTGCTTCGGCCGGCTGTCCACAGCCAGCGTCGTGATTTGCGAGGCGTTGGTCGCCATTCAACGCTGACGGACCCGCGGCCTCGAGCCGGCCTTAACTCGGCCAATCGCAGCGCCCTTCAAGGAGGCATGGATGGAATGCACAGTCAGAGGTTGCGACAACGGGAAGAGCGCGGGCAGAGCTGCACCGGCCCCGGATGGCACCCACATCATGCCATGAGAAGGATACCTGACGGATCATGCAGGTGGAAGCGTTCGTCATCGGTGAATCCTGTTCGTTTCCCTGGACCAAACGCAGTTCATGACACGCACCTCGAATACCCGACGACACAGGATGGGAAGCGATCACGAATTTTTTTGTCACCGGCAAAATCGCGACAGCCGCGACATTGTTTTGCGTAACGACTTCGCGATCCCACAAATCCAGGAAGGACCTCCTTCTGGCCCCCTGGGAAGTACATGAGGACCCAGGTCCATCGGATGCCACTATGCACACGATTTCCCGGAGACCGCACCGGCTCTCGCCATCAATATCAATTATCAAGTGTCAAAAAGATGAACCGGAAACACACTCTCTCTCTCAGCCTTCTCGGGGACAAGGTGCATCATCCGCGCCGTGGGCAAGGGCCCAGGGGAGAGATGGAATTCAGCCTCAGACGGGTACATCCCGCCGCCTCATCTTGGCGGGCCGCTGTGCCCAAAACAGGCCATTACCTAATGGGACAAGAGAGCAACGACCTCTGTCGTGGGGTTGTGTGGGAACCAGACAAATCGCGTTGCGCGCCTCTGCCACATGCTCCCCCGATTTGGACAGCGGATCTGGGCCCGGCCCAGTTCAGATCCCAACGGCTTTGTGGCGATTTGTCGGGAGGCCGGCTTTCGTGGAACCCTGGCTCGCCTGTCTCAAGCCCGGATGAAGAAAAAATCACACGATGTGAGTGAAGCCGCGGCGAACGGGCCGAAATTACTCAACGGGCGAGGGGAAGTGGAATGTAGTTTCATTCCCCGGCTTGATTCCGGGTTTGACTTTGCTCAGCCATTTGCCCCTCTCGAGGATGTAGTCATGTATGTACATACATACACACATACTCGGTAGTATTCGGCTGACTGCAGCGACGTCTCCATCTCAAGAAAAGACTCCCAAGTCCGCCTTATCGCTCAGCCGCCACAAGCGCGGCAACCATGTCAGGGAAATACTGGCATCACAGCCCAACATAAAATTCTGATGGGGTGATGGCGGCGGAAATACCGGCCCAATACGGATCTCATGAAAGAAGCAAGAATTTACCTCGATTAGCGACGATAACAGTGAGTCAGTGAAAAAAACAAGCTCAGCGACGCCCAACGACGAATGCCCGGTGTGTTGTCGAACGAAAGTCCTTTCAGCCAGCCTCACCCACGAACCTTCCCAACGAGGCAACTCGATCCACGGGGTGTTACCAGAAAAAGTGGTTGCTTCTTCGCTGACCGGTAACGTTATCAGCCCTATCATTCAACAATTAGGTGCAAGCACGTCATCGTCCAGACAATCGCCCGATGCATCCGCCCAGCTAGTGAGCCAAGTTTTCTTCACTTCCTCCTGGAATCTTTTAAAGCTTGCTTCGAACCCGAATTTCGAGAAGGAACACGTCCGATTGGCAACGGCACTGGCCAGGGCCACCTCAATTGCGCCACGGGAGCTCCCGCCCCCCCCTTTACCAAATCTCATGTCGTCCTCTGTCGTCTTAGTGTACCTCATTTGGGATAATTTTTCCGTGGAGAGATTCAAGAGTAATCGAAAAATAGGGACGAAGCAATGAAGCAAACGGGGGAAGGGGCAACGTACTTGACCCCAAGGTCGGTGCTTGGCGTGAGATATGAGCCGGTCTTTGTATGAACGTGGGTGACGAGACAAGTAAGACGAATCTAATCCGGGCAACCCACGGAGCACGCGCGGTGATTTCGAAGGAAGAAACCCTCACATCTGCACCACGATTGCGGTGGGCGGGCAGGGAATGTGATGGCGTCTAACCCCAAACAAATCACCGAACAACCCCCCGAACAGCAAAAAAACATCCCGCTCAAAGACGCCTTTACTACGGCACCCGTATTGTGTAACAGATCTCTCTCCCACATCTACCCTCCCCCCTTGCTCATGAACCCTGGAAGGGAATGGGGGTTGTTTCGAGCCATAGGTAGACGAGAGAAAGAAACAGCAGCATTCCCAAACATGACGGAAAATATTCCGTTGTATGTTTTTTCTTTCCCCTGATGCGGATTACAGGCCGCATATGGGCTGCATTACATACGACCCGACCCTCACAGGCCTCTCAGGGCAATGGATATCGGGGTTTGTGTGGGTTGCCGAGACAATAAATGAACGGCACTTCTGGACTGCGGTGCTTGGAATTTTACGCGAGCGGTACCTAACGCACGTGGTTGGCTAGCGATGTTGACATCGTGGGTGAGTACGCTCGCTTGGGGGTTGTCATTGTCTTGGGGAAGCCACGCGGGACGGACGATAGGAGAGTCCGTGGAAAGCAAAAGTCTAGGGACGCGGCTCGTAAAAGTCATGAACCGGAGCTAGTGAGATATGAGTGACCTCTCAAAAGTTCTCATGCTCACGGATACGCCAAGTCAGATCAGTGACAGGGGCAACAAGTTGAGGAATGCGGCCAATTCTCAAGCGAAAGAACCAAACGTGTTCCCCCTCCTCCCTCGTCAAAAGAAACGAGCTGCGAGTGAGAAACTGAAATCGATGTCTGACCATGGAAAGATAGCTCCCCACGCCACATTCGAAAACATGCCCAAACGGGAAAGTGCGAAGTCGTGTCGTACATACGATGTCATTGTCGTCGTCCCTCCCTTCTTGCTCGGTGTGAAAAAGGTCTCAACCAGGGGTGATGATAATCGGGGCGCCTCCGAGTGGCTGTGACCATCTCATCTCATCTCACATCCAACCTAGCGTAAATCGGGGCTATCTGAGGCGTCTACAGCTGAGAATTCAACCGTCGTTCAACAATAATAGAGGGGGGACGGAGTTTGTTGTTTTGGTTCTTTTTCCGCCGGAACAAACCATCGTAGCCCCCCCCCCCTCCCCCCCCCCGTCCCGGCTTCTCGATTGACCACAACTATACGGCACTTTTGGGTGCATATCTCACCCACACTCCTTTTGGTTCCCGAGTATCCGGAGCCGGTGAGAGGAAAAGCTTATCTAGACCCTTGTCATGTCGTCGAAGGCGTGCTTATCAATGGAATCGTGGGTGGGTTGAGCGGTGGACGAGACCGCCCGACAATTCGCCTGCCGGCTTGGACGATGACTGTCATTGTCGACGTGGGCTCGAGCTGAGTGTGGATGATAAGGCTGACGACGTGTCCACATCAATAGAATGAGCTGAATAATTGCCGTGAACACTCTCCCTTTAGCATCGAAGGAGCCCCACACGTTCCATCCGCCGTTCTTATTAGATATGACCTGGCCTAGATTTGACGGTTGCCTCTGATACCACATATATGGATGGCATGAGCTTATTAGGTGTTATTGGGTGACGGTTTGGTCCCAAATACATCCAAGGAAGCAGGTGTGCTCCATGGCCTCCTTCCCGACAATTTGCTCGCCAGGTCACATCAAGTTCATCCTTGGTCATCCGTGATCCTTCCGTAAGAGTCCAAAGGACAAAAACCTGCAGTTGCTCTCATCCTCCACACCAGCTAGTCTGTATCACAATCTCCTCCCTATACCCCTCAGCGGCTCGCAACACCATGGATACCTCCTCCATCACAATCACAGCGCAGCTGCGAACGACCGCAGACCCCGTGTAAGTTGCTATCGCCAAAAAAGAAGAAGTTGGACAATGAGGAGTATTGCTACTTAGTAAGGTTTGTTGGTTCATATACTTTTGAAGTCACCAATAATTACGCATCAATACACGTACCTTACATGATTGACCTTCCAACTGGCCGGATACATCCACCCGTATGGTAACTTTACGCTGTGTTTCACACGTTGGTGCCTGTAACCAACAAACCAGTTTCCACAAACAACGCAAACAACGTGGGCTCTCCGTCAATTTCTCCAAAGTCTTCACTTTCACCGTTATCATCATCCAAGTAAGCATTCTTCAAAGCTTAGCCCCGCATTTGGGTATTCCCGGGACGATGGCGACCATCCAGATCGTCTCAGACCTACATCTAGAGGCACCCAAGGGCTACAACATCTTCGAGATTGTGCCGCGGGCACCACATTTAGCCTTGCTCGGTGACATTGGGAACGTTGCCACACATAAGGACGAGCTTTTGGGGTTCTTGACCCGGCAACTACAGCAGTTCCGCACCGTTCTTTTTGTGCCAGGAAATCACGAAGCCTACCACTCTAGTTGGGCTGAGACGCTGGCTATCCTACGGGACTTTCAGGACCGAGTCCGGGAGGGCTTATTGGCATCAGAAGGCAGCAGCAGTGGCGAATTTATCTTGATGGATCGTACTACGTTCCGGATTTCGGAAAGTACCAGCGGCACTGGGAATACAACGGAAGGGAAAGCCGTCGTCGTTCTCGGCTGCAGCCTCTTCTCCCACGTCCCCGTCCACCAAGAGATGGCCGTGAGCATCGGACTAAACGATTTCTTCCACACTGACGAAGGGCATTGGGATGTAGCCGCGCACAACGCAACGCACGCGCGGGACCTGGCTTGGCTCAACGAGCAAGTAGCCGCTCTTGAGCGTGAGGCTGAGACATCTGGGTCGTTGGACATTGTCATTCTCTCGCACTGGAGCCCGACGCGGGATGTGCGTGCGGCCGACCCGAAGCACGGGACTGATAGCCCGATCGCGAGCGCCTTTTCGACGGACTTGTCGCGCGAGCGGTGCTTTAGCAGCTCACGGGTGAAGGTGTGGGCGTTTGGGCACACGCATTACAACTGCGATTTTGTTGTCGAGCGTGCGGCCAGCGGTGTGGAAGGGGTGCCGTTACGGTTGGTGGCGAACCAGAGGGGGTATTACTTTAAGCAGGCCGACGGGTTTGATGGAGACAAGACGATTGTGATATAAGGCACACTGTTGGGGAGGGACGAGACTTACGACTTGAAGAACGCACTACGGTACGATAGCGGGGGGTCTGCCGTTAACTTTGTGGATGTTGAGCGGCTAGTATCTGAACAGAATATGATGCATTTAAGAGTGTTGGGTTCAAGATTTACCATCACCCTAGCTTATTACCACAGGCGATAAGGATCTAGCATGGGGATGGCCTGTAGTATAAGTCCCACTGAATAAGGTCGAGATTTGACTGTCCAATGGGTTTGACGAGAACAACTTGTGTTTCTCCCCGTCCAGAAGCCCCATCCCTGCTACGTTGATAGTAGGGCGGAGAACTAAGATGGGGACGTACGATTGACGACGAGATGGATAAGTACTACGACTGCAAATGTAGTAGTCACCAAGACCTTGGAATTCACCTAATCACATACAGTAAGTTAACTAGAAGGCAAATAGGGAGAGGGATTCAGGGGTGGAAAGACAAACTTTGGTGTTGCCGAATGTTTCCGGACGGTTGCCGTTAAAGATTACCGTACAAATACACATAACGTTCACTTACACAGGCGTATCTTGGTGTCTCATTGGCCGAGCGGATCAACAAATACCCGCTTGCTCCCCCACCGCCAAGATTAGTGGGGTGAGCGGCAGAAAAAAGTTGACAGGGGGCTAACAAGCAATTGTGTGAACCGCGTCTTTGGCATTTTCCAAAAGTTTTAGTACCTGCAACACCCAGCAACACGACTCGAGGTTCTGATCTGACCAGCAATCCACGGCCATTGCCATGTTACGACTGGCGAGACACGGGAGCAGAGCGGTAAACAATCCATTTGTATGCACAACATGCCGTGTGCTTATCGCACGAAGCGGCGCGGGGCTGGTCCCTCCAGCGGCCCGCCTCTGCGAAGCACGCCACGCCTCCTCGGCGTCGTCACCTGGATCGTCTGAATCACCTGAAGAAGCTCAATCAGAACCCGGCGCAACTGAGAAGTCTCAGGACTCGGATACTTCTGGACGAGTCCTCTCTCAGCTCAGGCAAGCCCTCCGACAATCCCTGAAAGATGAGTCCGCAACGGGTGGTTCGAAAGCTGCACCGAGTGCAAAAGCAGCCAAGTCGAAAAAGAAGAAGAAATCGGCCGTAGCGGGAGAAGAAGCCTCCGTGGCGGGACAGAAAAAGGGGACGTCTTCTAAAAAGGAGGCAAAAACACCAGCAAAGAAGAAGAAGTCTTCCGCTAAGAAACAAGAGATATTGGAGAAAGCGCAGGATGAACCAGAAAAGCCAGAAACCGAAGGCGTAGAACCGGAAGAAGGGGGAGTAGAAGAGGCGGAAGACATCACGCCGTTTGGAAGACCGGCTTTCAAGAAAGTGGCAGCCAAGTCTGCCCGCCTCCTCAAAAACACCAAAGAAACCACTAAAGCCCCGAAGGCTTCCAAAGCCACGGGTGCAACCAAACCTTCCAAGGCCGCCAAAGCCACTAAATCCTCCAAGGAACCCAAAACATCCAAAGCAACAAAAAAGAAGGTTCCCGAATTCGTCGTCAACCATGTCGACGCAGCTGACCTCCCCATGACTCCGGTTGACAAAACAAAGCCGGTGGTCCCCAATCTGGCTTACGGGCTGGACCGTGTGCTCTTCAACCCCGGCGTCTATCGCATCCAGGATCCTCGGTCCCGCGTCTTCAACTTCGACCCTTACCTCGAGCGCATCATGCCTGTCAAGGAGTTCGATTTCAACGCGCTCAAGCCGTACACTACATCATCTAAAGATACCACTCTCATCCAATATGCCGCTGAACACGGGGCGAAGTACACTGGCTCAACCTCGAGCATGACCTCTACCCTCGCCCACTTTCACTTCCTCCTCTCGGCTTGGCGCCCCATTAACCCCTCGATGATGTCCAGGGATTTTGAGGTTGACTCGTTCCGCTTCAGCCGCATCATGCGCGCGCCCGCCGCCGCCTTCTTGCATTGGAAGGACGGGGTGTATGCTATCGATGCCGACAAGGAGTTTGACTCCGGGAACATTCTCAGCATGCTCGGCAAGTCCATGGAGAAGTTCTTGACCATGCCCAAGGAGGAGTTTGAGAAATATCGCCGGATCAACTCTGACCAGTTAACTGAGGAGGAGCGGAACAGCCCGGAGTCCTTCCACTACACCGCGTTGGGAGATTTCTTGATGCGCTCTCAGCTTGACGCCCACGACCACAGATTACCCGGGACTGGTATGTTTGATCTCAAGACGAGAGCTGTCATTTCCATTCGCATGGATGCCCATGACTATAAAAAGGGTCTGGGTTACGAGATCCGCAACCTTTTCGGCAACTGGGAGTCGTTCGAGCGCGAGTATTACGACATGATCCGTTCCGCATTTTTGAAGTACTCGCTGCAGGTCCGCATGGGGCGCATGGACGGAATTTTCGTTGCGTACCACAATACTGAGCGACTCTTTGGCTTCCAATACGTTCCCCTCTCTGAGCTCGATGTCTCACTTCACGGCCAGTCGGTGACAGTTCTCGGTGATCGCGAGTTCAAGCTAAGCTTGCACCTGCTGAACAAGGTCCTTGACAGGGCCACAGCCAAGTACCCTGGCCAAACCCTGCGCCTGCATTTCGAGGCCAGAGGGGAGGGGTCAGCCCGGGCGGCTCCTTTCATGTACATTTTCGCCAAGCCCGTGACACCGGCCGAGGTCGAAAGTATTCAAGGAGCCACGAGTGCCAAGATCGCGGAGTTTGAGCGCGAGATGATGGGTATCGTCAGGGAAGGGGAACGTGCCCTAGACGACGAAGATGGAGAAGTGGACGAAGGCCTCGAGGATACCGACGAGACCGACAGCAGAGAGGCGATAGGTTCCGCCTCCGCCACATGGGATGAGGTTATGCTCAAGGTGGAGGATGAGCTGGAAGACGAAGAGCACGGCGATACTTATGTCCGGGAGGCTATCGAAGACGCCCTTAAGGAGTGCGGGCTCCTTCAATCTACATCCCACGAGGAGAACCAACGCCACGTTGATGCCTTCCTGGGTGCGCTCACCGACAACAACGGCCGGGATGCTCTGGAAGAAGAGGTCGAATCTTCCGAGGCCGCCGAGTCCAGTGAGGCCGAGGCGGAAGCTGAGGCTGAAACTGACGTCGAAGAGGCCAGCGAAAGTGAAGCCCAGGAAACGGAGGAAACTGTGAGCGTGGAGGAGGGCGCCGAGGCTGAGGAGCTCAAGGGGTCCGAAGAGGCCAAGGAGATTTCAGAGGCCGAGGAAGCTGAAGAGACTGCCGAAGCTTCGGAGGAAAAAGAAGCGGAGGAGATCGAGGAATCCGAGGAGGAGGAGCAGGAAGAGGAGGACGCTGCGGAGTCGCCCATTGCGGAAGACTCATCCGCCGAAGAACCCACCCTGAAGGATCTCATTGTCAAGTTGGCCGCGAGGATTCGGGCCGTCCCAGACAAACAACGTGCTCCAGCACTCGAAGACGAAGAGGTTATTGGCGAGGACGTCCCCAAGTATGTCGTCAAGCTCCGTAAGATCGAGCAGATCCTGTCGGAGCTTGAGGAACAGCCGCGCGAAGGGGACAGCGTTGTTGTCGACACCGGCTCTTTTGTGGTTCGCGGGGAACCGGTAGACGATTCTGTCGGGGGGGACCAGCCGGCCGAACCCACTACCGAGGCGGGTGAATCAGCCGGGTTTGTTACTGATGCCGCGGAGTCTCTTGAAGCTGCCGAGGAAGCCAAGGACGAATCTACCCTCGACACGCTCGCTGCCGCCCAGGACTCGGCCGAGACCGGCGAGATCTTCGGACTGACCCTGACGGCACGCAACCTCGTGAACGACGCGTATGTGACGCGGCCAGATAATCTCAAGGAGAGCGACTCGTGGAAGGTAGAATACACCATCGAGGAGATCAAGCCGGAGCGCGCCAAGGCGCTCTACAGCATGGTTCTCAAGCGCCGCCGCGATAACCTGTATGCAGAGGACGTCAGGGAGCGCTGGTACTCCATGTTCAAGGGCAACCTCCACAAGTACAGCGCTCGCGGCCGTAGCTTCCGCCGCGCGGAGGACGAAGTCCTGAGCACCACCCCCGTGCACGTTTACGGGCAGAAGGGCCCTGTGTCGTATCACGAGGCGGCGGGCGTGGCCAAGGGGGAGTTCGAGTGGCCTGTTGACGAGATTGAGCCTGAGTTTGAGGTCGAGGAAGGGGGCTTGACCCCGAAGAAGGCTAGGAAGAAGGCCGAAAAGATCGAGAAGAACGTCTTCGCCGAGGTTCGGGATGAAGGCGATGAGCTCGATATTATAGATGAGGATACGATTGAGGACGAGATTCAAGAGGGTGATGAGTTTGAAGATGAGTTCGAGGATGAGGTCGAGGAAGGGGAAGAGGAAGGAGAGGAGATCGAGGTTGAGGACAAGGACAAGCTTAAGACAGAGCTTAAAGGGGCTTCCAACAAGAAGCCTACTGGGTATTTAGGCAAGAAAAAACCCAGTGCGTCGAAGCAGATGGCGAAGGCGAAGACGAAGGCGAAGAAGCAGGCAATAAAGGCCAGGGCAAAGGAAAAGTCGGAGATTGCCAAGGCGAGGCGGTTGATGAAAAAGAAAGAGAAAGAGCAAGCTGAGAAGGCATAAGACACAAGAGCGGATGTGAAAAGTCAAGTCTCTTCACACAGAGGGACCCGAAAAGAAGAACGGGAGTGTAGAGGCAGCAAAAGTAACGAAACGGAACGAAGGAGCAAGTACAATGAACGTCTGGAGTCAGAAGCGGCAAAGGTTGGACGAGGGTAAAAAAGGAGCCCCAGAGGCAAGAAGCGTGTGTATGTTTTGTACCAATCTGTACGATCGATGTATGTTGGGAACACGGGGTTGGATGGGCGAATTTTCCTTTTAAAAAGTTGTGGCATATTACCTAGGGGATAGACGGACCGGTGCTGTACCATTAGCTGTACCACTAGATACAACCAAACGACGCTCACTCACGACATTTATTTTTCTGGCATACAAATCTCATACATGGACTGGATTCACCTTGTTTATATTGTCTTAAGTCACATCACATGTGTCGGCTGAAGGTAATTCGAGTCAAGCCTGACCTCGATGACACTGAGTATCCTCACCCGCAGTGAAAATTGTGCTCATAGAAGGACGATCCCATATATACACAGTAAGGCGTAAGTGAGCTAAAAAAAGGAAGGTGGTTATCGATGATATTGGTGGCTAGATTCGATGATAACAAGCGGAGGGTAATAACGAGTAATCCACCACCCACCCTCCGAGTCAAGATCCCCTACCCGCCCCCTCCTTTCCCCGAAGATGAAAAACAAAACGCCGCTGCTATGCATGCTTAATTTGCAGAAGAATTATTGAGCCTCCCCCAACAAAAAGTATCCTGCCTGCCGCCACTGTGTATGTCCTCTCTCGCATGTCGCGTGGGGTGTTGTCCTCGCCGAAACCCCTTTCACTCCTAACCATTCTTCGCGCCTGGTTTTATATTATTTCCCCTTACTCCAAACTAGGCTGTCTCCAATTCAAGTGAAAAAAGTTGCCGTATGCTCACTTCTATACCGGGGTTAGGAATAGAGGAAGATCGGGTGCCGGTTTAAGTATGCTTCCAATAAAAGCTTCTTTATCCCGGATTATAACGTTAGGTTTCCAATCTCGCACCAGTTACTGACGGGCTACACAGCACATGTTTGGTTAGCCTATAATCCAGATCGAGTGTGGAAGAAAAGAAAAAAAAAACCTACCAAGCAGCTCAGATACCGACACCAATCGCAAGTCTTGCGGTCGATATAAAAGTTATTCAACAGCAAAATAAACACAACCGTCACCAGCACCAACGCGCCGGCCCGAACCAGCCACCAGGCCCACCACAACGGCTTGCGGCCCTTGAAAAACCCAACGGGATTCTTCAAGAACGACGGCGGCGACCCTTGCGCCGCATACCCACCACTGACCCTTTCGCTCGCATACGGCGCCTCATTATCGCCTATCCTGCGACGCAACGAGTTGGGCGAGTGCAGGACACACACGCCGAGCCCGAGGCCCATGAGGAAGCCGCCGATATGGGCAAAGTTGTCGAGGCCCGGGAGCAGGCCGAGGACAAAGGAGATGACGATGTCGAGGAGGATGAAGAGCAGGTCCTTGACGGGGCTTACGCGGTCTTTCCAGGAGTAGAGTAGGTCGAGTAAGGTTAGGGCGATGATGCCGAAGAGGGAGCCCGAGGCGCCGGTGGAGGCGATGGCGGTACCGGCGAAGTTGCCGCCCATGACGTTGCCGAAGATGCCGGCGGAGATGTAGACGAGGAAAAAGCGGATGGAGCCGATGGATTTCTCCATGTCGCGGCCGAGGGTCATCTGGAGGAGCATGTTGAAGCCGATATGGATGAGGCCTGCGTGCATGAAGATGGGGATGATGAAGCGGTACCACTGGTTGGGCGCGGGTTGGACATCTAGCGGGGTGCCGGGGGTGTAAGCGGGCGGAGGCACGCCGCCGAAGCCACAGAGATCTGAGAGGGTGCATTGGTTCTCGGGGAGGTTTTCGTCGAGGCTTTTAGAGCTTGGACACGGCCAGGGCAAGGTGCGGTTAGCGTCCTGGACGCCCTTGACATTGTGCATGCAGGGCACGAAGCGGGCGCCCATGTTGATGAGCACATAGGGGGAGGGGCCGATCATGGGGTTGAAGGAGGGCTGGGTCATGATGGGTGAGCCGGTTTCGGTTGCTGGGAGAGAACATGCGTTAGCTTTCGTTACAGCGAAACAGTTTTGGGGAAACGCCGCGAGGTATGGAAAGTAGCTATGGAGAGCTGAAGGAAGGGTTCAAGCCATACCATTCCTAACAATTTCCCCGATAAACACGCCCACTTGCGCAATAGTCAACAGATACACCACAAATGGAATCTTTTTTCGGCCTGAACCGGATCCTAGCATGCCCAGCTCGCCGAAGCGCACGCGGCCGTTGCGTTGTCGTCCCCCGGATCCCTCGGGCGAGTCGTAGACATGGTCCTGCATCTCGGTATCCTTGAGCGGCGAGTGCTGGGCGTGGTCCTGGAGCGGTATATTATCCCCGGCTCCCAAGTTGCGGCCGTATAGATCGTCTTGGGGCGAAACGGGCGAGTGGCCGTGGTAGCCTGTGTCCTGGTGGCTCAATCGGTGCATGCTCGAGTTCGGCGTGGGCTGGCGTGTGCTAGCGGGGTACACATGGTCGTCGAAGACGGTGTCGAAGGGCGAATGTGATACTGGCGGCACGGCAGCTCTTTCGGCTCCGGCAGCGAGATGTGATTGTGAGCTGTACGGCGGCGCCGGTGTTGAGAAGACGGAGGAAGAGGAGGGCGCTAACCGCGCGCTGCTGTCGTACGGCGAGTCGGGTGATACTGCCGCTGCCCCTGCCGCATCGGGGCGCGGTTTTGGGTTGTAAAAGTCGTTGGCTGCCATGTTTTTTTGGCTCGTTTGTTCTCGTCACTCTTTGATCGCTGTTTGTTTGTTGGTGGCCTCTCGGCCTCTCGAGGGCAACGGAAAGAGAATGTCCCCTCAGTACGGTACTTATTGAGGAAAAGCAAACGGGTCGGGGGAGGTGCGTGTTGGTGGGCAAACGGGCGCGGGAAGCAAAGGAGAAAGTGTCGTTTTGCGTTTGGGCTGGAAGCGAACGGAGGAAGTAGATTAGGATTACGTCGGCTACAATTCAAGAAATTGTGAAAGTGTGTTGCTTGCTCGGCCGCTGGCGGGTGTTGCAGGAGGCTGTGCAGGGTTCTCCGCGTGTTTTGGATCAGGGCCTGGCCAGGGCAAGTGGTTCGTCAGCGTTGCACTGTCGCAGGCACGCTACGCAGCAACTAACGGGCTCCTTTCGCCTATCGCAAGGGCACTTGGCGGTGCCTGTCAAGTGGATTTAAGGTTGGACCGAAATGTCGGGACTGTGGGCGGGAAGATAGAGGAAGCCCGAAAATGATTAAACAGAGAGAGTAATGTCGAGTTCCCCCAGCCTTAATAAATTCCTGACGACCTGACGTGTTCACTTGCTTCTTGCAGAGGGCAGAACTGTCGATCAGGCCTTGGGCAGTGGAAGTTGTTTTTCTGCAAGTCTGAGTGGCAGGTGGTGGGGTCCTTCTCACTGCCCGCTCGGTTGGGCAGTGGGGCCGTGTACGGAAATCGTTGAGAATGAGACGGAAAGCAATACGAGGAAATGTAGCGGGGGGGAAAGAGAAAGTTCAAAGAACGAGGAAGAAAGAATTATGCACAGCAGACGCGATGAGGGAAAAACAATCCCAGACTGGTTAAAAGTGTTCAATCCCGGCGGTGTGAACACTGTGGTGGCCGTGAAGCCGGTCTCGTGGCTGCGTCACTGCCGAGCGCCGCCGAGCCACTGCTGACGTCTGCCCCGAAGTATGAATCCGGCATCCGGGCCCGAAGATCGGTGGAGGTTGGCTGCTGGTGCTGAGTGAGGCCTCCGGCCAAGGAGAAGGATATTATAGTTACCTTTTTCAAGTTCTCAGGCATCTGAAAATGGAATACTGAAAGTCGAATGCGGTCGTCGGCAACCCTCCTGCTTTCCCTGGCAATTGCTTGAATAGGTATCGGGTTCACAGCGGGACTTGCACAGAGTGAGTCTGTTCTTCCATCAGAAACAGTGGGGATTGGTTAGTAGGCTGCAGGTGGTGGGTTGTCGTTGGCCAAATGGTTCAGCCCTTTATCGAGTTTCAGGTTCGCGCAACGGAACCGCCTTCCAAGTTTTTGGGTGTTGCAGGACATGAGACATGCTAGGTCGCCAGTGAAATCGGTCGATTGCAAAGCCCGAGAGCTATGAGGAGACAAGTGAGGAATTTATTTTTTCCGAATCATCCACTACGTGCGAGTCGAGAAGACGTTCATCCCCATTTAAGATTACCATCAGAGGTTCAACAAGAAGCGTCTGATGTTGGCTCGATAGAAGTTCGAGAAAGATGGAAGCTTTCGAAAGTGGGCCAGGGCCAAATGCGAACCTGAAGGCCTCGGCCCGTGAAGGCCCGAGCTTTCAAGGCTTGGCACAAGTGGGACTCCGTGGACGATTGAATTTGACTTCGTCTCATTTTTTGAAGATGCGCCCCGCGCATCACCACCACCATACACCACTTTGCCGTTGCGGCATTCTTTGACCATGCGCTGCTTTCACAAAGCCGGGCGCCATGCCTCCAGCTCCCTAATATCAACCGCAAGTCCGCAGCTAGCCAGCCCAGTACGATGCTTTACACAATCCGCTCTGCGGCCCCCACCTAACCAGCCAAAACGCGGCATCGACGACAACCCGCCTGCACCTCGACCCAGCAGCCAGAAACACAACTATCGCCGGCCTACCGCCAAATATGACCCTCGGAAACACTCCCGTCGACCAGGGATAGATGATTCTATCCGGCCGTTTCACAGCAACCCAACCGAGAACAAGGGCCAGCAACAGCAACCAACCCCGCCGCAACCGCCACAACCACAGGAACAGGAACACGAACCGGAACAGGAACAGGAACAAGAACAGGAACAAGATGAACAAGCACCGCAGCCGTCGCAGCAGCAACAGGAACAACAACCACATCCCAACGCCCAACCGAGAAGGCTGGCAAAAGAGCGACGCACCCCCGTCAGCGAGCTCAGCGCCGTCCAACAAGCGCTCGCAGCTACCCCAGAAGAAGAAATCCCACCCATCGACCCCTTCGAAGTACTCTTCTACAAGCGGAAGGTATCGATTCCGGTTCAATTTCGCGGGCCGCAGATGCAAGATGGCGGCGAGCGTATCGTGAGCATCCAAGACGCGCCATCCGAATCCGGGGACTTGGCTGAAGCAACAGCGGGGGAAGGTGGGGAAGGGGCCAATAATGGCGGGGCGGGGGGTGTCGGCAACAACATCAATGACATTTTGGAAACCCTGGCAAAGAGAGACGAAGACTTGATAGTCCGCGAGAAACGGCTCCTGAAGGCGGAAAGGAGGGTTGAGACGAGATGGGAGCTTGTGAAGGAGTCGATGGCTGTGTTCAATACTAGGGTGGACCACGTGATCAAGCTGTGTGATAAGTTGCTGGAGGACCAAGGGAGAAAGCCTGAGGATACATTGCCTCGCGAGGATATCATGGAGATGCAGGTTGATAAAAAGGAGGAAGCAGAAGCCGAGATGCCGGGTGTGCAACAGCCCACTACAGAACAAGTTAAGACTGCAAGAGAAGCACGGGCGAGGAAATTAAAGGTGGAACTAAAAAGGCACGCTGGAGGGGAGGGTATCAATGCAAAGGCCCTTGATTGATCGCCCCGTGTTGAGGTCCGACACGGACTCGACGCGATACCTCACGATGGTTACGGGCAAGCATAGTTCAAATGACGTGCGAAAGCTAGTCATTCAGCCTTGCTAAACGTAACACCTGAAGGGTTCCCAGGGGTTCTTTAGGGGCCGGCGGGAATGGCCATCTGCAAGACGCTGATGGAGTGATGGGCTCCAAACAGTGTGAGAGACCCACACGTACATAAAGGGTCCGCGTCGGTGGAGGATATAGACGGAATTACCAGCGGCTATTGTACATAAAACATTGCGATGCGGACCTATATCCTTGTAGGCACACCCATGTACTATATCATACACATGAATCCATCCGTCCATGCCGTTCAACCACCTTTCCCAACTGTACAATGCCCCTCCATCCAGAATCCTCCCGATGCCCCTTATTTCTTCCCATCTCCCCCCTTGTCCTCCCCTCCCTTCTTCCCCTCCCCATTCCACACCTCCTTCACCTGCTCCACAATCAAATCCCCATACCCTTTCCCGCTCTCCAGCGCCTGCCGTTCCTCCTCAAGCCGCTTCTCTTGCCACCCATCCTTCTCCCCGCCCATCCACACCCGCTGCCACCAGCCACGCCCATCTTCCCCGCTACCACCTTTCCTAGGCTTATACTCCCTTCCCTCCGCCTCCGCCCGCCGTTTCCGCTCGGCTTCCATCAACGCCCGGTTCCGCTCCGCCCGCTCCGTCGGTAAATGCCCAAAGAGCCCACCACCGGCCGATTTCCCGCCAGATCCAGCCCCAGCCTCAGCCGAATTCTTCTTCCCATCACCATCAGCAGCAGCAGCAGAAGAAGAAGAAGTAGAAGAAGAAACCCCCAAAACCGCCCCCCATCGCTCAATAGACCGTGACGAGATCGACTGGCCCGTGTAATCCGCCGCCAGCCGGTCAAACCCCCAGAAGGCGCCGCCGCCGAGCAAGAGGTTTTGGGCGGTCGGCTTGAAACGGCCGGCGCGGCTGCCGCGGGGGGAGCGTGTGGGGAGGAGTAGGGCGATGGGGCAGAGGATGGCGGAGGCGATGGCGGCGGCGTGGAAGAAGGTGGCGTAGGGTTTTTCTGGTGGGGGGGATGGTGAGGTTGGTGAGGGTTGTGATGGTTGTGCTGGTTGGGGGGTGGTGTTTGACATGGTGGTGTTGGGTGTGCTTAAAGGTTTATTAGGTCCGGGGTGGTCTGTATGTGTCCCTTATGTATGGATGTGTGGAATTGTCCTGTTCGGCGGTATATGGCGATGTGGATTGTACGGCGTAGAGGGGTCGTTCGTGATATCATTTTGGCTTGGTGGTTTTGGAAAAAGGTTGCAGGGGTTGGGCTTTGGTCGTTATCGATAAGGCTACCTGGTTGGAGCTCAGCTGGGCGCTCACTCACCACACACAACCCTGAACCAACCCTGAACCGAACCAACCCTGACCAACCCTAGCTGAACCAACCCTCCAACAACATGGCCAGAAAGTGCAGAGCCTCGACGGCAGTGCCACAACCAAACTACAGCTAAAAATATCTTTGGCGGGAATGCGTCATGTGCAACTCTCCCCTAACCTGTTCCTTGATGAAGATCGACTATAATCGGCCACAACAGTGGCGTCTCTCGTTGGAAAAGCGACCTCTCTTATTCAACCGCAGTGAATACCCTTTCGGTCAGCTTTCCCTCCTTCCGTTCTTAGAACTGGCCTGAGAGGAGTCAGGGCCGCCGAGAGATCACCATTCAGCTCCGAGCAGCCTCGCAGCCCAGGCGAGCCAGGCAAGGAGGCAAGCCAGGATCAGACGGTGACCTTGAGACTGTGACGCTTCTTACGAAAAACAAACAACCAATACAAAGTTGCATCGGGTAACCACCTAGTTGGTGTAATCCCTCCTTCCCCGGATCGACTCCCTAAGCGATAGGTGAGCTTGTCTGCATACACTACACGTACACTCGGTTCGAAGCCCGAAGACGGGAAACCTCTGCGAGCCTGGACGTCGGAATAAGGTAACGATTATCCACACTTTGGTCCCGTCCTTCAACCGCAGCCGATGTCTCATCTGACGCGCTTGAGGGCTTCCCCAGAGCTGGGCGGGGATCCCGTCGTACACGTGTAGTTAGCCAATCATTCTACACTAAACGCATGAAGTGCCGGTGTCATGGTACCGTGCCACATTGTCAGTGCCGGTCCCCCCAGTTCTTGGAACTTGGCTTTTCAGCCCTGCATGCTCACCGTTGCGTTTGTGGTTCGATCCCTTGGCGATCACTTATTTCTATTCAAAGTGGGGAGATACCTGTTTGCGTGTGTAGTGTAGGTAATGGTCAGAGAGATAGATCAGATTAGGTAAACTGTCGACTAGCCAGTGGCTTATTCGCATCTCATGCCCCAAAGTCTCGAACAGCGCGTTCTTGACTGTCCCAAAGGCATCCCTGGACAGTGTACGCCGTCGAATTTGGTTGGCACTCAGGCATGGTAGAGCAATGGCGGGATTGTGGCGAGGAAAGCCATGTTTGGAAACTCAAAATTATACTGGAAGGTTGATGTGGTTGGTTGTTACATTGCCCATGGCTCTGTGTCACAGCCTCGCGCAAATCTTTGGCGACTCGGACAGTTGTTGACCCTTTTGTCCCCAGAGGAGGCCAAGCCAGCCTATCTCGAGCCCATGTACTGAGGATTGTCTGACTTTCTAACTGAGACGATCAACCCTGAAGCCTAACTGTAACAACCTTGTTAACTAAACCCATTGGTCTTGTGCCAGATGACAAGGCCCCAAGGGATCAGGGGATCTCGGGAATTAAGACAACCGCGATGAAGCACTCATTCTCGCTGTCCCAACAAGCAACACCAACAGGCCACAGCACTCACACCAAGTCAGCCGCCTCATGTCTCGGTATTAGTCCGCTACAACTCTGTGACACTTGCCACGGGTAGAAGAGGGCAAGAAACGACCGAGACAGCTTACTCTCACCTCAACATGGCCCGTGATCCCCCTCGAGCGCCAGCCACCACTGGCATCACCGCGACAAAACCGATCGACAAACGAAAACCCAAAGATAGTGTCAAGGAACCCCAAGCTTGTACACCGAGGACCATCGTTGACCCGCTTACGTTTAGAATCAAGGTCCTCGAGACGCTCAGGAGGTGATGATCGTCGTGATCGTTGGACCAGTGTCGCTGTATCACCGTCCGTTGAGCTTGGAAGGTTGAGAGCAGATGAAAGTTCTCCCGGTGTATCTCTCTTCCCCCAAGTGTAGTGTCCCCAGCTTCCCTGAGATCTTACCCCAGAAAAAGTATAAAGCAAGGCAACATCTCCCCAGAAATCACAACATCTTTTCCCTCCTTCTCAGCATCACACACCCCAAGACTTTCCAAACAACACCAACCCAACTAAGCAACCAACCACCAAACAACCACCACAACCCAGCACCCCCCTTTGCCGTTACAAAACCCCCCTGCTCAAAATGAAGACCACCCTCCTCCTCACCCTCACCGCCCTAGCCGTGACCACAGTGCATGCCTACTGCGACGGCACCCCCGACAGCACCTGGTGGCGTGACGGCGACTGTTCCGAATCCACCGACCCGACCTGCTACAACCGTTGCCGCGAAGCCGGTTACGGTTGCGGTGGCTGCGGTGGCTGGCTGTATGGCGAGTGCTGGTGCTGTAGCAATGACTGCGCGGCGTAGATGGGGAAAGAGGAGAAAGAGAGAGAGAGAAAGGGGCACGATTTGATGTAAGTTGGGCGTCTTTTTTTGGGTTGGCTTTGTTGCTATTCTTCAGGTTTACTGACGGGACTGTATGGTAGGGCCAAAGTGGCAGATATCTGAACGGATGGGGGTGCTGGTATACGTGGGATTGGGTGAATATTAGGTTTCTGTCGTTTGCGATGTTTACGGGAGAAGATATATGCAAGGACATAGTTTGTTTACCTTGGCTGCTTCGCTTTAGTCTACAATCGAGAGAGCTTGCAGTAGAGAACGAGCTTGAGAACGAGCTTGAGAACGGTTTTGCTGTTAGATAGGACACACACAACATTGAAACTGTTCCGACGATCGCAGCAGCCAAAATCGCAGTGACAGTGTCTTCGAATCTCGGTGTTCCCGGTGTAACTTCGACACTCTGACGGTGTAAAAGGACTGAAGTCGTTGAAATCCAATGTTGCAATTCCACTACCCGGTTGCGCCATTCCTCCCCTCATAATAGTCTACAGCACTGGGTATAATACGCGATGCCATTAACTTCGACCGACCGACACAGCCGTTTTTCCCACAAGCAAATTCCCCTTGATACCCCAGTACGCCGTTCCCCAATACCTACTTCCCGTAACACAAATAGATTCCCCCCATCAAACATCACAAGCAAAAATCAAAACCGCGTCTTCGCAAACGCCTCATTCGCCAACTTCACGCCTGACTCATGGGCAGCTCTCGCCTCGGCCAGTGCCCCCTGCATCTCGAATGACTGCGCCAACATACCGTCGGCCACACTCATCCACAAAACATTCCCACTCTTGCGCGCTTGCGCCGCGCCCGCACGCGCACTCTTAAGCGCCTGCTCACCGACGACATTTTCAAACAGCCGCGCGCGCATGATATTGAGCGCGATAGACAGATACTGGGTGTTGCTCGTCTGCTGAGCACCGCTCAGCGACTGCTGGATGTGACGTTTAACTTGGTTGATGGACATGGGGGGGTTCACGGCCGGGCCGATCGCGGCTAAAACCAAGTTGTAGACGGTGCGGATCTCCTGATCTGGGTTGTCCTCGCAGATGGGGCGGAGCAGGTCGATCAGGTCGGCGGTTTCAACGTCGTCGACCTGGAGAGGCTCTTGCAATATCCACAGGCGGTTGAGGGCGGCGAGGATGGAGAGTTCCGTTACGATGTGGCTGGTGTTAGGTTTGGGCGCACCGGACCAATCCATCTCAAACCTTTTGTCTTTCCAAACTTCTATTGCTTTGTCGAGAGCCGCCGTACCCTGGTACAAGACGCCTTGAAGGTAGAGCGTCAAGGCGTCGAGGAAGTTTGATTGAGGGTCGTTCCGGTTCACTGTGTCTAAACAGGCTTTCACTTTAGCCCAGTCGGATAACGTCGAAGCCTGGAGTCCAGTAAGGAGATGTGCATAGGAGGAGAGCTCATTTGCCCACTCGGCTTGTCTAAGTGCTTCCGGAAGACTGAACGACGTTGACGTGGGTTTTCGTTCTAGGCCTTGGTCAGCTTGGGAGGTATATTTTGAATCTAAGACGGTTCATCTCACCTTCTAATAACCTCACCGCTTCGTTCCACATACCCGAGCTACGGCCGGGTGTCGAGGCTTTGTAGTGAGCCACGATGCCATTGAAGACATACCTATGGTCGGGTGTTAGATGAAATTTGAAGTGTGGCATAGGAGCTGAAACTTACGCCAACGCCCAAGCTTCTTGCTTCCCCAGTGTCGTTAACACTAGATAATCGACGCCCTCTTCGCCAGGCCGGAGTACCGCTCGCGTATCAGCGCTGATTATCTGCTGCTGGTTGGGCATACGGTTGATCGGCAACAATAGCTCGCCAGATTGCGAAGTCCACTCCGGGGACTGTTTCAATTCTTCCAGTCGTTTCTGAAGCGCGCTGAGCTTCTGTGCTGCGATCTGGTGAGCTTTTTGGTGGAGGCTACACGCCAGATCCAACAGAAGAAGTAATACATCCGTCTGAGCTGTACGAATGGACTCGTCTAGCTGCAATTTTGAGACCTGAGCGATACACATCTGTACACGTGTGGCCCAGTCGTCCTTCATAGTGGTGAGGTGAGCGAGCCCCTCAAGAAGCATGGCTATGACGAAGACTCCCTTGTCATGGCGCTGGTTTGCGATTCCTGCGATTTTCCGTAGGTTTTCGATGGCGTGGTTATCAGCCGCCGTCCCGGATTGGACATGGAAAGAGGCTTTCAGAAAACGGAAAGCGTAGATCCAAGGAACGTGTTTGTATCTAGGAACACGTTAGCAGTCTCTTCCAACACTGAATGCTGTGGGGGGCCACGTACGTTGTACAGTCGGTGATATGGCCTTCTATCGACTTGAAGGCTGCCTTCTGATTGCGCTGGAAGAGCGTCTTCATCAGGAGAAATTGGGAGCAGTACTTCAAGTCGAGGAATCGATGCTGTACCCGAAGTCAGCCTGGTATCGTGGAGCAGTCACCTGAGCGTCGATCTTACCTTCTCGCACACCGATATGCCTCTCGTCAAAGCTGTCTCCGCCTCCGTGATGTTGTTTGTCTCCTCAATAAGAACACCGGTGTAACGTAAACACAGCCTCGCCTCGAGGCGTGGCCAGAGTTTCTTTGACTTGAGCGCAACGTCCAGACAACCCAACCCCGTGGCTACTAGCTTGTGATGCTCGGCCACCTCTTCTGCATTCATGGTTCTTGCAACTTGCTGAGCCGCCGCATTCGCCTTCTCGAAGCAGTCCTCGGCTACACACAAAAGAAGTGGCAGCGTCTCGGCATGAGCCGATGCATGTGGCGTAACAGGTGACTTCGCAACGCTCGCACTCGAACTCGGCCGTCTTGGGTCTTTCGAAAGTAACTTTGGTGTGCCGCTTAACGGTGGCCGCTTCTCTAATTTAGGGCTCGCTTTCACGGGTATCGGTTTCGGGGTCTGGGTTTGCGGTTGAGCAGCGCGGGATAGTTGTGGGCTCGGGGTACTCGCGGGATGAAGCGGCTGCGCTGCGGGGAAGGCCTTGCTGGGAGGTTTCGGCATCGGCGATTGTTGGAGAAAGGAGGGGTCCACGAACTGTACAGGTGGCGCTGACATCGGTGCGGGCGACGGTACAGGTTGAGGGGGTGGGGCGGGCTGGACCACCGGAGAGGGCTGAGGGATCGGGGACGGCCGGGGAGCTGGGGATGGCTGAGGAAGCGGAGCTGGTTGGGTTATCGGAGAGGGCTGGGGCACGGAAGACGGTCGAGGAATCGGCGATGGTTGAGAGATTGGGGGCATTTGACTAGTCTGGGAGGGCCGAGGGGCTGGAGATGGTTGAGCAACAGGGGAGGGTTGCTGGTGGAAGGAACCATGGTAGTTTGGATACTGTGGTTGTAGGGGAGCGCTGCCGGGATAGAAGTGAAGCGGCTGTTGCTGCTGTTGCTGTCGTTGTTGTTGCTGATGCTGCTGCTGCTGCTGCTGCTGCCGCTGCTGCGGCGATGGGTGTTGCGGGGCATAGGAAGGATGGGTATACTGGGCGTGTTGTTGTTGATGCTGGTACTGATGCTGCTGTTGCGGATATGGTTGGTGCCCACCGGGGTAGGCGTTCGCGAATTGCGGGTGCGGCAACGATGACTGGGGTTGCAGCTGGGGTTGCAGCTGTGGTTGCAGCTGTATTTGTGGTTGCGATTGCGGGTATGACGGGTGTTGGAGTTGGAGATGTTGCTGGTGTTGATACTGCTGCTGCTGCTGTTGCTGCTGTGACAATAGTTGAGACGGCGCTGGTGGGTGTCCAGGGTGCATCTGGTGCATTGGATGGAATTGGCGTTGTTGATAATGTTGCTGGCCCTGGCCGCCGTATACCTCGCCGGGAGGCATGTTATCGGAGCACCGGGTGATGGCCCGTTGTGCGTTGCGACAGCCCGACTGCAGGAAAAAGTTGAGCGTGGATCGTTGAGAGTGGTTTTCGTTCTCCAAGTTGGCACGCGCCAGTCGCGGCTCATCGCACTTCGGGAAGGCGCTGTGTCGTTGGTTGGTGGACCGTGCGTCCAGGCACTGGTGGAGAACAAGGGATCGGACTCGAACGGCTTGGCATTATCTCGGTGGGCCGGCGTTAACGGCCCCGACCGCCGTTCCATTGCCCCACCCTTCCGGTGTGCCTCGGTAGGTCCAGACCTTCCAGGTTTGTTCATCCTCGTCTTGTTTCCAAATTTCCGGGTTCGTTTAACCAAGACTCGTCGTTCTGGGATAGGAGGCGCATTCTCGCCGCTTCCCGACCATATTCTATTTCCATTGATCGTAACGTACAGCGTGTTTGGGCGTTCGGCGTGGCGTTGCAATTATCTCTTGCATTGCGCTTCATTTGTATCGGTTTCCGCCTCGCCCCCTATGATATGACCTTCAGCCCATTCCTCCGTGAGGGTGTCTACAAGTTGCAACAACGGGAGGACAGAGAATATTCTAGAGGCCCCACCTTCGCCGTGTCTTGGCCTGCATCGGCATTGAGGATTACAGTATCTTGAACTCCGGTCCGCCGTCCGACCTCCAAACCGTTAAATAAGAACAGCAGGGTCAAAGATTATTGACCAGACTCCGATCAGCCAAGATACGCCTCCTGTTTCCGATTTACATTCGTTTTTCAGCACCATGGACTGGTTTGGCCGAGCCAAGATTGCCTTCACCCATGCGACCTCACCACTAGCGTTGAAGAAGAAAGATGGGACATCGACAGACTTGCTTAAAGTCTGCGAGGCCAGCACTCCCACTTGCCAACTGAACCCGCTCCTGTTCAATGGCGACCTTCAGACTATGTGGACGGCAGTCAAGGAGCATGGTCCCCCAATCTACTACCGTCGGAGGATATTCGACGCCGACCACAAGGTTTACACCGGTACCTTCACCGTAGATTTCGCGGTGGACCCACACAAGGACGTGGACGAGGAGCTGCCGCCCAGAACTGCTTTCTTTTCCGACGATGATTTTGCCCAAATCGGCTCTGACGACAGCCGGCCCATGCTCATCGTTCTTCATGGGCTGTCTGGAGGCTCTCACGAAATATACCTTCGCCATACCATTGCGCCCTTGGTCTTAGATGAGGGTAATTGGGAGGTCTGTGTAGTCAATGCTCGCGGATGTGCCAACAGCAAGGTGACAAGCGGTGTTCTTTTCAACGCCAGGGCTACCTGGGATCTCCGACAGGTGGTGAAGTGGGCAAAGCAAACCTTCCCTAACCGGCCGCTATTTGGCGTCGGGTTTTCCTTGGGGGCTAACATTCTAACCAACGTAAGGCTATGGACTAGCGTGATCCTATCCTGTGATAAACGGCTGACCGACCTGTTTCTAGTATGTTGGCGAGGAAGGCGAAAATTGTCTTTTGAAGGGCGCCATTTCTGTGGCCAACCCATTTGACCTAGAGGTGGCAAACAAGGCGCTTCAGCGGACATTTCTAGGCAAGCAAGTGTACTCGAGGGTCATGGGAAGTATGTTTCACCAAAATGGAGTTATCTTTACGTTCTGCAGAGTGTCTAACAAGTAGGCAGGCAGCATGAAAAAGCTCATCGCCATGCACAAGGACGCGGTCTTGACGCACACCAACTTGGATTATGACAGCATCCAAAAGGTTACCTACCTGCACGAGTTTGACCGGGAGGTTCAGTACGTCGACCACATTCCATGCTAAATCGGGAGGGTTACTCACAATATGCTTCACAGGACGGTCACCTGGGGATATCCTACCGAAAACGCCTACTATCGCGACGCCTCCTCCTCGGACGCAATCCTGGCCATCAGAATCCCGTTCCTTGCCATCTCTGCCTTAGATGATCCGGTAATTCAGCTACCTCTCCTCCTAATTCGCCCTGTGGCTAACACTCATACACAGATCGCCGTATTCGACGCGATTCCATTCCAAGAGTTCACTCAGAACCCGTACACCGTGCTCGTCACCACTTCACTCGGCGGACACATATCGTGGTTCGAGATTGGTGGCGGGAGATGGCACCCCCGACCGGTATGCCCATTCCTAGATGTGTATTCTCCGGTAAGAGCTAACCTCCTGTAGATCTGCAATTTTCTCAACTACATGGCCAATGAGATCAACCTTGATGCCATCACCCCCAGTGACAACGGCAAGAAGGCCGAAACCCAGTTCACGACGGAGTTTAACCCCGTAAGGAGGAAGTTGCGCATTCTAGACAATTGAGGTGTATTTCGAGGGGGGTGGGAATGTGAGCTTGTGCTAGATATGCCAGTGTTTGGGATAGATGGATAGAAAGCGAGAGTCTCCCTGATAGACTAGAGGATGATTTCAATTTACCTGTCATAATACCTAGGACATAGTATCAACCAAGCGCGCATAGCAAATGACTTACTAGGTATTTGTTTCCCCATTTTATACAACCCCCCTTACGGATAGGAAGGCTGTAGCCACATGGATCCGTTTGTTGGTATCCGTCCTGAAACCGACAACCCCAAAATTTTACCCTTTCAACATACAACGCCAAACGCCCGCCATGCAGATGAAGGACCCACCACAAACGAACCACCCCCCAGAAAAATACTCGAAAACAGAATCCCTTCTCATCATAAAAAAAAGTCGCCCTCTTCCCTACCCCATCACTCAATCCGCCCCAGCAAAAGAAACCCTCTTCTTCTTCGCCTTGGCCGCCTTCGTCCCCGTCAACGCAACGGCCTTCACATTCTCCTCCCCATCATCCCGATCACCACCGCTCTTCCCAGCCGTACGCTTCCGTTTCCGCCGTAGCGACTCCTTGGTGTCCTCCAACCGAGCCTTGCGTTCGGCCTCCTTCTTGTCGGCCTCGGCGCGGCGCGCCTCGCGGATCTCTTCCATTTGCCGCGCCCGCATCATCTTGGATTCGATCTGCCCTTCCTTTTCGGCTTGGACGAGGGCGAGAATGGTTGTCATGCTTTCCTGGAGACAGAGTAAGAGCAATTGGTTAGCTGCGGTGTAAAACGGGAGAGAACGGGTGGTGGCGGGGAAGACGAACCCGATCATCAACAAACACCTTCCCCTTCTTCTTCCCCTTGGGCTTCGTCACGCCGACGGGCGTGATCATGTTCAGCTCTGGGATCCCAAGCTCTTTCTCAGTGTACGACTTCTGCTTCTTCTTCTTGTCGAGCCCTTTTAGGTTCGGCCGCCCCTTAACCTGTGTCGCGGGCGCCTTGGCTTTTGAGCCGGCCTTGCCTTTCGATTTTGAGATGCCGCCGCCGCTGAATGATGACTTGCTTCCGCCCGCGCTAGTGCCCTTGGGCGCGGCGTGCTTGTTTTTTACTGTGCGTGTTGGTGCCATTGGTGTGTGTGGGGATTTTGTGATGGGGGGTGGTGAAGATGGCGAGGTTCTCGAGATGTTGGAGTTTGTCCCACGCGCTCAGGACACTGGGAGCGCAGCGAGCTTCGAAAATTTCGGGGTCGGCTTCGTTATCCGCTGGGTTTGGTCCGTTATCGAACGGTTAAAGTGGGACCAACAGGGGTGGTTTTGGCGGGTCTGGCACCTCCCGGCAGGCAATGTAATTATTGGAGCGCGGGGTTCACGATTGCTTTTGGTCCCGCCGATTGCGGTGCAAGAACCTCAAAATTTACTGGGACAGGAAAACGAATAGTTTGCGACAACCGGTGTTTCCTTGTTAGAAACCGTGCATTTTGAAGATTTGGACCTATAATCCAGCCAAAATCACACGGAGACAACCCAGCATGACATCCTCAAACCCTGCACCCCGGTGGGCGGCCTTTGCGCGCGACACCAACGAGACCAAAATCCAAATCGCCCTCAACCTCGATGGCGGCGCATTCCCCCCAGACACGGACGCCCGCTTGCAAGTGAGCAACACGGGTGACCACGCTTCCCAAACGAGCAAGTCGCAGACCATCAGCGTCAGCACAGGCATCGGCTTCCTCGACCACATGCTCCACGCTCTGGCCAAGCATGCAGGCTGGAGTCTGGCGCTCGCCTGCAAGGGCGACTTACACAGTCAGTCTCCTCCTCCTCCTTTCACTTTCTGAGTTACGGTTCATCCCGATCTAAACAATCTCCCCCATCCCTCAGTCGACGACCACCACACCGCCGAAGACGTCTGCATCTCACTAGGCTACGCCTTCGCCCAAGCCCTCGGCACGCCCACGGGCCTCGCCCGCTTCGGGTACGCCTACGCCCCGCTCGACGAGGCGCTCAGCCGGGCAGTGGTCGACCTATCCAACCGCCCATTCTGCGTGGCCGATCTGGGCCTGCGGCGCGAAAAGATTGGCGACCTCAGCACTGAGATGATTCCGCATTGTCTGCAGAGCTTTGCGGGGGCCGCGCGCATCACGCTGCATGTGGACTGTCTGCGGGGTGATAATGATCATCATCGTGCTGAGAGTGCGTTTAAGGCGCTTGCGGTGGCGGTGCGGCAGGCTACGAGCCGGGTTGCGGGGAGAGAGGGGGAGGTGCCGAGTACGAAGGGGACGTTGAGTGTATAAGGGTGGCTTCTTTGGAGGTATGGGGATGTGGGAGAGTGGTTGGTGAGTCGGGACGGGACATCTTAGATGGGGTTTATAAGGCTGGATATTTTTGGACCTAAAAGGACAAGATAGAGTGATTTAAAATCTGAGCGATGAGGCATGAAAGAGCATATCTGTTTATCCACACCTCTGCCTGCTTCCGCTACTATATCTCGGCCGCCGTCAATACCTCTTTTACTGCTCACCTTGTGGGACTACGTAAAGGGGGATTACGATGTTTGCTTGGCGGGGGGTCTAAGTGAGGGTTTGTGTGACATGTTATGAAAAAAAAGGGGCGCTTGAGGTGGTTTTAGTCAGTCATGGATACCAGGTAGTTAAGTGCGAGTATCATAGGTAGACACAAAAGGGGCAAGTTAGGATTGGGGTCACACAAGTGCGCTAATGAGTGGCTCGGGCCGTTGGGTGAGACATTTCGTTATGTCGTTGTACGAGGGTGGGCGTGGCGTTGTGGTGGGTTGGGGATATGTGTACATATATACCACATGGTATAAGTGTGATGTTGTGATTTACGACGGTGTGGATGTTAAACTATATTACAACGGAGTTAAGCTTAGGAACACTCCGTGGGTGTCGAGTAGAGAGCAATCAAAGGTACCTGTTGATGAAGAATGAATAAAAAGACGATGATTTTCAAAAATGTGTTTATCCGCGGACCTTGTCAACTCCCGTGTAGCCATTCCATCTAACTTATCTTGAAGGCGTGCCAGACTCCCAGAATGTCAGCATGGCCGGTGGAGTTGTCCAGAAGCGAGCGGAAAACCCGAGAAATCAGACCAGACTGGTGGAGCTTTTGGATCGACGATCGACAGAAATGGGGGCCGAGACCGTCCGGGGGTGAAGGACGGTGGTATTGGATGATAAGGTGTCCGAGGGAGGTGAGGTTGCGAACCTAAGTATGGGGAGCGATTCCTTTTTCAATGATACCACTGTGATGGGGAGAAAACGGCAGCGAGTCCATCCAATTCAAAAACGGGCATACAGTGGAGCGCAAAAAGCGATCCCCAAGCACGCGAGATTCGGGGGATTTCCCATTCGGTTCAGGCTGCTCTGTTGTCCATTGAGTAAATGAGTGCCGCTAGTAGGCCATTGCAGCGTGCACCTCTCTGGTTGCTCCAGACCTGCGGGGTATCCCGCCGACTTGCATGCCCCGTCCAGTTGGCGCGGATTGGTTTCCCATTTGTTGAAGAAGGGCAGGAACAGCCCATGCATGGATGGTCTTGCCCTGGGTGAGCCCTGTGAGGTGAGGTGGGGAGATGCAAGCACATGGAGCGAAGAGACGGGGCTAGCTCTGTTGGGGAAGAGGGGGGGAGAAATGGGGTTTATGGTGGTCTGATTACCGTTAGTTACGTGTAATGGGGTAATTTACGGCCCTTTTATGCGGAGAGCCCTGGTATCAGACAGGGCCGTTACATCGTCTTTTGTGCCCGCCTGTTCGCCCCACGGCACTTTCCCTCGAGACCGGCGTCTCGGGACGACATAAAAGGTCGAGGCCCGTGTTTTGGCCGTAAATGGATCGCTTGATGATTTCAGAGGTGTATCGGATCTGAGGCTGCTTGGAGACCGCTGGGTTGGGACTGAAACTTTCCGCCATTGTCCTCGGATTCGCCACCTTGGGACTTCATCTTTACCAACAGACCTTACTTTTCGTCGGCAACATGAAGATTGCGTGTCTCCAGTTCGCGCCCAAGGTGGGGGATGTGTCCAACAACATCGCCCGCGCCGAAGATGTCCTCGCCCATGCCGATCCGGCCGATCTCAAGAACCTAGACCTCCTCATCCTGCCCGAGATGGCCTTCAGCGGTACGTTCCCTGCGGTCCAACTCGGTTTGCTTCAAGGCTGACTCTGTCCAGGATACAATTTCAAATCGGCAGAACACATTGCGCCGTATCTCGAGCCGACCGGCGCCGGGGTCAGTTCGCAGTGGGCACGCACTATGGCCCGCAAGCACGGCTGCACCGTCGCTGTGGGCTACCCGGAGAAGGCCGAGACAGGAGATGAGGGGGAACCGGAGTGCTACAACTCGGTGGTCGTGGTAGACAGTGACGGCAAGCAGCTCGTCAACTACAGCAAGTCGTTTCTGTACTATACCGATGACACCTGGGCATGTGAGGGCAAGGGCTTTTACGGGGGGAAACTGGGAAGTCTAGGGCAGGCTGCCGTGGGGATATGTAAGTGTTTCTGGCATCTCTGGCAAGTCAATTCAAGGGGACCCGAGCTAATATATACCGCCTAGGTATGGACATCAAGTAAGCAGCGTAACAGAGAAACTAAGAAACCCCACTAACACACCTAGCCCCTACAAATTCGAAGCCCCCTGGGACGCCTACGAGTTCGCCCTGCACGTCCAGCGCGTGGGCGCCAACCTTGTGCTCCTCTCGACCGCCTGGCTGACCAACGACGACCAGTCCACCTTCCTGGCGCCTCCACTCCACCACCCGGACCTCAACACCCTGCTCTACTGGGTACGCCGTCTCGACCCCGTCATCGCCGCGGACAGCCCCGAAGAGATCATCGTGGTTTTTGCGAACCGGTGCGGCACCGAGGACGAGGCGACCTATGCGGGGACCAGCACCGTGTTAGGGATTAAGGGCGGTGAGGTGTGGGTGTATGGACTTCTGGGACGGGGCGTGGAAGAGTTATTGGTCGTGGACACGGCGAAACCGCCATTTGTGAAGATTGTAGAACGGCCGTCTTCGGAGGGCGTGTCGGTGGATGGGGAGGAGGAAGAAGAAGAGGAAGACGAAGAAATCAACAAAGACGCTGTCGACGAAGACATTGAGAACAACAACAAAACCGAAAAAGGAACCGAACTCCCAGAACCGAAAACCGAACAACAACCACAACAACATAACAACACACCAGCAACTGACAACCCCACACCAAATCCCCAACCCAACACCACCACCAGCTACACCGACTCACCCACCCTCCCCTCTTCCGCCTTTGCCCCCTCCATCCGGCCTTACCACTACCATCACCCCCGAGCGGGCACAACCTCAACCAAACCACGACCACCACCCACCTCGGCCCCTATCATACCCCTTACCAGCACACCAGTGCCAACGACAACGACAACCTCAGTAGTCCTACCCCTCCCAACACCACCCGATTTAGAAGACGAGGAATACACAGGCAACCACCACCAACTCGCGCTCCCGCTTCCGCAGCCGGTGATGCCGGTTGTTGGTGTACCGCTAACACCAGAGGAGGAGATGGATGAGGTAAGGGGTGCAGAGAGGATGTTGCCGCCGCCGGCATGGGGTGTGGCCGATTCGATGGGGGGGAGGGCCAGGGGAGAGGCTGGGTTGGGGGTTGTGGGCTGATGGTGCTGGTGATGGTGATGGTGATGGTTAGGGGGGTGTTGCTTTGTCAGGTGTTGTTGTTTGGAGGTTGGGTTGGGCTTGGGCTTTAATCTTGGTCTTAATTTAGGATTACGGCCTTTTTATACCTTTCTGTATCCTCTTTTTGGGGTTTGTCCGTCTCCTTTTTTTGGTTGTTGGTAGTCCATCCCTGTGAGGTATAGTTCTATTGTTTGAATGGTAATGGAATGTGGTTGCTCAAGTAAACTTTGTACCAAACAACTCTGTACAAAAACAAGGGGTGTCTTGCACTTCTCAGAGGTTGATTGTTAGTCAAGAGGACTCTGAGATGATACATACGTCAGTCATTACAGCCACACTGCAAAAGCCAAGCTTCAAGACTGAACCACAAGTGGTATGTTCCAGAGTAAAGGCGTTCGGTTCAAAGGACTTGGACATGAAAAAGAGAAGAAAAGAAAAGAAAAGAAAAGAAAAAAAGGCGCACAGTAATTTCCTGTGATGAGCGGGTTCCTCTCAGTCTGGGTGTACTTGACTATATGATATATCCAATACTCGAATTTTTATTTACCTGTGTGTATGCATCATCTCCCAAAAGACCCATGTTATGTTCTAAATGATATCATTCACATCATCCAACCAACATTTCAAAAACATCCCCGCACAACATAATGCATCATGACCAGGTCGTACCCAACGTTCAAGCAAATAACTATACCACACCCAACCGAGCCAACCTACGCCTTCCCCTTCAACCCGTAACGCCCGCCAGCTCATATAAAATCATTAACATGACACCCATAAACATATATATATATCAAATCACACCTGCACCATCCCTACACCCACATCACCATCGTTCCTGCCAGATCTCAGACCCCCCCATTCCCCTCCTCACCAACCCCCCACCACAGCCCCCTCGCCCGACCAGAAAACGGCTTCTTCCCCGCTAGCGAATGTGTTCGATCGGGCAGCAGAAATGGGCGGGAGAGCCTCGCGCCTGGGTCTAGTTCTGGTTGTGGTTCTGGTTCTGTTGCTGTTGCTGTCCGTGGTGCTTCCCCTGGCTCTGTTGGTGCGGCTGATGGGGCTGGTGTTGTTGCTGTTGCTGTTGCAGCTACTGGTTTCCTTGATAGTGTCATTGATGGAGTACTGCCCGCTGATGTGAATGGAAAAGGTGGACTAAAGGTCGCGATGCTCATGTGCCTTGGTATTGCTGTTTGAGATGTTGACGGGGCTGTTCCTACGGCTGTTCCTACGGCTGTGACGCTATCGTTGGATGATGGGATGGGCTGACGAACAGGCCGTGAAAAGTTTCGTTTGATGGGATGAACGGCCTGTGTAATAGCGGCTGTTTCTGCTCCCGTTGTAGCCCGGGTAGGTGATGCTGCTGCTACTACTACTGCTGAGCGTCCCGGTCGACTGTAACGTGCGTGTTGCGTCTTCGTGGTCTGCCACTGCGGCTGCGACTGCGGCCGGGGAAACAACGAAAAGAGATCTCGCGATCGGCCTTCTGGCTGGACCCGTAACGAGCGCCTCGCCATCGCCGTGACCGAGGTCGGTGTCGTGGGAAGTGCGGGCAGTGGGGCCGCCGGCGGGGAGACAGGCTTCCATAGCTCGCCGGACGGGTTGCGGTAGGTGGTGACCCGCCCGCTGTTGGTCGCTTGCTTCCGGTTCTGTTTTTGAGATGTGGGTTGTGTTTGGAGAGGTGGTGGGACGGGTTTCCGTCGTGGCGGTGATGGCCGGGGAGGAACTATTCTAGCGAGACGGGGGAGTGGTGTGGCAGGTAGTTCGGTGACGGACGGGCGGTGGAATTGTCGTTCCGGCTGGTAGAAGTTGAACGCCGTGGCCGTGTCGATGCTCTGACGGCTGGACGTTGGTGGGGGGATTTTGCGAAGGGGAAGAAGCCGCACATCGTTGCTGCCGCAGAGGCCCAAGTCTATCAACGCCTGGGCCGAGAGGGAGGAAGAGGAAGAGGTTGATGGCGAGGTGCTGCTATCTGTGTGTGGCGTGCTTGGCTCGGATCCTCCGTGATACCCTCCCCCCCGCATGGCCTCGTACGGGGCCGACGCCCGTTTGCGCTTTGCAGCCCGACGGCGGCAGGCAAACATGATGAAGACGCCGGCAAAGACGAGGAGCGCGGCGCTCACGGTCACGGCCACGACAGCGGCTACTGGAAGCGACCCGTCGGTTGAAGATGTGCTGGCGACGGCGGCGGTGGAAGAGGGACTACTGGGGGTTCCCGTTTGCCGCGTTTGCCCCGTGCTCGGTGACCTCGTCGTCTCCGTACCCAACGTCCCGATGCTCACTGTCAATATGCTGCTGATGAACCGGGGGGTCGGCAACGCGGACTGGGCGGGTTGTGACAACGGCGGTTGCTGGTCAAGGTACAGCGTAACCGCAGGAGGACTGTCCCGGCGCGCCATGCATCGTCGACCATTCCGGGAACCTATGAGTCGGGGAAGCCGCTCGTGTGTGAACACATTGTTCCATGACTAACCCGTCCCGCGCGGCAGCGACAACGGGGTGAGCTGGATTATATGTCCGTCCCCTGAACGCGGCCATCCGGGCCACATGACGACAGAGTGCCGGGCCCGGCCCCATCTTGCGGCTACTTGAATGCGTATGCACAGTTACTTACACGGTTACACACACCACATGTCCACTTGCCAGCTTGCCAGCTTGCCAACTTGCCGGGCCAACCGCTCGGCATCGTTGTGCCTTGCTGCTGTCGGGGCCGACTGCAAGGAATCACGCATGCCAGGGGCGGTGCTGAGTTGGCCCATGACGCCGATTCTAGGAACAGGAATAGGCCGGCAGAGGGAGGTTCCGCTGACCATTGGCGTGGCGCAGGGGGGGTCAGGTCGAGTTGAGGGTGGGCAGGCAGATTTCTAGGGAGACTGATGTCATTCAGGGGCCGTTGGCTGTAGGATTAAGCGCGTTGGCGCTTAATTAAAGTTGTTTGTTGGCTCGAAACCTGGGACTGAGACGGTACTGTGACTTGGTGATGCGTGTTGTGATGTATGCATACGTCAATGAGTCTCATGAGCAACGAACAAGACCTCTTTTGTGGCCGTCGATATTGACTTTCCGGACTGCTCGGTGGTTGCCTCTGAGAAAAGGGGGCAAAGGGGGCCTGGGGCAAACCGTGCCGCGGTGTACGAAGTAGAATCATACCGTCATCCTCAGTTGTGTAGCCATGAGCCTCGTACCTACAGAGACGATAGCACAAAAGTTTACCTCGCTGTGGTGATAAAAGTGAGCGCCGCTCGCAGCTGAATTGTCATGCAGTTAGTTGTCAAGGCACCCACGCAGCCTCCGGGGGCGGCTTTGCTTCAATCCTCTTGACGGTGAGGAATGGCAAAGCTGAGCAAAGAGGATGTCGGAAATGCAAACAGCCGCGACCATCCTGTTGAAAGTGTGCTTTTTTGGCTTTTTCGTTCTGTTTAGAGGGTGTGATCCCTTATTTATGAGGCTGAGTACCTTTTTGCCGGCTCTTCCGCGCGTCTAAGTAGGGATACAAGCCACAATCGAGGAATGGAATCAATTCAACTATGACTCCTTTGGACCGTGCAGCTTTGCAGGCCGGTGCCAACGGCCCGCATGGCTGCCCGGGTATCAATTTTGAGAATACTAATGCAAAGAAAAAGGGAAGCCCGACGCACCGATCATCGGAGAGTGAGTTGAGGACACGCAACACTCGGTTCATCAGGTCATGAGCCCGTCCGTTGGGTTGTGATGAGATTGTTTGCTTGCCGGCTTCACTGAGAACCAACGGCCGAACCCCGCTAAACCCGTGAACCCGAGCCGGTCAGCTGGCCGTGGGAAGTTGGCTTCATCGGCGACCTGAGCCCATGACCCAGCCGGGCCCGAAGAAATGTTTGCTTAAGAAAAAAAGATATCCCAGCAAAACGGCAACATCTGGGACGACGGGCTCGGTTGTCCGAACAGAGGTCCGAACAGAGGGCTGGGGGGAAAAAAGAAGTCCGGAGTAGAACGGGGGGGGCGACGGCGTGGGGCAAGAGACAACTCCCTTTTTAGGACGCAGCTGCTGGGAGGGTATGTCCTAATTGAGGGTGCTGAAGGCTGTATGTTTGCTCTGCCGAGCCCCGTGATTGCATACGATCGAGTGATGTTGGCGAATGCATGCAGCTCTAAGTTTGGTGCAGCACAGCCAACATGCAAGACCCCCAGTTTCAGATTTGGGAAAACAGGCCCAACTGTTTCGAATCTCAGGTCGCTTCAGAATAGACACCACAACAACATGATGAACAAGAAGTAGAAATCCCCAAGCACCCGGACATCGCAGTATCGTCGAAATTGAGGACGCGGGTTTGGCGGGGTTGTGGGAAAGCTTCAGATGAAAGACAAGCAGGCGCGAACGTTGTCCAGGGTTCCATGCCCAAAAAGCCCTGGGGCCCCGGCCCGTTTCTGGTCGTCCGTTTCAACCCCGCATGTGGTCCACCCAATCAGAGCCCCGAATCTCAACTCTTTCCTGCCGTTTTGGTCCTCCCATTGGGCAGGGCAGTTTATTTTTTGGCTCAGGCTCCACTTCGGCGTGCGAAGCCCCTGGTCGGCTGCTGCGGCCGCTCGATCGCAAAATGCAAGAACCAGAGAGTGGGGGGATGGGACGTGATGAGGTCGAGATTTCCCTTCTTCCCTGCTTCCAAGCTTCTTTCAAGGGCAGATAACAGGTCAGAGACTCAGAGGTAAGCGTCGAGCTAATGGTGAAAGGCGTCGCATCGCATGGCATCACATTCACGGGCGCTATCGAACGGGCGCCTGTGACCAAGTACCGCAAACTCCGCAAGTAACCTGGAAGCTTATCGTCCGAGGTTGGACCGGATTTCTTTGACTTTGCTTCTGTTCCCCGGAAGCACCGAATTATCAATAACGTATTTCTCCCCCCGCGGGCCAGGCATCGGCCTCGCTTGTATTCGGACAGCGGGCGGTTCCTGCACAAGAATGGGATCGAATCCTGCAACTCGGCAGTCAGCCAAGGTCGGACCCGCAACTCGTCGTCCCATTCTCTCCGGACTGGCCTCTCTCGTAGCAAAATAGCAAAAAAAGAATGGACCTCGAGAATCATCAAAACCACCATGAGCTGCAGTGTGACACCATCGCACACCGGATGCCGGGCGCTTACAGGCCCGGGAGAACAGGCCGCACAGGTCGCCCAGGTCACCCTCCCCAATCACCCGGCTGACCGTTTCGATGGTGCGACCGACCTGAACCTGAACCCCCCTTGCCCTACCGAACATGGTACCAAAAATACATCTGAACCCTCAGAACACACTTGGCTGTGCCGCTCGCTCCCGTTCCCCCCCCGCCGCCCCCTTCCACGCTGCTGCCCGCCGTGAGGGATGGACCCCTTTCCGGATTTGGGTTCCCTTTTTATCGGTTGAAGACTCCCCCCCTTTCGGTAGATTCGGGAGACTCCGTCGAGGTGTCTTTTAAACTTTATTCGAGAAACACGGAATGGACATTGTCGTCGCCAGCAACTTCGAGTAATAACGGGCCGTAAGAAAGGGACCTTGCGCTTGTCTATTTGGGAAGATTGAGAGGAGAAGCGGTCGATTTGTTGTTATGACAGGCTTGTCACTTCCGGGCTTCTTCTTCCAAGTTCAACACCATGAGGATCGGGTGTTTGCAGTTTGACCCTCGCCTCGGCGAGGTCGACAACAACCTCAACCGCGCTGATGACATCCTTGACGGGGTAAATCCAGAAGATCTCGATGGCCTCGATCTGCTTGTTCTCCCAGAACTAGCCTTCACTGGTACGTCTAGTTCTTTGATATCATACTAATCCACCTCGGTCCTCAACAGATGGTATTGTGATTGAGATACTAAACCCACCGTAGGCTACAACTTCAGATCTCTACAGCACATTGCGCCGTGTCTTGAAGAAGCCGGTCGTGGAATTACCTCGCTATGGGCTCAGAACACCGCGCTCAAGTATGACTGTGCTGTGGTCGCGGGCTATCCAGAGAAGGTGGACGTCTCTGCCAACTGGCCGGCGTCTCCCGAGTATTATAACTCGGCTTTCATCGTCGACGGCGATGGTGACCCAGTCGGCAACTACCGCAAGTCATTTCTCTACTACACTGACGAGACGTGGGCCCTCGAGGGCGCAAGCGGGTTCTTCCAAGGCCAGATCCCCAAACTCGGGAACGTCGCGCTCGGGATTTGCACCGACCTCAAGTAGGTCGCATGAACCCCTTTTCTTGCTAACTGTGACACACGCACTAATAACTGCTCCAGCCCTTATAGACTCGAAGCCCCCTGGGAAGCGTTCGAGTTTGGCTTCCACATCACTAAGGTGCAGGCAAATGTCGTGATTCTGTCCATGGCCTGGCAGACACACCAGGACTCGGACTCGTTCAACCTAAGCCCCGCGGAACCCGATCTCGAAACCTTGACCTACTGGGTGCAGCGACTCGAGCCGGTGATCCGTGAAAACAAGGAGGAGGAGGTCGTCGTGGTCTTTTGCAATCGCACAGGGGTTGAGCACGGAGTCACATACACCGGCACAAGTGCTGTGCTTGGCATCAAGGGGGGCCAGGTGTTTGTCTATGATGTTATGGGGCGCAGCGAGAGCGGGCTGCTTGTGGTCGACACCGAGATCGCACCCAGGTGCAAGCTTACGAGTGCCGACGCCGTGGCGACCGATGAGCCCGTCTACCAAACGCCAAAGACCCCGCTCGAAGCGAAACCTGTGAAGCCAGCGACCGGGTTAACGTGCCAGATTCCAGACAGCAGCAGCCTGCAGGGTGAACATGACCACGAAGACTGTCCTTGCCACCTCGGCGACCCAGGTCAAGATCGCGGCCTCAACAGCCCCCGACAGCCTACCTCACCCCGACTCCCCTGGCTAGCCCAACCCACCTCCCCAGGCACGCCCACCGACACCCGCTCACCCACACGACTCCAGATCCCGACCCCATCCCGACCGCAGTTCGAAGAATTCACAGCCATCGACAGCGCCATCAACGACGACATCATCATCGACACACCAGCCGGCAACGCCCTACCCGGCACGCCAGCATTTGCGCAGCGTCTGTTGGGCCGGCCCAAGTTGGGGGTCCCCGCGGCCGCTGGCGGCGCCAGCAACAACACACCGTCGTCGCCCTGGCGCTTCCACAACGACACCCGGAGCCCTTACCCGTGGCATCACCACGAGGGCTCGCAGTCGTCGGTCTTTGGCGGGGGCGCGACTATGACGCCTATTACGCCGTTTGATGAGGACGGATGGAGCTCTACGCCGATTGAGCAAAAGGCGCCGCCGTCGTGGTTTTGGAGACATGAGCCGAAGTTGACGGCGTTGAAGGAGTCGATTATTGAGGAGGAGGAAGAGGAAGAGGAAGAAGAGGAAGAAAAGGAAGAAAAGAATAAGCCGAAGCAAGAAGTGAAAATTCCCGAGGAAAAGGCGGAGTCAAAGAAGCAGGAAGTGGAAACTAAACAGATGGTGGAACGCACACGGGTATCCGCTCCATCCGAGGAAATCACCTTTTTCCTTGCGGAGGATTCGCACACAGGCTCAGAAACGGAAGTGGAAGCAAAGGGGTTCGACAAGGAAGACTCGGAAGAACCGGAACCAGAACCGGCCGACAACGACTGGGCCAGTCTCACCGACGTTCTGCAGGGCCTCAAAGTCCGCCCCGGCTCAGCGTTCGATTGGAAGTCTTCCTCCGAGCGTCCCAACTCGCCCAAGTCGCGAAACATGTCACGAAGTTCGAGTCCATTCCAGCTTTTCCAGCCCTCTGAGCTGGGATATGGGGACGATGAGCAGACGGCACGGGAGCTACCTAGCAAAGTCAGTCCTCGGCTAAACCAGCAGAGCCACTCTTTTGAGGGCCCAGGACGGGAACGACACCGGCGGCCTTCTGGGCTGCGACATGCGACCAGCTTTGTGGAAGAGCGCGATTCTGAGCCGGGCGAGGACTCGGAGTTGGGATACACTGCTCGTGGTCGAAGGGGGAACTTGAAGCCTGCGACTTATCAGCCGCCCCTCTACCAACCCGACCTCCCTAGGGCCAACGACGACGACAACAACAGCAACAATAACAACAACAACCACACAACTACCCTCTCCACGACGCCACAACCCAACCTCTCCGCACAACCCAATCTTCCCACACAAGACAACACCAACTCCAACACCAACAACACCAACAACACCAACGAAAACAACAACGAAACCACCTCCCTCCCCTCCCCAACCTTCACCTACCCCCTCACATCCCCCAAAACCCCCTCCACCAAACGCAAACCCCCTTCCCCCCTCTACTTCATAAGCCCCACCAACACCGCCATCCCCGCCGGCCCTCTCACCGCCGCCCTCGTAACATCCGGCATATCCCTCTCCACCCTCACCACCCCAGCCCTGACCACCGCAGGCTTATCCTCCGCCACCTCCGCCACTTCCTCATCCATGTCCTCTGCGCTATCTGCCCTGTCGGCTACCTCGGCGACTTCCGGGCCGTCGGTGCTGTCGGCTATGTCTGGGTTTGGACGGTATCGGGAGGAGGGGGAGGATAGAGATAGGAGTGAGTATGAGGATTATGGGGATTATCAGCGGTGGAGGGGTGGTTGGGAAGCTGGTGGTGATGGTGGGGATAAGGGGAAGGGGAAGGGGGTGGATAGGCGGTACCTAAAAGAGGGGGATGGGTATGAGGAGAAGGTTTGGGTGGATGGAGGGGAAGGGAAGGGTGAAGAGAGAGTTTCTCGGTGATTGTGTAAGTTTATAGTGAGATGGATGGGTGGGTATGGGGTGGACTACGGTTATTAAGCGGGTTATGATGTATGGACGTATGAGATGTTATGATGGAGCGGTCGTTTTGCTTGCATGTTTTGATTTGGTTTGTTGTCCCATATGTATGAGTGAAGCGTGGATTAAAAGAGGAGGAATTGATATGCCAAGTTGGGTAATAAAAGTGTATGAGTACCGTTGTAGGAAGGTTCGATTGTAAATGAGGTCTCAAACATCGTTGTACTTGTATCACGCCTGCTCCCTTGCTGGTATATGTGAGTTATGAGAGTAGTTTCTTTTTACTTTGTTTATTTCCAAGAGTCGAGGTTGGATCAACACTGATACAAGTCCGGCACGCCGAATACCATCGTTCGACGACCGGAGATGAAAATTTGGGTACACAGGAGAAAGTGGGTAGTTTTAACAGTCTTCCGGCGTAGACGTTGAGAGACGATGATGCTTTAATAGACCACGCTGGGCTGCGAGTCAGCTTGTATAAGAGAAAAAAAACACCATCCGGTCCTCGCTTTGGTTATTCCTCAAGAGCAGAAACTCTCATGGTTTGTTTCTTACAACAAACCGTAAATTAGCGCCGGAGTTTGATCAAGTCTCTCCTTGATCGGGTTCCTCAGGTTCCAAGCGAGGCACTTCAAGTCAGTTGCCGAGTTGACTCCAATGTCACTAGTGTGCAAAGTTCCAATATCACACTGTATCGGATGCAGGCAACCAGCTCGGCGTTTATCAGGGGACACAGTCCACAGTGCGTGTGGGTGGCAAAACTCTTTTTCTGAATCGCCGCCAATTTGGGGGCAACTTGTGCCTTTCGACCTGAATATCTTGCTCGTTTCATCTGCAAAAAAGAGTACTCCTGCGGCGTTGACAGTGGCAGTGAGCTGCACACACAGAGTGGCCGGTGAAAAGACAACTGCCATCTGCAAGAAGGGAGCGCTGGAGAAAGGCCAGTGGTGCCTCGACCTGGACTTGGGCCCACTTCAGCTCTGGCCAGATCAGGCAAATTATGGGTCACAAGCATTCCAAAAACAACCAATCACAGGCCCATACACCCGAGTGACAATCAAAGTGGAGCCATGTGAAGACTTGCAGGGGCCCCTGCAGCGGGCACATCGGGTCCTTGCGCTTGTTCGCGCTGTGACTGGTCAATGGTGTGCGCACCTGCATGGGGCTTGTTGAGTGTGCCGTCTCACGGACCAAGCGGATTTCCCTCCCATATCCGAATTCTGGCCAGTGAGACCGTCAAGAGGGCTGGCAGACGTTGACGAACGCAGCAGCAAAATGGCCGAAAAGGCCGTCGATCGGGTCGGGGGCGGAATGTGTGCGGCATGATTTGCCATGGGCCCTTTTGGCCAATTTTCACAGGCAGTCCCCCACCGCAATCATGCGCAACATGGCCTCTGTCTGCGGCCAGGCCGTTCATTCCAAGAATCTCAAAGGGCCAGAGCCACTCGTGGTGGCCGCTTCATGGGCCGCTGGTTTTCCCCGCTCGCAGCCGAACGGCCTTGTGCGACAACCCGATGTTGGAGTTGAATGTTGCGCTCCGAGGCCGTGGGATTTCGGCATCTCAGTGTCACGTTGTGAACAGCAGCCCCCCTTCTCCCCCGTGTTGGGACAGACAACCAACACCCATCACCGTCACATTTTTGGTGGCTGTTGGCGTCGCCCATCTGCAGACAAGCCACAGCGCCGACCTGATGAGCTGCGCGCTTAGCAGATCTCGACTTTGCATCAACCGTTGCGCATGCGATTGATTCTTTGTTTCCTTGATATTCCTTATCCTCCGACGGCGACCATCTCTCATTCTTTTCGCTGCTTACCTGGACCGGACCTGTAATCCCCCACTTACGCCTGAGAATAAGCTTTTCTCTCTCTCGGCATGTCGTACGGGGAATCCATGCGGCAATAATCAATCTTCCCCCGGAGCTGCCGTGCTTGCATCCCCCGCAATTCCGATCAGACCAGAACCCAGCATTATCTCTTGGAGCTAGAGACAGAGCAACAAAGCAGCTTGACCGCGTCGCAAATCTCGCGGGTGCTGTTCCCGGACGAAAAGACGAATAAACTTCGGCATCGGCCGACCTCCCCTCGGGACGGAGGACAAAACGAAAACAACCGCCACAATGCCGCTGACCGTCGCCCGCGTTATCCTCGGCGCGTTGGCGTCGCTGCCACTGGCGACAGCGCTGCTGGCTACGCCTGATTCGCCGTGTGCGAAATATTGCGGCAATGTCCAAACCTCCACCGCTGTCGACGAGATGGCTTGCGACCATGGCGGTGTCACCCAGGGCGCAGAGGGTGTTGTGTGGGAGCAATGTATCTCGTGCCTGCTCGGCAGCACATTTGTCAATGGGGAGAAGTCGGACTTGCAGGCACTGCTTTGTATGTGATGCGCCAGTCCTTTCTTTGTTCATGATCACGGCACCTCCAGCTAACGTAATCGCCCGCTTAGACAATCTGCGGTTCAACACGGGATATTGCTTGTTCGGAGGCGGAACGAATCCATGCGTCACAAGGTATGTTGCTTCGTTGATGCTTCTTCTTAGTAGCAGCCTCCACTGACAGCGCCCCCAGAACGGCTTGCGAGCCATACAAGGCTGCCGTTTCATACAAGAACATGAGCACCACCGACGCACCATTGGAGTATTGCAAGCACTGGGACACCGGCATGTTCGCGAGCTGCACCCCCTGTCTCATGACCTTGGACGGCCCCGTCGACGGCCTATTCCAGAATAATTACGTGACGATTCTCGAAGCCGCATGCGAGCAGAACACCACCGCCGGAACCCTGGTCTCCGTCAACGGCGATCCTTTTGGGGTCTACAACATCTCCATCGTCCCACCCGAGCAGTTGTCGCTTCCAACCCCTGACTACGGCCCCGTCTCGCTCGGCGCTCGCGTGGGCATCGCCTTTGGCGGACTTGCGCTGATCCTCGCCCTCGCCGGAATCTTCATCGTCTGCAATGGTAAGCGGAAGCGGCGCGCTTTCCTGCGCGAGCTCGAGAAGCGCCACAGCGGGCAGGGCTGGCCGCATCCCAAAACCCGGTACGGCGGAGGTGGCGACGGCAGCGGTAGCGGACCCGACATGTTTGAGACGCCCGTCAGCCAGAAGCCCCTTCGTGGCGGGTGGGGGGACAACGGTAACAACGACAGTCCTGTGAGCGCGCACCCGGATAATGCGCAGTCATTCCCGCGCTACTTCAGCCCCTACTCGAGCAACTACACCAGCCCGGTGACTGGGCCCGGCGCTAGCCAGCACCAGTGGCCTGGAATCGGGATGCCGGCGCCTCAGCACCTCGATGAGATGCTCCAGGCTGAGCAACAAGCCCAGAACCAGGCCCAAGCCCAAGCGGAGTATGAAAACCAACAGCAGCAGCAGCAGCAGTACGAGCAGCAGTACGAGCAACACCAATACCAACAACAGCAACAACAGTACGAACAACAACAACAACACTATCAACAACAGCAGCAGCAATATCACCAACCCCAACCCTCATCCCAATCCCAAACCCCCGTCCACAACTCCCCACCCCCAGCCTTCACCCAATGGCCCACAAGCGGCCAAGAAAAGATGCTGATGCAAACCCACACGCACCAAGAGAAGCGCCAGAACGAGCAAGCCATCGGCCTCGCGCTCGGAGGCGACGACGCCAGCCTGCGCTCCAAGGGTTCCAACCTGAACCTCAACGGCAACGGTTACCCGATCGAGGCCAAGGGCAAAGGCCGCGATGAGGCGTATGAGATGCATGAGGTTGAGAGTCCGTACGCCAGTGGGAATGGGGTTGGGATTGGGATTGGGCAGGCCAATGGGCAGCAGCAGCAGCAGCAGCAGCAGTACGAATATGGGTATCAGATGCCGGCGCCGCCACAGCCGCCCGTGTTACATCATCCGGGGTATGGGAGACAGCAAAATGATGGGGGGTATGAGGAGTATGGGTATGGTGCTGGGCAAGCGCAGAGGTGATGTCGGCGTTTTCGCAGCGTTACTATAAGCTCTTCCCTACTGTTGTATTTTTCGGTGATTTTTGGTCTTTTCTATCTGTTTATTTTGGTCGACTTTATTCGTTTCTTGCCCAATGTTGTAGTTCAATACCCGGAAAGATGGTCGGAGTTGGATATATCTGGAGGTCGATGCGCCGAGCTTAAGGACAGCCCGCTGGGCTGTAGATGGAGAACCGAGGCGGTGTTGTATAATGTACCTAGCTGCCGTGAGGGTAGAGAGGGGCAAGTGAATCTAGGCATTCCCCTGCCATCATCAACTCTATATCGATGCTTGCTTTCATCATTTGATGTATCCACAAAGTACACAAAAAGATGTTTGCTCAGAATGCCATGTCCAAGTCCTCGGTGCATCGAAGCCCAGACTCGTTATCACCACGTGAGGACAGCCCCACTTTGCCCGAACGCATCGCCAAACTCGGTTAGCGCCGCCTCGAGGACGTTTATCGCTTTCCCCACATCGGTCTCTCGTTCAAAAAAATTTCGGGGCCGACCACTGGACGAAGCTTCTCCGGTGTCAACAACCACGAGACGAAGGGTGGAAAATCGTACGGCGACTGTCCGACTACTCGATCCAGCCCGCCGGCCGACGCGTGAATCTACTCACGGTCCACCTATAACCTTTATCGTGCTGTTCTTAGACGACCAATTGACCGACTAGCCATTCCTGACCCAGCTGCGATTCTGCAATTCGAGTGGGGTGTCATTTTTTCCGCCTCTTTTTTTTTCACCCTTCCTCTTCCAAAATCCGACCTTCTTTCGACAGGACACCAACACACAGCTCCCATCCAATTTAACCCCCATATACCACAATGGCAGACTTGAAAGCGCTGGTCAAGCGACCCCGCGAAAATGACGACGAGGTCGAGGTCGAGTACGCCATCAAGCCGCAAAACACGGTGCCGACGCTCGACACGAGCACCTGGCCCCTGCTGCTCAAGAACTACGACAGGATGCTCGTCCGCTCCGGCCACTTCACCCCTATCCCCAACGGCTCGTCCCCTTACAAGCGCGACATCAAGTCCTATGTTTCCAGCGGTGTCATCAACCTCGACAAGCCCTCGAACCCTTCGTCGCACGAGGTCGTCGCTTGGCTTAAGCGCATGCTCCGGTATGGGATTCCTGGGTGGTAGACACAAAAAAATAAGTGAAAGATGACAGTGCTGACAAGTTGTTTGTGTAGTGTCGAAAAGACTGGACACTCGGGAACTCTCGACCCCAAGGTCACTGGCTGCTTGAGTACGTCGTTGATTTCCCCCTTTGCAATTTGCTTTGGCTGGAAGAGCTAGGTCCAGGGCTAACAACACCCACCAGTTGTCTGTATCGATCGCGCTACCCGCCTTGTCAAGGCCCAGCAAGGCGCTGGTAAGGAGTACGTTGCGGTCGTCCGCTTCCACGACACCATCCCCGGCGGCGAGCCGGCGTTCGCCAAGGCGCTCGAGACGCTTACCGGCGCGCTGTTCCAGCGCCCGCCGCTCATCTCGGCCGTCAAGCGCCAACTGCGCATCCGTACGATCCACGAGAGCAAGCTGATCGAGTTTGACAACGACCGCCACCTCGGCGTCTTCTGGGTCTCGTGCGAGGCCGGCACCTACATCCGTACCCTGTGCGTGCACCTGGGTCTGCTGCTCGGCGTGGGCGCCCACATGCAGGAGCTGCGCCGTGTGCGCTCCGGTGTCATGTCCGAGGACAACGGCTCGCTGGTGACGCTGCACGACGTGCTCGACGCCCAGTGGCAGTACGACAACGGCGGCGACGAGTCGTACCTGCGCAAGGTCATCCAGCCCCTCGAGACTCTGCTTTGTACCTACAAGCGCCTGGTCGTCAAGGACTCGGCCGTCAACGCCGTCTGCTACGGCGCCAAGCTGATGCTGCCGGGTCTTTTGCGCTACGACGCTGGCATCGACACCCACGAGGAGGTTGTCCTCATGACCACCAAGGGCGAGGCCATCGCCATTGGTATCGCCCAGATGAGCACCGTTGAGTACGTTTCCCCTTTATCCTACTATCTATTTCACCCCCGGTAATAAATAAAACATTCCGCTGACCACACACCCCCTACAGGATGTCGACCTGCGACCACGGCGTAGTCGCCAAGGTAAAGCGCTGCATCATGGAGCGCGACCTGTACCCGCGCCGGTGGGGTCTCGGCCCAGTGGCCATGGAGAAGAAGAAGCTCAAGGCGGACGGCAAGCTGGACAAGTTCGGGCGCACCAACGAGGCCACCCCGGCCAAGTGGACGCAGAGCTATACCGACTACGGTGCCGCGGCCGATGCTGCTGGCGCATCCACGTCTGCACCCGCTGCGGAGGCCCCGTCGCCCGAGAAGAAGGCCGCCGCCGCTGCCGAGCCCGAGGAGAAGTCGGCGGACGAAGAAAACAAGAAGCGCAAGAAGCACGAGGGCGAGACGGCTGAGGAGAAGGCTGAGCGGAAGAAGCTGAAGAAGGAGAAGAAGGAGAAGAGGGAGAAGAAGAAGGCGAAGGTGGCTGAGGACAGTGATTGATTGAACAGACATGTTCAATCAATCATTAAACACACAAACAGTTGGGGTGGGTGGGCATGAAAGCATGGGTGGGATGGTAGGGGGGGGGACATGAGCAAATGTTGTATGATCTGGATGTGTGCGCGCGTCTGTCTGGCTACCTTCGAGTCGTTTCTTCTTTTCTTGCCTACCCAAGGCAAGAAGAGTGTGAGAATGGAGAAGGGAAGGGAGAGAGAGTAGGCAGAAGTGGAGGTGGAGGTGGAGGCGGGGAGAGGCGTTCGTTCTTTTGCTGGCTCTGGCTGCGGCCGTTGTTGGTTGCATGGAAAAAATGATGGCGTTCTCCGGGTTGTCGTTTTTTTGTACTTTTTCTTGTTTGAATTGTTTCTTGTTTTTCTTGTCTGGCTATTTCGGGGTGGACTCCGCGCTGTTAATATCCCCCTAGGAGATGAAGGTGGTGGTGTTTATCCATCTGTTCGTCTCTCTTCTCGTTTCTTGCAGATGCTAGAAATGGATGAAGGTTGAAGCTGATGTTTGAGCTGTCTTGCTGTTGTCATGTGTACTGAAAAGTAAGGCGAGAATGTGGGATGGGTGAAGGGAGTTTTACAAATCAGGCGACTGACTCCCTTCTACCCATCAGGTGAATTGCATTGGTAAGTAAGGCAAGTAAGTTGCCTGCGAATCGACGCTGATGGACGACGATCTTATGACCCTGATGAAAAGGTTGGTTGGTCTTAAGATCAACACCCGTGGGATGGGCGTTTTGTTTTGATCGATGCTAGTTCATGCGTCCCGCTCTCGGGTCATGCGGCCTCGGGTGACCGACATAGGTAGGTATGGGAAGGATGCATCGACATGCATGCATGAGCATTAGGGCCAATTAAGGGGTATTTGTGTGTTGTTTCGTTTCCCCTTTTTTACCCGCCTCATAATATCGGCATCCACTGACTATAGGTATTATAAAGTGAGTTTCAAGCTCAATCCCAATACCTGATTCAATCTTCAAATTTTCAATTTTTTGATTGATTAACCAACATTCAGTCCAGCCTTAGTTTCAGAACACCCCATCTCCACACCTTATCCGTCAGCAACGTGAGATGCACGCTCGGCCCCATGGATCAGATGAACTCAACTGCATGTCATGTACAGGCGGCCCGCACTAAACGGTCCCGGCTCTCTACAGCAGCTTGACAGCTGGTGACCAGGTGGGTTCAAGGGATTCTGCAGGGTTCTAGAACTCTTTCCCATCGACCCATCACCGTCCATGGCACGGGTGACTCCGTCGTGGTAAGTTCTATTGTTTATAACGGCGGTCATGGCGTGGCCGTGGAGGTGAAAACATGTACCTAGCAGACGGACCGCCAGCTGGTGGACTAGCTAATTAATCATCTTAAGCTTTGACTTTTAACACCATCATACAATTCACAATTTATCTCCTTTATCCTTCAGCGGCGGGGGTCGATATTCCCTTATCAACAACCACGGAGGGCACCTCCGAAGGAATCCATACACACACCCAATACAGTACTCCGCATCCCTTCCCAATTTTCTGTCGTTCCTCTCAGCTTGTCTCAGCTTGAGAGGGGCCTCACCCGCGGCCCTCAATGATTGACGATCCCCCCCTCCGATGTCCCTTCCAATGCCTCTTTTCTGCATTCTATCCTCCGACTGTCGCTAGACCAGGACGCAATGTCCAATCTCCTCGCTCTCCCACAGTCTCGTCGTTCGACGAACCCGATAGCCTCGTGCTACTCCACCGCCCAGCCAATCAAGAAGAAGAAGGAGAAGACGAAAAAGAATAACAAGGAGAAGACTCGTCATAGCTATGGTCTTGCTGATGCTTCTGCTCTTCCTCTTCCTCCTCCCACAAAACCCGGCAGTGGTAGTAGCTGCGGCCAAGACGCCGATGCTACCGTTCAATTTCCCCGATCCGTGTATTATACAAGACCAGCCGTCCGGGACGTGGTATGCGTTTGCCACGGGCTGGTGGCCGCCGACGACGAATGGGAGCAGCACCAGTACCAGCAGTGGGAGCGACAGTGGAAGTGGGAGCGGGAGTGGGAGTGGCAGCAATGGAGGTACGTCGTCGGGGCCAACCTTTCGGAATGTGCAGGTTGCTTCGGCCCCGTCGCCACAGGGGCCGTGGACATATCTACCGCATGCGGACCCGTTGCCGGACCCGGGGAACTGGACGTCAGGGCCGGGGTCGCAGACGTGGGCGCCGTCGGTGATCAGGATTGGGGGGGGCAGTGGGAGTGGGAGCAGCGGGAGTGGGAACAGCAGCAGCAGCAGCAGCAGCAGCAACAGTACGAACTCAACCGCCTCTTCTTCTTCATCAACGTCTTCGCCTATATACATCATGTACTACGCCGCCCAGCTCGCACCCGACCGCACCAACACCACCACCAATACCACTTCCCCTTCCACATCCTCCTCAACAACCAATACAACCACCAATACCAATAACACCACCGACAACGATACCAATAACAACACCACCACCAACCCCGCCCTCTACCACTGCATCGGCACCGCCACCTCCTCCACCTCCTCCATCCTCGGCCCCTACACCCCCTCCCCCAACGGCCCGCTCATCTGTCCGCTTCCCGCAGGCGGCGCCATCGACCCCGCAGGTTTCATCGACCCCCGCACAGGTCGACAATATATACTCTACAAAGTCGACGGTAACGCGCTGGGGAACGGGGGGGAGTGCAATAATGGCGTGGAACCGGTTCGGGGGACGCCGATTGTGTTGCAGGAGGTGGAGGTTGTTTTGGGGTTGGGGGGGGTTAGTACGGGGGGTACGGGAGGGGGTATAGGGGCAGGAGGGACGGGAGGGGGGAATAGTAATAATGGAGGGTTACTACCGGGGGTGAGGCTGGTGGGAGATGGGGTGGAGGTGTTGGATCGGTTGGGGGAGGTGGATGGGCCTTTGGTGGAGGCGCCCGAGTTGGTGTATTTCCCGCCGAGGAAGGGGAATCAAACTGCTAGCAGTAGTAGTAGTACGAGTAGTAGTGGTGGTGATACGACTACGGCAACGACGACGGCAACGACAACAGCGAGTGGCCAGGGTACCAACGGCGACACCGGCCCCCAAGGCAAATACATACTCTTCTACAGCAACCACTGCTGGGACGGCCCCGGGTACAGCGTCAACTACGCCGTGGCCGACGGCAACAACATCACGGGGCCGTATGTTCGCGGGGGACCGGCCAACAACGGCTCGCTGATCCGAACGGGCGACGCGTTCAACGTCACGGCGCCCGGGGGTGCGGCCAGCGTGAATGGGGCTGACTGGCTGGTGTTTCATGGCGATTGTCCGCAGGGCCGGTGTCTGTTTGAGGCGGGCATGACGTGGACGGGAAGTGAGTTGGTTGTGTATTAGAATGGTATGTTGTGTATATCCCTGTCTGTTGAGTCTATAGAGATGGAATTGTAAATGGTCGGGCATTTTGTGATATCATGATGCGTTTCTCTGATCGTTTCTTGTTGGGTATGTATGTACCTCACAAAAAGCTGTTGTGTTTCGAATTGGTTGGTGTCACTTGTTCTGCGAGGCTCGTGGTGGATCGCTTGTCAGAAAACGATATCTGATATCCTATCCTTGGAGTCTTAGACCAGTACGTCCAACTGTTTGTCGAGACTGCATCTCCTCGAGCGCCGGCCGTCAACAAACCACCAAGTCATCAAAATACATCGCAGATGGACCAAAAGCTGTCCTTGCCGCCCCGAAAACATTCGCAACGGCAAAATCCTCGTTTGTCGCCCCGATACTCCCACCGAGCGACGAACACATTTACCGTGAGCCAGCGCGTGATGGCTTGGCGCCCTGACGGGCGGGTGCTCGGTGATGCGACGGTGACCTGCAGAAGATGATGGGGAGAAAAAGCCAATGGGAGACAGCCGCCGTGATGGGCCACTCACATGGTGGGTCCAGATCTCCCTGCACCAACTAGGACTAGCGCACCTTTAGCGGGTCCTCGAAGCGCCGGCCAAGCCCTGCCCCCACATGCCCCACAAACTCTTATCCCACCATCGACCAGTAAAATCATCCATCTCAAGCTCCAGTTTCTCTCTGCTGTGTTTGAATCGCCAGGAAACAACAGAAACCAGAAGGAAAGGAGAGCAAGGTGAAAAGAGCCATCGAGACGCCGCGGCCGGTCGAGACGCAACCGGGCTGCTGGATCCCCTCGCGGGCCGCCAACTTGGCCGGCCCAGCCGTTGTTTACCTGCATGTAGTCTTTTAGCTTCTGCTTCTTTTTTTGATATCCGTTCATGTTTCAGTGGTTCACACTGGCCCGTTTGCAGCCCTACGGCCCGGACTCCAGCGCTGCACTGCCTCGCCCAGATGCTGCAGTCGAGCGAGCCAGACAAGAACCAAACAGAGCGCGATAGACCCGAGGATCGGCATCCGACGCTGCGAGTCGGGGTCCAAAATAAGCGCGCAACGAACCCAGCTTCGTCATGTGTACGAGATTCGACAAGGCCAAACGAGCAGATTCAACTTGAAGGAACAAGCATCCCAGCACAATGAGGAGCCAATCACCTCCATCGTCGCACCAAACGCCTCGCCAGGAACAGCATGTCCTTCAAGGAACCATCGGCCAGCCGCAGGGTTGGTTACCGCTATCGACATGTCACACACCCCGATCTGGCCTAGGAAACCCACGGAAAGGAACCTTGGATCGGTGCCGTACCTGAGCAGTTTCTCTCACACGCCTTCGCCGCAGCGTCCATACTCCGTAGTCGATCCCCACTTGCCGGATTCTGCTCTGGCCCTTTTGCTCGCTCGTCCAATGTTCTCTCGTTCGCTCTTCTGGCGTTGCATGCAGCTCGTCACATCCGCCCCATCCACCCTTCCACCCTTCTATCCACACAGCACCACATCCGCGGTGGTCGAGCCATCATCCCTGGGGCGGCACAGGCGTGTGTGTGCGCGCGAACGGGAAGCTCATGTTGTGCAACGAAATAGCTAGCTATTTGAAACAGAGCTCTGCCGCCCCTCCCTCGGCTTCTTACTTCTCGTCTGATACTGATACGATTATGATGATGGTGGCTCTTGTTTAGTTTGCCGTCTCCTTCTCTTGCGTTTTCTCTTGGTCACTTGTTGTCTTGGCTGCTTCGGCGTTTGAGCTTCGGTTTTCACTTTCGTTGATACCTGATACCCCCTTTCCACAAGTCGACGCCATATCTTCCTGTCCTGGCGGAGAAGCTTTATCATATCCAACTCCCCAGCTGGACCTGGGCTGTTCCCCCATTCCTTTCCTCCACGCCTGAGGCCCTAGGCATATCGACATCGACAGACAAGATGGCGAAGCTGGCCACTTACACACTCGTTGCCGCTCTCCTGGCGCCACACTTCACATCCGCCCTCCAAGTAACACCAAACTCACCATGCGCTTCGGCCTGCGCGAGGTCGCCCACACAAAACCCAGCAGACTCCGAGGCCTCCTACACTCAGAACTCGGACATCGTTTGCAGCGATGCCGACTACGCCAGCCCGGCCGGAGTCAAGTTTCAGGAGTGCATGACGTGTCTGCAGACGAGCACCTTTTCCCAGGGGGATGAGAGCGATGTCATGTGGTTTCTCTGTACGCTCCCGGACATAGATATGTCTTGGCCCGTGATGATTTCGTGACTGACCTCCAAATAGACAACATGAGGTACACGGCTGCCTACTGCATCTTTGGCTACCCCAACGCTACCGATGTCGACCAGACCCCATGCATGACCAGCACGGCTTGCGGGCACCTTCAAGCTGCTGTCGAGCATGGTGTACCGGATCCCAAGGGCACCACTGCTTACTCGTATTGCATGGCCGGGAAAGGCGAGGCAGCGAACACTGCTAGCTATGACGGCTGCATTCCTTGCGTCTCTGCCGAAAGAACGACCAACTACCTGGCTAATTGTAAGTGCAAGCAATAAGGGTGACCCGGTATGGCGACGCGACCTGTTCTAACCATGTCTAGACTTCGTGGCCCTGGAAGCTGGCTGCCAGCAACAACCCGCCCCCGGTGTACTCCTAGGTCTAAACGCCACCGTCTTCTCCAAGACGACGATCGGCATCGTGGACCCCGCGACAATCGGCCAAGACGACGAGCAGCAGGGTCTTGGAACCGCGGCCATTGCCGGCGTGGTAGTGGCTGTCGTTGTCTTACTACTTATCATCACCGCCACGATCACCATCTGCCTGCGCAAGCGCCGCAACCGCGTCCTCCGCGCCGGCGCCCACGCCAGTTTCTTCTCCCGCTTCAGCCACGTCGGCCACCACCGCCGTTCCTCCATGGCCTCATTCCAATGCCAAACTCACATGGTCTCCCCGCGTTTCTGGCCCGGCGCCCACGACGGTTCCACTCCTGTCGACGACGACACTTACTACCACTACCTTTACCAGCAACAACAACTGCAGCAACAACAACAACTCACCCCCGACTACACCACCACCCCAGACCGCTCCTCCATCTGGAAACCCCCCTACGAACACCCCGACGACATCGCCTCACCAGAGACCCATACACCACCAACCACAATCGACGACTTCTCCTCCCAAAAACCCGCACCCTTACACATCACCACCACCGTCCCGCCCACCTTCCCACCTCAAGCCCACCACAACCAGTACTCCTCTCCATCCACTACCGCCGCAGCCGCCGCAGACCCGATACCCGCTACACCAGTAGTACACTACGCACACTCCCCTGCTGATTTCCGCTCGCCGATGTCTGCTGAGTCGGTCCGGAGTACTGCGGCTTTGCTGCCTCAGGGTTACCAGCACGGATATGGACATCCCGCCGGCGGATGGCCGCTATCTCCAGATGAGGAGCAGATGGCATCCCACACACCCACTACTACTACTACTCCAGCAGAACAGTCAACCCGCAAACCAGGCGAGCGACACATCATCAAACTCAACGGGCCGGGTATCACCACCACCTCCACCACATCCTCGGCTAACAACAGCGGAGTGACTGTTTCCTTCCCCCCTCCCCCGACAGCTGCTGTCTCCTCGCGGAAGGCGTCACGGGGGAGTGGGAATGGTGGTGGGTTACTGTCGTTGGTGAGTGGTACAAGGTTTGGTGGGGGAAATAATAATAATAATAATAATAACAATGGTGGTGGAAGTGGGACGGGGAGTCCGGTGGAGAGTTGGGAGATTCAGACTGCGTTTGCTGCGCCGCCTAGGAGGTGATAGTCCTCCATTCTTCTATTTTTTCCTCCCTCTTCCTCCTTTTTTCTTTCTTTTTTCCTTTTTTTTTTTTACACATCTTCCTTTCTTTCGGTTTCCTTTGTCTCTTGCTTTTTGGGGTGGGGGGAGGGGGCGTTACCATGGCATCTCTCGGTTGGTGGGTGGGTGTGTTGGGGTCGGTTGGTGTTGAAAAGGGAGACGGACGGACGGACGGTGTGTAATGAGATGATGTGGAAGATGACAACGATGGATACCCAGCTGGCGAGGAAGAGTCGCTACTCGAGTGTGTTTTTTTCTTTGTTTATTTGTTTGGGATAGTGTGAGTGTAGGATACAAGATTGGTTGGGAAGGTTACCAAGAGATTACTGTGTGTGGTGTGGCATGGTGTATTGGCGGATGGCTGGGCCGAGGGCGTTGTGTGGTAGGGGTAATTACAAGAATACAATCATGATGCACAATCAATGGCGGTTGCTCTTGGGTATACTCACTGTCTTGATGTTGGGTACGGTTTGGGGGGTTCGTGAGGCCAGCCGTTGGGACTGGATGTATGTGTGTGACAGAATCGACGTGATAATAAAACAGTAGCTGAGTGTGCCCCTATCTCGAGCCAAACAAACTACAACCCCCCCCGCCCGATTCCTGACATAGTACTCAGCCCAACCCCGCCTTACAACTAATCCTTCCCTCTCTCATACACCCTAATACCCAGCACAAAATACCTCCCACACATAACAATACACCCCCCCCGGCGTCCCGTTCTTACCTACGCACATCCCGTATAATAAACCGGCTCCGGTCTCGAGTTGCCGAGCTGCTTGTTCTGCGAGACCTTTTCGAATCCGAACCAGGCGTCTGTACCGTTGGGCGTACTGTTTGTTCAATGTCAGAGGAGTCAACCCATATGTTTTTTGGAGGAGGGTATTCAACGGAAGGTCAAGGGACAATCAACAGAAGAAAAAAAAAGAAAGAAAAACGCACTAGCAAACCGTCATAACCGCACTATCCGCATCCTGATTATACCCCAACGACGCCTCAAACCCAACTCCCTCCTCAATCCCATCTTCACTTCCCCTCCCACTCCCACTCACCTTCCCACTCTCACCAGAACCACCAAACCGACTCCCCCCACCACTAATCCTCCCCAACAAGCTCCCCCCATTCGTACCGCAAGGCACGCCATAGAAACTACCGATGCGGTCGGCGCTGTTACCGCTGGGCGCGGCGGGCTGGATCAGGGGCACGGTGAGGGAGCAGGAGACCGTGGTTTGGGTGCCGGGGTCGGAGGTGGAGGCGGCGTTGAGGAGGAGGGAGAAGGTCCAGGTTGTTGTGTTTGTTGATTCGGAGGCTGTTTTTTTGGCCCAGTGTGTCAGCGTAAGCGTGGGTGGATATCTAAAGTTAGGGGATAAGGAGAGAAAATAAGATCATACTCCGCGTGAGGTCCTGGACCTGCCATTCTAGCCTGTCGGCTGCGGGCTCGGCCTTGTGATGCGGAGAGTGGTTCCGTTTCTCGAGGAGGTCGTGCATACGTCTTTCTAGGCCGGTAACGGTAAGCTGGTTTTTGTTGTTGGTTTCTTCTTTTTCTTTTTCTGCTGTTACGTGGTGGGTGCGGCCGGGGAAGTGGAAGGCCCTGGCTGTGGCCAGGGTGAGAAGGAGTAAGACGAGAGCACGCATGGTGGGGGGTGAGTGTAGATGGTAGGATAAGTAGTTTGGTCTTGATAAGGGTCGTGGTTGAGAACTATGTTGAGAAAGGAGTAGGACTTCTAGAAGCAATCGCTGCTGCTGCTGCTGCTGCTTCTCCTGAGACATGGACGAGACAAAGCATTATATGCCCAAGCAAGATGACGATGTTTTTCTCGACCGTTGGCTTTGTTTTGGGCTAGAGGTGGTATCAACAGTGTCTCGGAAGCCTTCCTCATCGTACTTCTCGTCGATCGGTGGAACGTGGTGTTGAGTGGACACAGAATAGGGGCAAACTCGATCCTGTAGGCAGCTTTTGGCGATGGGAACGGATATCGTCACATGGCAACAGAGTAAAGGGGCAAGATAAACCGGCCCGACACGGGAAACTACCTAGGAATTCACCCTCCGAGGCCGGATAGCTGCTTTGACGTGATCTTATTTTCCGTTTCCCTTTGTAACCCGAGCAAAGCTTAGCAAAGCACTTGACATGTTTACGCTTTGATACCCCTGAAACAGAACGGGACTGACGATCACGTCCTGTGATACTACGGGCTAATAAGCTTAATTCTGCCCTGGCTTTCTTCCTCTCTAAGGACGGCTAGCAACTACTCCAGGCAATCTTTCCGGATGAAACTCACCCCGAAGCTGTGGCGACAGGTCAACGCGTGATATCTGTCCAGGACACAACAATCTCGGCAGCCTTTGTTCGAGGACATCCGTCCGACCGTGCCCCCAACTTCATGTTCGCGATCCACCTGATGACATATCCACCACACTCGAGCCCTCGAGTCCTCGAGTCCGCGGTGTCCTCAGTAACTCCACCAGATGATGATACACCAGATGATAGTCGAGCATGTTGCAGCCGCGGCATCGAGGTTGGTGCCCCTGAGCCGAGGCAACGTAGCGGTGGGCGCATGGTACTTTCCCAACCCCCGCCCCTGAGTCTGTCAGCTGTGCCGATGTCGACAGTATCCGGATATCTTTGATCAAGGCACGCCATCTCGAGTTGCTTGCTCGAGTATGGGGCCTGCGGAATACTCCATCACGGCCCGGAATACTCAGCTCAACGACTCAGCTCAGCGACATACATGACGTGTCCGCCTGAAGCACTTTCAAAAATAGCCTCTGCCGCCAGCAAGCAAGAAGCGTGACGCCCAGCAGATGATCTATCCAGACCTTCACTGCAGGTGTAAAAAAAACCGACATCTCCAGCCCCTTAAAGATACCCGCGCGCTTTGCTCTGTGTATATGTCTGCTACTCAGTTTCTCGCCCGCAGTAACAAGAGCTCTAACCGCCCCGCAAGGTAGATCCAAAGTTTGTTTGCTACTTCCTGCAACCCAGCAACCGCTCTGAAACATACTAACGATGAATCAGATATCTCCACGATCCGCCCTACGATCAACTTTGAAGAGAGCTGCAAGGTGCCCCCCTTTTCACACCTCACAGCTCCCCCGCTCGCAAGGTTAGGCCCAACCCAGCGGTGTGGTTGTGGCGATCTAACATGAAACATATGCAGTCGGTCGAAAATAACAGGCTGCAGCTAACAAGCAGTGGGCGCTGCGCGCTGTGCTGCAAGTCATCGAGTCACCCGAGCAAGCACGATGGGTGGTGGTGTGGTGGGTAGTACCAGGCTGGTGTGCGAAGACAGCATGCAAGCACATACATACATACACACGCACGCACACATGCACCAAGGCAAGGCAACTGGACACTGTAACAGGGCACTGCCTCAGCCCAACCACACAGCTGCTGCGGGCACACATACACTTGCACACCACACCGTACACAATAGCAACTGTGTAAGAGGTAGTGTGAGAGAGTAAATGTACACTAGATGCAGATCGTTGTTGGCGTCGGGCGAAACGACGGCTCGATATCGAGTGACGGGACTGCTGGGGAAAGCAAGGCGTCTCGCCCATCTTCCCTCTCCCGTCTATCTCGCCAGTCTCCTTGCCAACATCCCTGACGACAAGTTGGTGTGTTCAACCGCTCTGTGGTACGAAACTTGCCCACCGAGCCGGAGCCCACCGGCTGGATACAGCAGTGCAGGACATAGTGTCCTGCTGTGTATGTACGCTCTGCATTTGCCCCACCTCCCTTGTGCATCGGGAGTGCAGAAGTACACAGTAGAGGAGATACGGCCGAACAAGGCCACTTGGCTTCGTCTACATTACACAGTACACAGTCGTGTAAGGGAGAGGGAGAAAGAAACCGAGATGACGAAGACAGACTTGCCGAGAACGGTCGACAACGGGCCAACTTTCCCGAGCCGGTCCCAAAGGGGCAAGATATCGCCCAAGGCGACACGAGGTAGTCGTGTAAAGGACGGGGAGCCTTCTCTTTCATCGGATTCGCAATCCCGAATTCAAGCAACGGCACAGCGCCCAGCGCCCTTGTTGAGACGAACCGACCCCTCGGCAAAAGCTTGATCCAGAAGCGGCCGACACAGTGTGCTTGGCTTGCTTGCTCGCTCCGAACAGGCTCTTGGCCTTCTTCCCTCTCTCTCTTTCAGAACTCCATCCCATGATTGGTGGGAGACACGGGAAGGGCGATCCCGACAGAACGGTTCTTAGCGCCGGGCGACACCCTCCCTCCTGCACAGTTTTGCAGCGAGTGGGAATGATTTGTCTGTTTCCTTGCCTCCTTGCCCAGCGATCCACACCCACAAACCCTTTTCCTCGCCGGTCAGAGATGAGGAGGAGGAGGGTGCAACGCCACATTGGGCAGTTCGAATAACCCACACCACACCGAGCAGCGCATCGACAACAAGGAAAAGGCGACGAGTGGTTGCATTGCTAGGCGATCGGTGGTTGTTTATCGGGCGGGCCGTTGTTTCTAGTGCGAGGAGCACTGCTTCGAGACGGCCGCTACTGCGGGGTGGGAGATGACCGTTGTGGTTGATGGATTCGTTGATGGGAAAAACAAATCGATTCCAGGTGATTCATGTGGCTTGTGCATGACATCTTTACGAGTCTTAACTCAGGCCCTCGTTTTCATGATCAGACTCAGCTCAGCTGGCCACCGTTAAAAAGCCTGTGATGATGAAGCCAACTCATGCTGCTCAGCATGCTATAAAAACCTCACAAGCTGATGACGATCCAAAGCAAGACAGCGGCGGAGGCGGAAGCGGAAGAGAGACACAGAGAGAAGTCCAGATGAGCCAGGCGACGCGAAGGAGGGGCGCGGCCGCTGCACTTCTCCCTATCACATCTCGGCTGTGTTTCCAGAGGACCCCAACGACGCGGCAGTTATTGGGCAACACAAGGCCACAAGCCAAAAAGGCAGCACAACGGTGACAGCCCGACGGGGGAAGGTGTGGAAGCTTGTTTGCCCATGCTTGGTCCGAGCAACAAAAGCCAAGCCCCCCGATTGGTCTGAACACTCTGAGGGAACAGCTCCAAGGTGGATCGGCTTGCCGATCGGCCAAGGCCTCGCTTGTTCGGCCAGTCAGGCGTCGCTGTGGTGAGGTTTCCTGGCCCCCGCCTCCCGGCACCTTCCGCTGGGGGGCCTTGCTCGCGCAGCAGGCGTTTACGCGCTGAGAGAAACGAAACAGCGGCGCGCTGCCATTGGCTGGTGGGGACTCACTTTTGTCATTTTGTCGACTCCGTCTTACCCACCACCCACCGAAGGCACCTTCCCCCAGCAAGCCCAGCGAATTCAATCCTCGATTTTTCTGCCCCCATCCGCGAGGAAGGAAGCCCCGCGGTGCTTTGGGGGGACTGGAGCTGGGGAGGAGGAAGGCCTACACTACTATGTAGGTGAAACCCCAAAGCTTAAAGCCCCACGGTCGCGTTTGTCGCTTCAGCATGATTGGCCAGAAGCTTCCCTCCCCCCCCCCCCCCCGCGATGCTCCCTTGCGCAAAACAACCGCAAAAGGCAGGCAGGGCCTGGCAGGCCCCTCCCCGACGACCCTCGGCCGTGGCCAAGGCTGGGGCTGCAGTGAGCCCAGTGCGACGGCAGCTTTTCCATTCTCTGTGCAAGGCACGACAGCCGCAGCTGGGATCCATTTCATTCCCAGTGGGAAAGAGAAGGGGAAAAGAGGCGCCCGGGAAATCGAGGAATGCGAGCCTAGGGTGGACATGGGAGTATGAGAGCGTGGTAAAGTTGTAATTCGGGGGAGATTGAGGTGCATGAACAGAACGGGCTTCTGCAGCACGATGGATGCGTGGATGCCTCTTTTTGTCCTGGTTGGCGTCTAACTGACATGGGAGGTTCTCATCTTACTTCACTCTACACTATCCGTATCCATCCTTCGTCTGTCTTTTTTCTTTTCTTTCCCGTTGTTTCTTCCACGCGCCCGGGATTTATGACCCCTCTTGACGACTTCGCCGGTCTTTTCCCCCATCTGGAGTCCATGACTGTGGGTTGCGTGCTGAGTGCTCGCGGAGCATACAGTGCAACGGGGTCCGCACCCGGTGGCAACCAGACAGAACCAACTGCATACACACATCGGCAGCTAAGCCTTGCCTGGCCGAGTTGCTTTACCCATCTTGCTCTTCTGTCTGTCTGTCCGCTAGTTCTGTCTTGTCTTATTTGACTCAGTGTGCCCGGCCCCATCCTTTTTATTTTTGTCTTTTTTAATTTTCCATGGTTGCTATTTCGGATTTTCTCGGCACCCAACTGTGGTGTTTGCCAAGGTCTAAGTCGACGACAGCGACGACGACGACAACAACGACAACAACCATATCCGAGTGAGACTGCGCTCGGGTAGCAAAAAGAAAGATCCGGTTCACACACTCTCGGACAACCGTCAACGGTTGACGGCCAACGGTTTGCGACAGTGACTGGGAAGTCCCGTGCGTGCTCCCACTTGGGGGTCACCAAGAAACGAAACGACAAGAAAAGAAAAGAAAATGGCGTCCGTCAGGTTACTCGTCCTTCCACGGGGCGGGGATGCGAGTCACAGCGACAGCAGCGAGGGTGCAAGTACTCTCACAACCGGAGCTATTGCCGGCATCGCATGCGGCGCGGGCGCACTCTTCCTGGGCGCGGCGGGTCTCTTCATCATCTACTGGCGACGACAACGACGATACGACCGGGAGGATGACTCGGATTGCGATAGCTTCGATGGCGAGCGTCGCGGTGACATGGTGCCTGCGGTCACGTACACCATGGACTACAAGATGGACGGTCCACAACCAGAAGGGGCCGGCGACCACGCGTCCTCATACGCCTACTCACCCGAAAAGGTCCTGTCGCCCATGAGCACCTCTGACACGGCCAGCGCGATGCCGACTCACCCCGCCTACATCCCGCGGGTTCTAGTCCGGGGTTCATCCACACCAAGTAACCGCTCCGCCAGGACGATATCACCACCACCTTTCCCAACACCACCATTCCCATCAGGGGGTCTCTATCCCAAGACCCAGCCGGACGACACCATCATCCAGGCTTACCTTGCTGCGGCACAGGCCGGGACCCCTCCCCCCCATGTCCGGCAGCAGCTACAGCTCCATCAACAGCAACAACAACAACACTACCGCAGCGAGTCCGAGTCGTCCTCCTCCGGTCTCCCAATCCAACATCCAGCCCAATTCCCTCCCATATCTGCCGCGTCCACACCACCACCACTCCCACCACAACCCCATTCCGCTTCCTCCACTGACGCTAGTCAACACCCCCTCCATCCCGACCACCAAACCCGGGCCACCAGCGGGCCCCAACTCCCCTCCTTCCCATACCCATACCCACAACACCTCCTCCAACAACAAGAACCCATCGCCGCCGGCCTACCCTCCCAACCTAACCGCAAACCCCGCGCTTACCCCCCTCCACCCCTTAATCTCGCCGACCCATCCTCCACTACCGCTAGTACCGGCCCCATCGGCCCAACCCGCAGCAAATCCGAAAAACCCCTCCACGGCAAACTCGGCACCACCATCTCCGGACCCCTCGCCTTCCCCCATCTCGTCCCCGGTACCCTCCCAACGACAAATACCACTCCATCCGGCTGGTCCCGCGAAGAGGGCGCCGGCGGTATCAGCCACGATTCCTCCCACGGCGGCGCAGGCGCGGATGACTCCACGGCCGAAGGCCAGCACCAACAAAAACGGTCGTTCCGCAGTCGGGCGTGGGGATTTGCCAGTGGTGGTGGTAGTGGTGGTGGGAGTGGAGGAGATGGGAGTGGTGGAGGGAAGGGGGATGACAAGGGGAAAGGGAAGGAGAAGAAGCATAGGCGGAAACGGTCGAATCGGAATAGTGGTGGTGGAGGAGGGGGAGGAGGAGGGTATGCGGGGAATAGGCATTATGCGGAGATTGAGATTGGACGGGAGAGTGATCTTTGGTGATTTTTATTTTTTAAACTTTATTCCCATTTTGTTTGTCCCATTTTTGGAGAGGATACTACTTCTCTTGGTCCTGTTTCTCGCTCTCTCTCTTCTCGCTGCCGCTTGTATGAGATGTACTGTACACACCAACAGACAAACACAACACTCCTTTTGGGTTTCTTGGGATTTGGATTCGCGTGGGTTTATTATACCAAGGCTACACGAGATACCGGCGTTTCCTGTTTATGGTTTATATTTTGCCTTTGGTTTTTCGAGGGGGGTTAGGGGAATATATACCTCGGTGATCACTTGGGCTCCTACTATTCGTATGTACTCCCGGGCTTGTCATGTTGTATCAATTACCCGGATGGGCTTCAACGGCTGTAAGCTGGCTTCTGCTTTGGGGTCCGAGGAGGGGGGCTACATGCATGGTAGGCCGAGGAGTTGACGTTGAAGGATGAATGATTCCAGGTCCGAGATATGGGGACACATAAACAGACCACAGAGGGTGTAGGCTAGTGGGTACTACCTGTGTAGAAATAACGTACTCGGACAGCAGTAGCAACGCGAAACAGTGTGCGAATACAGAGCAATATCTTGGTATACATTCTACAATTCGTACTGTTGGTCCGCACACATAAGTAGTGTAAATTGTCTAGTTCCCCCCCAGACGCTGCCCAGACCCCCTTGTCTTCCACGAGTCGGGCAACACCGACCCGGTCGACGCCCCCGAACTGCCTCCCGCCGCCGATCCGCCACTCACCCCGTGGGCGCCGCGCGGCTGGTGGACGGCCGTGCCGTACTCCCGCTGTACCATCCGAGGTGTCTTGACCAACCACGAAACAAACCGCGGTGGCGTCATGATGTTCCAGCCGCCGCCAAACTCGGGCCAGAGGCGCGAGAGGAAGTCGTGCAGGTGCGCCGACAACAGGCCCGTGAGCTGGAGGGGAATCGCGGACGGGTCTAGGAGTAGTGACAATGCTAGCATGCACAGCGGGATGCTCTGCGCCGGCACGGTGAACACGATGAAGCCGGACTGGATGCCACGCTGATCCTGCGTTGCGGTGTACGCCAAGGCCATGATGAGGCCGCCAAGGAAGAATCCGCCGCCGAGGAATGCGCGGTTGAGGAACTGTGTTACTGTTGTTAGCTTCCCTTGTTTACGGGCGGCTTTTACAGTGTCTTCTGCGGAACGCCGGCGGAGATTCGATGGGAGAAGGACAAAAGGCCGAGAATCTATCTTCGCCCCCAGCAGAATCACAAGAGGAACCAGGTTGTTGAAATGTAGGGAGCAAAAAAACCACCCGAGCGAACGGAGAGCGTCGCGCGAGTCATCCATTAGACATCCCACCATCCCGTACCCCGACCGACCCTTTTATTATGCGAATGATGGGCCGACCGAAATACGGGGGTGATCTTCCTCGTTTCCAGGAACCGCAATGGTTGGGTGAAAGAGCACCATGCGGGCAGATATACGAGGGGTGTGTGTGTGTGAGTGTTGAAAAAGAGAAAAGAGAAAAACAGAAAAGTGAGATGAACCTACAATGATCATGCCCCCAACGGTCATCAAATACCAGACCAAGTCTTCCTTTCGGGAGAACTTGGGGTTCGCCGTCTCTAGCTGCTTCAAATACTGGTATGCTGTTCTCCAAGTCAGACAACACTAGTCGTCAGAGAATTGTAGAAGTGGACTGCCCATACTGAAGTAGGGGTCCAAGATGATGCCGAGCTTTGGACCACTGAGGAAGAAGTTCGTTGCGAACCGCCATATCTCAGGTGGGAAGCGCAAGAGCCGATCCTCACCAAAGTACAGCCACCCATACGACACGAAACCGAAGTGCGCTGCGATTGACGTGACGACGATCAAGGTCGCCAAATTGCGGGCCATTGCTGGCGCCGCCCAGTAGGCGTCCATGACCTCCGACGGCATGGTCGTTGTGTCTCTGTGTGCGAGTGGGTTGTGGTGAGAGGGAGAGAGAAGAAAAAAGAAAAGTGGCAAGATACGAGGGGTTGTGCGCAAGAATTTTCGGTTCGGATTTTAGTGCCTCGATGTTTCGCGAGAAGCTCCCACGATCAGAACGCGAAAGTTAACAAGTCATGGCACGAGGATGGGGTTTGGGAAATGCAATAACCTAGGCAACAACCAGGCCAAGCAAGTCAGACGCGGCTCCCACGAGACACCGTTGGTGATTCGTGTTCTTTTGGAGCTGCGGAATTGAAAACAGGAAGAAATTTGCAGCAAACGGAAACGATGATTTTATGGAGGCAGGCACGGTGGAGCACCAAACGGGCCCGAGCCACCCGGCGGTTCGGCGCTGAAGTTCCGGTGAGCCAAGACATGGGAGCCCAAGCACTAAAAAAGCACCTCAGGTGGGTCAGACTCTGTTATTCCTGAGAAACATTGCATGTATGACACAGAGCCTCAAGACAACCCGAGAATTTCACGGTTGACTTTCCTCTTTCAATAAGTGCAAAAATCATGATGGAATAATTAGAATCAAATCGAAAAGTTTATTGCCCCTGTCTGCTCCCCCACATCCCGTTGCGGTAGGAGAGATTCATCAGTAAATGGCCACGAAAACCCTTTGGACAAGCCTTGTTTAGGTCCTGTACTTCGTACCTTACTGGACTTCGTTCGTAGCTCTGTTGTGGATGTCCCAAGCATTCATGGATTCAAGGGATTATGACTCAAAATTTGCCGGAGGATATAAATGTCTTTGCATGGCCCTTCACGTGTTTTTTTTAAGTCTGTTCTCAAACCTGCCGTCAACCGAGCCCCAAGTTCTGCCCAATTCGCTCCGGTACCGCTCAAGTTCCATTCTGTTCATCCCAATTGGGAAAATCGGGTGCGACTCCCAACTACATTTTTAGTTCCTCATACCCGTGACTCGAGCCAAAACAACACATTCCACACTCGACATATTTGAGAACAAAGCCTGGGGGCGACCATGGCTGGTTTCAATGGATTCCTCCTCGCCCAATTGAGGCAGTCGCGGGCCCAATTAGGCCGCAAGGTCACTTGGACTCCGTCCCGGGCCTACTCGGCACCTGCTAACGGCTCGATCCCGGCCGCGAAAAAGAAGTATGTGCCAACCAAGGGCAGCTACCCGCTCGGCTTCCGGGCATCCGGCACCATAGTAGGCGTCAAGCCGGGCAACACCACGAAGCCAGACCTAGCCTTGCTCACCTCAGACACCCCCTGCGCTGCCGCCGCGGTCTTCACCAAGAACAAGTTCCAGGCAGCCCCTGTTACCTTCAGCCGGAAGCTGCTCCAGGACCGAAACAACCAGGGCATCCAGGGCGTCATCATCAACTCGGGATGTGCCAACGCGGTCACCGGGAAAGGCGGGTTGGAAGATGCGGCCAAGATGGCCCAGGCGGCCGACAAGAGCATCGGCCAAAGCGACAGCACCATCGTCATGAGCACCGGCGTCATCGGCCAGCGCCTACCCATCGAAAAGATCCTCAACGGGATCCCCGCCGCGCACACGGCACTCGGCGGGTCCCACGACCACTGGCTGACCCTGGCCAAAGCCATCTGCACCACCGACACCTTCCCCAAGCTGGTATCGCGCACCTTCACCCTCCCCTCATCACCGGGCATCGAGTACAAAATCGCCGGCACAACGAAGGGCGCGGGCATGATCCACCCCAACATGGCCACGCTCCTCGGCGTCATCGCCACCGACGCCCCCATTTCCTCCGCCGCCCTACCCGCCGCCCTCAAGCACGCCGTCGACCGCTCCTTCAACAGCATCACCATCGACGGCGACACCTCCACCAACGACACCGTCGCGCTACTGGCCAACGGCGCGGCAGGCGGCAAGGAGATCACCGCGGCCGAGGAGACCAACGCCGATTATCTCGCGTTTCGAGACCTGCTCACGGACTTTGCGGCGGAGCTCGCCCAGCTGGTGGTGCGTGACGGCGAAGGGGCGACCAAGTTTGTGACGATCCGGGTGACGGAGTCGGCGAGCGAGGAGGCCGCGCGGCGGATTGCGAGTACCATTGCGCGCTCGCCGCTGGTCAAGACGGCGCTGTATGGGAAGGACGCCAACTGGGGCCGGATCCTGTGCGCTACGGGGTACTCGCTTATCTCGGAGCCCGGGCAGCCGGTTAATGAGGTGCCGGAGATTGCGCCTGAGAGGACGAATGTGTCGTTTATACCGACCGATGGCACGGCGGAGTTGAAGCTGTTGGTTAACGGCGAGCCGGAGAAGGTGGATGAGGTAAGTTGTCTGGACAGTGGTAAAGCGTGAGGAGAAGGGAGTATGTTGGTATTGTTGCTGATTGGTGTAGGCGAGGGCTGCGGAGATCCTGGAGCTTGAGGATCTAGAGATTCTGGTTCGGCTAGGCCAGGGCGATAAACAAGCCACATACTGGACTTGTGACTACAGCCACGAGTACATGTGAGTGAAGGACAATCTCCCCAAGCAAGAACTCTGACTAACACATTCTACTAGCACCATTAACGGTGACTACCGGACATGAAACGTTTGTTGGACATATGGGCACGATGATGAGTAACATTATGTATAACGAACTCTAGACTCATATTTCCAATGTGCCAAAATCTACCTGTTGTACTACTTTCTTGTTCCATGGGTGTACATACTTTGTAATACCTTGGGTGTTGTCAAAGAGGAAGTTCTTCGAGAACAAGGGTTAGGGTTAATCTCGCACCCCATTTCACTTTAAATGGAGACGCGTGCCTGAACGCGTCGAGATTCCCAAAATTCCAACCTCCAAGAACCCGGATCACCAACATCAATCGATTCTCCTCGTGTTTAATCTTCCCGTACAATCCCCAGATCGGTACATAGGTGAATATAACACAATGCCAGCGCCACGAGCAGAAGAACCCGGCGAATCGTCGACCGCTGCGCTCACCGCAAACTCCAACGGCAGTCCCGCCTATGAGTTACCATGGTAGGACCGAAACCCAGCGTCTTTACGGGTGAAAATTAAGTACTAAATGTGTTGTTTCTAGGGTAGAAAAATACAGACCCGTTTTCCTCGACGACATTGTCGGCAACACCGAGACAGTCGAACGGTTGAAAATCATCGCGCGTGACGGCAACATGCCACACGTCATCATCTCGGGCATGCCTGGTATCGGCAAAACAACAAGTGTCCTGTGTCTGGCGAGGCAACTACTGGGCGATTCGTACAAGGAGGCAGTACTGGAGCTGAATGCCAGTGATGAGAGAGGTGAGATCCCCCCCAACGAATCCATTTCGCACGGTCCTTAGGGATACATATGTGGCTGACATTTGGGCCTCGCAGGTATCGAGGTGGTCCGTCAACGAATCAAGGGATTCGCGCAAAAGAAAGTCACACTCCCCCAGGGGCGGCACAAAGTTGTGATCCTCGACGAGGCCGACAGCATGACATCCGGCGCACAACAGGCACTCCGACGCACGATGGAAATCTACTCCAACACGACCCGTTTCGCCTTTGCATGCAACCAGTCCAACAAAATTATTGAGCCGCTCCAGTCCCGGTGTGCCATCCTGCGATACGCAAAGCTCACGGACGCCCAGGTCGTCAAGCGGCTGCTGCAGATCATCGAGGCGGAGAAGGTCGAATACAGCGACGACGGGTTAGCGGCACTGGTATTCAGCGCCGAGGGCGATATGCGTCAGGCCATCAACAACCTGCAGTCGACATCGGCCGGGTTTGGGTTTGTCTCGGGGGACAACGTGTTCAAGGTGGTCGATTCGCCGCACCCAATCAAGGTGCAGGCCATGCTCAAGGCGTGCTACGAGGGCAACGTGGATGCCGCACTTGACACGCTGCGCGAGCTGTGGGACCTCGGCTACTCCAGCCACGACATTATCAGCACCATGTTCAAGGTCACCAAGACCATTCCTACGCTGAGCGAGCATGCCAAGCTCGAGTTTATTAAGGAGATTGGCTTCACGCATATGAAGATTCTGGAGGGAGTGCAGACGTTGCTCCAGTTGAGCGGGTGTGTGGCTCGCTTGTGCAAGCTCAACATGGACCCTAAGAAGTTTGAGCTACCAAAGAAATGATATGAGGGAGAGTTGAAGGAATGAAATGAAAAGATACCCAACACAGGAACGAGGACTGAAAGACGGTGATATGTACATTGATCCGTATTATGAGACAACGCTCCCCCCTTCTTTCCTCTAATCCCCGGAGACCAAATATTATCCTCATTGTCCCTTCCCACCCCCTCGGCCCTCATTCTCGTCATCATCCCCGTACTCCTTATTGAACTGATCCCACATGGCCTGTTCCTTTGCGGCCCGCCTCTGCACCCGCACTCTTGCTTCATATGCTCGCAGTCGAGCGTCTGCGTCAATCATACTCCCGAGTACCATCCCGGACATTTGCAGGTATCTACAAGGCGATCAGTATCTAATCTTCCATGTCACAACGGCACGCCGTCTCACAACCGCCATGTCGTATGAAAAGAATTGCGACCGGTGTGAAGTAGCGAGGTATGAAAAGAATAGACAGAGGCGAGGCGAAACGACTTAAAAACTTAAAAAGTGTCAAGAAGGGAGAACATACACCTTAAACTGAATCGTCAACCCCCGATACATGGGCGAGACCACATATCCAATCCCACCCAGCAGCGCCGACGCAACACCCCATTTGACCGCGCCCGACACCGCGCCCCGCGTGGCTTCCCACGAGGCGTTCACTGCCTCTTCATGTTTGGTGTCGTTGATGGAGGGCATGTTGTCTTGATTTGATCCCCTTTTGGGGGCGGAGTTGAGGGTAAGTGGGTTGGAGAATGTGGTCGCGTGAGAGAGACGCAAGGGCTCGGAGTTTGTTCGGTGTGTAACGAGTTGAGAGATGGTGGACTGGAGCTGTGTTGAAGGGCGTGCGAGGTGAGTGAAAGATCGGGGTATGATGGAATGAATATCTTGGATCATTACTGTTTTTACAGTGTATGCGCCATTGTGAAGGGGCAGCTTAGGTAGGCTGGGATGTCGAGTTGGAGATGAAATGTGAGAGATGAGCGCTGCGGGCTTCGGAAAGCCGGCAGTCTGGATGAGATCATAGCGATTGATGTGGGGCATTTTGGGATGAGAGAGAAACCACGATTCAATGGATTCTATGAACAAATAACACTATTTAAGCAGTTAATGTTTCACTAAGGTCCATAATATAACAGTAGAATGTCAGTTTATGTATTTCTACTTCAGCATCAAGTCATGCGTTTCTTCTTGGGGTAATATTCGAAAAGTCAGGTTCAGAGCCATGCCAATGGCATGTTACGCACATGCTAGTACATAATACATAGATAGCCTAGTCCTAACTAACTAACTCGTTGGGCTACCTAGCTATCGTTTTAACTTTCCATTTTCTTGCCTTTCCCTTGTCCTGCTCTCTGGTCTTTCGGTTCTTCAACAGTTCTCTCCCAACACAGTCGGCACATTATCACCATCAATGAATGTCTTGGTTTGCAAGGCACATCACTTAAAAACGTCTCACACGAGGGGTATCGCCTCTTTTTTTCTTCTTCCATACTTGTCCGTCTGGAAACGAGCTGTCCGTTTGCCTGACTGATTGACGAACTGACTGACTGATTACTTGACTGGCAGGTTGACCGGCAAGTTGTGACCACGGGGTATATCAAATCAATTCCACCCATAAACAACAACCCCTTCGCTAGTTCTTAATTCCCCCGACCCCGATTTACTTTATTTATCTATTTTCCTCAACCCACCCTTCCCCCATCCGAAAACCCAGTCTGCCAGCCCAACCCCAGCTAGCTGTTCAATCCATCCTTACACCTCATCCCCCCCTTCTTTAGCCCCATCCCCCCAGCCTCTCAAAAGAATCAACCAATCACCCAACCATAGCATTCCCCTCCCGCTCCGCCTGATCCGCCCGATCCATAGTCTCCCTCAACTCCCTCAACATCCTCTTCGTATTCTCCACCATCGCCGCCGTCTCCGCCCGACCAGGCGTGACCCCACTGCCCATACTACCAATACTACTCCTGCTTGCCACGCTCACGCTCCTCCCGCGTTGGATCGCGGCGTCGTTTACACCACCGCCACTTCCATTGCCGGGAACAACATCGAGACCATTCAACGCAGCATCACCGGCACCAGCACGATCCCCCAAGCGGTACTGGTGGTGATCTACAAACGACCCCGTACTTCTCTTCCGTTTCCCCACCGCCGCTACCGCGCCCACCGCCGGGCCCGCTACCGCTACCGCAGCCGTGGCCACAGGAGGCACACCTCGCTTCCGTACCAACGGCGGGGGCGGCATACTCCCCGGAGTAGTAGTAGTAGCAGCAGCAGTAGTAGCAGCGGTAGCTGTCGAGGACTGCGACGGCAAAGGTAAATGTGGATCGACACTATGCCGCGAGCCAACACCGCCGTATCGACTCCGGCTGTGTTCGCGCGAGGACGAGCCCGGCTGCGCCTGGTGGTGATCCTGTCGCAGTCTGGCCAGCCGCAGTCGCATCTGTAAGTATGCCGAGGGCGTGGGCGAGCCGGCACGGCTGGTTCCGCCGCCAGTTCCGCTGGCGACGCTGGCCATTTCGATGTCTTGGTCTTGATCGTCATCGTCAGGGAGGACAACAGCGGTGTCGTTGTTGTCATCCTGGTCGGTGTAGATATGCTGATCAGGCGAAGAAGAGGATGTAGTAGAGAACTGCCGGTTACTGCTTCTGCTTCTGCTAGCGCCGAGCCCCCCAAACCCCTGTTTCCCAGCCCGGTACGACTTGGCCATGGCCTCGGGGACCCAGTTCCCATCGGGCATGGGCACAAACCCGCGGGCGCGCAGGTCCCAGTGTGTTGATTTGGAAAACCCAGAGGGACCACCACCATGACCACCAGTAGCACCGGCTAGCCGTTTCGCGCCAGGTTCCTCATCCGATTCCTCTTCGGCCGACCTCTTCCGCGAAAAGTTGGTCGTCCGCGTCATCGTCCCGCTTCCGGGTGGAAGCGACTGTCGGAACCGTGATGACCCGGCCGCAGCCGTAGAAGACGAGAAGGAGCCACGGTGGTTCCGGTTCAGGCTGCCAGGCGGCATGATCCCATCCCCATTCCTACTCCCATTCGCCACCGACCCGCTCGCCGACAGACTCCTCCGCGGCTCCAGCCCAAATTTCTCCCTCAGCGAGCGCGTCTTCCACCCTTCGCGCTTCTCGCCACCGCCACCGCCTACCACACTGCTCGTATCTGACGGCGCGGGCTCCAGTTCCAGTTCCGACTCCGGGTATCGGTAGGAGCGCGTCGCGCTGGCCTTGTCGTCGATGGTACTGTTGTTGTGGTTGTTAACGGCCCTAGAGCCCTGCACCACACGGCGGGCGATAGACCGCGGGTCGTCGCGGAGATGCGTGAGGATCCCGCTAGCGATGAGCTGTTCCTCGGCGTGGCTGTGGTCGTCAGCGCTGAAGGCGACACTGCCGCGTCGACGGGCGTTGATAGCGGCCGCCGAAGCAGCAGCAGCAGACCCGGACGAAGCGAGTTGACTAAGACGGTTGGTATCTTCCCAGAGCCGTCTCTTCGCGGCGCGGCGTGCCTCGCGGTCGGCTTTCTCCTGTCGTTCCTGCAAACGCTTGTAGGCGATCTTTTCTTGCTCGCGATGGAGGCGCAGCTTCTCTTTGCCCTCGCGGAGGATGCGCCTTGTGGCGAGCGACCGGGCGATGTTGCGCCAGCGGTAGAGGTACTTGATGCGCAGCCGGTAGGTCTGGTATTCCCGGGCTTGCCGCCACGATTCTTCGTCTTCCTCCCGTCGTTTCCGTTCCGCCTCTTCGCGCCCAAAGTCCTCCCAGACATCCCACAGCATGTGCCGCAGGATTTCTTCGGTAAACTGCTCAAACAAACCGTCGTCGCCGGTCACATACCACTTGGTGAAATCACCCAGTAGGTCTTTCTTGGGCGGCGGCGGCGGCGGTGGTGGTGCAGGAGGAGTGAGAACAGCCGGTGTCGAGGCCGGCTGGAACGGCTTATTCAACCCAAGCGCCGGGAACGAAGGAGTCGATGTAGGGGGCTGCGACTGTGAGTTAAGAATGATGGAAGATGGGGTGGTCGAAGCCGCAGAAGAGGGCGGGAAGACTTGGACGGCCGGAATCGCGGGCGTGGTCGAGGTTGGTTGCTGTGTTGCCAATAGTGCGGGTGTCGTCGTCGTTGGAAAGAGAGGCGCCCCGCCGCTAGGCGTAGCCGAGCCGAGGGTGGACGTTGGGAAGGCAGGAGTCGTCGTGGGTGCAGGCTCGGCGACGGACACAGGCGCGGTAGTCTGGCCTGGTGTTGATGCTGCGGATGGCTTGAAAACCGTACTGTTCGGGAATAGGGGGGCAGGCGGTTGGGCTGCGGGTGTCTGGGTACCGGCGGTTTGCCCAAAGAAGGAGGGCGTTGAAGCAGCTGGCATTCCTGCTGGGTTGGTTGCCGCGAAGGGGCTAGCTGCAGCTGGTGTTGCTGCCGCTGCTGCTGTCTGGCCGGGCTGAGAAAAGAACGGTGCAGCCGGAGCAGGTTGTGACGTGGTCGTCGAAGCGGCGGGTTGGTTGAATGTCGGAAATGGGGTTTGTCCTGGCAACGTCTGCGACGCAGGCGGAGCTCCAAAGGGATTATTGGACGGCGTTGCCGGTGCTTTCGGCGCAAATCCCGGGAACGCAGGCGTTGACGCTGCCGTGGCTGTAGCTGTTGACGGGACACCGGCGCTGAAGGGTGAATTCGAAGCTGCTGCGCCAAAGGACGACGGGGTTGCAGTGCCAAAGGGAGAAGCGGCTGCGGTCCCAAACGCAGGCGGGGCCATGGTCGGCGTCGTTAATGCTTCACTGGCCATTGACAGATTCTTAGACGCCTGAGCACGCGGAACAAACAACTGATCATCGCCCTCCTTAGCGGTTGCCGTCGCTGCTGCTCCAGCTGCTGTCGAGGCCCCTCTGCCCGACTCCTCCTCAAAGATGGTGTTATAAATCACATAAGGCAGCGACTGCGTCGTGCGCTTCCGCTCGACCACGCTCCCTGAAAACGACTGCCGCACCCGCGGAGACGGCACCGGCTTCTTCTTATTGTTGATAAGCAGGTACGGCTCCGACACTGGGTTCTTCCCCTCGGGCACCCAGGTGGAAAACTCAAAGTTGTGCAACTCGGCAAACTCGACGGCCTCCTCGGGGGTGTCGAAGCGCAGCATCGCGTTGAGGTCTGCGGCCGTGATGGTCCGGGGCGCATCGCGGTGCCGGGCATAGCCACGCACCAGGTTCTTGAGGATGCCCTGGCGCACGCTGGTGAAGTGGACTTCGGCGATGCAGGCCATGGTGTACGACACCCGCACGTCTTCGACGATGGAGAAGTAGTTGGTAAAAGACGTGTCGGACAACGTCGTCGCAACCCGTGGCTTGATGGGACCTTTGGGCTCTCGCACGTCGTCCATGGCCTGAATCAGGGACAGTGCTGTCTGCATCTCTTCCGAATCGAACCAGTACTCCTTGCCCCATGTTGGGATCCTCCTTGCTATGGATGGATCGTGCGCATTCAGGAGCAGGTAGTAGGCCCTGAACTCTGGCTCGTTGTCGCAGTGGAAACCCTTGTCGCGGCACACGTCGTATGCTTCGATGAGCGACAGGATGGTCCTGCCTAGCTGCTCAATCTCCTGCTTCTGGTCAAAGTCCTCGTTGGCGAACCCCTTCCGTGACAGCAGGTGCAGCGCTGTGGCGTGAAACCGAGCGATCGTCTCAAAGCAGTAGACCACATCTTTCATTTCCTCCGATGACTTCTGGGAGTGAAAGGTGAAATCCTTGCGCACCGCTCGTGTCCGGTCCCATAAGAAGTTATGCATCGCCGGGAGGTTGCTCTCGGACTGGAGCATGTCGTTGAACAAGTAGTCGGTCGTTCTTCGCAGAGCATCAATAGATCGGACATCCATCGGTAGCGGCGCATCCTGGCCCGCAGCGGAGCGGCCGAACTTCTTGACCATCCGGGCCGTGTCTGGCCACATGGTCACCCCATCCGGACGCATCTCCTTCTCCTCCGACTTGACATCGTACTCGGCGATTCGAGATACCTGCTCGAACTCCGGGCACATGGACTCGCATATCCCCTTGAACGGAAGGGCATCCTCGAGCTTCCGCCTCTTGTCCGGGTCATCGATCAGATCAGCTTTCCTCAGCGTCGCATACACGCGGGTGCGGTACTTTTTGTACTGTTCCTTCAGGTTGTCGATAGCCGCACGCTTGCTGGGATCCCCTGGATCGGCATGCCACTTGGGTGGGTGGAGGTTTTCCTTGTTGAGGTGGTCGTATAGCCTGTTCGCATAGTTGAAGGCAAAGTTCGACAGCTGCTTGGTCCGCTCGCTCGGGCCCCGATCCGAGGTCTTGTGGCCGCCGGGTTGACTCGGAGTCGGCTGGTAACGCTCCTGGCGTCCAGCTTGCCTGCCCTTGCCACCCCGCTGCGGTCGTGTCGTGTTGCTCGTTGGTCCTTGGGAAAATGGCTGCTTCGCAAAAGGGTTAGAAGCAGCCGTCGTTGGCGCCGTCGGCGCAGCATGCTGCGGCCCTGGGGCATGTCCCCCTCGTCCTCCAAAACCGCCGTTAATAGCCGGGCCTCCTCGTCCCGCAAAACCCCCTCGTCCAGCAAAACCTCCCCGTCCTGTAAAACCGCCATTTGTCACCGCAGCCGCAGGCTGCTTGTTGCCCGCAAACTTATTCCGGTGACCCATCGCGTTCGAATCGCTGGACTGAAAAGCCGCCGCCGCCGCCGTATGTGGTGGTTGCGTGGCTAGTGGTGACGGACTTCGCTTGTTTCCCTGCCGTACCAAGGGAGCCGCAAGTCTGTTATTATTCGCGGGTCCTGCCGGGAACGGCTTGTTCTGCACGCCCGGTGACTGTTGTCGATTCCCAGCTACGTTGCCAAAGGTGGTTTTGGGCCCGGTCGGCGCTCCGAACGGGACTGCCGCAGATGGCGCGTTGTTGGCGGTACCAGGCGGCGCTGGAGTCCCAAAAGGATTCACCTGCGGAGAAGTCGCAGCACCAAAGGGATTCACCGTCGGAGCCGGAGCGCCAAATGTTGGGTTGAACGGGGGAGCAGACGGGCCAGCAGAGGGAGGTGCTCCAAAGGGATTGTGAACCTGGGTTGGGGGTGCCCCGAAGGGGTTGTTAGCTGGCGCCGCCATGGTGTGTAGGGTAACGCATTGGCGATGAAAACCCGAGGGGGGAGGTGGTTGGAGATTGCGGCGGGATGTAAATATCATTTATCGAGAATTAGAGGAGGAGGGGGGACGGGAAGTGAGAGAATCGAAGCCTTGCGAAACGGGAGTCGGCGTCGCGTGGTGGAGTGGGAGGTCTCTCGACACGTCGGCGGATCGCGAATACGGATCGAGACCAGGATGAGGTGGGTGAGGAATTACCAGAGGGAGCGGATCGGTCGGTGTACTATGTAGGACCTAAGAGTCGAAAGTCTAGTCGGTCTTCGGTCTGCGGTCTTCGGTCGATCGGGTCGGGCGGTAAAGGACCTTATTCCAGGTTCCGGATTCCAGTTTCCCGATTCGAGGTTTGAAGAACAAGCCCGATGTTGAAAATCGTGGAAATCGTGGCGCGTAACCGTAAAGAGCACGACAAGGCGCTGCTCTAGGGGACCGCGCAAATACAGACTCGAAGCAACATCGACTGCAGAATCTCTTGTTTCAACCGGGTTATCGCAGTCATTTATTTGAGAGGACAAAATGGAAAAACAAAGGTTGAGGAGAGGGTCGGATTGGCGGAGTGCGCCGCAGTCGACAATGACCGCGAAACGTTGTGCAGGGAAAGTCTGCATTCAAGGCCGGCACGGGTCACAGTCGCATGCTGTGGATTCTGCCGCTTTGGCGCTAACTAGGTAGGCGGTGAGCTGGGCAGCTTGAAAGCCGGGGGAGCTCGGGCCTGGTGGGGCCATCGCTCAACAAGAGTGAACACTCGGCCTACTTTGTACTGTCAAAGGGGTTTGAACACATGATGGACGGGTAGAAACACAAAGGCACAGTACCGTGACACAAGTTCTTTCTGGTATTTCCTTGTCATTTGATTTTTTATTTTTTTTTTCATTCTTTGTGACAATTGTCATTTACTTTTTTCTAAAGCGGCCCTGGATCCAGCACCGATACATCTTGAGCTTCTTGGCACGGTTCACCAACAGTCTACGATCAACACCGAGCTCTTCTATGCCGAATCTCACCACTGGCTGCGATGTTGGGGCAGCCTCAGCGATTTGTTCGCCCTCGGTGACCAGCCCACTGGGCTCGCCGCTCCATATTTCGGCCAGCTCGTCCCTCTCAAAGAAATAAACACGCGTGCCGTCGCCACGGACATAAAAGTTCTCTTCAAGGTACCGCCCCTTCTTAAACCGCACCTGAGCCAGGTCCCCTCTCCCATAGTCGCGGAAGCAGACCTCGCCACTAGGCTTGAGCACGCGGTATACGTTCTCCACCGCCTTCTGCCACTGCAATGGGGAAAGTGCAGAGAAGATGAACACCATGACCGCCACGTCCACTGATCCCTCTTCCAGGCCGGGAGGGAGCTCCTCGCCCGCTACGTCCCATACATCGGCTTGCATCACCTCTGGGTTATACGACTCATGGCTGCGCATCACCTCAACCGCCTTCTTGGAGAAGTCGCAGGCATGCAGCCTGAGTTTCGGGTTCTTGTTTTGGGCGAGAACAGGGAAGGCCGTGTTGCCCGCGCCGGCGCCTATTTCCAGGACCGTGACGGGCCCCGCGTCCTCTTGGATCACCTTGTCCAAGATCGGAAACTCTTGCTGGAGCCACTTTCGATCCTTGAAAAAGTTGGCCGTGTTGTTCTTGTAGAACAGATTCCACCACTTGGCTGGGTCTGAGTTGAAACGTGCTGTTATTGACCAGTTAGCCGATTGCCTCGAGACCAAAGGGAGGCAAACATCGACAGAGAGGTAAGAAGGCGCATCAGATGGGAGCGAAAGACTATAAAATACATAGGTGTCTTCATAGAAATTCAGATGAACTATGCTTATGAAATGTAAATCATCACAAGCGCCGGCTGGTTGGCACACAGCCAACCCAACGGGAAGAGGCATTGAAAACCAAAACAAAGAAAACCACTCACTCTTATCAAAATCCGACACGGGCGCCTGCCGCTGCATCGCATACTGCTGCTCCGCATACTCTTTGTACGTGTCGTCCGTCTCGACGTGGTCCCACGCGTTGAACTCGAACACGTCGTCCTCCTGGTTCAGATACCGGGATCCAAACTGGAACGGGTCGCTCCTCTTTTGGTTGTACTGCGGATCGTGCGACCGGTGGGGAGGGGTCGCCTCAGCGCCAGTGCTAGGAGCAGCGGCCGGAATAGCGACCACGTCGGGAACGCCACTGGGTGTATCCGCAGATGGCAGCTGCTCATCCTGCGCTATTTCGAGCGAGGAGATCGCGGCGGCTAACTTCTCGGGGGTATCAACGCCAGCAACGTCAACCGGGGCAGCCGGGGAAGCCGGGCCAGCCACGGCTTCGGCGCTGTCAACCGCCATGGTGGACAACGGAGAGTTGTTGCTCAAGCGAAAGGAAACGGGAGGCAAAGAAGGGAAAAATTGTAGGAGCAGACCTATGAGAAGCAGCTAGCAGAAGCTGCAGGTCATTGAATGGCCGCGGAAGAAATCCAGGCTCGGCGCAGCAGCATTTCGGAAGAGGGAGGTTTCCGATTTGAAACTTGGAGCGGGAAAGGAAGGTTTTTTTGGGAACGCGAAGAAAAAAAAATTGTTGCGGGGGAAAATGAATGGCACACGGACACTGAGTGGGGCTTTGGGGTGCAGGGGTAAAACTTTACACCTTCCATGTGCAGGGGGGTCCCCACATGGCCTCGGCAAGATCCTATCTGCGCGTTCCCAGTATGAGACGATCCGTTTGCAGAATTCAACGACACAAACTACAACCAATTTCCCTCGACACCCGGCCGCCATGGAAGGCCAATAACACCAATGGCGTAGCGCAAAGGCTACACCTGAACCGGCGGCCAGCAAAAGACTGTGCTATACGAATATTCAGCGCCGAGCTTCACACTCGAGTCACCATTGAACCCTCTCGACGTCCTTTCTTCACATCCTACGACATGGCACCTCGACTCCCACCACCAGCACGCCAGCTGTTCACAACCCGGCCCTCTCTGAGCCCACAACTACACCCTTCCCTCTCAACCTTACCAATATCACGCCCCACTCTCCTCACGACGACAACAACAACACCCCCAACGAGACCAACCTTCTACCGCCCTCTCTCCACAACCCCCCGACACCCCTTCCTCCTCTCCGCCCTCTCCAGCCTCACCAACAGCAGCGGCCAAAACCCACCCCCAACCAAAACCATCCACGTCCGCCGCGTGCTCCCTTACCGGCCCTCCCAAATCTACACCCTCATCACCGACATCGACGCCTACACCCACTTCATTCCACACTGCCCTCACTCGCGCGTCACGCAATGGATTGACTCCCCAGTACCGCCACCACCCTCGCAACCGCCGACCACAGCGACAACTACAACCACGACGACAACTCCTCCTCCTCCTCCAACAACAACAACAGCAACAACAACAACAACCCGCCTCCCAGCCCTCGCAGACCTCACAGTAGGCTGGGGCCCCTTCACCCTGAGCTATACCTCCCGCGTGTACTGCATCCCTGGGCGAATCCTCGAAGCCGTCAGCGGGAACGCAACCACAGGGATATCCGCTGATATCTTGCGGTCTGTTGGGTATCCCGTTGCTGGTGACGGCGCGCCCGCAATAACAACAAATGCAAACACCAAAATGGAAGCGTTATTTGAGAGTTTAGCGACACGGTGGACTGTGGAGCCTGTCGTCGTCGGTGGTAATGGTGGTGGTGGTGGTCGGCAACGGCCGCGGGAGCAAGATGGACAAGGACAAGGACAAAGACAACAACACGGGGGCGACGGTGGTGATGTGTCAGACACAAACTGGACCGAGGTGACGCTGAGCGTATCGTTTCAGTTCGCAAACCCCGCGCTAGGGTTTGCAGTCGGCCGGTTGGCAGACGAAAAGGCCGAGGAAATGGTGCAGGCGTTTGAGGGCCGGGCGCGGCAGCTGTACGGGAGATGACGGACGAGAGAGAGCGAGCATGAGTGGTAGTGAGTGGTATGTAGCAGATTTAGCGAGAAAGTGGGTGATTGATGATGACTGCTGGAGTGGAATGTGGTTAGGTATATGGTAATCAAACCCCTGTACGGGTACACAAAGATGAGAGGAGAAACAAAACGTGGAAGCCCACCTGCGTTGTTGGCACGTACGTGTATGAAACAATTTGTATATGATTTTTGTCTTTTTTTTTCTCTCTCTTCTTGTTGCTAGTATTTTGATGAGGGGCATATAGAACAGAAAATAGAAGGGCGAGTAAACCAAAAACATCCAACCAAACTTCATGCATCTGAAACAAACAACTTGAAACGACCAAATCGCAAAACTAAGTAAATCAGAGGGAAGGGAAGAAGCAGGGAGTAACGCAACCACAACCACCATCACCACCACCACCCAGCCAACCCACGGCTCGCTCGTCTAAACTCAGTAAAGGGACCAAACCCCATTACCAAAAAAGACAGACATCTCCCGCTCTACCGGATGGCCACCGATTCTCTTTGCGCCGGGAAACCCATAGCAAAATTCTCGCTGCAGCATCACCGTACGCCACCTCCCACAACACCGCTCGACGCCCAGGCTCCAGACCCTCGAATGCGCCTCCCTGAGTCCCCTGAGTCACCCAAACAGCTCCGTCGACATCGTCAAATACCATCACTCATTCCCCATCATCCACCCCGCTTCATTGATCATCGTTTATCGTTCATCAGCCCATCAACCTCATCTGCTCTTCCTTACACAAGTCCTCCCTCAAACCCCACCCAGACCTTGGCTAAAACAGCCGCAAATAGCCAAAAGTCCAACTCAAACAAATCAAGCCAAGAAAGCAACTACGCAAATCCAATAACAAAAAGCAAAAGAGAAAATAGAAAAAAGCGAGAAGGTATCAAAAGCCAAAGGAAGCCGCGCAAGATATGGGGAAGATAGAATATCTAGCAAGGTCGGAGCCAGAGTGAGAAGGGAAGTGCTGTTATGGTACGGCTGAGATTATCGTTGGGAATTGCCGATGCCGTCTATATCATTCGCTCGTTCATAGGTAAGGACTTTCTGGATGGGTAGCGGACGGTGCTCAGGTTTGTCGCTCCAGCAAGTACAACGAGTTCCCGGGTTTAATGCTTCTTCCTAGATAGAAGCAGGTCTGTTAGTCTGCGAGTCGCGAATATTTGACTGATACGAGCATGACTGAGCGACGATGTAAAACATTATGGGCGATTGTGGGAAAAAGAAAAGAAAAACAGAAAAAAAGGCAAATGCAGAAGGAATCAGACAGACTTGGGCAGCCACATGTGGGCGGGATACAGAAAGTACGACGTTGAGTGCTGGGGCCGGGGCTTGGAAGAGGAAGAAGAGCGGTGCTGGGGCGGGGGCGGGGGAGTGATAAAGGTCACGTTGTGCTTGTTGTTGTTGTGTTTGCGGTGGTGGTTTTGGGGATCATCAGGGTGCGGGGGCAGGACGACACCAACGTACTTCTTGCTGCTGCTGCCGCTCTTAGGCTTGCTCCCAGCCATCCACCCAAGCATCGAGGACGGTGCGGCCTTGTCCTTGCGGCGCACTTTGCCCGGATCGACCGTGACAATCTCCGGTCCCACCCCCCCCGGCCGGACAATCCGCGTGCCCGGGGGAAGGCCGCCCGGCGGCAGCGGGCCGGACCATACTCCACCCGGCGGAGGGGGTGGGATACCCATACCGCCAGGGCCGCCAGGACCACCGCCAGGGCGGACGGTTTGCGGGCGACCGGGGATGTAGGTCGTACCCATGTTGGCGGGTCGCTGCTGGGGGTGGACACCGGCCTGTGGGTGACCGGGCATGTTGGGCGGGCGGGGGATCGGGCCGGGGGGCATGTTCGCGGGCATCGGCCGGTTGATGAGGGGCGCCTTGTCCATGGGCCACATGTGCATGGTGATGGCCCAGTCGGGCTCAACCACCTTCTCCCACACGCTTGGGAGTATGATGTCGCCATTGGGGCCAATCAGGTCGTAGTGGCCTTCCTGGACGTGCGGGCCAATGACTTCGACGTGTAGGAACGCTTGCTTGATGAGCTCCTCCATGCCCTGTAACGAGGGGGGTTAGTTGGTTGGTTAGTGGATATGAACGCAGATACAATGGACTTGCGACGATAGAAGACGGGGGACGGGGGACAGGGCCTCGGCTACATACCTGCCATGTCTGGCAAATGTGGAAAGGGAAGCTGAACTTGCGCCCGACGGCATCCTTAAACTTGATCGGCGGTTTCTCTGCGTCCTTGGTCGTTTTCTCAAGCTTGGCCTTCGCTTCCTCGAGCAGCTTCTTCTTGAGGGCTTCCTCCTCCTTCTTCTTCTGAGCCTCTGCTTCCTTGGCTTCCTCCGCCGCTTTGCGTTCGGCTTCGACCTTCTCGCGCGCCTCGAGCTCCGCCTTGAGCTTAGCTTCCGCTTCGAGCTGCTTCCGCCACTCGGCTTCCTCGGCGGCCTTCTTCTCGGCAGCTGCCTTGGCTTCCGCTTCGGCCTTCTGGGCGGCTTCGATCTTTTCGCGCTCGGCGCGGACCGCGGCGGCAAGCTTCTCCTCTTGCTCCTTGATGGCCGCCTCGAGGGCCCGTTTGGCGTCTTCCTCGATCCGTTTCAGTCGCTCGGCCTCTTCAGCAGCCTTCCTCGCGGCGGCCTCCTTGGCTTCTTCCTCCGCCCTGATCCGCGCGCGTATTCTTTCCTGCTCTTCCCGGACGGCAATTTCAATGCGAGCCTTCGCTTGGGCCTCCGCTAGCGCCGCAGCTTCCGCCTCGCGCATCTTCCGCTCCTCAGCAGCCTTGAGCTCGGCCGCAAGCTTATCGCGGGCCTCTTGCTCAATCCGCCGCATGGCTTCTTCCTGCTGCTTCTTTCTCTCCTCCTCCGCTTTCTTCTCGGCCGCCAGGCGCTCCCGCGCTGCCCGATCGGCTTCGGCCTGCGCTATCTCGATGGCCTTCTTGGCTTCCTCTTGCGCTCGTTGCATGTCCTCCATGCGTCTCCTGAGGGCGTCCTCTGCTTCCCTCTGCATGTTCGCCTTGAGCTCTGCCAACCTCTCCGCCTCGGCCTTCTTCTTTTCCTGCTCCTCAAACTTGGCAAGCTGGGCCTTCAGAGCCTCCATCTCCGGGTTTGGCTTCTCGGGCGGAGGGGGCGCAGGCGTCGGGGGTTTCGGCGGCGCCGGAGCCTCGGTTGGTGGCGGCGGCGGGGCGTTGTACATGTACGGTTGCAGATGCGGCGGCGGTATGCCAAAGCCTCCCGGTCCAGCACCGCCGCCGTAGTAATTGTGACTATTATTTTGATGATACGGCATCATGTCGTAGCCGCTGTGCCCCCCGCGGTGCTCATTCCCGAAGAAGTTGGAGCCATTGTTGCCCATGGGCGTCGGCGAGAAGGGGTTGCGGTAATCTTGGTAGGGAACCATCTGTCCATTGTAGTGGGCTGGTGGCATGTAGCCAGCGTGGCTCTGAGCGTAACTGGTCGATTGATGGCCGCCCCTGGCGCCGTAAAAGGCACCCTGAGTCTGCGGGGGATGCCCGTAGCCTCGCCCGTACGGGTGGTAGTCGTCGGACGGGTCACCCATTGGGGGTATAGAAGGTGCGTGATGCGGAAATTGATGCTGCCGCACGGCAGGGATCCTGTGGTCGCGCTGGTTACCTCCGCTGCGGAACGCACCGGGGCTATAGGGCCGTGAATGGCCGTGGGCGGCGAGGTGATATCCAGACGCAGAGTCGTCAGGGTCGATTTCGTGAGGCCAATGGCTGCTGTCGTCGTCGTCGTCCTCCTCCTCGTCGTCGTCGTCGGCTAGCGACTCGCTGTAATCCTCGCTCTGCTGTGACGTCGATTCGTCGTCGTCGAGGGAGCTGGAAGAGCTGTGTTGTTGTTGGGTTTGTCGACGACTCCTGTGAGTGGGAGTGGGAAAATTAGTACGGCGGGGTGGCAGGAGAGTTGGGACGAGAAAGATGGGGTCATGCGGCGTAGTGACCGAGGCCATTCAAGGGGGTGAAGGGGGCGTGTGTCTGTACACGACGAGTAGTCAGCGTGGGAGACTTACAACGGCATTGGAGATGCTTATATCCGTTCACGTTTTGCGCTTGACGAACAATCCGCGACGGGAAAAGCGGAGTCAGAGAGGTGACCTAGATTGCAACTTCGATTGGCGGCAAGCTTAAGGCTGCTTGGTCCGAGTTGGCGGTCCGGCGGTTGGCGGTGTGCGGTGGTGAGGGAGGAATTGCAGGGGTGCCGGGGGTTGGGATGCGCAAAGCTTGAGAGGGGACTTGGGTGAGCTGTGTGTTTGAGAACGTTGTGTGTGTTTTGGGCGAGGGCCAGAAATTCTCTCTTGTCTGGGTCGGGAAAAGTGCGTGAGAAGGTTCTGTGACGAGGTCGTCGGCGTTTCAAGGGCTGGTTCTTCGGCAAAATATCGACGCACGGCCGCAGCTTTGTTGGGCGCGAAAACAAGGGAGTCGATCGGGTATTGCGATGTGGTGGACAGGGCCGGCGAGTGGGCTGCGTCGCTGTTGTGGCTCTTCGCTGGTCAGTGGGAGAGTGGCAAGCGGGAAACGATATGCACCAAACGCCTAGACCAGATTCCGAGTCCACTCGAGGGCTGCGAGGGGCTGCGAGGGGCTGCCGAGAGAAAAGAGACAGGGGGCGTGAGAGGACGGGGCAACCCAAGGCGCAGCGGAATTGGACCCTTAGCCCATTCCGTCCGCCATGGTGAGAGGAAAGGCAAGGGCTGGGATTCTGAACTGGGACACAGACGTGATCAAGTCGAAAAACATCTTTAAGGGAGGGGGAGCTGGTTATATTACATGGAGGACATGGAGGGGGGGTGATCCTGCAACGCGGGGTCAAAGACTTGCCTGGGCTCTCTCACTTTCTGCTTCTGCCTTACTTGGTCTGGCTTGGAAGGGGATGGAGGGAACCAAAGGGAAGGCTGCGAGCCGGGCCAAGGCGAGACGCTCGTGACCTCGAGGTTCGATTGAGGACCGGAAGAGGCCGGTCAGCAGGCGGGCGATAGGCGGGCAGCCCGAGGAAAGAAGGCACGTTGGACGGCGCGGGCACTCGTTCTGTGTAGATTACCGCACAAAGGGGGTTTAATACCCCAGTACTGGCATAGCGCATGTCAGTGAGGGGCTACTTTGCCTAATGGGAATGAAAAGAAACCCCGCGATGGCAACCGAACCTCGACCCCCAGCGCAAAATAGCACCAGGGGAGTAAGGCAACCAGCCGGCAGACCCAACGAAGGGCACTAGTCTCCTTTGTGGCCCAAGGTGCTTCTGCGGATATCGCGAAATGGGGGCGATGATGCCGGGGAGGGGTGACACATAAGCAACGACCCTGAAATCCGTCGTTGTTGACAGCTGTCGAGGAGCGAGGCCACCGAGCCGCCAAGGCCCTCGACTGGGCAGCCGCAGCAGTTCTCTCCTCGACGCATGCTCCCGGAAGAATAGACAAGCAACGTAACCAGAGTGCCTCCACTTCCCAAGACGGGAATTGAACAGAAATGAAGGGCGATTGTGCCACAGTGTCAATTGCAAGGGAATGAGGTTTGCAAAAACAAAGACAAGAGAACGGGGTAAGAAGAACGCCGTAGTTGGTGAAATGCGGGGGGAAAAAGAAAAAAGTCAAGAAAAGCAGAAACACTGTTACCGTACCAACAATACGGTCGAGGTTGACTTGAGTTGGGAGAATCTCAACTGTCGCTTCGGCAACTTCAGATGGATGGGTGTTCCCGCCCGTTGATCTCGACGCGGTCGGGATGAACGCTGTGTGCCGACTCGGGTTGAACGAACCAAAAGTTTTTCGGTGTGGTGGGTGGGGTTTTTTGGTTCTCTTTTGCTGCGTTGTGGTGTGCACTAGCCGTGGTGAACCTTGAAGGATGCGTGGATGATTTGTCCTGCGCGTGGTGTCCCTGTCGCTCAGCGGGTTGGTGCTGCGAAAAATTGCTGCGAGATCTGGACAACGTTCTTCTGTTCGCTTGTTCGAAGGGTGGCGAGTTTCGAGCTTGTTGTTGCGTGGTTCCAGGTTTTGACAGGATCCGTTGAAGATGTTTGGTTGCACTTGAGTTTGCGTTGTTAGGTAGGGCACGGGGCGGGCTAATTCACTCAAGTCGTCAGTAGGTAAGAAAATCAGGAATCGCTGTGCTGGATCCGACTGTTATAAAAATGCTCCGGCCTCTGTTTGTGGAAGGAGTAATGGGGCCGGCGAATTAAGTGTAGAGCAGCTTAACAGCTGTCGTGGAAGGCACGATGCAGGACGGCAAGCCACCGCAGCGGGACTGCAGCTGCATAATCGAACAGCTCGTCCCAGAGCAGACAGGATAGATAGCAATAGCGATGCCACAGGGGGAAAAGGTCACAAACAACCTGGAACCGCTGCGGCAAAAGGCCCACTTTCGTCGCTCGTCAACTCATTCCCTTCCTCTGTACTACATAACAGCCCTCGACGAACAACCTGCTTGGAACTACTGCGAGCTCGCAAGTCGATTTTTGGAACCTAGACAGCCCTTCCACCCTCCCCCCCTTCTTGGTTTTCTTCTGCCAAACCGTTCGGCAGTGAAGTGAAACGCCGCCCACATACACACATACATAGGCTTTGTAGTCTTAAGGGCCACGAAGCAAAGCCATTTGCAGGTCGGATGTCGTGCATGGATAAAAGCCACCGCCCACACGCCACCCATCCAGTAACAGAGCCGTCAACGCCAACAAAGGAACTCAACTCAACTCAAGCCAAACCACTTGGTCGATCCCCATCGGTGGTGCTGTTGGAAGGAGTCGGGTCTGGCCAGGGGACGGATGCATGCCTCCCATTACCCCCTGGTCCCGTGGTCTCTCGTGACCAGGACGTTGAAGCCGGCGACCTCGATACTTGCACATGCCGCTTTGAATCCTCACGTACCCTCCTCCTCGTACGGTCGTTGGGCTCTGGGACACGGAGATGTGGGGCTCCGATGTGTTTTCAGCAGAACCACCCATGGTTGCCTGCCTCAGAAGGACAAACCCACGAGCCGGACATCGCTCGAAAGGAGCAAGTCATTCCTTGTTGTGTTGGGCAGTTTAAAGATGCAATTGCTCCGTAGGAGCCCCATTGAAGGGGGTTTGGGACCGACACTGGGCTGTTGAACTCGCCTTCTATGAGCTACAATCTCCTGCGACCGATTATCTAAAACCCGGCCTCGTATCTCGAATTGTGGTCTCATGGATCTCGTCTGGCGTGAGGTCAATCATCTTCGCCAGTGCCATTTTCGAAACTCATCCGAGTTGTCCGGCGGACTAAGCATAAATGGTGGCACCGGAAGTGACAGGCAGGGTTTCATCAACGGTGAAAAAGGACCAGCAGCAACAGAGATCATATCGTGAGGCGCACGCAGCAAAGCTTATTAAATTCCGGTCTGCCGCTAGTTGCGAGATCTCATCTTGCATCCGTAGCCGCTCCTCCATTACGGATTACCGTGTATGTACAACAAAACCTGCTGTCCGGGTAGCCGAATCTGGCATCCTTGAAATTTGCATCCAGAGTGAGATCACCGGGTAGATACCCTTTGAGAGAATTTCGTGAGATGGGCACCACGAACAGGCTACCAAACTGGCGTCGGTGGTTCGCGCCCATGAGGACTCTGGCGCCCGAAGAGAAGCCTGGCCCGATGATCTCCGGGGGTGTTGTGCCCAAAGAGGGCTGGGAGGGGATGTTGCGTCAGCATCCATCCACAACGAAGATACCGATTCAATCAAATGAGCCTCCGGTTGGGCTCAAAATGGCCCGCTCCGCCCATTCCCCACCCGTGATTTCGACTACTTCCGTCGTGTTTACTGGAGCCACGTTCAGGCTCGACTCTGTTCGCGAACTTTCCTGCCCAAGACCCACACTCCCGCTAATGCAGTCGGGCACCAATGAGGCCCGGCACCTGAACTGGGAACGGGTCCGGGAGCTCATGATGCAATTACCAAGCTGCGCAACGAACGCGATTGCGCCCGGCCGGTGAAAGAGCGCCCCCAGATCCTGGTCATGCCCGTCATGACTCACGATACGGGCGGACGGTGGAATGGTAAGCACGACGCGACAACTCAAGCGCGGGTAATGGTTTTGTTTCACCCTCCGACAAGGCCGGTCACCTCTTGATGGGCGACTCATCCTCAGCAAGCAACTCTCGAGCCGCTGCAATCTCAGTATCGCTGTAACCACCCCATCCACGCTCCTTTGTAGAGCTGCGGCGGACAATCTCAGCAAGTTTGGCCGTGGCCAACTCGTTCAGCCGCTCAAGGGTGTTTGTATCGGGTACCACGAACTCGTTGCCGTCGCCTTGTTTCGTCGGCTTGCTGCCATCGGCGAGCAGCCTTTTTGAGATCTAGGGAAATGTCAGCTGCCACGCTCGAGTCCTTGGCAACATGCTTCTTACCAGCTTCAGGCCGTAATAACCCCGAAGATAGTCGTCACACAGCTCGACACTTCGCGAGAAACGCTTGATCGCCTCGGCTAGGTACTGTTGATACGACCCATTGGCTACGCCCGGTGCGGTCGCGGCCATGAACTGCAGCTCGCCAAGTCGTGCGTGGATCTACAGTGAAGATCTGCATTAGCATAGGGCTGAGATTCTCGGTTCTCTGTGGGCTGCATACATTCCATGCGTTTGGGGCCAGCACGAGGACCTCCTCGATGGCGTAGATGGCCTGTGAGTACAAGCCCTGAGACAGGTAGATATCCGATAGTTCCGACCACGCCTCGGAATCGGTCGGGGAGAAGTCGAGAAGCTGCACCAGCGCCGATGCGGCTTCGGAGACGCGGCCCAGGGATCGCAAGAGCGCGATTCGCCTTTTCGCAACAGGCTGGGGGATCTCGGTTAGCTGTGGGACGTATGACAGATAGTCTGAAAGGAGGAAGGCGGGGACGAACAATATTGGTGTCATTCACGCTCAGTATTTGGTTGTACTCCTTCAGCACCTTCTCCAATTCGCCATCGTTTTGCGCCTCGGCTTCCTTGACCAAGCCCTGGAGTGCCTGAACCCGCTCGTTGTCATCACCGAAGCGACTGACAACCCGCCTCAGGGCAGCGTGCGCGGCCGTATCGTCGCCCGTCCGCAAGCATGTCAGAATCAGGTTTTCGTACTGGAGCCAAAGCTCGGACTTCTCGGAGCCGTAGAGGAGGGTGTTGAGAGGTGATGAAGACACGGTCGCGGGAGAGCTTCGCAGAAACGCGGGAGCTTGCTGGGCCACGGCCAATGCGTCTGCCGGCGACAGCTGCGAGGCTGGTAAAAGAGTTGGAGGTGCCATTGTTGTTTTTGTCGGGTTGGTTGTTCTGTTTGATGATACGCGTCGATGGAATGGAGACCGTGTCGTTGATGAACTGCGAGGCTGCTTGCGGGAGTGTTGTGGATCCTACGCAAACAGAAGAGCTCCTTGCTGAAGCTCCCCTTTCCATCAAAACGATGGACAAGTGCCAAGGCTCAGCGCCCGAGCTGAACTGGAAGCTGGAGCCCGGGCCCGGGCCCGGCTCAAGTCCGGTCCGGCAGAGCGGTGTTAAATTCTTCCGCGCCCAAGCACAGTGCGAAGCCGCCACAGTACCCAGCTTAGACACTGTCCCAACTCGACCCGCCGGCGTCCGTCCAGTGACGTGCTGCGCTGGAGCTTATTAGTTACCTAGTGAGAGAGCATCCTTACCACTAAACTTCGGCGGCCGTTTCGAGGTTCCTCTCAGCGAGTTCCTGGAGAAGCGTGATACGTCTTCACCCCTTAGCATCCCCTTCAAGTTATAGGACTCTTCGACTTCGCACGGCACGATGCGCTTCATCCCCGCGCGTCCCATCATCTCCAACACCACACCTCCCCGCTAAACCCCGCCTAATCCCACGTTCCACGATCGCCCAGTGCTCTCTCAACATCAACAATAACTGTCGATCCTCGGGCGCCGCGTTGAACACCCCCGAAAGTCTGGGCGGGACGGTGGAAATCAAGACATAATAAGCGTTGTAGTGGCCACTCACTTCGACCATGTGCGTTGGTTCGCCGTGTTTTGTGCGCTCCCTTAGGCCACGTGCTGATCGAATCCCCAACCTAGGTTCGAGAAGTCGCTCTACGACCTCATCCGCGGTCTGCGGAACCACAAGGGAAATGAGAAGGAATACATACAAAACTGTTTGAAGGAATGTCGCGCCGAGATTCGCAGTCAGGACATGGGTCGGTTCCCCGTAGTCCTCCCGCCTTGCAACGGCCCGCCAGGCTGACATGGGAGATACAGACGTCAAGGCGACGGCCTTGCTGAAGCTCGTGTACCTCGAGATGGTGGGCCATGACATGTCATGGGCTTCCTTCCACGTTCTCGAGGTCATGTCTTCGCAGAAATACCACCAGAAGCGAGTCGGATATCTCGCGGCTGTCCAGAGCTTTCGCCCAGACACAGACGTGCTCATGATGGCCACAAACCTGTTGAAGAAGGTGAGTACCTAGATGAGGACGGCCCTGTCTCTTTTTTGATCTTGGGCCAAACGTACACTGACTCCCCGTATCCTAGGATGTCGCCGGATCGCAACCGATCATCATCTCCCTTCCCGTCGCAGCGCTTCCCCATCTCGTGACGCCGTCACTCGCCATGTCGCTGCTTGGTGACCTGCTCCCACGCCTCAGCCACTCACACGCCGCCATCCGAAAGAAAACGGTTGTGACGCTATACCGGTTGGCGCTGGTGTACCCTGAGGCGCTACGTGCGTCATGGCCCAAAATCAAGGAGCGGCTGATGGACCCAGACGAGGACTCGAGCGTTACAGCAGCCATTGTGAATGTGGTGTGCGAGCTAGGATGGCGGAGACCACACGATTTCCTCCCGCTGGCGCCCCGCCTCTTTGAGCTTCTGGTCGACGGTGGCAACAACTGGATGGCGATCAAGTTGATCAAGCTGGTAGGAGAATCCGGTTTTGCCCTCTGCTGCGATGGCACCCCTTATCTGGACTGAGACTGACCTTGCTGGCCCCGGAACAGTTTGCGACCTTGACACCCCTGGAGCCGCGTCTTGTACGAAAGCTGCTACCGCCATTGACAAATCTCATCCGGACCACGCCAGCGATGTCTCTTTTGTACGAGTGCATCAACGGGATTATCCAAGGCGGCATTCTTGGAGATGGAGAAGACTTTTCAGCCCGGGAAGAGGTGGCCTCCCTCTGTGTCACAAAACTCAGGGGGATGGTGTCCGCCCACAGTGACCCCAATCGTGCGTGAAGTTGATCCCCGCCTTAACTCGCAGAAAGTAGCTGACAAAAATTCCAGTCAAATACGTCGCCCTCCTAGCGTTCAATCGTATCGTCGTCACCCACCCCTTCCTTGTCGCGCAACAGGAGGACGTGATCCTAGAGTGTATTGATAGTGAAGATATCACGATCCGGATCAAGGCGCTCGATCTGGTTCAGGGCATGGTCAGCAGCGACAACCTCGTGTCGATTGTTAGCCGCCTGATGCGCCAGCTCAAAGCGTCCTCGGCCGCGCTAAACCAGCAAAACGGTGTAGAGGGACATGATGCGGAAACCGATTCGAGCGACGAGCAAGGCACGGCTTCCGGACGACGACGAAAGACATCAGAACGCACACCTCCGCTTCCGGATGATTACACCGTGGACGTGATCGGCCGGATTCTGAAGATGTGCTCTCAAGACAACTACGCCAACATGGCCGACTTCGATTGGTATCTTGACGTCCTGACTCAGCTGGTCCGAATCGCGCCCGCTCCTCGGAAAAGGGAGCTAGACGCCGACTCTTCCGTGTCGAAGCCGGTCAGCGATGTTTCCGAGAACATTGGGAACGAACTGCGGAATGTAGCCGTGAAAGTTAAGGCTGTCAGATACGCAGCCGTCCGAGCGGCCGAACTCGCCGTCGCCCGCATGGTGACGGAAATCTCCCCAACCCGCCAGGTAGTTCTCGGGGCGCTGAAACCCATCGCGTGGGTTGTTGGGGAGTACGCTTTCCAGTTATTATCAGCCGACGACACCTTGAGGTACCTTCTCGATCTGGTACCACGCATCGAGTACCCCGAGGCGCTCGCAACATGTCTCCAGGCGGTGCTAAAGCTTCTGGCTCATGTCGCTGGGGACGAGCAAGCACTGTGGACGGCGGAAAGGAAATCGAGCATTTCGTTGCTCATGGCCCGTGTTATCCACGTACTAGAGCCGTTCGCGCTGCACCCCTATCTAGAGGTCCAAGAGCGGGCTGTCGAGTTCACCGAGTTGCTAAAACTGACGGCCGAAGCAGCCGCCGGACAGGCACCGTCTTCGGATGAAATCCAGCAAGATCCGCCGCTGCTTCTCACGCAAGCGATCCCATCACTCTTTGCCGGGTGGGAGCTGAACTCCGTAGCCGCTGGCACGCAACAGAACGTGCCAGTTCCTGATGATCTTGATCTCGACGAACCCATCCATCCGGACCTCAACAGGCTCCTCTCACAGGCCGACTCGTTGATGCTCCCGACACAAGGTGACGACGACGAGTTTGAGACGTACTACAGCCAGAAAGCAGCTGCAACAAGCATGGCCAGCGAGCCAGCGATAAACAGACTGCTAGACGCCCCAGAAGAGGTGACGCCGAGCTCGTCCTACCAGCAATCCGAAGAGAGCTATCTCGACCCGGACATCGTGGCACGACGCAAGGCGGAACGCATGGAGCGGTACCGCGACGATCCATTCTACATCCCCGACTCGACCGCGTCCGGCGGCCGGTCCACCCCTATCCACAACATTCTCCAGAAAGAAAACGGGCCGGACCTCGACATCGATTCCATCCCGATCATGCAGCTCGACCTGAACCCATCCGGCCGCGCCAGTCCCGCTAGACAGCAACAACAACAACAACAACAACACCGACAATCCCCCAAACCCAAACCCCGCCAACGCATCGTCGTAGCCGCCGACGAAACCCTCGGCTTCAACAGCGGCAGCCGCCCATCCACCCCGCGCCTCTACGACTCCGAAACAACCACTAACACCACCACCGCCACAGCAGCAGCAGCTAAAAAGCTCAAGCAGCAATCCCTCCTCCAAATCAGCTCCTCCCACATCAGCGATCTCAGCATCATCGACAGCGGTAGCAGTAACGGTAACGGAGGAACTGCTGCACACCACGAGAAACAGCAGCGCGAAGAAGCCGAGATGGCACAGGCGCTAAAGGAAGTCCAGCGGTTGCGGCTAGAGATGCAGCGGGCGAATGAGCGGATCCAGGTGGCGCAGGGTGTGCCGGTGGAGGGGGTGGTGGTGAGTAGTAAGAGGAAGAAGAAGAAGACGACGGCAACGAAGCCGGGGGAGAAGTCTGAGGGGGGGAAGAGTTCTGCTGCTATTGCTGGGACGGGGTCAGTAGTGACGGGTGCAGGGGAAGGGGATGGAGAAGGAGAAGGGAAAGCTGTGGGGGTGCCGGCCGTGAAGAAGAAGAAAAAGAAGGTTGTCAAGGCGGAGGAGCCGGGGTCGGGGCAGGGGCTGGGGCCGGGGGCGGCTGGGGAAGGGGATGAGCAGCAGTCGGTGGTGAAGGCGAAGCAGAAGAAGAAAAAGAAGGTGGCGAGGGTGGTGAAGTTGGATGAGGGAGAGGGTGAGTAGACGGGTAGATTGGTGTGTCTGCGTGTGTGTTGGTGAAGCTGGATGGATAGGAGGAGACAGCAAAGTAAACAGAGCGAGCAGGCAACTGAGAATGTAAAAGAAGTGGTATAATAGTCGAGTTTGGACGTGGTGAAGTCGTAGAGTGAATTCTCCGACTAAGCCCATCAATTAGACGGTTATACCGTATTCTCGGCAAATAGCTTTCCCCCTTCGTAACAACCCCACCTTTTTTTTCTTTTCCCCCTTTCTCTCATCTCATGCTATATGCTACATCACAACCACCCCCCCCTCAACCGCCCCGCCAAAAACTGCATCATCGGCATCGCCTCCTCCCGATCCCGCGGCATCCCATCCCCACTCCGCTTCCACCGCACTACTTTAACCTCTGCAAACTGCTCCCGCACCAGTTCCTCTTCATCCTCATCGAAGGTGTCACTGTCCTGGCTGCAGAGGACTAGTACGGGTGTGCTGCTACGGTTGTTGCTGGGGTTGTGGCTGGGGATCATGGAGGGGGGCAGAGGTCCGGCGAGCGAGACGATGCCTTTGAATGCTGCTGATCCTGCTGCTGCTGCTGCTGATCCCGGTCCCGATCCCGATCCTGATCCTGATCCTGATCCTATACCGGTACTTGCACTCGTACCCCCCCTCACCCAACTCCCCAACCCCAACGCCACCGACCCCCCCTGCCCAAACCCAAAAAGCAGTATATCCCTCATTTCCCAACCACATTTGCCCACTAGCACTTCGCCGATGAGCTTGTCGGTGATCCAGGTTCGGGCGAGGGTGAAGCCGGGGTCGGGGTCGATGGCGGGATTGGTACTGCTGCTGTTCCTACTACTGCTGCGTGAGGAGGAGGAGGAGGTGTCTGGGGTGAAGGTGAGGTCGTCGCCCCAGTGGTAGGCTTGTTGTTGAGGGCGATTTGGGGGTTGTTGTTGTTGGGAGTTGGGGAGGAATAGGGCGGGGAGCGGGGAGAGGCCGCGGACGGAGATGGCGAGGACGTTGGGGAGGGAGAGGGTACGGGCTAGGGAGGTGAAGGGGACTAGATGAAGTTAGTTAGTGATTGGTTTTTGAGTTGGTGTATAATGGTGGGTTATATGTGCTGTGAGATGCGGGAAGAGTATCCGTAGAGGGACAAATGGTTATGATATATATGACGCAAAAAAGAACATATAGACTTTGGCGAAGAATGATGATGATGATGAGTGTGATGAGTGAGATGGACACGGCAACTATGAGAAACATCACACACCCTCGGTATCACCCAGCCCATGAAACAGCAACATCAACGCGGTCGTCGACTCAGGCGGGTTGGGGTAAACCAGCGAGATGGGACTAGTCCCCGTCGGGCCGTAGGTCGGATGCGACGGGAGGATGGAGGCAAAATCTTCTTCTTTTGGGATGCGTGTTGGTGGCATGTTGGTTTCTTTCTTTCTTCTTTCTTTTTCTTTTCTGTCCTTTTCGCTTTCGATTTCGTTTTCCTCTCCACTTGTTTCTTTCGTGATTCGGATCTTCTCTTGAATTTATGGCCTTTGTTAATTTGAGATATTTCGTGTGAGCCGGTGTATTGCGAGATGTTCGGACATCTGCAAGTGTTTTTGTGTGTGACAAGAACTGCCAATTGTGATGAGTGAGGGAAGTGGATGAGACAGGATATCCGTACGTTACTATATGTGTATCCGTCTTGAAACGAAGCGGGGTGAATGACGCCGTCTTGGCAACGGTGCTCCGGGTTAAGTGGGGCCGGTTCATCGGGCCCGGAGCTGATTTGTTTTCGGATTCCCTATTCAGGGTGTAGTTGATCGTTAGATGAACGTTGGTCTAGATAATAACGGAAACTCTGGGGCCAGGCCACTTTGCAATATTCTAGTTTTGTCTAAGGCACAGGTGTGACTGGGTTTATGTTTATACGTATAATGTAATGTACCGTCTACTAATCCAAGTACTCCAAAAATACCTACCATCAAACGCTCATCCAAACGCCGCTGCTCCAAAATAACAAAACCCCATCCCCCCCAAAGCCCTCACCTCACCACCAAATCCTCCTCTTCCCAACCCCGCCTCCTCCTCCTCACCCTCGACGGCCCCGCCACCATTTGCTCCCACTGCCCGTCTTTCCCCCACACCCCCGCCCGCGTATAATCCCCCCTCTGACTCCCTTGCATCCACGCAAACCGGAAATACTCCGGCACCCCCCCTGCCGCACCCGCTTCCCCATCATCATCATGGTGGCGGTCGTCCCTCACCCACGTCACATTGTTCACTACGGCCCCCGCGTTGTCTTCCTGACTGTCGTAAAAGTACTGCCGAAACCGCTCCACATCATTCACCAGGACGCTGATGCCGTCATACGCGCTCGGGGCTGGATCCCAGGTGAAAGTGATGCTGCTGCTGTTGGCGTTGCTGCTGGCGTTGCCACCAAGGATGATCTCCGGCGTGCGGATAACGGGCAGCGGGGAATCGAGGGGCGCGTCGCCGCGGAGCTCGTAGGCGGTCTGCAGCACGGAGCCGAACCCCCAGCGGGCGATACCGTTGATGAAGAGGCCGATCAGGAGGCCCTGGTAGAGCAGCGACGGGCGGGTCTGGATGGCGGTGCCCGGTAAGAGCAGCAGGGCGAGGACGAAGTGGTGGATGCGTAGGCTGAAGTTGGGGAGGGCGACACCGATGACGATGGCGAGGATGAGAAGGGCGTATAAGGCGAGGTTGCGGAGCAGGCGGGCTTCTTGGCGGAAGAAGTAGATTTGCGAGACGGAGATGGCCAGGAGGATGAGGATGATGATGGCGAGAGCGGCGCGGGCCCCCGGTTGTTGGTTGAGGTCGTGCGGGGTGAGGCGGTTGATGGGGATGAAGTCGAGGGTGTAGTTGGTCAGGGCGCCGACCCAGGCCGCGCCGAGCCAGAGCACCGTCTTCTCGACCTGCGCCGTGAGGCCCTTGAGTGTGCGGCGGACCCCCATCTTGTCGTACATGACCCAGCCGACAAACATGGCCGGCAGGAACTGGGCGATCTCGGTCGAGATGAGCGAGGGGATGTCGCTGTGGGTGGGCGCATCGGTGGCCATGCCGACGGTCCAGAAGAGCACCGTGAAGACGGGGAAGTAGAAGAGCGCGGGCGAGGTGACGAAGAGGGAGAATACCGCGGTGAACACGACGGAGATGGCCAGCAGCGACCAGACCACGTCCCGGGCATCACACTGGACGTCCGGTTCGAAGCTGAACGACAGCGGGAAGTACGAGTCAAAGCCAATGCTGGTGATGCCGTTCCGCGTCGTGCTGTTGAAGTTGACCGCTCGCCCGATCAGCTTCACCACCCCGCAGCCCCCGTTGGCGTTCGAAATCACACCCGCGTGGATGGCCGAACCGCAAATAAACGAATCGCCACGGTACACCGCCGTGTCGTTTATTACCCCGTGCGATGGCCCCCCTTCTTCCTCGGGCGGGCCTCCAATGACCAGCTGCTGGTAGAGAATCTCCTGGTCCCCCACAGCGCGCGGGTTCAACACTTGGTAACTCGCACAGTTCGCGGGACACCGGAAGGCGAAGCCACCATCCGCAAACGGCCGGCAGTCCACGCCGTCCAGGCCGCACCCGTTCCCAGACGCCCAGTACGTCGACCCGCACCCGATCTGCGTCGGCGTCCCCCACGTCGGGATCTCGGCCGCGGTCAACCCGGCGCGCATAACCAACGCGAAGGCCACCAGCCAGACGGCCCAGAAGACAAACACCGCCGGTCCCCGGTGGCGCTTGCGCGGGAGAAACTTGTCGACCAGCACAATGGGGGCGTGTTGAACGAGCGGGAAGAGAGGGTCGATATGGTATCGACGTGGGGGTTGTGGGCCTTGGGCCCATGTTGCGCCGGCTTTGATGAGGCGGCGGACGGGGTAGGGGACCCATTTGAAGCGTTTCCAGGAGCCTTCATCTTGGAGGAAACGGGGGGTTGGCGGGGAGCTGTCGGGTTCGAGGTCCTCGACTACTACGGGGGCCGCTGCTGTCGAGTTTGTTGAAGGGGCATCTTGGATTGGAGCATCGGGGTGGTTGTGGTTGTCGGTGGTGGCTGCTGCGGAAGCCTCGGGATCTACGGGAACGGCGTGCTGCTGCTCGCTGGTGACATCGCGGGTGTGGGATTGGGCCGTGTTGTCGCCCATTTCGAATTGGGGGCCTTGCGGTGTGAATTGAGAGATAACAAGGCCTCAGATCGTGTTTGAAAGTCGAGTTCGAAGGTCGTCTAAAAAAAACGCCAAGACGAGAGCAAGCGAGTGGAATGATGAATCAGACAATAGACTGCCTGAGCATGGCTTAGGTCTCGGATGAAAAGCAAACCGACATACCCCTCCGGGGAGCAAAGAAGAAAACAATGGTCACATTGGACTCTGTCAACAAGAGATGCAGGTGCAATTGGAATGGAATTGGCCCGAGAACACGGGAAAGGCTGGAGTTGCAGCTCGGCCGCCTGTGCCGTTAACGTTATCGATACGAGCGCAACAGGGGAAGGGCCTGTGAAACCCACTGATCCAGGCACGGGGAGGGGCTGAGGCTTCGCCTTGCAGGGCGGGCGTGGGGTTAGACGAAAAGGGCAAGGAGCGCGTCGGCTCGCGGGGTACGCCCCGATAGTTGGGTGGCACGGGCGTAACCTGCTCGTACATAATACATTACACGAGGTATGCAAATACCGGGATGGGAGGACTCATCTCGTGCCTGGTCTTTCCTCTTTTGGCCATTGGGCTACATACATAGCTGCTTGAGGCAGAGACACAAACAAATTACCCAAATACACTACACAAATCGCGAACGCCGGAACTCGCCATTTCGAACCCATCCAGTAGGCAATAGGGACAACGGTTTTTTAAAGTGTTTCAGACGTTTGCCACCTTTCATCGGATTTAACCGGGCTTGGTAGTGGAGAGGCTAGCGGCCACGAGACGCAGGGTTCAGCACCAGAGACGCGGGCAAGGCGGGTTCAGCCCACTGAACCCCTGAACCACAGGCCCAGTCCGGGGGAAAAGCTCGCTAAAAGTGTTCGGGATCGACACCCGACCGACCTCACGGCTCGCTCCCGTCTCAAGCATGACGGCCGACGGGGAACCACACGACCGGGAATCGGCCGCGATGGGATTCGAGGTGCTCAAGGGCACGCTACGAGACGGCGTGGGTGCGCGTCTGGGGCGTCTGGCCATTGCAGGGCGCGCTCCCATCGACACGCCCAACTTTATCGGCGTCACGTCGAGGGGCACACTCCCACATCTCACTCCGGATAACATCGCCCGGCATCTGCAGACCACGGGGGCGTATATGGCTTTGGAAGATTGTAAGCTGTTGTCGTATGGTCTCCGGAATTGGTCTCATAAGGTCTCGGGCTAACTAATTCTTATAGTCATTGAGAAGCCACAGCACCATCCCAAGAGGATACCGCCCGTCTACCAAACACCCACTACTCCTGCTCCCTCTCCAGCTGGCCATGTCTCCCAACCGACCCCCCGCTTGCACGCCTTCACTGCCATGCCCCGCTCCGTCACCACCGTCCTCGCCGCTCGCCGTCTGCCCGCCGTGCCCGCCCCCTCAGGCAACACCAATAAATCCATCTCCGTCTTCACCTCGACCGGCTTCCAGGCCGTGACCACGCAGGACTACCTCTCCGCCGTCGCGGCCCTGTCCCCAGACATCGCCATCCCCCTCGCCGACCTGACCCACAGCACCGACACGCCGAGTTCCAAGCGGGCCCTGCGCATGGCCGAGCGGACCGACGAGTGGATCGTCGAGTGGTTCGCCTCGCTCCAGACCCGGGGCCGGACCAGTACGACGACGACAGCTACCTTTGCCCCCATCCTGCCTGTCCCTTACCCGATCCAGTGGGAGTACATCTCCCGCCTGGCCGAGGACTATGTCCCGACGGGCCAGCTAGCCGGGCTGGCCGTGCACAACCCGGATGTCCTGCGCGACGTGGCCGAGCACTACCCGGCCCTGCTCCCTCTCCCGCGCTTGTCACTATCCACCCCGCCCACGCCGCACCACATCCTCCGCCAGATCTCCCGAGGCGGTATTGATCTCTTCACCATCCCGTTTATCAACGCCCTCTCCGACGCCGGCCTGGCCCTGTCTTTTACCTTCCCTCCTCCGCCGCTCACATCAGAAACACAACCACAACCAACAACAACCACAGCCACAACCACAACCACAACAACAAAAACAACCCGCCTCCCCCTAGCAATCGACCTCTCCGACCCCGTCCACGCCTCCTCCCTCGCCCCCTTAACCTCCCTCTCCGCCTGCCCCTGCTACGCCTGCACCGCCCACCACCGCGCCTACGTCCACCACCTCCTGCACGCGCGCGAAATGCTCGGCTGGACCCTCCTGCAGATCCACAACCATGCCGTGGTCGCCTCCTTTTTCCAGGGCGTGCGCGACACGTTGCTACGAGCTGCTGCTACTTCGGACAGCTCTACCGGCTTAGACAGTTACAACAATTCCAACTCCAACTCCAATGATGGGAATGGAGGGAATGGTAGGGATGAAATAGAGAGGCAAGAGACATTCGACCAAGCCATGGCGCGTTTTACACAGACGTATGAGGCTGATTTCCCCGAAGGTGCGGCGGAGCGGCCCAGGGCGAGGGGGTATCAGTTCAAGAGTGTTGGCGGTGGGGAAGGGAAGAGGAATAAACCGGCTTGGGGGAGGTTTGATGGGGCTGATGAGGGGGGGGAGGGGGGTCTTGATGGAAACGGAGGGAGGGATAAAGAGGGCGGAGAGAGTGGGTGAGAGATGGATGGGTGTTTATAGCATGGTGCTTACGAAAATAGAGGAGTTTAGGTCTGTAGAATGGATAGATGATGACAACCTACTAACCGTATCTCGTAGAGCCTTCCACCTACCAACCACATCTCGCAGAGCCTCCTACTGTCACGAGTCATTTAAGAAGGAAGTATCATGATGCAAATCCATCACGTTTTGATGGCGAAACGCACCTGGTATAAAAGAGTCATGGTGTATGTCTTCTTGGGGAAAGATTCCCCAAGGATCAGTTCTGTTCTGCAACCACTGCTAAGTTTGCACACATTCAACCATCTAAGAATTGATTCTGTTAAACCAACGATTCGGTCCTGTTTCTTCCTCTTCAGTGAACCGTAGTATCTTCCCAACCATTAACTTCCAAGTTCAGTTCTTAGTTAGTTGTCTCTGACAGGTTATGTAACGGTAAATTAACCGCTCCAAGCGCTCAGCATGGGGCTGTATGGTTGCTGAGCAGATGGTGGGGCCGGCGGGGCACAGGCGGCAGTTCTCACCCAGCATCGATCGCTTCGGCGGCCACCGAGAAGGTCTAGGTTGTTGACCGTTATCTAGAGAACCCAACGCTGTCTCAACTTTTCCGTCTTTTGCCCGTCCGCATTTCCGCCTCAGTTCTCAACCTTTAAATTTGAATTTCCGAGTAAACCCGACGACTTCAGCATACTACCTTACCTACCAAGGTACCTACTTTCGCACCATGACTTCATCGGTTTTCCACCTCGCGCCCCTTCCCAATCCGTCAGTTCCCCTCCCCTGCGTGCCAGGCCCCAAACTAGCCCCTTTCACTCCGAATGCCCGAGCCAACATCGAGTTTGTTGAGTTTCTCGGCGAGGAAAACAACGTGGACTCTCAGGTCTGGAAGGTCAAGATCAAAGTAGCTGGGCAGCCTCGCCTGTTTGCTCTCAAGACGGTACATAATGAGACGCGGCATATTGGCTCGGCGCCGGCCCAGTTCACTCGGAATCTAACTCGGAATGCCCTCCCTAGTTTTACTTCCGCCACTCAAACTTTCTCCGTAACAACCAGGGCGGGGACCTTACAAGGCCACTTGCCAGCTCTCAGCTCTATACCGACTACTTTGACCCTTTCAACTGTGAGTGCCGTGCCTATGGCCGACTCAAGGAAGCAAAGCGCGAGGACCTGGCCGTCAAGGCCTACGGCTATCTCCTCCTCACCCCTGAGCAGGAAGCCGAGTTGGCCCGGAAGGTGACAGGCGAGCCTACCCCACCCCCCGACGCTAAGGCAGACGAGGCCCTGAATGGCCACGATTTCTGGAGGCGGCAGGAGGAACACCGCGGACTGCCTCTCCGGGCCATCGTCAAAGAACTCGTCCCCAGGGGGTACTAAATCCCAATATACCCCAGGGCATGTGGGCGGACCTGAAATCCCTTCACTCTCTGGGTATATTCGTGGGAGACACCCACGGCGGCAACTACCTGGGCGGGAAACTCGTCGACTTTAGCCGCTCATGGACTATGTACCATCCGGCCATGGTCCAAATCCAGTACAACATACGGCAAGGCATGATGTCGGAAGAGCTACAGGATCTGCTCGACCATTGCTACTTCCTAAAGAGCAATCTGAGGGCGATAGCCATCCCTGACGACCTTGAGGCTTTCTGCTCCGGGAATGACGAGTACAAAGGCCGCCCGTGGGCCTACAACTGGCTGAAGTGGGAGAAAGACGCCGAGGCGGCGAAAGCGTTTGTGGAAGAAAGGTTATTTGAGAGGGCGGCCCATTGATATCGCGGCGCTACCGTGGGCCTTTTGTAATGTAAGATTTGCTGGCTATCTCTCTTACTCTGACGAACTTGGGGTTACGAGATAGCGGGAGGGGTAGCCCCCCGTTCGAGACCCCCGCCTATCTTACATTCACTCTCCCCTGTCTACCACCCTACTAGGCCCCCTAGCGACTGCCGGCGAGCGCTGTCTAGGAAATCTAGGCGAAGGAGGGCCTACCGTCTACAAAGGATTTGATCCTGCATGTGATGAAATTACAATATACGAATTACCGCCGGCCACCTTCGAGGCCGGCGGAAGAATCGCCTGCTAGGATACGAGGCCGGAGCCTATTCTTATCCGTCTGCGACGTGCGGGTAGTATCATCGTTTTCTGGCATGGATTCTGACTTAGAGGTATTCTCCTAGTATTTACTAGTATTCATTTGTCTTAGACTAAATATTTCCTCTAGTGTTATTATCTCGAGATAACGCTTGCTTGTGAACAGCTGTACCCGGCCGTTTGGATTCCCTCAAACCAAGGATGCTGTAACGCTTCTCGTGCCGTGATCCTCCGCAAAGGATCCATACAGGTCATCTTGCAGATGAGATCCTTGAACTGGGGGTCTTCTACCTGCTGCCACCTCCCAAAGGGCAACCTCGGATTATCCTCGTTGAAGGCGCAGAGTAATTTTTTGAGACGCTTGACAAATGGATTATCGTCTCCCCCGTGAAAAGCAATAAACCCCTCGAAATCCTCCATCTCGCTGGCAAAGAATGATAGGTGGCGCCGGAGTATCAGTTCCGCCTGCTCCTCGGGAGAGGCACGGTTTGCTTCTTCTGAAAAAAACACCATCCTTCCTGTCCAGGCAAATATTGCCTGAATATATGCTAGTGAGGATCTGTATCCTGTGTTCTTTTAATTCACGGAAGAACTTACCACGATAGCAAAGGAGTAGATATCCGATGGGGTATTCTGGATTCCCCGAGCCCAAGCCTCTGGACTTCTCCAGAAGTGGTTCCCTGACAAGCGGTCTGTAAGGCCCCTGGCCTTGGGCGGAAGTACTACCGCAGCTTCCAAGTCGGTGATCTGGACGTTACGCCATCCAAGGTCGCCGTTATCCTGTTTGAAGGAAACCAACATGATATTGGTGGGTTTGACATCTAGAATTATATTAGTATAGATATTATAAGCTGGCAAAAGGAAAGCTGACCAGTATGGATGATATGTTCACCGTGTAATCAGCGAGTCCGGTGAGAGCATCCCTGATGATGACCTTTTTGGAGATAGAAGAAAGAGCTGTGATATCGACATGAAGCAGTCCCTTCTCGAGGTACGGGAAGACGAGAATGTGCCGCTCAGGAATACTATCTACAGCCGTTCGGATATGAGGAGACTGCTCGACCTGCTTATATATCGGAATGACGTAATCGAAATCGCCAGGGATGATGTCTTTGAGGATGAATTGCTTCCCCTCGTGTCTGAAATTGAGAGGTAGTTAGATTCTTCTGTCTTTTAACGATACATCTGACAGATCGAAAGTAAATGGTCAACCTACGTCGCACGGTATACACACCAAATCCTTCCAGCGGCAGGGCGCTGGGAAAGCACTTCGTCGATGACATAACAGTTGCCCAGAGACGACTTGAGTTGCACTCCCTTGGGCACGGGCTGTTGTCCGATGGAAGACACAGACGTGGGGGCGGAGACTGAGGACAGGCTGGCAAATCGATGCGAACGGGGTGTTGCGCTTTGAGGGGAATTTTGTGGGCGGGGATGAGGGTGTAGGAGGAGGAGAGAGGACTGGTAATGTGCCAAAACACGGCGGCGAAGGGTCTGCGCAGAGAATTGAACTGCACGGGGTCCCATTGCAATTCGCAAAGTACCGGCTTTAAGCAGAAAGACGACGTAGACGATTGTTTTGGTACGAAACGGTTCGTGGTGTTTGCGATTGCTTGACCCGCGGTCTCAGCTCCCGAGATAAAACGTAGGGACCTAGGTAAGTTCAGTGTACCGGTAACTAGAGGTATAGGAACTAATTGGGATTTCCCTAGTAACAGTAAGTGAAGTACCAATAGCCCAAATCTGAAATCTAGTATTCTAATGTCCCCTCGCTGTGGCCAAAAAAAGCGGCAGACTAAAACAGATAGTTAGCCGAAGTCTAATCCATTAACATTCATTTAAATCTTACCAGATTTACTCTTTTTCGTCCTTTTTCACTTTTTTTGATTTCTTCTTTTTTGTCTTCTTTCGCTTTTTTGGTTTAGTCTTCTTGGTCTTTTTTCACTTTCGTAGAAAAGTAAGTTGCCTATCCAAGCTATCTAAGGACTTGGTCTGCCGCTTTTTTTGGCCACAGCGAGGTGCCCTGTTTCTTGATGGGCACATTTTGGGTCTCTACAGGTCGGGCTCCACTCCCGCACCGGGCCCGGAGCGGAGCCCGTCCCGGAAGATGTAGCAGCCCGTATTAGCACTGAGGCACTCTCTTTACGAGCTGCTAACAGTAACGGCAGAGTCCCTGCTGTCCAGAAGAACGCCTTCAGCCTTGAGGTTCCCAATGGTCTCGCTTGTCCACTCCTGGCAGCGTCGGAGGGGTGTCTTCTTGTCGATCCGTTTAGGTCCGTCGAACTGCTTCGCCGGAGGGGGGTTTGCGCGGCAGACGGAGTCGACACGAGACAGGTCATGGACCCGGACCCATCCCAAAGACGACTTCGATATAAAGGTATTTGATAAGTCGGGCTTCGGCTCTTGTCTAGTCTCATATGTCATGCCGTTCTGGATGTTGCCTTTGACTTGGAAGAGAGTTCCAGATCCGTCGTCTTGGGTTTCTACAAAGATGGCATGATGGTTCCGTGGGGCTCCTAGGGATTCGACGAGGTAGACAGGATAGGCCGACATGTTGGAAGCGGAAAGGTGCCTGAGAGGACAAGGTTCTGTTGTTTATACGATGGGTGGTGAACTGGGGATGGATTGTCGGAAAGTCTACCGGTGGCTGGCTGCGGAACTGGAGCGTGTTTAAGACTGCGGATAAAGAGAACCTCAAGGTACATGAGGATATAATATGTAGTTAGGGTTAGGGTTGGTTACGGTATGTTACCTTGACTCTTAACCCTGGGCCCTGAGCGACTGACCCCTTCCCAACATCCCACTTCCCTTTTTTTTGCCTTTACCATAGGTAGGCTCGTAGGTAACAAGCACTTTCCTAGTTTTCAGCAACATCATCTTCACTCGGGGAGGGGTACTATTTACTAATGCCCAAGGAAGCACCATACAATGTCCTGTTCACGGACCCGTCTCGGAATGACGCCGATCCTCCTTTACCAACTCCAAATGACATCGACGGCTCTGAAGTTTTGCTCCATCAGTCCACCGGCTGTCGTCTCGTAAAGTTGCAGCAGAAACAGCAGAAATTCGTGATCAAGTTCGGCATTCACGTCCACCCCATCGAGGCTCATAACATGTTGTATGTGACCAAGACCACGACGATACCAGTCCCCAAGGTTTACGCCATCTACCAATGTCGTGATGAGAAGCAGCGCATCACCACATATATCGTCATGCAATATATCCCTGGTACAACACTCCTGAACTTGTGGGCCAGCTTGGACCAGGCTCGCAAAACCGACATCGCCAGGACCCTTCGTGGCTACTTCGATGAGCTCCGGCGACTGGAACACCCAGAACACCCAGCCGGCTACTTTGGCAACATCGCCGGCGGGCCGCCACTCGACGACATGTTCTCGGCGACGCAGGGTGGTGCTGCCGACGTGGTCAAGACATCATTGGCAACCGAGGATGAACTGATTGACTGTATCATTCGGATATACGTGCTCGAAACCGGCGAGCGGACGAGCCATAAGACCCGATATTACCAACATGTCCTTCCCACTTTCCTTCGCGGCAATGGCTCTCCCGTCTTCACCCACAACGATTTTCAGAGGAAGAACGTCATGGTGCAGCCCGACGGGGCGGTCGTTATCATCGACTGGGAGTTTGCGTCCTGGTATCCGACCTATTGGGAATATTCGACGGCTACGTTTGCCAACGGTGGTTGGAATGATGATTGGCACGACTATGTACGCATGGCCTTGGATGAATACCCTATCCATTCCCTTTGGTTGTCGAGCATGAAGCCTGAAATGTGGAGCTGAGGGGGTAGATACACTCAGTAATGGTAAGGAGCTTTAGCTCCTTAAACTAAATATCAAAAATCTCCCCGATGCCTTCCCCCCCGCCCCTTCGATTCTCCACCAAATCAAGCCTCCACCCCTCCCAATTCTTCAGTGACCGCTTAATCTCCTTGATCCGCTCGATCCGCGTCTTCTGCTCCTCCTCCTGCGCCCGCCGGAATGCTTCCTCGTCAAACTCCATGTCATCATCCTCCAGCAGGCCATCATCGTGGCCGTGGCCATGTCCCTGGGTATGATGATGACCATGAGCATGATGAGCATGGGGGCCGCTCCCACCAGAAGCAGCGGAGGCCGCTGCGCCGGTGATGGCGTTCAGCCCGCTCGTAAAGAACTCGCCTAACCCAGCGCCACTGCCGGTGGTGATGCCCTTCCTCGCCGGCGCAGAGGCAGAGGCCGCACCGCCGAGGTCAACCGTCTCAAACCGGCCGTGGCCACTCCCGCTGATACCACCAGCAGCAGCCGCAGCCGCAGCCGCATCGTCTTCCGGGCCGACCTGCATCTCGCGCCTCTTCTCCTGCCAGATCCCCCGCCGCAGATCCGCATTCTCCGCCTCGAGCTCCCGCACCCTCTTCTCCAGCCGCAACCGCCCCTCATTCTCCAGCTCATCAACCCCTTCATCATCCCCACCACCCTCGGCCGCATCCTTCTTCCGCAGCCGCAAATTCTCCGCCTCGGCGCGCTCCAATTTGCTCTTGAGCTCGCCGACCTCCTTTTCCGCGCGCTCTTTGTCCTTCCGCAGCGCCTGCGTCCGGCCATCCTGCTCCTTGTGCAGCGTGGTGAGCGTGGTGACCTTCTTCTCGAGCGCGTCTACCTTTTTGACTAGCTCCTCCTTGGCAGTCGTTGCTTCGGTCGCTTGCTGCTCGAGCGTGCGTAGCTTCGTCTCGGCCGATGCGCGCTCGGAGCCTTCCTTGACGGCCTTTTTGGAGGCCGTCTCCAGCTCGGCCTTGACGTCGTGCAGCTCGCGCTGCGCGAGCCCGGCCGCCTTGTCTGCGCGCGCGAGCTTTTCCTCCAGTGCGGTGATTTGTTCCGAAGGGGTAGACGCCGAGACGGAGAGGCGCTCGACTTGGGCGCGCAGGCGCGACATCTCGAGTTCCATGGTCTCGATCGTGGAGGATTTGCTTCGGAGCTGCGCTTCGAGCTCCGTGGCCGGTGGCGGGGCGGACATGGAGAGCGAGGGTGACGAGCCGTGGCGCCGGGTGAGCTGGGTTTGCAGCTGGCTGTTTTGTCGTTGGAGCGCGGCAAGGTCGGTTTTCTATCGCTCGCCAGTCACTGGTCAGCCATACTTCTCGCAACACTGAGCGTCCAACTCCAACATGCATACTACTACTCACCAGCTTGATAACCTCCTCATTCCCAACCCCAGCCCCGGCGCTCACGCCCTCCCGCAAATCCGCTAATTCTCCCTCCGCCTTCTCCCACCTCCTCTCCGCATCCTTCGCCTCCTTCACCAGCCCCTTATTCTCCCGCTCCAGCTCTTCAATCCGCTGCACATGCTTCCGGTAGATATCCGGCGCCGTCTCCCCTTCGGGACTGAACACGCCCAGACCTGTTGCGGCAGCGCTCGGTGAGAGAGGCGGGACGGGGGGTATGCTTCCGGGCGCGGTAGACAGCGAGATGGAGCCTTGCCGGAACGAGGTCGATCGTGCTTTGGATTGTTGGGAGAGGGAGGGGGTCGGTTTGGACTCGGTGGTGGCGGTGGTGCTGGTGTCTTCGGGAATGGTAGGGAAGGCTTCGGTCTGTTGGTTTTCGTCATCGCCGTCGTCGTCGTCTTCTTTTTCTTCCTCCTTTTCGTCCTCCTCCTTTTCATCCTCCTCTTTTTCCTCCTCCTTCTCTTCATCTTCAATTTGCTCCTCTTCCTTATCCTCCTCCTTCTTCCCCTTCTTCCCCTTCTTCTTCTTCCCCTCGCCTACGTCTGACGCAGAAGCAGTAGTAGTACCAGGGTCCTTTTTCCCACTGCTGCCCTCGGCCTTTTTCGCTTTGGCCTTCCGCATTTGATCGAACTGAATTTCCCAGTCAACTATACCGCACCGTGAAACCCCCCGAGCCAGTGGATGAGACAACCAACAACATACCTTCTTCTTCGCCGCAGCCTTCTTCTCAGCCTTTGCCTTTTCTTCGTCCATCGTGCCGGGGGGACTTTAGGTTGCCCACTTCGTCCAATCGGTCAAGCAAGCGCGCACAATTGGTGATGCCGTATGAGAGAGAGAAACAAACGAGCAATTACTATGTCAAATGTTGATCAATCAGAACAACGACAGTTTAAAGAGGCTGAAGTACTGTGGTGTGTGTAGACAGCACCAACGATGCGAGGTGGCATTTGAAGGAAGCTCATCCCGCCGCAAGGAGCAACAGGGGTAGTTAATGTCAACCCCCCACTGCCCCACCACACAGTGCGCCGCACAAACCTCGAACTCCCCTGTCACTACCTGTCTCACCTGTGCGTCATCCCCAACAACCACCAAACTAAAAGTATCCCAAAAACAAATTCCCTCAAATCGGGAAACATGGTTCTCCGAGGAGATTGAATAATTAAATAATGATAATAATAATAACAACAACAAACAAAACCAGAAGCCAGAAAGCTCACCCCCACTTCTCTCAACTCCCGATGCCCATCAGATGGAAGGAGGGACTAGGAGGTGGGGTTGGTTAGGTACAAAAAAGCCATTTGGTGAAATGGGGAAACGGTACGGTCATTCAAGGGTAAGGAGAAGGCTGTCTAAATTGGGAGGTAGGTGCCTTCTCTCTATATCCAACATGCCGGTTATCAACAAGGAAAGCAGCAAGAGATCACCTCAATAACACAACACAGCAATCACAACAATACACACACACAAGAATCATCACTTGTAAAAGTCTAGTTGTTTGCTTCCGAGACCAGTTTCATAACCGCATATCCCGCCAAACCAGGCAGGCCCGAAATAACCTCTGCCAATAATTACCCTGCATTCGTCAGGGCCAGTCCCCTTCTCTTCCTTTTCGTCCTCCCCCTCTTATTCGCGGCGTTCCCCTCCTCTCGGCCCAGGGAATTCTATCGCTGTTCTCCTTTCCCGTGTATCCTTCTACATAACTCGTCACGCTTCGCTGCTGTGCATCTAAAGGATCTGCTGGAACGCGCGGTTGATGGGCGACCGGATGTTGGGCACGTCCTTCCAGAAGTTGATGGTGGCGACGGCGCGCTTGGCAATGCCCTCGGTGGTGAACTCAAACTTCTGTTGCGCGGAGGACCACAGGTTAGCATGTACTCACATAAAGATCAAAAGTGCACCAAACTAGGCTCCGGATAAGCAAAAAAGGGGGGAACGCACCTTGTAGACATCCTTGTACGCGCCAGAGGCACCGAAGCGGTTCAGGCCGAACTGCTCGTGGGTATACCGCTCCCAGCCGATGGTGCTCATGACCTCAACGGACAGCGACGGGATGCCGTCGGGGAGAACGCTGAGTCGGTACTCCTTGGACTGGCTGTCGAACACCTCGAAGCAGGGAAGCGAGACCACGCGGGCCTTGATGTTGTGCTTCTCGGCGAGCTCCTTGACGGTGTCGATGCAGATGGACACCTCGGAGCCGGTCGACACCAGGGTGATGTCGGCGCCCTCCTGCTCGTGGAGGACGTACCCGCCCTTGATGGCCTTGTCGATGGTGGAGCCCTCGAGCTGGGGCAGGTTCTGGCGCGAGAGCGCGAGGATGCTAGGGGTGTGCTTGGACACGAGGGCGACGTAGTACGCGGCGCTGGTCTCGTTGCCGTCGGCCGGGCGCCACACCATGCAGTTGGGCAGCGCGCGGAAGTGGGTGAGCACCTCGATCGGCTGGTGGGTCGGGCCGTCCTCGCCGAGGCCGATCGAGTCGTGGGTGGCGACCCAGATGGCGCGCACGCGGGAGAGCGCAGAGAGACGCACGGCACCGGCAGCGTACGAGACGAAGTTGAGGAAGGTACCGCCGTACGGGATGATGGTGCCGTAGGCAGCCAGACCGTTCATGATGGCGCCCATGGCGTGCTCGCGCACACCGAAGCGGATGTACCGGCCGGCGTAGGTGCCGAGGCCGGTCGCGGGGGGCTGGAGGTCGATGGCACCCTTCCAGCGGGTCAGGTTGGAGCCGGTCAGATCGGCCGAGCCACCAACGAGCTCGGGAACGGCATCAAAGATCTTGTTGAGCACGATCTCGGATAGCTTCCGCGACGCAACGGCGGCGTCCGCTGGGGTGTAAGTGGGAAGGTGCTTCTCCCAGCCCTCGGGGAGCTCGCCCGCCAGGCGGCGGGCCAGGTCGGCGTGCTCGGCCTTGTACTGCTCGGCGTACTTGGCGAACAACTGGTTCCACTCCTGCTCCTGGGCGGCGCCCGAGGAGGCCACCTTGTTGCACAGGTCGTACACCTCCTGGGGCACGGCGAAGCTCTGCTCCGGGTTGAAGCCGAACTTCTCCTTGAGCTGCTTGATGTCGTCGGCCTTGAGGGGCGCGCCGTGCACGCCGTGGGTGCCCTGCTGCTTGGAGCCGAACCCGATGATGGTCTTGAGCTGGATCAGGGTGGGCTTGTCCTTGACCTCGCGGGCCTTGTTGAAGGCGGCCTCGATGCCCTCGAGGTCGTGGTCGCCGTCCTCGACGGTCAGGACGTGCCAGCCGTACGACTCGTACCGCTTCACGACGTCCTCGGTGAAGGCCTGGTTGGTGTCACCGTCGATGGTGATCTTGTTGTCGTCCCACACGGCAATCAGGTTGCCGAGCTGGAGGTGGCCGGCCAGAGACGAGGCCTCGGACGAGACACCCTCCATCAAGCAGCCATCGCCAAGGAAGGCGTATGTGTAGTTGTCAACCAGGTCGAACCCGGGCTTGTTGAAGACGGCGGCGGTGTGTGCCTGGGCGAGGGCGAGACCAACAGCATTGCTGATACCCTGGCCGAGGGGACCGGTGGTGACCTCAATGCCGGGGGTGTCATGGGCCTCGGGGTGGCCGGGAGTGATGCTGTCGACCGACTACCAGAAGGGGGGGAGGAGCGTCGTGTTAGATTAGCGCGCACTTTGCACAACAACAGCCAATCACGCATAAGGTGTCTGGCACATGGAGCACATGGAGTACAGGGAGGACATGGAGGAAAGACTTACCCGGAACGCCTTCAAGTCATCGATCGTGAGGGCATAGCCGTAGAGGTGGAGGAGAGCATACTGCAGCATGCACCCGTGCCCGTTACTAAGCGCAAAATAGTGTGAGCCAATTTTGCCCCTCCCTGAGCGATATCTTTCATTGCCACCAATGCATAATCGCCCAATGGCTGGACCCCTCGTTTGACGTATCGGGTAAAACAAAAACTTACGAGAGGACGAAGCGGTCGCGGTTGAGCCACTGCGGGTTCTTGGGGTTGAACTTCAGAAACCGGTTAAAGAGAACGTGGGCAACGGGAGCCATGCCCCTGGTCCGAGTTAGCGGGTAATATTCCGGAATCGGCGGCCATCCCAGTCCATCATGGATATCCGGCGCGCGATCGGGGGACAGGACAAGAAGAAGAGAACTCACATTGGGGCACCCGGGTGGCCCGAGTTGGCGTGGGCAGTGGCATCGGCCTATGTCAGAGTAAAAATCTGTGAGCAAATGATTCCTTTTGTTGCCATTCCCAAAACTTCGCGACACCTCAATGCCGTGCCGTGGCGCGAAGAAAGAGCTGTCTCGAAAATAACCGTCGCTTGGTGGGGCAGCAAGAACGCGCTCAAATTTTGGCGGGGGCGGGGTTCTTGCTCGGTTTGTTGGGAGAGAGGGGCAAAGGGAGCGAAAGCAATGGAAGCAAAACTTACCGCCAGCACGCGGATCGTGTTGATCGCGAGCCTGTCGACGTCGGTGTAGCCCATGATCGCGGTGTTCGGTCGGGTGTTCTGAAAGGTTGGTTCAGGTATACGTGCGAAAGGAAAGGAGCTCAGGTCAAACAAAAAGGCTGCGGTACCTAGGCAGAAACTTAGGGCAGAGCTGAAGGGAAGATGCGGAGGAGGAAAGAGAAGAATGGGAGCACGAAGGCGAGGCAAAGGCAAGGTGGGGTGATAGTTTTATGTCAATTCAGGCCAGGTCCGGTTCCAACGGATGGATCAGTAGGTTGCGGCGTGGCGTCTCTTGGAACAGAAAGCCGCCCGCGGGGTGTTTGGAGGGGTTGAGGGGCGAACGACACCCCCACACCCCCCTCAAGACGAGGACCCCTCGTCTCATCATCATGGATGCACCAGGCAGGTGGGGTATGTGGGAAGGTGGCATTAGTCACGCTCTGTCCAGAGGGTCAATGGCAAGAGGACTCTTGCCCGACTTGCCCGGTACCCAAGTTTTACTCGATTAGGCGAAAACAGGTACTCTCTCGTTAAGTCCAGTACTAGCGAGATAATGTATCAACCAGAACTGTATTATTCAAAGATAATAACAAGCTCAAAAATATGACTGTTTACAGACACACTTAACCCTAACCCTAACCCAGACGCAATATTTTACACTCGACGTCGGCTTAGCCGCCCGGGCCTCTCGTCACCGAACCTCCCGTATTGGCGATTCCCGTCCCGACAGGTACCAGGAACCTTGATGGATGAATTTATTTCCGAGGCAGAACGAAAGGAACTGACGACATGTCGAGGTGTCCGTATGTGAGTCTCGGGTATGTAGCAGTTTTTGCTCCGAATACCATGGCCATGCCCTTCGAAGTTCTCGTAACTTGCACCGAGCTCGCAACACTGAAAGATGTTTGCTGCAAAGGCGCAGGAGAGTCCTTTATAAGATGTTTGACTCGACGTTTACCCCACCAGGCGGTTCCCAAATACCCGACCTACCTACTCAGTATTTCCCAAAGGATAACATGTCTCTGCTGAGTCTGCTTTCTCTCGGCCGGCCTTGAATTCAACCTTAAATTTCTTTCGTCCGAGCTTCGCTTCACCGCCAGCGTCGAATCGGTCGAATTGGCCAATCAAAGGCATTCCAGCTTTTGTCCGGGCGGGGCCGGGGTGTACGACTGCGGGGTCCACTGCAACCTGTCAAGCCCCGGTCCCGATCCAATTCTTTTGGGGCATCTGGGGCCACGAGATGTTCTTCTGGGAAAAAAGAATTGGGTTTCCATGCGAGAATGGCCTGATTTCTTGAGCTGTTACAAGGCGTATTGCAACATAACTACCGGTGCAAACTGGGTTGATAGTAATTCTGTAGAGGAAAAGAATAAACATGCCTTATTCATATAAAAGCTCGTCTGGACTCCCCTTCGAGGTTGCATGCATTTCAACACCGTAAACTTTGAACAAATTTAGGCCCAAGCTTGCCGTCTCTCATGTCTCCGGCCTCGGAACAGTCACTGCACCAGCCAGCCAGCACTATGAAAAAATTTGCGGCCGCACTGGGGTCGAGGGTGCAAAATATTTCGACGGAACAGAAGAGTCACAGCTTATCGGAAGTGTTTATCGGCCCCCCTCCCACCCCCGGTCGATTCCCCTTCTTTTTTTTTTGGCCCGGCCGATCGCGAACTTCAACCTTTGTCATAATCCATAACTAAATTCCCAACCTGTGTTTCCCTCCCACCCAGTTACGCAACTCCGCTAAAAGAGGCCGGGACGGCACGCGACACTGCCAATTGACGACAACGAAGGACCGGAGTGCTGTCTACAGCCTTGAAACGAGTTTCTAACCTTTGAAACAAGAGGAATAAAGAAGGGTCGGTCGCTTGGTTCCGAGATCGCTTTTCCCCTCCTCCTCCCCTTCGTTCGTTCGAGCCATGTTGTCAGCCGTCTACAAGGCAGGCCGCGCCCCAGCCGTCCTCCGCCATGGTCGCCGCGTGCCCGTGGCATCGTCACAACTGAGCAGCTTGACTGCTGCTCCCCAGACCACTCCCGCTCCCTTCCGCACACAAACCGCTTCGCCGAGCGCCCGGTTGAGTCAGAAACGGCTCTTCTCCGCATCCCGGGCCCTCGCGAGCGGTACTGCGCAGCCCGCGCCGGACCCGAAGGCGTACCTCTCGAGCGGGGTGGTGAAACCGAGGGAGCACATCGACGTCAAGAAGGTGCTTGTTATTGGCAGTGGTGGTCTTGCCATTGGCCAGGCTGGAGAGTTTGACTACTCTGGTATGTTCTGTTCTCTGTCGTGGACTTGAACAATGAGTCATACGGAGGTAAAGAGGAAGACTTTTGGAGGCTAACAAGTATGGTCCCCTCCCTCATACAGGCTCACAAGCCCTCAAGGCCCTGAAGGAGGCCGGCGTAGCCTCGGTACTCATCAACCCCAACATCGCCACCATCCAGACGAACCACGCGCTTGCCGACGAGGTCTACTACCTCCCCGTGACCCCCGAGTACGTCGAGTATGTGATCCAGAAGGAAAAGCCGGACGGCATCTTCCTGTCGTTTGGCGGCCAGACCGCGCTCAACCTGGGCGTGCAGATGCAGAAGCTGGGGCTGTTCGAGAAGTACGGCGTCCGCGTGCTCGGCACCAGCGTGAGGACGCTGGAGCTGTCGGAAGACCGCGACCTCTTCGCTAAGGCCCTCGACGAGATCAACATCCCGATTGCCAAGTCCATCGCGGTCAACACGGTCGACGAGGCGCTCGATGCGGCCTCCAAGATCGGCTACCCGATCATTGTGCGTGCTGCGTACGCGCTGGGTGGGTTGGGGTCCGGGTTTGCCAACAACGAGGAGGAGCTGCGTAACATGGCGGCGCGGTCGCTCACGCTGTCGCCCCAGATCCTGGTCGAGAAGTCGCTCAAGGGCTGGAAGGAGGTCGAGTACGAGGTCGTGCGCGACGCCAACAACAACTGCATCACGGTGTGCAATATGGAGAACTTTGACCCCCTGGGCATCCACACGGGTGATTCCATCGTCGTGTCGCCCAGCCAGACTCTGAGCGACGAGGAGTACCACATGCTACGGTCGGCCGCCATCAAGATCGTGCGGCACCTGGGGGTCGTGGGCGAGTGCAACGTGCAGTATGCGCTCCAGCCCGACGGCCTCGACTACCGCGTCATCGAGGTCAACGCCCGGCTCTCGCGCTCGTCCGCGCTGGCCTCCAAGGCGACTGGCTACCCGCTCGCGTACACAGCGGCCAAGATCGGCCTCGGCCACAGCCTGCCGGAGCTCCCCAACGCGGTGACCAAGACAACGACGGCCAACTTCGAGCCGTCGCTCGACTACATCGTCACCAAGATCCCCCGCTGGGATCTGTCCAAGTTCCAGCACGTCAAGCGCGACATCGGCAGCGCCATGAAGTCCGTGGGTGAGGTCATGGCCATCGGCCGTACGTTCGAGGAGTCGTTCCAGAAGGCCATCCGCCAGGTCGACCCGCGCTTCGTCGGCTTCCAGGGCGAGACATTTGCCGACCTCGACTCGGAGTTGCAGAACCCCACCGACCGCCGCTGGCTCGCCGTCGGCCAGGCCATGCTGCACGAGAACTACTCGGTCGACCGCGTACACGACCTGACCAAGATCGACAAGTGGTTCCTATACAAGCTGCAGAACATTGTCGAGTGCACGCGCGAGCTGCAGCAGGTCGGCAGCCTGCAGGGGCTCAAGAAGGAGCAGGTGCTCAAGGCCAAGAAGATGGGCTTCTCGGACCGTCAGATCGCCCACGCCGTCAACAGCACCGAGGACGAGGTGCGCGCCCGCCGTCTCGAGTTCGGCATCCGTCCCTGGGTCAAGAAAATCGACACCCTGGCTGCCGAGTTCCCCGCCGACACCAACTACCTGTACACGACCTACAACGCCTCGTCGCACGATGTCACGTTTGAGGACAAAGGCACCGTCGTGCTCGGCAGCGGTGTCTACCGCATCGGCAGCTCTGTCGAGTTCGACTGGTGCGCCGTCAGTGCGACCGTGGCCCTGCGCGAGATGGGACAAAAGACAGTCATGATCAACTACAACCCCGAGACGGCCAGCACCGATTTCGACACGGCCGACAAGCTCTACTTTGAAGAGCTGAGCTACGAGCGCGTGATGGACATCTACGACCTCGAGAACGCGAGTGGTGTCGTGGTGTCGGTGGGCGGCCAGCTGCCACAGAACATTGCGCTCCGGCTACAGGAGGCCGGCGGGGCCAACGTGCTGGGTACGGACCCGCGCAACATCGACAAGGCTGAGGACCGGCAGAAGTTCTCGGAGATTCTCGACAGCATCGGCGTGGACCAGCCGGCGTGGAAGGAACTGACGTCGGTCCAGGAGGCCGAGAAGTTCGCCGAGCAGGTCGGCTACCCCGTGCTGGTCCGGCCGAGCTACGTGCTGTCCGGTGCGGCCATGACCGTCATCCGCAGCAAGGACGAGCTCAAGGACAAACTCGAGGCCGCGTCCAGCGTGTCGCCCGACCACCCCGTGGTCATCAGCAAGTTCATCGAGGGCGCGGAGGAGATCGACCTCGACGGTGTCGCATCCGACGGCAACCTGATCGTCCACGCCGTCAGCGAGCACGTCGAGCAGGCCGGTGTGCACTCGGGCGACGCCACGCTCGTGCTCCCGCCCGCCAAGCTGGACGAGACCACCATGGGCCGCGTCAAGGAGATCGCGCAGAAGATCGCCCAGGCCCTCCAGATCACAGGGCCCTTCAACATGCAAATCATCAAAGTCAACGACCCAACCGGTGCCAACGAGCCCCAGCTCAAGGTTATCGAATGCAACCTGCGCGCCTCCCGCTCATTCCCCTTCGTCAGCAAGGTCCTCGGCACCAACTTCATCGACGTCGCCACCAAAGCCCTCGTCGGCAAGAACGTTCCCCCCCCGACCGACCTAATGACCGTCCCGCGCGACTACCTCGCCACCAAGGTCCCGCAGTTCTCATGGACCCGCCTGGCCGGCGCGGACCCCTTCCTCGGCGTCGAAATGTCCTCCACGGGCGAGATGGCCTGCTTCGGCAAGAACCTCGTCGACGCATACTGGGCCTCCCTGCAGTCCGCCATGAACTTCCGCGTGCCCGAGCCCGGCGAGGGCCTGCTCTTCGGCGGCGAGCTCGGCGACACCCGCTGGCTGACTACCGTCGTCGACTACCTCGCACCCCTGGGGTACAAGCTGTACGCGGCCGACCAAGAGGTCAAGCAGTTCCTCGAGTCGACGACCAAGCACAAGGATGTCGCTGTCGAGGTGATTGAGTTCCCCAAGGAGGACAAGCGCGCCCTGCGCGAGGTGTTCAAGAAGTATGATATCAAGGGCGTGTTTAACCTGGCCCGGGCCCGCGGCAAGACGGTCATGGACGTCGACTACGTCATGCGCCGCAACGCCGTCGACTTTGGCGTGCCCTTGTTTATGGAGCCTCAGGTTTGTTTACCCTATCCCTTTCCCTTGACATGTATATCCATCCCCTGTAACTCCTGTAACAGCTGCTAACCTCTGTGAAAAACAAATTATACAGACGGCCATGCTCTTTGCGCAGTGTATGAGCGAGAAGCTGCCCCGGCCGGAGGGGATCCCCTCCGAGGTGCGCCGGTGGTCCGACTTTATCGGCGGCAAGCCCTTGTAAATAAACAATTTATACCCATGCAACGTATACGGAAATGTTCTTTTTTTGATACCACCGCGGACTTAACCTCAACCTAACTTACCCAATATCTCCAAACAACTGGAACTGTCCGTCTATGTTTTCTTCTCTGCTTTGCCTTTTTTTTTCGAGTTTGTTTTCTACCTGGCTGCTTCTCCTCTCCTCTTCACTTTCCTGTTTTATTCTGTTTACCTACCGAGCAACAAAAAAAGACCGTGAGTCATGATGTCGGGGCGTTTGAAGGAGTGAGTGTGTTCCTTGTATTCTTTGTTTTTCATTGTTCATTCGAACCTCTTTGTGAGCGGCGACGGACGGGTCGATCGGATTGATGAATGGGGGGGACTAAAAAGCCGGACGGACAGATGGTTAGGTGAATGGGGTTGGGTTAAAAAAAAGAAAACGGACGGATGGATGGATGGATGTACGAGGGGGAAAAGGGAAAAGGAAAAAAGGGGGGATAGGATAAATGACAGCGCATCATATATTTCCATCATGCCCTATCATGCCCTAAGGTTTCACTAGGGGTCAACGTCATTCGTTATTGTGTTGGATAACTTCGTCCTCTTATTGATTTACTTAGTAACCTTTTTGTTTTACCCTGTTTTGCTCTGCCCACCCAGCCAGCCCGTAAAACAACATGTGTAAACAAAAGCCGAGTCACATCACATTCATGAGCAAACGCACCTTACCTCAGCCCCCGACCCCTTCTCACATCTCCGGCGTATATATCAGCATACATATCTGTGTATGTTCCTTATTCCGCGCCCTATTCGAGTCCTAAAACAAATATGCTACATCCCGTCCACTCGACCGTCCCCTGGTTCAGATGCAAACATGCGCCACCACCATCCCATTCCCGGTATTCTCACCACCGAACGGTCTATAATTTAAACAGGCGATCTCTTTTCTCCTAAACCTTGGGTTGTTTGCCTACTCATCACCCCTCCCTTCCGACCGCTCTGGTACTATTTATCTGCGCGCCTCAACTCCCGTCCCAGGCCCCATCCATGGCCGAAAGAAAATAGCGGAAGGATATAAAAAGAACCCCTCCAATGAAAAAGGCCGGCATGCCAACCCACCGGAACCCGATACACTTTAATCAAGACCCATCAGTCTCGTCCTAGTCCTCGTTCTCGCGGCGACGATCGCGTTGGTGATAAGGGCAGTGGTGGGATCCGTTTAGCCTGACAGCAGCAAAACGCTTAGCAAGAGGTTCTCCAGCGTCGTCATCGTCATCGTCATCGTCATGTTTATCGTCGTTACCGCCGCCGCTTCCACCGCTACCGTTCTGAAGGGCAGAAGCAGGAAAGGAAGGGGTCAAGGCCGCCGAGGAAACATGGGCACCACCACTGCCAAGGAGCTGCTGGCCGTTGGTGCCTGTGTTGGTGGCGGCGGGACGATCCTCTTCTCCCCTTCTTGATGACGACGATGACGGCGGCAGTGACGGCCGGGGGCGCTTGGGAAGTCTCTCACCAGTGGATTCCAGGATCATGTGGAGTGTTTGCCAGCCCGTAGTGGCGCGCAGCTGGAAGGCCTCGGCCAGGTCGTGCAGGGTGGCAACCCGGCAAAGGAGGGCTTCTTCTTCCTGTAGAGAGAGAAAACAAAAAAGGGTGAGAGGGTTGGCACTATGTATTGAACAAAATTACAAGATTAAAAGAGACGGGAAGAGATTTGGAGACATACCTTGCCGAGAACGCCCATCTGATGAATGTAGCAGAGCAGATGGAAATCAGACACGGGTAAGGAATTATCCTTTTGCCCGAACCGCAGCGCTTTCGCGACGGCCGAGACTTCTTGGGCCTCGCCGACGTACTGCCTGTTCTCGATGGGAAACCCGCTGTCGGTAAATAAGGGTTTGGGCGCCTCGGGGAAGCCGTGGGTGAGGGTGACAAAGAGGTACTCGACGGGGAACGCAGGTTTCGCGTTCTCCTGAACGTTGGCGCCGTACTCGTTGATCCGGCGGTAGAACACCTCGGGAATGTACCGTGTCCGGCTTGTGGACCCGTCATCTTCCTCCTCCTCGCGGACGAGCATCTGGGTGGGATCGGCAGACGGCTCAATGATATCGGCCCGCACCATCTCGACGGCGTCGTTGGACATTTGGTAGGCTGCGATGGAGATCTCGCCCTTTTCGTTCCCCGAGATGACGCAAGTGACAAAGTTGGAGCCGAAACGGCCCGTGTCGCTCCACTTGCTCGGCTTGGGGTGCTGGGCCTGCATCCGCGCGGCGAAGGTGATCTCCTGGGAGGCCAGGAAGTACGAGTCGGCGTGGCGTTTACAGACGGCGCTTCCGTCGCCCTGCCCGGCGTCGAGAAGGTCGGTCCAGATCACGCCGACCTGTTGCAGCCCGCATGCCTTGGCCACGGTGTTGATCGCCTCCTCGTCCTCCCACGCATTGAGCGACACGCCGTCCACCTCATCGACCTGTGGCGGTTCATAGATGGCCTCCACCACGGCCTTGATCCCCAACGGTACGACATCGTATTCCAGATATCGACCGTACAGAATCCCGAGGCGTTGTGATCCGGTGCGACGCCACGCATCGAGAAACTTGTCGATGATCTGTGGCGAGGCAAACTCGACGTGGTCGACCATACGAAACTGTTGCGGCTGGAGCGTGATGGCACTCGGCTGGCACTTGGTGCAGATGCCCTCGGGCCACTCGGGGTGACCAGACGGGCAGTCCCGCTTCACCCTGTAGTAGGGCTCGACCAGCGGAGGAATGAAGGAGCTCCCCAGCTCCGGCTTGTTGGTGGCCGAGTTGGTCTTGCGCATGTAGGCGTGCACCGACATGTACTTGATCTTCTTTTCCTCGAGATATGCGGCGTTGAAGGGGTCTAGCGGCATGCAGTAGTCGCACATGCCCTTGGGCCCGTGCCGGCACATCTTGTCCCGTTTCCTGGGGATCTTGCCATCCTTCCTGTCCAGCCGGTCGTCGAGCGGTGACTGTCGGACTACCTCCCACGGGTTCTTGATCCGCTCGGCGGATGTGTTCGGTGGGGGGTCGATGGGATGGTCTTCGGTCGGGAGGATCGGCTTGCCGTTGAGTCGGTTGGTGGAGGAAACAAGCGAAGGCTGGTCGGCGTCGGACGCACCGTTGGTTATGGCCGCGTCCTGAGTCTGGTAACTAACAAAGATGAGGTCGCCGTGCCGTAACCCAACTTGACTGATCTTGAATTTGGCAATGTCCCCAATCTTTTTCGCATCGCCGCCGCCGGGGTGGTTCGAGAGAGTGATGGATTGTGGGTTGATGGTCGTAGGAAGTTGGGGGAGAAGCTATCGCAGGTCGGTTAGTTCTGTTTCATTGCACGAGGAGATCCAGGAAATGGCGAGTACCTTCTCGATAAGATCACCAAATGTATCGTCGTTGTCCGCCGTCTGGCGGAACATGCCATCCGGGGAGCGTAGCCGTAGCAGCATGGTGAAGGCGATGTGTTTCCACGTGGTAGGTACTTTATGCAGCTTCGATTTGTTTGTTGAAAGTCACGGACAGCCGGTAGTACAGTTTGTGGTTTAGAGAGGAGCTGCGTTTAGTGGGGTGCGGGAAATCACCGGCAGGTACCGGGCTGTGTCGGAGGAACGGTCGTTTGTTTTGCAAACGGATGGTGTTCTTACCAGGTTCAACAACGCCCAAGCTCAGTGCTTGGAGCTCACGTTAACTACCGCCTGAAGCTGGACCTTCGTCATCAAGCTATGCCTAGCAGTTGCCCCTCGCCCCACATCCGGGTGCATCGTTATGTGGGCCCGGGGGTGGCCGTCAATCGAACAAAGCATGGACATGATTAGGTCAGCTGAGGCCTGAGAGCAATGTGGCCCCTGCGTCGGAATGCCAAGACTCAGACCCCAGTCGTTCAAATGCCAATGCCAAGAAATACCCAAAAGTTGTCAAGCTGTTCTTTCGGCACACGCCAAGTTGCGGCTGCGCAGGGCCACCTAACTAAACAGATTACACTACACAGACAACATATTTCGATCTTTTTTGTCTTTGTGTCTTTGTGCTTCCCAACCCAACGCGGCGCGCGCGACCTCGCCGTTCCTTTCTTCTTCTTCGAATTCAGACCCTCGACTCGCTAGATCCGCGACAACACATTTGCACAGACAGACGAACAAGACGAACCGTCATGTTCGACATCAATTGGCAGGGGCTGCTGCTGCCCCTGGCGTATCTGGTGGTGCTGGTCGGCACATTCGTCACGTTCTCGACAGTGTACCGCAAGAGGAAAGCCAGTATGTTCCCAATCACATGCCATATTTACTCTTACACGTCCATGTATTTCCAGAGGGAATAACTAACTCATGCGTCCCTGCACCTGCAGTCGAGAGCGCCAACCTCGCGCCGTGGTTCGGCCCGCACCTGCAGCGCAACATCTACCTGTCGCTGCTGCACATGCAGCCGGATGAGAACAGCTCGGCGGCCGAGAAGAAGACGCAGCAGAAGATCCCCGACAGCATAATCCGGGCGGCGCTGATCCAGCGCGCCGTCGAAGACATCCGCCGTATCATCCAGATCCGCACCGCCAAGCAGGCCTGCAGCTCACTGCTGCAGCGCGGGAGCGTGGGCGACGACTTGTGGCAGCGCTTCCAACGCGCCGAGAAGGAGATGGAGGAGGAGCTGCGCGATGTTGTCATGGAGGTGTGTTTTCTCTCTCTCTCCAACTATAACTACTAGACACCTGATCCTACAGACGAAGACGAAACGAGCTAACAAGCACATCATCATAGGCCAACGCCCTCGTCCCTGGCTGGGGTCAAATCATCTTCCAATCCGCCAACGAGATCGCCGCCAACCGAGCCATGCGCGAGCGCGTAGAAGAGATCGAAGCCCAGACCGCGCGCGACAAGGAGTGGTGGGAAAAGCGCCGAACCAACGTCAAGAGCGAGTTCATGAAGGAGCTCGACGCCGAGGCCGCGGCCGCGGCCGCTGCCGATACAGCAGCAGCAGCAGCAGCAGCAACAACACCCTCAATTGGGGGGCCAGGATCAGTAGCGGGCTCGGCCGTTTCGGCGGAAGACGATAAGGCGTCGGAGAAGGGCCAGAGTAAGACTTCCGGCTCGTCTGTTGCGGCGGCCACACCGGCGGCGAGCGTGAATGGCAGTGAGGACTCGGAGCCGGTTTTGGTGGAGAAGAATACCTCGTCTGCATCTTCTTCGCCTGCATCTAAGAAGAAGGGCAAGAAATAGATTCCTGCGGGGGGTGAAGGTGGGGGGTGCAAGGGCGCTTGTCCTCGAGGGAGTGAGGGAGCGTAACAATAGTATTTAGGTAAAAGGAGGGAAGGAGAGATCTGGGTGTAGGGGGCTGTCGAGAGAGGAAGAGAGGAAGAGACTGCATCGTGCATGGCGTTGGGCGATACAATTCGGTTTACTTGGATTGGTTTTATATTCAGAACGTGAGTAAGCAGTCAGTCATTTGCTGCTCAGGGTATGTGATCTGGGCCGGCCCTTGTTGGGCAGCCTGATATTGAGGTTGCGGTCTGTTGATAGAAGACCAAGTTATTATCTAACTTTAAGTATATGTTCTGGAAGCACCGCAGATGACATGATCTTGTGGCACGTACATTTGGGTATGTGTGCGTGGGGGGGGGGGGTGTCTGTGTGAGTAACGACTTGGATTAGTTGCCTTAGCAAACCAGGTGTGTCCAGCAGAGTCGACTGCTGCTAAACCATGCCTTGCTGCTGCTAACCACATTCCCACCGTCGTCACAACACCCATCGACCTCAAAACGCTCCTCTTACCACCACCAAAAAAAAAAAAAAAAAAGAAAAGAAAAAAAGAAAAAAAAAGAAAACGACACTCTCAATCACAACAATACACACCTCAAAACCACCACCCCATCTTAGCCCTCACCTCCCCAACCTCATCCCCCCCTCCTCCCCCCCTAGCTTTCCTAGCCTCCTCAGCAATCTCCTCCTCCGACCGTCCCATCATAGCCATCACCTCCTCCCTCACCTTCACCCACTCCTCCCCCCAACACTCCCCCCACTCCCCTTCCAACTGCGACTCCAACTCACCCCCCCAAGGCACCTCACACCCCCTCAACCCAATAAACCTTCCCATCCTCCTCCTCTTCTCCAACAGACCCATACCCTCAGGCCAGGTGATCGGGCAAGGGTACTGGTTGGTCCAGCGGGAGGGGTAGCGCTGGTGGTAGAACTCGGCGAGGGAGTCGAGTTGGGAAGGGGTGAGTAGCCAGAAGGCGAGCATGGTGCGCGGGAAGGATGGGTGGATGAGGCCGGTTGTGAGTTGGACGAGGGGGGCCAGGGGGAAGGCGAGTTGGGCGAGTTTGGATTGGAAGAGGGGGTTTAGGTGGGGGGGTGTATTGTTGGTGATGTTGTGGTTGTTGTTGGTGATGATGGTTTCTGTGGTGGGGATGGGTTGATACGTGGGAGTATGCATAGGAGTATGCATCGGAGTATATGTGGTCGTGGTTGTTGGGTAGCTGGTAACAGTGGGAGAAGCAGTGCTGCTGCTGCTGCTGCTGGCATCGTGACTGGGAACGACATCGGGTGTCTGCTCAGGGGCAAAAGCCTCGGTCGGCGTACTCGGCGGCTGCTGGAACGGCGAGTGATGCTTCATTTTTGTTTCTTTTCTTTCTTTGCCTTGCCTCGTTGGTGTTGGCTTCGAGAGATGGCCTCGGAAGAATAACCAACTTGGCTTTGTTAGACTTCTAGAGCAACGATGACTTGCAACGGTTGTAGTGTTGGTGACGACGACGACGACGAAAAAGCTTGATCTGCTGCAAAAGTGGCAAGCAAGTGAGGGAGCGACGAGAAAGACGAGTATTACGTATATATAATGCTTTGGGATCTGGATTCTCCCGTTTCGCGTTTGCGTTCCCGGTCTTGGCTTTTGTTCCCCAAACGGGTTTTGGGGACAGTCGAGATGAAAGTGAACAGCGGCGCCGGCCGAGTCAAAGAAATCGAGAGGCCCTGTCCCTCGCTGCCTCGCGTTAAAGGATTGGCGTCCGTCCGTCTGTTCAGAAAAGAAGTAGAACACCGAGGCTGCCAGCAGCAGAGGATAGTCGTAGTAGTCGTCTCTCCCTGCGTCTCTTTCTGACTCTCCGCTCTCGTCTTCTCTCCCCCTTCCCCGGCACGTAGTCTGTCGGTCCACTACCTCCTCAAATGCTCTCTTCAACAACAGCGGCCTTCTAGAATACCGAGTCTCAACACAACAAAAGGCTGCATATAAGCCACCAGCCGAAGCAACCACTCGAACACAGACACACACACGCGCGCGCACAACACCCCTCGAACAACTTCCGAGGGCCACTCACACTCTTGTAAGCAATTCCTCAATTGTCCTCCTTTCTCCCCCAACCCTTTTGTCTCGGGGGCCGAGGAGGCAAAAAGCTTCCATTGGCTGGGTAGTACACCTTTGTTGGCTCGGGCTTGTTGTAAGGATAAGAATAAGGAGAAGGAGAAGGAAAACCGAGTGGGTGTTCTTTAAAGAAGCCAAGCGTCCGAACAACTGCTTATGTTGGCAGACACGTGTGTGCTCTCGCACTTCTTTGACGTCGGTTGTAAGAAGAGACGGAGGCAAGGAACTAAGAGAGGGGGGCAAGAGAGGATAAGACAAGACATTGTCTTTTGAGGGCGCGCGTGAGCAGAGCAGAGCAGAGCGGGAATGAGTCAATGAATGGGAAACCCGGGTGTTCTTTCAAGTTGGGCTTTTTCAAGCCGAATTGATGAAAGGACGTTTCCCGCCTGTGTCTTGTCCAAAGAAACTTGAACAATACCGATTCTCTCTACCACGGCCCGAACCACCAAGTCAAGTCTTCCGTGTCTGTACAAAACAAAACTCCCGGTTGACACACTTTCCGGACTGCTTGACTGACCGCATCCCGTAAACCCGGCCGGGACAACCCACCCCTTTATCAACAAGTTCCGCGGACCTACTTTCCAAGGCCCCCCAAATAGCAGCCCCAAACAACTGAAGAGCGCAGTTGGGGGGTGGTTTGATTTCTAGGTCATGAAATTATCATCATTTATTATATTAGGTCTCTATCATTGATTTATCCCCATCATCGATCAAGCCTCAACGGAACGAACCGAAACAAAAATCTCAAAGCCACTTCACCTTAGCAACATGATCCACCTTCTTCTTACTCCCCTTCACAAACCCCATAACCCGTAACTCAGCCAATCCACGATAAAACCCAACCAGCAGCTCCCTCTTTCGTCCCTCATCCTCATCCTCGTCTTCTCCGTCCTGTTCGCCCCCTTGTCCGGCTACCAACGCGGAATACGCCGTCCACAAATCCGCCACATTCACCAGCGCGCCCGTTTCTAGGAGAAGTTGATGTAGCACCGCCGTTGCAGGCGACGTGCCGACGACAGTGCCGAGTCCGCTGGCTCTGTCTGCCCTCCCTTTTCTCTTCTTCCTCCCGCAGCACGCACACCCTAGGTAATCATGCGGTCGGGCGAGGGCGCGGGCGAAAGTAGCCCCCGGGCGGGGGACGAAGATATCGCGGAATAGAGAGGAGGAAGAGGAAGAGGTTGAGGTGGTATCGATGAACCAGGCCTCGTGGAGGAAGAGATTGCGGTGGTCGGCATCTGTGATGGTTTCGCGGAGAAGGGCGTACAGGGTATCGATGGCGGCCGTGTAGGCTTTGTCCTCGTCTGTCAGCGTGGCCGAATCATGGCTGAGTTGGACTTTCTGAGCGACCACGGTGGTGCGCAGGATCCGGCTTTGGGCGCTGTATTTGCTCTTGAGGGTGGAGCGGTTTTTGTTTGGACCACCCGTAGGGTTGTTGCTTTTGGATCGTTCGATGAGCCCCTCGACTTCGTCGCGGAGGTCGGTCAGGGACGAGACGACATCTTCCGCAGCCGCGGCCCAGCCGTCGAGGCCGAGGTCTGCGCTGCCGGTGTGGATGGCGGATAGAAAGCGGGTGGTTAGGGCCAGGAACTCGTCTGGTTCAACCCGTTTGATGGCGTCTTCTAAAGGCACTGTCCCCGATGCCTGGCTGATCTCGATGCCACTGCTGAGCGCGAGGATGTACAGGTCCGTGAAAGAGGCCGAGCTGAGTCCAGAAGAAACCACGAGGTGGAGAGAACGCAGCAGTTGCAGCACATACTCCTGACGCTTCTGCGCCTCCTCCCGAATTCGCGTTACAAGGTACTCGTCATCCTTGAGCAGTGACTGCGCATGGCCCAGCTGTCTCGCCTCCACCGCCGCCTCGACCTCGGCCTGGAACGAATCCAGCGTCCGGACCGCCTGTATGTGTTCCGGTTGTAAGACGCCTCCACCTTCACGCCGTTGCAACACCTCGGCGTCCGCCAGCAGCACGCTCAGCGGGTTCGCGTAAAAGTGGCACATGTACGCGTACTGGAGCGAGCTGACAAACATCTGCACGCCCGCGACCTGGTCCTGCTGGCGCTCGACCAGGCTCCGCAGCAGGGCCGGTCCGATACGCACCGTCGCCTGCGTGCCCGCCACGGCCGTCCGGATGACCGTCTCGAGCACCGAGTGCGCCTGCACCACGTCGAACTGCGCGCCGTACAGCTGCCGCGCCGTCGACTTGAGCAGCCGTGCCTGGAACAGCTCAACCGACGTGGCCACGCCGAACAGGAGGTCGAACCGGATCCGGTCGCGCCATGAGTGGAAGAGGGCGATCAGATCGGTGAGGAGGCCGCTCTCGAATGCTTCGCTGTCTTGGAAAGCGACGACGACGCGCCGTTGATGCTGCTGCTGGTGCTGCTGGTGCTGCTTCTGGTTCTTCAAAAACACGTGTAACGCCTCAAGATCGTAGTCCAAGTATTTCCTCCCCTACATTCGTCAGTCTCTCGCCCTCACACCGCCACCCGAATAAGAATACTTACGCCCTGGGTCATGACCTCCACATCCACCCCCTCTTCTTCATCCGCAGTCCTCGCCGTGGCATCACGAATGATCTTCTTTAGCACCGCTTTCAGATTGGGCGCCTCGGCCGCCCGCAACCGTACGAACCGCGCCTGGGCTGCCGTCCGGAGCCGCTCCGCCAGCTGTTCAAACAGCAGGTCCTGTGAGGCAATGTTCGGGCCTGTGATGATGAAGCCGGCCGTGAGCTTGTCTCTGATGACTGTTAGCAACGGCTCTCTTATTCTTGCGAAGGAAGTAGAGTCGGGAGAGGAAAAAACTCACGTCTCCGTCTCGGCTGCCTGCTGTAAAAACGACGAGACCTCGTCCAACGTGTTGGTGTTGGCTTCTCTCAAGACACGCTACGTCGCTGTTAGTTCCTCGAGCCAAATAAAAAGACCAGACCCCGAAAACAGATACCTGAATCCGCCTCTCCAAAACAGGCCAACTCCCCTCAAACAGTTCTCTCCGCAACCTCGCCGCCTCAAGGCTCTCCGCGCCGTTAAACAGCGCCGGAAACGCCGTCCCGGTTCCCGCAGCACTCAACCTGCTGCTATCTGCTTGCTCTGCCTCCTGCTGCTCTGCCTTGGTCGTCTTGCGCCTCTTTGCTGGGCGCGCATCCCCAGACAATTTACTAGCTTGCGGGCTATCCAGTGTCTGATTAGGGGCGTTGAAAATGAATGCGACCTGCTATGTGTGTCAGTTAAAGAGAACAAACGCTTAATTAAACAAGAAAAAGAGATGTAATAAAAAAGTAAACCCAAGCGGGCAAAAAGTGAGAGAAAAAAACCAACCCTGTGATCCTCCTCCTCAAAAGACGCGTCATTCCGTTCATTTTCCGCCATCTTAGTCCTGTCAATGGGAATACGTCGCGGTCGTTTGATAAAGGGAGCAAGTGTCCCTGAGCTGAGTGAAAGTCCACAAGGGTTCACAGCGCGTGTTGCCCGGGCACGAGCCACACTTCAGCTCGGTGAGCCACATGTGGCTTGGCATCGACATCAAAGACGGGAAGGACGGAACTAAGAGGTCAAAAAAAGAGTTGGGGAGACTCTGATTTCCCGAGACAAAGACAGAGGGTGGAGGGGGATAAATATACTGTATTTAATTCATTCATGTTCATTAAACGGCTCACAATTTATGGTGGTGTCTCAAGCCTACTGTGCCATCCCTAACCTACCCTCCCAGCTCGAGTCTCACATTGACAGACAAAACAACACAACACAGAGCCAAAGCAGCCGTCTGAAGCACACAAGACTCAAACCCACAAAGCCCAAGAGGACTCATTGAGGACGGTAAGACAAACACACATCAACCAAAAGTAGCCACACCGACATCAAACAACCCATGTATACGAACGACATTCAGCACACAGCACAAGGCCTTATAACCACGACAGCCCGCAGCGAGTCAACCCGAGAGTTTGGATCTGTAGCAACAACCCCCTTGAGGGAGACTGAGATAGACAAGAGATAAGCGCGGAGACAGAGACAGAAACAGAGACCAAGTAAAAAAAAGAATAAGCTAAAAACAACAAAACCGTAACAGGAAAGGAGATAAAAACAGAAAAAGAGAAAAAAAAAAGACTGCCCACGAAACAAACAAAAGCTGTTTCTTACGATGGGTGGACTGACCCCCTTTCCTTCTCCCAGGGCCATAATAATTTTACACAAAATTCCCTCCATCCCTCCATCCTTTCCCGTCCCTTCGCTCTGTTGCCCTTCCTGTCCATGCCATTCTCTTTCTCGTTTCTCCGGTTTCCTGTGCCCGCCATTTTCCCTTCACCGCCCTAACCCCAGTGACCTAATGGCCTAGTAAACTCGAGACCGGCAATGGCTTTTGTTTGCTTCTCGTTTGTGACCAAGACTTCCGGTTTGGACCCAACGACTGGTTGGTTGGTTTTCCATCTATATTGGTTTTTTTGGTCGGGTTGATACGGTCTGTTCATATTCGCCGATCGCTCGTGACGCTAAGGGACCATCCCCGGATGATGACCCTGGTGTTTTCTGACTGCGAGTCAATGTGACATACGGCCAACATCGTCTACGCTGTCGCTTCGACGGCCTCGGCGGTCTTCTCCTTTTGCAGTTGTTAGCATTACTGGTGGGTTTAAGAAAGTAAGAGAAAATGCACGTACCTCAGCAGGCTTCTCTGTCTCCGCCTTCTCCTCACTCTTCTCCTTCGCCGCCTTCTTCTCTTCCTTGTCCTCCTTCCCCTCCTCGCCCGACTCCGCCGGCTCGCTCTTCTCCTTGACACCGTTGGCCTTCGCCTTGCCCGTGCCGTTAGTCTCCCCCGCGGGTGCCGGGGTCCCGTCGACGGCGAGTAGCTTGTTCCACTTGTCCAGGAGGACCTGAGAGCGCGGCTTGAACTTGAATTCGTCCTCCTTCGGGATGTTGTCTAGCTTGAGGATGGCCTTAAGCACCTTGTTGATCTTGGTCGCGCGGATGATGCTGACTTCGAGGTCCGGGAAGGCCTCGAGCTTGGTGATGTAATCCGACATGAGCTTCATCTCCTCCTCCTTGGGCTCCTGGTCGCGCGTCAGGAGGCCCTTTTGGATCTTGTGCCGGAGGAACAGGACCTCCTTCTGTGGGGGTGTCAGCGGTGCCGAGTGGATTCTTAGTGCCCCCAACCAAAAAAAAGTGAGTAACGTACGGATTTCCTAACGTGCTTCTCCTCCGCGGAGAGCTCCGGCTCCTTGGCAGCCTCTTCAACCGTCTCCTCGGCGTCCTTCTTCTTCGACTTGGTCTTGGCGCTCTTACCCTCGCCCTTGGTTGCCTTGGGTGTGGACGCGGCGCCGTTGGCCTTTGGTGTTGCGCTCGTGGTCAGCTTGATCTTGGGCTTCTTGGCCGACTCTGTGCGTTGGGGAGTCTGTTGTCCGTTAGTCAATTGTCTGTCTTCATGAGCGAAAACCTCCCAGCTTCAGCGAGTCTCACCTCGGCACTGTCCTCGGCCTTCCTCTTCTTCGCCTTCTTGCCCTTGGCCGGTGTCTCGGTCGCCTCGGGCGCGTCCTCCATTTCGACGTCCTCGTCCTCGTCTGCGCTGGCCGCCTTGGCCTTCTTGCCCTTTGGTGTCGCGGCCCTGGCGGCCTTGGCCTTCTCCTGCTCGATGAGCTCCTCCTGGTAGTTCTGCAGCACCTCCTTGTAGTATGACAGCGGGTGGTTCTCGGACGCGAGTTGGTGAGCCCCCTTGAGGGCGCCCTTCATCTTGTCGACTTTGACGTCCTGGAGGATGGTCGTGGGGTCCAGGTCGGTCAGGAGGGTATTTGAGATCCAGCCACTGCGGTCAATGGTTAGCGACTGTGATGCAGGACCACGGGCAGAAACGGAAGCGGAAGCGCCAGCGGAAACGGGAGCCCTGCAATTGTGCTGCAATGCAATGCACCGCATCACCCACAGAGGAGGTCAAAACTCACAATTCGTTGGTCTGCAGGTACATGATGGGAAACGTCCGGTCGGCCGCGTTCTTGCCACCGTCGGCATAGTCCTCGCGGTAGGTACCGTCGGCGCGCTTGGCCGTGACGGGGCGGGTCTTGAGCAGCGAAGCCGGCAGCATGTCCTCGTCGCAGATGATGACGGGCCACTGCGGGAAGCCCTTGAGCTTGACGAAGAAGTGGTCGCCAGGCTGCGCATCGAGGTGCAACAGGCGCGGCTTCGACGCCTTCTTGTTCAGCTTCTTGCCCTTCGCGGGGGTGCTTCCAATTGACTTGCGCCGGGCCTTGTTGGCCTTGTCGGCGGCGGTGGGTGTAGCGGCCGTAGCATCGGCAGCATCGGTCTGGTCGGCCTTCGCAGGCTCAGTAGCCTCGGCCGCGGCGGGTGCGTCGGTCATCTCGACGTCGGATTTCTCGGCGGAGTCTAAATTGGAGGAAACAAAGAAACAGAAAAAGGTTAGCAAGACTCGCCAATCCAATGCGGGAGTGAAAGTGGGAGTGAATGCGGAAACGGAAGCGGGCGCGTAATGTTTTTGTCTGTTGTTGTGGTTCTTCTTGTGGTTGGTTCACGCTGTTGGGGGCGGTTGGGGAAAGAAGTGTGTTTGTGCTGTGCTGTGCTGGGCTCTGCGGTGCGGTCGGCGCAGGGTATGTACCACCTACCTTCAGCAGCAGGCTTGCCGGACTCAGCCGCAGCAGGCGCTTCCTTCCCCGCGTCGGCAGCGGTAGGCTTTGTGATGGTGTCCGGCTTGGACTCGGCCGGGGCAGACGGCGCGCCCTCGGCCGCGGGTGTGGTGTGACCGTTCTCGCCGGACATGATGAGTGTCGCGCGTGTTGTCGGATCGGAATGTGTGGTGTATGTATCCGATCAGGTCTATCAAATCTATCGACTGCGGATGCTGATGTATGTAACGTGTTTGTGTGGCCCTCCTTGTATGCAACGTGTGGTTGTTGATGGGTATGTATGTGTGTGTGTGCGTGCGTGTGTCGTGATGTCAGCACACGCGACTAGACTTGGCCGGAGTGGGAACAAGGCGAAAAAAGGATTGGCGTGGCGTGCGAGCAAAAGTTGCAAAAAGGAAAATGGGGTTTTTTTGACGCGTTGTTGGACGGGGGACTTCTCGGCTCGCGTTCCAAAACTCCAAAGTGGGCCGTGCGGAGAGTTGACCCCCCGGTGGCTGCGAAAGCGCAGAACGATGCTATTGTTGATGCGATGCGTGAATGCGAGAATGCGTGAATGGATGCGGAGATGCGGGAGACGATGCAACAATGCACGCGAGCTGCAGCAAGCAAAACAATGGGCGATGGATGAATGGGAGATGGATGGATGGCAGCGATGCGCCCGCGTTGTTGGCGTTGCAGGCAAGGCAGGTTTCGCGAATGGAGAACAGAAAAGAGAGAGAGAGAGTTGTTCGCGAACCAAGGAAGAAATTATTTGACGGCAGCACAACGAGATGGTTGGTCCGAGCGTCTTGGCGAGCGAGCGAGCTGTCTCTTGTTTCTAAGAATGGGCGGCGGAATTGTTGTGGAGGGGGGCCTGGACCTGGGGGTGGGTGATTGATGTGAGGTGGCTCGGGGGGAAGAGCGAGGAGCTCCGCGTCCTCCTGCTGCGGCCGGCGGTTCGGGTTCTAAGGGGGGGGGGTTTGCTGCGCTGCGGGCATGCGTCAGATCCACGACGCCAACACCACCGCGCCTCTGAAGCCTGGATACTACCTCGGGTAGTTCCAGGAGCATCACTCGGGGTCAGCTAGACAGCCACGATGAGGAGCCCCTCGAATGTACACAAACCCCCTATTCGCCGTCTTGACCCTATTCCCATCCGCCATGGCCATCAACATCAACATACCACCACCATCATCCCCAGGATCATCATCATCATCACCATCAATATCTCGCCAGTACCTCACTGATACCATCTGCGTCATCCTCCCATTTCCCCCCCGAGACTCGATCAGCCTTGTTCGCCACCTCCCAGACGATCCCCAAGTCCCCAGGTCCAAGACCAAGCAAGACCGCCCAGGAGGCCAGCAACCCGACAAGACCCGGTCAGCGCCATGGCTGATCACCACCACCACAGCCCAAGTCCCCACATACTTCCAGCGCCAGTCAGCCTGATGATCCTGTCCTGTCCTCACACACCGTTTCCCAGAAAAAAAGGAGAACAAAAAATCAAAAATAAAATAAAAACAAAAAAATCTTTCATTTTGAACCATGTCCGTCCAAACACCCTGTATACCTACCATACATTATCCCCCCATCCCCCCTATTCCCCTTCAGAATCACTGAGAATCACTCACTCATCATCCTCCTCCTCCTCACTCTCATCCACATCCATCCCCTCGTCAACAACCACCTCAAACCCCGGCTCCTGATCCACCCCAACATAGCTATCACTCATCAAGAACAGCTTAAGCGCATGTTTCCCCGGCGTAGGCACCGTAAACTCCAACCGTAGCGCCAACGGCCGCTTGCCGACCGTAACCCGCTTGATAGCCAGCAGGGTGCGCGAACTCTCCTCGCCGACGACGAGCCACCAGTTTTCGGTCTTGCGCGCCGGGTAGAAGGGGGCGTGGACTGTGGCGTCGAATTCCTTTTCTTCCTCGTCGTCTTCGTCCTCGTCATCGACCTCCCGCTCGATGCGGATCTTGAGGTATGCCGGCTCGCCCGCGCGGATGGGTTCGCCGTCGCTGTTGTCGACTTCAAACTCGAGCGATATGTCCGGGTACTTGGTGTTTGTGAAATTGGCCGCTTGCGCCAGCTGCGCCTGGGATAGTCCCAGGTCTTTGAGTAGGGCAGCATACTCCTGCGGACTGTTCTCCTCCGGGTTCATCTTGTCCATAAAGTCAAAAATATCTCGCACGCCGTGGTTGTTAGCCGCTTTCACCACCTCGGGCGTGAAATGCGGGATCTGCTTGAGCGGGCTATCGCGGTCCCACATCGCCTGCACGACCATCTGCGACATCTCCATGGCGTTCATGGCGTTGAGGTGGCCCTCGGACGAGAGGATATCGACAATGGCGCTCAGCAGGCTGAGTAGTTTGGTCAGGATGACTTCTTGGTCTTTCGCCAAGTCGATCGGCAGGTTCATGCGCGAGAAGTGCGCCTGCACCAGCACAAACGCCTTGAAGTGCGCCGAGTCGTACGCGGGTTCGCTGCCCATCTTGACGGGAACGTTGTCGTAGATGCGCCGCAGCACGGGTTCCTCGTGCCGGCGCAGCTGGATGGCCTCGAATTCCGTAGCGGACGTGACGATTTCCAAGATGCCCTTGAGCTTGATGCGCTGGTGCAGCGACAGCAGGAAGGTATGCATGGTGATGTACGAGATGTTGTAATACGCCGCGATCATGGCGGCGTTCTGCGGCGCGACGGAACCGTCGTCTTCGTCCACCTCGACGATGCGCGAGTCCGCCAGCTCCTTGAGCGTGCCCTCCACCAGGTCCGACAGGTACTGGCTCAAGCCGTCGTGGGTCGGGTCCGTCAGGCTGTAGTAGCTGGGGTTGGCCAACAAGCGTCGGTAGAAGTAGGTGAAGGTCGCCCAGTTGATGGCGTCCTCGCCGGACTCGATCATCTTGGTGCTGATCTCCGTCACGAACGCGTCCTGCAGGTAGTTGTGCAGGTGCGACTCCACGGGCAACGCCTCGTTCAGGAACTTTTTGTAGTACTCCCGCTTGACCGCCGGCAGCATCAGCACGCCACGGCTGCGTCTAGCGCCCGCCCCGGAGGACCCAGTGGTGGTGGCCTTGCCAAACATCTGGAGCACTTCGCTGAGCGGGTAGTCCACATAGCGGTGTTCGCGGCCCTCAAAGTACTGCGTGCCCATGACCACGACCAGATGCGCGGCGCAATCAAGCTCCCAGCAGACATCCCGCGACGCAATCAGCACCTGAATCGCTCCATTGTTGTACAGGTGCTTAACGATGCGCTTGTCGCTGGCGCTGAGTGCCTCATGGTAGTACCCCACACCATGCGAGAGCGCCTCGGCCAGCGCCTCTTCCTGCACGCGGTCTAGCAGCTTGCGGATCTGCTCGACGTCGACGTGCAGGAACCGGTTTTCGTCGCCATCCTCCTCCGCGAGACACGCCGTCAGCAGGTCGCGGGCCGTCGCGCGCGTTTGCTTGCGGCTGGGCACAAAGACAATGGCCGGCTGGTCGGCAGCCAGCTGCGTCACGGCGAGATATGTCGGCTTGGCCATGGCCAGCATGAGCGAGGGGAAATGCGGGATCGTGTACGACTGGATGTGCAGCTCCAGCGGCACGGGCCGCACGTGCGGGCTGAAGTTGTAGATATCGTGTTTTTTCGCGTCGATCCACTCGCCGATGTCGCGCGCGTTGGCCAGCGACACGCTGAGCCCGACGATGCGCATGGGCAGCTCCGTCTGCGTGCGGATGTAGTGCATTCGCGACACGATGATCTCGTACACATACCCCATCTGCCCGCCGAGCATGTGCAGCTCGTCGGCGATGAACAGCTCCACCGTCTGCACGTTCTTGCGCTTCTTCCACTGCCGAGACAGCACGTCCCACTGCAGCGGCGTCGCGAGGATCAGGTCACCCTGCTCGAGCAGCTTGAGGTCGCTCGCCGTCTCGCCCGTCAGCTTGACGATGTCCTTTCCGCCCCGGAGTCCCGAGAATCGCTTCTGCCAGTCCGCGAACCGCTGGTCCACCAACTCCTGGAACGGCGCAATGTACACCGCCCGGCCGACAGAGTCTGCTTCCGGGTTCGCCCAATGCCGCAGCAACGCGAACTCGGCACACACCGTCTTGCCGCTGCCCGTGGGCGCCGCGACCAGCACATTGTTGTCGGTGCTGAACAGCGAGTTGAAGGTCTGCGTCTGCACCTTGTTGAACTGCTTCCACCCGGGGTACAGCGCGGCGTAGTCCTTGGCCTTGAGCGCCGACACAGGCAGCGGCTGCAGGTCGAGCAGCTCCGTGTGCGGCGGGAACCGCTCGGGCAGGATCAGCTTCTGGAACGACACGGCCATGCGCGTCTCGGAGTGCATCCACCGGTCCGACACCACCGAGATGAAGTAGTTGGGCGGCATCGGCTCCGAGATGGCCACCGTGAACTCGACCACGTGCTCGTTGGCTTCCGCTTCCGCATAGTCCTTGCGCAGGATGAACTGGTCGTGAAACAGGATATCCTCGCCGTCGCAGTCCTCCACCAGGATCCAAAAACTCTCCGACTGGCCGTGCACGTCGACGTCCCACTCAAAGTTCGGTGTAATCGTCAGCTCAACCCGCAGCATCGACCGCGTCATGGGCTGCACGTTGGCCGCGATCTCGACGCGCGGGAACTTGGCCACCAGCCCGCACACCGTTCGGCCGGCCTTGGGCAAGCCCAGCAGCTCGCCCATGCGCGGCGGGTCCAGGTCGAAGTAGCTACTGAACGGCACCTCGATGCGCTCGGCCTTTTTCATAATCTCCACGGGGCAGCTCGGGAACTGTCGCAGGGGGGACATTGTCGGCCACATGCGCTTCTCAGCCATCTTGCACAGGTTCAGCGCCAGCTTGGCCACCGACGCCCAGCCCTTTTTCAGCGTGATTTCGAAGATGGCCCGCAGGATACGACCCGCCGACTGCGTGACATAGACCATGTCGGCCATGAGCGCCAGGCCGTCTAGCTTGAGCCGCGAGATGTACGCCTGCAACAGCACGTTGATCTTGGCCGTCGGCTCCTCGATGCTCTCCTTGACGGGGATCGGCACGCGCGCTAGGATCTTGGCCAGCTCCAGCTTCTCTTCCTGCCGCACGGGTATGTACTTGAACTCGCCGCTCTGCGCAAACACCCGGAACAGCTCCACGTCGTTCATCGATGGCTGTATCAGTCTGTTGTATGTGTCCATCGACGCGTGCGTGATGTAGTAGTGCGACGCGATCCGCCCCAGCTCCGTCGACTGCAGCTTGCCCGTCTTCTCGTCGTACTTGACTAGGTTGGACTTCTTCAGCACCGTCGCCGCTGAGTGCACCAGGTCGACCCGTTTCTGCTCCAGCGCCTCGTCGTCCTCGTACTCGGCGCCCACACTGTACAGACCGGGAGAGCGAAGCATGCGGACGAACAGGTAAGTATACCCGAGCCACTCCACGCCCTCGTCGCGGCTGCGGACGTTACCCAGCACAATCTCAGCGTTGAGGTTGTCGACCAACTTGCTGGCGAGCTGACTCTCGATGGGGAGCTGCTGGTTGAGCAGCGACAGGTAGTACGGGATTTCGTTCTGGTTCGTGATGATGATGCCTTCGCCATACGTGTCGAACTGCGGACGCCCGGCACGGCCCAGCATCTGCAGCACATCCTGTGGACTGAGCTCGACCCAGCTACCCTTCTCCGGCGAGTAGACTTGCGTGCCCTTGATGATGACCGTGTGCGCCGGCAAGTTGACACCCCACGCCAGCGTGGCCGTGCACACCAGCACCTGGATGTGGCCGCTCGCGAAGAGATCTTCCACGTCGCTCCTGTCGGCGCGCGTCATACCAGCATGATGGATGCCGAAGCCGTACGGGAGGATGTCCTTGAGGTCCGTGTTGTTGACCGAGTCGGCTGCTTCCTTCAGAACCTCGCGCGTGCCCGCGTCATGCTTCAGGATCTGGTTGATGGTTTCCATTTCAACCGCCTTGTCGCGGATGTACCGGGCCGTCTTGGCCGTCTCCTTTCGCGAGTGCACAAACACCAGCATCTGGTTGCGGTGCTGCCCGACGTGCTCGAGCACCTTTTGGTACGTAATGTCGTTCATCATCTTGAGCTGCTTGATGGCCTTCTTGTCGGTCACGCCAATGAACTCCTGGCGCAGAGGGCATGGGCGGAACGTGCTGTCGAAGTGGAAGAGGCCCTTGTTGAAGTCGACCCGGAGGAAACTCGCCACATCGCGGTAGTTGGGCAACGTCGCGGACAGGCCGACGATGCGCACCGGCTCGCCCGTCTGCTCCGTCCGACGGATCGTCCGGCTCACGATGCTCTCCAGCACCGGCCCACGGTCGTCGTGGAGCAAGTGGATTTCGTCGATGATGATGAGGCGGACCAGGTTGGTGTACGAGATATCTGTGGCCTTTCTCGTGATGACGTCCCATTTCTCAGGGGTTGTCACGATGATCTGGGTCTCTGCTATTTGCGCCTTGGTGAGTTGGCGATCACCCGTCAGCTCCGAGACCTTGATGCCGTACGGCTCCAGCCTCTTGCCAAAGTTCCCGACCTGCTCTTGGACGAGCGCCTTCAGAGGGGCGATGTAGACAATCTTGAACGCATCCAGGTCGATCTCGCCCCGGGCGTTCCTGTTTTTGCCAATCTCCCGGAGAATCGTCAGCATGGCCACGTTGGTCTTTCCACTGCCCGTTGGCGCGCAGATGAGCATGTTCCCGTCGTCTTGGAACGCGCTGGGGTAGCACTTGGACTGGATCTTGTTCAACGACTTGGTTGTGCTGAACGGCAGCTGGGCCCATTCGGGCATCTCGGAGACGGGCACGTTCAGGTCGCTAGGGTCGTTCCGCTTCTTGGGCGGAGGTACGTGGACCTCCTCGTATCCCTTGAACGTCCGCTTCGTGGTGCCATCCGGTAGCGTAACCCGAGGGTTTGTCATCAGGTGGTTGCCCTGGTCGAAGATGAGGTTTTCCAGATTAATCAGCTTCTTGGGCTGAAGCCCCCCGACCAGTTGCCCTTCGGACCGCTCTGGTTTGGGAGCCTGCCCGTCTTCGAACCCGCCCTTGTCGATGTCCATCTTAATCTCCATCTTGGTCTTCTTGTCATCCTTGGCCTTGCCGTGCAGCTCGTCCAGAATCCAACGCAACCCTTCCGAGGCCATCTCCCGCTCGATCGTCTCGCGCTCTTCCTTGTTCTCGGCCTTTGCCAACCGGGTAAGCCAGACGACCTTCTCGCGGTTTTCGATCACCAGTTGTACGATCTCGTGGTGCTCGTAGTCGAAAAGCTCCATCAGGTCGTTCTCGATATCCCGTAGTTGTTTTTCTTCGCCTTCGGGTTCATCGGGCTCGCCTGACAAAATCCGGAGGGCTTCCAGTGTCTTGTCGTGTTGTGTGTGCGGGTCGGGGTATAAACGGCCGATCTGGCGTTGTAACCAATACGCGTCGATGTCCCTCGCAGGGACGGAATTCTGTTCTTGTGACTTGGACTTTTTGGAAGCCCCCGCATCAATAACCATGGCCTCACCATCCGCCAACCCTGCCTCCTCCTCATCCCGGTCCTTACCCGCCTCGCCACCCTCCGCTACCTCATCGACGTCTGGCAGGTCTTGACCATCTTCGTCCCCGTCCTCGTCTTCCGAAGACTCGTCTCGGACCACATCAAGCAGGCCGTCATCCTCGTCTTCGTTCTCAAAGTTGACAGCAACGCCCTGACGGCCGTCGATCTCGTCCTCCCCAGCGCCCTTCACATCCTCCATATCTTCGTCCTCGTCCTGGGCGTCGTAGTCCGTGATCTTCTTGCCCAAATTTACCAGTTCGTTGAACTGTTTTGGGTTCAGGGAGGCGTCTAGAATCTCATCGACCTCCTTCTTCTTGTCGAAATCCTTTAAGTCGTCGTCCTTGAGGTACTCCAGCGTCGCATCCGCGGCACTCCGCACAACCTCGTGGGGCACATCACCCAGGTGTTCCGCAACGATCGTCAAGATGAGGTTGAAGGCGTCCCGTGTGGGTTGGGTTCGTGGCCGGTACCGGATACCCTCGATCAAAGCATCCGCGCCGGAAAGAATGCCACCGCCCCGCGCGTCGACCTTGGCCTTTTGCTGCTTTACGTGCCGCAAAACGTCGGCGCCTTCTCGCACGCTCCCTCGCTCCACGTCCGGCATGGCGCTAGTCTTCTTCTTCGTCTTGGGTGCCGCATCTCGGCCCACACGGGCGCCCATCTCCTTGATCGACAAGCGCCCGGCCAGCGACTCTGGATCTCCAGTGGCCTCGTCGGTCCGTCTTGTGACAAACCGACGGTCCGCCTGGAGGACCAGGTTCGACATGGCCGAGTACTTGTATTGCGAGACATCGCGCTGGTAGTCGGACATCTTGGGCGATGTTTAAACGGGGGGTTATCCCCGGGATTATGTGGGAGATGGAATAATTTCCGAGCTGCGACGTTATCTTTGACCCCCCAAAGTGGCTTTTCGTCGCGTCGATTCGTTCTGCTCGAAAGTGGTTGCGAGGCGATATTCGAGCTCGGTTATGCTGCTCTACGTAGCAAACAGGCCGTGATCGCAGCACCGCATCGAATCGCCAATGACTCGCGGTGTCGGGGTAGACTCGGGCGTGATTGGAGGGTAGCGTTGGTGTTGAAAAAAGTTGATGTCGAGGCGAGTCGCGGTCGTGGACGGTGGGACGTTGATCCAGCCTGCAGCCTGCTTCCTCACGGGCCCAGAAATTTTTGGGCTGGGAGCAAAAGCAGCCAGCCTCGTCTCCTAATTGGCTGTTCTATCGCCATGCGGGCGCACGAGCTCCGGCAGCTCCCCGCGACAGGGCCCCTGGACTCACTGAGACCCTTGCAGTGGACCCATCACTTGCCGGCCAGCACCCGCCAACGTTACTGGGCACCTGGGCCGTGAGATGGAAACCGCCAGTCTTGTGAGATGAAATACAGAAAATAACCGGGCCAGACCGACATTTTCAGAACCCAACAACACCAGCCATGAGATCGTTGGGTCGGCAAGGTCTAGAAAAAGATACCGCATGAGCATCGTCCAAGATGGCATCGCCAGGCGAAAATACGTTCAACGATATCAAGAAAACTCTCGAGCCCTACGTTCGGCCGAGGGAAGAAGTGGCACGTATAAGACAGATCTTGGCTGCCCATCTCGACACATCCATCAAAGGTGGCACGCCCATCGGACCCTTGGCTCTGGTCGATACCCAACAAGTCGGGTCATCCACGACGGCGCGCGGTCTACAAGAACAGTACCTCGCAGCCCTGCAGGAAAACATCAAAGCGCGGAGCGAGTTTGACGTAGTATGTCACACCAAAAAGCAACCACCAAAACCAAAACAACCGACATCGACAAGCGGTGATGGGCAACATGGAGACCGCCTACGGGAACACCTCGCATCTATCCGCCTTCGGCAAAGGCGTGACAAGTTGCAGGTCATCGAGGGGAGTCTCAACTCACTCGAGCAGAAACCAGCAGCATCACCTGGGTTCTTAGACCCAGACAAGATCTTTAGAGACTCTCGACCACTCCCAAGCATCCCCAAGGAACTGATGGCCGGGCTCGGGGCTGACAAAACAGCCAATGGACCACATATCAAGGGCCTGATCGACCAGCTCGAGAGACATGTCTTGCAAGCGAAGCTCCTTCTCAAACGCGAGGAGCAACTGCTCGACAAGGTCAAGTCACAGTCCACCGTCCGGCCTGAGAACATCAGCGAAAGCGCCAAGCTGTCGGCGCTGAACAGGACAAGGACGGAACTCATTAACTGGATTGAAACCGAACTCGGCAAAGCCGCGGGAGACGACAACGATGCAGATAGCCAGGAAGCTCAAAAGCATCGCGCCCGCGCGGGCGAATCTCTCAACATGGAGGAACAGCTCGCCAGTATCAAGGAGAAGTATGTGCAGTATCTTGAGGCACGGAAGACGCTGCTCCAACTCATCAACGAACAACCCGAGCCGGTCATCAAACCGCCAACAAAAGACACCAAAACACCATTCCCCGCAACACCCCCCAATCCACCGCCACCGTCCGCCCACCTCCTGTCCCCCTATCTCCAGCAGCTCTTCTCCCTCTCCCGCGAGCAAAAAGGTCTAATTGCGCAGAAATCCCACCTCAACAACACCATCTTCAGACAACTCAAGGAAAACAACCAAATCCTCGACCACCTAGCCGAGGAGAGCCACTTGATACCAGCCCATCCCATGCCAGGAGGCGGAATAGGACCCAGTGGAGACGGAGGAGGAGGAGGAGGAGGAGCAGCATCACGATCCAACGCCACCGCATTTGCCGAGGCCACATCCGGCGGCATCTCGGGCCCCTCCGACCTGGTGCGGCCGTGGGTGTTTGCGGCTGACTCGGCCAAGATTGCGACGCTGGAGGCGGTGGCCGAGAAGATTGAGGAGGGACAGATCGCGCTGGAGGGTTCGATGCGCACACTGGGGGAGATCCAGGAGATGCTGGGGCCGGCGCCGGCGCCGGCGGAAGGCCACTACGACGACGACGACGACGACGACGGTAAAGATGGTAAAGCGGAGGGGGCGAATAGGGGGCGGAGTGGAACTACGACCGAGGATGACCTTGACATCTGGATGCCTGGGGATCAGACGCCGACACGGAGCGCGGGGGCGAGGAGGCATACTATGCGTAAGGTGGACAAGCCGACGAAACCCAAGACGGCGTGGGATATGTTGGATGGGAATCTCGGGCTGCTTCGAGCTGAGAAGTGATGAGAAGTGATTTAGGTTGTCTTGACTTCATTACTTAGATTGACAAGGGTGAATCAATCAAAGATAATCCGTTTATCTACTCCAGACGCCTGACTGATATCATACCCGTATCTTTTGTGTGCCGGATGTCATCAAATGCCCCCATCTTCACCCCGGAGTCTAGGTCATCCTCATACCTCACTATACCCAGCTACCGTCCAGCCATGATCCCCGAGATACGCAGCGCCAGATCGAGTATCGACAAGTGCTCATCTGCGCCGTCCACCAACCGCTTATCAATCTCCGAAAACACCATCACGATCCGGTTCTTCTGCACATCCGGGATCGTTTCGTCGTAGACCACCGCCTGGTGCAGCTGCGTCATCGTCTGGCCCGCGCTCCATCCATCGGCCACCATCTCCTCCACCACCTTCGCGATCGCCTGGTACGTCTCGCCCGCAGCCCGCGGCCGCATGGCCTTGACCAGGCTTTGGATCGTGTCATCCGGGATCACACCCGCGATGTCCTCCACAACCTTGGCTGTAACTGTCCTTTGTTGTTCCCCGTCCACATCCATCTTGTCATCACTGCCTTCGTCCCCATCCGCGCCAGCAGCACCACCGGAAGAGGCATTAGCTCCGACCAACCTAGCCGCGCTCTGCAAAAAGGTAATGGCCTTCCGCAAATCCCCTTCGCTACACTTAATCAGCGCGTCCACGGCCCCCGCCTCAACCGGCACGCCCTCCAGCCTAGCAATATCCTCCAGCCGACGCCGCGCATTCCCCTGGTCCAGACTCTTGAAGCGGAACTTGCTGCAACGGCTAGCCAGCGGGTCGATGATGCGGGTGACATAGTTGCAGATCAGGCAGAACCGGGTGATCTTGCTGTACGTCTCCATGGTGCGGCGCAGGGCGCTCTGGGCATCCTGCGTCATGCTGTCGGCCTCGTCGAGGATGATAATCTTGAAGGGTGGGCACGGGTACCGCGACTTGTATCCCGGCGGTGGGTTGGTGAGTTGCGTGCGGGCGAAGTCTTTGACTTTCTCGCGCACGATGGAGATACCGCGCTCGTCGGAGGCGTTGAGCTCGAGGACCCGGGTCTTCATCAGCTCGGGGCCGTAGAGTTCTTTGGCGAGGGCTAGGATGGTGGATGTTTTGCCTGTCCCTGGGGGGCCGTAGAAGAGCATGTGTGGGAGCTGTTGGGGTCGAAGGGGGGGATGGTTAGTCGGTCTGATACGAGTCGGTGGTGGTAAGGGGTTGGGGGTAGGGGCCGGAAGCCTACATTGGAGGCTTGGAGCGTCCGCTCGAGGACGGTAATAGTGTGGTCTTGGGCCGTGACATCGCTGAGGGTTTTGGGCCGGCTGGACAGAGACAAGGTATTAGCAACAATATCATCTAAATCCCACTGCCTTGTCTCATCCCAAAAACCAGCTTAATTTTCGTACTATTTCTCCACCCAAGGTTGTACTTTGGTGTTTTCGCTAGTTTGCTTCTCGGTGCTGCTTGATGCTGCTCCATTGGCAGCGGCCGCTTTCCGGGCCTTGAGGTCGAAGAAGTTGGACATGATCGACCACTCGTCTGGACGCTGGAAATTTGGAATATTATGTGGCTTCTCGTGTCACTGGTTAAAGAATTCGTCGAATTAATTGGTCGTTTGGGGGGGGGGGGGAGAGGAGGTCTTTTGAGTTCTCTCCTTGCCGTTCCTTCATTCACGTACAGGCCGGACATGCACTTTACGCGATGCTGCGAGAAGAAGACGCGCCTGTGTTCTAAAAGTGGGGCAACGCGTGAGGTGCGAGGGTGCCAAGCCCCCGCCAAAGGCAGCCGGCAAGCCCCACCAGGGTCCCGAGCCCGGGCATCCGGTTGAGGCCCGTCCCTCCATTGCATGATTTGGTGAACCTTCAGACAAAACTTCCGGGGTTTCTCGGTGCTTCTCAAATTGCTCGTACCTTATCGGGGTGATGACATTATATGCACTTGTCACAACCGCAAATCTCACAAACAACCCATAGCTGCCAAGCACAGAGGACAGGCGTTGTCTGTTTGATCCGGCAAGCAGTGCAAACGGGCTGTGGATGCGTTAACAAATCATCTTCCGGGCTCCCTCCCACGACGGGCATTTACACAAGGCAGAACACACAACAAAGCCAAGCTCTTCCATTCCATGACCCACTGTTGGTTGACCTTGTCTTTTTGAATCGTTTCAGATCCACACGACTTCCATGGTTTTCATGGGCACTCCGGGGCTGTTGTCCGGTGTTTGCCTCCAACCTAGCACAGTGCCCCGCACGCAGTCCTGCCCTAGGAGAACTCCAATTTAGGCCATTGGAGCCTGAAGAAGTGCACTGTAGCATTATTTCGGAGGGCCGCTCTTACCTTGCCCGGCCCGTTTCCAGGTCCCGCCTCAGGTCGCCGCGCCTGGGTCTTAGCCTTCCGTGGTGGGACCACCAAGGGACCTTTTTATTCCCCAACACCTTTCTCAACCCATTCATCTTCCCCACGGCTCATCCTCATCGGGCCATCCTCCCCATCGGTTCTCTTCCTCTAAATTCAACCTGTAAATCTGCACGCACATGAGGTGCCTCAGAGTCCCTCACAGCATTACTCACAAGTAAACCGCAGCGATGGCAGATCACTCTGTGTTCCGCATTACCAAGGTGGGTCGCCGAGGATATCCTGCCTCTGCAGCGCGGGGTTCGGCGAGGAGTATAAGGCTGACCCTCATGGCGATATCGCCGCTGCCGATTTGCAGGAGTTGAGCGATCTCCAGAAGAACTCGGATCTCTGTAGGCAATCCCGTCACGTACTCCACGGCTCTGGGCCGTTTGGTGTTCACTCATCCTGAAATCTCTAACTTTGATTGCCTCAGCGCTCGCCGTTGCCTGCCGAGACATCGATGTCCGGAACGTGAAGGCACTAATCATCGGCCCTCACGAGACCCCATATGAGTTCGGATTTTTCGAGGTAAGGTTGCCGTGTTACAGCTTCTCGGGGGTTAATCGCACTAACATAACAACAGTTCGCCTTCAAGTTCAACAAAGGTATCATGTCATTGCGGGGAGAGATGCCAGCGCCTAAGCGTCTAAGCATGAAGCTAACTCCGCTTAGAATACCCACGCAAGTCGCCGCAGGTAAATGCTATCACAACCAACGGCGGCCGGTGTCGGTTCAACCCCAACATCTATGCCAATGGCAGGGTGTGCCTGTAAGTCAAAACACCGCTTCATGTTGCATCTATGAAATGTAGGCTGACAAAGTCCAGTTCGATTCTTGGGTAAATACCAAATGCCTTCCGCCAGGCGTATGCCTTGGTTGCTGTATGAGGGGCTAACATGACATAGAACATGGCGCGGGGAGCGGGGCGAAGAGTGGTCGGCCGCGCAAGGCCTGGAGTCCATCCTTCTCTCGATTCAGAGCCTGATGTCAACAAACCCCTACGAGAACGAACCTGGTTTCGAGGATGCCAACGAGGCGTCTGATAAGAAGAACCAGAAGGACTATGTGCAGAAGGTGATACTGCAGCCTGCGGTTACCCGGAGCTTGTGGGGCTAACCTAGGTACAGATCCGCCACGAAACTCTCAGGATCTCCGTGATTCAACGCTTGGAGGAGTACCTCAAAATCGGCGCCGACGGGGCCGTACCCCCACCAGAGCCTCCAAAAGAGAATTACGACCTTGACATAGATACCGTTGAGGACGAGTCGAATATCCCGTTCGAGCCGTTCAAGGACCTGTGCAAGCGAAGATTCCTCTGGTACTTCGACTCGTACCTCGCCGCAGTGCAGAAAGGAAAGGAGGAAACCAAGGAGGGCCAGGCTTTTGTTCGCATGCCTTTCGAGGGCTCGAGCAACACGATGGAGGGGAAATTCAACTACAGCGAACTCGAGCGCCGACTTCATACGATCAAGCAGGCCTTGGATTCGGAGTCGAGCGCGTGGGCTGCGGAGGGCCTCTTAGCGAAGGCGAAGGAGTCCACTGTTGCGGTCAACCTCCAGCGCCAGTTTGAGCAGATCGTCGAGTCCTTCAAGCGCTCCGGCGCTGCCCACAATCTGGAGCTAGAGGATAACAACCCGTTCACGTGGGTGCTCACCTATTTCGGAAAGCCCATGACGAACCTGGACGGCGGCCTGTTCCGAGCCAAGCTATTCTTCAGCCCGCGCTTCCCCGAGGAACAGCCACGGATCAAGTTTGAGACACGCCTATTCCACCATCGCATCGCCGTCGACGGCACACCATGCTACGTAGCTCCAGCCAGCCGCCGTGAGGATGTCAAGACACATATCGAGGCCATCATCGATGCCCTAGAAGAGGACCACCCGCCCTACGACCCCCGCACATTGGTGCACCCCGAGGCATTCAAACTATACTGGGGCTCTTCGGAAGACCGGCGGTCATACAATCGACGTCTGCGCAGGTCGGTTCAGCAGTCGATGGAGTAAGTGTGATCGATACATAAGGCCAATGAGAATTTTTAGTGCGTTTGATAGCTAACCCAAGGCGATCAGGGATTTCTAAGCTCTCCATTTTGAACACTGACTCGGCAATCCCCTTCGGCATGGGGGCATCCTTTTGTTTTCTTCGGCTCTTCGGACACGGCATTGCTTGCTTGGGCTTCTACTAAAATCCAAACCAAGCCGTTTGGCGTTCGGACATGATCTTGGAGGTTAAGGGGTGGGGCAAGGGAACAAGGCACGAGGGCGGATCGGGGGAGGCTAGGTGGGGGCAACCACCGGTTCAGTCGGATATGGAGTTTCACGCGTGTTCTGGGATTCATTCTGTCTGTCTGTCTTTCTTCCTTCTTTTGCCCTTTGCGTTCTTTTGACCTTTCCGGGTGGATCGTGATGGTCGGAACACTCATCGGCTCTGTGCTCGACAACGATATCACATTTGAAGACTGCTTCTCTGCCCTTTCCTTTCCTTATGAGGGGGGGCTACTAGCGAAGGCCACCTACCCCGAAGGCAAAGGGAGCTGTGGGTGTGTGTGGATACTATGCCTGCTGTTTATCCCCTTCCCCCATCTCTTGTCTTTGCTCCAGGTTATCTATCGTCTCTTTACCCTGCAGGCATTGGCTTGGGCTTGGTCAGCTTGTATTTGCCGTTCTTCCCGCACCTCTTACAACATACAGAACCAAATTCGGTTGCGATGCGTAGGTAGCCAAAATAGCGTAGGTCAATGAAACGAAATGTTCTCTGATGCATGAGGGCATATTTAGGAGTGTTGAAGCTAATCATTTGTTTCGCATGTGATTTCATGATTCTGTCATGCTAACTCGATAATGATTCGTATGCGGTCACCCGTTTTCCCTTAAAACTATAACCTTGATCCAAAAGGAAGGGGAGACAAAACAATAACGGAAAGACAAAAAAACGCCGTGCTATGCATCCCACCCATCCATACTAGTTTCCCACGCTTTCGTTTTGTTCATCTCTCGGTCATAACCCATAAAAAAGCCATCCATACATCATAACGGCAATGGTATAAAATAAGAAAAAAGATGGAAGAAATAAGTCTCAGCGCTTCCCTCCCTTTCCTTTCTTATCCAATTTGTCCTTGAGCGGGTTATACGGCGCTGCCACTCCCACCAACCGTCGTGGTGGCGACGGCTGTTCGCCCCTTGTTGTTCCTCCTCCGCCCCGTGTTCCACCACCACCGGGTGTGGTCCCAGGACTAGCACCGGCCTGGTTAGGGACCTGGCTCTGGTTCCCACCGGTGATTCCGCTGCCGGTATTACCGGCCCGGAACTCAAAGGCCCCGCCCTGTCCGAGGGTCATGGGTGCGCCAGGAGTGGGTGCGGCGAGTTGTTCGGCGTGGAGCTTGTCGAGGGACTCGCCCACGATGCCGTATTGGGCCCAGTTTATGGGGGGGGCGCGGACGATGTTTTGGGGTTTGGGGAGGGGTTGGCGCCAGACGGGTTGGGTTGGTGTGGTTGTGTTGGGGGTGTGTGATGAGTCGTGTTGTTTGGTTTTGCGGTTCGGTTGTGTTGTTGATGATGATGCGTCGGGTGCGGTCGGCATGGGTGTATCTTCGCCATCGGCGGTGTTGGAGGTACTGGCTTTGGGCTCGGATTCGGGAGTGACTTGCTGCCTAGTATTATCACCACCAATGCTGTTACCACTGCTGTCCTCCTTTTCTTGTTCGTTCCCTTCGGATTCCGAGTCGGAGTCATCATCATCGCTGGAATCGGAATCATCGTCTGCAGCTGCACCGCGGCTGGCCCGCGACCCGGTGAACAGCGCGTCCCCCTCCACCCGCACCTTTCCAGCCGCGAGATCCGCGGTGAACGCTTCCGGGTTGGCGAGTGCTGCGTCCCGTATGCGACTGAGCGACTGGATGTCAGCGGCCGCGCGCGCGCGTTGGAGTTGGAGGATCGAGATCGCGCTCTTGAGCGCTAGCACATCGGGGTTCGAGTCAAAGTCGATTGGTGGCGCGGCCGGTGGGACGAAGCCGACCTGGTCGGTTTGGGTGGTGTGCGTGAAGTGCGGTCGGCCGCGCGCAAAGTCGGGGATGGAGTCTTGTGTCGTCATCGAGGAACCGTGGCCGGCGCCGGCGCTGGCATCGCGCTGTGGAAGTTGTGCTGATTCCTGCGTGGGAGTGATGGGGCTGACATCTGGTCGTGATGGTGATGCGGCACGCGACGAGGTTGAAGCACGTGGTGGATTTGTTGTCGTCGCGGCCGGCGCGGGGGGAGCTTTGGTGTCGACGGTGAGCCCCGGCATGGTTACGAGGTTGCTGTTGCCTCGGAGCTAATCTGGGCTCCTGGCTAGATCGGTCATGCCACGAGAAGTGGCCCGGGACAGCGTAAGAACATTCAAGGAATGTTCGGAACTTTTTTTGAAGATGGCGAAAATGGGAAGAAAGAATTGGAGTCGAGACTCGAGTGGGGTGAAAGGTAAGCTTGCGCCCGCCACTGCACACGCTTGACCCCACTGTTGCCTTGCGCGCTCGAGCTGTCTGGCCAATCATATGCAGCAGCCACCCAGCCCCAAGCTGCGTCTCACATGCTGAGATCATGCATTGTGCCTTCTGATCCAAGGCTGAGTCGCCGCAATGAAACAAAAGCTGCAAGCTGCGGTTTCGAGCCCCATGTTGTCTAGTGTCCACTACACGTAGTGGTGACAGGAATAAAATTCTCGAATTTTCATGAGCTGTGCTACCGTTTCATTCAGATCAAGCAAAGACATGACAAGAGAGCGTTCCTTTCGCTTTCACGCGAAGTTCGATGATGAGTAAATAACATCTGAAGCGCTAAAGTAGAGTTACGGTCCACCGCTTTAAAACCCATTCACAGGCTACATACACGTACCACAAGCATCAGATTCTTTAAATTTCCATATGGAACATCCTAGCGAACTGGGAGCCGACAAGCAAAGGTTGGGCGCTGTGACCCAGCCTAGCGGGCGATCTGCCGCAATCGCTCCGTGGAGCCAGCCAATCAGCTGCTGAGAACCGCCATTGACGATTTTCGGATCATGACGTATTTGATAACGACTGGGGGAAATATGGAGAGAGAACTTGGGCCTTTAAAAGAAAAGAATGGAGAAAAGAATGGAGAAGCGGTCTTCTGTCTCGAAACAAAAGACAGAGGACCCATGAACAAAACCCTGATCAACTTGAGAGTTGGGAGGAACACCAACTTCCACGCATCGACTAATACAGCGATTTGCGCATTCTTCCGCTGCCGGTACTTTTAAGTTAATTACGGCTCAACATTTCAACACAATGAAATCCTTCCGGTCCCGGCGCGACGCCGATGACGAGGACGAGGACGATACCTCGCCCTCCGGCCGCCGCAATGGCCACGTCGACGAGCACACCCGACTCCTGCCTAACCGAGTCGACAGCACCGCCTCCTTCCTATCGCCCGATGACCCCGCCGTGTCCCCCTACAACCTGTGGACCGTCCGCTTCGTGCGCTGGATCACCGTGTTGCTGACCTGCCTTGCCTTCGTCTGGTGGCTGCTGATGGTCATCTCGGTCTTCATCACCCCGCCGGGCTTACACGTCCGAGGCTCGCCCTTCTTCGCGTTTGCCTACGCGTCCGTGGCGCTGCTGACGCTGATAGTCTCGCTGCTGTTCTTTTCTGTCCCGAGCAAGGCGGCGCGGATCCTCAGTATTGTCAATGCCGTCCTGCTGTTTGTGGACGCCATCGTCATCCTGGCGGTCCCCGGGCTGCGGCACGCCGAGCTGTGGGTCGGCATCGCGAGTGTGGTCTGGGGTGCGGTTATGGCGATCTGGTTCGTGGCAGCGGACCGCACGGTGCAGTGGGGCAAGGCGGAGGAGGAAGAGCGCTTGACGGGACGGCCGGAGAGCAGGCGGACCGTAACAGAGTGGACCGAGGTGCTGCTGTCGACGATCGCGCTCACGGCGATTGCTATCGTGGTGGTGTTGATGACGCTCACCTTGACGCTGCGCGCGATCGATCTCGGCCTGGCACCGCCTGGGGACAAGTATTGGGTGGATGGCGATCGGTATCAGATTCATCTGTACTGTTATGGCGAGAAGACTGATGCCGCTGGGGGGAAGGCGACGACGGTTCTGCTCGAAGGGGGCGAGGACCCCGTCGAGCAAGGGTTATGGCAGTTCGCCGAAAACGCCGTCAAGAACGGCTCGATTAGCCGGTTTTGTTTCGCCGATCGTCCTGGCATGGCCTGGGTAGGTTGAGAGAACGAGCCTATTGTTTTGTCGTATCATCACGGAATTCTGACAAGCAAACAGAGCGATACCGCGCCATCGCCATTTTCTGCTGGCATTGCTTCCGATGGCTTGAGCGAGGCACTCTCTCGAGCTGGAGAAGAGGGACCGTAAGTGACTCCTACTCTGCTCGTTGTATAACTAGCCACGAAAATCTTGACACTGACGTGTCGGCCTTTCTAGATGGGTCCTTGTCAGCGCCGGTATTGGTTCCATTTACTCGCGAGTCTTCAGTTCCCGACATGGTGGCCAAGTCCGCGGTCTCCTCATGATTGACCCTCTCCATGAGGACCTCCTCCCACGCATAGGCTCCCCTGGACGTGGCTTTTTTCTCTGGCTCCGGGGTGTGATTTCGCCCTGTGGCTTCGACCGTATTCCCGGGGCTATCCTCCGGGGTCGGCGGGCCGTGGACCGAGTCTGGGGCGGTTCCTCGTATCAGTCAGGGGATACCATTTTCGCCAAACTCCAGGAGAGCCTTGTGGCTAAGTCGCTCACGAGGCGCGACGTCGTATCTAGCCGCGCTATTCAAAACCGCGACACGCCGGTGGTGGTGATCAGTTCCGGCCAGAAGATACGCAAAGACAGTGACTGGGAGGACAAGGTTTGTCCTTGATGCCCCTTCTTGCGTAACTTGAAGAACTCATTTGGCTAATTAGGAGATAGCAACGCGACCTAAGCAACCTCACCGGAAATACAAAACACTGGGACATTGTGGATGCACCTCACCGAGTCTGGGATGAGTTGAGCGGGCGGGAGATCATCGAGAAGAGATTGAAAAAGCTGGTCAAGCCTCCAAAGGCCGGGTTGTGATATCAAGCCCCAATGGGTGGCAATAGGGAATGACGGAGAAGAAGTAAAGTGGGAGAATTGATGAGTAAATGCTACAGGATGGGTGGTCAGAACCCAAGACTTACTCAGCGATACCACAGAATAGTTTGATATGGAGTCGGTTTTCGGAGAGCGTCAGATGTCAATGATTCAGCGTGGATGTGGGGAGCTTACTCAACTCGGACAATGTGAAACCAAGGAACAGATCAAAAGCCTCCGCTGCGAGATGACGTGGTGACATCTGCGCACATCTTCTCACTAGAATCCCCCATTCTTCATTTAGGTTAAGGTTTCTTAGGCCAAACGGAGAAAAAGGCCCGCTCCTAAAAGCTGTGACTTTGAGTTACAAGCTGTGTGTGGCGATGCGGGAGTGAAAATGATTTTCGTCGAATATTCCATAACTGTTCGTATTTTGAGCCTCTTCGCGGTAAAAAAAAATATTCGATGTCTGCAAGGCATGGTCACTTTGCCGTGCCTGCCTTGGCGTGGGGTCGGGTAATCTCCCAAGCTGGCGACGAGTGCCCGCTGGTGCGGGACAGGGGACAAATGGTGAGGTTGGGAGGAACGAGGGCAGTTCCCGGCGGTCTGTGGTGTTTTGGGGGCCTAATTATAGGCACCCCGGTTCTGGAGACGGGTGTTTGGAACTGAGAGTTGTTGTCATGGATTTCAGAAATATGTGCCGGGGTAGGCCGGGTCCCAGGGCCAAGTGGTTTGAACGTTGTATATGTAACGTTCCGGAAGACCACAGAAACCCGCAAATATCTCTACACTAGTGTATACTACAGATGAAATTGTCAAAATTTCTAGGAACATAGACCTCTTGTGATGTGCATGCCTGTTTTACACGGCTGGCACCCCGCTGGGAAGGAACGACCCGCGGACTCACAACCTGGAAAGGCCTTCTTTGACCCACCAGTTTTGGGCAATTTCGCAGTACGGATACACGACACAGCCTGGAAATTAACACTCCGTCTCTGGCGGGGGCTTGTCGATCGCTGCTGTTTGGCCCGGAATGCCCAGAGGTGAGAGTGGATCGTGCAACCCGACCTCCTGAACATCCACTCCGTCTTTTGTCACCAAATACCCGACCCGGGCATAGTTACTTGGTACTCAACAAGCCATTTGTCGCGCCTGTGTCTGCACAGGTTCCGACCGAGTGTTTGTATTTTGGTTTCGTCTGAATTCTCTTTTGTTACTTCGCCGGAACCCTGCCCCAACACCCTGAAGCCTTGGATTCAACGAACTGCAACCTAGGCCATAAGACGAGACGAGAACTGGACTTGCGCCGAGTGCCAGCACTAATTTCGTCTGCATCGACTCCCCCGCAGGAACCTTACCAAATACCTACCAGCCCAATTCCTTTGTCAACGCCGTCCCTTCTGCTTTGACCACATCCACATCTCGCAACCCGCCAGCGACTCGCGACCAACCTTAAATTATCCGACCGTCGACTGTACGATTCCGACCGCTCCTTGTCCTAGGGCCGATCATTATCGCCGCGCCGGCGTGCATTTCTTTGCGATAATTTGGCGGAAGTCGTGTTTCCATTTTTAAAGTTTCCAGAGTCACTTTGCTGCTGGATCCTTTGAAGTGGCCCCCGCTTCCGCTGCTCAACAACCATCCCCTCATCCGCTAGACCTGCGCGCCGTTTCTCGCACCCCGTGCAACAGTCGCATCCTTCCCACTCCCATAGGCAAAGAAGCCCACATGGTGGGCGCGAACAAACTCAAGTGGGTGGATTGAAGGACCTCAGTCTACAATGGCAGGATACGATTATGGCGGTCCGGGTAGTGGCGGTGATTGGGGACATGCTCTTGCGCCCGGCACTGAGATTCCATTCCGGACCGATCAAGACCCGACAAACCTTACCCCGGGCCCGCCCCGGCACAATGGCGGACCTGGCGGGAACCAGGGCGCCCGGCCACCTGGGTCGCCCTCGTTGAGCGCCGAGAATACCGATACCGAGTCGAGGCGGAGCGGAGAACGGAATAGATCGCGAGCTCGAGGATCAAGGTCCGCTAGCGGCCAGGTGCGCACATGTAAGAAATGTGGCGAGCCACTGACGGGGCAGTTTGTACGAGCACTGGATGGGACGTTCCATTTGGACTGCTTCAAATGCAGGGTGAGTTTGGCCCAAAGACCAGAACGGGACGAGTCTTGTCTAGAGGGCGCCCGTTGATTCTGACTGTGTTTGTTCGTTTGTCTTTTAGGATTGTGGTCAAATTGTCGCCTCCAAGTTCTTCCCCGCCGACGACAATAACGGCCTGGGGCAATACCCTCTGTGCGAGACCGACTACTTCCGCCGACTCGGGTTACTATGCCACCAATGCGGCGGAGCACTGCGGGGGTCCTACATCACAGCCCTTGAGCGCAAATACCACGTCGACCACTTCACCTGCTCCTTGTGTCCCACCGTATTCGGCGCCCAGGACAGCTACTACGAGCACGACGGCCAAGTATACTGCCACTACCACTACTCCACCCAGTTCGCACAACGCTGCAATGGCTGCCAAGCCTCCATTCTTAAGCAGTTCGTCGAGATCTTCCGGAACGGCCAGAACCAGCACTGGCATCCAGAATGTTACATGATCCATAAGTTCTGGAATGTCCGCCTCAACCCACCACAGGAGGTGATCAGTCCCACCCAGGACGACCGCGAGGGCCGTGAGCTGATCCGGGAAGAGGAGGAACGGATGGAGGAGAAGGTTTTCCGGATATGGAGCGTCTTGTCGACGTTTGAAGAGTCATCCGCGGCTTGCATTTCCGACATGCTCTTGCATGTGAGCAATGGCGCGTACATCGACGGTGTCATGGTTGCTAAGAGGTTTATCTTCCACGTCGACATCCTCTTTCGCTCGGCCGACAGGCTGGATTCCGCGATGACGGGGCTTAACATCGACGGTACGTGCTGTGCTTCCTTTTACACGGGGGCTTGAAGTGATGATCGCTAACTGTTGAAATCTCGTAGGTCTTGCGTATGGTCGAGAAGCCAAACTTCTCTGCAAGAAGATTGTTGCCTTCTTCTCCTTGCTCTCCAAGACCCAGGACGGGGGCGCGCGGAAACCCGGTGTCACTCAAGATTTGTTGACGCTCGTTACCGGCCTTGCACACTACCTTAAGCTCCTCATCCGGATTTGCCTCCAAGGGGCGCTCCGGATAGAAAAGGAACGCAAAAACGCCGATGGCCTGTATCACTTCCTCGACGATCTCAACGACCTGGAGACGCTCAAAACGGACGACAACTCGACCACGACGCTGCAACTAACAACAGGCATGTCGAGGCTCTCCGCCCATGACTCGGACCAATGTGCTGCGTGCCGAAAGCCCATCGAAGACGAGTGTGCCAAGATAGACGACAACCGGTGGCACCTTGCGTGCATCGGCTGCACTCGATGCGGCAAGGATCTGGGGCGAAACCTCCAAGAGGCACGGCTGAGCCCATATGATGCAAAGATCTTTTGCAGCTCCTGCGAGCCGAGCTCCCCCACCACTGCGCCGCCATTCGAACACGTCACCAAGCTGCAGCAATATGTCTTTCTGCTCCAGGTTGCCCTTGCTCGACTCCTCGAAATTCTCCGCGTCAACGGCTCGATTCCGTCTTATGCCGAAAACTCCAATGGGGAGGGTGCGGAAGGTCAGGGTTCATACGGTGGTAACCAGTACCCAAGACACCACCGAGAGTCGTCCTACGAGAGCGCTCTCAACGATGTCAAGAGGCTGAAGAGCACTCGCTTGGACAAGCACCTATCATCGAGCTTTAGGAAAGCTCGCACCTCCCGGATTCTGGATGGGCCCGAGAGCAGCAGTGTACGGCCGGGGTCAGCCGGAGGTGGCGCTGGGGATGGTGGCTTCAACAAGGGTTTCCAGATCGTTGAGGAACGGGGTCCGATCGATGAAGAGGACATCATGTTGCCAAACCAGGATGCGATCACCCTCGACGACATTCCCAAGATTATCGCTGCCGAGCAGGCGAGAGAGCAGCGATACCCCCCACCACGACAGGAGCTTTTGCGCTCACCCGCTACCGATCCCCAGTTTGGGGCTAATGAACCCGCCGGGGGTAATAATGTCCATCAACGCAGCCTCTCGGACGGGAAAGGGGCTGGGACTCGCGGGCTGGGTGAACCACCTGCGCTACGCGGCCGGCGGTATTTCTCTGAGCTTTCTGGGCTAGAGTACTTTATTGTGAGGCATCTTGCTGTTCTCACGATGCACCCCATGGTGGAGTCTGAATTCACGCTGGAGGAGCTTCTCGGGTTCATCGAGAGCAAGAAGCCCGCGACATTCTGGAAAAACATCGGCAAGGCGTTCAAGAACGACGGCCGAAAGAATGTGAAGAAGAAGGGCGTCTTCGGCGTTCCCCTGGAGGTTATCATCGAGCGAGATGGGGCAGAGTCCACGGACGGTGTCGGGCCTGGCACGCTGCGGATTCCCGCTGTCGTGGACGATATTATTTCGTCCATGAAGCAGATGGATCTCTCTGTCGAGGGTGTGTTCCGCAAGAGCGGAAACATCAAGAAGCTCAACGAGATGGTAGAGAAGCTCGACAAGGAAGAAGAAGTCGACTTTAGCTCCGCCCATGTCGTCCAGGTCGCTGCCCTCTTGAAGCGCTACCTACGTGACCTACCAGATCCGCTGATGACCCAAAAACTCTACCGTCTCTGGCTGGCGGCCGCAAAGATTCAGGACGAGCAGAAGATGAGGTACTGTCTTCATCTGACGTGTTGCCTGCTGCCCAAGCCGAATCGGGATTGCCTAGAAATCCTATTCTGCTTCGTCAAATGGGTCGGTTCATTCCATCAGGTCGATGACGAGTCCGGGTCCAAGATGGACATCAAGAACTTGGCGACCGTCATTGCCCCCAATGTTCTCTTTGATAGGAACAGGACTCTGGGGCTTGATAGCGATCCAATGTTTGCGATCGAAGCGGTTGAGATGTTGATCACGAACATTGGGGAGCTGTGTTTGGTAAGTTTGCTCTCTTTCGCCCTGAGTCTCTTTTTTTCTATACCCACGAATCAGGACTGATCCATTTCTCCATTAGGTCCCCGATGAACTCGTCGACCTCCTCAACGACCAAGGCCTGTTCAATGCCACCGGTGACCTAACCACCAAGGAAATCCTCAAGAAGTTCTCCGACCGGACCGCCACAGGCCTCGGACCCCGACAATACGCCGAAGTCACCGAGATCGTCGGCCGCCACGAGATCCCTAGCCGACCGCCCCCGAGACGCATCGAAACCGACCCATCCCAGTGGCAACAGGAAAGCAGCGTCCGACCCATCCAGGACCCGTCAGTAACCTACGGTGGACCATCCCACGCCGGCACGCCACCACCAAACCGCGGGGGGCCCTACGACGCCCCGCCATCTCAGCAGTCTCCGTACGGGCAATTTGATCGCCAGGCAGCAGCTACCCCTGACAATGCTGGTGCTGGTCGTGGCCAGCCACAAGGACCGCAATCACAGTCTCAGCAGCAGCAACAGCAGCAACAACAGCAGCAGCGGGGAGACTGGCGGAATTCGGGATGGGGCAGGCAGAACAGTGGATTGACAACCGGCACGGTCTAGAGGATTGGTGGCGCTAGCGGTCGTGGTTCTGCCGCCGGTCCGTCGAGACGGACTGGCCAGTGATGTTTCGAAATTGAAGGCTCGAAGGGGACAGCTCCAAAGGGCTGCTTCTTGCTTCTTCCTCTGCTTCTTTTCTTCCTTGGTATCAAGAAGAGGAGCGCGATCCGGTTTGGGTTTTGGTTTGGCTCGGCTCGGCTTGGCTTGGCTTGGTCTCGGTGGTGGTGTAGACGGAGTTTTTCTTCCCCCTGCTATATCTTTGCCCTGGTTTCTTTTTATTTTTTTACTTTTTTCCCCCCGGATCTTTTTTTTGCACGCACCCTTCACCGGTTGCAAGCACGCAAAGGAAGCAAGCATGGCTGCTCGGCGTTTTTTTTTTTTCCAGCTTTTGTTTTCAACCCTCTTCATCTTCTCTTCACTCCAACTGCCTTCGTTTTACTCTGCTTCTTCCCCTCCCTTCCCTCCTAAGGTCACTTAACGTACTTGAACGAGCGATATCCCTTTCTTTTTTCTTCCCCGACCCGACCTAAGTCATGAGGAGTCAAAAAAAAAGAGAGCCAGAGAGAGGAGAGAAAGAGACCGTTTTCCATACCCCCCTTGGTTTTGTTGTTGTCTTGTTGTCTTCCGCCATGATTTGTTTGTCTTGTTTGTTTGAGCCGGGGGTGAGTGGGGGTACCAGGGGTAAACAGACAAAACGCACATAGCATTCATTCGTGTTTGTGGTGGGTGCTATATTCATGGGTGCGAGCAGTCGTGTGACTAAATGGGGGTCTGTTTAGTTCCACAGCTATATTTGGGGTTTGTTGTTGTTTGAGGGGTTGGCCTGGGGCCCGGGAAGAAAGCGATGCGGTGTTCTAGTCCTACCCGCCTGACACGGTGTTTGTTAGGGTAAAGCATGGTTGGTGGTAGACCGAGATGGGCTGGGCTCGAAGCTCTTGTGGGATTAAAGTTGTGGGGCAGGGGGGGTGATTGGAACGGGCGACGGGGATTATGGGGGTATGGGGATTGGCATTTGGGATTGGGATTTGGGTTCAAAGGACCTATCTGTGTATGGCTGGATGCGAAGGCTGGGATTGGGATGGATGGACGCATGGATGGGTGCATGGAGGGAGGGAAAGGGGGAATGGAATGGGATAGGGAAGAAGATTAGAGGATGATGGTTTGTTCAGCCTGGCCGGATCGGCCTAGCTTTAGTTCCTCCTTCCACCCCCCCTCCCCTTTGGAGGGAGATGTTTGGAGTAGTTGTGTTGTTCAAGAATTCGAAGCCATTCATTGGCGGTGTGATGTATTCCTGTTATTTTCCCAGGTTTTTGTTCTGTTCTCACTGTTGTTGGGATGAAAAAAGAGATAGCATAGCGTTATGGTAGATCGGGATGAGGTTACTTAGGTACTAACTACCTATGGCTCGCGCACCAAATGTGGCTGTGTATATCACAGCCTTCCATGCTGCATAAGGCACCTGACGAGGCTGCCGGTCGGCAGTGTATTTGGCCGTGCCTTGTTAGGACCGACCCGTCGAGGACATCCCTAAATACCTCAAATAGAGAATGAAGCCCTGGACCATGGAGCAGAGCATAGCACGCCAGGCTCATTGAAGGTCATATATACCGTGTATATGCATCAGCGCCATGACGGATGTTGCAGGACTAGTTGTCGGTGTCGCTGCTCTGTGGCAGACCGCCGTCACGATTTATGAGCTGGTCGATTCTTCGCGGCAGTATGGCATGGACTACGAGATTCTCAATGTCAAGTTCGAGGTCGAGCGTGTCCGGCTGGTCTGCTGGGGCGACGCCGTTGGGCTAAAGAGCTTAGTAGTGTCACGCGACTCGAACCAGCAGCCTCCACAGAGCTCGCTGGCGGGTGCCGGGGACACCCACGCATCGAAGGAAGGTCCGAATCCAAGGCCAGATCCACGCCTCAACCGTGAGGATATACGCACCGCCGTGATCCGTCTCCTCAGCTGCATTCAGCACGCATTCGAAGACACAAGCCGCCTCCAGGATCGATACGGATTGCAGCCCTCCGGTGGTACCGATGCCGCGATTGTTTTGCAATCCGAAGAAGCGACGAATCTTCCGCCGTCGCAGACACAGCGCATCCTCCATGGCGTCTTCAAGCGTGCCTACGAAAACCTGCGCAGGGTGGCGCGGGACCGGCAGCGCGATACACCGCTCACGCGAAGGACGGTATGGGCCGTGCGCGACCGCAAAAAGTTCATGGTGCTTGTCGCCGAACTGCGCGGCTTCAATGATAGCCTCGAGAGCCTCTTTCCCGACGCCCAAGCGCGGGCGGCCGAGGCTATGAGGAGCGACATCGACGCCGCCGTGGGGATACGCGAGTTGGCCCTCCTGCAGCAGGCGACGGCCGGCGAGCATGAGGTACTGTCGGAGTGCGTGAGCATACGGCTCGACGAACTGGGCGTGTCACGGTCGGCCAGGACCGAGTTGCTGTCTGTGTCGGGAGCCTGGAACGATACGGACAGCGAAGCCACGGCCGAAACGGTCGAGAACGTTGGAAAAGCACAAGAGGAAGCAGACGAGGAAATCAGACGAGATGATCAAGAGGGGGGCCAGGAGACAGGATCTGAAATGAGCGAGTTGGAGGAGCGGCTGGAGGACCTAGAGCTGTTCGTCTCCAGGAAGAACTCAGGTGCGCTGACCACGAGAATCCTCGGGCCCTATGGCCGTCATGCCCTCGTCTCGGCTATGGTCTGCTGGGACGGCGAAAAGTACGATAGCGGTCCGCCTATGTGGGTGGAAAGCGAGAAGGGATTTGTAGGCGTGTCACACGCGGCGTTTGGTAATACGACCCGACCCCCCCATCCCCATCGGCAGGGTTATAATGAATGACTGACGCCCGATTTCAGAACTGTACAAGAAGAAAAAGTACATGATGAAGCACCACCCGTCCAAGCATGCGTTACCCGACTCAGAGGACCACGTACTACTTGATCCCGAGAGCCACGTCAAGCTAGAGAATGTCAATCCCGGGACTGTCACGGTTGAAGGTTTCGGACTCGAATGCTGGGACTTTGAGGAAACAAAACCAAGGGAGCAGACTATCCTTGTCGACCATTCACAACTCCCGGCTTTACGTGCTTGCAGGCTGTTGCGCCGGCTGGATGAGATCCAAAAAAAGTCGGGCAAGTTCGGATGGAGCCCAATCACGGAGGAGTCAACTCTCAAGGGGTTTGCTGGCACTCTCAGCAGCGGCTTCTACCACCCGAAATTCTGGATTGGCCATCTCTACAGCCTCATGAACCGCACCGACATCTTTGCTGACTTTCTGGCGGAAATCCAGTGTTGCCCTGCAATGGGCGATCCTTGCGGACGACGACGGCATCGGCATTTGGGATTTCCTCCGGCAGATCATCCTGAGCTGGGAGCTGGCGGTGAGGTTAGAGCGCGACGGCCACTCGGGATTTACTCCGCAAATTCTTGCCAACCTTATCATATCCGATCTGTGGCTCAAACACGTGGAGATCGTCCTCGTCGACCAAAAAATCGCGACGGAAGGCTTGAAAAGAGCAGAGACGGCCAAGGAAAAAGCCAGAGCTGAAGAGTACAAAGAGAATGGCAACGACTGCATGAAGCACGGTGAATACCAAAAGGCCGTCGATTTGTACACAGAAGCCATCAAGATCGACCTTGGTAACGCCGTGTACAGATGCAACCGGTCAGCAGCGCTTATCGGGATAGACAACTTCGAAGCAGCCGAGCAGGACGCCTGGATCGCGACCCAACTTGACCCCAAATACGCCAAGGCGTGGTCCCGCATGGGTATGGCCATTCTCAAGCAGGGCCAGGGAAAGCGGGCAAAGAAGGTATACGAGAGGGCATTGAGGATAGCCGGCAAGGATGCGAGCCCAGCCATGCGCAAAGGACTAGCGGATGCCGAGGCACGAATCAAGGAAGCGGTGAAGGCCATCAACGAGGAACCCGACGATGAGAAGGCGCATAACCTGCAATCCGCCTTTCTCGACGAAGACTGGGAGATGATGGGCAAGACACCGGAGCTGTACTCGCTCGTACACGAGCAGCAGGTCGAGGGTCTCCTCCACTTCGCGGAGCGCATCAAGTGGCCCTACATCAACGACGTCCGCGACTATGCCGAGGACGTGTACAGCACCCTCCGTAGTGGCAGCACCATTAACATGCACCTGCATGACTGGCTCTATGGCCTCACTCTCCCAGGAAAATGGTTCGCCTTCAAGATCATGACAGCGCTGATCCTCTGCACTCCGGGCCTCAAGGACAAGGTCGGCATTGCCCATTACTTCGACTGCGGCCTGTCACTGCCCACCCGCTCATACTGGCGGGTCAGAACGGTGTTGGGCCGGGTGCTGGGTTGTCTGCCCGGTGTGATCTCCCTCTGCGGCTGGATCGGACCTTGCCCGCGCGTCGACTTCGAACCTTCCCTACCCGCCAAACCCCGCCACATCCGCATCAAAACTCGTCGCGTCGCTCCCATCAAGCACCGCCCCGACTCGGGCGACGGCATCACCGTGGGCGACGGCATCACCATCTACCTTGACAGCATCTACAACCCCTACTCGGATACCCGGATCCAGCCCAACGAGGAAATCGATTCCTACCTTGCTGACATGAAGGACTCGTCCAAATGGATCATCCCGGAGCCGCCGGTGCGCGACATCAGCACTTGCTCCATCGAATCTATCAAACTCACCAAATTTCCCCTCCGTACCGACATCGCCCAGAAGGCCGCCTCCTCCTCTTCTTCTCCGGATGGTAACGACTCCAATTTGTTGGATATCGAAAACGAGACCGAATACCGTGCCAGCATTGTCTTCCGCCGCGACGACAACATACCCGACCCCATCACCTACAAGCTCTACACCAACCCCATCTTCGTCATCCCGCCTGCTTGTTACGCTGGACCCAAAGGCGACGGTTCGCATGAGGTCCACATGCGTGAGCTCAGATACTACCGGAATATCTGGTCCATCGAGCGGCTGAAGGCGCATACACCTGAGGCTGATCTCGACGAGAATGAGGGCGAGGCACCGGTGATGGTGATCAATGCCACAGGGAAAGGGGCCGAGGTGTTGGCTAGGGCGTGGTGTTCGGAGCGGGGCCGCAATGCGGTGATCAGAAAGGAGGGAGGGCCGTGTTTTGTCTGTGCTGTCAGGGTAGCCGGGCAGGGCGGGCTGGGTACGGGGGTATTGATCTGGACCGGATGACATTACCAGGTAGGCTATTCGCTTTTGTGTGTGTTTCTTGTTTTCTTGTCCTGTCATGTTTGATCTTGTATTATATCATGTTGTCTTCTGATAGGTTTTGCAACTTTGGCAGGACTGCGAGTATCAAACAATAATTAAACCAATCTATAGGTAGGCCAGATAATCCATCGCTCAAATGTGAAGTTATGAGTTCAACAAACTGAGTTGGTGTGATATGGCATGACATTGAGTAACAAAGTATCATGCTGTGTGAGTCGTACAAACTGACAAATTGAATTTTAAATGTCTAACCAACGCCTCGGCTTGCCATTAATATATTAGACAGCAAAAGGTACGATAAACCGCTATACATGCCTCATGGGGAGGGTCATTACTTCCATGATCTCCCCCCTTTTTTCTTACACGGTCGGTCCACGCTCGATAAATCCCAAAAAGGTCGCATACATCATGACGCAAGAAAAATCTCCCCTCCAGCGCAATGCCCTATCAATTATCCATCCATCCATCCATCCGTCCATCCAGAGACCACAAAAACCATACCATACTTTCGTTTTTCCATGTTCAAAACTACTGCTTCTTATCAACACCCGCTTCCTGCTCCAGCGTCCACTTGACCGACTTCTTGATACCCTCGTCCAGGGACACCAGCGGCTTGTAACCCAACCGCCGCTTGGCCTTGGAAATGTCATAGTAGCGCGTCATGCAGCTGAACACGATACGCTGGCGGTTGAACGTCGGCGGCTTGTTGATGGCCCAGAAGAACCACTCGCTGAAGTACCCCAGGACTAGACCCACGCTGCGCGGGAGCACGCGCACATGCTCGGTGCCGTGCGGGGAACCGGCGGCAGCCCAGATAGCGCGGGCAAAGTCCCAGAAGTAGATGGGGCTGTCGTTGGTGATGAAGAAGGCCTCGCCGTCGATCTTTTCGTTATCCAGCGGGATGGTCTTGGCGGCGGCGGTGAGGACCAGAGCGCGCGCTGCGAGGAGGTGGCCGTGTGCGACGTTCTCGACGTAGGTGAAGTCGAAGAGGTTGTTGTTGTCGCCGACTTGGATGTTGGTGCGTCCCTGGCGGTAGACGCCGATCATGTGGTGGAGGACCATGGTGTCGCCTTCGCCCATGATGCCGGACGGCCGGATGGCACAGGTCAGGAGCTTGGGGGCTTCAGGTGCGCGGTTCGCATCGAGAACAAGTACTTCGGCGGCAGCCTGGGGGGAAAGCAAAAGTCAGTTTTAGTTTTCTCCTCTTACTCTCTCTCCCCCCTCCCCCCCCCCCCCCTCTCTCTCTCTCTTTTTTTTCCCTCTTATTCTCTAATAGTAGGAAGAAAGCAGGAGGGTATCTTGTCCGCTACACTGTACATACCTTGGTTTCGGAGTAGTACTCGCTCTGGGCCTCGCCACGGATCATGGGCCACCGCTCATCGGCATTGATCAGGTCGCTGCGGTTGTCGCTGATGACACTAGCCGAGCTCGTGTACACGAGGGCCGTGACGCCGGTCTGCTGGCACGCCTTGATCACGGCCGCGGTGCCGTCCACGTTGACCTTCTTGAACAGGGCGTCCGAAACGTGGGCGCCCTGGGCGGGGGGCGACGCGGTGTGGACGACCACATCGGGCTTGACCTGCGAGAAGATGGTCTCGAGCTTGGCGGCGTCGGTGATGTCGGCGTCGAAGTAGGCCACGCCGTCGGAATCGGGCCGCCGGTTGCGCGTACACCGCAGGTCGATGACCGACACGGACGAGCAGCTGTAGTCGCGCAGCAGCACACGCACGACGTGATGGCCGAGGAAACCGCAGCCACCGATGACCATGACGGCGCCGAGCGCCGGCTTCTGTTCGGAACCCATGGGGGCAATTGTGAAGGGTTGTAGGTAAATAGGGAGATTCGGAGGTCTAGTGGTTCGTTTTGGGCGGGTTGGTCGTCAATTAATGGTCAATTGGTGGTCAATTTATGATGGGAGCGAGACAATAGACACCTCGTAGTACGGATACAGAAATACGGAAGGAAGGTGAGAATCGAGACGGGATGTTCGAAGTGGTCCGTCCCCGTCTCCTTTCCAGTTGTCAGCTCACATTTAGGCGGAGTTCCTGGGCAGATAACAGGTGGTCGGCGCCTGATTGGTGGTGACACACAGGCCCGTGGTCCCTGTCCCTGCAGCTGAGGATGCAGAGCTCCATTTTCCTGCATGGATCTTGTCACTCCACTCCAAGCGTAACTCTTGAACCTCACAACACTTCCAGGTTCGACGAGCGTGAGGTTTGACAGGTGACCCATATCAACTGGCTGCCAAAACACACACCAGTTACGGAATACGTCGGCTGTACATTGGCGTCATCCAATATGGGCTTGGTTTCGGTCTTCAGATTTCCGGATTTTATTTTCTTCAATTTTTCATAATTCTTTTTCCTTACCCTTTGAGTCACTTTCACTTCTTGATTCCAGAACAGGCATCTTCCTTTCTCGTCAGGCGGTTGCCTGCTCTCGCTTCTCTTATATTTACATTATTAACCTTAATTTATTGGACTTTGCACTCAACCCGTTGCTCAACTTTGGCGTTTTGTTAAATGACGAGATGAGCCAACCCGTGGTTCAGGTTCTTGTCCACGTCGCAGCTCCCGCTCGCGCTTCAGATGATGCCAAGTACCGGGCACTAGCGGCTGCGTACTTCGACTTTGAGCCGGCGACACAGCCGTCGAGATATCTCAGCAGTTTTTCGGACTCACAAAGAGTTGGACAAGGCGTAGAACAGGGCCTCGAAGAGCCACCACAGACACAAGATGGCCCAGGATGGGACGCAAGCCAGAGCCTCGGGGTCATCCCATCACCGATGTTGTCGTTCAGGAGCGTGGTAGACAACGGCGGGTCCTTCCGGAAGCAACAGGCTTCGGAAAGGCACCAGACGCCGTCGCAGCCGTCGTTTGTGCCTCCACCCAGTGTGATCGAAGACTCAATGCCCGACAACGATTACATGTTAGCCGGGTTCTGTACACCGACGAGGCTCCTGGAACACTACACCAGCACGCTGGACAGTTCGCAAGACTCGCCGGGCAGCTCAAGCCAGGGGATTCCTACATCTAGTCAGCACCGTCCACAAAATTCCGACTCATCGCCTTCCCCCGTTCAGGGAATCAAAAGCCGGGATCAAGCTCGATATGATCAACCAGAAACGGTGATCTCACAGTCACCCTCGGAGGGCGCTGCACGTCGTATGACACCAACACCGACATCCTCAGCACTGGACATTATTTACGAGACCCGAATCGCCTCGTCATACCCCAGCCAGCCATCATTATCACCCTCCCGAGCAGAATCCGAACCACCACTACCCAAACGCCAACGAACCTCTCTAGATCTCGGACAACCCGGGCCCGGTAAGCCGCTTGCTAGAAGCGCCAGCGACTTCGGCCCCCGTTCACACACTGTCGCCAAAACAACCCCGAGCACTACAACCACCACCACCCATACCAACAGCAAAAACAACAACACCCATCAACCCCTTACCTTCCCCGAACCTACCACCCCCCTCGAAATCCTCTCCCCCCCACCCCTTACCAGCCTCTCTCCCCTCCACCCAGCCGACCTCATCACCCCCCTCCTCGCCAAGCTCGCCCACGACCTCAACCTCCCCAAACGCTACCAACCCACTCTCCAAACCCGCCCCTTACGCCCCTTCGAGCGCGGCCACTGGCACATCGACTGTCGCACCTGGGACACCTCCCTGAAACGGTCCGCGTGGGGGTTTTTGACTGAGTATGTCGGCAACAAGGGTGCTGCGGGCTGGGGCACGTCCTGTCGCAGGGAGGCTGGGGGGATGGATTGGGTGAGGGTGTATTGTTTTGGGGCGGTGGTTGGGCATATGTATTTGGTGGTGTATTTGATGAGTAAGAGGATGGTGTTGGAGACGGGGGTGGAGTGGATTGGGGGGGATGGCAAGGCGGTGGTGGTTATGGGGCCGAGGGAAACCGGGGGGAGGAGTAGGAGTGGGAGTGGGAGTGGGTGATTGTGGAATTTGAACGGGAGGATGTGAAGGGGGGATGTGAGGGTCTCGAGGCTGAGGGTGTCCTGATACTCGCTCTTATTTATTGTTTCCTAATTTACGGATATTGGTTACTTGGATCGTGGCCTGGGATTATTGGCCGACGGTTTAGTTTATGATTAGCATGGATGATGAACCTCACGGAACATTACGAGCATACAGCGTTAACGAAACACAGAGGAAACAGCTGCAGAATAACGAGCCAGAATATGGGCCCCATCACTTATGAATCATACCTTTTTCTGCCCCCAATACGTCGCGTTACCTGCGGATCAGGAAAGACCCATATTTCTATGTATACATAGTAGTGAGGGGCGATCAATGCTTTAATCACAAGTACAGTACGTACACATAACTTCCGCCAAAAACGACGGTAATGTAACTCAGCAACTCAGCAACGGGACATCAGGTCGGTAGACAAACAATCATCGGCGTATAAAATGTCTAGACAGCCCGAGCCATCCCGAGACTCGAGAGAACGGGATCTTCTAGGAAACGCAACATACCCTCCTCCGCCTCCACCGTCCGTCATAACAAATAAACCACAAACGAGCGCAGTCATAATGTACAGATAAAGCTCGGGAATCTCCCGCAATGAGCCGTCAAACCCCCGACGCGGCCCCGAGGCCGCGGATCATAAAAAAAGCCAGGGGGACTCTGAAGAATCTTCTTCTTTACGTCTGTTCCTTGACAGCGGCCATCTCCTTCAGGTACCTGGCCTTGTCGGTGTCTGCAATTGATTGGAAGCGCTAGATAAGGGAGTGAAAACGAACACGTTAGAAAACTAGGCGTATACATCAAATCATAATCTTCCTAGATGACCGGGGATTGGTGTCCCCCTTCGCCCGGAAAGGGGCGGAGAAGGGAGGGGGGCGATGGGCATGACATACCTGGCGCTCTTCGGGCCCGAGCTTCTTCCACTCCCCGGCAATGGTCTTGATTCTTTCTCTAGAGCTGAGGTTGGCTAGTTCGGGACTGAAGAAACGAGTCTTGGAGTAGGACACGTAGAGAGTCAAGGAACGCTTGGGGAAGCGAGGATCGGAGATCGGATAGCTGGAAACCGAGTGCTTCTTCTTGAGCAGTTTGCGCGCCAAGTTGGCCTTGTGGATGCGCTCCGGCGAGTAGCTGTCGACCCAGTTCCGGTGCGCCACCGAACTGGCAACCTTGTTCTCCTCGGCCTGGGCAGTTAAGGGCTGTTTGTCTCGTGTCAACCGGTGGCCCTCGGGTTAAGAAAAAACCGGAGATACATGTATGTATTTGTCTTTCTCTCTGTCAACGCGCGCCCGAGTCTTACCTCCAATGCTGCTTCCGACAAGCCCTTGAAGTCCGATGCGGCCTGCTTCGCTATGCCTCCAAGTAGGAACTTCTCGCCGCCTCCCACGGTATGGTCCTTGGCACTATCCCTGACGCGCTGGGTCAGGTACACCGTCCATGCGCTAGTGGGCAGCTTGGTAGGTTCCTCCTTGAGCAAAGCAACCTCCCTCAACTTGCGGATCTTGAGTTGAACCTTCTCCTCGTCCGTCATGTCCTTCTTGAGCTTCCTCGCGGGCTTCTTAGCCACCTTCTTCTTCGTCGCCTTCTTCTTCGTCGCCCTCTTCTTCGGAGCGGCCTTGGCCTTGGCCGTGACCTTCTTGGTGGCCTTGCTGGCGGTCGTTTTCTTGGCCGTCGTCTTCTTCGCGGCAGGTTTCTTCGCCTTGGTCGTCGACGCCTTGGTGGTCTTAGCCGCGGCGTAGTTTCTGGTGAAGACGGCCGCGATGCGGATGCCGCTCGGGATCACGGGAGTCGCCCGCAGAGCCTGTTGTGCCGTGAACCGGCCGACGGTGCGGATCGCGAGACGCCCGCCGACCCGGCCGGTCGCTTGGCCAATTGCGGACAGCATGACGAAATGGAGCCGTTGGTGTGATTTTTTTTGGCGGGGTTGGCTGCGATCCACGCGAGAGCGATGTGAGGGGGGCGGTTTGAGAAGAAAAAAAAACCGATCCGAGTTGATGTTTGTTATGCCCACCGTGTCGCAGCCAAGGTGTGCGCTGCGGAGAAGGAAGATTGGGGCGACCGAGGCGGAGAGGTGGAGGTGGTGTGAAGTGTTGGATCAATCCGGCAAATTTATGCGTTCTGCTCGTGTGGTTGCAGCAGGACGGGAGCTCACCTTCCCTGCTCGAGACCTCCTACTAACTAGCCCGCTGTGTGCTCAAACGGAGCTCCAACTCGGGCTTCGTGCCTGTTTAATCTGTCCCCACTCACCCACACACACCGAGCTCCAGGTCCACGGGTGAGCAGCTGCCCAGTTCGAGAGCAACAGGGTTGCCATCTGCCGCCCAGGTGCAACGCATGTTCCCGCTACTTGGAACGTTCACTGCCCCGCCCTTCGCAGACCCCTCTCACCCATGCGATACTCACGATCCAATTCAACGCGTCGCTCAAACGTTAACGGCGCGCGCAAAATTAAACGCAGATGCGGGGAGAAGCTTCCCTTGGTGAATACACTAGTATGTACAGAAAATAAAACCAAGAATTGACAGCCAATTGAATAAGATTCCTGTCTGCGACATACATAATGCCGCCGCACTTTCCTGGTAGCTGAGGTTGTTGTCACCATCTCGTTGATCCCTGCAAGATGTTCCAGGGAAGTTCAGAAACTTGAGACACAGTGTCATGTTATTAGCACTGTATGTAAACACTGTATCTGCCTCGTCCATCCGTCACTCCAGCTGCTCCACCTTTTTTGTACTCCTTCCGATCTCTTCAACTTTGCTGGTAGACCAAACCCTTGTCGACACCTGATCTTCAACATCAAACCCATCGGCCCAGACGCATCGCCTAGCAGCATGCGGGACCCCCGTCTTGTGCGCTAACTACTGTCGGCCGCTTCCAAAAAGTACTTCTCACCACCAAGTGACGTCCCGCTGAGCCACCGTCACTGCAAAAAAGAAAAAAAAACCAGATATGGCTCGGCCCAGAGACTCACGCTCACCATCTCCCGCAGGAAGCCATGCCGCGCGACGTCGGAAAGATGATGACCGGCGCGACCGTGACCGTGATCGCGACCGCGACCACCGTCGACGTTCCCGCAGCCCGGATGTAGGTGGCCCCATCCCTTATCGCCCCAACTCTTACACGCAGTTGCCTAACCATACCCTTACCTCGCAGCGCCGATACCGCGACCGAGAGCGTGACCGTGGACGCGATGCACGGGACCGAGACCGTGACCGCGACCGCGACTCATATCGCTGGAGGGACCGTTCCCTAGACCGCCGAGACGATGACTACTACCGAGGCGGCTCGCGCCGTGATGGAGGGGGGCCGAATCGAGACCGACGTCGGTCACGCGACCGCGGACCGGAGCGGCCGCGCTCGCCAGATCGCCGCGGCCCGCGGGGCGGAGATGGAAACCGGGACTACCGTGCCCGGCGGGATGATTCTCGAGACCGCAGGGACCGCCGTGACGGCTCGGCCGATTCCGCTGCGCGGCGCAGCGATGCCGGACGCCCTCGGCCTCTCAAAGTCGATGGGCCGGCGGCTAAGGATAATGAGGTGCGTTACCATTGTGTGGTGAGAGGTCGATCATGTCATATCGTTGCTAACTTGTTTATCCAGGGGCCGCAGCCAGCTAAGTCTACACCGACCCAGACACAGACAGAGGTAGATAAAAAGGCCGAGCGCTTGCGAAAGCTGCAAGCCATGAAGGAGAAACATGCGCAGAAGGAAGCCAAGGAAGCGGCCGTCACAGCAGGGAGCACCCGGATGCTTCTGGCTGAGATGGACCAGAAGGCCAGCGGGGCGTCACCAGGGCCGAACAGTCCCGCAGCCGCCTCTGCGAGTCCTGCTCCGGCATCGCCTGCGACCCCAACACCCTATGCCGGCAAGTTTGACCCGAAAGCGATTGCGAAGAGCTCCAAGGGAGCCCGAGCCCAGTCTCCCGCACGACTCGGTGAGGTGAAGCTGGCCAGCCTGGGAGCCAAGCCACAGCTAGGTGGTGGAGGTGGTGGTATCAAGCCACCGGGCACAAAGGCTGCCGGGCTGCTCCCAGCAAACAGGGCGGTTAGTGCGTTTGGGTTCGGCAAATCTGCTGACAGCCAGAAATCGTCGGCGAAACGCAAGGTCGACATGGACGACGAGGAGATCATCAAGCGCAAGCTCGTCAAACTTCCCGACTTTGTGCCCGAGAATGCCGACAGCGCGCCAGATGCTGAGGGCGAAGGAGACGAGGATGCCGAAGACGATCTGGATGTTCTCATGGCCCAGAACGAGGAGGACATGGCGGCAGCCCACAGGGTTCTCCAGGAGAGGCGAGACGAGCGCATTCAAAAGGAGGAGATGGCCATGGACGTTGACGTTGATACAGAAGCGGCACCCAACGGTGGTGCTGTTGCGGCCAATGAGACACCGCAGGCCACGGCGATGGAGGTGGATGACGATGTTGACCCGTTGGATGCGTTCATGGCCGACCTCGAACAGGTCGGTCCCGTGGCTGGGTTTGGCTCGCGGCCGGCCGTACAAGGGGGCAAAGGCGCGAAGAAGGCGTTTGAACCGGAGGCTTACTTTAGCGACGACGACTATGGCTACGAAGCGGAGGATGCCGATCCGTCGGCGATCCTCGCGATCGCAAACAAGAAGAAGAAGAAGGACATCCCGACCATCGACTACAGCAAGCTCGAGCTCAACACGATCCGCAAGAACTTTTGGGTGGAGCCCCAGGAGCTCAGCCAGATGACGGACGAAGAAGCGGCCGAGTTGCGCTTGGAGTTGGACGGGATCAAAGTGTCGGGCAAGAACGTACCGAAGCCGGTCCAGAAATGGTCCCAGTGCGGTCTGACGCGACCCATCCTCGATGTCATCGACACCCTCGGGTATGAGAAGCCGACGTCGATTCAGATGCAGGCGCTGCCGGTCATCATGTCGGGCCGGGATGTCATTGGTGTCGCGAAGACGGGCTCGGGCAAGACGATGGCGTTTGTGCTGCCCATGCTTCGCCACATCAAGGACCAGGACCCCGTGACGGGTGACGACGGCGCCATTGCCCTGATCATGACGCCCACCCGCGAGCTGTGCACGCAGATCTATTCAGACCTCCTCCCCTTTGCCAAGGCGCTCAAGCTCCGCGCGATCGCGGCGTATGGCGGAAACGCCATCAAGGACCAGATTGCCGAGCTGAAGCGCGGGGCCGAGATCATTGTGGCCACGCCGGGCCGTCTGATTGACCTCCTTGCGGCCAACTCAGGCCGCGTCACCAACTTGAAGCGGGCCACGTACCTCGTGCTCGACGAGGCCGACCGTATGTTTGACATGGGGTTCGAGCCGCAGGTGATGAAGATCTTCAACAACGTCCGGCCGGACCGGCAGACCATCTTGTTCTCGGCGACCATGCCGCGGATCATCGACGCGCTCACCAAAAAGGTGCTCCGCGAGCCGGTGGAGATCACCGTCGGCGGCCGCAGCGTAGTAGCAGCCGAGATCACGCAGGTGGTCGAGATCCTAGATGAGAGCAAGAAATTTGTGCGCTTGCTCGAGTTGCTAGGCGAGCTGTACGCCGACGACGACGACGTCCGGGCGCTGATCTTTGTCGAGCGCCAGGAGAAGGCGGACGACCTCCTGCGCGAGGTGCTCCGGCGCGGTTACGGCTGCATGTCGATCCACGGCGGCAAGGACCAGGAAGACCGTAACTCGACCATCTCCGACTTCAAGAAGGGAGTGTGCCCCATCATGATCGCCACGTCGGTCGCCGCGCGCGGGCTCGACGTCAAGCAGCTCAAGCTGGTCGTCAACTACGACGCGCCAAACCATCTGGAAGACTACGTCCACCGCGCCGGGCGCACGGGTCGCGCGGGCAACACCGGCACAGCCGTCACGTTCGTCACGGAGGAGCAAGAGAACTGCGCGCCCGGAATTGCCAAGGCACTGGAGCAGAGCGGACAGCCGGTGCCGGAGCAACTGAACGAGATGCGCAAGGCGTGGAAGGAAAAAGTCAAAGCCGGCAAAGCCAAAGACGCCAGCGGGTTCGGCGGTAAAGGGCTGGAGCGGCTCGACAAGGAGCGCGAGGCGGCGCGTATCCGCGAGCGCAAGACGCACAAAGCCGAGGGCGAGGAGGAGGACTACAAGGAAGAGGAGACGGCCGAGGAGGCGGCCAAGAAGGACAAGGCCAAGTCAGCCATCGAAGCCGCGGCGTCGGCCATCGTCTCACGCGAGTCGGCTAAGGCAGCGGCTGCCGCCGCCGCCGACGGTAATAACGGCAGTGGTAGTGCCAATGCCGGCGATGTCAAGCCCTCTCCCAGCGGCGGTGCTGCAGCCGGCGAGGGCGGCAGCAGCAGCACCACCACTGCCGGCGCCGCCTCAGCTGTCACAACAAGCGGCAAAGCCGGCGGCGGCGGCGGTGCCCTGGACAAAGCCGCGTCCGCCATCAGCGAGATCAACGCGCGTCTGGCACGCGCCGGCCATCTCCGCCCGGGGCAGCCAATCGACAACAAAGGCCCCGACGCGGGCGCCTTCCACGCGACGTTGGAGATCAACGATTTCCCGCAAAAGGCGCGCTGGGCCGTCACGAACCGGACGAACGTGGCCAAGATTCTGGAAGCGACGGGCACGTCGATCACGACAAAGGGGAATTACTACGCGCCTGGAAAGGAACCGCCGTCTGGGGCGGATCCGAAGCTGTATATCCTCATTGAGGGTGATACGGAGCTGGTGGTGGGGAAAGCGCTGTCGGAGTTGACAAGGTTGTTGAGGGAGGGCACGATTGCGGCGGCGGATGCGGAAAGTCGGGCGCCGGCGAGTGGGCGGTATACTATTACGTGAGGGGGATGTATGCATTTGTTGTGTTTCTATAGCAATTACGGGCTTGCTACTTAGGGTTGGGGTTGTCGATAGGAATGGAGTTTAAATGCCTGCTCTAAGTTAGGGGTTATAGCAAGGGTGAATGAAGATTGCAACTGAGGTCACTTTATGCTGGTTTTTATATGTGTGTCTGTGTTATTGCATGGTGATGATGTATTCGTTCATTCGCTTGATATCCGCCGTAGCAGATGAGACCTATTGCCTTTCCATAACGCCCACTTGTGTTCATAGCCTCCAACGGTCGTTCAATCCAGCCAGAAGAAGAAGAATAAAAGAACCCAAACCCTCATCTCTCATCCCTCATTCCTCATTCCTCATTCCCCTTCCACTACCGAACCCCCTCTCCCATCTCCTCAAGAGCCCACCCCTTGCCTAACTACCCAAACCCTCTCAACTCAGGTAGACTAGCAGACACTCAAGAATGCGCCAAAACATCCCTACTCCGATCCACCTCCCTCTGCCTCGCCTCACTCCGACTCGCCTCCCTCAACGCCGCAGCATCCGTCATAGCCCGTCTCTGATCCAACTGCCCCTGCAACTTCCCGCTACCTTTGTTGGTGTTGGCTCGGAGTAATCGTTCCTCGGCCGCTGCTGCGGCGCGTGCGCGGGCGTCACTGTTGGGATCTCCTCCCGCTCCTCCTGCTCCGGCCCCGGGGGTTGTGGGTGATGTGGGGGAGGAGGATGAACTGCCGAGGGTGCGGGGTGGGCCGCCGACTCGTCGGGGTTTGTTGTTGTTGACGGATGCTGGGACGGAGACGGACGTGGGACGGGCGGGGGTGGTGCCGAGGGTGCGGCCGGGTTGGGAGAAGGGGTCGCTTTCGCTGCTGCAGAGGTTGCCCATTTTGGTGGTTTTTTATTGTATTTTCTTGGGGGGTTTTGTTTGGATATGTTTGAGGCGGGTTGAAGTTGAGGGAGTGTGAATTCGGGTGGATGAGCGACCGAGTAAGAGTATGTCCGGGGTCGGGGTGAGATGTGGTTTTGTAATGAGAGATGAGTTGCCAGTTTGCGATATTTAGGTGGTGTTTCTTTGAAAGTCGGAATTTCTGGGCGGAAAGTGAGGTTGGAGGTGAGTACGAATATGTAGCCGTGTTCATGTGAGTTGCTGGGCCCCACTCATGCAACAGTGCGCAGGAGGAGCTGGCTGTGTTTGGCTTGTCCCTCTCTTGGCTCGGGCATTCACTAGTTCCTCAGGAAACTCTGGTCGTGGTTCCGCAAACGAGCAAAGCGATTTCCCGAGAGATACGTCAATGCTTTATGTTTTATCTCATCTCTTTTCGGAATGGATTTCAATAGAAACCAGTACTCAGTACGTCAATCCTAAACTCACGTTAGCGCTATGACCTGTGACCTGGCAACCTACATAGTAGCAGAGGGAACTGCGCAGAGCTCATTTCGACGGCGATTCAAATCATTATCTTTCTTTCAACTACAACCCACCCAATGGTTTAGCAACGAGACTCCCGTTCGACTTCTGCTCACAAACCCAACGACAACACAGAGTTGTCAACTGATAACTACATATGTACGAGGCAGTAAGCTTGGCATGTGCTCAGTCATGGAAGTTCTGTGCCGTGCCCCGCCGTGCCGTTGTGTGTCACCCCCACATTCAGGGTTGTTGGTCGTAGCCCCACTCCCCACCACCCGCCAGGGAGAGCTTCGGCCGCACAGGGAGGATACGGGATTGCGGCATCGCGGGATTTCACTCTCTGGTGGTTTTCTTTTGTGAATTTTGCATATTTTCTTCCCTAATGTAACTTGTGCTATTACAGCTCCCCTAGGCGTGGGGGACAGCATCGAGACACAGAAAAGCTGCCTGCAGAAGCTGCGCAGAAAGCTGCAAGGCACGAGAACAAGCGGGGCCGAGGGCCACTCCCTGAAGAGTCCCGCCTGCCCTCCCACGCGCCCGCTGAACGTGGGCCGTCAAGGTTCTCACGCGATTGCAAAATAATCTCGACCTTGCCCTGGGTTCTCGGCCACGGCCCCACATCCGCCCTCGCCGTTCCGTTCTCCTCGGTGTCGGCCTCGAGACACGCAGAGCCGCCAACTGCAACATCTTTTTTCACCTGGTCTCCGGCGCTCGCTAGTTTTCCGTCGCCAACGCCGTGATCGACAGCTTCAGCCGCAGCCTCCGGCGTGAGAATTGCGGCCATTCACGACCTCAGCCGTCCTCAATTGCGCGCAACACAAGCACCACAGTTCCCGTGGGCCTGCTCTTCTTTTCTACTATTCCAGTATTCCAAGCTTATTGAGTCGAATCAACAGACGACGGGCTAAACCACCGGCGGCTGCTCTCACCCCGCCATGGACGGCCACTTCCACTCCGGCGACCGCTTCTCCGGCCCCGGGGATGCCTTCCACCGGCATTCGCACAGCACAGCAAACCCCCTCGCGTTCAATTTCTCGTCCATGATTCATTCCCAGCTGGACCCAGACCACCACTCGCAGCAACAGCAGCAGCAGCAGCATCAATCCGGGGGGTCGACTGGTACCAACGCCTACGAGTCTCATGACGATCTCTGCGTTGACCGCTGCGCCGGCGTGGGCCTCTACAATGGCTTCCAGCAGTTCAACCATCGCGGCGGGCCAGCCTCGATCCAGAGCCACTGGGCACGCGGGGAGCGCTCTCTCGACTGTCACCACCACGACTTCTCCATGGGCCTCGGCGCTCTATCGATGCAGCAGTTCCGCGACGCCGCCGGGCTGGGACACCACAACAATCTCTACCACCACCAGCAGCCTGGGGATGCCGCAGCAGCAGCAGCAGCAGCCTGGTACTGCCATCCCATGGATTCTTCATGCCTCCCAGATTCCTGTGCCCCCGACTCGTGTATCCCCTGTGTCGACGAAGACTGCCGTTCCCGCGCCGACAGCTGCTGTGATAGCGAGTGCACCATGACCGACAAGTGCACCGACGTGGCCTGCGCCGACACCGAGGACGCCTGCACCGATCAGACCTGCCCCGAACGCCCTGCCGTCTCCTTGCCGACGTCCGAAGTTGTCAGTGGTGCGGCGGCCTTGATCTCGATCAACCATGCGCCGGACGGGTCACCAGCAGACCACTTTGACTTACAGCAGCGAGGTAAGAAAGACTTTTTCCTGTGTTTTTGGGCCCTGTTTTTGCGTTTGATATTCTTTGACTCGGTCAACATCTTGCTCATTGCCAAATCGTAGTCATGGATGACTTGGACTTTAGTCTTTCCAACCCGACATCGCAACAGCCCTTTATGCTCCCCCCTGATATCCTCCCCGGGCAGCTGGGCAACCTCACCAGCCACCTCCTCGTTGCCCACGGCGATACAGCGTCATCGTCTCACTGCACAGAACCATGTCCCCTGGATGACCCCGAGATCTACCAATATTGCCACATGCCTCTTCTCAACCACACGGCCAATCCATTCGGCCAGTTCAACCCCGTCGGAGCAGACTTCCAGATGAACCGTGGCTTTGTCGAGTGCGGCGCTGAGATCCACGACGCCGAGTCCTTCCTGGCCCATTTCAACGCCCAACATCGGCAATACTTCACCTCCAACACGCCAACCCACTTCCGCCCCTCGGTCCCGCCAGGACCAATACCATCACCATCACAACAGCAGCAAATCATGCCCTCCACGGAGGTCATCTCATCACCCACCACCCCCCTCGACACCTCCGACTCCGGCCGCTCCTCAGGGACCCCATCCCCTTTCACCCCACTCTCCAACAGCATCGATATGACCGACGCCGCGGCCGCGGCCAAACCAGACCTTCCGCTCCATCTCCGCGGCACCTCCATCTCGTCCTCCTCGGCCAGTCACTCGCTCGACCCCAACGCCGAAGAAGAGCACCGGTGTCTCTGGCGCGAAGAGGGCTGCTCCGCCATCTGCGGCCTGCTGTTCGCCGACGCCGAGGAGCTCTTCAAGCACGCTTCGGAAACACACATCAAGCACGCGCAAAAGGGCGCCCAGGGCTTCCGCTGTGGCTGGGACGACTGTCCGCGCGCTGAAGCCGGGGCCGCTGGGTTCCCACAGCGGAGTAAGATTGAGAGGCATATGCAGACTCATATTGGGCGTACGTTTTTTTTTCTGTTTCTTTCTCCGTTTTCCGTTTTCTCTCTCTCTCTCTCTCTCTCTCTCTCTCTCTCTCTCTCTCTCTCTCTCTCTCTCTCTCTCTCTCTCTCTCTCTCTCTCTCTCATTTAACACATCCGCTAACTAACCTCCCCCAGACAAACCTCACATCTGCCCCACCTGCAACAAAGGCTTCTCCGCCAAACAAGCCCTCACCCAACACATGTTCATCCACAGCAACGAGAAACCCCTCGTCTGCAACATCTGCCACAAAGCCTTTCGCTATCCCAGCGCCCTCAGTACGTTTCCCCCCTCTAGTTTCCCCCTCCCCCCAAAAAGACTAACACTAATGTTCCGTCCCCATGTCAGCAATGCACCAAAGAGTACACTCCGGCCTGAAACCCCTGAAATGTCCCATCTGCGGAAAAGGCTTCAGCGAGTCCTCCAACCTGTCCAAGCACAAGCGGACTCATGAGGTGAAGGGGCGGTTTACGTGTACGGCGGTGGGGTGTGAGCGGAATTTTCATCGGCAGGATCAGTTACGACGGCATATGAAAACGCATAGCAGTACGCAGCAGGGGTTAGGGTTAACGTCTGGGTTGGGGGTGGAAAGAGAGAGGAGTGGTAGTGTGATATTGGAGACGGCGTCTGTGGGGTGAGTTTGATGGGTCGGGTCGGGTTGGGTTGATATCTTGCTTTGTTTTATTGAGGGTTGGGGTGGGATATAAGGAAACACGCGGGCTAATGATGGATCATGATAAATGTGTATGTTGTATCACTCAGACACACTTTTTGGCCGGTGGAAAGGGGATATCCAAAAAATAGGGAAGGGAAGGAAGCAAAGGAAAAGGGCTAAGGTATGGGCGGACATCAAAAAAAAAGTTTGAGAACAGTACGGGTTGCCTGGTGATGACCACGGTATTATTTACTTCCGTTTCGCTTACGTGATGTTTTGGGAACGATCGCAAGAAAGCGGCGAGAAAGGGATATGTGCCTATTTATATATATATACCCGAAATCTACACACCCAAGATATCACTTGAATCCATCTTTTTCACATGATCAAGCAACGTAAATGCAAGGGGAATACAAGGAAGACAACAGCCGGACGGGGCTCTGAAGTGGCAGTAAGCTGGTATTAAACGACTTGCTCAAGCCGGAATACATACCTCCAGTCATTTGTATTTAAGCACATGCAAGGGCCGTATATTTTTGTATGTAGTTACATACCTAATTCTTAATTCTTACTTCTTCCCCGCTCTTTATAATCGTAGGGGATAAATGTCTCTTGCTACAGCAACTGAGGACCCTTTTAACCCCGTGACTGTTTAAACCCATATCCTCTGTGTTGATTTACCGCTTAATAACCGGCCACCAGCTAGCTACCTAATTTATCAACGTATAAAAATATCACCTCTTACCTCACCTCGCTTTTACACGTTTTCCACTAGCCCAAACACTGTAATCGGCCTCTCAGTGTATGAATAGAGAGCTGACGTGCTCAACAGCTGAAGGAGGTATATTTAAGCTATCTCTTACATCGCTCACAAATCCACCGAGCCATGTTTCGCCTGTCTGCACACAAGCTTGCTTACCCCCAGCCACCATCCTCACCCGTATACCCCTCACAACACTGCTCGAAACGCCCCCCTCTCAGGTTTCAACGCCGGTGCCCCACCCCCATCCAGTCACACATCCCGCTCGGCCCAGCTCTGGATGATCCCCTCCAGGCTGGGCTCGTACTGCTTGAGCGTGACTTGGCCCGTGGCCTCATCCAGGAACGTATTGGCCTGCACAAACACCTTGCGTGGTTGCTTGTTCTTGAGTACCACGTCCCGGATCTTGGTGCCCCAGTACTCCAGCCCGACACCCGACATTTCGCCAAAGAACTTGGTGCCGGCCTCGACGTCCGCGGTGGCCTTGTAAATGTGGATCTTCTGGAGGAAGTCCGCAACCGCTAGAACATATTCCTATTAGCTTCTTCTTCACCCATATCATCGAGCACTTGATATCCGTTTGCTTACCCTTTCGGCCGCTGGTCAGAATCTTGGAACGATCAAGGCGAATGATGAGATTCGAGAGGTCGTTGTTCTTGTACTCCAACCTGCAGAAATCGTCGCCGGCTTCGAGGAAGGACTGCACAGGGTCAGCAAGCAGACTCTCGTCATCACCATCTCAGCAAGAGCCCTACCTTCAGGATGGCGAAACGAGCCTGGCAATGAGGCTGGCCCCACTTCTGGCTCCTCGGATCCCAGAATTCAACAGACGTCAAGCCCGCCCTGGCCATTTGGAGATACGCGATGTAGAGAACGTCGCCGGCCTCCCCATCGATATCAACCGTTCCGTCGCCAAAGCCGAAAATCTTGAGGGCCTTGAACTCGCAGCTGCGCACAAACGGCGTTAGTCTGATAGCGCAAAAGATGTCATGGTTGAACCACCTACCTCAGATGCATGGCCACCAGTTCGGCTCGGCATTCCTAATCAATGGTCAGTTACCATCCAACTGCCTATCTGGACATTTCGAGAGAGAAAAAAGGAGACAAACCTCATATGCGCCGGCAACACCCCCGAAAACGGAGCCCCAGGTCTGGCCAGGCTTGTACCAGGTAGTAACCGGCTTTCCAGTCAGGGGGCTGATCGGGGGGTTCTTGACATCAAAGTTGTAGACGCCTGGGGAGGTCTCTTGGAGAAGTTTCCCGCAGCCGTGGCCTGGCGAACGTTAGTAAAATGGTACCTAATATAGTCTTCCTCATACGTACCCGTAAGCTCGTGGAGCCCAACTTGAACCTCAAAGGCCTGGTCGCGGTACTTGTGCCACAGCTCCAAGTCCTGCTCCGAGATGAATGGTACCTTCTCATTCGGGGCTTTTGCGCTCAAGACGTTGCCTGTGTACCTGTTAGACATATTCACCCAAAGCACACTGGTTCAAGAAGCTAAAACCTACCCAGGCTAACGTTTTTGAAACCCTCCGACTGCCTGATATCATCGTAATTGGGACTACAAAAGGTTAGCATCCAAACCTCTTTCTACATCCATTTTGCACCACACACATGTTGATACCCGCAGGAATGCCAGAACCTAGATATCACAGCCAGGGTTAGAGACAATCTCAAGCTGCTACAACGCCAATTTTCAAAGCTTAGGACAAACTTACCGGCAAAGGACAAAACTTCCAGCGAGGTGAAGTCAGGCGAGAGGAACTTGTCCTTCTCAAACTCCTTGTCCCAAGGCAAGAGCGGGATCAACTCAGGCGCAGACCGCACCAACTCGCCAAATGCACGAGTTCTCTCGACTAAACAGCGGGTCAGTCAATCAAAGGGTTACAAAAACCATGTCCTCGAGACTCGGCGCAGAAACCTACGGTTAACAACTACCAAGGTTAGTTAGCAACTAAACTCATACCACAGAAAAGCTCATAGGCTCACTCACCTGCCGCAAAACCTTCCCACTCTCCACGGACACCAGCAGGATCCCGGTACGTCTCGATGAAACCAATGTTAGCCTCAACCATTGGGCCTTGATCACGGATCCATTGCCTCTGGCTCTCCTTGAACGAGAGAAGAGAGCCGTCGTAGAAAGAGTCGCCGTACGCCAGATGCATCTTCTTCTGGGTCTCGTTGTCGGCATTCTCAGCCGCCTGCCGGATGTACTTGGCAATGTCCCCCATCTCCTTGGCGTAGTCACCATACACCAGCTTGACCGTCTTGCCCTCCAAGGGTCCCTCCCCAATCGTAAAGGTGGTGTCCTTCCCGATGTCTCCGCCATTGCTGGGCACGCTGGTCGTGGCCGACGCGATCAGCAGCTCGAACACGCCATCTTCGGTCTTGCGCAGCCGAGTGTTCTCCGGGAGAAGCTTCTTCTCCTCCATCCATTTGGAGACCGCCGCAACCTCGTCTTTGGTGATGCTGGGGGAGTCTGGGTAGTACGTCGTCAAGTGGCCCTCGTCAGTGAAGCCCAGGTGCAAGAGCCCCTGCTTATCGGATGAGAAAATGGCGCCATTGGTGGCCTTGTAGTGCTTCTCGGCGTCGGGGGATGTCGACGCGAGGGCGGCAAAGACGGCCTCGTTGGTCCGGGGGATGAACTTGGAGTCACCGAAGCTCTTGTAGTTGCCGCTGTTGCCGAGGAACTGGGCGGCATACTCGAGGAACGCCGTGAGGTCCTGCTCATCGACGCCAGCCTTTGCGGCAAGGGCCTTCCAGTCTCCGTTGGAAGCTTTGTGAAGGGCGAGAATCAAATCATAGATGTGCTCGGACTCGGGCGAGACTTGACGCAGCACGATGCGGTTTCCGGCAAAGGAGGCCCTGCATGGTTGATTTGGTAAATCAGCAGGGGGGAACTAACGTCTGGTGACTACACTACATGGGTATGCATGGGCATGGTTCACGTCCGAAGTGTACGGCAAGACAAGAAACCGGTAACGGACATCCCCTGTCCCAAATGTCTTATCTGGGCTAGATCTGAGAAACAGGAATTGGTGCTAGATGTAGTTCTTACTTGCTGATGAAGTGGGCGTAACGCTTCTGCTTATCCGTCAAGGCGTCAAAGTGCTTCCCAATCTCAAGCCTGACGACGGATGGCGGGGCATCAGCCAGGTACTGCGCGAGCTCTTTAGCGTTCATGGCGAAGGACCGGCGGGGTTGAGACGGCAACTGTAGGTTCTGAAAGCGAGAGAACGGTGTTGGGCGTTGAAAAGCAGGACGAGACAGATAATGAGGGCTTGAAATCCGAGAAAACCTCAAACCTCGGGATCTGAGGGGAAGCAGTGGTAATGAAAGACGCATTGAAATCCAAGCAGGCAGCACGCACGCACACACGCAACCAAACGACCGGGAACTCGCGGCTTCCAAAGGAGCTTTCGCAATCCCGTCTCTTTCTCCAACTGCCCATTTTGGCATTCGTTACCTCAACTTACTGGCTGGCAACCCCGCCAACGGCACGTGCTCTGTCCCCAATGGGGCTTGGTCGACTCCCTAAGGCGGGGAAGCTGGGGAGCTGACGCGACAACACAAAAGGGAGAAAAAGGGGGAACAATAGCAACAATAAAACTGATGCGTCACAGAACCAAGGTCGAAGCTTTCCGAAGATAAGGTTGTGATGAGGAGGAGTATTGTACCATGGTGATCATTGCCTGAATTTGAACTGAATGCAAACCAACAAGATCTTGTGAGGCTGGCTGAGAGTCGGGAAAATTGTCGAGGGGTTGTTTTTTTTAGTTCCCACTTGATGCGGGTCATCCAAGACTCAACGCTCTCACCTAACCACTTCCCCTGCCTACATAGTACATTCTTCATCAACAAACCTTCATTTCTTCTTTGAATGTTTCAAGACTCTTTAGAACTCAGAGGCAGATTTGCTACCGAGGTACTAAATGTTAATAAACGGTTGGAAAAACACAAGAAGCGATGGCAACGAAACCACAGACTTAAGACTCTCACGTGGCTCTTTCGTGTGAGTGTAACACCAGATATGCCCTAACAAATATATCCCCGACCTCATGAACCACGAAGCTGACACGCCGTTGGCATTGCCTTGTCCTAGTTGACACTCCACAAGGCTAGTCGCTGAAGCATTGAAAGGGTGACTATCAATGTTACAACTAAAAAAGGAAACATGCATTCAAGCAGATTCAGTCAAATACGTTACTTGGAACCTCACCGGAGGCTCGTCACCGGCGAGTTGACGACCCCACCATGTGTCAGAGTCGTTTTCATCCAACGCAAGGTGGGGGTCGCTGGAGAAGAAAGGTGAGAAAAAAGAACGAGGGGTCAGCTTCCATTCAGGAACTGCCCACAAGCGGGGCATCTGCCGAAGGAAAAAAATGACCCTCGGAAGCTGCTTGCGAAACCGGCCCGGATCGCCGTCAGCTTAGATTGTGAATCAAAACAATGGAAGAGTCCAACAAAAGGATGGGCCGGTGACGACGGGCGAGGGATGGTGACTGGGAAAACAAAACAACAGAGAGGTAAAGCATGGGGGGCAGACGAAGTGGGGTGGTTTGCTGGGCCCAACAATACGCCGTCTGATGATACACACCTCGCTCTGGCCAAAAAAAGCGGCAGACCAAGTCCTTGGATAACTTACTTTGCTACAAAAGTGAAAAAAAGACCAAAAAGAATAAATCCAGAAATTGAAAGAAGACGAAAAAGAGTAAATCAATCAAAAATTTATTAAGATTTGATCGAATGTTAATGGATTGGACTTAAGCTATATGTTTTAGTGTGCCGCTTTTTTTGGCCACAGCGAGACACCGTACAGACGTGTTCGATGAGTGGATGACAGCTCGCTGCTGGTCCCATCCCCCTGGGCTCGGCTGCTTCCATGCCGATGAGTTTGTCGACCAGACCTTCGTTGTTTGACGAAAGGGGCTAATTATAGGTTGGGGTCGTCGCGTACGAACAAAACCCTGGAAGGAAGTAAATAACTCAAGGGATAGGATGGATGTCTGCCGAGCTGGCCTCCCGTTGTCAAACAGGCAGCTGAAGTGATATTTAGCAAGTTCGTTTTGGTCGAATTTGTGACACTGGCTAGTCGCGTTTTCCCCGTTTAGCCCCTCCGAGCGTCATCCGGCCCTGGTTGATGGAGCGGCAGGCTCCTACAATGGAAGGGTCATCACCCGACATCGAAGTACTTCGTACTTGGCCGCCATTCACACACCCACTCACCCCTCTGGGGTACCAGGAAGAGCGATTCCGGACCCAGGTTTGCAAAAGGAGCCAACGTCAGCACCTATTTTTGAAAAGAGCCATGCGTAGCCCCCCTGGCGACGAAGCTTCGGGGACGGATGACGACACGTCAATAAACATGAACTTGCTCTCTCTCGCGTTCTTGTCGGTTGCCAAAACTCTCATAGGAGCAACGAACTGCTACTGGCGAACTGCTACTGGCGAACTGGCCACCTCACGACGCCAAGCGAAGACCTACTTGATTTTTGCCGATTACTTCGTCTTTTGTGACGCTCTCATGCAGGCAGTCCGCGAGAAAGAGGAAGTGACTTTCCGAGGCATATTGACTCTTTGAGGCCATGTCCTGTGGATATTGTGATGAATCTTGCAGCCTTGGGCCTGTGTTAAGTGACAGGCAATGGAGCCTGCCTGCAACTGCACATTCTGCGCCGCGCGCGGGCGGTCGTTGCCGTTCGAGCTAAAGCAGCAAGCAAGCAGCTCGGAGGCTGGGCTTCAAAACGACCATGACCGCTCACCTGCAGGACGCGGATGGAAACTCGCCAATGCACTTCGCTGAATTGGAAAGAAAGCTGCAGGACACTTCTGATGCCCTGACTGGATCCCGCGTTGTCGGCTGGGAGCTTGTGAATTGCTGACCAGTCCTTTTTTTTCGCTCGCTCGCTCGTTCGCAGAGGTGTTGAGCCGCTGAGCGGTGAGGGGCTCTCTGGCGGGAGGAGCTCTTGAGGGAGGAGGGGTGTGCGAGTTTGCACGACAGCCCGTTGCAATTCTGGGGTACAGGAACCTTGCCAGCCTGGTCCCCCATCGGTTCCGCCCCCCGCAAGAAGGCTAGCTAGCGCGTCGCGGGACATGCGAAGCTATTCCCACTTCCCGTCGCCAAGGTTCGCGGGTAGAAGCCCTCACCTCCCGTTTCTCAAGAGAGGTTTTTATCGAAGGTGGGGTCAAAGGCCGCAAAAACGGCCGGTGTGTTGATGTTTGTTTCTTGTTTCATGTGCATCTGTTTTTCTCCGAACCCCGCCAAAACGAAGCGGGAGAAAAGTGATGGAACCAAGACACAAGGGAGGAAAAGGCGTTGGGGAGAGTGTTGAGCAGCATGACACCAACGTCGCACCGCCTTTGTGGCGCTGGGACACCGCTGGTTGGAAGCCCGAAGCTGGGAAGCCGAACGAAGTTGTTCTGTTGTGCTTCGGCGAGTCTCCGCCCAGGGGTTTGGTTTTGTGGGCTAGGCCCAAAACTGGACATGTCACGAGGCCTCTGACCATGAGTGGGCTGTGGTCGGCCGGTGCTTTTTTCTTCGGTGAGAGTTCGAATCTCCATTCCCCACCCCCGTCCCCAGCACCCCACGGTCTCCACCATCCCCATCGAGTTGCGAGGCAGGCGGTGCTTTTCTTTCATTTCATTACAATTCTTCCAGTCGTTGGGGGAGCTCGCTGTAATTCTTCACAGCCACCACATTGAAGCTGGTCACGCTGGTGTACTTTTGCCTTTTCTGCTTCTTCCTTAACGCTTTGGGGAAGTTGTCAATGAAACAAAATTGCGCCTGCAGCTTGGTTCGTGTTCTCGAATTTGCGACTCGGCGACCTTCCCATTCTCACCCCAGCGACCCCCAACTTCGCTGGGTCCGGACACGGACGACCCCCCACGCCATCCCGAAAATTCGGCAAGTGACCCAAGGTCGCCCCTGTGTCTTTGCCATCATTCAAGAATTTTGCTTGCCCTGACTCCTCTTAGAGGAGCTGCCCCCCAACACCGGTTTTGATTCTTTGAACCCCTGGGAGACGCGCTGGACCTTGAGATAGTTACCGACCGTCGTTTCTTTTGGATGAAAATCCCAAAAGCACCGTAGCCCTTCGTTGACGATCTTGTTGAAGAACAGCAGCAGCAACATTGGGTTGTGCACTAGTAGCAGTTCTTACCCCGCGGGGATCACGGCCCTTCTCAGTGTTCGTCGATCTCGGCCTGGCAGTTCTCGATCCCTCATCCCACGCTACTGCTCCATGGTGCTCCGCCCAAAATTCCCCTGGGGAACTGCTGAAAGCCCGAGTTGCAAGTACACGACGAAGTCGCGCGGAACGTAACTCTTTGGCCAACACCCCCCCTCGCTGCACACGTCCGCCACGCCAAGCAGCGGATTCCACCAGTCATCGGGCAGCTTGGAAAGTGGTCAGCCGCCAATGGGGTTCTCGCCCGGGTGAGAATTGAGCAAGTCACCCCGCGAAGATGCGCCTTGGGAGCACGCGAGAGGTGCGGGCCCGCTCATGCATTGGGGTCGTTCGCCCAATCCGGTGGTCGTGGACGTATGGATGTGGAAAGTACATGTACTTTGTACGGTACCCGGCCAGCCGACATGGATGATCGATGGCAATGGGAATGAATGCGCTTGCATCCCGCGTGCGAGGGCCAATTCGATCCGCAAAAAAATGGGACAGACAGTCAGGCACCCCGACCCCCTTGACAGCGGCCTGGGCCCGTCAAGGAAAGCGTTAGGTCATCGCCTGGAAACCCGTGGGTTCGGCGCCCACTGAGAGCGTCAGGCTTGCTTATAAGCCACCCACGGTCCGCGCCTTCGCCCAGGTCGTCCTTTCTGGCCTCCCATCTGGTGTCAGTCTCGTTTCCGCCGTGTTGGTTGCATTTTCTCCCTTTCGTCATTGTTGGTCTTTATCCTCCTTCCTCGATTCATAACGGTCACGTCCTTTTATTCTTTCTTCTTCCTCAGGCCCACAGGCTTCAACTCACTTACACTCATCCCTGGCTGTCTTAACCTGGCCCGGCGTCACACACTTACGACATAGCACCTCTTGACAACTGCCAGCTACTACCAAGCTGCTGATACAAACTCTTGTCTTAAACAAGGCTTTGCACGAACCTTTCAACAACGAAAAATACTACAGTACGCTATGCAATAGCACTGGCCATTGTACAATTCCAACAGAGCCACAAACTCCACTGTGTTTGCCCTCCTCCCGTTCAAGAGAGAAAGAAAGACCCGACCATTTCCGACTGCCTTCCCACGTTTTCACCATGCTTTCCTATAATACCCCCGTGGCTGTCAACGGACAGCGGCCATCGTCCGCCGGAGCCATGTCATCAGGGCGTCAAAGTATTCCTTCGTCACCGACGGCCGCACGCATCCAAGCAGCGCTTTCCAACAGCATTATGATCAATAACGCCACACCCACCGCAGAGGCCCAAGCCAAGGACCAACACATCTGGCTGGTTACGGGCCCGGCAGGATGTGGAAAGAGTACTGTCGCAAAGCACATTGCCGACTCGCTCAATTTTGAGTTTGTCGAAGGCGATGAGGTATGTTTGCTTTTTATTCCTCCGGTGCAAAGTCAACAACAAGCGGCCCCACATATCAACCCCTAGACGCATGGATACTAACCTACACCTCTCTCCCAACGTACAGTTCCACCCCGAGTCAAACGTCGAAAAGATGAAGAACGGCATCCCCCTCACCGACGCCGACCGATGGGACTGGCTCACCGTCCTCCGCGAAGAATCGATCCAACGACTCAGCGGCGGCAAGACCGGTGTCGTCCTCACCTGCTCCGCCCTCAAGCGCAAGTATCGTGACGTCATCCGCGTGGCGCCCTACTTCACGCCCAACGTCCACCTGCACTTCATCTACCTAGACGCCACCGAGGAGGTGCTGCTGAAGCGCGTGGCTGCTCGCCAGAACCACTTCATGGGCGCCAACATGGTCCACAGCCAGTTTGAGGTCCTCGAGCGGCCCAAGTCGGACGAGACCGATGTCGTGACTATCAATGTTGACCGCACGCTGGATGCGGTCAAGGAGGATGCTCTGGATAAGGTTGTCAAGACGATTGGTGACATTCAGTCCTCATGACGGGGGGGCAGGATTAAAACTTAACAAAAGGGATGAAAAGGCTTTAGGAGAGAGCACAAAAAAGATATGAGGACAAGAGATGCGCATGGTAACAACGCAGCTCGGTAATTAGGAAGGGGGTTGGGGGGTCGCGGCATTCGGCTAAGGGGGGTTGCATCAGGATATGGAGTTGGATTGGTTTTGGTTCCTTTCTTGGATACGGTGTTTGGTTGTTTCAATCTGTCTGAGTGTTGGACGACGTTGGGGTGGAGGATGGACGTGTTGTCTCCACGTTGGACGAGCCTCACTTGCATGACATGGCAAGTTTCCAAGCCATGTCCCGGGGAGCTGCTCAGGGGGTGGGTTCGGGGACCGTTGGAAAGGGTTTTAGCTGGAGAGCAGCAGCGGTATAGCGAGCAGGTGAACGTGCGATTACAATGTGAACATTTTCCTGCCCCCACGTATTCTTTAGTTTTGGTTTCCGTCCGACAATTGAAATGGTTCTTAATACACCACTTTAAGACCTGCATAAGACTCACTCACAACTCATCGATCCGACTTTAACACACAACATCAAGCTGCTCGTCCAACAGGAAATTGTCGATTAATTTCAACGGCTTTGAAGGTTTCCAACAACGACAACATAGTTTTCTCCTTTTTTCTTGTTCCTTCTCATCTCCCTTTCTTTTTTCTGTACATACATACCTATTAACACCGATCCCCTTGCCTCTCCGATAACGATAAACAATTTCGCAAGCCCGAGAAGGCGTGCTGCGGGACGAGCCGTAGCCCCAAGCCGCAGCCGGACAATCCCACGACGAGCAGGGCCGAGCGGTGATAACTGATACCGGATTTTGGATTCTCCCTTCCAAGATCTTGGCTGGCGGCTCGCCACCCGACGCGGCGGTACCGGTGATGCACGACAATCTCGGGGATTTATCGGAGCGGTTGCAGGTGATACGGTTGACACAGCTGCAAGATGCGTTTGTCTAGACGGTAGCCTTATTTTCTAGGGGTGTTTCCTGCGTTTCTCTCCCGGACCGTATTCATCATCCCTTTGAACGGCAACAAATAACTCGGCCAGGCCAGTCTTCCAAGTTTATCATCCACAGAACAAGGCAACCTGCAATCTTGGATTTCTTACTCAATGCCAAACCGAGCACTTACACAACGTCCAATCAGCAGAACAGGAACCCCCAACCGACCACCCATTGCCATTTGCCAATGGCCAAACCGCCGAGACTCGGTGAGCCCGTCAAATTGTCGAACATCACACCCACCTTCCCCCACCCTCATGACATACTCTCAGACGGTCGGGTGTCATGCCGTGTTCCGTTGCTAGTTCCATGCATGGATTTTAGCCTGGGTATTGGTTGGTTGGTTGGTGCTGGGTTGTCTTCTTCTTCTTTTTCTTACTCGCAGAGTGACGACTGACTCCTGCACGCAAGGATACAGCACAGATGGATGGGCTGCAGCGGAGTTCATGCTCCCAGTCCCGTCTTCTACTTTGGTTTTCACATTTCCGCTTTCTTGTAAGGCACACCAAGGACAGGGCAGCCAATTAGGCGGGGTTGATTTTTCTCCAGACGCCACCCCCATGGAATCCGGCACATTTTAGGTCATTGTCATACACCAGTGAGACGACCGTAGGAGGTGATGATTCGGGACCCTTAACTAAGCGGCTTGGTGACTTCGAGATTCCTCAAACGTGTTTACGTGGGTAGTTAGGCCACCCCTCCTCTATCAATACTTACACCCACTGCAATATCCGCACTTCAGTTGTTGATTCAATATCTACAGGTTTCAGACCACAATATCTGTACAGCCCTCATAACCCATTCTAGACGCTTCTAGCCACAAAATGGATTTGGGGGTTTGAAAGTTGCGGTGTGCTCCAATGGCACTTTGACACTAGAAGATGCAACAAACCACCGCCACCCCTCCTCATATATTAAATTAAAAACTCGGTACTTGGTTTGGTAACCAAGATGCAAGGTGTCGCTCACCGGGTCTTGGCCAGACCCAAGCCACATTGAAGAAAATATACCCGAATGAGATGGTTGGTTGTGTTGTATCGAGAAGCTGACCACTCACCGGGCAAAAAGGGGGGGAAAGCTCGGAGGCAGTCGTGTGTCTATGAAGGTGGCCTTTCATTCTCACAATTTTGTCTTTGTGAGGATGAGGCTCGAGCCGAAACGAAGAAAATTAAAACGGGCTTAAATGGATCAACACTGGAAGAAACAATTGGTAAGAAATAGGAGAAAAAGAAACAGTAGGTTCATAAACTACTACGAAGTAACTGGGCAAAATTTCCATTTGTTGCGCTCCGCGGGGACAGTCCAAACGAACATGACGGGATCGTGATGATAATTATGCAGCAAGCATGTTCTCGATGAGGGGCTATTCGCTCCCACTCCAACCACAATTTGAGAACCGCGCAGGAACCACTCCCAATGCAACAATGCGCAGGGCAGCGAAAGTGAAATTTACCATGTTGGGATTAATTTTCAATATGCCCAGTGCAGTTACATATGGATGCATGGAAGTACCTGTACGAATGGTACTTGCGGGATTTCAAACCCCCTACTATGTAACAAAAACCTGGAATATGGAAACAACCAGAACGGGAGAAAACACACAAGACACACAAACACACATCTTCCGGATAGGAAATGAAAATGCACACATCGATAGAATGCATCTATGGACGGATATGTAAGTTGAAGCAGGGGGGGACTACTAATAATAACCCCCTGGATCGGGCCGCTCTCTCCTCAGTTCTTGTGTCTGTCTTCCGACTGTGTCTAGTGTACGGTGTATCTCAGCAAGACAAAAGATCAACAAATCCAAAAAATTCCATTCGGGCCTGCTCTCCTCCGTCTTCCTCCCCATGGTCAATAAACACCGCAACTTGCCCACCTGCCCAAACAAGGACTGTAGTGATGTATAACCGGGTTAAGCGAGCGCGGGTTCGGCGGAATGAGCGGACAATGGAACGGCGAGAACGGGTAAGGCGGCCGGGTGAATTGGGATTCGGGCACACTGCCGCCAAGGCAGGGCAGCGCGAGGCAAAAAAAGCCAAGTCGAGCGGATGCTGTCCTCGGATTCCCTTTCGTGCTGCTTGAAGCGGCTCTTGCTTTTCGTCTTGGTCTTTTCTTCCGCGGCCGTTCTTTTCGGCCGTTTCGTTCGTTTGTTCGATCCTGCAGAGCCCATCGAGGTGACCTCGGGCTGTAACCGTATGCTCACGCGCCCCCCCTTTTCTCATCATACCCCTCCTCCCATTGTACATACGCCGTTCGGTCTTGTATGAGCAGAAAATAATCCTGCCCGTGATGCCCAACGAGGCGGAGAGACATCGTCCGCCTCTTGCTTCACCACCACTCAGGGTTGCTCTCTCCATCTTCCTCTCTCCTCTTCTCGTCTCTCACCCAACTCTTCTGTCCCCAACTCAATCTCAACAACACCCACTCCCCTCCCCTACTACCGCAAATGCATCACCATAACATCCGGCTCCTCCACAATCGTCCTCACCACCTCAGCCGCCCTCGCCATCGTGGCCCCGTCCACAACACGATGATCCGCGCTCCAGCTAAAATTGCACACCTGCTTCCGCACCACCTTGTCCTCCTCCCCGGGTACCGTCGAGAACGCCGGCACGGTGCGCATGCGCCCGACCCCCAGGATCGCCACCTCGCGCTCGACAATCACAGGCGATAGGTAGGTGCCGCCGATGTTGCCGATGTTGCTGACCGTGATGGTCCCGCCGGCCATGTCCAGCGGGGAGAGCTTGCCGGCGGCCGCGAGGGCTTGTAGCCGGGTTAGCTCGGAGGCGATGTCGAGGATGTTGAGGGCGTTTACGTTCTTGATAACGGGGACGAGGAGGCCGGAGGGGGTGTCCATGGCGACGCCGATGTTGTGTTGGCTGCGGTGGATGAGTGTGGGTTTGCCGTTGTTATTGCCGTTGCCGTTGCTGTTTCCATTCGTGGTAGTGTCGACGTCGACGCGAGCGTTGAGAACGGGGTACTTGTATAGTGACATGGAGACGGCCTTGATGATGAAGGGTAGGTACGAGAGCTTGCTGACCTGGCCTTCGCTCAAGCCGGACTTGGCGAGGACCTTGTTCAGGCGCCCGCGGAGCTCAACGAGCGAGGTGAAGTCGACTTCATCAGCGTAGAGGAAATGGGGGATGTTGAGGGACCGGGTCATGGTCTTGAACATCATCTCTTGTGTCCGAGTGAGCGCAACGGGCGTTTCTTGCTGTGGGCCCGCGGCTGTTACCCCTTGTGGTGGTGCGAGAGACCCGAAGCCTGTGGGGGAGGTAGGAGTCTGCTGTTGTTGTTGCTGTTGTTGTGTGTGAGCAGCGTTCCTCTTCTCGACAAACTTGTAGATATCCTCCTTGAGAACCCGGCCATCCCTGCCGGTCCCATCTATCTCGGAAATGTCCACCTTCAACTCCTTGGAAAGGTGCCTGACCGCTGGTGTTGCGAGCCCGGCGTGCTTCCCCTTGACCTTGGGTGTACCGTCCGACTCTTGCTTCGTCAACACGGCCACCTGTGATGCTGCTGTTTCTTCGGCTGCTGGACGGACGGGTGCCTGGGTAGTAGGTTTGGACTCTGCTTGTTTTTGTGGAGGCTCAGAGGGCGCTGAGTCCCCTAGGTCTTCCCCATTTACATCTCCCTGGATGTCAATGTCGACAAATGGTTTTCCGACCTTGGCCATCTCACCCGCGTCATAGTGTAGCTTCTTGACAACCCCGGCGAATCGGCTGGTAATTTCAACGGACGCCTTGTCGCTCTGCACCTCGCATAACGGAGAGAACTCCTCGACGCGCGCCCCGGGTTCGACGAACCATTGGATGATCTCGCATTCGACGATACCTGTGGAAGATCGAGATTGGTTAACATGATTGGTAATTGTGAAAGGAGTGATCACAGGGTTCACATACCTTCTCCAATATCGGCAAGCAGTACTGGCTTAATTGCAAGAAGAGGCCGCGACGCATGAAACGACCTCGCCGTCAGCGCGAATGAAGGCGGTAACGGGTGAGACGAGAGAGACGAGAGAGATGTGCCCGCGGCACCCGCACGACGAGCAAACCCCCGGTAGACTTGCCATTGCTGGCGGACCGCGCGAGAACTGTGGCTCCAAAACATCTTGAACAAGCACGAACGGTATCACCAACGGTGGTTTGGGAAACAGTCAGCTTGTCGCACCGTGGAAAGGAATTCAATTGATTTCCGCACGAAGACCCTCCGAATTCCCCAGGAACTCAAGCCCAGTCGAGATGAACGGCGGGTTCATGGCCATGGCTTGCTACGGCTTATGGCTCTGCTGAATGACGTTGAAAGCCGAGCTGTTCAGGGGTTTGGTTGGGCCCCGCGGATAGCCGAGCCCCGGGACACCGTCAAAACAGCAACCCCGGATGGCCACAATGGCGGGGAGCTGGGGCCTGGGCTCGCTGGGGTCCGGTCCGGTGGGGAGCTGCCGGGTGCGTGACTTCGCGGGGGCTTGGCGAGGGGTTCTCAGGCGGCTCACAGCGCGGATGAAAGTGGACCCTCCAGAGCAAAACCGCGTGGGAATTTTCTTGCCCGGGACGGACCCTTGGTCGTCCCGATTTGACCGACCACCAACCTTGCACCCGCAAACAACAAACCGCCTGCCATGATCACGCGGACGAGCATCCGGGCGGGTTCCCGGACAGCGACTGCTTTTACCCATCAATGGCGGTACTTGTGTGTTTCCTACCCCAGACTTGCCGATAAGCCGCCGAGTCCCGGCCCCGGGCCCACTACGCCAGAGCCCAAATCTCCGACCACCACCACACCCGGGAAACCATCCTCCGCGGCTCCGATCGCCGGCCGCGATGCCGGTGCTCCGGCCGCCCAAGGTGCACTTGCCCACGCACCCCGGGCATACGGCAAAGCACTCGAGGAGTTCACACCAACACCGCTTTCACGGCCAATTGGCTTGAACTACCCGCCGAGCCCCGGTGAAAACACCGGCGTCGACAACCGCTCCCTCAAGCAACGCCACGCCGACTTTACCAACTATGATAAGCACTTGAAGCGCCGGGAAGAACTGTAAGCCACAATACCCCTCGCCATAACAACACACCAATCTCTTTTCAAGACCACGCTCGCTCACAATTCTGTTCCCCCAATCCACACAGAAAACACAAAATCTCCCGCCCCTACTTCCGCGACTGGCGCAACCTACAATTCCACCAAGGCAAAACCTTCCTCTCGCCTCCCCGCCCCTTCCGCGGCGACCTCTCCCTCTACTTCCCCAACCTCTACGGCCGCAACCTCACCGGTTCCTACGCCGACACCACCCCGTTACTCGAAGGCCGCGCCTCTGTCGTCTCCATCTTCAGCGGCGTCTGGGCCGAGAACCAAGCCAAGACCTTCACCGCGCCGGAGGAAAATCCCATGCTGCACGAAGTGCTGCGGCAGGCTGCGGGAGCCGGCGCGGGGGGGGATAAGAGTCCGCGCGCGCAGCTGGTGCAGGTGAATGTGGAAGAGGACATGCTCAAGGCATGGTTGGTGCGGCTGTTCTCCGGGTCGATACGCCGGCGGCTGGGCAAGGAAAACTGGGATAAGTACTTCCTTGTGCGGAAGGGGTTGACGGATGAGATCCGCGAGTCGATTGGTGTGCTCAACAGCAAGGTCGGGTATACCTATCTGGTGGATCACCAGTGCAGGATACGCTGGGCGGGTAGCGGGTCGGCGGAGGCCGGCGAGAGGGAAGGGTTGGCGAAAGGATTGCAGAGGATATTGGGTGAGATGGAGAAGGAAGGGGTGGGGGAGCATTACGTCCGGAGGGTCCTCGCGGCGAAGAAGCCGGGAGAGGAGCAGTAAATAAAACAAAAAGGGTCGGGGGCAGGAAAGGGCATAAAGAAATAAGGTCATATAGACGGACATGGGACGAGGAGTTTGCGTGATACCCCCTTTTTTGGCTGTATGAATAAATTAGATAAACCAAAGAACCGCCACTCTTGTATCATACCATCGGTTGATTATCATCATGGGAAAAGGTAACGAGACGGTGAAGCTGTCTCCAATTCGCCTGCCATACCTTTGAAAATGCCCACCGAGCAGCGTTTCTTTTGAAATTGAACGCCTGACGCCTCCCAACGCCATCTTTCCGGAACCATGCACTTAGGCCACTATACAAATATACCCCCCTCCCGGGTCTCTTCTCCCAACCGGTTAGGCTAGGTAGCCTAGCCCAAACTTCCCTCACCCTTGGCTCCTCAGTTGCGGCCCATCATGTAAAATACCAAAACACCAAAAAGCACACCGCAATAAACGACCCCATAATGATCCCATCCCGCCTCTTCTTCGCCGAGATCCGTCCAATCAAGCTATTAATCCCAGGCACCTGGCTCGCCGCCATCGTGATGCGCCGGTTAATACTCGCCAGCGTCTCCCGCTGCAGCGCAAACCCTTCCTGCACCGCGTACGCCTGGCTCAGCACGCTGTCCGCCACATCGTGGCTGCGGTCCAGCCGCCCCCGCTCGCCCAGCATGTACTCGGCCTCGGCATCCGCTGGGTTGGCCCCGTTGTGCGCGGCGCGGTAGGCCGAGATGTCGTCGCGTACGCTGCCGAGCAGGTTGGCGCGGTCGCGGGCTGTGCGGAGGGTGTTGCGGAGGCGGGTGAGGTCGCGTCGGTGGTCGGAGAGCTTGTCGCGGAGGAGGGCGAGGTTGTTTTGTTTGAGGGCGGAGGAGGTGAGGGTTGCTTCGGAGTCGAGGAGGCGGCCGAGTTGGGCGATGACGGAGTCGCGCTGGGAGGGGGAGTTTGGTTAGCTTTGGTGTGTACAATTTTACTACCGCCATCATCACCGCTGTCATGATAGCTCAAGGATTCGAGGTTCTTCTCTTTTTTCGTCTGCTCACCTTATCAAGCAACTCCTGCACCTTCGACTCAGCACTCTTCTCTTCGTCCGTTGGCTTTGGTGGGATGGCGGTTTGTGATGAGAACTGCGCGTATGTTTGTAGACTTGTTTCGGTCTGTGATAAAAGAGAGGAACCCGTCAGTCAAACTTTTGATGCCCCGTTGAGCTGGACATCACGATGTAATGGACTATACCTGTGATTCCAGCGACCGCGCTTGTTGCCTCAGCTGGGCCCAGCCCTGTCCTGCCGTCGTCGCCATGGTGCCTGCAATGACGAGAAGCGAGGGTGAGGGCGAGAGTGCAAGACGGAAGTCGGCAGCATCCGATCGCCGAAGCTCCGAGGTTATGGAAGTTGGAACGGCGTTGATCGCGGAAACGGTTAGGGGGCTTCGAAGCGCTGCGCTGCGTAACACGGCCCCACACTTCTAACGTTAACTCGGTCCAGGATTGATGCTTTGGATTTCAGGGTTAGGGATATGTTTGGGTTTAATGTGTGCGACTTCTTGATGTTCAAAATCAACCACCGTGTGCGAAGAGAATGTACAGTTAGGAACTGGACATTTGTTTTAACCCAAACGAAAAATGAGGTATGAATCGGGACACTGCCGAGAACTGTACGGTACCCTGCATGTGCACCCGAACCCACGCGGCCTTGTGGCGGTGCTGCATCAGTGATGTCAGTTTGGTTGGCGTTCGGAATGATCGGAGGGTGGTTAAGCCACATAGGTGGCCCGCAAGCAACTCCGTCTATCATGTGGGTTAAGAGAAACCAGTACGGAGGAAAACGGCGCCGGCGGTTTTGAGTTCCATGTGATCTTTGTTTGCTCACGATATTCCTGTGCTCTATTCGCACTGAAATCGAGGTTCGCCTAGACGTATCTGGCTGTCTCTGCCCCGCCATCCGACGTGTTTTCACAAATTGCCCCATGTACAAAATTCACCTGCGACGTCCCAATGCTCTAAAACCATAGTGATGTTCATGGCTCCGATCCTGTAGGAAAGCCCGGTGATTTTTGAGGGGACCTTGATGACTGTAAACCCTTCATTACAGACGCCGAAATGGACCGAGAACCCGTCAAACGTCCAAATGCAATTGGCCAAGCCATAACCGTTAACCGCGCCAGCAACCATCCATCACGCCCAAAACCCCGTCTAGCCCGTAAATCCCGTCTCTACCACTTCATCTCGTGGGGCTTGTCGCCCTTGCGGAGGCTGAACGAGGTGGCGAGGTAGCTAGCGAGCAGGTCGACCTTCTTGATGTTGGCAATCAACGCCTTGTCGATAGCCTTCTGGTCAGCCGCCCGACTGCTCGAAACCTCCTTCTTCTGTAAATGAGAACAATTTGTCAGCCGCTTGTCCAACCATATCCGTAATTCCGCCGCCGCTCTCGTCTCAAGGATCATTTTTTCTCGTACCTGAGCCTTCTCTCCTTGCTTGAAGAAAGCCTCCTCGCCGGCCTTCTCCTTGGCCTTCTCCGCGGTGAAGTACTTGGGGGCGGAGATCTCCTCCACCTTGGCCTCGTCGATGCCGGACAGGTCAACCTTGAGGGATGTGGCAATGACGTATCTCGAGTTGACGCGACGAAGAGGGACACCGTTGATCTTGAAGGGGCCGGTGACGAGCAGGACACCCTGGTCGAGGTTCTTGAGGAGGACGACGCGCTTACCGCGGAAACGGCCAGCGAGCAGGATCAGGACGGTACCGGGCTGGAGCGAGCTGCGAGGCGCCCAAGCGCGAACAGCCTTGCGGACCTGGAGGTGAAGCAAACGTTAGCATGAGTTCTGTGACCCGAACGACCGTCCAACCAGCAATCCGGCATCCCGACCAGATCTTGATCCTCCTCTTTCCAGCCGAGCCCCTTTCTGTTTCCCATCCCCGCCTTCCGCTGTGGTGCCACCTCTTTTTGCGATCGCTCCGTATCGGGGTCACGTCTCTCCAAATGCCTCTTGCCCCAGTACAGCCATCAAAGTGTCGAATTGACGCCGAATTCCTCCAATTTGCCGTCCCGGAAGCGTCTCGCAACAGCCAAAATGCTGGCTCAAAAAATGATTTGCATCGACATACCTTGCGCGGCTGGGCATCCTCCTCAGCAGGATACCATTTCTGGGCCTTCTCGGTCGGGTGAGGAACCGACCGAGTCGACTTGCCAAAGGTCTTTGTCGTAGGAGCGGCCGACATCTTGAGCGCTTTGGCTGTTTGGGGGATTAGTAAATTTCGTTGTCGGTCGTCAACTTGACTTGCTGCTGCTCAAGATTTTGAAATGGGTGAGCCCCCCCGGTTGTGCGCAAGTTCGGAAAGGCCAAACCCCAAGCTAACCGGTTTTGGAAATACAGGCCCACCCCACGCTTGAGCCACAACGTGGCGCACAGACCACTTTTGTGGTAGGGTTTTCCGCCCTGTGTGGCATTTTGCGCATCCACACCTCTCAGATTTTGCGAGGACGTGTACCGGCAAGAAGAGGCAATCCCCTTCCAACGACCCGAAGACCCCGTCGCTGTCAAAGGAACCGTCGCCCATCGCCCATTTGACTCGACACCGACATCTTTCACAATGGTAAGCGCCCTATTCCTCCCTATCCGATCATTTACGACAAACCCGTAATTCTCTTCAACACTGCCTCTACGAGCTCGGCATCTTTTCACACCACCTGTCGCATCGAACCGCTGCACGATTTCCAATTTCGCGATTAGTACCGTTCAACTGCTGACCGTCATGTCACAGTCTTCCGGCAAGGTCAAGGCGGGCCAATTATGGTCTAAGAACAAGGACGAGCTCACCAAGCAGTTGGGTGAGCTCAAGACGGAGCTGGGCCAGCTTCGCATCCAGAAGATCGTCTCCTCGGGCACCAAGCTCACCAAGATGTACGTCGACTCGAACCCTTCGAACATTTTTACGAAGTACTTGATGGGGGATTAAGTGTTGGAAACGGTGGACGAAGATGTTTGGGCGGCAAGGTTGGCTAACATGTGGTTCCTTTTTGCGCCAACAGCCACGACATCCGCAAGTCGATCGCCCGCGTTCTTACCGTCATCAACGCCAAGCAACGCGCCCAGCTCCGCCTCTTCTACAAGGACAAGAAGTACCTTCCCCTCGATCTCCGGGCCAAGCAGACCCGTGCGATCCGCCGCCGCCTGTCCGCCGAGGACGCCTCGAGGGTTCTGGAGAAGACCAAGAAGCGCCAAACGCACTTCCCCCAGCGGAAGTTCGCCGTCAAGGTACGGGAGACCTAGAAGGCGGAGGACAAGCGCGACTGGAGGGAGCATTGCTGACTGGGTATTCTAGGCTGCATAAACGGTATTTTTCGTTGGTAATGGGAGGGTTGTATCTAGGGGCACTTCCGGCGCGGTTTAAAAACATTTGGCACTCGACACATTGCATCGTCCCGGGAATTTCTGCGTTCAGGGTTTGGGGGTGTTATACGAGGTCCATGATTTCTCGGTCACGGCTCGGTTATCAAAACCACTGCCGAATGAAAGCACAGCGCTGAACACCCAAAGATCCGATCAGACTCCTATTTTGTTGACGTCCGGTGATGACTGTTGGAGTTGCGTTCCCGGCCTTGAGCCTTGGGCAACCCCCAGAAATGGACGATCCAACCCAGTTGTGGACGTTCGTTCTTTTTGTTCCAACTTATACCCCGCCAGATACATGATACAATCTCCCCAACCAGGATGTGTTGGTTGTTACTCTGGTTCTCATGAAATGTGAATATGACTAAACACAATGTAGCCCAGTATTCTTTCACAGATACTTGTACGGCTCCCATGTACCGCTTGTTTCATCGATTCCATATCTTTCAAACCATCCACTCCTGAATTCATCCACTATATCAATAGTTCATAGTCGGGTGTGGTAACAAACCTTTCGACAGAACCAGCAAATTGCACTTTCTCATTGTGTTACCGCCATGGTTGACTGGAAACGTCCATTTATCAGCATATTTGTAACCGACTCATCCACAAACCCTCCATTTCATGTAAACTCCCTTTCATGTTCGTCCTGAATTGGCCCCTCCAATTCTTTGAATTATTTACATTCTGCCGGGCGGTGAGCGGCCAAGTACCATTCAGGAGTGGGTCCCGAACACGCGCCAAGGCGGACCCCTGGAGCATGATGCAGAAGCTCCAAACTGTCCTCTCCCCAAAGCTGCCAATTGCTCGCTTGGTGCATTGAAGTGCCCGCCAGCTCTAACATCCAACTTGGAGAGAGAGGGCCAACACCACGAACCTCTCCAACACCGGGCCATCATGTCGGCCGATCCGCTTCAAGCACTTGCGGACGCGGGGCAAGGGAAGAGCACTCGCAGCGTTTTGCGGGTGCTTATTCTTACCCTGATCGCCGGCGCTGCCATTTCAAGTCGTCTGTTTTCTGTGATTCGTACGTGGCCCTTTTATTTGGTGATGGCGCGGTCTTGGGAGCAGTACCATGGAATTCGGCATTTTCCACGCTGAAAACTCAGAACACGCCAATTCCTTTACGCAGTCCTTTTTGGGGTCCATCAATTGCTAACTGAGCCTGCCTTTTATTCGTATAGGATTCGAGAGTATCATTCACGAATGTTCGTCGTCCCCCTCCACGCTGAGACTATCTGGCGTTGACGCTGACAACTTGCCCAGTCGATCCTTGGTTCAACTTCCGTGCCACCAAGTACCTCGTCGCAAATGGCTTCTACAACTTCTGGGACTGGTTCGACGACCGGACATGGCACCCCCTCGGCCGTGTCACCGGCGGAACCCTCTACCCTGGCCTGATGGTGACGAGTGGTGCCATCTACCACGCCCTCCGCGCCTTGACGATTCCCGTAGACATCCGCAACATCTGTGTTCTCCTCGCACCCGCCTTCTCCGGCCTGACCGCCATCGCCGCGTACCTCCTCACCAATGAGATGACCCCTTCGTCCTCGGCCGGCCTTCTGGCCGCGCTGTTCATGGGCATCACGCCCGGTTACATTTCCCGGTCCGTCGCGGGCTCCTACGACAACGAGGCCATTGCCATTTTCCTGCTTGTCTTCACCTTTTACCTGTGGATTAAGGCGCTGAAGCAGGGGTCCATGCTGTGGGGTGCGCTGTGCGCGCTCTTCTACGGCTACATGGTGGCGTCATGGGGTGGTTATGCCTTCATCACTTGCTTGCTGCCGCTGCACTCCTTTGTACTCATCTGCATGGGCCGGTACAGCACCCGGTTGTACGTCGCGTACACCACCTGGTATGCCCTGGGAACATTGGCGAGCATGCAGATTCCGTTTGTCGGTTTCCTGCCCGTCAAGACGAGCGAGCACATGCCGGCTCTGGGTAAGTTAGCCCGCGTTCCGGAAAGGAGGGAAAGTTGGTTACTAACTCGGGGTAGGCATCTTTGGCTTCCTCCAGCTTCTCGCCTTCCTTGACTACGTCCGATCGACCATTCCGAGCCGCCAGTTCCAGACCTTCCTTTGGCTGTTTGCCGGCGGTACCTTCGGCATTGGCCTGTTGGGCCTGGTGATTGCCACCAGCGCCGGGTTCATTGCTCCGTGGAGTGGTCGTTTCTACTCGCTCTGGGATACCGGCTACGCCAAGATCCATATTCCCATCATTGCGTCGGTGTCGGAACACCAGCCTACCGCGTGGCCCGCGTTCTTCTTCGACCTCAACATGCTCATCTGGCTGTTCCCCGTCGGCGTGTACCTGTGCTTCCAGCACCTCGCTGATGAGCACGTCTTCATTGTTGTCTATGCGCTGTTCGGCAGCTACTTTGCCGGTGTCATGGTCCGGTTGATGCTTACCCTCACTCCCGTGGTCTGCGTGGCCGCCGCCATCGCCATCTCTACCCTCCTCGACACGTACCTCAACGCCAAGACACCGAAGCCCGAGGACCACCAGGCTGCCAAGGAGGGCTCAGACGGCAAGAAGGGCAAGGCTGGTCTCAAGTCGTCCGACAAACCGGTGGTGGGCGTGTATGCCATCTGGGGCAAGAGCCTAATGGTCAGCGCTCTGGCCGTTTATCTGCTGTTGTTTGTTCTGCACTGCACCTGGGTGACGTCCAACGCGTACTCGTCCCCATCCGTCGTGCTGGCTAGCAGACTCCCCGACGGCAGCCAGCACATCATCGACGACTACCGCGAGGCGTACCAGTGGCTGCGCCAGAACACCCGCGAGGACGCCAAGATCATGTCCTGGTGGGACTACGGCTACCAGATCGGTGGCATGGCGGACCGCCCGACGCTGGTCGACAACAACACGTGGAACAACACGCACATTGCCACGGTGGGCAAGGCGATGAGCTCGAGCGAAGAGGTCAGCTACCCGATCATGCGCCAGCACGAGGTAGACTATGTTCTCGTCGTGTTTGGTGGTCTTTTGGGCTACTCTGGCGATGACATCAACAAGTTCCTGTGGATGGTCCGTATCGCGGAGGGTATCTGGCCCGATGAAGTCAGCGAGCGCGCCTTCTTCACTCCCCGAGGCGAGTACCGCGTCGATGGCGAGGCGACCGAGACCATGAAGAACAGCTTGATGTGAGTATCTCTGCCCGCAAAAAAAAAATCAAATGTTGCATGACGCTAACAACATAAACAGGTACAAGATGTCCTACTACAACTACAACAACCTCTTCCCCCCTGGACAGGCGGTCGACCGCATGCGGGGTGCCCGTCTCCCCGAGGTCGGACCCACGCTCAGCACGATGGAGGAGGCGTTTACCAGTGAGAACTGGATCATCCGTATCTACAAGGTCAAGGACCTGGACAACCTCGGGCGCGACCACATGGCGGCGGCCGCGTTTGACAAGGGGCAGAAAAAGAAGAAGAGCGCAAGCAAGAAGAAGGTACCCCGTGTTCTGCGGGTTGAGTAAGAGAGAGGCGGGGATACGATTAGCGACTTGGGGTTTGTTTGTTTGTGTATAAACAAAGACGGCGTACGCTAGAGTTGATTTATTTTTTTCATTTTCAACTGCCACAATATATGGACTGGGAAAAAAGACGTTTTTTCGTTAGCTTTGATTGAGTCTGTATACCACAAGCATGTTGTCTGTCTTTGAATGCGTTGCCGTACTATCTTCACGCCGTGGGGGACAGAAATGAATGTCTTTTCTAGCAGGCCGGCTGTACTGCTGGAGAGGGCCGTCCGTGTTTGTCATATTTTACAAGAAACAGTCTCCGGAGTAACTCGGCGCGTAACTCCCATCCGATCCATGCAGATGGATGGCCAAGTGTTATTTTATCAACCTGGTGTACCTTGTAGCTTGGGAGGTTAGTGAGAGTGAAACTCAAAACAGAGCTAACAAGGCTGTTTACAAGATAAACAACGCTGTGGTATTAATATTCCCGTTCCCATTCCACGGTGGAGTTATGGAATAAACTTTCGGGCCACCGACCCAACAAGACTAGAAAGACGACATGAGCTCTTCAACTCCAGTCTATGCATGACGCTTAAACTCATTAGAATTCCATTTCAATCCCCTGCTCTTCATGGCTAGAAGAGGGGAATAAACTCAATACAAATCTACAACACACAATTATACAAACGAACACCCCATTTTTGCACAGATATAACATCAACACCTAAATCGCTTGCTCTGTCTGTTTACCAACCCCTACCACCTTGTCTCCACCCCATCTCACACGGCCCACAATATAACCAACAGAGGCTTAAATACAAAAACACCCCAAACTCCATGCTACGCCATGATATATCCATCCATCCATTCATCCACAACAAACCAACAAAAATAAAATACCCAAATGAAACACCCCGTCGATATGTGTCTGCCCACCGGAACCAACATACACAATACACACCCCAGTCGCCCCCTCCGTATTTCCCGTCTGTCTGTCTGTCTAGGGACAGCCGCCTTTATTCCCCGTCATGTGCTCGAGTCGCAAATACGCCTTTTTTCGACAGCGTTGTCCGGCCACTCACGGTCCAGGTGTCCCTCTTGGCGGTGTATGTCTCACCGGCTAGGCGGTGGGCGTGCGTGCGTGTGTCTGTGTGGTATGTATAACAGATGGAACCGGGCCGGTGGCGAAGAAACAGAAAAGCATCAAGAACAATAACAACTTGACTCTTGAAGGGTATCCATCCGTCCAACAATCCAATCCATCCATCGGTAAAACAAAACACGCCAAAAAATGAGTCTCATCAACAACACCCACCCCCTGACGCAGCAAGCGGCGGTCAACCCCTCCTCGCAGCAGCAGCCCTCAACAACTCCAACGTACTAGGCGAAGCATGTCTAAAGTTCGGCACTGTCCTCGACGCAACACCAGGTACACCACCTCCGCCAATGCCCATTCCCATCCCCCCATTTCCAATTCCATGCCCATGATGCCCATTGCTATTCCCATTCCCGTTCCCAATATTACTCCCACCAACACCATTATTCGGGTTATTCCCCCCACCAGCACCAGCACCAGGCACATACGAGCTCCAAGGAGTCTGAGTAGCCGAGTCCTCGCCCAACGTGACGCCGGGAGCGGGACTGACGCGTCGAATCCCCAGGGCGCGACACGCCTCGAGTCGGCGTAATTCAAACTCGCGCGACCGCTGGCGCTCGCGGTCGAGCACGGCTGCGCTGCGGACCCGCTCGTCGACGTCGTGGTTGGCCTCTTCCATTTTGAGGTCGTGCTCGCTGAGGGAGCGCATTTTGCGCTCTGTTTTGACGGCTACTTCGTCGAGTTTGTTGGCGATGGGTTCGGGGGCGAGGGCGTTGTCGTCGTCGGTGTCGTCGTTTTCGTTGTCGTCGAAATAACGTTGGGTGTGAGACCGGACCCGGGCACTGCCGCCCCAGCCGCAGCGGAAGATGAGTTCCGACATGACGCGCTTGTCTGGGGTTTGCCAGACCGACACGCGGTCGCCGTCGAAGAGCTTCATCCAGTAGGTTGACGGGCTGGTCGGGTTCTTGGCGTCGTCCGACGGCAGGTGCACGCCGTTGATGTAGATGCCGGCGGTCGCTTTGGTTGAGATGTAGAAGTGGAAGGCCGCCTCGTCGGACTCGGGCGCTCGGTTCCAGGGGCGGAAGTTCCGTGCCGGGTCGTAGTTGGGCTTCCAGAGGAGTATGCGGAAGCCAAATTTGGGCACGCGCAGGTCACTCTTGGGCGAGTATGACCGTGTGTTCTCGACCGCGCGGCCCCAAGATACCATCGACTCGGTCACCATGACGGAGACGCCCGGGATGGCGGACCCGGGCGTGGACTGGAGACAGGCCACGATCGGCCGCCCGGGGTCTGTGAGAATCGGCAGGGTGGTGGCGGTCGGGGTGAGCTGCTGGTGAGCGAAGTCGTCCATGGTTGGGGGTGTGGCCGGAACAGTTGCGTCGGGCCCAGCCGTCGACGGGACCACACCGCCGTTCTCGTGACCGCGTTTTCCGCCGCCCTCCTTGGACGCATCGTCCGGCCGTTCGCAGTGGACGGCGGGGAAGTACTTCATCGCCAGATCCCACAGCGGTGTCTTCCCGGGGCCGAACTCCTCGCCCCGGCCCAGCGCGGCCTGCTTGAACGCATCCAGCTGCAGCTGCGTCATCTCCGGGTAGTTGAGGTGCCACGTCCTCCTGTCCTGGGCTGACCAGTATGTGGACTTGTGCACGGGGTTATCGATCTGCCGTCCCGACTGTGCGCGGAGAATCGACGGCATCTGCGCGAGCAGCTGATACTCCCCGTCTTCCACCACCACAGCAGTCGCAGCCGGCGTCGCAGCCGCAGCAGTGGTCCTGTGAACGGCGAGGTTCGCAGCAGATGCTTCCGACCGGAGCCGCTTAAGACCCCGACGCTCCTCAAGGAACGGGGCATCATCCTCCTCGCTGCTGTCCACCGACGGTTTCCGCTTGCTCGTGTTCAGGTCCCCCGTCGTATGAGAGCGCAGAAGCGAGCCGGCCCGCGATTTCATGTTGAGATTTTCCATGATCGACTCGGCCCCGCCCAGACTCTGCGATGCCACGTCAAAGGTCATGTTGTTCAGCTCGTCGACCGACCTGCTCTGGTCGACGGACAGTACAATTGAGCTTCGCAGGCCCCCCGACGCGGCTTGGGATCGCTGGGATTTGCGCCGTGGGGTGAGGCTGTCCTCTGACTCAAAGCTGTCCTTGATTTCCGTCTCGGTCCCTAGGATCTCCGTCGTGCCTGTCGAGGCAAAGCTCGCGGGGGATATCGGCAAGTTGAGGCGGTTGGAGGGGATGGCACCCGAGCTTCGCAGCGCCGACGGGTTGACTTCGCCAAAGAGCCGCGGCTGGTTGTGGTTTGGACCGAACGTGTAGTTCTCCTTCTCGGACTCGTACCCATAGCCCTGCATCCCGTTGGCGTCAAAGTCCACATCCTCCACCCCATCCGCTTCCTCTTCGTCCGAGATCTCGTCATCGCTGGGCACTCGCAGCTCTCGACCCCCCTCTTGGTTTCGTTCCGTGTCGTCGAGGCTCAGTTGGGAAGCGTTCACATGAAGCACCTCGTCGGCAAGCTCCTCAAACGACTGCGCAACCGTCGTGAAGGAACCAGAAATCCACGGGTGATTTTGTAGTGACTCCACTGTCGCGCGGTCCTCCGGTTTCCGGTTCAGCATGCGCTGTAGGAAGTCAATGCCTTCATCTGAGATCCCTGCGTCCAACAGGGGCGAGATGCCCAAAGGCTTCGTCATGATCTGGTGGAGGAGCTCCGAGTGGCCAGCTCCGTTGCGGGCTGGGAATGGCGGCTTCTTCGTCAGTGCGTAGAAGAGCACGCCACCTAGTGACCAGATGTCAACCGCGTGGTCGTACCGCTGCCCTGTCGTCTGCCGTAGCCGGCGATTCCGCGGATGACGGCGGCCGCGGTCGTCATACTCGGCGTATTCCGAGTACACCTCGGGGGCACAATACAGCAGTGTGCCGCAAAATGTCCGGAGGAAGGTTTGTTCGTTGTCGACCATTTTGGACAGCCCAAAGTCGGTGAGCTTTACGACGAAGGGCTCTAAGGAACTGACGAGGATGTTGTCTGGCTTGATGTCGCGGTGGGTGATGTTCATGTCGTGTAGGTACCCAACGGCGTCGAGCAGCTCCCTCGTCATCGTTTTCGTCGCGCTCTCGGACAGCGGGCCGTTGTCCGCGATGAGCCGGCCCAGGTCGCCCCCGCCCACAAATTCCATAATAATAATGAGTAACCTGTCATCCCAGTCGATATGTTCGATGTATTCCACAATATTTGGCTATTGAAACATGTAAGCACCGTTATAAGCTTGACATAAGAGGGAGAAAAAGAAAAAAAAAGGGGGGACAAACATGTTTAATCCTGCGCATAATTCGCATCTCATTTTCCACCTTTTGGTCCAACACCCCGTTCTTCATGAACTTGCGCTTGTCGAGCTCCTTCGCCGCAAACGGCTGGCCACTAAGCCGCAGTGTCACTTTGTGTACCGTCGCGAAAGCGCCCCTGCCGATCTCGCACACACGGTGGTACTTGTTCGAGCCGTTCCATGGCCGAGGTAACCCGTCTGCGCGGTTCCCTTGCCTTGGGACAACCTGCGTTCGACGAGCGTTGACTCTGGCATTGTTGCCGTTTCCGGCGGGCGGTGGTGGTGGGTTGAAAATGTCAACCTATCTTGTCAGTCAGAAACAGGCCTTTCGTCCAAGGGGACAAAGATTGGCAATTGCCAGTTGCCAGTAGGGGGTTAGTGGTTGGCGACTTACATGACCTCCTGGCCCTGGCACAATCGTTTCGTTCGCATCGTACACAGGCTGCGTCTGTTCCGCCAGATACGCATCCAGGTTGCGCTTGTACGCCTCTTCAGCCGGGCCCTCACGAATCGGAATGCGAACCAGAAATACAATGTCCCGTCCCGGCTGGTGCATCAAAATCTTGATCTTGGACCCGCTCTCGAGCGAGCGCATAGTCTCGGCCCTCGGGTCGCCATTCTTCTTGAGCAGGACCTCATCGACCACGGTGCCGTTCGTCGACTTGTCCTCCAGCATCAGCACGGTCCACTCGTTGACGTAGATGCGGAAGTGTATCTTGCTCAGCCGTCGGTGGGGGTCGTTCTGCAGGCAGACGTCGCAGCAGTTCGGGTGCCGCCCAAACGTGAACCCTTGCGACGGGTCTTTGACCTGCGATGAGAACCGAAGCGCGATATGGTGCTCCCCGACGTCCGACTGGACGCCGCCAAAGTTGCGCACGTCGTCCTCCCGCGTGTAATCCACCCTGAGCCCGTCGACGTCTTCCCGCCCGACGGTGTGTGGCGAAGACGCGGCCGCGAGCCGCCGCACCTCCTCGCGCGCGGAGTCGGAGTAGGGCAGGAGGAGGCATATTATGTCGGAGACGTCTTCGTCGGAGAAACCTGAGGTTTGCTGGCCCAGCCGCTCGGCGTCGACGACGGTCTGCGTCGCTGTGCGAAGGAGTCAGTCAGTCAGTCAGCGAGCCAGCCAGCCAGCCAGCAACACATGCACAACCAACGCAATGGAAAGGAACGCACGTTGAGTAGGCTGCGAATACCCGCCTGAATCCATTATGCAGCTGGCTTTGGCTCTGATATTTGCGTCAGTAGCGACGGCCACGATCCACGGCGAGGCGCACACGCAGGGACGGTCTCGACGCTAGTCCGCAACGGCGGACGACCGGCAGCGGAGACAACGGTAGAAGGGGGAAATCGAGTTCGGTCGGTGAGGCGTCGCGTCTTTTCGCATCGGAGGCGGGAGAGCAAAGCGGAGCTGAGCTTGTTGTTGTTGTGGTGGGTGGTGGGTAGGCTGTGGAGTCGAAAGCAAACCAAACGCCAAGTCCTGGCCGAGTCCTATGCAAGTCTCCTAAGCTACGAGATGATGCGAGACGAACTCGCAGTGAACAAGTATGTACCTGTTTGGCGAGTTTGTTTGTTGGCTGAGCTACTAGGTGGTACACGATAACGCGAGGTGAAGTCGAAGGGGGAGGTTTAATCGACACGATCTGTGTCGAGTCGAAGTGGACAAGGCAATGTGGGCGTCGCGTTCGTTCGGTGGATGGCGGTGCTTGCCCGGTGAAGGTGGAGGTTGACCTGCGGTTGCTGGGGGACGGACAGCGAAACGGAAGTCTTGCCGGGCGCCCGGTCAGCGGCGGCCGCTCGAGATAGGACCAGGAGGCTTTCTTCTCTTACTTTTGGAGCTCTCCGGCCGTTCCATGCACGTCACGCGGGGGGAGAGAGAGTTAGGTCCCAGAAGAGAGGGAAAAGGAAAAGGAGAGTGGACGTGTTCCCCGAGAGAATAGGAGAACGTGACGCCTTCATTCAATTTCTCAGCGGGCTTATTGTGTGGCTGTGATCGCGCAGCGGACGCGAGCAGGTGCAGGGGAAAAAAAAGAAAACACAGGTCAACCGCAAGTCGTGGACGTCGACCATCACCAGACCACAAGGGATGAACGACGGGTCCCAAGTTTGGCTTGAGGGGCCCCAAATTTGTCAGGGAGTCGCGCAGCGATTGTTTGGTTGTGTGGTCACTGGCCCTGGTCGCGCTGCAGGCGCACGGGGCGCCTTCGTCCACCCGTCTGCTCGGATTCGAGGGGAGCGCTGGGAGTTCAGGGATGTTTCCCAGGCAAGCTAGGCTGCCCCTCCTCTTCCTCGACAAATGCGATTATCACTCCCAAAACTAGGCGATAAGCAATTCCGTGCCGCCGCCTGTTCCAAGGGGACGGTTCTTGGGAATGATGAAGATTGGACTGAAGAAGGCTGCAGTGGCTTGATCCAAGGGTTGTCATGGACGGACGGGATCACTGAACATGGATTCTCGAGGTTGTGGCAATGGTGGGCCTCAATTCATCTGCCTTTTTGTTCCCGTCTGAGTGGCGTGGTGTGGGGTTAGTGTGCATTTTCTCGAAACTTAAAAAAGCAAATCTCGAAGATGAGCTGAAGACCAATCTCATTCTCAATTTCTTTGCCACTCGGTTCTGCCTTGTGGTTGATTGTCTGATGCAGGTGCGGGGAAGTCAACATTCACGAATTGGCCTGCACTCCTACATAAGAGGGGCAAGAGGGGGCAGTTGAGAGTGTTGTTTGAGAAGAAAAGACCAATTAATGTTAGGTTGGTACATCCCAACTGCAGTTACATTTGTTTTTCCCATGTGGTAGGCCCGATCATGTTTTACTTGGGAGAAATTGAACAAGGCATTTCCCGTCTTGGTTGTTTTGAATTGAAACTCCTGAGATTTTGTTCCTTCCCGTTTTCTATTTGACTTGGGCGTTCTTCCACGTTTGTAAGACTGTCTCAACGGCACGTCTATCTTGAAGAATGGTTGGCCAGCCCGACTGCTCCAGATGCTCGGTCTCTCCACTCACAAAAAGAGAAGCGAAACTAGCGAATGGACAAGCAGACATGCTGGCGAGCTTGAGACAGCAACACCGAAAATGCAGGCAAACTGCAGCGGTCGTGCATGAGCAAGGAAATGCGCGTCTTTGTTTGGACAATTGCAGTTCACTCACGTCTCTTCATGTCCCTCGGCTTTGGCTCCTCAACTTTAGTGGGGAACAGTGAGGGGAAGAAAGATCTGAGGCTGAATTGAAAAAAAAGATCTTGGCTCTCTAGCTCCGGGAATGTACACGTGTAGGGTGGACGAGAAGTGGAAGCGATGGTGGCACAGCACCCGGGAACGCAGGGGCCGAAAGACGACATGAAATCCATCACCGACGTGCATGTATCGCACCTGCTTTTTCACCTCAAGGTACGAAGTAGTGTACACTATCTCGTGAGCTCCCGTCTTTAGAACCCAGTGACCTCCGCCTGTGACTTGATTCGTTTACTTGTCCACGAGAGCCTCGTCATCCCACCAGTCAGTCCTCAATTCCAAGATGTTTAATCAGTCTTGGTACACACTTTGATAGTTAAGTCACTTTTATTCAAACCAGGAACCCCCACACACTACAGTCCTTAGCAATAATTAGTTAAGAGCAATGTTTGTCCCCATTCACAACCAAACAAGTGGCATGGTCTTGCTGTACATAGCAAAAAAAGCTGCCCAGTTGAAGAAAAGATGGTCGATCCCAACCCTGCCAAGCTTAGTCCAGCAGCTCGCCGGGAGAGAAAGGTGGGTTGGTGACGTAGCCTGTCCCTTCGCACGATCCATCCCGCGCCTCGCCGCTAAAGTGCGTGCATATCCCGGAGTTATCTCAGGGCTCGCCAGGGCAGCGCACCAGAAGCGAACGGTGAATGTGACTCTACACTATGTATGTACGCTCGGTACGGAGGTGGGTGAGAAAGATGAGAGCGGTGGTTCTCCCAAATTTGGAAGGGAGGCCTCTCACATGGTTTCGATGCGACCTCAGCCGTGTTTTCGGTCTGGGATTCAAGATCACTTTTTTATTTCCACTTCAAGAGAGCTGGCTCATCAACGTTGACGGAACACGAAATAGGCTTGGCGCTAGCATCGCAAAGGTCCAGCCCGTCCGGGCAGCCGTCCAGCCGGTTCAGGAACACGAGACACGACTGGCTGCTCATTTCCGTTGTCCCTGTCGGCATCTGATCCCGCCCAAAAATCAAGGTTCGGCGCAGACGAAATACCCGGGCTTCCCTTCCATGGTTCACTTCCCAATATCAAATGGTGGCTTGACCATTACAAAACCCACCTTAATTGACCTTCCATATCTGCCGCCCTCCCTTGGCCGACACACTTTGCGCCTCAGCCTCAAAGCGCCCAGGGACGGGATGACAGACTTTACACGGACAAGTCCGTGTCTGGGAAGAAGGGCGTTGTCTGCGCCGCCACGCCCATTGTCTCATCTCCCGTCGGACTGTTACCGAGATGGGAGCTTCACTATGTTACCGTCCGGTACACTAGTTAACTCGTATTGCTACACAAACTCAGGTCCTGCGGTAGGCAATTCACTATCCAAGAATCCAAGCCACAGTGTTGCGCGGCCTTCAGGATGCTTGCAACTTCCCAGCCGTTCTCATCAACCGCGCGCATATGTTGTGTGCTCTCGGCACGGTACTCGTAAAGGGTTGGCGGTTCAAAACGGAAGAAAAAGAAGTGGTCACACAATTCAACGAGCCACATGGGCCAGCCACATGATGGGGTGAATTGGATGGATGGGAGTGAATGGGGTGGGCGCGTGACGGAGACAAACGAGCGCTTAACTTTCAATGCGAGCGCGTAGCTAAACTTCCGACGCCAACCCATAGCCTAAGCCGATTCTGTGTGGGTGTTGGGTTGGTTTCAGGTGATTGTGATGCCTCTCCTCCTTCGGAGTTTCTGACCTTGACCGTTACGCGTATGCGAAACGGAGGCGATGCTGTTTCCTCTCGCAGGGCTCTGCTGATGGCCGAGTTATGGCCATGGCCTGATGCCTTCCAGTTTCAAGGTTTCCATTCGGTGTTCGCTTGAGAGATACCAAGTCCGGACGTTGCGTGTTTTTGCCCACAAGCGCACCATCGTTGAGTGCTGCGCCCACGAGCAGGGGAAGACAAGCGGCATCTCAACCACCAAACGATTGAACGCCAAGCGTTGGCTCCCTAACATCACAGCAGGAGGAGGGTTTTACAAGGCGGTCATCTTTGCAGATGCTCTTTATTTTCCACTTTGGGCTGGCTTTGTTGGAAAAGGCTTCCGTCATCCTCGCACTTGCTGAGTCCAGCTCTCCAGGCATTTGGCCGGCCACCAACAGCCAATGGCCCGTTGCATCCACTGCCAAGCGGCCACTCCAAGCACAGACATTGGTGGATCTCACAAAGAGAATGCAAATAGGCTGCCAAGGCATGCCAAGCCCACCATCCTCTCCATTCTCCGGCTGGCATGACGATGTCGACCGGGGTGTGGGGGCCCAGATGCGCTGAGCGATGGCTGGTGAGCGATCCCTGTTTCTCTCGGGCTTGGGGCGCGGAAAATAACAGTCAAAGGAACAACGGCCGCGAACGGATGTGGCTGCCAAGTGTCGCTCGAGCAAGGCGCGATGATGTCGACGCTAAGTACGCGGGGGACATGACACGGTGGCAGACCGCCCCCCGATCGATGAAGGCTAAAGAAGGCTAAGAGAGAAAGAAAGAAAAACGTGCGTGCAGAAGCGCAAACTAGTTGATCGGATCGACAAAAGGGCTCCGTTAGGTTCCATATGCCGGTTTCTGTTCGGGGTTAGAAAAGGCGAGAGGGGAGTGATAGTGCCGAGACCGACGCAGGTGTGCTGAGTGAGGTGAGCCTTGGTGTTAACGTTGAGTGCAGCGGCGGCAAGCCATTGTTGCAAAAAAAAGGTGCATCGTGCGTCCTGCGTCACTTCGCGCCGGCTGGATGGACCCTGGAAAATCACCGGTGGATCGGGGAAAGCTCCTGGAAGAGAGGATACGAAGAAAAATGCCTGTCCACCGAGGTCCTAGGCTCTCCGCTACATAGTAACGTTAAGTGGAGGGAAAAGGGCTTCAAAGGGACGTTGGGACGCTGTCGACAACGTTTTGTGGATTGTGGGCTGCGGACTGGCGAGTGCGTAATCACCTACGGCGGTAGTGAGCATACGGAGCGTTTCGCTGTTCCCGGAGTTTCGGGCGACAGGACGTTTGGATATTGGTTGTTGGCGCGGGCCACAGGGAACGCCAGGAACAGACTAACAGTCAAATACGGGAAGCGCCCGGCGACCCGCCCCGTGCTGCATATGTCGAAGTTTGTCCATTTTTTAAGTCATGTCTCCCCCATCTCTCATGTCCATCGTCTCCGTCTTGTCTACTTCTCCTTTTTCTTGTTGAGATTTGCCGAGGGGTTTTATCTCCTTTTCCCGGCCCCGTCCTCTCCGACGTTGTTGTGCACTACCTTCACTGGAAAGCCATTTCCAAGTTTTCGGGAATCTAACCGCCAGACAGCATCCCTTCAGCGGTACGTACCTGGGTACCTCTCTTTACCGTTTACACCACACTGCTCCCAGCTTTCCATGCACTCTGGCCGACGCACTGTCCCCGGCATACCCGCCCCAGTACAGGAACCCCCCGGATGCCCCGGCTACCCGAAGCGGAAGTCGAGACAACGCAGGTCCAAGTTCAAAACCGTTTGGGTGTGAGAGCCACCGTATTATCCAGACGACCGAGCGGAAGTGCAAAGCGTTGGGGCTTGTTTTTTGTTTTCTTTTTGCCTTCTTTCCTTCTTCATTTTCTTTCCTTTTCTCCTTTCCCGCTCCTTGCTCCCCCCATCCCCGACCTCCTCCATCGTCTCTCCGGCCCGGGCCCGATATCATTGCCCTCCTTGGTGGCCAACTTTGCTCCAGTCCCCCAGTCGCGCCGTGACGGAACTCACCGTCAAGTGGATGCAGGCCCAGCCCTGCACTGCTCCTTGGCCTTCCGCATCGCTGCCGGTCTCTTTTTTTGTTTTTCTTGTTTCTTGCTTGCTGCTTGCTTGCCAAGTCCTCACTAACTCGACCTCATTTTTGGGGCTGACGTAGCCCATTGCGATCTTCCGCTGGGCTGCCTGACCGTCGCTTTCGAGAAGACCTCTTGGACTTCTTTCGATCGGCGCACCCTAGGCTCGAGACCCCGGGGCTTGTTCGGTGTTTGCCTTTGTCCCGAATCTCCCGCATCGAACGACTCCCCGTTTCTCCCGCGCACTTGAGACGATCGAACTAGTCCGGATGGAGCGGTAGGCGGCGCAACAGTGACGGACTAGAAAATCGGGTCTTTTCGCCGCAGAGAGGAAAACGGGAGAGAAAAAGAGCTTGGCTCCTTGGAGCATTTTCCGGTGTCTCCGCCAACTGGAATCCTGCGGTGTGCACCTTGTTTCAACTGCGTGCTTTCGTCAACTCTCAAGCTAGACCCTCGGATTCCTCGCCGTCCTGGCCAACTCTTCCTCCCGACCAACAACCTCTCGTGGACGCCCATTTTTGACCTTTTTCTCCCCTTTGATGGGTTGCGCAGTTTAGGGTTGCAAGACGACATCATACCCCAGCACAGTGCTTGCCAAGTCCCGTCGGTCTTGGACAGAAGGCAGGAAGACCCCACCATGCCTCGGAATAGAGGTATGTGGCATTCTCCCCCAGCAATTCATTCTCGTACTGTACAGAATACCATCACGCCCCGTGTTTGTCACGGCGTGTCTACGACACCCATATGAACACAAGCACAAACCCAGACACACCTCAGACAGGCAGAGCAAAATTGGCCTTCTTTGTCTTTTTTTTCTGTTTTTTTGCAAACCTTCACTGCATGCATGAACCAGCCTGCGCCAGGCCCATGCATTAATCCTCGCGCCGATCTGCTGACCACAGGCTGTTCATAAAAGTCCTCTCATTTATTAGCCAGTTCTCGGCTCTGCAACAGCAGCAGCGGGACTCGCGGTCCTCGACACCTGCATCGTCATCGTCGCCCAAGAGCGATAGCTTCGCCGGCGGCACCACCAACGCCAGCACCAACAGCAACACCAACAGCGTCATCTCAAACGGCAAATCCTTCCTCGTCAAGCAGCAACACGCCCGTTCCGTCTCAGTCGATTCCCCACTTCCTAAACCCCGACGAGCCACCTTGAGCGGCCGCGAGTTCTCGCCCACACCACTGCACGAGACCGGGAATGCCACAGCGCCCGCGTCGCTAGACAACTCGCCGTCGTCTAGCCCAACTCGCTCCAAGAGAGGCTCACGCCCGTTGTCTATGGTGCAGACCTACCAGCCGCCCGTCATGGCCGTTAACGAACAAACACTGCCGGAGCTGCAGCCCATCTTCACGCTGTTGAACAGCCACTCGAACAAATTGTACCAGGAGGGCTATTTCCTCAAGTTAGACGACCAAGACATCCGTACGCTTTGGCCCTTCTGCTTGCGTTTGCCCCCATATTTTGGAGGCCGATTACTTACCTTGTCGTAGGGGGGAATCCGAACTCCGATCGGACATGGACCGAATGCTTCGCCCAATTAGTTGGCACCGTGTTGTCGCTTTGGGATGCCGCTGAGCTGGACGCCGCCGGGGAGGATGGAGAAGTCCTCCCCAAGTTTATCAACCTGACTGATGCCTCCGTCAAAATGGTAACGTGGAACCGGAATAAAGCCCCGAGGATGATTATGCGAGGCGAGCAACGAGTAGCTGACTAGAGTTGTAGCTTGAATCGCTTCCCACAAAAACCAACGACGACCAACCACTCCAAAATATCCTGAGCATCAGCACCGCCGGCCGCAATCGGTATCTACTTCATTTCAACTCGCACCACTCGCTCATTCAGTGGACGTCCGGGATACGACTGGCCATGTACGAGCACTCGACGCTGCAAGAAGCCTACACAGGTGCTTTGATTGCGGGGAAGGGCAAGACGCTGAATAACATCAATGTCATTATGGAACGTGCGCGCCAGCCCATTTCCGAATGGGTACGGGTGCGGTTCGGCGCTGGCGTGCCTTGGAAGCGCTGCTACTGCGTCATCGAGCCACCAAGCGAGAAGGAATACCAAAAGGCCCAGAAGGAGCACAAGAAGCGGTCACCGTACGACCGCTCTCAGCCTGTATTGAAGGGAGAAATCAGGTTCTTCGACACTAAGAAGGAGGCCGAGAAGAAGAAGAAGCACCAAAAGCCCATTGCCTCCATCACCGACGCTTACTCGGCCTACTCCATCTACCCCCAGGCCAAGGAGCTGATCGACTCATCCACGCTGCTCAAGATTGAGGGCAACTTCACGATACACACCGAGCCGGTCTCGTCTACCGAGGGCTTTGTCTTCATCATGCCCGAGACCCCACCAGCCGTGTCCGGCTTTGAAATGCTCCTTCGTTTCCTGTTTCCGACTTGGGATACATTTGCCCTCTACGGCCGACCCGGCCGCTTGGTAGCCAGCGCGCTCGACACTCGCTCCCTGATGTTTGCGATGCCCAAGAACAGGCGGTACGGCTACCTGGAGCTTCTGGATGTGAGCGGGCTGATCCACGCGGACGCAAGCGAGACGTGGTCAGAACGAGAGTGGAGGAAACGACTCAAGGAACTGACGGGCCAGCGAATGGCCGCCATGGAAGACGGATCATCGTCGGTGGGTCACAGCCGGAGTGCCAGCCGGAATAGCAAGCGGCTGAGCTACGGGAACCAGAACTCGTCAGCACCGCGGGCGAGGGTAGGCTTTGCCGATGAGGGCGGCTCCGTCCGCTCGTCTCGGTCCATGTCGGTCACACATCCCGGAGCACGCAACGACTCAGCCCCTCCCGACCCGAACCGCGACCGAGCCTTCTCCGCTGCGGCAGGCAATGCGAGACACTCCCGCCACATTTCGGACACGCAGCTAGGTGACATTCCCAACTTTGGTCCCGACAGCAACAGCTCCCTGTCGTCTTCGCAAGCCCCGCTCCGCGGTACTGGCCCCGACCGTGTCCGAGCCTTTGCGAGCGACCTAGCATCTACGCCCGAGAGAGTCAGCTCAGAGGATGACAGCCCGATCCGCGGTGGCCCCCCGGTGGGCAATGTTAGCGGTATGGATCACTTGGGAACTCCCGGGCCAGTCCACGCACCCCCGGCGTTCGCCCATGGCGCAGGGGCGCGCCCACAGCAGAGGCCGTCCCCGTCGCCCGAGATGCGCCGAGCGACCAACCGGCTGTCCAGCAACACACTGTCCCAGCTTGCCCGAGCATCCGGTCTCATTCCAGATTCCTTCTCCCCAGAGGACCCCCATGAGCTCCATTTTGGGGGTGAGGGAACTGCCGGGTCGGGGTCGCGAAACCCCGACCAGCGCAGTCCAGCGGTACAGACACAAACCAGCGCCAACGCCGTGGGGATGAATGCTAACCTCAATGGATCTCGTGAAGTTCTAACGTCTCCCGCCGCTGCGTACTCAACTCGCGATTCCCCAGCCCCTCCTCCTCCGCCTCACCTCCAGGACCCCGCCCAAAAACGATCGCAGTCTCCCTTGAGGGGTCCTCCTCCGCCCGCAGGCTTTTCCGGTAACCCTCCCCCTCCTTTCCATAACGGCCCTCCTCCTCGTGGCCCTCCTCCACCCGGTAACGGTCGCCGAACCCCCCCGCCTAGTGCTATGGCGCAACAACAGCAGCAGCTTTCCCCATCCTCAGGCGGTGGTTCGCCGCCCGTTCACAGGAAACCCCTCCCGATCCGGACGACGAGCCTATCCCGTGACCACCCCGACGCGACCTCCCCAGCTTCATCGCAGTCGTCTCAGCGGAGCTTCCCATCGTCCGGCCCCCGGTTCAGGCCCGTCCACGAGAACCCCCCACCCGTTCCCGGTCATGCTCGGTATCCCCTAAACGGCCAGCGAGCGGTTATCGAGAACGATGCCTCGTCCACCAACAGCCCAGATTATGCGAGCACGCGTCGCTCCTCCGACACGCAGGAGTCTGTGGACCGGCCCCGCGCGGGTGTGCTCAAGACGGTGGGCGACAACAACGACGAGTCTGCAAAGGGTCCCTCGGAATACGACATCCCGGACATCAACTTTGGGCCCACTCTTAAGTACAGTGCGCCCGTTCTTCCGAGTGATAAAGCCGCGCAGGCTACGGGTCGTAGATCCCCCGGCCCTGGGCAGGCTTTGTCCCACAACCGTCAGCAGTCCGGAGACAACGTCCGTCGCAGCGTTGTTTGGCCGGGCCCGTCCGCCGTGACGACGTCCTCAGACAACGCGGCGTCGCTCCAACAGTCGCTGCAGCCTCGTAGCGCGCCGCTCAACTATGCACACCAACGTAACCCATCATCAGACACCCTGTCTGGCTACAAGAACTCGCACTCTCGTCACAGCTCGGCTGATCTGCTTTCTTCCGCCCGGCCTGCGAGCGGGAGTGAGACCCCGAAGCGGCCCGGTAGCCGTGCCGGTCTGTTGCATTCCCGTAACAGTTCTGCAGACCTGCTCGTCTCGGGCCGTCCCCCGAGCCAGGGCACCGCAGCAGTCCTATCTGCAGGCGAGGCGTCGTCTTACCTATCTGCCCGCGAGCAGGAGCACGTCGCGCGTATCACGGGAACCCCGCTTATGGGTTATGGCGGAGGTAAAGGTCCCTCGCAGCAAGGTGGCCTTGTTGGCGCTATTGACGCCCGCGAACGCGAACGTGCCCAGATGCGACAAGGTGTCAGCGGCCAGGCGGTCGCGCAGGCAATTGACCAGCGCCAGCGGGAGCAGAACCAAGCCCAGCGCGCTGCGCAGGCTGCGTATGCCCAATCCCAACAACAGCAACCTCCATTTGGTCCTGGACAGGGTCGTCCGCAGACACCTGGCGCTAATCGAGGCATGATGATGGGTGGCGGTGGTCCTGGTGGTCCTGGTGGTCCTGGTGGATATGGTCCCCAGACTCCGGGGGGTATGGGCCGGATGATGGATGGCCCTGGTGGCCCTGGTGGGCCTCCGCCCTTCCACCCAGGCATGCCTGGGGCCATGAACCCCCGCAGCATGAGCCCTGGCCCCAACATGATGAGCCCTCCACCGATGATGCCCGGTGCGGGTAACCCGCGAAGCAGGAGTCCCGGCCCGGGGCGGGGCATGATGAGCCCGCCTATGATGCCTGGTGCTGGCCCTCCACGGAGTATGAGCCCCGGGTCGAGAATGATGAGCCCCCCTCCTCCAATGATGCCTGGCGCAGGACCCCCGCGCAGTATGAGTCCTGGCCCAGGACGGCGGATGATGAGCCCACCCAACATGCCCGGTGCAGGACCACCGCGAAACATGAGCCCAGGCCCGAATCAGATGCGCAGCCCTCCACCGATGATGCCTGGTGCCGGTCCTCCGAGAAGCATGAGCCCTGGTCCAAATAACATGATGAGTCCCCCCGGTCGCTACGGGCCAGGTGGTCCGCAACAGCGGCCGCCGATGGGTCCTGGAGGAGGTGGTGGGCCATATGGCCCTGGAAGCCCTGGACCGGGCTGGAACAATAACATGCCACCGCCTCGTCAAGGACCTGGGCCCGGACCTGGACCCATGTCACCGCCCAACCCGAATTTTGGCGGTGGTCGACCGCAATCACCTGGGTTTCCGCCGCCACAGGGGCAGTATGCGCGACCAGGCACTCCCGGCACTCCCGGCGGCATGATGAGGCCAGGAACCCCGGGGACACCGGGTGGTATGATGAGACCTGGGACACCGGGACAGATGAGGGGGCCTCCGCCGCAGCAGTATCATGGACAGGCTTTTTAAACGGGCAGACTATGGGTTTTATGGGGGAATCAAGATTTAAGGGAGGGATGGAGGAGTATATTCGTTAAAAGTTATGGGCCGGGCGAGTCTATTATAAGGGGGCTGGATATAAAAACAATCGAGGCGAAGCGGGGTGATTTAAGGATCCGGAACGAAACGCGAGACGAACCGAGACACAGGACGAGAAGAGTACGCAGCTCTCTATGGATGGGACATGAAGACGAACCCCTCAATCGGACATAAACAAACACAACTTTACATATTGCATTTTTTCCTAATTATTTACCGTCATACTGGGGCAAGAAGGGGGAGGAAGAAGAAGATAAACAAGAATGGACGGACGGGTATAGAATGGCGGTGGATGAATCAGAATCAGATATCAGATCCATGGAGAGGGAGATGGGGGAGTTAAAGAGTTGATTTTGATTTAAATTTGTCTTTTTTCCCTCCCCGCTGCGTGTTTGCCCTGCGGGGCGGGGAGTTCTGCATAAGCACTTTTTGGAAGTTGTTGCATTTTTGACTTACTCGGAGATATGGTTTTATACCGCCCGCTCACGCTCACTCACTCATTGGAGGAAATCCCTTTTGCGTCTTTTGGGGTGTTTTCGTTTTGTTTAGGATTTAATTAATCATTGAGTTGAGTTGATTAGTTGTTTCGGTCTCGGTCGCTTGGTTTAGATGTGGGGACCAGATTGTATGTAACTCTGTAGAGTATGTCCGTAGGAGTCTTGACAGCTTTGCGGGGCTGGCGCCTCCGATTACGTTGCTCATAATACTTCTGTTAGTAGTGGTCTTGTGTTGGTTGTTCTTGCTGGTGATATTGTCTTGTGTACATGTGTAGTATTGCTTGCGGTTACGTAACAATGTCCTCCATGACTTTTTGTTGAGATGGGGCAGCAGATCATCATTGGAGGAGATTCCGATGTTGATTGATAGGTGGTCTTAGTGTAGATTTTATAACTAGTTATTCAGATGCAGAAGGGATTCAAGAGTTGATTCCTTGTCTGGATTGAGGAGGCCTACTTAGAGCAGCAATAGGTGTAACGGATGTCCTGTGTTCAACGTGACCACGTTACGAAGTACGGCTAACGTTTGAGCCTGGAATAACTTGCTGAGCTTGACAGATTCAGGGATGGGAGATCGATCATCCGCTGACGACACAGCAGCTTGCGGTGTTGCAGGGGGGCCCATGCGTCGGAATGCAGGGGGTTTGGCCCGATAAGATAAACCAATCCGCCCTTGTCCCTCCTTTCCGGGACACGCCCAACATTTTCGAGGTCGGAGCATTAATTTACTTGTAAAGCGTCCCTTCCCAGCAAATATAGCTGTTCAAATCGATAAATTGCGAGAGCGAGACTGTTTCCGGCTTCTTTCTCCTATACTCCTGGAAAAGGAACCTCCCCGTATGCCGTCCGCCAGCGCCACGGCTCATCGGGTCGTTGTGCGCGCGCGGCCGCTGGAATCGCGGGAATGAGGAGATTGGTAGCGGTCTCGTCGTGCGCGGGGCTGGGACGGGGATTTGGGTCTAGGTCTGGGGTGGTGGGGTATGGGGTGTTGTCTGCTGGGTTGGTGAGGGCTGCGCCATGTTGTGGTGGTGGTCCTCGTCGGGCATGGCTTTCGGGGAGTGGGAGTCGAGGTGGTGGTCAGTTATGGAAGCAGCAGCAGCAGCAGCAGCAGAGACGGTGGCTGTCGAGGACGGCTGGGCTACGATCTCAGGACTCAACAACAGCACCACCACCACCACAAGACACCGACCGCGAAGCCCAAGCCCCACACACCAGCGCAACCTACCCACGCCTGACCGAAGACGGTGACCTCGACCCCTCTGTTTTTGTTGGTATGCCCTTCCGCTTCGACACGGGCATCGCGTTATTCGCAAAGCGCACCCCGCGCCCGTTCCCGCCGCCGTTCCTATCGCCGCCTTCAGGCTCGTTCAGCGATCCGCTCAGTACCCACGACCGCAGCCGCGATCGGCGCGGGGCGTATGTGGACGGCCACCGCATCCAGGGGTACACGAATGGGGACGACGCCGTGTTTGCGAGTGACTATTTTGTGGGTGCGAATGATGGCGTTGGGGCGTGGAGTGCACGGCCGAGGGGGCATGCTGGGTTAGTTGTTCTCTCTTCTCTCGTTAGGGGCGTACCGGTGAGAGGCGTTGTCACTAACATCGATCATGATCCCTAGACTATGGGCCCGTCTGATCCTCCACTTCTGGGCCACCGCCATGTTCGAAGACGCCGCCAGAAAAGGGACCGCCTACCGCCCAGACCCAATCAGCTACCTCCAGCGAGCCTACGACCAAACCACGGAAGCGACCGGCCCACCAAACGACTGGCAAGGCACGACGACCACCGCCGGCGCGCAATTACACTACCGCCGGTCAAAAACTGCCACCGAAGAGGGACAGACCTCGAACGAGACTACATTCGAACCCCTCCTGCATGTCCTCAACCTCGGCGATTCGCAAGTCATGGTCATCCGCCCCGAGACGCGCGAAATGCTCTACAAATCTGTCGAGCAGTGGCACTGGTTCGACTGCCCGCGGCAGCTGGGTACCAACAGCCCCGACACACCGCGCGGGTGTGCGGTGGTGGACGAGGTGCCACTGCGTGAAGGAGATGTGGTGCTGGCTATGTCGGACGGGGTGATCGATAACCTGTGGGCGCATGAGATTGTGGAGAAGGTGTGTGACAGCTTGGAACAGTGGAGGTCTGGCGAGGCTCCTCCTTCTCGCTCTCATCAGGGCCAGGGGGCCGTGGGAGTAGAAGGGCAAGGAGAAAATGAAGGAGTGGTAGGGCAGAGCGAGAAAGGAGAAGGGAAGGCGATGATGGAGTTTGTGGCGGAGGAACTAATGGAGGCTGCGAGGGTAATTGCGGTTGATCCGTTTGCTGAGAGCCCCTTCATGGAACATGCTATTGAAGAGGGGTTGGCGAGTGGTGGTGGTGAGTTTCCTTTTGTTTCTCTATCCTCCTTAAAAGGGGGAGGGGGAACTTTCTAGAGACAACGACGGCTAACTTGGGCGTAGGCAAACTGGATGATATCAGCGTTGTTGCTGCGATATGCCGGAAGAACGCGCCGCCATGACACAAGGACAAACCATACCGGATAGTACCAGGTAATGAAACACGCGCAGGTGGGCAGTGAGCGGGTAGGCGCGTAGGAAGGTACGTGAGGAGAGGGTATATGTAGAAGGTCTACCTGCCCTGTTTACAACTAGACGAGGACCACCAAGGTGGTCATGGCCTAACGGTCACCAGCGGCGGTCCTCGGGAGGGCTGGCCTTCGCTGGGGGTGGATCTAAAACCTCTACGGGGTCAAGGGTTTGATTCCTGGCAATGGTGCGGCTTATGGTTACTGATAGAGTATGAGATGGCGCAAGTCAATCGGTGTTGCCAGTGGTAAGCCGTGGGATTCTTAATATTTATTTGTCTTTGCTGAGGGTCGGCTGTACTTTTCCTTGGGGGAGCATTGTATTAGACAGATGGTGGGTGGTGAGCTTGGCGTCAGGCGTTGAAACTTTGGTTGGGAATGGGGGCGAGAGGTATCAAGCACGGATATACTTGACAATTGACTGTGGGAGGATTCCTAGAGGGTAGAGCCACAACGTTCGTCTCTCATATAATTGGCGTCCGTGAAGCTCATCCCGATAACCTTGGGCTAAACTTCTCGTCTCGAAGGGAAAGAAATTTGGAATTAAACGTCGATATCCTGTTATCTTATCGGATCAGTTTACAGATGCAGTCGTCAAGGTGCTCGCCAAACTGTGGAGCCGCGGGAGCTGCAGCCAGGGGTCTTGTTTGGTGGGGCGTGACATTCTGGAAATTTTCCGCTGTGAAGGTTGAAAGTTTCAAACCTCCAAAAAAAGTTCATCAACAAAACTCACCGTTTCAATCAACACATCTCACTCCACTCCCACATCAAATACACAACCCATCGGCCATCTCATCCCGCCAATCAATCACTTACCCTATCCACCGAACTTCTCACTCCGATCCGACCCTGCTTTCTTGGCCTCCCGGCCACCCCCTAACTCACCATGGGGAAGCGCACGAAGCAGTACAAGAAACTGATGCGCTCGTTCGAGCAACTCGGGTTCCGCCAGCCGTACCAATTGCTCATCACCAGTGATGTGCTGCTTGATACGACCAAGCTGGATTTGGTTTCCTTGTTTGAGAAGACGCTGTCGACAAAGGGTGTGAAGCCGATGATTACGCAGTGTTGTATTGTACGTTCTTTTTTCTTTCTCTCGCCATTTTTGGGGGGCATTTGGGTGTAAACGGTATGAGGCTAATGGGCTATACAGAGAGCACTCTATGCCAAAAACACCACCGGCGGCGGTGGTCCCAACCGGGACCCGGCTGTCGTGGCGGCGATTGACAGGGCCAAGACTTTCGAGAGGCGGCGGTGCGGTCATCTGATGGATGAGGACCCGCTGACGGAGCGTGAGTGCATGCTCTCGGTGGTGGATCCCAAGGGGAAAGGGGAAAATAAGTTTCGCTATGTGGTTGTGACGCAGGATGAGTGGTTGGTAAGTTTGATTCTTGGTCCTGGGGTCACGCTAAGCCCTGGGAGTGGACTTGATGACTGACGTTGGTGGGTGTTGTAGAGGGATAGGCTGCGGTCGGTGGTGCCGACGCCGTTGATGTATGTGCGGAGGAGTGTTATGGTATGTTCGGCCTTGGGAGCGCTGATTTGGAGGATGACACAACGGCTGACGTGCACCGCAGATTCTTGAGCCGATGTCGTCGTCATCGGCACGGGTGAGGGAACGAGAGGAGCGGTCCAAGTACGGTTAACCCTGGTCTGGGAGAATAGTAAGATGGACTAACACGCGATGCAGATTCCTAGACGGCATTGTCCGACGCCCGCAAAAGAGGAAGAGGGAGGAGGACGATAACGACAACGACGACGAGGGCGCCCAGTTGGATGATGAGCATTCGGGGAGTGAGGATGACGCGGGCACCACAGCTCGGTCCGAGCAAGCAGACGCAGACGGCAAGCCAAAGAAGAAAAAGAAGCAATACGGCCGCAAACAACCGAACCCATTGGCGGTCAAGAAAGCTAAGGCCTCGGCTCCGGGCCACGATCAACAACGGCCTAGGAAACCGCCGGTAGAGCCCCAGGCGGACGCCCCGGCGGAGACGAAGGCGAAACGGAAGAGGCGTAAGAAAGCCAGCAGTGGTGCGTCCGGTGGTAGTGGTGAAAGCAATGGTACGGAGCAGGCCGGGAATGGTGAGGCGGTGGCCGTGGAAGCTGCGGCGAGTTGAGGAGACCTTCAAATCTCTGGCATACTAAGTCGGCGCAACTCAAACCACGGGTTTCCATTCAGTATTTTCCGCGTTTTTACAGTCACATTCTGACGAAATATAATACCCCGCTGAAGGTGCTGAAGATCCGTCTCCTTGACTCTGTTGTCAAACCCGCGTTGATCCTCAAAAACCGTTCTGCGCCACTTTCAAAACATCCGAAATATGGTTGCCTTGGCTCTCTTCTGATACAATATCCCCCAATTTGGATACATGCACTTACTCGCCCCTGTTTCGAATCCAAAGGCGTGCACTGAGAAGGATGGGCACATGGCTGCCCCAACGGTCGATTACAGTTGCCCTGTGCCATTGCATCGCTGGGCACTGGGCACCAACCCCACGTCCGTGGAATCTCTTTCGGGCAATGTGTGGTGGGGCACTCTCCCACGTTGAGCGTCACAGGGCCTCAGGGTGTCAAGGTCAAACGACAAAATGCCAAGCAACCTGGAAACCTTGAATGGGCCCCTGGACCTGTGAAACGGGACGACCAGCTTGACAAAAGACAAAAGGAAAGAAAAACAAAGGAAGGTTTAGGAGATGCTGGGAGAGCCATTATTTTGTGCAATTATTTTGTGCCATTTTCTTTTCGTATCACCAATTGGGTCATATCCAAATCCCGAGTGAGACCAGCCCCAATTACGCATTTGGAAAGACCCATGTCATGCTGGCGTGGCCCACGTTGAGTTGATGGGGCGCTTCACGAAAAGCCAGGGGACCCCACGCCAGAAGTCAGGAGGGCGGGGGGATCCCATCTCTTGCGCATGTCACCCCGTGCTTCTTTTAGAATCAACAAAACTTCCGAACCACCACTCCATCTGATGATCCCCGATTAGCCCGCCATCTCTCGGGCCTGGCTTTTCTTCTTAAACACAGCCTGTTGTTACGACACTTGGCATTACGAATCAACCTTAACGGCCCCCGCATTCAGAACGGAACACCCCCCAAAAAGTCATGGATGGGGCCTCGGCCGGCAGTGACGGCCGCCCCCAACAACCCGCTGCTGCCGCGCTCGCATCAAAGAATGAAACCTCGGCCGCTGCGACACCAAAACCGGAGCCGAAAGCTGCCGCCGCGGACATGACGATTGAGTACGATGATTTCGGTTTGCCGATAAGGAAATACGTGGCGCCCACGGGGGGCAAGACGGCTGCTGCTGACAGCACTGCTGCTGTTGCTACTTCAACGGCTGCGGGTTCTGTTGCTGGTGGCCAAATAAAGAAGCCGGCGGCAGCAGCAGATAAGAAAAAAGAAACGACGGGCACTGCCGAGGGGACAGCGACCAGCGGGACACCGGGCAACACCAAGACAAAAGCGAAATCGGACAAGGACCAAAATCCGAAACACTCCGTCTCACCCAGTAGCAGCAACACAGCAGACGTTGTTGCTGCTGCTGCTTCGAACACCACGCCCAACACACAATTGGGAGATCAGAAACAACAACCTGCAAATGCGAGTTCCGGCGAGCCTAGCCCACTCCGAGACCAGGCTGTGGCCGAAGCCGAAAAGACCGAACCCGTGGCAACAGAGCAGAAACAAGATGGGAGCAACAGCAAGAGGGCGAGCGCGATTGGGATGTCCGAGTTTTCCCACCAGCAGCTCACGACAAAGCAGCCGGAACAGAAGGCAGAGGAGGAGGACGAATGGCAGACCATGCCGGCGTACGCGCCGTACGACATGTACGACGACGACAACAAGCTGATCGCCAAGGAGTACGTCGAGGCGGACGACGACGAGACGTATGGGTACGCGGGGCTCGGTGGGGCTGGGAAAGGGTACACCAAAGTGCTGCTGGATGACGACGCCGAGTCGGCGACTAGCATGGACGAACACACGCAGTATCTGTTCAAGGACGGCGGCGGGGGCACGAGCACAGGCGTGACGGACGACGATGACGCGCAACGGGACGCGGTCAGCCAGCTGCAGGCCACGAAAGAGCTGCTGACAGAGGGCCAGCGGGTGGCGTACGTCGGCCTAACGAGACTGGAGCTGTCGTCGATGCTGAAGGACGCCGAGGGGTTGGTGAGGGGGTCGTCCAGGACCAAGAAGCAGATGTCGGTGGCGGCCGAGAGCATGAAGATGTGGAGCCAGAAGATGATGATCCGGCTGTACTCGCACATGGAGATCAGCGCGGCCGAGCAGGTCATGATCGAGCAGCTCAGCTCGCACGGCGTGATGCCGCAGGACCTGACCCCCGTGCTGATGGCCAACGCCCGCGTGCGGAACCCCATGGCTGCTTCTGCGACGGGCGCCGCGGAGAAAGACGCGCGGTCGTCCGTCTCCAGCCGGTCCACGCCCTCCCGCCCGACGTCCCGCCCAGCCTCGGTCGCGAGTCCAAGTCCGGGGATAGAACACGCGGCCGAGCCGCCCCCAGCGTACGTAGCTGACGACGACACGGAGCTGACGGCCCCCGTACGGACACCGTCACAGCTACCAACGACGCAGAAGATCGACATCGACATCCGCTGGACCGTGCTGTGCGACCTGTTCCTGGTCCTCATCGCCGACTCCATCTACGACTCGCGATCGCGACAGCTGCTCGAGAGAGTCGCCCGCGACCTCGACATCACCTGGCTCGACATCTGCCGCTTCGAGAAGAAGGTCACCGACGCCCTGGAGATGCAGGCCAACTCTGAGACGGAGAACTGGAACGAGGACGAACACATGGAGAACCGCCGCAAGCTGGCGCTCCGCCGGCGCTACGTCATGATGGGCCTGGCCACCGTCGGCGGGGGGCTTGTCATCGGTCTCTCGGCGGGCTTGCTCGCGCCGGTCATCGGCATGGGTCTAGCGGCCGGGTTCACGACGATTGGGATCGGAGGCACGGGCGGGTTCCTTGCGGGGGCGGGTGGCGCCGCGATCATCACGTCGAGTGCGGCTGCGTCGGGCGGAATCATTGGCGTGCGAGCGGCTAACCGGCGGACGGGGGCTGTGAAGACGTTTGAGTACCGGCCGCTGCACAACAATAAGCGGGTGAATCTGATTGTGACGGTGTCGGGGTGGATGACGGGCAAGGTGGACGACGTGCGGCTGCCGTATAGCACGGTAGACCCCGTTATGGGAGATATTTACTCGGTGTTGTGGGAGCCGGAGATGTTGACGAGCATGGGTGACACTATTAATATTCTCGCGACCGAGGTGAGCTTTTTTTTTCCCTTTTTAAAAACCAAAATATGGTTTGGGCTAACGAACACCGTATAGGCCCTCACGCAAGGTCTCCAGCAGGTCCTGGGCAGCACCATCTTGATCAGTCTGATGGCTGCCCTTCAGGTTCCCGTCGTCCTGACCAAGCTCTCCTACCTCATCGACAACCCCTGGGCTGTCTCGCTCGACCGTGCCACCATGGCTGGCCTGATCCTGGCCGACTCGCTCATCGACCGCAACTTGGGTACACGCCCCGTCACACTCGTCGGCTACTCCCTCGGCAGCCGCGTCATCTTCTCGTGTCTGCAGGAGCTGGCCAAGAAGGGCGCCTACGGCCTGGTGCAGAACGTGTACCTGTTCGGAAGCCCCGTCGTCGTCAAGACAGACGAGTACCTGCGGGCCCGCGCCGTCGTATCTGGCCGCTTCGTGAACGGGTACAACCGCAACGACTGGATTCTCGGGTACTTGTTCCGCCTGACCAACGGCGGGATCCGGCGTGTGGCAGGGCTAGCCGCGATAGAGGACGTGCCCGGGCTGGAAAACATGGACGTGTCCGAGTTTGTGGTCGGCCACATGGACTACCGCACGGCCATGCCGCGTTTGCTGCGCGAGTGTGGCTGGATGGTAGAGCACGACGAGTTCACGGAGATTGAAGACCCGGATCCGGATAACTATCAGGAACGACAGCGCGAGCTAATCACCGAGATTGAGGAGGCGCGCCGGGAGCTGGAGAAGGAAGAGAAGGCGGCGGCGGCCAAGGGGACTACCGGTAAAGGCGGCGCCTTTGGCGGTTTCTTCAAGCGGAAGAAGGCACCGCAGAAGCAAGAGTGGGAACTCTACGAGGAGGCCAAGGCCGGTAACAAGGCCGCTGCTGCCGGAACGGCCGCTGGCGGTAATGCTAGCGGCAGCGGGAAAACGGAGGATAAAGAAGGGAATAATCACGGCGTCCTCTTCGACGTCGATGCGATCCGCGCCGAGATCGCCAAGGAAAGCGTAAACCAGCAACAAGCCGACGAAGAACTCCTCCAAGTCCGCGAAATAAAAAGTACCCTCCCACCTATCAAACTCGCTCTCGACAACAACAACAACACCCTCTCCCCACCAGGGAAAACCCTCCGCGAAACCAGGAGCGCAGAAATCATCGCCCAGGATTATCAACCACCACCCCCTACCGCCGGCAGCGGTAGCGGCTATGAACCAACCCGTCGTTCTCACGAGCCATCTCTTTCGCTCTCGCGAGACCGCAACCCGACCTTCCCGCTAACCGGCAAATCCGATGCGGGGGGCAGGAGTAGAAGCAGTAGTGGGTATCATACGTTTGGCTATGGTGCCGATTACCAAGGGAATGGGTACGGGCATGGGCATCATGGTGATGATGACGGCGTGCAGATGACTTTTGAGACGGGGTTTGACGACGATGACCATCATCCTACGCCATCAAGTAATACTGCTGCGGCTACTAAGGTTGAAGACACACCTGAGAGTGGAAATGGCCAGGCGAGACCGGGGATACGCTCGTCGCAGACAGTGCCGAATATCACGCTGGCGGATCCGTGGGCGGACGAGGAAGAGGAGTTTGGAAGGGAGAAGGAGATTAAGATGACTTTTGCTTGAGGGTGTTGTTGGTTATAACCATATCATTACTCCTGTGTATGGGAGGGGTTCTAAAAATAAATCAGATTTGGGTAGGTGAGTGGGGGTAGGTCTGTCGACGATTGATGTGTACTGTACGAGGTGGATGCTGTAAGAGAGAGGGTGTGTCTAATGAAACGGGCTGAAGGATGAATGGATGGGTGGATCGAATGAATGAATCTAGGGGTTATTTTGGGGTTTACATAGCATAGGGAGAAAGGGCGGGCCGGTTTGGTTTGTAAGTCAGTTAGTGTGCATGGTAGGATGGAATGGATGGGTAGGGCCGGGCTGGGTGGCTTAAATGAGCGAGGTGTGCATTTTGGGTAGCGTGGTAAACCCGTTCTTTGCCTCTAGGTTGCTGTGGGTGTGTGTATGGATCTGTTATAGAGCAGCGCATTTGTTTGAGCACGGCTTGACAGCAAGCAAGTCCCCGTAATAAATCCCATCCCAATTCCAGACTAATGTAAGCCCACCAAGCATCATCCTCACCTCACCTATGGAAGAAGAAGAAGAGGAAGAAGAAAAGTAACCCAAGGACTGACTGACTGAAAAAAAAAGAGAAAAAAGAATTAAAAAAAAGAGAAATCATCGCCGAATCTCAAACCCCGTCTCATCCTCCACGACCTCCCTATCCTCTTTATCCAGCTTCACTACACGCGCATGGGACGGGCCAGTATCGAGGTGTTTGAGGAATGTAGCAAGCGCGGATTCCTCGCCTTGGGCTTCGCCTTCGACCTTGTTGGTATCGGTGTTCCGGACCCAGCCAGTCAAGTTCTGCTCGGTGGCTCGGTGGCGGGTGAAGTATCTGAACTCGTGGTGAGTCCGTCCCGGTTAGCATTATTATTTGGTTGTCGGGGAAAATACACAAAAGTTTTAGGAGGTTGTGTGTTTGTGTTGAAATGGACGATATGAGCTTACCGAAAACCAACACCTGCAGATTATTGTGTGTCCATGTCAGCAGGTCAAGCTCATTGTGATTATCAGAGGACACTTCGAGCAGTGTTCTCCTCGCCCTAGATGTGGAGGTGAAAATCGGATTAGATCGTATTGCTTACCCTGAACTATCCCACCGTGAGCGAGAAAATATATCTGTAGATCACAAGACTGTTGTTAGTACCGCGACTTACAGACTGAGATTCTGAGAACTAACCCTCTTGACCATCGTGGCGAATTGCCTCTGGAAGTAACGGTCCGGGTACAGTAGGTATGGATAGTTATTTAAACGAATGGGACGGACTTGTTGTGATGCTAATATCAGACGGTTGAATAAGGGAGACAACACAATACACTAACTGCTGGCTACAGTGATGTCAATGGGGGGGCTTGAACAGCGCTCCGATAAGATAAGAGCTTTCCCCTAAACAAGAACCAAACAACAACTAAACACCAAACAGTTAAAGAAGTAAATCTCCAAAAACAAACAAAACAAAAGAAAACAAACCCCCCAAAAGCTCACCGCCCACCTCCCCCGAAGAGGTTTAGTAGAACAGCTACGAAAATTCCGAAGAATTTTGCTGTTGTGCCCCCACCCTGAGTCGAACTCAGGAAGGGAAGCAAGCGGGCACGCTCGGTGCGGCCCCCCAAATGCGCCATCCGGGGGGTTGCGCATTTGTCGGATGGGGGGGCTGTTGGGAGTTGGTAGTGGAAGGGGGGGTTATAAAGGGCTCTATAGGATTGTGAGGGGGAGGAGGGAAGGTGCGTGGTATGTGCAGGATATAGGCAGCCACATCGCCTGGTACTGTACATAGGCACCAAAAGATTGTCAACTGAATCAGTCTAATTTGCCCTTCCGATGCTGGTAATCTCCAACATTGTAAATCTGTAAACTTTGTGTGTGGCCATGCCGTCGCCATAAACAAGAAACAAAACAGGAGAGAAGGTGGAAAAAAAAGAGTACGACAAAATACGACTACACCGCCATGCTACCCATCCCCCCCTACTTCTGGGTTACTCTACTGCTAGTTCTCCCACCCGCTTTATATGTTCAACTTAAACAAACGAACAAACAAACCAACATACGCACCCCTTACTTGGTGTCAAAACTATACTGCAACCACCCACCGAGGGCGCGCAAGCTTTCCCAACGCACATTCTCATCCGCCTCAGCCATAAGCTCCATAACCCTCGTCTTAAGCCCCAACCGCTCGAGCTGGCTCCTCTTCTCCGGCACCTCGCGAACCAAAAACCCAATATCATTGCACGCAATAGCAAGCACGGCCTTATCATTATCCCACGGCTTCTTCATGATCTCCGCCAGCCGACGCACTAGCGCGCCATTCTCATGATCCAGAATCTTGCGCGCGTTCTCAGCCCAGAACACGGTATTGCGGTGCGGCGGCGACCAGCGCAGGTGGCCCGAGTTGAGCTCGCCGACGTACTCGTCAAAGGTGGTCTTGGTCTTGGTGTACTCGTCGAGCAGCTCGCGCAGCTGGTCGGCGTCCTCGCGCAGGTCCGGGTCGGCGAACTGGCGGGATTTGAGGTTTTGCAGGAGGGCGGGGAGGCGGGCGAGCACGGCGGTTGGGAGGAGGGTGGTTTGGTTGTGGGTGAGGAGGTTGAGGAGGGTGGAGATGAGGAGGCGGGTGGTTTTTTCTTTGGGGGAGAGGCGCAGGAGTTGGGTGTAGAGGACGATGATGTCGTATTCACTACGATGGGTTAGCATTCATTGGCATTTGTGGTCAAGTTGAGAAGAAACAAGGTAGAGGGGAACCTTACTCGTTGAGATCGTCCCCGATATCAGCAGACTCAAAGCTGAGCTGCCAAACCGCTAGGAGCACCTTGTACAGAAGCTGCAGGCCTACACCCCCTCCCAGCGAAGGTCCCAAGCTGCTTCCACCGCCGCTGGTGCTCGCATTGGCGCTGCTGCTAGCCCCAGCAGCCGATCCCGTAGCGCCACTCCACAGGGTCGCCGAGGCATCACCATTCTTGACGCCAGCGGCGGCTTGGAGGATCTCGATTAGCGGGGCGACGGTTTCGCTGCGCTGCTTCCAGAACTGCTGTCTTGACGCGCGGCCGTACAGCAGGGACGAGTACTCTTGCACGCCAATGTCCTGGCGGCCGGCGTCGGAGCTCTTGGTGAGGGTGGAGAGGTAGCTGAAGAGGACGGGGAGGGCCTTGGCGATGGTGGCGGGGGACTCGTCGCGCGAGCTGGCGAGCAGCTTGACGAGCACGGTCGAGGTCAGTAAGGGGACGGGGTCTTCCGGGTTGGACGAGTGTGCGAGCAGCGGGAGGAAGTGTCGGTACGGGTCGCCCGAGGCGAGGATGGCTTTGGAGAGCGCTGGTACGTCTGTGGGTGTTTGTCGAGGGACATTGTTAGCCACTGTCCAGTAATGGATGATACGTCATACTACGTGGTTTAGGGAAGAAGGGGAAAGAGAGGAGCAGGGCGTACGGTCAAGTAGATCACTCAAGAGCACAAGCACATTCTGCACCACATCCTGACGCTTCGCGGCCGACTCGAGCACGCTCTTTTTCCCGGAATCCCCTACAAACAGGGCGCGGTAGCCATCCAGGTCGGCTTCGACAGTCTGCTGGCGGGCGTCCTTCTTCGTTTTCTCGACGGCGCGGATACGGGAGAGCTGGTCGTCGGTGAGAGTGCCCGCGCGCACGGCGCCGTCCCACGGGATCAGCCGCAGCCGGATGTTGTTCTGCAACGCTGCGAGGTATGGTGGCGGGTCCAGCAGCATCGTGGTGGGTTGTCGGGTGCTGTGGTGCGGTGTGCTGCGGTGCACGAGAGGGGGGGTTGCCGGGATAGTTGTCGCTTTTTTGTCGGCACAGGTATCGAGGTCCGAGATGGAGCTTCGCGATTCAGGGTTGCTTAGGTAGGTAGCTTGGATATCGGTTCCAGCGTTGGATGTTGGAGTTGGAGCTCTCGACTTGCACAGTTCCAATGAACCAACCCAATGGAGCAACCCATCAGTGGCTTGGCCGGGGAAGACGGCCAACCCCAGTTACAGTACGGAACACCCCGCACTGTGCTGTTGCGGAGCGCTACAGCTCCTGCGAACGGCAGAGGCCGCTGTGCCTTTCACGGACGGTCTCGGCATTCGGAGAGGAGGCTCAGGACTTGACGACCTCGAGAATTTTTAGTCAGGGGACTTTGACCGTGTGCAAGGGCCACCTCGGTGTCATGCATGTTAGTTAGGTCTGTAGATAGCTTAGATTTTCTTCAACATCAATCATCAAAATATCGTCACGGCATTGTCTTTGTGGATTACCCTCACAATCGAATCATTCAGGATTCCGAGGATGACGGTTGTCTTGGCAGTACGACAGGGATTCTCGACAAGACATTGAAAGCCACAAAACGATGCAGCCGAGAATCGTCCAGGGCCGAACGTCATTCACGACGGAGTCCTCACACAGTCACACTCGAATCGAAGACCTTACAAACCCAGGGGGGATCTTTCGGTTCCGGGGCGACACGAGTCCGCGGCCCTGCAGCATGCCAACTCAGACGGGAGACGGAAGCCCTGCAGTAAATCCGCTGCAACCACTCAGTGAGTGGCCAGCGCCGAGGCGGTCGACGCGCTCTTACTCCGAACACTGCAGAGTCGTTCTCAATGAAGAAAACCCACAGCCAGAAACAGAACGGGAAAGGGGTCCAAACCTGGAAATGAAGGGTCTTCTCGAAAGCGACCTCAAGTAAAAGAAATTCAGGGCGAAGCAGGGATTTGCTAGCGATGACAGGTTGTCGTGCGTCGTACCAGGACGAGGAGGGGGGGAAATACGAGAGGTTGGGCGCGTCAAGTGTCGTCGGCTTTTTTGGAGGTGGTTGGGAACACCACACACACCAATTGCGCCCGACCACCAAAGCTTCACACCAGCTCCAGAACCAGCCTTCACAAAAAAATCCTTGGCCCAATAAATCCCGCCTTGCATGAGACCCCCCGCCCCCGTTTTCTCTTGACTTTCTCTCGCGTTGAACAATTTTATCCTGCATTTTTGAGTTTTGGCCGTTTGCCTTTTCGCGAGTGTTTGCGACAAAGACTCGACCTTTCGTTTCCGTCTTTCGCGATACCCTCACTTTCAGCGGCCAACCCCGCTCAATCGGTGAGTTGAGGAAGTCCCCGCACTGCTCCGACAGTCCGACAGCGCAACACAAACACATTCTGCCGTCCGGACAACGCCAACAGTGACGAGTGGGATTGCCGTGTTTTGACCCAAGTCGACAACCACAGCACACTGAAAGGGAAAGAAGAAAAGAAAATACCACCGCGCCAGAACTCTGAGGATCGCGGTCTTGTCTTTCATTCCCCAGCTGGGGTCAATCCCTCTCTCCCACAAACACCTTCACAACATGGCGCCCCGGCCATCCTTGCTGGGCCTCAGCACAGCAACATGGCTCTTCCTCGCGAGCTTCGCCCCTAACCCAACACTCGCCCACCCTTTCCCAAAAGACGACCTGCACGCAGCCGGCTATGGCTATCTCATGCCGCGCCAGTGCAACGAGTACTGCGGCTACAACAACATGTTCTGCTGCGACGCCGGCACCCAATGCTTCACAGCCGACGGCATCGCCGGCTGCTCGTCCACCGATGGCGGCGGCTGGGCCCGCTACACCACCACCTGGACCCTCACCCAGACCTTCACCCGAACCTACAACTCCTACGTCCCCGCCGGCACCGCCCCGCCCGGTACCGGCAACTGCGTGCCCCCCGAAGGCTCCGGCCAGATCGCCTGCGGCAACATCTGCTGCGCCAGCTGGCAGTACTGCGCCTACGAAGGCCAGTGCATGGCCAACGTCGGCGGAGGCGGTGGTGTCGGACCAGCACCCACCCAAACCCACGGCGGTGACAACGGAGGAGGAAACGGCCCCGTAACAACCGGCTACAGCGCGCCCTGGCGCGTAACCAGCGGCACGGCCACAGCCACAGGCAACCCAACCGGCACCGCCACCGACGACCCCTCACAGACCTCCGAAGGCGCCGGGGTCGGCGGCGGAACGACCAGCGGCAGCAGCGGTCTCAGCGGCGGCGCGATCGCGGGCATCGTCATCGGCACCATTGCCGGCGTGGCCTTGCTGCTGATGATCTGCGCGTGCTGTGTCGTGCGCGGGCTCTGGCATAGCTTGCTCGCGCTGCTGGGACTGAGGAAGAAGAAGGAGACGGAGACGGTTATTGAGGAGGAGCGGTACCATCGGCATGGGTCGGCGACGCATCGGGATAGTCATGGGTCGTGGTATGGTGGTGGTGGAAGGCCGAGTTCGGCGGCTGCGAGGAAGGAGAAGTCGAAGGGGGCTGGGTTGTTGGGTTTGGGCGCGGCGCTGGGGACGATTGCGTTGTTGTTGGGGTTGAGGAGGGATAAGAAGAAGAAGGAGGCGCCGTCGAGGAAGTCGAGGAGTGATATCTCGAGTAGTTACTGGTCGGATTCTTATACGGCTACTAGTCCGAGTGAGTTTTCCTCTTCACCCCCCCTACCCTATTACCTAGACTTGAAAACAAAAGCTAACAACCAATTCTCCTCCAGGCTCAAGAAGCAGCGACAGACGCACCCGGCACTCGCGCCCCAGTCGCGCCCCTAGCCGGGTCACCCGGACTACACACACCCATACCCGTGTATCGCGGTCCCGGGGCCCATCGGTCCGCTCGCAGCGGTCGCCGCGGCCATGATGGATGATGTGAAAACTCGTAAAAGGCTCACTTCATTCCTCATAGCGGGGGTTGTTTTCTTTCTAAATTTGTCACCCCTCTCACGTACATGAATTTGCCCCCTTTTTTAACACCTTTTTTGCACTTTCTTTTCAGTACATACGCCCTTTTGCTTCTTTGGTGTTAGCAGGGTATGGAAATGGAGGAAGAACCAGCTTACTTCTTCCCCCTTTTCTACTACTCCTGACATCTTATTTTTATTTCCTGGTTGGTTGAATGATTTATACCCGGCGTTTCACGGAGTTCATGGTAGACACGCAAACAAGACCGACGACGGAGCGAGTTGACGGTGGTGGGAGGGAGGAATCTTTGAATTTGTAACGGGGCTGGGGAGACTGATGATGATAAGGTTGGACGGGGGCGGGTTGAAAAGACGGAGATGAGATGAACGAATGAATCAAATCAAATGGGATGAGGACATGAAATGGGGTGGGTGGCCTGGATGAAGGGAGATGTGGAATGAATGAAACGGAATGATGGGAGGCTTTTTCGCTTTTTTGTGTTAAGTCAATTTTTGCTCTTTCGGCTGGTTGAGAGAGCATTTGCATTAGGAGGTTGGATGGGGGATGTGGGGACGGTGGTTGATGTGGTTCAAGATGGTACGATATGATATGGCGAGCGTTCCGTAATACGAATCATCTCAGATGCCGCGCGAATGATTGATTGATTGATTGTGCCATTGTTTCTCTTCCGGTCGGCTTGAGGGTATCGGTGGGTTTATCATAATTGTGTGTCGCCCAACTCAACTTAACTGAACCAGTCAGTCCTGGGACGAGACAGAACAGGTGATCTGCCGGTCCCATCCTCACCTTAATGGGTAGTCATATCTTGGTTCTGTGACCTGCGGCTCGTTGTCCAACACTGGTGTGGTTCAGAAGGTTCCCCATTTTGCAGTAGCGACTCTTTTTAACGCTACAAAACATGCAAATGCCGATTGACCCCTTGCCACTCCGGTTGAGACCCATAAAGCACAAAGTAAACCCCATGGCCCGTCTTGTCCACATCACTGGTCCTCCTCCACGTTGCCCTTCTCCGAGACGTAAAGACCATCCAAGAACTGTATTCGTGTTAGCGTCAAGTACTCCTACACACAAGTTCCTCCGACTGAATGCGGGGAACCGTGATGTTGCTGTCGCCGTTGCTGCGGCGGCGGCGGCGGTGGTGGTAGTGGCCATTAGACGGGTTGAACGAACCTTTCGGATATCCTTGTTCCGCACCCGGCAGATCTGCTGAATGTCCGCAGCGCTCTGCGACACGGCCTCGAGGGAGTTGCCGGTCAGGACCAGCTCATCCTTCTGCGCCTTCGAGATCTCGACGTCGACACCGCTCTGCATGACGACTCTCCGGACGATCTTCTCGCCAACGAAGTTGCTGCAACACAATCCCAAGTCAGCATTTATCCCTGGTTCCGTAGTTCCAACACACCCGTTCTGACAACCCGGGTTTTCCTTCACACTCGCCCGCCACCAAGGGTTCCGCGTCTTCCCTCGCCTCCCCTCCTCTTTTCCTCCTCTTCCTCAACGCCCTCGGATTTTCTCGTCGTCTATTGGTCACGTACCGGATCTCGACCTCCCAAAGCCCGGTCTCCGAGCTCTGGTCCAGGTTGACGTTGATGGGAAAATGGGCGTAGACGTAGCGCATCTTGTACTTGAAGCCCTTGGTCACACCGATAATGAGGTTGTTGATGATGGTCCGGACGGTGCGGAGCGCGGCAACGTTCTTGCGGACGCCATGGTGGATCTCGATGCCAATGAGGTTCTTCTTCGGGCTCGAGAAGCTGACCGCGATGTGGCTCAGGTCCTTGGAAAGCTTCCCGCGGGGGCCTTCGACTGAGACGAGCCTCGACTTGATCGAGACCTTGACTGTGCGGCGGGAAGACGAGTTAGTCAACATATATCGGGTGATGTTTTTTCTTCTTCAAGTCCCTATTCCCGGAGATAGCCAGCCAGCAATCCTCCCCAGAAAGATTTCCTCCGTAGGCCCAATTCGTGTTTTGCATCGCCCGCCCGGTACGGGTACTTTGTCGCGTCGTTTGTCGTCGTCGATCGGGATCGCTCCATCTCTTTTCATTCTCCTTCGGGATTGCAGCAGTGTGCTGGAATTGGCAAAGACGTACCGTTCTCCGGGACCTCGAGGGTCTCCTCACTGTGGATGTAGCGCATCTTTGCGTTTGGACCTGAACGTGAGGGATGAGGTGATGCTGCTTCGTCGTCGAGGTGGGCGAAGGGGCAGTATGCAAGCCTGGGAAAAAACGTCGATTTTGCGGCCCCGGATTAATTCGAGTTGTGCGCCGGCCGGCTCTGCAGTAATTTGTTAGGGCAGGAGGGGCCATGGGGCGCGGCGATTGGATGGAAGGCCGGAGGCTGGAGCAAAGTGGGGCCGACCGGCCCGTGCTTTCCTTCTTCAACACCCCACCTGCAGTCCTCGGGATTGGACTTTCCAGGTTGATGCTGCCGTCTTCTCAGTTTAAACTCGTGTTGTATCACGCCTTTAAGTTCCAAAACTGGGCTTTGTCATTGGGGCATAAAATTGAAAGGTGTTTATGAAGGGTCAAAGGATGCATCCTCGAACTTATGCTGCCTTCTAAGTCACAGAATGGCTTTTCAACTCCTAGTTGGATCTGCCTCTCAAGACTGTGTGTTTAACAGTTTTGCAACTAGAGCCCGGTACGGAGTAGTTCTGCACGTCCAACTTTAGCCCATGTAGAGACGCCATAGTGCCTGACGGCGACCACATACGGCCTGGCCCGCGATCATTTGATGTTGGGTCTCTTCATGAAGTACTTATGGTGATCGCCTCAAAGCTTCCCAAGCGACATCCCCGTTCCTCCGGTCACAGGTCGATACTTTGAAGCTGAAACCAGCCTCAATGTTCATCTTTTGATAATGTGGTTAATACTACGGCACTTCTTTTCTTCCTCGCCCAAATTTTTTCTAGACGGCAGGACGACGGCCCGGATTCGACACTTCTTGGTGTTTCTGGCTTCTTGGAGTTGTCCCGCTGCAGATGACGCAGCTCCAGGGGCTCACCCCAACCTGCGCCAAGGCCCTGGCTCCACACTTGATTGCGCAGCCGCAAGCACGCCGCGGGAGCTCACGCAAGGTCCGCTGCAGCAAGCAGTCGAGAACGCAACTGACGGGACTCAACATCCACCGACAGACGAGCCGCGTCCTTAACACCATAATACCACAACCAGCTACCTACGTGAGACACCTTAACTACGCTACCACGGGATCCCAATCCAACACATCCACCGTACAATTGACGACCTCCCGCCCACGGCGCATGTGATTTCCCCGCCACGCGCATCGCCGAAGCTTTCCACACTCGTCTGACCTCCTCAGAGTCGCCCGCCGCTATGTCGTATTTCTTTGCGACCCCGGTCGATATCGACATCGTTCTCGACGATGCCGACCAACGGTCGATGGTTGACGTCAAGCTGGACAAGAACCGGCGCGAAAAGGCGCCGTTGTACATGGATGGCGAGTCGGTCAAGGGCGCCGTGACGGTGCGGCCAAAGGACGGCAAGCGGTTAGAGCACACGGGCATCAAGGTGCAGTTTATCGGCACAATAGGTACGGGCCCCGGGTCAAGATCAGGCCGCATCATGAAAAGAGAGCCGTCTGTAGCTGACACCGCTGTCTGAATGTAGAGATGTTCTTCGACCGGGGGAACCACTACGAGTTCCTCTCTCACAACCAGGAGCTTGCGGCGCCAGGCGAGCTCCAGCACCCGCAGACCTTTGACTTCAACTTCAAGAACATCGAGAAGCAGTACGAGTCCTACAACGGCATCAACGTCAAGCTGCGCTACTTTGTGCGCGTGACCGTGTCGCGCCGCATGGCCGACGTGATCCGCGAGAAGGACATCTGGGTGTACAGCTACCGCATCCCGCCCGAGATGAACAGCAGCATCAAGATGGACGTCGGCATCGAGGACTGCCTGCACATCGAGTTCGAGTACAGCAAGAGCAAGTACCACCTCAAGGACGTCATCGTCGGCCGCATCTACTTCTTGCTCGTGCGCCTGAAGATCAAGCATATGGAGCTTAGTATCATCCGCCGTGAGACGACGGGCGCCGCACCAAATCAGTACAATGAGAGCGAGACCCTGGTGCGGTTTGAGGTAGGTTCCCATTCTCTCAAATCTACCTTTGTACCCGGAACTCAACTCAGGGGGAACTAACATTTATTCTCCAGATCATGGACGGCTCACCATCAAGAGGAGAGACCATCCCCATCCGTCTGTTCCTCGGCGGGTTCGACCTGACGCCGACCTTCCGGGACGTCAACAAGAAATTCTCCACCCGATACTACCTCAGTCTAGTCCTGATTGATGAAGGTACCTGACCCTTGCCCATTACCCTCTTCCACTCCCTAGCGCTTCATGACTAACAAACCTGCCCTTCAATTGTAGACGCGAGGAGGTATTTCAAACAATCAGAAATCATCCTATACCGCCAGGCACCCGAGTTGGCCAACGGACAAGGAGAGACGGCGTTGCCGGCGCCGCCACCGGAAAACAAACAAATAATGGCCACCCCGCCGCCAGCGTAAATTTTCGGTTTCGAGGTTCACTTCCCTTCAGCGACCGGCGGAGTAGATGTTGGCGTTGGTGTTGTTGGTGTAGGGGGAGCAAGTGGGTGAAGTTAGAGAGTGAGAGCAATTGAGGTGTTGTGTAAAGGACCCTGGTTCGAAAGATGGACTGGATGGCTTGTGGGAGTCATAAACGAGCGAGTGAGCGGAAGGCGAAGGCGGTTGTTGTGTGTTGTTGTATTTAATCTCAGCAAGCATGGGTATGGCGTTGGTTTTAATCAAAGCATTTCAAAGAGACATTTGCCTCCTCGTTGATTTGTTTCCTTTGGCGTGAAAACACCTACTATGGTAGAGTGTTGTTCACGTTTCGGTACCGTTTGTTTACTCCCAGGAGCTTCTTGTCATGTTGTCTACACAGTGTGACAGTGCCAACCCTAGACTACACTACAAGTTAACCTTATACAGGGCCTAAGCAACTTTGACTGCAAAGATCCTGCGGACAAATTGTACACAACTAGTTTCCTCAGCTCGAATCAACGAGCCAGACATCAAGTTCTGTGAAAAGGTATCATCCCATTTTGAGGACGCTAAAACAACAAAACCCATACCATACGCCTAGATAGATAGACCATTACAGCAGTACAACCCGTTCATGTCCCTCCTACCTATCCCGTTTACTTTCACGTCAATTCCCTTCCCTCTTTCCTTCGTCCCTCTTTCTCATCATACCCCTCCATCTTGCACTTTTCCCCGCCTCACGCCAAATCCATCAAATCGTCCTCAGCAGTAAACCCAAATTGATTATTCTGAATCGCCACAATCCGATCCAGCTCCTGCTGGTACTGCTTCCGCAGATCCGCCAGCATCAGGAACCGTCGCGGCGGTAAGTCCTTGGTTTGGGCTGTCGAGGCAAACCGCTTCATCTTATCTAGCAGCGCCGCGTCTTCACCGTTCGCCGAGCCGCTGCTGTCCTTCATTTCCTCATCGCCGTCATCATCGGCGTCGTCACGGCTGCGCTTCTTGTCTGCGGTAGAAGAGGCGGTAGGGTCGACATCGAGTTTCTTGGCGAGTTCGTCGATTTGCGCCTCGAGATCGTCGTCGTGCTGCTGGTGGGTGGTGGTCGTGTTGTCTGGGTAGTGTTCATCGCCGGGGAGGAGGTCTTCGAGAATGTATGCCTCCTGCGGCGGGACACAGCTCAGCGCGTTGATCAGAAGCAGGTACTGTCTGGTCACCTGCGTGTCCAGGGCGTCGTCCGCACCCGCATTCGCACCGTTGCCAACCTTGTCACCTTCCCCAGCGCGCCGCAGTTTCTGTAGGCGGTCGAGCAGGACGGCGGCCCCGCCGCGATAGTCGTTGTGGCTGATACGCCAGGCATACAGGATCTGGTGGTACGGCACGCCGGCGAGGACGTCGCGGGTGGTGCGGCACTTGTTGACGAGGATGTCGTCGACCTTGGTCTGCAGGCCCGCGAAGGGCAGCGCGATCAGCTCGGCACTCTGGCCGGCTGCGCACATTTTCTCGACGAGGCGACGCAGGTAGGACCGTTGTAGTGCCTCGTCGCTCATGGAGAGCAAGGCGGTGTGGGCCACTTCAAAGTGTGAGATGGCCGTCGCTGCGCTGAAGAGTCGGCTGAGCATTTCAGTCTTGGTGGTGCCCGAGGATTCGAAGCTGCTGCTGTTGTTGTTGCCCTGGTGGACAAACTGGAGGGCGAGCCGGGCGAACTCCATGACGTACGAGTACGCTTTTTGTCGGTCGTACAGGCTGACGATGTGGGCGTAGTAGTTTGGAAGTCCGCTGTTAAGGAGGTTCCATTCTGTGTCGTCGAGAAGGCCAGCGCTGTGCCGTTCGATGTGCTTGAGGGATATGCTTAGGCCGATCGCGGCCTTCCGGAAGTAATACGACGCTGTGTCGTGGTCGCGGAGCGCAAGGAACACACGGCCTTGCACATAGGTAGAGAAGGCATCTTGGTCGGCGAAGCGGTGCAGTTCCAGCGCCAGATCGGCCCGGTCTTGCCTCAGAAGCGAGCATTGGAGAAGCCAAGTGTAGATCACGGTCGTGCTGCTGGGGGCGCAGAGATCCAGCACCAGATCCGTGATACTAGACGACAAAGGCGTGTTGAGTCTCTCTGGAAGACCAAAGAGATGCCCCAACAGCCCTTCGAGGGCCGTCTTGGTATTGCTCTCATCCTGGCTGCGCTTGGCCAAAGCAGGTGACGAGCCAGAGCTGCCCGACTTTGGTGGTGCAAAGCTCAGTTCCGTCTTAGCCATCCACCGCAAGTGCTCGAGCCTCCGGAGAGAATCAATTAAACGGCGATACACAGTACCGACTTCAAACCGCGAGTGCAACGGCGAAGCGTCCTCGCCGTCGAGGTCAAACTCCATGTGCACCAGGAGGATTAACTGGCTGAACAGAATCTGCCAGTGAAGCTCGATGGTCTCCTGAACAGCTCGAACCACCACCTTGCGCCCAAACCCTGTGAATGGTTCTCGCAGCTCCTGGGAGTTCGCCTCGCTCGTTACGGTAATGAGATCAAACAAGTCCTCGTATAGTCTGGCCGTCACCATCTGGTAGTTCTGGCCGAGGGTGTCAAAAACTTGGGTACAGTCCTCGTCCGTAACAGAGGGCCAAAACCCGGCCCGATCCAAGAAAAGCTGCATCCGTTCCGTGTCTGAGTGGCCCGAACCTTCATACAATTCGGCCCTCAAGGCAGCTCGACTCAACTGATGCATGCTGTCGGAGAAGCCGTCAACAAAGGTGAGACCGGCAGACACCAGCGCGGCAACATCCTCGTTCTTCTTTTCCGGGGACGACAGGTTGTGATACACCCGGTCTAGATCACTGCATTGTCGTATCGCAGCAACCAGGTCGGCGCAAGTGACCCAGACCATGCGGTCCTGGGGGTCGAACACCAGTGAGAGTGCCTCGCCCCGCTGCTTGTCAAGCTCAAGCAGAAGGCGCCAGAAGCGCATCCACTGAGTTTCGCTGGTATTCCGGAATTGGTCGTAGTCCGCCGTCCCCGTCGATGTCTTCTCCAGCGACGTCGTGGATCCCAGGACGGAACAGATCGACTCTGCGATGCTCCGGCCAGCTTTCGAGGACGTCTCTTTGTATGTGCCCAGCCCTTTTTCATACATCGCCAACGCTGTTTCCAGTGTTGACTTCGAGAAGCGGCCGGGGAAGAAGATCAGATCAAGCCACTTCTCCGTCGAGTCAGTTGGGTCCCAGGGGCCTGATGCCCGTACCGCTGGGATGTTGGTGTCGATGTGCACCGCCTTCCAGCCATCGTCAAACGGCGCCGTCGCACTTTGTGGCTGTACTAGCAGCCTATGCACACGGTAGCTCGTGTTGTTCTTCCACATCGTCCACAATTCGGGGCCGTCCGCCTGTTGCGTCAGAGTAAAATCGGCGAGGGTCCACACGTCTAGCGAGGATGGGCTTGGAGGGTTCAGGTGTGCCTCCGGGAAGCAGTCCGCGACGTGTACTGAGCCCTGGTCGTTAGCCTTGACCTTCCAGAACTTGAACTCGCCAGCTCCCACGGGGGAATATGTCGCCACCAGGCACTGGCCACGGCCGTTTTCCAGAATCCGAATTAGGTTGCTCTGTGAAGGGTCGACGGTCCATTTCCCGATGTCCTGGGGGTCGCGCCTTGTGTCCAAGATGTCGCCCGTATACAGGATCTGACCTGTTCGCACATCCCATACCCTCATCCGATGGTCGAGGCAGATGGTGAACAGAAAGGCCGTTTCTGAGTGACCCATCGATGTAACCGCTGTCGAAGCCGCTGCCGTCATCTCCATGTTGATTTTCTCGTATCGAATCGTGGGATTGCGCTGGAAGGGGACCAGTCCTCGAAGACTCTGGCCCCATCCGGCAACATTGTAAATCGTTTCTTTCCACGGCCCGTTCGCTGGAAAAACAAATCGATAAAAATTAGTACAACGCCACGGAATCGCTAGGCTCAGCCATCATCACTCACACTCAATACCCTTACTCCTCTCAAACTTCAAGATACCGCCATCATGCATGGTAATGATCAGCTGGTCCGGGCCGACAACAGCCAGTCTGTGCGGGTGCTTGAACCCAAACCCCGGCGGCGAGTACGATTTGCAAGCATCACCTAGCCCGCTCTCCGTAGCGGCTCTTTTCCGAAAATGATCAGGCCGCAAAACTAGCGACCAGAGCTGGTTGGCGTGGTCCACAACGTAGACACACAGCGCGTCACTGTCTTCGTAGTCCGCAAACCCAACACACGATGGCCGGATGGCGGCCGGAAACCGCAGGTTCAGGATGAGCGGCGCATCGGATTCCTTCTCCTGTTTCCAAACATCGGCGACGCGCAGACTGAGAGTGTTGCCGTTGTCCAAGACCCGCCAGACGAACCCCCGCGGGGAGTGGTGGTGTTTCCGATAGTAGATCGAGGATGCCGTCGCTAGGCTCTTCGACCGGTACCCCCTCTCGTCGTCGGCCGAGCTGCCGCTCCGAGTTGTGCTCGACCGTCCATAAGCGCTTTGGGGTGCGACGCGGATTTGGATGGTCGTCGATTGTGAGGTGGGTTCTAAATTAAGTCGCGTCTCCTTGTAGAGTATCTCGAACTCTCTTGAGGCCATCTTTTCCCCGTGAATCGGCCAGGCGGGTGTTGTTGTCGCGGTCTGTTGTAATAAAATCGGGGACGCGGTTAAGAGCTTCAGATGCAGGGCAGAATTCTGGCCGCCTTTGCAGAAGCAGCTTGGCGGCTACAGCGGGGAGCTTGGATGTTGCATCCCTGTAGAGCGCAACCGGGATTACTGCACAGACCACCTGAATCGTCCACTTGTTCAAGTCCAGTCCAAGTCAAGACTCTCTTATTGTTCGACTCAGTCACGCGACAAAATGTACGACGGTGAAAAAGCTATATTTTTGGTAGTTTTAAGGTCGAACACCCTATCAAAAGCCCCAAAAAATGCCAGGTAAATTTGAGTGTCAAAGCCAGCCACGCCCAGAAAACGCCGAGCCATCATGCATTCCTCCCATAACCCAGCAAAACAGCAAATTATCAAGTCCCACAAGAACTCCTTCGCTGCCTTCCATCCCTTCTTGTTCATCTATCACGCCTCATGAGATTCGTGTCTACTTCATGGTCCAAGCCCACAGTACCCATTCGTTTTCTCCCCACAATTAGCTTCATCCCGGTTACTCCTTCTCCAAATCCTTCGGCGCCGGGTCGCCGATACCATCCTCGTTGATGGCAAACATCGCATCGCCTTCTGGCAAGCAGGGGCTGTCGTAAATCTTGGCAATCCTAGTTTCGCCCCGGCCCTTCTTCAAGCTGATTCTTGTTGTGCTAGAATGGGCCATGATATTTCCTCCGATGGGTTTCTTCGGATCCGGGTTGAACATGGCAGACGGACCACCATCAACCTGTGCCACCACTTGGTTGGTGATAACCACGGCGATGCCAAACTCGTCGGCAAGGCGCTGAAGGGTACGGAGGAATTTGGCGAGGTGGTTTTGGCGTGAGTTTAGCTCACCACGGCCCAAGAAATCAGTTCGGTATAGTGCGGTAGCAGAGTCGACGACCAGCAGACTGAAACGTGTCTCGGTCATCATAGCTGCAGCCTGGTTCAATAGCTGCAGTTGATGGTCCGAGTTGTAGGCCCGCGCATAGGCAACGTTGTCGAGGACTTCTTCGCCTGAGAGACCATAGCGATTGGCCACGGCCAGAAGACGGACCGGGCGGAATGTCCCTTCGGTGTCGATATACAGGCACTTTCCCTCGCCACCACCCATATCGAAGGGAAGCTGGCATGTTACTGCGAGTGTATGGCAAATTTGAGACTTTCCCGTTCGGAACTCGCCGAAGAGCTCTGTCACACTCCCCGTCTCAATGCCACCGGCGAGCAGAGTGTCGAGCTGCTTGGAGCCCGTAGTGATGGAAATGAGCTCACTGCGGCGAAGGTGCATCTCGGTCGCGGTGGTAAATCCCATGGGGACGAGCTTGGAGGCTTCGCCAAGGAGCTTGGCGGCTTTGTTGCCGGAGATACCTTTGATCTGCTCAAGCACACGCTGTGGCGTGTAGGCGACCGCTTCGACTGTGTTGAAGCCACCCTCGACAACGGCTTGGATATCGCGTTTCGTCAATCCAGCAACCCCCTATACACAGAAGTTGAGGTTAACAATCTCGCAATTCACGTTGACCGCGATGCATGCAAAGAAACGAAGACGTACCTCTAACGCTGAGAGAGGGGTCGGCGCACCGGGGCCGGTCTGGCCCATATCCTCGGCATTGGCCGACTCATCATATTCCTCGGTTCCAGACATCGTCAGGTCAAAATGAAGGGCTACAGGGTTCCAATGCGGGTGTGTTTTGGTTGAGCCGGGACAACAAAGCGAAACGTGAAATTTGGAGAAATCGGGAGAAATCTTTCGGAGAAATCGCGGCTGGGTTGTTGACGAAGGCATGGACGCCAGGCATCAACGCGTTTTGTGGGTCTGAACAGCAACGCCAGATCCCGTGACCACCTTGAAAGTTAACAAATCTGTCGGCCGGCTTACGCACCCACTATCCTTGTCCGCCATAAAGTCCACATTGATACGCCTCACTAACTCTTTTTTCAAAAACGCAACAATTATTGGTCAAGATGCTTTTTTCATTTCCCCAAGTGGTGCTTCGTACTACTGCCCACAACGAGAGTAAGTATGGAATTATAGATCGGTCTAAATCAGCATGCAACGGGGTTCCGAGCATTGCCCTTCTTTTAACGCCATTTCCCAACGCAAAATAACAAAGATCCGCCGCCATCATAAATGCAAGTCCAACAAATCCTCCCACAAACCGCCCGCCGCCTCACACAAGATGACCATCCACAACTTTTACCTTCATCTCGAAGTCGACGACCCACCGGACCCCCGGCTCCGACTCCCCCCAATAACGCCCGGAGGCAGCACCAAGTCATACCCACTCTCACTCGCGACCACCCTCCGCGAACTGCCATTCCTCCCAGCCGCGCCGTAGTGCAACTCACCAGGCCCAAACGTCGGTTCGGGCGTTGCCATCTCCTGACGAGCTGGATCCGCGGCTGAGCCATGACCCTGCTGCGGCTGATGATGCAGGCTGTACAACACTTCCCCACCACCACCACCGCCCAGCGACGAAAGCATCGAAAAGCCGCTAGGTGTGCGCGCCGGTGTCCCGAAAGGATCCCGGCCGCCGCTGGCGCTCCGCGCCCCAGCCATGTGGTAGTGGGGCTTGGCCGCGCTGTTTGACGAGGTGTAGCTGCGCTGGTGCGAATCGATCGAGTCGGCGGTGGACGAGGCGGCCGAATTGCGACCGCTGGCGCGGTGTGGGTAGTGGAATCGGAAGGAGGTTGGAGCGGAGGTTGAGGCGGGGGGTGTGGATGCGGCGGTGGTTGTGGTCGCGGCTGGGATGTAGCCGTCATAGTGGCGGTTCATTGGCGATGGTGATTGGCCTTCGAGCCGCCGTAGGGTGTCCTCGTTGAGGTTGCCCGTGGTGCGGGAAGGTTGTCGTTTTGATCTGCCCCCGTGGGCGGACTGGGAGGATGCCGCTTGAGGGCCGGGCAAGGCGGAGTTGTTGCTTGCGATGGACTCGGTGTCGGCGGGTTTGAGGAAGCCGGAAGCGTTCGACGGGTTCAGCCTGGAGCCCGGACCTTTTGTCTTGACGCGGACGGATCGGTCATCCTCGGAGTAGTCGACCCCCTTCCCCCTCGAATCCGAGTCGTGGCCTCCGGTCAAGGTAGCGGAGGACGCCAATTTTTCCCCTAGCTCGGTCGGCACCGCGGTCCAGATGCCGTCGACCTCGACACCGCTCTGGAGAGCCCGAATACCGAACGGGACCGTATTCGCTCGCTTCATGGGAAGCCCGGTCTTGCGCATCTCCTCGACCCGCGCCCGCTTTTCCTCGTCCAATATCTCCTTTTTCTTCATCAGACGGTTATTCCACCATAACTTGAACAGCCCTGCGCAAAACACTGACACAATCCCCATGGCCAGGACCTAGAAAGGTAGGTGGGTTAGCCCATCGTTTCCGGACTTGAAGTTCTCACAAAGGGAAACCTGGTGGTGGCTCACAAAGGTCATCTCCTGCCATAAATCCCATGATGTAAAGAAGGTCCCAGGCATTTTGTCGGATTTTCTTTTTTATGGGTTTGTTGGTTTCCCCCTCCCTTCCTGGGCCAAACACGGTCGAGGTTTCAGTTTCGGCCGTCGTTAGTGTTGCCGTCTTGGCCCTATATGCGAGCCCAGTTCCAACGTCTACTTCAAGCAGACTTTTTCTTTAGCAGTAAAAAATGCTGTTTTGTTTGACACCGGTTGCTATTAATCCGTTTTCCCGGCAGATACGAGGGCGTGTGTAACGAGTGACAGCACTTTCGCCGTGGTAGTGGTTGTTGGTGGTGCTTCCCGAACGAAACCCGGCTCGTTTACTTTTTCAGCTTGGGCCCGGCCCGGCTAGCTGCAGTAACACAATGTTGGTGATTTCAGGCGAAGGCTGAGGGGCACATTCCGAACTATTTCTGTCTGTGAGACAACGGGAGGTGGGCGGCGAGCGAATGCGGTGTATTGGTGTATTGGAGGGCGAAGAACACGAGATCAAGTAGCTCTTCCCAGGACCGTGGTTGCCGTCTGCTTGTCGTGGTCTTGGTATGACAAAAACGGTTGAAGGAAACGAGTGGACGAGGGTGTTGTCGTTATTTTGTGACACTTTCCAGAGTAGGTCGAAAGCAGCAGAGGATAAATCAGGCACAAGAAGAAAAGCCAACAACCTTGCGACCCGGGAAACCGGCGGTCGGAACAAAGAAGCACCTCCCGGCAGCAGGGTTCCTGTTGGCTTTTTGTGCAAAAATATCAAGGCGTCTATTGCGCAAGCAAGCAAGCGGGCGGACGGACGGGTGGACGGCTCCCGGCATCGACAGACGCCGGGCAGGGCGAGGCCAACAGACAAGACCAAGACCAGGGGCCCGCGGACAACAAATCGCAACTTTCGCTCCCCCACACACAACCACCCAGACCTCCTCCCAAGGTACGAAGTACACGTACTATGTACATTCGCTCGCAAGGGTATGGGGGACAACAGAAACCACCGTCGTCTTGCGACTTGCAGTAGTGCCGCCGTACCCACCACCCCTGCTTCGACGAGCCGTCCGTCAAGCGCAGTTGCATCTGGAACGGGCCCCTCTCTCTGTGCCTCTCATTCAACCCCCCGGCGGAATCTGCGCTACGACGTCCGTGGCGGGCTGGATGGGACGACAAAGTAGTATTTCAACCTCTTTGACGGCAGAGGAGCCGGACAGAAGCGACCGGACAAACAAACCCCCCCAGTTTCTGCGCGGGCCGATCAAGGAAGGTGGGTAAAAAAGCTCTCTCCATCCAGCATGTTTCCCATCCAGATGACCACCTCCAACAAGACGGCGAACCCCCCCACCAGAAAACACAATCCAGTTGATGGCGGCGTGCCTTGCAGCGGGATCGCAGGCTAAATCCAATTCGCACACCCCGATGACGAATAATCCAACTGCACCAAGAGACTCTCCGTAGAAGATCTCCCGCGCGCTTGCAAAAACGCCTACCACTCCCCCGTCTTTTTTTGTCTTCAGCTGTTTTGTTTCTTTATTCCCTTGACCAGTTCAAGGGGGTTGGGTGACGAACAACGACAGCCAAGCGCGCGGCATCCAAGGTCTCCAACTCGGCCAAGCCGCAGGGGGGGCCTGGAACGTCTGCGCTGGCTGCCCTGTGGGCGGCACCAGCAGCTTTTTTCAGCTCATGCAAAATAGGTGTGGTGGCGCGCGGAAGCAAAGCAACCCAAAAGGCGGGCAAACTCCTGAGGAGACGAGGTCGAGCGGGCTTCTAGGCCTTTGATCTCTTTTTTTTACGCCTCTTCTCTGCGCAGAGGCGCCAATAGCGAAAGGGAGGAGACACGGTCTCATGAAAGCTGCTTCGCTCCCGCAAACCGGTTGAGCACATTTATTCAGGTTGTTCGCAGCCCAATTCATCCATATTGCCCACGCCGTCCAAAAAGCTTCGAGGCCGGCTGCCGGTTGCCGGGGCCCGCTAGCGTCGGCATATTCAGCCGGCTCCTACCACTGTGATGGAGACTGACCGTCTGGTGGTACGCGGTCATGGCCGTCTTCTGGAAAAGCCCCCGCTGTGCTTCACTGGGCTGAAAAGCTTGGAATGGCCGTAAATGGGTCCTTTTGGGCCCGCTGTTCAAGCCAAGATCGACGCGCCGCGTGATAAAAATGGCAAAGTCGCTTGCTTCCAACCCAGCGGAGATCGTGAAGATGCTTGGACGACAGGGCTTCTTTTCGATGCCAAGACCACACCTCGAGGACAGGGCTCCGTCTCAGATGTAACCCCGGCACCGCTTTCGCTTTTGCTTGGGCCTTCCGCCGCGGCATGTCCGCCTGCACTAACATTGCTAGGACGAGTTGGGAAGATCACGAAAAGCGACGACGAAAAGGCGAGGCAACGTGCTGAAACTGGAGGACATCCGAGCTCGAAACTTCGCCAAGGGGAATTCTCCTCGTTTCTTTCACTGTGTGACGTAAGGTTCGAATGATCAAGACAACCGTTCGACGACAATCTTCACCCTCATGAGCGCTGTACTGAGACGACTACTCCGTATTCATGTCTCTATTCGGCAACTAGAGGCGCTACCCTAACCCTAAGTTACTGACCGATTCACCCCGGGAGCCCAGCGATCTTCCTCTCATCAACCCTCTTAGCGTCTAAGCCGAATGGCTTCGTTGGTTTCCTCCAGGAACTCATCATCGGACTTCTAAACGACTTAGGGACGAGCAAATGGACAAGGCTCTCAACTCATGGGTTGACCGACAACTTCAAATCTAGAGTCCACTTCAGTACACCTCTGCCGCAGCCATGGGTCACGGGCATATGGCATACGCATATCTTGCAAAACTCAACTAGAACGGGTTCTCGAGAAGTAATGTCATTTTCTTCTCAGCCAAGCTTAACTGTGGCTGCTGCTGCTGCTATGATAATAGCGCTCACCGTTGTGGACATGGCTACTGCCACTACACCTCATGGCGGGGGACTACCCTTTGCACTACCCTCCACAACATCCTCCTCCCCATTCTCTTCCTCATCATCGCTTGTGACATTCGAATGACTCCCTTCCGCATCCGCGATCTGCTGGGCCTTTCTCTCGTCTTGTCTCTCGGCCCTCTGCTTCTCAACTTCTTCAAGCGCCTCGTTCACCTTATCCATGAACTCTTTGTCATTCTTCATCAGAGAAACCTCGCGAAAGGTGAACGAGCAGACGAATGCTGGAACTTCGGCCTCGGGTCCCCCAACGTCCTTGAACCTGTGTTCCCGATGCTTATATTCGCCCCCGCCATACACCTCAAACACCTCCTTGTCGAGGTCCACAACATATGCCCACTCGCAAAACAGCGTTGAGTTGGCGAACTCGAGGTCAAGATAGATGGGAAGCTTGGTTGACTCCGTCTCTGCGTCCTTGTCACCGTCTCCCACAGACGGCCCTTCCTTGTCGCTATCGCCGTCGGTGCGGCCAGCGTTGGCAACAAGACGCAGGATCCCGGCCCCGGTCGTTCGCGAGAGGGTAGGATATAGTTGCTGGCTGCCAGACGTCCATGGATCGTACTCTGGATTATTTTGCCGCTGGTCACGGTCCCAGGCCTGAATTTCCCTGTTGATGGCGTCCAATTGGTCATCCGTCACCTCGTATATATGGTTTTGGAGGCCAGCCTTGAGGTGGTCGATGTCGGGGCCGTATGTCAGAAATTTGAAGACTTTCAGGCCTTCGCCTTCCGGGTAGCCATCGAATTGCGTATATTGAGCGATGTACCACTTCCCTTTCCAGAAAACGCTGCATCTCGTCAGTCGATGCCCTCTGGTCATTTATTGCATCTATGAGCCCAGAAGGATCGAAAGAGGATAAAACAGCACACCAACGAGCAGGGCAAAAGACATCCAGACTTAATTAACTCACCAAATCAGACTCCGGGTGCCCATTGTGACAGGATATGGGTGAAATTAAGTGTCGTTCTCGATGAGCAGTCGTTACCTGTTCAAGGATGCGTGTAAGGCGAAAGCTGGAGTAAACCGAATTTGGGTCCAACTGAGATGCTTCCTTTCCTCGAGTGCCGAAAGAATGAAGAGAAAATTTGACCTTGAGAACGAAAGTTGAGGAGAGAGGAATTTCCACACAGCCGCTTCTGCCCTTTAAACATAATGGGCGTCAAACATAGGCGGCCTCGGCGGGGTCTTGTATGTACGGTATAAATAATGTCAGGCAGGGACGATCAAAAGGAGGAACCCCACCCATCAATCTTTGTGAATCACCAACAACAAACCCCGCATGTCTGCCTAGAATCAACCACGCTCAGACGTATAGAACCAATTAACTGGGACAAAGACGCTGGAGATTGTTAACTGTAGTTTCCCCAGGAACATGTCCTGGCAATGTCGCACTGTTAGGCTGATGCTGTCTTTTTGCCTTAGCTGGCCAGCCACTTACAACAACCTAGAGAGAGGATTTGAGGTATCTATCTCCTTGGCATGGATTCGTTTCCCCAGCCTGCTGTAAGGAGACACGATTTGAGAAATAGAATAGGTCTAGAATTATTGGTAGAGACTTTTCCTCGTCCTTTCTTTCCCAGTCTTACGGTAGTTGTTATCCGCACCCCTTAGGTCTTCTTCCAAACGGGCGTTAAGTGACCCTGAGTGCTACGATTTCGAAATCACTCTTATGATACATGCAAACGGATAGCAGAATCTGCCCCTAGATAAAAACTCACAACATAGGTTCCCAGCTCTGCAGTCCAGCCGGGTTATTCTGTGCGTCCTGTAGCAGTCTAATATCACGGACTTCCAACGACGTCACACTTACGGCCCCTACGGGTACCTAACCCCCAATTCGGAGTATCTAACCGCTTTGAACACCGATATTGCGGGGTCAAATAATGTGAACTATAACTTTGTCATAACGTATATATGGAGCATCCTTAAGGGAGTAAGTAGTCACAACGCTAAGAGGCTGGCCGGGAAGGACAAGGAATGGGCCACTAAAAGGCACCGCTTGCCCTCCATTGCCAAACCACTAGACTACGCTGCTCCCTTTCCTCTCCTCTGTTCTTCGCTGACAGGCCCTGCCAACACGGACTAGCCGTCTAGTGGTAAACCATAAAACCAAATCCCCAATCCAGGCCAATTCCCCAACCAGGTAACCAACCGAGTAAACCGAACCGAGAGTCCAAGTAGCCGAGTAACCAACCAACCGTAACCGCAGGAAACGAAGCAAGCAGTATGAACGCCATTGCTCGACAATCCTGAGCAAAGTCGAGATAAAAAAGGAAATAATCCCTGAAGCCCTAAAAATGAAAGTAGGTTAAACATCTGCTCTCCCGTTTGTCTCTCCAAATCTGCCAAAAGAGTTAAAAGCTCCCCAGAAGCCTAGTAATGTTCCGAACCGTGAATGCAGGGAAATCCAAACCCGTCCTCAGGGCGAGGCAATAGGTAAGGAAACCGTCGTTAAATCCCCGTAGTTGAAACCTAACAATTTGAACCGTTGTGTCGGGCCATAGCGTTTGTCCGTAGCGCATAAAACATGAATTGTGTCGTGAAATGTCGGATGCCGTCGTCCAAAATAATTTCCCCCAGAGCCAAAGTGTAACAATATTTCGCTGATGCCGCTGAGAAGAGAAGTCCCGTGATACCCCCTCTTCATCTTAGAGTGGCTGTACGCCCGAGTGTTGAAGGACGGCCGTTATATACCACAAAATACGGTGCTGGATCAGTGGTTCGGTACCGCAAAATATAATGAGAAGGAATGTAAAAGTATAAGAAGTTGGGGGTTACGGCGTCGAGGGGAATATGAAGAAGCCCGAGGGAAAGAATAATGAGAAGAAAAATAGAAGAAAATGTGTTACAAGGAGAAGCCCAGTGGGCTTACGAAAACGTCGGTCCGGTAACTACCGAATGTCGAGCTGGAACGGCTTGAAACGGCCTCCTATGGTCGCGCATCGCGGGCATTTTCTGCGCGCACCTTGCTCGCCCATAAGTACGTCGACACAGGCCTGGCAGAGCCCGGAGATGCACTCGGTACAGGCGTATGATTCCCGTAGCAGCGATATACCCTGGCACGCGGCACAATAGATCTGCGTGTTCTGAGACGAGTAGCTCGGGGACGAGTCTGAGGTCAGGCCGCGTGAGTCGATGTGAAAGGTATCCCCGCTTTCCCCGCTCTCGACCGACGGGAACGGCTCGGGGGCTTCGGGGTTGTAGGACGGAGGGGTCAGAGCCCGTTGGAGAGGGGAGGCCTGGTAGTTTGAGAAAGGATGCGGCTGTGTGAACGGCGGTAGCGACGACCTTTGGATGGACACGGGCGATTGTGGCATCTGACTCGTCAGGCGCGGGTCGAGCATCGAAGGGAACTTGAGACTCACTGGAGTTCTGTCCTCATCTATGTCTTCCGTTGCCGAGGTAGCCGCATCGATCAGGTCCTCCCAACGCTTACCGTAGTCTGCCGTGGGCTCAGCCGAAAGCGCTTTTCTATCGAGGCCACCACCAGGTCGCAGCAGGTCCGAGTTGCCGTCATTTTGTATGCGGCGTAGCCAGTCCGACGTCACCCCTTTGGACTTCTTCCTGTGATGCCCTCTTTTAGAGATGGACTGCTTACGCGGGCGACTGGGCCCTAGCGATCTATGTAGGGGCGGGAGGGTGGACGAGCGACCAGGCGGCGAATGTGTCATAATAGAAGGAAGAAGATCGCGCGGTCTGCCAGAGTCAATGCTCGGAAGCGGCGCGCTGGTGATGTCTGCAGTAGACAACTGTATGGGGGGTAGTTCCACGGACGACCGGGGCCGTCTCATCCCCTCGGTGTCAGAATGCCATTCCTGAGAACCCAATCAGCAACCATGCCTCGCTGAAGTCCAGAAAACAACAATTAGCCCTGCAGCGCCAATTCGAACTTACCACATCGGATTCCCACCCCGAGTCACTTTTGTGGTGATGCAACTGAGCAAGTGCCGCAGCGGCAGGAAACATTGCACCCCCAGAATACGACTCTTCGAACCTCCGCGGTGTGCCGGCGCCATTAGACCCGTCTCGCCGGAAGCCGTGTGACGAGGGTCCTTTGGCCTGGTGATGAGGCGGCGGGGCTGAGGTGGGTGGAGCTTGAGGTCGTTCGCTCGGCGAAGTATTGATCATGAGCAGGAAGCTTTCCTCGGTCGCGGGCAGCTTGGCAATGTAGTGCTCCGGATGAGCGCGGCGGATGTGCTCCTGCATAGAGCGGTACCGCTTTTCCTGTAAAGGGAGACGTGCTGTGTCAGTCCGTCGTCACTCGTGTGCCTGCAGGCAGGTATGTATGTACATGCTGAGGCGCTGTGCTTATCCAATTCTTGGGCTGTCGAGTCCTAAGAATTCTCGGGTGGCGACAGAGACAAAATCCGGCTGGTGGTGACTTACTCCGATGCAACGCTTGCGGCAGCTGGAGCCATCTTGATTGCGCAGTGGACAGACGACCTCGTTGTTCGCATCGGTAATGGAAAAGGACGATGTGAGCGATGACCGCGGCGGCATCTTGGTGATTCACACGGGGAAAAACCCCACCAAAGGCGACGGAAAACGAAGTCGAGGGGCTGAAGCTGCTGGCCAGGGGTCGTATAAATGGTGGTTGTGCGATAGGTTGGTCGGTTGCTTCTTTGCGTCTATCTTATCTACCGTGTATCGCTGGAAACGGGAATCGCAAAACGGAAACGTTCAAGCGAGGCGCTCAATTGATGTGTAAGTGCCCTGCGATGTTGGAGGCAATCACATTTGACCGTCGCGAGGCGTGAGCCAGGAAAATGGTCGCAATCGAGGGTGTGTGCAAGTGTAGTCATGGATGGAGAGAGCTCCAAGCTCCCTTGGAAGGTGTAACAGGGCGGTGTTTCGAAGGATAAGGAGAACAGCTGGTGGCGATGGCCCGCGGGCGAGAGCAGGAACAATCAATGGACGGAGCAGCTCGAATAGGAGAGCGGGGAGGGAAGCGGGGCCAGCAGCAGGCATGGGCCCGGGCCTGGAAGCTGCCCGGTGACTCTGCGAGTCTGCTTGTCCCGTCGGAGGCGCCGATAGGAACTTGCAACGGAGCAGTTCTCACCATCACGTCACCTCTCACCCACCATGTTACCGCCCATTCAAATACATGAGCAAGTTGCAGAGATTTCAAGGATATTAGACCGATTGAATGTCCAAGATGCCCGCTAGAGGACGTGAGGACTTTTTCCGTAACCTTCCCTCTGTAAATGCCAGCCTCGAAGTATCGATGATCGCATTCGGGGGCACAGTCCCGGTGCCTATAAAATCACACTGTGTCCTGACAAGGTGTGGGCAGCTCTCTTCCGCAGGCTCGGAGCTCCAGCATGCTTGCATGGCAAGCATGGGGGGCAGCTGCCCTCCGGAAAGGGGACGGGTTGAGCTCGCGAGCAGCGCCGTCACAAGCACTAGGCAATGCTGGCGAGGGAACGCGGGACGGTAGCCGGTTGCACAGCCGAGGAGGCTTGCTGATGAGCTGATGAAATCACGGGCAACTCGATCACAAAGACGAGGCGCTGGATGTCTCGTAATTTGGTCCTTTCGTGGTGGCGGATGGTCTCAAGGAGATCCGACAACTTCGACGGAGCCGAGTCCACCTCGACTTTGCCCCTGCTTGAGCGGCCACCACTGAGCTGGTCTCCTTGTTCAAGTATATCACCCGGAATCGCCCCCTCCCGCCGAGGATGCTGAGGAGGACCTTTCTCTGTGAGGGATATATCCTGGGTCGCTTTAAATTGGCCCTGAATATCGGCACCGGCTGAGCGGCCAGCTGCTTTCAATCCAGAGTGCAATTGGTTGAGCAGCTCTGAGGTTGAGAAAACAGAGCTCGCGAATGGGAGAAAGTCACTCTCTTGACTCGGTGCAGGGAGCGGGAAACAGGCGACCCGGGCGACGGAGGAGTGGGGGTGCTTCATGCTGGGTCAGCCGACTCGTGCCGTGATTGGATCGACCTGAAGGTGGAGCTCGAGGAGCTGGGATCTGGAGCTTTCCCGTTTGAGCAACCGGGCAAATCTTTCCAGGTTCTTCACTCACACAAAGTACACGAGAGGTTGCCACAGTGCGCGAGAAGCTTTCTGTCCGGGCTCGAGTCTACCTTCCGTCTCTACGAACCGGCCAAGCTCAACCGATAATGAATCCCGCCGCAAAAGAATGGAGAGATAAAACTCGAAAAACAAACTAGACGCAGGTTTTGAGTTCCCGTCTTTCCCGAAATGGTCACGGTGAGTTGCAGGCTTCTGAACCATCGCATATCGTACTAAGTGGGGCTGTGAGTGGGCAGGCTTTGGCGGAATTGCGGGGCAGGTTCGAGGGAACACCACCTGCATTGCGCCCGGTTTGCCTTTCTCGAAAGGCTTGTCCCCAGGTCTTTCACATGCGCAGCCCCCTTCTCGACCATGTGGCCAAACGAGTGTTAGCGGCTCTTACGAGGAGTGATATAGCAGGCATTCTACACTACTTGCTCAAATATCTTGGTTCAAAGAGCTATTGCCTCTGTCTGCCACAACTTTAAATGGAAATCAAGTTGAGTATGCGCTTTGTGGGAGCTGCCTCGAAGTGGATGCCAAGTCCTGCATTCAGCCCGAATAGCCTCAGCCCTACGGCCCGGGTCTCCAGAAATCCGACGGAGGGAAGTCGAGTTTCAATTAAACCATCAACCAACAAGATGCATCAGGATGCCAAATGTGTCAATGCCACCATCAATATCCAAAAACGAACATGGGGACCTAGGAGCCTCCGCAATCCCAAGCCGATTATCAACCAACGTTTGATATTTAGTGGTCCGTAGTTTTACTCCTAACCGGCACACTTAAGGGACCTGCCAGACCTTCATGCCAAAAAAATACAAAATAAAAAGGAAAATAAAATGGCCAACCATGTCCATCGTTGAAACATGCCTACACTGTCACCACGCCTTAGACTAGAAGTATCGTCGAGGTACGAAACACATAAAATGTGTAGGTTAAGAAGATGGGAAGAAAATATGTGAATATGACCTTATCCCCCCCCCCCCCCCGGCCGTCACCTTATCTCAGCTGGCGCAAGATCTCGGTCAAGAAGTCCTCAAAGCTCAGAGTGATGTACCCATCGCGGTCTTCATCATACCGCTTGAACACATCCGTCATGCGCTTGAGGCTGATGCACGCCTGCACAAACAAATCAAAGCTCATGACCCCTTCGCCACGCTTGTCGTAGGTGCGGAACAAGATCTCGACAAACCGCTCGCTGAGGCGGTACCGGAACGCCACAAGCGCGTTGTTGAACTCGTCTAGGCTGATGTTACCCGACCGGTCGGCGTCGAAGCGGTCGAAGAGCGAGCGCCATGAGGCCAGAAACGACCAGAGCCCGCAGAACTCCTCGAACCCGATCGTACCGCTGCGGTCACTGTCGAACATGCGGATCATCATGCGCACCGTTTGCGGGTCGAATGCTGTCCAGTCACCGTTGACGAGAGCAGCTGAGAGTTCGCGCTCGGAAAGCTGGCCGGTATCTATGTTTTTTCGATTGTGTGTCAGTAGAGCTGCCGAGTCCGCCCGCATACCTCCCAGGAACAATCTCACCATCCTTATCTACAGCTCTGAAAAGCGGCAGCAGTGTCGGATCAGCGGCGCTATCGCGCGGCGCGGGGCTCGGCGGCGGCCGCGAGTTTGTAGGGGGGAGGTTATGGTGAATCGGACGGCCAGCGCCGGCGGCAGGGGGTGGGCTCATCCCATAGCGATCTGGCGGCGGTGGCTGCCGTGGTGATAGCCGGCCTTGTGGGCGGGCACCGTAAGGGTCGCCGGAGGGCCGGTGTTCGGCCGGGCGAGGCGGAGGGGGTTTGGTTTCGTACCGTGACGACGTGGGGGCCTGCGCGGGGATGGGGGAGTTGGCGTTGCCTTTCTGGAACAGTTAAAGGCGTGGTTAGTCGGTCCGTTTTCTAAGAAATAAAATCTTTTTATGCAACAATGGGAGGAAGAGGAGTTCGCGACTCACTTGCTCGGGTTCTGCGAACCTTCAGTGACAATAAATGTTAGCCAATGGGTCCATTTAGTTATCGCGATGGCGGGGTTTCCCGGGCTTGCGCAATGGGTTTTGCGATCGTGTTTCCGACTCACCTCGGCAGCTCGTCCGGGTTGTATGGGCGGTTGTATGCCATATTGTCGGGTCTATCTTGGTGGTTTGGTGTGTTGGTTGTAAATTTTGACACGAAGCGGGCTCGCTAGTTATCTCCCGAGTGTATCAGGGTTTGATGTTGGGGGTGTCAAGGGGTGTGCAGGAGGATCTGGGGCGCTTTCTGCAAGGCGGCAAACAACAGCGAGGTGGTATTTAACTACCTTAAGTCGGCAACACTGCGACAGTGATCAAACTCAGCCGCAAGTTACTTGATCGCATGCCACTTCAGGACTTTGTTGTTAGAGTCACAAGTGAAGCAACAAATTCAAAGAAATAGAAAGTAAGAACTTGGGATTATACAAAGTTGTTGTCCTCGTGTTCTGCCTTGCCGAGCCAGAGGTCTTCCCAAGCAAGGCGGGGTCCTTGTACACAGTGTGAGAAGCCTTGACTACAGTGCAGTCCTTCCCGTCGGTGACGTTGATGGATACCGGGTAGGGCAAAAATGTGACCCTTCCTTCAATCAGCCGTCGAATATGACTTCGGTATGGAGAAAGCAGTCATGAAGAATCCAAATACTGATGGAATAGTAGGCTGTGGTGCCCATATCGAACCTATCTGTGGCGCAGACGGGCACGACAGGGCGACGGGCTGTGCCCAATGCTGGGGAGGTCAAGGGAGGTCTACTGTGCGAGACATTTTGAACCCTGCAGCCCTGCCACAGGGTCCCAAATTCCGGGGTTTTCGGGGGCTTGGTGTCGGCGTTCCGGGTTTCAGCGTCTCCTGTGGCGTTGTTCGGCGAGCAACGTGGAAGTCAACACACAACAAGAAAAACATCCATAGAAGGGAGAGGGGGGAAGAGGCATTTGGGAATAGGAGAACTAAGATTGGACCTAAGGATATTCTTCCTTTACGGCAACAACCGCTCAGGGAGTATTTAGTGGAAGCATCTACGATCGAATATGTGATTGTTGTTCGACGGCGCTTCGATCCCAGAACCTGGAATGCCTAAGCAAAGCATGGAGCCCAGCATTCCCAGGGAATATCGGGGAGAAGACATGTCATTTTCTGACCGTCCTCAGCACTCTAGCAACAACCTATAACTTTCATGATAGGTTCAACTAATGGACATATGACCCCAATATCCGCCCCGAGCTCTGGGCCCCAACTGCACACAGGCCCGAAGCAAAGAAGCGAGCGTGGTTGTCCGTAAAATGAGGCGATACCCGGGCCGAAGCACGCTGCCGTTGAGTCTCCACCATGCTGCCCGGTTTCCACCTAAACGATGACTTGCAGCATTCAGAGACCAACAAGCCCCGAAGTTCCCACGTGTTTTATTTGTGCGAGGTTATGTAAGACACTGAGGGTGAGAGACAAAAGACGTGATCCATTGATCCAGAAAACTTTGACTTGTCAAATTCCGGCATCCCAAGCTTCCGACTTAATAAGGAGCGCGCTTTGTGTCATTCGCTTCGGGCCCGAGGGAACGAACATCAAACCAGCGAGCCGCCGAGTTTGGAAATCGGGGGGATTTCTAGCAGAGACTGAACCCGGCTCACATCGGGGACACGAGACTCTGGGTACGATCTAGGTATATCCACCATGGTTTATTTTCGAGAAACCTGGCTTCAATAACTCACGGATTTATTCGTTCCTCTAGGATATGTCTGGCCAAGCCCCTGACACCGATGGCGAAGCAGGCGAGTTCTGGCTCTTTGGATACGGGTAGGTAACCGGCCTCGCCCAATCTCATACGGCACACCACTAACCGGAAACCCCTTTTGCTCACAGGAGCTTGATCTGGAAGCCGCCTCCGCATTTCGGTAACTCTTCCTTCTCAGCCTTCGGGTCTCATAGCCTCACAACCTTCCGTGCCCTAGGCGAGCAAGCCCATTGGGGTAGATCATCCGGTTCAACAGGGCGGGATCTAACTAGGTTCAGATAGGCGAATTCCAGGCTGGGTGACAGGCTATGTCCGAAGATTCTGGCAGGTAAGAATATCCGCCTTGCTCTGACGTCTGGAAACTCACCCCCTTGTTTTCTTATCACACCCCTTTACCCATGCTTCATTTCCGTGTGTATCCTTGCGTCTCCCACGCGCTCTTCCCTAGCCACAGCCCGGGTTATCTCCCAGCCCCCGTGTCTCCATCCGCCTACCCCTTTTACGACTTCATACTAACATGTTCTATAGGCAAGGTATTTTCAACCTCCCATCTCATTTCCCGTCGCGAACCTCACCGAGGTTGTGTTGAACACTTTCAACTTTCCGATCCTTATCCCAAACACCCACCTTCTTAACTAAATTCCAGCAATATCTTCTCCCTCTCACCCTTCCCCACGACCCTCACTAACCCTCCTCTCTTCAATTCCCCCAGCCAAGACCACCGCGGCACCCCAGAAGCCCCAGGCCGCGTCGTCACGCTGATCTCGCGCTCCTACTGGGAGCAGCTGACCGACCACCACGACTCGGCCCCCGACAAAGTCTGGGGTGTAGCCTACCGCATCAAGGCCGACCGCGTCGCCGAAGTCCGCGAGTACCTCGATATCCGGGAGATCAATGGGTACACCATCCACTACACGCCCTTCCACCCGGCGCCTCCCGCCACACACACGACTTCCACGTCCAAAACAGCCACAGATGCAGACGCGGGCGCGGACGCAGACCTAACTACACTCCCCGACTATCCCATCCGAACACTCGTCTATATCGGTACACCGGACAACGACCAATTCGTCGGCCCTCAGGATCCACAGCTGCTAGCCGAGCATATATTCCGTAGTTCCGGGCCGAGTGGCCAGAATCGGGATTATCTGCTGGGACTTGAGGCCGCGTTGGACGAGCTCAGTCCGGAGAGCGGTGATGAACACGTCACAGATCTGTCGAACCGGCTGCGGGCGGTCATAGCTCGCGAGGAGGGAGCGGAGAAAGGGGGTGATGGTGTGGGGGCCGGAGGAGAAAAGGGGGTGAGGGACGACGGAAAGGTCTTGAGTCCGTCGCTGCCTGTTGCCAGCGTTAGCGGTGCTACTACCACCAGCACAGGAGATGTGGTCTCGTCATCGCCGGTGCTACAGCGGGAGCAGCAGCATCATGAGCAGCCTCACGACTTCAAAAAGGTCAGCAGCATAGATGAGCAGGAGGAGACAGAAAAGTCTTCGTAACCGAGCTTGGTAAGCGGTTGAAGCGACGCGGTTTTGAAGAAAGAAAAAGGAATGCCAGAACAACAGCGACGACACAACAACTACGAGTTTTCCCCACTCTCTCCCATCACCTTCCCTTTTTTAGCACGGTGTTATTAGCCTAGCTGCCGGTCCTCCCTTCAGTATCACGGCCCGCAGTTCACGCCGGCGGCCTTTCTGAGTCGGCTATGTCGTAAAGCCGCTAGACACCGTTGTATTCCACTGCCCAACACATAAGCCATGTTATTGTTCATATCGACAGCTGTGGAAGACAATAAACTTCGACCGAGTCAGAGAACCACCACACTCCTATCAACAGGTGTCATAACCCTAGCCCTTTAAGCCTTTCCCAGTCTCAACCCCCATTCTGATCCCCGATACGTTGCCACGGCATCCGAATTTTATCTCAATGAAGAGGCGAAGAACAAAACCGGTTGCAAAAACGACTTCAAACAACATTGGAAAAAGCGGACCGAAAATCGAAACGAGAAGGGCATGAAGTGAGAGAAAATAACAAAACATCTCGCCATTAACATCGTTTAAGCCTAGAAGGGGCAAACCCCTTCATCAATCTGCGGGCTAGGAAATGGAGCAACCCCAACCAGCAACCACCAAAAGGGGGTGTAAGGAAGGAAAAAGAGCAGAGCGCACAAGGGGTATCATGCAGTCGATCGTCATAGAGCAACAGCGTACAACGTCTGATCGTACAACATCCTCGACGCGCAATTCCAAGCGGGCTTGGTCTGGAGTGTTGTGAGAAAAAGGGGGCGCGGGTTCATGGGGCTGTCGAGAAGGTATGTGACCTTTTTTATTCTTGTGCTCGGCGCCGCCAATGTTTTTATTCGGTGGCCATTCTCGGTAGCGCCACACCTCGAGGAATAGTTGGTCGCTTAATAACCCCCCTGCGACGAACCCGAGTTCGGCGGTTGAGGAGGCGGCGGTTGCTGTTGTTGGCCCTGCAGAGATGGATCCGGGTACCCGTAAGGGGGAGGTGCCCAACCTACTTCGTGTCAGAGTTCATTCACTAATGAAATGAGGTTCTGTTTCTATCACGTACCTTGGGGGGGGATGGCATATCCGGCGGGTGCTTGCGGGGCATATCCCCGGCCATAGGGTTGCTGGTACACGTTTGGCTGTATTCCGTACGGCTGCTGGCTACCGTACGCGATGCCTGGGACTGGGACTGGGGCGGGCCCAGGTACGGGCATACCAGAGTACCCGCCCTGGCCGTAGCTGTTTGTAAAGCCACCCCGCCCACCACCCCTAGGACCAGTGTCCGAGGCTTTGTCTACGCGGATCTGCCGTCCATCGAACCTAGCGCAGTGTGTTAGCCCGCTTCCCCCTTTCCCATGGGGTGTCAGGTGCTTGAAAGGGACGACTAACTCGACGTTGTTCATTGACGAGATGGCGTTCTGGGCGTCCTCCTCGTTGGTGTACCGCACAAATCCAAACCCCCTGCTACGGCCAGTGTCGCGGTCCTTCACTACCACCTAGCCGGATCAAGGGTGTCAGAATTCTGATGTCTGGAATGCCGAAGCGTGCCGTTCAGGCGTAGAGCCTGGGATTGAAAACGGAAAGGAGGAAGAATGAAAGCCGTGCTTGAAAGCACCATGGGTCGCAAAACATACTGCTTCGTCCACTGCCCCGAACTCCTCAAACTTCTGCCTCAGTGTCACCTCGTCCGTATGCCACGCAAGGCCTCTGGTTTGGTGTTAATGGAATCGGCCCGTGGCTAGCTGGTCAGGATTCAGACCGGAGGATGGTCCAACCCAAAAGCTTCATCTTACCCGATGAATAATTTCGACATCTCCGCGGGGATTTCTCGGTCGTCTAGGTGGTTCTTGTCAGTTTTGTGTGGTGGTCATGTGTCTGCTTCGAAGCGGCGGAAAGAGCGAAGGTAGAGGTGGTGGGTGGCAAGGCTTTGATGTTGGAAGGAATGTTGCGCGTTGCTCGTAAGGGCCTGGAAATAAGGGGTAGGCTGGCCCAGTGATCCAGTGGCAGCTTGAGCAGGAGCGATGGAAACCCAAAGAAGGGTGTGGGCATGATAGACCCCTCGATTTGAGAGGGGTGGGGAGTTTGCACTTTTCTGGCGCTTAGCAGGATGGGAAACGGGGCATGCTGTACCGTGGGACAAACCTCCTCTGGGCCGGTGACGGTTGCGGATGTCGTTAGACCAAGGATTCCGTGATTTCAGCCGGTGAGGAGGACAGGCTTCGATTAATCCACAGTGAGGTGCTCAGTGTCCCGGGCAAGCGAGGCTGGCCGGCGGAATATGACAGAGGGGAAGCCGGGTGTTAGCGGAGCTGCGTTATGTGGGAAATGGTCAAGGATTCTTTCGTCTCCCGGTCAAGCTATCTGGTTGGCTGGGGGGCGAGAGATTGGGGATGGCAGAGACACGAGCCGCCGGTGTTGATGCTACCATCTTATACCTCGCTGATGTTAGCGGGGGCTTCCTAGGAAGGAACGACACCACCTGGACGCCCTTTCCTCCGGGATCAAAGGCTAGCTATGTACCTTGTACCTAGCCTCCACTACGACATAACAACGATGCACCTGGAGATTCCATGTCGATGCAGAGCTGGAGGGTTTCTAAGGAGGTTTTCCAACGAGGCTTGCCGCCCTTCCGACTGATGTTTCGAGAAGCATGACGACGTTGGCATAGCTCAGTCCAGACAAGCATCAAACATATCGCCAAACCAGCAGGCCCCAGGACAAAACCCGACAGGGGATGGCTCTTTGTGAGGACCACCAAGGGATGCAACGCTCTGCAACCCTTGCTGCCCTGCCCGTTGAGGAGAGACACTGGGAAGGTGGCAGACCAAAACCCCCCTGGCAGGTCACGGTAGCCCATTTGATGACATTAAGCCATAGGATTGGTCAACCCAAGACTTCAACTCCCAGTTGACCAGCACCTTAGAGGAGGTCGATCAGTCCCAAACCTTCCTGCAGGCCAGCAACAATAGGTTAGAACATTAGGTACCTCAGGTGCGTGGCGGGGCCCACACCACAACGAGCAAGACTCCCCCGCCATCACCCTGCAATTTGCGATCAACGAGCAAGTTAAGTTCTCCATCTTCCATTTTATGCCCAGCGTCCATCTTCGTGATCGGTGGAGAGGATCCAACTTTCAGTTCGGCATCGTTGTGGTTCACCAAAGTCCGAGGTAGAAATACCGGTCTAGCAAGGATATTTCTTCATGCCCGGAAATGCCCACAGGTACAGTACCAATTAGGAAATGTTTACCTCCCAAGGCATTGCGCTGTTTTTGCCGGTGCTGGAAAATATGGTCCCTGTTTATGCACCACTATCTGCATCAAGTTTGATAAGTTTACTGGAATGTCCGTCCGGCTCTCAGATTCATCGGCATCGACTCCCGAAGCCTCAATCATGAGCAGAGGTGCCCCGGCGGGAACAAGGGTGGGGATCCGAAAGCCACTGTTTCCCTTGCGGCGAGGGAGTCGTGTGGGGAATCCTTGGCCATCAGGAACAGGGGTCTTGTCATTATGCTGCAGTGGTTCCGGAAACCAAGAACATCCATATGACGGGTTCTGAGGTTCGAAGAAACTCCACAACCGCCCTTGAGCTCTCGACTGAATCCGGGACGCTCCCCCAAGACGCACACGCGTCTCTTCGACGTATTAGGTCGCACCCCGGTTTTGCTGAAGGTGTCATGAGTATCGCCGGGATATCAACCAAACCACGTTTGACCGAAGGAGGAAAGTGGATATCGGCATGAAACATGCTTGGGGTTTCTCGGGAGATGCGAAACCGACGAGAAGTGATCGAATTTTCGATCGAAGCGCTGTGAAAGAAAGATGAAAAAATGACGAAACCCACGATTTCAGTGATTGTGGCCGCTTTGGAAGCCCCATCGACACCACCACAGACACGTTTGTCTATCCGGCCGAAAAGCTCGCGATTCTGGGAAATGGAACCCACGTGTCGTCTAACCGGAATACCACGTCGCATCACCAGATGATCTGAACCAAGCATGGAGGTCGATCTCTCATGGCGACTTGAGATTTCTTACTCGGGGTACGAGTAAAAAAATACGAAGAAAAATGAGCCAAGCAACATTCCGTTCTTATCAGCCAAGCGCGCTTATGTCTCAATACCATTAAGCATATATATGTCAGCTTCGCAGTGGCTCCCCACGAGATGAAGGTTGCTTGGTTATAAAACACTAGGAGTTAAAGAGATCCAAGCCTTCACAACCGATGGAGCGACCGTGAACCTAACATGCTCTCTGGTGTGAGTATTATGCAACTCGGCGCGATTTCTTGCGGGGAGAGGGGCTGTCCCATAATCCCGTCGTCGATCACCCTATTAACCGCGCAACTTCCACCACGTTCGGGTCCAAGCCCAGTGACACCAAAGGTTGGACCTAAAAATTTCCCAGCTTCAAACAAAAGCCCCTCTTAAGGCGGGGTAATTCTTTTCGTACTCAGATCCGGCAGGACCATCAAGCGCGGGAGAAATTTCCAGGAAAATGAAGCCTTGGTCGGTGTACGCCGGGTCGTGGTCGACTTGGGTTTGGCCGTCGTTGAGGCAATGCCCGCCTCCATCCTCACGATCTAGTGGCGACTGAATGGGGACATCTCAAAAAGGCGCCTCCGGAAAAGTTATCTCCCTCGTGTAGGGCAGTTGGTGCCGAGCTGTGGGCCGTCCCGACGTGGAACTGCGGAGCCAGGAGCCAGTCTGCAAGATGCCGGAAGAGGCAAAGGGCATGGTTCAACGGTCGCCATCTCGGCGATGCATCCCACTGGCTGTTTCCGATTTGATGTGCAGGCATCGGCTGCATGGATCATCAAGCCAGTGGCCTCGAGGATGCTCAATCCGCGCTCGGAAGTCGACCGGTGGCTGAATAAGCCGACGACATCATGAGTCCCCTGTGTCCTTCGTAGGTATGGGAAGGGACTGACTTACACGGCCGGGGAGGATCTTTTGAGACCCCCTGATTTGCTTGAAGACCCAAGTCCATGAGGCCTTTCGTGTATGCGTACAAAACTATGCCCATTGAACGGCGTTGTCATAACGTATCTCGAGACCTTAGAGTCGAGGAGAGCAACCATACGGCTGGTAAGACCTCGGTGTTCAAGTCTCGCTTTTGGACCCTGGGCGTTAAGTGGCAGCTGACGGGAATATAGGATCTATGAGGAACAAACGCTCACTGTCTCTGCGAAAGCTAGGTAGGTAATTCATCGGTGATTTATAAGGGTACGTAGGAAGCAACATGGCTTTGGGTACTTTGAATCGTGAATCCGATTGCCCAATATTTCGAGTGAGTATTTACGTTGACCAGTTGCGTTGTGGGAGGAACATCAAAGGCAACGTAAAGGACGACGAGCGAGACCAAGCCCTATACGGGAAATCCAATATCGCGCTAGAATAAAAGGCGCATCTGGAACTAACCTGGAAGATGTTGAATGTTGAAGAATGTCCAGGCCTGGGGCGAGGTACACTTCGACGGGGTGGAACCCCTTCGGTCCCTCCTGCCTTTTTTATAACTAGGCCCCTCGGACAAACGGGTTGTGTCTTCTGTCTATGCTGCAGAGAACAACGTTCTTACCCGTTTTTGACTCTGTAAGTGGAGTTGGATAGGTCTTAATGTTCTTGTTGTGTCACATCCACCGCAGCGTTTAGGTGATCAGTACCTTGGGGAACTATGGGAACCACAACGACTGGTGAGGCCGGCATTTCACCATCGTACGGGGAATCATTCACTCCGAAGAGTACACAAGCCTTCGGATCGTCGCCAAGACAATGACCCGTGGGTATATCGACCACCATACCGGCAACAGGTACCACACAGCCGATGATCGAGCAGGCAGTTGCACTGCAAGGCCACAGAGGCACCAGCATACTGACAAGCGTATTGGAGGGGTAGAAGGCCTAGGAGAGGGGCCGGAATATCGCACCAAGGAAAAGAACGACGCCTTTGTTCAGTCGTGGCTACAAGACACAAAGGTCCGGCATACTCATCACCGGGAGATCGAAGACGGAAGCCGGTCCATAACGCCGCGGCCGTCTCAGGTCAACCATTACGGATACAAACACAAGAAGAGGACAAAGTCTCCGCCAGAACCCCCGGTCCGATCCTTGAACGGGGCCAAAGGTTTGGACCATCGCTTCGAGAAGAGGGCGCGGCACAAAACCCGCGAGAACAAGTACGACTACCAAGTGTATGCAAAGAAGCGGGATCCAGCTCATCGGGACGATGAATGTAAACCCAAAAGAACCCCTGGCAGTCATATGTTGGTGAGAGGTAAGAGATGCCCTCTAGGAAGTCGGTCGCGGGAGTTGATTGTCGCTGACGAGACAACAGCAAGCAAACAGGGACCAAAAGCAAATCGACTCACACAGAGACTAGCGCGGGCGGTCTCGGATCCCAACGCTACAAAATCAAGACTCAGCAAGAGCCAAAAGGAAGACAAAGAGCTGGAGGAATTCTCTGCATTTTTCTCCCGCAAAGTACCTCAAAGAGAAGCCTCAGCCAGAGATTTTGACTATCACGATTACGAGAACAGCGGGCGTGCTCTCACCACCGACCATCGGTTTCGAGCTAACCGCCGCGAGCTCCGCGAGCTGTCGAATAGCCCGCGACGATCACACAGGGGCATCGCGAGCAGCGAGTACGGAGAGCTGCTCCGATATTCGAACTCTCTGCCAGCCTTCCAGAAACCAGACCCCGGACGTTCAGGTCACTGCTACGAAGACGTCCCATCCCGGGTTAAACGTTCCCGTCTCCGACAGGATGAGGGGCGCGGCGAAAAGTATGGTACAGGGAGCTACTCCCCCATGAGAACTGGTTCGCACCGCAGTGCCTGCGAAACACTGAGCAGGATCTCCCAGAACCAAAACTGCCCATCTTTGTCAGAGTCAAGGAGACATGGGCAGCATCCTCCATCGAAGAGACCGAGAAACACAAGAATATGCAAGGATGCTGGAGCCCAAACCGACCCAACTCCAAACACGGAAGAAACTCACCACGGGCAAATAGAAAAGGCTTGCGAGGGGGAGGCAGTGGAGAAGCAAATTCCCGTGAATGGGGCGAGATACGAGATACCTGCTTCGATCCGGGGGGCTACGCACGCAATTCCGCAAGTGCCTGTCATCTTGGAGAACGAAAGCTGGTCAACTTTGAAACCTCCCCGTTATGAGCCGTATGTCGAGCCGCAAGTTGAATATCCTCCACTTGTCGGTCACCGTATCACAAGTCACAGCAACCCAACACAACATATTGAGGGCCAACCAATTTCGTATGTGCCAGCACTGCTGGCCGAGCGACGCGATGACACCAATCTCCATAAGGCCATTTTCGAGGACCCTTTCAAATTCAACGGCGTTAGGTGCTCTGGCACCGGGAGCTCGGAGGGAGAAAATATGGAGCAGTTTATTCAGAGGATAGAGGAAGAGGCTGAGCTGCCTCTCAGGGAAGCGGGGGATGACGGCAGGCGCCCCAGCATAAACTTTGACCTCTTCCCGAACGGCCGAAGGCCGATGCTGTGCGGGGTACCCGGGTTTGGAAGCCCGGTAAAAGTAGACAACACCCTCGCGATATCCAGGGGGGGTGGATTCTGTCCAAAGCCAATTTTTCTGGCACCTAACACGGTGGAGAACGAGGTGCCTCGCTTTCAAGAAGTTGGCCCTCCCGGGGTCTCTCCCCGTTCCCGTTCCTTGTTGGAGACATATGGGGTAAAGGAACAAAAGCGTGGCCTAGGGGCGGATTGGGAGCACGGCACCAGACTTTATTAGTGATGTACACAAACAAGTAGGGTACTTTACCTCCTAATTTACGTCAGTATCGAAACCCATTGTTTTCCTCAGCGCCAGCCCCTGCTGCTCATAAACAATGCCTATCCGACGATTCCAATCCGGCATCGTCTCGTCCTCAAAGTCTACGTCACGTTTGAGTTGCTGGACGTTGACGCCCAACCGCTGTGCAATGGCCAGCGTCGACTGAGCCTTTTTAGACACGGGGGCGTCGACCATGGAGTCGGAGAAGCCAAAAGATCCCTTGCCTAGGGCAACAGCCTTTTCGTCGGCGACTACGAGACAGGCGGACTTGATGATATCTCTGACGCTGGGGCTGAACTGCTCCTGGACGATGGAGACTTGGCTGGGGTGAATGCATTCTGTGGCGGGTTGGTTAGTTGTGTGTGGTAGTAGATTTGGGAAATAAGACACAGCAAAGAAATAAATCAGAAGATAGGGGGTAGAGAGAAAGGGAGAGACAAAAAAAAAAGACGTGAAAAGAAAGATATGAAAAAAGACATGAAAAAAAGAAAAGACCCAAAAAAAACTCACGCTTCCCCGTAAACCCCATCCCCGCCCCCTCTTCACTCTCCCGCTTCAACCCCTCCATCGCATCCCCCCCCTTAAACGCCGTCCGCACCACGTCAATGGCACTCTCCAACCCAAACGCCCGTGCCGCCGTCACTACCGCGCTGCGCGCGTACGCCATCTCGGCCATGCCCTCTGTTCGCCGCAGGTTCATGTCGAGGGCGAAATCTTCGGCGGCGAAGATTAGGCCGCGGAGGAGATGGTTTGGCGGTGTTGTTGTTGTTGTAGTTGCTGCGTGGGCTGCGCAGATCTCGCGGAGGTCCATGATGGCGCGGGCGGATTCGATGAGGGCGAGGATGGCGAGGGGTTTGGGGTTGGGATGGTTGGGATTACTCTCTGCTGTAGTGGTAGTGGGAGTGCCGAGACGGTGCGGTGCGGCACGGCGGATGGCGTCGACGACGGTGGTGAGGTCGGCGGCGGAGTTGACTTTGGGGATGATGAGGGCTTGGACTCGGGGTAAAGGGGCAAAGGTGAGGATGTCCTCGATTGCCCAGGGGGTTGAGACGTCGTTCACGCGCACGGCGATCTCACGGGGACTGGAAGAAGGTGGTGGTTCCGTTGAGGATGAAGGTGAAGTAGAAGAAGAAGACGAAAAGGAAGCTGAAGGTGAGGGCAGCGGGAGGTTGGTGAGGTATTCGAGTAAAGCGGAACGCGCTTCGACCTTCTTGTCGTTTGTGACTGAGTCCTCGAGATCGTAGGTTACGTTGTCGACTTTGAGGTTAGCCGATTTGGCGAGAAACCTCGGAGATGAGGCGGGGACTATACTATTGTTAGCAGAAAGACGTAGGCAGACATCTCTGGTGTAGTTCGAACCGTAGAGCAATGCCCGGCGGAGCGTTGGCAGTACCGGAGACGCCATAGCTCAGAGTATGTTTTGTGTAATCCGCTGTATTTTTACGATTGAGGGGAGTTTGGACCTAGGTTGAAGGTCTTTCGTGATATAAGATGCCCCCAGACAACAGATATTTTCTAGTTCGGAATCATGACAGTCGGCAAGCCCATGTTCTTCCGTAATGTTACCGAACAGCGGGTGTAAGTGAGGTTGTGAGCTTGGTGGAGAAAGGGGACCCTTGTCCGAGGCCCCGAGGTTATCCAGTTGTACCTACAACCCTAACCCTTGATTGCCACCCCAGCTGTTAGCTGAAGTGGACCGGGTTACGTATCCCACACACACCTCGGTGGCCGCAGCAGCGCGCGACAAGCTTCCCATTGTCTAGCGCTTCGTTACGGATACCTGTGCGTTCAACCTCCAACGAACCCGCCCCACGACGGCAACACACTGCTCGCGACAATGGAGCAACCACAGGCCACGCCGGGGTCGCTCTCATGGCGTTTGAGCTCGCACCCAATCACGCTACTGACGTTTCTGGGCTTTCGGATTTGTACGTTCCACTGTCTCTGGCGCGCACGCGGCTCACTCCAAGCTGTCTTGCGCTGGATTGCGCCTTTCTATCTATGATGATATATGTGGCTTTTGCGACTGACAAGATTGGAATGTTAGCGAGCCTCCTCGTCTACCTCTTCGGCCTACTATTCACGGATAACCTGTATGGCGACCCGCATCCCGAATCAAAAACATGTTTCAATTTATAACTCCAGAACTGCCCCGCTAACGCACCGGCAAACCTACACAGTGTCATGATCTTCATCATCACGATTCTCCTCCTCGCAGCCGACTTCTACTACCTCAAGAACATCGCCGGGCGCCGGCTGGTCGGGCTGCGCTGGTGGAACGAGGTCGACCCGGCGACGGGCGAGTCGCACTGGGTATTTGAGAGCAGCGAGCCGGGTACCAAGACCATCAACCCTACCGACAGCCGTTTCTTCTGGATCGCCATGTACACCCAGCCGGTGCTGTGGATTCTGCTAGTGCTTGTGGCGGTTCTGACGTTTAAGTTTATCTGGTTGCCGCTTGTTGGTGAGTGTCTACCTGCCTACCTACCTCTCTGCTTGTCCAAGTAAAGAGAGGACGAGCAAGAGAGAGAGAGACTGTGTGTGTATGTGTATGAGAGGACAAATGGCTAACCAACCGGGTTTCCCCTACAGCTATCGCGCTCGTCCTAACAATCACCAACACCCTCGCCTTTTCAAGGTGCGACAAGTTCAGCCAAGCGTCGAATATTGCGGGCAGCGCCTTCAGTGGAGGCAACCTCGCGGGGAGCCTTGCGAGCAACATGGTGGGGCGGTTCTTTTCGAGGTGAGGTGAGAGGATACGAGACCCAGGGCAGTGCAACAGGGCTTGCGCTTTTCTGTCCTTCCCACGGCGTGTTTCGCGTGATAGGGGATCTTGGGAGGTTGGGCCGAAAGAGTAGTAGATACAACAGTCGGCCGCTATGAGACGGGACTTGAGAGAATTGACGGCGGCTTCTTGTATGATTCAAGGTGCTAGGGATTGGCGTTTGGGATGGCGGAATTGCTGGGTGCGTTGAACTTTTAGTGGATCGCTTATAAAACGGGTTTGAGTTTTATAAACAAAGCTCTTCGTTGTGCTTGTCCAGATGCCATTCCTTATGGTCTTGGGACCCCCAAAACAGCTTCAACAGTCTCTTTGCTTCAAGACAAGAGCACTTGAAACATGGGTAGATGAGACTCCCACTTAACCGTCACCTCGTACAGAAGCAAACAGATAAGTAAAGTGGGTATATTGCATATTGCCTCAGTTCATGGCCACGGTACCACCACCCGGCAGCAGGTACTGTATATCCCAAGAATAAGAACGAACGTCGTGGCAACCCCATTTCCCGTGCAATCAAACCCTCTGCTCCTTTATTTCTCTCTCTCCCACTCCCTCCCCCCCTCTCTGCGAGCCATCTCACTCATTCAATCATTCCCCAACCCTTTCTGCTGATCATGTTGATGATGCTTTTCGGAGAAGCGAACGACGGGTGAAAGCGACCGGCAGATTTTTGTTCAAGTGTTAAAAAGAATTATGAGAAGAAAGATGAACAAGAAATCCGGTAAAATCAATCCCAAAACATTCCCTGGACGCCTGCCTCCCAACCTACCTACTTGCTAACCCCGCTCGGGTTCCTCCCCTATGTGCATAGCGCAACGGAAGTATTGCCTTACCGTCTCCCCGCCTGCTCAATAGCCGCATCCAGTTGCCTCTCCTCCTCTTCTAACCGTCGGATCTCGTCCTCCGTCATCCCGTCCTCCACAAGATGCGCATATGGCGTCGTAAGCCCGCGCGGCGTCGCGCGTCCGGGCGCGCTCGCACCGCCTGGAATGGCGCTGAGTGACCGTGGGGGGGCAGCGCCGTCGTCATTCCCGGCGGTGTGGGCCGTTTGGGCGAGTGAGGCCGTCCGCACGCTGGGCGTACCGGTGCCGGCGGCGCTGGGACGGCGGTCTGAGTAGGGCGTGAAGGAGCGTGGGGGGTTTTCAAGGTGGTGTGCTCCCGTCGCGGCGGCTCCGGCCCCCGCTGCCCCTGCAGCAGCGGTTGTTGATGCTGGAACCGCGCCCGCCGCTGTGGGTTCAATAGCAGCACCGTTTGCTGCTGCTGCTGCTGCTGCTGCGCCACTACCGCTAGGGCCAGGGCCGCCGTTCAGCGTCGTACCTTCGTCTGAGTACGGCGAGTGCGGCGCGACATCAACGTCGGCAGCTGCTGCCTCTTTCTCGGCGATAAGCTCCTCGCCGGCATGGCCCCGGTGGTGAATTGAATCGTAGGTAGAGTCGCCGCCAGGGATGCGAGTTGCCTTGTTCTGACGGCGGCGGCGCAGTAGATACCAGGCGACCCCGATTATGAGAAGGAGGCCGACAATACCACAAGCCACGGCGATACCGATGATGGCACCTGTCGCGAGCCCACCGTTACTGCTGGGGCTGCTGCTGTTTGATGGCGGGTTAGCCGACACGGTGGGATTCAAGCCGCCGCTAACACCGCCATCTCCCGAGTTCTCGCCGCCAATGCCGGAGCCGGAGGTAGGACTTCCAGTGCCGTCTTTGTTGGGAGTGACGGGGGTGCCTTCCTCCGGATGATAGGGAACGCCAGTGAACAAGCTGTGTTCAGCAGCGAGCGGGTCGGTATCGAGGACGAAGCTCGCGGGGCGTATAGCAAACGAGCGTGAGTAACTCTTGCCGTTGTCCCAATTGGCCTGGAAGTAGAGCAGGTCCGTGGAGACGGGGAGGAGGTTAATATCTTGGTTTAGGAAGGAGACTTGGCCGGAGGTCTCGGATGCGTTCACTGCGGCATGTTAGTCCTGACATACTCCCGCCCAACAGCCCCCTGCCGTGAACGCATTCTACGGTATTCTTGGGGATTCAAAACGCACCAACAAGCGTCACCACAGCTCGGTTGTCAATATTCCGACCATCCCGTTGCGGCATCCTTCGTCCCACACCCCCATTATTCGCACCATTCTGCCACGGCGTCTCGCTCGGCAACCCATTATCGACCGTCGAGCTCGAGCCCTCTGGCAGCGCACTCCCGCTGCCCGTCGACCGCTTTCCATAACCGAGCTCATAACGGTTGCCACGGCTGTTGACACCATAAAGCCGGACCTCCTGCACGAGTACGTTGTGGGCCTCCCATTCAAATACGCGTTGCCGGGCATCGTCGTAGAGGATGAAGGGCGCGCTGGTGGTAGGGAAGGAGCTCTCGAAACCTTTCGTGAAATTGATGAAACTACTGGCAAGTGTCCCCGGAACTGTGAGTACCAGTGCGATGGCGGTCGTCGCCAGCCAGTCTGGCTTCCCTATCGTTATCCGCATGCTGTCGTCGAGCCCTCAAGGGACAGTATTTTTTTCGCCGAGTATCCGTGTTTCGTCCTCTTCGTGTTCGATCAAGTTTGCCGACAGTCGTTCATCGCTCGTTTGCTCGCGTCGCCTGAAGGAAAAGCCGGCGACACGGGTCCCGATCTGAGACGGGGGGCGTGGTAGGCTCAATCCGGGCCTCAGGCAACCTGCCGTTCCTGCACTTGCTCGTTTGCTCGCTCGGCCACTTTGACAACACAGAACCTGGGAATGTTTTCGTGATGGGGAAGGCAAGCAAACAAATCACCAGCAGCAGTGACAGGAAAAAAGAGCAACCTAGCGCGTGTTGAGGGGAGACTGAACGAAAGACAAGGCTCAGAATCCGTCCATCTCAGGCTTGTCAGCAACCCATTCAACTTCACCTGCACGCCCCCATCCATGTGGACGTCCGTTCCAATGGCCCCCCCAACCCAAACCGCTCACTCGCTCGGTGCTTGCTCGCTGGCCCTTCAGCTGGAAAGGAAAGGATTGCGCGGTTCCTCCCCTGCCCTCCTTCCCCGTCTGCACAGCCCAAGCCCAAAGCAAATGGGAAGCCACGGGCTAGCGGCACAGCTCCCATTCAACCCAACCCGAAATCCTTGTTTGTCCCGCCCGCGCCATTCCCAAAGCGGCGCCAAACGTTTCGAGGGTGCAAGGGTTGTCTGCCGGCTTTGTCTTGTTTCTTTTCTTTCCTTCTTTTTTCTTTCCTTTTTTATGTCTGTTTCCCAAGCAGGGAGTGGACAGGTTTCCCTCAAGTCGATCAAGATACGCTAAATCAACAGTTTGCTTCCAACCGAAAAATTACACGATAACTCGCATAACATCCCCCGGCCTTTCCATCGATCCTTTCCCACAGCCTAGTGGTGCCTTCCCTTTTTCCCTTCGCTCGGTCTTCGGGTGATCCTCCTTCTGCAGTCTGCAGCCCAGCCCAGCAGCAAAGTCACAGCGCCGCGCTTACTCCGAACCGGGGGTGGCCCCATTTATCCCGCCGGAGCGGACCAACCAGGACGACGAACACCCTGGCCCTTTAAATAGCAGACACACAGAGACAACTGCTGTGCGACAGCGCAAATGGGAGCGCGCGCCTCGCTGCATAACACGGGCGGCTCACTCAGTTGTTGGTAAGAGAACGAGACAGTCGGGTAGGTTCCGAGAAAGGTAGGTCGTTAGGTGGAGGTGGAGGTGAATGCACATACGGATACTACACAGTCGTATTGTAACAAAGAGAAGTGGGAAACCACCACCTGTCTCAACAGGTTTACATCGTGTAGTAAGCTCGCATTCTGAGCTTCTTTCAAGGCTGAAGTGGGGAGGGCCAACTTGTCAGCAGAACACCGACGATCATGGATAAGTTGCCACTAAATTCCGGGGGAAGTCTCTCTTTTTGGCACCGATCGTCCATCAGCCCAGAGAATGCGCAAGTGGGATTTGCAGTGGGCTGAAGAACAATCTGTTTGTAACGTGGTGTTTTTTCCATCTGGTTTGCATACATAGTACACTACTATGTAGTCTTCGGTGTCTGTTTTCTGGCCGCCCCCGACTTTCCATCTTGATTTGCCAATGGCTGCCTGTGCCACGACGCAGCAATGGGGGGATCACTTTCAGCCTCAGCCGAGGGGAGAGATTTGTAGATAATAAACCCTGAGCGGCGCGAAAATGGCACCCAAGGTTGCCTGAGCGGTTTATCCTGGGCAAAAGGTCGGGACCGAAAGCCAAGAACCGTTCAATCGTAGAAACTGAGCCGAACAACCAAAGCACTCTTCCCAAATCCAAACCAACGAGCGTCGCTCTCACCGCCTCCCCTTGTTGGCAACCTGCTCCTTCAACAGAATATCCCGCATCGCTGCCCTTGCGTTACGGCTCCCTCCCAGCTTTGGCCCACGAAGAATCTCGTCCTTGTTCTTGGGAGGTCCCGGTTTGGGCGCATTGGTTGCTCGCCTTCGTCGGTTCCGCTGCGCCATTGCGTCCATAAAATCACGCCGAAACTCCTCCGCGATGCGGTCATCCGCTGCCCCGTCTTCTTCTTCCCACGTGGTCTGATGGGCTGCTTGGTCTGATGGCGAATCGTACATGTCGACTAAAACCGTTGTTAGCAGAGTGATCATATCTTGGTAGCAAACGGACAGACTCACTTCTGTTCTCACTAAGAAACTCCTCCACCAGCTTATCACGCTGGATATCATCACTCCCCCGGCGATTCCTCGACCGAAGTGGTTTCCCGTCCCGTCCCAGCCGTACTTTTCGTTGCCGGCCATCGGCCTCTTCCCGTTCTTCCTCTTCGATCTGACCCTGCAGTCGTCGCCTCGCACGCTCCGTCATCTCGATGTTGCGCGCGCGCGCCTCGTCGCCGAGGTCGATCTCTAGCAGCCGGCCATGCATCACGCGTTGCGAGTCGATTTGCCCGGTCGGTAGGGGGGCGCTGCCGGTCCCGCTTCGGCCGTCACCGGTCGTCGACGTCGTGCTGTCTTCGCGACTCTGCTGCTGCTGTTGTTCTAACGCTTCCTGCGCGGCCGCGGCTTCTGCGGCGTGTCGCTTGCGTCTAGCCAACTCGGATTCTACGTACTCCTCCCTTGCTTGATCAGCCGCCGTTCTTGCCACCTCCAACTCCCCAACTTTGCTTTTGTTTTCTTCCATTCTCGAAGAGGGTGGGTGATGGCGGTAACTCACATGTGCCTGTTGACCAGTTCGCCAACTAACCCCGTCTGTGGCGCAAACCGCCTGGAGATCCCGCCGATGACAGCCGCTTCGGCGCCTTGCTGGGCGTCTGCGCTTCCGTGCAAAACGACGCCCCGTTCGGAGTTCTCCTCGTTCGTCGCGCCGTCGCCGGCGAAGCCGGACGGACTGGCGCGGAACCCGACGCCACCCTGCCGATGCTTGCGAGCATTTCGTAGTCGCCGTATCTCAGACACAGTTAACCCTTCTTCGCGCTCGCTAGAACCACCATGGTCCACGGTTGTCATCGGTCCGTCGTTGCCTGATGGGGGAGGATCGGCGGAGACTCGTGCTTGGGCGGTTTCGGCTTCGCCGGTGGTGTTGCTGTCAATCGCATTGTCTGTCTCTTCTGTCGCGCGCTGCCGGTAATTCTTTCTCTTCTTGCCCGGGCGGAAGAGGATTGGGGGAGCGGCATCCGGTTCTGCGTTGATGGGTTCCATGGTGTCGTGTGTTTGTTGATGAAGGGAAGGTTACATATGGTGGGGGTTTGCTGATGCACCTTGCCGGTCAACAAAGAAATGGGCCGGCCGAGACTCGGGGAGGAATCGGGGAGATAAGCAACCCTAACCCTCGACCGGACAACTTCATGTCCAAACTCAAAGTACCAACTACTGTGTAAAAGGGTCACATTTTGTTGATAAGAAAACGTACTGCGTAGTAAACGCGTGATTTGGTTTTTATCTTATCAGCGCTCTCTTGTTTTGATTGTCAAGTTCTATTCACCTACATTTACCAACATAATACGTGTTTGTGCCCCTCTCGCAACCTCGTTTTTCGGCATGGGATCCGAATTCTTGACGCTAAATTTCAACAATCAAGGCCCAACTCTACAAGTCTACAGTTCTGTTGGCCCATATAACCAACCATAACTACCTCAAACATCTCGGCGCTGAAAACCCAGGCCACCCGGCCCAGTTCGGCCCACCTGTCGCCTAGAGCAAATCGTGAGCCACCGATACATAGTGAGCCACTCGGCCGGCCGACCTGACCCGCTGCCCGGCCGACCCGGCCCCGTGGGCCCCACCCGCCCGGGAGATCGACCGGTCCTGACCTTGTAGTTGATTATCCACTTCTCCGGCCCGCAGATCACCATCCCTTTGAGGCCGCTGTGTATTTTCTCAATTTTCCATCACTTTTTCTAGAACAGGTTTATAAATAGACATCGCGGGTGGCAGTTCGATGACGGCCGAGTACCGCAAGGCCGGCCTGCTCGGGAGGGCGGGTCATGAACAGCGGCTTGACCGACTGGGTAGAACTAGTATTTTCTAAAGACACTCTCGCCGGCTAGTTGGCCAACAAGTTTCAAAGCGGGTACGCTTGATTCCGCTGGCGTTGTCGTCATCGTCAAAGCAACACAGTGGGATGTATGTATGTACATACCGACCACGAAGTCGATTCAGCTACTTCGTACTGAACTGTACACACCCGTGATCCAACCCGTCGCCCCCACCAAACCCGTCCCACGCAATGCCTTGTATTTTCATTGCACGCCCACTCACCCTGTCACACAAAAAGCCTAGACCTTCCGAAACCCCATCGCACAGACGCGTATGTCTCGGCCCGAACCTAACCCACTCTAACTTAGCAAGAGTCCCGCCTAGATACGGTTGTGACAGGTTTGTAAAGAGTTTGTGGAACCTACCGGGTAGGTAATAGATGAATAGCTGAACTAGGTCAGGTAACACCACCGGGAGGGATCGTATCCAGCCGTAGAAGAACTCCGTGTGGAAAAAATTGTAGTCTGTTGGTACCCCCCTGGCCTGAGTGGGCTTAACTCGATTCAACCTCGCTCAACCACCTACCTAGGTACTATCAGACGAGCAGCGGGCCGAAGCAAGCAACACGGAAAACCAGGTGGCCGACCAAGTGGCAGGGTGGAACGGGTAGGAGCATATGTCGATAAAGGTCGGGATCGTGGGTGCGGCTTGGGTAGTAAGTAGGTCAAGGAAACAGGTCCGGCAGACGATCTATTTCTATTTTTGTTTTCTTCGATCTTGACCACAGTGAAAGATCCCACCCACGGCAAGGATAGGGAATCACAGGTCGGCCTTGGCTTGACGGGCCTTATCTTGGCCCACTCTACCTAAGATGAAGGCCAACACCTTCCAACGGCCGCATCCACCTTCCCGATCTGGTAACACCACACCATACACGACTCTTGCACGCGTGGAACCTCACAAATAGGAATACCTGTCATGCCAAGTACACATGACGAAGTTATGCAGAATAGAAGCAACGTTGTCGCTGTTTGTTCTAGAAACAGCGCAGGGAGTATCTTAGAAGGCTGAAAAAAAGAAAAAAAAACGAAAGCAAAGTAAAGAGAGCAAAAAGGTATCGAATCTAAATCACAAAAGGGGACAGATGATCATGTATCATCTGTCTCTCTCCGCTTCGTGACCCTACCCCGCCAAGCAATGTAATTTTCCCAACGCCGCCCGTGTACCTGGCATCCGTCCTTACCCGTCTTACCCCTTTTGCCTTCCCTCTTCGAATCGTGCGGTCGATGTTGTGGGGGCCCTTCGGTAGGTGTAAACCCCAACCAAGGGCGGCAAACCAGAGCCAAAAAGGAGCGACCATGATAATGTCCTTTGTTTCCGGAATATCCAGAGAACACAGAAGAACATCTTGATCATATCCCTAACCCCGCTCGAGCAGTCGCCGCCTTAGTTCCCAAGTGACAAACCCCCCGCCGTCGAGGCAAGTTGCAATGAACGCGTCCGGAGCCATCCCGTGTACCCCAAAGCCACACCGCCAGCCGAATATCCCAGGTCATAAAAACATGTACAGTGAATGTAGTCCCATCTCTTTCCCATTTCCAATCTCGAGCCCACCCAAAACTGCCATCTAAATCCAAGCGGCGGCCACAGGTCGTGGTGGGACCATGAAGGTGGCGAACAAGCTACGCACCTCACTTAGGTATTCATCTGCGCTGATCTTGAATAGCCCACGCTGCTGCATTTCGTGGTCTTGCAGGTCCACCACGTTGGCCGCCATCTGGTCCTTCACGCCGTACTCCTCCGCCAGCTCTGACACCTGCGCGAGTTCATTGCCGAATGGGTGTTGTTGTTGATGTTGGTGCTGCTGGATACTTGCACTGCTGGTGCTTTTACTGTGTTGGACAGGCGGTGGTTGTTGCCGGATCGAACGCTGTCGGGGTGGAGAAGTGGGAGCCGAAGGAGAGGAGGTTACGGTGTTGGAGAGCTTGGATTTGTGTTGTTGATGTTGATGGTGTACTGGGACTGAGCTGACACTGGTGCTTGTGCTGGTGGACGAGGACCGTGAGAAGGTTAAGCTCGCTTTGGTCGAGATGGTGCGTTGGGATGGCTGAGACTGGTGGGATTGTTGGGATAGCCCCGATGCAGAGCGTTGCCGCACCAGGTTGTATTGTTTCTTGGAGTGCGATACGGTGCGCTGTGGGATCACTGGCCCCGATGCTGGAGTCACCGAAGTGGGAGTCTTGTGCTGAGCGGGCCCAGTTGTGAAAAAGGAAGATAGGTGGTTTGGTTGCGGGCCCGCTGACATCGTTGCGGGCGACTCAACGTCCGGACTTGTGGGAGGAGTTGTGCCGTTTGTAACTGCGCTGTCAGACATGTCGTCGTCAGATCTTTGTGACGAGCCTGTCGAGATCGCCGACATGGGCTGGATATCTGGCGCATTGTAGGACAACATGTTGGTGGTGTGGATGAGTTCAACCGGGCCGGAGATCTTGTGCCGGAGAGCGCTGGCTGCACCTTTCGTGGTCGTGTTGCTGCGCTGCACCGACTTTTCCTCAGCTAGCTGAACACTTTGCTTGACCCTCCGGGTCGTAAACGCCCTTGTGATAGACATCTTGACTCTCTAGTAGTGCTGGCTGCCGTTCAAACTGGGTGCAGAGGACAGGTTCGAAACCACAAGTTTCGATGTACCGATCAAGGACGAGGAACAAGCGATGTTCAAATCCGCTCTGGCGCCAAGTTGTAACCGAGGGCGTTGAGGATCAACTTTGCCGACGATACCTTTTATTTCTCTAAGTCGAAGAAAAAAGGCAAAGATTGACAGGCGCAGGTCAAGAATCCGTGCCGTATCTCGGGGGGCAAATGCGACAACCGGCGCACAAAGTAGTTGTCGTGTGATTTGGTGCTGGTGTGACGTTGCGCTGGGCCTTCCTTGTGTGCGAGTCGTGGCACTATTCTTGCGACTAAGGGTTGCTCATACCAAGCACTGCAGAGTTGTGAAGGATAAGAGGGTGGGGAGTCGAAACTGAGACGTCGATACCGTGTGACCTGACTAGGTGGAGGGGATCGTCCCTTGTAAGTTGAGGAATTTCGCCACGTGTAGAGCGTGGCTGTAGGGCGGCTCAAAGAAAAAAATGAAGGTCGTGAATAGAATAGGTCCCGTGGCTTAGTTTACAAAGAAACGCCAGCGAAATTTAGGGCCTATGTTTGCGCGTGGATCCGGTCCGATTCGATAGGTAGTCAACGGGGTTCTTCGATGCCGCTGGTACGTAGAATGCGCAAGAAGTTGTTTGAAGGAACGTTTGGAAGTAGTAGGTGGGAACGTTCCAGACGTGTTTGTTGTTTTCTGGTGGTGACGGTGCTTCCGCTTAGAAACCGGCGATGATGGCTGCCAGAAAGGGGGAAAAAGGAAAAGGAAGGAATGGAAACTGTTCCAAGAGTCCAAATGAACCCGCGATGTGGAACTCTGAACAGTTCAACAAGTTCTGTTGAAGGAGAGGACGGAAGAAAGATCCCAAAAGGTCGGAAGGAGGTTCAGAAATGGAAAGGTTGCAATGAAGGGGGGTGGTGGGAGAGGGCACGAAACATTAAAGGGAAGGGCATGAGGTTTGGGGAGAACACAAACTCCTCGTCGGCGGAAACAGGGTTGCAGGTAGGGGGTACATCTCAAGCAGCCTTGGTCACACCAGAGAGGTAAGAGATGGAAGCCGCATCGCATGTACTGGTACCATCTTGACCCGGTCGGCGCGTTGACTAGTTTTCGTCAACCAGGGGGGGTGGTCTTTTGGATTTGCCCTTCGGTCGCTTGCGCGGGAGCAAACCACATTGCAGGAAGGCGTGGAAGGCAAGAATGGGGCCGGCGAACGCAAAGGGACCGGGCCTGGTCGCGCCGGGAGGAAACCCTCCTGCCCTCGTCGTCCCTGTGGGTGGGCCGGCCACTTTCCTTTCTGCGACTCCTGGTTGGCCCTTCTGTCGAGCCGGGCGTGACTGGACCAATGAGCTTCATTGGTGCCCCCCAAACTCACTCGCACCTCCCCTTTTCCCTTTCCCGCCCGGTTGGGGCAAGCACGGCAACAGACCTTCAGCAATGGCTTCGAGCAAGGGAAAGAGCGAAGGCAAGCCCGTAATGTTAAGGGAAGCGCACAACAAGAACACGTGAAAAATCGCACTTTGGTCTATTTTCTGTTGTTCTCCTTCAAACTCACTTTTTGGCTAAACATGGCCTCGAGCTTAAGGCCAAATACCGCGCGGTTGGCCGTTCTGTAAGCCCCAAGTGCGCCATGCCGGCCCTTAGAGGGGAGCGCGCCAAATCGCGCAGGGTTCATCGCATGAGATCCCACTGCGGTGCGCATGTACCTGCATTGCGCATGCCTTCACTCGACAGGCATCAACGTGGTCAACTTTATCGACGGCCCCATGACGGTATGAGCAGCAGTTCGGACGGGTGCATGATTTAGGTCATTTCATTCGGTGGAAACATTCGCCCAAAGCAGAGAGTCAGGTGTTTCTTCCCCAACTCCCATTGCCGGTGGCGGCCTGACGCTGCCAAAACGGAATGCGGTCGCTCCTCAAAACAGGGTGTTTCTCACTTGCGCTATTCGTCGATCTGCCGCCCACAGAGGGCCGCACGCGCTCTCCTCTTTTGAGGGTTGTGCGACCGAGACCGACCGACCGCCGACTGGGACCGTGACCGACCATGGCCCCTCACCCCCCTCTCTCCTGTTGCAGATAGGGTTTGTTCGTCCACTCAGGGTTCAGCACGGCCCTCTGTCCCTGCAGTTGAAACGAAGCTAACCCACGACCGAGCGCTCATTGGACCGTCGTTTCTCCTCAACGTTGCTTCTCGAAGGGGAACCCATCTGAAACCTCCTCCCAGTTCATCAGGAGATCGTGGATGTTTCTTGCCCATGCGCGCGCATGGCTGATCTTACCTTGTCCACATCGAGGAAGAAGCGACCCGCCGGAAAGGTTGCGCACGCCGTGATGGGTGGTGGGCTGGTGGGGACCAAGAGTCATGACATGAGGGCGGCTAGGCGGTTCATCTCAAGACGTGATGCCCGGCGGTTCAAGCATGACTCTCCTGGATGACCCTCTCTTCCCCTCTGATCAGTCCGAAGCCACCCGCCGCCGGCAGGAACGGACTATTGTGTCCGTGCCTCTTTGGCGATGCTTTGCGGGGAAGCCCGAACCGACTCCACGTGGTGCCACACCATCGGCAACGACATGTGTCGCTTTTGCTTTTGTCCTGGGGCGATATCCCGGCCGTTTTCTCGGCTCTTTTTAAGTTTTCAAGACTCGCTGTTGCAGGTTTACAAAGCAAAGGGTTGTATCTGGGCATGCGGGGCAGAGACGATGCCCTGAGGTTGGTGGGGATAATTTTCGCATGCCCTCCCAAGAAAAAAAAACGGCTCGATCAATGATCATCGCCTAGAATATCGCCAGAACAACGATCACTCTCCACCGTCTGTCAATCGTCAAGTCAACGACGGAGCCGTGGCCGCCGACCGACACCGGGGAACGGTTGCAGATCACCAGCCAATGCATGACGGCCGGATCGCCCGCTAGTTCACTCATGCCGGGATGGTGAATCGACGTCCCTTTCTTCCGGAACGTCATGCAAATCGACGTCCCTTTCTTCCGGAACGTCATGCATAATGTCCCATTTTGGGAGCGGAGTCACGAAGCCAATTTTTGAGTGCAGCCAGCGACGCACGACAGATGAATAGTACTGCGGCGCAACGCCGGCCGGTCTCTCGATCGTCCTCGCTGGACAATGCCCTGGTTCGGCATATGACACCAGTCTGGCCACAGCACCTCAGGATAGCATACGTGATGTGACACCACTCACGCCCCCGATGATTTTCTCGGGAGTTCTACGATGAAGATGACTGGAGCGGTAGACGGACGCTGCACAGACAACGCTAATCTGTCAAGAATGCGGGGCAAAGCTTTTGGCCTTTGGGTATATCCACTACCTAACGCCACCAAGCGAGCTCACGAACCGTGTAAATGCCCTCGGCAGAATCGGGACGATGGGTACAGACCCGGATGCCGAAATTCCGGTGTAACGGTAGAGTTGTTTGTGACCTCATACGTCACAGTACAGCTTAGTTCTCTAGTCTTCGTCCTCATCCATTGAGTCGCCGTCGTGACTAAGCGCGGCCTCATCATCCTCATCATCATCCTCGCCCTCATCGCTGCTACTGCTCTCATCGTCCTCCACACCTACAAGACGATCCTCCTCTTCGCCCTCACCGCCCGCTCCACCAGCCTTAGCCGGGACTCGTTGGCCAAACGCTTTGCGCACACCGGCGTTGGTGCTGGTATCCCAGATGGACACCGTACCCTTGCTCCCAGCTACGGAGAGGCGGAAAGCGACCTCTTGGTCGGGGCCGAAGCTTGTAGAAAATACCTTACCAACGTCAAAGTCGCGCGAGACGACAAGAGACGGGCCCTGAGGGCTGATGTTCCACAACTTGACGGTGCGGTCGGTCGAGCCGGTGGCCATGAAGCCCGGGATGACGGGATTTAGGTCGAAGGAGGAGACGGATTCGTCGTGGGCCTGCAGCTTCCAGACCGTCTTGCTAGCGGCCGGGTCAGCGGAGGCAGTGCGCACGTCAAAGTAGTGGATGATGCCGCGCTCGGTAGAGACGTAGAAGAAGTTGGGGTCATGCGGATCCCAGCGGACGTTCTCCACGTCGCTTTCGACGCCGACCTTCATAGGCGCCTCGCCGGGCGCGCGCATATCGGCTATCGCGGCGGTGCGGTCGTAACTCCCGCTGAGGAGGACGGTCGACTCAACCGCGTGCCAGGCCAACGCGCACACCTTGTCGGTGTGGTAGTTGTACGACTTGGCGCACTGCGTTGTGTGCAGGTCCCAGAGCTTGACTGTCTTGTCAGCCGAGGCGGAGGCGAGCAGGTTGCGGTGCTTGCGGTTTGCCGAGAGTGCCAGCACGGCGTCGACATGGTACGAATCGTTGGCCTTTTTCGACTTCTTCTTCTTCTTTTTCTTTTTCTTGTCCTCTTCACCATTGGCGCCGCCTTGCCCGAGGATGGCGTTAGGGTACATACAGTCGATCGTGTCGAGGTCCCAGATCTCAATATCCGGGTCAAACGTGCCGATGGCCACGAAGTTCCCCGTCGAATCCTTGTCCACGCCCGGCTTGCTGACAGGTAGGTCTAGCCACTCGACACAGAGTGGTATCGCGGGAAGCATGATGTCGTGGTGGACATACAGGTTGTCGGCTGCGTCTTCGTAGACATACACCTCTAAGTGGGCAAGCTCGTCCTCGACCTTAGCGGCCAGCAGTAGGTTATCGGTCGCGAGGATCTGCAGGTCCTCGCGGTCTTCTTCGTCGTCTTCGGCGTCGTCCTTGAGCGTGATGTACGGGTCGTCCTTGTTGGAGTCGTAGTAGGCCAGCGACTTGACGTTGCCGAACATGCCCATGGGTTGGCCCTCGCCTTGTGGCTCGTCATCGTCATCGTAGTGCTCGAGGTCGTATTCCTTGAGGTCGTCGTCGATCTCGATACTGTGGGGTTGTTAGTTCATTGGGGTCCCGAAGGATAGATTGGGGACAACTATAGGTGATCGGCACTAACTCTGAAGCATCTTTCCCATCCTCATCTGCTGCTTCCCCCTCCTCTTCTTCTTTTCCCTGCTTCTTCTTCTTCGTCTTCTTCTTTTCCTTTTTTGATTCTTCTTCCGCCCCAGACTCCGCCGCGGCTTCTGCCTCTGCTTCCGCCTGTTGCGCTTCCTCTAGGTCTTCTTGCGCGTCGTCAAGCTGGAGCTTGGCCAGGCTTGCGATGCGCTCGAATTCCTCCTCGTCAAAGTTGTATTTTGTTGGAAAGGGTGCCGCAAACCCGCGTGGCACCCAGGCCGTACTTGTGATCATAGAAGACATGGTGTATGTGTGTGTAAAGAGACCAGAAGACGGATTGACCTGCCTGCAGTGTCTCTGTTTGGACGATGCCCGGCTGTGAACTGCCCGGTTCAGATAGAAGATTTCGTTCCGCAACTTTTTAGTGGAGTGGGCAGCGGGGCTTATCTTATCGGGCCTACCCCTGTGCCCCTGTGCTTCAGCGACGGTCCAGGTCTTCGAGACAGCCTGCAAGCTCCACATTTTATTATCCGTTCAGCGGTGATGGAGCTTGGACGGTGTGGATGTTAGTGGATCTCACGATTCTCACCTCTTGAACTTTTGTTGTCTTGAAAACGCAAAGCATCAACGGCCCAAGAGGGAGAATTGGTGGACAACCAGCGTGGAACTTCCTACCAAAGAACTAGGCGCGTCGGCCGAACCCAGCCACCCCTTCAACACGCCATGCCTCGCGACTACGACGATGACCGCTCAAACAAGCGGAGAAGACTCGACTTCAACCCGCTGCGCTCCGACGACCGATTCGGCGACCTCCCATCGCGCGGATCCAACCGCGGCGGCAATAACCATGGCACCTTCCAATCTCGATCGTCCACTCCACGAGCCGGCTCACGGCTAGCTGGGGCCGCCACGCCCCGCCAGCGCGAGTTTGACGGGCCGGAACCGGGGTCCAACGACGACGCGACGAACGCGCTCGACCGTGACTGGTACGGCGGCGATGACGATCTGGGCGGACACACCTTCGGCGACGACACGCACAACCCCTTTGGGGATGAGAGCGGGTGGGCGGCACAGGAACGCGAGGCGGCCATGGTGGAGAAGAAGGTTGGGCAGTTTGCGTCTACGGGGCCCATGAATGCGCGGCAGATGCAGAAACAAAAGGATGTCGACGCGTGGGAGACAAATCGGATGTTGACGTCGGGCGTGGCGCAGCGGCGGGATATGGGCGGGGATTTTGAAGATGACCAGGAGGCGACGCGGGTGCATTTGCTGGTGCATGACCTGCGGCCGCCGTTTTTGGATGGCCGGACGGTGTTTACCAAGCAGTTGGACCCCGTGCCGGCTGTGAGGGATGCGCAGAGTGATATGGCGGTGTTTAGTAGGAAAGGGAGTAAAGTTGTGCGGGATAGGCGGCAGCAGCGGGAGCGGGCGAAGCAGGCGCAGCAGGCGACTAATGTGGCCGGGACAGCGCTGGGGAATTTGATGGGGGTCAAGGATGAGGATACGGATAGCGCGTTACCGATTGCGGCGGAGGAGAAGGGGGAGAAGAACGGAGAAGCTTCCACGCAGGGCCAGACACCGAGCAACAGCAACAAGTTCAGTGAGCATCTGAAAAAGGCCGAGGGCGCGAGTAATTTCAGCCAGAGCAAGACGCTGCGGGAACAGCGCGAGTTTCTGCCGGCGTTTGCGGTGCGGGAGGAGCTGCTACGGGTGATCCGTGACAACCAGGTGATCATTGTGGTGGGCGAGACGGGGTCCGGCAAGACGACGCAGCTGACACAATTTTTGTTCGAGGACGGCTACGGCGAGACGGGCATGATCGGGTGTACGCAGCCCCGTCGCGTGGCGGCCATGAGCGTGGCCAAGCGTGTGGCCGAGGAGATGGAGGTCAAGCTGGGGAGTGCGGTGGGCTATGCGATCCGGTTCGAGGACTGCACGAGTAAGGAGACGGTTATCAAGTACATGACGGACGGTGTTCTGCTGCGGGAGTCGCTGAACGAGCCGGATCTGGACCGGTACTCGTGCATCATCATGGACGAGGCGCACGAGCGCGCGCTGAACACGGATGTGTTGATGGGGCTGTTTAAAAAGATTTTGCAGAGACGGCGGGATCTCAAGCTCATCGTCACGTCGGCCACGATGAACTCGAAGCGGTTCTCTGACTTTTACGGCGGCGCGCCTGAGTTTACGATTCCCGGCCGGACGTTCCCCGTGGACGTCATGTTCCACCGCTCACCGGTCGAGGACTACGTCGACCAGGCGGTGCAGCAGGTCCTGGCCATCCACGTGGGCAAGCCGGCCGGTGATATTTTAGTGTTTATGACGGGCCAGGAGGACATCGAGGTGACGTGCGAGCTGGTGCGCGAGCGGCTGGACGCCCTCAACGACCCCCCACAGCTCAGCATCCTCCCCATCTACAGCCAAATGCCCGCGGACTTGCAGGCCAAGATCTTTGACCGGGCGGCCCCGGGGGTCCGGAAGTGCATTGTGGCGACCAACATCGCCGAGACGAGTCTGACAGTCGACGGGATCATGTACGTGGTGGACGCTGGGTTTTCAAAGCTGAAGGTGTACAACCCGCGGATGGGCATGGACACGCTCCAGATCACGCCCATCTCGCAGGCCAACGCGTCGCAGCGATCGGGTCGGGCTGGACGCACAGGACCGGGCCAAGCGTACCGGCTGTTCACAGAAAAGGCGTTTCGCGATGAGATGTACATCCAGACGATTCCCGAGATCCAGCGGACCAACCTGAGCAACACGGTGCTACTGCTCAAGTCGCTCGGCGTAAAGGACCTGCTCGACTTTGACTTCATGGATCCGCCCCCACAGGATACGATCACGACGTCACTGTTCGACCTGTGGGCGCTGGGGGCGTTGGACAACCTGGGCGAGCTGACAGAGTTGGGGCGCAAGATGAACGCGTTCCCGATGGACCCGTCGCTTGCGAAGCTGCTGATCATGTCGGAGGCGTACGGGTGCAGCGAGGAGATGCTGACGATCGTCTCGATGCTGTCGGTCCCCAACGTGTTCTACCGGCCCAAGGAGCGGCAGGAAGAGTCGGATGCGGCGCGCGAGAAGTTCTTCGTACCCGAGTCGGACCACCTGACGTACCTACACGTGTACACGCAGTGGCGGGCCAACGGGTACCACGACGGCTGGTGCATCCGGCACTTCTTGCACTCCAAGTCGCTGCGGCGCGCCAAGGAGGTGCGCGACCAGCTGCTGGACATCATGAAGATGCAGAACATGGACATGGTTAGCTGCGGCACCGACTGGGACGTCATCCGCAAATGTATCTGTTCGGGCTACTACCACCAGGCCGCCAAGGTCAAGGGCATCGGCGAGTACGTCAACCTGCGCACCAGCGTGACCGTCCAGCTGCACCCGACCAGCGCGCTGTACGGGCTGGGTTTCTTGCCGGACTATGTCGTCTACCACGAGCTGATCCTGACGTCCAAGGAGTACATGTCGACCGTCACGTCGGTCGACCCGCACTGGCTGGCCGACCTGGGCGGGGTGTTCTACTCGGTCAAGGAAAAGGGGTACTCGGCGCGCGAGAAGCGGATTACCGAGACCGAGTTCAACCGCAAGATGGAGATTGAGGCGCAGATGGCTGCGGATAAGAAGCGGCACGAGGACGAATTAGCCGCGGAGGAGGAGCTGGCGCTGGTCAGGAAGGCTGGGCCGAAGCTGGGGAAGGATAAGAAGACTGTTACGTCTGGGGCGGTTGTCAAGCCGGTGCGGAAGAGGGCGGGGAGGGGATTTTAAGGGAATGAATGGGTTGAATGATATAAAGAAGGCAATACAAGCTGATAGCCCTGTTTCCTACGGAATGGCTGCATAACGCTGTATGACAGCGTATGCGTACGGCCTGCAATACGATACGTCCACAGTACGGGTCTTGTTACGGCGGCTTAGGTGATGCGATGTCGTCGGTGCTTATCGGATAACGTTAACAGAGCAGGGGTCATCGCGTCGGGCCCGCCATGCCAAGTCGGGGCCGACCCCGGGCTCGGCCAATATCGGCTAACAAACGTAGGGCCAGCAGGAATGCACCGCTGAAGTCACTCATGTCCGTTTCCCGCTTTCACTCTTTTTCGGACATTGTCGATTCGGGCCTCACCTTTTTTTTTCCCCTCTGCTCTCTCGAGGCCGGCGTATCCCAATTGATTAATACCATATCCCGCACACCGCGCATTAGATTCGCCCAATTGACACCATGCAAGTCTCTCGGTCCACGGCGCTCGCCAAAACCCTGCGCGGGGCCTGCCGAGCGCGCTGCGGGACACCGGCTACGACGATCGCTGTGAGCCGGAGGAGTATCGCCACAACTTCCGGCGGTTTTGTCACCCAACAGCAACAACAACCAAACCATCCACCACAACGCCAGCTCCTCGCCTCTCGCCCAGCCACTACTCAAACCCGCCATTATGCATCGGCACCCGCGTCCAAGGAGGAAAACCTCGACATAACCCCCCTCCACCCTCTCCATCTCGCCCACAACGCCAAGCTGGTCCCCTTCGGCGGCTTCTCCATGCCCGTGCAGTACCCCTCCCACACCGTCTCCCAATCCCACGTGTTCACACGCGCCCACGCCTCCCTCTTCGACGTCTCGCACATGGTTCAACGCCGCTTCACCGGCCCCGGCGCGACCGCCTTCCTGGAGCGCGTCACGCCGTCCGGCATCGGCGCGCTGGAGCCGCACCGGAGCACTCTGTCGGTTCTGCTGAAGGCGGACGGGAGCGGGGGTATCGTAGATGATACCGTGATTACGAGGCTAGGTGGTGGTGAGGAGAAGCCGTATTACTATGTCGTGACCAACGCTGGGTGCCGGGAGAAGGACGATGCGTACCTCTCGGAGGAGGTGCAGAAGTGGAACCAGGAGTTCGCGGGGCAAGGCTTGGAGGTGGTCGAGGAGCGGTGGCACAACACCGGGCTGCTGGCGCTGCAAGGGCCCGAGGCGGAGACCGCGCTCAGCTCAATCTTAGCCGCCGATGACCAAGGCTCAGTACCGGACCTGCACAAGCTCTTCTTCGGCCAGTCCGTCTTTGCCAACCTCAAACTCCCCAACGGCTCCGTCACCACCAAGCCCGTGCTCATCAGCCGCGGCGGGTACACCGGCGAAGACGGCTTTGAGATCTCCATCCCAGCCACCGACACCGTCGCCGTAGCCGAAGCCCTCCTCGCAGCCGGCGGAGCCGACAACAAACAAGTCCAACTCGCCGGTCTCGGCGCCCGTGACAGCCTCCGCCTCGAAGCCGGCATGTGCCTGTACGGCCACGACCTCGACGAGACCACCACCCCCGTCGAGGCCGGGCTCAGCTGGATCATCCCCAAGGACCGCCGCAGCGCCGACGCGGGCTACTACGGCGCCGAGCTCATCGCGAAGCAGCTCGTGCCCAAGACCAAAGGTGGCGCGGGCATCGACCGGCGTCGGGTCGGGCTGGTCGTTGAGGGCGCCCCCGCGCGCGAAGGGGCCGATATTGCTACGAAGGTGGAAGGGGGAGGGACCAGGAAGATTGGCGTGGTGACTAGTGGGTGTCCGAGCCCGTCGGTGGGGAAGAACATTGCTATGGGGTACGTTGAGGATGGGTTCCACAAGGCTGGGACGGCGGTCCAGGTGGTGGTGCGCGGGCGGCCGCGGATCGCGACCGTGACGAAGATGCCGTTTATTGAGACCAAGTACTACAAGGGGGCTTGAGTTGTGGATACACAGGAAATGGAGAAGAAATGAGATAAAAGGGATACAAATGTATGAGGGGGGAGAGCGGGGGTATTGTTCAACACTGTAATTACGAACCGGCGCTGGCCGTTTTTTAGGGGAGTGTGTTGGTGGGTGGGTGTGTCTTGTTTCACGATACATGTCGATGATGTAACGAATAAGCATAAGCTTAGGGAGGCACTTCAACGTTAAGGCGCAAGGAGGTGGATATATCCAACATCGAGGGCAGTCACCATCATTTCAACAGGTCCATGATAGAGTTCAGGGTCGGGCAGTTGTTGAAAAGTAAATTTATTTTCGTTCCAGTATATATCCGCATTCCCCCCTTCAGTGTCTTCCTCCTTCATCCTCCTCTACCGCCCCCAAACTCCCACCGTACATACACAGACACCCGAGCGCCCAATAACTCCAACGCTTACTTTGCCTTCCCGCTTGCTACTCCCCCGCCTTCCCTCGCAACGCCACAACAGAGCCCAGATCGGTATGATTTCTTGCCCCCCTGAATTTTCTCTCGCGAGGCATCAATATCCGAGCCCATGTTGAATGTTTTGACCCAATATAGCAATACCTATGCAACCGCTCACCCCGTCCTGTCCCGTCCCACGGTACAGTACCGTCCCGCACGCCATTTATGACTCCCATGCTCCGGGTGACATGAATAAAATAAAAACAAGGAAATGAAGGACAACAGGAAAAGTTTCAAAATTACAATGCTGTTCTGTAAAATAAAGACGTATGGGTGGTTCTTCCCCTTCCTTCCCGGACATACCCGTTTAAAGGAGATGATAATAAATGCCATGGCTATGAATGAATGATGAATGCCGGAAATAAGAAATGGACTGTCGTCTCTTCCACCACGATGATGGCGTCACATGTAAAGAATAAATAAAAAGAAGATCAAAAAAAAAAAAAAAGAAAAAGAAAAAGAAAGGTGAAAAAAAAGAGCAGAACAAAAAACTACTCCTCCTGCGCCCACCGCCTCTCCCGCAGCGGCAACTCGCGGCCCTCCCGCTCCCGCTTCCCCGTTACCTCCTCACGCCAGGCGTAATACTCCCCCAGCCGCGTCTCGGCATACGAGGCATAGTCAAAGTCAATCTCCGAAATAGTCGCCTGGATCAGGGCCCAGATACCCCAGTAAAACCCGGGCACACCACGAAACTGGTCGACTTCCTGCTGCAGCGTTTCAACCTCAGCAGCCTTGTTCACAGCCGCAACTTTGGCGTTGGTGGGCTGGCGTTTCCGGAGGATGGTGTAGTACGACTCGATGTACTCGGATATGAACTCGCGACGCTGGGTGCGGGTCGGGAGCACGCTGAAGTCGCAGTCGAAACCGCCCCATTCGGCGAAGTGGTTGGCGAGGTCGAAGGCGGCGGGGGACGGGGTCGCGTATTCGTAGTCGATGAAGGTGACGGTCGGGTCGGAGGTTTTATCGGTCGCGAGTTGGGATTTGGGCAGCACGATGACGTTCCCGCTGAGGAGGTCGCAGTGTGCGAAGACGAGCTAGATAGGAGGGGAATAGAGTTAGCCGATGATTTGGGAAAGAAAAACTAGTTGGATTTTGTTTGACAAAGGACAGTACATACCCCATTGACGCCGAGCCCCGGACGCTGGCTAAGCTCCGAGACGAGCGACTTAAGCTCGCGCTGCAGCTCGGCCTGCCGGGCCCGCTGCTCTTCTGTGTCCGTAGGCAGCGCAAAGATCCACTTCTGCATCACCGTCCACACGTTCGGGGGTGGCTTCCCGGGGGCCACGCCGTCGAGGGCCAGCTGAAACTCAGCATCGCCCAGGGCGCTATCCAGGGCCGAGCTCGAGCCGTTCAACGACGACGACGACCTCAGGTTCGACAGATCGACGCGCGAGCCCTTGCGGCTGTGGCCGGTGCGTCCCGCAATACAGGGTACCGTGGCATGCCACTCGGCCAGGCGACGAGCGACGGCGCGGTAGATGTCGGGCTTGCGCAGGTCCTCGGGCTGGGTGACGGCGCCCTGGATGAAGCGGTACATCATGCCGTTCTCGAAGCGGGCGAGCAGTTCCGGGGCCAGGCCGTGGCGCATGAGCAGCTCGTGGTTTTGGGTTTCGCGGTGGCGGTCGATGAGCACGTCGGTGCCAGTGCCGTAGGCGCGCAAGAGGATGGCCTCGCTGTCGACCTCGTGCTTGGACAGGCCGGCCCGCTTGTTGACCGCCTTGAGCAGCGTGTTGGTGATGCCGTCGGTGAAGCGGACAAACTGCAGGTTGGCGTCGGCCGATGACGCCCAGTCCGGTCGGATGGCCAGCACCAGGCGCCGGGCCGAGTCTTCGGAGTTGGTGCTGTCGTAGGAGAGCGGGATGTACTGGATCGCGTGCTCGTTGTCCCCATTTAGCTGGCCGTTGCCGTGGGTTCCATTCTCGCGGCCGACAGCCATGGCTGGAGCTCCTCGTGGGTAGTGGGGTCCCAAAAGGCCGTGGAGAAAAGGTACGAGAGGACCTCGCGTGCGTAGTTACTTTGTGGTTTGCGGAGTTTGAGTACGTAAGTTTGTTCCTCTTTTTTTTTTCCTTTTTGGGGGTATTTTTTTTAGGTTTTGCTGAGCTGTCTGTCTCTCTTTTGCGTCGAGTTTGAGGACAGGGTGTAGTGGGTCGCAGTATCGAGTGTGTTTGATCACCAGTTGCCTTCGAGAGAAAGGGTGTATGAAGAAAAGCTCTCTTGCGATTTGCGATTTACAAGTACACCAAAAGTACTCGTCAAGGAAGTTGGGAAGCTCGTGCAAATGAGGAGAGCTCTTTTGAACAGCTCTTGTGGTACGTACCGAGGGGCAATTTCAGAAAAGAAAGCGGTGGAGCGATCTTGTGCATGCACAGGGGTCCGCAAGGGGGTTTATGCACCAAGACCTGCTGGAATCAGAAAGGCGGGCTGGTTCTTTTTTTCCCGTCCAAGTTGGCAAAATCCTGGAGATCGGGGGCGGAATTCTACAGAGATGATGGGACAAGCTGGAGCGGTGTTTGATGCAGGAATGCGGCCTCTGCCTTCTTTGTTGAAAGGGAAAACTAGGAAAGTTATGGACATTGAAGCGCGAGGGAGGCCACCCATTACCCTCACACGATCAATTGCCCCTCTGTCCCATGTTAAGGTGCCTGGGCGGGCCCTCGTGGCATCACTGCCCCTGAGCGCCCAGGTCACTGGTTCATCCTTTTGGCTTGTGATCTGGCCCGAGCGCCACCCCTGTCGTCATCCACCCCCACACAGCACGGGCCTTACGCGTCTCCATTTTGGCATTTGCTAAGAGATAACTACCTGAGCTAGGCGAGAGAAGTAGATGCCACAGTTGCTTAAAAAAGAAAAGAAAAGGGAAAAGAGGGGAGTAAATCGTCAAAATCGCCAAATCAAGAACGAGAAACATGTTAGAATTGAGGGGAATTGAAATAAGCCTAAAGACAACGGCTGAGGAACTGAGTGACTGAAATTCGAATTCAATGAAGACTTGGCACCTATCTAAATTCCATGTGCTCTGACCGGGGCCTGGGACTGGTGGCTCCCGGGCTCACCTCAATCAGTGCACTGCACCGGACGGCCGGTGACTTCCACAGCGCCGAAGAAACCCACCCGACACCCGCCGACTTCCATCCATCAATCACAATCAACCGGCGTCCTCGATTTTCGGATGCCGCGCCGGGACCCGCCGGTGCAACCGCCGGCGCCGTTTGACGTCACCTACCTAATGTACCCAATGGACGAATGATGAATTGAATCGCGAACCCGTGCATTGAAACCTCCTCCACGCGCGACAATGGCGCTCCCCATTCTCCCAAATACGGACAACTTCTTAGGCGTGGCCCTCGTCATCAACCGCTCCCGCGACGGCCCGCGTTTTGTCTTCCACTACCCGCAATCTCTCCAACCCTCCAGCGGGGCCCACACACACGCCGGCGGCGCTAGCTCCGGCTCTGGTCCCTGCTCCGGCCCCGGTGACCTCGACGACGACGACAGCGTGCTGCCCAGCCGGCCCTCGCGCGATGTCCGCATCGAGACGGGGACAGCATCCGCGGTGCTCGCGGCCGAGCTGGCCCAGTGGAACCACGACGACCACCTGGTCACCGAAAGCGGGACCCAGATCGTGCCGTGGGAGCATGTCGCCGGGTTCCCGACCAAGGACCTGGAGAACATCCTGACGCCGGCCCGCGCGTACCACAAGCGCCTCTTCCAGGTCTCGCTGGATCCTATCTACTGTGTCTCGTATCCGATTCAGGTGCCGGAGAACGGGGTGTGGCGGAAGAAGAAGAAGAAGAAGCCTGTGGATGAGAAGAAGGGCGAAAGACAGCGGCTATCACAGTCACAGTCACAGTCGCTCTCACAGAGGGACTCGGCAGGTGGAGGAAACGGTATCAGGAAGGACGAGGAAGACTCCCGAAGCGGCGGAGAGAAGGGCCCAAGCGATGAGGGCGAGAGAGTCGACGTGCGGGACATGGCAAACCCGACGGCGCAGAGCAGGACGGCCGAGGAAGCTGAGGACAAGAAGAGCTCCATGACCATGTTCAACCTGGTCTTCTTCCTCAACCCCAAGAAGCACGAGGTCAAACCGCTCGTCGACATCATGTTTACCCACATAATCAAGAAGATCAACAAGGCCTACAAGTACTGCCAGCAGCGGAGTGACTTTGTCTGGAAAGAGTCGAAGCGGATACTGGCTCTCAAGGACAAGGGGCGCGAGGACAGTATGTAGCACCCTTTGAATCCTAGTTGGATCGTTAGCTGACGTAAACTCACAAACAGAGCGCAAGATGAGCTCGCTCTGGGAAGAGATCCTCTCCACTTCGTCCCTCGCCGCATCCATGCAAGACATCTACGAGGCCGTCTCCCAAAACCGGATCGCCGCTTTGCAGCTCGACACGCCTGAGGGTACCGTGACACATTCGGTGCAGATCCCCGTCCCATTCCACGTCTCGGACCTCCCCGATCAGGGCGAGAAGGGCCGCGATGGGCTCTGGTTGACCACGGCAAACTCGGCCATGGCTGAGGAGGCCGTGGAAACGCCAGGCTTCCTGGATAAGAACTTTGCCCTCCTTCTCATGATGGACGAGAAGAGGGTCGTTGCCGAGCTGCAGAACGACCCGGATGAGACAACGCTGGCCATGATTGAGTTTGTGCGCCACTGCAAGCCAACCCTCTCGTGAGTGCCTCCAGTTCATAATCTCATAGTATAATCTTGGAGTTTGTTCGAATCTTCAACAGCTAGCTAACACTGTTTTTTTTTATCCCAGCTTTCACCAAGTATGCCAGCTTTCCAGCAACATCCTCACGCCCGCCCAAGTGCGCAAGTACGCCCAGCACTTTATTTTCTGGCGGCGCGCCATCGCCATCCCTCCTCTTCACGCCCGCGACATGTACATTGTCAGCCCCAACTGCGACATGCGCAGGTTGCCCCAGGCCGCTATGCAGTGGGCGCGCCAGTTCCCCCTCTCGCCGTCCTTGCCCAATTTCCTCACCGAGCTCAGCGTGGCCCCGCGGCCGTACAAATTACACTGCCCTAGCAAGGCCCATCGCCCGGTCTACATGGCTATGCTGGCCTGGCTCATGCGTGGCGGCTGGGTCACACAACTGTGTACCTTTGCTTACGTCGTCGTCTGGCCGGAGATCATCTACGAGGTCGAGCACGCGCTCGAGGCTGAGGATATCGCGCGGGCGTACAGCTCGCCGAACAAGGGGCGTGAGTCGGGCAGTCCTGAGCAGGAGGAAAGGAAGCAGGAAGAGAATGGTGGTGGCGCTACGGATCTTGGCACCGACGCCGAGGCCGGTCCTGGTACCGCAGCGACGACTCCAGGGGCATATCCCTCTACCGCGAGCCCCGGGCTTGGAGACTCAGCCGTGTCAGCTTTCCACTCGGGTTTCCTCCCGCTCCTCGCTGAGCCCCACGACCACACCTCTCCCAGTACCCCTAGCCTTCGCAACCTCTCGCTCTCCCACTCCAACTCCCACTCCCCCATCTATCCCACGACCGCCACAGGGTCAACACCCGTCTCCCCGCTTTCCACTCGCATCACCTCTCCTATGCCATTACCTACCTTCCACTCGACTAGCACTGGCGCCGATGACGACCACGACGATAACAACAACAACAACAACCACACTCACAACAACGGCAGCAGTCCACCCTCGGAGCCCACCCCCGTCGAAAAAGCAGCCGAAAAAGCCCGCCTAGCCCGTCTCGCCGACCGAGCCGCCCGAGCCCTCGCCGAGCGCGCCACCGCCCACGCCCGCAAGGCTGCGCCTCAACAGACAGCCCACCCCAGCGTGAACCGCGCGCCACACTTGGACGGAATCACTCCCCACGTAATCTTAGACGCGAAGAAGGCGACGGGGCGAGAGAGTCTGTATCTGAGCGCGATCGAGAAGCGGTTGCGGGAGAGGAAGAGCGTGAGTGGGGGTCGGATTGGAGAAAGGGAGAAAGGAGGAGGAGGAGGAAGTAGTAGTAAGCACAGCCATAGGAACGGACAGCACGGCCACAGCCACGGCCACAGCAGCCTCAACAGAAGAAACCACCCCACCAACCGTCTCACCACCGTTTCCACATCCACCATCAACACCACAACCACAACCACCACCACATCAGGAGCCAGCACCAGCGACACCCCCACCCAAACAACCAAAGCAGGAACCGGCCCCAACTCCACAGCCACCCCCAACAACAACCCCAACAACAACCCCACCACACTAGACTGGGACGAGCGCGTAGCCAACAACTGGCCAGTCCTCTGCAAGTACTTCAACGGCCGCTCGGCGCTTGAGCGCATCGCGCTGCAGGAGGACATGAAGCGCAAGGACGTGTGGAACCTCCTGACGGGGATGAGCGAGTACCTGCTTTCTGTGAGGCATTGGTAGGGCCTTTGGGGAGATGAGTCATTGTGTATATATATAGGTATGTAAGTATCGGGGTGGGAAAGGGGTTGGTTTTTTGGGGGGGGGGGGGGGGGGGGGGATAGGGGGGTAAATTGGGGTAGAGAGTTGGCTGGGTGGTTTGGTTTGGGGGTCTATGGGGCGAGGGTGTGGTCCATAGGTTGGTCATGTTCGAGGTTAGTTATGAAGGCGGCCCTTTTGTTTATCCGATATAAGATGTCTACACGATGTCCTATTGGCCGCTATACGAGGTATCAACACAGACCCCTTCAGCGTATTTACACATCCTGTTTACATGTTACGTATACCTATGTAATTACGTCGTCAAAGCTCCCGGTTCCAAACAGCCGGGTGCGTGAACAGACATGTGGGCTGAAAATAAGCTCCCGTAGAGCCACCGCTTAAAATTGGACCTACGTCTAGAACAAGTATAACGCAACAGGCACTGTGGAGAGAAAAAACAACCCCACGTCGTCCCAAAGTTCGAACCCCTTCCCCGCGGCGCGACATAGGGGTCCGAGTGGATTAACTGGGTCCGGATGAGTTAAATCCGACGACAAGAGCACCAGACATGCCACGCGTGAAGAGAAGAAACTGCAGGCGTGTATTGAGGGTATTATCATAAAGCCGTTAAACAGTCCGGGCTGTCCATCACCTCCTCCCCGATGATATGTCATATCGTCAAAAGGATGCAATGCCAAGAAATAGGAATAGCGAGAGCGAGAGCGAGAGAGTAGCGATGTTCATGGGAGGTCGTGCGAGGTTGTGTTCAGCCAAAAAGGGAATGAAAGACATGGTAACTCGGTAAATGTAGAAAAGAGAGATGAGGAAAAAAGCCGTTTGGCACAAAAGCGCCCCAGCCCATACCGGCCGCCAACCATCGCCGGCCCTATGCCGAACAAATCAAACCCATCAGGTATCATCCTAAGTGCAGGGAAACATAACCGGACACATAGATACAAGGAAAGATCAAGACGGCATATCCGTGGGTGCCCCCTTCCCGCAGGGGCCGAGGGCCGTCCGAAGAAACGACACCAGTGCGCCGTGAACCCACATGCGCCGTAAACAACCCCACATATGCATAAGGTATAATCCCAGAGCAATGAAAAACAATGCAGATGCAGACCATGAAAAGCCAGAGCCTTGAATGAACAATGGGATAGGAGAAGGAAAGAAAGCACCAAGACGAAATGAATAACTAAGAAATAGAATAACGGGAACGGGAAGGAAAAAAGAAATGTAACCCTTGTCTTGAGCCTAGGAAGGGCCTCTTCAGGTTGATGTCACCTAATGAACGACTAACCCGTCAAGTCCATCCCAAACTCATCTTCCTCCTTGAAGACATCTCCGTCGTCATCAAAATCGATCAACTCCCCATTGTCAAGCATGTCGTGATGAATACTGTGGCCGTTTTCACCAGGACTGACAGAGCCATGGTCAACCTCCTGGCCATTGCTACCGAGAGGTTCGCCCTTGTAGTCAGTGTGATGGGGCACACGGAGGCCGGATCCAGCAGTGCGCGAGTACGACATGGCTGGCGACTGTCCGCCAGGCTCGTCACTACGGGCAATAGCCTCTAGCAGTTCAGATTGCATCCGGCGTTCATCATCCGTGATCTCAAAGGGGAGTTGTCCACCACGCTCGTAAAGAGCATTGATCAGTTCTTCTTGCTGTTGGATCTTCAAGTGCAACATCCACATCAGATCCCGAGCCCAGCTCACAGCGCCGTTGAGGATGTCACCCTTGTTCGGGCCCTTGTCCTTGTCCTCGATTGGCAACCCCGTGGTGATGTTGCCGGCATTGCCGCCCGCGGCCCGACGAGCGCCTGGGCCAGCCAGAGAAGACGTCGCTTGAGACGGCGCACCAATCCCCGAAAGAGTGGGCGACAGCGGTGTGCCGTTTTGTATGGCCTTCCGAATCTTCTCGTCCTCCAGACGGTGAGCAGGAACCAGCTTGCTGAGATCCTGAATGCGCTCATTGATGTTGTCACGCCGGCGGCGCTCGACGAGGTTATGAGACTCCCGGCGTCGCTTCCGCCTCGCCTCTTGGGTGGAGGCAGCGGCCGACGGAGCACCAAGCTTAGCGGGCATGGACACACCTCCCTTGAGGATCAGGTCGTTGATCTGCGTGCTCGGGAGACCCTGCTGGAGCGGCGAGGAGAAGCCAGAGCCCGGGAAAGAGGACAGGCTGTTGGGTGTCTGGATCCATTGTCCGGAGCGAGACTTTTCGTGATGGGCCCCGGTTGTCCTAATCGGCTGAGCGCCATAGGTGCCCTCGGTGTTGACTGCCATCGTAGCCATGGAAGCAGATTTGGGAGTGAGCGAGCCCCTCGCAGCTTGCGATTGTTTGCGCTGCATAGGGGTGGTGCCAAGACGGCCCTGAGCCTGCGCCTGCGCTTGGGCCTGGGCATTAAATACGTTGGTGGCGCTGTCGTTGCCATCACCCATGTCTGGGTTGGCCAAAGGGGAGCCGCCGTAGGACAGCGGCGACTTAAGCGCGCCGCCAAACGACTGCGGGTGGCCCATCTGGCGATAAGCAAAGTTATGGGCGAATGGGCTCTGGATCGGGTCGCCGTCGGGCGTGCTTGAGTAGCCGTTGATGGGGAGGCCGTAGACCCCGTGCGAGTAACCCACGCCCACAACGTTGTCGTTCACCCCCCCGAAATCTTGCATTGGGGCCTCGCCCGGGCTGTTCAACCCTTCAAGCAACTCATCATCCCCAAAGATAGCGGAACTACTTGAATACGCGGTCGACGAGCTGTTGCGGCTGCCGAAATTGTGTTGTTGGAACCCCGTTTGGTAGTTGAGATCGTTCGGGTCGATCCCATTGTGCCCGTTCATTGTAAAACCGTGCTGTGCCATTGCGAAAGTGGTGGAAGTGGAAGGCTTATGCAGAAGGAAAGAAATATGAAACAACGTCGAGGTCGCTCGGAATATACGGTGCGCTTCCTCAAAGCTTGTTTGTAGTTTTGTTGATATTGGTTCTTATATTGGTTTCGCTACCGGCGATATTGAACCCGAATGCCGAGTTGATGTTGAAACCCTCTGCGCAAAAGGGGTCCAAGGGCACCTGAGCGGGATGCACGTTAGCTCAGGATTACAGAAGCCACAACGGCGTCATCCAGCGATACTGTCAGAGCAGGCCGCGGCTGTGCAGTTGGCTAGAACACTGAGGGAGAACAGACCAGTTTTATGGATATGCCTAGAGGGAAAAGAAAATTCGGTCTCTCGCTGTCGGGCCGTTCTCCATCAGGCAGGGCAGGATTGAGTGCGGGGTGGAGGCGGTCGGTCGTCGGTCGGTCGAGCCGAAGCAAGGATGACTCGATCGTAGCGATGTTGCCGCTCGCTTACTAGGTGGGGTCTTGCCGGAATGGTTGAAGTAACTCGAAAATTCTTGAGGCCGCGATCGAAGGTCGTGCAGTTTCCGGTGTTGTGTTCGGTGCGCACGGGCAGGATGAGTTGAGAAGATGTGTCGGATGTGACAAGTTCGGTGGATGCGGTGGGTGGAAATGCTGAAAGTTGGGAGGGTGCGGATGTGGGGAGCGTCCGGGCTGAACAATGCAGCCGCTTAACCCACTTGGGAAATGGTCCCTTCGGGCCGGTGCTGTGCAAGCGAATCGGACAAGGGCGCTCGCTCTGCAAAGAAAGCGACCGGGAACCCGTCGCGGGACAAAAAATGTCCAAGAAAATGTTCCTTGTCTGGGACGGGGCCAACCGGGCTTGAAGGGATGATGCCGTGGTACCGGCACTCGAAGGAAGTCCCGGCCTTATAAAAAGCAAGGCAGGCGGGAAGAACGCGGGATGTGGGACGCGAAAGGCTCCCTGCCAGGGAATAATATGAGGTGGTGCGTGCTAATGGTAGGCGAGGATGTGCGAGTTGGGGGAATGGAGCGGGGAAGATATTGGCGGGGGAGAGGGGACGAGGGAGTGGTGGGGCGTTTATAGTCTCCCCAGGAAGAGCGGTAAAAGATCGTGAGCTCCCCAGGCGAACTCGGATGAAGCGGCACCGCCAGTTGCGAGTGTGCCGTTTCTGGCGTTGTTGGGGTTGCGGGGTTCTTAGGCTGGACTTGGGTCAAGCAAGCGCCTTTGCGCAATCGCTGATGGACGAACGCCACCTCGAGTTGAGTGCGGCTGTGGTGATGGTTTGCAAGCGCTGTAGCAAACGCTTGAGATGGGTTTTCGGGGATGAGTTGTGGTTCTTGGTGACTCGGGGAGTACAAAGCAACCGGGTTGGGACGGTTGGGACGACGGGAACCCAGGGGCCAGAAGAAAGCAGCCAACCGGCTTATGGGGGCAAATGGTGGGAAAGGCAGAGGGTAAAGACCGCGTAGTCAGAACGGAAGTTGCGGGAACGGCGGCTGAGGCTGAGTCGGTATTCCTTGGCTCTCTTTGCACGGAGTACCCTGATTTGGACAGGGTGAGGCACACACTGGGAAGGCGCTGCGAAGAATCCAAGCGCAACTCAACAAGGCGGGGGGTCCTGGGCAGCGGCTCGCCAAGAATATAACCGGGAAGCCGGATTCAAAACTTCTAAAAACCGGCCTGGTAAAGGGGAGAATAAGACGAGCGGTAAATCAGGGAACTGAGTCAGAAACGATATGTCTTGCTGGCCTTTCCCTCGTTCACTGTAAGACGGCAGACAGTGTTGACGTTCTGTCAGAGTGCTGCTCCTCTTTGGGAATGGCCGTGAGCTGACTTGAGGTCCTGATTGGCTGGCTCCGAATCAAAAAGGAAGGCCGGTACAACGGGACTGCCGGGTAACTTCCAGGTTCAGACTTGTCACCTTTCTCCGTTCGGCGTGGACGTGACTTCGTATGGGATGCCAACCACTGTTGTTTGTCTTTTGCGTTGGCGATTTCCAAGTTATTTCGCTCACTCAACTTCTCTCCGTTGCAAACAAGTTCGGTCCCAGTGCGAGTGAGTGCCCGAGACTGACTCTTGGTGTTCGGCGGCAAGGGCGCCAGATAGCGGGGTAATCCTCCTGTGGACAAGGGTTTGGACTCCAAGGCGGCGCTTGCCGAGTGCGACGTTGGTGATAGACGCGCAAGAACTTGTTTCCTGTGTTTGGCGCGGTCCGGGAGCACCGCGGGAGGCTAGTGTATGCCGAGATTCAAGTCTTCGATTGACCGATTTCGGACGACGAGATAAACGTTTGGTCTCTCGTTGGGCCGTCGTCGTGAGGTGGTTGGGAACTGCGAGCTTGGGGTGTTGGTTGACAAGACAGCTTTAAACTGCGATGTGGGCGTTTGTCTTACGATCGTCGGTGCCAGATACGAGGGATCTGGAAGAGAGCTGCGAACAACTGCAAGAAGAGAAACGGGATCATTTTCTCAGCATGCTGGGCGCATGTGGCCGCTCGCTGTCCTTTTATCGCTGGCTCTGAGGCCTCAAGGCCCACTACACCTTGATATCTTAAGCCCTGCACCTTTCCAGTAATCCATGAGTCGCCTGACATCGAGACTCTAACAAGTTGGTGTGCTGAGAAATGGGCAGGTACCGACCTACCTGAGAGACACTCCCAGGCGCAAAATAAACGGGGAGGAGAACGAAAAATGACCGGTCCGTCGTGAGCCTTAGTTCTCCCACCTTGCTCACCCCCTCCTCACCGAAAACCTGCCCGGACACAGCCAGTGTGACTCGCAGGTGAGACACCCAGGCACACCAACGAGGAGCGCAGCCACCATTTTTTCCCACGCTTGGTGGACGATACGTAATGACTCCGCGGATCGAGCTTTGCAGGCGCCAAGACGTGTCAAAGGTGGCCGGTCTTAACGCTGAGAGGACCGACTGGCCGCGGCAGCCCCGGTCCGACGGAGGTTGGTTGCAGGGCAGGACGAGTGCCGGCATCAAAGCTCCACGGCGCGACAGGGACGCAGAAAAGGGATCGGCCCGTGTGATACCCAGTACATCGGCATCGTACACTAACACTCCTACACTCAAGAATTCTGAATCGGTAAAAGATTAAGTGGGTTCTGGTGGGGTGCTGGCACACCTCCTGCTAGATATCCCGGGTTGCTAAGGTAGATCACTCTCGTTGAGCATCGCGGTCTCGCTTGACGAGGGGAAACGGGAAGAAAAGGAGACCAGCCGACTTCTCGCCCATTCCGATCCCTGAGGCTGCCATCACAGGAAGCGCTCGGGAAAATAATCAGCCCAGGAATGTTGGGCTCAGAGTTCAGACCCAAGAAAACGTGGGATCAAACACAGCGTCCTAGTCGGCATCCGCCTTTCCTCCCTCGTGTTCGCCCTCCGTTTCACACCCCTCCTCCTTTTTCCAATCTGAGAAGCCCGAGGACCGCCGCTAGTCGGATCGCATCTTATCGGACGGCGGGGTCAAGTGAGTCCCCACGTGATGGCGCGCGATCTCTGATTTATTGGAGTGCGCGGGAATGGCTCCGGGTTGAGGTCGTTGAGGTGTGGGTGTTGTTACACCGAAAATAGAGACAGACTTCCCAAAGATGCCCAAACCAAAATGGCACCCTGGCATGGCTGGCACCCTCCTTGAGTGGTCCGTGACCACTTCAATGTGGGTCCTGAGTGGTCAGAAAAGCCAATCACGGGGGCAGGATCGACGAAGTGGGTGCACTCCCGGCCCCCCATCCTGCAAGGATGCCGTTTCCAGAGCTTGCGCAAGCGTTGAACCGCAACCCAGCAAACCAACTGCCTGCTTCTGCTTCGATCGTCCATTGCTCTGGGAGGCAGCGGCCAAAAAACGACCACCCACCCACACACCCATAGCGTTCGAATAGCGCCAACCCATCGGCCATATCATAGAGGACGCGTGTGTGGCGCGGAACCGGCCGAACCGACCGTTTTGACTCGTTTTCGATTACGACGACCGCGAACAACAGTGAAAACAAAAGGAGGAGGGAAAGCTCGGTTCATTCCAGACTGCCGAGCAGGGTAAACGAGAAGACACCCTCCCAGATCACCGCGAGGAAAATCATCTGCGCACGACGCCGGATCATTCTCGCTGCCACTCTCGGGCTAGCTCGTCGCATGACTTTGCAGCTACGACGGTGTGTTGAGCAGCCGACTTGGACGACAGCTTCCGTTACCGCACCATTTCCATCCACACCTACGCACCCGAAGTCTTCCGCCCTTCGATCCACCTCCTAGACCTAATCCCGTCGATTCTACTCTCTGTACTTACGCATCCGCTCGCCTACACACCACCCTAGGCCTCGACTGGGGTCACCGGGACCGCATCAGCCTCGTCCATCTCCCACGCCCGACCCCCCCAACCGAGCCACGAGCCGAGACCCCCGTGAATCCCCCGAGGCGTCCTACTCGCCCAACGCTCTGTCCCCACACTCTTCGCCCATCAGCCTTGCCAGGGTGATACCCTAGGGTGCGCGGAACGACCTCCGAACAAGACGACTTTGGCGGACTATGGCATCGGCCTCGTTTCGCGATTCGATCAACAACCTGGGTTGGTCGCGCCGCACGGCAGACCTCCCAGTAAACACAGCACCGCAAGGCGGCTTTCTCTCCTCGCTTCAGTCATACAACCCGTTCGGCGACCGTGGCTATGTCCAACTTCCCACACACGAGGGCCCTGGCGCCCCATTACCAGCGCCTAGTCGCCGCGAAGAAGAAGAAGCGTGGTTTGCTTGTGAGTCAACCCAGGTTTTGCCTATCTCCGATGATGCCTTTCCTGCCCTTCCTTGCCACCCCACGCCGCAACCTCCCGCCCGCCTTCCCGTCTGGTTTTGTCCGCCTTGGGTCCTTGATTTCCCCTGCAGAAAGACCTATAATCCAGGACATGTGCCGGTTTTGCATGGCGGTGTCTCAGTCAGCCCCACCCCCCTTTGCTACGGTTCACTCTATCATGATCACTTTCTCCCACACTTGAGTCTCTCATCTTTCTACTTCCTTTTTCTATATGCTTGTCGGCCGAATACCTCCGGGGCGAGGACTAATCTTTGAGACATAGTGAGTCGATGGGACCGTCTGCTGATCTTTGGCGCTTGCAACCTCGGAGCCCTCGCCTGCTTCGTCATCTGCTTCACCCTGTTCCCCGTCATTTCTCTTGCAAGGCCGCGCAAGCTTGTCGTTCTGTGAGTCCCATGTTCGGTCCGATCTTTCCGCCGCTTGCAGTGTGCCCAAGTAGAGTGCCAGGAACACAGCTTCGCCCAAAGGCTTTCGAAAGCCACTCGGGAGCATGTAACTGGGGGGTTCGGTGAAGCTACCGTTTAAACGGCAAGCCTTTAGAATCCTTTGGAAGTGTCGTTCCTGGGGTACACTGTAGATCGTGGCGATATGACCCGAGGCTAACTTGGAATGATCTTCTTAGATGGACGTTGGGCTCGGTGCTTTTCCTGTCGTCGTTCGCTGCCATGATGGGTCCTTGGGCATATGTACAGCACCTAGCCTCAACCCCGCGGTTACCCTTCACGGCCGCCTACTTTGGGTCTCTCGGGTTGACACTCTACTTTTCCATCGGCGTAAGTGCCCCACCCAGTTCGGGTCCGCACTCAAATCCCATCGACCGCGGGTTGCTAATCCGAAATCGCAGCTCCAAAGCACGATCCTCACACTGTTTGCGGGTCTCGCCCAGCTCGCTGCGTTGATATGGTACCTTGTGAGCTACTTCCCCATGGGCTCAAGTGGGTTGCGCCTGGTCAGCAGTTTTGGTGCTCGCCGAGCGGCCGCCTGGATGACCAGTTGAGTAGGAAAGGGAAAAGACAGGAGAGGGTGGCGTCACAAGATTCAAACCTATCCTCCACTCTGTCCCCATTACCGTATTTCCTCGTTACCTGCGGCCGACGGTTTCCCCCCACGGATGTCGCCGTTGTATTTTCTGTACACTTTTGTATAGCAGTGTGTGCCAAACAGCTACAGTTTTTCTTGTCGCCATCTAATTTCAAGAGCGTGGAATTTGAACCCCAGCCCAAGTGTTTTCCATCACATGCCTTGTAGCCCATCCAGTTCTTTCGCATGCTAGTTCCAGCCGACAGCAGCCAAATAATCAAGCAAACCCAACCCCCTTGTACCCTCCTTGTAGCCATCCCGGATGTAGGCACGGCCCGGGCCCCGACTGCGCAAGCCACGAGAGGACCAGACCAGACTAATTCTCATATTGACCGGGAACACCAGGCTGGAATTATTTAGCCGGAGGTTAAACCACCTTCAACCATGCTCCACACACGAATAGCTTTCCAGGCGACTGGTTTTCCTCGGTTTCGCCTTGCTTGGTCGGCCATCCTGTGTTAATCTCCCTCTTCACTATCGCTCAGCCGTTGCCTACCACCTAGTCTGCGACTGTTACGCGTCGCGATGCGAGGCGACAGCGCGATGTAAGCATCTTTGCCGAAAGGCTGCAATATTTCAAAGGCAGGCGACTTGGGCCTTGAAGACGATTTGTAGAGGCAATCCGGTGCTAGGCTGCCCTAGGCATCTACATATCTTTTTTTATGGGCTGAGTATCGCGCCCTAGCGACGAGCGAATGACGTCTAAGATGGTCTAAGATGAGGCGTTCCTATTTGCAGCCTTGTCTTCCGTGCTTCTGTGATGATGAGTAGGCAGCCAGTTACAGGCCTGGAAACGATGGAATGGAAACGTCGACATCTTTTCATTTGCCAGATTTGCATTCTTGGTCTTGGTTGCGCTTGCCCCCCTTCCCAACTTTCGTCAAGCTGCCAGTTATTGAAACAAGTCCTAAACTTAACCTTCTACTCAGTAATTTTGGCCGCGTCTCGCGCTAACCTTCGGTTTCGGGGACCTTCCTGTTCCGAGAAGCCGTACGGATCCGTACCCTGGTGCAGCGCGGCAATGTGAATGTGTGGGAGTTGCAAAATACTGAAAAGGTTCGGTACCCCACCTCGGCCGGCCCCTCCGGTCCACCCGACAAACTATCTGACTACAAAGTAAATGGTAGACCACGCTTTTTCAAGGAGCCGATGCAATCATGTCTAGAACCCCTCGATGTGTGTGTTGTAAATGAAGAGTCCTATGAAAACTGGGGAAGGTTTCCAAAAATAAAATTAGGGCGGGCAGGAACTAGTGATTAAATTGACCATTTTGCTCTTGCTGTGGGAAATGCGCTGTGACGCGGGGTCTGTGAGCGTTGGAGCGAAACGGGAACAACATCCCACTTCTGCCCGCAGCGGGCACATCCGACGGGACTTACAGAACCGATTGGGGTCCTAAAAAAGTGCCACGGTGCAGGAAGCGCATCAGGCCATCGTCGGACAGGGCAATCGGCAGCCCAGAGCTGGGCAAGCGGCTTGTTACCTAATCTAAGGCCCTCTTTGAGGGGTTTCCGGCCTCAAAAACGCCTGGTATTCTCTTTGAAGAGCTGCACGGATGTTGATTATGTTGCAGTACCCGTGGGGTCCGCACGTGGGAATTACCCCCCTCCGTCCGCTGTCTCGGTTGACAAAGCCGCAATGGAGCAAAGAGAAAGCCTTCGAAGAGGGATTGCCATTTGATAGAGAGTGTTGTAAAAATCACTGGTGTTCCGAACACCCGAGACACGGTTCGATTCACGAGTAGATGAGGCGAGATGCCTATGCCTGCAGCGATGCGAGGTCTTCCGGCTTCTGAACAGGGATTACTTTATTCGTTCAGTGTGGGGCAAAGACACTGCGTGAATAGACCACCACCCCAATCCCAATGCTCCTTACAGCCGCCTAGGCAAAGCACGGAGCCATTGGCAGGGTCGCCCGAGGTCCCTCGTCTCAATACGGGAAGAGGAGGCAGGTTACCATCATCGCCCCGGATTTTCCCAGCAAAATGCTACCGGACGGAAATTGCTGAAAATCAATCCACGGCGTGCCCGTGGCAGCATCCGGCTGTGAGAACCTTTGTGCGAGGAAGCGAGCAAGACAAAAACCGGTTGGTCATTCCGGCGCTGGCTTTGACGCCAGATCTCCTTGTGCCGTACACGTGCAGAGTGTTAGTGACATCGTGAGACGCGGCCTGCTTTGCTAGTTCTCGGAATTCGAGGTTTCATCAGCGGGTTGAGGCCACACCCCGTGTTAAGGCCCTCTTGGTCACGCCGAGAGGATTGATGAATTGCCTTGAGCCAAAAAGCATGTATCTGATTATCCCCGCCTACCTCGGAAGGGAACACTCATTGTTGCTTGTGGCGCGTGGAACTTCTCACAGGAGGGAAAGTCGGTTTCACGGGTCTTAAGTGTGATTCGGTGTTGTTCTGGGGCGGTCAAGGCAGTGCAAGATCAACACGAAGAATATTTAAAGCGAAACTCGACTTGTTCCTGGCCGCCGTGACTTGGTATCGCTTAGGATTTTCCGTGTTCGATTTTCCTCGTTTCCCAAGTTGCTTCCCAGTCATTCCTTGCAAATCGGTTGCAGTGCCGACTTATATTCGCGCAAAGCCAGAACCCCACACCATACAGCGGGCCCTCCCCTCCGCTCCGGAATTCCAGCGCTGCTGTGCAGGTGGGCTGGGCATTTGGACGATTCGAACTGTTTAGGTTCGGGCTCTAACTCCACCATTTCTTTAGCAGCGTCCGAAAGCCGAGAAAAATTTATTCCACACACACAAATCTCATCCACTTTACGCCCGCCCTGGGAAGCACCTCTGCGTACTACCCCCTCGGCGCACTTTTTTATTTTCCCCTTCTTTTTTTTCCCTCCTCGAACCATCCTTCACTCCTCATTCCCGCATTGTGCCCTCACCTTATTCAGGACACTCTTTTTTCTAGAGGTCAGTCGCCAGGCAAAGGGCACTGTCTTCAGTCGCCCGTCGACGTCAGCTCCGTTCAGGCTTCTCAGCACCTGCACAGCAAAAGTTGCATTGGTAACGCATAAGGTCCCCGCCGCGTTTGCCCTCTGCACTCTTTTTTCCCTTTTATTTCCCTTTCCTCCCTTCGTCAGTCCCGCGTCGCTTCGACAGCCCTTTCTCCAAGCAGGAGACGCCGCTACTCGTGCGATCCAACGAATCCGAAAGAGTCGTTCCCGACCTTGGCCGAAAAGTTCGTTTTCGCCTCCAAAGAGGTCATACCCCCTCGCGATACTCCCGATACTCCCCGACGCCGTTTGCCAGGCTGGGTTGTCATCGGCCGCTTCAACTTCGACCGTCGCGAATTCCTTTCTCGACAACTCTCTTCCGCTTCCCCTGTTTCGCTCGGGTCTCGACGCCCCAGCGTTTCGTTAGTGCGGGGAGGTTGTGTTGACCTCTCCGGACATCGCTCGATCCTAGCGAAGGTCATTGAGCTCAGCAAGCAATTTTTTGCTTGCCTATTCTTGATCGGCGAGCGTATACGCTTCGCTCGCACGGCCGCCGCGGTTTCTGACCGTTGGTTATTTTAACAAGGTAGTCAGGGCGACACCGTCGGCTGTATACCCCGCCAACGAAAATGTCGGCTGCGACTTTTTCCTACGCGCAAGCCGCGCGAGGCCGCACCATTTCCCAGCCAACCCCTCAAGAGACATCGAGCCCCGCCCCATCGACGACTGGTTCGCAGGTGAAGGATGACGCTTCCACCGGCGCCACATCAGGAACGGCCCCATCGGTCGTGTCGACCGCACCAGATATTCGGGACACCGAGCATTTGGGCTCGACCTCCGCCGAGGCTGGGTTGAAGCAGGACTCGGATATCGCATCTGTGGCTGGTTCCCATTCTTCCGCCCCATTCCCCGCCGAGCCGTCCAGCAAGACGGCCAATGAAGCCGGTACAAAACCCGCCGACTCCCAGAGACGGGCCCAGAGCCAGGGCGAAGAAAAGGCGTCTCGTCCGGCTAGCCGAACCTCCCGGGTTAACGACAGCACGGAGGGCAGAAAGGGCCGGAAGGGCAAGAAGGGTCGCGGTAGCGACAAAGATGCGCCCAGTGAACAACAGCAGGAAGAGGAAGCCGAGAAGGCAAAGGAGCCCCCGAAGCCGGTCATTCTTACCGAGGCCCCACTTCCGACTGTGAATCCCTGGGCAAAGCGCATAGAAGCTCGGGGGGCCATGGTGTCGGCCTCAGCCGACGCTGTATCGAAACAGAGCACCTCATTAGAGGCGGCCACCCCTCGTGATGCCACCAACGGCGTCATTGGAGACAAGTCGGCTCACAAGAAGTCAGCGGAAACATCACGGCCCACTGACCAAGCTTCCCGCCGCAACGGGCCTCGTGGTAGCCGTGCCACCGACAAAGACGACAAGACTTCAGCTGCCTTACCCCCCGCTGCCGACCCCTCGTCGTGGCCCGATCCGAAATCAGCTGCTGTGCGGGACCAGTCGAGTCGCAAGGTGTCGGAGAAGACGGATGCAGCGGAGAAGGACAGCCTGGACGAAGCTGGCCCGACGCGCAAGAAGACATGGGAGAAGCTCGACATTGTGCACTCGGTTGTTTTCGAGACACAGCTTCCCCAGCTCCGCGGCAACAAGCCCCGCAGTAGCGCCCCGCGTGGTGGCCGCGAAGGAGGCTCAATGAGGGGCAACAACCACTCTAACGCCGCAGCTAGCACCACCCCTCAGCCGGCTGCTGGCTCAGCCAGCGACAAGGCCTCTCCTGCTCAAAGCGCCTCGGGACCAAAGCCCACCGCCACTCGCCCTCGTGAGGGCAGCGTTGCTACCCGTGCCGGCACCCAGTCTCAGCCGCCGCACACGTCGAAGCGTGCTCCGACCGACGGCGCTTCGCGCGAACAGCGCAAGGCACCTGTGTTGGGGAACCCGGCAGACCAGAGCCGTGACATTGGTCTTGACGCCTCATCTGTAAGTTTAAGCACCCTCGCAAGTCCCATCTTCTCGCGGGCAAAGCCCATTTTGCCTTCATTTCCAATTTGGTCCCTAACCAAAAGAACGCAGTCCTCCAAGAGAGCTAGCGCGACACGAGATATCCGGCTTGAGAATGGGTCTCTCAACCTGGAGAACGGACAATCAGGGACTCGCAGCCTACCACAAGAGCGCAACAACTTCCAACGAGGCGAGTATCCCAAAGATGGCACACATGGCCAGTCCTATCCAGCACGCGACGGCCGTCCCGACCGCGGCCGTGGTGGCTCCTACCGTTCTCGCGGGAACCACAGCAACTCGCAACATATCCCGTCGGGGTCGTACGCTCCCAACGGCCATTACCCAGCTACGAACGGATTCCAGTCTCGGCAGAACTCCAACACCCATAGCCCCCCGCCTTTCTCAGGCCAGTTCCCTGCGTCCTTTGGTCAGCCGTCGAGGGGACGAGGCAACAAGTGGACCGGCTCTAACCAGCCAAACAACCGCAACAACGCGGGTGCTACGGGATTCCCGCCCAAGGCCGCTCCTGCAAATGATTATGCGGTCGGCCAGTACCCACCGTACATGTACTCGCCGATCTTTGACGCCTCGGTCCCAATCCTGAAGTCTCAGATTGAGTATTACCTCTCCGTGGAGAATCTCTGCAAGGACTACTACCTCCGTCAGCACATGGACGGGCAGGGATTCGTTCACCTTGCAACCATCGCATCCTTCAAGCGCATCAAGGCCGTCACCGAGGACGTGGAGCTGGTTCGCCTAGCCTGCTCACTTTCCGACTCAATTGAGTTTGGTGTCGGCGATGACAATATTGAGCGTTTGCGCACGCGCGAGAAGTGGCAGCACTTCGTCCTTCCGGCCGCTGAGCGGGCCGAACCCTACCGCAACGATGGCCCTGCCACCTGGACTCCCTATGCCAAACCGGAGACCCAGTTCGCCGCGCCTTACCCGGGCCCGGTAATCCCTCCGCCGTACCACACTCCCGCTTCCGCCAGCTACCCGGCCTTTTCCGATGACCAGATCTATGCGCCGTCCTTTGTCAACGGCGGCGCGTACGACCACTCAATTAACGGCGGTGCGGTCAACGGTCACCACCAGGGAAACCACGAGACGCCACTGTCTGCGGGTGTGCCGGAATATGCCCCCCCGCAGTCGCCGATCACTCTGGAGAACATGACCAACCTTCCGGATTTCCAACTGGGCAGGTTGACGGTGGTGTTGAGCCTCGATGACAAGACAAACACAGCTTCTCCCGATGTCGCTGACATTGCCGGTTATGTTTTGGGCTCCGTCGGCTCCCCTGAGGCTCCCAGGTAAGCCGCCTCATTCCCCGCTCTCAATCGGTTTCCGATCCTGTTTGCAGGCCCAAGTATTCTGACCCGGGATAGTGTGAATGGAAACCATTCCGTCGCAACCGACCCTGTTGAGAGCGCCATCGTTTGGCTGGACGACCAAGCAGCTGTGCTCTCCCAGGACCAGAGGCAGCTCAAGACCTACAACGAGATCTATAAGGAGGCTCTCGAAAAACGACGGGCTACCAAGGCAGGCGAGTCCGTGAGGGAAATGCAGAGGCTCTACAAGTTTTGGTCGCACCTGTTACTGAACGAGTTCAACGCCGGAATCTACCAAGAATTCCGTGACCTGGCTTTCTCAGATGCTTCACAGCAGCCGGCCTCGAAAACGGGCCTCAAGAACCTGCTCGGATTCTACGATAAGCTCCTGCTCAAGACCAACACCCAGAAGCCGTGGCCTCAGGACCGGGCCGTGCCCGAGATCTTCACCGCTCATCTGAACGAAGCTGTCGAACTCGATGGCAGGACAGGCGTGAAAAGCGAGACTAGCAACTAAGAATGCCCACCATGGAGCCGTCAATCAACAAGTCACTACAACCGCGGGCTTATTACGACTCCCAACAAACCCGTCAGGACTATTCTGACCTGACTTGCGGCAATCTTGGCCGTTGCTCATGATCCGGATAATGGGTTATGATATCGACATGCATCGGCGTTAACATCCATGTCACAAAGGTGCAAGAGGAACCCGGTATTAGACCAAGCGGCAACAACGGCGGCAATCGATGAAAGATATGCCGAAATTCATTCTCGATTCGATGTGGGACTTGGCTTGGAGCACCCTGCCTTTCTCCAAGCCACCATCGCTGCTACATTGTGCATTCCCGCATTCGGAAAAACCCAATGTTTCTCTGTGCGGCCCATAGCCACGTTACTTTCGTGCACATTTTCTTTGCCTTTTACGGCGTTTTGCGGGTTTTGCGGCCTGGGAGTTCATTAACAGACTTCTGATGGTTTCGCTTGACTTGTCAAGTTACAAAAAGGGCACCGGTTGATCTCTGGTCGCCCCAAATATTTTCGGCTGTTACCCACCGCCATTTCATATTTTCTTTCTTTTCCTTTTTCATCTTCTGGAATCAGTCGACACGATACTGGGGGAGGAGGGGGCGGTGGACAGATGGGACGGCGTTTACGACAATGAGCAACATGAGCCTAAGTTGGGTGCGGGAGTGAGTTTCCAAAGGCCCAAAGGGATTCTGGGAACGTTGATGAGATCTTGACACATGCCCACCCAGGGGGGATAATCTCTTTCCGGCCTTTTTTCTTTCTCTCCATCTTCTTCTTCTTTATTTTCTTTCTTTTTCTTTTGCGATTGGTACCAATCCTGGGCTGCACGACATCGACATACTCCCTTTGCATGAATTTCGGCGTTCATTCTGGCAAGCGTCATTCCCCCAACCGTCTCTTAGCCGGGCCTTCGACGGTGTGGGGGGGTAGGAAAGCTAAGCCGAGGTGGCTCAAAATGGGAAACCGTATGGTGGACGACTGGCGTGGGAGTGTGGGAAATTTTCGGTATCGTTGCTGATATTTTCTCCTTTTCACATCCTCTCCCGGCCATGATCCGCCGGGAAGCAGAGGATCAGCGCTCGGTTTTGGGGCGAACGAAGAAGGGATGGTTATTTGTTTCATACGGGGTGGAAGCCGCTTGACGCTGCGACCTTCAGCGATTTGCTGCGGTATTCTTCGGGGCTGGCAGCAGGAGCGGAGTGGGGGCCAAAAAAAAGAGAAGAATTCATGATTGATGGTATCAAGGAAACAGGAGCGGACGGGGATGGGCATTGGGGAAACTGGGACGATGTTTTTAGACCTTCCACTCTGCTCTTTGCAATCTCGGTCGAGTTGCGCGGGGATTTGCGGTATTCTTCGTTCCGCTTCGGAAGATAAAAGCGTTTTGGCTTTGTAAAGTGTATAAGTAGAAGTCACCTAAAAAAAAACAAGAAAAAAGAGAATCTGTTGTTTTTATTTGTACGTGTACGTCTTACTGGCTACTGGCTCTCGTCAATGTCATCCTGTGCCCCCAGTCCACCAAAAATCCGACTTCGATATCAAGCCATGGAGATGATATTCACCAGCAAAGTGCCCCTTAAAAGTGGCAAGTCCCGCCAAAAAAGGTTCTTCGCCAGACACTCCAATGCTTTTGCGTTTCATATTTTGTCTTATTGTAGTAGTTATACCGGTCTCAGCCGGGGTTTGCCCTGCTCCTAGGGTACAGAGTCTCTATGGACATCAGCAAAGGAGGTCAGGTGTCTGGGCGCATGCCCCGCGCCGAGGTTTTGCTGGGATTGCCGAGTGAGTGAGCCAGTGGGGCGCACCGGCTTTCAGTGGGGCAGATCCTCCCCAAGTCCGACGAGTGAGCGGGCGTCGTTTGGCTGCTGACAACCTGGAACTGAAAAGGGAGCCTCCATTGGTCTTTTTTTCCCCAAGGTGAAAGCTGCAACGGCTTCTGCGAATCTTCCCCGGCATCTAGTCTTCCATCTGTCACCACTTCAGGTTATTCTCTCGACTCCCGCTCTCGTTTCGGCTCCTAAAACGCCACGCCGTGTCCGACGGGGCCGCTCTCCTTTATGAGTCCTCCCGCTAACTACTCCGCTTGAGGAAGCCCCAGCTTCTTCTGCTAGCCGCCGTGCAGCTAGATGACGGGAGTGGCCGGGGCGGCAGCATGTCGGAGGGTGGATGTCGCTAATGAACGTGCCTGTATCTGGGGCCCCGATCACATGCCGATAGCACCACCACAAACATCCGCTGCAACAACGAGAAGCCATAACTGAAAGACGACAGAACTTGAAATTGTATTAGCTAAAGGAGTTCTCGTTTCCCTACTATTGCTTTTTTATTCTCCTTCAGAGAACATTTATCTTTACATTACCACCATTTTACACAAACTTTCGTGTTGCCTCTTTTCGGATTCCGCGGCATCGCGTGCTTCTTTTTTCACCATCGCCCCTTCAGACAGGCTCTCACACATATCTTCCCCACGCGCCGCTTCACGAAGTACATATCTTGTTTACTTACTTGGTTTCCGCCATCTTCTATTCCTCCCGCCCCTTTCTACGGGAGATCATCTATTCGACGAACGGGGAACAACCGATCCGACAGGTCAAAGAGCGACGGCCTCGAATCCCCCCCCCCCCCCCCCACGTTCATTATTGTTCCCTGACATGGTCGATCAAGACGCCGACGATAATACCAACAACAGCAACAACAACAACAACAAAATGGCGCGCTCCACCCGGTCCGACGACCGATCGTCACGGTCGCCCTCCGGGTCACCAGGGCCAGCGAATCGCAAGACCCGGCTGACCGAAGCGGAGAAGAGGGCGAATCATCTCGCGTCAGGTAGGCAGAATCAACAACCACTACTCTACTACTACCGTTTGTCGCCGAACAAACCCGTTACATACGGCGCTATTAGAAAGAGAGAGTCCTTACTAACCCGGTGGGGTCTGGGGGTTTAGAGAAGAAACGACGTGCGTTGATCCGGGCCGGATTTGACCGGCTCTCCGTTATTGTACCCGGCCTAGAAGGACGGGCGCGGTCGGAAGGGATCGTGCTCCGCGGAACCATTGATCACATCCGGAAATTGATGATTGAACGGCGACGGATGGTGGAAGCATTGGAGGCGAATGGGGTCGCTGTAGATGCGGAACTGAAGGTGTGAGTACATTCCATTTTTCTTCTCTCCCCTCGCCCCCTCCCCCCACCTTTCCTCGATTATGTTGGACATGTACTCTTCAGTGTATCGGCCATGGTCAAGATGTTAACCCGTCTATTATCACACTGGCACAGCCCTCTGGAACTACTCCCGAATTGGTTCTTTGATGACAACTGGGAGGATTATCTGATGGGCGGCGATCCGAGCTTGTTAGAGGGGAGTGGCAGCCCAGCAGTGGATAGCCCGGTAGTAGGCAGCTCGGCTGGGGGTGCTGGTGCGCCGCCGAAGATGAAGCTTGAACCCGGGTCCTCGATGTAAGGGTGAGGCGGTAATGTGGCGAGTGGGAAGATGGGAGGATGGGAGAATAGGATGGGAGGGAAAAGGAGAAGGCAGCTTTGATACCCCAAAATGACTGGCGTGCGGTGCGTGAGGGTGGGCGGTTGGATGGTATGGGATTGAACTTCGGCATGGGAGAGTTTTTTGCTTTGGTTGTGCATTACTTCGGGGGTTGGGATTATTGAACCAAAATCGACATTCAACAGTGGTGAGTCCGGTCAGATACATAGGCGCAGGTTCTAAAATGCTGCTGGGCCGTACATAGGGAAAATATTACTTGTTGCGGGTCTTGGGCAGAAGGGGTGGTGTTTGCTCGCGGAGGACCCCTTGGTCCCCTAACCCTGGGCCGAGGGGATTCCAAGGGTCTTCTACAAAATATTCAAAGGCCAAGGGTTGGTCGTTACCGCTGTTTCGTACATACAAGCTCGTGACAGGTACGTGTAATTTAAACTCAACAAATGCATCCACTTACTCACTAGCGAACCTGGAAGGTTGGATGACTCAAAAGAACATCGTCTCACTTCTATGGATGGTGTCTTGCCCGGCGAACCCGGCAAGCCCGGCCGGTGGGTCGTGGCTGGAGCACCCCTCATGACATCATAGGGTAGAAGAGGGGCTGTGTGGTCCACGGAAGCTGCAAGGCAACTTGTGACTTCCAGGTGTGGCGGGTGAGCCTCTTCCTTTCGGCCCTCATGACCAATTTTCATGGCGGCATGGCCACACACACCTTGCGATGCGGGGGCGCCGCCCTTTGCCCAGCAATGATGGTGATGCGACGGGAGGGAGCCTCAATGGCGCCCACCTCGCATCTGTTGTTTTTTGGCTGGAGCTTTTGTGCCCGGCTGGACTTGGCTCGGCATTTGGCCGAAGATGTGGGGTCATTCCCGCCTTCTCATTTAGCTTTGGTCCGTTTAGGTGTTCAATTTTTGATTGTCCGGTTGTCGGCCTTGGTGCCTCGTCTAGCTAACGGGCGGGCGGGATCTTACATTCTCGTCGAGGTCTCTTGTGGTGTGGTTCTGTGTCGAGCGGCAAGAGGGGCTCAAGAGGGACTACCAAACCGGGTGGCCGCAGGATGAGAGCGAACGGCGGCCGCCCAGTAGCCTGTTTTGTTTCTCACCTCAACAAAAGCCTGCCTTCAAATTTGGGCCGTTGAAAAGGTCGGCGGCGTCTTTGTGTTTCGAAACGAACCTGCGTGCGGCCCAGCAGCCGTTCGAACGGGTTTGAAAGTTGAAGGCAACGGTGCGTTTTATTGTACAGCCGCAGTGAATGCTAGGCCAATCAGGCTATGACCTGACAGAAAATGCGGTTCTCGATGACGACGGTCCTCCAAGACGGGCCAACAATGTGTGGCCGCTTGATGGCGACGGGCTGGGCGGCCCAGCCCTGGGCGTCTCACCTCCGACTGCCCGCAGTGCCCTCGAAAGCGCCCTGCCGAGCGCGAGAAGGAGGGCAGGGTCAGTCCCCATCTTCGCGAAGTCTTACTGCATTTACTCTTTTGTACTGCTTTACGTTATACATCTTCGTTGTCCACAGAATCGAGGTTGTTGGCGGTTCATCCCATCTTTTTTGTCGATCCAAGATCTCCCAGGGTGATTGCTGTTGGGACAAGTTTGGACGGCAATTCCAGGGCAGAGTCGAGTGGCAGGAAGGAGACGGAACTTGAACCCACTTCCACTCCCCCTCGGGGGCTTCCTTCCTTCCCACTTCACCCCTCCCCCTCATCTGCAAGACCCCTGCCCTCTCATTAAGACCTTGGCCCCGCTCCAAGCCATCCTTTCCTTCCCAGGCTACCTCCAAGTTCTAGCCCAGGTTGTTGCGCTTGCCTCTTTCCCAAACTCTCTCCCAAATCAAAATTTCTTCAAATCCAAACTTCGACAGACTTCAAAAAAATCGACCAGCTTGCGTTTCCAACAATATCAAACCCTGGTTGATTGCGTAGATCGCACCGCACCTCCAGGGATGGCTTCGTACGATCCCTACGACGCACCCCATCGGGAGCGCACCACCAAGCGCTACTACCGGGAAGAACGCCGCGAGGACCGTGACCCACGCTATTACGAGTCGCGCGAGACCCTCCACGTTCAGCCATCGCGGGATCTCGTCGTCCCCCGCGGCCGTGAGGATAGTGACCTCTCGGTCGAGGAGATTCGCCGTGACTTCCCGCCCCCTGGCTACTCAACTCGGGATCTCCGCCGCGCTCGTTCCGCTGAGCCCGGCTATTACGACGAATACGACGACCGCCGTTCCCACTACAGCCGGGACCGCGGCTATGATGACTACGACCGCAAATCGCGTAAGAAGTCGGACCTCGTGTACGAGGAAGAGCGCAAGAAGGCCCGGGTGCTCTCTAAGCAGGAGCAGATCATTGCGGCTGTGACCGGTGCTGCTCTCGCCATTGGTGGAAAGGAGCTCTACGACCGTCGCGAGGCCAAACAGTCGGGAGCCGATGTCGAGCGCAACATTCTAGCTTCGGCAGCGCTCGGCGCCGCTGGCGCCTTTGCCGGCTATCAGGGAACGGAGTTCTACAACAAGCACAAGGAGAAGGAAGACAGGAAGGCCGGCCGCTCCGGCTACTACTCGGACGATGACGAGACCGTCAAGGAGAAGAAGGGTCACAAGAACTTCTTGGAGAACGCCCTCGCTGCTGCCGGTTTGGGCGGTGCCGTCAAGGCCTTGACGGGCAAGGACGACAGCAAGTCGGATACCCGGAGCCGCCGGGATAGCCGGTCCCGCTCTCGTTCTCGTTCTCGCTCGCGCTCGCGTTCTCGCGGCAGGGACAGGGACCGCGATGAAAAGGGTGAAGGGAGCGGCAAGGTCCAAAAGGCCGCCATGGCTTCGCTGATCGCCGGCGCTACCGAGGCTTTCCGCATCTCCAAGCAGCCCGGCTCATGGAAGGGCGAGAAGGCTAAGCGCATTCTCACCGCCGCTGCCGGTGCAGCGACGCTCGATGCGGCCCAAAACCCGGACAAGGCCGGGAGCAAGCTCGGACTGGCCGAAGCCGTTGTGGGTGGTCTTCTTGGTAACCGCGTCATTAACGGCTCCAAGAAGAACATCGAGATGGACGAGAAGACCGGCCGCTCCCGGTCTCGCTCCCGTGCACGCTCCAAGGACGGCAGTGGTGGAGGTGGTACCAGCGGTCTTGCCGCCCTTGCAACCGCCGGCCTCGGTGCCTTTGGTGCAAAGAAGATCATGGACAGCCACGAACGATCCCGCTCCAGGCATCGCAGCGACTCTCGCGACAGTCGTGACGGCTCTCGGGACCGCCACCATCGCAGCCGCAGCCGCAGCGTGGTTGACTCGGCCCGCCGTCGCCTGGCCAGAGTGGGCATCGGCAATGGCCCCGAGGATGACGAGCGGGACCGCTCCCGCAGCCGCGACCGCAGGCGTGACTACGATGATTACAGCGACCATGGTGCCTCCCGCCGGCACCGCGACAAGTACGACGACTACGACAAGGGCCGCTCGCACCGTGGTGGCCACGGCGCGCGTTCCCACTCCCGCTCCCGGCGCGGATCGGTGTCGTCGTCCGACCTGGGTGATTCGGACGACGATCGGAAGCGAGGCAAGAAACTCAGAGGTAAGCAAGTTCTCACAACGGGGCTGGCCACCGTGGCGACCATCCACGCGGCCCATAGTGTGTATCAGAGTGTGGAGAAGCGCCAGGTGCGCAAGAAGGCGTTGGCAGAAGGAAGGATTAGCGAGGAGCAGTCCGCCAAGCTCAAGAACAAGGCCATTCTCCAGGATGCTGCGGCTATCGGCATCGCGGCGCTGGGGATCAAGAGCGCTGTGTCGGAGGTCAAGGAAGCGAACGAGATGAGGCACGAGATCCGTCAGTTCAAGCTAGAGAAGGAAGAAAGGCACAGAAGGCGCATCGAAAGACAAAAGCGGCTGGCGGACTCGGTCTCCGGCTCTGGCAACAATCAAGTCGTCAGACGCAGAGCTGACTCTTGGGACTCGGCAGCTCCAACTGGCGGCCGCCGATACGACGATGGGCCTCGTTACTACGACGGAAACCCATACGGCGCACTTCCCCCTGGATCGACCGACAGGGTGTAAAGAAAGGGAGAGTGTGAAATGTGGCGGAGGAGGGTGTCAACCCACTTCGCGCTCATCGATCCCATTCTCTCTCAACCCGCCTATCCGTTACACCCACAAGAGACCGGCCCCCGCGCCCAGTTTATCCTTCTAGAGATAGGTTACACCAGAACTGTGACCTTTTCTCCGTTCAACCATCGTTTCTCATACGCCCAAAGCCTTTTCTTTACAACTGTCGCTTTTCTTCTAGCGAAAGGTGCCACACGCCTAGGTGCGCACACCAACTCTCCCAACAATCAAGGGCACACCCTCAGCCGTGCCACCACCAATCGAAGCCACCACGGCTACGGGCTGCACACAATTGCCGCTAAACCCACCCGCGAGGGACATTCATCAAGCAACATACATGGTGATACTTGGCCTGGGCTGGGGGCGCTTCTCTAGGGTTGTTCTAGGAAGGGAATACGCTACACTGCTTGAAATTCTCCATGCTCCGATTCTGGCACACTGGGCGGCTTAATGCTTCTTCTTTTTCTCCCGAGATACACACTTTGATAGACACTTTTTCCCATTCTCTCACCCTTTCTCGGACATCGTCTCTAATTAACCTGTTTTGTGTGTGATAGATGATCGCCGTCGCCATTAAAAGGGCTCGGTTTGAGGGCCAGCCCAATCCCATCCGCAGCTTCTATCGCCAGTGAGGATGGCAGCAGAAGAAAAAGGGTTGCGAAACCAGACAAGCAAGAAAAGCGAGAGACGCACATGCAGTGGGGGGGGGGACCAACCGGCTTATCACCCGGTTGCTCGTGGGCTGGGAAAGGCTTACTAAACCCACGAAAGAGGAAACGATTGAGAAACAAAGGCGAGAGGCGGCGTCGGATGCATCCAGCCCCCAAAGAGTGTGCGAGGTGAGTGAGTGAGAGCGGGGGTACAAAACGGGCTGTAACAATCGGTGCTCGTGGTACGAAGCATGAAACGCAGTCGTCAGCATCAGCAAATCAGACTGCGTTTTGTTTCCCACCTGCATCTTCCCACCAGTACCCCCAACCCAAAATCAACCCCTCTCATCTCACCCACCTCGCCCGCTTCACGCAACTCACCATGGCCCACCATCAGCTCAGTCACTCCCGACAAGAATGAGTAGTTTTGGCCCACCACCACGACGGCCATTACTACCCCACGGTTGCTCTTCTTTCTTTCACCTAGCTATATCGACAACTTCATTACGAAGGCAGCTGTTCTTAACTGCCCATCATTTCGACACTCCGTTTCTTTTGGCAAACTCTCTTGTAAAGCGCGTGTTGGGAGAATAAGCCCGATATCCTCTTTGGACTTCGAATCTTTCATCTGGTGATAATGACGATTGGAGGGGTGGGTCGGTTTGGAGACAGGAGAAAAGGAAGAGTGGATGAGATGGCGGATTCCTTATGACATGTTTTCGTTTTTGGCTTGTTTTTCCTTTACCCTCTATTTTTGTGACGATTCCCGCACCAAACCCTTTCACACACATAAGTACTGCTATTTTTTGGATGAGAAATGACGTTGATGAGAAAATTGATGTTACGATGTTACGTACGCAGTACTACTGGTCTCCGTTCCTCATTGCGTTTATGGTTAACCTTGTGGCTCACCGCTTTGTCCGCGGTAATGTGGGATTCAGTAAGAAATGAGAACCGCGGTATACATGTGGATATGGACCAAAAGAAGCGCATGTGGAAAGCGAGGGAGCGGCGGCTGTCTCGCAGACATCGGAATAAGCCTTCCTGGGTTTCATGTTTCCGGCCTTCTCGTGTTATTCCCGTGTTTCCGGCCCGTCGGCGGAGTGCCAGCCACCGACTTGTTATTAGGTGCTCCCGATTCTCACCAACCTGCGAGCCTACCTGTTTCCTGTTCCAATATCTTGGTTGTTGTTACGAAAGAGGAGTGCTTGGGATTGGCTGAGTGGGTTGAGCTGTGTCAAGGATAAAGGTTGTATGCACGCAGGGAACTTGGGGCGAAGTATACTTATACAGGAAGAGGGGGTTAGTGGGGGGATGGATCGTAGTTCCGATCGTGGTTCCGATCGTTTTTTGGTTCATCTTCTTCAGCAGCTGGGGAGGGGCTAACGGGTTATCTGTTTCAAAGGTACTGTTTCTTCTCTCGCCCCTTTTCGACTGTGATATTGGAATATTATTCATTTTTAGGAATACGTCTGTTCCTGCTTAGGGTTTCGAAGGCAACAAGTACGTCAGTATAAAGCACTACCTTGCCTATTTCCCTTTCGGTCTGTTTAATGCACATGCGGGTGTATGTTTGCGTCCTGTAAATAACATCCAAAGCGACGCCTCGCCTATCGCTTTTTAATAAAACACCAGACATAATTAATATCGATACAAACTGGGTCCTTACTCCCCCCCACCACCAGATATCGACCCACCCGTCTGCTTCCACGCGTTGGCCATAGCCAGCAAATTGGACAAATTCTTGGTCTGCTGGTCGTCGGCGGGGAAGATGTAGTCGACATACTCCTCCCAGGTGTCGTCGTCGAGCTTGCGCTTCTTCTTGGTGCGCCGCGGCATCTGCTTCTGGATCTTCTCGATGTCCTCGGGCGACCCATGCACATTTTCGAATTCCTGCCAGGCTGCGAGCAGCGACACCCGCTCGGCCTTTAGCTCGCGGTCTTTCATGCTCTGGTGGGCGCGCTCGAAGACCTTGCGCGCGCGGGCCTTCGCTTCGTCGCTGACCGGTTTGTCTTCGTCTTCTTCTCCTTCCTGTTCCTCTGCTTCGCCGCCCTCGTCCGCGTCGGGGATGTTGATCTCGAACTGGGCGTAGCTAATCCAAACCTTGGGGTGGTCGGCCTTCTCGAGCAAGCGCTCGTACAGCTCGCGCGTCCGCTCGTACTCGCCCTCTTCTTCCTCGAAGTCGATGTACGCCTTCCATACGACCTCGGGCATGTCCAGGACCGGCTGGCTGATGGCGAGCTCGAAGATGGCGCGGGTGCGGTCGAGGTCATCCAGGCCGCGCTCTAGCTCGGCCCATTTGATCCAGGTCTGGCAGTTGGACGGGTTGTAAAGCGCATGCTTCTCGTACAGCGTCCGGCACCGCTCAAACTCGTATAGCCTCTGCTCCAGCGATATGTACTCCTTGAACAACTTGTCCTTGGGGCACATGCCGACGGCCCGGCCCATGACTTTGCGGGCGGGCGTCAACTGACGTTGGCGAACCTCAAAATGCGCCTTGGCGACCCACAGCTTGGCAAAGGTAAACTTCTTGTGTGGGATTAGCCCCAGGCACGTGTCGTAGATCTGCCGCGCGCGCTCGACGTTCTTGGCTTCCCGCTCCTCCCATATTGCGTAGAAGAGGAACAGGAAGATGTATCTCCGCCAGTGCCGCTTCTCCTGGGTAGGGGGCACCTGCGCAATTGCCCGCTCGTAGACTTCCCGCACGCGGTCGGCGTCACCGCCGCTCTCTTCCAGCCGGGCGAAGTCGAACCATACGTCGTAGTTTTTGGGGTTCTCCTTCACCTGTTCCTCGTACAACCTCCTTCTCTTGGTCAGCACCACATCCTCCACCCCTTCCCTATCGCCAAACTGCTTCTCGAAGGTGGTGTACTGCGCGTGAAGCGTCATCGACCGGGACCGGGGAAGGTTGTCGAGGCCGAACTTGTAGATGGCGCGCGCACGCTCGTACTCCTTCTGCCGTGCCTCGAACCTAGCGAATGCAATAAACAGCCGCTCGTCCACCTCGTCGTCACCCAATGTTTCGGCAATGGTTTGGATCGCCGTCTGGAACACCTCGCGGGCCATGTCACTGGTCCCGTACTCCTCCTCAAACTTGGCCCACTTCAACCACGTCCTAGGCTCGGGATGCACCGCCGTGAAGAGGTGAAAGATCTGCCTTGCTCGTTCGAACTCGCCGTACCGCTTCTCCAGCTTGATGTAGGCGTTCCAGGCGTCCTCATCGGGCTCCCACTTCATCCATCGGTCGAACACTTGCCGCGTGCCGGGGATGTCGCCCAGCATCTCCATGACCCAGAGGTACTTGTACCATAGTTTCGGCACGCGCGGCAGCCGCGCGACGGCACGGTCGAGCAGGTTGCGCGCATGGTTGATGTTGCGGTTCTTGATCTCGGCCTCGACGTAGCGGATCCAGAGTTCTGCGGTTTGTTAGCAGCGGTTCAGTACCAATCAATCTCGGCCAATGCCGGACTACAACAAAAGACAAAAAAGGGAAGAGAGAACTTACGAGTATTGTTAGGGTGTACGTCAAGGGCTCGCTCAAAAACGGAGCGGGCGCGGGCAAACTCCTTCTGCTCGAGCTCCCACTGTGCGTACTGGAACCAGTTGGCGAGGCGGACACGGTTGCGGCGGATGTAGTCCTCAAACTCGCGGCGCTTGCGGCCTTGGTACTCCTTGAGCTCCTCGAGATCTTCGAAGCGTTGCGTCGGTTTCTGGATGGCCGTCTCCTGGCGGTCGACGGCTTCTCGAAGCAGCTGCTCGGCCGAGATCTGCACCGGCGCGGCGGCTTTGTTTTTGACTCGTGGTGGACCGCGTGAGGACTCCATGGTGCCGATTGGTGATGGCTGGCGACCGGTGTGGATGGTGGGTGAGAGGGTGGTTGATTGCCCGAGCTTCGACGGCAAATCTTTTTTGGCGGCTTGTTGAGAATTGCGATCTTGAATTCTTGGAAGCATGCGCGACTGACCCAGCAACCGCTGCCCACGCGCCAGAGCATGGCGGCCTGCAGGCTTAGGCGTTGGACCGTGCACCTGCAGTGAGCGTTAAGACCCACTCCGCAGCGCCTGCCTGCCTGCCGGTGTCAACCCCCAACGGCTCATTTCTTCGGAAAAGAACCCAGCGCGTCCACCTTACAAACCAACAGCACACAAAGCAACGACCTTACATCGCACCTCTCAACTCTACGAGACTCCCAAACGACAATTCACTAAGCCGCGCGATAAATACGCAAGTCAAGCGCTTGACAACAAACCCGAGCAAAGATGTCGACGCTCGCAGACGAGCTCCTCCAAGATTTTGAGGACTCCGGCTCGGAAGCTGGTGGCGACGAGCATGACGACGGCCTCTATGGCGATGCTGGTCTCGCGGGGCCCGCGAATGCGAACGGAGATGACACGGCCATGGAGGAAGTGCGCGACGAAGATGCGGACGAGGAAGAGGATGCGGATATGGCGGATGGTCTAGATGGGAGTGCCACGCCTGGGGCCGTAGGGGATGACGACGACGAGCTGGACGCGAAGGCAAAGATTGAAAAGATGCAGCTGGGAGGAGTTCGTGATGTACGCGCCGTCGCGGGTCTTATGAAGACCCTGACGCCCGTTCTCGAGGTTAGTACATATGTTCCCTTTTCGCTTTCCCCTTCTACTTTCATCAGTTGTGGAAACAGCGTTTACATCTTATTCCGAGAACTAGCCCTGACCGTTTGGCTCGAACGCTGCAGAAAATCGCACACTACCAGTCACAACCGGCCGAGTCGACGGACAGCATCGGCAACGTAGAAGACCACCCGGAGTACCATCTCCTCACACAGTCCAACAGCCTTTCGACCCAGATCGACAACGAGATTGTGCTCGTCCATAAATTCATCAAGGATCACTACTCGGTGCGCTTCCCGGAGCTCGAGACACTCATCACCAACCCGCTTGAGTATGCCCGGGCCGTGGCTATCCTGGGCAACGGGCCTATGGACTCAGAGAGCATCAAAGCGCTCCAAACATCAACAGACAACGCCCTCGGGCAGACCCTCAAATCGGCGCTCGATGGACCGACTCTGATGATTGTCACGGTGGAGGCTACTACGTCCAAGGGGCAGGCCATGTCACCAGAACAGCTGCAGCGCGTAGTGCAGGCCTGCGAGATGATCATCGCGCTCGACAAGGCGAAGAAGACCCTGACCGAATATGTCCAGTCGCGCATGAACGTCTTTGCGCCCAACCTCACTGCGCTCATCGGCTCCTTGACAGCCGCGCAGCTGCTTAACCAAGCCGGCGGCCTAACTGGCCTCTCCAAGGCGCCCGCCTGCAACCTACCGGCCTGGGGATCCAAAAAGCAAGCCAGCGCGGCTCTCGCCACCAACGTGGGCATCCGGCACCAAGGCTTCATCTTCCAGTCGCCCGTGATCCGGACCATCCCGAGCGACATCAAAAAGCAAGCCATCAAGATGTTCGCCAACAAGATCGTCATGTGTGCACGCACCGACTGCTTCCACCAGTTCCGCGACGGCTCCGAGGGCGAGCGCCTCAAGGACGACTGCCTCGACCGGCTCGACAAGCTCCAACAAAAACCCCTCAGCAAGGGCGGCCGCGCGCTGCCAGCCCCGGACGACAAACCCAGTCGCAAGCGTGGCGGCCGCCGCGCGCGCAAGGCCAAGGAAGCCACCGCGATGACCGACCTGCGCAAGGCACAGAACCGCCTCGCCTTCAACAAGGAGGAGCAAGAGGTCGGCTACGGCGTCGGCGACAGCACGCGCGGCTTGGGCATGATCGGTCAGCGCGACGATGGCCGCTTGCGCGTTGCCCAGGTCGACAACCGCACGCGCGCCAAACTTAGCGCAAAGAGCAAAGGCTGGGGCGGCGCCAGCTCGCTGTCCGGCTCCGGCAGTGCTTCGTCGCTTCGCGGCATCGGCGCCGGAGGCAGCGGCGCGCTGGGCAACCTCAGCCTGGCCAGCAGCAAAGGGCTGCGCACGTCGGGCGTGGGCACCACACTGGGGTCTGGATCGGCCACGGCCGGTACGGTGTCCTCGCTTGCGTTCACCTCGACACAAGGGTTGGAGCTGGTTGATCCGAAGGTACAAGCCGAGCTGAGCCGGAAACGGAAGGCGGATGAGGATCGGTGGTTTAAGAGTGGCGCATTTACACAGGTGGGCGGCGGTGGTGCGAATGGGAGTGGGAGTAATGATACCAATAATGGTGGCTTCAAAAAACCGGATCTGCCGCCGACTAAGAGGGTTGACACGGGGTCGACTAAATCATAAACGGAAAGGAATCTAACTAACTATCGGGTACAAGTCGGGTACCTTTGTGAAGATTGGGTACACACATACACTACACTAGTTTAAGGGGGGCTGTTCGAAACGCGCAAGCCAGTCGAAATGACGCACACAGACACATGGTCGGGGAAACAGGGAAAGGGGAATACCAAGATTACCATTTTCGCCCCAGATGTTCAACTTGGAAGACAAAGAAGAGTGGTGAAATCCCATGGTTGATTGTCCCGATTTGCAAAAATCCCATGTCGTCAACGATAGACGTTTTCTCACGAAAGGGGAAGTGAGCTGTCAATCTGCGCGCACCTCTTGGCGTTAGGAGGGGCAGATAAAATGAGGCGTTGGTTCCAGGTTTTGATGATGATTGCCACCAGGACCCCTAGATTATTAGTCACATATGTTCGTACCACGGAAAGAATAAGATCAGGGAGTCAGATCAGGGTCCTGATTGTTGTGCTGAGATTTTCACTCACGATTATTTTAGATGGGGGGTCTCGGGGCTCACCTCAAGCTCACTTCTCGGCGACGAGGCTTACTAGGCAGGTTAGGGTGCTCCGCTTAGGCGGTCCGTAGTGTAGTCATACTAATTGTTTATTTGTTTCTCACTTAACTAATATGCTGCTCACCTAACTCTGCCGCTCCTTCTTACTCACCGAACGGAATGGGGGGGCGAATGCTGCGCACATCCAGCCCATCCTTGGAGATACGTGTCGATTGACCTGGAAGGTTGCGAACGGACCGGACCTTCAATCCCGGAGAGGGGAAAAAAAGAACTTGCCTTCCCAGTTCTCGCTAACGACGCACCCCTACACATGGGACACGTCTTTTTCAGGGTTCTTGCGTCTTGTGTGTCGTGTTGCGTTGCGTGCATGAGCGTGGCACTGACAGAGAGGAACAAAAAACAGTGGGAGGGTCCGAGATCAAAAGCATTGGTCCGACTGGTTCATTGGCAAGACTGGGGAGGAATGTGCGCATGGGAGGAGAACGATAAACCGTTTTTGTCTTCTGATAACATCCCTGAGGGGGCGTTGCTCGCGTTGTTGTCCCGTGACAAGGGACGGTGAAGTGGATGGGAATCGAGGGATACCGAGACAGCGTCCATTTGAGATACGGTCGGATTCCATGCTCGAGCAGAGGAAGCTACCCGAGCTCCCGAGTCCTGAACTCGTGGTGTTGGAGTATCTCCGAGGAACACAACCGACTTGGTTCGTTGGGTTTTCCATCGGTTTGCTTTAGCCAGATATGATTGAACGAGTACGAAGATCGCTGGGAAGTGAAGACAAGAAGGTGTGGAAAAAGAGGGCGAGCCAAAGTGCGAGACGACGGAAGGCGAGAAAAAAACGTCAGGCTCCTGTCACAGGGCGGGCGATCTCAAGGGTCTCGGCCTTTGGAGGGGAGGATCAACGCCCCATTGGGGGAGTGGTGCGGGGCCCGGTGCGCCATGGGATTCTGTAAAATGCCATGTTTTCAGTGACAGAAATGCCATGGCCAACGAGGGAAGGGCCTGTGAATCAACCAACCATTTGGGCACCACCATCAGAACCCTTCTTTTCCATTTTTTCCTCTCTCTCCCTGCACGTCCCTCCATTTGTGCCCCTCGAGCCGAACTACCCTCGGCAACGTCCAAAGACTCAGGACACAGGTACCGGACGAGTTCTCCTCGCGTTTCCACTCGCCCAGCCAAGCACTTGCACTGAGAGCCGGGTTCGCCCCTCCACGCGCCCTCTTTTTTTTCCCTCATTTCCCCTCTTCTCTCTTCTTCTCAGCCCCAAAGCGCAGTCGGTGCGACTGCCCGGCACATGGACCCGAATCATGTTCCATCAATTTGACCGGGAGGATTTCCTGTACCCATTGTCTCAGACAGGGTCTGTAAGGGAGGGAGGCATCTTGCCCACTAGGAATACTTGACCTGCCATAACTGTATGTATGTGTAATTTTTTTTTCTTTCCCGCGTTCCTCCCTGTCGGCCTTCTTCTTCCTGGCCGTCTCGCCGTCCCGCCTCGCCGTCCCGCCTATCTTTACCGGATGGATTGTCCGCGATGCATCCCGGTAGGGTTGGGGTGATAAAAAAATGTCTCGGTCCACAATTGGCTGAACGGTCGGCGGTTGGAGAGTGGCTTGGGAGGGTGTGTGCGAGCGGTCGGAGCGACATGGTGATCTTTCTTTTTGTCTTGCCTAGTGATTCTGATTATGAAAAAAAAAAAAAAACGGTGCGATTGCGCGTGAGGTGTCGGACAGCTGTGCATTGCAAGCGGGGGAAAATGAAAGTCTTCTGTCGCGAGCCGGTATTGGCCGGGCGTTGCCTGCCGTACACGCGATAAAACGCAGGAATGATACACGGTCGTGTTGCTCAAGGCCCGAAGAGGGGGGCGTGGCTCGACACCATCGACTCGAGGGAATCCTGCATATGGGTTAGTGTGAGAATCCGACCTGGCAATGGATGGCATTGTGTCGTTCTCCGATGCCGCGCAGGGACGGCAGAGAAGAAATGGGGTGTCCGTCCATTATCAATGCCGATGACCGTGCCAGAACGCGATCCAGGCACAACGCAGTTGTGCACCCCGCCTTTTGCTGATTTTGCATCCGTTGGACAAATCCCATCCCGTGTGTTTTGTCTGCGTTGCCGCGATCGATCGTCGGCGATCAGTACGTCCTGTCGTATTGGTCGAGGGGAAGAGATTCCAAGGGTCTTTTTGCCTTCATATTGCATCCGCTGGATGCAGGGTATTGCGTATGGGTGATGAGAGACGAGAGCATTCGCAATTGTGGCCGAGGGGTCGAAGGAGGCTTGCTGGTTGTGTTTCGCAGCATATGCGGCAAACGCTCTCGCCACCGATCGGTCCATACGAATGTCCACGGGTGTCCTGGATACACGAGCTCGGGTGCGCCAGGCAGCCCCTTGGGGGGCATCACGGTTGTATTGCCCTACCGCGGGGCAAATCCCCCCTTCCCCTCCGTTTCTCTTCTGTCCTTCTTTTTTGAGACGTAGGTCCGGATAAGTTGCAAGAGAAAATTGCTCGACGCGGGAATTGACGAGGGAGCGTGCCAGCGCGCCGTGATCGGGATCGGAAAACTCTGCAAAAAATCCGCTGAGATGCAGGACGTCCAGGGTGGGCGGAAAGGGATCGGGGGGATCGCGCCCAGGGGTCCAAGGAAAGTCACTGTTGAGCATTGAGTGCGGCCTGGGAGCTTCCCTTCGTGCCTTCTTCCTTGTGCTCCACAAACTTGCACACGGCTGAGCTTAGAGAATCAGGCAGGCAGGGTGAACGTTCTTGCCGTGTTGATTGGGCCGTGCTGCTCCGTCTGATGATCTTCAAACCCCCGCCGACCTCCCCCCCGGACCGGAAGAGGAGGTCCGGTTAACTTCAATAAATTTACCGGGCAGCTCCCCTACAACGGCCGGCCAGGGTTGGCATCCGCTCCTCGCTCTCGCGGCCCTCGCTTTTGATACCTCATGTCGTCACTCTGATGAGTCTGCATTCCCGGAATGTTCCATCACACCGTTGACTACAGTAGTCCTGGTGTGTCTCTTGTGGTCTTGGTGCTTAGAACCACGCCTCACAGGGTTGTCATTAGCTCCTGAGCTCCTGAGCTCCTGAGCCGAGTCCTTTCCACCAGCAAGCAAAACCCGGGAGAAAAGCTCCTAGAATCGTCCGCACACATCTCTCCCACATTCCACCCCTCACCTTGTCTTGTGCCCTGAGGGTTCGAAACTTCTGCACGCTTCCCCCGCTCTCAATCCCATGGTCTCGCCCGCTGAGGTCGAGGTCAGGAATTGCCCAAGCCGAGCCATCCACCGATGGAGCAAGGGTCTTAGGGGCGCTAAGTGGGGCAGTCCCGCATGGGTTTTGGTTATCATCCGCGATGTTCTCGATCGTCTGCGAATTCCTCGATCTGCTTTTCACAAAACACATCGATCCCTGGTCAGCTTCTGTCAGACGGCCCCAGCGCCCGCCAAACGCCACCCTGAGAATCCCATCGTCCATCAGCGCCATCAGCGCAGCCTCTTGCGTTCGCGCTCCTCGTCACGCACCACGCTTTTCCAACTTTCCTGTCCCCAATCTTGATGGACAAATCTTCTTTTTCAGGGTCCTCGATCCCAGTTGTAGATCTTGAAGAAAAGTCTATTTGAAATTTGAAGTTCGATCGCGGGTTAACTGTCGGCCCCTCCTTCCTTACGAAGGCAGCTCGTCGGGCGCTCCGGGACCGGCCGCCTTGTTTCTTTCCCTCAAAAATATCGGGGCGGCCTTGCCCCGCGAAGCCTACGAGGGAAATGACTTGCAGCGCGTGAGCTCGCGATCCAAGTTTGTGGAGGGTGCTTCCAAGTTGTGTGTCACCGGAGCTTTTGTCCCTAGAAACGCCCATATGCAAGTCAACGGTTGTCGTGTTTGTGTCAAAGCAGACCGTGTCATAACCAGAACGCCTTGCCCAAAAGCTTGTTGAGCTGCCTCGCTGCGTCTGTTTGTCGAAGTTGATGGTATCATTGACAACGCAAGAACCCCGCCAGGGTGCAAGGGACACAAGCACGACCCGAATTTAGCATCCAAATGCTGCCCTGTCCCCAGATCCACACCCCCTTTTTTTCCCACACGCCCCCCCTCCCGCATTTGCGTTTCCAAACAGGCGGCATGGTGGGGCTTTCGAGTTTCTGAAATGGTTCAGGGCAGCACTGGACAATGACGCAGACATACTTGCCCGCCTACACTACAACAAACAAATATATCCGGTTTAAACATGTACACATCATACAGGAGATGAATTCGTGATTTACTACGATTTCTCTTATCTTGTCTGACATGTTTTTGGCGCCCGGACGCCAGCCAAGTCCCGGGCCGCAATGCACATGCCCATCACGATGCGGTCAGTGCCTATCTATCCATACGCCTAGACACAACCGGCTCCGTTTCCCAACCAACCCCCCCGTCGCTCCCGTCTGTTCCTCAATACACGTGTAAACAGTCGCTAGCTGAACTAGCGTGACTGGGCCGTGCGAAAGAACGCATGGGACAGGCCTCGAAGAAACCCGCATTTTTGGAGTCCTCCTTCTGTTGTGTGTTTTCGTAGCTATCGTTGACAGGAAATTCCGTCATGATGACTTGCTTGTGTTGCTCGACCCTGACCGCTCGCTCAGGCACGGAAACCTACCCCGATCTGTCCGGGAGGTACCGAAGCAAAAAAACAAAGATAACGGAACGGATTTGTTTTTTCTTATGTTTCATGAGGTATGTTTCATTTGGTTGAAAGGTGGCGTGGACACCATGTCCTTCTTTTTTAACTTTTAGGCGGGAGAATTCGACATAATATTCGGTCTTTGGGGTGAACAGAACAGCCTCGTGCTTCAAGGGACCTCCGTTTGAAGGGTTCATGCAGCCTTGCCAAGAAGGACGTCCCTGGACCCTTCATTCCCAGTTACCTTCACGACCTCAATAGACGATGTAACTGAAGGATTTGACCTTGAATTGGCCCAGCAGCGTGATCCCCAGCACCTTACGGATGGGGACAAAATACGCCCCCGCATGCCCCGTTATGCAAACCTGCAACCCCCCCAATTTGAAGTGACGAAGCAACTTCCGACTCGCCCAGGCCCTCAGTCGCAAGGCCCTCGTTGTGGAGATGAACAAAGTGCAGGATCCAGACCCCCGGTCGCTGACGTCACTCTCAAAATCTGCCGAGACCAAAGGGGACTAACCCCAGGTCTCAGCAGGCGCGATGAGGCTTCACCGTTTTGTTGTTCACAGTTGAGATACTGAACATCAAGATATCAACGTGTATGTACATAGATATGCTATTGAGAGATAAGTGGGAGAAATATAGGATAAACGGGGAGAAGAAAGAAACCACGAATCGAAGGTCAAGCCAGGGCGCCACTGTCCGGCAACCGGCAACCGGCAACCGGCGTCAAATCCAAGCTGCCGGTGCTTTTCAGGGTTCCTCCCTTCAAACCCCCGTGCCTGTTTTGGTCGGTGAGCCCACCCATGAGCCCACGCGCCCACGCACCGATCGCTTCTACCCCCGCCCTCGTCAAGCCAGCCAGCCTCGAGCCGAACCAGCTAGCATACGAGAAACAGTGAAGCAAGCCTAAAAATTCTAACGAAGCTAGGGATCCCAAGAGGGGTCTCGGCGGGCCCGGGTGAGCCGCCCGCGCGCTGTGAGTATCCGGCCAATCAAGGACGCTGCTGCTGGTCGCTCGAACCCCTGGGCGTTCCTGATCTGCCTCCTTGCCGGGGCCCGAGTCTCCAAGAAAGGATGCGCAACCGAGAGCGACCCCGGGCCTTTTCGATGGCGCTGGCGCCTCGCAGCGCTGACCATCGATGACAACAACGTTGCTGGCAATCGAGGATCTTGGTTCATCGCCCACTCCGCAAAACTCTACACGAGATGCCCCTAGATCGCGGGATTTTTGGTGCAACTATAGGATCAAAACATACAAGCCCAACGTACCCAGCAGCCCGTCCAAGAAATTCAGAGAACAAAAGAGAGAAGGGGCAAATATACTGTACGTAGTCGACAAGATGCGTGGGGGCATAGCGCTATCTTTCCGGTCAAGGCTCGAGGGTCTGCGATCCTGAAAATTTCGTCATTGAGCCCACAGGTTGTTTTCACCCCTCTCCAGTCCAGAGCTGGATCCTTGCGCGATGTTCGCGGGGCCATACTCAAAAGAGCTGCGGAGAAACGGGGCACGGGGTGCTGGCCAGCTGGCCAGGCTCTCACCAAGGAACTGCTGCGACTTGCAAATGCAAGGCCATGCCGATTGCAGACCCCCGAATAAAACTTTCCCTCGCCAACAAATCCCGGGGCCGAAGCATGGAAGCCAAGAAAAGCATGCGATCGATCGGACCTGGAAGCGTTCGGGAGCGGCGGTGCGCCGGGTAAGCAGCTAAGGAAGAGCGCTTTTTGTCTCCAGATTGCTTTTCTCGCTCCCGTCATTCTTCTTGAACGAACATTATAATTCGGCTTCGTTTTCGTGCCTGGGGTTGTGTCCAGGCTAATCGAATAAAATTGAGATCACAAAGGAGGGGCAGGGAGGAAAAATTGAGCAAACAGAAAAGCCTCCGTTCAGTAATGGCTCGCGGACGAAAATATAACCTTGATGCTTGTTTGGTAGGTGGTTAAGCAACCTTGATGCATTCGTCGTGATATAATCATGGGGGAGCCTCAATGTCTAGTGCCCGGAGCCTTCCCCTCTGCGTCAGGGACCTGAGCGCTCCCCGAGAGCGTGAACGGCTGGCAGGACTTGCGAGTGACTTGCGTCCCATGTGCAAGTGCCCCTGTCCGCGACCGTGGGCTGGCCTAAGCTGGCCCTTGCAACATCCTTACTACATCCACCCCTCCATGTACCCCTCTGCAACCAGCAAGGATCCTTGCAAAAGGGCTCCTCCCTGAATCTCTCGCAAAACCCCATGGTCAATTTGTGGTTTCCCATAAAGTCGAGCTCTTTCCCACCCCAAGGCGCTGCCTGTGTTGACACCCCGATTCCAGCCCGGCCGTTCGTTTTTTAAACTTCACTTCCACTTCATGATATCTTCTCCCCCGATTGCCTATTTTTGTCACGTTCTGTGAGAAAACAGGCCGTCCCTCGCTCATCAATTCCTTCCACCAGCTCGGCACATGCTCTTAAAAACCCATCGGCCCGATCGACACACTTACGCCGCCGCGCATGAGCATGCTTTTTTTTTGAGAGATATACACGGTACACCATCTTTGGGCCGGTACTTCCACTACTCCGGCCTAAACCCCGTTACGCCAATTATCCAGCAGCGATTGGTTTTCTTTAGAGAGCGGTTCTCAACGGCGAAAAGCTATTTTTTTATTTTTTATTTTTATTTTGAGAATTAGAGAAGGGCGGGTGAAGATTTCACGGAGAGGAAGCAAAAGACGAGAGTGAGTGAGTGAGTGAGAGAGAGGCCCAAGAAAACCAACACCAGTTTCGCCAATATGCCCCCTCGCTTTGAGACGCGTGATGCCGCTGGGCGTCGGGTCTCACTCTTGAACGATGAGGCACCTCGCACAAGCCACCCCCTTCCAAGCCTTGCCGACGTCCAGGCAGCGCAAGTACCACGAACCTCACCAACACCCGCGACTCCCGAGCTGCTCCGGTCCTCCTCCTACGACTCTCACATGAACCCCACGGAGCCCGTCTCCCCGCTGACTCCGCTGTACGAGCCGGGCTATGGCCCATTCCCACAATCGCAAACAGACCACCGCCCCCGATATGACGAGTACTACCAGAAAGAGGCGCCTATGCAGGCCAGGCTTAAACGGCAGCCCAGCACTCTTAGTGACGGGCGACCCGTCTACGAGGATGATTTGATTCCCCCTCCCGTCCCCAGGCGGTCCAATGTCGCCCCCTCCTCTGGCGGCGACCGGTCCGAAAAGCGATTCCCTTGCCGTTTCCGGGAGACGCTTGGCTGTGAGAAGACGTTCACAACCTCGGGCCATGCCTCGCGGCACGCCAAGATCCACACGGCGGAGAAGAGCGTCCCTTGCACCTGGCCTGGCTGCAACAAGAAGTTCACTCGCGCCGACAACATGAAGCAGCATGTCGAGACTCACAACAAGCCGCGGTCCTCGGTCTCGCGGCCTGCCTTCCTAAACGACCGTCGGTCCTCCTCGTCCATCCAGACGCTGCCCTCGCCGACATCCAACCACTCGGCCCCGAATCGCAGCCGAGCGATCGCAGCAGGAGTGACAAAGACGACAACAGGCGGGCGGTCTGGTCGATCGATTAAGGCCGCCTCCATGAGTCCCACCCTGAGAAACGCTTGGGACCTGCGCGTCCTTGAGTCCGGTTTGCAACCGCACTCGCCCGAGGTTGACGCTGCAGCCCCCATGCCCACAAATCTCGACACTCTCGCGACAGCGGCATTACAGCAGATTGGGTCGTCAGACCAACAACCCTGACAGACACAGGGTGAAAAAGAGTGCTAAGGAAACAACAGCACTCATTTTCATGTTGCTTTGCTTCAGCTTTGCTCTTCATCTTGTTATCGCCCAGAGAAGGGGTTTGTTTGTCTTGAATCGGAAACGTCACACATACACGATGTTTTGGCGTTTTGATCTGATTTACGAAACGACGGTAGTTGGCCTCTTCTTAACCCTTCCTCTTCCCATTTGCCTGCGCAAGCGGGCCAGGGGGAGGATGGCTACACTTTTCTCCCGGCAGCATTTTTGCCTTTATTTTTTCTCCTCACGGAAACGATACCTATAATGTCTTTGGGTAATTTGGGGGTTGCTCCTGGACATCGTCGATGGGCGGCAAACACGACCTGACGAGTGACGATAACCCGCCGCGATCGAAACGGGACCAGTCCGATCACCCTATCCCTGTGACAAGGGAACCCAAAAAACGAGGGGTAGCGACCGGAGCTGCCCCCAAGGGTCGTGTGTGGTTTACCGGGGCAGGGGTTGGAGCCTTGTCGCCACCATGCCAGGCCGAGTGCACCCGCTGGATTGGCCGCGGGGTCATCGCCGGCCGCCGTCCTTTGCCCATCATCGTCACCCTCCGTTCAAAAGCTTCACTTCCCATCCAGGAGAGATGAGGTCACAGCGATCGCCGCAGTACGTTGCACCGCTGCCGGCTTACCGGTTTTTCAGCGCTTCCACTTGATTTGTTCTTAGGGGGGGGGCTTGGCAGGCGTTGCATTCCAACCGCACTGCAAGGCTCTGACACCCCATCTGCCCACTGTGGCTCGAGCTGCCAGTGATCGTCAGGCACACTACACAGTCAGGGCATGCAGAGGGCAACACGTGCATGCACAACCGATCCCGAAGCCCGACCTGGACGAAGCCGGGCTATTACAGTACCACCGAACAATGGAACTTGGATTAGATATGAAATCGCGGGCAACAACTTTCCGTACATCTTTCAACGGCTTTGGGGTCATGAAACTGTCCCCGCCTAGGCCGAAACGAGCGAAGTTGAAATCCGAGGCGGTACGTTGAGACAACAGGAGACATTGACGGTACGGGTGATACCGCGGTAATCAACTAGTTAATGCTTCGTGGTATAATCCTGTTCCTGTTGTCCTGAGTCGCCGAGGGAAAGGGAGAGCGGAATAACACAAGGGTCAGGCGAGGAGACTACCGCGCATGAAATCAGTATTCGAAAAAAACATTTGCATACGATAAAACGCACGAGCCCTATGATTGTTGAGATGTGATGTGAGATGTGCCTATGGTTGATGAAATGTGAGATGTGGAATGTGACGTGAAAATTCAAATGTTGTTTCATGTAAAGTCTTAAGTAATTAACGGTGGTCATAAGGATATAATATTGGTGTTGCGAGCATGTTAAATCACTACTTGTCTGTGTCTGCATGGCATCAAGTTGTCTCGGGAAGCACTTTACTTCACTCGCCGCATGTCTGACACGATATGACCTATAGTTAATACCAAACGGTTACAGAACAAACATTGCCCGTCCTATACATCCTATGCATCGTTTTATCATCACTCATAAACGCAGGACTGAATTATTCATGCATTCGTTAATTAACCGTATGTAGCCGCCCGACACCTCTTGCCGCCTCCGACCGTGGTATATCAACTCGGATTTCGTAAAAAGCTATCACATACGGCCATACCTACAAGAAAATACGGGATCCCGTCCGCTCTCCCCTAGTCAAACTTGTAAGGGCTGAACTAGTAGTTGGCTCGGTGACGACCAGCGAATCCTCAGTGCTGTATGTTTTTGATGGTTTGTTTTTATTTATCCTAGTCTGGTTTTATTTCTGTTCTGTTCTGTGTTGTTATGTGGGTAGCTGGTGTGTCTTGGGGCTGTGAGATGTGATGCGATGTGGGGGTTTTTGGTCAGCTTGGAAGTGATGGGATGTATAGATCAAAGTTAGGTGAACAAATAGGGCGAAGGCTGTAATACCTTACATAGTCATAGGCAAGACGAAGGTATCAGATGCCGAGACGGCCGAGCTTATGGGCAAATCGAGAGGTCTTGTCATAAACGTATCGCCTTGTCCACATCTTGAATAATGATGACTAGTTTTGATTAACCTTCTCCTGCATTTTTTTTTACCAACCAACCTCGAGAGTTTGCCCATTGACCAACCCCCCTTTTCTTTTAGTCTCACACCCCCGTCAAACCCTCACCAAAACTCCTCATCCTCCGCACACGTCCTCGCCATCTCAAACTGCTCATCCGTCTGACACACCAGCACGCGCGGTTCGACCCCGCGCTTACCCACATCCCACACCACCGCCGTCGGATCCTGTCCCCCTCCCCCCTTCCCATCACCATCATCCAACGCAAACCCCAAACACCCCACCCTCTCGACGACCGCCTCCCGAAGCGCATCGCTCCGTTCCCCAATCCCGCCGGCAAACACAAGCGCGTCGACGCGGCCGTGCAGCGAGACGAAGTAGGCGCCGACGAAGCCGCAGATGCGATCGACTACGAGGTCGAAGGTGAGGCGGTGGCGGCGGGCTGTTTCGTTGTCTCCATCTTCATCGTCGTCGTCGTTGTTGTTGTTGTCTTGGGAACCTTGGGAAGAGGACAGGGACTTGGTGATGACGCTGAAGTCGGTGGTGCCGGCTAGGGCTTTCCAGCCCGCTTGCTTGTTGAGGATCTCTTCGGCACGCGATATGTGGAGGTCCTTGGTCGAAGCGGGTGAGAGCTTGCCGACGTCGCTGGCGTAGTGGAAAACGAGGCTGGGGAGATATATTAACTGTTAGGGTTCTATATTCCGAAGAGAGACGGGGGCTAAGATGAAAATAAGGGGGGTTCACCTTGGATCAACACTTCCACTCCTCGTCGCGCCTGGTAACCCAGCCAGCGGCGTCAACCCCATGCTCGTATCCCAGCTCTTCCCGCCCTTGATCGCAGCCGCGCTTGCCCCGGAGCCCAGGTGCAGGGCAATGATGTTCAATTCATCCTGCTTTTTGCCCAGAAACTCGGCCGTCGCGCGGGTGATGAACGAATAGCTGATCCCGTGAAACCCGTATTTGCGCAGCTTATTCTTGCGCGCGACGTCCTGGTTGATCGGGTACGTACGGATGTGCTCGGGAATGGTGGCGTGGAACTGGCTGTCAAAGCAGGCGACATTGCGGGTGGACTGGGACGGGAAGTCCTCGATGCAATGCCGGACGATGCCTAGGCTATTGGCGTTGTGCAGCGGGGCGAGATCGTTGAGCGCTTCGAGGTGGTGGTAGGTCTCGGCGGAGATGAGCTGCGGTTTGGTGTAGTCGCCGCCGTGAACGATGCGGTGGCAGATGATGCCGACGTCGGTTTTGTGCTGGATGTCGGGCAGACCGTCGTCCTTGATCAGTGTGTCAAGGATGACGGCGAAGGCCGCGTCTTGTTGGCCGTTGACTTGGTCTTCGACCTTGCGGTCCTTGACAACAGTCTCATCGCCTCGTTTGTATTTGAGGATCGCGGGAGGGGCTGTGAGCCCGCTCACCTGTGCTTCCGCGATGGGTGTGGGCGACTGTCCCTGTTCGGCAGTGTACACCGAGACCTTGACCGACGAGGAACCAGCGTTGACGGACAAGATAACTTCCGGCATAGTGATTGTTGATCGATCGATTGTAGTGAATAATCAAGTTGCTGTGCAAAGTGGGTTGCTAGTGTAAGGAGCAGGGGGTCTTTAGAAGCCAGTGCTCTTAGAACCGAATGAGCGAGGGATATGAGTGACAGGTCGAGCTTGTTCACACTGCATCAACACCGTCACAAATCTTCCATCGATTGGGCCGTAATACGGGATTCAGCTTGTCGTCGCAAATACAACCACCGATCAAGATCTTTATTTATCCTCATGAGCGTCTCACGTAAAACGTGGTTTCCCCTCGATGTCGTGACGTCTCACGAAGACGAGAAGGTAATACCCCGCGGGGTGAGTTGATAGGTCTTGCATGCTGCAAGTGTGTTGGAGATGACGTCGTTGCCGGCTTGGCTGCGTTGCGTTGGGTAGGTACATCGGCCCGCAGCGGGGCCGTCCGAACAGTCTCGCCCAATTCCCCGAACAACGAGGGGCAGCGGGGCAGTCGTCCGGAGAAGAGAGGGACGCACGCCCCCACTAATGAGGAAGCCGCCTGCGTTCGGGGTTGGGATTGGGAGTTTTGGCTTCCAATGAGTGGGTGAGAAGCTGATGGACCTGGTAGATTTAACTGGCGGAATTTGATTCTGACCAGTCGCGAGTTGTCGAAGGGTTTACTCGCGATTATGCGTATTGTTCCTCCTTTTCTTTTCGCCCGTCCTCTTGTTCCCGGCTCTTGTTTCCGCAAGATCCTTTTGTTTGGCCCGCATCACGAAGACGAGGGACATACGGCCGAGAAGTAAGTGCTGGTAACGTAAATCGGGTATCTATTGCATTCGCAACCGGCATCATCATACGGCGTTGGGCGCCCCCTTCCCCTTCTCTCTCCCTCTCTCTCTCTCTCTCTGAGACTTCTAGAGCAAGTCCACAAGGTAGTCATTTTTGAATCCCGTGGGAAGCAGATGAGACCCTAATTTCACTGCGTCCCATCCGAGTCTGCATAATAGCCCCCTGTCCCACCTGTAGCCCCGGATGCAGTCGGTGGAAAGCTACCTGCTAGCTCTGGAGAATTGACTTGAGCTTGGAGCTCGGAAACCCCATTGGCATGTGGTGGACGGCGTTCTTGATACCCATTGACGTAAGGGGACGGTAGCTCGACGTGATTTGTAGGGAATGTTGCCTCGAATTGGGCATCGGCAGCGTGTGCAGCGTCCCAACGGAGGAGAAATCTGCTGTGATCTTGTTTCGGGGGACGGGGTTTCACACTCTCATCAGCTTGCTGCCCAGACAGGGCACTTTCCCGCGCCAACTTCGATAATCCCCCAAAAGATAACCTCCCCACGGGAAAGGGGCGTGGAATGAACCAACTCACCGTCACTCCCAGTCTGAACACTGGGATTCCTAGAAAACTGGATACCTAGATAACGTATGTCGAGCCCGCTCTGGGCTGATGCTGAAGAAGATGGAGGAGCTGTGTTTGCGGTAGTGGACGAACCCCCAGAATTGCCAGTACCATGCCGAGAAGAGCGGGAAAAAATCGACGTCGAGAACCGTCGCTCGCGGCTCTGCCCTCGGCCCGAACCACCGCCTCCGCCGCCTCTTCCGCTGCTGCTCTCCGACGCACTCCCTCTTCGGTTACCACGGGCCCCCAGTTGCACGCGCTTGTGCCTATCATCCCGTTGCCGCAAATCGCGGTCGAAGTCGTCGAGCAGATACTCCTTCCAGAGGCGGCGGTGGTTCGCGTAGAAGGTGAGATAGTGAAACGTAGAATAGCGATCCCGCCACAGTTTGATGCGTTGGATAGTGCCCAAGCCGCGGACACTGCCGTATGAGTCCGTTCGGCGGTGGGTGTCGGACCAGACGACATCAACGTCGAACCAGTCGATCAGGTCTCGATTTCGAAGGTCACTCTGCAGCTGCATGGACCCCTCAATGGTGGTGAACTCGTACTTGACCTCGATGTACTCGTCGTGGACAGTACCCTCTCTTGTGGTGTAGCGGATCCGATGGGGCTCTTGAAAGGAGAGGTAGAGCTCCATCTCCCGCGGGTCGCCGAACCGCCGGTGTTGAGCATGGAGTGTATGTGGGAACAACTCGCTGGGGTTATCAGATGGTACTAAGAGAGGAGGTGGTCTCAGCAATGCAAACGTTTTCTCCCCGTGAGTAAGCGCCAACGACGACAAGAATCGTATGGGAACAACAGGTAGACAGAAAAGAAACGAAGAAGAAAAGGTGACCTCAGGTGAATAAGAACCCAAAAACACAACATCAGACAAGTACACTCAAAAACGTACGGAAATGCTCCAATACCTCGCCCGCATAACTGCACTGCCACAGCAGTCGCCGTGGGTTGGCACCTACGATTTCCCATGGGCCGAGGTAGACGGTCACTTCGTTTGGCGTCCGCTCGAATAGCTTTCTAGACAGCCGGGGGTGTCAGAAAACAAAGATCGGTATTTTGCGTAGTAAAAAAAAAGAGGTAGATAGGCGGGTAGGCAGGTAGGCAGGTAGCCAAGCAGGGCCACTCGGTCAGGCATAGGCCGGCAGGCGTGCTACCGCTGGAAGGGGGGAAAAGGGTGTAATGGATGGATGGGCGGCTTAGGTCATTACATTGTCGCGTGGTAGCCAGGGGGGCCGAGATCGAGAGGCGCCGGGGGGGTCTGTGGGGCCGAAGACTCGGCCGTCAGGGCGGAAATGGCGGCGGAGGTGGGTGTGAACGTTGAGTCCACGGGACTGACCGCGTGTTGCGGATGAGACGGGGCGGCGCTCAGGGCCGACGAGGTGAAGGAAGACGACGACCCAGACCGCCAAGACGGGGCCATAGTGGTGCTGGTGCGAGGGGTATGTAAGAGAGTCTGATGAGCGCAAGAATTCCGAGCGTCAACATCGGCGTTGAACACACCGCTGTTCTAATGTGGGAGGCTGCTGCTGATTTGCGTAACCGGGATCCAGGAGCCGTGGAGAGGCTGTCAGGGGGTCGTCGAGACAGCGGTCCAGCATCTCATTAAAGACCCAGAGAGAGGGGGGAGAGGGAGAGATAGACCACCGGCCAGGCCCTATCGTCCCCGGGGCGGGATGAGAGCCAGGTGAAGAGCTCACTCAGATGGGCCAGTAGGTTGATGAGCGCCTTGATGTCGATGCCGAAAGGGATGTGACAGGACGTGCAGGCCGGGGTGGTCTGAGGTTGTCCACAACGACATGTCTTTGCGGCCAGGTGATGGTGGTGTTGGCGGTAACAAGGGCCTGTCGACTCGGGACAATGGCGTAGGAGGCGGAATTTTTCTCTCTGGTTTGTTGTCCTGAATCCTTCTCCTCTCTTTCTCCCACGTCTACCCACGCAAGCAGGAAGTCCGTTCAACGTCAGCTGCCTCAGCTGTATGTGTGTGTTGTCTTGTTTTCGGGCCAGCCCGGGGCCGTCAGTGGGGTAAGTAAGAAGATGGTTAGTTCGTGGCTCGTGAACGGCTCGTGAAGTCTGTCGAGGCGCAAATCTTGCTTCTGTCCTTGCAGCAACAGCGACCAACCAGCGCGGGGGTCAGGTAAAATCGCAGGTAACAACCAACCAAAGCACCGGGCGGGGTGAGACGACCGGTCACTGGGAGAAGCGACCCAGTCGTAACAGCAGCAGCAGCAGCAGCAGCGGCAGTCGTCGTTGTCGTCGTCGTCGCAGCAGCACCACCACCAGTAGCAGCAGCAGCAGCCAGCCTTCCTTCAGGGGACCAACCTCGGATCGCGGGTGGCCGAGGCGGCGGTTCACAATGTGGTTTCCAGGCTGCGCAAGGTGTTGGGCAGTTCGCAGCAAGCCATCCATCCGCCCACGGGCTGGCACCGCGGCATGCGATTTGCGAGACGCACCATGTGGCTGGTGGGCAGGGATGCTGCAGGAAGCGCATTAGCTCCCCGCCTGGATCCTCCTCAAACCCTCCCCCCGCTCTCTTTTAAGTCTCACTTCTCAAGGTCTTCGTTCGCTGCTCAGTGACCGTCTGTGACCCCGGAAAAATCCAAGACGCGGGCCCTGTCAGCGGGAACTGCAGCCACCGCCGCCACGGGTGCGCCATGGCTCTTGGTTGTCATGGGTTGAGCAGGGAGGAGGGGGAAGAGGCTGAAAAGTGTTGGGCAAAAACGGCTATGATTTGACGATTGGACAGTTTTGGGTGACATGCTGTGCGTGGATCTCGCGCGACATGACATGATCTCGACAGAAATGGAAAATATCTCGAATTAAAGGCAGAGCATCCCGGACGGGGATTCGACGATCGCGAGTTCTGGATTCTCCAAATTTTGTGTCATGGCACGTTTTTTCGAGGTGTGGTGATTTGGATCTAGGTGGGGGTTCCTGGGATTCCGCGGAGCGAGGACTGGTGAGAAGGGGATTTCGTCCGTGCACGAGTGAGCCAACCTGACACGCGGTCAGGTCGGGTCTTTGGCAATTTGGCAATTAGGCTAACGGTACCCTAACCCTGAACAGTATGAGACGAGGTTCGGGTGCTCCCGCTTTGCAACGGTCCACAGTTGGTTATTGGCCCCCACTTCCCTGACCAACTTCCCCGAAGGCTGACGACGGTACTCCGTAGCACCGCCCGTTAGCCCGCCCATGGTAGCACCCCGTCCATGATGAAGAGACAGCTTTCGGACCACCACCAGGCTATTCTAACAAGGCTACTCCAGGTCCTGAAGTTCACAACGAGGAGATTGCCTTCGTCCTCAACGTTAACCAGCGGACCGTTCGACGACGGCAATATGAGTTTGCCGTCATCGGCGAGCTCAAAACGCCCGAGGATGTCAACAAAAATGCTGCCAAGTTGACGCTGGAGCACCTCGAGGTACTTTTCTCATCATATCCACCGAAAAACCAAGACACACGAAAGAAAGAACAAAAGGCCGCTTTAGATTTGGATCGACCACTTTGCCCTCTCTTCGGCTCTCCATCTATCTCTAGGAGGCAGCGCGTCATCAAATGGCACGAAACCCGCCCAGTCGCTCTCCTCGAAGCCATGCAACTCTTCCTTCAGACCCAATGCGGCGTCGGCGTCAGTATCTTCACCGTCAGCCGGCAGACACGCAAGGCCGACGGGAGCGTGTTCCGCTTCGGTCCAGGCGAGAGCGCGGAGTCGAGAAGGCCGGCCCATTGCCGCGGAGCTCCGGTCTGCAGAGGCGGGCCACGATGGGACGCTGACGCCGGAGATGTATCATCACGAGCGGCACCTGGAGGTGCTCGAGCAAGCGCCGGGGCCGCCGTAGCATGAGCAGCCGGCGCGGTTGGATCGGGAGCCGGTATACTATGGATCACCAGGTTTGCGCACACGCATACGACATGGTCGATGTTAGCCGGAGGTAGTCGGAAAGAGCGGCAGCGAATATTGTGTTTTGTATCGCCCGCTTGGCGACAAGGTTGAAGATTTTATCATGGGCTATGATGGCAGGGACCCATCAACTAATTCTCGGCATGACATTTCATCATCAGGTGTTTCGTTAGTTTGGCCGCCGATGTTGCCCAAACTATCGATGCGGCGCGCTAGCATAAGTTCCTTTCGTTGCCGAATGTCGGGGATGGAACTTCTTCAACAATGGCTGCCTGCCGGCGATTGTACACTACAAAGTGCTGCTGGGGGTAGGTATGACCCGACATTCATGCCTAGTCAGCTATCTTTGGATATCAAGCCGTCCGCGCTGTGCCTCAACAACGGGTCATTCTCGGATGAGCCGCTCGCTTCCAAGGCAGCCCGGGAACGTCTTCCCGGACGAACGAGCGGCTGAGAGAGAAGAGCACGCGTTCGGCTTCTGCTCTGGTTTGCCCTGCTTCGTGGCTCTGTTTTTGGTTCTGTCTTCACGCGGCTCATGGACTGGGTTCTGGGCGTGTCCATCCCTCGGATCTAACATAGAGCCAATGAGAAGCCCGGATTGAGGGAGCAGGGTCGGATTTGCGGTTGTGATTGGCCAGAGCTTCAACGTCCTTTCCCCCATCCAGACACTCACACGGGGCAAGCGGCACGGGCTGCGGAATGATCCACGAACCCAAGGTGCCGGTTTTCCCCCCCGTGGCGTCAAGTTTGCTTGTGATCTCGAGGCAGAAGAAAATGTTGAAACTAGTCTAACGATTGCGACGCCCCGATTGCACGGAACGCTCGTAGCAGACGCAGCTGAGCGTGCCATCCCCATCAGATATGGTTTGGTTCTCATCCAGGGCGCCGAGATGAGACACAACTGCGACAGCCTGGGTTTGTCAATTGTTCTTTGCGCCTTAAACCCCTCTCTGCAGTGGAAGATTGCGATGTTCTCGTCGACGCCGAAGGCGCGTTGACACCGTTGACACGCCTTTTTGACAAGAACTCGTGAGCTGGGCAGGAAACAAACAGGAAGAAGTCAACTTTTCAAACCGCCAATATGTGCCAAGCCCCAGGCGGCCTTCAGTTACGCCTTGGCAGACTGCGAGCGAGGAAGCGTGGTCTTCCCCATCTGCACAACATCGCCAGGCTGGGGGAGCGCGGACATGGAAGCGACCTGGAAACTCGGGCATCGTGGCACAGCACACCAGGATCGTCAGGTTGAAGTTGACCAGATTCCGCACCAGCACCACTACTCCACCACCATGAACCGCTGTCATTGCGCCCCCCTTGTCAATGTTCCCCCACACACACCAATGGGCAACCATCCTGGACCCCAAAATCGCTTTGGGTTTCCTGCAATTCCGGGGGGGCCTGCGTGCTTCTGGACCATCTGTGGGGGTGCGTGGTTCGCTTGAAGGGGGAAGAAAGTTTGGGGGAAGAGAATTCAGCTTTGGCTGGCCTAGTTCCTGAATTGACGACTAATGTTATTCGAGAGTTCGAAGTGGGCGAGACAGCATCTCGCTCCCGTCACTCACATTCAACTCACTCTCGCACGCACACACCCGCAAGGCCGCCAACCCTGGTTGACCGAACCTCAACATTCAGCCTCCCTGCCTCTTTTCCCTTTCCATTTCCTGCTCCCTCGTCCACTTACTTCCCGTCTTCACAGCATCTGTCTTGAATTTGTGTTCCTGTGCATCGTTTCTTTACAACCACACACAGAGACACGCCCGTAGCGCTGCTGTTGGCCATTGCGTGGTTTTGGCCATGGAGGGGCGTGTCGGCAGGCGCTGAGTTGCATTCAACCGACAGACAGACCCGTTCACCACGCGACACCCAGTGGCCGGCCAGGCGACATGTATCCCAACCCAGAAAAGAAGAGGAATCGCGGGTACTTGGGGCATGATAGCTCTGCGCTTTCGCCACGAGATCGTCAGGTACGTGGGAACTACAAGCAAGCTTTGCAGACACCACCGGCGTAAACTTGAACGTTTCATTCCACACTTTTAACCTCCTTTTGTCCGCTACCGGAGGGAGCACTAGAGTACCGGAGTGCCCTGAATACCCGCGTAGCTAGCTGACAGGAACCACCAAAACACAGGACCGTCAGCAGCTCCGATATGAGCTCGACCTCAACTCATGGAATCTGAGAATTTGGGGCGTGGCCGCCTCGGGGTTTCTTACCGACTCGTGCGTCTTTTCCTCGCACAATTCACCCACTCACACCACAACAGAACTCAGAAACCATGTGTGCCACAGTTGTGACACTTAGGACGGGGCCTCCGTGATACTGACTTTTGTGCCCGCCCACTCGCAGATATAACCTCTTTGCAACCAACGTCATCCTCTCCACTGTCTCATTTGTCTACTTTCCACATCACTCGTGGTGCGGCCTAGTCATCAACCTCGTGACGCTAGTTGGGTATGCCGTCCTCATGCTGGGCTGGGCCGTAAATCCCGTACCGCCTCGTCATATTGTCTCCTCGTCGTATACTGACGACTGCGCTTCCCCCAGGTCCGTCGTTGGCCAGCTGCTGTTTGGGTACCTCGCCGATAGGTACGGCCGGACCCGCCTCTACGGCATCGAGCTAGTTCTAGTCATTGTGTCCACCATTGGTGTGGCCACAACCAGCAACGGCTATGGCGATATCTCGTTTTTGGCGTTGTTTACCTGGGTACGTCCACCATCTGTACTGCACCCGGCCCCTTGATATCGCCGTGTTCTTTCCCAGCTAACCTGTTTCCCCCAAAACGCAGTGGCGGTTTGTAATGGGTGTTGGTGAGTCCTGAGTCCCAAAGGGTGTAATTATCTGGGTATGCCTACTACCCCGCCCGACCTGTATCCTGACTTTTGCGTAGGAATCGGTGCCGAGTACCCCCTATCCGCCGTCATTACCTCCGAATGGGCCAGCACCTCTTCCCGCGCGACCATGCTGTCGTCCGTCTTCCTAATGCAGCCCGTGGGCCAAGCCCTGGCCCAGATTGTCGGCGTCTGGGTGCTCCTCGGCGAAGACACTGCCCACGGCCTGCAGGAGAAGCAGTGCGGCCTGAATTCGCTACACGAGGAGGAGTGCAAGAAGATCATCGACGGCACCTGGCGCATCGTTATTGGCTCGGGCGCAGTGCCCGCCCTGCTCGCCATCATTTTCCGTTTCTTTCTCTACGACTGTGGCCTCTACACCCTCGAGGTCAAGAACAAGCCCGGTAACGCCTTTCGCGACACCCAACGCGTGTACGGCGCACCCCCGACGTCGACCGCCAACGGCATCGCCATGTCACCCACCGGCGGGGCATCCAACGGTTACCCCGACGAAACCGAAACCATGCCGCGGCAGTTCTCGATGGAGGACCTACACACCTATTTCATCAAGGACAAGAACTGGTACTACCTCTTCGGCACAGCCATGACCTGGTTCTTTCTCGACGTCTCCTTCTACGGCTTCAGCCTCGACAACCGTGGCACGCTAGCTGACCTGTGGGCCACGACCGAGCGCATGCCCCTCGACGCCGAGCACCTCTGGTGCTGGAACTCGACTCTGCCGGGTGGCACCTCTCTAGTGCCCAATTGGGCGGCGGACGGTATCCCGACCTGGCAAACCGACCGCACGCAGCTGTGCAACTCGATTTACGAAACGGTCATTGAACAGTCGAAGCAGTATCTCTTGACCGTGTCAGTGGCATCCATCGCGGGGAGCGCCTGCTTTATCCTGCTGGCGAACCGGATCAAACGACGGGAATGGCTGACTTCGTCGTTTTTGATTCTGACCGCGTTGTTTCTGGTTACGGGCGGGGTGTATTATGGCGTGGCTCACACCTCGGCTGCGCCAGCGACTGTGGTGTGCGTGGCTATCTGCCACTTTATGTTCAACTTTGGTAAGTTCACCTGCCGCTCCTTTCCCCTCTCCCCCTTTTTTCTCGCCTAGTAACCCCATCTAACCCCCCATCCCCACAGGCGCCAACACCCTCACCTTCATCATCCCCGCCGAGATCTTCCCCACCTCCTACCGATCCCTCTGCCACGGCATCTCGGCCGCCGCCGGAAAACTTGGCAGCATCGTCGCCATCCTCGTGGTCTACGGCATCAACTGGGGCTACAACTCCACCACGCGCCAGGGCCTCGTCTTCCTCCTATTCGCCACCTTCATGGCCCTCGGCGCCCTCTACTCCTGGGCCTACCTCCCCGACGTCCAACGGGTCGTCTACACCGGCAGCGCCGGCAACGAAGCCGCCAGCGGGTTCACCGGCCGCAGCTCCTCCGCAGGCCGCGGAAACGGGAAATACCTCGAAACCCGCAACCTCGAAGAACTCGGCGAAGGGTATGTGCGCGCCTGTCAGGAGGGCCAGGTCATCGGCCTACGCGCCAAGTGGGAGGACCTGCGCGGGCGGGTACGCAATCGCCGGAATGAGTTGACCAGGCGCATGGGCGGGCGCAAGGGTAGAAGGGACGGGAGTGATCCGCGGTTGGATGAGATGGGGCATAGGGCTATTGCGGTCAGGGAAGCGCCTGTGCCAGTGGCTGTTGCGTCGGTGCCGACGATGCCGAGGGTGCCGACTGCCACGAGGGTACCGACGGGGCATACAGGGCATACGGGGTATACAGGGCATATGGGAGGCCCAACGGGGAATACAGGGCCTGTGGAGGTGGATGGGAATGGGATTGGTGATGTGCCACGCCCAGGCTCGGGGAGGTGACTGACTGGCTGCCTGATGAACTTATTCAGCAGTGTCAGTCAAGCAAGAGAGGGAGGCATTCAACCAGGCTTCTTTTCATTTTCGGGTTTATTTTTTTATTCTCTCGTTTTCTTATGATGTGATATATATATCCCCCGTCATGGTTCCTGGTAATGGATATGGTAAATACGGCGTGCGTGGCAGCAATGCAAGGAGACAACGGACTGGGGCTTGGCGGGTGGTAGGTTCCTTGGGAAGGTTTCTGTGGCCGGCTGCGAATAGTATGGTAAATGGGAATCGGGGTTTTGGTGATTTCTCTTTTTTATACCAGGACTCCAGTGTTTTAGTTCGTTGATTTAAACGAGTCAGACGGCCGGAAAAATAAATTTCTTGTGACAAATGGAAAACCGCCAGTGGGATGCCGGCCTGATATGATATGTATTATGATGGTATCGCGAGGCCTATCTGGGAGTTGACCATCCATACAAGACAACCTAAGAAGACGACAGATCAACAAAAAAAAAAAAGCCAAAAGCTCACCATCGGGCCCTATCTCAGATAAGGCCCGATGGCTACGAAAAGCTGCACCGGGTGGGGGGGGGGGGGTTTGCATGCGGAGAGGTATGGGGGGATCGAACCCCCAGCCTCTCGAGTCGGGGCCCTCCCAATGCCGCTGAGCTAAACACACCGGTGTGTGAAGTCTATTGGGAGGTCGGTGGCTGTTGTAGCTGGAGAAGGGGTTATATACCTGGGGAAGGAAGGAGCGGGATTTGAGGACTTGGAGCGGGTGGAGGATGGGATGAAAGTTACGTACTGGTGGTACAGAGGTGGGTAATCATGCATGAAATGGGCTCATATTCCTCTTCAGAAGGGAAAGGCGGGAGTATTGGGAATTTAAATGGATTGGAGTCTACAAAAACGGAAAACTAACACGCGAACTACATCATAAAACTAGAGACATGAAAGATGTCAAGTTGTATTATACACATTCAAGAGCATTACACTCTGCTGGATCAGCAGCAGAGCAATAAAGCACGGATGTACAATGAACAGATGTGTTAAGTTAACGTAGATTGGAGTGGATTGCGCTGGCTATCTGCCCCGTCTCGGGGCCGCCCTCAGTTTTGGTACATAGTTACAAAACATCAGTATCATCAAACAGGATAGATCATCATACCCAGCTCCGTCCAGCTGTTTCCCAGATGTAATAACGGCCGTGAAAAAAAAAGTGACTCTGGCACTGTGACCGAAGCCAAACGCCTTGATATCCCAAGAAAAAACCAGAAAAGGAAGAAATAAAAAGCCGGCGGAGTGACCAGGCTACATGGCCAAGAACATGAAAAAAGGTATCTCTGCTTATAAATACCCAGCCTCGCCCCGCTATGCATCCCATCTCATCTCATCATCCGCACGTATATGATTGCCCTAACTAGGCTCCCATCCCATCTCCATCCCGTCCATCGGCCCCATCACCATGATCGACCTCAACACTCCATCAGCCACGGGTTCCATCCCACCTTGTTGGCCCGACATATCCACCCACGCCGCAGCTGCAACGGCCGCAGCAGCGGCAGCCGAGTTTCCACCACCACCGCTGTTCCCAGGAACACTCCCGCCGCTACTCACACCTGATCCATCGCGGCCGCCGGTGGCCATGCCAAATCGGTGTGTGTCGGGTAGGCCGTAGGTCGTGGGGTGGTCGGGCCGGGTGTGGTTGAAGTAAGGGTCAGTAGGGCCGCCCGCTGTGGCTGCTGTTCCTGTGGCGGCATTGGGGCCGCCGTTCAGGTTTTGGTGCGCCGGGACCGGGCTGGCTTCAAACGAGTTTCGTCCTGACCCGCTACCGACATGGCCGGTGCCCGGCGCCGCAAGGTTTTGGCGTTGATGATGTTGGTGTTGGTGATGGTGGGCATCCGAGGTTGTGCCGGTTGTGCTGGAGTTGGGCGTGCGGCTGTTTATATCCGGAGACGTGCCAGAGAGGTCGTTGGTGCTTCCTGTGTCGACGTCCTGCGGGGCAGCGGCGTAGGAGGAAAAGGTGCCCGGGTGCAAGATGCCGCTATTGTGGTGCGAAGAAGATAGGTAGGACGGTTGGCCGCGGTCGCGGGTTGGGAGGCTTGTGGGCTGTTGAGAGGGCGAGAAGTTGGGGGGGCAGGCGTTGGGGTCCATGTCGATGATGTCAGGTGCAGTTACGGGGTTGCCATCATCACCGCCCACCTTCATAAAGTTGCATTGGTTGCTGTAGCCCATCACACCAGGCTTGTCGCCGGGGTGTTTGGGTAAACCCTGAGGAACACGTCCGGGGGAGCCGGGCTGGTTCTGGTTAGTAACCTATCAAGGAGGAAAGGGAGAGGAAATATTAACAACAAAGGTGGACTTACGGCATCGCTACTCCGAGGAAAAGCACTCCTCAACTTGGGGATACGCGCGCCTAGAGCCTCTAGGTCGACGTCGAGCTGTACGAGGAAAGACTCGGTGAGGGGGTTCCGTCTTTTCAGCGCATTCATGGCCGACAAAAGGAACCGCAGCGAATCCGCGGTCTGGCTGTCGTCTGGTCGGCTCTTGAGATACTGAACAAACACCCGGGCCGAAACGTAGAGACAGAAGGAAATGAACGGGTTCATCTGAAAGGACCACATATTAGTACTACTGCTATTGTCATCGGACATAGCTCACTGGGATGAGAACATACCGCGGATAGGTCGAGATGCGAGACCATTCTCATGATGCTCGCAATCTCGTTGGCGGCCGTGATACAGCGCACTTTGCTCTCGGAGCTCACCGAGGCCGGCAGCCGGTTCTTATCAGCCTTGAAAATGGCTGCCTGGTGCAAGCAAATGGTAGAGGTATGAATGCACATGTTGGTGAAGACAACATTGGCGTTACCAAGGCCTGCTGGCAGCTTGAGGTGCGACGGTAAACACAGCGACGTGTTGAGCAGGATGTTGTCCATCTGCCGGTGGCGCTTCCAAAACTCGCCATTCAGGTCGTGGTCTCGGTCGTCGACGTCCGGGCGGTGCAAGTGAACAAGGTTGCGGCCAAACAAGCAGGCCATGAGCACCACACCGGCGAACGAAGAGATCTTGCCGGCACCTGCGGGGCTCATAGCGTCCTGGAGCGTGGGAGTCTGCTCGGGCCGGCTCAAGTCGAAGGCGTCGTCGGAGGCGGGCAGATTGGTGAGGATGTCTTTCTCGTCGACGGTAACAGGCCACCCGGTGCCGATGCTGGCGAAGCGATCGAGGCAAAAGGCCATCCAAAATGTCCTCCTCCGCTCCTCTCTCTCGGTCCAATCGCGCGGTGGTGGCAAACACTGCTTGACATCTAGCCCCGTGCCGTCAAGCCGGTGAAGGCCAATCCTATGAACGTCAGCGCAAGTTCCAGCTAGTTGGGATTAGCGAGAAGCCCTTACATCTGAGATAACCGCACCCCTGAGCCGGTGCTTATCCACGCCCTGGGGAAGTACATCCACTTGAATTCGTACGAGGCTAGTAGCACATGCGTTTGGGCGTGGGCGACTGAGATCATGTGCTCGCCATAGCCTTTCATGTAATCGGACTCGAGATATTTGCGCGCGCGCGCGTAAAACAGGTCCTTTAGGGTGTGAAACTTGTCTGACACCGAGCAAGCCAGCGTCCACATGGCGTAGCGAAGGCAGACTGGGGGTCGCTGAGCGGGAGCACTGTTGAGCGTTAGAGTTAAGTCCATACGGACGCGGAAAAAGTGCCAACAACTTACAGATTCATCGCCGCTAGGTAGCGGAATTTATGAATCATGGGTACCGAGGGATGAATCTTCTCGAAGTAGATGTGATGCCTAGATCGGACAAAGGTTAGTTCCCCCTTTCTACGAAATGCGACCTAGAGGGGACATCCAGGGGCCATCTTACAGCTCATCGATCGTCTCCTGTGACGGCAACGGCTCTTCCAGACCCAACCCAATCATTTCCCAGGTGAAGTTATTGTCAACGCCGCCCATGCCCATGCCCATACTACTGTTAAAATTGAAGTCGTCCAGTGGCGGGTTGTTGGGCGAATCCGAGTTGAACTGCCAGCGGTCCATATCCCGGCTGCTGGCTACCGCAATGGAGGGGTCTGTGACGTTGAAGTTGGCCGTCGCGGCGGCGCGTTGGTTCATCGGCGGAGCCTTCGCGCTCCCGTCGAGGGGCATTGAGATGCCCTTGGCTGCATCGGAACTCGAGATCTCCTGGGTTTTGAGGAGTGTTTCAACCTGCTCTATTAGAGTTGCAAAAAGTACAGTCAGTTGCCACTTCGCGCGAAAAGATCAATCCAAAAAGGGGCAGGTGGGCACGTACTCAGCCGCTCCTCCAACGCCTTCACATAACCTCTCTTAGGCCCGCTCTTGCGCCGTACCTCGTCGTAGGCGCACGTGTGCCCCAGGCGCGAGCAGGTACTGCAGCTAGGCTTGATGCCGTCGCACTTGAGCTTGCGCTTGCGGCAGATCATGCAAGCTAAGCGCTTCGGCTTGGGCACGCTCGAGTTTCCGCCCGCGGGCGTATCGATGGTAACCTGCTGCTCGTCCGGGAGCCGGTCTGTACCCGGGTCGGAGACCATAATGGTGTCGGGGGGTGTTTCGGAGGAGGTCGACATGATGGTGGCGGGTAGATGGGCGTGTGGCTTGACGAGAAAGTGAGAGAACCGAGGCCCGGGGGAATCGTGTCCTCCGTCTCACTCGAGGATGGCCGAAAACGCAACTAAGCGGTCGGCTACATGCGCTCGCGTGTCGCGACCTTCTTCGAGGGGTCCGAAACGTTGAGCCGATCCGTGCAGTTTAGGAAAACAAATGAGTATTAGGGAATGGTTGGTATCGTTGAACTGGGGTGTGCAAGCGATGAAGCGTTGGGGTCCGTTGATGGGCGTGAGGTAAACTTCGAGAGTATCGTACTTGTCCCGATCGTGAATCCGGTGTGAGCGAGACGGGACTCGGCCGAAGCTGGCGACCAATTGGCAGTGCTGACGTTGCGGGGGTGTAAAAGAGGCCAAGCGAGTGCGACAACTGACAAGCCCCTCGTGGAAAGAGGGTTAAACGGTGGAGGTGGCTTCGGTTGCTGACCAAATAGACCGGACAACGGCGGGATGACAAGAGGCAGAAGAGATCGCGGGGAGGGGGACACGCGGTTTACAAATGCCTGGCGCTACCCACGTTGCCTGACAAGGCTTGTTCCATGGGTGGTGTATCGGAGTGGTGGGATGGTGTGGGACTGTGGGACGGATGGGGTCTTATCCACAGCGCCCTTGTCAAAATAACCTTTTGTGACTAGCAACGGCTCAGTTGACGAAAAAAAGTGAAAGAAAACGAGGGGAGAATGGTGGGTCTTGTTCAGGTATTCGTATGTCGAGGCAGAAGAGACTAATATCCATGTACATATGGCTTCTGAAGCTCCGCTGGACATGTGTCTCTCAGGTGCCACACTTACACTACATCGCGGATTGCACCTGGGTTCTGGTCAATGGAATTAAGGTAGGTAACTATGGGAAACAATGGGGCAGTGCCCGCAAAGGCGGAAAACCATCACTCTCTGCCCACCCACTGAGCTGGTACTGGCAAGCGACGGGAAGACAATCCAATGAGGTGTCTGCTACAACGAAAGAAAAATGGGGTTGTTGGCTGGGTTCCCAATCACTCTTTTCCAATCTTGGTGAGCTCAACGCGTCGAAAACTCCGGGGTCCTTCGAGCCCCTGGTCTCCGTGTCCCGTCGTGCTCCCCAAAGCGTTTCCTTCCATGTCTTGTGTCGTTCGGCTTCTGCGAGATACGGGTCCGGTGTTAGGGCGAGTCGGGTTGCCCGTAATTACCACAGTACCATTTCAACGTCCCATCGGCCGATCCTTGGGGAATTTCGAGTTCTTGGCTTTTCTTGCTGTGACGATTTTAGCAACATGGGAAGAGCCTGTAGAGCGAGTCAGCCTCGACCGGTAAAAGAGCGGCACGGTTCATCGAAGATGGGAACTCTAAATCGGGACGTTTCCTGGCAATGATGTCTTTTCGGTCGCTCAACCCGAGAGGCCCCTCAAGATCTTCTGGGCTTCGAGGGGTTCTTGGGAGCTTGGTTCTGTCGTCTACGGGTTACAAGCGGCGATGCGACGTCCCATTGCTTGGGCCCGCTCGGTTGCCCAACGATTGGCCCCGGCCGGCAGCTGAGCCAGACGCAGCATATTATTAATAGCAAAAGCCTGCTGTCGTCCCCACATATCTCTCGACATTCAAGGTTGATGAGTTGATCAACAACGTCTCTCGGGTTCGATTCCGCCTTCAACGACTTGGAAATCTGGCGAGCCTCTTCATCATACGGTAGAGTGTAGTAAATGAAAGGGCCGCCTACCTTTGCCCTGATGATCGAAGAAGAAGCTGGGAAGCCAAAATGTGAGAGAATTAGGACGCTAGGGTACCGTTCGAGAAAAGGACAGTTTTTCATTTTTCAGATGTTGCGAAACTGACTCCGTCGACCCACATCATGCATTCCTTTGATTCTCAATTCACAACGCCCTTGTCGGCCGCGCAAGAGCCCATTTCCTTGACCTCAGATTCTTGGAACTTTCTTCTCATGTTGCGCCCAGACAAGATTGATGAAATAAGTTATTTCTGTCTTTTTCGTCCCGCAACAAAAGAGCCACACAGCCACATGTTGTTTGATGATCTTTTACAACTTCGGTGCGAAAGCGTGTTGCAGGGGGTGAGGGCGGAGTGATATTACCCCGTGCTGAGAACTGAAGTCGAGGTTCCAAGCAAGGAGCTTTTTCTCCCAACGAGTAACATAGGCCCTCCTGGCCCTTCCAAAGGGAGTAACCGCTGCGCTTGAACCTCCAGCTCAAGAGTTGCGAGCTGTGGCTCGAAAGAATGGTTGGTTGCGCTCAGATTTCCAAAATGTGAATATCTCATGCTCTGTTGAGCATCGCCCGAACTTTTTTTAAACTCCTCCCTTCTTCGCCCCAGCGCAGCCTTTTCAGCTGCCCTTCGATTTCTTGTCCGCATCGATGATACGCAGCACGCCGAGATCCCCATAGGCGAGGCAGTATCGCGTTGGGGACCATGCCACAGCTTCACAGGGCCCGGCCGTTTTAAATGTGTGAATGAGCTCGCCAGACTCTGCATGGGTGACTTCTATACCGGAACCTAATACGATGGAGGGAAAAGTGAGTATAACTTGCATTGAGTTCGGATATGTCATGTCGACTAGGGTGGTCCTTACCTTCCTCACATCCAGCAACGAGGTAGCTCCCGTCGAACGAGAAACCTAAAGTAAATTAGCATGCGGGTTATTGATTCACCGGGCGGGAGAATGGGAGGGTGACGCACTCAAACATTTCACAGGCCCAACCATGCGGGAGATGGTTCGCTGGCAGATCCAGTCTTTGGTGTCAAACAGACCGATGATCGAATCGGCACCGCCCGTCGCGACATATCGCCCTGTGGGCGAAACCTCGGTAGTGAGGCACGCGGCTGTGTGCCCCTTCAGCATGAACTCGCTCGACTCCCCCTCTTTCACGGCGTGGTTGACGTGCATCACCGGCTCCAGGTCTGGATAGGACAGGATCCTAACGGTGCCGTCAGCCGTGGGCAGGAAGACTTTTTCGCCGCTCCAGCAGAATGCCAGCTGGTTCACTTCGGTGGGCAGCTGGTGAGTCGCAATGATGGCGGACTTGGCCGGCGATACCTGGAAGAGCTCGCCTGACTGTGAAACCGTTTTGGTCAGTCCCTCACTTAGTCTCGAGACGCAGTTGATACCTCACGGGAACGTACCCTGTTCGCCACGAGTAGCGAGGACCCATCAGGGGCCCAAGCTAGGGAGTGGGCGGAACCCATCCCCTTGATCTCATTGACACACGCCTTTGTCCGTACGTCCCAGAGCCGGACAACGCCGTCGTTACTGACGCTGCCCAGCTCCGTTTCCTTTGCCGGGTTGAAGGCGATCTTCTCAATGGTGGCTGTATGGCCCCTGAATTCAGTTGAATATCGGAGCTCTGGTTTGCCCGCAATCCCTACCAAGGCAGCGATCTGGTTAGCGTACTCTCCCGATTATATTTTATAGAAACAACCGCCTAAGAACGACGCATAACGGGGCATAAGGGGAAATCAACGCCAACTCACAGGCACGTATCGTCTTATCCGTAGTGACGGTGGCCACAACTGTGCCGAGGGGATTCCACGCAATGTGGCGTAATCTGGAAGAGATACCATCGTGAGTAAGGCTTCTTGTTTCAGACACTGCACACAACCACAGCAACACCCCATAGGTATGGCATCGTCGAGGATCATACGCACTTATGATGCGCTGCAGCCCCGCTGCGGGCAGATGTTGTCGATTCATGGTAAGGTTGATTATGAATATCTTTGAAGTGAGGCGAGAACATCTCTTTGGGGATGCGGGGGAGCCTGGGCCGAGCCGGTTGTGACATCGTGGGCAGAGGGGTGAATTATCATGAGGGTCACGTTTGGAGTGAGAAGCGCAGTTGAGGTCTTGAACGCTTGGAGCGGTTCTCTCGAGCCGGAGGAGAAGTGGAGATGAAATCGACTACCGGATCATCACGGGAAAGGAAACTTTGCGTTGGGACGAGACCAATTGGAATCTCGTATATATAGTTCCGCCTTTAAGATGAATTGGCGCCTGTGATATGATGGAATTGGTGCCAGATGGTTCAGGGAACGGGTTGTTGATGTTCGGCCCCGGGCTGCTGGGGCCTGAGTGTGGGTCGGAGCATGGCGCTGCCAGGGGCTGGAATTTCAAGCTGGGGTCCGCTGTGCCCGGGCTGGTTCTCGACATTTCAGGGATGCTCCACTAACACCACGACCACATCCCACCTGTCCCACAGCAACCTCCCGGATCCCGGATTCCATGGTTAGGTACCTATGCCATTCCGAGCAGGTCTATCACGACTCAACCAACGGCATCCGCTTTCATAGAAACCACGCGCGAGCGACAGCCGACATGAATTGATAGTGTGGCCGACGCCATCCGATCGCGAAACCCACCGATGCCGGGATCCGTATGACGATACACGCGCCGTGAAGGGTCCGGCTTCAGAGCAAGCCATGTACTGGCCGCTCGGGACACCGCGCATCTATGCAACGAGCACCGCTCGCCAGCCGGGCTTGACCCCAACCATCTCGCACGATGGCCTCCCCCCTCCCAGCACATCTGGGCGCCCTGAGCAACGGCCGGATAGGAGGACCTCGTTCCTATCTCCCAGTTCCGCTGCTCTCGACGACGGCGTGGGCTCCTCCTCTCTCTCGGCAGCAGCAGCAGCAGGACCGACAACCTCTTCCGCGGCCCCTCCCCTCACACCGACTACACCGATGACGCCCATGACGCCCGGGATAAAGCCTGTCGAGCATGATTATACGGATGAAGATAGCTCATCGTACTCGCCAATCGTCGACGTTCCGGCTCTCCCTGTGCAGGACCCGGTCTTGGCTCTGCGTGCAGCCCGCGCTGGCCATATATTTGCCGTCATCACAGCGACGTCCATGACCATCTGGCAAACAAAGGTGCGGAAGATTGGCTGGTTGTAGCTAGCACTCCCTATAGTTATATGCGTGGCCTACTCGACTCACACTCTTCGTCCTAGCCGACCGTTGTCCTCGCCGTTGTTGTCCGTTCCAAGTCATCCCTCGAAGCCTACGGCACGAATACCAACCTTCTCCTCCGCCCGGACTCGGCCATCCTGGTCCTCCATACGAGCCTAGGCTACTTAATAACATACTCGCTTGCTACGGATCCCGAAGCTCGGATATATCGACCACATTTTGCGAATCACACCAATGTTCAACGGAGACGACAAAACCATGTTGGCGACCCCGGTCATACTGCCCCGGATCAGATACTTTGGGGCCCGGGCGAGGGGGCCGGGGTGCGGGACGTCAGTGTGCGATTCCGCATGGTGATCAAGGTGGATGCGGGTATCGAAAGCGCTCTGGCCCTTGATGATGAATTAGTGGTGGCGACGCGCAAGCCTGCTGCTGTGCAATGCATCCGCTGGGCCCCTGACAACTCAGGAAGCCAGACGAGCACCGAGTTGCTCAGCCGGATGGGTTGGCTGGAGAAGAAGGTCACGGTACGGGAGATAACCCACGACCGCCCCATGAATCTCTCCACCTGGGTCACTAGCGACGGGCGGGCATATGCGGTGCAGCGCCTGACGCCCGGTCAACAGCAAGCCGCCGGGTCAAACGACACAGCCGATGCCAAGAAGCTCTTCAAAGGCTACTGCTTTCACACACCGCAAGATGAGCAGGACCATGCGGTTCAATGTGTGGTCAACGCAAGGTTTTCGCTAATCGCGGTCGGCTGTGTTGACGGCACCATCCGCGTCTACTCAGCCAGGGACTACTCTGGAAATATCCCTGCGTCTCACGTTCACAACGTACCGGCATCTTCCTCCACAGCCGGAAAAATCACGACGCTGATTTACTCCCCCGACGGTTACTGCCTCTTTGCCGGATTTGAGAAGGGCTGGGCGACTTGGAGTGTCTACGGGAAGCCATTGAGCAGTACTTTCCACGCCGACAACGCAGTTTCTAGGGCCAACGGGGAAGAGTGGCTCTCTGGCGTGCTGGATGCCGCTTGGGTCGGGGGGTCTTGCGACCTTCTCCTTGCTAGCAGAGCACACGAGGCCGTCTGGCTGTTGGAAATGGCGAGGAGTGCAGTCACTGGGTGCTACAATCCGGCCAACCTCTTCCGTACTGTGCTCCAGAGCACCTCAAGTGTGATGGTCTACCGGGGGTACGACCTCCCCGATCTCACATCCATATCGGCGGAACCCTCTCTCTGGCACACCAGCCGGATTCCCGCTGTGTATCTCCTCAACCAATGGCCGATTCGGTGCACCGCCATCTCGGCGGATGGCCGTTATGTAGCTGTGGCTGGACGACGGGGGTTGGCGCACTACAGCGTGAATAGTAACCGCTGGAAGACGTTTGCCAACGAAAACCTAGAGAGCGAGTTTCAGATCAAGGGCGGCATGTGCTGGTACCAAAACATCCTGGTGGCCGCCGTGGAGGCCAACAGGTCTTTTGAACTGCGTTTGTACTCCCGTGAGTCGGCGCTCGATGGCACCGTGGCCTACACGCAACAAATGGCAACTCCAGTGGTGCTCGTCACCTCCACGGGCGAGGACTCGCTGCTCGTCTACACTTATGACAACCTACTTTACCATTACATATTTGCGCCCGGGCCGGGTTCCATCAGACTGATTGAGGTCGGCCACATCGCCTTCCACGGCATCGTCCGGTCCCCTGCCCGCGTCAGGGGCCTCAGCTGGATTTTGCCGGACCACCAGCTTCAAGAAGGCGATCCCACGCAGGACGTAGCCCATGCCTCTGTCCTGTTTCTGGTGGATGGCAAACTGGTCCTCTTGCGACCTTCGGTCAGCGACGATGGTGGTCTCAAGTACGATATGCGCGTCATTGCTCATAACGTTGAATACTATCTCAGCATGCGGGATCGTCCGCACACCCTCGATCTGGCGCCGCAGCCACCGCCCCCAGCCCTCCAGGCGGTCAATGGCGTGAAAGGAGGCGGCCTTGAGGACTCGCTATGGTTATTTGACGGAAACGAACTCAAGGCTTGGCCGGACACGGACCCCGTCATGAAGGCGATCTCGGGGGAACTGTCAAGGGAACTACCCGCCATGGTCCCAGTTCCTGTTGACTTTTATCCGCTCTCTGTTTTACTTCCAAAGGCCGTCGTGCTTGGCGTCGAGCCGGATCTGATACAACGCCGAGATATCAGCTTCTCTTTCTTCCGCTTCTCTATTAGGGTAATGATTTCTCATGGGAACCTACACCCCTTGTCCAAGTTCTACAGCTAACAATGTTGGTAGACACACCTCTTCTTTCCTGATATCTTGCGGTTTTATCTCTCGCTGAACAGGTCCGCCGAAGCACTTCGACTCGCGCAACAATACGAACACCTAGAATATTTTGCCCACGGTCTCGAGATTCTACTCCACCACGTGCTCGACGAGGAAGTCGATGCCAACCCGACCCCAGCCCCCGAACACGCCATTTTACCACGCGTGCTCTCGCTCCTGTCCTCTTTCCGGCAATACCTCGATATCGTGGTACAATGCACGCGCAAGACCGAGGTGCGCTCCTGGCGCACCCTCTTCGCCTACCTCCCACCCCCGCAGGAGCTTTTCGAGGAGAGTTTACAACGGGGGAGCCTGAAGACGGCGGGCGGGTATCTTTTGATTCTCCACACATTTGACGAGCTGGCGACAGCTAGCGAGCAGAGCGTGCGGCTGCTGAGCCGGGCCATGCGTGAGGAGGATTGGGACTTGTGCAAGGAGCTGGCGCGGTTTTTGGCCGCCTTAGACGAGACGGGTGATACCTTACGCGAAGCGATGGAAATGGTCAAAGCCCGGATGCAAGGCGATGGTTATGGGGGCGAGGTGGCTGATGATGTGCCTGGGCCTTCGAGGAATGGGTTTATGTCGAGGCTAGAAATCCCTGGAGGTGGGATTTATCCTCCTTCTCTAGGTAGTGCGGATTCGGAGACGGAAGGGCGGTCGGCTAGTGATGCGGGCTCTTTTATCAGCAGCGCCTGATACCTACTGCATATGAGTTGGATTTGGGGAAGGCCGCGGCATGCGTGCTTCCTCAGGCGACAGAAGCGATCCCATAGAGGGCGGGGAGGGCATGCCCACAGGCTTCTTTAGAACGCCTACTGTAGTAGATGATTCAGTGAGCTTTCCAATACGGTTCAGAACTCGTTGAATAAAGAAGGTTATGAGACCCTAATGATTACGCACTGTATGAAGCCATCAGAGGATGTACATACATAATGCTTCGAGCGTAGTCATTTTGATGAACCTTCTTCGGGTTAGGGATTCCCCGAGATGTAAAACAATTGAATAACGTACGAATTGAATCTAAATTTGCATCACGTTCCTCACTCAATGCTTCAGTAGCACCAGTACATGTGCTCGACTCACACAAGCTGCGCACAACTTCCCAATGGTTGTACGGTGCGAATTGATGCCAGGGGCAGTGTCCGACCTGTGGGGCATGGACCCCTCCAACAATTCCCAAAGCCCCCACCAGAGCAAAGCACAATTCCGGCGGCCGCCTGCAGACGTCCAACAACATCATCGCACAGTGGTCGCACCCCAACAACAGCCCCTCCAACCGACCGACAAGCAGCCATCCACATTTGCGCACCCCTTTCGCGACACCGAAGGTCGACGGGGCAGAGCAACAATTTATAGACGAAAGCCAGTCGGCTCGAGGGCGTATCCGACTGGAATCTAGATTGACGCCCGCCACCGAAACCTTCGCGCCCTATCTCTTCGTCACCCCTTGCGATTTCGCAATCGGCCCCTCAGCCTCCTCCCTACTATCACTACATTGCAACACCTTGATTACCGCGCCGCGATTACAACATGGATGACTACGGGACCGAGTCGGATAGTGACTACACCAGCTACTGGCGGGATTGGGTACGTGTCCTTAGTCGATCCTGCTGTCGCTCTGGCGTTTTTATATTGCTTTGATTTTTTATTACTTTTTTTCTTTTGTTTCGGTCGCGTTTACTGCCAGGCCCGGCGCGCAACAACTGCTGATTTGCTGTGTGTCATCTAGTTTATCTCGTCTCGGGGTAACGAGTACTTTTGCGAGATCGACGAGGAGTATCTTACCGACCGGTTCAACTTGACTGGCCTGAACACGGAAGTCCAATACTATCAATATGCGATGGACCTCATTACCGACGTGTTTGACCTTGACTGTGATGACGAGATGCGTGAGACAATAGAGAAATCGGCTAGGCACCTGTATGGTCTCGTCCACGCACGATACATCGCTTCCACAAGAGGATTAACGAAAATGGTATGCTCTATCAACCCGGTCCATTCTCATTTCACTGCTTCGGTTGGCCCGCGCCCCAGTCACGAAACTAACCCATCGCTTTCCCTCCCATAGCTCGAGAAATACAAGAAGGCCGACTTCGGGAAATGCCCACGCGTCATGTGCAACTCCCACCCACTGTTGCCCCTCGGGCTCTCCGACATCCCCAACCTCAAGCCCGTCAAGCTCTACTGCGCGCGGTGCGAGGATACATACAACCCCAAATCCTCCCGACACGCCTCCATCGACGGCGCCTACTTCGGCACCTCGTTCCACAGCATCCTTTTCCAGGTCTACCCAACCCTAGTCCCCGCTAAGAGCCAGGAGCGCTACGTCCCGCGCGTCTACGGCTTCAAGGTCCACGCCGCGGCCGCGCTTGTACGCTGGCAGAACAGCGTACGCGGTGACATGCGCCGCCGTCTACGCAAGATGGAGGTTGACAGTGGGTTTAAGGACGGCGAGGATGACCTGGAGGACGAGGATGAGGACGAGGAGGAGATTGATGAGGAGGAGGAGCTGCAGATGCAGCTACAGCAGCATCAGCTCGTCGAGTACAGAGGTGGCGCTACTGCTGCTACAGGCGCACTCGTTCCTGTCGCGGCTGGCGATGCCCAAATGGGGGGTGTCGCATAATGATGGGGGAACGATGGATGTTGTTGGGCGCCGTGTCTGTTCTTTGCTTTCTCTCTCCGCCTCTCCATCCTCCTTCGATATTTTGTGGGGCGAAAACCCCCGTGGTCTTGTTTTGTTCTATCCGGCGCATTTGCACTCTGGCGTTTTTGATGGCATAGGCGTGGGGGATCTTGAGCGGATGGGAAGAAGGGGGCTTACCTACCTGGATGGTGCTTCGGTTGGTTGTCGGTTTGGTAATAATACAATGGGAGATGACGGCTACGCAAAAACTAGCGGTACATGATACCAGTACATAGCTAACGGGATACGTTTTACCCACTATTTAGCTTCTGTGGTGATCCGACGGGGATTGAAGTAGTGGGAGACACCTACGTGACTTCTGATATTATCACCGCGTTATTGTATGCCCCATGATGATCTTCCCAATTGGCAGTGGAGAGATCTAAGCTTTCCCATCAAGGGTATCTTATCCACATTGTGACATATTTGAAGACAAATTACTGACTACCATGCCAAATCCAGCCACTCGCTCGACATCCTATCCCGTCCCTTGAATGTTAACAAAGCCGAATCCAAGCCATAAGGGTCACCGCCACACACCTATTTCCGTCTTTGGTGGTACGAGATGCAACGGTATCTTTTCCCAACGCCGGAGTGCCATGCGCCATGCATACGAATCCTAGCCCAACAAAACAAGTTGAAAAAACTGAAACCGGCCAAAGAGAACAACTTTAAATGGAAGCGAAGGCCAGCTGCCAAACCCCAGTCCCAACTCCTACCCTCGAACAGCAAACAGACGCCTTAGACAGGATGCAATCCACACTATTAACGCTAGATCTGCGACCCATTAAAATGCGAAACTTCCCTCCTCCCTTCCTCCGACCCGTTGCCCCCACGCCCGCCTAGGCCGCTTGCTCCCGTCGTCTTTCTCGACGACGTTATCGGCTCCGTCGCCCCGCTGACCGCACTCCCGCGCCCATACACATCACCCAACGCTTCCTCCTCATCTCCTGCCCTTTGGAACGATGACGCGGCGGGTCCGTTCTGGTACTGATACTCTCCACGGACACGGTCCGTGGCGTAACTAAAGCTGCCAACACCGGCCCAGAACGCCTTGTCGTGGCTGCGCGGGCCCCATGCCCAGCCCGCGCCGCTGGAAATGGGTAGATGGTAGTAGCGGAATGCGAAGATGGCAGTGACAACGCCGATGAGGTAGCCGAAGAGGATGTCAAAGGCGTGGTGGCGGAAGTCCCACCAGCGCGAACCGGCGATGAAAACAGAAGCGCCAAAGGGGACGAGGGCAATGCAGAGGAGGTAAAGAGGCGGCGCGGCGGCTTGACGGCGGACGGCAGAGACGGTTTGGTTGTGTCGGGAGATGCCCTTATTGCCAAGGATCGAGTCGAGGGCTGCCGCAGAGGGGACGTTGGCGTTGCCATTCGGGTTGCTGCGGTTAGCGAGCTCGTAGGAGTCCGGGCCGGAAACTTTGATGCTCGGTAGGCGAGTGCGAGAGGGGAATGCGGTGAAGGCGGAGGCGTCGGCGAAGCCGGCCGGCGCGAGGAAGGGGATCGTGATGGCGAACTTGCTAGCGAGGAAGAGGGAGAAGTAGAGTAGGCCTGTAGTGCCCCAGGTGTCAGCCAACTTATACGAGCGGTGTGATGTATATATCCTCCTCTCGATCACGTACCTGCGGCGGCAGAGCTCGAGTGACCGCTGGGATAGCTCCTGAACCCGTCCTCCAACTGATACTTGTCTGGGTTCTTGCAGATGTTCGGGCTCACGAGCTGTCCGGCAGTGGTGGCCGTCTTTAGCCCCTTCACCCCCCCAATGATGTAGTCAGACAAATTGGCGAGATCGGGTTGGCATCGCGAGAGCAGGTCCGGGCGCGGCTTGCCAAAGAGGTTCTTCATGCCGTTGGTGATGAACCAGGCGGCCACCAGCGACAACGCCAGGCCTAGCAAGCCCGTGTGCAACTCCCACAACTTGCGCTTCCAGATCAGCGATTTAGGGGTTCCCACGGGAACGGTTGCGCCGGGCACCAGGACGAGGCAGATGATGATGATGATGACGATCGGGACGACGATACCGACAATGACCAAGAGCCACACTGGGACGGTCTCTTTGACAGTAAATGGGAAGCTATCTCAATTGTCAGGACTCCAATCGTTTCCGGGCCAGGGTGGAAGGGGGGCACAACGCAAAACTTGCGCCAATAGTAGCCGAATAATATGGAAGTCTTTACACTTACGCAATGTCGCGATTGTCGAGAGAAAACGGCCGTTTATTTGGTGTAATATCCCCCAATACGTAACCGATTGCCGCAAAAGCGACGAGGACAGCCCAGTCAAAGACGTACGACAGCGCCAGGATCCAAGAGACTTTCCCTTTCCGCCGCACACTTCCGCCAGCGAGATCCATATTATTCTCCATTTTATTGTGGTTTCCGGTGTCGACGTCGGATATGGGCGCGGGGGAGAATGACCGTGCGTAAATGAGTGGGCGAACTGAGTCGTCGGGCATTGGGATGCCCCTGGGGGAGGGAAGAAATAATAAGGGAAAATCTAGCGAAGAATTGGGACGGAACTTGAAAGGGATGGGAAAGCAAGGCGTGAAACAAACGGACGGTCCAACGGGATCAGCAACGCAAGCGCGAAGGTTCAACCTAGAAGTGCCGGGGCCAGACCGCGAATGGAAGGAGGGCACGCACGCACGCACTTTGCGAAGATGCAGCAACAGGAAGATGAAGACAAGCGCCTTCTTTAGTTTTATGAGGGAAATAACTCAAGTCCAGAACGAAAAACTCCGAAAACGAACCCAGACGGAACGCCCACTCACTCTCCTGATCATGCACTGGGCTTGCAGCTCACAAACGAAACGCAGGAAAGAGGGAGGATGATTGATGCCCACCCGGCAAGCGCCTGAATTGCCGCCTTTGCAATCATTTCTCCCCTTTGAGCCCCTGGCTCCAGTGCTGCTCCATGTGCACACGACTGCTGAGGCGCCGCGCCCCTCTCCAAAGCTGCGCCTTTGCCGCCAAAAGCCTGGTCGAGCCTGGGTGGATCGACCTGTCCATGAGGCTCAGCCACACACTTCGCGCTGAATGGGATCAAGATGACTGGCAGCCCGTGGGCCACCACCCGAGCTAAGCAGCCAGCAAAGGTGGATCGGCGCTGCGAGTCTGATGAGGGGGGCCAGCCAAAAGGGGGCCAAAAATCTTGAATGGCACACTGCACGTGTCTCCCTCTCGTTTTCCCCTAGACGGACACGTACAGCTCTACTTACAAGTGTTTGCAGGCGCAATAATGAGACAAAGGCAAACAATAAAACCTAAGTTACGAATATCCGTGTTGGACTCGATGTTGCACAACGTTACGCAAAATTGGCAGTCTTAAACAGTGGAGACCCGAACCCGCATGTCGGTTTTGAAACGGGGCGGCTGGTCTGGGCCAACACAGTGCGGAGATATTTAAAACTGTACATTCACAAGCCCGAGTTGGAATTTCTTGGCCGGCCATGATGTTCCAGACCGAAACTCGTCGATCTCAGCGAACTGGATCGTTTTGACTCCAAGAAGCCGTCGGCAATGGATTCTGCTTTCGAGTGTAAATCCGGTCAACCAATCATGCTCAGCGGGATTCCGTCAGGATCCACACCGGGGAGACTTGCTGGCGCATCGAAGTCGGCGCTCGCCAGAGGTCTCCCGAGGTCCAGTCTTGAGGCCGCGACACCGAGCGGGTAAGACCTCTCTGCCGCTCGCTCGACAAGCACCAGCCCTGTACTTGAAAATTGCTCAGACATCATTGACATTTGGATTTTGAGTATGTCACCTCGAGACTGACCGTTACCCTGGAGGTAATTCTTTACAGCAGCCGGTGCTCATGGTAGTGTTGTGAGGTTCAACCAAGGCTGCCGAGGGCAATGCCTAGGTAGTGTCTGCAGCTTCGAGTTCTACCCTGACTCTATAACGTTATAACCTGGCGGCAAACCCAAATCGAGGCTCGGTGATGTTTCCCACTTCGTATATGCTATGCCCACAGGAGGTTCCTATAACACAGGCTGACCCGATGAACTCTTCATGACGTACAAGCTTGGCCATCCAGAGCTGACCCTTATCACCGTCCCATTTCCGGAAATGAGGGCTCGAGGATGAACCAGAGGCTGTGAAGACACTCCCGACGCCGACAATGTCAAGTAACTCCGTTCGAAGCGGCGGCATCAGAAGGCCAAAGGTTACAGCACAACTCCTCGAGAGCCACCCTCTACCACAGATCCATGATTTTGATGATCTACATAATATACAACATGGCTTCGTCAACCATTCTATGTCATCGCCCGTTACTTTCCCTCCTCTAAGACGCGTTCTTGTCTCTCCGCTTGCCCATGTTCCGCACCCTGGGGGTAACAACCCATTTGTTGATGTTATTCGTCTTCCGTGTCTTGAAACCACCCTTCGCCGGCTGACCCCATGGGCTGACTGGGTGCTTGTGACCCTTCGATTTACCACGGCCACCACCGTGAGGATGGTCATCTAATGCAAGTGTTAGCGACCGAGGGATTACGAGATGGAGTAAGGGCTGAGGGGCGGTGATGAAGGAAAGAAAAAAACAGCAGCAGTCCCGGAACCTGCCTGCTTGCTCGACATACTTGAGTTCATCGCCACACCTCTGACCGTAGGCCGGATGTTCAGCCACCGGCTACGCCCAGCCTTGCCCAGCTGCCTGAACTGGTGCATGATGTTGCTAGCCACACCGACAGTAGCACAGGCGTCCTTGCTGACCTTCCTGATCTCCCCGCTCTGCAACCGGACGATAACATGCTTCCCCGTCATGACCTTCGTGCCGTCGTCGCGGGTCTCTTCTTCCTTCGAAACAATTGTCGCGTACGTCCCCGCACTGCGGCAGAACACGGCCGGGCCATCTGCTTTCGACCCGACGTTATAAACGGAGGTGCCGACCGGAATCATGTGCATCGGCAGGCAGTTGCCCCGCCATGCCGTCTTGGCCGCCAGAATACCGGGATCTACGACACCGCCCATACTGTCGAGAAGGTCCTGCGGAATGCCGGACCGGTAACTCTGCACCACATCGCCGGCCCGCATGCCCTCCGCGGCCACGATGTAGGATTTGTCGCCCGTTGCTCGCTCTGTCAATAGGGCGATGTGCGCACTCCGGCCCGGGTCATACTCAATGCGCTCTACCAGATGCGGCCCCGGCCGGAACCGCTTGAAGTCCACCGTCCGAATTCTCCGCTTGTGACCACCTCCGCGGTGTCTCACGGTGACCCGCCCGCTGTGATTCCTCCCACCTTTCCCATGGCCCTTCTTGGGGAATGTCAAGGGCAAGTAGGGTCGGCCCTTCCACAGATGGTCATTGATAGGACGTTTCAGATGGCGCACACCGGGTGTTCGTGGCTTGTAGGTTCGCATCAATACCGGTTCGATCGTGTTCGAGGGGGCGACAAAGGTGCCACCGCTTTCTTCGCCGGTAATCCGCTGTGTCTCGGTCGCATAGCTACGGGCAGTACGTAGTGGGAGTGCCCTGTGACATATTGAGGGGAGTGAGGTGAACCCCGCAACCAGGGGTCGGAGCCGTGGCTGCAACATTATTGGGAAAATCTGTCCAGGCCGAACCGAGATCGGGGAAGGGAAAACACCGGGAATGCGTTAGTGTTGGCACATTGAGTCAATTGTCGCTGTCTAGACACCCGTTCGAAGCTGAGAACCGGTGAATTGGCGACAAATTCGCCGTGGAGCGGGGCGGTGGTGGTGCGCTGGTCGTTCTGTGAATGCCCTCCCTCGTCGTCAAATGGTGTTGTGCCGCTTTGGAAATTTGCTAAGGTTCCAGTCCCGTCATGAGTCCATTGGTCCGTGCACTGCTCCCCGTCCCGTCTGGCTCAAGCTTGTGTGGCTCACAAAATATTGCTGGGGCTCGCGCATCACGACGAGCCACACCCCACTTCCGGCGCGAAAAACGCGGATGCGGTGGTTGACAGGGGTATCGAACAATCCCAGAATGCAGGGCCAATTGGAAGCCCGTTGCCCGGTGGTTGCCGCTGTTGATGGTGGGTTCAGGGAATGGCAAGCACGGTTTGGGGCCACCGCGTACCCCATGCTCGTACCGTGTACCCGACTCTCCTCTTAAAGCATCCTGAACTGACCTTTTGCAAGGTCGATATTTCCTGCTTTTCTGCCTGCTACATTCGGCCGTTAAAGCATTGTTTGCCATCCAGTTCTCACTGCATCTTGCCCTTAACTTCCTATCCTCAAAATTTGAGAAAATTGCGCCAAAAGTTCGGCATTGTGCCAGTTCCCCGACGCGTTTCTTACGCCGCGAGGACCCACATTGCGGGCTCAAAAGCCACGGCAACGCGGTACCTGGTACCTCCCCCCAGTCCACCACGCTGATTTGGCCGCTCGACCCCGTCCCACCCCAAAGTCAACCTCCTCCCTCCCCAAAATCGCGAACCCTTCCCTGCCCCATATCAACCTCTGCACTACCGCTTTCTTCAAAACACGAGAACTCTTCCACCTTCGAGCATCTCTTTCCCAAGACCTTCAACAATAGCACCCGCAACCTACTTTCGGGTTCCCACCAAAATTAATTGACCTCACATCATTTGTGATCCGTTCAATTATCGACCCACTCAACAACTGTCACGCGTCTGATCTCTCAAGATTTGACAACCGGCCTCGATCGATTCCACATTTTGGTGCTCGACTCCCTCCGGCATATCGACAGAACGACACGGTATACTATTCCCGCCTTCCGTTAATTCTGCATTTTTGGTAAGTTGCACACCATCTTCAATTTTTCCACGCATCACTCGCGTTCCTCGACGCGTCAAGCATCGCTCACCCGACACGCCTCTTTACCTTGACCCTTGCCCACCTTGCCATCCCATCTCGCGTCAAACTAACAGTTCGTAGCTTTGCAAAACATCGTTTGTCCAATTGTTCTCTAGTTCAACCGCCACAATGCCGGTTGTAAGTCTATCTCATATCCAGGCGATTGGACCCGTCCAACTGTGGGTCATCAATGAAACTAACTTCCTGTGTAGACGAGGACCAGAAACCCTCGTTCGGTGACGAACGAAAACGACGAGAATAGCAATGCCACAGCCCGCGTGACTCGGGCTAAATCTGCCGCGTCTCAGACGTTCGATGAACTCTCTATGCCGACCAAGGCCCTTCAGACCAAGAAGACTGCTGTCAACGCCAACCCGGCTGCGAGGAAGCGTGCCGCCCTCGGCGACGTCAGCAATGTGACCAAAGTTGAAGCTGCAGAGACCAAGAAGTCAATTGGCAGGACCAACCTGGTGTCGAAGGCCGCGCAGCCCACCGGAATCCAGAAGAAGAGCACGACCACGTCACGGGCTTCCTTGACCACCAAAGAAGCTAATAAGAAGGCTGAGGCCCCTAAGCGTTCCGGCCCTGGCTCCATTGTCGCAAACAAGCGCAAGAACGTCATTACTGCTTCTAACACCGTCACCAAGGAGGAGACCTCGGTCGAGGGCGAGCCCATTCGCAAAAAGCTGCACACGCTGGAGGTGGAAAGCAAGAAGATCAAGTCCAAAGTGAGCCAGGAAAGCCATGAATTTGAGGAGGCCGCGCCATCGCCGCCCGTTGTTGTCGCCGAACCCGAGACGCGCGCCTCGACTCACCCTGCCGTCAGGGCTCTTGACGACGAAGACCTGGACGACCCGCTCATGGTGGCCGAATATGCCAACGATATCTTCGAGTACCTCCGCGACCTCGAGTGCAACTCGCTTCCTAACCCTCAGTACATTTCACACCAAGACGACGTTGAGTGGAAGACACGCGGCATTTTGATTGACTGGCTAGTCGAGGTTCATCTCCGCTTCCAGCTCCTCCCCGAGACCATGTTCCTCGCCGTCAACATCATTGATCGCTTCCTGTCCGAAAAGGTTGTTCAGCTCGACCGTCTTCAGCTCGTCGGTATTACCGCTATGTTCATTGCTTCCAAGTACGAGGAGGTCCTCTCCCCCCACATTGCCAACTTTCGCCACATCGCCGACGATGGTTTCACCGAGGCCGAGATTCTGAGCGCCGAGCGATTTGTTCTCGCCACCCTCGACTATGACCTCAGCTACCCCAACCCCATGAACTTCCTCCGCCGCATCTCTAAGGCCGACAACTACGACATCCAGTCCCGGACCATCGGAAAGTATCTTATGGAGATCAGTCTTTTGGACCACCGCCTCATGGCCTACCGCCCGAGCCACATTGCCGCTGCTGCTATGTACTTGTCACGGCTGATTCTCGACCGCGGTGACTGGGTAAGTTGACTCCATGTGCAGTCGCAACAGGCGGAATTGAAACTGACTGTTTTGTGTCTTTAGGATGAGGTTCTGGAGCACTATGCTGGATACACAGAGGACGAGATTCTGCCCGTTGTCACTTTGATGATTGACTACATGGCCCGCCCCGTTATCCACGAGGCTTTCTTCAAGAAGTATGCTAGCAAGAGGTTCTTGAAAGGTATGCTTTTCCACCCTCATGACCTTGTGACTTGGTCTCTAACGACAGATACAGCATCCATCCTCACCCGCCAGTGGTCCAAGAAGAACGCCCATCTGTACGGCATCAACGATATCGATCTCGCCCTTGACGAGATCTCATAGACGTCACATATTTGCCGATTTGCATCGCGCCATGCGGTGGCGCATTGCAGCTCTACCTTGTAGAGCGTTAGGATACCACTCTGTGGTTGGATTTGCTGCCTTGATGACACCTCACGATTATCGATTAATGACGCGTCACAACTCGGCCTCGGCTTTTGAGCGGAGGCCTTGTCTCGTCCTTGGCATCCTCATCTTCAACAGATTAATAACTCATTGAGGATCAGAGGATATACTCCAGGGAACATCACTCCTGAGTGCTTCTACCATGGCTTTGTCTGTTCATGGTTTCTTTTTGGGTCCTGGGCTCAGGAGCGTTTTGCTCTTGATGCCGTCTTGACCCCTTCTTTTCGAGTCATAGGTTTATTATGGCGACGGCGCACGGCGGCTACAGGCGGATAGGAACGGTGTTTGGGCGGATCTGCTTTTGCCTTGCCCTTGGTGGGTAGGATTTTTGCTTTTGCATGGCCTTTTGCTCCAGGCTGTTGAATTCTGCCACCCTCCCATTGCTGGAAGGACCGGATTTCCCTCTCTTGGTTTCTTGGGAGACTAGAATTTGGGGAATTACTCGGGCTTTTCGCTACATAGTACGGGGTTATGGAGGGGGGCGGTCGTGAGGAAAAAGGAAGCTGGGTGAAGCCAGCAGCATTTTTAGGTGGGCATCGGAAGGGAGGCCACCTGTTGTCGTCCTGAAAGGGACAATTGTGTACATACCTCTTGTATTGGTTCGGGCTATGACGGTTCATAGGCATCGCAATGGGAAGCATTTGCATTGATATCTGAAGTTACGTGTACAATAATAGGGTGGGCGTTCTGCAAGTCGAACTAATGAATTGATTCGGCTGCGTGATTCGACTTGACTCGGTGATAACTCGAGGGATATTCGTGCCTTGGTGGAGTGAAACCACATCGTATCTTCTCAATGCAATTGACGGCTCGTCTCTCACTCTCCCTCCCCAGGAGAGCTGGAGTCAAGCAGATACCACAAGATGGTAAAGAAGTATCGCAGTCGCCCGGCATCCTGTCATTCATTTCACGAACTAGCAATGTCATGTGGTCATTACGTTCGGGAATAGAATTCGTCATTGACAAAACAAAAGAATCCATCGCTTCTCACCAACGCCCAATATTGCCGAACTCCCCAGTAGTATCCCCAGTAGAGCCCAACCAAGTCCCATTCCCAATGCCGTCCGTCCCAGCCAACCAACCTAAACTCCTAAAAGTCAAACGATCCCCCAGCCGCCCCCAGCTCCCAACTCCAAGCAAATAAGGTAATAAATGCTACACGTCGTGCCTCCCATAACTCCCATCCATGATGTTCCGCCTAACTCCTCAAACCGGAGTAGTTAGTGACAACCAAATGACTCCCCGCCCATGCTACATGGCCGAACTGTGGCCCAAAAATGGGGAAAAACACAAGACAAAACAAAAGAAAGTAAGGGGGTAAAATGAGAAATGGTTGCAAGAGTGTAAAAGAGAAAGGAGAGTTGGCCAACGGCGACTTCATAGCCGGGCTGATGACAAAAGAGAAGAAAGTCTGTGGGGGAAGTGAGTTGTAGTCCAACTTCCTGTTTACTCGTATCCAGTCGTTGGTTCCCCAGTTTCCAACCTTCTCGCACATGAGTGTTCCCCGTTCCTCTCCCTCCAAGGCCGACCCAGGTCCTCCTAGACACCGCCCATAGAGTGACACCCTCTCTTTGTGTGTGTCCCATCAACCAACTCCCCGTGCGATCACGCCCAGGCACTAAACCGCCCCAACAGCAACAGCAACGCACCTCGTCGGAGTCGGAGCCCACGGGCGTCCCCTTCCCATCAACCCGACCCCCATAGTGGTCGCGGTCGACAGGTTGTTGCTGTCGTTAGCATCTCCGTGGTGGCGGACAAACACGCCCTCTACGGCGTCGCGACATGAACGCTTGAGTCGGCGCATGGTCTGCTTGGCGGCGGAGGTGTGGCCGCGCAGGACACGCTTGAGTAGGGCTCGGTGCTGGTGGGTGCGGTCGGAGAGGGTTCTTTGGTGGTGGTTGTTGTTGTTGCTGTTGTTGTTGTAGGTGTAGGGGTGGGTGTGGGATTGTTGGCGCATGACGTCGCTCGGGAAGTAGGTGGGGATTAACGAGATATCGGTGATGATGGACATGTCGTCGTCGTCCTCGTCCTCGTCGTTGTTATCGACGTAGTCGCTAGAGCGGCGGTTGTAGTGAACGCGCTGCTTCTTTTGCCGCGGGGGAAGGGTCCAGAAAGGCATGTTCATTTCTTCCATCGGTGAAGAGGCGTCATCACCGTCGTTATCATCGTCATTGTTGACCTTGTCAGTGATTTCCTGACGGACAATGCTGTTAACTAGGCAGTCTGTTGAGCCGATTGTGGCCGTAGCGGTCGGGTTGGATTGTTCGGCCATGGGTGTGTTCAGTTCGTTCGAGTTCGCGCTTGAATTGCCAATTGGCGTGAAGGCCTGGTCGGCATTGAGCCTCTTCATGCCTCTCGGCTCGCTCTCTCCAGTGCTCTCACAGTTCTCAGAGCGACCGGATGTCGGGAAGATTGCGCCCAGCTTGTTCTTGGTCCGGCCGACCGAAATACATTGCGAATCGTCAAAATTGACGTCCTCGCTTTCGAGCAAGTCGGTGCTCTCAAATGCAAGACGAGTCCCAGCTTTGGCTTTCGCCTCGGCCTCAACATTGACGTCCACAACCTCAGGATCAACTAGGGAATCCATCAGTCTGGTTCGGAACGAACAAGGATCCTCGCGATCGCGGGGCAGTAGGCTCTCGATTGGTGATTCGGGGCAGTTATCCATCGGCACGAGGTCGTCACCGTCATCGATATCGGTGGTTTCCTGGTGGCGAGTCGGCATGAGAATGTATTTGGCGAATCGCCCATCTAGCGAGGCCAGTGGTTTGCGAAAGGGGTTGTAGGGAATCATCGCAGCAGCGACTATAGCAGTGAAGGCTATCGGAAACTTGTCAGTGACTGTTTGTCTTTCTCTCTTTCGTTGTTGTTTTCTGGCTGCACGATCTTTGGTTTGAAAAAAGAATCAGGGTGGGTGATGGGAAGGGTGCATAGCATGGGATCGCGAATTGAAGGGGTGGGAAAGGTCGCTGGAGAGTTGGTTGGGTAGGGAATTGGAGGATTGGGAAGCTTAGTGAGCAAGAAAGATGTAGACAGCATGGCTGCCAGAACTGAGTGGTCGAAGCTCTTGTGTTTCCCTCTATCTAGATCTGTTGTTCACAGAACAAGCAGTTCGGTTTGGTGGTGAGATGAAAACAACCCAGTTGGTGTAAGCCACCACAACAGTGCACAGAACAAAGTAAAATCAAACACGTGAACGGAAGCGAGGTAGACTGATTGATACACGCAAAGAAAGGAGAAAATAATCATACCTTCATCTTCTCGCCGGTTGATTGATGCCCTCGCTTTTCGCGACTGCCGTTCGATTCTTCCCGTGCTCGTTACCCTTTTCGTTCTCCAGACCTTGCTGGCCTGAGGGCTGCGGCGAAGACGGTCTTTCCCTGGGGTCTGGAGTCTCGGAGTCGACCTTCCAGAGCCATTTGCAATGTAGACCCAGTCCTCATCTTCAACACCAATACCGGGGTTGCTTGTCCTCAGATTCATCTCGATGGTGGGTTTAGATCTCGGAAACAGAATATTGAGCGAGCTGCGAGATTGAAAACTTTCTGGACTTGCTTCCAGGTGAAGATGATAGTCAATGGAAGAAAGACTTAAGAAAGAACATGGAGCTTACAACCCCCAAGTCATTAATCTACCGCGGTTCTAGACGGACGACACGCGTCGTTCCGTGCCACTGTGCAACCTTCCATTCCTATCGCAGGCCTGGCTCGGGCCAGTTTGATGCCCGACCCACGCTGTCAGATGTCTCTCGTACCCCGTAGGGCAAGCAGCGAGAGCGGAAAAGTCTGGTGGCGGGCTGGGGCAGGCTGGGCGTTGCTCGTCCATACAATTCTGTCGCATCGAATCAAACAGCCCACAGAGTTTGAGGCGTGACGTGGCTTGGCGGCGCGCTGTTCTGCCACGTCGACAAACCGCCCCTCCAGGTTCCTCCAATTAATCCCAACAAGTCCTCTTCATCGTTCCAGGGCTGCTTAGCCACAAGCTTCTCGCAAATGTCGCGGCCAAGGACGGTGAACCTCGGTCTCTTCGGCCAGTCGGTGGGACTTTGATGACCTGTCAAGGTTGGGCAAAACCGTGCATGCCGAGGATTTGGGGCAAGCGGTCAACTAGAGATCACGAGGCTGGCTGGCTGGGCATTCATTACCCTAACCCTGATCTTGACACATGACCTCACCAAACATGCCCGGATTAATTGCCTGCAAGGGGCACTTGCCGTATCGGGAAGTGCGGGGTCCAAGATGACCAACCCCAGCACTGGATTCCTGGTGGTGTCGGGTCTTGGTAATGTAGGCATTGTGCAGGCGGTATCACAATGTCCAACTTTAGACTTGTGTGACGGCGGCGAAGGTTTGTCGTATAATTGCGGTGCAGCAGGTTTACAATCTTAGAATGGATGTGCACAGCGATGAATTGCTTCAATATGGCGAATGAGAAGAACTAACATGCAAAATGGATAAATTAGGCGGGGGCTGCGAGCATCCAACACCGAACTTGGGAGGGTATATGAGTGCTTTCCATAGTCGGATGAGGCCAGAACCGAATCAGAACCGTGATGCCTACTGCTCAGTGGCGGAGTGCTTGAGCTCTTTACCGAGTTAAATACAGATTAGGGAAGAAGAGAAAAAAGGTGGGATAACCCGATGATATTGCTAAAGGTTTTTATATGTACCGAGATGACCAACAATAGCGTATCCCTTCATTACCACACAACTCCCCAGGCCGCGACGCACGAGATATCGGGCACGAACGCGAGCCCCAAAACCCAAACCATAACCACCACCTATTCACTCCATACCCGAGACCAGCTGACATCCACCAATCGCCTAAAAAATTACCCTCCCAAAAAGATCACATAACGTCGTGTAATAGAGAAATCATATCACTCAGAAAATCCGTTTCTCCGATAAAAAAAAAAGGTAAACTGCGTGCCCCTTTCTAGAGGCAAACACAAGGAGTTGAAAAGAAGTGAAAGAAAAAGGGTGGACTAGCCACCCTTCTTAGAAGGCCATCATCCGCTCCTCCATGCTGGAAAACATCGCCTCCGGTCGCGGCTCCAAAATATGCGGCGGACGCTCGGCCCTATCCTCCTCCTCGCTCACCATCACCGACTCGCCGTCCTCGCTGTAGATAGACTCAAACCCCGTCTTTCGGCGCATCACAATGCGGTTGATAGTGGCAGCGGGTGACTCGTCCCGAGTGCTGCCGGACGAGGCCGGGGCGATTCGTCGCTCGGTGCTGCTATCGCGGGACGACGGGGTGGAAGAAGTGGAGGATACCGAGGAGCCGGATACAGAGCGGCGAAAGGAGGTGCGGATGCTCTGGGGCGAGAAGCGGGAGGTGATGGATTGGAGGTGAGGGATCTGCATGGTGGGCAGTGGTCGAGATGCCGTTGTTTTGATGTTTTGTGTTTGATGAGTCGTTGTAGCCCAACTAACCAAGTCGAGCGGTGATGAAGCACAAGGCACAGCCTATTGTGTGGTGTGTCTTGGTTGACGAAGCGAAGAAGTGTCTTTCAAGGAGAACCTGTCTACCGAAGAGAAGACGAACTTGGAACGGGTCGTGGTCGAGAGTGAAGGATATGAGACACTTGAAGTCGTGTCTCTAGGTACAAGAAAAAAGATAGGACGATCCGAGACTAGCACGGATCAAAGGGCAAAAACTATGCCGGCAGTAGCAGGCGATTCAGTGAGTGTGTGTTGATCTTCGTCCGTGTCAGCGACAACACCGGCGACGGGAAAGCCCAAGAGCGTGAGTAAAATGAGAGTATTACTGTCGGGAGTTCGGGACGAATTCAGGTGGGAGGATGAGAACCTACTTTAAAAGAAAAGACGACGATTAATGGGACCAGGTCTCGTGTCAAACGAGAATTATGCCGGGTAGATCAGCCAAGGGCCAGGGGTGGATACCCCGTGCTTGGTGCTTGGTCGGAGAGAGGGAGGGGTGAAGGGGTGGAGAAGCGGGATGGGTCGAAAAGTTGTAGTCAGCAGTCACGTCGGGACTGTGATGCGTGGTCTCCTGATGTAAGAAACAAGAGGTTGAGCGACGGAACAAGGGCCGCCAGGGGTTGGGTGAAGAAAGAAAACGTGGACAAGACGCAGGAGCAGGCACAGCCCGGCTCAATGGGGAATGAGAAACAAAGGGTTGCCCTGAGAGGGGGAGGAGCAACGGTTCCAATGATTGTGATGCTGCAAAGGCTATCCGTCATGCGGTTCGAGGTTGCCGGGATGGACGGGGTAACGGTCCTCTTAAAAATAAAGTGCCTCACGGTACCCTTATCGACCCGCCCTATCCGTCAACACCAAGGCTTGCAACAAGGAGAAATGCTGCCATTTTCGGCTCTGTTGTCAATGCGATCGCCTGCCACAGTGCCGCAGCCACTGTTGTTCAAGGTGCGCATCAACGATCAGTGCGCAAGCTCCAAAAAAGATCTTCTCGTAAGTCAGACCGCCACCTCCTCGCTGTTCTGCGAAGATGGGCTGCGGAACTGGGCCTTCGTACCGAAGCAGCTTCATGATCGCCAAGACGATCCACTGATGTCGAGCGTTATGAAAGAAGAAAGACGGCCGGAAGGGCAAGTTGAGTCGTTGATGTCCTATTTGGGCGAAAATAGTGGGACTGTAGGGATATGTGGGGCAAGCGAATGATGATGAAACACGCCCTCCAGGCTTTGAGCCGGTCCTGTGTCAGGCGATTCTCAGCCTGGGAGCATCTTCGGAAAATGCCGGGGTTTACGACTTTTCCTCTGTCCTGGTTAACTCTTTCCACAAAACAGGTAAAATCAATGAGCAACATTTCTCAATTTCACGTCAACAATTCGACCATCCCATCATCAGATTTGTCGATCGAACTGGCTGCACCCGTCGACCAGACTTGTTTTCAAACGACAAAGGCCCCCACCGTCAACGTTCCCTGAGCTGCCCCTCAATGGGGCTTGTCTGATCGCCGTCGCAGGCCGGCCAAGCAGAAGAACACCACCCCCCGCAATATCACCCTGGTAAACAAGCCCTGCATCTTCAGGGGATGTCTCCAACGACGTGTTTCAAACACCACATGAGGGACGAACCTCATATTCGCCACTGCTGCTTCGAACATGTATGTACTCCCACACCTAAAAAGAGCGCAAACAAGACCTGCAGTTCGACGGGTTGTTCGGTCGGGTGAGCCGTCGAACAGGGTCCAGTGTTGGGGGCGGGAAACCCTTTTTTTTTGGAGGCTTCGAGAACGTTTTGCTTGTGTGGGTATTTTATGATCGAAAAGGGCCAGACTCATGTTGCAACGTGCTGCGCCCTCCTTTCGGCCTGTCTCACGGCGGTCGAAACCAGGTTGGCTGTATGATACTTGCGCCATCCATCACCACGCCCACATCCCATCTTCGTTCGCATCTCCATTTCCAATTCTTGGCTTCATGTTGTGTCGCGGGACCAGCCTTACGCAAGCCGTGGCAAATTTACCCCTGGAGTAGGGTTTTTTATTATTCCGGAGTTGATGCCCCCCACCTCACCTCACTGCCACCGTGCATTAAGGCAGGTACCATGGTGCTGAGGGGTTCGTTTTGCGTTTGTGATTCTATTCCCACCTTGAAAACCAGCCCCTGCAGGGTTGTTGCCCGTGCGTTCACTACGTTACGGAATCTGTTACGGGCAAAAAGGGGATAACCCGAAAACAACACGACAGGAATCAAGGTGCGACGTGATGAGATAGCAACTTCAGCAAGAGGATATGTGATGCAACAAGAACGCTTTGAACTCGTTTTATCTTTGCGAAAGGTACAGCTAAAGAGGATCGGACGAACCATCCCAAACCGTCGCTCGTCTCAGCAGCCCCTCGTCATCCTTTCCGCCCTCTCTCAACAAACGTAAACCAAGACTAGCCGGTCGCTACGCCAGCAAGATTACACCGGATACCTCCATCCCATCATTGGGGATATCAATTAATACACGTGTTCTTCCCGGGACAAAGAAGACACTACCCTGAGGTTGTATATACTCGCTGGAGAGGAAAATGAGAAGGAAATTATGACATATTCCCCGTAATCATCGCTCATGCAACCGGATACAACCGGCGGGAAACAGACAAAGAGAGAGAGAGAGGTAAGAGAATGACTTTTCGGGAAAAAAGGAGGGAAAATGTAAATGCCAAACGCCGGTTGCCCCCCAAAATCCCCAAAACCTGCACAGACGACAGAATACCCCCAAAACACCACCACCCACCCACCAACTCCTATCACCAATTCCACGGCTCACTTTTTCAACCAGCAACCCTATTGGAAAACCTCACTTGAACCCTCCGCCCCACCCACTCTTCCTCGTCGCGCTGCGCCTCAAACTCTCCACCCACACCGAATCATCCAACATATCCCTCACAACTGACGGGTCCACCGCACTACTCCCCCGCGGCCGTCGCGGTAGACTAGTCCCCTCGTCTCTCCCACCAGCACCATCGCTACTCTCATCGCCCGCTATAAACCCGCGCGGATCGGTCAACTCAAAGCTGAATGCGCTGGTGTGCGAACGGTGAGTATCTCCTTCTCCTGGTCCTGAAAAGTCTGGAATGTCGGTGCCGACATCACCAGAGGGTGGGAATGGCGGGAATGGGCTGCCTGGCGTGCGCGGCCCGGAAAGAGGATGGCCGTAGGAGTTGTCGAAGGAGGTGACGTCGGCCGCGATGCCTGAAGCCCAGCTGCGGTGTTGGGACCGGGCACGCGTGAGGGCAGGTGCGAGGAGGCTGGTTGTGGTTGGGCGACTGATCGTGGGGGTGGCCGCGCTGGATTTGGAGCGGTTGCGGTTCCCGGCTGCGAGATGTTGTTGCTGTGGCTGTTGTCGTAGTCCTTGGTCTTGCCATTGCCCGAGAGATTTGGGTTCTGGTACGCCGGGCTCTTCCTCGTGGGGTTTGGCGGACTGCGGCTCTTCGTTGTCGACAAGGATCTCGGGGATGTCGAGTTGTGGGATCGCGGTCATACGCCCAGCCCGCTTTGAGTCCATGTGGCGTTTGAACTGGCGCGAGTAGAAGAGCATGTCGAAAAAACCGAGGACGATTCTTCGGCGGACTTCTTCTTCGACACGTTGGAGCCGCAGCTTGCGACGCAGGAACTCCTCGAGGCTATTGGGTTATCGAGTTAGCTTGCAAACTTCAACCTTACATTGGGATGGAAATCGAGGATGTGAAGAAAAAAAACCAAAACAAGAAAACCAAAAAATAATAAAAGGTTTTGGAGATAAACATACCGTAGACTCTTGCTGTCGTTAATAATATTGTAGTGCGCCAACAGCATCAACACCGTCGTAAAAGAGATACCCCTCTCTGGATCCGCCGATACCATGACTTCCTCAAAAAAGACATTGAACCTGCGCCTCCGCTCGCGCACCTTGGCCACATCGATCAGGGCGAGCCGCTCATTCAGCTTCTTCAGATCAATACCCGTCTGGTACTGGCTCTTGCTGATGATGGACGCGTGCCGGATACTGGCCGCATCGTTCTCGTTGCGCACATCCTCGAGGATGGCCCGCACCGAGTCGTCGTTATCGTAGATGCGCATCTCGAACACCCCCGAGAGCTCGCCGAGGAGCCGTGGGAATGCATCTTTGCTGATGAAACCAGTCCCGGACGCGTCGACACTGCGCCACGCCTCCTTGAACCGTCGGATCTCGTCACGGTCCACAGCCGCCAGCCCGCTTGTGCGCTGGTACACGTACGAGAAGCTCTCGTAGATGAGTGACACGAACAAGCTGACAAAGATGTACATGCTGATGATGTTCCACGCGATGAAGAGCACGCGGGCCCAAGCGGTGCTACCGCAGTCGCTGTCGAAAAAGGTCTCGCCCTCGGCGCAGAAGGGTGGCTTGATCTGCGCAAAATCCTCCATCACCTGGTTCCAGCCCTCTCCACAACTGAACCTAAAGAGGAGGATGAGGGCATGCGGTACGGTGCGGAGGTTGATGTTGGAGTCTTCGCCACTGCCGAAGCGCGTTAGGCTGAATGTCTGGGTCAGCGCGATGGCGAAAACGAGGAAGAAGACGATCCATGTCGCGAGCAGACTGCCGATCGTCGTCAGACTGGCTGCGGCCGTCTTGAACAACTGGTCGAGCGCGTCGTTGCGCGGGATCAGCATCAACACCAGGGCCACCAAGAAGAATTTGTGCAGTTGGATGTAGGTGACCTCCGTTCTGTCCGTGAGGAAGAGAATGGAGGTCGCTAGAGCACCTGTAACGGCCACGAGCGAGAAGATGTCCCAAGAGCTCTTGCGGAATCGTGTCCAACCAAGCCCGACAACGCGGACGACGAGGTTGGCAATGTAAATGAGGGTGAACGCAAGGAAAAATATGTCCTTGGTCTGTGTCCACCAATCGGGCTCCTTGTCAAACTCCGTGAGGAGCAGGATGAGGTGAGAGACGAGGACGGCGGTGATGGCCAGATACCACTTGCCGCGCTTCTCAATAGCCCGCTTGTGGCACCACATTTTCCACTTGTTCTTCTTGTCGTCGTAAGCGCTCTTGGACGGCGAGATCTGGCGCAGCATCTTGCGCAGTTCGAGCCACGATCGCTGCTCGGCTGTGAGGAAAGCCACGCCTGTCTGTTCTGTGTACCCGCGCATGAAAACCGAGATGAACAAAGTGAGGACGAAGACAGTTGCCAAGAGGTTGAACACTACGAAGAAGAGAGCATTCCCTTGGGCGGTGTACGGTGGTCCGCCTTCTGGCTGGAGGCCCTTTCCGGTGATAGCCTGCGCGGCGAACGAGACGTCTGTCCATCCTTCCTGGCTGACAATCTGGAAGAGAACGAAGAGGCTGGACCCGAAATCGTCAAAGTTGAAGAACGGGTTCGCGGCAACTCTAGGAGCAAGGACTGGCCAGTCGGGATTGAAGGGCGTGCTGTTGAACTCGCCGACACAATCGCTCAAGTTTACGATGCCGTCGCCGTCGTTGCACGCCGCCAACTTGCCGTTGAAGAGGTTGAGTCCATACAGGGCAAAAGGGATGAGCAAGGAGATGGAGACGAATGAGGCCTAGTCGAGCACGTCAGTGAACGCGTTTCCTGGTCTACAAGAAATAGGTACGACGAAAAGTTGATATGAAGGGCTTGCAACCTACACTGAGAATCTTCCAGCCGCCGACGATGATCAGAGAATGGAACGTGTCCCGGGCACTGTCGCTGACGTTAAGCAGCCGCAGCGCTCTGAGAGCCTTGAACGCGCCGACGGCTCGGGAGACGGCGCCGGCATCGGTAAACAGCGTGACGACGTTAATCCAGAGTGTGATGAGCACGATGGCGTCAATGATGCCCCACGTGCTGCGGAAATACGCGTTGGGAGTCCAGAAAAATCCGTCTGCAATGATCTTGATGATCGCTTCGACGGTGAACACAATGGCAAACGCCGTGTCCGTCCAAACAAACCAGTTGAAGATGCTGAAGGGGTGCTGGTCAAAGTACTCCTTCTGGTAAAGCGGTGTGGTGATGCATGCTAGAACAACCATGGCCACGATGGCGGCGTAGATGAAGGCCGAAAAAGTGTACCAGGCATATTTATTGGGCTGGACGCCGTCGTAACGCTCCGTGCCGTGACCAGGACCTACCAACTTCTGGCAAAGCCGCCGAAGGGGGTTGCGCGGCTTGAATATGAAGAGCGATGTGTTGTAGGTAGGGTGGCGTATCAGGTACTCTCTCTGCGCTTTTCGCCGGGCAGCAGTAGAGCTCACAGCCTGACGTGCAAGCTGGGCGGGATCCAAGGTGGCGATGGGGCCGCCGAATCGGACGCCAGAGTAGAATGGGTTTGGTTCACGCCCCTGAATCAGAGAAATCGCCTTTGCTTGCACGAATCCCCAGAACCCGGCTTTCCCCACGCTGTTGACGCCGGGTTGCTGCGACGACGGGTCGTCGCCGTGAGGCTGCTGCAACTCGTCCAAGGCGTCGTCGAGGAACTCACGGACAAACCCTTCCTTGAAGAGCATGTCGACCACGCCAGCCCCTGTCGTCTGGTCAAGCGGATCCGCCCGGTTACGCGACTTGCCAAACCCGAAGACCCTGGAAAGGGCAAGGTTGGACGAATTGCCCAGCTCTCTGCGCTGCAGAAACGCCTTGACCTGCTCCAAACGCTTCATGTCCTCGCCCACATCGAAATTCTCCTGGATGACAGCAATGAACATATTGATGAGAATAAAGTAAGAGAGGATGAACCAGCCGATGAGGAATATGGCACCAATCCAGGCGGTTCTGATATGGGTCGTGTAGGAGGTGACGCTGTACAGGATGTCCGTCCAATTTTCACTGGAGAGCACCTGGTACATGCCCAAGAACGAGTTGTAGATCGTGTTAAAGGGAATCCGTAAGGGTTCTCCGCCGTCCTTGGTCTTGGGAAGCTGACCACGGAACAGCTGCGACGCAAAGATGGCCATCAGGAACGTGATCAGGAACACAAACACCATCAAGTTGCCAATACCGGTAACGTTGCCCAGGACCATCTCGATAAGCTTCCTAGTCATCGGGATAGCAAGGACCACGCGGTACACTCGGACGATCTGGAAAATGGTGAGCCAGTTGTAGACCTGGCCCGAGTTCCGAATCGGCGGGATGAGGATAACAGTCGTAGCGATGGCAAGCCCAAGATCAACGAGGTTACGGGCTCTCCGGTGGAATCGTCGGAAGTTTGTGAAGAACCTCAAAACAATCTCGAAATCCAGTATCGCAGTGACAACAATCTCGGACGCATTGATAAAGTGCTCGCGGCTCTGGGACATGTCTGCGCTTCGTAGTGACTGGCAGAAGAGCCCGTACGTGATAACCAAAACCCAGACCCACGAGATCTTGCTAGCCATCCGTTGCAGTGCTGACTTTCTTCGGGGCGTCTTCTCCGCGGCGGCCTGGAACACGGACGGGTCGTCGTCGGCGAACGCGCTGGCTTTGGACTCCTCGCGGATGACCTGGAACGACGATGTGATGACAGCAATCAACAAGTTGGTCATCCAAAGCATCATGATGATAATGCCAGCCCCAAAAAATAGCGCGGACGGGAGAAAATCCGAGCTGACTGTGTAGTACATGAGATCGGAGAAGGTGTTGGCGCTCATGATGACAAAGACTAGCTCGAGAGAGTGGGCGATATCATCAAAGTTGACCGTTCCGTTAAAGGGGTTCGCTTGCTGGAGGCAGATAGATCCCCTCGGACAGATGAAGCCTTTGGCGTTGGTCGCGCCGGGTACAAGGGCTTCCGGGGCCAGATTCATCGTCGGCGAAAAGACCCATGGGTCGGTGTTACCCGTCGTCGAGTTGATGAATCCGCCACAAAACGACAGATCCGGTGTGAAAGCGGCATCGAAATTCGTGGGGTCCTCGGGGTTGATCCAGGTGCACTGGCGGCTCAAGCTAGACTTGAAGCTTTGTACGCCGACAATAGCAAACAGTAGCCAGAAAAAGCCCATGAGAAACGAAACTCGGACGAGCAGCGGCGCAGACTTTTTCAGACTCCTGAGGATTATCTAGAGGCGAAGAAGAAAATAAGGTGTTCATTAGCACTAGGTTACAAGCACTTGGTTATCTTCATGAAAACGAATGAGTGTTGACAACTTACCAGGTTGCCTTTAGTCAAAGCCAACAACCGGATAATACGCAAGCAGCTCAGCATGCGGAAGACGTAGAGGTGGTGATAACGTTCCATTCCAGTGATACCGAGAGTGAAGGATATCCAAAACGAAACCACAGCGATGAAATCAAGCCGGTTGAAGCTGTGCCGCAGGAAGGCTCTGCGCGCGAGATGAAGTCGTTGCTGCTCCTTAAGCGGAACCTGCCCTTCCATCCCATGCATCATGGTGAAGGACCTGGCAAAGGTGGGCACAAAATCGTGGCCCTGAGGCGGCTGCCGAACCGATCTTTGCCTTTGCGGCTTAAAAATAGAACGATACTGCTCGGCAACCCTTTCCCTCAACCGTCGTTTGCTCCCTACAGGTGCGTAGTCGTCGGCGTTGATAAGTAGGCCCGAAACTATAATCCTGGCGATGATCTCAAGTGTAAAAACGACAAATAGGCCAAATATGGCCCAGTCAATCCGGGTGTTGCCCCAGGTCGCGGGCCGTCCATTTCCATGGATAAAAACGTCGGGGGCGGCTTCAACAGCGAGAAGCACGGTCTGGGCAACAATCAAGATTAGGATGAACGGCTCTGTCCACGGGCTAACTAAGATATCGCAAAGCCGTTTTCGTATTGGGTTATCAGGTGGGAATATCCCCAGCGATTTCCCTTTCAGAGGGTTCGGAAGAGGGCCATGGCGCCGAGGCAGCGGAGGAGTTGTTTCTGGCTGAAAGTAATCAGAACCGGGCCGCTTCTCGGCTGGGGTTGGGAACGTCTGCGAAGGGTACGACGTATCCACCAACATCGGCCCAGATACATGCCCCGATTGTCGTCCATCGGGAGACGGCGAGCGTGACCGGTCTCTTTTGTTCTCCTGGTCAACCAGGTCGCCTTCGCCGCTAATCATGACGACACGCTGGGACATGGCCCTCATCATGGAACTTGCCCGTGAAAAGGCACCGCTGGTTGAAGGGGAACGGGACCGCCGCCGGTCGGTGGGCGCGAGATGGTCCCCATAACTGCGATGGCGGTTCGACGAAAACCCAGGCTCTAGGTCGAATCCAAGCATCTGGGCGCTCCGGGCGCGAGATGGCGTATTACCCAAATCCGATACGGTCTGGAAACTCGTTCGTGGGGAGGGTTCGCCCTCCGGTGCCTCCAGACGGCCGATGGGCTGCGCAGCTGGCTTCAAAGGCACGCTATCGGACTCGAGGGAGTCTGTGTCGGCGCGCTCCTCGTAATACGTGTGTGGTATTTGATATGGGTCATTGGCCGAAGTCATGTACTCTTGGACCTGCGGCCTTGGATGGTTAATATCAGGGGGTAGCGCAAACTGAAGGCCCATTCGGTCGATAGGCGAGGTGCCACCGCTGGCGCCCACCCCGTCATCGGCATGAGGGTAAGGGTTTTCCCAGTAGGAGGAGAAACCGGGTAGGTTGGCCGACATCGTCACCGGTGATGACCCCTCTCCGGTTTCATTCCTTGCCCCGGGCCCGGAATGCTGCTGCCATCCTTCTTCATTTGTTCCGGGGACCACCAGTCCGCCCGGGCCAGGACCCCCGCGACCGGCCTCAGCCCCTCCTGACCGTTGAAATTCCCGGAGTGGAATGGATTGTGAGGGATTCTGTGGGGGGGCGGGAGTTCGTCGGGGCGTTTGCGGGTTGTTTTGGTCCATGCTGAAAGTTGGGGCCGGGCCCAAATCGTGCTCGTGGACGTTGTCGTCAGTACCGTCGTCGTCGCCGTCGTGGTGCGTCTCGGAATTGTCGATTAGCTGGGTCAGCAAATGTTGGCGCGCAATGCGCGCAATGCGCTAACGCCCTCGATGTGTGTCCTAGCCGTCCAATCTCGAATTGGGCATTATGGTCGTGGAAGGCAAACGGCCTTGAGTGTGCGGAATGGTAGATGGCGAGTGCGTGGTGTCGCAATTACGCTGCGCGACTGGCTTGCACGCTTGAGAGAGAAACAGAGACTCGAGGGGCGTTGTGTCTCAGGGAGCGGCGGTCGCTGGAGGTAGGTCCACTGAATGGACGCTCAAGCCGTCGGATGATTGGAAAAGCAGCGGCAAAGAGGGTGGCGAGATAGTCTGGGGAAGGTCGTCGAAGTTGGCCGGCAACTGCGCCGCAAATATGGGATTCGTGAGTCTTGAGATGGCTAGATTTGTTGGACTTGGAGCGGCAGGCACACGAAAGAGCCCATTGGAGTCGGGATGCAGGCCCTCCTTCAGCCCATCCAAAGAGGGAAGCTGAGTGAGCGAGCACCGCCCTCCATGTCTTGGCACGCATGGAGAAGAGAGACATGGACCCTGGTTTCCATACGAGGATCCGAGGTAGCCAACAACTCGAGCAACCGCCGCAGCGGTTTCTACAGAGATATGATTTAGCCTTTGAAGGTGAAGGTGGCCTTAGTACTTCTTCCCATTAATTCCAAATGCAAATTATTTGTCCATAAACCTCTACAGAGACTCGAGATGCGGGCCAAAGTGTTGGCAATACTTCGAATTTTGGGTTCGGAACCCCCGTCGGATCGCCCTTCGAGCGTTGATTGCCCCCACTCTGACAGTTCTGAAACGCACTCCATCGAGCACCTCCCGCCAGGGCAGCAAGCCATCAGAGAATGGAAGCAAAACTGACAAAAAGAACGACCTACAGAGTTGGCGAGGAACATGAGTATTACACATATCTGCGAAAGACAACTTTCTCAATTTTGAGCGGGCTAAGGAAGTTTTTGAGCCAGGTTACTCGAAAGTGACAACCCCCATGAGAGACCAAAGATCTTTAACGTTCGTTAGCGTGCAAACATTGAGCGTCAAATTTCTTTGTTGTTAGTTAGCTGACGCAGCAGGAGGCCCCTAACAGACGGGCTCCCCTACTGAGGTTGTGCAACAAACGGGGCTTTAAAAGTTATTCTCAACGCGGGGTCTCCGTCGCGTCTCCGTGAACCGCGCCGCGGTTTGCGCCGTCTATTGGGCTTGGCAACCTCGAAAGTTTGGACTAAACGCGATTCTGCGGTCGTCGCATCATCCATCATCGGTTGTCCCTTAACACCCAAACCTCGCCACGGCTACGATTTTGCAATTTTCGTCAGACGCACCTGCTTCCTCAACAACCCCTCCGATAATCCGAAGTTTGCGATGGGATTTTTTTGTCTCTCAACGATCCTTTCCAGCAGCTAAGCCCTCGGTTTATCGTCTCCATCGGCCTGCGCTCTCTCGCGCATATTTCGTCATCCCGGGCATTCGATAAAATCACGACCTGCGAAGGCGCAAACTTAGGATGCCGATATCTCGTAAACGCTCCCAGCAGGAGCTTGATTCTAGCAATGCGCTAGAATCAGCCCAGCCGTCTATTTTGCATCGCATCCGGAACATGTGGCAATTTGCGAACCTCTTCCAATTCATCCTTCTCTTCGGCCATGCCCTTAAGCTGAACGATAACCTTGACATCGAGGTTCGTCGCATTCTGCCGCCAGCTCAACTGGTAGCCCCACAAATCAAACCAAGGCACCGTTTTTCTAACGAGATTGGCGCGGAACAGGATCTCGAGGCAGAATGCCTAAAACCCGGGTCGATGTTGCTCCAGGACATTGGACTTGGCCTCCTCAAGTTCCTTTCCTCTCACCGCGGCCTCACGTACGTCCCGCTGCCCGCCGGAGTATCCAGGCGCCCCCCTAGCACCGCAAGCCGCTCACCCTGCATAGACACGAATTGTTTGATGAATACACAAGGAGGCAATTCCTTAGCAAGGCCCCAGAGCATAACCCTTTTGGCTCCGATGAGGTGCCAGCTAGCTTTGCGAATTTTGATGTCTTCACCAAGGTACGCCATTCACTACCCATTGTCTTTGGAACGCTGCCACCATACCTGGCCTTCACTGACGGTGGTATGCTTTCAGATCCGGGTTCTCCAGAAGATGACACAACTTGTCATGGTAACCCCGGAGCGCCTGCGGGAGAAGACTGAGGAGCAGAAGGATACCGATCAAACAAACTGGGTGAGCTGCACATCTCGCGCCCCGATATTTCGCTCCCAACACCTACCATACATAAGTACTAACCTGTCGCTGCTCGCATGTAGCGCATCGAACCATATGGGTGGGACCGGGACGACCGGACGTATTATGTTCTCGACGACAACCGCCTCTACCGCCAAACAGAGGCCCCCCTACCCGCACCAAAACCGAAGAAAAACACGCAGAAGGCCAAGGCCGCTCAGCGGGCTAGCAAACGGCGTCGTGTGTCAGAAAAGGCCGCCAGTGATGCCGGTGATGACCATGAGGAAGCCTCCGGTGCCAACGAGGTAGCTGAACCAGAAGACGACGGTTTCGGAGGGATGAAGTGGGAGTGTGTGGCCGTCACTCTGGATGAAATCCGCCAATTCTTGTCGACCATCCAGAAATCTAAGGATCCTAACGAGAAGACCCTTCGTGAGCAGATCGAAGGACATCTAGTACCCATTCTTGAGAAGCAAGTAGAAGCCAAAAAGCGGAAGCAGCTTCAACGGGAGAAGGAGCTTCTCAGCCTGGAGAAGATGGCATTTGCAAAACGGTCGAGCCGTATTGCCGGCAAATTGGAGCAGCAAAAAGCGGAGGAACAGGCCCGCGAGGAGGAACAGAAGCGGGCGAAGCAAGAAGTCGCCAGGAGGAAGGAGGAGCAACAGCGGCTCAAGATGGAGCGGGAGAGGGACAACCGTTTGATGTCGAGGGAACAACGCCTCAAGGAGCGGGAGTCTCGCCGGCGGTTGCACGAGGATGAGCTTGCTCAGCTGTCTGAGGACAGCAAAGACACGACCGGCGGTGCGGCTCGCATGTCGGAGCGGCGGCGGATGGCCGAGATTGAGAAAAACAAAAAGGCCCTCCAAGAGCTGGAGGACGAGGAAGACGACTGGGTTTTCGACTGTATCTGCGGTGTCTACGGCAAAATCGACGATGGGACGCACAGCGTAGCTTGCGAGACGTGTAATACTTGGCAGCACAGCAAGTGTCTCGGCATCGACGAGAAGGACGCGGACCAGGAGGATTTTCACTTCGTCTGCAACTCGTGCCGTCGACGCGAGCAAGAGGCGAGCGAGCAACGTGCCCGGACGATCAAGCTCAAGGTCAACCGCCAGCAACAGCCGAGCTCACCAGCCGACGAGCAGGCCGCCGGTGAGGGGGAGGATGCCCTGCCCCAACAGTCCCGGAGCGAGTTGGTCGTTGAGCTAGAGTCTCGGCCGGCCGCGCGGGCCTCTTCTACCTCTCAGTCGGCACAAGCGGACGCTTCGCACTCCCAAGAAGGCAAGACAGGTGACAGCGCACTCAGCGGCAGTGAGGCAAAGCCCAAGCAGCTCCCAGTCAGCCATGGGAACAATCCCTTCTCGTCAGCACATCCAAGCCTATTGCCGTCAGGTCAACCACCGCGACTATCCAGTGGTCCACTCCTCGTGCCGGCCTCAACGAGCCATACTACAACCGAGAAACCAGCGTCGTCGGCAAAGTTGACCGTGACGACCGGCCCTCTTTCAACAACAGCTCCCGGCCTCGCGGGTGGCGGCCCGCCGTCCCCCTCAAAGCAGAAGCAGTCGGCACAAAACCTATCTTCTCCCGTAACAAAGACACCCGCGGCCGTTCCTGCAGACAACGACAATTACCCCACCAACACCACCACAGCCACACCTTTATCCTCAATAGTGACGATGCCACACCTTACGCCCGCCCAGCCGCGCAGTGCCGGCGCCAGATCTGATCCCGCAGGCGTGTCTGTCCCCAGCAGCTCACCCCTGCCTCCTTCCAGCGCGGGTCTATCCCCGACCAAGCACTCACCGCCTACGCCCAGACTGCAACAGCAACATCAACACCAAAAGCAGCAGCAGCACGTCAACGGAGGCGCCCTTCCTAGCAGCCACAGCAGCAGTGTTGCTATCCCGGTTGCTCCCAGCGGGGTAGGAGGCCCCCCGGCCGCGGTATTCCCGCCCGTGGCGGCCCTGTCACCTTCACCGCGGCAGCAGATATTGACGCCCCCCGTCAAGCCTTCCGAGCCGGTCAGAGTTCCGCCCCACACGGCGCCGCAGCGGTCGCCGACGCCCAAGTTGGCGTTGGCTAGCTCGCCGCGGTTGGATGCACAGTGATGATGCTGGACCTGGCCTGTTTCTTATTTTCTCCCTTTCTCTTTTTCTTCCTGGCCTACCCGGTACCATTAGTGGCGGTGGGTGGGGGTTGGGTGGGTTAGATGGGACTGGTTAATTCTCCGGCCCAGTTGTTGTATCACATCGGAGCTGGCGGTTTGGGCTTTTAGATTTTCTTATTACTTTGTAAGGGGGGTGGGGGTAATCGTGTCCCAAGAGGACTTGATGGTGCGAGCATATTCGGGTCTTGCATTCTGAGCATGTAAAACATAGAGGAGACGCTTAAAGACGCGAGGAAACGTCACAATATAACCTGGGATTGTCCCTCAACTGTTGAAAATCGAGTAACACAATCAACCAACCCCTAACCCACCAACCACCACATGGGCCATCCATCCACGAATGGGCCCTGACAGGATAATGCGGTGGGGCTTTCAACCTCACCTAGGTCGTCGGCCAGTTGGATAACTTAAACAACCCCCATGAGAACAACGTCGCGTCCCAAGCCAACGGGTCGGTCCAACGCAACTCAGCACAACAACTCGCTCTCCCGTCCCAACTCCCGTGAATGTTGGGTAGTTACCCCTTATGAAACCCCCAACGAAAGGTATCAATCAACCTGGAACCGCGAGCCAACGAGCCTGGTGTACAGTATCTCCGCGAGGCACATGCACGGACACCGGGACGGTCATAACGGTGGACTCGAACCCAACCCAACAACCTGCGAAAGACTGAAACTGAAGAGCCTGAATTAAGTTGGCGAGGGGGGGATAATCGTAATGTTGAGGGGGTTCTAGTGCAGATTTCCATTTCATCTCTGTCTGTTCAACGGTGGATTTGTAAAAGAGCGCCTGTCCTAATTAATCAAGTAAGAAGAGCAAGCAATAGAACGTAAGCGAGGTGTACTAGAGAAAAATTATGACACGTCTGATATCACACGAGTGACGGCTTGAATGCAACCCGCCCGGACTCATGCAATATTGTTGTAGCTTTTCCCGATAGGGCTGCACGAACCGATGGTCCTGGCTTTGAGACAGGTGGCGTTGGATAGGTACTGCATAGGGGTGTTCAAGAGGAAGAGGGTGGGGTGTATTCAGACACGACGACACGAAGGCTGGAAGGAAGGAAGTGGTTCAGGATTCAACAAGAGGACCACGGATGCGGACAAGTAGGTAACCCTGGGGAAAGGGGTGAGAACGCGGAATAGAAAGTCCGGACTGGTTGATCAGTGGGTTAGTTACTTGGTTGCTTGCTTGCTGGACTGTTGACTGAACGAGGCGGAAAGGATTACGATTGGGCCCACCAGCAATGAGGGTTCGCCGGTCGGCAGGACGCAGATATCGCGATGTACGATCGGGGGGTTTGCGGTGGACCAAAAACTCTGTGGAGTGGAGAGAAAATAGACAGACCGCCGGCTAGGGGATAATAACTGGCTCTCTTCGTCCGCCAGGTTGTCCCTCCTCTGCGCGCCTGTGTTGAGATCCTGAGTTCTCTTTCTTGGCCGACAGGCTGATGGAGTTGTTGAGTGACGCGTGACGTCCAACATCTTGCGCTCCCTCGCTCTCTCGGCTGGCGATGCTTAGGGAGATGAGAAGCGAGGGGGTGAATAAGTCAGGATGTGTAGTCAACACGAACGTTTTCCGCATAGTTAGTCAAATACCCGACGGCTGAGAGTTTGGTCGTGTTTTCGATGTTTCAACAGCGGACGATCGGTCGGTCGGTCAGTCGGTCGGAAGTTGCACGACCAGGTCGTTCGGGCTCTCGGTCATCAGTCGGACGCTCGCTGACCGGGACAGCTTGCTTGCTCAAGCACAGCCAGACTGTCGGTCCCTTTTTTTAAGTAGTCTTCATCTTCACGGGACCAAACCCAATCCCTTGGGTCGTTTGAGGCCCCACGATGGTTGACGATGGTTGGGTACAGCCGTGGCTTGGAATTCCTCGTCGCTCGTTTTGAAGCAAACATCTCCCCGAAGTAGCAAGTGTACCAGCACGCTCACCACCCAAGCACGCCATTCAGCCGCAAGGGATGATAAAATAGACGCCGCCTCTCCAACTATCCTCCTCTCTCCCTCTCGCTCCTCCTCTATTCTCCCTCTCATCTCCGTTCTCCGTGTCGGGTAGCTAATTTTTCCCATGCGCCCAGAATCCAGATCCACAGCAGCAACAGTAAACAGCCCCCATATCATGATCCCTACGGCTCACCCCCCCCCCTGGGAGCATCGGTTTTAGATGCGCAGCTGCAGAGAGCCAGACCGTGGGAAACAGCCTCGCTCTCGATGATTGGCTTGTTCCCTCGCGCAGCGCAGCGCAACGGATCACGCTCGGCAATTAGGGTCCGCCAGTCCGCCATCCCCGTTCCTCTGTGCGACTGAGGTCCAAACAGTCGCCCACTAATGCGGGTACCCGAAGCCGTCTTGCATGGCAGATTTGACAGACATGGAGACATGGATGCAAGCTTGCCAACCAGATCCCCAAGATCCCTTCATCGAACCCCTGCGGACAGACACACACACATACACACCCACGCATTTGCATTGCAGGATCTTGGCCCCGGGCAGCGCAGCACAGGGCATGGGCGTGGATATGGATGTGGATGCGGGCGGGCCCGAATTAGAGGCGGAACAGAGATGGACGACCCGGGATTCCGTTTCCCGGACGTGTTGTTGTTCTTGCTGTTGCTGCTGCTGCTGTTCCCTTCGCACGAGCAAACCGCCGGCAGTGGGGTGTTGTTCCCTGGTGGTAGACTGACCCTCTCTTCTCTTCCAATCCCGATCTGACCCACCTCCACAGTCACCCACCACCCAAGAGCTAAAGATATACGTGTTGCCATTCTTGGTCACGATCACGGGGTGGGGGCGGAGTTCCTTGAAGAAAATAGACAAGAGATCCACCTTGGGGATATCAAAGGAGCGTTAGAGTTGTTCCATCAAAGAAAAGACGAAGAAAGGAGAAATGCAAAATTCGCCGCCGGTAGGTCCCGTAGCTGTCTGTTACTGCGGCGTTGGGAGGGGAGGTAGGGGGTAGGGGAGGTCCAGAGCGAAACCGTTTCCGGGAGGCTACCCGCCCGCACATTCCAACGATCCTCGGACATCTCGCCCACACACAACAATCAGCCCTGCCGTGACCCCCTTAGCCATGTGTAACCTGAGGAGAAACCAACGAGTCCCGTCCCTTCTCGCCCCCCTTGCTCTTCGAGAAGTGGTATTTCGGTTCTCTGCGTGAACATGTGGTGGAGCAACGTACCCGTCTGCCCATTGGAGAATAGGCTTCACCGGTGGTGGATTCCAGTCCCATGCCCGGATGGGTTTGTTGCGGGAAAGGGAATGCGGTGGTTCGACTGGTTCCTGGGCTAGCCAGCAGGGTAGGTGCCCTTGCACGAGCCAGCCAGCCAGCCAGCCTCGAGGAGGGGTCTCTCTTCTTCTTGAGCTCTGCCGAACACGGATTGAATTACCAGTACGGCCCACGAAAAGCGGGATTCCTACTGGGGAGAGAGAGGAGGGGGAGGGGGGGCTGTTGTTCTATCCAGACCCTTCCTTGCCCTTTGTGCTTCTGGCCCGGTTGGCTTCCGAATGCGTCAGCCTTTCCAGGGCTGCACACCAGATCGAAACGGCATTGCTCGGCAGCCAAACCGTAATAAAGAGCATACATATACAAGGCCGGCTTCCCCATTCCCTTTTTCCCTTGGCCCCCTTCTACGAGAGTTCCTGTCCTGAAACAAAGCAAGCAAGCACACTCCTGCTTAGGTTCATTGACCCCAGCGGAGGAGAGGCAGATAAACTCCATCAAGCGGCTTCTAGCCTGGCAGTCCAACCCCCCTGCCGTCAAAGTAAACAGAACAAAGAAAAGGAAGCCATAGCGTTCGCTGTGGAAAGGGTTCAGCGCCGACTCTGCAGAAGATTGAACAGCATAGCAAGGTCCATCAAGAGCCAAGCGTGATCAAGAGAAGGAAAAGGGAACAGGAGAGAAAAAAGAGACATTGCTCACCGGAGTTTGAAGCAAGCAGGCCGAAGAGAACCCGAGCCACAAGAGATTGGCCGACCGCCTGCATCGCAAAGAGAGTCCTAGGAGGTCTTCATCTCCTCCATCTCTGCAGACGTCCCGGCAGCCAATCTGTTGAAAAAGGGTTCGTACCTCCATCGCCCTTTTACCACACCCATCTTGAACCCCCCAGCAAAACCCCCTTGGGCCAGCCTCTCACCTGACACCGGAACGCGCACAGTCCTCAACACACAATAGCCACCACGCTGTTCCTATTGCGCACTCGGGACGAAAGAGACTCCTGGCACGAAGAGCTGGTCTCATCAATTCCTTTCGGGGCTGCCACCTATTTCAACCGGCACACCCACTCACCCGGCAACTTGGCTACCCACATCGTGCTCCGGAAACACAACCGGTACCCATAGGGCGTGCGTTGTAAGTAAAGAAATCGGCCGTCCCCCAATGCTCAACTCTAACCGATGCATTTCCTCCAGCAAGATCCAAGTCTAGTCTGGGTTTGAAAAGTATCCAGAAGGTAGATTCTGAATTCTCAATTCCAGCTTCAACCGCTTTCTCGGCCATCGGGCCCTTCGAATCTGCGGCCGCATCGCGCGCCAAACAATCATCCAACAGAGCCAGTATGGACCGCCATACGCCAGCATCGCCGACCCCGGTGAAGCCCGAACCGGCATTCCCATCAGGGTTCAATGAGTTGCTTCAACACAATGCCACCACACCGTACGCCCACGATGTCTTGTCTCCCGACCCGATGCACGCGCACTCGCAACCAGTGTCGAGGTATGGGACCCCAGGGCCACAGGCGCACCAATTGCAGGGCATGGACTCTTCGATCGCGTATCCACAGCTCGGTGGCGTTGGTGATATGGTATGAAAAAGAAGGCGTGGGTTAAAATCGCGGCGGTCCATGAAAGCTGACGGTTTGATCACAGATGTACCACCCGCCGGTGGGCGCATACCCGCCGAATGACTGCGCCTACGGGCCCATACCAGAGGTGAGTTGTGTTGAAGAGAGAGCCCGTTGGTGCGTGTAGTTGCAAGAGTGCGCTAACTAGAAGGGCCAGCCTTTCCAGCCGTACGGCACACCCGCAACCTCCCCACCCACACCTTCGCGAGGACCGGAGACCGTGACGAGTCGGGCGGCCGCCCGGGCGGACCTGAGCGCGAGGGTCCTGGGCCCCCGCAGCACGCGGGTTGAGAAGTCGGTCCCGAAAAGGAAGAAAGAACGGGCCAAGCCGCCCAAGAACATGCCGGTGCTGGACAAGCCGATGAGTGAGCTGACAAAGGCTTCGTCGATACCGGTTGCCGACATCGAGACATACGTTCATCGTTCAGCCGACGCCCGGCGGCAGGAGATTGAGACGGGCAAAACTCCCGGCAGGGTGAAGCGGCCGATGAACGCATTCATGTTGTATCGCAAGGCGTATCAGCAGCGGGCCAAGGAGTGGGCGTCTCAGCATAACCATCAGATCGTCTCTCGGGTGTGCGGTCTCAGCTGGCCGTTGGAGCCTGAGCACATCCGGCAACAATTCAAGACCTGGGCCGACATTGAGCGTGACAACCACCAAAAGGCCCACCCCAACTACAAGTTCACCCCGGCCAAGCCGCAAAAGGCAGCGCCCCGGTTCGAAGGTTCATTCGACGACCGCAGTGAGGGTTCCGACTTGGACGATTATGACTGGGCCGGTCGAGGAGCCTCACAGGGGCGGTCGACAACTAGGACACCCGGGGCGGACAGCGATTATATCCCAAGCCGTGCCGTGCAAGCGGCAATCGCCCACAACCAGCTCGCGGGGTTGAACATGATGGGCATGGGCCCCCCAACGCGGTCGTCCACCATGCACGACTTCGGCCAGGGAAAACCGATGCCCGCTGGGTATCCCCATCACGACGTTCAAGGGCATTATCCCGACCTGCACATGGGCAACCCGCAACAAAGGCACATGGAAGCCCTGATGCACAGGTCACCGTCCCCTAGTCTGGCGTTCCAACACTCCAATTTCGGCTTGCACGCACATTCACCGTACGACTTCAGCCAATACCACCAAGTGATGGAGCAGCCGTCGGTGCAGATGCTGGCGCAGGTGCAAGCGCAACAAGCACAGGCACAACAGACTTACGCCCAGGCGGACACACACATCCATCAGCAACATGTCCAGAGCCAGCAGCACGCCGCCCAGCAGTTTGAGCAGCGGATAGACCCCTCCCTGATGCCGCAAGACGACGTCTTGTTCAACCCCAGCGACTTTAATGGCCTCTCGGGCATACTTGACGGTGGAATTGACGGTGAACTTGATGGTGCGCTTGACGGTGCGGCGCAGGAAGCTTGGTCAGGCACTCAGCTACCGGCCGGTACCGAGCCCGAGAGCCAATTTTCCAATGCCATCTTGGGCCTTGACGACCCCCCCCTTTCTGCGGAGCAACAGGCTCAGTACTTTGGCGGCAACTGGCAAGTCGAGCAAATCCCGGAGAATGCCCACTTTGACACCAACTGGGTAGAGCCAAAGGCTGAATAAGTTTCGAGGTTAGCTGAATGGTGGACAGGCAGGAAGAAGACAAAAGCGCCACCAAATGAAAGTGCAGAAAAGAAACGAACAACAGCAGAGAAAATACGGAATTAACACTAGATGCCTTCGGATTTCGAGTCGACACCTCAGGGAAAGGGTTTAGAGGCACAGGCAGCAATGCCACAACAATAAAACCCAGGGGGGGTGAGGGGTTCATAACGGGGATGTTCTCGCAGCTTTCTTAACAACAGCATTTTCGGGGGTGGCAGCATGGAAAGGACGGGGCGTTGGTGAATTTGAGAACACACGACCGAGATTACTTACTTAACTTCGCATCTGCATTGATTTTTTCTACCCACTTCACCTTGCCTCGTTGTGCGTTTCTTGTCGCTATACTTCGTATTTGTTCTTGTTTGGATGTGGTAATGATTTGTCTGTGTTTCGATTGTCGAGGGTGATTTGCAACGGGACAATGTCTTTGTCTAGACAGCACGACACTAGAAGGTGTTTGTTTTTTTAAGCTGCGATGGACTTGTAGTCATAAAGAAGAGGAGAGAACCCGAACATGGCGGAGATACAAAAGTCGAGAAAGAAGGAAGGATCTAAATTGATGAGATATTGCCCAGGATCGCTTATCCTTCTATGCGTAACATGCGCTAATCAGGATTCTTAAACAACCTTGCCTGGCCCACACGAGCTGTGTTGATTGTTGTCACAAGCTCCAACCACGACATAGCAAAGAGACTATAGCCATTTGAAAATCGTAGCCCAAAATGACGCTACTTTCCAAGACCATCACGACGTTTGGCAGTCTTTTTCTCGCCCATGCGTAGGGACCACACCCTTCTGCTTCCAATCGCCCGCTAACCAGGCCTTTAGCTGCTATTCGGCGCGTGAGCATGCCGCGCTGCAGTCCCTCCGAGCTGCCACCAGCGCCTCGCTCACTTCGTCCCCAACAGCCGCCTCTTCTCTTCCCATCGACATTGTAATCGAAACCATCGTCTCCACATTCATTATCCTCCTCGGGCTGGTCCTCGGCACACGGCCGCTACGGCCACTCGAGTGGCGCGTCTGGGCTGGGAAGATCGAACGTGAAGGCGAACAAGGGTTTACAGACAACTCTGGCGTGGTGGACAAAGATTATATGGGAAATCCATTTGCTGTTCTAGAATCTCGACCAAATTTTATGGATATTCGGAAGCAGCGTCGTCAATTTGCCAACTGGGTCCAGGAGGGGAGTGGGAAGCAAGGGCAATGATGCCTAGGTAACTATCAGCAGTGGGAGTCAGTCAATAATGAGATTCGATTGCCTTTTAGCCATCCGAGCGGTCCTTCGGTTCTCCCTTTACTTATCATCTAAACACCGGCTCTCTTTGCCTTTGGATACCTGGATACATTACCTAACTATCCCCCTGGGCTCACCAACACCCATCCCCTCAATAACAGTACACATACCTCCCAAGTACAATCGCATAAAATACCCGGCATGTCCAACGCCCCTTCCCGATTCACACAGTCCAGCCAATGACTACGACAGTCGTACCTGCCTCCCACAAATCAGCCAAACCTGGCAGATCATCAATTCAACGGTTGACCGGCGCTTCCTAGAAGATGCTTCACAGCTGGTCGAGCATGGAATGTGTTTCTCCTATCAACTAGATTCTGCGCCCGTTCTAGCCGCCTGAAACCGTCCGACAAGTTCGACCTACTGACCAAAACGAATCGGACGAAGAAAGCCGCAGCCATGCCTGGGCACGGTAGCGCCCGTAGTGTTTACTCAACAGCATCCCACTTGTTGTCCCCCCGAAGCATCGGTTCTCTCTCCTCGCCCGCTCCATCCCAGTCACCGTCGGTCTCATCATCGTGTCCCGGGACGCCATCACCGCCCTCTAACGGACCGCCTTTGCCACGGTTTTCTACTCCCTCTCGCCGTGATGGGGCGCTCTCTCGTCCACCTCGAAGTTCCCGTTCTACCTCGCGCCGTCGTAACGGACCAAGACAAAGCAATGGCGTCACTCGTAGTGGCTCCCGCGCCGGACGTTCAAGCTCGCCGATATCGTCGATAGCTCGTACAGGACACATACAGGGAAGTATAAGCCGTGCTTCCACGCCTTCTAGTCTTTCCATGAGTTCACACAACTCGACCCCTCGGCCCCACGGAACAAAACTCGGGTCATCGTCACGAAAATATTCGGACGACCGCAGAACGCCATTGGGTCCACCGCATCCGCTCGGCCATGGGACGCTTCAACCCTCGTATATCCGCCATGGCGTTGACGTGGACGAACGGAGCACTGGCGACTATTCTCAAGATACACTCAGCGAAATCATCATGGCTATTGACGTGGACAAAGATGGCAAAGTTGGCTGTGCCTATTATGTTGCAATGGACGAGGCCTTGGTGCTCGAGGAAGACATCTCTATGGGTGGTATCGAGGCTGTTGAAACTTTTTTGCTTCACGTCCAGCCGACCTCCGTCATCATCCCAAATAGGTCACCTAGCGACTTGATTGAGTTCCTTGAGCGGGATGCCCACCGACCCGACGACGGCATTGACTCGGAAAGTGGTCATGGGGCATATATTTTGCGGCACGTCGTCTCAATGCAATTCGATTACGACTCTGGCAAAGAAGCCCTCGCCAACATCGACCCTGGCCAGACTGAACCCAGCGGCGTTGAAGTTGCCACAGCAGGAGAAGAACCGGTGCTTTCCATTGGTTCTTTGGCTCATGGAAGGCTCATGCGTCTCGCTGAAAAGGTTAACCTCGAAAGCTGCTTGTCCGTTGGTTGCGCGGGTGCTATCCTGACCGATCTTGAACGGCGGAGGGTCGTGGAGGACACCACGTCATCATTTGACGAGCCGACGTTCCAGTTCCGGGTGCGGTCCATCGAGATGAACACGCCAATAGACACCATGTTGCTAAGCGGAGACACTCTGATATCTCTGCAAATATTGCAATCGGAATTACACCCTAACCTGCAAACTCGCTCCTCCAACGGCTCCGAACCCAAGGCAAAGGAAGCCCTTTCCATCACTGGCCTTCTTCTAGCTCTAGCTTCGAGCGCCCAAGGGAAAAGGCGGCTCCGACAAATTCTCCTACGGCCGAGTACTAACATCCGGTTGATCCAAGAGCGCCATCGGTGCATTGAAGTTCTCCTCCGGCCCGACAATGCAGAGGTTACAAAACACATGCGGAAGCTGTTGAGGAAGTTAAAGAACACTAAGACACTTCTTCTCCACGTCCGAAAGGGTGTTGATCGAGTACGCGGTCAGCTATCAATCCGAGTAGGAGACTGGAAGGCGTTACTGAGATTCGCCATGGTCTCTGCTCAACTAAAGCGAGCAATCCATACTTTAGAAAAATCGGTGGGCGTTGAAATCTTTGACAGGGTGAGTTTTCCCCGTCGGAACCATCTCCCTGAGTTCAGCTCACTCACTAGCTCAAGATACGTACCGAGATTGATGTCAATCGTTTCTTGCACATCGGCGATATCATCATACGGACAATCGATTTCCAACTCTCTAAAGAGAGCGGCCACACGGAGATCCAAACTGGAGCAAGCGAATACCTGGATGGGCTAAGACGAGAGTTTGCTGACGTTTGTCATATGCTTCCCGAAATCAAGGAATCCGTGGTTCGTGAGTCGCCAAGGGAAGCAGCCCAATACATCCGCCACTGCACAGTCATGCCGCAAGAAGGGTTTCTCATTGCAGTTGGGCTTGACCCTGAAACTGGAGAAGGCATTTATCATGGCCAAGGGTCACTGGAGGGAGAGTGGATGAGGTACTTCACTAACGAAGATGCGGTGTATTATAAGAACCAACTCATGTTGGATCTTGATTCTCAATACGGAGACCTCCCTTCCCGCATTTCTGGTAAGCCTAAGCTACCGTCACCGTGAGAAAATCTTCTAGTGACTAATATCGCTATTCCTTAGAGGAGGAGATCGAGGTGATTATGGCTCTGGCAGCTGCGGTGTTGGAGCATGAAGAACCAATCCTAGGTGCAGCCGAACTTTTTGGGGAGCTCGACAGTATGCTGGCGTTTGCTTTAGCTGCCGAAAAGTACAACTGGGCAGCTCCTACTTTGACGTCTTCAAACACGATAGACATTAAGGGTGGACGGCATCCGCTCCAGGAGCTACTAGTGCCCTCATTTATCCCTAACGACTGCTCGATTGCCGGTGGTTGCGGCGGTGGTGAGTCAGGGCAGGGTGCTGCGGTTGGGCAGGGCGAAGAAAAGCCGTCCACCCTCATCCTCACCGGCCCGAACAACTCGGGAAAGAGTGTCTATATGAAACAGGTCGCCCTCATTGTGTACTTGGCCCACACTGGGAGCTATGTGCCAGCCACGCACGCCACAATTGGTGTGACGGACCGCATCTTAACCCGAATCGCTACGAGAGAAACGGTCGTCAACGACGAGAGCGCTTTCTTGGTGGATTTGAAACAAGCGGCATTCTCAATGAACTTTGCAACTCGGCGGAGCTTGTTGCTGATCGACGAGTTCGGGAAAGGCACAAACTCAGAAAGCGGGTCTGCTCTGCTTGCGGCCTATCTCACATATTTTCTAGATCTCGGAGTGGAAGCCCCAAAGGTCCTTGCGGGAACTCATTTTCACGAAGTGTTCGATAATGGCCTGCTGCAATCACGGCAAACCCTTGCCTTTGCTCACATGGACGTCCGCCTCGACCCAGAGGCTGAGGATCCGGAAGACCAAGTGACGTTTCTCTTCCGTCTTCTGCCGGGAAGAGGCACGTCGAGCTTGGGCGTGCTGTGCGCGGCTGCAAACGGCGTACCGACCGAAGTCATCAGCAGAGCTGAAGAGATTGTGGCGCTACTAGATAAAAATGAGAGTTTAGTAGATGCCTGCTCGAAGTTGTCTGAGAAGGACGAGCAAGAGTTGGCGCAAGCGGAGTTGGTTGCGAGGAGGTTCTTGACTTTGGAGGTTCCGGCTTTGGGACGCGGGCAGAAGAAGAACGAGTTTAAAATCAGAGAGATGCTTGAGGCGGTGCTCGCAATAGAGCACGTAGGAGGTACCTTGAGGGCGTGATGGGTATTTGCTAAAAGTCTCTGACCATCTCACCAGGCATCACAACGGCAAATGTCCTAAGGGAAATGTCTTTCTCTCATTTGCAGCAGCTCTTTCCAGAGTGTAAACAAGTGGCTTCACCAGCAATTTTCACTGGGGGTATCTAAATGGAAAAAGTAGACACAATACAATAGAAAAATGACGAGTCGAGAGCCAGAAAACATTCCCTTCATCTGCCGAAAACCAAACGAGGGGCCGTATCCTGCTCATTACATTCGTACCATTTAACATTACTCCAATGACCCGCCGGGCACACCTGGCCTCCTCGTTCCTCCTCATTGCTGATCCAGGATCCGTTTACTGGCCGAAGGCGAAGCCAACAACCACAGCCGCGGGCAGGGCCAACAGTGCGAAAAGGGGGCGGATCGCCGCACCAGCAGAATCATCGCCGGAGGAACCAAACGGGTTGGTGTTGTGGTTGCTGCCGGAGCCTTCATTAGACGAGGTAGTCGATTCGGCTGGCGAGGACGAGGTCTCAGTGGGCGTCACGGAAGTGACAAGAGTAGTCTGGGCCGCGCTGCTCGAGGCCGCGCCACCAGCGGCGGCAGAGGTCGAAGGCCCGGCACCGTTGGACGTGGTAGCGGACGGCTTGGGCGGGACAGGCGGGGAGTGCTCGGGCTTGTCGGACGTCGACGGGGAGTGCGGCTTGTCCGACGTCGAGGGCGCGTCGTGCGTGGGGCTGGGCTTGGCCGAGGTGGCCGCGGGCAGCTTGCTGGAGTAGCTGCTGGCCAAGCTAGCGGCGGCGTCGAGCTTGCGCTCCGGGATGTTGCTGCAACCGTTGCTGATGGGGGACAGGAAGGTGTCGTCGGCGTCGCGGAGGTCGTTTTTGCAGTTGAAGTACATGCAGGACACGACGGAGTTGAGAAGGAGGCTGTTGGCTTCCTTGCAGACGCACTTTTCGTCGTAGGCCTCGCAGCCGTTCGAGGCTACGCAGTCGTCGATGCAGGGGGTGAAGCCAAAGTCGGCTTGGGCGGGGCCGGCGAAGAAGAGGGCCGTGCCGAGGAGGGCAAGCCGGGCGTAGTTGGTGAGACCCATGGTTCGAAGAAGCAAAAGTGTGGATATAACGGTGGTTGCGACGGCGGTATGTGGTGAGTAAATGGGTGCGTGAAACGATACGATCGGTTCGTGAAATAGCCGTCTGTTTACTTCTTCTTTCCCTCAGGAGTTCCGAGTTGGGCGGGACTCTCGATATTCAAAAAAAAACCTTCAACCGCAAAAGGAATAGACGGGTGTTTGACGCGAGAAACGGCACAAACAGAGGAACAAACAGGCGCCATGTTTTTGAAAAGGGTGAGGTGGTACCCGGGTTTATGATCCTGCGTTTCCCGAGGCTGAGCATCGACTGTGTGTGTGCCGACCCCGAGGACCATCACATTTGGAACCCCTGTTTCCTTTGGGGAAGTTCCCAGGTACCGCCAGTTTGAAACACCGGAGACAGGGGTATGCCATGGGTTCAGCCACACAATCAGCTCCTTCATCATCGGAAGCGCGGCCAATTGATCGAATCAGAATCCACTCTGCTTCGGAGGGTTACAAGGAAACCAAAAGGGAAGCAACCGAAATGACGTTGAGGTAAAAAAGGCGAAGAACGTCTCTCGCGAATGCGTTTCCTTGGATTTTCAGGATAATTCCCTGCAATTGCAGATGGGAGAATTGGGAATTGCGTCAACATGGTCGGCAACGCCGTTCAAACGATGTACACCACTCTGTAGTGTAGCTAATTATTTTTTTCCCCAAGTTTTGAAACATTGTTTTGTTCGACTAAGGCGGCCATACTGCCTGGTTGGACACTGGCTTCAACGCTCGAATTTCCGAAAAGGGGGAATGTTGGGTTCTGACCTCTGGTTGGAGCAAGCAGTGAGGTTTCCCTGCGATCTGATCTGCTTGGCCGAATCTAGGTGGGGCTCCCGGCATTCCGGCACGGCGGCGCTCTTGGCACCGGAGGCCGGATGGACCCACAGCGAGAAACTTCGTGGGGTAACTTTATCGATAACGCCAGACATTTGCGACAGGGACCAAATTCCAGCGTACGGATTTTCTAGGCCCAGCGAACATTCGTTAGACCCGGGAAGGAGCATAAGAACCCCGCGTTCTGAGTTTGAATCCCCCGATTTGAATCACCTGGGAATCCATTACTTCAGGCCATTATCAGTGGTCCCGACAAGATGGCACCGACGAAACCGAAGAAGAAATCCCACAAGGACAAAGCGAGGGACCGAGCTCGAGCTAAGGCAGCCTCAACACAAAACTCAAATGTTAACCCACGCGAGCTCCTCACACAAGCGACGACCTCTCTCGAAGAAGGCGATCCGGAGGCCGCAGCGCGGATAGCCCTCGTGGCCTACGAACACATTGGTGAGGGCGGGCGACAAGCAGGCGCCGCGTTATCATTGCTCGGGCAAATCCACGTCGAGCTAGGCGACATCGACTCGGCGCACGCCTTCTTTGCCGCCGCCGTCAAGGCCGACGAAGATGGGTCACTCCCGGAGGACCTAGGCGGCGGGCCCGAGAAGTTCCTATGGTTGGCGCAGCTCAGCCAAGAAGGCGGACAAGACAGCGTCTCGTGGTTTGAGCGCGGGGCGAGCGCATTGCGGGCTCAGATCCAGGTCCTCACGAGCGAACTAGAGTCGAGACCCCTCACGCGTGACGTGCAGGAGGCACTGATTGCCGACAAGCGCAAGCGTTTGGCGGAAGCGCTGTGCTCAGTTGTGGAGGTGTACATGACGGATCTCAGCTGGGAGGAGGACGCGGAGCAACGGTGCGAGACACTTATCACTGAGGCGATCATGCTTGCGCCTGAATCGGCTGAGACTTGGCAAACGGTCGCCAATGTGCGTATTTCGCAAAGCCGGACAGAGGAGGCCCAGGAGGCGTTGAAGAGGGGCTTGGGATTGTGGAGTGAGCTGGCGCCAGAAGACCCTTCCGTTCCGCCGTTCGCTTCACGGGTTAGTTTGGTGCGGTTGTTGATTGAGGTCGATATGGAAAAGGAGGCGTTGGAGGTAACCGAGCGATTGATCGCTGAAGACGACCGAAGTGTCGAGGTTCTCTACCTCGGCGGTTACGCCAAGTACATTGCAGGGGAGAAGCTCAAGAACAGCAACGAACAGTCGGCCACGGTCGATGCTGACAGCTGGAAGGCGCTCTGGCGGTCGTCCAGGAAGTGGCTAACACAGTGTTTGAAAGTGTTCAAGCAGGAGGAGTACGAAGACGAGAGGCTCGGAGCGCATGCGCAGGACCTGCTAGAGTCGCTTAAGGGCGAGCTCGGCGAAGCTCCGGAGGACGGGGAAGATGCATGGGAGGATACGGATGATGAGGATGAATGGGAGGGTCTGGATGATGACGAGGATACTGAAATGCAATGAACTGAATTGTCGTGTATTTCCGTTGCTTCCTCTTTCTACCTTCCTTTTTGTCATGCGTTTCACCTGTCAGACACCCGTTGTCGGATGGAAATGGTTAAATCGGAATTTCCTGTGCGGGGTGCTCAAGGCGTTGGGACAGAAAATATTATGGGCTTTCTTTGGGGGTATAGACAATCTAGGAAACCATTAAAAGTGATTGCTGGGCGGTTGGGCGGCCCAAGCATGAACATGTCGCTGAAAATAAACAACCTTGTACAACACTCTCGCCCGCCTTCCACTAAGAGCAACGAATTCAATTGTCGCCAACCTTGAGCTTCTGTACATCGTCGGTTGGTACGCCGTCGTCGTCGCCGTCTTCCTGCCCAGCTGTAGCCAAGCCCCGTTCCCATAGCTGTTTCCCTGTGAGCTTGACCGGCTCCTTGATTCTCGCCTTTTTCAATTCGGCTAACCTCTCCTCCTCTTCTCGAACCCGGTTCTCCTCCATCTCTTTCAGGAAATCCTCCCGCCACTTTAGAAATGTATCGCGATTGACCGGTGTCCCGTGGAACTTCTTGTTCTCCTCGCGTTCTGCTGCTAGGACGGCCTCTTCATGCTCCTTTGCGGCTGCCGCCTTCCGTTCCTCCACCAATTGTTCCGCAGCTTCCTTCACGGCTGATACTAAAGTAAAGACCATTGCCATGCCAAGGTTCTCCTCAACGGTGGCCTCCAGCCCCTGGAGGAGCTGGTCCTTGTCTTCGGCGACATTGATGTATTGGTGGGGGCTCGAGCCCTGAGGTGCGGCAAGCTCGAGCAATGGCGCCTTGTCCGGATAGTCTTCGGGATATCGAATGGTGAGGAGTATTATTGGGGGTTCGGATTCATCATCTGGAAGGTCGAGAGTAATTGATATCCTGTATTCGGTTTCCGAGATATCTGCAGCAATCCCCAACGTTAACACCTCTTTCAGGTTTGCGGTGCTTGGACTAGTCCTACCTGTGATCTCATCGGGAAAAATAGAGTCGAGAACCTCCCGCTCCTCAATCTGTTCTTCGCGCCCCATAATGAGGGAATTCTAGGTGTAGCCCAAGGGAAAATATCTGCCGTGGCACGACAATGAATGAGAAAGACTTCCAACGGAGGCCCGCGTTGGCAAAATACACTACTGCAATCCCAAGTCAAGGGAGGGGCAGCCAAAGTCGCGAGGGTGCTGGTGGGGTCAAATGCGACTCCCCTGTTCCTGCGTGTCTCACCGCCTGGCAGAACAGGGGTAAGCGCTTGATCCCCAGAAAAAAAATCAGAGCGACAAGGGTGCGAGTGTTTGTCTGGGACATGTGGATTGGCACTACGATTTCTCCCTCGAGCATCTCGTCGCTGATAACCTTCTCAGCCATGGCCTTCAAACATTCAGCCTCTGCTGCTCCCGTGAAGCGTAAATCGGCTTCGGGCGACAAGCACAACGACGGCAATCGCTTCAAAAAGGCCAAGACTGAGACCGGGCCCAGGCGCCAAAAATTCAACGACGATGAAGATGTCGCTTCGGACAGTGATGGTAGCGGGTTCTCCGACTCAGGTGACGGCGGAGCTGAATTGAATAGCAGAACGCATGCGCGGGTTCCGGTACGACCGAAAGATAACGGGCGGGCGCCAGCTGGGCGGCCCATTGAAGGCAGTACGTTTTGAACAGTTCATTCGCATTCGCCCATGACATTGGACTGACAATGTTTTTTCAGCGCAAACCTCCCGTGAGGCGCACGCAAAGCAAAAGCAATTGGCCCTGGAACGCAAGGCCGCGAAGCCACTGGCCGACGAAGTCCACCGGACGAAGAAGTTGTGGGAGAAGCTCCGTCGGAAATCGCATGTGCCTAAGGAGGAGCGCCAGCAACTTGTGGACGAATTATACAGCATCATCACTGGGCGCATCAAGGAATTTGTTTTGAAACATGATGCCGTCCGCGCTGTCCAAACCGCCATCAAGTACTCGACCCCGGCCCAGCGGAAACAAATCGCCAAAGAACTCCAAGGGACCTACGCCCAGCTTGCTGAAAGCCGATATGCCAAGTTCCTTATCGGGAAACTTCTCGTCCAGAATGACGATGAGATTCGGGATATCATTGTGCCGGAATTCTACGGCAAGGTGCGGAAACTGATCAACCACTCGGAGGCTTCCTGGATCCTCGACGATATCTACCGTGGAGTCGCGACAAAGGAACAAAAGGCCCACCTGCTACGGGAGTGGTATGGGCCCGAGTTTGCCCTTTTCAAACTTGACAAGGGCGCCGAAATCACTGGGGAGCTCTCCAAGATTCTCGCCGACGAGCCGAGCAAGCGAGGGCCAGTGATGAAGTACCTTTTCGACATGACGAACGGTCTCATCCAGAAGAAGATGACGGGTTTCACAATGCTCCACGATGGCATGCTGCAATACTTTTTGAATCTCAAACCTGAGAGCGAAGAGCTCAAGGAGTTTGTCGAGACAATTAAGGAGGACGAGAACGGCGATCTGCTCAAGAACATGGCGTTTACAAAGTCTGGAGCCCGGCTTGTGTGCCTGCTTCTGGCCAACGGGAGCGCAAAAGACCGCAAGCAGATTCTCAAGACATACAAGGACACGTTCCAGCTCATGTGCGGGGACCCGCACGGCCATATGATCCTCTTGACGGCGTACGATGTTATTGACGACACGGTGCTCACGTCGAAGACCATCTTCCCGGAAATTTTGGGCAAGAATGAGGAGAAGGGCATTGAAAACATTGTGTTCCTGGCCAACGATCTCAACGCGCGCATCACCGTGTGTTATCTCTTCGAAGGGCAGTCCAAATCGTTGTTCCCCGCCAGCCATTCTTACGACTTGGAGCTGCTCGCAGAAATCCACGAGATCCGAAAGAGGACGAGTAAGAAGGACGCCGATATCCGGCGCAAGGAGCTAGTCGCGGCCATGTCTCCACCGCTGCTGGAGGCCGTCGCGACATCGCCTGCCGACCTTGTGGCGACCTCGTTCGGGTGCCAGTTCGTCGCCGACGTCTTACTGTCCGCAACCGGGGATAAGAAGGCTGCGCTGGAAGCTGTAGCTTCGACCGCGGCTGGCAACCCCGAGCCAACGCTGGCCGAGGATGCTGACCCATTGTACCCCACGCCAGCGCACATATCCCTGACACCGCACGGCGGCAAGATGTTCAAGACGTTGATCGCCGGCGGCCGATTTGACAGGGCTGCCGGCGCGGTCAAGCGGGTTGACCCGCCTCTCAACTTTGCCGACGCCCTGTACCCCATCATCAAGGAGCACGTCGTGCAGTGGGCCACGGGCCCGAGCTCATTTACCGTGCTGGGCCTGTTGGAGGCGCCCGACTTCTCGTCTAAGAAGGAGCTGCTCAAGGTCCTCAAGTCTGACAAGAAGACGCTTGAAAACGCCGCAGCCGGAAGTGTGGCGGACAAAGCTGAGACAAAGGATGGCAAGAAAGCGAAATCGAAGGGCAAGGGGGCTCAGCCGGATAAGGGAAAACCATCTGGGAACCAGGGAGCGAAGCTGCTGCTTGAAAAGCTATAGTCATGATTGGGATCAAATGAAGATTTATGTTCGAAGCGAATACCGTGACAGAGTCAACGACGAGGCCTTCTTTTTGCCTCCGTTTTAATTTACCTATCGATCCTGAGGTCTGTGGACTTTGCTACTTGGGCCGGTCACTCGTGGTGGCTAAGCCGCCACAGGGGCTTCAGCCCAAAGAAAGGAAGGTTGATACATAATGTTTGATCGGTCATGTTCGCCTTTGTTCTGTGGTACTTGTACACACCTCCACACCATTCTGTCGCATCCCATCACACAACATTGCCACTGGCAATCTGCCTGGCTGTTTTAGTGCTCCTGATATTACCCCCTAAGGAACCTCGCAGGAGTTTCTAGTACTTCTTTCAGTTGGGAGACCCAAGTGAGTCTTGATCCAATCTATTTCAAATTTAAAAGAGACGTTTTTTGAGCCAGGCCGAAGCGTGTGAACGATAGTGCTCGAGCAGGAGTTGCCCGCCTCCTGTGCGACCGAGTTCAGAAATTGCGATTCCCATCCGATCAGTTTGTGCTCGCACGATCGGGAGAGGGCGGGTTTTAAGGAGGCTTGACCCCCAGATCTAATTTCCTTGTATACACCCGGGGAAAGTTTCGGTTTAGTGTTCTCGTTCTCCTGGTTGACAGTACCCGCAGCGATAAACTACAGCACCATAGCACTACGCACGCATACAGGCCCCAGCTTGACACCTTTGTTCCAGTCCCCGACTCGGGAAACAGCTCCTTTTCTTCGATTCCGACCTCGACCCAAGGCTGACTCGATTTCACCGAGTAATTACCGGGTCTTCCGAATTTTCTTTCTGGTGGAGTTGGCTGAGTGGTTAGATAGGAGAGTGGAGTGGGTGGGAGCCACTTCGTATTGCTGGCCATGTCTCTGACGGAGCTATCCATCGACAACACAGCTCGCAGCAAGGCCTGCGAGGCCGAAGGCGGGTCCTCCTGGCTCACCGTAACCAGGGATGGCCCATTGTTGCATTGTAAGGCCAGCGGATGGCGCCGCGATGAGAATCCTGGAAGAAAGCAACATCAATTCGATCCTGTCGTCGTCATCCGCCCCCGTCAGGACCCCACGCAAACCGACGAAACTGAGGCAGACGCTACCGTCTTCATCACCTCAACCGTCGCCGGCGTGGCCACATTGACTGTCACCAGGTCTGAATCAACGTCGTCGGTATCATCGTCATCATCAACAACATCATCCCTAGCGTCACACTCATCACGCTCATCATCATCCCCCTCTTCGTCCTCCCCAAGGGAAACAAGGATAAGGACAAGGACAGCGACAACAACAGAAACCTTGACCTCAACCTTGACCTCAACCTCAAACTCAACCTCAAACTCAACCTCAAACTCAACCTCAGACTCAACAGAAACCTCAACCTCAACACTGGGTACCACTGTACCCTCACCACCCACCATCTCTCCCACACCCTCCTCCAACCATGACCACCCTCCGGCGGCCACCCCCGTCAGCAGCAACGGGATGACCATATCCGTCAGCGCCCTCGTCGGCATTGTCATCAGCTGCGCGATCGTCGTGATCTTTGCCGCGCTCGTCCTATGTATGTGGTGGGGCCGGCGACGGCGGCAACGTAAGGAGAAGCAGCGGCTTCACGATGACCCATCGAGGATGACTTACTCTCGTGGTGGAGGGGGGCAAGGAGAAGAAGGGGAAGCGGGATGGGGGGGAAGAACGTTGATCAGCCGGAGCGGTGCTGACGAGCTGCTACCGCCGGGAATGGAGTCGGTGTTTAATCCGATGACGCAGAGCGGACCTGGAAGTGTCTTTGATCGGACTGAGGGTATGTATAGCCTGGCGCAACCTTAGGTAGAATCCGTCTCGCATGAAAACATTATAAGCCAGTGCCTTGCGTTATCTAACACCGCATCTCTAGGGCGAATGGCCAGGGTAGACAGTATGGTCGGGCTCAGACAAACTCCTCGCCAGGGCATAGCAGCCAGCAACGAGGGGAACAAAACCTCTTCCACCAGAACCCTCGCGCCTGGTGAACCATGGGAGGCTTCGGCCCCCCCTAGCTGCGGCCCAGCCCTAAGCCTAGGCTCGAGTTCAATTGGGCTTGATTCGAAGTCCGTCCAGGCCGCTGAGACACATGCAAAGGGAGAAACAGAGACGGAGGCAATCGGCAAGCTTGGACTAGGAAGTGACGGGTCCCAACTAGGGTTCCGCGGTTGTACAGGAAGGGTGGACATTCTCGATGCCACACCTCGGGCGACGCTGAACTCGACGGAGCAGGAACGGAAGGCGGGGACGTATGCGAATAGTTGGACACGATTCCAGAATGTGCAGTTGTGAGGCGTTGAAGGATGGTACCAGATTTCTGATTTTTGTTTTGTTTTTTTAATACCAGCTCAGCATCGAAAGGGCCCGTCTAGGTGCAAGAGAGAAAGGGAAATTACACGCCTGAATTCTGAGACCAATATACGCCGTGCCATGCATATTCTTTGATTCTACCCCTAAGGCCATGTGAGCCATCGACGGGATAACGGCGGTGCGGTACGCCTGTATGCCGGGAGAAATGTCCGCCTTAAAAAAGAACCCTCCCTCACTAGTATGTGCTCAGTTGGTCATAAGCTTGGCCATTTCGTCGAGCAACTCCTGGAGGTCTTCGTCACTGATCTTATCGGCAAGCGAAGGGATCATCGTCTTGCACTCGTCCGCGCTGTCGCAGCAGAGAGAGCCTAGAAAGTAAGGGCAAAGCATAGTTAGCTCCGGCGGTAACTCAGCGCTGGAAGGAAGAGGAAGGGGGTACAGGCCGGGAGTGTCCTTTGAAAAAAACCTACCTATATGTGCCCTCTCAAACTTAGTCAATTCCTTCCTCGCACTCAACAACCTCTCAACCGCCTCCACATTCTCCTTCTCCTTGAACCGCGCAAACGCGTCCAGGTAATCCAGCGTCTTGTTCAACACGTCGGTCTCATTACGATCCTTGCGGTCCTTCCGCCTCTTCAGCATCAACGCGTCAATCACCAGCGACGCTTCCGATAGCGTCAACGTGTCGACCCCTTCGAATTCGCCTAACCGCAGCACCGCGCCGGCTTCTTCCTCGCCCGGCGGGGGCGGCTTGGAGCGCGCTGTTGGGGCGTGGTTTTGATCCGACATCGCTTCTTTTTTCTTCTTCTTCGGTTCGCGTGTTTTGTTGTGGATGTGGGGGCAGAAGGAATGCCGAGATGGGCCGGGGGCCGTTGATGTATCGCGGCGTGCGGGTGCCGGATAAAAAGCTGTCGACTCTTTTTGCTCGTCGGTCGGAAGCTTGTTCTTCGGAATTTTGGCCCGGTGACAAAAGGAGGGACTCAAAGGTTTTCGAGAAAGCAGAGGGGCCTTGGCCGACGCGGTTCGCAGATCTTATAGCGAGTGTATTTAGCTGCCTCGCGGTCCGGGTGCAGCGTTGTGTTCGGAATTGTATCGTTTGTTGAGATGTCACGAAGAGGATGGATGCGTCAGTGTGTTGATGTTTCAAACATGAATACCTGCCATCATGGTTAGGTGGTTCTAGGCTGAATTCTCACAGTGCGCGCGACCTGAGAATGGGCCTTAGCCAGACTGTGTGGTCAGGGATCAGCTGCAGCCCCGTCAATGGCGGGGCATTGGGCCTGCGGCTCAACCGTCCATGGTGGGGGTCAAACTCTACTTCGTCCGTATGCTGACAACAGGGCTCCGATGTTTGTCGGTAGGTATGTAATAATGTGCTAATGTCTGGGCGGGAACCGAGATCGGAGACTCTCCCCGTATTCTAGCTTTATGTTTCTCATAACACTGTACGTAACCCCAACTAGGAAAGATTGAGCTCTGCTTCAGGGGAAACAGTTGCTGACCTGGTTTCACCGCAAGAGAAAGAGGAGAGGTCTGCGCCCCATCCGTGATTCATTAACAGCTTGCATTGCGGCTCCGGTACCCCGTGTGGAATGCATTCTAGCTCTTGGCATCCTCACCATCCCACCACTCACAGGTATGGCTTACGCTGCGGAGTGATGTCAACTCCATGAGGAACAACACACCACGACCCCGGAACGGTGATGAGACCTGACACGGCCTCGTACCACTTCCACTCCACCTCGAGCCTTTGGGGGCATACTCCTGTACTAGACCCATGTCCACCCCGCGCCCTTTCCCCCTAGAAACACTTCAGTTCCCACCCTCCTGACCCCCAACCCAGATTTCGCGCACTACCAGCTTCGGCCATGTTCCATTCCGCACCATTACCATTTGGTGAACTCCGCATCGAGATTGAAACTAGAATCCGTAGGGCAGTGCTGAAATCCAGTTGGGGGGCTATGTTCTCACTATTGGGTCGAGTCCGTGGCCGGAGTAATACCGAGCGCCGCATGGGAAAGCCTTCACAGGCTTTCCTGCTGTGATGTAGGTTCAGGTATCGATTCTACAACGCCGAAAATACGAAGAGCTATGGAAATGGTGGGTTAGCAAAGGGTTGGTTCTAAAGTGAGAAGGGGGGGGCCAAAACTAGGACTGGGCGGAGCCTCGGAGATATCTAGGACTGCCACTCACATTATTGGTCGCAGCAATGGCAATACTGTCTTCGAAAGGATGCCAGCTCATGTGGAGGATCTTCTTGTTGAAGTCGATCTGGTCCGCATCCGTCTCTTTTCGCATCCTTTGGCCCTGACCTGGCGCAGACGGGCTCCCTGCCCGGGAGCCACCTTTCTTTCCATTTGCCGTCGGGCTCGCAGATGCGTTGATGGGTGTGGGTACCCCGACCTTCTTCGCCTTGAAGGCTGACTTGTCGGCCTGCAACACGACCTCCACCTCTTGCTCCGGATCTGACGGATAAATCATGAAGTTGTTGTTGTAGCTTCCCGTCATGACATTCTTGCCGTCGCCTGAAAACACCACCTCAAACTTGTCAAAAATGCTATCGTTCTCGTATGTGTCGCAAAGCCTGGGCCTCAAGTGCTCGTGAATCGGGATGGTTTTGATCGGCTGCCTTTCCATGTTTACGTCCCAGATTTTGACGGTCAGGTAGTCGCGGGAGAGGATGTACCGGCCATCGTACGAGAAGCGGACGTCGGAGATGGAGGAGATGATTTCGGAGAAGAACGACCTGGACGATGGGTCTTCTTCCTGTTCAAACACTGTGTGACCATATTAGTACACGCGTTGTATAATGTGGATACGAGGTGGTAGGCCATTGAACTGGTGGGTAGTATGGCGAGCCGTCCAACAGGGCTTGGTTACGGGGATTTGACCTACTCTTGGCATGCTGGTCGCAAAGGGCGCTCTCCCGCATATCGGCTAGCTTGATGGTGCCCTTGGAGCTGGCGTACATGAACCAGTTGCAGCTCATGGGGTGGAACTCGGCAGCCGTGATCACCTCAGTCAGCTCCTCCATGTTGGCTGGCTTGATGTCGACAATGTTGAAACTCTGGTCCTGAATGTTCAGGTTCCATAGGTTGATCCTCAAATCGTCACTGCTGATGAATGTCTCCCCATCACTGTTCACAGAAATACTGTTGATATGGTATGCGTGTGCATTGGCGTATGTCCGCCGGGGTACGGCAGCCACAACGGTGTCATGGTGGGTCATCCTGGGGAGCTTCAGGTCACCGGCATTGCGGAACTGGACGTTGGGTAGGGGGCGGGGGGCACCGCCTCCGCCGGCTATGCTCCCGGGGGTGAGGTCGTGAGAGAGGTTGTTCTCGGCCACAACCTTGAGAGACTTCTCAAACACCTTCCAGAGCTTGATCGTCTTATCGTTTGTTGAGAGCAAGTAGTGTGACGCATTTTGCCGTCGGCACCACTTGATCTTGTTGATCTTCTCCTCTATCTCGAGCGATTTGAGGTAATCGAATTCGGGCTCGTGTGACTGGAACTCGGTGTGGAACTTGTATTCGCAAGTCTTTTTCTAGTCGGGGTGTCAGCACCAGGAACAGGCAGGTGGGACGGTGATGTGTCGGGCGTGGGGTTCTCTCTCCCTCTCCCATTTCTCAACACTGACTGTTTCATTGCGCTCAAACAGAACCACACGGCCGCCCTTGTCGCCTGTCGCAAGGTAGTTGCCGGTGTGGTCAAACTCGACAGTGGAAATGATGTCGGCTGGAGTGGAAAAAAAAGGCCGCAGTCAGCACAGGTCCCCCATATCCGCCGCTTCCTAGTCCGCCAGGGAGGGGTTATTCGATCGGCGGTTTGCTGCCTGCTTAGATAGAGACGATGGTATCGTACCTTCTGTGATGTCTTCCACGTCCCCCTTATCACCAAAACACCTATTTCAGATGGTTAGCCTAAGGCGGCATATCGTGTCGTGTTATTCCCAAGTAGGACGAGATACCACGCCAAGCACGAGCTTGGGGTGTAGTGGGAAAAGCTCGTAAGGAACCGAGGGCCAGAATGACTTACTGTGTGAATTTCCATGTTGGTACGTTCGCTTCTGCGTCTACCATCTTGACAATCCTTGGGAGTGGACGAACGTGCGCCGACCTCTGACAGCAACGGGCACCGGGGAGGAAGACGGTGAGGAGGAAAGGGAGGGAAGAGGGACAAAGACAAGGGAGAGGAAGGTCGCCGGCGATTTGCTTCTGGAGCGACGCGTCAAAATCAAGTGTTCTGAGGGTCGTGTGAGGAATGATCCCCACGGGTTTAGGTTTGATGTCGGGGCGGTACGAAGGCGGGGTTCGACCAGTGTACTCGACAAGGGTCCGTGAGAGCCGGGGTGTGGGTAGCTGGAGCTAGCAAGATGCAGGGGATTCAGTTCTGCGGGCGTCGGAGAATCGGGGGCCGGACAAGAGGAGCTGAGGCTCGATTTTGTTGGTGGTGTAGTTTGTTGGCGGGGAGGGACGTTCGAGAGCGACTGTGCCACCTAGACGGGGTGGTTTGTATGCAGGACGGACGGGAGCGACGATCAGGTAAAAAAAAAAACGAAGGCAAAAAGTAGCGGAGGGGATGGTCGGCCCTGGCAGCAAGCTTGGTCTCAAGAAAGGGCAGGTGCGGGGCAAGGCAGGTGGGATACCAAACAAAAATTGGGCCAGACGTGGAGAGGAAGACGTCTGTGACGACGCAACTGAGACTGTGGCCAGGTGAGGGCGTAGCTAGAAGGGCACGAAGGCTGGTGGAAACAGGTTGTTGAGCTTGGAAATGACGGGAGCCAGTGCTCGCTGTTGGCGCAATGGACTTTGTCTGATGGGTGCAGTGGTACGCCTCAAAAGCGGCCAGACTTTGTCCAGAGCCACCAAGCAGAATGGCCCAAGGGCAGGGGCGCACAGTGCGGAGAGACCGCTAAGCAGTACCAAATACCCGCTTTTAGCGACTCATCGAGCAGATTGATTGGCAGTCTCGCTGTGTCTTGCGCCTTGCGACGCTTTCATTCTCTTTGTTCCTCCTGAATGTTCTTGTCCACCAGTCCTCGCTAGTTAGAGGTCCCTGTCCAATCCACTCCCCACTGACGCCCACACTGATTGCCCACTGCCCGCTTCCTCTCTGTTTCCCGCGGTTCGGGAAAGAAGCCCCGGGGTAGGTGGAGCAATGGGTTGAAGCATGTGCCAAAGTCCCGGTCCGGGCACCTAGTTCTTTTATGAACTTCCTTTCTTCTCCAGGTCATTGACCGATTTCTGGAAGCTTGTCTGTGCTCTTAAATTGACCCGGCAATCTCAGCGGCACGATTCTCAACAAAGCGATCACCCATTGAGGCGCTCCGGCGAGAAGAGCGAGAGTCTAGGCCAGCAATCGCACTTTGCGCGTCTTCTTCGCTGAGTGGTCAGGCGAGCGCCGGGCAGCAACGCTTGTTCTCCCAACCGAATCGCGTTGCGCCATTCGTCTGCGACTCATGCGCCAGCAACGTGGACTCCTCCTGTCGGCTACCGAGTGAGGCTATTGCTTCGATAATTCCTGGACGGTTCTCATTGGCGGCGGCCTCGGCTGGAGTCCTGCTGACACTTACACCTAGGCCCAGGGCTTCGTGGGAAGATGGGGGACGAAGCAGCGAAGCAGGAACCGAAAGCCGGAAAGGGCAAGGCTGTCGCAAGGCCGGGGGAGGGGGACGATGCGGCTGATTTGCAAGCTTCGGGGACGTCACTACCCCAGATGGTGCAGTCCGCGGCGTCCTTTCTGCTCTCGGGGCCGCCAGCCGGGAGCGGACTTGGGGCCAGCGACGAAAAGGGAGGCTCATCACGAGTCGGAGAGGCTCTAGCAAGGGCAGGCGAAAGCTCCGTCCAGCTGCGCTCCAACCTTCCAGCGCCGGGTGGTGCGACTTTGAGGTCGGGGCAGGCGCAAGATCATATTGCTCAAGAGGAAGCATCCTTCTCAGCCTTCCTCAACAGTGACAATGCACCGGCGCTGACGGTGCCGGAGGAGATGCAAAACGCGTGGCAGCCGGCCGCCCCTAGGAGTGCAATACCGGCGGCCGAACGGGCAGAGCAGCCGAACTCCCACTCAGTCGCGGAACAACAGGCGAGAGACGGGAACGATGTTGTCGCCATGCTGTCCGGGGATGGCGACCTTGAACAGGTGTTTGCAGAGGTCGGCGCGGCCCCGTCACCGAGCGACCTCGCAAATCTCCGCGAGGCGTTGTTCAGGGAAGGTGCTGAGAACCGCGTGCCTTCATCTGCGTGGGACAACGTACTCAACTTTATTCCTGAATACCTCAGGGCAGCTCCAACCGAAAGCATCGGCCCGGGAGACCCGGTATCCCAGCATCTCGGCACATCAAACACTGGAGAAGCCTGGGAAAGCTGGCTGGATCAGTGGTCCCGGGTGCTGACGAGCTACCAAGACGAGGTCTGGGGCGACCTTAATGCGCTTGTCGAGGAGGCTCGCGCCGAGGTGCAGCAGATAGAGGAGATCAAGCCGGGCGACAAGCCTGTTGAACCAACGGCCTTGTTGCGGTTGAGAGCCATTCTCGGTCACCTGCGCGGGCCGTGACGACCTCGGCCCGCCCGAGAACACCGGCCGGGATACACATCAACGTTGGGCCTTCTCTATTCTCTACTCCCACACATGTGGGTTAGCACTACGGGACCGCTTGCGACTGTCAATTCCTCCGCCCTCCCCTCCGTGTCCTCGATTCCATCCCTCATCACGTGAGTTTGTGGCAGACGCGTCTCATTCCCCCTGCCGATGCGACTCGCGACAGGGCTGCCCCGCCCCTGGAAGCGTGGTGTTGCATTTTTACCCCGCTAGCGCCCACCATGAGCATGAGCAAGCAAGCTGGAGCTGGAGCCCGCTGTCCGCTGGCCGGGTGCGACTGCCCGTATTGGGTTGCTGGGGCAGCACCCGCATGACATCACTGGGATGTCTCTCGGCTCCTGTGGTTGGTCAGGCACCACCACACCAGCAGACAGAGCTCCCAAGCTTCCAACCCCTCCACTCGCAGCCCTTCCGCCGAGCGCCCGTCTTGTCGTTGGACAAGCCAACCTCGTCGGAAGACTTCCATTTGGGGGGCTGGGGGGTCGCTTTGTTGTACAAACCCTTTCGAGGCTTCTTTTACGGACTGCGCTATTCGGCACACCGCCCACCCTTGTGCTAACTAATGGGGAAAAGGTGCTCACAGTTTTTGCCTCTTGTCTGCTGTGGAAGGAATTTGCAGTGCCGCCCAGCCACAGTCCAGGAGTGAATACAATTGGTTATTATCGTTATCATCGTCATTGTCGCTGTCGTTGTTGCCGATTGTCCGATGCGACCAGAGCAGTTTCTCCTTTTTTGACAATCTTTTCCACCTTGTTTCAAAACCATTGAGGCCTTCACCTCTCAATCGCCCAAACGCCCTCATACTTGCCGCATCTACAAACAAGCCTCCAAACCCCTTGACCCCACGCCCCGCATTTCATCGTCTGGTCCCTACTACCCGTATGAGGGCGAGGATGGACACCGGACGATCACCACCATATGTCCGAGCTTCGGCCGCGAGCAACGGCAGCCGGCCGCTATTGCTGCTGCTACTAACCCTCGCGGCATGGCCGTCGTCTGTTTGCGCCCGTGTACAACAGCCGTTCCAACCTGTTCAGACAGCCGCACCAGCAGCAGTACGAGCAGCAGTACCACCAGCCCACGTCGTTGCCTTCGCGAAGCGCCAGGAATGCCTCACCAATTTCTTCAGTTGCGCCGACCAGGGGGCTGTTTTCAATGGTGTTTGCTGCCAAAATGGCCAGCGGTGCGCTCTCGATGAAGCGAATAGCCCCGCCTGCTGTCCGTTCAAGTGAGTGGCTTGCTTTCATTCTGTGAAAATGTAACTCCTACATGATATTCTTGTTCAAAGTGGGAACACTATGAAACAGGAGATGTACATATGTAGACACACACACCCATACACCCGCACATACAAACAGACGTACATACCAATGTACATACAGATACATATTGCGTCTATGTGTCTGCGTGTATGAAAGATGGTACAAAATCGCTAACACCCAATTTCTCTCCGCAACAGCGCAGTATGCACCGGCACCGCACCAGCAACCTTCGTCACACCCAACCCAGCAGACGCCACCACCGCCGTCTCCTTCGTGCCCAATTCCTTCTTCTCCTTCCCCTACATCGCCACCTCCTTCGTCAACCCAGGCCACTGTTCCGCCGCTGTCAGCCAGTGCAGCGCCAACTTTGCCGCTTGTACCGCGCAACTGGGCTCAGACAGCGGGAACGGCGGTGGATATGCCGTCACTGTGGTCGTCCCGGGAGGAGGGGGGACAACGGTAGCGCCCGCGAACGGTATCAGTGTAGATGCCGCTGCAGTCACGAGTATTTGTATGTCTTTATCCTTTCTCCTTTCTCTCGGCCCGACTCGCGCCGTTCGTTTTCTCGGCGAAATTATTCGAGAGCTTTCAGCTAACCCTGACAACAGGCAACAGTCTCTCCAGCGAAGCTTGCAGCGGTCTCCAGCCCAGTATGTGCACCAGGTCCGGCACCGCCGCAGACGGGTTTTACTTCGGTACTGGCGGCGGCAACGCCGGTGCGAGACCGACACCCCCGCCGGCTGCCGTGGCCATGGCATGCGCCGGGTTGGCGGGTGCCGTTGCTGCAGGGGCTGCTGGCATGGTGATGCTCTGAGTGTGCTCCATTCCTTATTTCCTAGTTTGACAAGGAACTATATGTGGATGGGAAGGCGTTCACAATCTTCCCTCAGGGGTTTATGACGCTGGGAGGGTGGAGGTTGGGTGTTAATGTTGCGTGAATCGACACGAGGGGTCTAAGAGTAGGCAACTCGGTACATGTATTTCTCTCCCTAGTTCACCTTGCCGTATATATTCCGGTGGCTTCCCCTTACGAAATCACGAGTACATGATATAATACCCCTGTCGACGGTTCCAAACATCATCTACCTACCTGTGTACACCAAGTCACTCAGTATGTACACCCAGTGATATACTGTGTGGGAACTTTTGCAAATAGTCGTCGTTTTTCAAATGATATTTTAAGCTCTAGCGAAAATGCCGCCCCCAAATTACCGACCCAGATAAATCCCAAGGGACCCGAGCCTCTATTGCCTCCCGTTGATCCTTCTAATTGTTGCCTCGCCCGTGTACATACTAGATAAATTATAAGATGCTAGCCAAGCCCTAAGTTAAGCCGGCCGTCGTAAACGCACTTCGCCAACCGAGCCCCAAAATAGCCCTTCCGTGTTTTATGCGCCGTCGCTCGACATTCAAAAAAAAAGAAAGGAAAAGAAAGAAAAGGAGAAGAAATCAGAACCCAGGAGCATAAAAAAATCCGATACTAAACCGGATATGCGAGTAGTAAACTTTCCAACCACCAAAATTATCCCGTAAAAAGGCCCGGGTAAAGAGAGAGAAAAAAGTTCCCAATAGGGACACGATATCTCTCCTACCGCCTTTCATCCACTACCTCAGCCGAACTCCCCAACAGGTCGACCTCTGGATCAACTCGGTGAACACTCCCCTGGTGGACAAACCCATAGCCAGCCGGCGTGCTGCTGCTTGAGTCCTGCAATTCAACCTGGATGAACTCATCTGTGAGCCCAGCCGACGAAGTTGAACGCCGTTTCTGGGACGGTGTCCGCTCAAACGGTAAACGTGCCGCCGAGCCTGCGACCTCTGGGGTGAGGGTCATCGACGCGCCCTCAGATCCGGACGGTTGTCCCGAGTGAGACGCTCCCTTTGACAAACTAAGCCAGGAGTGCCGTTTTGAGCTCTTTCGTGGAACATCCGGGACCGGTAGCTCACCACCTGCGCCGTCGTTGTCCCGTGCTTGGCTGCTGCTCCCTGCCTGTTCCTCACCCGCCCCCGCGGCCTCATTTCTCGGCACGACCGGTGTGGGGGAAGTGATTGGTGAGCCCAACTCGTCACCACTATCGTCCTGGGACCTCCTCCCACTGTTGAGTGGTTCTTGTTCCGGCGACGTGATTTGCGCTGGCTGCTTATTCTTCTTGCCTCTGCCGCTTTCCTCCTCGTCTGATTCGATAGGCCCGTTCCGCAGGACACCCATCGCAACCGGTATGCCTTCGGGAGGGGGATCATCCTCAAAATCTCCAGCCCTTGCCCGCATAGCCGGCGGCATGCGTGCGCTCCTCACAACCTCAAAGCCCTTGCCCTTTTCCTTTCCCTTCTTGCCAAACATCCCCCAGAACCAACCCGCCGCAGCAGAGGCGGCCGGCCGGGTGGGGTCAGCAGGACCGGTCCTGAGCTTGCGGTTGGGTGCGTCCGAGTTGAGGCGCTGGCCCCGGACTCCGTAGTAAAAGTCAACCTCGCGAGTCGAGTAGTCGGCCCGTGGAGCAAACGGGGGCGTGTACGGCGCCGGAGTGGCGTCCCTGGATATTTGAGCCCCAATCTCCGCAGGATCTCCAACCAAACCGCCACCAGCTCCTCCTCCTTGACTAGCACGTTTCTGATTCCGTTCTCCGGTCCGCAGCGGGGTAGCTGCTGTACTAGAAGACGGGGAAGCCGGCGTCTCTAGGGTAGTACGCCGCCTCGGAGGACGATAGTAAGGATCCGGAGTCTGCATACCAAAGGGGTCATGTTGGCGATGCGCATGCCGTGGCGTCGATAGATAAGACAGGTTGCTGGCATCACCAGGAGTGGTCGGGGTGAAAGAGCTCGCGCCACTATCAAAATGGCGACCAGGGGTGTCAAGACTCAAGTTATCCAGGACCGACGAGCTTCGTTGGCGGCGATGCATCATCATCCCAAAGCTCCCCGCGGACTCGCTCCGTACGCGGCCGTTGGGCGCCATGTACCCGGCTTTGGACACTTCGTCGGCATCGAGCATGGCCGAACTGGATAGCTGGCTGTGTCGAGATGGGCCGTTCTCCCGCCGCGACATACGCCTCGACAGCTGCCTCATCCCAAAGATTTTGGACAGCGCGCCCCTGGTCTGCCCTCGGATATCATCACCGCCTGCTCCGAGCATGCGGGCCAGGACTTCCACCATGGTCTGTACCGCGTTCAAAAGGAATCCAAGAACAAGCACGCCGGCATGGGTGACGAGCAGCGCATAACCAATCCAGCCCTTCGGCCCTTCTGTTACCCCTAGCGAGGGAACAAAGGCAACCATAAGAAGGACGGTGATGAGACGAAGTGCGGAGAACAAGGTGTGATAGGCGTTCATGGAGGTGGGAGAGTGAAAAGGTCGGAAAGCGTGGAGTGTAAGGATCTGGATCACCTCGCAGATGGCCAGCAGGATCACCTGGGCAACCCCGGCGGGCTGCACGGCTCCTATGGCAATGCCACGAATAAATGTGAGGAGCACGGGGATAAGCGTGAAGGCCGCGGCTTCGTCCGAGTACGTATTGTAGAGAGGCCCGTAAAGGAGAAGGGTGGGCAGGTCGTCGAATAGAAACGCCCTCGGTTTCGTGGCCGCAACGAGGTAGAGTAGCCGAGCTGCAAACCCAACGATAAGGGCCAGCGCGAGAGCCGCGAGAGCAACCGTGTAAGCGGGCGATCCACTGGCAACAACCAGCTGGAAGGTTGATAACGCCACGATCGGCAGGAGAAAATAGTTAAAGACGATCCGGATGACATTGCCCAGCGTAAAGGGGATATTTTTGGCGCGAAGATCCTCCTCCGGGATTTTCTTCAGGAAGCGGTACAGCCACTGGACGAAGAAGCCAGCCTGGAGGATCACAATCATGCCCCCAATGATGACGAGCAACCACACCACCATACCGGCCCAGATATCGCCGACGTTCCCCATACCGACTAGCTGCGCAAGCTTCTGCAAGCCGTAATTCCCCTCCGTGACGTAGATCCCATCCTGCACGCTGACCCAGCCCGGTTCCTTGGTGACAAAACTTTGGTTGAACATGAGCGCCGCCCACGACCCCTGGCTGACAATAGGCTGGTAAAATCCGGGGTAATTCAAGGTCAGCCCTCCGGTGAGAACGACAAACTGGATGTACTGCAGGCAATCCCCGAAGCCGGGGGTAACAAGTCGAAGCAGGTCCGGATCGCGGCCGTAGTTGGAACTCCAGTGGAAGATATCAGCGGCGCCCCAAGGGCTGAATATGCCGGCAAAGACGGTGGCGGCGCCGACACACAGCAAGACAAGCAGAGGCAGGAACTTGAGAAGCCACGCCAACTGGCCTAGCTCAGGCGTCACCGCAGCCGAAACACAGCCAATGTTGGTACCCTTGACGTCCCCGTAGATGATGATGAAGGTAGCCGTGAAGGAGGTGAAGGCATAGGACGAGTAGAAGTCGTTCGTCAAGGTCACTGACGGTAGTACTGACTTGAGAGAACTATACACCCGCGGGGAAACCGGCCGGAGCAAAAAATAGTCAGCAATCTGCGACACTCGTCCCCCCTGTCACACGCGCAAAACATCCAACCTACCCAGTATCTACGTCTTTAAAAACCGGCCCAAGCGGACAGGAAGCGTTGGTCAGCGATGTATTGCAAAAATTGCTAGTCTGGCTCCACGGCTCGTAGGTCAAAACCTCGACCTTGCTGTGTAGTGTTGTGAGCTTGGGCTTCGGCACATTTGGCTCGGGCTCGTCGATAATCTTGCCGTCCGTCTTGCTCGGGTTCGTCCAGTCGGGGCTATCGGGCGGCGGCAAAGTAACGTCAGTGAAGGCACCCGTCACGTTCCCCCACATCGTGACGCGGAGAGTGTGCTTTGGATCGTCCGCGTTGAACGAAGCGTCGACCCACCGGGGCACCCATTGCAACGGGGCCGGCACATTGTTGATGTAGGTCTCGGACAGGCAGTTTTCAAACGGCACAGAGACCGCCGCAACGGGTTGGGTCACGAGAGTAGGTATCAATATCGACGAGATAAAGGGAACAAGGACGGAAAGGCGAGGCAGTTGACCCCGGGGCCGTTTTCGGAGCTCAAGGCCCTTATCATGGGTACTGCGGGATAAGGGCGAGGTGGGAGCAGCGAACGATGACAACGAGGATAACGATCGCATCGGGGGAGTCTCGGACGGCGGCGAGGGGCGCCAGGGCGTGTCACCGGAAGGCCGATGCCCACCGCGGCGATCGCTACGGTGGGCACCACATTGTTCGGGCTCAGATACGGGGGCCGGCGTGTCGGGGGCATCCACCACCGGCATTGTTGAATCGCGGTCGAGGGCCGGGGGGTAGCAGGCTCGTCGACTGTTGGTCAACTCGGAGCTGGTGTGAGACCGGGGGGTCACAAAACCCAGCTTGGTGGGCAACGGCGTCGTGATGCTCGCTCCGGACGGGAAAGGTTGATGGGTGGCAAGATGGATGAATGAGCCCGGGGGGCAATGATCCGGGGAGAGGAACAACCTGGAAGCGGGAGCACAAGCGGCAGCCCTACGAGCAGTGCATCTTGGGTGAAAAGACCCCTCGGACCGCAGCGCCTTGACGCACAATTAGGTCCCGGCGCAAGTCAAGTTCAATGGCCCGGACGTTGAAGCGGAGCAGGTGCAGGTTGCAGCTGAGGGTGCTGGGGAGGGAGCTCGGGCGGCCGTCGATCTCGTACTGGACCCGGATGGAATCAAAGAAGTGGAATCGACTAAAAAAAAAAATAAGTTAATGTTGCGGACGCCCAAGGCAACCTGAGGCCTAGGCGGTGGTAGGGATGGGGTAGAATGGGGAAAGTGCAGTCGGGGGCAATGGGCCCCGACCCGACCCCCAAAGATGCACCTGCTCCACCCCCCGTGCAACACCTGCGCAGCGCCCGGGCTGCGCTGGAACCGGCCCAATTGGCCCCCCGTGGAATCGGTGGTTGGCTTTGGGGCTGAACGAGAACGCGGAATGCCAAGACCAAGGATGACGTCCGCTGGCCAGGGTGAGGTGCAAAGCAGCGATGCTGCCGCAACTAAGCCCCATTCTCCGCAACACCAACACGAGAAGCAAAGGGACATAAACCCCTGCAAAACGCGATTGCTGATGCACTGCCCGCCTCCCATTACCCTCACACTTCGTTTTTTACCTTTTGAATAGGTGGTCAACCGTCAATGGACACCGAGAAATGTCTGTATGGACGACACCGCGGCCTCGAAGCCGTGAAGAGGAAAGAAAACCTGGCATGAAGAGGAGGACCGATGGAGCGAAGAAAACACCCCTCAATTCCTCCAAGTCCGCTGCTGTGCAGCAAACCCACCAAACCTGCAGAAAACCTCGTGTCAACCCCAACAGTTGGAACCCATACACCACACCCACCCACAACATCCCCAACTAGCTCGTAGTAAACACTACGGGAACCCCCCCAAGACAAGGTGTATTCTCCCTTTCAGCCTATGTTCACTTCACCGTTCAACCGTTCAACGTACCTCCCCTCCCCCCTTTGAAAATTCCTTTCTTTCGTCTACGATTTCAGGAGCAAGGCAAGATGGGGAAGACTAGGAGTTGTAACAGGAAATTCGGGCTCGGATTGCTGAACTGGTATGAAAGTAGGCTGCTTGATACCTACCAAGAAATGCATAACTTGAACACTAATGCCAGGGGCTCAGCCAAGGCACGAGGTAAGTTCTCCAAGTCTGCCAGTTGACGGTTTACCTCGTTGCCGAACTGCCGGAAGTCGTGCTATTAGTGAATTTTAGAAATCACAAAAGTAATTCAGCAATTTCTTATTCTAAGCCTCTCACTGTCATAGTCATTAGACCGCAGTGCCTCTTTTAGCAATCAACTTTGTTTCCGAATGTAAAAATAGCAAAAGCTTGTCAACCACCTCTATAGTCCGCCCTGACGCTGAGGTTTCGTCCATTTCGACCTTCGTCCCGGACGCTGCGCCATTGACAAAGTCCCGCGTGCATAGCACTTGTCACAGCGCAGGATTCATCGTATCAGCCAAGATTCCTAGTACAGCGTGTGTCCACAGAATGTCCATGACCATCGTGGACATGATCTTCACCTGCCGCGCGCAATACGAGCACCACGTTCAGCTACCAGAATTGATGAAGCAACCGGGCTCCCGCTACTCGAAACCCGGTGTTTTGCCGCCGTCAGCCAACCCTAGATGTATGACTATTATAAGAGCAGAATAATTCTCAACCCTCGGCACTAGCTACATCTTTGATGCGTGCCAGGAGAGGTTCAACTAGCTCAGCGATGCTGTGAGATTCAGTTCCTTCGGCAAAGGAGCCCATCAGTTCTCCGTCAACCAACCAACTATCGAACCGAGATGCTTGTAGGAATGAGCTGCTCCAAGCTGGACGAGTCCGTTGTCATACTCAACAGCAGAGCACACGTCTCGCAGTCGCGGGGAGTCACTTCTAGGGGCAGTTGTTCCGTGTTGAGCCGCCTAAGTGATTTATGCCCGCTGTTCGTCACGAGACGCCCATGGGTAATGAACTGTGCCCTTGGGTCGTCTGATGGTAGGCGGGGTTGCGCTGTACTACCATCGATGGTTTCCCTAGCTCTAGTTCCCATTGTGCCCTCCTCCGTGTTGATAACACTTGGAAAAACACGCGGATAGGAAGCAGGGACTTCACGGGTGTGTATCTGGCGTCGTTTCTGCGTGGGACTGGCCGTTGTAACGTCCAAATCATACGGGTCCGCTAGCTTTGTCCGCGCCGGGCCTCCTAGGCGCCCTCCCACCCGTGAAGTACCGAACTCCCGCTGGGTTGGGTTCAAGTGGGTTTCGAAACGGGGTTCTGGCCGCTTGCTGTTCCCGTTAAACGATATCTGAGACTGGACTGACCGAGCTGACCGAGCCGCGCCCCCCATACGGCAAGGCTCCCTCGAGCCATTCTCTCCGCGGTCATACCTAGGTGGGGACGACGTTGGGGGGCTTCGGAGTCTCGAGCGACGGGAAGGTACGCCCTGCCGCCCTCGTGGCTGAGTAAAGCCTATCCTAGGTCCTCGGGGCTTGTGTTCGAATAAGTCCCGTAGCGGCCGACCCTGGGACGCCGGATTTCCAACTTGACTAGAATGGCCCGTTCGGGGTTCCGGTTGGCTATTTAGGGAATGACGTTGCCTCCTTTCTGGTGAAGCTCCGTCCTGGCCGTGTATTGCAATGACATGCTCTTGCGGTTGACGCTCAACACTATGTTGCGACTGGGTACTTCCAGTTAAAGGCGTATCGTGTTTGTTGGTGCCAGTGATTTTGGCGATAGACCAAGGGTTTAAACCTTCTCTCAAATGTGCTTCGTTGTTCCGGTCACCAATCTCATTCTCAATGTCGGCGCGAGGTTGCGGTTGGCGGGTTGCTCGGGTTTCAAGGTCGTCGCCGTCATCACCGTCGCTCATCCCATCGACTCCCGTCGACATATCGACTCTCCATCCTGGAGTAGCATCCTCGTACCGTCAGTATTTTTTGTGTTTATCTGCACAACGGTTAATACTTCTTACCTGTTGTTGTGGAGACGAACACTGGGCTGGAGTTCCCAGCGCTGCCTGAGCACGCCGCTCAACCTCTATCAGCGAGGTAGCTTCGGATGTTGTGACCAGTGGGTGCTGCCCGCCGGTGGCATAGACAGTTGAAATGAACGCATCGAATTGGTCGAGTATGTGTTGTTCATCTCTAAACAGCACGTCATCCTTGGAGGCTTCAACGTTGACATCGTAACTGCCCGGCGGCAGCCGAATATTTAAGACAAGGAATGGGTCTCTCACGGCCGATCCGTGCCGGCCCCCAACAAAGTGTCGTTCCAGATGCTGTTTAAAAAGAGAAACGAGCTTTTTAGGAGTTCCTCGTGTTGGAGAAATGGGACGATTATCAACAGACAAAAACGCCCCTCCGGTAATCTTCAGAAAGTCGGCCGTCGGTTTCGGTACAAGTGCCTCGAACATCGCCGTAACCGGTGTTTGCGCCGCCAACTGATCAGGATTGCTCATATCTGCGAGAGGTCCACTCTGCTGCTGAGGATTCGAGCTGGAATATACTTGATAAACGAATTGTGAGGCCAGCTCAATGCCGAAGAGCTGGGTGGCTGCTTCCTTGATACCCCCATTTGAATGTGGTGAATAAGTCCACGACAAACCAGGGGTTTTGATAACGGCAAATCGTAGTCTTATATCAGGCTTTGCTAAGGCATAAGACTGAAGGATATCCTTCATTCTCGCCAAGTATCTGTGTGATTCCTTGAGGGTGATCTGTAGTCTGACAGGGAGATGGGAGAACAGACCAGTGACTGTGACCGTGGTGCCAACTGGGGCAGCAGCATGCCGCTGTGTACTAACACCGCCCTGCTTAGCGAGGCAGACCATGGTCGCAACAGGTTCGGATGAGACTCGAGTCGTGATCGAAACATTTCCCAGCGTCGTGATGCTCGCCAAGGCCACCCCACGAAAGCCTAGTGTTTTCCCACCTAGAGTGTCGAGTTCCTCGAATGACCTGATCTTACTGGTGTGGCCTGGCCGACCAAGGCAGTCAAATTCGCGAGTATTGATGCCATGACCATTGTCCCGGACTTCGATCTTGTCCACAGTGTTTGACGAGGTTAGTACGTCAATTGTCGTAGCTCCCGAGTCTATGGCATTGTCCAACAGCTCTTTGAGCAGGGCGACGGGACTGGTGATGACAAGAGTCGAGCCCAGCCTACGGACGCTATCTTCGGGTAAGGGTAGAATTGCCATGTCACTCAAAGGATGTTGAACAAGACGAGAATAGTAGGACAGGTAAGCAGCCCTGCAGCCGCCATAGATACTGAAGATATCGTAGTGCAACGGACGATTGGTAGTCGTGAAGGTTAAGTAGGTACCTTCGTACCTAGAGGGGTCTGTAGATAGAGGTAGATTGGTAGACACGTATGCAGCCACCTTACCTTACCCACGGACATATCTCTGCCACCCATATCCCATCACGACCACAAAACTTTTACATTGTGCCGAGGTCAAACGTGCAGGAGCGATGGAGTTGAATTCTGGAGAGGAAGGAACTGCTGGCATAGCCGTTCTCCCGTTCATAATTCCTTCCTGGGCCTAGTTGCATTTCCCCGTCGTTAAACATCGACAAACAAAAAACGGTATAGCCGGTACAAGCTAGACACTTGTCATCCGAGAATCACTTCAAAACTTAGTAAAATTACGGACATCGTGGATCTTGGTTCGCTCATGTGGACTGCTTGGCCTGACCAACGATGATGCCACTGGTGGTGACTCAGCAATACCTCGTGTACATGTAACAAGGTCCTGAGAAGAAATAAGTGCTTGCTTGAGTGGGGCCGACAGATCGAGAGCCCCTCCAAGCTCACCCCGCCAATATTCAACTTCAGGGAACTCACCTTCATAAATGCCCATTGAGCAATCGACTTTCTAAGTGACCAATCCGAGAGACTAGTCAAATTATATCATCTTGAATTTACAACACATAAACCTCTCCTTGCTCTGATCTTCCCACCGACGCAATCAACATGCATAACAAAGGTCCTGCCCCTCAGCTTCACGACGGTAGCAACCTGCGCATCGGCATCGTGCACGCACGCTGGAACGACACGATCATCGACCCTCTCCTCACGGGGGCGAAGGCGAAATTGCAGGAATGCGGCGTTAAGGAGTCCAATATCGTGGTCCAGACGGTCCCGGGCTCGTGGGAGTTGCCAATTGCCGTTCAGCGGTAGGTCAGCTCCGAAAGGGACTCGCAAGGTTCCTCTCGCGACGACAAGCTCGTGTGCACCATCTTACATCGCCCCTTTCCTTTTGAATATATCTGGTTTCGAACTGCCCATAGTTTTGTACTAGCTCGTCGTACCACTTGTATCGAACTGTCAAAACATACCTCCCCTTTACCTCTCCATACTAACATCCACACTCAGCCTCTACGCCGCTTCCCAAGTGCAATCCTCCTCCTCCGGAGCCGGCGCCTCGGCAGGCGACCTCCTCGGCAGCTCCACCACCGACCTGACCGCGGATATAATTTCTGCATCCACCTCGGCGGCCATCGGCCCCTTTGACGCCATCATCGCCATTGGCGTGCTCATCAAAGGCGAGACCATGCACTTTGAATATATCGCCGGCAGCGTATCGGACGGCTTGCAACGCGTCTCGCTCGACACCGGCGTGCCCGTCATCTTTGGCGTGCTCACTGTCCTAACGGATGAGCAGGCGAAAGCCCGCGCGGGGTTGGTTCCAGGGAGCCACAACCATGGCGAGGATTGGGGCCTAGCGGCGGTTGAGATGGGTGCAAAGCGCAAGGCTTGGGCGGCAGGTACTATTGAGTGATCATTTCAGCCATTATGGTTGCAATAGGAAATATGGAGGCTTCTGGCGGCGCTTTTGTATCTGATGTCTACCCAACTGACTCTTTTTGGTGCGGTCCGAACTCGGGCATGGAGGAACAACAAGCTAAGAAGATGGGAGACCTTCCGAAACGGTCACTGCTTGTATATTGATTGTGGTATTACCAGATTAGCGTATCAAAAATGCTATGTCTATCATACTCCTCCGCAGAAACCAGTGAAAGACAGGCCATGGTGCCGCAAAAAAAACTCTCAAAAACTCCCTAACTGGCACACAAGCCAAGGCCCAATAAACAAGGAGCGGTTAGGGGAATATACGATGCAAAGTCAACCATCCATCAACCCATCCAGGCAGATTCCCTCGGAGATACCCCCAAACTTACGCCCGCTTGTGGCCATGCGAGTCGTCTCCTGAATCACCGAGGTTTCATACCGGACCACCAATCATTTGTCTCCGCGACACAAAAATACCTGGGGGCACCACCTCCCTCCTATTCACCCCCACAACGAACAAATGATCACCTTAGGAATGAACCTAGGTCGTCGCCAATGGACTTCTTAGCCCTCCACAACGACTTCTTCTTCTCCCTCTTCGCTTTCATGGCCTCCCACCCTTCTTCTTCGTCGTCATCGTCCGACGCGGCACCAGACTTAGTGATCGAGATACTGGGTTGCGGAATGGCTCCAGACATAGTTGAGGATTTCCGCAAATGGCTCGACGTGGCGGCCGCCGCTGGCACGTGCGAAACGGGACGGTAGCGGCCCGGGAGACCAACATTGCTACGTTCCGAAGGGGCGATAGATGGCGCGTAGGTACCGCCTCCCTGGAAGCGAATAGAAGGAGCGAAGCCAGCGGCGGGCTGCGACGGCTGGATCCAGGATGCCGAACTTGGCTGTACCATGCTCATTGTACGCATCTGCGCATCGCCTCGGCCAAAGGATGAGTCGGCCATCGGATCAAGACCCATGAACGAGTGCCGCATATCGGGAGTCTTAGCACCGATAGTGGGGGAACCCATGGGGCCTAGGTGTCCAAGAGGGGGCGTCGCCAAGGAGCCTCCTGGCATGCCCGGAGCACCGCCATTTTGACCTGCAACCATCTGCATGAATTGCATCTGCATCTGCATAAACTGCTGCATCTGCTGGTTCATGTTGATCTGGGCTTGGTCGCCAGGCGATAGCATCGACGGGGGCGGGTGGGCCGGATACATCATGTGAGAAGGAATTCCAGCAATAGGGTCGTAGCCGGCCGCTCCAGACATCTGGCTAGGGCCATCCATTAGTGGGCTGCCTCTCCTCAAAGCGCGGTTGCGCTCCTCGTTGGCGATGACGCCGATGAGACCTCCGGGCGGCACTGCCGAGTTCGATAGAGTCGGGGTAGGACTGCCTCCACCGAGGGCCATACTCTCCCGGACCGAGTTCCGGACAAGGCCGGCACCAACAAAGGGGTCTTTGGGCAAATTTCTCGCAAAAGCGGGAAGGCGCGGGTTCGCCGGGGGAGCTTGAGGGTCGCCGACGACGGACATGGGCCGCTGATAGCTCGGCTGCTGCGACGCCCGCAAGTTTGGGTTCGACCCCATGGTGCTTAGTCGGTTTGGGGGCCGGTTCTTAGCCGGAAAGCCATGCGCGGCGAGAATGGCCAAGGGTATCTCTTCGTCTTCGTCGGAGTTCTCGGAGGTGTTGTTGCCCGTGTTAGGACTCGTCGCCTGAGTGGCATTCGGTAGATTCGGGGTGCTGAAGGACATCCGGAAACCAGGCCGCGAGGGCGGTGGACCGCCAGCGGACTCACCCGTCACCTTCATCATCTGCTGTCGGTAGACGGTCATATGAGCTTCTTGCTTCCGCCTCTGCTTAGCCTGCTGCTTGGCCTTCTCCAAATCGTCCTCCTCGTCCTCGTAGTTATCTTCCTCATCTTCATCAGTGGCTTTGCTGCCAGGCATAGCCGTCAATTGGCGCTCTCGGTCTTGCCGTTCCTTGTCCTTCCGATACCGCTCAAACTCGGCAGGGGTCATGACTTTGTGGCTGGCTGACTGACTACCGTACCTTTGGTCGGCGGAGTAGCGGTTGGCATGTCGCGTCGAAGGGGTTGAATCGAACATACTATCGTCCTCTCCATCTAGATCACTCCCACCCCTACGATACCCGGCTCCAGGAGAGGGCGAGTCTGAGTTGCCCGGGCCCGTCATAAACATTGACACCGTCGATAGGGAATCCTTTAGCAGCTTCGCTTCCTCGTCCTCCGCGTCCTCCTCCGAATTGCTCCTCTGGGCAGCAAGGGATGGTCGCCTTGGACCTTCATCGGGTGAAACCTGGGAACGTTGTCCTGGGTGGGTCGGAGACACGTGGGGTGGGACTGGAGGCGTAATGAGTTGTTCATCGGAATGCTGGCTACTCCATGAGCGAGTAGGAGCCTCGGCTCTGGCCGTCGTGCTGACGTTCGGCGGTGCCTGTTGGATCGGACGGGCTGCTGTGAGTGATCGTGGAGCGGGCATGTGGCCCGAAAAGTGACCCTTCTGCACGGTTGCCGTGCTGGCATGGTTGTCGTTGTCCAGTACCAGCTGCCCAAAGTCACCACCCAAATCCAAGTCCTCTTCCATCTTAGGGGATGTGACAGTTGTGGAGGTCGAGGAAGTAGGAGCCCTTGGACGCCCACTTCCGGACGGCCGCAGTTCCATGTGAGGCGGTGTGGCCGGCGGTGACTCTTGTATTGTTGGGTGAGGGGGCAATTGCTTCTTCTGTCCCCCAAAGGAAAATGTACGTCCCGCGGCCTTCAAAAACCCGCCGGGGGTAGATTTTGGGATTGGGGGCACGGCAATGTTGGCGAACTGCTTTCTCGGGGCACCACGCCAGTCTTCTGTAGCCCCCGCGTCAGCAGACGATGGGGTGGTCGAGGCGTTGCTATCGCGCGATGAGTTGTCCGTCAAAGTAGTCTTCGTTGTATTCGAGGATCCGCTTCCACTGCCGGTAGCCAGTCAGTAACAACGCCCGGGACGGGTTCACGAATCCCCCCATGTCTCCCGCACGACCATACAAGGGGCGAAAGGGGGCCTTTGCACATACCGGTTCGGCTTTAGGTCCGCAAATATGTTGTCATCCACCGTGACATTAGAGTCGGTTGATCTGTGGATGGAATGTGTCGTTGTGGTAAGCCCTGCCCCGCCGTCAAACGTTTTGGGGCCAACAACTTCAGTTCGCTCAAGCACGCGAAACGAGGGACCTGTCACTGCCGCATTTTCCAAGTTATCGGCTGTGGACTTGCGCCTGCCGAACGCGACCGAAAATCTAGGCATGTAGGATACTGGCGCGCGACGTTAGTCCCGGGAAACAGGTGTTCTAATTAAGAGCCGAGTCGGCGGGCCCGTCCGGAGGGCAGCACAAGGCAGCACAGAGGCCTATCTAGCGTGGATCGAGCGGCTAAGCGAGGGCGGGAGACCTGTGTGTCGCGGGGACACCCGGGCTTGTGGTCCGGTTTCCCTATTTGGGAACCGTAGGCCTGTGCAGGAAATGAGGTGGTTAGCTGTGTCGAAATTAGTGACTCGGATGACTGAAAGGTCTGATTATGAGCTGGTGTGATGTTAAGTGTATTTTTTTGCCCCAAGAATGGGGGCGTATCAAGAGAGCCTGGCTGAGCACTGGAAAAGGAAGCAAGGGGCACTAGTGTCGATGCCACCACCAGGACATCATATCCTGTCCTCCCTTCGGAACGAAAGGCAACGTATTGCCTCGCCCTCGTGCCATCTCCCCCCATTTGGTGGTCCCAAAACGGTCCGTCGTCGCTGCCCGTGAGTGAAGAAATGACAAGGGAAGAACACGACTTTGATCGGACATAATTCTGACGAACAGCACAGAAGGGATCACTCACGAATTTTGTGAACGTCGCTCAACTGTATAGGAAGTGAGACGAGGGACGCTGTCAAGCCCCAGGGGAACAACCGGGCCAAGACCGGTATGTATAAAACGAAATTGTGTGTCGTGGGCTCGTCACAAATGAAAGCTCAAGATTGGTGCTGAGTACCTGATACAAAAGGAGCTGGAGATCGATGTGCGAGTTGAGACCGGTGATCCGGGATTGTGGAAATTCGCTGAGACGAGCGACGGTCGGTTGTTGCTGGTGAAAGTGGGACAAAGCCTAGCACGACAGCAGGGGAGAGAGGTGGAAAGATGCAATCGGCTGTGTGGAATTAGAAGCAAAATGAGCTGGCAACGGGATGCAAAACCGGGGTCATGAAAAGAAGACGACCAAGAAGAAGAAGGGACGTTGGGTGAGGATAGCACGAGGCGACAACGAGAGACGAGAACAGTCGGAGTCAGGAGGGAGGATGGAGAAGGAGGCGGTTGGGCGAGAATTATTTTTATTTCGCTTGGCCACCAGCCTGGAAGCGTCGCACTGGGACTATTGGGACTGGGAGTGGAGAGCAGAGAAAGGCGCTACTGGGAAAGGGCCAGGGGGTCTCGTTAGCGGCCTCCCGTCCCCTGTGGCCGTTTTCGGGCTTCCGTTTCCTGTCCGGGCAGCCAAATGGTGGAACTGGAGCCCAGATTTGGGCGGAGAAAAAAAAAGCCACAAACCGCCGCAATGATCAGGTGGAAGTGCCCGATTACCAGATGCCTATACTACACTACTTAAGTGAGAAACCCATCATGGGATGGAATTTCATTCCATCTATAACGTTACATATGGGTACAGTAAATGGGTCAAGTTGCGTCTTCGGTGAGGACCCGGTCCATCATCGATAACCTTCTTCATAGCCCGCACCGTGCACCCTGGCACTCGCACTTCCATTTTAGCTCGTGTGTACTAGGACTGCGTTCCCATTGGGCGGACTTGGAACGAGAAAAGAGCCGGACAACACAAGGAGCTGACAATGGCCCGAGAAAACCGGGCGCCAAGGGCTAGGGGCTGGCCTGGTCTGGTTGGCGGGCCTGGACAGCATGCTTGGATCGCCAAGGATCGCCTGTTTCTCCCGCCGCCGAGGACAGACAAGAAGACGCGTCCGGACGAAACTTGCTTTTTGGCGGAGATTCATCAAGAAGAGGAGAGGGTGGATGAGCCTGTTTCTGCTCCTCTGTCGCCTCCGCAGTAACTAGCTCATGAGGACAAAATATCTCAACCGATGCCCAGGAAGGTGTTGATAATGGTGTGCCTCCACCTCGTTCATGGACGATGTTGGCATTCGGAGTCTGTTCATCACCATTGAATGCATCTTCAAAGTGGGGGCTTGTCTGGGGGAGGAGGGGGGGGGTTGTTGGATGTTCGTATGTGCCGCTGGACTCCGTACAGCCATCTCCCCCCCGAACGAATCAAGTCCCGTCATGACTTAGATGGAACAGCCCGCAGTATCGTTTGTTTGCCTCGCGTTTTTTAGGTTCTAGACAACACAAGCAGAGTTGGAGCACACAATGGAAGCTATCCATGTACAGTGGCAGTTGAGTCGAGCGCGAGCGCGAAGCAGTCGCCCCGAAAATACGAAGGTGCTCCGTAATGTGCGTTCGGTGCTCTCTTTTGCTGGCCGGGGCTTTCGGAAGGCGACACGGCCCAAGAGCGGGCTGGCTCGCTGGCCCAGCAAGCTCCGTCAACATTTTTCCAGGTTGTGGCTCAGCCAATCGAGCCAGGGATGAGAACGGCGGGCCCAGATCGGGAAGATCTCCGGCTACCCCCCCCCCACCCACTGATCGGAGCCCCACAATCGACATTTCAAAACCGGGCGACCAACTTGGAGCTGGTCGCTGCTTTTACACTTTATTACCTCTGTATAGGTACACAGTAAACTATGCCAGTTGCCGACCACCGTGGACCGTTACTTTCCCCTAGTAATACAGCCTCAGCAAAGGAACCACCGACACCGTGGACCAGCTTGCCAAATGATCTTAACCCTGCGGAGTCCGATTTTCGAGTTCCGTGTGAGCTTTCCTGAGGTCACAAATGCCTAGCTTTGCCGCTTGGCTCCTGCTTCACAGCGTTGCAGTTGGCGTTGAAATCCCGGCCTTAAGTCGCAATCGAAGCGGCCGTGCCGCCCGATCCCGTGCAAGGAGCAGGACATGCAGGGCAAAGTAATTCCTCTCTGACACAAAATCCCACGGTGGCCGGCTATGGAGAGTGAAACAAGCTGTGCGACGGTGGAATCAGGTAACTAACTAATTAACAACATTGAATAGCCACCATAACTACGTAGCACACGTACATTAGCCTAGCAGCTGGAGGAGTGTGCGCTACACTAGTGTAAGTTGACTCTTTCCATTTCCATTGGTCAATTCGCCCAACAGAAGATCGAGATCCGGGGTTTCCCTTGCAACCCAAAGACGTTCACGCTACGGGCTGAGGCCACGCTCAACCACCAAAGAGGCTGCAGGGGCCGAAAACGTGCCCGATTAGGATAACCCCAAGCCGCACGCGTTTCCTCGTGTGACATTGGTTCGGACAGTACTGTGAGTCCGACGGTCCAAATAGAACGATCGTCGAATTGGAAGATAAATTGGACAACCGTCCAAAAGATTTAGCTATTTTGACCCGACTTCACGCTTGGGTAGCCCGTTAGTCTGGACAGTCTTTTATATAACAACATAGGTAGGTAGGTAGGCACATAATTACCTACTAAGGACACATCACGGAGCACGGCCCGGGCATCAATAGGGACGGGGACTATCTACCGAAAGATAATGTTACGAATAGTGGCCAGCTGGTCGTGAAACAAACAAGAAAAAATAAAAATTCAGGGCAGCTTGGAAAACCAGGAACAGAATGCCGGTACTAGTACAGAATAGGTCTTAGGTGCAGCGGGAGACTTGGGACCCGGGCGGTCTCCCGTCTCTCGGTGAAAGGGGCCAAGCCCATCATTACCAATGCTCGCTGTGGCCAAAAAAAGCGGCAGACCAAGTCCTTGAGAACTTAGTTTTCTACAAAAGTGAAAAAAGACTAAAAAGAATAACCCAAAAAAGTGAAAGAAGACAAAAAAGAATGAATCAAAGAAGTGAAAGAAGACGAAAAAGAATAAACCAAAAAAGTGAACGAAGACAAAAAAGAGTGAATCAATCAAAATTTACCAAGATTTGATCCAATGTTAATGGATTAGACTTGAGCTATCTGTTTGAGTGTACCGCTTTTTTTTGGCCACAGCGAGCAATGGAATGGGCAGTTGCGAGCAGCCTGTGCATAGGCCCACGGGCCGTCTTCGGGCAGCCCGGCTTGTGGGCACATATCTAAGGCCATAAACTTCGGAGAGAACCTGGAATGGATGGAAGTCGAACTGCTGTCACTCCATCCATGTATTTCCCGCCTTCAAATTGCACGTGCCGCTCAATTGACCAAGGGAACGACCAACTGCGTTCATAAGCACCTGGATGTAACCAAAATGCCACACAGCGCAACAGCGACTCGTCAGTTGGTGGGAGAATCGGGCAAAAGGAACAGCGGCGGCAAAGGCGGCGCTGTTTCACTGAGGTGCTAGTTGTTTCGAACACACCAGAACCACCCATAGTCGCAAGGGACGACGCTCCCGGCCCTTGTTGGCGGCGAGGGTTTCTTGAGGGTGGCGGGGGAAGACGCCAAGACAGGGAGCGAGGGGCATCGAGGCGGGGCCGTTTCCAGGAGCCGAACGGGGTGCTGTTTCTATCAGGGGAGCAGGGGTATCGGTGTCGAGCACGTTGCAGCACAGTGGGCACACCAGTCCACTTTGCAGTTTTAAAGTTTGCAAGACGGCCGACACTGCAGCACTGCTGCAGCATGCAGCTCCGCCCCGCAAACTCCCGTCCGCGCTGAAAACCGCACGGCTACCATCTCGTTCCCTTGCCTGCCTTGCCGAGCTTCGATTGTATCAGCCGGGGGCCGCCCGTTGCTGAAGAGACGCTGGTCGGCTGAGATTCAAACGCAGGGCCCTGACTCGGGAAAAGGGCAACCGGGATTGAACATTGGGGAAAAACTAGACGAAACCGCCGAGCAATCCCAGCCGACACGGGGACGGTGGCGGGGGTATGTACATGGTAGCCTTTTTTTTCCTTCTTTAAGTACAAGAAAAGGCGGCTGTTGAAGTGGGAGCGACGGGAGCTTTTACATCGTTGGTTTTCTTGCCATTCTAATCCCAACAACGACACTAGAATTGTGTGCGGAACACTCTTATATGCGGAGCCCCTTGGTAAAAGAAGAAGAGGTCTCCAGTACTCTCAGAACAGCTAGGTGACAGGCAAAACAGCGAAGAATAGGCGAAGGGGGAGCCAGAATCAGACGAAGGAAAGCGAGACGAGACAAGAAGGAAACGAAGGGGGAAAGGTGTTGTCCAGCATGAGCGAGCCAACAACACCAAAACTCCCACGCAGCCGGGGCACGTTTCTGCTGCTTCAGGACGAGCCACCTCTTGCGCCCATTGGCCATGGGGCACTCGCGTCGCTGATCCGGCATCGCGGCCGGGAAGAAGAAGAGATCCTCGGGGCAGATGGTCTCGAGGACGAGTCTTCGCGTCGCGATGAACGTCGTCTCAGCGCCATCCTCAACAGCTCCAACGTCCGCAGCATGCGCCTGATCGGGAGCAGCAACCCGCGCTACTCTTGGGAGCGGTACTGGAAGACTGACGACGAGTTGGCTGCTATGCCCAAACACATGTGTGTAGTCTCCCTATCTGCCTTCACCTTCACCTTCACCCTCACCCTAGCACTCGCCTTGGTTATGTAGCCGAGGCCGAGTGGTTTACTTCTCTCCGTATCTACCAAACCCGCAACACCCTCACTGACACCCCCACCCCCTTCTTCCTTAGTCGCAATTACCATGAACGAATCAACTACCTGGTCCAGCAGTACCTGTATATTGACAGGCTGCTCGACTCCTCGCTGCCCCACGATCTGCTCAACGAATACAACAACATGCCGGCCTCAGCCTTCCGTGGTGTCGAGGTCCCGGCCACCATCATGGAGGCCTCCTCCGCTCTCTCGGCCGAACCCGCCCGCAAGGTCCTGCGGACTCCGCAGGCCATCTACCGCCCGACCGAGACCACACCGCTCTTCACGGCCCGCGATGGCACGTCATATGGAGGTGCTATTTCTGAAGATCCCGAGGACGACGGCAACGGTGGTGCCAACAGCAACGGCAAAGGCAGCAGCAGCAACAACCCCGACCTTGAAACGGGCCTCGCAAAGCCCGAGATCCCGTGGCTCGAAGATGACATGGTTGACAGCGACGCCCCCATCGTCACCCTCGCCATCTATGTCAACTTTGCCGCTAATGCGATCCTCCTAGCCGGAAAGGTCGCCGTGGTCGTCTCCGTCCCGTCCGTCTCTGTGCTCGCTAGCTTGGTCGACGCCATGCTTGACTTTCTCTCTACCGTTATCGTCTGGATTACCACCTGGCTCATCCGCAAGCAGGATCAGTACCGCTATCCCGTCGGGAGACGCCGTCTTGAGCCGTTGGGCGTGCTAGTGTTCTCCGTCATCATGATCACGTCGTTTGTGCAGGTTGCTCTTGAGGCGATAACTAGGCTTGCTTCACCCGACCGCGAGATTATTGAGTTGTAAGTCGCAAAGCAAACCCTCGTTTCGCTCTATTTCAACACCCTTTTTTGTTTACCTAGTGTGCTAACTCGCCTTTTCATCAGGGGGATTCCGGCCATCTCTATCATGCTTGGCACCATTGTGATTAAGGGACTGTGTTGGCTCTGGTGCCGCATGGTGAACAATTCAAGCGTCCAGGCACTGTAAGTTCTTGAAATCGCCACAAATAAACGCTTAAGTCACATAAACGGCCCCGACTAACTTGTCTCACAGAGCTTCAGACGCAAGTACCGGTACAGTACCCTTCCCCTAGCCTAAGATGAGGTTTACCGAAGAAAACAAAACGGAAAGGGGTCATTGATCTACAAGCTAACAAATCCGAATGTTCTCAATAGATGTCATTTTCAACGCCGGTTCCATTGCGTTCCCCCTAAGTCAGTACCTTCTCCCCTTTTCTCCTCTGGGTGATCAATCATTGACTCCGGGCTCAATATAGTCGGGTTCTACGCCAGAGTATGGTGGTTAGATGCCCTTGGCGGTCTTGCCCTCTCCTTGATCGTCATCTTCAACTGGTCTCAGACCTCTTTTGAGCACATACGACATCTTTCTGGTTTCTCAGCCACGGCCGATCAAAGAAACATCCGTAGGTCCCCTCTCCACAACGAAAGAAATAAGGAGGGAAAAGAAACCGGAAAACAAAGTCTAACAATTAAATACGCAGTCCTCTATCTGACTATGCGCTTCGCCAAAACCATCAAACAAATCCAAGGTCTTCAAGCTTACCACGCCGGTGACAAGCTCAACGTCGAAGTCGACATCGTCCTCGACGCTAGCACCCCTTTGAAAGATAGCCATGACTTGAGGTATGTAGAGAAAGAGGAAAAAAACATCCATCCTCCCCTTTCCCCAGTCTGCGTTCAGGTACAGCCCGCGTATGCAACGCAACACATGACCGGTGAGGCCCTTGACTAACACATAACGCAACAGCGAGAGCCTCCAATACGTCCTCGAATCAGTCCCCATTGTCGACAGAGCGTTTGTCCATGTCGACTATGCGACATACAACTTACCGACACACATGGAGCAACAAGCTAGCTAGAATACAAAATCGAACTGGGCGGGAGGGGCGGGAGGAGGCGTCATATTGTTCGAGACGGATGGGAATTCTGGAACTCGGTTGGATGTGGACAAAAAGCTTTGCAGATTGAACTACAGTGTTGCCCTCATCGGGTACCTTCGATTATTACGGCGTCTGTGCAGATAGAATTAAGTGAAGAACGAGACAAAAAAGGTCGTACGTGGCCTCTCTGATGGCCACCCAAAAATTATTCTATAGACAACATCCTTAGTTCCAAAGACAAGAGAAAAAAAAGTCAAGAAAAAGAAAAAGAAACACAAAGCAAGAAGTAGGGGGCTCATCCTGATCCAAGCACTAACCCCTACCCGATCTAGTACGGAATTCCATTGGTGAGAAGCTGGAACTGGTCATATATGCCAGTTGAGTAGCTGCCATAGCTCCGCTTGATGAGCGCCTTCATAAACTCGGCGGCCTCGCGCTCGCTCTTCTCCAGCACGAAGCGCTCCTTGAAATGGTTGACGCTTTCTGGCTTGAAGCATGGCAGCCCGCTGTCCATCATGAGCAGCACGATCTGCGAAAGCTTCTCCGTATGCTGCCGCGACGCCAAAAACGCCTTGATGCACAGCTCCTCGAACCATTTAAACGACTGATGCTCAGCGCTGCCGCCCATGACGGCTACCATCTCCGATGTGAGCTTGAACGGCGCGCGCTCAAACTTGATGCCACCGGGGGCTATGTCGAAGCAGAAGCCAAAGTCGATGTGGAGAATGTGGCCGGCGTCGTCAATCATGATGTTGCCGTTGTGCCGGTCCTTAAACTGGAGAAGGAACGAAATCACCGAGTACGCCGCCATGCTCTTGACGAAGTTGTTCCGCGCCTGCTGGAACCGGAGCGAGTCTTCGTTGCCGTACTTGGAAACGAAATAGTCATACAGCCCGTTGACCGCCTCGCGACCGAGCATGTCCCGCGAGATGGAATTGGGCAGGACATCAATAACGCCACAACCGGGGGCCGTGGCAGTGACGCGGTAGGGGAACACATACACGTCGAGGCCGACGCTGTGGAAGATGCCACGGAACGCAGCAATCATCTGCAGCGCCAACACATCCTGTCGGCAGTCGTCGCCCACCTTGAAGATGGCTGATTGCCAGGCCTCGATAGTGCTCGGTTGGCCGTTTGTCTCTTTGTTTTTGCCCTCCTCTTCGAGCATTTCCTCAGCAGCTTCGTCGATCGAGCTTATTTCCTTTTTGATGCGGAAAGTCGCCATGTAAGGGGCTTTGGCGTGGCTCTGAAGTGGCTTGCCCGATTTCCTATCGATACCAATAACAACACCGTCGGGGTTACTGGGTAGATAGACGCCCACATCGACTTGGATCTTTCTCAGCTCCTCCTCGATCTTCTGCTTCTTCTCCGGCTTGGGGCGCTTGATCAGGGGCTTGAGCTTCCCCGAAATACTCGTGACTTCGTCAAAGAAAGCAAACTCCCTTTCGTAGAAATCGCGGTCGGCATCCGAAAAGCTGCCGACCATGTGGCCCATGACCTTGTCGAGAGTAGGCTTGATAGCATCGGGCTGGCGAAAAACAAAGGGGTTAGCTTCATATCACTCGTGACGCAATAATAAACATGGATGTAGGCTTACAATTTGCGAATCGTCGTCCTTATAGGCATTGGCCTTCATGTTCCAGATGATCTGATGCGCAAAAAGCTGCGAAAACTGCGCAGTCTCAAGGATGTAACGTTCAACGTAACCTAGTGCGTCGTATCGAAGCGTCTGGACAATCTGAGGCACATAAAAGAAGGTCACGTCCACCGAATGGCTCTCCAGGGCCCGCATCGCGTACTGGATCAGGTACGGATGATTCTTGTAGGCTGGGAGGAAGAAAGTCACGGCGGTAATAGGGTTTACGGGGGCCCAGAAAAGAAGGTGCTAAATGAGGAGTAAGTGAGGGAACCGTTAGAGAGGGCAAACAAAATTACACGCGCAGAGCGTGACTCCAGGGCAGAACGCTAGAATGCTTACCTTGATTGCCTCCGAGACATCACTGGGCAAGGAACCGTTGAAGAGGAGCGGCAGTGCCTCTGGCTCCCCAGTAGCCTTGCCGGGATTTCGAAGCAGGAGGTGTCGGACCTCTTTCTGCAGGAGCGGGTACGGGAATCTGGTGGCCAAATGTACAGCCAACGATGGGCTCTCCATCCAGGCAACCTCAACCAGATTCTTGTGATCGGTCTACAAAGATCAACCAGGTGTGAGCAAGCCAGTAAACCAGCTAGAAGGTCCGAGTCCAGGGGGAAGCATTCACACATACCTCAAACACGTTCTCTTTTCCTGCATGGTAAAGCGATGCGTGTTGCTTCGCAGCATCGACTGGGCGGGTCCAAACATGAAGCCGGGAGAGCTCGCTTTCCAACAGGTGGGTAAGCAGCTTCTGCTTCGCACCATAGACCATACTCTTGTCCCCAGTCCGAGAGTCATGAACCGCTGTGTTATGGACAGCTACCAAAACATCTTCGATCAAGCGGATCTCGGTCTTGAGCTGCAAGATATTACTTCCAAAGGACCAGCGGGGCGGCGCATCGAACCAGCCGAGACCAGCCGATAAGAGCTGCTCCCGCAGGCGACGGTGTACAACCTGGCTGATTGATTTTATCGTCGCCGTCGTGTTATGCACCTTGAGGCCGAAGAGGACTAGTTGGAGTCGGATCTCCCGGGCCATGGGGTGGGGTGTCGAATTCTTCGTCGCGGCGAATGTTGCATGGAGCAGACGGTGGAAGAGGAAATGCGTGTCAAGGCTGCCCAACAGGGTAGCATTATAGTGGCTGCTCAGGAACTGGAGAAGATGCGAGTGAGGGGCCAGCAGGTTGTGGACAACTTGCTTCCGCTTCGCAAGGGCGGCATTGTCGCTAGGAGCGAAATCCTGTCTAAGAAAAAACGGATCGGGATTTGTGATGGACGGGTTAAAAAGTCCCTGGCGTTTCTGGATGCTGGCCTCCCACCGGTAAACAATTTCGGCTAGCAGCCGAGGCGCCATCCTGGGATTCTCATTCATCACGCCAACCCAAAGTGAGATGCCCAGCTTGATAGACTGCTTCGTGAACAAGGCAAACGGTATGCTCACAAGGTATTGGATGATAGAGCATTCATCCCGCTCGCTGCGGCAGAGAAGCGCGGCAGCTCGGCGCAGGGCGTCTCTCACCTCGACGAGAGAGTTGGCGGCCCTCCGCCCAAGAATGCGCTCTTCAATGTGAGCGAGGGCCGCGATGGCGTCGGCGCTCTCGTTGTCAGGCACAGCGGAGAAGGAGGATCTGCGGTCAGGATAGACAAAGGATTTCCAGTCTCGGGCTTGGTCCGCGGGTGCTTCTGAGCACCGATACTCCTGCCGAGTGGTGTACTGGGCCACAAAATCAGAGGCCATATTGATCGGGCAGCGGCCGAGCGTGTCAAGCGATGTCAGTCTTTGGTCGCTGAAGGGAATGGTCGAGCCTATCTCAAGAGCAAACGACCTTCCCAGGGACATGTGGCCGTAGCCCCTCTCCTCGTCAAAGTCAGAGAGATACGTCTGCAAGAGCCCCTTGACGTCTGAAGGGGCTATCGCTATCGCCCCTGCTAGCCAGCCCTTCGCATTCTTGTGAAGGTTGTCGAGCGTCAGTTGTCTGAACTGGTAGTCGTCCGAGAGCTCAACAACAACGTCACCCCTCGGGGATCTGAAAGTCGTCCTCGGCTCGTACCGGTCTGTCTCTGCCTCGAGGCAGCTGGACCACATGAGGGAAAGGAGCTCGAGGAGCGTGAAAAGAGATGAGCGCTGGCACAATATCGACGGGATGCGCGCTAGCATGCGGTCGGCACAACCAAAGGCAGCCTGCTGTACCCGCTCAATGCGATGGCAGCAGCTGCAGAAGATGCGGGCAAGCTGCGTTGCGGCATACTGAGCAGAGAAGGTTGGGTTACGACCAGTGCAGGTTTCTTCCATGTATCGGTCCACGACGGCATGCATGATGGCGTCCATTGTACGGCTGACCTCTCCTCGCCGCATGCTGGGCTCCAGAAAGTACGACAAGGCCTGAGTGCAGTCACCAGAGTCCGCTCTCAAGCTCTCGACAAGGTAAGCGGCGAGCAAAAATATGGTCTTGCGATAGCTGAGGCCCCTGATCTCTCCGCTCCTCGCTGGGATCAACTCGATGAGGAGCTTCTTCTGCAGGGACTCCTGCTCGGAGCTCTCGCCCCGGCGGAGGATGGGGTTGAGGTCAATATCGCTTTCGTTCTGTTCACCTCGGTTTTCGGAGACCAGTGGCGGAGAGTGGATGGCGATGATCTGCAGGTATTTGATATTCTGCGCTCCCCGGTTGGTGGAGTAATTGAAGCCGTGGACAGCGATGTTGAACCACGCGTCACGAAGCAATGAGCGCATTTTATCGGACAGAGCCTCGCCGAAGAGCGCCTGGTTCGCGGCCATGAGCGTGGCGAGGGGAGGGAGAAGTTGGGCAATCTCCCGGGCGGCCAGTTCGACATCGGATTCCTTGGAACGCTGCGGACTCTGTTTGGCGTGCGCATCGCCTTGCGAGACGATACCACCGAGCAAATCCTGGAGATATGGCGCAAACAAGGGGGAGTCGCTCTTAATATTCGCAGAGATGTGGTTCCGTGCTTTCATAATCTAGACAAGGAGAATTTAGCACGATGCTGATTCGGGGTACTTAAACGATGCTCCTTCACTGGGGCCGCCAGGACCTACCGCTTGCAATATGTCATCTCTACCATCCACCACGGCGTCATGCGCGACGGCAACGTAACGCTTCAAGAGATTGAGAAACTGTGCGGGCCCGCCACTAAGAGCTAGAGAAGCGGCACCCGTTATGATCCGAGTATCAAGGGGCCCATTGAGCTTGTCAAGCTTCTGCGCGAGCATTGACTGGGCCAGGTTTGTGATCTTGTCGTCACTCGAAGAGATCGCGATTTCGCAGATCGCCTGGACCACATTCCCCCGTACAGCGAACTTCTCCTCCTCGTTGGGCAGTTGGAGCGACAGGGAACTACCAGTGGAGTGCCTGGCCCCCCCATAAACGTAGGAGAGGCCTTGTCCGCCGAGGGCGCCCGCACCGCTTGTCAAGGGTCGATCGGTACCGGGAGCAGGACTCAAAGCCGCAGTGCTAGTGTTGGCGTCCGGTTCGGCGGGGCCCAATACATTACCAAGGCGGTACAGTGTCGAAATGGCGGCATCCTGGGACAGCTTTTGCAAGGCAAACGCGAGGCATGTCGATGCCACAGCAACCGCCTGGTTCTTAGCATTCCCCCGCACGATGAAGCGAGGCAAAATCTGCGTGACGGTGGCGGCATACGAAGGGGATAGTCTGCAGAGCAACGCCATGGACTTGAGGACCACCGCGCCAAGTTCATCGTCGGCCATCTCAGTGGGATTATTCAACGAGCTTTCCAGCCATGCCACAAGGGGCCCCTCTTCGGCGGCCTCGTCGATCAAAGTACACGCATTAAGATAGCTAATCAAGGCACAGGCCTTCACGGAAAAGGCAAGGCTTTGCTTGGCCGGCGATAGACTGTCAAAGTCGGCACTGGATTCCAGGTCGTGCATCTGGTCAGCGGCGACATTCGCATACAACTCCACCGAAGCAGAATCCGCCTCGGGGCTGTGGGCAGCGAGGGGCCGTCGGAGGCCACTGCCTGACATCATGGCGTCGAGAATATGCGAGTCCCGCAAGGCGTCCTCCTCGGCAACCAAGAGAGACGTGGCAGCTACAAGCAACCTCATGAAGCTACGCTGGAGTAGCAACGCCCCCAGCGGACGGCCGTCCATATCATAATGGCGGACCCATCGCTTCCACTCCTTGACATGGCGGTCGTGAGAATGTGCGTTTCGGATGGTGGACAAGGCCGCTTCCACAGCAACCAGGAATGGCTGGGAAAAGATGTCTCGCACACGGGTTACTACGCCAAGACGACTGCCCGTCTTCCAAAACCCGGCCTGCGCGGAAGCGGCATCTAAAAAGCCCAGGAGCGCGACGGCAATGGTTGCAATCCGTACAGAGTCCTCCAGATTACCCGGGTCTTCGTCTTCATCAGCTTGCAGAACACGGTCGGCAACATCGGCACAAGTGTCGAGGAAAGTCGTGATGTTGTCGGATATCGCTTCACGGACATCAGCGTGGCGTGTTCCCAAAGAAAGAAGGGCAGCGGTGAGATGGAAGCTGAGCGACTCGGTGGGCGAGGGTTCGATCTTGCGGAAAAACGGGGACGGGGCAAACGTTTGGATGTGCGCGTCTAGGAGGTACGGTACAAGGTGTTGCGACAACTTTTGGGCACCCTGAGCCGTTGGCAAGGACGGCGCCGTCTTGCAAAGGGCGAGGAGGATCTCGAACTCGCGGTTGGTCTGTACAAGCAGAGGTAAATAATTCAATAGTTAGTCAAACTGTCCACCAACCATCAAACGCGCGGCGGTGTCGAAAAAGAGGAGGAGACTACCATTGGAATACGGCCAACGTCAGGCCGAGGGAGCGATACATCCCGGCCGTTGCCATTGGAGGCAGAGACGAGGGCGTGGCGACTCGGGCTCGCCCTACACAACTTGTCGATATCAGACTTGTCGAATGTAACTTGCGGGCTCCTCGCGGCCAATCCGGCGAGGCGCTGAAGGGCCTGGCTGCGAATATCGCGCGCCATCCCGTTGATGTTTTCTAAACTGACACAACAAGATCCAGGAGAGCGGCCGATAGTGGACAGTCGACGATTCCGGAACGGACTCCCAACTCCTCAAGCAGATGTTCCGTGGATGTCTCGCGCGGGTTCCTGAGGAAAATGATTCGTAGGCCGTCCGCCGCGGCTGTGTGTTCGCGGTGTCGTGGCGCTACACCGGTATCGCTTGGGGTCGTCAGAGACGTCCGTCGACAGGAAGTGCGGAATTGCTTGGGTTACCGTTTTAGGGCGACCGTGATGGCTGCTTGGCCTTCCAACACCCCTGATGGAATTCTTTTGGGACCCCACTCGTACCCGTCCGGCCGCCTCGGCAGGGGGCTGCAGAGTGGGCCTAACCGCTGGCCCACAACCCAGGGCCAGATCGGCTGAGTCATCAATCGGCCTGGTCTGAGCTTCCCTGCCCGAAAGAGAGCTCCTCGAGCGGCGAGCGCTCCCGTCAACAGGCTGCAGGGCTGACGACCACCACCACTTTCCAGCACCCCACTCTTTGAGCAAGCTCCCCAAGCAGGCGCCAACTCCGTCGGTCCTCCAACGTCCCCATTATCGAGCGCCCCGGAACTTCCTCTTTCTTGCGCCAGAAGTCCATACTTCAGACCCCGGTGTTTTATTGCAGCGACTCCCGATCCACATAAAGAACGATGGCCGCCATGTTCAGCCAGAACCCGCTCATGAACGGGCCAAATTACTCGATCAGTGATGCACCGAAGGAGGATGCGCCCGAGGGTGCCCGACAGCACCGCTTCGACCCGTATGGCTCCCGATATCTTGCCAGGGCAGCCGCCTCCGTGACTACAATCCGGCTGCTACCGTCATCGGGACACGCTCGCTAACGCTCCGAAAATAGCTACACCGACAACGGCGGCTCGACGCTCGCGATTGCCGGGGACGACTTCGCGGTCCTGGCGGGCGACACGCGTTTGACATCGGGCTACAGCATCAACTCGAGACACCACCCCAAGCTCTTCAAGATTGGCGGCACGACTGCCGACCAAAAGGATGCCACTATCGTGCTCTCAGTGGTCGGGTTCGCCGCTGACGGCGAGGCGCTAAAAGAACGGCTTGACACCATCTGCAAGATGTACCGCTACCGCCACGGCAAACCGATGAGCGTCAAGGCGTGTGCGCAGCGCCTATCCACCATCCTATACCAGAAGCGCTTCTTCCCCTACTACGCTCACGCGATCCTAGGCGGGCTAGATGAGGAGGGCAAGGGCGCGGTCTATTCGTACGATCCCGTGGGCAGCTACGAACGGGAACAATGCCGAGCCGGCGGCGCCGCGGCGAGCCTGATCATGCCCTTCTTAGACAACCAAGTCAACTTCAAGAACCAGTACACCCCAAACAGCGGCGAGGGCCATGCTCTCCAAGAGCGCGAACGGCGGCCGCTGACGCGTGGTGAGGTGGAGGTCTTAGTTAAGGATGCATTCGACGGGGCTGTTGAGCGGCACATCGAGGTAGGCGACGGCTTGCAGATTATGGTCATCACACAAAACGGTATCGAGGAGGTCTTGTTGCCGCTCAAGAAGGATTAAGTGGTGGGCAACCTAGCGGGGAGGAGAGAAGAAGCGGACCCCGGTCGCCCACATAAGATGCGCACCCTTTCCGCTCGGGCCTTTTATTCCTACGGCCTAAGACGACGGGTTTGAACCCGGAGTAACGTCGACAGGTATATGAAGAATTAATTCTCTTGCCCATGGTGATGCACCGGGTTTCCCTCATTGTCTCTCCGACCCCAGCCCGTGTATTGCTAGTGCCATACCTATGGCCCAATCGCCTTCCACATGTACACGCTGCTCATCTCAGTACCTGACATACCCTTTCCACTCTATCCTGTCTCCCTGTGTAAGAAGCTGAACCCCGCCCGCTACAATGACTCTGATATTATCTCCGTAAATACCCATCTACAGCTTAGCTCCACATATCGGAGACCAACGACCTATCTGGGAGTCGTTCGCTGATACTTTATTGATGAGAAAGAGATATTTAACCTATTAGCTTAAGGCGGGAACCGTACAAGGGCGCGAGGTTCCCAAGTCTTCAGTGTTTTCTCCCAAGTTCGGTGACTCCGCCAACCATGGTCGCGAGGGTTCAGCGGCTCTTCACCCCCATGCTAAGAACCGCCGCGAAAACGGAGCCATGGAAGTCCATCGATCCACACCTTTCTCCCTTGATCGTGAAACAGGCCAAACAAAGCCATCTTGGACATGCACATCACTGAGGAAGAAAAGGACACTACCATTTTCTCATAATCTTATCGTAGTGTATTCCGCTTTTTGAAATCACGATTTGTAACAGAAATATAACACTCGCGGTGTCATTGACACCATTGGCAAGAGAATAGCAGGGACACAAGAGGAAACAAACTTGAGACCCCTGGGCTGGTGCTCCCAGTGACGTCATTGAGCCCAGGCACTTGATGACGAGATCCACTTATCCCGAATCCACCACTTCAGCAGGGACGATTCGCAAGCTCCAGCGAACAACTTGGAAGGCAAGAACGTTGCAACGCTAGACGCCGGTTTCATCATGGAAAGACATTTTGCTGCCGAGAGCAATCTTTGCTTCATTCTAGTGGGAACTGCTGACGGCAAAGATGGCACCGAGACACCGTTCCCGTCTAACGCCCTCCCCCCCCCGTTGATGCCTACACGTACACTGCTGCTCATGCATCGACCTCTCCGAAACACTTTTCACCTGTAGAAAACCAGCCTTAAATTTACTTACGTGATTCGGCGTACGGCTGACCCCCAAATGCTGGTCCCCCCGGCCGTTGAAGTCTCATTCTCCAACCCATGGCCTCATCGTTATGCAAGGACCGAGATTCCTTCAGCCACCCACCCTCTTGTTATATTCAACATAACATGCCCTACGTGGGCTCGGGCCAGGTACTGAACGACCGCTTCAGTCGCCAGTCGGAGGGCGTGAACCGATATTCGAGAGAACGTACACTACCGGAGACGGGAAGTGCCACAGGGGAACTTGAGCCTGTCAAGTGTTCTGCTCTTCTGTACCGCGGTGGCAAAACGGGCTCCAGCTGTCCATCTTTTGCCCGTTCTAGCGCTTGGTGCGTATCCTCGCCGCTCCGAACCACACCTTCCTGTCAAAAGTTCGCCTGCCTCACCCGTTGCTCTTTTGCGTCCTGCTCCATCCACAATCCGCCGGCGTGGAGACAGACACAGGCATACCAAATCCTATCATCACCACTCCCACCGTTCTTGAATTGGTGTCTCAGTGGACCAAGAGCGACGGCCGTGGGGTTTGATCTCTACCCCGCCCACTTCCTTTTACCTGTTCATCTTCCTGCTCGTCTTTCGTTTCTCTCCTGGTTTGGTTTCCCGTCAGCGGAAGTGGAACGCTGGTTACTATTTCTTTCGTCACGGCACTTTCTTCCGAGATCTCCAACAACGACAACGACAGCGATAGCCGTACAACAGTCACAGAGCTGAAGCCAACAGCCAGGGCATCTGTCCTTCATCAACCTCACTTCTTGGCCTGGGCCGATAAAAGGCCACTTTTGTTTCCCTACAAACCAGAACACTACGCCCCCCCTTTTACCCCCCAACTTCCACTTCGTTGGCCCACTTGTGTTCAAGATACACGAGTTCTAAATCAGCCAAGCAGCCAACGACAGTGATCAATATCAATCTCGCCGTCGCCCGTGCTTGCCGTGGTACGTCTGGAGGACCCATCCGGCGTCGGCTCAAGCAAACCCATAGAGTACGTAACTATATGTATTATGTACATATGTGCTCCACTAGTTTGGCCACCACATTCAGATGCAGATCTGTGTCATATGCATAGCTCCTTGCACTGGGCAGCCACTGAGCTTAAAGCCCGTTCTTCTTCTGCAGCTGCCTACATAATTCCGAGGGGCAGTCCCCATGGGGTGCTGGAAAGACCGAGGGCACGAGACGAGACCAAGTTTTTGCCGCCGTGGGTTACGCCACCGGCAACATTCACTTCCATATTCCTAGAACCACCCTTGTCGTCGTCCAACGGGCAATATTGCATTGTACCTTCTTCCTTGCTTAACATCATTTGCGCACACTAATGTTTTCTTCCCCTTTCCCCGTAATCTACACTAGCTAACAGGATATCTAACCAAAGTCCTAGGGCTTGACAATACCGCCGCCTCTCACGCCTGCGAGTCTTTGGGCTTCCTATACACATGAACCTGCACAGCTGCCGATCTTGCGGTAGCTTTTACACCATCACCGGGCAAGAAATTATTCTGGAGATTATTTTCCGCGGCAGCACACCCGGAGGTCCTCTTGAGTTCCCGAAGCAATTCCGCTACGCCAACCGCTTCATAGCCACACGCCGTAGTAGGTTATAGCTAGCAGAAGCTTGTGTGGCTCATACAAGCGTGCTTCTCCTCCTCGTCCCACAATATTCCGCGGTCCGCCGCTCCCTGTCCGGAGCTTCTACTCTCTCACTTACTCTACTTCCCGACTACCTCTTTCTATTATCAACCTTGAACCCGCAAAAGTCCGTCCTCTTTCCGGCCAACATAAGGATACTTGAGCCCTGGACCCGCCCAATTCGCAGCTACCAGCTCCCCTATGGGAAGCAAGACCAGTGACACCGGCGCCACGGCCAAATCTCCCAAGGAAGACACCATTGCCGTTACATACAACACCGAGCCAAACGGGATCTCTAGAGGGGCTCCGCTGCCGCACCAGGAGCAATATCCAGATCCCTTTCAACAACAGGTTCATCCCATGGGCTTCCAGCATGGTTTTACGTCACAGCTTGGCATGGCACAACAACAAAGAAATACTTCCTTCGATATGAGCGCTATGGCAAATGCCCTCCCCCAGTGCGCCTACCAGGGGCAATCCTATGGCCAACCGGCTCCCAGATATGCCCCAACCCACCCTCCCGGCCTCTCCCTCTCCCCCCAATATGGGACACCTAACATGATGGGCGCCATGCCGACCCAACAATACTACGTCCCGCAGCACCAACAAATGCCCCAGTTCTACCAGACCATGCCTTCGCAGCCATCGTCCACCGTGCCTTCGAGCTACTACCCCAGCCCGGTTGTCATGAGCCATGCAGTCCCGAACGGAGCCCCTTTCTATTACACTCCTGGACACCCCTACCCCCCTCATCAGACGCTTCACAATCAAGTACCGATGACTCCCGGCCAGTTCGTCTCATCCAACCCGAACCAAGAACAGAACCCGAGGTTCCGATATCCCGATTTCGGACGCAATTTGGCATCTATACCGCCCGCCACTCCACATACCAATGGCGGTGAGTTAGTATCGCGCTTCTCCAGACATACACTAAGGCTTAACCGTTTGTGTACTGATGGACTTTTGGCAGGGAACTCCCGAAGCCAACCAAATGACCAGCAAAGTAATGTGGTTCGTGGCCCCCCGAGGAAACCGAGACAAAGCGGCCATGCCATTTGGATTGGAAATCTGCCTCCTCAAACAGAACTGATGGGTTTGGTGCATCACGTATGCAAGGAGACGGAGGGCTTGGAGTCATTGTTTCTCATCTCGAAGAGCAACTGCGCATTTGCCAACTTCCCGGATGATTTGTCCTGCTCGACAGCCCAGCGGAAACTACACGATTCGAAATTCATGACTGTCCGGTTAGTTAGTAGGTTGCGAAAGAGCACTGTGGAAGGCCCAGCAGGGGTAACAGCTCCTACAGGACCTGCGGCGTCGGTGATGCCGCAGGCGGGGGGCACCACGCAAGAGGTCGATACCAACGCAGCTCGTGACGACGGAAGTTACGGTGGCGATGGCGGCGATGGCGACGATAGCTTGGACGATAAGATCAACGAGGACGGCGGTAAAACCAATGAGCCTGGAGCGGGCCTCATCCCCTCCCAGGCCGAGGTTACGGACCCTCGGGCTGGAGCTCTACCCGTAACTAACGGGTCTTCTGCGCACACGGACCGGTTCTTCATTCTCAAGAGCCTAACGGTTGAGGACCTCGAACTCAGTGTCCAGAGCGGCACCTGGGCCACGCAGTCGCACAACGAAGAGAAACTGGGCGTGGCGTTTAAGGTGAGGGAGGACTGCACGAAATGTCGGACTTGTGCCGGCATATCGCAGAGCAACCGTGATAACCGTGGTTTGAACCCCGGCTAACGTCAAGATTTCACCACAACAGGAGGCGGATAATGTGTATCTTGTATTTTCGGCGAATAAGTCCGGCGAATTTTTCGGGTATGCGCGCATGATGTCGCCCATGAACGAGGACCCGGCAGCCGCCATCGAGTTTGCACCCAGCACGCAGTCGACTGGCGAAGTCGATCTTCCCAAGGCGATTCCTACGGAAGCCACCGAGTTTGCGCCCCGGGGTCGCATCATCGACGACTCGGCACGCGGCACCATATTTTGGGAGGCAGACCGCGAGGGCAAAACCGGAGTTCCCGGGGACTCGGGCGCCGAAGAGGGTGACGTTTCTAGTGTACGAAGCGGCCATGACGGTGAGGCCGGGACATCTGAAGCGAAGGCCTGGGGCAAGCCCTTCCAACTCGAATGGTTATCGACGACACGCTTACCCTTCTACCGCACCAAGGGGCTCCGAAACCCGTGGAACTCGAATCGAGAAGTCAAGATTGCACGGGATGGGACGGAGCTAGAGCCATCGATTGGGCGGATTCTCATTAGCTCCTTCAACCGGATGCAGAGCCCGGCAATGGCCATGATGCCGCCCGTAGCCCAAGGGATGGGCCCGGTCAACGTCCGCATGCAGGTTCCTGCCCATGCTGTGAGCGGGTATCCTCCTCTGCGATAGGTTTACCTTACCTCTCTAGGTTAATGGGTGTTCTTTTGTGCAGTAGCAGGTTCGCGTGGTTTTCTCGTTCTCTTCATCCAGATAGGAGGAAGAGGTGTCATGTGTCAGGGAAAGATGCATGGCAGCGTCAGGAACGGTCAGGTTCAATGAGTGTCTCAATCTATCCCACCAAGTATCATAATATGTTCCACCTTGCTGCCATTGTTCTAAATTTTGTACGCCCAAGTGATCCTTTGGGTTCTTCTTACTATTCAGGCGCTGGGCTTGGTTCGTGTCATGTGTTCATGTGTTGCTAGCAAGGGTTACGAGAGAGCAGCTTAGCATAGTCGGGATCTTGGGCGGCACCAAGGCAATGCTGCTGAGAGGATAATGTGGCCCCTTACTTTGGAAAAAGCTACATTGCTTGGTGTGGTACCTCAAAGCTTGCTTGTAAATCAGAAGGCGGTGGGAGGCAGAAAACATCGTGAGAATTGACTGTCCAGAGGTAGTAGATAACTGGAAGGGTTTGGAAAGTTATTTACCGAATCAATTCATGTGGATCATATTATTCACTGTGTTGTCATTTTCCTAGTAATTCATATTGACATTCGCTTTATAGTTTACTCTGAGCTTCACATTGACATTTGCATTCTCATTCTCAATTCACATTGCCTACCGGATTGTCCATTACATTACCAATTATATCACTAACTGTCATGTTGTCTTTAATGCGACTGTTAAATAATATTTTATCTATAATGCGGTCTAAACCACGTTGAATAGGTAGTTTTCCGACAAGCGCAGGCCAAGTGTAAGCAGTCCGGAGCCGACGCTGCGCCCCCACTTGATTCCACCATCCTCCATCCCCTTCGACAACCAGTCAGCGATTACCACCAACCCAACGGTCGACCAACAATCCGGGCATTGGAATCATGGTTGTTTCTAGAAGTCTCCCCTGAGTTCTAGATATATATCGAGTGGTTGTAAAGTCGACAGTGTTTGACAGTAATTCGGTCTCGGAGCTACAAGTCTTCGGGTCGCTTCATTTACCTTCGAGAACTATCCAGGGGCGATGTTTATGGCTAGTAATCACAATGGCTCGTGAGGGTTGCGGGCGCCGGGCAACGGCAGTTCCGACTAGTTTATAAGTCTCAGTTGATCTCATCTATCACCCCAAATACGATTTTAACCTCCACTACACAAAACGTCTCTCTTCGTCGGCATAGCCTCATCAGCCATTTCCAACCTAATTCAACAGACACCCCAACAACAACATCCCCTTCATCGCGCCCTTGACACCTTCAAGCCCGTAACCGGACCCCCCAGAATGGCCTTCCTCGCCCGTAACTTCCATGACTCTGGCGCGAGCTTTACCCCACTCTTTCGTCTCCTAGACGAGTTCGACAACTACCACCACAAGTCTCAGAGCAACAGCAACGGCGGTCATTTCGGGCACCTCGGCCACCACCACAAAACGGGCGGCAGAAAAAGCACCATCACATTTCACCCCAAGTTCGATGTCCGCGAGACAGATTCTGCCTTCGAGCTCCATGGCGAACTCCCAGGTGTAGAGCGTGATGGGATCAAGATTGAGTTCAGCGAGCCTCAGACACTGGTGATCCGGGGTCGCACCGAGCGGGCTTATACGTCTTCGCCCCCCCCTGCTACAGTAGCGAGTCCCATGGACAAGAATAGCGTCAATGTAGAGGGTGAGAAACCCGGGAAGGGGGAAGTCGAGACTTCAGAGCACACTGTCGCATTGCCTGCTGTGGAGGATAGCAACAGCAACAACAAACCAGGGAGCGGCCAGAAGGAGTACAGGGAGGCGAAGGCGCCTACGGCCCAGGCCAAGGTCTGGTTGAGGGAGCGCCCCGTCGGCGGGTTTGCGCGCACCTTCAGCTTCCCGGTGCGTGTCGAGGAGGAGAGTGTGTCGGCCGGTCTGCGTAATGGGATCTTGAGTGTTGTGGTACCCAAAGCGAAGAAGTACGAGGCACGCCGCGTGGCTATCAACTGATAGCGATATTGGGGGGTTGTGGTACTCTTGTTTGTTCACTTTGTTGTCGTCGTTCTCCTAGGTAGTTGGTGGTGAAGTGAATCCTGGGTTAATAGGGGCTTCGTACAGTATCTAACTCGTTAGTGGCAGTGTCCGCCGGCGCACTGGGGAGGGGAGTGTAATTCTAGAGATAAGAAAATCAAGGTCTTTTTTCCATCCTTGCATTGAGATTGAGGTATCTGGTGCTGGCCGACGTCGGTTCGGGTCCTCAGTTCCGCCCCTAATTCAAGCATCCAATTATGCACCCCCTGTAATGTATAGGGCGTCCCTTCTCCATTTCTGAAGGGCACGGTAATACCTGTCACCCGTTTGGTCACCCTTCGAACTCTTGGCTTGTTGATATCTGTTGGGTTCATCGCTGTGGGCGCTGCAATCAAGCAACCGTGGTTTCCCCGTACCCCAGACAATCCCCATGGGGCACAACGGCTCGCCCGCCCATTGTCCTATTCGGCAGGGCTATCATTTAGTCGGCGGAAATGTACATAACTACCCAAAATAGTAAGAAACAATGTTAAAAAAAGAGAATACGACAAAGGGCGGGTGGTGGCCGAACCGTTGTTCCCCCTGACGAACGCATCGCCATAGTTCCTTCGCTTCACGCCGTTGACAAACTCCTCCGTTTTCTCGAGCGCAATGTTCATGTACCCATCCACCGACTGAAGCTCCCCTATATACCGGCGGACCGGAGGTCAGCAAAGACTCACTTCTATGCTCATTCGGCCGGGTATGCCTCGGCTGGCCTCATCACTTACCCTTGTAGACGACACCTGAATTGAGTTTGACGGTGACAGGGTTCCCGATAATCTCGCTCAGAAACCCGGAAGGGTCCTTGCCCTCGCTTTGGGTAACTGCGCCGTTCTCCATGACTGAATTTATCCGCCTAGGCCCGGACTTCGCGATGCCGTTTGACGTCTCGTGGGGTTTGTCGAGGGGATTAAGAAATGACTGAGTTGGGGGAAACAGTCCGTGTTTGGCGTTTGAGATGAGTGAGATGGCGCCCCACTTCCATAACGGGCTATCGCTTTGGGACTCCCATTGAACACGCTCGGGCCATCCGCCCCACTCCATGATCCATCATTCACTGCACCTGTAGGCTCTTTCAACGTTAACCAAGCTCGAGAAATCTATAGCGCGAAATCCGTAAAGATGAAAGGGATGGTCAAGCAGGTTGTTCAGCGGAAAGATTTTACACCTAGGCACAATAGATGGCATGGTCTTTATTTTCCCACCTGTTTCCAAACCCAGCCCTTCTTTCCCACCAATCAGTGACGGCGGCCGCACCCAAATAATGCAGGCGCCCAAGGTTGGCCTCACACTCGACTTTGAAGTTTCTCGATAATCAGTCTATCAATCTGCCAACCATTCCCGTCTTTTTATCTTGCTTCTGTTTCTAGCGTAGATTTGCTAGATTTTTTACCATTTCCCTTCCCTACATCACCTACACCACCTTTCTACTTGTTCATTTCAGTCCTTAAACCACGACACCAACACTTTCAGGCCGGTCTTCTTAGTTCACCATGGGGGGTTCAGCCTTCTCCTCCTCTGTTAACCCGCCGCACATACCTCGCATGCCGCCGGCCGTATACCGGTATGTGGCGGCGGCATGCTCCGCTGTGCTGCGGGAACTTTTTGTGTACGTTGCGACGCCGATCGAAGGCCCTGGAAAGACCAATCACGGCGACGTCGACGTCCTCGTTGCGCTCGAGAGGCGTGTGGTATTTCCGCGAGCCGGCGTTGACTCCAAGCCCAAGACGCCCATCGAGTTGATGGAGGAGATCAAACACAGACTCCGAACAAAACACGCCCTCGTTCATTGGACGGGGACCTCAGCAAATTTGGCAATTCCGTGGCCTTCTGACATGGAGGATTGTACGATGCCCCCCAGTTCTGCGGCCGAGGTCAATGTTCCAAGCGGCGAGGCGGCAGATCCAAAGCCTAAATACGTTCAAGTCGACATTCGGATTTGCACAAGCGCCGACCAGCTTTTTTGGGTAGGAACTAACCACTGTTGCCATGACCGAGGGAGAACCAGCCGATATGATGCACCAGTGCTCGGACGGGAAGGGTACCATTGTGTCAAATAAGTCAACAAGACTGGCTAACACCTATCATAGGCTCTCTACAAGCACGCACATGGAGACCTATGGAACTTGCTAGGGAGTATTATCCGCCCTTTCGGATTGACAATCGACGAGGAAGCCTTGTGGGTTCGCATCCCTGAGATCGAGAAATTGGACCGCAAAAAGGCCAAAGTGTGCCTTAGCCGTGACCCAGTCGAGATCCTCCACTTTCTCGGGATGCAGGTCGAGGGATTCTGGTCCAAGCCCTTTGCATCGGTCGAGGCTCTCTATGACTACGCCACCACCTGCCGCCTCTTTTGGATCCAAGACTTGCCGTCGGATGACGAAGCTATCGCCCCCAGCAAGGAAGTGAACAATTCCGGGGTCATTGGCGGGGAGGAAGGTCGCAAACGGCTCAAGTCCAACGATCGCCGGCGCATGAAAGGCCGCGAAGTCTACCGCCGCTGGGTTGAAGAATTCATCCCGGCCCTTCGTGCTCAAGGCAAGTTTGTCCATAAAGCCGGCCCCGGTACGACCATCGAAGAGATGCGAGCTGTCGTGCGGGATGAGGCCTTTTCTCGCTTTTTCGTCAGGCCAGAGTACGAGCACCGACTAAGAGAGTGGCGGCTGCAGCGAGATAGCGAGCAGATGAAAGCCCTACTAAAGAAGCAGGTCCCAGATACATTGGAGCCTCAAAAAAGGTCTTGTTTGATTGGGGCTCTGAAAAAGATCATCATGGAGCATGACACATCGTTTGGGGTCGACACTTCCTCTTTTAGAGATGCGGACGGGTTTTATGACATGGAAGTAGTTGGTCAATTCATACAAGGCAACCTCACGGAGCTGAGTGAAATTGCATGGGCCAACCAGCAGAAGAGGGCGAGGGAGGCGATGAGATTGAAGGCCTGCGGTTGCCAGGTACCGGGTGGCCTCTGCCATGCCTGATTTGATGGGGGGTTGGGGGACGGGGGTTTTAGGCACTTGAGGTAAACATCATCATCAAGGGCTTCGGCCTCAAACTGGTGCATTCAAATGGACGAGTCACCCCGTCTGCGTTAAGGTATCTCTTAATAACAGAAAACATAATTCATGTGTGCCGCTTCCTCATCGGGATAACAGTTTCCACGATTCTAAAACATGCTAGTAGTCCAGACAAGAGCCTCGTCCTTCAAGAGTCGCCCGTTGCGAATAGCGAGCCTGCAGCATAAGGGGCTGCTCATGCCAGCTTAAATCCACTCATCCTCGCTTGCAGCATAACCCATCTCCTCGGCCGATCGTGCCCGGTCATCGGCCATCCTGGCAGATCTCCATCCACTAAACAGAGCCCTATCCTCCGGCCGCTCAACAAAAGGCTTGGTCATCCCCCTTTTAGCCAGTCGCCTGCGATATTGCCGGTTCTGCTCCCAAGTGTACCGCGACGTGTCGACCGAGGCAATGTCAATCCCCGTCACGGCATCCCGAATATCAGCAAGCCAATCCGACACGTCAGGCTGCAGACGGTGTGCGAGCTCCTTCCCCCGGCCGCCGGCCACCCACTGATCTAATTTGGCCGGGATCGCGTAACCCCAACTCGGGTCCTCCGAGGACCACTCGCAGGGCGTGTTAGGGTAGCAATGCTCAGGTTTGCAGTAGCGCAGACACATCAACGATTCCGCAGCATACCACAGGGTGAGCAGGAATAGCCCGAGGCCGAGGAGGGTGAAGCGAAAATTGGGTCGGCGGTACCACAAACGAGGGAGTGGAAGGTGAATGTACGTTACCTCCGCGCCAGCCGCGGGCTTCAGGCCTCGGCAAGCAGGGCACGGCGACGACTTTCCCTTGATGTGCCGGCTGTGAACTGAGTCTTCACCCAGCTCCTTGAGCTCGACTTGTGCGACCCTGCTCTCGAGGCGTTCAATCCCTTGCTTGGCGCTCTGGATGTTGTGCAGACTGGCCTCAAGGGTCTGGTTCATCCGATCATACATACCGAGCTCCTTCGGCTTGCTAGATTTTTTGACCTTGTCGGCGGGCTCCGGCTTTCCGGCCGGGCCGGTTGAAAGGGTAGGGTTGAGTGGGGATGGGTTGTTTAACAAATCGCCGATGTCATCCATAGTAGAGTCCTCGATTTGGTTGGCCCGTTGTATCTCTAACAAATCATCCTTGACCGTGGGCGGCTTGGAAGAGTTTTGCAAGGGGGCCCTGCCGCGGGACAGAGACCTGGCGCGTCGTCGAGTTGACAGCGACGATGATCTACTAGATGCCCCGTCACCTTTGGATGATTGTGCGCGCCTTTTCCGTTGTGGGGAGGTATCCTCCTTCTCGCCCGGTGTAGTCGAGTGTTTTGTGGAACCGTCGTCCCTCTCGGTGCTCGGGGCTTTTGAATCGCTCTCCTGTACTCCAACAGCATCGCAGTCCCCGGCACCTGGAACGAGGTTTTCGGGTTTCTCCGTTTTGACAATTGCTGGCGTTTCAACATAGGCACCCGTCACCCTCGGCGTCGGCTGTGACAAAGGATCAACTCTGGCTGGTTTTGGCGTCTTTTCTGCCGTCTCAGGCTCCGGCTCGGACTCGGGGGACGGCGCTCGCATAGAGCCCCTTTCCGACTGATTTTCCTGCGGAGCAAAAAGTTGCATCTCTCCTTCGATGCGGTCGGTCGGATCTGAGTCTGAATGCACAAAGCTCCTACGCTTGGCCCTTCTAGACTCCACCGACGAACTTCGAGACAGCCCGGTAAACCCGACCGTTGGCTTGCTGTCGCTCTTAGGGAACCCCAACGATCTTCTAGCTTGCAGGCGTTCCGTAAGTCTACCACCGCGGACCGTGGGGGCCGGATCATTCGAAACCTTTTGCGCCTCGTCCGGCGCCTGGCCCCTCGCCCCGGCGGTTGCTAGTTGGCGGAGTGTTTGTGCTGGGCCCGTGAATTCTTCAACTTCGTTAACACTCTCGAGATTGATGTCGGCTCTGCCAAAAAGCGCCGGGCTGAGTGTCTCCTTTTGGTCGGTCTTATCGCTCTCCACCGGTGTCTCGGACACTGGAGCTTCGTCCATCTGCCTCCTCAGTCTTTCGCGTAATGGAGAAAAAGCCCGCACCGGTTCTTGGCCGGATCTCCGCGCAACATCCGGGGACGGAGATCGCGAGACCCCAATGTTCCTCCCCCGAAACTCATCAAGCCTAGCGGTGGCAAGGGCTCTCCTAGAAAGACTCTCGATTTCGCGTGACCTAAGTTCGTCCAACCTTACGCCTGCACGGCTGACCGGGCGGGATGGGGGGCTCGATCTACCTTCATCCTCCGACTTTGCGTCTTCCGTAGTGGCAATGGCACTATCGCGCCTTTCGAGACCGGCTTGGAACCCAGTCTCCTGTCGTGTCTCTTGTTGGGAAGAGTCGATCTCCGATTGGCGGTTGTTGGGGCCTTGAGAGAATCGTTCATTCACTTCAGCTTCTAAGGCGCGGATTTCATCGATTTTGGTGTTTTTGCGGCCAATGGCCACAGGGGGGCTGTTCGAGATCTGCAGGTCGCCGGCGGTAAAGTCGGCATCGGTCTGCCAGGCAAAACTCCTGTCGGGGGTCTGAGAGCCTGACAGAGCGGTCGCGGGCCGCCTAGGAGGGGTGGGGCTTGGTTGTAGAGGCGCGTTCTCATCCCGTTTCATCCACTCGTGAGGCTCTCGGGCGAGTGAAGAAACGTCGCTCGATTCTCGCTTTCTAATCGACAACCGGCGCAGAAATGACGGGCTGGGCCCTACGCCCTTGGTAGACCGTGGTGACGAAGATCCATCTAGGCTGTTGCGACTCGATTTCCGCGACAAAAGTTCCTTCCCAGACTCGACAATCCTACTGCCAATCCTGGAACGAGAGAGCAAGCCGGCCGCGCCCCCGACACGGCTAGGGTCCTCCGGGGTGCCGTGGTCTCTTTCAAATTGCCGGAGTTTCTCGTCAAAGGTGCTGTCCGAATTGTCGCTTTGCTGCGATGACACAGGACGTTCGCCGTTACTATCGCCACCACCGTCGCCATTGCCCGTTTCCAAAGGCTTGACGCTACTCGAGGCCTTCCTCTGCAGTAGAATGGATGTGCTGGGACTCCTCGGCTTCTGTAGCTTCTTCCCGGCGGACCGCCACGACCTGGGCGCCGGACTGGGCGAGCCCTGGGCAGCCTCTTCCTCCTCGGCCATCCGATAAGCGTCCGAGATAGAAAAGGGCCGCCGTTGGGACGTAGGACGGGGAATTCGGGTGTTATTCGGCGATGCGGCATTGCCGTCGGAGGCTGAGGCCACGCTCATCGGCCGCGCATTGCCGTCGGTCATGGTCGGTCGTGCGAATAAACTATTTCTCCGCGATACGCTGTTGATAACAAGCGGTGAGGTGAAACGGTTACTCGTGGGTGCAGTCTTGGCATCGGCCCCGAGTTCGGCCCTGTCGCCCTCCATGTTGGTTCACGTTGCCTTCCTCTAGATACCGTCGTCGTATCGTCCGCGAGAGTGAATGTGTGTGTTGGTACGAGGTATGGGTCCGGCGGGGAGGTCGTGATTTGGGTGAGCTGGATCGAATGTTTCAATGTTTGAGATCCAGCGTTGCGATGCGCCTGGGGGTTCGTCGCGCTAAATAATGGCAAGCGCTGTCGGCGTGAAACAATGCGCTGTCACCCGAGGGCAACCTAAGGCTGGGGGGTTGGTTGAGTTGGCACAGAATGGGAAGAAGAAAATTGCCCAACCTCGGAAAGTGTCCCCGGCGGTTCATGCCGCGAGAGTGCACACGCCCGCCGCCTTCTCAAACCCAACTCAAACCGCGCAAGGCGAAGGAAGATGTACGGCGCCCTGCCATCCAGCGCATCCACCTCCCAATGGAAGCTGCCAACACGATCGGGGCTGCACATGGTGGGGCCCTGCCCCAAGCAACAGGGATGGGGCTGGGGAAAGATGAGCCCGGGCCTCCTGCCCGAGTCGTTGTCATGACCAATTGGAACTCGCATTCGCAGCCGACCTTTTTTTCCCTTCCCACAAGACATGTACGTAATTCGGCGCTATCTGTCTCCGTAGCGCGAGTGCTTCCGGCGCTGCGTGCCAAGCAGGGGACACTCCCAACCTCGAGCCTGAGATGCATACGCGACGCCTGACAAGTCAGCCCTTCATGCTGGACTGCAGATGAGGAAGTCAGGTACCCAGTACGTAGTATTACATTGCGGCTTGGTCTCCTCCGGACCCACTACACCCGACCTCCTCCACAGCCCGATCAAATTTCTAACCCTCTGAGAGGCTGTATCCGTGTATTGGTTTCGCGGTACCATTCACCCATCTAGCTCTTGATCATATTCAGAGGACCTGGTGACTAATAAATACCTACCTACCTACCTATCACAGGAGTACCCAAGGTACTTGAGCCTACCGCGTATTGCTTGGAGCAGGAGGTTCCTGGCGTGGTGGTGGTGTACTCACGAGAAGGTCCTTGACGATAATTTATCCCTTGACCTAAGCATCACAATGAACGCCGGAGCCGACATAGTTCGTCCCCTAGGGCCAACGTATGTGAACAATGTCCAATTCCCCATTCCCGACTATTCCAGTAGCACATGCAGCACATTCAAATAAGTATGACTCATGTTGACGATTACAATAGTGAGATATACTCTTCATCACGGCATGCACTGGGTTTTTACAACTGTGTCGCGAACACATGCCGGTATTCGGTATCCGTGGCAGGTCTTCAAGGTCAGAGTGTTCAGGATGCACTTCAGACTGCTCTCGCCAAAGTGGTTCTGGCGATCCCTTCGTTGGGCGTTGGGATCGTGGGCCAAGAAACTTCCAAGCCACAGTTTGTTCAGCAAGCCGCAATCAATCTCGAGCACCATTTCGAATTTTGGGAGAGAGCGGAGACCGATTCCAACGCCCGGGACACGGTATTGCTCCGCTTTCTCGAAGAAAGGCATGACCAATCCTGGCCGGATATCGCTCATCGCCCTCCCTGGAAGTTGACAGCTATCGTCTGGAACGAGGCGCTTGAGGATGGGGACGGAAACATGGTGATCGATGCGATTCTTGCAATCCACCATTCACTTGCCGATGGGCGTAGCACTGCGCTGTTCCACACCCATCTTCTCGAAGAGCTTAACTGTGCTCCAAAGCAGGTTACCCATTTGACCGATGGCATACTAAACCTGAAGGCATCCGGCGTTCGCATGAACTGCGCGCCCCAGGAAGACGTTGTCAATTTCACCAAATCCTGGATGTACCTAGCCCAGACACTGTGGCATGAGCTCGGGCCGGCGTGGCTCAAGGGGAACCCACCGGCCGCGCCGTGGACGGGGAAGCCCGTCACCAGCGAGCCCCGTCAGACGGGACTGCGGCTCATCCGGATCCCTGCAGCGGCGGTGCCACGGATTCTTGCCGCATGCAGGGCCAACCATACGACACTAACGCCATTGCTTCATGCCCTCATTCTCGCCTCATTATCTAGGCACATCTCTCCCAAAGAGGTAGTCGAATTCCGCAGTACGACCCCGATCGATCTGAGACCATTCGCGCATGGTGGCGAGCACGAGAGCGGAAATCGGGATACCAAGTTTGGTGTTTTTGTTACGGCGCAAGATCATAGCTTTGACAACGCCACCATTGCGGCTCTCCGAGAGCAACCGCTGACAAAAAGGATTTGGCAAGTGGCGGCGGGGCTGCGACGCGACATCAAGCAACGTGTGGCCGAGCTGCCGAGGGATGATATTATGAGCATGCTCGGTTGGGTGTCCGATTGGCGTGAGTTCTGGCTCTCCAAAGTAGGGACCCCGCGCAAGACAACGTGGGAGGTCTCTAACATTGGGGCGATGCTCGGCGGGACGAAGCCAGAAGGGTCTGCTGGAGCTAGAAGCTGGATGATTCAGAGATCTCTCATGTCTCAGGGTTGCACTGTTGCCGGCGCTGCCGTCAGTGCTAGCGTTTCCGGCGTGGTCGGAGGCGAGGTAGACATTGTGCTAGGTTGGCAATTAGGTATCATCGAGACAGCATTAGTCGATGCATTGGTAGTGGACCTTCAACGCTGGATCGATCAGGCGAGCCAAGGCCAGGATTTTGTCTAATTAATCTCTAATTGGAAAGATAGGGGCGAAGATACCTCGCGTATTGTAGTGGAGAAGCGGGTGAGGTTGTATCGTATGGGCTTGCACAGTCCTTTCCCCCCAAAAATGGTTATGAGACCTTAGTGATCCCCTTTTCCGAGACTGATCAGGAAGGGGGAAAGATTGAAACAATGGGCCCAAGTTCACTGGACTCCTCTGCTGCACCTATCCGAAGATTATCCGCCCAAGCCCACAGAGCCAGTCGACAAACGACACGCCAAGAACGTTGCAACCTCACAGGCTGTTTGCCCCACCTCAGTAAATTTTGGGGGGAGCAACCTTAGCCCGGCAGCGCTGCCGAACCACGAAACATCTCGGGCCCGTTCACGACTTCGTCCCGGTCTTGCTTCTCACCACATAATTACCGGCAAAACTATGGCGACTCCCTTGATGGCAAGGCCTCCGGCCTGCACGGCCTGCCTCCGGAGATTGGCGCAACCATTCGGTGAGGCCAATGTTGTCTCGCGAGTGCAGATCCGAACGAAGACCAACCACCCCCGGCCCAAAGATCAAGGCGTCGTCGTCCGCCTGCTCGAGGACATCCCCAAGTTTGGGCGCAAAGGTATGGGCGTGACACCCAATCCCCCTTCCCTACCACATGTATTAGACAAAGGTCAATGGAAACTAAGATACGGCTGTTGGTATCCTCTTCCAGATGCCATATTTCGTACCGAACGAGGGCGCATGCGCAACGAGTGGTTCCCCAAGAATATGGCCGAGTATATGACCGCCCTGCGCTTCCGTGAACTTGGCCTGACTCGCGACAATATTGGGGAGCGTGAGGCTACCTTTGGCACCATGTTAGGAGCTGGGGAGGAAGATTCATCTCGGTCGGAGGCCCCTACTGCGACCGTGGTCACAACAACTGTACGTCGAGCAAGCAAGCTAGTGTCTTGGACCCAGCGTCCTGACTCCCCAGAACATCATCTGCGCTCAGCATTTGCTAATAAGTTACAACAATGGACAGCCCGTGAAAGCCCGCGCTCTTTTGACCACGCTCATCCCCGACAGCCTCCCATTTTACCGTAAACCAATCGCAGCCCCAGCACCGCCGCCCCCTCCACCCGCGCGGTCCATCTCTCCGCTCGTGGCCACAGACGAGCCCAACTATCCTACATCTACCGTACCCGACGGGCCGCAGGCTATCTTTGGCTCAGTATCCATCACTGACATCATCAATCGGATCAAGGGGTTGTTAGTCGAGGACGTCGAAGGGAGCCTTATCGCATTGGACCCAACTAGCGTCCGGTTCCTAGGTCTCGAGGAAGACACCGACAGGATCAAGTTTTTGGGCCGCTGGGAGGTCGAGATTCATGTTGGCAGCACCGTGGAACCTGTCCGCAAAACTGTGGAGATCCTTCCCCTGGTTGAAGGACCTGAGGACGGCGAGGCGCGGAGTGGTGCTCCGTGACATATGCATCCTGTTCGGGCCGTCACGATGAGGTAGAGATTCACATCAACACCACCAGAATGGCGTTAGTAAAATTGAATTTATAATTGTAGAACCGTATATGTATTATCAACTGTATGCAAACTTCATCTTTCTGCACTGCCATCTCATGTACACCCCCGTTGCCCCATTCCTGCCTCGGAACCCAAAACCGGAACGGATGGCCCAAGTACCCTTAGCACAAATAACATAACGGGAACACAGACCCCCTGAGCAAATCCTAAGGCACATTTTTTCTTTGTCAGGCCAGTGTCGAATGTGCCCCTCTGCTTGTGCCGAAGGTGGGACGAGCGCACAAGGGAATAACATCCCCTCCTACCAGCATCCCGAGGGCCGCGGGGAGAGGAGAGAGAGAAAAAGAAGTGTTTAAGGCCCTATTAGATGGTCTATATCATTGGGAATCTCCCGCTGTGGCTGTGGTGGCTGCTGCTCTGAACGAGGATCCGCTGGTTTGAGGGCCGTCACCATGCCCCCCGTTGTCTCCTCGTCGGTCGGCCGGGGAGGCTGCGGCGAATCGTGATGCGCTGGGCTCGTTGATGAAGCGCCATCGACGGGAGCGGCACGTAGAGAATTAGTCTCGCTGGCTACAGCACTATCCCGGCTCCTTGGCAGCGCCCCCGCAAAAGGGAGGGCTTTCCTTGAGCTTGTGCTGGACCGGCGGCTCTCAAGGCTCTTGGACAGCGTCTTGCTGACCCCTTCGATCCCCGATGCGACTGCGCCTCGAATACCAGGAACTCCTCCTTTGGGCCCCCCTCGCCCTTGCGTGGGCCGCTCGGCCACGGCTTCCACGTTGTTAGCCGCGACTGTGCTCTTGGCAAGGCCTGGTGTTGACGGTGCCCCCGGTTTGTCTTCCGCAGCTTCGAGAAGATACCAACGGAGCCCGTCAGACAAATCGAACGGGTTGTCATTGTCATCCTCGTTGAGAGATTCGGACTCGGCACCACCGGTCTTCTTGCCTGTCTGCGGAGGGTTCTTGAGTGATTTTGACAGGTCAACGACACGTTCTTGAACTCGCGAGATTCGTGCCAACAACCACTCCCGGTTCCGTAGGCGGTGCGTTTCCTGCTCTCGGAGAAAGTAATGCGGAAACCCGACGTTGAAGGCAGCCCATGCCCCCGTCGTTTGATTCCGTGTCGGGAGGAACAAGGCAAGATCGCCCTCCTTGAAGTTTTTGAAAGCAATCTTCTCATGTGCCTCCTTTTGTAGCACGCGAGCCTTGTCACGGTACGCTCGGGCATCTCTCTGCAGCTTGCGAGCCAGATGTTCGACATCCCTGACACGCCGATACACGGCCTCGGCAACGGCATCCATGTCGAGCGATCCAAGCGAGGAGATGTAAGCCTGGTACCTGCCCAACTCTGACTCCGTATCGGAGCAGTTCACCCAATCAAGGAGGTTGAGGTCCGCACTACTAACCATAGCAGCACGGCTACTAAGTGTGCCCGACCGGCGAAGTGAGGAGCCAGGGTCAGAGTCGTTGGCGTTTTGTGACGGCCGTTCGGAACGGGGGATCTTCTGAATCGTTGTGCTGCCGTCTTGACGAGTCACCGAAAACCCTAGCCGGTCAAGTAGATGAATGAGGCGCTCATTCTGTGAGTACAGGCGTTGTGTAAGGTCTTTTGCGTGTACAGATCGCATGTCGAACAAGGCCGTAAGATCTGAGAGTTTCCCTTGTGAATACTGTAGCTTCCCCTTGATGTGTTGAACCTCCTCCTCCAGGCTACCAACATGTGACTGGCGAGAAGCTAATTCTTCTGTGACTAGCGCAATCTTCGTCTCCTCTTCTTCCAGTTGTTTTCGAAGGGACTCGGAACCCGTCTCCCCGTCAGCAATCGTAATGCGTAGTCGGCTTAACTGCTCGCGGCCGTCGGCCAACTCCCGTTCGAGAGCTGCAACTTTGGCACGCTCTTCCGCCACCGTTTCGCGGGACCGGATTGATGCGGCCTCCATGTCCGACAATCGTTCTGCTAGGGCTAACTGTTCTGCCCTGGCTGACTTCACGTCACTCTGTGCCGACTCCAGTTCAGACCTGAGCAACGATGTGTCGCTATCCAAGCTTCGCACCCGGGCTACGGCATCGCCGACCCTTATCGAGAGTTCGTCGACAAGCTCGGAAAGATCGTCGGGGGCGGGGTCGCCAAGCGAAACCTGTTCCCAAAGTTCATGCAGTGCCTTAGATTGCACGTCGGTTGTCTCGCTCATCGCATCCAGCTGCTTTCGAAGGTTCCTAGATTCGGCCTGGGCTGCTTGAAGTTTTACTTCCTGTGCATCTAGAGTCTCACGATGGAGACGCGTTTCCTCCCGTAGGAAGTTGAGCTTCCCATCTGACTTGAGCGTCTCGTCGTGCTTTTCCTTGGTCAGCCGCTCGACCTCAAATCTTAACGCTCGTATTGTTTCATCGAATGTGACCTTCTCGTTCTCTCTGGACTCGCCGAAGTGGTCGATCTCATCCTCAGTGTCTTCCAACCGTGCCTGTAGGCGCTTGATCTCGCCTTCCAGTGATCGCCGTTCTTCCGTAAACTCTCGCTTGAGAGCCTCAAGATTTTCTAGCAGATCCTTCTTGGTGGAGTTGGCCTCGTCCACTTGGCCCTTAACGTCGCCAAACCGTGCGGCTTGCCCGTCCAGGTCTTTCTCCAGTGCCGCGGACCGTTCCTTTTCGGCAGCCAGCTGCTCTTCCAAATGCTGCACACGCTGAGCGAGTATGTCCGCCCCCTCCGCTGAACCTCTCCGATCTTCCGAAAGCACCGGGGATTTGACCGAAATGGTGGAGTCTACTCGGTCAGAGAATTGCTGACTCGGGGCGTGGAAAAGGTTGCCCAGGCTCGGCCGTGATGCTTGGGTCTGCCGGTGAAGTAAATCCTCCAGTCTTCGTACACGGCTCTCGGCCGTCTTGAGCTTGCTTTCGAGCTTGATTTTGTCGTCTTGCAAGGAATGCAAGAGGTCGTCATCCCCGCGAATCAATAAGGCGCTGCGCCCCAACGCGGCTTCGTGGACGCTGCCGTTCTTGAATGCCTTCATCCGCTTGGATTGCTGTCTGGTGGGCTTGCCCATTTCTGACGCCATTTTTTCGATGTCTTCGGCAATCCTAGGGTCGACCTTATGGGCTTGCAATAACGCTCGAAACTCCTCGAGATCCTCGTAAGTTGTAGATGGCCACCGTTCCTCTTCCCCATGGAGATTCACTTCCAGGCCAGGAACTGCGCTATCCAGACCCAGACTTTCTGGGCCGTAGGTTTTGTCAATGGATTTGTACCACCTCCGGCGTCGTTTAACCTCTTCCTCTTGGAAAAGAGCAGCCTCATTTGCAAGAGTGGATGAATCCTGCTTCATTTTGTCAAACCATTCGCGCCGTTTGATGGCTTCCGCAACAAAACTTGCGTACATGTATGGCACTTGCTGGATCAGCCTAAGATAATCGAATGTGGCAAACTCTTCTTCCTGGTGCATGCCATTGAGCTGCGATTTGACGGTGTGGCTCAGGGCTGTGATGTTTGTGAGGCCGCGCATGAAATCTAGTGACTCCACGGCTAGCAAATTTCTCGCTTGCGTTGCATAACGAAGCATCTCATCCATTTCCAAAGCCCGTGTACTCATGCTCGGCAACAGGCGTTCGGTATGGTTGGAGGCCAATTTAGAAGCCTGCACGACCGCGTCCCGACTGGAGTTGGCGTAGCCAAGGGTTGTCTCGTAGTCGGTGCCGATCTTCGTGGCTAGGGCTTCGATGTCTCCTACGAGCTGCTGGGGATCACCTTCGCGAGGTTTCGTGTGATGCTCAATGATCCTCTCGTACTCGCGAAACACGTCCTCGGCATCGTGAAACAGACGGGTGCCAGCTTTTTCGAGAGCTGCGGCTCGGGTGTTAAAATTGCGAAGTGCCGCGGCTGCGTGGCCGCCCGTCCTCCGTGCCATCTCCAGGTTCACTAAGTCTTCCAGGGTCGCCTTCCGCTGCGCTCGTGCATTGGCGTCTCCAAGGTCGCGTCGCGTCATGAACCGCACCATAATCGGCGAAACCGGGATGCTCCGTGCAAACGATAGATATTGTTCCCAACCAGCTGTCAAGGCGGTGTAATCGGCTCGTGCTTCCGGCAGCCACTTTCGAAGCTCTGCATACCTTGGCTCGACACTCTTGATAACGGATTCTAAGTTGGCTTCGGCAGCATCGAGGCAACGCATCATAACATCCATCTCACGGTAGCGCTCCTCGGTGTCCTCGGCCATCCGCCGACAGTCCTCCACCACCCCCACAGCCCACTCCCTCCTCACTTTGAACAGTTCTTGCCATGCTTGTACCGATCTGCTGTTTCCTATCGAGTTGGGCGGGTTCTCAACAATGTACGGTTTCGGGACCTGGAGTTCGGGGTTCGGGCCAGGCGATGCGCCGGGCGAAAGGGGTTGCGCTAATCTATTGTCGTATACAAATATTTCTGTCTGGGCCGCATCGTCAGAAACTTCCTTTAGCCGCAGCGAGAATGCTCACCACAGCGCACTCACCTCAAGTTGTATTGTCTGTAGCTTCAGAGGCTTGCCCTGTGGGGTCAAGGTAATGATACATTGAGCCGGAATCGAGACGTGCCGCGCCACCAAGGACTTGAAATCATCCAGCCTAGAAATAGTTGATTAGCGCAAGATCGGCCGAAGTGAAGAAAGCAAACCGGATGCGCACGATGTGAGTTGAGAGACGTCTACTCGCAGGCATTGGCCCGTATGGGCAATCAACACCTGCGTTGCCATGCCCAAGCAGGCATGCCCAGCGAAGACGAGATGAACTCCGAGCGAGAACAGTCGGGTACATCAAGCCAAAATCGGGTGTTGAAAAAGGTGGCTGCTCGTGTTGCTACAAGCTCCTCTCGCCGCCCCGGGGTTGGCGACTAGAGATACCAGCGTTGTCGGTCGGCTTGTGTCAATATGAGGTCTTACGCGACGGCTAAAGTATTGAACTCCTGTTCTTTCCGCTTCACACCTGAAAATGACTCAGTTGTCCCACCAGACGGGTTGCGATCGGGATGTCCGTCGATTTGTTGTCAGAGCGACGTTTGAGGTTTCGAGGCACATGAACAGACACCGACAGCTGACCAAGGAGTTACCGTAAGGCATCATAGCTTGCACTGTATCACAAACCCCAGACTAGGAGTCCTGTGTGGTCGCGGTAACAGCTCCACCAAGAACCAGCTCACCCTTCCCAGACCTGTACCGACTAGGCAACGGAAGGCTGGTCTTTTTTTTCTGGTTCTCTAAAAGAGAGAGAGGGTATTCCTCTTTCCGTTCACTTTGATGCCGGCCCTGCAATGGTTTTGCCCACGGGATGTATTTCGTACTGTGTGGGTCGAGGGCGAGCTGGAGCTTTCCCCCATAGAACAGGCATGAGCTCCCTGCCTCAACTCGGGTTAACTTGGCTTGCGTGCCGTGTCGCGTGCAGGACGGGCCTTTATCTTCAACTCCCGTCAGGTGGCAGATGCCACAGCAAATGAGGCGACCTCTTGGTCTTTCCAGAATCGCGATATGCCTTCCATCGGAACTCTAGCCTCTGTTACCATACCTGTTATCACAGAAGCGGAAGCAAATGTTTTAGCTTTGTATGACCAGCTGCAGCAACTTGAGCTTGAAGCCGCACTCCTCCAATCCCGGCAGGGCCATCCGCTTCCTCGTGAGTGCCAACAACCAGATGCGCAGCTGCTCAGGTCCTAATCCTTTGACCTGTAGGCGCTAGCTTGCCCCCAGGCCATGATTCTTCAGGCAACCAAACACAGGTCCTAGAGGCCAAGGCGACTCTTGCTTTGCGCAACAGCGTGGTAGACAACGTTGTGGTAGTCCAACCGACATTGAACGCAGTTCATCAGGCAACCGAAACGTCGGTGGTTGAACGGTACGAGCATGACACGTCCCTTATCCCTAGCTAGGGCAAGAATGATGACTGTAGCAGGCTGACATCAAGTACCAAAGGGCACTCTTACCCATCAATCAAGAGCGGGATGCAGCCGTGACTCGGACTACCAAAACATGCGCAGAACTACAAACCGTACGAAGTCGCTTAGCGGAGCTTGAAATTCAGGTGCTGCATGTCAGTCATCAAAACACCAAGCTAGCTTCTGAGGCTCTGCAGCTCGCGGGGAAAATGGCTGACCAGACCCTGGAGAGGGGAGGCAATGCAAAGTCTCAAAGCGAACTCGCGACACTAGAAAGCCAGGTCAAGGCGAGCCAGCACAGATGGAGGGTCATGAAGGGGGTAACTAGTGCTGTTGTTACTGGAAGCGGTGTTGACTGGGCTCGAGAAGAGCAGTTCAAGGAACTGGTTCTTGATTCGTCAGATTGTTAATTTACTTAACGTGAGGTGGACTTGGTAGTTATTGTTTGCGCTCGCAGATGGAAGGGCAGAAAGGAGGGCGGGACGCCGGAGCAGAGCGAGGGGCAACAGGCAAGGTGTCGGGTCGGGTCGGGGGCTTGGCCAAAGTTGGGAAGTCATCAGTGCACAGACCAACCCTAGCCCCGAGTGGATGACCAGAGGTGCGCGACCGAAGAAACAAACAGACCGCGAATGAACTCTTGGAACCTCTCCCCCTTCACAGGAAGACTGTGCTCCAGACCATGTTGTGCAATCAAGGAAGGCAGGCGAATGATTGATTGAGGCACAGATGAGAAGGCCAAGGAGTGGATTGCACTGCAGGTTCGTGCGGAGTCGCAAACGGGCGCAGGTCTCAGCGACTGGTCGAACATCATTGGGGAGGACGGGAACCGGCGCAAAAGAGGGAGAGCTGGTCTCGAGCTGGTCCATCACCCAAGTGAGGTGGGATTTTGGGCGGCAGAGCGGGACGGTGTGATTGATTGACCAACCTCAGCCAACCTAGGCAAGGCACAGGAGACGCGCCCAGACCAAGCAATTTCCAAGCTCCCGTTGTAGGTGGTACTTCGTCAGCAGCATTCTTGGTGCTCCGAGGAACATTGAACGGCGCAAAAGGACGAAGTACCCCCTAGTCCTGCTCAACTTCCCTCCCCGACCCCAACCTCCAATCGAAATAGTTACAGCACCCATTGAACCAACAGCGACGACACCAAACGATCATTTCTCAACAGGGTCCTTTTAGCCATCTGTGTCTCTGATAACCCTGTCTCGTTGTACACATTGAAAGGGACAAGCACCGGCGTTGTTGGCCGTCGAAAACGAACGAACAAGTACAGTTCTGCAACAATCTTAGCTACCATCTATACTTCCTGCAGCAGGAAACATGCTTTTGTGCGTTGTCGATGGCGCCAGCGCTAATTGAGAAATAGTAAAGCAGAGTACGGATAGTGTTTTGCTTTGGAAACCAGGCGAGACGAGTTTTTTTATCTTTATCATTTCATTTTTATCCCGGCCATCATTCTCATACCCGCAGCACTTCATCTCCCCAGTCAATCCATATGCAGTACGGAGTACACAGTATACTACTAGCCCGAGTATTGGATGCGAGGAAACGAGTCTAATACGCCCCAGCAACAAGAAGAACGGAAGCACTTGAATCCATCGTTCAGTGCCCGCCATGGGAGAAGGGAATCGATGGCCAGACGCCTCACATTGGGAACGGAGCATGAGCGCGGTAACCGCAAACTCCAAGTACAGGGTACTAAAAAGCACAGTCCAATAAATGCAAGGGTTGATGTACCCTATACCTATGATTCGCCCGTGCTGGACGCGTCCCTTCAGCCCCAGGGGGCTGGGTGAGGAGATGAAGGGGTGCCTCGCCCCTCCCCAAAATTCCGGCCAAAAAAATCAGCCCGTGCTGCAGCCCTTTTTGTTATGGCAGGAAGGAAGACCCCCGCCCCTCCACACTCAATCAGCCGCCCATAGTAAAAAGAGCGTGAGTGCGTCCCCCTCCCCTCGTAAAATCTCCCTCTCTCTTCTCCCATACAAACTCCCACCGCACACAACACCCGCCTATCTGACCTCCACACATAGCACAACCAAGCAGTGAGTACCTCTCCGCTCCGCAATTCTTACCACGCCTCTCAAGTACTTTTTTTACTCCTCCTGGCTTCGCACCGTTGCCATTGGATGCGATTTTCCCCAGTTGTCCTCAACCCACTGCCTTCCCAACACATCTCCCCAAAACTCTATCTGTGTATTTCTGCACTCTCCACTCCGTCCCGCATAGTTGGGCAAAGCGCAACATATCGCTCCCGCCAACACCGCGCATCCTCCGATCAAAAATAATCTACGCTGTGTTTTACTAACCAACGCAGCGTTAAGCAACAACCAGCCACCTATTCCTCGTTCTCCTTAATTTCATTCAACGTAAGTTCTTTTCTTTTATTCCCTTGAAATGAACCAATGTATTCCTCTAGTTTTGCCAGCTTGTGTGGTTTCGCCTTCGCAACGGCCACCAGCATCTTGAATCCCATTTGCGGGCGCCCACGCGACTTGCTTGGCGCGACGCGAAAACTGACCGGTCGCGTCAAGCGGGCCTCGCGGCCGCAATTTTCTGAGGTTACTGAGACATTGGTTCTCGTATGGTCGCAGCCTCACCCAATTTGACCCCGGCGCGTTCACTGTGGCTTGCTTTGTCGTGGTCTTTCCGGGTAATATCTAACAACCGCGCAGCCAAACATCAGTCACTATGCCGAAGGCCGCAGCAACTAAGAGGGGTAGCAAGGAGACCAAGAGGCGGACCAAGAAGGGTAAGTCTAGCTTATTCAATGTGTTGGCGAGAAACGGAGCTTGGCTCGACCTGGACTAACTGGCCATCGCAGATCCCAATGCTCCCAAGAGGGGTCTCTCTGCCTACATGTTCTTCGCCAACGAGCAGCGCGAAAATGTCCGTGAGGAGAACCCCGGCGTTTCCTTTGGCCAGGTTGGCAAGATTCTCGGTGAGCGGTGGAAGGCGCTCAGCGAGAAGCAGCGCGCCCCGTATGAGGCCAAGGCTGCCGCCGACAAGAAGCGGTACGAGGATGAGAAGCAGGCGTACAACGTAAGTGTCTTGCTATCCTCGAAAATTTTGTAGTGAACTTGGTGTCTAACGCTTAAGAAACAGGCCCAGAACGATGACGAGTCGTCTTAGGCACCTTTTCCTCTTCCCAGCAACTCACAGCATCGCACATAGTCAGCCTTGATGGATGATGCCATCCGCTTAGGCCTGTTCACGCGGTTCGCTAAGAGGCCTTTGTTTCTTGTATTTTTTGGGATGGACGGTGTTGCTTGGGGCACGGCAATGGGCTTTCAGTGCTTCTCTTTTTTTTCTGGCATGGTTTGCGAGATGGTCGCTATGAAATATGGAAACCGGAAGGCAGGATTTCTCGAGTGGATTAAGATTTGTCCACTCCAGCTGGGTGCGCAGTACTGATTCCCTCTGATATGTATAACAATACCTTTCACGAATGCAATTCCTCCGTTGCTTGATTTTATACATCGTAAACTGGTGTATGATGATGGCGGCGTCTTGACCGGGTTCCGGTTTGCCCGGCGCGCCCAATCAGAGATTGAGAATTATACGAATATGGAAAAGATGCCTGAGAGGACACAGCAAGTCCATCTGCGAGACCCTCCCTGTGTCAAACCACGACCCTCCTTCCCTCCAAAGAAGACTCGAGTTTGATGTGCCAGCCCCGGGTATGCTTCCGACACCTTGGAGTATTCGCAACCCCCGGAAACACAATTACCCGAATTGCCCATTGTGCGTCCCTTTACAGCCCAATTAAAAATAGCTCCATGTTGCACGATGATGACTAGTCCTGTTCATCCACCCACCATGGCACCCCTCGTCGTGAAGGAACAGCGAATAGTGGTCGGAGTGTGCGCAAAGAGAGTTGTTGAATGGCCCACCAAAGAATTGGCCCCCTCTTTGCATTGGGTTGCGGGCGCAATTTCGCCCCAGTCGCGGCAATTCAGCCGACTTCGTGGCAATCTCTGACTCCTCAAGACATCGCACACTGCCGCCGGGCCGCTGCATGTTCGATTTGGCCCGCTGTAGGTATGCCGCCTAGCCCTGCGCTTGGGGTCTGGGGCAAGAGGATGAGCTTTGACGCCATGTGGCAGCTCTTTGCGATCGTTCCATGTCTGCTTGGTTCCCGCCCACGCTCCCCCACCAACGACCAGGTCAGGTGGCTGCCACATCAAGAGCAAGTGGGTCACAAGTGAAAGATCCGGCTCTTGTTGGAGGGGAATTCGCAGGGCCGTGGTGAACCGGCAATATCCCACACGCCTTATTATTGTTTCGCCTCCTTTCAGCGATCAAGGTTCCCCCTCTTTTCTTCTTCCCCCTCCCCCTAGCAACCCACTCACCACCAACCTTATTCATCGCATCATAATACAACCCAGGCGCTCTAGTATTTATCATTCCGCCTATCGGTCTATCACAGCACAGGCGGTCTGATCCAACATAGGTACCGAATATTAGAAAGGCGAACCCGAAGAACCCCGAGGACGTCGCAGGCTGCTGTAGGTCTTCGCCCCTGACGAGCCAACCTAGGATACGGCTCCTGCGTGGCGCGACCATGATGTTCGAATCGATTTCGGAAACGTGCCGGCGCTATCCATGACCCTCATCGCTCCGGTGTTCCAGATACGCCGTAGTGACTGACCCCATATCCGTGCTGCATTGCAACATTAGCAAGGGAAAGGCGCAACAAAATGGAGCAGTTCGCCCTGGCCAATATCCCCGTCGAGACACAGCTTCTCCTCACCTGCTGCCGAGAAGCTGATCAAGCCGAAATAGTCGCTTGCGGCCTTGATCAGCTTCGCGCGGCGCTCACGGAATCGTTTCATAGCCATCTCATAGCTCTTGCGGGAGAGATACGGAGCTCCAGCAGACTCTTGCGCAGCCTTGCAGACCACTCTCAAATGCACTTCGGCCGTGTTCCTTTCATCGCTGTCTACCTCAATGTGGTGCTCCCTTGTCTGTCCCGGACTCTAAAAGACATCACCGGGTTTTACGAGGACAAGGCCATGACTAGGGAAATAAGATGGCGGAAGATGTATAACAGCATGACTGAGGAGGCTGCCGGCCTTCCCCTCCCACAGCGCTTTGTCCTCTATAACTACTTCCTCTCGCTTCTGAAGCAGCTGCTCACTAGGTATTGACTACACCTTTCCCCGTGTCAACACTGCAATTATCCCCTTTTGAAGATGACCGATTCTAAGGGCATTGTGTTAATGACACCGGGCTAGATCCCCAAGCTTCGATCTCAACACCCTTGAGGCGCTCCGGTCACGCATCATAACGCTCCGTGAGCAGAGAGGAATCTGTAGGTATCCCAGCTCGGGCTCATATGGTCCCGCGTCAAGGTGTACTAATGTTTCTGTAGCTCCCCCCGCGCCACAGAGCAGTGCTCTTGTCCGGCAGGAGACAACGGCTTTAGCAGTAACATACGATCACGTCTGTACACTCCCAACCCCCACGCACCTCGCCGATGCCCCGGGTAGTTAACGCTTTGCTCCAGAATTCGCATTGGGCGGAACAAATATTTTCTCTTCCACTCCCATCACGGACGACATTGAAGCATCTGAAACCGTAGGCGTTACCTTGTTCTACTTGCTATCCCCAGACCTGTTGAGACAGTGGTGAAAACCTTTGTAATAACTCACACATGGCCCACTAGGTCAAGATCACATGGCCCGTTTTACCCATGGGGGCACATCACAATTCCGCAGAATTCAACAATACTCTTTAGGCGGTAAGCTAGCGTGCAGTTCGTGATGTTTGGGTTAAAATGTTTGACAACTCCGTGGTAATAGGTCCTTTGACAACGAGACCATCTCCGTTGTTGTATTCTTGAGCTCCGAAGACGAATGCCCATACTTGATGGTGAGGACCGTCCAGCAAAGCACTCCATGGTTCTCCATGTTTGGTGCCCACGAACTTTGTATTGAGCGCGAAGGAAGTGCTCTGCAGCTGAAGAGGTGGAGCAAATCAGAGAAATGTAGCAAACTTTGGGTGGCCCTATATTTTCTCACATGGGAAGGTGAGTCGTGAAGCCTGCTCAATCATCCATGCATATGGTCCGCTAATCGGGCCTAGAAATGGTTCTTTTCTATTGCACGTTTGTTGCTCTGAAAGCCCGGGATCTGTTAACCGTCCAGATCCATCCAAATGAGTTCCAGCTCAACCGGGAAAAACGGTTGTTCCAGGCGTAATACCCCATCCACTTTCTCCCTTGGCCCTTCTGTTCCTTCCCCTTGCCATGATCCCGAAAAGGGCACTAACTCGAATTAGACAAATCATCGACGACAGCTTCAAGCATTCGCTCATTGTATATGAGGATATGCAAACCAAAGGCCTACGGCTCCACGCAGCTGTGTGGGAGGGCGAGCTGCGGCAGTGTCCCGTGTGGACGGCATTTGGTGAACACCATTCCCTTTTTCATATATTTAGCTCCTTGTGTTCCTCTGCCACATCGAAAGATTAAAGCACGCACTGACTTAGGCACGACTCCACAGTCACGGACCAAAGTCAATCCCCAGCATGGCTCAGCCGGCGTTCGCGGCGGCGTGTCTGGCTCAAGGATATTCAACTCTACGTCTTCTGTCAGGGGTATCGGCAAGAAAATATGCGACAGAATAAGTCACGCGCGTTCGAGATATGGTTTGACCGAGAGGAAGGTATGTGCTCGCTCTTCTAACAACGCCACCACCTACGCCATGATACGCCCCTCGGTCTAGCTAGACACGATGGGCAGCCGACCAAACCACCTCAGTTGTGCGACGCCGCCGTGATACTGATGTCTTTCACACTGCAGCGGCCAAGAGATTCAAGGAGCTCTTCACATTGAGATTAGCGGCGTCGGAAACTTCGGACAACGAGCCATCATCTGCCACCTCTGCATGAAGCCCGATACAGCTAGGTTGGTTCCCGATAACGACCATATCGGGCGATGTCCCTGACCCACAGCAGTTGATTATCAGCGGAAATATTGAGAGATCATGGCGGATGTAGGGCTTAAATCTAGTGGGATGATGTCGGGACAAAGTTGCATACCCCCCCCACCCCCCCCCCCCCCCCTCTGTATCTTCATAAGTATTTTTATTCCCTGACCCTTGGGAAGATTGTGGGAGACAGATTGTAGTCAATGACTGGTAAAAGGTAGACTGACGATAACGGTACTACGGGCTTGTTGTGGGGTGCCTAGGTACCAACTCTCCTGACTCACAATAACCATGGAGCCCCAGTGTTGGAATTATGATCGAGTTTGTGAACCTCAAGTCGAACCAATGGAGGTGTGTTTTAATCATCGCATACCACCTCGGGCGGGAGGGTAGGTCGGTACCGCCTTGTTTCGCTGCCTCTATACCAGATATGTAAATAACGATGATTACCTACTCAGGTATGGTTCCTGTCGAGATACAGTACGTCACCGGTACCCAGCGTGAACCCCCACCAAGGCAAAGGAGCCCAACCCCGCACCAGAGGTGTCAACACTTAACCCAACTTGCCAACGCCAACACATGGAACAAGAGGACGGAAATGGCGGCTCTGCGTTAACTGAGGGAAGTACCCTGACATCCGCCAATAGGAGCCCGAGCCCGAGCCATACCCCGACGCCATTGATGCTGAGTTGGGCGAGAGGGTGAGGAAAGTGCAGGATGAAGTGCCACAATTGTGCCGCCGAGGAGTTCGGGGTTGCACTGTGGCCCCGCTCGGTGCCGCTGTTGGAGGACGGGAGACCAGAAAACCTCTTGGTGTGTACCTACGGATGTAAACGGTGGAGCCGATGCAGTGCAGCTCGAGGTCTCGGCCTGCTTGCAGGGAAACCTTGAATTATGAAGCCCCACGCCAGGTCGCCTCGAAGCAGCAACGGGCGGCCAACGATTAAGAACGCCTCACCAAATCCCTCTCCTACCTGCCACCTCATCTTAGACCATACTTCGAGATTCTCATACACTCAGACTTCATTGACTCGGTCCAAACTGGAGAATCAGAGCCGGCATCATGGACGTCCAGACCGTGAACTTTACACCTTTTACGGACCAGAAGCCCGGCACGTACGTCAGTTCGCTGTTTGACCCCGCCCTGCAGTTCCCCCTTTCTCAAGGAAAGGGGGCATTTTTATTCACGCTGCGTGTAGCTTGACTCTAGGGCCCAATGTGCGGTGGGACTAACTTCGCAACGCACATACTAGGTCTGGCCTGCGCAAAAAGGTCACTGTTTTCCAAAAGCCGAACTACAGCGAGTCGTTCGTGACGAGCATTTTGCTCTCCATCCCGGAGGGCGCCGAGGGTGAGCTAGCTCAACTACAGGCGGAGCACGCACACCGCACCACCTGTGCTCCGCAGCATGGGATACGGGAGTTAGTGGCTGACCTATCCGCTCTCTCTAGGCTCCTTCCTCGTCATTGGGGGTGATGGGCGGTACTGGAATCCTGAAGTTATCCAACTGATCGCCAAGATCGGTGCCGCGTATGGCGTAAAGAAGCTCTTGATCGGCCAGAACGGTATTCTTTCCACTCCAGCAGCCAGCCACCTCATCCGCAAGCGCAAAGCTACTGGTGGGATCCTTCTCACTGCCAGCCACAACCCGGGTGGTAAGTAAATCTACAACCGTTGGGACGCTTGATTCGCCACAGCCGTCTAACATGCCTGTGGGCAGGACCCAAAAATGACTTCGGCATCAAGTACAACCTAGCGAATGGCGGCCCCGCTCCCGAGTCGGTGACCAACAAAATATTCGAGACCTCGAAGACCTTGCAGTCGTACAAAATCGCCAGCATACCCGATGTCGACATTATTACGATCGGCCCGAGGAACTATGGTGCTCTAGAAGTTGAGGTGGTGGACAGTACCGCAGACTACACCCAGATGCTTAAGGATATCTTTGACTTCGACCTGATCAAGAAATTCTTCGCAACCTACAGCGACTTCAAGGTCCTCTTTGATGGTCTCTCGGGTGTCACCGGGCCGTATGGAAAGGCAATCTTCGAGCAGGAGCTTGGTCTAGGCCCCGAATCCACTCAAAATTGCGTGCCGTCGCCTGACTTCAACGGCGGCCATCCAGACCCCAACTTGACTTATGCACATGAGTTGGTCGAAGTTGTGGAGAAAAAGCAGATTCCTTTTGGTGCGGCTTCGGATGGCGACGGTGACCGGAACATGATTTACGGCGCTGGCGCGTTTGTTTCCCCCGGCGACAGTCTGGCAATCATTGCCCACCACGCCAAGCTCATCCCGTACTTCAAGAAGAATGGCGTCTACGGCCTGGCCCGCAGCATGCCCACATCCGGGGCCGTGGACCTTGTGGCCAAGAAGCAGGGTCTGAACTCCTACGAAGTGCCGACCGGTTGGAAGTTTTTCTGTGCGCTGTTCGACGCTGATAAGCTATCGATCTGCGGCGAGGAGTCATTCGGAACTGGCAGCAACCACATTCGTGAGAAGGACGGCCTCTGGGCTATCGTAGCCTGGCTTAACATCATTGCCGGCCTGGGGTTGGCAAAACCTGGCGTTGCGCCGAGCATCAAACAGATCCAGAAGGACTTCTGGGCCGAGTACGGCCGTACCTTCTTTACCCGTTATGATTACGAAGACGTCGACTCGGGTGGTGCCAACAAGGTGGTAGGTGTCCTGAAGGACCTAGTTGCTGACCCGAATTTTGTCGGTAGCAAGGTCGGCGGTAAGTATCAATCTTTCGTCATGCCCCATGTCAGCTTCTCGGAATTTCCCCACTGACTCTGATGATCCCTTTGCCCTAGACCGTACCGTGACTGAGGCCGGTAACTTTTCGTATACCGACTTGGATGGATCTGTGTCGGCGAACCAGGGCCTTTACGCCCGCTTCTCTTCCGGCAGCCGGATCGTTGTGCGGCTGTCTGGGACCGGTTCGTCGGGTGCCACCATCCGTCTCTACATCGAGCAGCACAGCAGCGACCCCTCTACATACGATCTTGACGCCCAGGACTTCCTGGGGCCTGAGATTAAAATGGCGACGGAACTCCTCAAGTTTAAGGAGTTCGTAGGCAGGGATGAGCCTGATGTTAAGACGTAGTTGCACCACTTTAGAGCGCTCGAAGGGATGATCATGAGAAAATGACCCAGGCGAATCGGGTTGAATGTGTTTCGTACTGGCTGCAACCCTCGGATGCATGTTGATCCAGTATGGATGTCTGCTTCAGTGGGTGGAGGCTTCAGCTTTCTGGAAGATAGCCGATCGATAATACTTGGCCTCATTGATACTCTCGAGTATGTCATCTTTTGCTTTGTGTAGGCCTTGTTTCCTCGGCACCGAGATTGCCGCTCTTGGGCTGTTTTGCAAAAAGTCAGGGCATGAACCAAACCAATGTACGTAAGGGATAAATGCTGGGGGTCCACATACCACCACCTCCTCGCGGCCTCTTTGATGCTACTGACGTCTAGGATTCGGTAGTGTAGGTGATCGAGAACCTTACTGTACGGCCCCATGCGAAGAAAGGTGCGGTCAGCATGTACGCTGTTCCCCGCCAACAACGCTGCCCCCTTTTCGGGTACATGTTTTTGGATATAAGCGAGGAGGTCGTCAGCAGCCTCCTCGGGGGTTACGGTGGAATTAATGGCAGCCGCCGTAAGCCCACTCTCGCCGTCTTGGTTTCACATGGTCAGTAAACCCATCTGCTACCAACGCTTCTATGCTTCATCCCGAGGAGACTCAGAGGACAGAGCACGTACGGACCCTGGTGCACCATTCATCCATCCTAGACATCCGTTCTTTTGTGTGGTGGATAACAACACCCCACCCAGCCCTATCAAGAAGTTCTAGCTGGCCATCAGTTATGAGGCAGAAGATCTCGAGAATAGACTCGGTGTCTGGGTTTAGGCCGGTCATCTAGCCGCAGGGTTAGCCCAAGAACAACACAGGAAGAAGATTCAATTACCTCGCAGTCAATCCATATGAGGGCATCTTGCCGCTCAGTCGGCTGTAACTGTTGAGCCAGCTGATTTGTCGCCATGGAGAAACTGGGGTAGGCCTTCGTAGCTTGTGAATCTATGAACCGAGGAGGTGAGACATTTGAGTAATGTATCCGACTGAACAAAAGCAGACGAGAGAAGCTCGGAATTTGGTGATAACCGGGGGGAAATCCGAGGTGAAGGCATTGACTTGCTTTTCTCGTAATGTTGAGAATGGGGATGGGAAGTGGGGGAGCTTGCCAGAAATACATACATACATACATTACATACATACAGTATGTGTATTTTAACATACACACCGTGATACAACCAGAGGTTCTGACGACGTTCCTTCACCTTGAGGACTCCTGTGGTCGGACAAATCCTTTCCCGTCCTGACACACTCGCTAAGGCCGACGCAGAATAGCTGCAACACCGCACATGAGCACACAAGCACACGGTGGGCTTTCTTCTTCTCTAGGGGGACTGGCTCCGTAGGTGACTGGGGACAACACAGTGCCGGGTGAAGAGGGGAAGGGGGGGCATGCTTCCCCTCGATTAAAGCTCGGTGCCTCGGGAGCCCGCCGCACTCCTGCCCCTTTTATCCATTTCCGTAGGTACTTAGCTTATTTATCGTCTCAGAGGATGAGTGTTGGTCACAACTTTTTGTGTTCATTTTTCAACAAATAAACCTGCCCATGGGGATATGAGCTCAAAATCCTCCCTCCTTTGAAGTACACGAACACCACCATGTCGAAAACCGAGGAGTCCACCCAGGCTGCCCCCTCGGCAGACCCGCCTCGTATTCTCATCATCGGCGCGGGTTCGCGGGGGAAAACTTACGCTAAAGCCATCGCATCGGCTACGAACGGCGTGGTCGCTGCCGTTGCCGAACCGGACAACTACAAGAGGCACTGGTTTGGGGAGGCCTTTATATGGGGTTCGGGTGCTCCCCCGCCCGAAGGAGCTGCTTTCGCCGACTGGCGTGAGTTTATCGCTTACGAAAAGGAGCGCCGCGCGCGCGCGGCGAGCGGTAGGGAGGAAAACGTGCCTCCGGGCATCGACGCCGCCTTCGTTTGCGTGCTGGATGAGATGCATCGCGACGTGGTGGTCGCCCTGGCCAACCTCGGCGGGTTCCATATCATGTGCGAGAAGCCGTTGGCGACCACCCTCCAAGATTGTATCGATATGTACGCGGCCTTGCAAGCAAACAAGGTCTCGGGGGGGCAACAAGCTGTCTTCTCCATTGGGCATGTTCTTCGTTACAGTCCCCACAATATGCTCCTCCGAAAGCTTGTGGTGCAAGACCGCGTAATTGGGGATATCCTGTCTGTTGTACATACGGAACCCGTTGGGTGGTGGCATTTTAGCCATAGTTACGTCCGTGGCAACTGGTACGTGGCATGGGAACGCCACTCGCTTCTTCTAAAGATTGTGACATTCCGCTGACATAACTGGCAGGCGTCGCGAGAGCACCACTGCCCCAAGCCTATTGACCAAGAGTTGCCACGACATCGATGTGCTGCTCTGGTTGCTATGCTCCCCCGCTGATTACTCAGTCAAGGACGGGCCTCCACCCCATCTACCATCCTCAGTAACTAGCACCGGTACTCTGCAGTATTTCAAGCGGAGCCGCAAACCAGCCGGGGCCGGGAATGCCACCAACTGCCTCTCCTGCCCAGTTGAAAGCGACTGCAAATACTCAGCAAAGCGTATCTATGTCGGCCCGGAGATCGCGGGGCTGGAGACCTGCAACACAGGCTGGCCCGTGAGTATCGTTGTTCCTGATATTGAGTTGTGTGACAGCATGAAAGAAGCCAAGAAAGCTGTGCTTTCTGAGCTCGCCAAGGACTATACTTCTACCACACTGGATTCGGAGGTCTCACGTCGAAACTGGTTTGGCAGGTGTGTTTACGAATGCGACAACGATGTGTGCGATGACCAAGTGGTCACCCTCAACTGGGAGGAAGAGCCGTTGGCGGGTGAGAGCGGGACGGGTAGCCGCAATGCGAAGACGGCCGTCTTCCATATGGTTTCTCACACCAAAAAGATATGCCAACGCTATACCCATCTGTACGGCGTCGACGGTGAAATATACGCCGACTCGACTACCATCACCGTCGAAGACTTCCGTACCGGAAAGACAACCGTGCATCGCCCTCCGAGCGGAGGCGCCGGGCACGGCGGAGGGGATACTGGCCTAACTCGTCAGTTCATACTCGCTATCGACAAGGTCAAGAACCATGGCTGGTCATCCGACAGGGCCCAGAGAGAGCTTGTCGGCTGCACCCTGGAAGAAGTTATCCTCAGCCATGCCATGGTATTCTGCGCTGAGGCTGCGCGCCGGGGTAAGGAGGTGATAAATTGGTACGTGTAACTTCCTCTTGTTTGGGCTATCCTTGCATTTTACATCCCCATACGCTTCTATTATTTTGCCGCGGTAGTCAAAGGCTGCAGCTAACATGATTTGGGGGTAGGCCTAAGTGGTGGGCGGCCGAGGTCCAGGCTAAGTCCGCGCCGAGATGATACATGCTCGGCCACCAAGCCGACCACCAAGCCGGCCAAACTGGTTCCAAAAGGGATCATGCATGAATTCACGTACCTGCAACATACCCGTTTCTATTTATTTGTCTGCAACTTTTATTGTACGATTTACTACCCAGCGTTTAACGGAAGATAGTCGTTTTACAGAGTTGGAGACACTCCCATCATTAGTCATTAGCTGGATCTGTGACGGTAGATCAAGATACATACATGCCCTTGACGGGCTCAGCGTATGTATATAATAGTCTCTCGTTTCTGGAAACGAGGGGTACCTACCAGCTCTGTTGGCTGTGCCTATTAGGAGCCGTCGGAACCTCGATTTCCCGCTTGTTTTTCTCGGTACCTCTCACCCGCTGTGTACCTCTCACACTCAGTTCACGGGGCGCTCATTCATGGTTGACGAAAGTGGGGAGAGAGCGGTGGGGTGATCAGCGCCAGTCCCCCAAGTTTCATCCCAAACTCCCCACCAATCCAGTAACCGCCCCACCCCCCAGGACATAGTACACGCGACACCACACAAGGTTCCCTGGAACCCGACTTCGATTTTATCACCAGAACTGGCGAAGGGAATTACTCTTCTTCGAGACTCTCGCGAAACCTACACCATACCCGCAGCGTGCCCGCTTTAGCTTTCAACTCTATCTGCCTCGTATATACATAACTTTGTCCGTCAAGTCTTTTGCCCCTCAGCCTATTATACACCACTTCTCGACGCTGGTCACTCGCATCCAAGATGGAATCTGGGACGCCTGCTCAGCAACAGGCCGGCGGCGCCGGAGCCAGCTGGGGCTCGTTCCTCAAGGTTCGTAAATGGCAGACGTTCCATTCCTTCATTAGCACGAACGGCTATGGATAGAAAAAGCTAACCCGAACTTTCCGAGTCAGTCTATCGCGTCCTTCAACGGCGATCTCTCTAGCCTCACCGCGCCGCCCTTCATCCTCTCAGCCACTAGTTTGACCGAGTTCAGCTCATATTGGTGCGAGCACCCATCTATCTTCGCCGCGCCCGCCAAAGAAGCCGACCCCGCAAAACGCGCGCTCCTAGTGCTGAAGTGGTTTTTGACCACTTTAAAGCAGCAGTACGCTAGCCGAAGTGAACAATATGGAAATGAGAAAAAGCCCCTTAATCCATTCCTTGGCGAGCTTTTTCTAGGGAAATGGGAAGATGACGCCGGGACCACTGAGTTGATCAGCGAGCAAGTTAGGTCAGTGTTTGGATCGTTACCCGGCAAGTGGCTGGCCACTGTCATCCGCCATGTACTGACTACTTTACTTTTGTCGACTCGTAGCCACCACCCCCCAGCAACTGCATACAACATCACCAACCTTGCCAGCGGCGTTCGGCTAGAAGGCTACAATGCCCAGAAAGCGTCCTTTTCCAAGACGATCAACATCAAACAGATTGGCCATGCGGTGCTGAGTGTACCTTCAACATCGCCCGGAGAACCGGAAACCTTCCTTATCACCCTGCCATCCCTGCATATAGAGGGTCTTATCTTCGGTTCTCCCTTCATCGAACTAGAGGGCAGCTCCTATATCACGTCTTCTACCGGTTTCACAGCCAAGATTGACTACAGCGGCAAGGGCTGGTTATCCGGGAAGAAGAACTCGTTCACTGCGATTCTTTATCCCACCGGCAATGAGAAAGAAGTGTTGTTCAACGTGTCCGGGCAATGGACCAGATCCTTCGAGATCCACTCCGGGGCCGCAAAGCACAACAACAAAGACAACCTCATCGAGAATTGGGACCCTCTTCCTCTCAGTGAGCTCGACATCGCCCCTCTGGAGAAGCAACACCCTCTCGAGTCCCGACGGGCTTGGTCCAAGGTGGCAGCCGCGATCGCCAAAGGCGATCTTGACACAGTCAGCGTAGAAAAAGGCAAAATTGAGAATGCGCAGCGCGAGTTGCGCGCCCAGGAGCGGGCCGAAGGGCGCACTTGGGAGCGCCGTTACTTCACAGACCGTACCGATGTTGTGGACCCAATCTTGAACAGCCTTGGACCGGCCGTCAGCCTACCCGAAAATGGCGATTCTGACAAGACCGGCGGTTTATGGCGATTTGATCATGCCAAGTCGGAGGCAGTACGGAAGGAGTCCCTTCCCGAGGGCGAGAAGGCGGAACAATTGGCGAAATTGTTGCTCGGGCAATGATTCGGGGGGGGGGGGATGTTGCCCGTGGCGTATAATATGTCCACACTTTGTGCCAGTGGTAACATGCATGGTGTGGAGATGCACAATAGGCCGCCCTGTGATGTTTGCCCGGGCGGTTTCTCAAGTGGCTCCCCATCTCACTGGCAGGACCGCTTTCCAAGCCTTGCAGCTTGCCTCCGCCTCCTGGCGATAATCTTACATGGGGTGCGGGGAGGGGGTGTGCAGTGAATAAAGTACGAAAACTGGATTGGAAAGGGGTTCGTGAGTCCTTTTCGTGATGGCTTCCCGCGGATAGATTGGATATCGGCTCGGCACTCTCATGATGAAGTTGACATCACCGGCCTAGTGATAGATCTAGTCCGCCCCGCATCTTTAATTCTGGCTTTTCCTCCATGTTTTCCGCTTCTGCCGCCGCTGGGGATTCACAAGGTTACTACACTAACGTCACAGCACCCTTGTACCCCTTACTTATTGTTCTATCCACCCGAGCCACCTCAACCCCGCGCTTTTGAGGTTGCACTCTAAACCTAGCCACGTATCGCCCGCCATCTACGACCGTATTATCTCATAAAACAACAAGTACACCTCGCGTTGCATGCCCAATACGTCACGCGTGGTAGCTTCCTTGATCTTGTCGTCGCTGATACGCCACCACCGGGACCTCTGCTGCTTCGGCTGCCTGGCCTTAGCTTTAGCCTTGACCCCAGACGTGGAAATGGTGGGTTGGGTAGGGGGCGTCAAGGGGTATTGGTTCTTCCCACCGCTGGCCGGTGATATTTGGATGGCGTCGAGCGAGGCGGTGTTAGAATGGGAGGGAGCCGGGCCGGAGCTGCTAGAACGTGGTGATGCCTCCATCGACGGCGAGCTGTCAGCGCTTATTGTTGTGGTGCCAAGGAGGCGACGAGAGAGCGCCGGGGACAAGGGCGAAAGGTTGGTGACTTGATCAGTCGGTCCCTGTGCTGGTGAGGAACTGGGGCCACTTAGAAGCGGGCTCTGGCTTCGGCGTCCCGGGGTGGGAGCGGGACTAGGCCGTCTGCTATAAGCAGGCGACTCTTGGAACGTGCTTGGGTTGGAAAAGGGCGGGTACATATTTTGCCTCCGGAATGATTCGTAATGGCCGCTGTTGTGGCTTCCTTTATGTGTGACAACACCAAGAAGCGTGTACTTGCGCTGCTGAAGCAGGCCACCTAGCGGAAGCTTCTCGGGAAAAACAACCCTGGCCGAATTCTTCAACGACGAGTGACTCGCATCAAAGATCGACCTTGAAAGGTGAACCGCCAGGATCTTGGGGAATTCGGTCATGCGGGTGTGCCGTGCGATCCTACACCTCGGAACGGAGTGCGGATCGGGGAGCTCGATGCCTTCCGGTGGTTTCTCCGGATCCACGGCGATAGCAAGTTGGAGCTTCGTCACGGCCTCTTCCGCTCTCGACCGATCTGTGGCGGACGCTGACCGCGTCTGTCTCTCGAAGATGGCTAGGGCGTGTAACAGACGGCATTTTTCGCACTTGAAGTCATCGATATACTCGGTCTTAAACATGCTATCAAAACACGCTCCGAGCGTCGAGGATGCCACCTGGGGTACGTTGAGTGTCAAGGTGCAGAAGGGGGATACCGTGGGCCGTGGCTTGAACCCACAAGTCAAACACTCGATCTGGGATTCAAACTTGCCCTCTAACGGAAACCCTTCCTCTTGCTCCTCCGTATTCGACTTCTCCGCGCTGGCGCTACCATGCCCGGCACCACCGAGCACTACGCCGGCTATCTGGCCGTGGTCGTTGCTGGATGGTCGTGGCGATTCAGCGGCCACGGCGTTGTTCGGAGTCTTCGGGGGGTTGAATGGGGCATCATCGCCCAGGCCTCGCTCTCTGCACGTGGCGAGCAAACGAGCCCTATGCCCAGCATGATACTCGTCGCAAAGCCTCTCGGCCACTACTTGTAGGAATTCCTGTGCATCCTGCTGCTGCCGGCTAATGCGCTGACGGAACGATTGTTCAAGGACTCGTAGAAAAGGTGCAGCAGATATGGTTTTTCTGTTTATTGGGCGCTCATTCAATGCATCCAGTATGCCCTTGAGCCCCTTTGTGACACTGCCCGTTTGTAACCCCTGCAACTTCCACTCCGGTGTGTCCTTCAACAGGGGAGGAAGCGCGTGGTCAGACTCGACCTGGGCTCGAACATCGGCGGGAACAATCTGGGTGTATATCGATTGCTCGTCGAGGTTCCGGCGATGCACCTCTCGTATTAAGTAAAGTCGGAGGTCGCCGAGACCGGCGAGGGCTTGGAGGACTGAATTGATGAAGCAATCATTGGCGGTGTTCGAAAGCCCTACGGCCCCCTTCTTGCGGCCTGAGAACGCCCCGTCGACCGAGTTCGGATCATGGTTATCGAGGAAGTAAGTGGGCGCAAATACATAGATGAGGGTAATAGCAGCGAGTGAGGCGCCAGCAGCGTACGTCACAACCTTGAGCGTTTTATCGGGCATTTGCGATGGCGGCCTTGTATGGTTTGAAGGGTGAAAGGCTTCGGCCCAGACAACCAAATTCACGGCGGGCCGAACAAAACGGTGGACGTTATTGGCGGGAGGATCGATTTGGAAGTCGGTTGGTGAAAAGGCTCAGTTGTGCATTGACGTCCTTGAGATTTCAGCCGAAAGGGCTTGGCAGGGTGAGAGGCAATGGGTCGAATGGAAGCCTGCTCGTCTGAAGGCGACGAAAAGCGGGCTCCGTAGAGAGAGATCAGGAATATGAAAAATTTGGCAGATACCCGAGTGTATATATATAGGAATTGGCTCTGAATTACAAGTCAATTTTACGCCTTCATTCATCTTGGTATCTGCGACTTATTGTTTGTTTGTCACTCGCCGCTAACAACCATGGGTCCACTCTAATTCTATCAAAGACATCTCAGTACCTATCCTAGTGTAGTAAGCCTAACCCACCCTCAGAAAAGAGAGTCAGTTCACTAGATATAAATAAGTGCGGGGATTAGTTCAACCAATAACAAGTATGCAAGACTATCATATCAGGTGGTCTTAATTAATACTTTGATTAATATTGGGACACTGAGTTAATTACTCCTAATTTAAAAGGGTATAAGTAACTAGCCTAATAACAGAATATTGTCACAGGTTGAAGTAACAAGTGCTATTGAATCTATGCTAACCCACAAATACACCAACCACATACACATACCCTATAGTAGTCACGTGACTTAGAAATAGGGGGAAGAGCTAGCTCAAGGGAATATTAAGATAGTACTAATAACTATAACTAGACTATAATAGTTATAAAAATAGCGATACCCCCCTAGGTAGATAGTAGGTAACCCTATAGTCAAGGTTACTATAAGAAAGAAATATAGTTGATTATTTAAGGAAAAGAAGAATGAAAGTAAAACTCCTATTTACTAAGTAGTAAAAGTTAGACTTTAATAGGATCCCCTAGTAATTTAATAAACTAATAAAAATTAAAAGAAAAATTAATACCTTATCTATTAATTAAAGATATAGTATCTACTTTAGTTTATACTTCCCCTTTAAACTTATATATAGCTTTTATAAATAAGTTTAATTATCTCTATACTTTATTTTATCCTTATTTAGCTATATATTTAATAGTATATTTTACCTTTAACTTTTATATAGGTTCTATTATTATCTCTTTTTAATATTATCTCTCTATTTATATATTTACCTCTTTATTAAGCTATTCCTATTTAATATATTAGAGTATAAACTTTAGTAATAGCCTTAAAGTTAATAAGTCTTTATAGAAGTATTATAGAAGGTAGATCTATACCTTTATCCTATTTAAAGACTTTAAATAACTCTAGGAATAAGAAGCTAGGACTAACTCCCTTTATTTAAATAAAGCCTAGGACTATAACTAGGCTAAAAGTAATAGAGTATATAACCTATTTCCTATTAGTAATAAGCTTTAATAGCTTTAAAAACTTAAAAATAAAGAGTTATAAATTTCTCTTAGGCTAACTAGGTTTAGTATTATTACTATAATAGATTATTAGTTCTAAGGTTAATTAGGAATTATATAGATTAAAGAAGAAAAATAGTATCTAAAGGAGAAGAAATAATAACTTAATAAAGGTAAATAGGGATTAAATAAAAATAACTATTAGAGGTTAAATAAAGGTAACTACTAAAGGCTAAATAATAGTATCTATTAGGTTTTAATCTATTTAAAAAGGCTACTTTTAAAAGATATAGACTTATTCTATTTTTAACTTATAAACTATTATTAAGTCTACTATAGTTCTATTATATTAATAGCTTTAATCATTAACCTATTGTCACGAACCAACCATATAGCGGGAACATATATGGGTCACATATAGAAGGACATAGCCAATGAACAAGAAGATATAAGGAAGGCGGTCGTATTAAGGCGGCCGCGGTAGACCTGGGTAGCTAGCTACCCGGGGCGATTACGGTAGACTCAGGTAGCTGTCTACCCAAGGCGATCAAGGTAGATCACGATAGCCGGCGAGCAGCGGCGAGCCGAGCTAGTATATAGTCACTCGTTCTAGAGAGCTCTGGGAGTTCTCCAGTAAGTAATACAACTTATTTACTACTAATTACTATAGACATTAAAACCAGATTGTTATCTTATTATATACCCTTTGGCTATACTGAATTATAACCCTTACGACTTACCTTTAGTAAACCCTTTTAAAGTATAGTTAAGAGACGATTCGTTATACGTTACTTACTCCCTTTAATTCTATTATAGTTCAGACGAAGGTAATCGATACTATAAGCTCTTTAATAGGTCCTACTATAGTAGAGGAGGTCAACATTATCCTCTAGGGGCTTTATACCTAGATTAAGGCCTTCGAGGATAAGAACAAACGCTAGTAGGAGGTCATTAATAAAAGTACTATCTAAGTTAAGGTGCTTAGGAAGGCTAAAATTAAGATCAAAGCCTCTATTAAGTATAAAGGTAAAAAGGAGGACCTCTTAAGGTTCCTTATAGAAATGGCTTCCTATATCAAGCACTATAAGGAACGCTTTAATATAGAGTCTACCAAGACCCGTTATACAGCCTCCCGACTCGTAGGGCAACCTACTTAGTAGTTTGAACCTACCCTATAGGATTATATAGAGGAATCCTATATAGACTAGCGAGAGTTTATATAGAAGGTTTTTGATGACTATGCCTGTTTTGAGGAAGAGCTTACGAAGGTGTTTAAGGATAGCGACGAGAAGGTCTATACCTAGGACTAGTTAGCTAGGCTCTACTAAAGTAAATCTACCTCGGCCTATACTATATTATTCTAGTAAGATATACTATAGGCTAGGATCAATGAGGATAGACTGATATCCTTATTCTATAATAGCCTAAAAGAGGATATAAAGGATAAACTCTATAAGGAGGACCGTCTAGGTATATTAGACAAGTATATCGCTAAGGCTATCTATATTGACGATTGCCTCTATATCTGAAAGTAGTAAAGGAAGGGATAGTAGAAACTAGTAGTCAGAGGGAACCAGGCTAACGAAGGAAAGAAACGGTATAAAGGAATAGCTTATAGTATATAACCTAGACCTATAGAAATCAATATAGTTCAGACTTAATAGCCTAATAAGTAACCCTATAATAAGTCTAACGTTACCTATTACAACTATAGGAAGAAGGGCTACTATAAGTGTAAGTATAGAAGCCTATAGAAGTAAGGGTAATAGTCCCTGGTACTAGGATATAAAGCTACCATTGTCAAAAAAGGCATTAAGTTTAAGGAAGTCGCCGTTAGTAGTATCGACCAGGACAATATTGACTATACCTATTACTAAGAGGAACTCTATAGGGACTACAATAATGAAGAAAGGTTCAGATTTAAGAGGGAGGACGAGAAGTTCTTAGACATCTTAGAGAAGTATAAAGAAGAATATATAAGACCTATAGGTAGCGACAACGAACGTCTTAGGGTTAATAAGCTTAGGTAGACTATACCTTACTTTATAGGAACTAATACCCCTAATAATAGAGGATAGTCGTTTATATAGGACTTATAAGGATAGTAGAGTACTATAAAGGAAGGTAAGAAGCCTAGACTTAACCTTTAGTACCTTAGTAAGAAGATATTTAAGTCCTATAATAAGATCTATAAACTCCGTTGGTCAATTAGGATAATAAAGAACGAGATTATCAGCCTATAAAGGCAGGTCTAGGATAGAGCCTATAAGCGACGATAGCTCCTGGAGTACAATAAGATTCAGGAGGAAGAGCTAGACTAGAGGAAGTATAAAAATAAGAAGCTTTAGAAAATCAATAAACGACTTATAGGACGAGGGTAACCTATACTATAGGTAGTTAAATAGTTGAAAGAACACTGAACTATCGATACTATTAGCCAGGGAGTAGATAAGAATGTCCTATAATACTAAAAGGATTTGGGAAACGACTATAGGCCTTCTAAGGGGCCTACTAACTATTAAGCTTAGAAACTAAATAATAGGTTATATAGTATAGGTAGAACTAGTATAAACGAAGACCTTATAATGACCTTCTAGCTAGCCTAGTAGAGGTAGCTACTATTTAAGACCGAAGTTAGGATAATCGACTTTAGGTTACTACTAGGTAGAATTAGCTATAGGCCCTAACGTTAGTAGATAGTAGGTCTTAAGTAGACCTTATCAGTCTAACCTTGGTCAATAGATATAGGATCCCCTAGAAAATAAAGGAAGAACCTTACCTAGTATAAGGGCTATTCCCGACCTAGATGGTTAGAAGGGAAACCGAACCTTTTAACATTAAGGTAGAAGGGAAAACCATAAAGGTAGTATTTAATATTATAGATATAGGAACTACTAAGGATATAATTCTAGGGTTACCCTAGTATAAGGATTATAACCTAGATATTAGTTAGAAGGATAGTAGCTACCTATAACTATATAAACTATAAATATATCTGACTAATATAATAGGAAGTATAGAACAGGAGCTATAATAGGGTAAAGTATAAGAAAATACAACCCCTATAGGCCTACTATAAGAAGCAGTCAGTAAGAAATAATAAGCTCTAGATTCTAGAAAACGTAGTCTATAACAATAAAGGAAGATATAAACCGACCAAGAAGTCGCTATTATCTTAGTCAATAAAAAAGGGAAGCTTATAATCGAGCAGTAGGTCAGCCTAGTTAAGGTAGTAAGTATTAAGTATAGAGGGAAAAGGATCGATATACTTAAGGTTATAAGTATTAAAGCAGGGAATAATAAGTTTACCTACTATAGGGGAACTACAAAAACTATAGTAACTAGCAAGGTTCCCTAGGAATATAAAGGACATCTAGTATTTTAGGCTAAATACCTTAAAAGACTCCTAGAGTATAGACCCTAGGACTATAAGATCAAGCTTAAAGAGGGGGTATAGCTGAAGTTCTTTAAGGTCTACTATACTAATGAAAAATAAGACGCTAAGTTAAGGAAGTACTTAGACAATAACCTGAAGATCGGATATATCTGGCTATCGACCTTATCTGCTAGATACCCTATATTGTTTGTCCTAAAGAAGGACAGGAAACTTAGGATATATATAGACTACCGATAGCTGAATAGCGAGATGGTTAAGAACTAGTATCCTCTACTACTAATCTTAAGGCTTTAAGACTAGCTAGCTAAAGTACAATACTTTATCTATCTTGACCTACCGATAGTATATACCTATATTTATATTAAGGAAGGGGATAAGTAGAAGATAGCTTTTCAAATGCCCTATAGGTATTTTAAATACCTGGTAATACTATTCAGACTTACTAACGTACTAGTAATATTCTAAGCTATAATCGACTATACTATCTAGCCCTATCTCGATAAGTTTATAGTATACTACTTAAATAATATCCTTATCTACTCTAAGATATTTAAAGAATACTAACGATATATATACCAAGTACTTAATATACTATACTAATACTAGATATCAGTCAATAAGGAGAAAAGTGAATTTTATATCTAGAAAACAGTCTTCTTAGGATATAAAATCTCGCTAGGAAAGGTCAAAATTAAACCCTAGAAGGTCTAGGTAATTGTAGAATGGCCGATACCTACTAATATTACTAAGGTTCGAGGATTTATTAGATTTGTAAACTTCGTCTGAATATTCATTCTAAAGTTCAGCGACATTGTACAACCATTATATAAACTTACTAAGAAGGGAGCCGAGTTTAAATAGGAAGATACCTAGGAGCAGGTGTTCTAGAAGATCTAATAGAGTATTTTAGAGGACCTAATACTCTTATTACCGGACCCTAGTCTACCCTTTAAGGTAGAAGCTGACGTATTAAACTTCACGATCGGAGGACAGCTTAGATAGAGGGACAAGAACGGGAAGTTATACCTAGTAGTATTCTTTTTAAAGAAACTAGATAGACCCTGTCTTAACTACCTTATTTATAATAAAGAGCTACTTACTATTATTAAAGCGTTTTAAAAATAGAGACCTTACCTTAGTAGAACTACCTACCCAGTATAGGTCTATACCGACTATAAAAACCTTAAGTACTTTACAACGACTAAAGTCTTAAACAGATAATAAACTAGATAGGTAGAATTCTTATTGGAATTTAATTTTATAATTAACTATAAGAAGGGTATAGAAAATATATAAGTAGATGCCCTAAATAGGAGAACGGATTATTAAAGTAATATACTAGAAAACTCGCTAGTATTACTATAATAATAGGCAGATAGTATCCTTTACTATACCTTATAATAGGTTAAAGACTATAAGACTATAGCTATTTACTGATAGACAGAGGAGGAGAGAGTACCTTTATAACTGTTTATAGAATGTTATATAGTTTTTAGGGAGGAAAGAGGAGGATAGGAGTTTCAGAGAACTATCGCTAATAGGGAACGGGCCGACTAGGAGATAGACCTAGAGGTAAGTACCTCTAGCCTATAACTAGACAGGACGAGGCTCTAGTATTATAATAAGGCCTATATTAAGGCTCAGGATTAGAAGGACCTTATACTTAAAGTCTACCAGTTAAAACTTAGAGGATATATAGGAATTATAAAAATAGCTACTAAACTTAAATAACATTATAACTTCCTATACCTTAAGGAGAAGGTCAAAGAGGTTATTAACGAGTATAACCTCTATAGATAAAGTAAGCTAGGACGATATAAGCCCTATAGGCTACTATAACCCTTACCCGTTATTGAACGACTATAGAGTTCAGTTATAATAGACTTTATTACTAAGTTACTGGAATCTAGGGATACTATAATATAGGTAGTATATAACAGTATTCTTACTATAGTAGATAGGCTTACTAAGTAGACCTATTTCCTACCCTATAAAGAAACCTAGATAGTAGAATAACTTATAGATACTCTCTATTGGTATATTACTTTAATTTATATATAGCCAAAGGAATAGATAATAGATCGAGATACTAAGTTCGCCTCGAAGTTTTAGTAAGCCCTGATAATAAGACTCGGTATAAAGAGTAAACTCTTAATAGTATATTATATATAAATAGACAGATAGATAGAATGACTTAACTAAATAGTTAAATAGTACCTTCAACTCTATATTAACTTCTAGTAGGATAACTAGGTTAAGTTACTACCTATTATATAGCTTACTTATAATACTACTAAGATAGAGATAATAAAAGTTATACTATATTTTATAAACTTTAGCTATAAACTAGACCTTCGATAGAGACCTAATATTAAAGTACCCTAAGCTACTATTAAGGTAGATAAGATAAGCTCGCTCTATATAATGCTTAAGGAAGAACTTAAGTTTATAAGAGCTAGGATAAAAAAGTTTTATAACTAGAAAAGGCTTAAAGGACTTTACCTAGAAAGGGGAGATAAGGTCTACCTTAGTTTATAGAATCTTAAAACCAAACGGCCTAGTAGGAAATTAGACTTTAGGAAAATCGGACCGTTTAAAATTGACAAAAAAATCTTAGAGAATAACTATACCCTTACCCTACTGTTAACTATAAAGCTATAAACAAACGTTTTTCACGTTATACTACTTAAACCTATACTAAAGAACTTAAGGCTAGATAAAGATACTAAAGTAGAGGATAAAGAAGAAGAATAGGATGTAGAAGAAATCCTTGACTTAAGAATTATAGAAGGGTAACTCGAATACTTGGTTAAATAGCTGGACTTTAGACCCGAGGATAACTTGTAGTAGCTAGTGGAAAATTTAGTCAACTACCTGAAGAAGTTATAGGATTTCTACTACTAGTACCCTGATCGCCCTATATAACTAGAGAAGACCAGTTAAAACCGCCGTTATCGAAGGAAACTGAAGAGGAGCTAGGGAAACGATAGTCAGTAGGGAAAAAAAAAAACAATATATAGTTGTAGCAGGAATCGAACCTATAACCTTATATAGATAGGTCGCTATACCTAGTAATAAGTATAAAAATCTATAAAGTATATATATACTACTACTATACTATATAACCATTTTATTTATTAGAAACCAAGGAAGGATACTTACTTAAGAAGGGAAGGATCGAGTAGAGGACCTAGTAAGGAAGGAGTACCCTTAGGCCCTAGGAGACTAAGAGCCTCCTAGTCTAGTATATTAAAGGTACCTACCGACTATACCTAGCCGACTAAGGATTATTCCTCAGATATTAGGTTTAGGGAGTTAGACTCCTCCTCCTCCTCTAGGTAAGATATTCCTTAATGAAATGTCTCTGCCCTATAATCATAGAGAAGATACTATTAAGTATAAAGATAGGACAAACGACTTAAAGTTTCAGTTAACGACTACTCTACCTCCTTAATATCCTATACTACCTTTTCCTACTTTAACAGGTTAGATAGTACTAGACTAATAGTTAGGGTAAAATTATAGAAGATACCCTAAAGGATAAGGTACCTATAGGAACCAGCTATATTAGGGCTACTATACTTTTTACCTATCTAGATATAACTTAAATACTTATTCAAGCCCTCTATTATAATATAGTACCTCTAGGGCTTTATATTCTAATAGTACTTATAGGGTATAATAGTTTCAAAACCTGATCGCTCGATTATTATTGTAAAAATAGAACGTTCCTGCCTTAAGTTATAAGACCTATAGTACTTAGGGTCAGCTATAATAATAAGGAAGGAGCGTATTAAATAAGGGAACAGGGACTTATAAAGCAGTAAGGTATTAGTACTAAGTTATAGTTAAAGGAACCCTAGGTCTTTTAGGACAAGAAGATAAAGAGGGGGGGTATTATATTATAAACCAACTATATAGCGGGAATATATATAGGTTATATATAGAAGGATATAGCCAATGAACAAGAAGATATAAGGAAGGCGGTCGTATTAAGGCAGCCGTAGTAGACCTGGGTAGCTGGCTACCCGGGGCGATCATAGTAGACTCAGGTAGCTGTCTACCCAAGGCGATCAAGGTAGATCACGATAGCCGGCGAGCAGCGGCAAGCCGAGCTAGTATATAGTCACTCGTTCTAGAGAGCTCTAGGAGTTCTCCAGTAAGCAATACAACTTGTTCGCTACTAATTGCTACGGACATTGAGACCAGATTGTTATCTTGTTGTACACCCTTTGGCTATACCGAATCACAACCCTTACGACTTACCTTCAGTGAACCCTTTCAGAGTGTAGTTGAGAGACGATTCGTCACACCTATAGGATATTCTAACTAGGTTTAAAATAAACTATTTTATTATCTAAATTAGGTTTAACTATTAAAAAGCCCTTTATAGAGGTTAACTTACCTTCTAGGGTTATAGCTCTTTTAGGTTATTAATTAATATATTATTAAGGTCTAAAAGGTAAATAAAGCTTTTAAAGTATCTTATAGTAATTAAGCTCTTTAGTTATTTAAGAATAGATAGGTTAATATAAATATAAACCTTATCCTAGAGATAAGGATAGTCTAGAGCTTTAAAAGGTTATATCTAATAATAGGGTAGAAACTCTATATTAAGTTATTAGATAGATATATTAACTTTGTATTCTAAAGCTAACCTATAGTAGGCTTTTTAAAACCTCTTTATCTTTTATATCTATTTAAGTCCTATCTAGAGTATAGCTAACTATTATCCTAGGTTATATTTAAAGAGAGAGTGATCCTATTTTTTATTTCTTAGAAGTAAAACTATACTAGCTTAGTAACCTAGACCCTATACTTCTAGTTATTCCTTTAGTTAGAGGATTAAATTATATAAAATATAGGTTAAACTAAGGTTAACTATAAGATCGTTAAAACTTTAATAGCTCTTTAAAGGAGGTTATAGTTATTAATAATTTCTTAGTTCTAGTTTACCTTTATTAAATCTCTATAGGTAAGTTCTACCCTTTTCTAGATATATATTATAATAGTCTAGTAGGTATCCTAAAGGTAATATAAAATAACCTAAAAGTATTATAGGGCTAATTACTCCTTTAGCTTATCTTATAGGTAATAGTACTTTAGAAGCTTATCTAAAAATAGCTCTAGCTAGATATATATATATTATTATCATTATTTCCTATACTACTATATCTATTAGGGTATACCAGTCCCTCTACTACTAAATATAAAGGAAACTATACTATCCTGGCCACTTATTAATCTAGCTAGGTAAAAACCTCTACCTTCTCTCTAAAACTATTAAATCCTATATCTATCTATTATAAAAGAAAAGAAAGCCCTTTACTAGCCTTTAGATAGACTAGCCCTTACCTATAGGCTCTATCTTTAACTTCTTAACTAACTTATATTCCTATAGCTAGCTAAAGTCTATTAATTAATTTAAAACCTTTTTTTATTAATCTACTAGTTTAATTTTCTACCCTTTATAAAAGAGTCTATAAGTCTTATTATAACTAGATCTTCTAATAGCTTTATAACCTTTATCTTAATAGATTAAAGTACTATATTATTAAATACTTTACTATCTTTCTTTCTTTCTTATATTTATAATAGAGTATAATAATCTTTAAAACCTTCCTTTTAAATAAATATATTTATAGTCTAATATCTTTAATTTAAGCCTAGATTAATAAAAAGCTTTAAACCTTTATTAGACTTTTATACTTCTTTAACCCTTCTTATATAAATATATTAACTAAAGTATTTCTATTAGTTATTTTATTTATTAATATTTATTAACCTATTTTTTTCTTCTTTTATTAGGCTATTTAAATTATTTCTATTACTTCTTTAATATTCTTTCCTTTTTTCCCTTTTCTTTTAGATCTCTATTTCTTTACCCTTTATCTTCTTATAATCCCTTTATTTTCCTTTATCGTTATTAAATCTAATAGACTATATAATAATTTTCTTCTTTAAGCTTTTTTTCTTTTAAACCTTTTATAAAGTTTATTATATATTTCTTTAATTAAATTATCTATTAATATATATTCTACATTTAACCTAGCTTTTAACTATAAAGCTTTCTTTTTAAAAAATAGATTTTAAAGTCTTTTAATCTTTTATTTAAATAAAGATTTAAAAGGAGGATCTTTACTTTTATCTTTAGATATTTTATTAAAGTTAATTTATAAGCTTTAACTATAGTATTTAAATTTCTATTTTAATCTTTTATAAAGTCTTTAATAATATCTTTTATTTCTTTCATTAACTTTATTAATTAATAATAATTAAAGGCTTTAAATATAATTATACTTTTAATATATTTTATATATATCTTTTAAACCTTTATTAGATTTAACCTTTAGATCTTTATTATAATCTTTAATAAAGTAAAGCTTTAAATTATTAATTTCTTCTTTAATATTTATTAATAGACCTTTTATTTTAGCTTTTAATTTAACTGGATCTTTAAAAACTATATTAACTTCTATAATTCTATTATATTATTACCTTTTTCTTTTTTTAAGGGTTATTAATATTCTTAATTTCTTTTATTATCTCCTTCTTTTATTAAAGTAGATTAATTTATATTTTTAAAAGATAAACACTATTTTTTAAATATTTATCTATTATAAATAGATCTTTTAAACCTCCTTTAATTATTTAAGATATATCTTTATACTTTTTTTAAAATATTATTAGATTTATATTGATCTATTATATTAACAATTAGATAAATTATCTTTAAAACTTTATAAAATAATATAATATAAAGGATAAATAGAATTAATAAAAGTAATAAATCCTATAAGATATTTATTACTATTAGAATATTCTTTATTTTCTAGTTATTAAAGTAGAATATTACTACTTTATCTATTAACTAGGCTTTAGTTTAAAAGACTATTTAAAATAAATAACCTTTTAATTTTAAAGTAATAAAAAACCTAATATAATTAATAATATTAAATACCTTTAAAATATCTAACTATAGGAAAAAAGCTATTATCCTTTACCTTTAGACTTTTTATATTTATATTATTATTAATTAGATTATTACTTCTATAAATCTATATTTTTAATTCTTTATTTATTTATTTAATAATAGACTATACACTTTTATTACCTTTATAATCCTCTTTATTATTAAAGCTTTAATAACCTTTTTAATTATTAATAAAAGGATAATTAACCTATATCCTTTCAGGGTTTTATATATATTTAAAGTCTTCTTTAGCTTCTATAATACTACTATCTTTATCTTTTTAAACCTTTTTAGGAACTATTTAACTTTAAAATATACCTTTATTAATGCTATTAATACTATATATAATAATCTCCTATAAACTTTAAAAAAGCCTATAAAGATATAGTCCTCCTTTAAAGCCTTTTATAAATTAATCTTAGATAATATCTTTTAAATATCTTTAAATATAATTCCTTAGAGGTCTTTTTTCTATAGTCCCTTTATTAATACTATATAAATCCTTTTAACTTCTATAGCCTATTTTCTAAATACTCTTTAGATCTATTTAATATTATTAATATATTAGTTCTTTATAACTATATTATTAAAGGTAATTACTATATTATTATTTAATAATTTCTAAACTATAATTATCCCTTTTTTAGTTAATATCTAGTTAATAGCCTATATAATTTCTATTAGGATTCATTTTAATAAGTTTATTAATAGCTTATTACCTTTTATTAATAGCTTCCTCTTAGGGTAGGTAGCTAAGCTAGTAGGCTAATAAGGAAGGTTTTAGCCTGGTTGATAGACTCTGGCTAGCTACAGGAGTATAGGCTAGCTAGGAAGCTGGAGATAGAGCCTGTAGGTAAGGGCTAGATTGTCTGGAGGCTGGTAGAGGGCCTCCTTTCTTTTGTAATAGATAGGTATAGGATTTTATAGCTTTGGAGGGTAGGCGGAGGTTTTTACCTAGCTAGACTAGCGAGCAGCTAGGACAGTATAGTTTCCTTTGTATTTAGTAGTAGAGGGACTGGTATACCCTAATAGGTATAGCGGTATTGGAAATAATAATAATAATAATAATAGCTTCCTCTTTATCCTTTAAAGGATAACCTTTATTAACTGGGCCTATATAAGCCTAACCTCTACTACTATTATTATTATCTATAACTATCCCTATAGTATTCCTTTTCCTTAGTTTACTATTACCTTTATTACCTCTATAACTACCTTCTATAGCTAAACTTCTATAACCTTCTTTATAACCTTCTTAGTCTAACCCCTTTATCTTTAGCTAGTATATAGATCTACTATATCTTTTATAATACCCTTTACTTCTCCTTTCCTCTCTTTAAGGACTATCTCTACTAATTAGGTTAAAAGGCTTTATAGTCTTTCCCTCTTTAAAGGGCCTTTAAGGGTTAAATAGTCTAATAGACCTTTTAATAGCCCTAGGCCTATTCCTATTTCAAGCCTTTTAAAGGGCTCTTTAATTAATAGGTTCTCTATTATTTTAATAAGGTTAATTTAGGCCTATAGTTAAACTAATTAATATAATTAATAGCCTAAGCTTATAATTAAATTAATTAATATAATTAGCCTATAGCCTAGATTAGATTAATTAATTTCATTTAGATATTATTTTTATAATATTTAAAAGGAAAGGGGGGGGTTAGTTCTCTATTAGCTAGATAGTAATAAACCTACTAAGCTTAGTTTAATAGTTTAATAGCTAGTCTATAGTCTATATACTATATAGTTAATATAGTTATTATAGTTAATATAGTTAGTTCTTTATATAAGGTATATCACCTGCTATAGCTATACTGTAGGCTATATGTAGGTATGACTAGCACTGTTATATAGGGCTTCTTGAGGGCTTTTGAACAGTGGTGGTTTTGGCGATTTTGGCCTAGAATTAGACTAATTGGTACAATTAAGGAGTAGTTAGCTAAATTCCACGTATAGGGTAGATATATATCTAGTTTTAATATACTATTAGACTATATTATAAAAGGTTAAGAAGGTTATACCTATTAAACTACTATTACCTTAAAATAAAGGCTTTAATATTATAGATATTAATTATAATACAGTACTATAGTATATTAAGGTAATTACTACTAGTTAAAAGGCTAGTATATATAGGGAAGAGGTACTAAATAATAGCCTTATTTACTTCTGTTCTAGGGCTAATAATCTATATTAGATACTAGTAAATAAATTTAGTAATATATTTAATCTTATATATATATAGTTTCTTAAAAAGTAGATTATAGTTTTCTATACTAGAATAGATTAATATTATAGAGCTAGGAGTTTACCTCCTTTAGACTAACTAAATAAAAAGCCTAATCTACTATCTAGTATCTATTTATTATTAGAAGCTTAAAGGGCTAATAAAGGCTATTTATATATTAGATATATAGTACTTTTATTCCTATTCTTCTTTAGCTTAGGTTAGGAATAAGGTTTGGGAATTATAACTAAATAACCTATTTAGATTAAAGTCCTAGAACTACTATAGTAGTAATTAGTCCAAAAGCCTTCTTATATACCTAAAAGGATATATCTTAGTATAATCTAAAGGGAGATAAAAGTAGTTAAATATATAGAGGAGGCTTTAGTTAATAGTTATAAAATAAATAGTATATATATAGAAAAGAGAAAGTTCAATATTATAGTATAGGAATAGGATATCTTTTTATAGTTATAGTCTAGTCCTAAGTTAGTTTCTAGCTTCTTTTTTAAAGGCTATATTTATAGATATTAAATAAAGGGATAAAGGTTAGATTTTAATATTAAGAATATAGGATTCTAACTATAACCTATTATTAATATAAAGAATAAAGAAAGTTTTTCTAGTTCTAAAATATCTATTAAAATATTAGTAACCTAGTGGAGTTCCTTATCTTCTAGATATAAATAAAGGTTCTATTTACTTCCCTTTTAAATCTATAAACTCCGATTAAATATTAAGTTTCTAAATTTATAACTCTAATAAAAATATAGCTATAAACTAGAAGGATATTACTAATATATAGGACTAAATTATTATTAATAACTCCTTTACTCCCTTTACTCTTACATTTAGTAATTAACTAACTAATCTCCTATAAGACTACAGAAACTATAATACCTTAACCCTATAGTATATCTAGATTATTTATCTAAACTATCCTAAAGATCTAAAAAAGCCTAATAATAATAATAAGCTCTAGACTATTACTATTTATTATAAACTCTTCCTTTAATATATTAGGTTCTTTACTATAATCTATCTTTAATAATTAAATTATACCTTATATTTACTAGGAGATTATCTCTAATATAGACTAGATTAAAAGAATATTTATTAACCTCTTACTTCTTAAGGATTACCTTTACTTTTCTTAATACAATTGAAGACCTCTAATAAAATATCTTTATTCTATTTTTATATATAATAGGTCCTTTAACTACTAGATCTATTTATTTATTAATTATCCTAGATATATCTTTAGACTCTTTATCTAGATATTCAATAGTTTATAGGTTAAATTCTAGCTTAGTTTAAATCCTTTTATTCTCTTATTAACTCCTTTAGTTATAGGAATAATATCCTATACTAATATTATAATCTATTTTACTACTAATCTAGCCTCTTATATTAAAACCTAAGGACTAGGGAATATAAAGAAGTCTATATAATATAACCTGCCAGGAGGAAGAGATAATAAAATTGCACCAATTGGCTTAATTCCAGGCCAAAATCGCCGAAACCACTACCGTTCGAGAGCCCTTAAGAAGCCTTATACAACGGTACTAGTTATACCTATATATAGCCTACAGTATAGCTATAGCGGGTAATATACCTTATATAAAGAAGTATCTATATAAACTATAACGACTATATTAACTATATAGTATAGAGTATAGACTAGCTACTAAGCTATTAAGCTAAGCCTAGTAGGTTTACTATTACCTAGCTAATAGGGAACTAACCTCCCCCCTTTTAGATACTATAAAAATAATATATAAATTAAACTAATTAGTCTATAATCTTATTACAAACCTTTTAACTTTACTAGATTATAATCCTTTTATTATACCTTTAATAAACCCTTTTAGAATATAGTTAAGAGATAATCTATAAGATATTATTTACTTCTCTTATCTCTATTATAGTTTAGATAAAGGTATATTAAATATTATAAGCTCTATTAATTCTAATATTAATATATTATTATTATTATTATTATTATTATTTCCTATACTACTATACCTACTAAGATATACTGATCCCTCTACTACTAAATATAAAGGAAACTATACTATTCTAGCTACCTACTAGTCTAACTAGGTGAAAACCTCTATCTACCCTTTAAAGCTATTAAATCCTACTTCTATCTATTATAAAAGAAAAAAAGGCCCTTTATTAGCCTTTAGATAAACTAGCCCTTACCTATAGCCTTTATCTTTAGTTTCCTAACTAGCCTATACTCTTATAACTAGTTAAAGTCTATTAACTAGTCTAAGACCTTTTTTATTAGTCTACTAACTTAATTATCTACGTTCTATAGAATAGTTTATAAATCTTACTATAATTAAATCTTTAAATAATTCTATAGCCTTTACTTTAATAGATTAAAATACTATATAATTAAATACTTTATTATTCTCCTTTTCTCTTTATATTTATAATAAGATATAATAACCTTTAAAACCTTCTTCTAAAATAGATATTTCTATAATCTAATATCTTTAATCTAAACCTAAATTAATAATAGGCTTTAGACCTTTATTAGACCTTTATATCTCTTTAACCCTTCCTTTATAAATATATTAATTAAGGTATTTCTATTAATTACTTTATTTATTAGTCTTTATTAATCTATCCTCTTCTTCCTTTATTAAATCTTCTAGACTATCTCTACTACCTCTTTAATACTTTTTTCCCTTTTCCCCCTTTTTATAGTTCTTTATCCTTTTACTATCTACTTTTTTATAAACCTTTTATTCTCCTTTATCTTAATTAAGCTTAATAGATTATATAATATTTTTCATTTTTAAACTCCTTTCCTTTTAAATCTTTTATAAAGTTTATTATAAGCTTCTTTAATTAGATTATCTATTAATATATATTTTATATTTAATCTAGCTTTTAACTATAAAGCTCTTTTTTTTAAAGATAAACTTTAAAGTTCTTTAACCTTTTATTTAAATAGAGATCTAAAGGAAGGATCTTTATCTTTACTTTTAGATATTCTATTAGGATTAATTTATAAGCTTTAATAACTATTTTTAAATATTTATTTTAATCCTTTATAAGATCTTTAATAATATCTTTTATCTTTTTCTTTAATTAATAATAATTAAAGGTTTTAAATATTATTATATTTTTAATATACTTTATAGATATCTTTTATATCTTCATTAAATTTAGGCTTTAAATCTTTATTATAATCTTTAATAAGGTAAAGTCCTAAGTCTCTAACTTCTTCTTTAATATTTATTAATAGACCCTTTACTTTAGCCTTTAATCTAACTAGACCTTTAAGAACTATATTAACTCTTATAGCTCTATAATATTATTACTTCCCTTTTTAAAGACTATTAATATTATTAGTTCCTTCTATTACTTTCTCCCTTTATTAAAATAGATTAGTTTATATTTCTAAAATATAAAGGTTATTCTTTAAATATTTGTCTACTATAGATAAATCTATTAAACCTCTTTTAGTTATTTAATATATATCTTTAAACTCCTTTTAAATACTATTAGGTTTATATTATCTAGAAAATCTATTATATTAACTATTAGATATATTATCTTTAAGTCTTTATAAAGTAATATAATATAAAGGATAATTAAGATTAATAAAAGTAGTAAATCTAATAAAACATCTATTACTATTAGGATATCTTATATTTTCTAGTTATTAAAGTAAAGTATTACTATATTATCCTTTAACTAGGCTTTAACCTAGTAGACTATCTAAAGTAAATAACCTTTTAACTATAGGGTAATAAATAATTTAATATTGTAAACTATATTAAATACCTTTAAAATATTAAGCTATAGGAGGGAGATAATTACCTTCTATCTTTAGACCTTCTAAATCTATATTATTACTAGTTAAATTACTATCTTTATAGATCTATACTTCTAGTTTCCTATCTACTTATTTAATAATAGGCTATAGACTTCTATTACCTTTATAACCCTCTTTATTATTAGGGCTTTAATAACCTTTTTAATTGTTAGTAGGAGGGTAATTAGCCTATACCCCTTAAGGGTCTTATATATCTCTAGGGTCTTCTCTAGCTTCTATAGTACTACTATCTTTACCCTCTTAAACCTCTTTAGGGGCTATCTAACCTTAAAATATACCTTGGCTAATACCGTTAATACCCTATATAGTAGCCTTCTATAGGCTTTAAGAAGGCCTATAGGGATATAGTCCTCCTTTAAAGCCTTCTATAGGCTGATCTTAGATAGTACCTTCTAGATGTCTTTAGGTACTACCTCATTCCTTATATTGAACCTTAGGGCCTACTATTTAGTTAGTCCTAGGTCCTTAATATCTATAAGGTCAGCTATTAGGTTAGGGTAGAACTAGCCTGCTAGGGCCTTTACCTTTTCCTTATATATATAGAGCTTCTAATATTAATATAGCTTTAGGAAATATATCCTTTAATAGTAGTAGGATATTTAAAGACTTTAGTAAAGTTATCAATATTTTTAAATAGCTTTATATAAAGATTAAAGCTTTAAAGGCAAGCTCGTTGATTGCTCCAGTGATCGCCAGCCAACCCACTTCCCCGCAACCTAAAGGTAAAGTAAATTAGGAGATTATTAATAAAATCATTAATAAGTTTAAGATTTATAAAACGTCTAAGATAAAGCTTAAGATACCTATAAAGTATAATAGTAAAAAGGAAGATCTTATTTATTTTCTTACTAAAATAGCTTTCTATATTCAATATTATAAAGACTAGTTTAGTTCTAAATATATTAAAACTTAATATATAGCTTTAAAACTTAAACGATAAGCTATTTAATAGTTTAAGCCTATTTTAAAGGACTATATTCACTATATTTTAAAGGTCTAATAGAAATTTACCTAATAGATATTCTAGAACTATATTAGTTTTAAAGAAGAGTTATTTAAAGTGTTTAAAGATAGGGATAAAGAGGTATATATTTAGAACTATCTAATATAACTATATTAAACTAAATTAGCTTCAGCCTATACTACTACTTTTTAATAAGGCTTTATCTAAGTTAGGATTAATAAAGTTAGTCTAATATAACTATTCTATACTAGGTTAAAGCAGGATAATAAAGATAAGTTATATTAGGAGGATTATCCTAAAGACTTTAATACCTATATTATACATATTATTTAAATTAACGATTAAATATATATCTAGAAGTAATAGTAGAAGGGGTAATAGAAGCTTATTATTACTAGAAACTATATTAATAAAGGAGAGAAATAATATTAAAATACTTTCTATAGGATTTAATTAGAACCTATAGAAGTTAATATAAGTTAGGCTTAATAGTTAAATAAATAGCTATATAATAAATCTAATATTATATACTATAGCTATAGAAAGAAAGGCTACTATAAATATAAATATAGAAGCTTATAAAGGTAAAACTAGGTATTAGAATAATAATCTTTAATATTTAAATAGGAAACTACTATTATAGAAAAAGGAGTGAAGTTTAAAAAGGTTACCACTAATAGTTATAGATAATTTAAAAGATAGATATAATAACTTCTATAATAACTATAATAATAACTAGGAATAAGACTAGTTTAAAGAGTGTTTAAACTTAGAGGAGAAGTTTAGATCGAATTATGAAAAGTCTATTAATAGTAATAATAAATAACTTTAGTATAAGTTTAAAGAAGAAGTAGCCTTATCTTATATTACTACAATAGTAAAAGGGTAGAATCTTATAATTACTTATATAAAAAAGGGGTATTAGAGAATAGCTAAGGATAAAGATATTAAAGGATCTACTCTTTAGTTTATAAGGAAAAGGGTTTTAAAGTTAAAGGATTAAAATATAGACCTATAGGAAATGATCCTTAGATTGAAGTATAAATATCTATAACTATATTAAAGGGTTTTAAAGGAGAAATAGGACTAATACTAGTTATAGAATATTATAATATTAAATAGGAAGAGCTCTATATAATTAGGAAAGAAGCTAAATAGCTATAAAAGTAAAATAGATACTGTATTAAAAATAAGTAGATTATAATAGAGTTTTAAATAGTTAAATAAATATTAGATTATTAATACTATAAGTGAAAGGGTAGATAAAGATATTTTACATTACGAAAAGGATTTAAAAATAACTTTTAATCCTTTTATAGGGTTTATAAACTACTAAGCTTAGAAATAAAATAATAGGTTATATAGTATAGGTAGAACTAATATAAATAAAGACTTTATAATAACCTTTTAATTAATCTAATAAAGGTAGCTAAAATATAAGGATAAAGCCTAGATAATAGATTTTAAATAATTACTAGATAAAATTAATTATAACTTATAATATTAGTAAATAGTAGATTAAAGCTAGATCTTATTAGCTCTACCTTAGTTAACTAATATAAAATCCTCTAGAGGATAAAAAATAAACCTTATCTAATAAAAGGGCTATTTCTAACCTAGATAGTATAATAAGAAATAGAGCCTTTAAATATTAAGGTAGAAGGGAAAACTATAAAGGTAATATTTAATATTATAGATATAGGAACTACTAAAGATATAATTTTAAGGTTATCCTAATATAAGGATTATAACCTAAATATTAGTAAGAAGAATAGTTACTATCTCTAACTATATAAACTATAGAAGTATTTAACTAATATAATAGGAAGTATAGAATAGAAGCTATAATAAAGTAGAGTATAAGAAAGTATAACCTTTATAGGCCTATTATAAAGAATATTAATAGAAAGAAATAAGCTTTAAATTCTATATAAAGTAATTTATAATAATAGAAGAAGATATAGATTAACTAAGAAGTTATTATTATCTTAGTTAATAAAAAAGGGAAGCTTATAATTAAATAATAGATTAGCCTAGTTAAGGTAATAAATATTAAATATAGAGGAGAAAGGATTAATAAACTTAAAGTAGTAAATATTAAATTAGGAAATAATAAGTTTATCTATTATAGAGGAACTATAAAGACTATAGTAACTAATAGAGTTTTCTAAAACTATAAGGACATTGAATATTTTAGGCTAAATACGTTAATAAGATTATAATATTAAACTTGAAAATAAAGTATAGTTAAAGTGCTTCAAAGTCCACTATACCGATAAAAAATAAAATACTAACTTAAAGAAATACTTAGATAATACTTTAAAAGATTAGATATATCTTATTATTAATGTTATTAGCTAGATACCTTATATTATTTATCTTAAAGAAAAATAGGAAATTTATAGACTACTAATAGCTAAATAGTAAGATAATTAATAACTAATACCCGTTACTATTAATCTTAAGGCTTTAAGACTAGTTAGCTAGAGTATAATACTTTACTTACCTTAACCTACTAATAGTATATATCTATATTTTTATTAAAGAAGGAGATAAATATAAAATGGCTTTTAGAATAATCTATAGGTATTTGAAATGCCTAGTAATACTATTTAGGCTTGTTAATATATTAGTAATATACTAAGCTACTATTGACTATATTATTTAACCTTAATTTAATAAGTTTATCGTATATTATTTAGATAATATCTTTATCTACTCTAAGATACTTAAGGAATACTAATAATATATATAATAAATTTGTAATATATTATATTAACGTTAGATATTAGTTAATAAGGAAAAGAGTAAATTTTATATCTTCAAAATAGTCTTTTTAAGATATAAAATCTTACTATATAAGGTTAAGAAAGGTTAAAGAGGTTATTAATAAATATAATCTTTATGGAGAGAATAAACTAAGGTAATAGAAGCTCTATAGGCTATTATAACCCCTATCTATTACTAAATAACTATAGAGTTTAATTATAATAGACTTTATTATTCAATTACTAGAATCTAAGAATATTATAATATAGGTAATATATAATAGTATTCTTCTAATAGGAGATAGATTTATTAAATTAAATAGACCTACTTCCTACCCTATAAAGAGACCTAGATAGTAGAATAACTTATAGATACTCTCTATTAATATATTACTTTAATTTATATATAGCTGAAGGAATAGATAATAGATTAGAATACTAAGTTTACCTTAAGGTTTTAATAAGCCCTAATAATAAGACTTAATATATAAAGTAAGCTTTTAATAGTATACTATATATAAATAGATAAATAAATATAATAACTTAAATAGATAGTTAAATAGTATCTTTAACTCTATATTAATTTCTAGTAAAATAACTAAGTTAAGCTACTACCTATTATATAATTTAGTTATAATACTATAAAAATAAAGATAATAAAAGTTATACTATACTTTATAAACTTTAGTTATAAATTAGACCTTTAATAGGGATCTAATATAAAAGTACCTTAAACTACTATTAAAGTAGATAAAATAAGCTTACTATATATAATACTTAAAGAGGAGCTTAAGTTTATAAAAGCTAGGATAAAGAAGTTTTATAATTAAAAAAGGCTTAAAGGACCTTATCTAAAGAGAGGAGATAAGGTCTACCTTAGTTTATAAAATCTTAAAACTAAATAGTCTAATAGAAAATTAGATTTTAGGAAGATTAAACTATTTAAAATTGATAAAAAGATATTAAAGAATAACTATATCTTTCTTCACCTTACTGTTAACTATAAAACTGTAAATAAACGTTTTTTATATTATACTATTAAAACCTATACTAAAGAATTTAAGACTTAATAAAGATACTAAGATAAAGGATAAGGAAGAAGAATAAGATATAGAAGAAATTCTTAATTTAAGAATTATAAAAGGGTAATTTAAATTCTTAGTTAAATAGTTAGACTTTAGATTTAAGGTTAATTTATAGTAACTGATCAAGAATTTAATTAACTATTTTAAGAGGCTATAGGATTTCTATTACTAATACTCTAATTAGCTTATATATCTAGAATATACTAGTTAAAGCTATTAGTTGAAGAAGGTATTAAAAAGTAACTAAAATTAATATTAGTAAAGATATAGGCTATAATAGGACTTAAACCTATACCCTTATATAATTAGAGCACTATTAGACTAGCTAGAAATCTAAAGAAATCTTATAAAGTATATATATACTACTACTATACTATATAACTATTTCAATTTATTAAGATAAGGAAATGGAAATACTTACTTAAGGAAGGAGTGGTTATAAGGCCTAAAGAAAAGTTAAGAAGAAAAAAAAGAGAAAACTAAAGCTTATAATAGAGGTTAAACCTATAATCTAATATATATACCCTAAGAACTAAAGGGTTAAATACTATCTAGTTCCCTAGGATATAGAATATATATATATATACTATTACTATACTATATAACTATTTTATTTATTAGGAATAAAGATAGAAGTATTTACTTAAGAAGAGTAGGATCGAGAGGACTTATAAGAGGAAGGAGGGAACTAAAGTTAGGAGAAGAGGTAGAATTCTCCTTAGATCTTAAATTATAAATTATAGCTTCCTACTAAAGAAGTACCTTCTAGGCCCGATTATAGAAGGCCTAAACCTAGATATTAAGATAAGATAAATTTACTATTATTTAGCTTAACTATAAAAGAGTAGATGTCTATTTAGACTTAAGCCTACTCTTCTCCTAAGCTAAAGGGTAGAGTATTAACTTATCAATACTATTCTAATTATAAAGAGGGCTATTTATAGCTAAATATATATACCTTACCTTAAGTTCCTAAGAGCTACTATATAAGGAGTATAGCCTTTATAATACTAGGAGTAATATACTATAATAACCTTAAGGGATTTAATTCTAGATGTAAGAATTATATATTACTTAATATTAGTTTTTAGGATTATATACTTAGTTATATAGTTAGAAGGTATATTAGTAGAATAAATAGATAGTACTTATATAAGGAAAAGGAGATAAAAAAGGAGAAGGTACTATTAGTTATTTATAAGCTATTAAGATATTAGCTTAAAAGGAGAAGTATTATATTATAGGTTAAACAAATAAATACCCTCTATAGACTAGCTAGTAAAAGATAGACTAGATATAGGGTAACTAATAGGAAGTTACTCTATAGGGAATTAAAGAATAGATATAGAGTAGAAAACTAGCTAATAGGAGATTGGTCTATCGAGACTTTAAGAATGGTTATAGAGCAAAGGTATAAAGGTATATCATAGAGGTCTTAGGATACCTCCTATTAGTAGATAGATAAATAGATATGCCCTAGAGGACTCTAGGAGTTCTCTAGTAAGTAATATAACTTATTTACCATAACTTGCTTAGTGGACATTAAGACTAGGTTATTATCTTATTATAAACCTTTTAGCTTTACTAGATTATAACCCCTTTGTTATACCTTTAGTAAACCCTTTTAGAGTGTGGTTAAGACACGATCTCTTATAGGAAGTTAACTAAGTAACTATGTTAATATTACAAGTCATTTGGAAGAGAGGTATTATAATATAATCCTATAACGTTTTAATACTGAGATATATTAAGTTAGGGGGTTCCCTACCCGACTAGTCTGGGAGCCGACTGTATAATAAGATTATATTGTATAGACAATACCCTCATTTCAACACTATAGATTAACTATATAACTATATGTAAATAATACAATTCTTAACTTGTTCTATAGCCTAATTTTCGCTCTCTTTAACTGTATTATCCTTAATATAGCCTACTGTGATTTATATATAGTAGATCTATTGAATATTAATAAAGCGGTTATTTAGATCTAGATAAATATACCTTCTTTATAATAGTTTTAATACCTTGATGTAGGCCTTATAGGCCTCTTTAGCCTATTATAAGGTAACCCTATTAACCTAGTAGATATTAAGGGCCTTTTCTACCTTCTAAAGTACTTGGTATAAGACTATAGTACTCAGACTATATTAGTATAGAAGATTGTAAAGCCTTCTAGCCTCCTTATATAAGTATATTATTAGGACTACTATATTAGGTACCTTATTTAATTATTAGATAGTCTTAAAAGGCCTTAAATTAAAGTTATCTATTACTAGATTATTGATATTTATTAATTTATTGAAGTTCTTAAGTAGGAGGAGGCTTTTAGAGGCTTCTAGATATTAACTAGCTATAATCTAATATTATATTGTCTAGATAAAATATTCCTTATAATTAATACCTTATAAGCCTTTATTGGGAATAGTAATATCTTCTATTTATTTATAATTAAGTTATTAGTTAAGGTAGTATTCTTATTAAAGAGGTTCTAATAGATATATTTAAGTAGTAAGAATATTATTAAATTAAATAGTTAAAGTATATAGGAGGTATATAGTAGTAATTATATATATTAGATATTATTCCTAAAGTAAAGGCTTATAAAATCTATAGTTTTATAGCTATTATAGCTATCTATAACTAATAACTACTATTATAATAGATCTTATGGCAGGATTTTAGAAATAAAGACCTTTTTTCATTATTATAGTATATCTATATTATTAATCTATCTATTTTCGATAGAAGTAAACTGTTAATCCTCTATTTGATATTTCTTAAGAGGGAACTATTCTTATTAAATACATTAGGCTATTATAGAGATACCTTTAATAAATAAGGTCTAGGATTATAATCTAGGGATCTTATATTAGATTAATATAGTTTTAGAGGATCTTGTAACTAGGTTATTTAAGCCTTAGGCTTCCATTAGGCTAAATTTATCAAAATTCTATCTATTTTATAGTAGAAGATTATAAATATTAAGGGTTCCTAGGTATTAAAATTAGGCCTTAATAATAGGCCTAGTTACTTAATAATAGGCCTAGTTACTTAATAATAGGCCTAGTTACTCTATTAATACATTTAATATCTATTATATATTCCTTTTTCATTTATAGAACTAGATTATACTATAGGAACCTCCTAATCTAACGGTAGCTAATCAAAGGTAGATATTCAGTATATTATTACTGTCAGAGACAACTAATTAAGAACTGAACTTAGAGGTTAATGGTTAGGAGATACTAAGGTTTACTAAGTAAAAGAATTAAGACTAAATCGTTGGTGAAACTTGACCAATTCCTAGCTGGTTGTTAATATATAAACTTAATAGTAACTATAAAATAGAACTGATCCTTCCCTGAGAGAATATATACCTTAACTCCTTTATACCGAGTATATTTCAATATTAAAACATTATTAAATTATATTATAACACCTACTTTATAAATGGTCTATAATAACCTATCCTCCTCTTTAAGAATCTGTCCTTGGATTTAATTAGTAATTATATATAATTCTAAATACTAGTAGTAATATATTATAGTACTTGATTTTATTGACTTTTATTATGGTAGGGTAATTTATTACTATATTATCTAATTAAAAGGAACTTCTTTAAAAAAAGAGATTGTACCAATTGGTCTGCTAAAATCGCCGAAACTACCACCGTTCGAAAGCTTAAAGAAGAGATAATGGATATTATTAAAGATTTTATAAAGGATTAAAATAGAAGTTTAGAGATTATTATTAAAGCTTATAAGTTAACTTTAATAAAATATTTAAAAATAAAAGTAAGGATTTTCCCTTTAGATCTTTATCTAAATAAAAGGTTAAAGACTTTAAAATCTATTTTTAGAAAAAGGCTTTATAGATAAAGATTAGATTAAATATAGAATATATATTAATAGGTAATCTAATTAAAAAGGCCTATAATAAACTTTATAAAAGGTTTAAAAGAAAAAAAGCTTAAAGAAGGAGAGTATTATATAGTTTACTAGGTCTAATAAAGGCAAAGGAGATAAGAAGATTATAAAAAAGTAAAGGGTAAAGAAATAGGGAATTAAAAAGAAGAGGAAGAAAGAGAAGAGTATTAAAGAGGTAATAAAAATAATCTAAAAGACCTAATAGAAGAAGGAGAAGGTAGATTAATAGGGATTAATAAATAGGGTAGCTAATAAAGATATCTTAGTTAATATATTTATAAAGGAAGGGCTAAGGAGATATAAAGGTTTAATAAAGGCTTAAAGCTTTTTATTAACCTAGATTTAAATTAGACTATAGAAGTATTTATTTAAAAGGAAGGTCTTAAAGGTTATTATACTTTACTATAAATATAAAGAGGGAAGGAAAATAATAGAGTATCTAATAATATAGTACTTTAATCTATTAAAGTAAAGATTATAGAATTATTAGAAGATCTAGTTATCATAGGACTTATAAACTATTTTATAGGGGGTAAAAGGCTAAGTTAGTAGATTAATAAAGAAGGTCCTAGGCTAGTTAATAGATTTTAGCTAGTTATAGGAATATAGGCTAATTAAAAAGCTAGAGATAGAGGCTATAGGTAAGGGCTAGGTTATCTAAAGGCTAGTAAAGGGCTTCCTTTTCTTTTATAATAGATAGGAATATAATTTTAATAGCTTTAAAGGGAAGGTAGAGGTTTTTATCTAGCTAGACTAGTAGATAGCTAGGATAGTATAGTTTCCTTTATATTTAGTAGTAGAGGGACTGGTATACCCTAATAGGTAGAGTAGTATAGGAAATAATAATAATAATATTATTTAATATTATAATCTATTAGTAAAAGGTAATATCTCCTCTAGATCTATTAAAGATAATTAGGTCTTTAGCTTTCTTTTTAACCTTATAATTATATTAAAGATTCTCTATATTTTAGTCCTTTTTAAAGCCTATAAAGGTAAAATAGATAATATATATACAAGAAGTAAACTAGGATTTATTAATTAAAGGTAGATTAAATAAGGGTAATTTTTTATAGTCTAATAGAGATTAAAGTAATATAGTTATTAATTATATATTAGCTCTATCTATTAAAGATAATAGTAACTTTTAAATCTACTACTATCTATTTAAGTTTTTAATTATAAAGAAATATTTATTTAATATTAATAGTACCTATTAAGTCTTTCTATTTAAATATATTAGCTATTTTATTAGCTAGGTTATTTTCTTTAATACCTAAGTTAAAATATATAGATTTAGGGTTAGATCATTTAATACTTTAAAGGAGTACTTCTTAAAGTAGGTTAAGGTCTTTAGAATAATCTAAAGTCTTACTTCTAAACTAGTTTAGAGTTAAGTTAAGGTTAATAGTATTAATTAGCTATAAGTCTTCTATAGTAAACTATATAGATTATTAAAATAGAATAATGGTTAGTATTATAGCTCTTTAAAGTATTAATTAGTCTTTAGCTAAATATAGTTAGCTAATTAGTTAATTAGTTTATTAATTAATATAGGAGTTTTATATCCCTCTAAAATATTATTATATATTTCTTTATTTATTGATTATTAGATTAGTAATATATTAGTAAGTCTATAATTATATCATAGTATAATTTATAGATAGTAAGGTATCTATCTATATAGTAAAATAAAGTTCATTCTAGATTATTAAAAGAAAGGGAAAAGAAGATAAAAAATAGGAGCCTCTAGGGATAACTTAACCTAGGTATAGCCTAGTCAATACCATCCTTCTAGGGCTTACTAGCCCTCTATTAGCTCCCTTTTACTAGCTATAGCTAACTACCTAGTTGGCTATCTAGTCCTATAATTAAACTAATCAGTATAGGCCGTAAGCCTTTAAGCCTTAGTTATAATTATACCAATTGGTTTTATCCTAGCGCTAGCAGGCCTGTATATGTGTATGTACCATCATGTGTACTGTCATATAGTCTAGCTGTCATAAGAACTATGTAAAGAGGTACCTTATCTAAGGCTCTTTATATCTTAATAATCCCCCTCCCTTAATATATATATCTAGGCCTAGAACCTAATAGGCTCTATACCTAGCTTAGGCCTAGTTTAAAGCCTAATTAGAAATGGTCTGCCCTACTTAGGTAGGCTATCTTTAAAGAGGGACTACCTAGCTATATGGCCTCTAGTATCATGGTACAGACTATAGTTAGGGGTATATAGTATTTTGTACAGTTGTACGAGCAACTGGAAATAGAGGGCGACTGCTCTCTAAGGGATATCCCCAATCTATGGTTATATATAGACCTAGATATATAGCCCTACTACCAGGCCCTACTTAGGGCTGCCTGTAGTATAACCCTAGCTAACCCTAACCCTATATAAGGAACGGGCTATACCTGTAACACTACCCTCCCTCTAAAACAGCTCCCCTAGCTACAAGGTCCTTCAAATCCATATAATATATATTAAATAGCTTAAAAATGTAAACTTTACAATTCTATTTCAATTTCCTTCCAGTTATATAACTCTATTTCCCACTTATAGACTTCTCCTATATAGTTGGCCTTTACTGTCATTCGCTATACTACCTACCTTATAGCCTTATTAGCCCTATAAATCATTATCTTCTATATATACTCTCTTCCTCCTTATCACCTAGTAAGATAGGCCTGGCGAATCTAGATATAAATTATAGAATTTCTAAATGATATTGTTATAACCCTAAAGGTCAGTTACTAGCTACTATAAAGGTATATTGCCTACCTATTTAGCGAGGTACTACTATCCTCTATTATCTACCTTACTATAGTTAAAGATCTTTTTAAACTTCTACTCTACTGTATCTTCCTCCTTAGCGATCCTTATAACTACCCTACTATAGTTTACCTATATATTATTATTAGTTTAGTCCTGGCTAGGGATACCCTATACTCGATATAGCTATACTATCGATATATAGAAGATATTAAAGATCTTTATATTAACCAGTAGTTAGAGTATTACTATATATAACAATACCTTTATAACTATAAAAGGGCTCTTCTAATATAACTCTAGGTTCTAGGTTAACCTACCTATCTTATAATTCTTTATATTAAATAGGACTTAGTCACCTATCTAATAACTTAGTATATTAGCTTACTACCTATTTATACCCTCCTTATAATGGTCTTATACTTACTTTAATAGTACCCTAGCCTTCTTAAATATTACTTTAAAGTATTCTATAATTTCTAATACTTAGAACTTATACTACTATACTTTAGTAATATTTAGTAGATATAGTTATAATAGTTTAATACCTATATAGGGATAGCTATACCTAGGGGGTATAGGCCGATTGCCCTCCTACTAACGATTGGGAAGGTCATCAAGGCCCTAGTAGCAAGGAGGGTTACAGAGGTAGCGGAAGCCTATAGCCTACTGCCAAACGAGCAGATAGGGAACTAGGAGCATAGGTCTATAGAGGTAGCAATCTGGCTGGTAGTAGTATAGGTATAGGAGGCCTGGAGGTAGGGGGTTAATAGCCTCCCTCCTATAGCTAGATATTTCAGGGGCATTCGATACTGTTAACTATACCAGGCTTCTCGACACTGTGATAGCTGGACCACATGACAGCACACGTGATGGCACACACGCGCACAGGCCCGCCAATATAGGGATTAAACCAATTGATATAATCAAAACCAAGGCTTGAAGGCTTGAGGCCTATGCTAAGTAGTTTAATTATAGGCCTAGGTAGCTAACTAGGGCTAGTTGGCTATAGCTAGTAGAAGGGAGCTAATAGAGGGCTGGTAAGCCCTGGAAGGAGGGTATAGACTAGGCTATACCTAGGTTAACTTACCCCTGAAGGCTCCTATTTTTTATCTTCTTTTCTCTTCCTTTTAGTAGTCGAGAATTAACTTTCTTTTACTATATATATACCTTACTACCTATAATCTATATTATAATATAATTCTTAACTCTCTAATCTCTTATTAACCTAATAATTAATAAATAAAGGAACCTATAATATTAATCTTAAAAGGATATAAAACTCCTATATTAACTAACTAATTAACTAACTAACTATATTAGTAGAAGACTAATACCTTAAAAAGCTATAATATTAATTACTATTCTATTATAATAATCTATATAGTTTTCTATAAAAGATATATAGTTAATTAATATTACTAACCCTAATTTAATCCCTAACTAGTCTAGAAGTAAGGCCTTTAACTTTAAATTATCTAAAAGTAAGACTTTAGATTATCCTAAAGACTTTAACCTACTTTAAGAAATACTCCTTTAAAATATTAAATAATCTAACGCTAAGTCTAAATATTCTAGCTTAAGTATTAAAGAAGATAACCTAACTAATAAAATAGCTAGTATATCTAAATGGAAAGATCTAATAGATAGTTTTAATATAAAGTAGATACTTAGCTATAACTAAGAACTTAAATAGATAGTAACTAATTTAAAAGTTACTATTATCCTTGATTAATAGATCTAATATATAATTAATAGCTATATTACCTTAACTCTTATTAAACTATAGGAGATTACCTCAATTTAATCTACCTTTAAAGGATCTTAGTTTCCTCTTTATAGGTTTACTATCTACCTTACCTTTATAGACTTTAAAGTGGATTAAAATATAGAAAACCTTTAATATAACTATAAGGCTAAAGAGAGAATTAAAGACTTTATTATTCTTTAATAGATCTAAAGGAAGTATTACCTTCTATTATTAGATTATAATATTAAATAATAAGTTTACTCTAGATAAGACTACTTTTAAGATTAAATAAGTTTAAATAACCTTAGTTAATATCTCTCTATTTAAAAACCTCTAGATATTAGTTAACTATTATTATAATAATACCTTTACTAATCTATTCTTAAGAATAGCTAAGGTAATCTAAATATTAAATATAGCTTATATTAACTTTAATAAAGCTTTAATAGTTAGAATTAAATTAATATCTATAATATTTAAACCTAATAAAGATATTAATACTTTCCTTATTGACTTTATTATTATTATAAATAATATTAATATCTAGAATAAAGATTTAAAAGAGGTTCTTCTAGAATATATTCCCTTTAATCTAGATATCTCCCTTTACTATTAATATTAAAAACCTTTATTAATCTATAATAGGTTTATCTAAGCTATAACTAATATAACTTACTTTAAATAGCTAACTTATAACTATTATTAGAAATATTATAAACGTAACTTTAAAGAAGGATGTTCTATTTAAAGAGAATAGAAAAGTAGCTAATTAAATTATTAAATTAACTTTAAAAGTAATATAATTATTATCTAGAAGACTCTTACCTTAAAGTAGAAATAAGCCTATTAAGATAATAGGACTTATTTTATTTATAGTAAAATAAACTATTTTAGTAAATATTACCTAGAATACTCTAAGATAGTGACCTTATAAACCTTAAAAGAAGAGGGTTTAAAGAAAGATTTAGATTTAGAAAACTAAATAAATTATTAAAAGTCTCTATAGTAATCTAATTATTATAGATAGCCTTATTTAATAGTTAAAGGCCTTTAAACTTTAATCTTCCTATTTATTTAAAAATTAAAGGCTTTACTATTTTTATTAGTATTTACTATAATACTAAAGTAAAGATTAGTTTATTAATAAACTACTATACTACTATCTATTTAGAATATAAAGTCTAAAGCTAGAAGATACCTTTAGAGAAACTAATCTAACTAGTTAATTACTATTTAAGGTTAATAGGTTAAATTACCTATATAATAACTATAACCTTAGAGTTAAATAGATACTATTTCTTAAACTAACTTTTCTAGATTATTAAAATTACTAATAAAGTCTTAATAAACTTTAACTAGATAATTAAATAAAAGGTAATCCTATTTCCTATTATCTATTAGTTTAAATAGCTAAATAACCTTTTAAAAAAGACCTTAGAACTAATTACTTTAATTAAGTTTACTAATAAGGTAGTACTTTAAAAAGAGATTTAGTAAAACCTCTATTAAAAGTAGTAGAAGACCTATTAGACTTTATTAGAATCTATTTTATTAGTTATTACCCTAGACCTTATTACTATTAGGGTTTTAAATTAGAATAATACTCCTTAGAAGATAAATATTAAAAGTCTAATTTAGTTTCCTTTAGATAAAGGCCCTAAGTATATTTACCTAGTCTACTAGCTTATTTCTAAAGAGCTAGTCTACTTAAAGGGTTTCTTTTTAAAAAAGAATATTATTACCTTATCCTTATTATATTCTAGCTATAATATAGCCCTTTCCCTAAAGGAACCTTTAAAAGGATCTTCTCCTTAATTCTAAACCCTAATTAAATATATTAACCTAGAATAGAAGATAGTAGTAGAGTTATTTATTTATACATTTATTAAATAGAATATAGATCTATATATTACCTTAGTCCTTTTTATTCTAAAGCTACCTCCTATAGATAATTAGATATATATTAACTTTAAATAGATTAATAATTATCTAAAGGACTATCTAACTATAGTCTCTAATATCTCTAAAACTCTCTTCTATTATACTAAAGCTAAATAGTTTATAAAGATTAATATAATCTAAGCTTTTAACTAATTACTAGTAGATAAAGGATTTTAATATTTAACTACCTTTTAAACTTAGTAAAGTACCTTTTAATAAAAGGCCCTTTTATTTAAATTGAAAGTTAGCCCTATCTAATAGTAGGATTTTATTAATTACTAGTTAAATAAATTATTAGACTTATTTATAAGTATCTATATTAATAATATCTTTATTTATATTAAAGGAAGTTCTAAACTATACTATATTAAAATAGAGAAGATTATCTATAACCTTTATTAGGTAAATATTTAAGGTAATATTAAGAAAAGCTATTTTAATATTATTAAAGTTAATTATCTAAAGGTAATTACAATTATTAAGGAGGATATTTATATTAACCTTAATAAGATTAAGGTAATTAATAGTTAGAAGATTAAAGAGCTAAACTTAAAGACTACTATTGACTCTTTTCTAAGCTTTTATAACTATATTTAAATATTCTAGTTCTATACTAGTAAATATATTAGTCCTTTAAACTAGCTATTAAAGAAGCATATCTATTTTATTATTAGGCTTAAATAAATCTAAACTTTTAAAATATTTAAATAACTAATAACTATAGCTTTAATAATAGTATTTTTCTATCTAAAGCTTTTAACTAAATTTAAACCTAATATCTTGAAGAATACTACTATTAATATTATCTAATAATAGTAGAATAATCCCTAGACTATTTAAAGTCTATTAGTTATTTTAGTAAAACTATAAACCTAATAAAGTATATATATTTAATCTAAGATTAGGAACTATTAATAGTAATTTAGACTTTAACCTACTTTAAACTAAAGCTATTAAACTAAAAGTTTATAGTTATTATTAACTATAAAGCCTTAATCTACTTCTTAGTTAAATACTTACTCTTTATCTATTAAGTTAACTAAATAGACTTCTTTACTAACTTCTATATTACCTAGACCTATTAACTAGGGAAGGAGAATATTACTATTAATATACTTTCCTAAAAGATAATAGACCTTCTTATAGTTAAGGTTAAAAAGGCTAAAAAATAGATCTAAGCCTTATTTACTTAGAACCTAAAGGCTCTTATAATCCTTACTCTAATTAGCCTAGCCTCTTTAATATTAAAAAAGGCCCCTATTACTACCTTGACTATAGAAGTATCCTAAAGAGCTTAGCTTATATAGCTAATTTATATTAAAAATAAATAATAAAGACTAGGGATTTATAAAGGAAAGTTAATAGTATTTAAAGTCTTAAAGATAAGTATCTTCCTTTAAACTACTTTAATTAAAGAGGTCTATGAACTAAAGATCTTTACCTATTTAAGGTAGAATAAGATAATTAGTCTCCTATAGTAGTTATATTACTAGCTAGGGCTAAATTAATCAGTCTACTAATATACTTAGAAGTATTTTAAATATAAATAGAATAAAAAGCCTAGGGATAAAGCTCTAGGCCTCCTCTATAATCTAGAAGTATCTAATTATATATAGGAAAGTATAGTATATAATAGAAAAGATATATCTAAAGAGTAATAGAGATATAACTACTATTAGATATTTATTTACTACTTTAGCTAGCTAATTATCTAACTTTTAGCCTAGAAGATTAATAATATAGAGATAATTATAGAATATTACTATTAATACCTTTACTATTTACTAGGATATCTAGGCATATAATATACTAATAATACTAGCCCCTTTACTTCAACCTTTATAGTTATACTAGATAAGCTTATCGTTTTAGAATTACCCTATACCCTAGATTT